>OV702283.1:426062548-428562548 GCA_916181665.1 Avena sativa
GAACACTTAATGCCACCTTTATAGCCACCCAGTTACGGTGTGGTGTTTGATGTCATCAAAGCATCCATCCGGTAAAGGTGATATGCATGATCTCATGGTCGAAGGAATTAGGTTACTATGTATCAGAAAGCATATAGCAATTGAACTATTGAAATGACTTGATCTTTATGCTACGCTTATCAATAGGAGTATGTCCACCATATCATTCTCATAACGATATGATCTTGTTGTTGATAACATCTCAATGTTCATGATATGGAAACCACAATCATTTAATCAACCAACAAGCTAGTGAAGTATAGAGGCTATACTAGGGACTTCAATTTAAGTTTACAATTCACACAAGTATTAATGTTTCCTTGTTAATACTATTATAGCATGAATATAAACATTTATCATAAACACAAAGATATAATAATAACTATATTTATTATTGCCTCTAGGGCATATCTCCAACACAAGGTCCCGTCTGGCTTCTCGTCGAATATAAAGGGAATAATAAATATGGCAGAGAAAAAATTCCAAAACCTGAAGTCTCATGACTGCCACGTGATTATGACACAATTGCTTCCGATTGCATTGAGGGGGCTTCTAACTGAAAATGTTCGAGTACCCATTGTGAAGCTATGTGCATTCCTCAATGCAATATCTCAGAAGGTAATCGATCTAGAAAGCCTACCAGGGTTACAGACAGATGTGGCCCAATGTCTTGTCAGCTTTGAGTTGGTGTTCCCACCATCCTTCTTCAATATTATGACGCATCTCCTGGTTCACCTAGTAGAAGAGATTGCCATTTTTGGTCCTGTATTTCTACACAATATGTTCCCCTTTGAGAGGTACATGGGAGTCTTAAAGAAATATGCTCATAACCGTGCTAGGCCAGAAGGAAGCATCTCCAAGGGCTATGTAACAGAGGAGGTCATTGAGTTCTATGTTGATTTTATTCCTGACCTTAAGGCGATTGGTGTTCCAGAATCATGACATGAGGGGAGACTGCGTGGAAAAGGCACCCTAGGATGTAAAGCAATGATATGTAGGGACGGTTTTACAAAGATCTATCTTGGTTGCCCCGTATATCAATGAACACAAGAATTTAATACGCCTCAAACACCTGGGGCAGTCTGATGAATGGATTATAAGTGAACACATGGCGAGTTTTGGCGGCTGGCTGCAAAGACTTCTCACGAATAACACCACTGTTGGGGATTAGCTGTACTTGTTGGCCATGACATCATCTTCGACTGTATGTACTTTCCAAGGGTACGAGATAAATGGGAATACATTTTACATGATAGGCCAAGATAAAAAGAGCACCAACCAAAACAGTGGTGTCCGCTTCGATGCAGCAGAAGACAATGGGCAAAAGACCACGTATTATGGGTTCATAGAGGAAATATGGGAACTTGACTATGGACCTAATTTTAAGGTCCCCTTGTTTCGATGCAAATGGGTCAAGCTAACAGGAGGAGGGGTTGAGGTAGACAAGAAGTACGGAATGACAACAGTGGATCTCAACAATCTTATGAAGGTAGACAAGAACTTAGACGAACCATTCGTCTTAGCCAATGATGTGGCTCATGTTTTCTATGTGAAGGACATGTCTACCAAACCGAAAAAAAGAAAAAATAAGCAAACAGATACATCACATGATGAGCCAAAGCGTCACATAGTTCTTTCAGGGAAAGGAAACATCGTGGGGGTGGAGGACAAGACAGACATGTCAGAAGATTATAATAAGTTTGATGAAATTTTGCCCTTCAGAGTGAAGACTGACCCAACCATCCTGTTAAACGGTGCTGATACTCCATGGTTACGGCCGACGCGATCATAAGATTGACTATATGTATTAATTGAGCCATTTTTGGCACACATATGTATCTCAACATGGAAATCAATGTCATATTTATTCTGTTAACAATATATGTATTAAATGAGTCATTTTTCTTCCCGCCAATTCTTCCCGCCATTTGTCTTTTCGCCAGTTCTTCCCTACAGCCATTTATCACTATATATATATGTAGGGTTGGCATCCATTGTCATTGCACATCTCTAGACTCATATCTGCAACCTCATCACTCTTTCACATGGCTTCCACCGTAGCACTAACCCCCAGGGAGGCGGAGGCGCTTTGCGCCTCGAACTACCCCTGCCCGCCGGGCTACTGTGTCCCCGTCGACTGGACGCTGAGCGCCGGAGGCGTGCCGGTTCCTCCTGTCCCTCTAGGTGTGGCGCGCCGGATGGCCATCATGAACCACTACTACTTCGAGCTCACGCCGGAGCAGCGGAGGAATCCCAGATGGCATCCCGACTATTTCCCTACTTGTGAAGCCTTCTTCGGGGATCGGCGTGAGAGGGCTCTTGCTAGGCACGAGGAGGACGGCCCACCTCCTCCGAACTTCAACGAGGCCGACCGTCGGCTATGGTGGCGTGGTCGGACTCTCCAGAGCGTCATGGACTACGACACTGCCGCCGACTCTAACCCCCGTCTGCGCTATCCTCAAGTCTAGCCCACCCGTACTCAGCCTTCAAGGTTCAATTACGGCGACCCCGACGACGACAGCGATGATGGCGGCGGCGAGTACGACGACTAGAGTGGCGAGTATTACAGGTGTAGGCAGGAGCATGACTGAATCACTCCAACATTCTGAAACAAGTTCGGCCGATTGTGACTTAATCTGGCCATGTATCTTAATTTTCAGTTCTTTTATGTATCTTAATTTTCAGTCGTGCTTTATGTAAATTACTGTTAGTTGCATTCTGTACTTTAATTCCAGTTCTATCTCATTCACAAAATGATCTATCTCATTCGAGGTTTCTTGGCGTTCGGGTCAAATGACCAATGTTATGGCTAGAATCAAGGCATAGTTTGTGATAATGTGGCCATATTGTGCATACATGTGCATCATGGCATGGAAAACAATGTTGCAAGAGGAAATTTTCCTTTTTGTCGCACCAAAAAGACATTTTCCATTTTCTGAGCATAAAAAACGACGGTTTTGTGAAGCAACCACTAAATGGCTAATTCAAAAAACTACCACCACATTTTACAAAAATACTAGACCACCTTATATGGACAATGTACCAACAGGGGGATCTGAAACCTTTCCGTCCACCTATGGTGAAAAAGACAAATTCCTGCCGAATCGGCAGGAAGTGGGTCAGATATGAACTACAGGTACATGATACGATGCTCATGATTTTTTACAAAAATCATTTTTAGGTTCACAATATGCTATTTTATCAAAAATTCAATGCAAGTTGAGCGAGGCTTGGCCCCGAGCTAAGAATCTTCATGCCCGCTGTTCGACAAAGTTTGGCGATAGTTTAAAACGGGGATAAAAAAATAAAAAACGATCGAAACAATGCGAAACCTTCACGTGGTGTTATATTATGTGACATAGTTATAAGGAAAAATATCAAACTTGGTATATTGATTATGTCTCAAAAAAACCTTCACAAAATGACCTATCTCATTCGAGGTTTCTTAGCTTTCGGGTCAAATGACAAATGTTATGGCTAGAATCAAGGAATAGTTTGTGATAATATGGTCATATTGTGCATACATGTGCATCATGGCATGGCAAATAATGTTGCAAGAGGAAGTTTTCCTTTTTGTCGCACCAAAAAGGCATTTTCCATTTTCCGAGCATAAAAAACGGACGGTTTTGTGAAGCAACCACCAAATGTCTAATTCAAAAAACTACCACCATATTTTACAAAAATACTAGACCACCTTATATGGACAATGTACCAACAGGGGGATCTGAAACCTTTCTGTCCACCTCTGGTGAAAAAGACAAATTCCTGCCAAATCGGTAGGAAGTGGGTCAGATATGAACTACAGGTACATGATACGATCCTCATGATTTTTTACAAAAATCATTTTTAGGTTCACAATATGCTATTTTATCAAAAATCCAATGCAAGTTGAGCGAGGCTTGGCCCCGAGCTAAGAATCTTCATGCCCGTTGTTCGAGAAAGTTTGACGATAGTTTAAAACGAGGATAAAAAATTAAAAAACGATCATAACAACGCGAAACCTTCGCGTGGTGTTATATTATGTGACATAGTTAGAAGGAAAAATATCAAACTTGGTATATTGATTATGTCTCAAAAAAACCTTCACAAAATGACCTATCTCATTCAAGGTTTCTTGGCTTCGGGTCAAATAACCAATGTTATGGCTAGAATCAAGGCATAGTTTGTGATAATATGGCCATATTGTGCATACATGTGCATCATGGCATGGCAAACAATGTTGCAAGATGAAGTTTTCCTTTTTGTCGCACCAAAAAGGCATTTTCCATTTTCCGAGCATAAAAACAGATGGTTTTGTGAAGCAACCACCAAATATCTAATTTAAAAAACTACCACCACATTTCATAAAAATACTAGACCACCTTATATGGACAATGTACCAACAGGGGGATCTGAAACCTTTCCGTCCACCTCTGGTGAAAAAGACAAATTCCTGCTGAATCGGCAGGAAGTGGGTCAGATATGAACTACAGGTACATGATACGATGCTCATGATTTTTACAAAAATCATTTTTAGGTTCACAATATTCTATTTTATCAAAAATCCATTGCAAGTTGAGCGAGGTTTTGTCAGATTCCAAAGTATACAAAACATGTGGCATTTAAATATCCAAACAATTCAAAAATGTTAATACAAAATAAAATATGATTTGCTCTAATAAAATAGGGTTAGATTCCTTTTTAGATGCTTAATATTTCTTATGTTCAAAGTTTTAGGGTTTGACTATTTTATTTTTGTTTGAATTGAATAATCAAAATTTATATGTAAGTGTTTTAATCATTTTGAAAATTTTCATCTAAAGTAAATATAAAATGTTTTTATATGAATGGATAGATATTATTTTTCTGAAAATTATGATATATTATTCATATTTTTCTGAGTTGAAATGAAAAAGATATGAATTTTCTAAATTCTATCCTATTTTTTAAATTAAAAATGCCCCCACCCCTTTAATGCACGAAATAAATGCCCCCCTTTAACACCGGTTCCAGCCAGGAACCGGTGTTAAAGGGGGGGTTATAATGCGCGCCTTCCCCTTCCTTCTTCCTCCCCCCCAGCCAGATCGAAAGCGCGCACGCAGAGGAGAGCCGGCGCCGTCCAGCCGTCGCCGTCGAGCCCTCGCCGTCGCCGCCCTCGCCGTCGCCATCCCGCGGGAGCGTTGTCGCCCTCCTCGCCGCGCGCGAGCCATCGCCGTCGCAGTCGACGCCCCCGCCGCGCCAGCACCGTCCGCCATCGCGTGCGCCCGCGTCGGCCGCCACCCCCGTCGCCGCCGCTCGGATCCGCCGCGCGCCAACGCCGAAGCCTCCGCCAACTCGGAGCCGCCGCCGCCAACCCAGTCAACGCCCGCTGCCACCGACCCCGTTCGAGTTGCCGCCACCGACGGTGAGCTCTCTGTTTGTGTGTTGGATATTGGATATTGGAGATAAATGTTATTTGTGTGTATATTGGATAAATGTTGCATATATGTATATATATTGTTGTGTATGAATAATTTTATTTGTGTGTAATTGCATATATATATTGTTGCATATATGTATATATATATTGTTGCATATATGTATATAATTAGTTATTAGTATTTTATAAGTGTGTAGTTTAGTGTGTATTATTAGTAGTTTAGTGTTAGTATTAGTTTAGGGTTTATTTAGTTTAGGGTTATTAGTTTAGGGTTATTTATTTAGTTTAGGGTTATTTAGTTTAGGGTTATTTATTTAGTGTAGTTTAGTGTATTTACTTTAGGGTTATTTAGTGTATTTTATAGTTAGTATTAGTTTAGGGTCGTCACCTCGCTGCTCTGCAAGCGTCGCCGCTGGCCGTCGTCGTTAACGTCGCTCCGGTGACCCCTAGGTAGTGGCGCCGCCCATTTTAGGTAGGCCGCATCACGCTGAGGAGAACCCGCTACCTCGCGCGCCCTAGGTCGCTCTCTAGCGCCGACAGCCGCCGCTTTCTGGAGCATCCTCCGGTGAGCCCGCATGGCGCCTATGTGGCTGTGACGTGGCCACGGTCCCACGCGTCAGCCACTATAGCTAGCCCCTCTCATATGCATCCTGGATTTCTACGAATTAGGGTTTGGACCCCTCGGAACTCGTTAAAAATGATCAAGCATCCTTAGGGTTTTAATTTCATTTGTGTATTTATTTGTGTATTTTTGTATGAATAATGTGTATATTTGTGTATGAATCCAAGTCCACTTGAATGTTTACTCTCTTACTCTAGATAATATTATTGTTTTAAAAACTATGGATCCGCTCATTAGAAACATTGAAGATGAAGAAATAATGGAAAACATCATCCATGAGGACACCTCACAATATCTGAACTTGGAGGGACATGATGACAGCTCAAGTAGTCATGGAGAAGATGACGACTCCGGTGAACGCACTTTAGTGATTACAAAGTCCGTCGAGGTATATGCATGGATTAATCCTCTACTGACTTCCACCGATTGATTTGTATATATGTACATGTATTAATTAACGCTTCTTTCTTATTTTATCCCTCTGGATCGACCAGCCAGCAACAATCTTCTTCTACGAAAAAGAGCAAGCGAGGCGCGAGCCATCGGTTGAAAGATCGTGCAAAGTTCACAATCGAAGCAGTCCGTGTTGATGGCAGGCCGATGGAGCCCAAGAAGGCCACACACAAATTTGTACGTCAGGCTGGAGTTCTTGTTAGGGACCAAATCCTAATCATAATTGAAAATTGGAATAAGCCAAAGAAGGGCGACGGTACCTTTGTCGATGAAAGATCCAAAGAAACGCTTTGGAATTCGCTGTTGGTAAATTTCACCCTTCTGCCAGAGGAGGATAAAAACAAACCGGTTATAAAGGAAAAGGTCAAAGAGTGGACTCTAAGGAAGATGGCTAACGCTTTCCGCAACTGGAAGACAAAATTGAACAAATTTGTCAAAGCTCGCGAGACTCCAGATTTCGAAGACGCATATTATGCGAAGATAAGACCTCACTAGCCCGAATTTGTGGCATACAAGGAAGGTGGTATAGCTACAAAGAGGTCAGAAACCAATACGCTAAATGCCCAGAAGAAGGAATATCACCAGAGGACGGGGTCAGGTGGCTACATATCTCAGAGGCCTAAGTGGGAGGAAGCTGAGAAGGCTCTGCGCGCTAGAGGGATCACACCCTAGACACATGGGTGGGACCTACGTGCAAAGACTTGGTTCTATGGAACCGGTGCAAGGTTGGACCCAGAAACAGGATTGTGTATCTTCCCAACCCTCCTTGCCAAACCCGTCACTAAACTCATCACGGCATACGAGGAAACAGCCGCCAGGACCTTCCATCCCGACAGAGAGAATGACCAGCTCACACGCGCCATCGGTAAAAAAGAACACCCTGGACATGCACGAGGCACAGGGTATGGCGTGGAAGGATGGGTTTGCCGAGTGGGGCGACTCTTACAGATGGCGCGGCAGAAAAAAAAGAGCGTACAAAGCGGATGACACAGATAGAACATGCACTTGTGGCGCTGCAGGCGCAAGTGAATGCACAAAAGAGCCAACAAGCTACCGGCCCATCTCAGCGGCATGAAGAGCCTGCATTGGAAGCTGCCGGTGGCCCAAACTCTACGCGGAAAAGCAGCATGGCTTCCACGGAGAACGTGCAGCCCACGCTTGAAATGGCGGGTCCTCGATACCCCGTGGATGAGATCACGGAGAGCGAACACGCTGAGCTGCATGTGAGGTTAATGGGCTTATCCATTAAGGTGGCTGTTGGCTATGCCTTACCTCCTATAGCTGGTGGAACTTACCACTGCCGACCGATTCCATATGGCTATGCTATTGTCGGGGTGGATGATGTTGTGAAAGAATATGAGGAAGCACAACTTGACCATGCTACAAGTGAAGGGGAAACTCAACTCAAATTTGCAGTAAAAAAACCATTCTTTGGAAGAAGGAACACATCGTGCTTCCAAATTGGAGGCCACTGGCACCCCCGCCGTCTCCGCAGCGTCAGCAGTCTGAGCCGCCTCAGCCGTCTCCAAGTCATCAGAATACTCCCATGTCGTCTCCGGCGCTTCAGCCATCTCCTGCGCGGCAGCCATCTCCGGCGCGCCGGCCATCTCCTACGCGGTAGCCATCTCCGGCGCGCCAGCCATCTCCTGCGCATCAGCCATTTTCGGCGCTTTAGCCATCTCCTCAGCGTAAGCGGAAGAGCACTGCCACGAAGATCATCACTAGCACTGCCACGAAGAAATCCGCAGGAAACCGTACGCCAAAGAGTTCAAGAAACTACGTCCCGCAGCCTTCCGCCAAGCCATTGCCGGTTTTACCGTGGAATCGCAGCGACGAGGAGACCAATAGGATCTCGGAAGAAGAGGTCAAGAAATTCTTTGCACCTAGACGGGCCGAGCCAAAGGAGAAAATAGATCCGGCGGTGGTGGAGAAGTTTTACAATAATCTTTTGAAACCTGAAACCCCACTTGTGCCGGACTACGAGCGCCAGATTTTGAAGGGGGTGCAAGGCGGAGGGATACTGAAAGTAGCAGTCGTGCGGCACCCTAGAAAACAGTTCCCATGCTCGGAGAGCAGTAAAAGCAATCATGCGCCCCGCTCCAAGTGTTCGACACACGGAACGCTCCTCCTGTAAATGATTACGAGGCAGAGCTACAAAGAAAGGCAAATGAGATGGGGATGACTTACATTGCATACTTGAACATCATGGGAGACAACTTGCCCAAAGGCGATGTCAACCCATACAGCCATGGAAGTATGGGAAGAATCTCGTCAAGAAAGAGGAGCTCAAGAATCTACCAACAAATATGCGAAGATTGCACAAGTGGTACCTTGATTTCTGCAAGACGAGAAAGGAAGAATGGATCATGGCGCATATAAGAGATCATATTTTCTTGTGCGGAGACGACGAGATCGACTTCAACATTCAAGACTTGCATTTTCTATTCAATCAGAAGGAACTCGACAAAGCTGCCATCAGCCTTTATTGTGTGTAAGTACTATTTCTGTAATTTTTATCTCATCTCATTCAATTCATTAATTGCATGTATATATATATATGCTCACCATATATGTATATACTATTATGCAGGAAAAAGGTTATGGAATGCATGAAAGGAGGCCCTTTTGATATTGGGTTCGTTGAACCAAATAGAGTTCATGAAGAAGTGGTAAGACACAAACCCGGGCAAACAGAAGATTTCTTGCTAAGGTCTTTACTGAGACAACAAACCAAAAGGGAAATACTATTGCCTTACAACTTCTCATGAGTACTGTTACCCTCTCTTGTACACATTCTGTTTCGGCTTACTCGATGTTAAGTGTAACTGATGATGAGTTACGCGTGCGTAGGTTCCACTTTATTCTGCTAGTCATTCAACCTGACTCGGGAAAAGTCCTTGTCATGGACTCGTTACGAAAAGAAAAAGAGCTATGGGCAGACTTTAGAGAGATGCTCTAGAGGTAATTTCAATCATATTATCGCACTAGATCGACAACTTTCATGACAACAAGTAATTAATTACTCCTTTATCCATTTTCTTTGCCGGACAGGGTTTGGAAAAGGTTCACGGGCAGGACCGTGGGTGAATGGTCAGAAGAACTAAAATTTATAGACCAAAATGTAAGTAATACTAGCTAGCTAGGTCTGCGTATCTCTTTGATTCTGCTTCCAATTCTATTATATCATGCTTTATTGATTATTATTTTGATTGAACTCTCTATTCTCGTAAAGTGCGCGCATCAGGACCCGGCAATAACCTATGTGGATACTATGTTTGCGAGTTTATTTGCAACACGACATGTGCGACAAGCCAAGCTGCACTAGAACAACTTAGAGTAAGTAAACAAAGTAGACAATATTATTTTATTACCATCAATTGTGTTGAGTTTTATTCTTATATATATATTGACCCCATTCTTCATATATATTTAGATCGAACGGATGCGGGACCAAATCCTACCATTTGACCGCATACGAGCCATTCAAGAGGAATTGACGGGGTTCATACTTGATGAGGTCGTCACGCCTGGCGGAGAACTCTTTAGATATACAAAAAATGAACATTGCATATATGCTTGAACGTGTTTGTCTTGTACTTAGTTTGATGCTTCAACGTTTACGGAGAATACGACACAATGACGATGTTTGTGTATAATAATAGTTGCTTAATTATTCATGTACTCGTATGTACCGACGACGATGTATGTGTATATACCACTCCCGATCGATTCCCCCCCCCCCTCTCCCCGTCCCCGCCGCGCCGCAGAAATACGCTCAGAACGGGGCGGCGGCAGAACTCTGCCGCGGCAGAGATTTAACACGAACCGGTGTTAAAGGGGGGTGATGGTGAGCGCTGCGGCAGCCCCACGTGCGTCACCCTTTAACACCGGTTCGTATAAGAACCGGTGTTAAAGGGGGGGCTCTAACACCGAACCCTCAACAGCGGTTCTACAACCGCTGTTAGAGTGTGTTCTGAACCGGTGTTAGAGGTGGTGTTCTGTACTAGTGCATGGCCACAGCGCTGCAACAAGCCTGCAGCCGGGTCCAATCCACTTGCCTCCTCGTCTCCCAGCCACGAGTTAGCGAGCCTGATCTCCCCGCTCATAAATTACAGTACGTTGGGGATCGAGCTACTGGTAGCTTGAAAATAAAATTTCAGAGTTTCATAAAGTTGAAAAATAGATACATATATGAATGTATATTATATGAATCTTGGTGTGAAATACCTTATACTCTAAACTACACAAAATGACAAATTCTAACAAAAAATATAAGCATGGAAGAGATATTCGGGTTGTCCATGCCGCGCAGGTTCCCGCCGGAGGCTGTCATGGAGCCCAATCTCGCTACTCACCTCTACACCGAGGCTTGATATATATGTATGCACAGGCGATCGTTCGTGCGTGGCTTGCTGTATTTTTTCTGATCGTGTATCATCTGTGGCTTAAGATGGGAATATTTAAAGAGAAGTTTAACTTGGTTGTAAGATGCTTGGGGAATGGGGGAGACTGTATGAGATGCTTGGGGGAGACTGTATCAGATGATGTAAACGTTGTGGTGGCATTTGGCAATTTGACTCGCACAGTTCCAATTCTCTCCACCTCAGAAAAAAATTCGTTTTCATTAAGATATCAACACAATTGAATAAAAGCTATATGCATCAAGCGATGCAGACGTTGGGTTCTTAACCCCTTTCGAAAAACTTAACACACAATCGTATTGATGCTAACATATTTATTCATTAATTGGTTTATCAGTCTCTCAAATTAGTAGCGAATTGCACGGAGTATAGGTGGATCCGCAAAAGGACCGAAGAGCCACCCCTTGGCGATGGACTGGTAGGTGGCCTCTGTATAGTGAACTCCGTCCCAGCTGACGAACGCTGAGGGATCCTTGCAAGCAGTCGCCCCTGGCATACCGCAAACAGCGCTGGAGTTCCAGTTGTACACACCGCCACCTCCGCAACATGTCCGGAGAACGTCCTGGCTTGCAACTCCTGCAGATCACAAAAGATTCAGACAACTCATGATCCAACCGTTAGAAGATTGTCAAGCCAAGTGTGAGCAAGCGAGCGAGTAAAATCTATAATACTTCTTACCGAAACTTTCGGGGTTTTGGAGGATTGAGATGATTGGTCTGTAGAAGTCGGCGAAGATGATCCTGGCATGGGGGTACTTGTCCCTGAGAGCGCTGATTGCCTCACGGAGCACGGAGTTGTGGTGCCTAGCCACGCGGTTGATGTCACTTAGGCAACCTATGTGGTCGTAGTTCCCTGTCTGGTTGAGGCTTGAGCGGAGGGTGAGAATAGTAGGTGAGCACCCGTTTGGTGGATTCCCTGGCACGACCACGTATACTGCACCTTCGTTGATAAGCCTCTGTGGTAAACATATAACTAGTTCAGCCAAGTTTTCAAGTTCCAAATGCTATTTCAGTAATATTTTTAGATGAGAAAAAATGTAACTGAAGACTAATTTAAAATCCAGAATGACACATATTTTAGAAATAACTCGCTTTGTTTATGTTTTGACATGCTGCTTGATTTGAAGTACAAGGAGCGTGGATCCACACACAAAAAATTACTTCTAGATTTCAGGGTTAAAACCAAGATTAAATTCTCTTGGGAACAGATTTTTCGCTACATTTATGTCAAGTATATTTATATTATTTTGCAAGCTATTATGATCAAATATACGTGTGATCTCCATCTGCGCGTAGACCTTACCTTCCGTGTGTGTGCAAAATCTCCTTGGAAAAACAACACGATTACTCTAATTGGTTCCTTACTTCCCTTTTTTTTTTGACTCCTTACTTTTTAACGACTTGTTCCATTCGACAATTTTTAGATAATTTGAGATGCCACGATATGCGAAGCGTACATCTTTTAAAAGTTACCACCTCTAAGTGAGTTGTGCAATAAAAAGGTTGTGTGCATCAATTGATGCAATGGCCAGGGTGAAACTCCACGTTTCGAAAAAACAGGAAGTTGTGTAATGTTATAAATGAAATGAGGCTAACAATTCATTTCCAACAATATAGCCGAGACTACCATAGTTGTTATACCATACCCAAGGGACCGAAAAACTTCATACTACAATGGTCTGGGTCACATTGGATAGTAAGAATAGAATACATGAACAGAAATAACACAGGATTACTATGTATTCAGATAATATACATGATAATTACAGATGAAGTCTCTGAACGGTCCGTACAAAATAGACAACAGAAAGCTATACGAAAGAAGAGAGTGTAGAGAAAGATATGGACAATTCATAAAAACAAAAAGATAGACACAAACCAATATATTTACCTCCACGGCCCTGATGATATTGTCCACAACTTCTGGCACATAAGACATCACTTCTTGTTCAGTCTTCCCCGCACTCCATATAAAGTTGTAGTCATTCACTCCGAACTCCCCAACGAAGAAGAGGGCCTTACTGAAGCAATCTCTGCACCCTGCATTGGCCCGTTGCTCAATATGCAAGCGGTAGGATTAAATAACTATACCGCAGAGCATTTTTGGGTAGTACTCCCCAGGCTCTGCATCAATCGATGCACACAATCTTTATTAAAACTATACTGCTCACATACCTTCCGTGCTGTTGCAAATCGATGGTTTGAGCTCCTCCAACCAACCAAGCTGAATATTCAGAGAATTGTTCAGAGGCTTGAACGGAATCAGCTTGTTCCGCTCGTAGAAGTCGACGTCGATCGCCGTCGCACCACCGACAGCAAAATTCACGCCTTTGGATACGTCTGAGTTATTCAGCAGGGAAGCTTGAAGAAGAGGGAGACCAAAGTGCTCGGCTACATACACGGGAAGGAGAAGCGTTGGTACAGAACATGTACTCAAACTCCAGAAAAAATTGTATATGCTCAAACATTCAGACTCTATGGAACCAAAATTCCTGCAAAATATTCGTTTGGTGCAAGGATTCAAATGGCGCAACATACCGATAAAATCGATGGTGACTCTCCCGTCGCTGAGGCGGCCTGTGGGATGGCCGAAGAAGGTCATGCCGTAAGGAGGCTTGTCATGCCACACAGGTACCACGGGAGCAGCCATGACCACGAAGTTGCCTGTGTCGATGTAGGAGTCTCCGAGGGTAAACATGGAGGTGAAGTAGCGCGACTCCGAGCTCACGCCGTGGAGACATGAGAGGAATAGAAGGGAGAACACAAGACTGAGTTCCATGGCAGCAGAAGTTGGAATGCTGATGGAAAAGTCAAAGCCACAAGAGGACTAGTTATAGTGAAACGTTGGCTACCCAGCTGCTATAAACTGGAATTGTCTACTTTGTCAACCGGCTAGCAAGCTGTCGTTCGATATTTGTTAGGACAATAATCGCGCGCCAACGTGCCAGCGACATAGCCATTGCTTCCGAGTTCTTTAGTCTATTTTAAAACTGAACTTCTAAAAAGTTCAATTTTTTAAACCGTGAATCCAAATTAAGACTTGTCTTCATTATCGCCTTCTTGTTGAAGAGATCTTTAAAACTCGACATCATGTTGCTAAATATTGCAGAATACCTTTTCATCTTCAAACTTGCCACCTGAAGATCAATCAAATTGTCATGGTATTAATACCATGGAAAAAAATAGCGTGTTATTTCAACACTAATAGAGTGCTATAGCATATTTGAAAAGGTTATGCTAAATTTTAGCAATTTTTCTTGCTATGGCGCTATTTTTAAAATAATATGCTATATCGCGTTAAAATGTCACAGTGTAGCAAAAAAATAGCACGCTATTTTTTATAGCATGATAAAATGTTGATGTTATGCTTCTAGACGTTAATGCTATGTTGTTACCACATGGGATATTGATGTTAGGCTTCTATAAAATTAGAAAACTATTTTTGTATATGGCTATGTATGTACTGTTCTAACATTTTTTGGAATATTTTTGCCAAAATATTTTATTTTTAGGCTATATCATGTATTATTTTCAAAACACTATTTTGCAATATAGCATGTTATTAGCACGCTATAGTATGTATAGCATTTAGAGGAGGCTGGCGCTATTTCTTTTAGCGCGCTATTTTGTTCATTGATTAATACAGAAGTTATCACGTGAAAACTTGTTATGAAAGGGTTAGCAACTTATATGTTACAGTGGCCCAGTAACAAAACATACCAAAAAAATGTCAAATGTGAAAATCACTAGCATTGCACTCGCCTTTCAAATAATCTGAAAAATTGTATTTCCAGGTCTCCAAAAACAATCTGAAAATTTAATACATGTACACATTCTCAAGGTACGCTAGAAGTTTCGGGAGAAAGTACGTTGTATTTTGTGCTACACAAAAAAAGACAAATTTCAGATAAAAATAAGAGTTTTTTTTCTGAGAATAACACTAATCTGGTCTATAAAATTGCCACGATTGAGAGCACTGGCCACGAACTTGCAAATTGCGAATTGTGGGTCATGAAGTTGTCCCGCTTGAGCATTTTGCTCACACTGTGATGTCTACCATTAGTTTTGTGAGGTGGCGGACAGTTTTTTTACAAATAACACCTTGAATGTTTGTTCATTCTCGTTGTTTATCATATGGGCTAGGCATTATATCAAACAGGTCGCCAGCGTTTGTGTTGATCTTCATCGTGGTGTCTGAGCTAGGCTCCCGCCGTACCTGGGCGGTGAAGCACGTCGTGGCCGCCTTCGTCCTGTAGGGGTTCGTAGCATGGAAAACAAAAAATTTCTACCGCATGCACACAAACAAGCCAAGATCTATCTACTAGATTGTAGCAACGAGTCGATAGAGGAACTTACCCTCGAAGATTCCAAAGCGGTTAACGAGAGCAGATTCTCGTGGGTGATGTAGTCGTACACTTGCCGATCTCAAGATCGCGTAGACGATCCTTCCGGCGCTGCGTTCCGGCAGCGCTCCCGCAGTCGGTCACACGTTCGGTACTCGACGAAGACCTTCCTCTCCCTTGTTCCAGCAGGCAGCGGAGGTTGTAGCACTCTCCTCGCGATTCCGGCAGCACGACGGCGTGGTACCGGAAGTAGAGGGGAGATCTCGCAGGGCTTCGCCTTAAGCCGGAGCGAGTATGGTGGACTATGAGAGAGCATTGGTGATCTAGGGTTTAGACACACCAATTAGAAGGGGCTAAACCAGCGGCTAGGGCAATTAGAAGCTCTAACTCGGCGGCTTGGGAGAAATCCCTAGGCTGTGGCTAGGGTTTAGGTTTAGAGGGAGGCAACTTGTGTGCTAGGAGGGGCAGCCCTGCCCCTCCCTTTATAGGTGGGAGGTGCGGCCAAGGGGAGGGGAGTCCCTCCCCAACTCGTCTTGGAGGTGGGCCGCCGGTTGGAGGAGGGAACTCCTCCCCAACTCGGTTTCCACCTCTCCTCCTCTTTCCAAAAACTGCCGTTTGACTTTTCAAACTAGCCATTTGACTTTTCAAACTAGGATTTGAATAAACCCTTTATTTTGGACAGCGATGACACCTAGTACATGATGCAATCATTCCAACTTGTAATAACAAATTCATGTACCCTTACACCTCCGGAGTGCCGGACATTCCGGAACCTTCTAGAACATTTCCGATGAAAACACCGGAATCATTCCCCAACTCCGAAACGAGACTTTCCTTATATGAATCTTATTCTCCGGACCATTCCGGATCTCCTCGTGATATCCCGGATCCCATCCGAGACTCCGAACAACATTCGGTCTCTTTCTCATCATACCATAACTACTCAAACAACGTCGAATCCTTAAGTGTGTCTCCCTATGGTTCGTGAATTATGCGGACATGATCGAGACTCTTCTCCGATCAATAACCAATAGAGGAATCTGGAAATTCATATGGCTCCCACATATTTCTACGATTACTTTGCGATCGAATGAACCACTTACATACGATACCAATTTCCCTTTGTCTCATGATAGTTTACTTATCCGAGGTTTTGATCGTCGGTATCTCTGCATACCTAGTTCAACCTCGTTACCGATAAGTACTCTTTTCTCGTTCCCGTGGTATGTGATCCCTTGTGAGCCAGTCACATGCTTGCAAGCTAATTGGATGACATTCCACCGAGAGGGCCCAGAGTATATCTATCCGTCATATGGATGGACAAATCCCACTCTTGATCCATGTGCCTCAACACATACTTTCCGAACACTCAATGCCACCTTTATAGCCACCCTGTTACGGTGTGGTGTTTGATGTCATCAAAGCATCCTTCTGGTGATGGTGATTAGCATGATCTCATGGTCGAAGGAATTAGGTTACTATGTATCAGAAAGCTTATAGCAAATGAACTATATTAAATGACTTGATCTTTATCCTACGCTTAAATATAGGAGTATTTCCATCTCATCATTCTCCTAATGATATGACCCTGTTGTTAATAACATCTCTATGTTCATGATCAGGAAACCATGATCATATATTAACCAACAAGCTAGTTTAACAAGAGGCTTTACTAGGGACACTTTTATGTTTACAAATCACACAAGTATTAATGTTTCCGGTTAATACAATTATAGCATGGTATGTAAACATTTATCATAAGTATGAAGATATGATAATAACCACTTTATTATTGCCTCTTGGGCATATCTCCAATAGTCTCCCACTTGCACTAGAGTCAATAATCTAGTTTAAAACCTTTGTGTATTCAGCACCTATGGCTTTCCGGTGTTGTATGTACACGATTGCTAGTGGTCAACTGATCTCCGGATCTGACACTTCCAGGTCCGTGTGTAATTGCATGTCTTTGCGTCTCTACGCATCACTCATTCTCTAATGAGATGGCTTCGTACAAATTTGGTCCTTTGGTGTGGCCTTTAGTTCTTTGGGGTTAAAAACATGTTGATAATATTATCGTACAATATATCTTCATAGTATTATCCCACTGTGAACTACACCTAGTTTTATAACAAACTACTTGACACAAATGCCCTCTTTTGCTGCTAAAATAGCAGTCATACACTTAGCCTTTTGTTGTAGTATCTGTCACAATGTCTTTAACTTTGGAACTCATCCAAATCCATTATGGAACTCACTTTCCATTATATTGTGCCACCCTTGGTTTAGATTGAGATAAACTTAATTTGTACTTTGTGACAAAACTAGTATCAATGTAGTACTTTTACAATGAACTAACCATCTATTTGTCACTTCTAAAAATAATATACTCTTAGTTCTTCCAAAAGATCATAAGAATATTCTTACTATTGTCCAATGATCATCTTATGAATCATTCTGGTATATGCTCACAACATTTAGAGCATAGGACATATCTGGATTTGTACATATCACAGTATGATTGATATAAATACTCTTTGTGATCAAGTATCAATCTATACTTGAATCTTGTTTCACTTACCAAATGTCAATACATTTGAATATATCATCAATATTGAACTCATTCAATCCTTTCTGTGCGACAAGAAACTTTCTTGTAGTTTCTATATTGAACTCATTTAATATCTCGTCTATGTACTTCTGGCACAACCATATTAGCATCCATTCATGCCAAATATTTGGGTTTTGCCTAAGTCTTTCATCGAGATGAAATTCTTATCCTGTGTTAATAAAAGATACATTATTTCCAATCAACAATATGTCTTCCACATAATGTATTAGAAACATGTCTTAGCGCTCCCACTTAATTTCTTGCCAATGCAAGCATCTTCATCATCTCTGATGAAATTAAACTCTTTTAACTTTTTCATCATAGTGAAGATTCCAACTCCGCGATGCTTACTTCAACCATTGAAGTTTGCATATGCTTTTAGCATCCTTTGAATTAACAAAGCCCCTATGGACCATGTTATTCACATGTCCTAGGTAACAATTCTATTAGAAGAACTTGTTTTGTTTATTCAACTACCATATAACAAAATTATATGTAGTGGTTGCTACACTAATCCGTCTAGACTAAATATCACTATGAAAGATCAAATCTTATCATAGTCAACCTTTGAACATTGTTGTGAACTTTTCCCAACATGTCGACTATTTCATAGATGTAAAACATACATGTCTATTTCTTTATAGATCCAAACACGACTGTAAGGTCTTATACCTTTCTCGAGGGTCCTTCAAGTTCAAAACTTGATTTCTCGTGTATGGAACTATCATGGATTTTATGGCTTCAAGCCATTTGACGGAGTCAGGGCTCATCCTCGCTTCTTTGCATGTAGTCGGATCATTATTGTCAAATAATGATTTTAACTCTCAAATCTTGGTATTCGATTGTTCATCCGACCTACTTGTTTCAATAGGAACTTGGATCTCCGTGACCACAACCTTTGAGATACGTGAGCCATGAGCATTGTTGCTACCTCCGGAACACTTTTCGGTGCTGCGCAACTTTGCACATATAGCTAAGGTTCTTTTAACCTTATCAAAGTTCTATTGTCCTCCCACTTAACTTTTCACAAAAAATTCCTTCTCAAAGAAACTTGACGTTCTAAGCAACAAACACTTTTGTCTCCGGTGTTTATGGAGGAATACTTAACAGTTATACAAAGACAGGTTCATCCGACTTTGGTTGCACACATCTTTCTTATGCATAGCATACCAATGTTTTAAGAAAGGACTACTTGGGTTTTATCCCAAACCATAACTTTATATGGTGTCATTTCAACGGATTATGATGAAGCTCTTTTCAGTGGAAAAAACGGTAGTCTCTAAAGCTTTTAATCTTTAAAATATAATGGCACTTTTATGAATTATACCTTTGATCCAAACAAGTTTTAATTACATATCTCCAATGCTCCATACTCTTATGGTGTTTCGGGAAATGCAACCACGGAACGATTCCATAAATCTTAGGCATTATGCTAAACTTTGTAACTCAAATATCTTCCTTTATGATCTTTATCATAAACTGTTTATATTCTTGTTACAATGATTTTGCACTTCATCTTGAAAGTCTTTGAACTTTTCAAATGTTTCATACTTCATCCTTATTAAGTAAATATTCATATATTCACTCAAATTTTCGGAGAAAGCATATGAAGTTGAAATCCATCGCTCTTGGCTACACATAATGGACTTCGTACAACAATATGTACAAGTTCCAATAAGCTAGTCATTCGCTCCCTTTTGGCCTACGAACGAAGTTTTAATTATCTCTAGGAAATTTTCACAAGCGTCATGTGATCAAAATCAAAAGACTCCAAAATTCCATCCACATGGAGTTTCTTCATGTTTTCTTTCCAATATAATTTAAACGGCGATATCACTTCCTAAGTGATATTTCAATCAATTTGTCTTTCGACATTTTTAGCACTAGTTTTATGGATGTGATTTCTCCAACGAGATTTGTGAATCATCCATCTTTTATGGATTTCGGCAATTATTTGAACAACCCTTTTGTTCTCATAATACCTGATAAAACAAATCTTGAAGGCAAGCTTTGATGTTTAACGAGCAACACAATAACCCTTTATTTGTTCTCGATGAACATCATCACATATTCTTTTGCTAGTTACTTAGGCCATTGTTGTTCATGAATTGTGTTGTTTCGTATGACGATTCACACCAACAAATTCAGTATCAAATACTTAAGAACCACATTGTTTAATAAGCAAAGAATATAGCCATAACATGTATATCATCTATATACTTAAGCTGAACAATTCTAGTCTTTTCTTTTCTGCCATATACTTATGAGATTCTCTTTTATTTATTTTCTGTTTGAAAGAATCTATCAACATCAATAGTGGAGTCATACATATGACACATAGTCCAAAGCGTGTATAGTTAAATACCAATGTCTTTGGACTTGCACTTTGAAGTAGATCACCATCATCAAATGTTTGGTGTTCTTTCAAATTCCTTTCTTTAGTAATCTCTTGGTGTAGTAAACATTTTACCTACATCAAATATTCACGCTTATCATGGAATCGTCCATGATCAAGCTACTTTTAGCTTATAACGGTGAATCACGAGTATAATGTTGCTCTTCAAAACTTTGGAGGATTTTGGACAACTAGTGTCTCCAACCTTTTGCAAATTCTCATCAAATATGAGAACATGACTTTTGCCATATTATACTCTATCATGTTGCAACCAAAACTTCGTTTCAGATATCACAATATCTTCCACACATCATGGTTTTTGAAACAACTCTTTCAGATCCTAGATAACCTTGATATTAAGACAATCCTTTGAATATCAAGAATCATGGAGACAAACATGATACTCATACACTAACACTTGGAATTGTCACTCTCATTTTAATACCAATTATTAAACTTCATGGAGTGACCGGAACTTACTGAAAGTTTGCAATAGGACTTTTAAACTATAGATTAACACTTCAAAACAATACGATACCAGTTCGTAAAGTAACTAACCAGAATTCTATAGTTCTATCATCTCAATTAAAACTAAGCGCAAGGTGGTAAACGGATGCCAATGACTACAACAATTATGCAAATTCACTTTGAGTTAATTTATGATAAATAGTGTTCAACTTTTAATCATATTGCTGTTAAACTCCCACTCAAAACAATATCCCTCACATTGTTTTAGTGATCACACGAACCAAATCCACCACATCAAAACCGATCATCACGAGAGTTGATATAGCTTCAATGGCGAACAATCAACATGTTCATCATATCTACTATATGACTCATGCTTTACCTTTCGGTGATCCGTGTTCCTGAGACCATGTCTATACATGCTAGGCTCGTCAAGATCAAACCTTAGCTTCCGCATGAGCAAATCTGGCTTGCCCACGTTGTATACACTTGCGGAATCTAACACACCCGATCATCACGTGGTGTTTCGAAACAACAAGCTTTAGGAACGGTGCTAACTAAGGGTGAACACTTTATGACTTGAAATTCCTGTGCATGAGGGATCATCTTATAATGCTACCGTCGTCTACTAAGAAATACAAGATGCATAAAGGATTAACATCACATGCAATTCATAATATGTGATATGATATGGCCTTTCTTCTTTGTGCTTCCGATCTCCATCTTCTAGCACGAACATGATCTCCATCATCACCGACATTGCATCAAGGTCAATGATGCTTCTCCATGGTTGTTGTCCACCGGCTTCAACTATTACAACTACTTTGAATAGACACGCGGGTCTTAACAGAAATTAAAGACAACCATATGGCTCCTGCCGGTTGCCAACTTACAATAAGGAACATTGCATACATCATATATAATCACAATCTTGGCCATATCACATCACAGCACACCTCTGCAAAACAAAGTTAGACGTCTCTAATTTTCTTTGCATATTTTACGTGGTTTGGGGCTTTCAGTAAGTGTCGTTCTAACTTACGAACAAGAACCACAACATTGATACTAGTATTGTTAATCACCCGTTGTAAATTGGATCTTAACTATGCTAGGAGAAACAGGCACCCGCAAAGCCACTTATGCAATACAAGTTGCATGTCAAGCGTGGAGCAAGTCTCATGAACGATGTCATGTAAGGTTATCCCGGGCCGCTTCATCCCAACATACTGCAAGACGCAAAGTACACAAGAAGCAATCGACAATAAAAGCATCAACGCCCACAATGACCATTGTGTTCTACTCGTGCAAACAGATCTACATATAGACACGGCTCTGATACCACTGTAGGGGTTCGTAGCATGGAAAACAAAAATTTTCTACCACATGCACACAAACAAGCCAAGATCTATCTACTAGATTTTAGCAACGAGTCAATAGAGGAACTTACCCTCGAAGATTCCAAAGCGGTTAACGAGAGCAGATTCTCGTGGGTGATGTAGTCGTACACTTGCCGATCTCAAGATCGCGTAGACGATCCTTCCGGCGCTGCGTTCCGGCAGCGCTCCCGCAGTCGGTCACACGTTCGGTACTCGACGAAGACATTCCTCTCCCTTGTTCCAGCAGGCAGCGGAGGTTGTAGCACTCTCCTCGCGATTCCGGCAGCACGACGGCGTGGTACCGGAAGTAGAGGGGAGATCTCGCAGGGCTTCGCCTTAAGCCGGAGCGAGTATGGTGGACTATGAGAGAGCCTTGGTGATCTAGGGTTTACACACACCAATTAGAAGGGGCTAAACCAGCGGCTAGGGCAATTAGAAGCTCTAACTCGGCGGCTTGGGAGAAATCCCTAGGCTGTGGCTAGGGTTTAGGTTTAGAGGGAGGCAACTTGTGTGCTAGGAGGGGCAGCCCTGCCCCTCCCTTTATAGGTGGGAGGTGCGGCCAAGGGGAGGGGATTCCCTCCCCAACTCGGCTTGGAGGTGGGCCGCCGGTTGGAGGAGGGCACTCCTCCCCAACTCGGTTTCCACCTCTCCTCCTCTTTCCAAAAACTGTCGTTTGACTTTTCAAACTAGCCATTTGACTTTTCAAACTAGGATTTGAATAAACCCTTTATTTTGGACAGCGATGACACCTAGTACATGATGCAATCATTCCAACTTGTAATGACACATTCATGTACCCCTACCCCTCCGGAGTGCCGGACATTCCGGAACCTTCTAGAACATTTCCGATGAAAACACCGGAATCATTCCCCAACTCCAAAACGAGACTTTCCTTATATGAATCTTATTCTCCGGACCATTTCGGATCTCCTCGTGATATCCCGGATCCCATCCGAGACTCCGAACAACATTCGGTCTCTTTCTCATCATACCATAACTACTCAAACAACGTCGAATCCTTAAGTGTGTCTCCCTATGGTTCGTGAATTATGCGGACATGATCGAGACTCTTCTCCGATCAATAACCAATAGAGGAATCTGGAAATTCATATGGCTCCCACATATTTCTACGATTATTTTGCGATCGAATGAACCACTTACATACGATACCAATTTCCCTTTGTCTCACGATAGTTTACTTATCCGAGGTTTTGATCGTCGGTATCTCTGCATACCTAGTTCAACCTCGTTACCGATAAGTACTCTTTTCTCGTTCCCGTGGTATGTGATCCCTTGTGAGCCAGTCACATGCTTGCAAGCTAATTGGATGACATTCCACCGAGAGGGCCCAGAGTATATCTATCCGTCATATGGATGGACAAATCCCACTCTTGATCCATGTGCCTCAACACATACTTTCCGAACACTCAATGCCACCTTTATAGCCACCCTGTTACGGTATGGTGTTTGATGTCATCAAAGCATCCTTCCGGTGATGGTGATTAGCATGATCTCATGGTCGAAGGAATTAGGTTACTATGTATCAGAAAGCTTATAGCAAATGAACTATATTAAATGACTTGATCTTTATGCTACGCTTAAATATAGGAGTATGTCCATCTGATCATTCTCCTAATGATATGACCCTGTTGTTAATAACATCTCTATGTTCATGATCAGGAAACCATGATCATATATTAACCAACAAGCTAGTTTAACAAGAGGCTTTACTAGGGACTCTTTTATGTTTACAAATCACACAAGTATTAATGTTTCCGGTTAATACAATTATAGCATGGTATGTAAACATTTATCATAAGTATGAAGATATGATAATAACCACTTTATTATTGCCTCTTGGGCATATCTCCAACACGTCCTACATCGTTTGTTGGCGTGGCTCCTCTCTCCTTTAGGTGGGCTATCAATTCACGCTACCGCCGGCAAGCTCCACGTTGACGTGGTTGTGGCCCTCAATGAGCCTAGCCACCTTGCCATGGGGGACAATGTCACGTGACGCACTAACCTCAACGTGTGAGGGCAGCGACCAGCATGGCGTGCAGCCGGGGGTTCTCAGCCCACCAACAGCGTCGTGGTGGTTTCGCCTTGGCCCTCCCTCGCGTTAACCAACTCGTCCCGTAGCTGGTCCATCGCGCCGCCACACTATTCCTGACCAGGCTCATACCGCGCGAGCCTCACCAAGTTTGACTCCAACGTCTGACAACCCCGTCCTGCATACCGGCATGTACGGCATTCCATGCCCCGCATGTACAACACATAGTCCTAGTTTGTAGCATTTAGCAACCAAGATACAAAATTGTTTAGCTCGTTGTATGTGTAAGTCGTGTTCTATCCCCAATTTCACTTTCCTATAGCTACAGGAGATCTTGGACTCGGTGAACACGGCTTGTTTAGCGAGCACTGTGGCGAGGCTGTCTAGGTCATGAGCATGGCTTCGGACATGATCTTGGGCAGTTTGTGTTGCTATTGCTGAGTTGGGTACTCGCAGAGCTCGAGATGAGCAGCACGGTTGCGTGTTGTCTGGAGCCATCAAGGCAGAGAAAGCCCAAGTGAGGTAGAGGAGAGGGACAGGGGCAAGGACGCTTGTTGCCTCACGACAGGAAAAGAAGGGGGTGATGGCCGGTAGCGAGTGAGCGGAGAGAGAAGGGGATCAAGGGTAGCATAACCTGCTTGATATAATCCCTATCCCGTAGGATGAAAAAAAATTAGAGCGCTATTAGCTAAAAACTGTCAGCCATGTCAGAAAACTAACCGTGGCCGTCATGGAGTGACCAAAACACTCGTTCGGGACAACTTCATGATCCACAATTCGCGGTTTGCAAGTTCATGATCAATGCTCTCAATGGTGACAAGTTCATAGACCAAATTGCGTTTTTCTCTTTTGCTCCCTATATACAACCTCATTTTTTCCTATAGCTCAAAATACAATTATATTTCTACCGAACTTCATCAAAATATCTAGGGCATGTTCACGTATTCTTCTTTTACTTTTTAAACTCAAATTTTTTTTTTTCAGAAATCGTATACACAAGTGCCGCGGTGCTGCAAATCTGCACTCGTTAATACGGAACCAAAAGTAATGGTTTAGGCTACACAGCTTTTCTAATCCTATAGTGCAGCTGAACAGATAGAACGGTAAGTCAACTCGCGTCTCGGCCCTTCTATGAGAAAAAAGAAGCGGCGGCTAGTGTGAAAATTCTGGCAGCCGTTGCAATCTGCTTCGTCCTCGCTGTTTATGACTAGGAATCAACAGGTTTTTGCCTCCTCTGCTTGCCGCTCTGGTGGCGGAGGGTGCGGGACCTCGGACCTGCGTCCGGTTGTAGAAGGGTTCCTAAAGTTAGAGTTTGGTCAACCGGCAATAATATTATGGTGGCTATGGTGACGCTGAACGGGACAAGAATAAGGTATGCTCGTCTCCTCTTCCACCTCGTCTGTGACGATTTTGATGCTGGCGTTGAGGAGGGCAGGGATTCGTCTAGTCATCGCTTTCATGAAGTGATGGATCTCATCTAGTCTACGTGTATTTTAGGTTTGTGTTACAAGTTTCATATCAATTCAAGGGTTCAATGGCGACAACTTTAGTTCTAGGGCGCTAGTCCTTTGGGCCACGTGCACGGAGACTTTCCGACTGTCATCAACAACGTCAGACCGGCTCCATAAGGAAATGGCGATAGCGGCACATCGACGGCTCGCTCTGGCGACAGTAGTGGTCGTTAGATGGTACAAGAACCTTGATGTAATTTTATTCTGTTTGGGATGTTTTGTACTTCTTATAAACTCATGAAATAGATCTAGATACTTTTCCAAAAAAAAAAGCTTTTCTAATCCTATAAAAGCAATTTTGATACACTGACATGAAATGGTTGTTCATTCTATTCTGTTTTTCTTGTGCACACCTAGTAGAACCTGTTTTCTCTTCTTTTGTGTACCTAGCATTTTTAAGTTTTGCATTAATCATTTGATAGTGACGTTTGTTACTTTCCATGAAGATTGATCCGATGGGATGGCCACCACGACGTCGCGCCAGCGAGAATTTAGCGCCTAAGTTTGCCTTATACAAAATCATTTTATTATGCTAAATATTTGCTGGCGTACACAAAAGTCAACGTGCATGAACTGATTCATATCTAGTAAAAAATACACGTTGAAATTGTTATGTTAGATGTTTGGTCAGATCAGAAGCTCTGGACAAAATCATTGGCATCAATGCTTGTAATTGGGTAGCATCTGGGAAATTTCATTGTCGATCTGTTGTAACTTAGATTTCCGTTATGCCCAAACGTGATCTTTCTTAGAGCATCTCCAAAAGGCATAGTATTTTAGCTGTAATCCCTTAAAACCGATTTTTTGAGCAATTTGGGTAAAAATCTTGCTCCAAGAGCATTGTTATAAGGTAAAAAATCTTGCTAAAATAAATCTTACTCCTCGTTTTTTTGGAAGGTACCAGCGATCCATCTCATACATTGTATTACTATAACTAGCA
This sequence comes from Avena sativa, assembly GCA_916181665.1. Lineage (NCBI taxonomy): Eukaryota > Viridiplantae > Streptophyta > Magnoliopsida > Poales > Poaceae > Avena > Avena sativa. The sequence continues at coordinate 426,089,175 of OV702283.1, forward strand.
TGGTGGCCCTCGCAATGTGAGGGCACCATCTATACAATTTGCGAGGGATACATCAGTTGGTTATTAAAATTATTTAAGAATTAAAGTTATGGTTTAATAAAATTTGTTAGTATTCGATAAGAGAAACGTATAGCCACTAAAATGCAATGTTAAATAAGATATCACTCGAGTAAATAACATGTTTATTAAACTTTTTATATAGTGGAGAAAGGTGTTGCCGATATGGAATATAAACACTCTCCATCAACTTTGTTGTCTATTCATCGTTTGTGCGGTGGGTTTTCATTCAGTTTTGAAGGTGTGTATCCCTGGAATAATCTTTAAAATGGATTGCATATTCTGCTCCAAAATCTATGTGTTTGGATGTCGGAATTGGGGCTCGGAAATGAACTTTTGGAAATGGTTGGGCCAAATTCACTTGTTTGGATGGCTATAGAACTGGGGCTTGAAAAGTGGAGCCAATTCCGTGCCCACCCGCGCCCCTTTTAATCTCGCCCCACGAGTTTCCAAACAGAAGAGAAGCTCGCGTGAGCGGAGTGCACTGCACAGGGCGCGCGCGACTTGCAGCAAGACGGCGACGGCCCCAGCTCCGATGAGTCTTCCTCGCCCCCATCTCCCTCTCCTCTTGCCATTCCCGCCCCTTCGGAGCAAGCCGGCTACAGCTACAACGTCCGCCCCCTCTAGTGTCCCGCCCCAACCCCTAATCAGCTACAGGCGACGGCGGCGGCAGGAGGGGAACGACGGCCAGATGGGAACGACGGCAGGAGGAAACCGGCGGCCGATTAGGAACAGCGACCATTCCCTGGCCTCTACCCAAGCCGAGCCTCTCCCTGCCCTCTTCTATTTCTTCATTTCCCTTTCTAATTTACTTGATATTCATGTGTTGGATTTGTTGAAATTGCAGACGATTAGGGATTGATTGCCGCAGCTCGCGTCTTTACGCGGTGTAGAAGAGAGTTACTGCTGCATTATTTTTAATCGACACAGGCATCTCAAATCTGGGATTGATTGCCGCAGGTTTGTGAGGAAGCACAGCACTGAATCAAGTTATGATTGATTGCCGCAGGTTTGTGAGGAAGCACGACATGATCTCAGTGAGAATGATAGCGTGGGGCCAGAGAAGACAAAGTGACAAGGGAGCCAAAAATCTGCTGATTAACTCTGCAGTATATGTTACGTACTTCTGACAGAAGACACCGGCATGGACTACATGATTTTATTTGGAAATTTTAATATTATTTATGTGTGAAAAGTATTACTTCCTCTATCTTAAGATAGATGTATCAAATTTGTCAAAATTTGAATGAATTTAGACAAATTTTGAAAATCTAAGACATCTATTTTGAGACGGAGAGAGTATATAAATATCTTATATACACATACTATTTGCATACATATACGCATGTTTATATTATCAAAACTCAACAAAACATTCAATTCTATCCTTTGCATATCCAAACAAAATTTGGAATTGGATGCTATCCTTTCATTTCAGTAGTAAATTCTATGCACATCCAAACAATGAAATTGGAAATGGAGTCATTTCCTTTCCATCTAGGATTTGGAATTTTCTGTCCAATTCAATTCCGAGCAAAAATTCCTACATCCAAACACAGTGTCGAAAATTTGTCTAAATACGCATATATGTACATAGTGTCGAAAATTCCTACATCCAAAGTTCCAATTTTGTAGTTTTTATCATAAACAATATATCCTATAAAAAATTTACCCACTCATACATGCATAAATGTACATAGTGTCGAAAATTTGTCTAAATACGCATGTATCTATATGCATTTAGTTTGTAAATATATGTATATCTAAACAAATCCGTGACATTTATTTCCAAATGAAGAGAGTAGGTTATTCATTGAAGTAGAAAAATATTGATTCGTTTATTCATTACAATTTCAGAAACAAAACTTGTGAAACGTCCTGGTGTAGTGCCTTGGGTATATGTGTCACGCGGTACATCAATTTGCAGTTTCATTGCACATGTACCAAATGTGGGAGGTTCATTGCACATGTTTCTATTCTTATTTTGCATAGAGTCAGTTGACTCAAAACTGGTAAAATAGAGTTACCTTGTTATATATCTTTTATTGTCGCTGCCCAACGTGTCATCTCAGATGGCTGCGGCTAACGGGAAAGACATTAATGACCTACGTTCTTTGGCTGATACGTGTCGTGTTTCCTTTTCCAGCGTACGCGATGTGGAAGAATCGTGCTGTCGTTGTCCTTGGTGGGCCCGGTGAGCCGTGGCCAGATGGCCGTCTGTCCGTAGGAATCATCTGCCAGCCGTCTCTTCTTCCTTACCCGGTTGATTTACTCGGTGTGTGCTTGAGCTTCTGATACGATGCCCTCGTGGAGCGCCTGGTCCAGAGCCTGTCGAGCCTGCTAACCTCGAAACCCGGGGGACCGACAGACCAATTCTTGAGTCACTTAGGCAACCGTTTAAATTGCAGCTGTTTTATCATGTGAGGCCGGTCATAGTAGGAGTATCATATTAGTAATATCATATATATGAGTATGATACTATCCTTATAGTGCATAGTATTATCTAGTTGTATCATATCTCATCGTATTTAAATATTTGTAGAAGTATGCAGTTTGATGTACAAGATGTATTTGATATTAAATTTTCTTGTTACATGTGCTATGATACCGTATCATATGATATACCACTAGCACCTCTTTTTTTATTAATTATTATGCCACATCGTTATTTTACTAAGATGGTATATACAATAGCTTAGGATACTATCACTAAAGTCAGCCTGAGAGGTTAGCTAGTGGAACTTCAGTTACCTAGGAAAGCGCTAACGGCTCCAAGTCCCATGGAGCTACCACCATGGACGCCCTTCCTCCCTGTCGTGCTTGCAACCGTGCTCTTCCTGTAATGTATCTTTGTGGATTAAGAGTCAAGTGAACTGACGGGAATTTGTACAGAAAAGTTTAACTTGATAGTAAGATGCTTTTCTCAACAACAAAAAATAGTAAGATGCTAGGCCGGAGACTGTGTACATGTAAACGTCGTGGCGGCCAACTAGCCATCGAGTCTGCTCAGCGACATCCGATTGCCAGGAATCCCCAAAGTATATATCGGATGGTTTAACAATGTGAATATTTTTCATCCTCCATACTCTCTCCGTTTGTGATTATAAGTCCCGTACGGATAACTAGGAATCGGATGCCGATTTGTTCCTTTCCATCGAACCAATGCATACCCGTAGGATTGGAAGTAGCGGGACCGTATAATCTTAACAAAGCCCTGCCTAATTTCCGTAACTGGACCATATGATCTTAACAAAGCCCTGCCTAATTTCCGTAAGTGAGGACTCGTTTCTTGCTTCCATAAATAGATCCAGAAACATAGGTCATTAATGTTGCCGGTATCCTCGCCTAGCTATTGCTACATGATTTTAGGAACAGATTTGCATGTTTTCATTTAAAATGCTCTCGTGATGCACGATCAATCTATCCAAATTAATCTCTCGTTTCTAGGGGATAATTTAGAAAATTATGTGTTGAAAAAATTCCGAATAATAAAATCCAATATATTAATTATGGTTTTTTCCTCGTAAGAACATAGTTTTGTGCCACAGAAGTATTGTTTTTCTTCACTGAAAGTCGTTGTTTCTTGAGGAAATATTCTTGATATTCCTTGAAATAATTATGGAAGATCCATGAGATTGGTTTCCATGCGAAGTTTGTCTGGAGCATAATTCTTTATGTGAGAAGCATACAATTATTTCAGTGATAGCTTTGTAATTTAAAATTATGAGATGCTTTATTTTTGGCTTTCGGATAAATTAAATTAGTTGTAGAAGCAGACATGTACGCTAGTAGAATCCAAGGCCTGGGAAGTGAAGCAATGTTGGATTTGCAGAAACGCATCCCTTGGTTGAAGAAGCATACAGGTGATACGCTGGAATCGCTGTTTTGGCCTATTAAGAATGAAGCAAAATTGATTTGGGTTCACGAAGCATCATGCCGCCGTCAGCGGTAGAGGCAGCGACAGTCGACGCCGCTCCATGCCGCAATCTCGGCGAAGAAGGCGGCATCGCTGCGTTTCTGCACACCTCGCAGCGCTCGTCACCCCAGCTCAAGGTCCGGTCCATGGACCATGCAGCATCGACGAGCTCCGCCGGAAGATTGGCGACAGCTGAGGAAGGCCGGATACGTCGGGAGCGCATGAGCCGAGACTAGGGACGATCAATAAAATCGCTGATGACCCACAAGTGTAGGGGATCGCAACAGTCTTCGCAAATAGTATTACCCAATTTATTGATTCGACACAAGGGGAGACAAAGTATACTTACAAGCCTTAACAATTGAGTTGTCAGTTCAGCTGTACCTGAAAATAGTTCTTGCTCACAGAAGTTTATCAGTAGCAACAGCAAAGCAACAGCAACAGTGAAACAGTAGTAGTAACGCCGACGGCCGGCTGCCGTCGGCACATTGCCAAATTGCCATGATAAATTAATTTTTTTAAATTTTTTTTAATCTTTGAATTGTTTGACTCCTTAATCTCTCGCTTTAATCATTTTAACACTATTTATAGTTAATAATTGATTAAATTGTAGTCTTAGTCAAAATTCCCGTTCGGTCACCCATCCTAGCACTACTCCAGCTCTAGCACGCTTAACTTCCTCGTTCCTTCAAAATCTCTTTCCGCAAAACAATTTATCCATTGTTGTCAATACTATGATAACATTCCTATTAACTCTTATATCATCATGTCACATGGTTGTATTTTTTGAAATTACAAGCAATAATTTAAGTAAACAACAATGAATAAGTAAAAATATTATTGAATTCAAATAAAAATATAATGATTTTTTTATTTTTTATTTAGTATGAAATAATTAATATCTTTAAATCTGTAAATCGGAAATCGACAAATAATATGTCTAAATTGATTAAAAAATGAGAGGAATCCAAATATGATATCAATATCAACTTATCACAAACTATGACGTGATTCCTATTATAATTTCATTTGCCCGTTTAAAACGGCACGCATAAAGTAGCTCGGGGCTGAGACTCGCTAAACTTGAAGTGGATCTATGATGAAGAAACATATTTTGAACCTAAAAATAATTTTTGTAAAAAATCATGAGCATCCAATCATGTACCTGTAGTTCATATCTGACCCACTTCCTACTGATTCGGCAGGAATTTGTCTTTTTCACCAGGGATAGACAGAAATGTCTGAGATCCCCGTGTTATAACATTATCCATATAAGGTGGTCTAGTAATTTTGAAAAATGTGACGGTAGTATTTTGAATTAGCCATTTGGTGGTTGCTTCATAAAACCGTCCGTTTTTTGCACTCGAAAAATGGAAAACGGCTTTTTTGTGCGACGAAAAGGAAAACTTCCTCATAAAACATTGTTCGTCATCCCATGATGCACATTTATGCACAATATAGACACATTATCTCAAACTATGCCTTCATTGTAGGCATAACATTGGCCATTTGACCCGAAAGCCAAGAAACCTCGAACGAGACAGGTAATTTTGTGAAGGTTTTTTTGAGACATAATCAATATACCAATTTTGATATTTTTTTCTTCTAACTATGTCACATAATATGACACCACGCAAATGTTTCACGTTGTTTGGATCGTTTTTGAATTTATGATGCCCGTTTTAAACTATTGTTAAACTTTGTCAAAGGGCGGGCATGAATATTCTTAGCTCAGGGTTGATACTCGCTAAATTTGAAGTGGATCTATGATGAAACAACGTATTTTGAACCTAAAAATTATTTTTGTAAAAAATCATGAGTATCCGATCATGTACCTGTAGTTCATATCTGATCCACTTCCTATCGATTCGGCAGAAATTTGTCTTTTTCACCAGGGATAGATAAAAATGTTTGAGATCCCCTGTTATGACATTATCCATGTAAGGTGGTCTAGTATTTTTGAAAAATGTGCCGATAGTATTTTGAATTAGCCATTTTGTGGTTGCTTCACAAAACCGTCCGTTTTTTGCACTCGGAAAATGGAAAACGGCTTTTTGGTGCGACGAAAAGGAAAACTTCCTCCTGAAACATGGTTTGCCATCCCATGATGTACACTTATGCACAATATGGACACATTATCACAAACTATGTCTTCATTCTAGCCATAACATTGGCCATTTGATCCGAAAGCCAAGAAACCTCAAACGAGACAGGTAATTTTGTGAAGGTTTTTTGAGACATAATCAATATACTAAGTTTGATATTTTTCCTTCTTACTATGTCACATAATATGACACCACGCAAAGGTTTCACGTTGTTTCGATCGTTTTTGAATTTATAATGTCCGTTTTAAACTATCGTTAAAGTTTGTCGAAGGGCGGGCATGAAGATTCTTAGCTCGGGGCTGAGACTCGCTAAACTTGAAGTGGATCTATGATGAAACAACATATTTTGAACCTAAAAATTATTTTTATAAAAAATCATGAGCATTCGATCATGTATCTGAAGTTCATATCTGACCGACTTCCTACCGATTCGGCAGAAATTTGTCTTTTCACCAGGGATAGACGGAAATGTTTGAGATCCTCCTGTTATGACATTATCCATGTAAGGTTGTCTAGTATTTTTGAAAAATGTGATGGTAGTATTTTGAATTACCATTTGGTGGTTTGCTTCACAAAATCGTCCTTTTTTGCATTCGGAAAATGGAAAACGGCTTTTTGGTGCGACGAAAAGGAAAACTTCTTTCTAAAATATTGTTCGCCATCCCATGATGCACACTTATGCACAATATGGACACATTATCACAAACTATGTCTTCATTCTAGCCATAACATTGGCCATTTGACCCGAAAGCCAAGAAACCTCGAACGACACAGGTAATTTTGTGAAGGTTTTTGAGACATAATCAATATACCAAGTTTGATATTTTTTCTTCTTACTATGTCACATAATATGACACCACGCAAAGGTTTCACGTTGTTTCGAGCGTATTTGAATTTATAATGCCTGTTTTAAACTATCGTTAAACTTTGACGAAGGGCGGGCATGAAGATTCTTAGCTCGGGGATGAGACTCGCTAAACTTGAAGTGGATTTATGATGAAACAACATATTTTGAACCTAAAAATAATTTTTATAAAAAAAATCATGAGCATCCCATCATGTACTTGAAGTTCATATCTAACCCACTTCCTACCGATTTGGCAGGAATTTGTCTTTTTCACCAGGGATAGACAAAAATGTTTGAGATCCCCCTGTTATGATATTATTCATGTAAGGTGGTCTAGTATTTTTGAAAAATGTGACGGTAGTATTTTGAATTAGGCATTTTGTGGTTGCTTCACAAAACCGTTCGTTTTTTGCACTCGAAAAATGGAAAATGGCTTTTTGGTTCGACGAAATGGAAAACTTCCTGCTAAAACATTGTCCGCCATCCCATGATGCACACTTATGCATAATATGGACACATTATCACAAACTATGCCTTCATTCTAGCCATAACATTGGTCATTTGACCCGAAAGTCAAGAAACCTCGAACGAGATAGGTCATTTTGTGAAGGTTTTTTTGAGACATAATCAATATACCAAGTTTGATATTTTTCTTTCTAACTATGTCACATAATATGACACCACGCGAAGGTTTCACGTTGTTTGGATCGTTTTTAAATTTATAATGTTCGTTTTAAACTATATATAATGTTTTATGTTTCCCTTATTTTTTATATAAATGTGTAATATTTGAGTGTAGATAGATAGATCTTATTTTTCTGAAAATTTTGATATATTATTTATATTTTTCAGAATTAGAATGATTTAGTTATGATTTTTCAATAAATAATGAGATAAAAGGAAAAAAAATCTGGAGGCTTACGCCGACGGCCTAGCTGTCGGCACAGACCAAACAAAAAATTTCAAAGAGCTGTGCCGACGGCCGTCGGCACAACCTGTCTGCCTAACGCCGTTTCCATCGCCGTATCTAAACTGGGGCTACGCCGAGGGCTGTACCTACGCCAAGGACCACAGTCGGCACAGTCCTCTCTACTACGCCAACGACCACGCTACGCCGACGGCTACCCTCGGCACCGTCATCTACGCTGACGGCCAGGCTGGTCAGCTGGCCAGGAAAGGTAGCTACGCCGACGACCCTGACATAAAACCGTCGGCGTAGCCGGCCGGCCGTTGGCGCCTTAGTTCTTTCCTGTAGTGCTTGAGCTTCTGATACGATGCCCTCGTGGAGCGCCTGGTCCAGAGCCTGTCGAGCCTGCTAACCTCTAAACCCGGGCGATCGACGGACCAATCTGTGAGTCACTTAGGCAACCGCTTAAATTGCAGCTGTTTTGTCATGTGAGGTTGGTCATAGTGGGAGCATCATATTAGTAATATCATACTACCTCCGTTTTAGGGCTTAAGGCGCACACGCTTTTTAAAGCAAAGTTTGACCGAAAGAATTGAACAATAAAATCTTGACTATATTGTACATAATTAGTATCGTTGGATTTGAATTGAAAAATATTTTCCAGTGGTACTAGTTTTATACCAAAACTCTTTACGTATTTAGAATAATTCTTGGTCAAAAAAAAACACGCAAAACAAGGACGACTTAAGCCCTGAAATGGAGGGAGTATATATGAGTATGATACTACCCTTATAGTGCATAGTATCATCTAGTTGTATCATATCTCATCGTATTTAATTATTTGTAGAATTTCAATGAGTTTGATGTGTAGGGTTCGCAGCATAGAAAACAAAAATTTTCCTACGATGTGAACTATATACCAAGATCTATATATACTAGATACAAACAACGGGCGGATGTATATCCGTAGAGAACATACCCTTGAAGACCGACAAAGCTTAACGAGTTCAACTCGTGGTTGATGTAGACGATCTCTTGCCGATCTCAAGATCGAGAGGAAGTCCTAGCGCCGCAAATCAGCAGCGCATCCGTGCTCGCACACACGTTCGAGGCACCGAGCAACCTCCGCCTCCTCGCTCCAGCGATGCAGCGGAAGCACAACTCTTTCTTGCCGAATAGCCACCGGGAACATGTATCTCGCTAGTCCGAGACCATGGGGGATAAATTCTAGAGGGGGAGAGAGATCCTTCACGAGGAGGTGTGAGAGACAAGTGAGGAGGAGGGGCTCCTTTTATAGGAGGAGGGGGGAACCCCAAGGGGGTGGCCGACGCATGGGGGCTGCCCCCTTGCCCTCCCCTCTTCATGTGGGTGGACACTCCACTCACAAATCTCCTTTAAATTCCCTCCACTCAAAAGTCCACTCAAATTCCCATTAAATTTCCACCAAATTTAATGCAAACTCTCATTAAATAAAACTCTTTTATTTTATTCAGAATTTTGTCAATTACTTTAATGACAAACATTCACAAATAACCCCTTGCTAGAATTCTATTTCACATGCATAACCACTTTATGCAATTTCATCCGAAAACCTGTTTTGGTATCTAGTGAAATAAATTCCTGCGCTTGTTCATTCTTTCGGCATGAAACATTTGCTCCAATTGGATGTCGGTGTCTCTTAAGTGTGTCACCCTACGGTTCGTGAATAATGCGGACATGATCGAGACCCCTCTCAGATCAATAATCAGAAGCGGGATCTGGAGACCCATACTGACTCCCACACATTCAACGATGACTTTCTTGTGATCGTCGGAACCTTTTACGCTAGTATCTTAATCCCTTTGTTTCACGATATATTACATGTCCGAGATTCGATCATTGGTATCTCCATACCTAGTTTGATCTCGTTACCGACATGCACTCTTTTCTCGTTCCTGTGATATAACATTCTAGTGATCAAATCACTTGCTTGCAAGCTAATCAATGTGATATCACCGAGAGGGCCCAGAGTATATCTATCCGTCATCGGCATGAACAAATTCCACTCTTGATCCATGAGCCTCAACATAACACTTTATTAGTTCTGAATCCATCTTTATAATCACCCTGTTACGGTGTGACGTTTGATGTTATCAAGAAACTCTTCCGGTGTTAGTGATTGACATGATCTCATGGTCTAAGGATTAGGATCACTTCGTAAGTTGTTATAGCAATATAAACTCAATGACTTTGATCGTAATGCTATACTTCGGATGAGTGTTCATCACATCATTACACTAATGTTGTGATCCCGTTATTAACAACATCCAATGTCCATGATCAGGAAACCTTGATCATCTTGTTAATCAACGAGCTAGTTTATGAGAGAGGCATAACTAGGAACTTTCTGTTTGTTTATTAAACACACATGTATTAACGTTTCCGTATTAATACAATTATAGCATGCAAAATAAACATCTATCATATACTTGGAATACACATAATAAACACTTTATTATTGCCTCTCAGGGCAATATTCCCTTCAGTCTCCCACTTGCACTAGAGACAATAATCTAGTTACATAGTGATAAATCTAACACCCATTGAGTTCTGGTGTTGATCATGTTTTGCTCTAGGGAGAGTTTTAGTCAACGGATCTGCTACATTGAGATCCGTATGTACTTTACAAATCTTTATATCTCCATCCTTGACATGCTCGCGGATGGAGTGAAACCGGCGCTTAATATGCTTGGAATGCTTGTGAGACCTTGGCTCTTTGGCATTGGCAATGGCACCATTGTTGTCACAATAGATCACCATTGGGTCCAACGCGTTTGCCACAACTCCTAGTTCGGATATGAACTCCTTCATCCAAACTGCTTCCTGAGCTGCTTCTGAAGCAGCAACATATTCGGCCTCCGTTGTTGATCCCGCTACCACAGGTTGTTTGGAACTCCTCCAACTAACCACTCCGCCATTCATGAGAAATACGTATCCGGATTGAGACTTAGAGTCATCCGGATCGGTGTCAAAGCTAGCATCGACATAACACTTAGCGACGAGCTCTTCTTCACCTCCGTATACAAGAAACATATCCTTAGTTCTTCGTAAGTACTTAAGGATATTCTTGACCGCTATCCAGTGTTCCGAACCTGGATCTGATTGGTACCTACTAGTCAAACTAATAGCGTGTGCCACATCCGGTCTTGTACATAGCATGGCGTACATTATAGAGCCTATGGCTGAAGCATAGGGGACTTTGTCCATTATCTCTCTTTCTTCCGCCGAAGCCGGACTTTGAGTCTTACTCAATGTCTTGCCTTGCAACATAGGTAAGAACCCCTTCTTACTTCCGTCCATTTTAAACTTCTTTAAAATCTTATCAAGGTATGTACTTTGCGATAGCCCTATTAGGCGCCTAGATCTATCTCTATAGATCTTTATGCCTAATATGTATGACGCTTCACCTAGGTCCTTCATTGAAAATTTGCTGTTTAGATAACTTTTAACACTGTTTAAAAGTTCTATATCATTTCCGATCAATAATATGTCATCCACATATAATATCAGAAATGCCACATTGCTCCCACTCACTTTGTTGTAAATACAAGCTTCTCCATAAGTTTGGACAAATCCAAACTCTTTGATCACCTCATCAAAGCGGAGATTCCAACTTCGCGATGCTTGCTTCAATCCATAGATGGATCGCTGAAGCTTGCACACCTTGTTAGCATCCTTAGGATCGACAAAACCCTTTGGTTGTATCATATACAACTCTTCTTCAATATTACCATTGAGAAACGCGGTTTTGACATCCATCTGCCATATTTCATAATCGAAATATGCAGCAATTGCTAACATAATCCTAACTGACTTTAGCATCGCTACGGGAGAGAAAGTCTAATCGTAGTCAACTCCTTGAATTTGTCGAAACCCCTTTGCGACAAGTCGAGCTTTATAGATGGTCACATTACCATCAGCATCAGTTTTCCTTTTGAAAATCCATTTGTTCTCCACGGCCTTTCGGTCGTGAGGTAATTCCACCAAGTTCCAAACTTGATTTTCATACATGGATTCCATCTCGGATTTCATGGCTTCTAACCATTTGTTGGAATCCGGGCTCATCATCGCTTCTTCATACGTCGCAGGGTCATTATTTTCATCAACCATGAAATTTATGACAGGATTTCCGTACAGCTCGGGAGCTGCACGCGTCCTGTTTGACCTGCGAGGTTCGGTAGTACTCTCTTTCGGAGTTTCATGATCATTATCATTAGTTCCCTCTTCAACAGGTGGAGCCAACTCCGGAACAACTTCCGGCGCTGCGCTACTCGCCATACTTTGAAGAGAAGGTTCCACAACCTCTTCGAGTTCTACCTTCCGACTATTCACACCTTTCGCGAGAAACTCTTTCTCTAGAAAGGATCCATTCTTGGCAACAAAAACCTTGCCCTCGGATCTGTGATAGAAGGAATACCCAATAGTTTCTTTAGGGTATCCTATGAAGACGCATTTTTCCGCTTTGGGTTCGAGTTTATCCGGTTGAAGTTTCTTCACATAAACATCGCAACCCCAAACTTTAAGAAATGACAGCTTAGGTTTGTTTCCAAACCACAATTCATACGGTGTCTTTTCAACGGATTTAGATGGTGCCCGATTTAAAGTGAATGCAGCAGTTTCTAGTGCATAACCCCAAAATGACAACGGCAAGTCTGTCAGAGACATCATAGATCGAACCATATCTAATAAAGTACGATTACGACGTTCCGACACACCATTTCGCTGTGGTGTTCCGGCAGGTGTGAGTTGTGAAACAATTCCACACTCTTTCATGTGAGTGCTAAACTCGTAACTTAGATACTCACCTCCACGGTCGGACCGTAGAAATTTGATCTTTCTATTACGATGATTTTCCACTTCATTCTGAAATTCCTTGAACTTTTCAAAGGTTTCAGACTTGTGTTTCATCAAGTAGATATAACCGTATCTACTCAAATCATCCGTGAAAGTAACAAAATAACGATATCCACCTCGCGCCGACACACTCATTGGACCACATACATCAGAATGTATGATTTCCAATAAATCTGTCGCCCGTTCCATTGAACCGGAAAAAGGCGTTCTAGTCATCTTGCCCATAAGGCATGGCTCACATGTATCAAATGATTCATAATCAAGTGATTCCAAAAGTCCATCCGAATGGAGCTTCTTCATGCGTTTAATGCCAATATGACCTAGACGGCAGTGCCACATATATGCGGATATATCATCATTAAGTTTAATCCTTTTAGCATCAACATTATGAATATGTGTAACATTATCATTGAGATCTAACAGAAATAAACCATTCATCATTGGTGCATGACCATAAAAGATTTCATTCATATAAATGGAACAACCATTGTTCTCAGATTTAAATGAATAACCACTTTGCATCAAACATGATCCAGATACAATGTTCATGCTCAGTGCAGGCACCAGATAACATTTATTCAAGTTTATGACTAATCCCGACGGTAAGTGGAGAGGCAGCGTTCCGACGGCGATTACATCAACGTTTGATCCATTGCCGACACGCATCTTGACCTCACCCCTTGCTAGCGGTCGCTTGTTCCGCAGCCCCTGATTCGAGTTACAAATATTAGCAACTGAACCGGTATCAAATACCCAGGTGCTACTGCGAGCACTAGTCAAGTACACATCAATAACATGTATATCATATATACCTTTGTTTGCCTTGCCGGCCTTCTTGTCTGCCAAAAACTTGGGGCAGTTGCGTTTCCAGTGGCCAGTCCCCTTACAATAGTAGCACTCGGTATCAGACTTAGGTCCAACTCGGGGTTTCTTTTCAGGCGCGGCAACAGGCTTGCCGCCCTTACTTCCCTTCCGTTTTCCCTTCTTGTCTTTCTTGAAACCAGTGTTCCTATTGATCATCAACACTTGATGTTCCTTTTTGATCTCCACTTCTGCAGTTTTAAGCATTGACAGAAGCTCGGGGAGAGACTTCTTCATGCCTTGCATATTATAGTTCATCACGAAGCTCTTATAGCTAGGTGGCAGAGACTGCAGAACACGATGGATGCCTAAGTCAATGGGAATCGATATTCCCAAGGACACAAGCTTATCGGCGTAACCCGACATCTTGAGTACATGCTCACTAACGGAGCTGTGCTCTTCCATCATGCAGCTAAAGAACTTTTCTGAAGCATTGTAGCTCTCTACAGCAGCATGTGTGTCGAAAATCATTTTCAACTCACCCATTGTATCAAATGCATTGCCGTTTTCGAAACGCTTTCGAAGTTCCGGCTCTAGCCCATACAATATGCCGCAATGAACTAAGTTGTGGTCCTCCTGACGAGTCTGATAGACATTCTTCTCCTCGTCAGGGGCATCATCAAAAGGTGGGGGGCCTAACGGCGCTTCTAGCACATATTGCTTTTGTGCAGCAGAGAGGAGAATCCTCAAATTCATGGCCCATTCAGTAAAGTTGCTACCGTTCGTTGCTAGTTTCTCTTTCTCCATGAACGCATTGAAATTAAAAGCAGGTGGTGCCATCTACAACAGAATTTGTAAAGTTTAGACTAAGTGTATGATAGATCGAGTTCAACTAATCTATATTACGAATGAACTCCCACTCAAAAGCGACATCCCTCGTGTCCTTTTGGTGATTACATGAACCAAATCCACTACACCAAGTCCGATCATCACGTGAGTCGGTATAGCTTCAAAGGCGAGCATCAAATGGGCATCATATCAACTATATGACTCATGCTTAACCTTTCGGTCTGTGTTCCGAGGCCATGTCTGTACATGCTAGGCTCGCCAAGTTAGAACCTTAGTATTTGCGTGTGTAACTGTTTTACACCCGAAATATGGTCGTGGATCCAAGAACACCCGATCATCACGTGATGTCTTGGAGCGACGAAAACATAATCGGTGCATACTAAAGGAAGAACACATTCTTATCTTGATATTTAAATGAGGGATCATCTTATTATGCTTAACAAAGCGCTAAACAAGCAATATAAGATGTAATCAAACATCATATGTTTATTAGTGAAATTATATGGTTCCCGCAGATGATCTCTATCATGTGCATCGTGGTATGATCACTATCATACCTATATGTGTAAATCCAAGGTCTATGGATTTTACACGCTATGTGTGTTGTAAGAGTATCATCTCATACTTCTACTTACAACACTACCATATCATAACACTAGCCCAGCAACAATCTAAACTAGACGCCTCTAATTTATCCATTGCAAGTTTTACGTGGCTTAGGGCTTTCGAGATAGAACCGTTCTTACCTACGAACATGAACCACAACGAGGATAATCAAATTGTTGACAACTCGCTTGCAAAATAGATATTGACTATAGTAGGAGAGACAGACACCCGCTAGCCACTTATGCAAACTAGTTGCATGTCAAGCATGGAACAGGTCTCATGTGCGAGGACATGTAAAGTTTGTCCGGGCCGCTTCATCCCACTATGCCACCAATATCCAAAATTACAACAAAGGAGCAACAACATGATCATCATCGCCCACATACTCATATGTGTACTACCCGTGTAAAGTATCTACGCATAGATCCGGCTCTGATACCACTGTAGGGTTCGCAGCATAGAAAACAAAAATTTTCCTACGATGTGAACTATATACCAAGATCTATATATACTAGATACAAACAACGGGCGGATGTATATCCGTAGAGAACATACCCTTGAAGACCGACAAAGCTTAACGAGTTCAACTCGTGGTTGATGTAGACGATCTCTTGCCGATCTCAAGATCGAGAGGAAGTCCTAGCGCCGCAAATCAGCAGCGCATCCGTGCTCGCACACACGTTCGAGGCACCGAGCAACCTCCGCCTCCTCGCTCCAGCGATGCAGCGGAAGCACAACTCTTTCTTGCCGAATAGCCACCGGGAACATGTATCTCGCTAGTCCGAGACCATGGGGGATAAATTCTAGAGGGGGAGAGAGATCCTTCACGAGGAGGTGTGAGAGACAAGTGAGGAGGAGGGGCTCCTTTTATAGGAGGAGGGGGGAACCCCAAGGGGGTGGCCGGCGCATGGGGGCTGCCCCCTTGCCCTCCCCTCTTCATGTGGGTGGACACTCCACTCACAAATCTCCTTTAAATTCCCTCCACTCAAAAGTCCACTCAAATTCCCATTAAATTTTCACCAAATTTAATGCAAACTCTCATTAAATAAAACTCTTTTATTTTATTCAGAATTTTGTCAATTACTTTAATGACAAACATTCACAAATAACCCCTTGCTAGAATTCTATTTCACATGCATAACCACTTTATGCAATTTCATCCGAAAACCTGTTTCGGTATCTAGTGAAATAAATTCCTGCGCTTGTTCATTCTTTCGGCATGAAACATTTGCTCCAATTGGATGTCGGTGTCTCTTAAGTGTGTCACCCTACGGTTCGTGAATAATGCGGACATGATCGAGACCCCTCTCAGATCAATAATCAGAAGCGGGATCTGGAGACCCATACTGACTCCCACACATTCAACGATGACTTTCTTGTGATCGTCGGAACCTTTTACGCTAGTATCTTAATCCCTTTGTTTCACGATATATTACATGTCCGAGATTCGATCATTGGTATCTCCATACCTAGTTTGATCTCGTTACCGACATGCACTCTTTTCTCGTTCCTGTGATATAACATTCTAGTGATCAAATCACTTGCTTGCAAGCTAATCAATGTGATATCACTGAGAGGGTCCAGAGTATATCTATCCGTCATCGGGATGAACAAATTCCACTCTTGATCCATGAGCCTCAACATAACACTTTATTAGTTCTGAATCCATCTTTATAATCACCCTGTTACGGTGTGACGTTTGATGTTATCAAGAAACTCTTCCGGTGTTAGTGATTGACATGATCTCATGGTCTAAGGATTAGGATCACTTCGTAAGTTGTTATAGCAATATAAACTCAATGACTTTGATCGTAATGCTATACTTCGGATGAGTGTTCATCACATCATTACACTAATGTTGTGATCCCGTTATTAATAACATCCAATGTCCATGATCAGGAAACCTTGATCATCTTGTTAATCAACGAGCTAGTTTATGAGAGAGGCATAACTAGGAACTTTCTGTTTGTTTATTAAACACACATGTATTAACGTTTCCGTATTAATACAATTATAGCATGCAAAATAAACATCTATCATATACTTGGAATACACATAATAAACACTTTATTATTGCCTCTCAGGGCATATTCCCTTCATGATGTACAAGATGTATTTGATATTAAATTTTCTTGTTACATGTGCTATGATACCGTATCATATGATATACCACTAGCACCTCTTTCTTTATTAATTATTATGCCATATCGTTATTTTATTAAGATAGTATATACAATACAGCTTATGATACTATCACTAATGTCAGCCTAAGAGGTTAGCTAGTGGACGTCAGTTACCCAGGAAAGCGCTGGCGGCTCCAAGTCCCAATGGAGCTACCACCATGGACGCCCTTCCTCCCTGTCGTGCTTGCAACCGTGCTCTTCCTGTAATATATCTTTGTGGATTAAGAGTCAAGTGAACTAACGGGAATTTATACAGAAAATTTTAACTTGATAGTAAGATGCTTTTCTCAACAACAAAAAATAGTAAGATGCTAGGCTGGAGACTGTGTACATGTAAACGTCGTGGCGGCCAACTAGCCATCGAGTCTGCTCAGAGACATCCGATTGCCAGGAATCCCCAAAGTCTATATCGGATGGTTTAACAATGTGAATATTTTTCATTCTCTGTACTCTCTGTTTGGGATTATCAGTCCTGCACGGATAACTAGGTTGCCAATTTAAACAACAAAATATAAATAGTATAGCATAAAAATTATACCGTTAGAAACTTTAAAGGTTATATTTTCTAATGTTATAACTTCTATAATATATAAGATATATTTTGTTGGTTAAAATCTAAGTATGCGCGTAGGACATATTCCCAAACAGAGGAAGTATATATCAATCAGGGCACCGCTAAGGATCGGATGCCGATTTGTTCCTTTCCATCGGACCAATGCATACCCGTAGGATTGGAAGTAGCGGGACCATATAATCTTAACAAAGTCCTGCCTAATTTCCGTAACTGGACCGTTTGATCTTAACAAAGCCCTGCCTAATTTCCGTAACTGAGGACTCGTTGCTTGCTTTCATAAATAGATCCAGAAACATAGGTCGTTAATGTTGCTGGTATCCTCGCCTAGCTATTGCTACATGATTTTAGGAACAGATTTGCATGCTTCCATTTAAAATGCTCCCGTGATGCACGATCAATCTATCCAAATTAATCTCTCGTTTCTAGGGGATAATTTTAGAAAATTATGTGTTGTTTTCGAATAATAAAATCCAATATATTAATTATGGTTTTTTCCTCGTAAGAACATAGTTTTGTGCCACAGAAGTATTGTTTTTCTTCACTGAAAGCGTTGTTTCTTGAGGAAATATTCTTGATATTCCTTGGAATAATTATGGAAGATCCATGAGATTGGTTTCCATGCGAAGTTTATCTGAAGCATAATTCTTTATGTGAGAAGCATACAATTATTTCAGTGATAGCTTTGTAATTTAAAATTATGAGATGCTTTATTTTTGGCTTTCGGAGAAATTAAATTAGTTGTAGAAGCAGACATGTACGCTAGTAGAATCCAAGGCCTAGGAAGTGAAGCAATGTTGGATTTGCATAAACGCATTCCTTGGTTGAAGAAGCATACAGGTGATACGCTCGAATCGCTGTTTTGGCCTATTAAGAATGAAGCAAAACTGATTTGGGTTCACGAAGCATCATGCCGCCGTCAGCGGTAGAGGCAGCGACAGTCGACACTGCTCCATGCCGCAATCTCGGCGAAGAAGGTGGCATCACTGCGTTTCTGCACACCTCGCAGCGTTCACCCTCGCCGCACTCGTCACCCCAGCTCAAGGTCCGGTCCGTGGACCATGCAGCATCGACGAGCTCCGTCGGAAGATTGGCGGCATCTGAGGAAGGCCGGATACGTCGGGAGCGCACGAGCCAAGACTAGGGACGATCGATAAAACCGCTGATGACCCACAAGTGTAGGGGATCGCAACAGTCTTCACAGGTAGTATTACCCAATTTATTGATTCGACACAAGGGGAGACAAAGAATACTTGCAAGCATTAACAACTGAGTTGTCAGTTCAGCTGCACCTGGAAATAGTTCTTGCTCACAGAAGTTTATCGGTAGCAACAACAACAGTGAAATAGTAGTAATAGTAGCAGTAACAGTAACAGTAGGAATCGAATGCAGTAGGCATAGGGATGGATGGACGAGCGTTGCATGGACGAGACTAAACATGTAACTTCAAAGAAATAGGGAATTGCAGATAAATAATAACAAGCATCCAAGTACTAAACAATCCTAGGCATGTGCTCCAAATATAGTCATACGTGCTCGTAATGAGAACTTGCACAACATCTAACTACAGGAAAGATTTGATACGCCGACGACCGGCTGCCGTCGGCATAGCGCCAAATTGCCGTTGGCATAGGCTGTGCCGATGGTGGCCGTCGGCGTAGCCCCCTTGGTGTACGTCCTCGTCGGCACAGCTCCGTGGCCATCGGCATAGCCCTCCCCCTCGGCATAGCATCTTCCAGCGGGCCCCGCGTGTCAGTCAACGGTCGTCTTCGATAACGGTCCCTAACAGATTTTATTCGATTACATGATAGAACTCATCCAATCCCTATCATCCCCAAGCCTACAGCGGGGGATTACTCACTCATGGATGAGGAAAACATCGGTGGTTGATGGAGATGCGTTGGTGATGACAATGGCGATGATCCTCTCCAAATTCTCCATCCCGGCAGGGTGCCAGAACGGAGTTTCTGGATCCGAATCTTGGTTTCTCGTGGCGGCGGCGGAGCGGAACTCTTTTTGGAAAAATATTGAACCCCCCTCTGTTTTTAGGTCAGAATGCAACTTATAGGCGCGGAGGGAGGCCAAGGAGCTGCCTGGGGTGGGTCTAGGCCCCCCAGGCCTCCCTTCTGGCTCCCCTTCTAGCTCCGTGGATCTTCTGGTGAGAAATAGTTTTTGGCATATTTTCCGGAATTTTTCCTGATAGTTCATTTTCTGCACAAAAACAAGACACCAAGGTAATTCTGCTAAAAACAACGTCAGTCCGTGTTAGTTGTATCCAAATCACACAAGTTTAGAGGAAAAACAATAGCAAAGTGTTCGAGAAAGTAGATACGTTTTGGACGTATCAACTCTCCCCAAGCTTAGCTTATTGCTTGTCCTCAAGCAATTCAGTTGAAAACTGAGTGCGATAAAAGAACTTTAACGAACACTTTGCTTCATATGATGTATATATTCTCAGCACAGGAGTAGATGCTTAGACAATTCATAATAAAGAGTATGCAACTAAGTCTACTCAATAGTCAATGCAAGCTATAAAGAGACATCAACTCAATAATAATAAGTAGCATAAAACATAAACATAAGCAACATTGCAATGCTCATAATAAGGTATGATAGAGTGGTTCGCTTGACTTTGTTTTAAGAGTTCAATATAAATGCCAAGGCACCTCTGAAGTTCACATGAAGACTAGAGATAAAGATATCATAGATACAAGCATCAAAGTCATGACATAATTAACCAAGTTTTCGAACAAACACAAAAATGACAACTATGCTCTCAAGAAGGTGCTCATAGAATAAGTGGTGACTCAACAAAGTTGTGAAAATGGTTTGTCAAGGTTTGAAAGGCTTCCCAATGCTGAAAGGAAGGTACTCATTAGCTTTGAGCTCTCATTGCCCCTATCATAGGCATCTTCATGTGGTTAAGGTGAAAGTGAGTGTAACACCCTCAGAATCGGACCTATGCAAGCTTTAGCGAAACCCGCCAAACCCGCATAGAAACGATTCAAAGGTGCCCACCAGGCACTTTCGTGCGGGTGGAAAACGAAGTAATAACATTACACAACAGTCCTCGATGGGACCCACAGAACAGATATATAACAGCGACTCAAATGAGTCAAGAATACAGATATAATATACCAAGATCCAAATCACCTTGAAAACGATAGAGCGTCCGACTGCGGACAAGAGGCAAATGGGGCTAAGAGCCCTGAAGAATAACCAATGGCGTCCATAACCCTGCCCAGGCCAAGCCGGAAGGGTAACCCTGCTAACGACGTCGATCTCAAAACCTGCTTAAACAAAAGGGGTGCCGACAAAGGGAAAAGGAAAAAGAGGAGCGTCAGTACTGAGGCCAGTACACGGCGAGACTAGAATTCGGCGGTCCTCGCCTACATAGGTATGGTGGACTGAGCGGCAGCGACAGCATGCACTAAACAACCTATAGAGACTCGATACATCTGGCGGTTATCAGAGAGGGATGAGAAAGACCTATTCGGAACCAACCTGATGCTACCATCAAACAAACCCATCCTGGCGTTTCCCCCTCGAGACCAAACGAGGAAGTCAACCGAGGAACTCACACCGTTGGCAGTTTTATTTATTCAGTTATCGTTGCAGCAATTACTAGTCAGGTATAGATAATCATCCTGATAAAATAAGCAGTGGGCCATTTTAGTTAACCATTCCGTTGTAGTTGCGGCACTTACTAGTCAGATACAAATAGCATGAGATAACCCCAAAAACCCAGCAGTTGTTGGTACTTTTATTCAGCCATTCCGTTGTAGTTGCAATACTTACTAGTCAGGTACAATGGTCGCAAGCGACAAACCACACAAGCAATTGTGGGCAGTATTATTTAGCCATTCCATTATAGTGAAGCTGATTACTAGTCATTATAAAGTCAAATTTATAGCGATAAACTTTAGTTATGCTTGTCTATGGTCGAGATACTGTGCTCCAAGTCGTCCATAACCGCGGACACGGCTTTCAGAAAGTTTTACCCGGCCGGGGTGCACCAATAGCAACACACACTCGATCAACCTCGGAAAAACCAAATCAAAACCCAACGAGGCCTTCACGACAAAGCAATCACAGGATTCAGAAATATTTCAGGGGGCCACCCCTTGGAGTCTTACCCGCAACGAAGTAAGCTAGCTCCGAGACGGACTCAAGGTTTGGGTGGACGGCTGTGAGCGACTGGGAACCCAAAACTGGGCTTGTTGACACCGCGAAAACGTGTCCCGATCCTAAACAGTACAGGTGCTATCCGTCGCACAATTTAATTAAAGCAGTAAAGCATGGCATAAGTACAGGATCGTAAATAAAACCTCAAACTAGTTTGTGGCCCCAAGAAATAAGACGGAATCAAGCTCTGGCTCAGGGGGGTCCCATATACCTCCCGGATGTGGATAGCGCGATAAATCAAGGAACAGGTATCAAGTACTCGGGGTCCTACGGGACACAAGTGGGCGTTCGGAAACCAAATATTTTCTATCACCCACCGATGCCTCTGCTTACTTCAATTTTAGTTGTTAAACAGGAATTAAAGTGAACGATAAGTAAAACCATGATCATCTCCAACATCAACATGCGGCCATACACCAGCAACTGTGGCACTTGACGACACGCAACAGCACTTGAGCAAGCGACTACAACGCGCAAGTCCCACTATCTACCAAACAACAGGTAATAGGATGTGTCCAAGGCAATATAAGGCTGCAAGGGATATCACGGGTACGAATACTAGAGCGACGCAACATAGATAGCAATAGATCAACAGGAGGGAATAAATACTGTAAAAGTAAGATAGGTAGAAAGGGGGGAGATGCTCGCCTGAAAACATTGTCGAAGGTTCAACCGAAGATCGGGTCGACACTCGCATCAACTCAACGGCCTTATCCGCGAAGAAGCAAAACACTAGAATAAACACCGGATGCAATATTTAATACTACGGCAAAAGATCGGCATGATGCATGTATGATGTATGACATGGCAAAGTTGCGATGCAATTAGGTCATATTAAGCGGAACCGGGGTCCCGACAATTAATTAATAGGTTCAAGTTATTTTAGCTGTCCCACAAATTTAATGGTTGTCTTAACAAGGCAAAATAAGTTACCGGTTCGCTACACAAATTTAAGTGAGGCCAATATGAGACTAGATTGGTCCGCATATGGGTCCCATATTTAATTATGAGGTGAATCGGCAAAAGGCCCCCAAACCAATGATGTGATGCGAGCATGACAATTTAAGATGCAACAGTTGTATTATATTATAAAATAGGGTTTCGGGAAGGGGTTCACACATTAGGGTTCGACGATCTTGGGCCGAGGGTTCGGGGTCGGTCTCAGGGTCCAGGGTTCGACGGGATCGGACTCGGCGGAAGCGTTCTCGGATTACTGGGGTAGATCTTGGCGCATTCGAGGTGGTCGGGCCATGTTGACGGTCATGGCGTCGGGGCATCGGACTCGCCCTGGTTGCTGTCGCTCTTGTCGTCGTGCAGATCTTGTCGGGTCCCACGGGGCCGATCTTGCCGTTGCGAGGGTCTTGTCGGGCCCGTGCCACCGAGTCGGTGTTAGCGTTCAGGAGCGTTCTCGTGGCAATCTTGGCGTCCGCGGGTTCGGTCCAACGCCGGGATCGGTCTTCGGGTCTTGGTCGGGTCGCCGGTAGTTCTTGGTGTCCAGGGAAGCTCCGGGTCCGGGGTTCGACGCTCCGTGAGGTAGATCTTGTCAACTCGGCTCCTTCGCCCCTAGTTCCCACGACGAAGTACACGGGATCTCAATCGATTGCCGGTGCCGAGCTTGTTGTCACAAATATCTTGAAGGGTTCCTGTCCTCAACGGGAACGGTCTTGTGTGGACTTTGGTTCTCATCCCGTGTCGACCTTGGCATCTGGAACGGCACCACGTGACCGAAGAAAAGCGATGGCGTGCGTGAGGCGGGTGCTGGCGGTCAGAGCCACGAGGCGACAGGGGTCCTGGCCAGGGGGCCCCAGGACGGCGCCGGGCGGCCTGGCTCGAGCGGGGAGGAGGTCCGGTAGAGGGCGCGGAGGGCCGAGGCGGCGCTGGCGGGGAGGGTGGCCTGCAGGGCGGCGCCGGGCGGCCTGGCGAGGTGCGAGGCGGACGGGGAGGTGGTCGCAGCGAGCTAGGGGAGGGAGAGGAGGAGAAGCCGCCGGCGGGGGGGCGGGGAGGCGCGGCCGGGCGCGGCCGGACGCGGGGTTCGCGGGAGGATGAGGAGGGCGCTCGCGGGGAGGCGGAGAAGGAGCGGGGATACGGGGCGGTGGCCGGAGGTTGGGACGGAGCCGGAGGAGGCGGAGGACGGCGCGGGGGGGATAGAGCTGGAGGCCGGTGCTGCGGGGCTCGAAGACGGATGCGGGGAGGTGGCGTGGGCAGCGCGCGGCGGCGGAGGCTGGCGCAGGACGGTGAGGCGAGCAGGGGCGGAGGACGGAGGGCCGCGGCGAGCTCAGGGAGAGGGGTCGCCGGGGCGCGCGAGAGAGAGAGGCCGAGGGAGGGACTGCGGGCGGCGCGCGGCCGGGGCGGGGTCGCGGCGGTCGCCGGGGAGAGGAGAGGCGGGTGGAGCGGCGGCGCTGGGAGAGAGAGGGAGGAGGAAGGAGGAGCGGGCGAGCGGGGAAGGTTCCAGGAGGGTGGGACGCGTGCGGGGAGGAGGAGGGAGGTGGGGCGCGCCAGGGTGGGGCCGGGGGCGTGGGACCCAGGGTGTCAGGGGCGGGGCTGCTGGCCGGTTGCGTGTGTGTGGGTCGTGTGGCGTGTGCTGGGGTGTGGTGTGGCCAGGGTTGAGTGGTGTGTGTGCTTGTGGGGCTGTGTGTGTGAGTGGGTTGAGTGGGGGAAGGGAGAGAGAGAGGTGAGGGAGTGATGTGGCAGCGGCTGGTTGGAGGGGGAGGAAGGGGAGGTGAGGTGGCGCATTCTGATTGGGTGGGATGAGGTGGAGAGGGGTGTGGGTAGATTAGGTTGGGTAGCTTAGGATTTAGAAGGGCGGGTTAGGTGGACCGATTTATTTTCTGGGGTGGTCGTTCGGGTCGATTCGGCCTGTTCGACTGCCCCACTAAAAATACTTTGATATTTTATTTGTTTTAAACACGGCTTCTGCAAACCAAAAGCAGACAAACAAAATAATCCGGAACCCCGGGGTTTTGCGTTTGAATAAAGTCGGGGCGTTTAGAAAACTAATTAGGTCTTTCCGAAAATGGTTTGATGCAAACAAATGCAAGATGATGCAATGCACAAAAACAACGCGATTTTCTAGTAGTGGTTTTTGCGGGATGCCACAATTCGACACCACTAACAATGGATCTCGCCCTCGAGATCCGCCTCATGGTACCGGAAGGGAGGTCGGCGATCTGCGTCTTCTCGCTTCGTGTAGATCCTCGCGACACCACTAACAATAGGTCGCTGTCCGTGATCGCCGAGAGAACACTCCGGAAACAAAAGGTCAAAGGTAGAGGCATCAACAAATAAAGCCACCTCTAGCTTCGATGGAAAGAGGGAACCGATGCATTCTCATCCACTTCAATGTACAAAAGCGAATAGAAAGGGTAGTCGGCATGGGGGCCAATCCATCACGCACCCAAACTATTACTCCGCACAATCAGTGGAAAAGCATGCAACCATTCTCGGAATCAGACTGAAGATCTCGGCAAGCGAGGTTCGGAAACAAAGGAGTGATGCAGACTCTGCATCGGAGCTGGCGTAGATGATGTCGTCGCGTCGGAAAACACCGGAATGCACAAACAAGGAACAAGGGAGGGTACCACAGACGAAGGATTCCTCGGATAGCATGAAGACCATATGTAGCATCACCGTTATCAGAGGGGGAAGCGAAACCCTGAAGGTACGACGGAAACCCAACCACGAGAAATCCTGGACTCGAAGAGCGAGAAGAGAGCGGATTCAAAACACGTCGGGATAAGAGGGGAATAGCAGAGGGGTAAGGAGTAAAATCAGACCTAATCAGAACTATCCAACCGATTTGCAAAAAAGTTTTGACACTCTACTTCGGCCGTTAGCTAGGTTATCCTACATGATGGACTTGTGGGGTATCGCAACTGCTGAGCTCTGATACCACTCTGTAACACCCTCAGAATCGGACCTATGCAAGCTTTAGCGAAACCCGCCAAACCCGCATAGAAACGATTCAAAGGTGCCCACCAGGCACTTTCGTGCGGGTGGAAAACGAATTAATAACATTACACAACAGTCCTCGATGGGACCCACAGAACAGATATATAACAGCGACTCAAATGAGTCAAGAATACAGATATAATATACCAAGATCCAAATCACCTTGAAAACGATAGAGCGTCCGACTGCGGACAAGAGGCAAATGGGGCTAAGAGCCCTGAAGAATAACCAATGGCGTCCATAACCCTGCCCAGGCCAAGCCGGAAGGGTAACCCTGCTAACGACGTCGATCTCAAAACCTGCTTAAACAAAAGGGGTGCCGACAAAGGGCAAAGGAAAAAGAGGAGCGTCAGTACTGAGGCCAGTACACGGCGAGACTAGAATTCGGCGGTCCTCGCCTACATAGGTATGGTGGACTGAGTGGTAGCGGCAGCATGCACTAAACAACCTATAGAGACTCGATACATCTGGCGGTTATCAGAGAGGGATGAGAAAGACCTATTCGGAACCAACCTGATGCTACCATCAAACAAACCCATCCTGGCGTTTCCCCCTCGAGACCAAACGAGGAAGTCAACCGAGGAACTCACACCGTTGGCAGTTTTATTTATTCAGTTATCGTTGCAGCAATTACTAGTCAGGTATAGATAATCATCCTGATAAAATAAGCAGTGGGCCATTTTAGTTAACCATTCCGTTGTAGTTGCGGGCACTTACTAGTCAGATACAAATAGCATGAGATAACCCCAAAAACCCAGCAGTTGTTGGTACTTTTATTCAGCCATTCCGTTGTAGTTGCAATACTTACTAGTCAGGTACAATGGTCGCAAGCGACAAACCACACAAGCAATTGTGGGCAGTATTATTTAGCCATTCCATTATAGTGAAGCTGATTACTAGTCATTATAAAGTCAAATTTATAGCGATAAACTTTAGTTATGCTTGTCTATGGTCGAGATACTGTGCTCCAAGTCGTCCATAACCGCGGACACGGCTTTCAGAAAGTTTTACCCGGCCGGGGTGCACCAATAGCAACACACACTCGATCAACCTCAGAAAAACCAAATCAAAACCCAACGAGGCCTTCACGACAAAGCAATCACAGGATTCAGAAATATTTCAGGGGGCCACCCCTTGGAGTCTTACCCGCAACGAAGTAAGCTAGCTCCGAGACGGACTCAAGGTTTGGGTGGACGGCTGTGAGCGACTGGGAACCCAAAAGTGGGCTTGTCGACACCGCGAAAACGTGTCCCGATCCTAAACAGTACAGGTGCTATCCGTCGCACAATTTAATTAAAGCAGTAAAGCATGGCATAAGTACAGGATCGTAAATAAAACCTCAAACTAGTTTGTGGCCCCAAGAAATAAGACGGAATCAAGCTCTGGCTCAGGGGGGTCCCATATACCTCCCGGATGTGGATAGCGCGATAAATCAAGGAACAGGTATCAAGTACTCGGGGTCCTACGGGACACAAGTGGGCGTTCGGAAACCAAATATTTTCTATCACCCACCGATGCCTCTGCTTACTTCAATTTTAGTTGTTAAACAGGAATTAAAGTGAACGATAAGTAAAACCATGATCATCTCCAACATCAACATGCGGCCATACACCAGCAACTGTGGCACTTGACGACACGCAACAGCACTTGAGCAAGCGACTACGACGCGCAAGTCCCACTATCTACCAAACAACAGGTAATAGGATGTGTCCAAGGCAATATAAGGCTGCAAGGGATATCACGGGTACGAATACTAGAGCGACGCAACACAGATAGCAATAGATCAACAGGAGGGAATAAATACTGTAAAAGTAAGATAGGTAGAAAGGGGGGAGATGCTCGCCTGAAAACATTGCCGAAGGTTCAACCGAAGATCGGGTCGACACTCGCATCAACTCAACGGCCTTATCCGCGAAGAAGCAAAACACTAGAATAAACACCGGATGCAATATTTAATACTACGGCAAAAGATCGGCATGATGCATGTATGATGTATGACATGGCAAAGTTGCGATGCAATTAGGTCATATTAAGCGGAACCGGGGTCCCGACAATTAATTAATAGGTTCAAGTTATTTTAGCTGTCCCACAAATTTAATGGTTGTCTTAACAAGGCAAAATAAGTTACCGGTTCGCTACACAAATTTAAGTGAGGCCAATATGAGACTAGATTGGTCCGCATATGGGTCCCATATTTAATTATGAGGTGAATCGGCAAAAGGCCCCCAAACCAATGATGTGATGCGAGCATGACAATTTAAGATGCAACAGTTGTATTATATTATGAAATAGGGTTTCGGGAAGGGGTTCACACATTAGGGTTCGGCGATCTTGGGCCGAGGGTTCGGGGTCGGTCTCAGGGTCCAGGGTTCGACGGGATCGGACTCGGCGGAAGCGTTCTCGGATTACTGGGGTAGATCTTGGCGCATTCGAGGTGGTCGGGCCATGTTGACGGTCATGGCGTCGGGGCATCGGACTCGCCCTGGTTGCTGTCGCTCTTGTCGTCGTGCAGATCTTGTCGGGTCCCACGGGGCCGATCTTGCCGTTGCGAGGGTCTTGTCGGGCCCGTGCCACCGAGTCGGTGTTAGCGTTCGGGAGCGTTCTCGTGGCAATCTTGGCGTCCGCGGGTTCGGTCCAACGCCGGGATCGGTCTTCGGGTCTTGGTCGGGTCGCCGGTAGTTCTTGGTGTCCAGGGAAGCTCTGGGTCCGGGGTTCGACGCTCCGTGAGGTAGATCTTGTCAACTCGGCTCCTTCGCCCCTAGTTCCCACGACGAAGTACACGGGATCTCAATCGATTGCCGGTGCCGAGCTTGTTGTCACAAATATCTTGAAGGGTTCCTGTCCTCAACGGGAACGGTCTTGTGTGGACTTTGGTTCTCATCCCGTGTCGACCTTGGCATCTTGAACGGCACCACGTGACCGAAGAAAAGCGATGGCGTGCGTGAGGCGGGTGCTGGCGGTCAGAGCCACGAGGCGACAGGGGTCCTGGCCAGGGGGCCCCAGGACGGCGCCGGGCGGCCTGGCTCGAGCGGGGAGGAGGTCCGGTAGAGGGCGCGGAGGGCCGAGGCGGTGCTGGCGGGGAGGGTGGCCTGCAGGGCGGCGCCGGGCGGCCTGGCGAGGTGCGAGGCGGACGGGGAGGTGGTCGCAGCGAGCTAGGGGAGGGAGAGGAGGAGAAGCCGCCGGCGGGGGGCGGGGAGGCGCGGCCGGACGCGGGGTTCGCGGGAGGATGAGGAGGGCGCTCGCGGGGAGGCGGAGAAGGAGCGGGGATACGGGGCGGTGGACGGAGGTTGGGACGGAGCCGGAGGAGGCGGAGGACGGCGCGGGGGGGATAGAGCTGGAGGCCGGTGCTGCGGGGCTCGAAGACGGAGGCGGGGAGGTGGCGTGGGCAGCGCGCGGCGGCGGAGGCTGGCGCAGGACGGTGAGGCGAGCAGGGGCGGAGGACGGAGGGCCGCGGCGAGCTCGGGGGAGAGGGGTCGCCGGGGCGCGCGAGAGAGAGAGGCCGGGGGAGGGACTGCGGGCGGCGCGCGGCCGGGGCGGGGTCGCGGCGGTCGCCGGGGAGAGGAGAGGTGGGTGGAGCGGCGGCGCTGGGAGAGAGAGGGAGGAGGAAGGAGGAGCGGGCGAGCGGGGAAGGTTCCAGGAGGGTGGGACGCGTGCGGGGAGGAGGAGGGAGGTGGGGCGCGCCAGGGTGGGGCCGGGGGCGTGGGACCCAGGGTGTCAGGGGCGGGGCTGCTGGCCGGCTGCGTGTGTGTGGGTCGTGTGGCGTGTGCTGGGGTGTGGTGTGGCCAGGGTTGAGTGGTGTGTGTGCTTGTGGGGCTGTGTGTGTGAGTGGGTTGAGTGGGGGAAGGGAGAGAGAGAGGTGAGGGAGTGATGTGGCAGCGGCTGGTTGGAGGGGGAGGAAGGGGAGGTGAGGTGGCGCATACTGATTGGGTGGGATGAGGTGGAGAGGGGTGTGGGTAGATTAGGTTGGGTAGCTTAGGATTTAGAAGGGCGGGTTAGGTGGACCGATTTATTTTCTGGGGTGGTCGTTCGGGTCGATTCGGCCCGTTCGACTGCCCCACTAAAAATACTTTGATATTTTATTTGTTTTAAACACGGCTTCTGCAAACCAAAAGCAGACAAACAAAATAATCCGGAACCCCGGGGTTTTGCGTTTGAATAAAGTCGGGGCGTTTAGAAAACTAATTAGGTCTTTCCGAAAATGGTTTGATGCAAACAAATGCAAGATGATGCAATGCACAAAAACAACGCGATTTTCTAGTAGTGGTTTTTGCGGGATGCCACAGTGAGGTCCACTCTGAATCATATGCTTGACAGACCATAGACTGGAAATCCCAAGTCACTTGAGTACGAGGGTCGCTCCGCATGCTACTCAACTTTGGTCACCTGAAAGTTCTTGTCATTGTAAATACATGCATATCATCGATAACCGCCAACGGGGTACCCCTTGCACATGGTACAGGAGCTTTCTCATAACCAAAATGACAAGGCAAGTAGACAATGAGCATCTCAGGAATCTTTTTATTTACCATATGCATAACTTTTTATTGAGGACGCTTCATAGATGCTCATTATAGTGATGCTGCAAGTTTCTACCATGATTAAGCATGGCTTAAGCTAGCGGCCCAGGCGTTTCTCTAACACAATGTATAAACTCCATGAACTCATAACTTCCATTTTATTTCACATCGTCGACATCCATAAACAAAAGAGCAAGGAATCAACTGGATGAGATATCCATAAAGTGTTGAAAGCGTTCCCCGTGACAACACGGTTCTGCTGACTCCCAGTATATAATAAGAAAACATATAACTTTCATGGATTAGTCACAATGATTCAATATTATTAAGTGCAAGGAATAAAGTGTGCCATCAAGTTCGTGAGAGCTTTACTAACTAACTTTGTCAAAATAGACAAACATTTTATTTTGGAAGAAAACACGGCATATATAAAATATGCACTGAAATAGCAAACGATGCTAATAGGTAGGTATGGTGGACACAGCTGGCAATATTGGTTTTGGGGAGTTGGAAGCACAAGTAGAGCACATACTCAGTGCAAGTGAAGGCTAGCAATAAAGAGGGAGCGACAAACGAGAGAGCAATAGCTGTCATAATCATGCTTGCAACAAAACAGGACTAACTATGGCATGAAAGTGATACAAGAACTCTGAGGCAAAATAAATCATCGAGGCTTACTGACTATTGATTAGTCATATGCATGCGTGAGCATGTGCCAAGTCGATTCACATGAACAGTCAGAGGAGGATACCACAATGTCATACCAAAGTATAAATATAACAATGCAAGCAAACATTCATATGACATGCTACAAACTATTAGCAAGCTGCAGCTAATCATAGACAAGCAAGAACTACTAAGCATCCATAATGACATACACATTACACAAACATGCTAAGCATGCTCACAATGATGAGTATATGTACAAAAATAAAACAAACAGAGTTCGTTACCAGCCTGCTACCACACCTCGAGTTGTCTTAATCTTTATTATTTCCCTTCACTTGTGTGACTTGAATAATTAACATGAAACCAAAAATCACTAAGGACGGCTGAACCCTGCAAAGAACTTACAAACCAAAGAAGACCAACAAATATTTTCGGCGTTTTCAATTTTTTTTAGAAGGCACACAACGCAAAACCAAACGAAGCAAAAGAAAACCAAAAACAAAAACTAAGACGCTCCAAAAACAACACAACTGTGCATGAAACAATAAAAACGAAGTGTCTAGAAAGACCTGAGATTTTTATTGATGAAGAAGGGGATGCCTTGGGCACCCCCAAGATTTGACGCTTGTACCTCTTGAGTAATTCTTGGGGTGACACGGAGTGGCTCCTCCCAAGCTTGAGCTTTTGTCCATTCTTCATCTCATTACATCATCCTCTCTCTATACCTGAATTTTTTTTCTTTCATACAAAACTTCACACAATCTTCATTAGCAACATTAGTTTATTCAAAAGATATTAGTGAAGGGAATATGCCCGAGAGGCAATAATAAAGTGGTTATTATCGTATTCCTTATTTATGATAAATGTTTATTTTGCATGCTATAATTTTATTAATACGGAAACGTTAATACATGTGTGTTTAATAAACAAAAAGGAAGTTCCTAGTTATGCCTCTCTTATAAACTAGCTCGTTGATTAACAAGATGATCATAGGTTTCCTAATCATGGACATTGGATGTTGTTAATAACGAGGTCACAACATTAGTGTAATGATGTGATGAACATTCATCCGAAGTATAGCATTACGATCAAAGTCATTGAGTTTATATTGCTATAACAACTTACGAAGTGATCCTAATCCTTAGACCATGAGATCATGTCAATCACTAATACCGGAAGAGTTTCTCGATGACATCAAACGCCACACTGTAACTGGGTGATTATAAAGATGGCTTCAGAACTACTAAAATGTTATGTTGAGGTTCATGGATCAAGAGTGGAATTTGTTCATCCCGATGACAGATAGATATACTCTGGGCCCTCTCGGTGATATCACATTGATTAGCTTGCAAGCAAGTGATTTGATCACTAGAATGTTATATCACGGGAACGAGAAAAGAGTGCATGTCGGTAACGAGATCAAACTAGGTATGGAGATACCGATGATTGAATCTCGGACATGTAATATATCATGAACCAAAGGGATTAAGATACTAGCATAAAAGGTTCACACGATCACAGAAGTCATCGTTGAATGTGTGGGAGTCAGTATGGATCTCCAGGTCCCGCTACTGATTATTGATCGGAGAAGGGTCTCGATCATATCCGCATTATTCGCGAACCGTAGGGTGACACACTTAAGGGATACCGACACCATTCGGAGCAAATGATATGCCAGAAAAAGAAAAGGAAAGCGCATGAATTTATTTCACTAGACACCGGAACTGTTTTGGTTGAAATTGTTGAAACTGGTTCTGCATGTGAAATGGAATACTAGCAAGGGGTTTTATGTGAATGTTTGTTAATTAAAGTAATTAACAAAATTCTGAATAAATAAATAAAAGAGTTTCATTTAAATGAGAGCTTGCATTAAATTTCGTGGAAATTTAATGCATGTGAGTGGATTTTTGAGTGGAGACTCTTTTATGGGAGTGGAGGCTTTTCATTTTGAGTGGGAGCTCCAGCCACATGAATGTGGGAGAGGTGGGGGCAGCCCCCATGGCTGGGCTCCATGCCCCTTGGGTGCCCCCCTCTCCCCTATAAAACGCCCCCATCTTATCCTCTCAAAGCACACCTCCTCGCGAAGGATCTCTCTCCCCCTTTTAGAATTTCCCCATGGTCTTGGATCAGCGAGATACATGTTCCCGGTGGATTTTTATGGAAGGATTTGTTGCTTCCGCTGCTTCGCTAGAGCGAGGGCGTGGAGGTTGTCGGGATACCTGTACGTGTGTGCGATCACGGATGCACCACTGCTTTGAGGTGCTGGACTTGATCGTGCCGGACCGGCTGGACCAGATGGACTTCATCACGATCTTGAGATCGGCAAGCGTTCGTCTACATCATCTACGAGTACAACCTTGTTAACGTTATTCGGTCTTCGAGGGTATGTATTCTATGGATTTATATCCACCCGTTGCTTGTATCTAGTAGATAGATCTTGGTACATAGATGTTCCCATCGTAGGAAAAATTTTGTTTTCTATGCTGCGAACCCTACAATTAGACCTCTGGCAAAGCTTTGGAACAGCAAGACTTTTCATAAAAAAACAAGCTACTATAGCAACTCCTTTAAAATCTCAATTTCCCAAAAAGAACCCGAAAAGAAATCAATAAGAAGCAAATGCAAATAATGGCAGAAATCTGTCAAAACAGACCAATGGGTAGAAATCGAATTTTCCGAAGACCTTCTGTTGCTCAAATAAAAAAGTGTTGAACTAACGAAAGTTATCTAACATATTGGGGAATTTATTCATAAATTTTGAGCTCAATCCGAGTTACAGAGACTTCTCACGAATTTTATGGAGGACAGAAATCTGTTTCGGGACAGCAACTCCCCAAATCTTACTTCCCTCTCACTAGAGGTCATTCTTGGCACAAAAAGCAAACAAAAATGACAAGGAGAGGTAATTACTGAAGTAATAACTTCCAAGACTCAAGGAAACTCTTGGTTTATCTCCCAACAAGTACTTTTCTTTAACGCCTTTAAGTTAGGCATGACGAAGAGAAAAGATTGGAAAGGAGAAAAATAAAGGTAAATACTATACATCGCAGTCCGATGGGACACAAATCGTCGGACTACTCTGTAGCTCTCCATCTATTTTCAATCTGACGGCCTTATACCAGCGTTCCTTTCCACGGGAAAATAATTAGGCCCGTTAACACCGCACCTTGCCCACCTAAATCCCAAAATTTCTGCGTAAATCGATCTGCTGCTAGGCACCTCTGGTCTCCATCACGATTCTATTATTCCATCCTGTCTCATCTCTCGCTGCACACCCCATCAAGGTAGAGAGATGCGCTTCTGCCAGGATCGACTCCGGCAAGCATGGCGTTCCTCCGCAAAGAATCATGGTTGAGGAATCCCTGACCGCCATCGGCCGGCGCGACCGGGTTAGAGGTGGCTCCGCCGCCAGCACTCAGGCAACGCCTTATTAACAGGGACCTGCACCATCTATTCCAACAACCAGCAGAATCCCAATTAGAAGGCGACTGATCCTATCATCAGGCAATGGTGTCTGAGGAAATTTGGCAGCAGATCGCATCGTGCATCTGCCCATCTCAGTAGCGGTAATTTATTCCATATGCTCAGCAGCGGTAGCCGGTAGGCATGCACAAGTCCACCAAGCCAGGTTCACATGTCATGTCCTTGCTCGATTTGTTCTAGATTTCTTTCATCGTGAAGTACAAGTTCTAAAAAATAGCAATTGATCCTGCGGTATTAAACTGAGGTGTGCTCTGGTTAGAGTGTATTTTTTCAATCTGATATATGTTTTTATATGCTTCCACTCAAACATTTAATTGCTTCCACCCTGTTTATATGCTTCCTAATTAACAATTTTGACATTGCATTATTGTCAAGACATTTTTAGTGTAAGTAATTATATGCTTCCATCCCACTTTGTTATTTTTGAAATGTTAAATTATATGCTTCAGCTATACACCTCTTGTTTCACACTAATTCAGCAAACACACCTTGTTTATATGCTTCCACTCAAACATTTAATTGCTTCAAATGGAACTTTGTTTTGCTTTAAGCAATTTGCTAGTGATTTGGATAAAGATTTGGAGGATTAGCCACTTCGTGGACTGGTCTTTTTTATTTTGTTATTTTGGTGTACTCATTTCTACCCTTGTTTGTTTGTTTTTTTAGACGACAGACTGCTTATTTCAGTCTGGTGGCAGCTCTCCTCGGCGGAAGAAGCATGATACACGACTCCACCGCATGGGCTGTCATTGACCGCAAAAGAGGGTTGCGATGGCAACCAAGGAGAATGCGAGGGATGTATTCGATGGTAGGGAAGATACGATGGGCGAAGGCTGGAGTTTATGCAGGTCAACTTCTACTGTTTGAAGCACCGGCACTGCGATGAACAACTTACTCTAGAACCACAATGGCGACATGATCGTGCACGTTGAAGGCTGTGACTTCATAGTTGTGTGCCGTATAGAAGAAAGTGTGGACGAAACCAAATTGTTGCTCCATGGAATTATTGCCACAGTTAGCTAGAAGCACATTTTATTTTATCAGAAGCACGTATCTAAGTTGTTTGAAGCATGAGTAACAGTGAAATGGAATTATTTGTATTGATGGAAACATATTTCTAATTGGTTGGAAGCAATAATCGTTTCCATTGATGCTTTCGAAGCAATATATATGTTACACATAAGACACAAACTTATATATATTAACTCAAAGCAAGATCTTTTTTCAACATAGAAGCAAACTCTCCTATCTATAGAAACAAACGGAAATCTGCAAAGAAAACAAAGTGTCTTTCATGTCAAAGCAAATTTCAGTTGTGTCAGAGCACATTCGTTTTCCATTGGAAACAAAATTTGTTGTGTTGGAAGCAACAGATAGGCATATCATCGGAACTTTTGTTTCTTAAAATCAGGAATAAAATTTCAAATAGGGAGTTAATCCCACGTAATTAGCGTCAAGATTTAAGGATGACGTAATTTGCGGAAGCGGTTAGCAATTAGTGCAAATCCTACGTGCAAACTAACCACCCACATCCTGATTTTGCCCGGCCATCTAACGCATCAGAACAATTTAATCCTATGGCACGCTAGTGGTCCGACGGGAAGCTAAGATCGGCATCCGATTCCTAGCAGTGGCCAAAAATAAAAGTGAGCAAGTATAACCACTGTGAAAACATTATTTTGTTCATTAAAATCCTTTTGTTAAAAAGGTTGATCAAGTCTTATTACCAAAACAATCTTATATGAATCAAAACTTTGCATTCCATAAGGTGATTATGTTACCTCATACTTGATAGCAATGGTCCAAATCATAATAGTTTTAATATTTTCTTGTGGAATGGGACAATATATTTCTCCAACCTTGATGCCTTAAATATTTTCAATAGAATTCAAGCAATAGCTTCTCACAACCTTCTTGGGGAAATAGACAGTGTGCACTTTGTCATTAATATTGAATGTTACTTTTTTCCTTGATTGCAATTGATGACAGCATCTGCAGTATTAAGAAAAGGTCTCCCAAGAATAATAGACATATTATCATCTTCAGGCATTTCAAGCACACAAAAATAGTTAATACCATGCAATTATGAGCAACTTGAACAGGAACATCCTCACATATACCAACAGGAATAGTAGTTGACTTATCAGCCATTTTCAAAGATATATCAGTTGGTATCAACTTTTCTAGCTAGAGTCTCTTGTAGAGAGAAAAAGGCATAACACTAACTCTAGCTCCCAAATCACATAAAACAGTTCTAACATAATTATTCTTAATGAAGCAAGGAATAGTTGGTATACCTGGATCACCAAGTTTCTTTGGAACCTTACCATTGAAGGAGTAATTAGAAAGCAAAGTAGAAATCTCCTCATTAGGAATCTTCCTTTTATTAGAGACAATATCCTTCATCTACTTTGAATAAGGAGGCAATTTAATAGCATCAGTCAAAGGAATTTGCAAGAATAAAGGCTTCATCCACTCACAAAACTTCTTGTAGTGTTCTTCCTCCTTTGACTTGTGTTTCTTACCTGGGAAAGGCATAGGTTTCTGCACCCAAGGTTCTCTCTCTCTCTTTACCATGTTTATTAGCAATAAAATCTTCCTTTGTGTACCTAGTGTTATTAGTGTGTTTCTCAGGTTTTTCCTCAACTTCCTCCTTATCAGGAGACTCATCAATATTACCACTCTCAGTTTCAGCATCAGAGACAGATATACTATTAGGATCTACAGCAGGTTCAAGTGGTTCCTCAACTTTCTTATGTTTCTTTTTCTTTCTCTTACGAGGACTACCACTATCCTCACCTTGTTGGGAATCCTGCTGTATTCTTTTAGGGTGTCCTTCAGGATATAAAGGATCTTGAGTAGCTGCACCACTCCTAGTTCTAATTCCATAAGCATGTTTATTTCCTGAAGCATTAACTAGCATATCCTTTTGTACTTTAGCAAGTTGATCAAGTTGGGTTTGAACCATTTAAAAGTGTTTACAAAGCATTTTAATATCATTAGAAGTTCTTTCCATCGTATCTTTCAACTCATGGATAGCTCTAGAGTTTTCCAATAAATGATTGTGAACTTGTTTATTAAAATTACCTTGTTTAACAATAAATGTGTCAAGTTCCTCTAAACATTGATCAGGAGGCTTACCATAAGGAATATCATCTTCATTAAATTGGAGAGAGTGTACCTCAATAGTATATGAGTGGGAAATTGGCTTACTAATTCTTCTATAGGAGGTAGATTCTTCACATCTTCAGCTCTAATACCTTTCTCCTTTAGACACTTTTTTAGCTTCCTTCATCACTTCATCATTTAATGCAATAACTCCCCTCTTCTTTGTTGTTGGTGGTGGAACTAGATCAGGAACAACTGGTTCAGGAGTAATAGGCGCAGGTGTATTCAGCTCAGTTGAAGTCCAATCATCATAATTCTTGCTTATCTTGTTCATTATTTCTTCAGCATCTTTAGGAGTCCTTTTCCTAAAAACACAATCAGCAAAGCTATCTAGGTAGGTCCTAGAATCATCAGTTAGTACATTGTAATAAATATCAAGAAGCTCATTCTGAGGTAATGGACATCCAGGATATGCATGAATCAAGGAACAAAATCTTTTTCATGACTCAGGCAATTTCTCTTCTTCTCCCTATTTAAAATCAAAAAGTCTCTGCAAAGCAGGATGTCTAGCACTAGGAGGAAAATATTTATGGAAGAAAGAAGCAATCAAGCAATCAGGGCTATCAATGGAACCAGGAGGTAATCTATTAAACCAAGCCCTAGCTTCTCCTTTTAGTGAAAAAGGGAAGATCTTAGCAACAAAGTACTTGAGCATTTTAAAATTATCAGAGAACAAAGCACTCATAGTAGAAATCCCATTCATATGAGCCACATCACTCTCATTTTCAGTACCACAAAAGGTTCTTTCTCAACAATATCTAAATAAGCTAAATCAAGAGAGAAATCATAATCTTTATTTTTAATATCTATGGGAGAGGTGGCAAACTTAGGATCATAGGAATTCTTGGGTATAATAGTATGTTTAGCAAGAAGACTCTTAATAGAACTAGCACCATGTGTGTTTCGGCACTCTTCAACAAATTCATTAGTGAGCTCTATGTAACCATCATTAATATCAAAACTCTCACTAGATTCAGGTGAGCTAACAGGTGTAACAGTGTCTTCACTAGGAGTTTCGGTATTTCCTAGACTAGCCATAGTAGCATCTAGAAAAGGACCTAATGAACCACTCGCATCAAACACAGTAGAAGTAACATCATGAGTATCAAAAGCAGTTTCAGATTCAGCAGTAGTAGCAGTGTGTGTAGCATGAGCATGTGGTGGTGGTGTGACAAGATTACTTATAACAGATGGTGAATCAAGAGAAGCGGAGGTGTTTAGGACTGTACCTCTTCTTGTAGTGGATGGTAAAATAGGGAACTTTCCATCACGAGACTTCCCCATGATGAAAGGAGTAGCAGTAAACAATAATAGATCCAAGTGAACTTACAAATAAAGCTATAATCCCCGGCAACGGCGCCAGAAAATAGTCTTGATGACCCACAAGTGTAGGGGATCGCAACAGTCTTCGCGGGTAGTATTACCCAATTTATTGATTCGACACAAGGAAAGAAAAAGAATACTTCCAAGCCTTAACAACTGAGTTGCCAGTTCAGTTGTACCTGAAAATAGTTCTTGCTCACAGAAGTTTATCAGTAGCAATAGCAAAGCAACTCAAAGCAACAGCAACAGCAACAGTGAAACAGTAGCAATAGTAGCAGTAACGGTAACAGTAGGATTCGAGTGCGATAGGCATAGGGATGGATGGACGGGCGTTGCATGGTCGAGTGTAAACATGTAACTTCAAAGAACTAGGGAATTGCAGATAAATAATAACAAGCATCCAAGTACTAAACAATCCTAGGCATGTGCTCCAAATATAGTCATATGTGCTCGCAATGAGAACTTGCACAACATCTTCTGTCTAGCCAGCCCGTTGCAGCGGGGCCTCTGGGGAACTACTGGCAATTAAGGTGCTCCTTTTAATAGAGCACCGGAGCAAAGCATTAACACTCTATGAACACATGTGATCCTCACACCACAGCCATCCCCTCCGGTTGTCCCAATTATTGTCACTTTGAGGCATTTGGATCCAGACAATGATATGTGTACACAACTTGCAGATAAGATCATAAACAATACTATCATAATGATTTAATAATAATTTTAGATATGAGATCATGGCACTCGGACCCTAGTGACAAGCATTAAGCACAACAAGTTGCAACAAAGTCAAATAGCACTTATAGAGATACTAGGCACTATGCCCCTAACAGATCTTATTCGATTACATGATAGAACTCATCCAATCCCTACCATCCCCAAGCCTACAGCGGGGGATTACTCACTCATGGATGAGGGAAATATCTGTGGTTGATGGAGATGCGTTGGTGATGACGATGGCGATGATCCTCTCCAAATTCCCCGTCCCGGCAGGGTGCCATAACGGAGTTTCTGGATCCGAATCTTGGTTTCTCGTGGCGGCGGCGGAGCGGAACTCTTTCTGAAAAACTATCGAACCCCCCTCTGTTTTTAGGTTAGAAGGCAACTTATAGGCGCGGAGGGAGGCCAAGGAGTTGTCTGGGGTGGCCAGACCTCCCCCAGGCGCGGGGTCAGTGGGCCCATGCCTAAGGTGGGTCTGGGTCCCCCAGGCCTCCCTTTGTCTCCCCTTTTGGCTCCGTGGATCTTCTGGCGAGAAATAGTTTTTGGCATATTTTCCGGGATTTTTCCTGATAGTTCATTTTCTGCACAAAAACAAGACACCAAGGTAATTCTGCTGAAAACAACATCAATCCGTGTTAGTTGTATCTAAATCACACAAGTTTAGAGGAAAAACAATAGCAAAGTGTTCGAGAAAGTAGATACGTTTTGAATGTATCAACTGCCGGCAACACTAGGGCTTGTTGGGAACGAGCGACTGTCCTACTGAGGCGTTGGATGCCTTGCACACAGTGCATGGCCAGATGCTAGTCCGGCATTTTGAAACATATCGAACCACGATGTATAGTATTTACCTATCAATATGTGGTTTAAACTTTGTGCTGCCGTAGCAAATCTGATTTTTCTGGAAGCAAAAACGTTATATCAAAAACACAAAATGTATGTAGCAAATAGGATATCTTATTGTAGAAAATCCGATCTCGTTGGATACCTCGCTAGAGATCTCATAGAAAAAGCTATATACTATTGTACAAAACAAAAAAATTAGCGTAGCAAAAATCCGAAGCCACACGTAGCACCGTCGGAGATCTTGTACAGCCGCCATCGGCCAGAAGTAGTAAATTCAAACACCCCTTTTATAACATTTGTCCGTGGTATGTAGCAAAAACCGATGTCGTATGTAGCACCGCCCTTGGATACGCAACGCCAAGCTCCACTCTCGCCATGGCACCAACCTCGGGCAGTGCGGTGCACGGAGGAGTGCAGGTGCGGCGGTGCGCAGCAGCACAACGGCGGCCCAGCAGCGCGGCGACATGGTAACGTGCGGCTGCCAGCGGCGAGGCAAGCTCACGAGGTGGGAGGCGAGGGGGAGGACCAACGAGGGGTGGTGCGGGCCCTCTCATGGAGGCGCCGGCTGGTGATAGGGCGTAGGCGTTCAATTGCCATGGTCACGGCCCGAGGAGGTTGACGACGACCGCAACACCTCAGAGTCGCTGCAGGCGGCGCGACGACGCTTGCTACAGAGTTCCGGCGCATGGCGGCACTCGCTACAGGGGATGCGGCAGCGCAAGCGAGGGCACGGCGGAGCTTGATGCAAAGTTCCGGTGACGCGGTGTAACATCCCAAAAATACTAAGCTTGGATCATCAAGCATTAGTCACCAACATTTAGGTTTAACAAAAACTTTTCTAAATAAAATTATGAATCCATGCATATGTGTATGTATGGATTTTGAAATTCTTTGGAACCACCTTGTTTGATTGTTTCATTGCTTGTAAAATGTTTCTTAGGTGAAATAAACATCATCTAAAACATTTCCCACACTTTTCCTAAAGACCAGTAAATCAAAACACATATATTAAAGGAATGGTCACTTTGACCAATTTAACTCTCATGCCTAGTTTGGCTGTCTCAAACTTTCAGAACCTAACAGAAACTTTTCTGGATCTTTGCACCCCTTGAATGTACTCCTAACAAAGTATCAAGGCCCACTTTGTCATCATCCAGAAACTTCCAAATGCATAGTTTAAATGACAATTCAAAATTGAATCTTCATCATATGGGAAGATCCCACTTTTTCAAAAACCACTCAAACAAGCTCAACTTTCAAAACCCAAGCATCTGCAGACTCACCAGCACCAACCTAGAAAACCCACCAAAAATCTTTTCAAAATTCAAAACTTGAATTCATGCGGCCATTTCATCAAACAGGTTGCAGATACAAATCAAACAAACATCAAACACTATAGTGTGCAGTAAAATTGGCCTAACTTGTTCTCTATTTAGCTCACAAACAGCTCAGTAGATCATCTAGGAAGATTAACCAAGCACTAGCACCACTGTGAGCTTGCCATTGCCATCAATGGTGAACAGCCGAGCACACCCATGTCACCCCCATGTCGACAGCAAGCTAGGAGGAGACACAAGCCTAGCCAGCATGTCTGGGAGGCAGCCCACCGTCCACCGCCACTCCATGTCCACCGCTCGAACCTTGCCAACCACTGGACCACACGCACGGACCACGCCCAGACCGCCAGCGACCATGCCGAGCGTGCGCCAGAGCACCACCCTCGACCGAAGCCCACAGACCGCGCACCGCCCTTGCCGCGTGCATACACAATCCCCACCGACCCAGGAGACCGCCAGACACCCCCGTTCGCCGCCCCGTGACGTACAACCACCACTCGACGTCGAAGACGCCGCCTCTGCCGCGCAGAGCATCGCATGTTCCAGACCAAGCCGCACCGCCCCACGCCTCGAAACCATGTCGTTGAGCATCGCCAGGGAACACCGCACCGTCCCCTACCATCGCCCATGCCAATAGCCGCCTGTAACATCGCCCCCGACGAGCTCACCTTGCGCCCCGTCGGTCCCCTCGCTCGACTATAAATAGAGGCCACCCCCGCTTGATTTCTTCACACCATATCACTCCCCTCTCGTCACTGATCGTGCCAAACCGTTCCCAGAGCAAGGCGAGCACCACCCCGCCGGAATTTCATCGGAGCCCGCCGCCTCTGGAGAAGAAGGGAGCCATCGATTTCGTCCACCCCAGGAGCTGCCGCGACCACCCCTGAGTTCGTCGTCGTCGACTTCGTCGTTCGCCCGCCTCGCCGACCCTCGCCAACACCCCGGTGAGCCCCTAGCAACCCTCACTGGCCGCGCTAGGTTTCTTTCTCGCCGGTGTTGTCTCGCGTCGATGATGACTCCTAGCTGCTGGATTAGAATCAGATCGAACGACCCACGTTGCCCCGTACCGCTTCGCCCCTTCCTGTCTCACTGGCAAGTGGGGACACCCACTTAAGCAGCCCGCGGGAGCACTGCGCTTAGCAGGCCGGCCCAGTAACTTTTCCCGCGCAGCCCAGTGATTTGAATTACATCTTTTTCTTTTTAATTAAAACACACTTCTGTACCCATTTTCAAAAATCAATCCAGATCGATTCAGTGCACCAATTTGAATGAAACCAATTTTGTTGGAAAGGTCCATGAATACTGAATCCAAGCCCGTTGGATTCAAGTCATTTGGATCTATAGATCATCTTTAGTAAAAATAACAAGGTAGAAGCTTTTCTGCATTTAAACATTTTTCAAATTTAAACCATACTAGCTTTTGAGTTGATTCCAACTCTCAAAAATCACATTTAACCATACCTTTCAGAATATATAAAAATATATAGGTTTACTTGCAGAAATAATGTTCAAGTAATTAAAGAATGCTACATAGGCATTTCTAGTCATTTTATTTAAATAAAATAAAAGGGTAAAACCTTATTAAATTGTGACACCACTTTAAATCACATTCCCATGGACTAAAATATGTGGTGATGACATTTATCAACATTATCCCATGTTTGGTTTGGAGAATATTAAATCTTAAGTAGTTTTTCAATGAGTAGAAATTACTTTTCTAAAAATAAAAGGAATTAAACCAAGCTTTAATCTTGTAATGTTAGTGATGATGCTAGATCATCTATAGGACCCTTTTGTGTGATGATTGCAAGTAGTTAAGTATTGTTTGGTGATTGTGTACCTCGTATTTATTCATAGACGCTAGTACCGACCAAGGATACGAGGAGGAAGGAGGATACTACGAAGAAGAAGCCGAGGAGAACTTCAACCACTGATCTGCACAAGGCAAGCCTAATACTACTAGTGAATGTGCAAGCTAACCCTTGCAAGATATTCTAGTGATGCAAACAAACCCTTACTTGTTACCATGCCTACTATATGCTTTAAGCATATATGATTATACCCACTTGCTAAACTCATCCTAGTTTTATTTGCAAGCTTCTTACTTTATTTCTTTATCAAAGCTATTACTTGGAGTTAATTAAGTGAATTATAGATACTAGAAAGATATTTGAAGGTTGCATAAAGAGCATAAAATTTGGCCTAAGCTAGATAATCTTGATGTCATCTTAAGGCATGAGATTGAACTTAGTTAGAACTCCACTAGTTTACTACCCCTCATTATTGCTTACCCCCACCTGTAGATGCTAGTGCTAACCATAAAACTTGATCAACTTTAGATGAGAATACTTGGTGGAAAAATGGTTATGAAAACCTTGGAATGATGGATCATTCTATTGAAATGTTTTGGACATGTGTTTCCGAACACCTGATGATTTTGGTGATGAAAATGTTGAGGCATGAGCCTTAGCCCTTTATAAAACTGATGGTTGTCTGGATGCGATACCATTTCAATTTTATCGTACAACCACAATACCCGAAGATTGGGTAGGGCTTGAGTGGAAACTTATGTACCTTAGTATTAGCTCCCTCACGGCCAAGGTCTGAGCTGAGGCTACCTTGTGAAGATTGTCCACCTGTGCAGTACCCGAGATGACAGTTGGTCATGGTTGGGAA
This sequence comes from Avena sativa, assembly GCA_916181665.1. Taxonomy (NCBI): domain Eukaryota; kingdom Viridiplantae; phylum Streptophyta; class Magnoliopsida; order Poales; family Poaceae; genus Avena; species Avena sativa. Next base: position 426,133,782 of record OV702283.1, read on the forward strand.
GCCAAACTCACAGGAGAGGTGCTTATACTAGGGCGTGTAATTGAAAGGTTAGGATTGATTATCCGCATACTGAGTATGGTGAATTCAGGATTTGTTCCTGACGGATGTATCGAATGTTGTGGTGAAAGTGTACAATCTCTGCAGAGTGTCAAACTATTCGAATAGCCGCGTCCGCGGTTATGGACAGTTGGAGTGGCCATACTGTTCCCCCGTCAGACTTTTCAAAATGACTTGTGAAATGAATTGAGACTTTGACTTGACCACAACAGGGTTGTGACATGAGTTACAAGATCCCACTTAGGAGTTATAAAATTGTGACTAGCTTTAGAACTTAGTAGAGATAAATCTGGCTTTTGCAAAACAACCCTAGAGCCTAGTGTCCTATTATTCAAAAACCCCTTTACCTGTTAGTATTAGTTTGCGAGTACTTAAAGAGTACTCATGACTTTGTCCCTGGCTATTCCCATGGCCAGACTATGAAGAGGAGTACCTGGAAGATGGACCCCAGGAAGGTTACGACAACTAGGATCATCTCCCATCGTCAGCATTGCCTGTGACCCCGAAGATGGAGCTTCGCCTACGCTACCGTTATTATTACGTATTCCGCTGCTTGATGTTGTATTAAGGACTTGATCATGAGATCCCTATTCGTGTAAGAACTTATGTACGGTTGTAATGGATGATGTACTATGGTATCCAATTCTGTTATGTCTCGCAAAAATGTTAATCCTGGGATTGCGATGTATGGCATAACAGGCATCTGGGATTAAAAATTCGGGTGTTGACACGCGGCGGCACAGGCGTGGGGAGCGGTGCGCAGCTGCGCAGGCTAGTGTGCGGCGGCGCAGGCAGCGGCTGCGCATGCGGCGGCGTGAGCAGCGCAAGCACGGTTCGATCCCCCGGGGGAACACGGTATCGTTTTCCTTTGTCAATTTGACTTGAATCGTTCCAATTCTCTCCACCTCGAAAAACTAATTGGTTATATGCATTAGTTAATGCAGATTTCTTTTTGGAAAAGAGTATATATTAATATCACAAGGACACCAATTACACCCAGCCTCTGTAACAACGCATGCCCTAGCGGCTCTACGGATGCACACAGCTCAAAAAAAATAAAGAGAAATTACAAAAAAGAAAAATCCCGCTACAGAGAACTAATCCTTAAAAAACGACAGTGACACCATCAGAACAACACCAGTAGTCCTCCACTCCAATAACAACGCCTTCAAGAAGGAAACAGTGCCAATCGCCATCGTTGCCCGACCAAATGTCATAGGTTTTCACCCTGAAGAAAATCCTTACTCACAAAACAATGCCATCAATAAGGTCATTGCTAGGCACAACCAGCTAAGGCCAGACCTTGGATTTTCACCCTGCAAGATAAGACTGGGGACTCCCCTGTGTAGATGCCGGTTCTATTTCCTTCTCGGAAAATAAAATCAACTCTGTATTGGCGTTAATTTTATTTGATTCATTCAACAAGTGGTTAAACATAATATTCGTACACTCCTTCAATTGCATGTAATAATACGTTTTTTCCCCAAGTTTTTTTCTCTCGAATTAGTGGCGAATTGCACTGAGTATAGGAGGATCGGCAAAAGGGCCGTAGAGCCACGCCTTGGCGATGTACCGGTAGGTGGCCTCCGTGTAGTGAACTCCGTCCCAGCTGACGAATGCCGAGGGATCTTTGCAAGCAGTCGCCCCTGGCATGCCACAGATGGCGCTGGGATTCCAGTTGTACACACCGCCACCTCCGCAACAAGTCCGGAGAGCGTCCTGGCTTGCAACTCCTGTAGATCATAAAAGATTCAGGAAACTCCATGATCCGACCTAAAGAAGATTGTCAAGCCAGATTTGAGCAAGCGAGCGAGGAATATCTAGAGTACTTCTTACCAAAACTATCGGGGTTTTGGAGCATTGAGATGATCGGTTTGTAGAAATCAGCCAAGATGATCCTGGCTCGGGGGTATTTTTCCCTCAGAGCACCGATTTCTGAACGGAGCATGACGTTATGGTACATAGCCACGCGGTTGATATCGCTAAGGCAGCCGATGTTGTCGTACTTTTCTGTTTGGTTGAGGCTCGAGCGGAGGGTTAAAATGGTTGGCGAGCACCCGTTTGGTGGATTCCCCGGCACGACCACATATACTGCACCTTCTTTGATAAGCCTCTATGGTGCAATTATAATTAGTTCAGAAAACAGAAATTTCAAAGCTAAATATTTCCGAAATAACTCATTATGTTTATGTTTATGACACGCTACTTGATTTGAACTATAAGAAACACGGATCCACACAAAAAAAAAGTTTTAGAATTTAGTTCTCCCTTCGATCCATAATAAGTATCGCTGATTTACTATATTTTATACTAAATCAGCGACACTTACTATGGATCGGAGGGAGCACTAGATTTGGAAGTTAAAACCAAGATGAAATTTCCACCGGAACAGCTTTTTGCTTCATTTACGTTAAGTTTATTGGGTCCATACTTCCTCGCAAAAAATAACGTTCCATTGGACTGATTTCAGTTAACGTGAGATGCCACAATATGCAAAGCATACACCTTTCCAAGATTTAAGTTGTCCCCTCTAAAGAAGTTGCGCAATGTTGTAGACAAACTTGGGGCTAACAATGCATTTCCAACAATATACCCGATACTAGCACAGCCGTTACGCCATATACTGAGAAGGACAAATCATGCTACTATGGGCTGGGTCGCTTTGAATCGTAGGAATGAGAGAATAAATGAACATGATTAATATGTATTCAGAAAACACACATAAAAGTTGCAGATGAAGTCTCTGAATGGTCCATAAATGAACAACAGGATCAGGAAGATGAAAGAAGAGAGAGTAGAGAAAGATATAGATAATTCGTAAAAGTAAAAAAAAAAAGATGGAGAGAAAACAAAAAAAAATATATATATATATACCTCCACGGCCCTGACAATATTTTCCACAATTTCTGGTACATAAGACATCACTTCGTGTTCAGTCTTCCCCGCACTCCATAAAAAGTTGTAGTCATTCACTCCGAACTCTCCAACGAAGAAGAGGGCCTTACTGAAGCAACCTCTGCACCCTGTATATATTGACCAGTTGATCAGGATGCAAGTGGTAGGAATTTAACAACAATGCTGCAGAGCATGTCACAGACCTCCTTTCGTGGCGCTGCAAAAATATGGCTTGAGCTCCTTCAGCCAACCAAGCTGCACACTCAGAGAATTATTCAGAAGCTTGAACTGCACCAGGTTGTTCCTCTCGTAGAAATCGACGTCGATCGCGGTGGCACCACCGACAGCGAAGTTGGCGCCTTTTGAGACGTCTGGGCTATTCAGCAATGAGGCCTGAAGAAGAGGGAGACCAAACTGCTCGGCTGCAACCGTAACATGAACATCAATCTCCATAAAAAAAATGTCGATGCAAATTAATCGTTTGGTGCAAGGAATATCAGATGGCTGAACATACCGATGAAATCGACGATGACTCTGCCGTCACTGAGGCGGCCCGTGGGATGGCCAAAGAAGGTCATGCCGTAAGGAAGCTTGTCATGCCACACAGGCACGGCAGGCACGGCCCGAGCAGCCATGATCACGAAGTTGCCAACGTCGATGTAGGAGTCTCCGAGGGTAAAGAGGGATGTGAAGTAGCGCGAGTCGGAGCTCGCGCCGTGGAAACATGAGAGGAAGAGAAGGGATAACACAAGAGTGAGATCCATGGCTACTAGAACTTGGAATGCTGATGGAGAAGTCCAACCCACACGAGTAGTAGTAGTTATGGAACGCTGGCTGGCTTCCCGGCTGCTATTCTATAAACTGAAAGCTGTCGTTCTCTAGCTATTTTACTGAAGTGTAGGCATGGAAGATGAACTGAGATATAGTAGTACTTGAGAAATATTACATGTTGGAATTTCTGAGCAGATTTTTGGTCAGATTAGAGGTAGTACATGACAAAATCCTTGGAATCAATCCTTATTATTAAATGTTTGAGTGACAGCTACACAACTTCATAGGGTATAGACTATGGGAATTTTCATTTGATGCCATCGTGATCTGAGACTGAGAAATATCAGATGCAGATGCAGATGCAGATGCATGCATGATAGTTTTTAAGAGTAATAGAATAGGAAAAGGATGGACTTGTCATCAAGTAGGCATCCTTTTTCTAGAGAAAGCTGAGTGATCTGAGCATGGAGCGAACTTCGCAACAGTTGACCTGACCGGAAACCAAGGATGAGTTGACAATCAGCAAGTTCAACAAGGCATATAGTTAACGAACGAGAGAGACCGTGCTGAGTCCTTAATTAAGAAACATGACATCTAGTTCCCGCGGCAAAATGGTGGTGACTTTCGTAGGTTCAGAGTACATCTACGAAGATATGGAACTGTAGGCTCGGAAAAGTATATCTATCTATGAAACATGTACGAATAAAGGTTGTGACGCTTTTTTTTCATGTTGATATATGTTTTCCAGTGCACTAAGGGCATGTGCAGCGTTGGTCAAAACTTGTGTCTAAGAACTCTTAGACATATGTCTAAACGCTGCGGAGCTAGTGCTAAGAATTTTTTCGCTGGCCTCGAGTCTAGTACTGGACTCAGTGTCTAAGGTAAGTTTGACGTATTTTTTGCCAAATCTGCCCAGTTTGACCAACTTCAACCGCGTCTGCCCTCCGGATGAAACTAATTCGGAATCTGACCCCTCACGTCGGCGCCACTTCAAACGGCGCCGACCTAACACAGGTCGGCGATGGCGCCGAACTTGCCACTGGGGCGGGCGCCTGGCTGACGTGGCCGCTATGTCGGCGCCGTTTCAACTGGGGCCGACCCTAGGGTTATACCCAATCGAGCAGTTCCCCTTCCCCAGCCCTCCCATTTCCTCCTCCCAGCCGCCACAAGCTCTCTCTCTCTCCTGTTTTCCGCCCCTATCTTCAAATCTAGTTGAAACTCCAAGATTTCTTGGATTGGGACCATGGCAAGTCTTCTTAGAGGTAATCTCTCTCAAATCCCCTTTGATTCCACCTATTAGAATGTCTAATTTGATCTCATTTATCTCTTTTTTGTTGAAACCCTAGAAGATCATAGATATGTTATTTAGATATCTTTGTAAGTAATATTTGTTTGAATAGATTGTAGCTAGTGTATGCATGCATTTGATAGGAGCTTTGTCTTAGTGTTTGCTAATTTAGTTTACATATGACAAAACAAAAATATGCACATGTGGAAATATATTTGTAGGGATTCATTTCCATAGATTTTGCTAGGGTATGTATGCATTGGATATGAGCTTGTCTTAGTGTTTGCTATAGTGTTTACTAAGTTTGGAAGCACTTCAATGGAAAATTAGCCGGTTGTATGATAATATAGCTTAGGACATTATAAGTGATAGTGTTTGCTATAGTGTTTGCTATGTTAATCATCCCAATGTTTGTAGATTCTCCGGACATGTGGACGGAGATTGCACGTCAGATGAAGTTTGCGGAAAGTACCAAAGGCAAGTATCCCAATATGTCATGGAAAGATGCTCCAGTGGTACCAAGATATCCGGTACCAAATTGTTGTTGTGGTAAAACTTGTCATATACAACAATCTAACTACCACACTACTGCTGGCCGCGCATTCTACCGTTGCCCCGATACACGCGTGAGTTTTGGTGTCTTCTGACATGGTATCTATCATACTTGATTGATCGTTGTTTGTTGATATGGTAAATTTTATTTGACAGGAACATTGCACATGCTATTTCTTCCAGTGGATCGATGGCCCCGAGTGTTATGATGACTATCTTCTTTCATCGGATATTAGCATTCTTTTGGGCCCAAAATCAGCTGAGAGGTGGAAACGCATTATGCGTCCTCCTCCATCTCCACCTAAGTATTGGAAATTACACGAGACCACACCCAAGGCTCCTCCACTTGTTTGGTGTGAGCACTGTCAAGATATGACACGGTGGTGTCCCCTTTACGGCCCCGACACTTTAGATGAGTCTTGGAAGGTTTTTGATGAGGAGAAAAAGAAGCATGAGGATAAAATAAACTTGGAGTTGCAAGAGATTGAAAAAGCACAGAAGGAGCGCTCAAGGAAGTACCAGTTAGAAGCTAAAAGGAAGAAAGAAGAAGAGGCAAGGATTAAAGAAGAACAAAGGGAAGAGAAGAGAAGGAAAGAGTGGGAAGATAGCAAGGGTTGCTTGAATAAGGAAAACACAAAGTGGAAGTTGTGGAACTAATTTGGCACATTCTGATATCATCATGTATCAGGCTTGGTTGTAAGTTGTGGAACTAATTTGGCACCATTTTCATTATGTTTGTAATGAGTACTTGAGATGAAATATTTGGAACTCAAATTGTTTTCTACTTAGATGATAAGTACATTGCATAGCACGAAATGATGATAAATTGCTAGACGGTATAATTTATTTGTTGCTACTGCTGGTGCTCGGGGAATGGAAACCATTGACCCCTCTAAATCAAAGATACAAGAGCACCATTTTGAAATGGAAACTAAATTAAAAGGAAATACGAGTGTCTAGCAATTTTCGTACTCATCCTAATTGTTTTGTTTGTTGGCCATCTTTTTAGCACACCATTCCTCGAACGCTTTCTGGTTGTGCTGTCTGTGCTCTCTCTTTCTTTTCTCCTCTAGTTCCTTGGCCTCTTTTTTCTGCACATATTTTTCTCCATACCAGTAAACTTCGTACTGTCTTTGGTCTTCAAACCAGAAATCCTTGTCGCATCGCGATCCCGCCTATTGAATAATATAGATTTTAACTTAAACATTGAGCGAGAAGAGAGTTCTACCCTAGTAAAAAAATTGAGCAAGGAGAGAGTTCTTACGAAATAGGGTGCAGGACCCCGGGCGTGTCCACACACAAATCCCCATTTTCCGCCAAGCCCACCGCTCTTCATCTTGGCTTCATCAGCTGTGTAGCAGCATCCCACCATGCAATCACACTGTATGATCCACGGAACATGGCCGTCTAGTTCATTCATCGGTGGCATGTCTGGTGGGAGGAATGTACCACTACGAGGCCCTACGAGTTCAAAGGCTATCTCCTTCCCTTTCCTTGAAGAGGATCCTGCACTGGCCATGAGTGGTGTTGGCTGAGAGAGATAGAGAGTGAGAGGAGTTGGCTGAGAGAGATAGAGAGAGGTTGATTGGAGTGAATACGAAGACAGACAGACAACCACCCGGGTGCTATTTATGGAGGAATGACGAAGACAGACACACCAGCCGAGAGTTAAAAGATATATAGGGATATATAGAGAAAGATTATCCCGCTAATTTATTGATCATAGAATTCATAAATAAGTTATAAGTGTTTCGGTAAACAAAGTGAGAAACATAATTCTGCGGAACATAACGGTACGACACATAAGTAAATATTACACACGGGCTAAATTAAAACAATACTACGGCTCCCCACCGAGTGCCCGAATACGTGCCTTCAAATTTTCTATCTCGACACGTTGGTCCATGATGAGGACCCGTGCTTCAACAGGAAACGGGTCGTCGCACCACTGGAAGAATCCACATTGGCCATTACCCTGATAAAATGTTCTACAATTATTAAATATAACACACATATGCTATATATTTGTAAATATGATGGTTTTAAGTGGATACCTGGCCGTCTGCCCCAGGACAATCCCAATACCTTCGCCCAGCATTTCGGAACCTCCAGTCATAGCATAGCCTAGCTTCAAAGTTGCAATCGCACCAAAATCGTCGAAGGTCTGCCATTGTTGTGTTGTTGTAGGTGAGACGGAAAACATTGTGTACGAGTGATATATATAGCTAGACATTTCTAAAGTATTGTATTGGGTATGTTTGCTTTTCGTTTAGTGCCACTGTAAACAGTGTGTAGTCACCATCAACTATACACTGCATTATCACTAATGTGTAGTACTAATAGCAGCAGTGTGTAGTCACCATCAACAGTGTGTAGTACTACTAGCAGCAGTGTGCTATCCAAATCACATGTGCTCAGTGTTTCAGTACTAATAGCAGCAGTGTGTAGTCGCCATCAACAGTGTGTAGTACTACTAGCAGCAGTGTGCTATCCAAATCACATGTGCTCAGTGTTTCAGTGCTACTAGCAGCAGTGTGTAGTCACCACCAACAGTGTGTAGTGCTACTAGTAGCAGTGTGCTATCCAAATTACATGTGCTCAGTGTTTCAGTGCTACTAGCAGCAGTGTGTAGTCACCATCAACAGTGTGTAGTACTACTAGCAGTAGTGTGCTATCCAAATCGCATGTGTTCAGTGTTTCAGTGCTCAATGCTCAGTGTTTCAGTGATCAATGATTTATATTGCTCAGTGTTTCAGTGCTCAATTATTAGAATGGTTCAGTGAATCGCTGACTCCCACCACTCAGTCATAATAATTTCAATATTCAATGATTCACTGACTCAGTGACTCAGTGCACATGTATTTCAATGGTCCAATGATTCACTCAGTGGTCAATGATTCAATGATTCGTAGCCATGTGAGTGTTGCAGGAGCAATAATTCATCACAACACTGATTCATTGCTTCCCTTTAACTATAAATGGCCATGCACTCTTTCTTTCAACTAGCAATTACTAGCACCATGTCCAGAAACCGTGCTCTTCCAGGTAGCTCGGTCAATCCATATGATCATGATCGTTATCCAAGTATTCCAGGTATACGCTGCCGTTGTCCAACACGACCAATTGTTAGGGTCGAATATGATTGGTCGTTTGAGAATGCAGGAAGAAGATTCTCAATATGTGCCAAACCAGAGGTACGCGCAATGAACACAGCCAATTGTTAGGCCTCAATATTCACTATTTATATCATGATGGAATGTTGATTGGCGAGACAGCTACAAACTCTTCCTCGATCGGCTCTAAGGTTTCAACATTTATTTTCTCCTCGATGATCTCTACTCGTTCTCTTTCAACATAAATGGGTTCCTCCACAATCTCCTCCAAGTAATCTTCATCTTGTTGATTTTCTGTGTCCCACACAGGCGGTTGGCTTGGACCCGCATCATACACATCCTCAGGACGGTCATCGTTGCTTCTTTCGATAATCGAGGGCCGCTTGTTCAAGTCGATGAGAAGATGGGCATGCCCGGTGACCTTGACGGCAAACACGACCAAAGATTTTATTTGCGAGTTCTCCACTAGCTCTTTGTATAGATCCCACTCGTTGTCACCGTTGATCGGGATCATCTCAGTATAAGATCTAGAGCCACCCGCATCATATCTTCCTTCCAAAACAACTTCATCGACTTTGTCACTCCATCCAAGGGCAGCTCTAACCTTGACAACAACATCACTAAGACTAGGACTAGTCGGAAAAAATATCACAGTCTTTGCCATATCCACAAACTCAACACCACAGTCCGATTGCACAACACGCCCACCGTGATGCACATGAAGGACTTTTGCATAAGCCATCTATATTAATAACCAAAACAAATACCAAAGCATCCATTAGAGAATGCAATATCCAACAAAATGCGACAATGTTCAACCAATAATACCATGCCATCTACAATCACCCTAAAATACCATTGCTCCATTGCTCTAACCTACTCATTTTGCTACAATCACCCTACACAAACTAGCCAATATCATTCATATATGTTGCACATGCTTACAACACACGCACAAAATAGCCAATACCAATCAATCTAGCAACTCCTAACAACTCCTACAAAAAAACTCCTATAGACAACTACCAACAACTCCTACAAAATATCATCTAAGTGAAATATCTACGCACATGTATCCGTATCCTACAAACAACTCCTACAAAAAAACTCCTACGGGTGGAATAATTACATCATATGTATAATTACTAAGTGAAATATCGACATTACTATCTACATTAGCAATAATGTTACATCATATGTTGACCAAACTTGTAGCAATATCATCTAATTGAAATATCTACATTAGTAACACTTGAATAATTACAATTAACTAGAACATGTGCTTCACATACAACATAATTACATTGTATGATTACAATTAACTAAGTTTACATACAACATTAGTTTGTACATACAACATTGTATAATTACATTATATGATTCATTTAAGTTGAACAATTACAATTAACTAACACAATCATATATAATTACATACAACATTGTCATAACATTTTAGAATAGGGGGAGGGGATTTGAGAGAGGAGAGGGAAGGCGAGAGATACCTGCGGCCGGAGGGGAGAGGTGCGGGACGAGGAGATGGCCGGAGAGGGATCCTCCACGCCGGAGGGAGGCAGCCCACCCGCCGGAGCGGCCGGCGTGCGTGCGGTATGCGTGCGGGCGGCGAGCTGCGTGCGTGCGGACGCGGCGGCCGGCGTGCGGGAAGGTGCAGGAGCTCCCTCTGCTGCCGGAGATGGGCGGAGGTGGAGAGAGCGGAGGAGGAGCGGCGGGAGGTGGTGCGGCCGGCAGGCGTCGCGAGGGAGGGCGGAGGCGGCTGTGGTGGTAAGAGTGGATCGGGGAGAAAGGAAAACTGCTCGATTGGGTATAACCCTAGGGTCGGCGCCAGTTGAAACGACGCCGACATAGCGGCCACGTCGGCGCCGTTGAAACGGCGCCGACATAGCGGCCACGTCAGCCAGGCGCCCGCCCCAGTGGCAAGTTCGACGCCATCGCCGACCTGTGTTAGGTCGGCGCCGTTTGAAGTGGCGCAGACGTGAGGGGTCAGATTCCGAATTAGTTTCGCCCGGAGGGCAGACGCGGTTGAAGTTGGTCAAACTGGGCAGATTTGGCAAAAAATACAAGTTTGACCCTATGGAACCCCTATTAGCTGTCCAGCGACATGGAAAAGGAATAGAAGGTCACGGGGATGGGCATGGAAAACTATATTCTTTTTTGACAAATGGACCCTACAAGGGATGTCTAAACGGTGGAGCAAAAGCAGTTTCCGTAGACTCGAGTCTGATAATTTTTTTAGATATATCCCACGCTGCACACGCTCTAAGACAGCTCAGGTCTCATGTGTATGTCAGGCTGTAAGTAGAGGCGGACCGTCCGCAGCGCCGCATAGCCCGCCCCACATAAAGTCGTACGCGCGGACACGCGCAGAAAGGAGGAAAAATTATGCGGAACTCTGCCAGCCGCCCACTGTATCCGTATATCCCACATAAATCGCTTGCATTAGCTGATTTTGCCTCAATCAATTCTGCTTCGGTATATAAAGCTAAGACCATCTCTAGCAGATGCCTAAAAATGCCGCAGCGCTATCTTAATCGCCAATATGCAGCGCCCGCTCTATACCTTCTCCAGCAGTGGCGCAAAAATAACGCGCGCGATATTTTGCCGCCGTCCGGGGCGCCAAATCTCCCGCACCGCATAGCGTGCGCGCTACAAATGCCGCGCGACAGCGCTCGCCAACCGCCACGCATGCCACTCTGAAATTTCCCCTTCTTCTCCCTCGCGCGCATCCCCTTCTTCCGCTTCCTAGCGCCGCCGCTTCGCCTCGGGTTCATACGGCGTCCATCCATGCCCCAACGGCCTCTTCTACACGGAGATCCGCGCCGACGGCGTCCGCCTCGCGCTTGGCACCTTCGAGCATGCGGAGGAGGCCGCCCTCGCGTACGACACGGCGGCGTGGCGCCTTGGCCGCCCGCGGCACGAGATGAACTTCCCGGAGACCCAGAGTCTCGCGGAGGCGGAGTTCCTCGCACCGGCGCCCACGATCGTCACGGAGGTGGAGGGCCGGAGTCACCGCGCGCTTCAGCGACGCCTCCTCGTCGTGGAGGCCGGCGAGTACGCCATGGCGGAGTGGCGCCGACGCTTCCCGCAGGACGTGGTGGCGGAGCGCACCTTCTATGCCCAGCGTAGGGCCGCGCGGAGGGCGGAGCGTGAGGAGCGGCGCCGGCGCCTGCAGTTCATCAACGACCAACTGGACATCCAGCAGACGATCTCAGATGACGATCCACGCTGGACGACTTGTTTCTTTCTGAGGTGTCGGAGGACACCTCGTCCGACGAGGAGTAGTCTAGCGCTTTGTGTTCTACTAGTCTAGCTCTTTCTGTTTATATGTAAATTATGGAATGTTCTATTTTCTGTTCGTCTGAAAACTTTTTTATGTATTTTTTAAATCCTACGTTCTACTAAATTGTGCGCGGCATTATAGCGCGCCTGCCGAGGGCACTCTCCGCGCTATATTTTCCCCGCACCCGTTTACCGTCTCCGGAAAAGGCTGCACTAAAATAGCGCGCGCAAACGCTCTAGCGTGCGCTATATCCAGATTTTTGCGGGCGCTATTTTTAGACATGTGTTGGAGATGCTCTAACCCTGCTGGACGAGGCTGAAGTTGATCGATTCCTTGCCGCCTGCTTATATGGCTAGGTCTTAGGCGACTCACCTCACGTCGTCTAATGTCACGCATATCATCTCGACTGCTGTTTGCCTTAATATTTTATTGGGCTTTTTTCTTGTAGCTTGGTTGTACTTCTTATGTTGGGCTTTTGTCTTGTACTTGTCTTGTAGGATTTGGTATTTTTTTCTTGTACGTGATGGAAGCATCCAGAACATCTAAGGATATGATGAAACTACCCCCATCATATTAACAAATCTTGCTAGCAGAGTCAAAAAACTGCAGACCAAAGTCATGCTCTATATGAATAAAATGCAGAGTTAGAGGGAGCGTATTGGGGGAATGAGCTGGAATGGGTGGCTAATTCAAACAGTTAGCACTTCTCAGGTAGATTCAAAGCTGGTTTCCAATCCATGAAAAACAACAACAAATATTCACACAGTTTGTAATTATCGTGCTAAATTCAAAAAGAAACAATAAAATGGCATGTCCCATAGCTCACATCCGAACTCACTTCCTCACCCATTTCTAATCTAGTTCACTAGTCGTCTTGTTCTGAAAAAAAATCAGGTCGACAACACTGCTAATTTAGCACCAAAAACACTAGTAATTAAGGATCCCAACAGAGGAAATAGACAATAGAAAAAGGTTCTCTAACGTCATCCCACCTTCCTTGCCCCCTCTCCTAGAATTGGTCAGGGATTGGAAGTATCAAACATGAAATGCCACATTCCTATTTTGCCTCCTGCTATTCAAAAACAAGCTGACTTTACCAGAGAGGATGAGGCAAAAATACGCAGGAGCACACAATTTTGCCCACCAAAATTTGCATGCACTAGAAAAAATGATATGCTACTTTCTAACTTATCGTCACCCGCTTCAATCGGAGAAACCGAAAAATCAAATACAAAAGTGCAGGTTATGGATTAGTGTGCTCTACAAATCTGAAGAACGATAGTACACTCTCGTTCGAACAAAAACATGAACAATAAGATCCATTCACGGGCTAATTTGACCCGGTCTATTTGGTATACACACGAATCTCTCCACAAAACATGAACAATATTGAAATTGGTCACATAATCCATAGTATACACACTAGAATATGGTATTCGTGCATCACAATCTCAAAAATGGGGAAAAGTAAAGATGATGTGGGTTTGAATTAGGCAATAACATGGAATTGAGAGCTACTCAGCCACGACTGGAGGAGGTCGGAGCAGTGTGCCGTCGTCGTGGATGTTGCAACTGGGACACGTCATAACTCAGTTACAACCAAGTTGAAACCCCCCTCGTCCAGATCAACATGTTCTCAGTTACAAGCAAGTTGTAACTAGGACCCAGTAGAGCTCAAAAAAAGTTGCAAATCCACACCGACGGGGTGCCCAGTTGCAAGCAAGTTGCAATCCGTCCCCGTCGGGAGCTTGGTTGCAACTGGGACCCGACAAAGCTCAGTTACAAGCAAGTTGCAAGTGCCGCCCCTCCACACCGACGAGTGCTCAGTTACAAGCAAGTTGTGACTGACCCTCCGATGGGGGTCCCCTCCCCCGGATGCAATCAAGATTCAACTGGCGCCCCCTCAACGGGGCCCTAGTAACAAGCAACTTGCAACTGGGTCCCGCTAGAGCTCAATTATAAGCAAGTTGCAACTTCCTCGCCCCTTCCACAGCGACGGGTGCTCAGTTACAAGCAAGTTGCGACTGGCCCTCTGACGGAGTCCCCCTCCCCTGGCTGCAATCAAGATGCAACTGCCCCTCCGCCTCGCTTTGGCCCAGTAACAAGCACTGGGACCCGTAGAGCTCAGTTACAAGCAAGTTGCAACTGCCCCACCCCCTCCACACCGTCGGGTGCTCAGTTACAAGCAAGTTGCGATTGGCCCTCCGACAGGGTTCCCCCTTCCCCGGTTGCAATCAAGATGCAACTCCCCCCCCCCTCGACGGGGTCCTAGTAACAAGCAACTTGCAACTAGGACCCGCCAGAGCTCAGTTACAAGCAAGTTGCAACTGTCCCACCACCTCCCACACCAACGGGTGCTCAGTCACAAGCAAGTTGCAGCCCCCCTCGACACTGACAGTGCTCAGTTACAAGCAAGTTGCAACTAGGAGCAGAGCTCAGTTACAAGCAAGTTGCGACTGGCCTCCGACGGGGCCCCTCCCCTCGGTTGCAATCAAGATGCAACTGCCATCCCCCTCAACAGGGTCCCAGTAACAAGAAACTTGTATTGTTACTAGGACCCGCCAGAGCTCAGTTACAAGCAAGTTGCAACTACCCCACCCCCTCTCACACCAATGGGTGCTCAGTTACAAGCAAGTTGCAACTGCCCCCGTTTACACCTACAGGTGCTTAGTTACAAGCAAGTTGCAACTAGAAGCAGATCTTAGTTACAAGCAAGTTGCAACTGGCCCACCGACGGGCCCCATTTATAAGCAAGTTGTAACTAGGACCCAACATATACCAAGCAAGTTGCAACTCCACACCGACTGGGTGCCCAGTTAAAAGCAAGTTGCAATCGGTCCCTGTCGGGAGCTTGGTTACGACTAGGACCCGACAAAGCTCAGTTACAAGCAAGTTGCAAGTGTCGCCCCCTCCACACCGACGGATGCTTATTTACAAGCAAGTTGTGAAATGGCGCTCCGACGGGGGTCCCCTTCCCCCAGTTGCAATTAAGATGCAACTGGCGCCCCCTCGACGGGGGCTTAGTAACAAGCAACTTGCAACTGGGACCCGCTAGAGCTCAATTATAAGCAAGTTGCAACTGCTGCACCCCCTCCATAGCGATGGGTGCTCATTTACAAGCAAGTTGCGACTGGCCCACCGACGGGCCCCATTTACAAGCAAGTTGCAACTGTCCCACCCCCTTCCACACCAATGGGTGCTCAGTTACAAGCAAGTTGCAACTGACCCCCCTCCACACCGACGATGCTCAGTTACGAAACAAAGTTGCAACTAGTTCCCTTGTCCCCGTCGACGTGGTCCTCCCGGTTACAACTAAGTTGGAACCCGCCCCCGGCGGGCCCCCAGTTACAAGCAAGTTGGAACCGGGACCCGGCAGAGCTCAATTACAAACCAAAGTTGCAACTGCCCCCACCTTCCCGGACGGGTGGGGGGCAGTTGTAACCCAGTTCAAGCAAGTTACAAATGGGACCCGTAGAGCTCAGATACAATCAAGTTGCGAACTAGCCCTCCGACGCCCCCACCTCCCCGAACGGGTGCTCACAAGCAACTTAAAACACCGGCCTGCCATCGGGGTCCCCTCGGTTGCAAGCAAGTTGTAATTGGGCTGGTTGAAAAAACTCAATTGAAAATCGATTGAGCCTACAATTAAAAGATAAATCTTAATTTCAAAAAAAGAAAACAATCACAAAAAAATATCCTAGCGATATAGCTTCAGATACTTATGTTGCCAGTGAAACAAATACTCCCTCCGACCCATATTCGTTGACTTGAATTTGTCTAGATTCGGATGTATCTACACATAATTTACTGCCAGATACATCCGAATCTAGACAAATTTGAATCAACAAATATGGATCATAGAAAGTAATAATAATTGCCGTCCATAATAAAACGAACACAAATAACAACTACAAAAACACAACACAGATTCAGGAAAAAGAAAGGTACAGAAAAAACAGACAAAACTAACATCAGCCTACAGAATAACAACTGGACCACAGCCACAATGCAGCCCATTGCGCGTTGCTAGCAAACAGGCCAACGAAAAAAAGCTAACAAAAAAAATTGCCCGCAGTACAGCCCACAGATAACAGCCTACAGCGCGTGACGCCGAACGATCCCGACTGGAACACACGCGCACTCCTGTTTGCACAAATCGCAAAGCAACCGATCCAATGGTTAAATAGGCGACTGAGACTTAACTAATTCTCAGGCGCCTGAGAATTAGCAAAACCGATAAGTAAACGATATATGACAGAATACATGCATACCGTGATGGCGTTTATGCTAAATTTTGCTCGACGGCAGCGACAACCTAGTGCAGATGGACTCGGCAAGTCGGCTCTCGTCGGCGTGCGGCCGGCCGTGATTGTCATAGTGCGCGCTCCAGGACCAGGGACGATGTCGCGTCCTCCCGTACGAGTGCCATGGGAGGTTCCTGGACACACCTATGGAGGAAAAATTCGCCGGCGAATTTTTTCACCGGAAGGATGAAGTTTTTAGTTTGGGGGCCAAAAATTTCCTAGTCACGAGCCCAGGTGACGCCGGCGGACGCATTTGAATTCACGGAAATTAAATCTAAATTAGGAAAAAGAGAGCAAATTTGGACGAAATTCATATTAATCTGGTGATATATACCATATAAGACGAAATTGGTTCATCTATATCAATAAAAAGAGACTCATAGCGAGATCCAAACAATCTGGACCATACAACCATCTAATCCACCGGTTTCGATTAATGCTAAAACAGTGGTTAGACGCCTACATCCGATGTCAAATCCGCTCACATCTAAAATAAACATCAAGTCAACCCGCCCCCGTCAATCACTAGTGTGCTTCTCCCTTGCCCACCGGCCGCGCTACCGTATGCACTCCATAGCACGCCGCTGCCCTCCGTCCCTTCTTTGCATGGCGCGAGTTCCTTGCCGCGGCCCGCGACGATCGCCGCACGCCGCCGCTATAATGAAGTCGCTAGATAAATTTCCCAAATTGGATAAATCACAGAGCAGGAGGTGAGGAATCAGAGAAAAAGGGTGAGAACAGAGAAGGGGATGAGGGCCAAGCCGTGAAGCGGCGACGGCATACTAGGGTTCTTATTTTCTCCAGATAATTCACAAGTACATTTAGGGTTACAACCAGGCTTTTATATAGCATCCGATGCAACGGAGAATGACGGGAAACTAACGAGGTACGAGGGACAGCGACAGGAACAGCCTGAGGTTTAAGAAACGGCGTTGGCGCGAACGGCTACCTGCTCCACTGACCATGAACCGTAGGATGCCACTTGATCGAACCGGTATGCTTCAATCTGGACCATCCGATAACTGACAGAACTAGGCTCCTGTTTGTCTTGCGAGTATGAATCTTCAGTTCATGACAATTCCCTCCTCCTCAAGATCATACTAGTCCCTGAGTATGGAAAGCAGGAAACACCGCCTCCAGAAATGTAACATCTTCCCAGCTTGCAGCCTCTTCGGGTAGATTGACCCACTTAATCAGCCATTATACCACGGGTGCATTGTTCCTTGGCACCACTCTCCTGGCCAAGATAGCTTTAGGTGCCACTTGTATGTTACCATCAGTGTCGATCAGAGGTAGATGAGGAGTAGGAACAACTCTTGGACCGATGTGTTTCTTCAGCTGGCTTACATGGAAGACTAGGTGGAGCTTACACCCTTCCGGCAGCAACAACCTATAGGCCAACTCGCCCACCCTTTTCAAAATCCTGAATGGACCATAATACTTAGAGTGAAGCTTCAGAGTTCTGTGCAGGCTAAGCGAAGTGTGCCGATAAGGTTGTATTTTGAGGTACACCATGTCCCCTTCGGCAAACTCCCTCTCCTTACTCCTTTTATCCGCATGCTTCTTCATTATGTCATGTGCTTTTAGTAAATTGTCTCTGATCACCTCATTTGCCAACTACCTCCTCTGCACAATTCCCTGTAATTCTTCACTGCCTTGTTCAGCTAACACCACTTCATTAACCATAGAGGAGGGTACCCATATAAGGTCTGAAATGGTGTCATATCCAGGGAAGTGTGGTAGTTTGTATTATACCACCATTCAGCTAAAGATAGCCACTGGAACCATTTCTTGGGACTCTCAAAAGCCATGCATCTGAGGTAATTCTCTAGGCACTAATTTACCCTTTCAGTATGTCCATCAGTTTGGGGATGGTAGGAAGTGCTGAGGTTCATTTTGATGTCCACATATTTAACTTCCAACCAGAGATCACTAGTGAAAATCATGTCCCTGTCTATGACTATGACAGAAAGCAACTCATGCAATTTGCAAACATGATCAATGCACAACTTAGCAATTTGTTTGACTGTATAAGGGTGGCTGAGACCAATGAAGTGAGCATACTTGGTGAATCTATCAACAACCACTAATATCACATTGTTACCTCCTGATGTGGGCAATCCTTCAATGAAGTCCATGCTAACATGAGTCCAAGCTTTCTCTGGCACCTTCAGAGGCTTCAATAGTCCAGGGTAAGGGGTGTACTCTGATTTGTTTTTCTGGCACACAACACATTCCTTTACATACCCAATTACTTCCCTTTTCATCCTTCTCAATGAAAAACCAACTTTAGCCTTTTGTAAGTGGCTTGTTCTCCAGAATGACCACCAAGGGTAGAATCATGGAATGAAGAGATTATGTGTTTCCTTATCTCCATATTGTCACCTACTACAATCTTGTCATGGAATCTTAGTATCCCACTCCTGAGGCTATACCCAGGTACAACATTGGCATCAATGCTCAGTTTAGCCAACAGTTCCTTGCATTCTTCATCTTCCAAGTAACTATTCTGCACTTCAGTTATCCATGGTGGTGCTACATTGTAGTGATTGCATGTGCCTGTGTAGTTGGCACAATCCTGGAAAGTGCATCAGCAGCTCTGTTTTCCCTCCCCTTCTTATATTCCACCTTGTAATCATAGCCCAACAGCTTGACTAGCATCTTGTGTTGTATGCCCTCAGTTAGCTGATAAGTAGGTCCAACTCCTTCCCAAATAGCAATGTGGAACCGGATTGTTGATTGGACTATGGACCTAAAGCCCACTAGTAAATTCCGACATACGAAGGCCCAACGTGTTGGTATTTTTTATATTTGGTTGGTCAGTTTATGTATCCACTCTTTATGATATGTGCTTGTAATACTCCGAATGATAATAGCGCAATATAAATGATTGTGTGTATTGATTGATGCAGAGGCTAGGGTATTTCCCTTAAAAAAAAGGCCCTAGAACATGCTAGAGCGGACACTCTGCACCCTCTCAAATGCATTGCATGTATTAACAACATTCCAGTGTTTAGGGCTTAAGAAAAGTAATAAAAATTACGGTAGAATGCGTCAAAAAATATTAATCATCACTGAACATTAGTGCAATAACTTGACTCGTATTATTTTGATTCTCTCCAACAACTTACAACTGCATTTCAATGTTAGAGTTGTTTCCGTATCTATGGGTCTAGTTATCCATTATGTTCTTTTTTGTCTGATATAAGCTAGTAGTTTGATTTCAAAATATTTATTGGTTCCTTCCGTAACATGTTAGCTATAATCCGTCCCCATGTTGCTTATAATGGTACGTTTCTAGGTTTTTTTTCTCTCAAATTAGTGGTGAATGGCATTGAGTATGGGGGGATCGGCAAAAGGACCATAGAGCCACCCCTTGGCGATGTACCGGTATGTGGCCTCCGTGTAGTGAACCCCATCCCAATTGATGAATGTCGAAGGATCCTTACAGGTAGTCACCCCCGGCATTCCACAGACGGAGCTGGCGTTCCAGTTGTACTTCCCGCCACCACCGCAGCAAGCACGGAGGGTGTCTGGGCCAGTGACACCTGCAAATCGCACAATTTTTTTAAACAAATGTCCTAGATGACTGCAGCGATGCAAGCACGCTGCGTTGATCTCGATAAATCCTTACCAAATCGATTGGGGTTTTGGAGGATTGAAATGATCGGGTGGTAGAAGTCAGCGAAGATGATCGTGGTAAGAGGGTACTTGACCCTGAGAACGCGAATTGCCATGCGGAGCAAAGAATTGTGGCGCCTAGCCACGCGGTTGATGTCGTTTAGGCAGCCGATGTAGTCATAGTTTTCTGTTCTGTTGAGGCTCAACCGGAGCGTGAGCATGGTCGGTGAGCACCCGTTTGGTGGATTCCCCGGCACGACAACATATACCGCGCCTTCTTCGATGAGCCTCTGCGGTGCAAATGTAACGGACTAGTTTAGCCATGTGTCATGCCAAACAGAAAAAAGTGTAGCCATATGTACGTTCAAGTGCAGATGTTTTTAGATCGTGTTAAGTTATATACTCCACGGCAGGATAGAAGAAACTGCACAAAATATGTATACCTCCACGGCAGGATTGAAGAAACTGCACAAAATATGTATACCTCCACGGCCATGACAATTTTCTTCACAACTTTGGATACATAAGGCTTCACTTCGGCTTCAGTCTTCCCCGCATTCCACAGTAAGCTGTAGTCGTTCACTCCAAGCTCCCCAACGAAGAAGAGAGCTTTACTGAAGCGGTCTCTGCACCCTGTTTGCGTTAACCAGTTGCTCAGTATCTAACTGGTAGGAATTAATTTAAGCACTCAAGAACTGTACTGTACTCATGTAAAAAAAACTGTACTGTACTATTGGCAAACATGTCAGAGACCTTCTGTAGTGTTGCAGATCGATGGCTTGAGCTTCTCGAACCAACCCAGCTGCACGTTGAGAGAATTGTTCAGGAGATTGAACTGAACCAGCTTGTTCCTCTCATAGAAGCCGACGTCGATCGCCGTCGCGCCGCCAACTGCAAAATTCACGCCTTTGGAGACGTCTGAGCTATTCTGCAGGGAGGCTCGAAGAAGAGGGAACCCAAACTGCTCGGCTGCAACCATTGGAAAAACAGGTGTCGGTACAAAACTCAAACAGAACATGTACTCAGAACATGCCCAAATAGGCAACTTTCACCAAATTACTCTTCTGGTAAAACAGAACAGATTCGCGGTACTTACCGATGAAATCAACAATGACTCTCCCGTCACTGATGCGGCCCGTGGGGCGGCCGAAGTAGGTCATGCCGTAAGGAGGCTTGTTCTGCCACACGGGCATCGCCGGATTCACAGCCATGATCACGAAGTTGCCGGTGTCGATGTAGGAGTCTCCGAAGGTAAACATGGAGGTGAAGGAACTCACGCCGTGGAGACACGAGAGGAATAGGAGGGAGAATACAGGCGTGAGTCCCATGGCTACCAGAACTTGGAATCCCGAAGAACATTCAAAGGCGTGGCAGGGCTATTTATAGAGAGACGCTGCCCTGCTGCTATTTCTAGAAAAGGAAGCAGTCTACTTTGTGAATCAAACTCTATGATCCGGATTTGTAGCAGTGGATTTAAGATTAAGTGTTGTTTTAAGATGCTTCCAAATTATTATGAAGTGTTCATTTTTATTGGTTAAATGGCTAATGTTAGTATTATAGCCGTCTAAGAGAAAGATGCAAACGTTAGCTAGGGGTAAATATGTTCCTTAATTTACCGTTTTTACTCCCTCCGTTTTAAAATATAAGATGTTTTAGCTTCGTGAAGCAAATGTATATAGACTACTTTTAGTATGTAGCTTCGCTCAGGTTTAAAGTGAATCTACACACTAAAAGATATCTAGATACATTCTCACAAATTTAAAACATCTTATATTTTAAAACGGAGGAAGTACAATTAAAGGAAGTAAGTTATAGCATCATCATAGCACGAAGTATATATGGAAGTTATAATAATGCTAGTTAATCAGGTTTCTAATTTTAATTTCGTTACAAGTACTATTGTGCATGGTTATTTAGGTTTTCGATACATGATGCAAAAATGCTAGTTGTTAATTATTCCGGTACTATTATTTCGAATTGTTGCTTTTTTTGTTGTTCAATTTATATTCTAGACCTGTACACGGTATTGAAAAAGATACTAGTATGAACTTAATTTCTTTTCATAGTGCATTAGCAGGCTTTGTACTACTTCCTCGGTCTAGAAACAACTGACTTGAATTTGTTTAAACGGTTTTGCTAAGTCACGGCTAGCTGTGACATAGATTAGTTCATAGTCAGTTCGTGGACCGTTTGATTCGCCGTTCACGTCAATATTGGTGCCAGCCCTTTTTTTTGCCCATGTTGCTTGACTCTGTGGTGTCATGCGCGCTGTTGGGCTGCTCCATGCATGTCAGGCCATGTGGGCTGTCACGCGAGACTCTGCTTTTTTTTGTTGTTTTCTCCGATCCAAATTAATTGATTTGGATTTGTCTAGATTTAAATGTATTTAGATATGTTTTATTGTATATAGATCTGAATTTAAACAAATTTAAGTCAATTAATTTGGATGGGAGGGAGTATTATTTTTGTCCATTGTTTGTTTATTTTATTTTGCTCATGCCTATTATTTGGTACTCCTGTTTGTTAGGGTCATGTCGAGTGCAGCTTGATTTATTAGTGCCAAGATAAGACTACTATATACTGGTTGCCCACACAAAATTATATAGATATGGTAATCTTTTCTATAAAAAATTAGCGCGAAATTTCTTTGTAGTTGATTTTTTCTCCTTTCATTTTTGCATGTTGTTTATACGCTTCACCCCTCTAGGATTATTAGCGTAGGGTTCGTTCAATCTGCTCCACGCGTTGTAGTTGGTGAATGCGTGCAGTCTGTATCCCGGTGTGTTGTCATGCGCGCCATCCACAAGGCCGTGTCGTGGTATCCCATGTGCACTCTGGCTTTACGTTACGGTCTTTTCTTTGGCTATTTTTATTTGTGTTATATACTAGCCCACCATGATCTTTCTTTTACTTGTTTGTCTTCTGCGTCCGGCTCTTGTATTTTTCTTTTATTGTTGTGTAGTTTTGGGTTTGATCTGGTGCTAAATGGCCTAAGTTTTTTTTCCATTTTTTTGAATTATCTAACGTAATTGTTCCTACAATTTTATTTTTTCTGACATTCATTTCTACAAGTTATTTCTATGAAACTATTTTTGCGCGTCAAGATCTATGATTTTCCTGGTTTGGGTTTGTTTTGGCTTGCAAAGGTTGTGTGGTCCAATTTTTATCATTGTGGGTTGTTGAATGGGTCTTGTCCTATTTTTTTCCCTCTCGTGTGTTCTGTTGAGTGGGTTGATGCCCTCTATTTTCTCTTTCCCAATATTGACATCTTTTATTCAGAGAGGCCTAGAGTGGCAGAGATCAGCCGAGAGCGACTGAGGCGTGTGTAGGGGTGGATCCTTGATTTGACAAGCAACTCTTTTTCTAGCGCCAGAGCTCCGCTGATTCTCGTCGACATCGGTTATTCTCCGGCGACTAAGGTGGAGAGCGGTGGAGTCTCGTTGATTTCAATAGGTTTTTCTCCGGCGTCGGTCTTTTATTTCTATGGAGGTGTATTTGAACATGTTTTTATGCTCCTTGACTTTTTTATGATTCCCTTCCCAATTTTCTACTAATTTCTTGTTGCAAGTTTTATGTGGTATCATTGTTTTTGTAACACTGAAGATAGGAGAAGAGTTTTGTGCGAGTTATCACTTTCTTTTGCAGTGTTTTTGTATTTTACTTATATTGTAAGAGTCTTTGATTTTTTAGTTAATCAAAAGTTTTTTTCCATGCCAGATTGCCTAATGTTGATTGCATTAATTCCACACTAGATTTTCTCGAGGATTTGAAGGGAATATGCCCTGAGAGGCAATAATAAAGTGTTTATTATGTGTATTCCAAGTATATGATAGATGTTTATTTTGCATGCTATAATTGTATTAATACGAAAACATTAATACATGTGTGTTTAATAAACAAACAGAAAGTTCCTAGTTATGCCTCTCTCATAAACTAGCTCGTTGATTAACAAGATGATCAAGGTTTCCTGATCATGGACATTGGATGTTGTTAATAACGGGATCACAACATTAGTGTAATGGTGTGATGAACATTCATCCGAAGTATAGCATTACGATCAAAGTCATTGAGTTTATATTGCTATAATAACTTACGAAATGATCCTAATCCTTAGATCATGAGATCATGTCAATCACTAACACCGGAAGAGTTTCTTGATAACATCAAACGTCACACCGTAACAGGGTGATTATAAAGATGGATTCAGAACTAACAAAGTGTTATGTTGAGGCTCATGGATCGAGGGTGGAATTTGTTCATCCCGATGACGGATAGATATACTCTGGGCCCTCTCGGTGATATCACATTGATATCACATTGATTAGCTTGCAAGCAAGTGATTTGATCACTAGAATGTTATATCACGGGAACGAGAAAAGAGTGCATGTCAGTAACGAGATCAAACTAGGTATATAGATACCGATGATCGAATCTCGGACATGTAATATATCGTGAAACAAAGGGATTAAGATACTAGCGTAAAAGGTTCTGACGATCACAAGAAAGTCATCGTTGAATGTGTGGGAGTCAGTATGGGTCTCCAGATCCCGCTTCTGATTATTGATCCGAGAGGGGTCTCGATCATGTCCGCATTATTCACGAACCATAGGGTGACACACTTAAGAGACACCGACATCCAATTGGAGCAAAAGTTTCATGCCGAAAGAATGAACAAGCGCAGGAATTTATTTCACTAGATACCGAAACAGGTTTTCGGGTGAAATTGCATAAAGTGGTTATGCATGTGAAATAGAATTCTAGCAAGGGGTTATTTGTGAATGTTTGTCATTAAAGTAATTGACAAAATTCTGAATAAAATAAAAGAGTTTTATTTAATGAGAGTTTGCATTAAATTTGGTGGAAATTTAATGGCATGTTTGAGTGGAATTTTGAGTGGAGGGAATTTAAAGGAATTTTGTGAGTGGAGTGTCCACCCACATGAAGAGGGGAGGGAAAGGGGGCAGCCTCCATGCGCCGGCCACCCCCTTGGGGTTCCCCCTCCTCCTCCTATAAAAGGCACCCCTCTCCTCACTTCTCACTCACACCTCCTCATGAAGGATCTCTCTCCCCCTCTAGAATTTATCCCCCATGGTCTCGGACTAGCGAGATACATGTTTCCGGTGGCTATTCGGCAAGAAAGAGTTGTGCTTTCGCTGCATCGCTGGAGCGAGGAGGCGGAGGTTGCTCGGTGCCTCGAACGTGTGTGCGAGCACGGATGCGCTGCTGATTTGCGGCGCTAGGACTTCCTCTCGATCTTGAGATCGGCAAGAGATCGTCTACATCAACCACGAGTTGAACTCGTTAAGCTTTGTCGGTCTTCAAGGGTATGTTCTCTACGGATATACATCCGCCCGTTGTTTGTATCTAATAGATAGATCTTGGTACATAGTTCACATCGTAGGAAAAAATTTGTTTTCTATGCTGCGAACCCTACAGTGGTATCAGAGCCGGATCTATGCGTAGATGCTTTACATGGGTAGTACACATATGATTATGTGGGCGATGATGATCATGTTGTTGTTCCTTTGTTGTAATTTTAGATATTGGTGGCATAGAGGGATGAAGCGGCCCGGACAAACTTTACATGTCCTCGCACATGAGACATGTTCCACGCTTGACATGCAACTAGTTTGCATAAGTGGCTAGCGGGTGTCTGTCTCTCCTACTATAGTCAATATTTATTTTGCAAACGAGTTGTCAACAATTTGGTTATCCTCATTGTGGTTCATGTTCGTAGGTAAGAACGGTTCTACCTCGAAAGCCCTAAGCCACGTAAAACTAGCAATGGATAAATTAGAGACGTCTAGTTTAGATTATTGTTGGGCTAGTGTTATGATATGGTAGTGTTGGAAGTAGAAGTATGAGATGGTACTCTTACAACACACATAGCGTGTAAACTCCATAGACCTTGGATTTACACATATAGGTATGATAGTGATCATACCACGATGCACATGATAGAGATCATCTGCGGGAACCATAACATTTCACTAATAAACATGTGATGTTTGATAGCATCTTATATTGCTTGTTTAACGCTTTGTTAGCATAATAAGATGATCCCTCATTTAAATATCAAGATAAGAATGTGTTCTTCCTTTAGTATGCACCGATTATGTTTCGTCGCTCCAAGACATCACGTGATGATCGGGTGTTCTTGGATCCACGATCATATTTTGGGTGTAAAACAGTTACACACGCGAATACTAAGGTTCTAACTTGGCGAGCCTAGCATGTACAGACATGGCCTCAGAACACGGACCGAAAGGTTTAAGCATGAGTCATATAGTTGATATGATGCCCATTTGATGCTCGCCTTTGAAGCTATACCGACTCACGTGATGATCGGACTTGGTATAGTGGATTTGGTTCATGTAATCACCAAAAAGGCACGAGGGATGTCGTTTTTGAGTGGGAGTTCATTCGTAATATGGATTAGTTGAACTCAATCTATCATACACTTAGTCTAAACTTTACAAATTCTGTTGTAGATGGCACCACCTGCTTTTAATTTCAATGTGTTCATGGAGAAAGAGAAACTTGCAACGAACGGTAGCAACTTTACCGAATGGGCCATGAATTTGAGGATTCTCCTCTCTGCTGCACAAAAGCAATACGTGCTAGAAGCGCCACTAGGCCCCCCACCTTTTGTTGATGCCCCTGACGAGGAGAAGAATGTCTATCAGACTCGTCAGGAGAACCACAACTTAGTTTATTGCGGCATATTATATGGGCTAGAGCCGGAACTTCGAAAGCGTTTCGAAAATGGCAATGCATTTGATACAATGGGTGAGTTGAAAATGATTTTCGACACACATGCTGCTGTAGAGAGATACAACGCTTCAGAAAAGTTCTTTAGCTGCATGATGGAAGAGCACAGCTCCGTTAGTGAGCATGTACTCAAGATGTCGGGTTACGCCGATAAGCTTGTGTCCTTGGGAATAACGATTCCCATTGACTTAGGCATCCATCGTGTTCTGCAGTCTCTGCCACCTAGCTATAAGAGCTTTGTGATGAACTATAATATGCAAGGCATGAAGAAGTCTCTCCCCGAGCTTCTGTCAATGCTTAAAACTGCAGAAGTGGGGATCAAAAAGGAACATCAAGTGTTGATGATCAATAGGGACACTGGTTTCAAGAAAGACAAGAAGGGGAAACGGAAGGGTAGTAAGGGCGGCAAGCCTGCTGCCGTGCCTGAAAAGAAACCCCGAGTTGGACCTAAGTCTGATACCGAGTGCTACTATTGTAAGGGGACTGGCCACTGGAAGCGCAACTGCCCCAAGTATTTGGCAGACAAGAAGGCCGGCAAGGCAAACAAAGGTATATATGATATACATGTTATTGATGTGTACTTGACTAGTGCTCGCAGTAGCACCTGGGTATTTGATACCGGTTCAGTTGCTAATATTTGTAACTCGAATCAGGGGCTGCAGAACAAGCGACCGCTAGCAAGGGGTGAGGTCAAGATGCGTGTCGGCAATGGATCAAGCGTTGATGTGATCGCCGTCGGAACGCTGCCTCTCCATTTGCCGTCGGGATTAGTTATAAACTTGAATAATTGTTATCTGGTGTCTGCACTGAGCATGAACATTGTATCTGGATCGTGTTTGATGCGAAGTGGTTATTCATTTAAATCCGAGAACACTGGTTGTTCCATTTATATGAATGAAATCTTTTATGGTCATGCACCGATGATGAATGGTTTATTTCTATTAGATCTCGATGATAATGTTACACATATTCATAATGTTGATGCTAAAAGGATTAAACTTAATGATGATATATCCGCATATATGTGGCACTGCCATCTAGGTCATATTGGTGTTAAATGCATGAAGAAGCTCTATTCGAATGGACTTTTGGAATCACTTGATTTTGAATCATTTGATACATGTGAGCCATGCCTTATGGGCAAGATGACTAGAACGCCGTTTTCCGGTTCAATGGAACGGGCGACAGATTTATTGGAAATCATACATTCTGATGTATGTGGTCCAATGAGTGTGTCGGCGCAAGGTGGATATCGTTATTTTGTTACTTTCACAGATGATTTGAGTAGATACGGTTATATCTACTTGATGAAACACAAGTCTGAAACCTTTGAAAAGTTCAAGGAATTTCAGAATGAAGTGGAAAATCATCGTAATAGAAAGATCAAATTTCTACGGTCCGACCGTGGAGGTGAGTATCTAAGTTACGAGTTTAGCACTCACATGAAAGAGTGTGGAATTGTTTCACAACTCACGCCTGCCGGAACACCACAGCGAAATGGTGTGTCGGAACGTCGTAATCGTACTTTATTAGATATTGTTCGATCTATGATGTCTCTGACGGACTTGCCGTTGTCATTTTGGGGTTATGCACTAGAAACTGCTGCATTCACTTGAAATCGGGCACCATCTAAATCCGTTGAAAAGACACCGTATGAATTATGGTTTGGAAACAAACCTAAGTTGTCATTTCTTAAAGTTTGGGGATGCGATGTTTATGTGAAGAAACTTCAACCGGATAAACTCGAACCCAAAGCAGAAAAATGCATCTTCATAGGATACCCTAAGGAAACTATTGGGTATTCCTTCTATCACAGATCCGAGGGCAAGGTTTTTGTTGCCAAGAATGGATCCTTTCTAGAGAAAGAGTTTCTCGCGAAAGGTGTGAGTAGTCGGAAGGTAGAACTCGAAGAGGTTATTGAACCTTCTCTTCAAATTATGGCGAGTAGCACAGCGCCGGAAGTTGTTCCGGAGTTGGATCCACCTGTTGAAGAGGGAACTAATGATAATGATCATGAAACTCCGAAAGAGAGTACTACCGAACCTCGCAGGTCAAGCAGGACGCGTGAAGCTCCCGAGCTGTACGGAAATCCTGTCATGAATTTCATGGTTGATGAAAATGATGACCCTGCGACGTATGAAGAAGCGATGATGAGCCCGGATTCCAACAAATGGTTAGAAGCCATGAAATCCGAGATGGAATCCATGTATGAAAGTCAAGTTTGGAACTTGGTGGAATTACCTCACGACCGAAAGGCCGTGGAGAACAAATGGATTTTCAAAAGGAAAACTGATGCTGATGGTAATGTGACCGTCTATAAAGCTCGACTTGTCGCAAAGGGGTTTCAACAAATTCAAGGAGTTGACTACGATGAGACATTCTCTCCCGTAGCGATGCTAAAGTCAGTTAGGATTATGTTAGCAATTGCTGCATATTTCGATTATGAGATATGGCAGATGGATGTCAAAACCGCATTTCTCAATGGTAATATTGAAAAAGAGTTGTATATGATACAACCAAAGGGTTTTGTCGATACTAAGGATGCTAACAAGGTGTGCAAGCTTCAGCGATCCATCTATGGATTGAAGCAAGCATCACAAAGTTGGAATCTCCGCTTTGATGAGGTGATCAAAGAGTTTGGATTTGTCCAAACTTATGGAGAAGCTTGTATTTACAAGAAAGTGAGTGGGAGCAATGTGGCATTTCTGATATTATATGTGGATGACATATTATTGATCGGAAATGATATAGATCTTTTAAACAGTGTTAAAAGTTATCTAAACAGCAAATTTTCAATGAAGGACCTAGGTGAAGCGTCATACATATTAGGCATAAAGATCTATAGAGATACATCTAGGCGCCTAATAGGGCTATCGCAAAGTACATACCTTGATAAGATTTTAAAGAAGTTTAAAATGGACAGAAGTAAGAAGGGGTTCTTACCTATGTTGCAAGGCAAGACATTGAGTAAGACTCAAAGTCCGGCTTCGGCGGAAGAAAGAGAGATAATGGACAAAGTCCCCTATGCTTCAGCCATAGGCTCTATAATGTACGCCATGCTATGTACAAGACCGGATGTGGCACATGCTATTAGTTTGACTAGTAGGTACCAATCGGATCCAGGTTCGGAACACTGGATAGCGGTCAAGAATATCCTTAAGTACTTACGAAGAACTAAGGATATGTTTCTTGTATACGGAGGTGAAGAAGAGCTCGTTGCTAAGTGTTACGTTGACGCTAGCTTTGACACCGATCCGGATGACTCTAAGTCTCAATCCGGATACGTATTTCTCATGAATGGCGGAGCGGTTAGTTGGAGGAGCTCCAAACAACCTGTGGTAGCGGGATCAACAACGGAGGCCAAATATGTTGCTGCTTCAGAAGCGGCTCAGAAAGCAGTTTGGATGAAGGAGTT
Source organism: Avena sativa (assembly GCA_916181665.1). Classification (NCBI taxonomy): domain Eukaryota; kingdom Viridiplantae; phylum Streptophyta; class Magnoliopsida; order Poales; family Poaceae; genus Avena; species Avena sativa. Next base: position 426,163,864 of record OV702283.1, read on the forward strand.
CATATCCGAACTAGGAGTGGATGCAAACGCGTTGGACCCAATGGTGATCTATTGTGACAACAATGGTGCCATTGCCAAAGAACCAAGGTCTCACAAGCATTCCAAGCATATTAAGCGCCGGTTTCACTCCATCCGCGAGCATGTCAAGGATGGAGATATAAAGATTTGTAAAGTACATACGGATCTCAATGTAGCAGATCCGTTGACTAAAACTCTCCCTAGAGCAAAACATGATCAACACCAGAACTTAATGGGTGTTAGATTTATCACTATGTAACTAGATTATTGTCTCTAGTGCAAGTGGGAGACTGAAGGGAATATGCCCTGAGAGGTAATAATAAAGTGTTTGTTATGTGTATTCCAAGTATATGATAGATGTTTATTTTGCATGCTATAATTGTATTAATACGGAAACATTAATATATGTGTGTTTAATAAACAAACAGAAAGTTCCTAGTTATGCCTCTCTCATAAACTAGCTCGTTGATTAACAAGATGATCAAGGTTTCCTGATCATGGACATTGGATGTTGTTAATAACGGGATCACAACATTAGTGTAATGGTGTGATGAACATTCATCCGAAGTATAGCATTACGATCAAATTCATTGAGTTTATATTGCTATAACAACTTACGAAGTGATCCTAATCCTTAGACCATGAGATCATGTCAATCACTAACACCGGAAGAGTTTCTTGATAACATCAAATGTCACACCGTAACAGGGTGATTATAAAGATGGATTCAGAACTAACAAAGTGTTATGTTGAGTCTCATGGATCGAGAGTGGAATTTGTTCATCCCGATGACGGATAGATATACTCTGGGCCCTCTCGGTGATATCACATTGATTAGCTTGCAAGCAAGTGATTTCATCACTAGAATGTTATATCACGGGAACGAGAAAAGAGTGCATGTCGGTAACGAGATCAAACTAGGTATAGAGATACCGATGATCGAATCTCGTACATGTAATATATCGTGAAACAAAGGGATTAAGATACTAGCGTAAAAGGTTCTGACGATCACAAGAAAGTCATCGTTGAATGTGTGGGAGTCAGTATGGGTCTCCAGATCCCGCTTCTGATTATTGATCCGAGAGGGGTCTCGATCATGTCTGCATTATTCACGAACCGTAGGGTGACACACTTAAGAGACACCGACATCCAATTGGAGCAAAAGTTTCATGCCGAAAGAATGAACAAGCGCAGGAATTTATTTCACTAGATACCGAAACAGGTTTTCGGGTGAAATTGCATAAAGTGGTTATGCATGTGAAATAGAATTCTAGCAAGGGGTTATTTGTGAATGTTTGTCATTAAAGTAATTGACAAAATTCTGAATAAAATAAAAGAGTTTTATTTAATGAGAGTTTGCATTAAATTTTGTGGAAATTTAATGGCATGTTTGAGTGGAATTTTGAGTGGAGGGAATTTAAAGGAATTTTGTGAGTGGAGTGTCCACCCACATGAAGAGGGGAGGGCAAGGGGGCAGCCCCCATGCGTCGGCCACCCCCTTGGGGTCCCCCCTCCTCCTATAAAAGGCACCCCTCTCCTCACTTCTCACTCGCACCTCCTCGTGAAGGATCTCTCTCCCCCTCTAGAATTTATCCCCCATGGTCTCGGACTAGCGAGATACATGTTCCCGGTGGATATTCGGCAAGAAAGAGTTGTGCTTCCGCTGCATCGCTGGAGCGAGGAGGCGGAGGTTTCTCGGTGCCTCGAACGTGTGTGCGAGCACGGATGCGCTACTGATTTGCGGCGCTAGGACTTCCTCTCGATCTTGAGATCGGCAAGAGATCGTCTACATCAACCATGAGTTGAACTCGTTAAGCTTTTTCGGTCTTCAAGGGTATGTTCTCTACGGATATACATCTGCCCGTTGTTTGTATCTAATAGATAGATCTTGGTACATAGTTCACATCGTAGGAAATTTTTTGTTTTCTATGCTGCGAACCCTACAGGATTTGCAACTGAGGTTGCACCTGAGGATTGTTTCGTGAACCCTTTTTACTATGAGTTGCAACCGGACTTGTAACTAGCTTTATTGAGGAGTGACAAGTAGGGTTGCAATTGAGGATTGAAATACCATCTTTTGTTTCGTGATCTCTTCTTAGCATTTTTTTATGATTTGCAATTAAACTTGCAACTGATTCATGTTTCTATTTGATTTGCAAATTTGACTTGCAACCGAGATAGAGTAATGAAATGATCCAGTGAAACAGTCCGCGACCACAAGTATGGATCTATAACCATGAGACTTGGGGAGTGCCTAAAGAAAGTTTATTGAAATAGAAGACCCAAGTTGTAATGTAATAGACAAAGGTTGAATAAGACCAGCATGAAGGGTGTTCTCACTGTTGTTGAGTTGACACACATCATTCAAACTCACAACTGGTTCAAAGTTTCCTATGAGTTGCAATAACATTTGCAATAGACTTTTCCTTTTTTTATAGGTATGAGTTGCAATCGTACTCACAACTGACTTGTCTTTTTCATAAGTATAAGTTGCACTTGAACTCGCAACTGTTCATATTTTATATGAGTTGCAATTGTACTTGCAACTGACTTGTCTTTTTTATAGGTATGAGTTGCAATCGGACTTGAAACTAATTCAAAGTTCCCTATGAGTTGTAATAACACTCGCAACTGTCTTTGGTCTTTTTCATAGATATCGGTTGCAATTTAACTCACAACTGATCCATGTTTCATATGAATTGCAATCAGATTCGCAATTGAATTGTCTCTTTTATAGATATGAGTTGCAATCAAACTCGCAACTAGTCCATGTTTCATATGAGTTACAATCATACTCGCAATTGACTTGTCCTTTTCATAGGTATGAGTTGCAATCAGACTCGCAACTGATTCAAAGTTTCCTATGATAATAACAGTCGCAATTGATTTTGTATTTTTCATAGGTATGAGTTGTAATTGGACTCGCAACTGGTTCATGTTTCATATAAGTTGCAATCAGGCTCGCATATGACTTGTCTTTTTCGTGAATCATGCCTTTTTTGTGCTTCCTATGAGTTGCAATTGTATTTGCAACTGGTTCATGCTTTCATGCTACCTATAAGCTGTAGTTAGATGTGCAATTGGTTTATATCTCTTTTCAGTTATAACTAGAATTGTAACCGAGATTTTTTAAATTTTATATCATATTCTATTGAGAAATATGATTTTTATACTTCTATAAATTGCAATTAGACTTGCAACTGGAATTGCAGCCGAGATTTTTTGAATTTTATATCATATTTTTCCAAATCATTGTTTTCGTGTTGTCTTACGAGTGATAATGAGACTTGATATGATTTCATGCTCCCTATAAGTTGAAATCGGACTTCAACTATTTTATATTTTTTCACAGTCAAAAGTAGAATTAAAACCAATTTTTTTAAATTATATATCATATTTTTTCAAATTGATTTTTGTGATTCCCTATTAGTTACAATCGGACTTGTGACTGAGATTTTTGTGTTACAAGTCAGGTTGCAAGTGATTTTTTTCCCATAGTCAAATTACAACTAACATTATTTTTTATTGCAATTAGGGTAGCAACCGAATTGTTTTGGAGTTGCAAGTGGGATTGCAACTATGATTTTTTGCTGTTATAAGTGAGGTTGTAATTAAAATTATTTTCCAGCTGCAAGTTGTGTTGTGCCAGAGGTTGTTTTTCCAAGTCACAAGTGGGTTTGTAATAGAATAAATAAAATAGTTTTTATGTATCTTATTTTGCAAGTATGTATCGTTTAGTCATTACAGTAAAAATCACTTAACACTATGTTGTGTAATATGGAAATCAGAAGGTGATTAGTAAGATTTGAAAAAAATAATTTAGCGGCATAAAATATGGTGACATCAATTGATCTTTATGTGGCTTCTCACGTTACATACAAGACGATCCTGGTGATCAAGGAGAGAGCTTAATAGTGTGTGTGTGACTGTACGACGCTACCAAATATGGCGTGATATATGACGCCGTCAGATGCGTCAAATTCTAGCATGCATATACGCTTTTTTTCTTGTTATTGGACCAATCAAGGGCAGAAAAAAGTGGAAAAAAATCAGTCGACTGCAACTTAGAGATTCTCTTATTTAAATTCATATATATCTATATAGTAAAACATGTCTAGATACGTTCGAATCAAAAGCTAAGTCAGTTATTTCTGTACGAAGGAAGTATTATTCTGCTAATGTAATTTTCTAGCATTAGGTGTGCACTGGAGGATGAAAGAAACATCATTAGTGCAATAAAGAGGTTGCAATAAGAAGTTCAACCTACCTCTCAATGGCAAGCAACTGAATCACGTTCTTTCAAATACAACTACGCCTTGGTTAAAGGAGACATGGTATTCTATTGACCAGAGCCACGTCGGATGGATGGGTCCCGTGCATAAACCCATAACACCATGGTTCATGGAGCCGTGCGTCGAGGCACAACGCCCAGGACTAAGGGCGTCATGTTGCCTGGTGTGAAAAATAGTGATGACCCACAAGTATAGGAGATTGCAACAGTATTCGAGGGTAGTATTATCCAATTTATTAATTCGATATAAGGGGATCCAAAGAATACTTGCAAGTCTTAACAACTGAGTTATCAATTCAGCTGCACCTGAAAATAGTTCTTTCTCATAGAAGTTTATGAGTAGCAACAGTTTGGTAGTAGCAATAGCAAAGTAACAGTGATATGTCCAAATCGTATCTACTTTCTCGAACACTTTACTGTTGTTTATTCTCTAAACTTGTGTGATTTGGATACAACTAACACGGATTGACGCTGTTTTCAGTAGAATTACCTTGGTGTCTTTTTTTGTGTAGAAAATGAACTATCAGGAAAAATCCCAGAAAATATGCCAAAAATTATATTTCACCAGAAGATCCACGGAGCCAGAAGACGAGACGGAGAAGGGGCTGGGGGGCCACACCCCTGCCAGGCGCGGGTGGTCCCTGCCCGCGCCTAGGGGGTGCAGCCACCCCAGGCCCTTCCTCGGCCTCCCTCTGCACCTATAAGTTGCCTTTCAACCTAAAAACCGAGGGGGGTCGATAGTTTTCCAAAAAGAGTTCCGCTCCGCCGCCACGAGAAACCAAGATTCGGATCCAGAAACTCCGTTCTGGCATCCCTGCCAGGACGGGGAATTTGGAGAGGATCATCGCCATCGTCATCACCAACGCATCTCCATCGACCATCAATGTTTCCCTCATCCATGAGTGAGTAATCCCCCGCTGTAGGCTTGGGTATGGTAGGGATTGGATGAGTTCTATCATGTAATCGAATAAGATTGTTAGGGCATAGTGCCTAGTATCTCTATTAGTGCTATTTGACTTTGTTGCAACTTATTGTGCTTAATGCTTGTCACTAGGGCCCGAGTGCCATGATCTCAGATCTGAACTTATTATTGAATCATTATGATAGTATTGTTTGTGATCTTATCTACAAGTTGTGTACACATATCATTGTCCGGATCCAAAGGCCCCAAAGTGACAATAATTGGGATATCCGGAGGGGATGGTTGTGGTGTAAGGATCACATGTGTTCATGGAGTGTTAATGCTTTGCTCCGGTGATCTATTAAAAGTAGCACCTTAATTGCCAGTAGTTCCCTAGAGGCCCCGCTGCCACGGGCTGACTGGACAGATGATGTTATGCAAGTTCTCATTGCGAGCACGTATGACTATATTTGGAGCACATGTCTAGGATTGTTTAGTACTGGGATGCTTGTTATTATTTATCTTCAATGCCCTAGATCTTGAAGTTACATGTTTAGACCCATCCCTACAACGCCCGTCCATCCATCCCTATGCTTACCGCACTCGAATCCCACTGTTACCGTTAATGTTACTATTGCTATTGTTTCACTATTGTTGTTGCTTTGCTGTTGCTACTACCAAACTGTTGCTACCGATAAACTTCTGTGAGCAAAAACTATTTTCAGGTGCAACTGAACTGACAACTCGGTTGTTAAGGCTTGCAAGTATTCTTTGGCTCCCCTTGTGTCGAATCAATAAATTGGGTAATACTACCCGCGAAGACTGTTGCGATCCCCTACACTTGTGGGTCATCAAACAGCAACAGCAAAACAAGAGCAATAGTAACAGTAGTAGCAAACAAATAGGATATAAGTGCGGTAGGCATAGGGATGGATGGACGGACGTTGCATGGATGAGTCTAAACATGTAACTTCAAGATCTAGGGCATTGCAGATAAATAATAATAAGCATACAAATACTAAACAATCATAGGCATGTGCTCCATATATAGTCATGTGTGCTCGCAATGAGAACTTGCACAACATCTTTTGTCCAGCCAACCCGTTGCAGCGGAGCCTCAAGGGAACTACTGGCAATTAAGGTGCTCCTTTTAATAGAGCACTGGAGCAAAGCATTAACACTCCGTGAACACATGTGATCCTCAATCACAGCCATCCCCTCCGGTTGTCCCAATTTCTGTCACTTCGGGGACTTTGGATACAATGATATGTGTACACAACTTGCAGATAATACCACAAACAATACTATCATAATGATTCAATAATAGGTTCAGACCTGAGATCTTGGCACTCGGGCCCTAGTGGCAAGCATTAAGCACAACAAGTTGCAACAAAGTCAAATAGCACTAATAGAGATACTAGGCACCATGCCCTAACAATCTTATTTGATTACATGATAGAACTCATCCAATCCCTACCATCCCCATAGCCTACAGCGGGGGATTACTCACTCATGGATGAGGGAAACATGGATGGTTGATGGAGAGGCATTGGTGATGACGATGGCGATGATCCTCTCCAAATTCCCCATCCCGGCAGGGTGCCAGAACGGAGTTTCTGGTTCCGAATCGCGGTTTCTAGTGGTGGCGGCACAGCGAAACTCTTTCTGGAAAAAAGTCGAACCCCCCTCGATTTTAAGGTCAAGAGGAAACTTATAGGCGAAGAGGGAGGCCGAGGGGGTGCCTGGGGTGGCCACTCCCCCTCTAAGTGCGGTCAGGCCTGGCCCGCGCGGCTGGGGTGTGTGGGCCCCCCAGGTCCCCACTCCGCCTCATCTTCTGACTCCGTGAGTCTTCTGGTGAGATAGGATTTTTGGCATATTTTCCGAGATTTTTCCTGATAGTTGATTTTCTGCACAAAAACTAGACACCAAGGTAATTCTGCTGAAAACAGCGTCAGTCCGTGTTAGTTGTATCCAAATCACACAAGTTTAGAGGAGAAACAATAGCAAAAGTGTTCGGGAAAGTAGATACGTTTTGGACGTATCAACTCCCCACAAGCTTAGATTATTGCTTGTCCTCAAGCAATTCAGTTGAAAACTGAGTGCGATAAAAGAATTTTCACGAACACATTTGCTTCATATGATGTATATATTCTCAACACAGGAGTAGATGCTTAGACAATTCATAATAAGAAGTATGAAACTAAATCTACTCAATAGTCATTGAAAGCTATGAAGAGAAACCAACTCAATAATAATAAGTAGCATGAAACATAAACATAAGCAACATTGCAATGCTCATAAGAAGGTATGATAGAGTGGTATCTCGCTTTCCTTTGTTTGTAGAGCACAATATAAATGCCAAGGCACCTCTAAAGTTCAAGTGAAGACTAGAGGTAAAGATATCAGAGATACAAGAATCAAAGTAATGACATAATTAACCAAGTTTTGGAACAAGCACAAGAATGACAACTATGCTCTTAAGAAGGTGCTCATAGAATAAGTGGTGACTCAACAAGGAAGTTAAAAGGGTTTTTAAAAGTTTGAAAGGCTTCCAAATGCTGAAAGTAAGGTACTCATTAGCTTTGAGCTCTCATTGCCCCTATCACAGGCATCTTTACATGGTTAAGGTGAAAGTGAGGTCCAATATGAGTTAAATGTTTGACAGGCCATAAACTGGAAATCTCATGTACCTTGAGTACGAGGGCCGCTCCGCATGCTACTCAACTTTAGTTACCTGTAAGTTCTTGTCATCGTAAATACATGCATAACATAGAGAACCGCCAATGGGATATACCTTGCACATGATACAGGAGCTATCCCGTGATCAAAATGACAAGGCAAGCACACAATGAGCATCTCAGTGATCTTTTTATTTGCTATTTGCATAGGTTTTTATTGAAGATGCTTCATATATCGCTCATTATGGTTATGCTGCAAGTTTCCACCATGATTAGGCATGGCTTAGGCTAGAGGCCTAGGCATTTCTCTAATACATATATATAACTCCATGAATTCACAAGCTCCCCTTTTATTTCACACCAACGAGATCCGCAAACAAAAGAGCATGATATCAACTGGATATGTATCCATAAGTGTTGAAAGCGTTCCCCGTGACAACACGGTTCTGCTAACTCCCAGCCTATAATTTGCAAGCATATAACTTTCATGGACAGGTCACAATGGTTCAAATTTACTAAGTGCAGGAAATAAAGTGTGCCATCAAGTTCGTGAGAGCTTTACTAACTAACTTTCTCAAAACAGTCAAACATTTTATTTGGAAGAAAACAAGGCATAATGAATATGCACTTAATTAGCAAATGATGCTAATAGGTAGGTATGGTGGACACCGTTGGCAATATTGGTTTGGGGAGTTGGATGCACAAGTAGAGCTCATACTCAGTGCAAGTGAAGGCTAGCAATAGAGAGGGTGCGAGAAACGAGAAAGCAATAACTGTCATAATCATGCTTGCAATAAAACATGACTAATTATGGCATGAAAATGATACAAGAACTCTGAGGCAAAATAAATCATTGAGGCTTACTGACTATTGTTTAGTCATATGCATGTGTGAGCATGTGCCAAGTCGATTCACATGAAACATTCAGAGGAGGATAACACAATATCATACCAAGTTATGAATAAAACAATCAAAACAAACATTCATATGGCATGCTACAAACTATTAGCAAGCTGGAGCTAATCACAAGAGAGAAAGAACTACTAAGTATCCATAAGTAACATAAACCTTACATGAACAGACTAAGCATGCTCACAATGATGAGTATATGTACAAAAATAAAAACAAATAGAGTTCGTTACCAGCCTCTTACCACACCTCAAGTTGTCTTAATCTTTATTATTTCCCTTCACTTATGTGACTTGAATAATAACATGAAACCAAACTCCACTGAGGACGGCTGAACCCTGCAAAGAACTCACGAAACCAAACAAAACAACAAATATTTTTGGTGTTTTCGATTTTTAAGGCAAGCCAAACAAAGCAAAAAAGCAAACAAAGCAAAATATTTTTGGATTTTTATTTAAGGCAAACCAAAGCTAAAAAGCAAAGAAACAAACCAAGAGAAACAACGAAAATATTTTTGGTATTTTTGTGTTTTGAGAAAGTAGAACAAAAACTAAAAAGAAAGCAAAACAATGGATATACAAATGACCGACGAAACATGATATATAGATGAGTGTGATGTCGGTGTACCTCCCCCCAATCTTAGGATTTTGGCCTAAGTGGGGCTCAACCCCATGGTGACCAAGAAGGTGCACCTCCGTAGTACGACGAGGAGGCCCCTTTGTCCTGGTACGAGCTCGAGGACTCCCCTATATAGTGCATAGAGGGGTCGTACGAGGGCGCGTCCCCCTGATAGTGTCCATGGAAACCAAGAATGCGCAACTTCTCATCCATCTCCTCCTTGGAGCGTTACAAGGGTCCCTGGAAATTACTAAACAAAGTGGTTTGGGGCAAGGAATTTCTCTCTCTTCCCCGTCAGTAAAAAACATTCTATAAACCAGGCTCTCAAGGGTAGAGCCAGCAGTGACAAAGTGATGCGCTTTCATGGCAGCTAAGTCAAGCCTCTAAGGATCCAAAACTGTATCATTTGGATCAATAGCAAGGTCCAAGGCAGCAACAACACGTGCAACAATAATTCCCTCATAAATGGGTCCCTTAGCATCTAAGAGATGAGCAATGAGAGAACCAAGATTATACCTAGTTTCATTATTAAGCGCAGCAGCTAGGAAGGCCAAATAATAGTTGTAAATATTACTAGTGTTCTCTATACCAAGAACACTAGTGGCAAGATAATAAGCAAAGTACCTGATAGCTGGGAGTTAAATATTTCTTATCTTTCCCCGCTGGGCTCTACGGTCATCATCATTAGTTATCCCACGGTAGAGCTCCAACAAATAGTGGGTTAAGCTAGAATCTTCTTCACCGTCCCAGCTGTACCAAGACCCAGGATCTCACAAAATTTCTTCAATGTCATGGTGTAAGGCCTGCCATAAATTTTGAAAGACACATCTGGTTTGAACAGGCTGTGAGAAAAAGAGAAGCTCTCCACAAAGGTTTTAGTGAGCGTAGCATATTGCACGCTCTCATCCTGCATATAACTTGTTAGTCCAACCCTCTGAACCAAGGTTAGGAAATCATTGAGAATCCCAGCAGCCTGTAAAAAGGTAGGACGAGGAAAGGTAGAAGGGTGTGCATCCCCCTCATCTCCCTCGTCGCCAAATCACGGTGTAATGAGATCCTCATTGTATGAAGGCCTGGCTCGGGAGGATGATCTTGAAGGCCTTTCCCTCCTAGGTGCATCACTCTCAAATATTTCACCAAAGGTGTGGTTGTCCATGACCTCTTTTTTCTGAAAATTTTAGACAAACATCAAACCAAGTGATTTCCAAGTTGATAAATGATGAGAAACTACTATAGGAACTTGCTAGAAGGCTACACATGCATCAAAATGAAATTTCTAAGCATAGATCAAGCATGCAATATCACACAACCTGACACCTATAGCAGCAAAATACTCAAGATATAATCTACCAATCACAAATCTAATTGGACAAGTGGAGAAGGCACATACCAAGGAATAATCCCTCCAAAAATCAGCAGAAAAGATGGGCTGAGCAAGGAGATTGAAAATCGGGAGCAAGAACATCAAAAAATCGAGCTTGAGAAAGTTTTCCGGTGTTTTTCGGGGGAGAAAAACAAGATGGCTGGGAGGAGGCACCTTGGAGGGCCACATGTGGGCCACACCCCTGCCAGGCGCGCCCCTAGGGCTGTCTGCGCCACCAGGGGGTGTGCTGACCTGGGGTAGACCTCTGGGTCACTCCAGGTGTCCCTCTGCCCCCTTTTTCGAGGAAATATTTATCATGAATTTTCTGGGATTTTTCGGGAAACTTTATTTTTGGCCAATTTTCAGGGTATGAAAATTGATTTCTCGCAGAAAAAGATTTTTTAGAAGAAGCAAAAGCAAACAAAAAACCAAAACTACAGAATCTCTAAGACACTCTAACAAGCAAACAACTAAAGTTAACAAGAGGAAAAGCAAAGACTGGGAACGAGAAAAGTAAAAGTGAGCAAGTATAACCACAGTGAAAATATTATTTTGTTCATTAAAATCCTTTTGTTAACAAGGTTGATCAAGTATTGTTACCAAAACAATCTTATATGAAACAAAACTTTGTATTCCACAAAGTGATTATGTTACCTCAAACTTGATAGCAATGGTCTCAATCATAATAGTTTCAAAACTTTCTTGTGGGATGGGACAATATATTTCTCCAACCTTGATGCTCTAAACATTTTCAATAGAGTTCAGGCAATAGCTTTTAGCAACCTTCTTAAAGATGCTAACAAGGTATGCAAACTTCAACGGTCCATCTATGGATTGAAGCAAGCATCCCGAAGTTGGAATCAACGTTTTGATAAGGTAATCAAAAGTTTTGGTTTTATACAAACTTATGGAGAAGCTTGTATTTACAAGAAAGTGAGTGGGAGCTCTGTAGCATTCTTAATACTATATGTGGATGACATATTGTTGATTGGGAATGATGTAGACCTTCTTAATAGTGTCAAAGAATATTTGAATAATAGTTTTTCAATGAAGGATCTTGGCGAAGCAGCTTACATATTAGGCATAAAGATTTACAGAGATAGATCGAAACGCCAAATATCATTGTCACAGAGTACATATTTGGACAAAGTTCTAAAGAGGTTTGGAATGGAAGAAAGCAAGAAAGGGTTCTTGCCCATGTTGCCCAATACGATCTTGAGTAAAACTCAAAGTCCGACATCGGCAGAAGATAGAGAAAGGATGAGTAAGACTCCCTATGCATCGGCCATAGGATCTCTAATGTATGCCATGCTATGTACTAGACCCGACATCGCATATGCTGTTAGTTTAACTAGCAGATATCAAAGTAATCCAGGAGTGGATCATTGGACAGCGGTCAAAAACATCCTTAAGTACTTGAGAAGAACTAAGGATATGGTTCTTTCTTATGGAGGTGATGAACATCTCGTTGTTAATGGTTACACCGATGCTAGTTGGAACACCGATCCGGATGATTCTAAATCACAATCTGGATACGTATTTATTTTGAATGGTGCAGCAGTTAGCTGGAGGAGTGCAAAGCAAAGCGTTGTGGTGAGATCTTCAACTGAATCGGAATACATGGCTGCTTCAGAGGCTTCACAAGAAGCGATATGGATGAAAGAGTTCATTACAAAGCTGGGTGTGGTTCCTAGTGCGCTGGACCCAATGTCTATCTACTGTGATAACATGGGCGCCATAGCCAATGCGCAAGAACCAAGGTCACACAAGAAGCTGAAGCATATCAAGCTACGTTTTCACGCTATTCGAGAACATATCCAGGATGGGGATATAAAGATTTGCAAAGTACACACAGATCTGAATGTGGCGGATCCGTTGACTAAACCTCTCCCGAGGGCAAAACATGACCAACACCAAACTGCCATGGGTGTTCGGTATATTACCATGTAATCTAGATTAGATGACTCTAGTGCAAGTGGGAGACTGTTGGAGATATTCCCTAGAGGCAATAATAAATGTAGTTATTATTATATCTTTGTGTTTATGATAAATGTTTACATTCATGCTATAATAGTATTAACAAGGAAACATTGATACTTGTGTGATTTGTAAACTTAATTTGAAGTCCCTAGTATAGCCTCTATACTTCACTAGCTTGTTGGTTGATAAATGATTGTGGTTTCCCTATCATGAACATTGAGATGTTATCAACAACAAGATCATATCATTAGGAGAATGATATGGTGGACATACTCCTATAGATAAGCGTAGCATAAAGATCAAGTCATTTCAATAGTTCAATTGCTATATGCTTTCTGATACATAGTAACCTAATTCCTTCGACCATGAGATCATGCATATCACCTTTACCGGATGGATGCTTTGATGACATCAAACACCACACCGTAACTGGGTGGCTATAAAGGTGGCATTGAGTGTTCGGAAAGTATTGGTTGAGACACATGGATCAAGAGTGGGATTTGTCCATCCATATGACGGATAGATATTCTCTGGGCCCTCTCGGTGAAATGTCATCCAATTAGCTTGCAAGCATGTGACTCGCTCACAAGGGATCACATATCACGGGAACGAGAAAAGAGTACTTATCAGTAACGAGGTTGAACTAGGTATGCAGAGATACCGACGATCATAACCTCGGATAAGTAACATATCGTGAGACAAAGGGAAATTGGTATCGTATGTAAGTGGTTCATTCGATCGCAAAGTAATCGTAGAAGTATGTGGGAGCCATATGAATTTCCAGATTCCTCTATTGGTTATTGTTCGGAGAAGTGTCTCGATCATGTCCGCATAATTCACGAACCGTAGGGAGACACACTTAAGGATTCGACGTTGTTTTGAGTAGTTATGGTATTATGAGAAAGAGACCGAATGTTGTTCGGAGTCTCGGATGGGATCCGGGATATCACGAGGTGATCCGGAATGGTCCGGATAATAAGATTCATATAAGGAAAGTCCCGTTTCGGAGTTCGAAAATGATTCCGGTGAATGTTCTAGAAGGTTCCGGAATGTCCGGCACTCCGGGAGGGGGGAGGGGTACATGAATGTGTCATTACATATTGGAATGATTGCATCATGTACTAAGTGTTCTTGCTGTTCCAAATAAAGGATTAAATTGAATCCTAAAACAGAAAAGTCAAATGTCCAGTTTGAAAGTCAAACGGCTAAAACAAGAAACTGTGGGAAACAAGCAAGAGGAGTTGGGAACCGACTTGGGGGAGGAGTCTCCTCCCCAAGCCGGCGCGCCAACCAAGGACGACTTGGGGAGGGACTCCCCTCCCCTTGGCCGCACCCTCCACCCATAAAAGGAGGGGCAGGGCCTCCTCCTCTAGACACACAAGTTCCTATCCTCTAATCTCCGGTTTAGAGCCGTTTTGGTTTAGAGCTTCTAATTGCCCTAGCCTTCAGTTTAGAGCCTTCTAATTGGTGTGTCTAATCCCTAGACCACTATAGCCCTCTCTCATACTCCACCATACTCGCTCCGGCTTAAGGCGAAGCCCTGCGGGATCTCCCCTCTACTTCCGGTACCACGCCGTTGTGCTGCCGGAATCGCGAGGAGAGTGCTATAACCTCCGCTGCCTGCTGGAACAAGGGAGAGGAAGGTCTTCGTCGAGTACCGAACATGTGACCGACTGCGGGAGCGCTGCCGGAACGCAGCGCCGGAAGGATCGTCTACACGATCTTGAGATCGGGAAGAGTACGACTACATCACCCACGAGAATCCGCTCTCGTTAAACACTTTGGAATCTTCGAGGATAAGTTATTCCATCGACTCGTTGCTACAATCTAGTAGATAGATCTTGGCTTGTTTGTTTGTATGCGATAGAAATTTTTTGTTTTCCATGCTACGAACCCCTTCAGTGGTATCAGAGCCGTGTCTATATGTAGATCTGTTGCACGAGTAGAACACAATGGTCATTGTGGGCGTTGATGCTTTTATTGTCGATTACTTCTTGTGTACTTTGCATCTTGCGGTATGTTGGGATGAAGCGGCCCGGGCTAACCTTACATGACATTGTTCATGAGACTTTCTCCACGCTTGACATGCAACTTGTATTGCATAAGTGGCTTTGCGGGTGCCTGTTTCTCCTAGCATAGTTAAGATCCAATTTACAACGGGTGATCAACAATGCTAGTATCAATGTTGTGGTTCTTGTTCGTAAGTTAGAACGACACTTATTGAAAGCCCCAAACCACGTAAAATATGCAAAGAAAGTAGAGGCGTCTAACTCTGTTTTGCAGGGGTGTGCAGTGATGTGATATGGCCATGATTGTGATTATATTTGATGTATGCAATGTTCCTTATTGTAAGTTGGCAACCGGCAGGAGCCATATGGTTGTCTTTAATTTATGTTAAGACCCGCGTGTCTATTCAAAGTAGTTGTAATAGTTGAAGCCGGTGGACGACAACCATGGAGAAGCGTCATTGACCTTGATGCAATGCCGGTGATGATGGAGATCATGTTCGTGCTTGAAGATGGAGATCCGAAGCACAAAGAAGAAAGGCCATATCATATCACATATATATTGAATTGCATGTGATGTTAATCCTTTATGCATCTTGTATTGCTTAGTAGACGACGGTAGCATTATAAGATGATCCCTCATGCACATCAATTTCAAGTCATAAAGTCTTCACCCTTAGTTAGCACCGTTGCTAAAGCTTGTTGTTTTGAAGCACCACGTGATGATCGGGTGTGTTAGATTCTGCAAGTGTATACAACGTGAGCAAGCCAGATTTGCTCATGCGGAAACTAAGGTTTGATCTTGACGAGCCTAGCATGTACAGACATGGTCTCGGAACACGGATCACCGAAAGGTAAAGCATGAATCATATGGTAGATATGATGAACATGTCGATTGTTCGCCATTGAAACTATGTTGACTCTCGTGATGATCGGTGTTGATATGGTAGATTTGGTTCGTGTGATCACTAAAACAATGTGAGGGATATTGTTTTGAGTGGGAGTTCACCTAGTTTAATTTCATTATTAATTTGAACTCAATTTGTCATAAACTTAGTCTAAACTATTGCAAATATGTTGTAGATCAATGGCAGCCCCTACCATCAATTTTAATGTGTTCCTAGAGAAAGAAAAGTTGAAAAACAATGGAAGCAACTTCGCGGATTGGTTCCGCAATTTGAGGATTGTCCTCACAGCTGGTAATTTGACCGATGTGCTGGATGCACCGCTGGGTGACCCACCTGCAGATGATGCTCCCGATGAAGTAAAGAATGTTTACCTCGCTCGGAAGAATCAGTACTCCATAGTTCAGTGTGCTATCTTGTATGGTTTGGAATCGGAGCTTCAGAAAAGGTTTGAGGATTCAGACCCATATGATATTGTCGAGGATCTCAAATTGATTTTTGAGACTCATGCGGCAATTGAAAGCTATGAGGCTTCTGAAAAGTTCTTTAACTGCAAGATGGAAGAGGGCAGCTCCGTCAGTGAGCATGTGCTTAAGATGTCTGGGCACGCAAACAAACTTCAAAGCTTGGGTATAGTGATTCCTAATGCTTTGGGGATTTACCGTGTCCTCCAATCACTACCACCAAGTTACAAGAACTTTGTGATGAACTACAACATGCAGAACATGAACAAGACGTTGCCA
The DNA here is from genome assembly GCA_916181665.1 of Avena sativa. Classification (NCBI taxonomy): domain Eukaryota; kingdom Viridiplantae; phylum Streptophyta; class Magnoliopsida; order Poales; family Poaceae; genus Avena; species Avena sativa. Next base: position 426,180,276 of record OV702283.1, read on the forward strand.
GAACTCTTTGCCATGTTGAAATCTGCAGAAGTGGAGATCAAGAAAGAGCACCAAGTGTTGTTGGTCAATAAGACCACCAAATTCAAGAAAGGCAAGTCTAAGCAAAAGGGACACTTCAAGAAGGGTGGTAAGAAAGTTACCACACCAGCGAAGAAGACCAAGGCTGGACCTAAGCCTGATACTGAGTGTTTTTACTGCAAGGGAGAAGGTCACTGGAAGCGGAATTGCCCAAAGTACTTGGCGGATTTGAAGAACGACAACATCAAGAAGAAAGGTATATCTGATATACATGTTATTGATGTGTATCTCAATAGTACTCATAGTAGTGCCTGGGTATTTGATACTGGTTCGGTTGCTCATATTTGTAACTCGAAACAGGTGCTGCAGAATAAACGGAAGCTAGCAAAGAACGAGGTGACGATGCGCGTGGGAAACGGATCAAAGGTTGATGTGATCGCGGTCGGCACGCTACCCCTTCATCTACCATCGGGATTAGTTTTATACTTAAATAATTGTTATTTGGTGCCTGCGTTGAGCATGAACATTATATCGGGATCTTGTTTATTGCGAGACGGTTACTTATTTAAGTCCGAGAATAATGGTTGTTCGATTTATATGAGTAATATGTTTTACGCACATGCACCTTTGATAGATGGTCTATTCTTATTGAATCTCGATAGTGGAAATACACATATCAACAACATTGAGGCTAAACGTTTGAAATCAAGCGATAATTCGACCTATATGTGGCACTGTCGTCTTGGTCACATTGGAGTGAAGCGTATGAAGAAACTCCATTCCGATGGACTTCTTGAATCACTTGATTTTGAATCACTTGAAAGATGCGAAGCATGTCTGATGGGAAAAATGACTAAGACTCCATTTTCTGGGATGATGGAGCGAGCTACGGACTTATTGGAAATCATACATACCGATGTGTGTGGTCCAATGAGTGTAGCATCGCGCGGTGGTTATCGTTATGTTCTTACCTTCACGGATGACTTGAGTAGATATGGGTATATCTATTTCATGAAACATAAGTCCGAAACTTTCGAGAAGTTTAAGGAGTTTCAAAGTGAGGTAGAGAATCAACGTAACAAGAAGATTAAATTTCTACGTTCTGATCGTGGAGGTGAATATCTAAGTTACGAGTTTGGCGAGCATTTGAAGAAATGCGGAATACTTTCACAATTGACCCCGCCGGGAACACCACAACGTAATGGTGTGTCCGAACGTCGTAATCGAACTCTCTTAGATATGGTTCGTTCTATGATGTCACTTACAGATTTACCGCTATCATTTTGGGGTTATGCATTAGAAACAGCCGCATTCACTTTAAATAGGGCACCGTCTAAATCCGTTGAAACGACACCGTATGAATTATGGTTTGGGAAGAAACCTAAATTGTCGTTCCTTAAAGTTTGGGGATGCGAAGCCTATGTAAAGAAGTTACAGCCGGACAAGCTAGAACCCAAAGCGGTAAAATGCGTCTTCATAGGATACCCAAAGGAAACTATTGGGTATACCTTCTATCATAGATCCGAAGGCAAAACCTTCGTTGCCAAGAATGGATCCTTTCTAGAGAAGGAATTTCTCTCGAAAGAAGTGACTGGAAGGAAAGTAGAACTCGACGAGGTTGTCGAACCTTCTCTCGAAATTGCGAGTAGCGCAGCACCGGAAGAAGTTCCTGTGGTGCCTACACCAATAAGAGAGGGAGCTAATGATGGTGATCATGAAACTTCGGTTGAAGTTGCTACAGAGCCTCGGAGGTCAACGAGAACTCGTACCACTCCAGATTGGTATGATCCCGTTATGAGTGTCATGTTGGTGGACAACACCGATGACCCCGAGACATATGAGGAAGCGATGATGAGCCCAGATTCCAATAAATGGCAAGAAGCCATGAAATCCGAGATTGGATCCATGTACGAAAACCAAGTATGGACTTTGGTGGACTTACCGGATGGCCGAAAGGCTGTCGAGAACAAATGGATTTTCAAGAAGAAAACAGATGCTGATGGTAATGTTACTGTCTATAAAGCTCGACTTGTCGCAAAAGGGTTTCGACAAATTCAAGGAGTTGACTACGATGAGACTTTCTCATCGGTAGCGAAGCTAAAGTCTGTGAGGATTATGTTAGCAATCGCTGCATATTATGATTATGAGATATGGCAGATGGATGTCAAAACAGCATTCCTCAATGGAGATATTGATGAAGAGTTGTATATGATGCAACCCAAAGGTTTTGTCGATCCTAAAGATGCTAACAAGGTATGCAAACTTCAACGGTCCATCTATGGATTGAAGCAAGCATCCCGAAGTTGGAATCAACGTTTTGATAAGGTAATCAAAAGTTTTGGTTTTATACAAACTTATGGAGAAGCTTGTATTTACAAGAAAGTGAGTGGGAGCTCTGTAGCATTCTTAATACTATATGTGGATGACATATTGTTGATTGGGAATGATGTAGACCTTCTTAATAGTGTCAAAGAATATTTGAATAATAGTTTTTCAATGAAGGATCTTGGCGAAGCAGCTTACATATTAGGCATAAAGATTTACAGAGATAGATCGAAACGCCAAATATCATTGTCACAGAGTACATATTTGGACAAAGTTCTAAAGAGGTTTGGAATGGAAGAAAGCAAGAAAGGGTTCTTGCCCATGTTGCCCAATACGATCTTGAGTAAAACTCAAAGTCCGACATCGGCAGAAGATAGAGAAAGGATGAGTAAGACTCCCTATGCATCGGCCATAGGATCTCTAATGTATGCCATGCTATGTACTAGACCCGACATCGCATATGCTGTTAGTTTAACTAGCAGATATCAAAGTAATCCAGGAGTGGATCATTGGACAGCGGTCAAAAACATCCTTAAGTACTTGAGAAGAACTAAGGATATGGTTCTTTCTTATGGAGGTGATGAACATCTCGTTGTTAATGGTTACACCGATGCTAGTTGGAACACCGATCCGGATGATTCTAAATCACAATCTGGATACGTATTTATTTTGAATGGTGCAGCAGTTAGCTGGAGGAGTGCAAAGCAAAGCGTTGTGGCGAGATCTTCAACTGAATCGGAATACATGGCTGCTTCAGAGGCTTCACAAGAAGCGATATGGATGAAAGAGTTCATTACAAAGCTGGGTGTGGTTCCTAGTGCGCTGGACCCAATGTCTATCTACTGTGATAACATGGGCGCCATAGCCAATGCGCAAGAACCAAGGTCACACAAGAAGCTGAAGCATATCAAGCTACGTTTTCACGCTATTCGAGAACATATCCAGGATGGGGATATAAAGATTTGCAAAGTACACACAGATCTGAATGTGGCGGATCCGTTGACTAAACCTCTCCCGAGGGCAAAACATGACCAACACCAAACTGCCATGGGTGTTCGGTATATTACCATGTAATCTAGATTAGATGACTCTAGTGCAAGTGGGAGACTGTTGGAGATATTCCCTAGAGGCAATAATAAATGTAGTTATTATTATATCTTTGTGTTTATGATAAATGTTTACATTCATGCTATAATAGTATTAACAAGGAAACATTGATACTTGTGTGATTTGTAAACTTAATTTGAAGTCCCTAGTATAGCCTCTATACTTCACTAGCTTGTTGGTTGATAAATGATTGTGGTTTCCCTATCATGAACATTGAGATGTTATCAACAACAAGATCATATCATTAGGAGAATGATATGGTGGACATACTCCTATAGATAAGCGTAGCATAAAGATCAAGTCATTTCAATAGTTCAATTGCTATATGCTTTCTGATACATAGTAACCTAATTCCTTCGACCATGAGATCATGCATATCACCTTTACCGGATGGATGCTTTGATGACATCAAACACCACACCGTAACTGGGTGGCTATAAAGGTGGCATTGAGTGTTCGGAAAGTATTGGTTGAGACACATGGATCAAGAGTGGGATTTGTCCATCCATATGACGGATAGATATTCTCTGGGCCCTCTCGGTGAAATGTCATCCAATTAGCTTGCAAGCATGTGACTCGCTCACAAGGGATCACATATCACGGGAACGAGAAAAGAGTACTTATCAGTAACGAGGTTGAACTAGGTATGCAGAGATACCGACGATCATAACCTCGGATAAGTAACATATCGTGAGACAAAGGGAAATTGGTATCGTATGTAAGTGGTTCATTCGATCGCAAAGTAATCGTAGAAGTATGTGGGAGCCATATGAATTTCCAGATTCCTCTATTGGTTATTGTTCGGAGAAGTGTCTCGATCATGTCCGCATAATTCACGAACCGTAGGGAGACACACTTAAGGATTCGACGTTGTTTTGAGTAGTTATGGTATTATGAGAAAGAGACCGAATGTTGTTCGGAGTCTCGGATGGGATCCGGGATATCACGAGGTGATCCGGAATGGTCCGGAGAATAAGATTCATATAAGGAAAGTCCCGTTTCGGAGTTCGGAAATGATTTCGGTGAATGTTCTAGAAGGTTCCGGAATGTCCGGCACTCCGGGAGGGGGGAGGGGTACATGAATGTGTCATTACATATTGGAATGATTGCATCATGTACTAAGTGTTCTTGCTGTTCCAAATAAAGGATTAAATTGAATCCTAAAACAGAAAAGTCAAATGTCCAGTTTGAAAGTCAAACGGCTAAAACAAGAAACTGTGGGAAACAAGCAAGAGGAGTTGGGAACCGACTTGGGGGAGGAGTCTCCTCCCCAAGCCGGCACGCCAACCAAGGCCGACTTGGGGAGGGACTCCCCTCCCCTTGGCCGCACCCTCCACCCATAAAAGGAGGGGCAGGGCCTCCTCCTCTAGACACACAAGTTCCTATCCTCTAATCTCCGGTTTAGAGCCGTTTTGGTTTAGAGCTTCTAATTGCCCTAGCCTTCGGTTTAGAGCCTTCTAATTGGTGTGTCTAATCCCTAGACCACTATAGCCCTCTCTCATACTCCACCATACTCGCTCCGGCTTAAGGCGAAGCCCTGCGGGATCTCCCCTCTACTTCCAGTACCACGCCGTTGTGCTGCCGGAATCGCGAGGAGAGTGCTACAACCTCCGCTGCCTGCTGGAACAAGGGAGAGGAAGGTCTTCGTCGAGTACCGAACGTGTGACCGACTGCGGGAGCGCTGCCGGAACGCAGCGCCGGAAGGATCGTCTACACGATCTTGAGATCGGGAAGAGTACGACTACATCACCCACGAGAATCCGCTCTCGTTAAACACTTTGGAATCTTCGAGGGTAAGTTATTCCATCGACTCGTTGCTACAATCTAGTAGATAGATCTTGGCTTGTTTGTTTGTATGCGATAGAATTTTTTTGTTTTCCATGCTACGAACCCCTTCAAATAGTTGGTATACTTGGATCACCAAGTTTCTTTTGAACCTTACCATTGAAGGAATAATTAGCAAGCAAAGTAAAAATCTCCTCATTAGGAATATTCCTTTTATTAGAGACAATATCCTTCATATTCTTTGAATAAGGAGGCAACTTAATAGCATCAGTCAAAGGAATTTGCAAAAATAAAGGTTTCATCCACTCACAAAACTTGTTGCAGTGTTCTTCCTTCTTTGACTTGTGTTTCTTATTGGGAAAAGGCATAGGTTTCTGCACCCAAGGTTCTCTCTCTTTACCATGTTTATTAGCTATAAAATCTTCCTTAGTGTACCTAGCATTCTTAGTTTGCTTCTCAGGTTCTTCCTCAACTTCCTCCTTATCAGGAGCAACGTTTTTATCATTACCACTCTCAGTTTCAGCATTAGATACAGATATACTATTAGGATCTACAACAGGTTCAGAGGGTTCTTCAACTATTTTATGTTTCTTTTTGTTTCTCTTACGAGGACTGCCACTACTTTCACCTTGTTGAGAATCCTGCTCAATTCTTTTAGGGTGTCCTTTAGGATATAAAGGATCTTGAGTAGCTATACCACTCCTAGTTCTAATTCCATAAGCATGTTTATCTCCTGAGGCATTAACTAGCATATCCTTTTGTACCTTATCAAGTTGATCAATTTGAGTTTGAACCATTTGAAAGTGTTTACAAAGCATTTTAATATCATTAGAAGTTCTTTCCACAATATCTTTCAACTCTTTAATGGCTCTAGAGTTTTCCAATAAATGATTCTGACCTAAATTACCTTGTTTAACAATAAATGTGTCAAGTTCCTCTAAGCATTGATCAGGAGGCTTACCATAGGGAATATCACCTTCATCAAAGTGGAGAGAGTGTACCTCAATAGTAGATGAGTGGGGAATTGGCTTGCATAATTCTTCTATAGGAGGTAGATTCTTCACATCTTCAGCTCTAATACCTTTCTCCTTTAGACACTTTTTAGATTCCTTCATCACTTCATCATTTAATGCAATAACTCCTCTCTTCTTTGGTGTTGGTATTGGAACTGGTTCAGGCACAACTGGTTCAGGAGTAATAGGCTCAGGTGTATTTAGCTCAGTTGAAGTCCAATCATCATAATTCTCGCTTATTTTAGTCATTAATTCTTCAACATCTGTAGGAGTTCTTTTCCTGAAAACACAATCAGCAAAGCTATCTAGGTATGTCCTAGAATCATCACTTAGTCCATTATAATAAATATCAAGAAGCTCATTTTTAGGTAATGGACATCCAGTATGTCCATGAATCAAGGCACAGAACTTTGTCCATGACTCAGGCAATTTCTCTTCTTCTCCCTGTTTAAAATCAAAAAGTTTCTGCAAAGCAGCATGTCTAGCACTAGGAGGAAAATATTTCTAGAAGAAAGAAGCAATCAAACAGTCAGGACTATCAATGGACCCAGGAGGTAATTTATTAAATCAAGCCCTAGCTTCTCCTTTTAGTGAAAAAGGGAAGATCTTAGTAACAAAGTACTTGTGCATCTTAAAATCATCAGAGAGTAAAGCACTCATAGTGGAAAGCTCATTCATATGAGCCACAACACTCTCATTTTCAGTCCCACAAAAAGTTTCTTTCTCAACAATATCCAAATAGGATAAATCAAGAGAGAAATCATAATCTTTATCTTTAATATCTATGGGAGAGATGGCAAACTTAGGATCAGAGGACAGTTTAGGAATAATGGTACGTCTCTCAAGGAGACTCTTAATAGCACTAGCACCATGTGTGTTTTGGCACTCTTCAATAAATTCATCAATAAACTCAATGTAACCATCATTAATATCATATCTCTCTCTAAACTCAGGTGAGCTAACAGGTGTAATAGTGTCTTCACTAGGAGTTTTAGTATTTCCTAGACTAGCCATAGTAGCATCTAGGAAAGGACCTAATGAACCACTCGCATCAAGCACAGTAGAAGTAACATCATGAGTATCAAAAGTAGTTTCAGATTCAGCAGTAGTAGCTGTGTGTGTAGCATGATTATGTGGTGGTGGTGTAACAAGCTTACTTGTAACAGACGGTGAATCAAGAGGAACAGAGGTATTTAGGATTGTACCTCTTCTTGTAGTGGATGGTAAAATAGGAAAATTTCCATCACGAGACTTCCCCATGATGAAAGGAGTAACAATGAACAATAATAGATCCAAGTGAACTTACAAATAAAGCTATGCTCCCCGGCAACGGCGCCAGAAAATAGTCTTGATGATCCACAAGTATAGGGATCGCAACAGTCTTCGAGGGTAGTATTACCCAATTTATTGATTCGACACAAGGGGAGCCAAAGAATACTTGCAAGTCTTAACAACTGAGTTGTCAATTCAGCTGCACCTGGAAATAGTTGTTGCTCATAGAATTTTATCAGTAGCAATAGTTTGGTAGTAGCAATAGCAAAGTAACAGTAGCAGCAAAACAAGAGCAATAGTAACAGTAGTAATAAACAGTAGAATATGAGTGCGGTAGGCATAGGGATGGATGGACGGGTGTTGCACGGACGAGTCTAAACATGTAACTTCAAGATCTAGGGCATTGCAGATAAATAATAACAAGCATCCAAGTACTAAACAATCATAGGCATGTGCTCCATATATAGTCATGCGTGCTCGCAATGAGAACTTGCACAGCATCTTTTGTCCAGCCAGCCTGTTGCAGCGGGGCCTCAAGGGAACTACTGGAAATTAAGGTGCTCCTTTTAATAGAGCACCGGAGCAAAGCATTAACACTCCATGAACACATGTGATCCTCACATCACAGCCATCCCCACCGGTTGTTCCAATTTCTGTCACTTCGGGGCCTTCGGATCCGGACAATGATATGTATACACAACTTGTAGATAAGACCACAAACAATACTATCATAATGATTCAATAATAGGTTCAGATATGAGATCATAGCACTCGGGCCCTAGTGACAAGCATTAAGCACAACAAGTTGCAACAAAGTCAAATAACACTAATAGAGATACTAGGCACCATGCCCTAACAATCTTACTCGATTACATGATAGAACTCTTCAAATCCCTACCATCCTCATAGCCTACAGCGGTGGATTACCCAATCATGGATGAGGGAAACATGGATGGTTGATGGAGAGGCGTTGGTGATGACGATGGCGATGATCCTCTCCAAATTTCCCGTCCCGGCAGGGTGCCAGAACGGAGTTTCTGGTTTCGAATCGCGGTTTCTGGTGGTGGCGGCGCAGCGGAACTCTTTCTGAAAAAACATCGTACCCTCCTCGGTTTTTAGGTCAAGAGGCAACTTATAGACGAAGAGGGAGGCCGAGGGGGTGCCTGGGGTGGCCACACCCCCTCCAGGCGTGGCCAGGCCTGGCCCGCGTGGCTGGGGGTGTGGGCCCCCAGGGCCCCACTCCGTCTCATCTTCTGGTTCATGAGTCTTCTGGTGAAATAGGATTTTTGGCATATTTTTCGGAATTTTTCCTGATAGTTGATTTTCTGCACAAAAACTAGACACCAAGGTAATTCTGCTGAAAACGGCGTCAGTCCGTGTTAGTTGTATCCAAATCGCACAAGTTTAGAGGAGAAACAATAGCAAAAGTGTTCGGGAAAGTAGATACGTTTTGGACGTATCAAATAGCAAGCGCCCCTCTCTGCCTAGTTCTATTGCATCCCAACGCTGCCGCCATGCTCTCGCCCTAATCACCGACATCGCGGCCACCATCCTCTCTCTCATTTTTCTGATGTCACTGATGTCCTCTGGCCCCTCCCCTCTCCTCCGGCTCTGCTCTGCCACAACCATGGAGGTTGTCCCAGTGAGATCTCCTGCGTGCTGAAGGCAGCAGTCACGGCTACCACTGCTCGATGATTCCTCCATCCACGCCACGGAGGAGGAGGGAAGGTATGTACTATCATCTCCGTGTAGGTCTAGGTGTACTATAATTTATCGGATGAACGAGATGCATTTGATTTGAATGAGCTCATGTACTGAGTATGTATTGAGTTTTTTAGTCTGTTTGTACTAGATCAAAAATCATCATGCAATATGTATTGAGTATGTTTGTACTAGATAAAAAAAATTATTTGATGCTTGCCATGAGTAGTTTCTTTATTTTTGTGAGTAGTTTCTGTACATGTTAACTTTGTTGAATGATCTTCTTGAACATGTTTAAATATTTTAGTTCACAATATTGTATATGTCTAAATGAATATTTTGATTCGAGATAAATTTTTGAATCTGGTGTGTTATCTTAAGAAAGATACAATATGTAGCTAGTGTTACCGTACCAATGTAGTATTTGAATCTATGATTTGACTCGGATATGGGTGATGGGGAGGGAGAGGAAGATGTGGGTGATGGCGAGGAAGATGTGGGACACATGCATGATGCGATCAACACCTTGCAGATCCTCGATGCACCTCATCCTAGTCAGCAGTAGTGTCACTTTAACTTCAAGCCAGAGGAAGCCAAGGGAATAGGCGGAGTATGATATGCAGGATGCATACATGAGGAATGAGGAAGACATGTAAGGGCCCGATCATCAAGGCTAACAGTGATTCCGAGGAGGAAGAGGATTCGATGCCTTGTCTTGGGAGGAGAAAGCATGGATCATTGGCGGACAAGAAAGAGGTTGGCAAGGGGGAAAAGGTGAAGGGGAGGAAATGATATCGTGGATTCGATGCACTTTTGTTTTATTGTCTTGACCTTAATGATTTAGTTATGGATTTGATGTCTTTGTCGTGAACTAGTTAATGTTGTGCGTAAACTACTTGTCATGTACTTGTTGTGAATCATCTATGTGATGTTCAAGTTGAAGTGGCTAGACTTGTTCTTGGAGTTTTACTTTTTGTGTTTGCTTGATGCTCATATTGTTTACAAATAACTCTATAAAATATGGATTTGCCTCTTTAATGGTCATGGTTTGAGTGAAGTATCACCAAACAACCATCTTGTAGATATAATGCCATCGATCTGCACAACACAACACCATGTAGATACAATGCCATCATCTGCACAACACAACACCATAGACCAAGGTGCGCGCCCCACTTCAAGGCGTTGAGCATGTAAGCACAATTCCTTGGCTCTACGCGTTATGCCATCAATTTGAGGTCCTCCCGAAAATTTACCCAAGTACCACAGCACTACACGCCACGACATTGTGCTTTGGCACACGACGCCTTAGGTCAGGGCGTCATGCTCCTAGGCGCGGGCCCCGGCCATCCAACATTGCAGTGGTCAACAAAAAGGACAACGCCTTTGACCAGGGAATTGTGGTATCTAATATGGCGCCCAAGGTGCGGGCGTTATGCAAAAGGGTTATTCTCGTAATTTTTTAAAATTCATTCGCACAGGGATTATTCCATTTTGCCGTTTTGAGTTTGTCATAAGTGAAATGTCTCTAACGACCAGGTTTATAGAAAATGTGTCACTATCTACAAGTTCAAAATCTATATTACGAAAATATGTCGTATAAATTTAATAAAAGTTAATTGTGGTTCTAGATGCTGATACATTTTTATATAAATTTGGTCAAACTTGAAGTGGGTTTGACTTGCAAGAACTCGAGAATTTCAATTAATTTGGAACCAAGGACATGGATTAAAAACATTTTACATTGAACTCTTATACTAACCATCTGATAATAGTTATGGCCTCATATCAAACAAGCCATTTGATTTCATTCACAACCGCCAAGCTAAGAATTGAACAAGACGCGAGAGGAAACAAAATCAAAATGTGCTCTCAGATGTCGTGGCTGTCGTCTCTAGTGCGTCCAGTTCTTGACCACATGAGTTCACCCCAGCTTCTTCCTGTAATGTCGAAGCCGAAGAGGCTGAACCCTACAACATTTACACAAAACATGAAGGACATGTCAAATGTTGAAGCAGCAGCGGTGTAAATAAATCCTAATTTCGCAACAAACTGGATCTTGTTGGTTCTTCCATCCACAAGTATAAAAAGATGATGGTTTGACAAAACAATTCATATGGGGAATGAAGAATACGGGGAGCTAACTAGTAAAACAATTCATATGCGGATGAAGAATATGGGGAGAAGCATTTGTTTACCAGTGAACCCGAATCTGAAATGGCGTCCTTTCTCTTCCTCTCCTCCTTGGATCTTAGCGACTCCAACGGAGTGTAGACCTGCCATACAAAATGTTGCATCCCGTGAAGCATAGAAAGAATCGAATCGAACCAAACCATACCCGTGCAGAGACAAGAATGTACTAGTACAGAGGAAGAAGGCATACGTACTGACCTCAGGCATCCCAATCAACCGCATGAGCTCTGCAACCAGCCGCCTCTGCTCTTGGGCCCTCCGCTCCCACTCCCTCACCTCCCATCGCAGTGCCTCCTCGCGCTCGTCCAGGACCCGATCCGTGAGCTGCCTCGCCACCCGCAGCCGTCCCCGGCGCTCCCGCGCCTTCTCCAGTTCCTCCGCCAGCGACACCTCCTTCAACGGACACTCCACCCTGCTCCCCTCAGGCTTCACGTACGACCTGACCACCGACGGCGGCGGCGACGCAGGCGTGGCAGCCGCCAGCCTCGTCCTGGCCTTGGTCTTCCCCTTGCCCGCGAGCGCGGCGGCGGAGGCGACCGTGGGGGAGGCGACATTGGAGTCCCGTGGCTGCAGCGGCCGCCGCAGGGCGCGACCAGCGGACTTGGCCTCCGTCGCCGTCGCCATTGGGGGAAATTTTCAGGTCTCTCGCGGCGGGATGGCTTGATTTGTTGGCTACAGAGGGGGATTGGTCGAGGCGCTGATTATGGGGACAGCATTTGAAATCGGCGTGGAGGGGGCAAAGAATCAGTAACGGCTAGTAAATTCTGGCTTTCCGAGCAGCCCGCTCGGCGAGTTGACGGTTTTGCTCCTGGCGAACGTGGGGACGAGGGCAAGATGCCGAGGGGTGGTTTCGGTACGTGTGGCTTTTAGGTTTGAGTCTGTGCCGCTTTCGCCTTTCGGCGCTACCGAGTGTGCACCGGACCGGAACAGCGGAATGGATGGACGATGGAATGGACGGTGCGCTTTCCTTGGCTGGAATCTCGGGGATGGCTGACTGACGTGCCAGCGGAGTGTCACGAACCATGGCGGGTTCGGGGGCTTTGCCATGTTTTGAATTGAGTATCATCTGCCTCAGTTTCAAAACGAGTATCTCAACTTTATCTAACCTACACACTAATAAAAGATTCTAGATATATTTGTTTCTTAAAAGCTAAAACATCTTATATTTTGAAACGAAGGAAGTAGGTTATTTTAAAAATCTGAGACATCTATTTTTTTTTAAATTAAGATCACACACACACATATATACACACTCGGGTTCTGCATCACGATAGATACCAGATAGGCCTGATTTCCTAGCTGAGCTAAAACATGGGCGACACCATTACTAACTCGATCAACTTTTGAAATTGTAATGTCCTGGAAAATCTTTAGTAGTTCCCGAGCCACTAAAATTGACGACCAGCTAGAGGAGCCTTCCACATCAGTGGAGGTGATTGCATGCACAACACGTGAGCAGTCAGATTCCAGGGAGGCGGGCCACCTGCGTAACAGAACGAGGTGTCGCAGCCCCTCCAAACATGCAACGATCTCAGCTTCTTCCGCACTGGCGCAAAACAGAAGGAATTTCCATTAAGTTAATATGCACCTGCCCTGATGATCTCTAATTATAATTCCCACTCCAGCATTCTTCGATGTGGGGTCCCAACCTGCATCCACATTGGCTTTCAAAGAGCCCAAAGCCGGGGCCGACCAGGACGTGACTCCCGCCTTCGTCGCGCCGTCACTCAGACCTGAAAAGGAGTGCAAATAGCTTACCAGGTAGGAGACTGAGGCAGTGACAGAAGCTTTCCCATCCCCGTGAACGACATTATTCCGATGATGCCAAGCACGCCATAAGGTGAGCGTGATCGCCTGGCGTTGGGACTTCGTGGCATTCCCTAGCAGATCGAAGAACCAGCCCATGTTTGAATTCTGAAAGGCCACCTCGGGGGGTAGCGACCAATGGCTACGGATCTCATCGCGTAGGGCGCGGGCAAGGGTGCAGGAGATAAAAGCATGATGAGTATCCTCCGATGCCCGACCACATATGCCGCAAGTGGGGACCACCGTGGCCATGCGCCGATTCAAATTCACGAGCACACCGAGCGAGTCCGTCGTGACCCTACAAGCAAAAACCCTGAGCTTCGGGTGGAAGTCAAGTTTCCAGACTAGGTCCCAAATTCTCCGTTTACCTGATGACTCTGAGCTTGACTGTCCTGGGCTGAGCTGCATTAGTTTTGGTTGCATACCTATCCTATAGGCTGAGCGAACACTGAAGGATCCGTTGCTCTCTCCGCTCCAGGCTACAAAGTCATCCGTCACACGGGCAGATAACTTAATATTCAGAATAACTTCCACGTCATGAGGAAAATAACACTCACGGACCAACGCCTCATCCCAAGTTCTAGTCTCCTAATTAATCAGTTCAGACACCCACTTCCGACGGGAATTCCCTTTTTTACCATTAACACGCAACGCATCTATCCTGGGGAGCCAGTTGTCTCTATAGATTTTGACACTAGAGCCTGTTCTAATCCGCCAGATAATTCCTTTTTTCAGCAAATCAAGGCCATGAACAATGCCCTGCCAGGTTTGAGACTGATGTTTGATAAACACGGTGTCGAGCATATTTCCGGCGGGATAATATCTCGCCTTGAGGAGGCGTGCACACAAATTGTCCGGGCACGTGAGGAGGCGCCAGGCTTGCCTGGCAAGCACGGCCTGGTTAAATACACAAAGATCCTTGAAGCCAATACCTCCAAACGCGTTCGGTCGTGCCAACTTTTCTCAGGAAAGCCAGTGCATCTTCTTATTAGTCTCATCTCCCCACCAGAAATTTGCGAATATTTTGTTCTAACTCATCAACCAGACCCAAAGGGAACTTAAAAATCCCCATAGCGTATGTGGAAATAGATTGAAGCACGGCCTTTATCAAGATCTCCTTGGCAGCGGATGACATGTACTTTTCGGACCAGTCACTAGCATGTTTTGAGAACTTCTCTTAGTGGATTTAAATTTCCCTTTTGTCATTCTTCCTTCTGGCACCGGTAAACCCAAATATTTCTCTTCAAAGTAGCTTGTGTCATATTTTAAAATCTCCTTGATCTCAGCTTGTACCTCAGACGTACACTGATCTCCATACATGATGGAGCAGCCAAGACTCACAAGTTGCCCTGTCCCTTGCTCATATTTATCCAAAATTGACTTGACAATATTTGCTTGATCAACAGAACCCTCAAAGAATAGGAGGCTATCATCCGCAAATAATAATTGGGAGACCCCAGGGGCCCTTCAACAAATGTGCAGCTCACGAAGGGCATTATTCTCACTTTCCTTGCGAATCAGACAAGATAAACCATCAGCGACAAAGAGAAATAAGTACGGTGAAAGGGGATCACCTTGGCGAATACCGCGGGTAGGAGTGAAGGAGTCCAAACTCTGACAGTTAAAGCAAATCGTATACCGAACGGTGGTGACACACGCCATCACCCACCGAATCCATTGACTATGAAAGCCCAATTTCGCTAGAACCCCTTGCAAGAACCTTTAGTCCACGCGATCATAAGACTTGGCCAAATCCAGCTTATACGCGCAAAATTTCATGCGAGCTGCAGAACCCGTCTGTATAGAATGAATACACTCGAAGGCCATAAGAGCATTATCCGTGATGAGATGTCCTGGGATAAAGGCACTCTGAGTGGGGGAAATTATATCATGAAGAATAGGCCTCAAGCGATTAACCAAGCACTTAAACCACTTTGAAAATGACGTTGCGGAGGCTTATGGGACGGAAATCCTTCAGAGCCTCGGGTTCATTCTTCTTCGGTATAAGCACAATAACGGTCTCATTAACTTCATCAGGCATACCCGTAGAGAAGAAAACCTGTACCGCCTGGACAACCTCATCCTTTAACAGATCCCAATTTTTTTAAAAGAAACGGGCAGGAAACCCATCTGGTCCAGGGGCCTTAAGGGGGGCGATTTGAAAAAGTGCATAGCTGATTTATTTTTCAGTAAACGAAGCGCAAAGTTTCTCATTCATCTCGGCATCAACACACGCACCCATGGCGTCAAGAACATGGGATGGATTTATGCCTTCCTCACGGGTGTCTGGAAGAATGCCTTCCTCACGGGTGTCTGGAAGAAGGCCTTTGCTATATTTTCCATCTCCGTTGAATCAACTGTCCATGTGCCATCATCCCGCTTCAAACGCCGGACTTTATTTTTCCGTCTGCGCCAAGAGGCCCGTCGATGAAAATTTTTAGTATTACGGTCTCCCTCTCGCAACCAAGCAAAACGTGACCTCTGCATCCACATTATTTCTTCTCTGTATAACAGTTCTTCCATCTCTTTTTCAACGATTATGCGGGCAGCTATGCTGGACTCATCCGAGGCAAGTCGTAGATCTTCTAGCAAAACACGTTTCTTCTCAATTTCTTTGGGAACAGACCGAAAGTGGTCCTTCTTCCATAGCTGTAGGTTGTTCATAATAGAACGCAAAGCCACCACAATGTTCCCAAGGTCGCCTCCAGGGAGGCGGCGAGACCAGTCCTCCTCCACTGCCGCCACAAGGGATGGCTCCCGCTCCCAAGCCACTTCGTACCAGCGGATAGGGGCAGATAGGGGCAATATGTCGAGGATTAGGAGGAGCATCCAAGCAAAGTAAAATAGGGCAATGGTCAGAGCGAGTAGAGGATATATGTCGTAGCCTATGCTCTGCGAACATATCAGACCAAGATGGCGCAGCCATGGCTCGATCAAGCCGCACTTTAACGTTTCTTTCTCCCTTCCGTTTATTATCAAAAATCCAGGGCACACCGACAAAGCCCAGATCATGCAAGTCACAATGAGACAAAACCTCTGGGAAGTCCATCATGAGACGTTCCGAGCGTGCCGTTTGAGAAAAGTGTTCCTCCTACCACATAGCTTCATTGAAATCCCCGAGCATGAGCCAGGGTTTATCCGATTGATTTTTAGTTTGCCTAAGCTTTATCCACATAAGATGACGATCAGAAGATTTAGGCTCACCATAGACGAATGTACCTCTCCACATGTGATCATACGGGCCATCGCTAACATGAACATCAATATGATGCTTGCTGAAGGATAAAAGATCGACAGTGACATCCTCATTCCAGTACAAATCCAGACCTCCACCTTTCCCATCGCCTGTCACCTGGAAACATCCCTTCATCCCAATTCTGAATCGCAGATTTTCCACTCTTTCTTTGCTCTGTCTAGTCTCGCAAATGAACACGAGACTGGGCCTATACGTCTGCACTAGGCAGACCAGTTCCTGAACTGTCGCAGGGTGCCCAACCCCACGACCGTTCCAGCCTAATATCGACATTAGGCCCGGCGGTCCTCCTCGAGGGAGGACGCCGATGTTGCCAGTTCATTGTTTGTTGTCTTCCTTAACTTGTTACGCTCCCAGGGATCAGTATAGGATGGTGGTGGCGGTGCGATCCTTGCCTTAGCACCAACTATAACACCAGGATCAGCTGTCTCCCGGGAACGCCATATCAAAATTAATTTGCTGCTTGGCAGTTGGGAGCACGCGTGCCCTGTCCTCCTGAACCACTTCAGTATCGACTTTAACCGGGATGGAGGCCGTGCCCTTAAGGTCATCTTCCCCATCTAAAGAAGCCTCGGCCGACGAACGCTTGCGCGGTTTGAACGGTGCCGTACCCCTTCCACTGCCAAATCCACGGGCACGACCCCGAGTACTGAAAACTCGCGGCTCCTGGACAGGGGGGTTGATCTGTCGAACGACTAACATGAAATCACCATATTGTAGTTCTTTTGCCATCCAAACGCCATCACCACACTCCTCATGATTGTGCCCAATTAGACCGCAGTGCTTGTAGAAAAAAGGAACTTTTTCATACTTGGTGAAGAGCCACTTCGTGCCTTTGTTCTCCACAGTGAGAGGAACAACCCGCTTCAGACCACTATGAACATCTGCCATCACTCGAATGCGCATGTAGTTTCCTTCATAAAAGAGTTTAGGAGACATCTGAACCTCCTTAGTCTTTCCAATGCGGCGAGCAAGATCATCCACTATAGCAGTCTTCCTATAAAGTTCTGGGATACCATGTATCTGTGCCCAAACGAATAATCCACCGAAGGAGATCCTCTCTGGGTCTTCCTTCCCATTGTAATCCTCGATTAACACTGCCCAGCCTCGGAAGGTCCAGGGCCCCTGATGAACAACCTTCTTCCAATCCCCTAAACAATGCATTTGGGAAACAAAGAGGTTCTCCCCCGCTTCTCTGCAGACCGGCTCCCTCGATAAATTCCACACGGCCTTCATCTTCGCAAACAGAGCCTCTGAGTTGAAGGGGTGTGTCGTATGCACCTTTGCGATTGCAAGCCAGCGCGCCTCCATCTGGAATTCCTTCGCTTTATCAGCGTTGATTACCATCTCATCGCGCTCATCATCACGGAGATCTAGGTGCTTCAATAGGTCATCGATCTCGGTCGCCCAAAACCCTAGGGTTCAGTGGCAGAGAGAAAAGGAAAAGGTCGACAGGAAGTAGTAGATTTTAAGTACTTTGTTTAGATTTGAATATATCTAACTTGTGTCGATACATGCCAATCTAGACAAGGTCTAAGATGCGGATGTTAAGATGTGGATGGCACTATCAAGTCCAACAGTTTATTATAAGCATTGATGCCAAAGATCATGCACACAGAACTTCATAATTCATAGGACACATCGGTAGTACTGGCCAGTGTTGCATGAGCCTCGATGCATCAGCTAACCCAGTCCACGAAAGCAAGAAATTGTAGGAGGCTGCACTCTTTGGCTATCAGATTTCTCGTAGTTCAGTACAAACTTAGCCTAGAGGATTCACAACATCATGGATAAAAAAAAACACGACAGTTGCAGGTTAAGAAAAGGCTTAACATCGATGATTACCAAACGTAAACATGTCATCGGAACAATCATCTATGGCCAGCTAATATAAGAGGGCAACAATCGTGAAACAAAGTAGTACTTGTAGTAACATATCTTGCTCCAACATTCCATGCTTATGTCTGACAGATGAGCTGCCTCGGTGTTGAAGCAGAAGTACATACACAGGTTTTATAGCCTAGAAGATAGTACTGGAATATCTGCCACTCGCTAACAAGTTCGCCTCGATTTGACTTAATACAGCAGCTGCCACTAGTACACCAAAAATCCTTAAACTGGCAAGTTACAGAGAATAGCCTTCGGTGTTATTCACTCGGGATTGACCTTTTGCTTCTTCGAGTGCTCCTTGTTTTTCTTGGCGTCACGGCGCTCCCGCTTCAGACCCTTGATGTCGCTTGTTAGGGCCAATTTTGAAACCTTTCAACCAAAATACCATGAATCAGATTAGTATGCTAATATGTTCAAATTAAACTTCACAATTGGATTAAACTGCTGAGAACAAATTAGACACAAACCTCTTGGTCTGGAATGTAGACCCTGCCCAACTTGCCATCAATTGGATTATCAGACACATTTTTCACCTGTAAAGATGAAAATGATAATTGTGAATAACGAGCGATATAGCTGTTTATGGCTAATGGCACCATCAGATTAACGATACATGATGAACAAAAACAGTTGTTCCATTGAAATTACCTTCTTAGCATGACCAGGAGCCTTCATAGCTTCTTTCTGCAAACTTTCAGCTGGACGTCGGTTCCGTCTAACTACCAGGTCCATTGAAGGCCCAACTTCAACCAGCTCCATTCTAGGAATTGATGTGCCCGACCTTTTCAGACGGAGAGCACAGTGCATCATGTAGACAGTAGTAGGGGAAATTGCTGTGCACACGAATATCCGATCTACACCAACAAGGTTCAGATTCTCTACCACCTGTATCGACAACAAAAAGGTTGCTAATTAAGCTCAAGGGATTATCTATGTCCTACACACCCAACTTATATATATAAAAGATGCACACCTCTCCTTTGAAATGATCAAGCAGCATTTCCTTCAAGTGCTTCAGCCCGTCAACGCTCTCAAAGTGCTCCCCAATGAAGGCAAAGAAAGGCTTTGTCCCAAGCTTAGGTGCAAAATTCTTATTGTACGCATAGGATTCAATGGATTTGTAGTTCTCAACTCCTACTTCAACAAGGTCGTATATGTGGTGATCGTAAGTCCTTCCCAAGACAAGGTTGTTAGGCCTCTTCTTTGAGTGAGAACCATACTGCAAACACATAGAAAGTAACAGTTGAAAACAGTGGAGAACAATAATCTCTACGTTTAATATACAAAGGAAAACTGAAAAGATCATTATCACAGACATGGAACAGGTTTCAGAAGTTCCATACAATAGGAAAAAAATCGACTGTATATACAAAGGCTCTTCATGTCATTTTTACTTCTGCACCACATCATCAAATTAAACTTTCCTTTCTGGAGTTAATATCAGTGGTTCTTAATTCTGGCCAACTACACAATGTGAACTGTAAATCAGATCAGCATAATGTAACTTACCACAAAGAGGCTGCAGTCAGATTTAAGGGAGAAGAACTCCAGGGAAGTTTCACCCCCACTCTCAAATGGCCTGATATTGTCGTTCTTCTTGGTGAACTTCACAGCATGATCACGCTTCAGGTGAAAAAGATCCGCCAGCACAGAGTTCAGAACTGCACTAGTCTTTGTACCGTGGAGGATAAGCATCTTCTTGCCATTCTCAACCTGGAACAAGCATATTTGATGAAAAAACACGTAGTCTCGACATGGAAAGGTTCCAAAGAAGCAGAGCCTCTAATAGAAACTAAAATTAAGATCTGCAGGTGGTCATCTGTACAAAGCATAGTCTATGTGCAAATCTGCGAGAAAACCTGGCCATTCCTATTGTGTGTTACTCTATTCCTAGCAAATACTAAGAAAATATAGTGGCGCAACACACTACTCGAAACAAATTTGCGAAAGATTGCTAATTGATAGTACAGTACCAGTTTTCGTTTTGGCCACAAAATCGCAAGATTTCTGATTTCTAGTCTTGTAAACTGAAGGTAAATTTGCACCATATGAGTAAGTGCGGAAGAGAAGAGAAGCTTACGAGCTTGGGCGCGTGCTTGAGGAGCTCGCGCTTGGCGCGCATGCTCTTGGGAACCCTGATCGACGACATCTCGCTCCTCTGATCGAACCCAAGCCGCGAGGGGGAAGGAGGCCTCAGAAGCAGCAGAAGGGGAGGGTCGCGGCTGTCGAGCGAGAGGGAGGGAGGCTATGAGGGAAACGGGCGTCGGCGTGAGGGGCGGAGGGCGGAGGGCGGAGGGCGGAGGGCGGCCGGCGGCGTGAGAGGCTGGAGGAGGTTGAGCCGCCAAGGGTTTCAGGGTTGTCGTGGTTTAGGGTGGCGCAATATACTCCACTGTCTGTCAGGTGTAGCAGGCCAACGGACCGCATCACGCTTGTCTCCACGGCCCAACAAAGCGGCGGCCCTCTTCCCCAATGCCAAGCCCATCAACGTGACTTTTTTTTTTGCCAAGAATAGATTTCATTTCACGTTCCGAAATTCAAAATCTGAACTGGCGAGTGCACGGGACCAGAGCAGAGCGGACTCAGCGGAGTGGAGGCAGCGGCGCAGATCAGGCGAGCTCGCGTCGCCCCCTTCGATCTCCCCCCATCAAACCACTCGCGGATTGGCTCGCCGGCAAGTCTCAACCTCAGGCGCTCTCCGCACCTAGCCTCTGCTCGATTTCGGCCGGCGGGGAGCTTCGGCCCGATTCGTGCTGCTCCAGCGGCGGCGAATCCGTCGCCAGTCTACGGTGAGTTCGATTTCGCTGCTCTTCTGGGCGTGTTGCTCAAGTTCACAGTGCTTTGCGGCTATAATTTGTTCTGACCGAGGTGTGGATTGGGTCTAGATTTTTTTTTTTGCGAGTCTACTAGCAGATGGGGGTGGAGGACTACCATGTGGTCGAGCTCGTCGGGGAGGGGTCCTTCGGGAAGGTGTACAAGGGGAGGCGCAAGTACACTAGACAGGTTCGCATCAGAACCCCCTCCTCTCTACTGGTTTCCGGTGGTACCATGGAAGGAGAATCGATTTATGCGAGTTTTCTCTCCCTATACAAACCTTAAATCCCTTCTCCTGTCTGGTTTTGATACAGACGGTTGCCATGAAGTTTATTCTTAAGCATGGGAAGAGCGACAAGGACATCCACAACCTAAGGCAGGAGATCGAGGTAACTGCTGCTACAATCATTTCTATTTCAGATCAACATCTCTACAATTCTGGTTTCCTACTTTTACCGATTTATCTGTAGCTAGTGTTTGAGAGGATGTAAAGGTGTTCTCAGTCTTCGTCAATTGTATGTTTTGGAGTGGGGTGGCCGGGTGGGCTTACAGTTCGTTAGGGGGGATGGGCGCAGTTCCAGAGTCATGATGATAGCCCATATAGCTGCAGTGATTTGTTTCATTAATCTGGAGTGGCAGAGTCATGAGATGCATCATATATGGAACAAGCGATAAACATATAGCCACAAGTTTACAATATTTCCCCATATAGCTGTGTTAGCTATCTCACTATGCCACTATATGTGTTTCTCATTTCACTTTAGCATCTCAATATTTGACCTCATCAATATTTCTGTAGATTCTGAGGAAACTCAAACATGAGAATATAATTGAAATGATCGATGCTTTTGAAACCCCTCAAGAGTTTTGTGTCGTCACAGAGTTCGCACAGGTACACAGCTTCATTTTTTTTATAACAGTGTTCTCACCAGTGATTGGTTTGGGATGGCCAAACATCACTATTAATGGGCTTATGGATGTTTCAGGGAGAGCTATTTGAGGTGCTCGAGGATGATAAATGCCTTCCAGAAGAACAAGTTCAAGCAATTGCTAAACAGCTCGTATGGACTCGATATTTTTCTGTTCCTTACGAACCATACCAGTATAGAACTTATTGCCTTCATGGTTTGAGCGTCCTCATTTCAGGTAAAAGCATTGTATTACTTGCACTCCAATCGTATTATCCATCGGGATATGAAACCTCAGAACATCCTTATTGGAAAAGGATCTATTGTTAAGGTATTATTCAATTCTGTTATGACAATAGTGTTCTCAGTCTTCATCAACAAGAATTCTGTTATTACAGTATTATGGTTGGAATTCCAATTGAATTTTTTCCTGCCGTACTCACAGCTTTGTGATTTTGGGTTTGCTCGTGCCATGTCAGCTAATACTGTTGTGCTACGCTCTATTAAAGGTACCTTTCATCTTTGCTTGCTAGCTGATGTTCTTACAATATCAATTCCTTCCTTTACGCATCTGTTGGCATGTTTTGTTCATTGTTGAACAGATATGATTTGATCTTGTAAATCCATTTGTGTAGACTTGTATTGGCAACCAGGCATGGACAATAAGTTGTTGGTTTTCTAACATAAAATAAAATGTATGTTTATGTTGGCATTTGATTTTATCGGCATTAAACTTCGGAGTTGACTTAATGCTTTCTACATTCTAGAACTGTCACTTGTACACCATTATTTAATAAAGTATGTCTGCTTCTAGTTGAGCATATCCTTGTTGGCTCTTGTTTAGCTTATTGTAGCTTTGGGTAGTATTAACATAAATGTTTTCCTAATATTTCATGATGTCTTATGAGACCTTTTGCTGGTCGACCATTTCACTAAGCATGCTTCTTCCATACACAGGAACACCATTATATATGGCCCCAGAACTTGTGAGGGAACAACCGTATAACCATACGGCGGATTTATGGTCCCTTGGAGTCATCTTGTATGTAAATTCTTCCTTTCGTCCGATTATAAAATGTTATGTGTACTCTGCATTCTGCCCGTAGGGTATCTTCTTGTCTGACCTGTAGGCCATAATGTAATGCTTGTGCTAGAGAATGTTTGCGCTGGCAGTTATATTGCAAACATGGTTAGAGATAAGTGAAACCCTGCAAAAAAAAATCCAAACATGCTCTAGAGCAAGCATGGTATAGTGTAAGACCGAGAACAGCAATCGTCTTGTTTTGTTTCACCTTAATATCTGATACCATGCCAGTTTTATGCATACACTAAATTTGCCAGGTGATATAATTTTTTTATAAATCTCAAACAATGCTAGATACGTAATTCCGTCCTCATTTTTATTTGCCTTTATCCAGAGGGCCATACACAATTTTATCATAAACAGTGCATCTCATTGTATGATTAATTATGGTTTCTGCAGCAACTGCATGATTTTACACTTTCTATGAAACATATTTTTGTTATAATATAACTTGCTTGCTTCGAGGTACTTTATACTGTACCGCATTGTTAAACTTGGTTTCTACTTTATGTTAGATAGTCTCACTTTGTCTACTTTCAACAAGCTAATTTTTGTTTCGATGGCCAGGTATGAACTATTTGTTGGTCAACCCCCCTTTTATACAAATTCAGTTTATGCACTTATACGACACATTGTCAAGGTTTGTCTTTTTACTGCTTGCTTCCAAATTCTTGCTCTTTGAATTTTTCTTTTGAAAAAAATTGACATATGCTCTCTCTGCATTGTGACAGGATCCTGTGAAATATCCAGATAACATGAGTGCAAACTTTAAGAGCTTCTTAAAGGGTTTACTAAACAAGGTCCAAACTGATATTATTTTTTCTACTAGAGCACAGTTATTGAGTCTATTGATTCCTCCTTTTCTTTGCTAATGCTTTATATGGTGTTAAACTCTGAACAGTTGCCTCAAAGTAGACTAACCTGGCCAGCATTGTTGGAGCACCCATTTGTCAGAGATGATTCTGTTGAATTAGTAGGTCTAAGCACCTTGAATTATTTCTTTTGAAAAAAGTGGATTTTCGGTATCAGGAATCATATGTTTGTATACCACGAATTTGTATCGTGAAGCTAATGGTATTTTCATCATTTTATTAGGACACTCAGTCCACACCTTTTGAAGTGAAAAGATCCGAGGCCACACGGAAGGAAGATGAAATTCAAACATCGAAGAACCAACCTTCTGCTGTTGAACCACCAAGTAAATGCATATGCTAAATATGTTCTCAGGCTTAAGCATTTAGTAGAACTCCAGATTTTTTTTCATGGGTTAGTAGAGTCCCAGATGTTAACTTACACTTATATGAATGTTTAGCAGGTAGAAATACTATTACGAATAGAGAAGCTGACCACGATGAACAAAAAAGCAATACAAAAGATGGCCCTACGCCAGCTACTGACAATTATCACAGTTCATCTCCTGGTGCTATTTCTGATGCTCCATCAGGTATTTTATCTTCCAATACAAGTTCAAATTGTTAGTAACATTTATTATGGCACTAATTTTGATCAGAATAGTCATGGTGTTGTGTATGAAGTATGAACCCTACAATTAGGTGAACTTTGTGAATTGAATATGACAAACGCCACTATGCCATTTGTTTGGAATTGTTCACAATTTGAAAGGTATTAATGGTATAATATGAATGTAGTGTACCTTTCAGCCAATAGTGATAAGGTAGTGGTGATAGCTAATATTGTATTGCTAATTGTGTGGCTAATGGGCCAATGCATAATGTACAAGGGACTTATACTATGATGAAAGCACAATACTGGACTGATTCTAGTCACTTCACTTGTTTGTACTCATAATAAAGATTTCTTTAGGAATAGAGAATGCATTAGTTAACCAGGACTGATTTGTTCAGGGAGAGTGATAATACACAGGAATAGTACATGCGCATCTCACCATTGTTTCTAGCTAATTGGGACAACCCACGTGCAACTTCATTGCGATCTCTCTTTGTCTTGCATGCTTGCGTACATGCATATCTTGTAGAAGCTGTATTGATCAATGCCTTGATATGTAGAATAATTGGACTCCCCCAGGAACGGCCTGTCTGTAGTAGGCTAGTAGCAGCAGCTTCTTAAGGCTTAATAACTTATAACTGTTTCATTGTATGTTTTCATTCTATTTACAGACCGAATAAACAGCACCAACTTGTCTACTGCATTGCAGAGTGTACAGCTTTAGATAAGCTGGAAAAAACTTCACAGACAGTAAATGGTGCTAGGAGCATTATTGAAGATAGTGAAGCACTGTCGACTATCGTCAGTCCCATAAAAAATTGGTTGGGCAATCCTCCTAGTTCCCCGAGGTAGATTTCTAGTTTATGTTTTTACATCAATATATGAGCTATTCAGATTATTGTTTCCATTGTATAAAAATGAAGATGGCAAACTGACATTATGGCTGCTATCACTATATCTGTATAATTTCTGAAGAACAGTGCTCATGCTTTCTTCTGTTAGTTTGCATCATCTAATCTCTTATTCATGTGTGTGCTACAAATTTTGACATCATTATAGTGCTACATTCTAATCTATAAGAATTTAGCCATTGAGCTTGTCCACAGATTTCTGTTGAACAGATTATTTGGATGAGAAAAGATTGGATCTATAACTGAAAATCATTCATTCAAAGTAAACTTACCAGCTATACTTTGTTTCTGAATTATCGTCGTTCTAACTGCAATTTATGCCTGGACAATTTTCACAGTGAATTGGATATTGATGGCGCAAATCAGACACTCAGAATTATTAAAAATCTAATTGAAGCGGGGTCTTATCACTCCAGCGCAGCAATCGATGGCATCATCTCTATATTTCTTGAGTTTACAAATCTCATTATCAGAATGAAGCTTTCAGGTGCTTACAGCCTTGCAGTGAAGGTATTTACATCAGACTTCCCACATTTCATATTCACTTGAAATATTGGCTTTGCCAAGTGAAACAGAAGTGCAACAGAAAACAAACTCCTCATTCTATTGACATATAGAGTATGAAGTACTATATGCCATGCACATAATAGTTTTGAAAAGATACAAGTAATTGTTAAGATATATTTTATGGTTTTGCGCTGTTTAACTATGCTTTTGCTGGCAGTGCCTAGCTATCGCACGTAAGCTCCTCGATACAAGTGAAGGTGCTGTGCTAAGTTCTTATGGCAGACACTGGGCCGCCCTGTATGATCTTTATTCACAGGTCACGCTTTGGTACTCACTCCAGGCTCCGTTATCTGATGTGTTTTTTCTTTGTCCTGACTAGCTAAGGGTTTTGATCTGCAGATTCTAGTTTCCACTGTTGATCCATCTGGAAGAATATCCCGTGAGTCGACTGCATGTCTTGCTCTGATGTTATCTCGGGTTATTTCTGTGTTGAAAATGAGTATCTCCTCTGAGGGTCCGAATCCGGTTGAAGAAAGTCTCGTCAACATTATTGATCACGCAAGGAAGTCACAGTTACTAGAACTCTTGTGTGAATGTCTAATAGCTTCAGGTTCAGACATAATATCAGGTTCTACTAACATGGTACCAGCAGCATGTGAGGCATGCAAGGCTATTTGGTATCTAGCTCACGCTGTTGATATTGTATCCCTTGGTGCACACCGTTTTTCATTTCCATTAGCTAGCTCATGGCGTCAAGTTCACTCGAAGTTGGATGGTAAAATGCAACAGGAAGATTCATTACCAGATTCAAACTCTACTAGCCTGATAAACATATTTGTCAAATCATTTCTGGCTTCACGACCGATGCAGGTTGCAGTTTACCACTGCTTGCATAATGGTCTAGAGTCTGCTATTCATGCTTCTCTTCAGGTAATTCCCTCATGCTTGTTGATCTATGTGCAAATAAGTTTCCCTCCATAGGTCTCTTTTGAGTGGTAAGTAGCTATCCTTTTTGTAGACCTAGCAAAATCCTAATAATATGAGATGAAAAATTGTGTTCTAACTAACACAATAGGTTCTGCACTTGTTTGCACTTTGTCCAACCAACTACTACTACTTTGTACTCCATTGCTATCTTTGATCTCATCAGATTGTGGGCAAACTCACAAGCAGCCTCACCTGATGTTCTCACCTTATATGGTCTAACTTTGCTACATCGTGAGACTATTCAGTTTCCCTAGTTCTGGTTTTCTTCCTATACATGATTAAGAATGAAATCGAAGTGAGCTTAGTTTTCCATGAAAGAAATGACATAAAGTATATTTCCATCAATGGAGGCTATACTCTGCTGTGATATTTTAGAGATTGTGATGTATCTAAATTATAGAGAAAAAAAAGAAGCTTCACGGTTGTTGGTTGATTATCTCTTTTACAACAAGAACTATTGATAGATGATATTATTACATTTTTCTACATTGAAACTGCAATTTAGTGCATCTCCAGTTATTACTGAATCTACATCTGTTTGTAATGATTCTTATTGCACCTAAATGTTGTTTTGCAGCTCATCGCAAGGGCCTGCCTGCTGAATCCATCTTTCTGTGCTATTATTTGTGCTCCACTGAATTCATCATCGGATGCCAATGAAGTAGAATATGGTGGAGACGGGACAATTGTATCCGATATGTTTTCGTTGCTGTCACTGTGTGGCTCATATTTGAACAAGGAATCAAAACAAAACAGTAATCAGAAATGCAAACTGTCCAATCCTCATGCTCTAGTTGTTCACTGTTGTCTGGCATTGGCAACAATAGCCGCGTGTCTGAAGCTGGAGGGGGAATCTTCAGCATCAATTATTTTAACAAGTTCCCAAAAGAAACAGCGGAACCGGCTTTCTGTTCTAGCGCACCTCTCTTCAGCCGATGATACAGTGAAGAGTTGCCTGCAACCACACTCTGCATCTGCAACACTCGCACTATCAACTCTTATTTCACTTGAAAATGGAGGGCAAACCAGATCTTCTCTATGTGAAACTGCCCTTGCTTTGTTTCCTCGTATGGCAACACTGCACACATTGCTGAAGCTTTGGCTATCTGATGGAAGTGAGGAACTTTGTCGATATAATGCAGGTTTACTGAATCTGTTTGGCCTTCGTGATGGTAGTATTGGGCTGTTAGAGACTAGATTGAAATGGGGTGGACCCTTGGCTGTTGAACAAGCTTGCTCTGTTGGTATCCCTCAGCTCCTAATTCGTTTGCTTACTGATGGGTTCTCAAGGGAACCCTCTGATGGGAAAGAAGGTTCAACACACCGCAGTGGATTATCACCATTGGGAGTTGCCTGGACTCTGTCTGCTTTATCTCAATGCCTTCCTGGTGGTGTGTTCCGAGAAATTTTGTATAAAAAGGAACATGTAAAGCTTTTGACTGACATGCTGTCTGATATGCACCTGAAGGCGTTGGCAGCTTGGACTGGTCTAGGTGGTGGGAAAAGAGGAGTACGGGAGCTGATAAATTCAGTTGTTGATATTTTGGCATTTCCATTTGTGGCAGTGCAGAGTTCTCCACACATGCCATCAACAGCGGCATCCATCAATAGTGGCTTTCTCCTCAACATTGCATCACCTGGGGGAAGAATTGGTACTGAGAACAAGGAAATGCTCAAAATTATAGAGCATAATATGCCTCAATACATTCAAGTCCTGCTGGAGGTCTTATCTCACCAACTGACTGTAATCTTGTTTTGTTCAGTAGTATACATTTCATAACCTTACTCTTTTTTCTTTCCTTTTTCAGGTTGGTGTTCCTGGATGTATACTCCGTTGTCTTGATTATCTCAATATGGAAGACATAGCAAGGCCCTTGGCCATTGTGGCCAAAATGGTGGGCTACCGTCCACTTGCTTTGAAGCTTCTGAGAGAAGGTCTTCTAAACCCTTGTAGAGTAGCAAATCTACTGAAAGGTCCTCTTGTTAAAGAGACTCTACTCGACTTCCTCATGATAGTTTCTGATCTTGCTCGCATGTCAAAGGTTTGTATTTTTTGGCCTGTTGCGTAACGATGTCACATTGAGATCCAAAGCTTTGTTGGAGATACATATAATGGCTTACGTTATTGTCTCAGGACTTCTATGAGCCTATTGACAAGGCAGGCATGGTTGAATTTTTGAAGAGCTTTCTATCGAACGAGGACCCTGATATAAGAGCAAAAGCTTGCAGTGCCATTGGCAACATGTGCCGTCACAGTCCCTACTTCTATGGTCCATTTGTAAGACAATATTTAGTTATTTATTTATTTTCAGATTAAAATTTTAGGGCATGGATCTTTAACTTTTTTTCTGGGAACAGGCAGCAAATAAGGTGATTGAGCTTGTAGTTGAGCGGATTTCAGACCCAGACAAACGGACGCGGAAGTTTGCATGTTTTGCTGTAAGCCCAAAAACATGTTTGCTACTGTTGTATTTTTTATCTTAATACTTAGATGATAATCGTCAATCCTGCTAATGCTTTGGAGATTGAGAATCTGATTAGCTGTTCCAATTTCAGGTAGGCAATGCTGCTTATCACAATGACATGCTATACGAAGAACTCAGACGGTCTATTCCTCAACTCACTAAGCTACTTCTTGCTCCTGAGGAGGATAAAACCAAAGGCAATGCTGCAGGGGCACTAAGTAATCTCGTGAGGAACTCTGACATACTCTGCGAAGACATTGTCTCCCAAGGCGCTATTCAGGTTTGGCACACCTTACCTACTGCTCATAATTCATGTTCGGTCATTTCACCTGTTCCAGAGAATTTATACTTTTGGCATCGAGGGAGGAAACCGACCCTGATATTTCATAGATTCTTATCCTCAATTTAGTGCTAATTGTCTATAACAGGATAAGTGATTATTCTTATCTCACAATGTTAGTAAAAGTGGCAAATAGCTTTGTTATTGCTTCTGTTGAGTTCTTCTGTATTCTGACATCATTGTTAAGAAGTTGAATGGGTCAGTTATACATGTTGAAAACTGAAATGTATGTAGCTGTACCATGTCCCAACAGAAAACTGCTTAATTCTTTGGTCTTGTATTCAGTTATTTGTTGAACGGTAGCTAATCTCTCGACTTATTCATGTGCAGGCTCTACTGAAGATGGTGAGCAGCTACTCCGCGGTCGCCCTGAGCCCCAGCAGAAAAGACGCTCTAACTGAATCGCCACTGAGGATCGTGCTCTTCGCGCTGCGCAAGATGTGCGACCACACCGTCTGCCGGCTCTTTCTGCGGTCATCGGAGCTGCTCCCGGTCATCGTGCACCTCAGGCAGTCGCCCGATCAGACGATCTCCGAGTACGCCTCCGCCATCGCCGGTAAAGCCTACCAAGCCTGACGGATGTTATTCCTTGCCGGTGCGGTGCTGAGGGTCCTGCTATGTGTTGAAGAACTGTAAACGAGGACTATGCTCTGCTCTGGAATACTCGTTCAGTTTTTGCTGAACGATCCTGATGTCCCCATTCTGCTCTGCCCTGGAATTGAGGAATTTTGAACTGTATCACGGGTCAGCGTACC
The DNA here is from genome assembly GCA_916181665.1 of Avena sativa. Taxonomy (NCBI): domain Eukaryota; kingdom Viridiplantae; phylum Streptophyta; class Magnoliopsida; order Poales; family Poaceae; genus Avena; species Avena sativa. The sequence continues at coordinate 426,210,874 of OV702283.1, forward strand.
AGGCTGTGCTTGTATGTAAGGTCTATCTGTCCATGTATATAGAATATACTACTCAGTACACATAGAGGGTATGCAGCACCAAACGTGTTCACAGAAAGTCTCGTAATCACACGCCATTTTTGTACCGTGCTGCTAACCAAGAGCGCTTTACACGGAGATCACATGCAACTGCGCGGGTCCAAATTGGCTTCAGAGTAGCAACCCATGCCACGACACGTGATACGATGAGAAAAGACTGCCCACCGAAACCCATCCAGGAGACGTACCGGCCCTTGGGTCGCCATCAGCCGGGAAGCACTTCACTGCACGAGCAGGCGCGGTCAGCACGGGGCTCTGCGGCCGCGGCAGGCGGGGTTTCACGTGGCACAACGCGGACGGACGGACTGTACCGTTCTCTGCCGGGCTCGGCGAGGAGCGTGGCCGGCCACCGTACTGGCGGTGTGTCCCATCGCACGTACGGCGTGCTGAACCTCGTATCATACCGTCTCGGGGGCGGGCGGGCGGTCCTCCGTTGCGAGGAAGGAGATCGAGGAGGGAGCAGGAGGCCAGACGACGCAGCGTGCCGCTGATGAGGACCGCACGACCTGACTTGTCTGAGGAAACGAACGTGCAGCGGCCCCGCTGGTTGCTTCACCATCATTCGAGCTGCAGCTCGCTGCGAGTCCTCGTTTAGATGCCGTAGTAATTAACACCACTATCAATGTGTTCATCAGAAAGAAAGCTCTTGGGAATGATTGGCAGCGCCTTGACTGGCCGACTCCCTCATTTTTTTTAGCACATCTCCCTTTCGTCCAGCTTTACAAATAAAACAAGTAGCAACCATTCAAATTGAGTTATAGGATATATAATCACATTCACATAGAGAATAAAGTCTGCTGGGGCAACAACAACGACATGCCCGAATTGAGAGAGCAAAGAGGAGGCTCTCAAAAGCGAAAGCAAAAAGAAGAGCACTAGGTACTCAACAGTTGGATAAGGATGATAATGGGCAAGGTATGGGCGTGTAGACCAATACCATACCCATATCTGTGTGTAGTGAATGGATACAAAAACTTATCCATATTTTTATCCATGGGTATAAAATTTTACCCATACTCATTCTCGGCAGGTACTCGTACCCATTGAATACCCGGCGGGTAGATCCATAAGTTATTCAAAATTTTACTTTCATCAATAGCATATTTGAAAAAAGACAATAATCTCTACTTACTAATAGTAGACGAGTACATGAAAGTATCAAAGTTTAGAAATCACAATCTCATACTCGTCCCTAGACTTCTCAGCCGCATAGAAAACTCTATAGATAAGTTTGATATATCAGTTTAAACGGGCAAGGTATGGGTATACCTATGGATACAAGTCTATACCCGTACCCATAACCGTGACTAAACGGGTACGGTACTCGTACCCGTGGGTAGAATTGCCATCCTTACGGTTGGACGAGGTGGAGATCTGGCGAGCCACCTCCAGAATATGTCGAAGAAGAACGTTTGGCCTCTCCTTGTCCCATTGTTTACATTGCGGGTATCAGAGCTACAAACTGCCAGGTATTTGAAAGCCGAGTTAGATGCACATTGAGAAAAAAATCTTCTCAATCACTATCTTATTGCATATGGTCCATAGAGTCCAAAACAACGTGGAAAACACCAACCAGAAAAGACAGCACCCTTACCGGCACGGTTCGCTCAGGCCTCCAGGAATTCACCGAGATCTTGGGCCTGCCACATGATCGAAGGCTTCTCGCGTGAAATTCCATAAAAAATGAGCCGTGGGACAAGTGAACATTACGTGGGTTCCTGATTCGAAGACCCCACATAGTGGACATAACCCATCCCCCAACCCATGTCGTTTCGCAACTTCCATCCCAGAGAAAAAGCGATCTTGTAGCAGTTGCCACAGAAAGATCTTCATCTTAAGGGGTATATGGGACTTCTAGAATAGGTTGGTCTAGGGTAGTATCGGCCCTCTAAAAAGGGCCCGATACACAGAGCTAACCGTGAAGTCCTCTGAAGGGGTTAACTTCCACGACACACTATCGAATACATCTGAGAGTGAGCTCAGTAAGCACGCCCAAATCGTTATCGACCGTCGGTTTTCTTTAGGCCGAAGGTGTTACGAAATGAAATGTGGCATGTCTCCTCCTAGACTGCAGAAGCTACCCTAAATGATGGCTCTGAGCAAATTGCAAAGTGGCTAACTGGCTAGGATATTCCTCCCTGTGGACGCTCTCTAAGTCATGGATCCATCCAAAACAGGGTACCCTCCCCATCTTTCTATTTAAAATGCAATTCCTAGACAGATCTCATGCTTAATCTCCCAAATTTTTTGTAAGGATTTCTATTTACGAAATAAAACCGTCGATTCTTCACAAAAGAAGTAAGAGTAGTAGAGGAGTAAAACACAAGCAAGAGAAACAATTCAAACACGAACGCGGATGGTACAAAATCTGCGCTGGCGACTGGGCGGCGAGGTCCACAGGCAGGCCCATGTGAAGTAGCCACGCATACAGGCGCTGCCAAAGCCAGGCTGCCCCTGCTCCTGCCGCGGCTGCCGGCCTGGCTGGCGCGCGCGCGCGCATCAGCGAGCCGTTTTCCGGTCGTGGAGGTGCGTGCGGGCAGGGCAGGGCCTACCGCGCACGACGCGCCGTGGCCCATCGCTCTCAGTAGTAAGTCAGGCAGGCCCAGCCGGCCAGGTGACCGTCCGGCATGTCGCAGGCCCACAGACTGCGGCGTACAGTTTAACGTTAGTCTCCATGTTCACAGTAAAAAGGTCACCAGTTCAGTGTCCACAGTGCAAATGTTCAAATTAGACAGAGGGATGCTATCGGTTTCAAGGCCGGTTTGAGGTTGGTGATTGATCCGTTACTCAGCAGCTGCACATCCTCACCTTTACTAGTACATCGTGTCTTCTTTCAGCTCATCTATGTGTCTGGATAAGAGAGTTGAGCATGGAAGCTTATCGAACCGTTGTTTCTTAGCCAGACAGTGTAAGAAGAAAAAGAAGATACATAGATGCAGAACTACATAACCTTTGCTTCTTCTTGCAACATAGTCTACCTGCAAGAGTCCAAGTTAGACGATGTCGACTCACATCTGGAGCCATCGCTTCAGAGGTTTTTCCCAAAGGCCGACCATTGGCACTGGCGGCGGCATCCTCTTTTTGTGGGATCAAGACGCGGTGGAGATTTCGGACATTGGCATTCGCAGTTTCTCCCTCTACACAACGGTCACCTCCAAGCGCAACGATAACGTTTTCAAGATGTATCTGGTCTATGGGCCAACCAACTATGCTCTAAAGGATGGTTTCTTCCCAGAGTTTCTGGACCTCAAGCCACCTAGTGGGCTTAAATGGATTGCTCTCGGTATTTTCAACCAAATAAGTAAAATGAGAGATAAAAGTAACAACAACATAAATCGAGCTAGAATCTCCAAATTTCGAGATGCACTTCACTCTTGCGGCCTCAAGGAGAACCATCTCCAAAATCGCAAGTTCACTTGGTCTAATGAGAAACACATTCCAACAATGTCCAAGCTGTTAGAATTACTAGTAGTTTTATCCTTTTCTGTTTTATCCCAATATGGAGTTATACTCAAATTGGTATGTGTGTCCTTAATAGACTCTTGTAACACGTTGATATATTAACACGTATCCGTGCTGAGGCCAAGGCACGTTCCCACAAACCAAAATCTAATATGGTATCAGAGCCTCCTCTTCCCAAAACCTAGCTGCCAAAAACTCAAACCTACATCGCCGCCGCCGCAGCTGATCTGCGCCGCGCGACCTGCCGCTGCTTCGCCGCCGCAAAACCTCAAAACCCCGTCGCACAGCTCCCCTGTCGCCGGCCCTACAATCAGATACCCAAAAACAAAAACCACACAAACCCAAGCCAACACATCCGTGCCGCCGCATACTGTGCCGCCGCACCACAAAACCCTTCCGTCGCCTCGACAACATGTCCTCTTCGACGTCGTCGGTCACCATGCTGGCCGCAGCCCTAGGAGCACCGCCCGCTCAGCTCCTCACACGCGATAATGCCCTTGTCTGGAAAGCCCTCGTCATCCCTGCGTTGCGCGGTGCCCGGGTCCTAAACTTGGTGAAAGGCCTTGAGGTTGCCCCTGTTGAGGAGACTGAAGTCGAGGACAATGGCAAGCCTGTCAAGATTGAAAATCCTGACTATTCCGCATGGGTCACGCGAGATCAACAAGTTCTTCGGTACATCCTGAACTCCTTGTCTCTAGATCTGCTCTCTCATGTCATTGGTCTTGATACGTCTGCTGAAGTTTGGAAGGCTGTTGAATATCTCACAACAACTTCTTCTCGTTCCCGAGCCCAACAGCTTCGCTCTGCTCTGAATGAGACAAAGAAAGGAGATCTGTCAGCCGAAAAATATTATGACAAGATGAAATCAATTGCTTCTGAACTTGCCGTTGCAGGAAAGCCCTTAGATGATGATGAACTGATATGGTCTATATTGCATGGTCTTGAGGATTCTTACAATACCCTAAAAGTGGTTGTCAATGCTAATCCAAGTACTACACTAGCTGATCTAGTCAATCAGCTCAAAGCCTTTGATCAATTACACAAATCAGATGGAAGTGATGCCTTTACCTCATCGGCCCACCTGGCACGTAGGAGTGATGCTCATCCTACACCCCCACCGGGTCGCCTTGATGACCGCCCTCGCCAAGATGACTATAGTCGTCGAGATCGGTATGATGATCGCCAGGATGATGGTGTACGCCGTGAGAGATTTGATGACCGACGTGATCGCTATGATGATCGTCGTACCAGTGGTGGTGACAGAGATCGTCGCTATGATGATCGTCCTTGCCGCCGAGATGATGATGGAGGAGATCGCCGTTATGATGATCGGCCTCGACGTCGTGATGATGGGCGTGATGATGGACGTCGAGGTGGTCGAGCTCCCACTCCCTATGTCAATGTTACTTGTCAGATTTGCAAGATCCATGGCCATCCTGCCAATGACTGCTGGTGGAGGTTTCAGAACAACCGTGATCGGCGTGATGATGGTGGTCGCCGTGATGACAGTGGTCGTGGTGGTGATCGTGGTGAGAAGGGTGCCAACATGACTTACTATGGTGTTGATACAAACTGGTACTCTGACACTGGAGCCATGAACCATGTTGCCAATGATATGAGCAAGCTATCAGTTCGGGAAAAATACACAGGACGTGATCAAGTCCACACGGCAAATGGTAACGGTATGCAAATCTCTCATATTGGTCACTCAATGTTGCACACTCCCCATAACTCTCTTCATCTCAAAAATATTCTTCATGTTCCAGATGCATCGAAAAACCTTTTGTCTGTTCACAAACTCACACTTGATAATGATGTCTTTTTTGAGTTTCACCCAAATTTTTTCTTGATCAAGGATCAGGTCACAAGGAGAAATCTGTTTGAGTGCCCATGTCGTGATGGTCTTTATCCGTTAGCACCTGTGTCTCCTGGGCCTTCCAAGCAAGCCTTCATCACCACAAAGCCGTCATCCTCTACATGGCATCGTCGCCTAGGACATCCATCCTCCTTTGTAGTTCAACAAATTCTTAGAAAGCATCGTATTTCTTATTCACCTGAAGTAAATCCATACGTTTGTGATTCTTGTCAATTAGCTAAAAGCCATTAGTTACCCTATCCTGTCTCTACTAGTGTTTCCACTGCTTCTCTAGAGCAAGTCTTCTCTGATGTATGGGGACCAGCACCTCTTTCTGTTGGCAAACATTCATATTATGTAAGCTTTATTGATGATTTCAGTAAGTTCAATTGGATTTATTTGCTCAAGAAGCGTTCTGAAGTTTATCAAGTCTTAATTTTCAGCAACTTGTTGAAAGAAAATTTGATAGGAAAATTATGACCATGCAAACTGATTGGGGTGGTGAATATGAAAAACTCAATAGCCTTTTTCAAAAAGTGGGCATCACTCATCATGTATCTTGTCCACATGCTCATCAACAAAATGGTTCCGCTGAACGCAAACATCGTCATATTGTTGACGTTGGGCTAGCTCTACTTGTCAATGCATCCATGCCTCTTAAATTTTGGGATGAAGCCTTTCTTACAGCCACTTTCCTCATAAATCTTCTCCCTAGCAAAGTGATAAATTTTGATACTCCCGTTGAGCGTCTTCTTCATACCAAACCCAATTATGAGTCCCTTAGAATTTTTGGCTGTGCTTGCTGGCCAAATCTCCGCCCCTACAACACAAGAAAGCTAGCTTTCCGCTCCACCAAATGTGTCTTTTTAGGCTATAGTCCTCGCCACAAAGGAGTTAAGTGTCTTGACACTAAAACTGGTCGTGTCTATGTTTCACGAGATGTGGTCTTTGATGAGAATGTCTTTCCATTTGATTCCTTAAATCCCAATGCTGGCTCTCGCCTAAAAAATGACATTCTTCTTTTACCATCTCATAATGGGGAGACACACATTGAGGACTATATGAGTCTGCCTGTTATACCGCATGTTACTAACTGTGATCAAAGTCTGTTAGATGGTGCTGTTATTGCAGATAAGGAAGATATTCAACAACGAGAAGGAAGAAATTCTGTGCAAATTAATGAAGAGATTTCTAATGATGATGTTTCCATGGATTCAGAAAATACACAATCAGAAAATACACAATCAGGTAATGGTGCTGGATCCGATGCAGATTCTACAGCTGATGATGAATCCAATGATGACTCTGTCGAACCTGGTACGTCTGACCATCGCAATCCCTCTGGTGATCAGTCTCCCGCTTCGGTTTCTCTCCAGGGATTGGGTGGCAGCAGTCAGTCTCCCGCTTCGGTTTCTCGCCAGGGATTGGGTGGCAGCAGTCCGCGGACCCGCTCTCGGTCCCCTCCTTCTCACTTGCATGCAGAAAGTGACGTGCGCTCTGCACGTCTTCAAGACGATGACACTCGTTCCCATGAGCAGGATAGCGACGGGCACCCTGCATGCTCCCAGGACAACGCGGTCAGTCTGCACGACAGCGAGCATTCACACAGCCGCGCGGTCTCTGCTTCTGCATGCGATATGGAGGATACGGAGGAAGAAAACAACAGCTATGATACGGAAGAAATGGTGACAGAAAATATAGAACCAGTACAAGTTTTTGAGCCTCGGACTCGTCTTCAAAAAGGTATCAGACAACCCAAACAATACACTGATGGTACTATCCGTTATGGCCTATTTACTTGTACAGGAGAACCAAGTACACTTTCAGAAGCTCTCTCAAACAACAGTTGGCATCAAGCTATGGTGGAAGAATATGATGCTCTTATTCAAAATAAAACTTGGAGACTTGTTCCACCAAATTCCACAAAGAATGTTATTGATTGCAAGTGGGTGTATCGTATAAAAAAGAATGCTGATGGATCAATTGACAGATACAAAGCTCGTTTAGTTGCAAAAGGCTTCAAGCAAAGGTATGGTATTGATTATGAAGACACTTTCAGCCCTGTGGTCAAGGAAGCTACTATTAGACTTGTTCTTTCAGTGGCTGTCTCTCGAGGCTGGAGGTTGAGGCAGTTAGATGTTAAGAACGCGTTTCTTCATGGCGTTCTGGAAGAGAAAGTTTACATGAAACAACCCCCAGGTTTTGAGAATTTGCAAAATCCACATTACATCTGCAAACTTGACAAGGCTCTTTATGGTCTTAAGCAAGCTCCTCGAGCATGGTATTCCAGGCTAAGTGCAAAGCTGCAAAATCTGGGTTTTGTTCCTTCCATAGCAGACACATCACTATTCCTTTATAAAAGGTCAGGCACTATGATATTTGTTCTAATCTATGTTGATGATATCATTGTTACTAGCTCTTCAGATCAAGCTATATCCAAATTACTTTGTGATCTAAAAGATGACTTTGCACTCAAAGACCTTGGTGATCTACACTTCTTTTTGGGCATTGAAGTAAAAAAGTTCAAAGATGGCTTATTGCTTACACAGGAAAAATATGCTACTGATCTGTTAACAAGAGTTGGTATGAAAACTTGCTCATCATGCCCTACGCCTCTCTCCTCTACTGAGAAGTTGTCTCTTCATGAGGGCACTCTTCTTGGTCCTGAAGATGTTACAGAATATAGGAGTATTGTTGGTGCCTTACAATACTTGACTCTCACTAGACCTGATATTTCCTTCTCAGTTAATAAGGTCTGTCAGTTTCTACATGCTCCAAGAACTTCACACTGGACAGCTGCAAAAAGGATATTGAGATATGTTCAGGGTACTCTCAGGGTTGGACTCACTTTTCAGAAATCTTCTTCAAGTTTGCTCAGTGCTTTTTCTGATGCAGACTGGGCAGGTTGTCTTGATGATAAAAGGTCTACAGGAGGGTTTGCCATATTTCTTGGATCAAATTTAATTTCTTGGAGTGCTAGAAAACAGGCTACTGTTTCAAGGTCAAGTACTGAAGCTGAGTACAAATCCTTAGCTAATGCCACAGCTGAATTAATATGGGTTGAGGCTCTTCTTGGAGAGTTAGGCGTGTTGCTAAAAGAAAAGCCATGCCTATGGTGTGATAATCTAGGAGCTACCTACTTGTGTGCAAATCCTGTCTTTCATGCAAGAACTAAACACATTGAGATTGATTTCCATTTTGTCAGAGAAAGAGTTGCCAGCAAACTATTAGACATCAGATTTATTTCTAGCAAAGATCAAATTGCAGATGGATTCACAAAGGCTTTACCTATCAAGGAGCTTAATGAGTTTAAACGTAATCTCAATCTTTCACAAGGTTGAGATTAAAGGGGGCTGTTAGAATTACTAGTAGTTTTATCCTTTTCTGTTTTTATCCCAATATGGAGTTATACTCAAATTGTTTTGTGTGTCCTTAATGGACTCTTGTAACAACTCTTGTAACACGTTGATATATTAACACGTATCCGTGCTGAGTCCAAGGCACGTTCCCACAAACCAAAATCTAATACAAGCTTGATGTATTCTTTTGCAATGAGGAATGGGACACCTCCCATGATGGTCACATCCTTCAAGCTCTTTCGTCCTCACTCTTCGACCATTGCCCCTTGCTCTTAGCATGTCGTCGTGGCCCCAAAATAGTGCGATCCTTTAGATTTGAATAATTTCGTGTCAAAATATCGGTCTTCTCTAAGGTGTCTAAAAGTCATGGGCCGAGCCTTCCTTGCACCCTGATCCTTATCACATAATTCACAACAAGCTTGTCACCACCGGGTAGCGCTTGAATCAAGGGAGCAAGGGTCTATTCTCGAATACAAAAATACAACTACATATGGCCCTTGACTTGGCCATCGAAAAGAAGATAACTATTCCTGGTTGAGCGTGACATTCGGGCTAGGCTTAAACAAAGAGTGTTGGGTCTTGCCACCCTCTATTGTGTCTGTAGAAAGCAACGAGCAAGAATCAACAATCTTAAGGAAGGCAATGCAAATACCAAAAAAAATCATCAAAAGGTAAACTCAATGAGGAAAAACTTAATTTTCAAGCTTAAGCACAACAATGGTTGGATTGCTTTGCATGAGGACAAACAATCGGTAGCTCAAGATCACTTTGTCGTGGCTATTGGGAGATGGCAATGAGTTCGTTGACCCTCGATTGTGGAAGTTTGAATCTCCCAATTATAAATATGGAGGATTTAGACGCGATGTTGGGAATATGCCCTAGAGTCAAACATGTATGATGATATTTTCCACTGTATTCATAATGATATTAAGTTGTTTATGTATAAACATCTGATGTGTATCATTGAATATGTGATTCAGTTGTGGAACTATACGTTCATATTGTTTGTACTAAATATCCTTGGTCATCGAGGTTGTGTTGGATACACAACTTAGACTAATGTAAAAGTCGGATGATGACTCGGTTTCACTAGTCATGGACATGGTGATGCTATTCTGACTTACACAGATTCATCTAAAGAGTTTAGCGAGTCAGATTGACCCATATTGAGGTACGATGAACACATCATCATTTGTATATCTCAATCAATATAATCCTTAGACCTAAGGTTGTTGCACAGTCCGAGCTGAGGATCATCGACTTAGATTCTGTCAAACGATGATTCGTAATTGACAGTTATAAAGGCAAAGTTTGGGGTGAGTGAGAATCAAGCTGCGTGGTGTGAATAACCAAGATGGAATTTTTTCCCTCCACTTGGAGAGATATTCTCTGGACCCTCTCGGATGATATAATTCGGAAAGAATGGCCATGCACGACTCGGTTAAGTGTTAACCGAGGCGATCGACTAAGAGTTAGTCGGATGAATCACTTATCTCAGATCGATAAGAGAGTCGGACTATTTAAGGGATGCCATTTATTCGCCTATAGTACGACAGGGTATATCGTGAGGCAAAAAGGACTCGGATGCAAGTCGCATTGGAAAGACATGTCGTCATGACTCTTTGGTACTTGGGAGTCAGTACATTCTGCTAGGAGCCGCTACCGACTGATCGATTGAGAGTCGGACTCCAATCATGTCCAAGTTACCATGAGCATGTGGGATCACACACTTAAGAGTGGGAGCAAGTTCGAATTGGATCTGAACCGGAAATCTGTTTGGGTTGGACCTGAACCGTATTTGGACTGAGTCAGTGAGTCGGACTCATAGTGACTAATATGGGATTTAGTGAATGGGCCACAAGTGAGTGGAGCCGCTTTCACTCCCTATATATAGTGGGGCGCAGAAACCCAGGAGGGTTAATGGTTAGGTAATTCCATGCGTTGGAAACCCTAGCTCCACAGCAGTCATGCCGCTGTAACGAACCTAGCAGTTCACCGCTGGCGCTCCTCCTTGTACGTGTGGATACCGACAACGGTGTTGTACGATCAGCACCATGACAATCGAGATTGGATCAGATCGTGAGGACTACATTAGAGCGATCTAGTGGTAATCCTCGTGACCTTCTACCTCAGCTAGATCTTGGGATCACCACGTTAGAGGAAAAGTTTGTTTTATCTCTATGTGGCCCAACGGTGGTATCAGAGAGATATCTTCTGGTTTTAGGCTCGAGATCTCGCATATGTGATATGCGGTTGGCTGTAGATTGAATCTATGTGCTATTTTGGTGGTCGGTCTATGAGATAGATCGGTTTTGTACGAGGTTGATTGGATCGACTATACTCAAGGAATGGATGATCTGGTTTCTATGATCATACCGCTACGGTCGTAGAACTATATACCCCTACCGGTCGGTTTCTGCCATCGGGGTAGACTGTGACACGTAAATCCAAAAGCGTTGATCGGAGATCAAAAGAGTTTGATCGAGTCAGAATAATGATCGGAATCCATGTTCGGAATGTAGATGAGATCTACATTTTTAGAAAAATCATGGGGCGCAGCCCGCACCTGCGAGGGGCATTGCCCCTTCGATCCCCGCCCGCTATCTGGCTAGCGGGACCGCCGGCTTCGCCCTATCATAGTGCCTTATATGTCGCTGCGAGTTTCACAACGTTGGTAGATATCGTATCTATGCATAACTTGTTTCTGCAGGTAGTTGTGGCTGGTATGGCTTATGTGCATGTGATGTGTGTAATTCATACGTGATATGCTAATCACAGTTTTGTCAGTCGGCCGGAGCCTAGGTGTTGTCATTTTACTGTATAACGACCTGCGTGTCGGATTCTCTATGTAATTTACTTTACTAAGCTAGTGTAGCTGTTTGGAGAACCCAGATGGCATGTAAGTCGATGTACATGTCAGCGACATGGGGTAAGACGGCAAGTGACAAGAGTTGGCACGAGACATATTATAGGATTTGTGGAGATAGAGATCGCCATGAAGAAATCCATGCCATTTCACATTATAATTGCTTTATTTTGTGTTGTTGTTGTTATGTCTCTGTTTTACCTTTATTAGATAGTCGATAAAATCTAATCCCTCAAAGAAGGTCTAGTCAATTTTCCCGCCAGTGTTTGCACCATCACAAGTCGGACATTTTTGGTAGTGGGCTCATAAAATTGAGGTGCTGCCAATTCTTTCCGACTAGATGGGTTCGAGTCGGACTGTCACATCCCAAGATTTTCCAAATCTTGTAATGTGAAAAACAAATGAATAAAATAAAACTTTGTTGTTTTTCAGGGTGAGAAGAAACTTTTTGATTCCAATTGGAAACCTTCAAACCTATTTGATCAAATAAAATCCTAAGAGGATTTAAAAAGGTAAATAAACAATAAAGCTAAAAATATTTAGAATTACTATTTTGAATCTTTTAAATAAAAAAAGATTGGGTTTTCAAATGAAAAGGAAGAAATTTAAATAAGGAATATTTTATAAGCCAAATTAAAACTTGGCCAAGTCTTTGAAATAAAATATTTCTATTTGATAAAAATAGTAAAGGTTTATTTAAATAAAATGATAAGGATTTAATATCCAAGTTTATTAAAAATAAAGGTTTCACTATTTTAATTAAACATCAAAACTTATTTATTTATTTTAAACAAGTTTTCCAAGTATTCCTTATTTTCAAATAAAACCTACTGATTTGGTTTTGATAATATTTAGATTTCAAAATGGAGTTTTGAATAAATCAAAATCTATTTGATTTAATAACAAAGGTCTATTCATTTAATTGTAAATGAACCCTAAAATAAAAATATTATTTTGGTCTTTGGACTTTGGTTTATGTTGTTAAACAGAACCAAATTCATTTGCAAAGTGTGGTGGAAGTTTGGATTGTTTTGAATGTTTGAATTGTTGTTTGAATTTCCAAAACAGAAAATAGAAATAGAAAAAGTTAAAGCAATTAGAAAGAAAAAATAGAATCAGACAGTAGCCCAACTCGTCCAGCCCAACAAGCCCAGTACCAGCCCAGCTACTCCCCACGCGTGAATCGTTTTTCACCTGAACCCGCACCCGCAGAGCGAATGACCAGTGGACCCTTTCCCCTCACTCTCTTTCTTGCTGATAGCAAGGTCCCACCTCTCCTGTTCGTCGTTTCCACCCGCCGCTGACCACGCCCGGCCGTTCCTGCCATTGAATGCTCGCGTTAATTCGCCGTAACACCGCAGTGATTCCGCTCTGCAAATGTGTCCTTTTAATCGCCTGCGCCTTCTCCTCCTTTCCCCTCAAACACCGTTGCACGAGAGCCACCAGGCTGCCCTTAATCGAAGTCGCACCGCCACTGCTCCGACCACCGTCCCCAGCCAATTCCGGCGACTCTACGCCACCCCTTGCCTCCCCAAGCACACGGGCACATTCCCCAGACCTAGGCGCTTCTCCCTGTGCCCTCTGTTCACTTGCGGGCGCCCCAGAGCGTCGACTCCGACCACCTCTGAGCACCACCGCGTCTGCTACTTTCTCCGGCGACGTCCCCTGGTAAGCACAGACCGCCCCACGCCCTCTCGTTCATGCTCTTGCACTCGCCACACTCGACTGCATCTAACCGTGTCCTCGTTTTGCCTCGGAGTGAACCACAGCGTCGCCCCCGACAACGACCAGAGCTGCCCGACGCCGTCCCCCACTCCGGCGAGAAATCCCGCTAGAACCAGAGCGCCCCTCGACGAGCTGACCGTACCTTGAGCATCAGAGCGTCACCGCGATCACTGTAAGCACCCTCACCTTCTTCTTTGCTTCCTGTAGCTGCCGTAGCGCCACCGCCTGACCGTGCACCGCCGCCCACCGCCGTCAGCGCCGCTCGTGTTTGGTCAAGCCAACCAGCACCTTTAGATTTCCATCTGACGGCCACGATAGATTCATTTAACGAAAAGGTACGGGCTAGTCTGAGCCGCGCGATCTATTTAGATCCAATGGCATGCATCGTTCGATCTGTGCGAGCCGGTATCGACCAGTAGAATTGCGCCGCGTGTCCAGCTTTTGTTTTAAAACATATTTTAGAATCAAATTTGTTTGCAAATTTGAAAACCTTGTAACTTTTGATCCACACGTACAAAATTTGCAAACTTTATATCAATGGAATCAGTGAAACAAGCCCTAGCCAACCATGCAATGTGTTTAGTAAAAAGCTTCTGGTAAAATGTTTGTTTTTGCAGAAACATCTGTATGCTTGTTTAGGTTATAAAAATAATTCCAAAATGTTTTTGAGGTTGAAATCTTTGCAAATTGGATTGTTGTGAACTTACTGACCCTAGGAACCAACCTATGGATTTAAAAAAAATGTATTTGGTGAAGATTAGAATTGAATAATTGAATTAGCCCATTTCTAGTCAAATAAAAATATTGGTTTTGTTATGGAAATGATTTTGAACAAAACCTTTGGAAAATGTTTTGATCCAAAGCTACTGACCCTAAACACCAAGTTTTGTGAACTAACAACTTATTTGGAGAACAATGTAAAATTGTTGCTTTGCTAAAAACAATTTCAATCACATGAAATAATGATTTCATTTAAAATGGTTTATAGGTAAAACCCTTTTTGCAAATAACTTGGCCACTTTGGAAAATGACCACTTTGAACCTTACAGTGAGTAGAACCTAGTAGAAACCACCTTTGCAAATAAAACTATCTTTTGCATGTTTACATGCATGACATATTTCCTATTATTTTATGTGTGTTTGATTGTTTGAATATTGGTTGGAATGTTAGTTGATATTGTGTTTGCTTGATTGATTTGTAGTGAAGTTAGAAAAGTGTGAAACTAGCAAGATCAAGAAGTGAACCAACATTCCCTACCAAAAAGGCAAGTGACACTATCATCTAAAGTCCTACTATTTTCATTGTACTTAGTGGATTTTGAAACATGCATGAAAAGAATTTCTATACTTATGCTATGCTAAATCCTAATAGGATACCCTTACATATTCCTTAGTGAAAACAATGTAGTTGTAAAATGCTTAGCCATGCAACATATTTTGAGAAGAGATACATGTTGAGATTTTATAAAGATGAGAAAATACTTGTGTTTTATATAATAAAACAAGTACTCAATGAACCACCTGGGTGGACAAGGATACTCAAGTCTTGGACAAGGTGGCAACAAAAGGAACCATGTCGATGGCAATCTCTTTGTGTTGTGCACCAAAAGAAAACCACCCAGGGACTTAGAGATTGAACATGTTTCTCCAATTGTGGCTTTCGTGTACAGCCACATGCTACATATGGCTCTGGCTTAGTCAACTACATTGGGAAGACCCATGCATTGTCTTCAGGTACTAAAAATGAGGGAACTCGAAACCCTACATGGGTGCCTGAAGACAAGCTAGCAATGGTGTATGGGAGGACCCTTTGGAAAGACTTCGTCACATTCTCAATCTGCCAGTACTCCATCTTGGTGAGTACTTATCCAGCGGCCACTGGTGGCAACGAGATGAGATTGTGTCATGTGGGTAAAGTGTACAACTTCTGCAGAAGATAAAAATCTAAGTACTTAGCCGTGTCCCCGGTTATGGACAATACTGAGCAACTAAAGCTTGAAGCTATGGGAAATCTCGACATTCCAATTTCTAAAAGAAAAACTTTAAAGTGACAACAAAAGACTTGAAGCACTTGGGGATTTACCAAGGAGCTCAAGAGATTTTGAGAAAAAACTTGAAGCACTTGGGGATTTACCAAGGAGCTCAAGAGATTTTGAGAAAAACTTGAAGCACTTGGGGATTTACCAAGGAGCTCAAGATATTTGAGAAAAACTTGAAGCACTTGGGGATTTACCAAGGAGCTCAAGAGATTTTGACAAAGACTTGAAACACTTGGGTATTTACCAAGGAGTTCAAAAAGATTTGACAAAGAATCAAAACTATTTTGAAAAGATAGGATAAATTATTGCTTTCTGCAAATGAGCCTAAAACCCTACTTAGCCAAATATGCATGTATTGATAGGATCCACTTATATTCTACATAGTAGTGAAACTTGCCAATACAATTCAAATGTATTGACCCTTGTGGCTGTAACTTGTAATGTTGCAGGTTTGATTGATATTAGTGAAGTTGATTGATATTAGTGAAGTTGATTGATTAGGATTACAAGTCTACAACCAACATGTTTGCCTGTGGCATTTTGAAGATGAAGGACCCCATGCTTATAGATATTCTGTTGCAATGTATTGTAATAGCCAAATGAGCTATGTAAGATGTAATAATATTATGTTATTCCTGGTTATAAAGTTGTATTATGACCTTTGTTTCTTGATATTACATCTTAACTGTGGATGCTAGCTATTGATCCAGGGACTAGCATTGTAAACACAGGGATCTCTACCTTATTAAAGGTTGGGAACCTTACAGATGGTATCAGAGCACTATGTTGCCTGTACGATTGTAACCCTTGGATTGGACAAAACCCCTTAGAGAAATAGGAGTTGTGTTTGTTCCAAAACTTATTTACAAACAATCTTGTAAACTCTTTCCTCAACCCTTTTGGTTTTGACTCTACATCTCTTCTATTTCAACTTGATGGAAAAACCTACCCCATGACCAAAGACTTCACCATGTGCAAAGGACTCCATCAACTCTAATGACTTCAACATCATCAACCCTAATGACTTCAACATATTCAACTCTAATGACTTCAACATCTTCAACTCTAATGACTTCAACATCTTCAGCATATTCACCAAGGACTTCAATCTTGGACGTCACTAAGGACAAGTGAGATAAGAAATATTGCTCAAGATTTGGAGACTAAGGAAACACAACTTAGAAGGAGACATCCTCACCTTTGAAGTTTTGTGACTAAGAATTTTTCCTAAGGAAACCATGATCTCATGCAAAAAGAATCAACCAAGAAGGAAGATCACAAGTGAACCATATAGATGGACCACCATATTTTAGTTAAGTCAATCACACTAACTTATGTGGTGTTACAAAAATATTTTGTTGCCCAGGTATGTGCTTGAACTTTGTTGTTTGAGTGAAAAGTTGTTTGTGATTGATTGCACCTTGTTTGTGTGAATTGTGAAGTGTGTGATTAGAACTATTTCCTTAGAAATGTTTTGCCTATTCTAATCTCAATTCAACCCAAACAGATGACTACTCCAAGAGACTCCAACATCAAGGTTGATGACAACAACACCAACCAAGAGGACAACATGGAGGAACTCATAGCAACCCAAAATCAGTTGAACCAAATGACAGCTCAGTTCATAGCCAACACCAGTGGGGAAGATCCAACCCTACAAGGATTTTTGGAAGACCAAGCCCAAATGTTGCATAAGGTGACAGACCAAATGCTCAACATGGAAAGCAATTTCAAGGATGACAAGGATGTTATTCTAAAAGGAGCCAAAGCTTGCAATATTTGTGGAGACAAGGATCACACTTCCAAGGAGCATGGAGATCAATGCCCCAACTGTGAAGAGAAACATCCTGTTGGCCAATGTCCCACCTCTCAAGCTACTTGCTACCTATGTGAAGGAAACAACCATGTCCCTATCCAATGCCCCATTTATTCCATAGTTGAACAAAGGAAACATGATGGAGTGCAACAAATGATTGCAAACTATCAAGAAGGATCTAAGTCTACCAAGAAGAATGATGACAAAGGAAAATCTCCACTTATACCTCCATGCAATACAACACAATTTAAAGGACCAAAGAAGAGGCATATGAATTATCCAAGGAGCAATAGAAGGTCCAAGAAACATGTAGACATTCCTACCTACCAGATAACATATGAACAACATGAACTAGATGCACTCCTAGCTTTGGAGAAGCCCAAAAAGAAAAAGAAGGACAAAAGCCATGTGCAATGTCATCATTGTAAAGAAATGGGACACTATTCCAGTGAATGTCCAGAGAAACAGAAGTATAAGGAAATTGGTCAAGTATGGTGCAACAACTGCAAGGAGCTAGGACATTATGCAACAACTTGTCCACAAGAGACACGTGAAGAACTCAAACTTATCATATGTTCCAATTGCAAAAACCCAGGACATTATGCAAGCAATTGTCCAGAAAAGATGAAGGACAAGATAAACAAGCCTATGAAGGATCTCAGCCTTGTCACATGTGACAAGTGTGGAAACAAAGGACACCATGCAGATGTTTGTCCAGAGAAGTTTCCCCAGGATCCCAAGAAGGCCAATATGTAATTTAGATGGAAAAAATTTAAGGGTGGTAGAACCCTAGATGCTTTGAGCCTACTTGTAACCCTAGCCTTCCCAAATCTCGGGACGAGATTTATTTTAAGGGTGGTAGCCTGTCACATCCCAAGATTTTCCAAATCTTGTAATGTGAAAAACAAATGAATAAAATAAAACTTTGTTGTTTTTCAGGGTGAGAAGAAACTTTTTGATTCCAATTGGAAACCTTCAAACCTATTTGATCAAATAAAATCCTAAGAGGATTTAAAAAGGTAAATAAACAATAAAGCTAAAAATATTTAGAATTACTATTTTGAATCTTTTAAATAAAAAAAGATTGGGTTTTCAAATGAAAAGGAAGAAATTTAAATAAGGAATATTTTATAAGCCAAATTAAAACTTGGCCAAGTCTTTGAAATAAAATATTTCTATTTGATAAAAATAGTAAAGGTTTATTTAAATAAAATGATAAGGATTTAATATCCAAGTTTATTAAAAATAAAGGTTTCACTATTTTAATTAAACATCAAAACTTATTTATTTATTTTAAACAAGTTTTCCAAGTATTCCTTATTTTCAAATAAAACCTACTGATTTGGTTTTGATAATATTTAGATTTCAAAATGGAGTTTTGAATAAATCAAAATCTATTTGATTTAATAACAAAGGTCTATTCATTTAATTGTAAATGAACCCTAAAATAAAAATATTATTTTGGTCTTTGGACTTTGGTTTATGTTGTTAAACAGAACCAAATTCAATTGCAAAGTGTGGTGGAAGTTTGGGTTGTTTTGAATGTTTGAATTGTTGTTTGAATTTCCAAAACAGAAAATAGAAATAGAAAAAGTTAAAGCAATTAGAAAGAAATAATAGAATCAGACAGTAGCCCAACTCGTCCAGCCCAACAAGCCCAGTACCAGCCCAGCTACTCCCCACGCGTGAATCGTTTTTCACCTGAACCCGCACCCGCAGAGCGACTGACCAGTGGACCTTTTCCCCTCACTCCCTTTCTCGCGGACAGCAAGGTCCCACCTCTCCTGTTCGTCGTTTCCACCCGCCGCTGACCACGCCCGGCTGTTCCTGCCGTTGAATGCTCGCGTTAATTTGCCGTAACGCTGCAGTGATTCCGCTCTGCAAATGCGTCCTTTTAATCGCCTGTGCCTTCTCCTCCTTTCCCCTCAAACACCGTTGCACGAGAGCCACCAGGCTGCCCTTAATCGAAGTCGCACCGCCACTGCTCCGACCACCGTCCCTAGCCAATTCCGGCGACTCTACGCCACCCCTTGCCTCCCCAAGCACACGGGCACATTCACCAGACCTAGGCGCTTCTCCCTGTGCCCTCCGTTCACTTGCGGGCGCCCCAGAGCGTCGACTCCGACCACCTCTGAGCACCACCGCGTCTGCTACTTTCTCCGGCGACGTCCCCTGGTAAGCACAGACCGCCCCACGCCCTCTCGTTCATGCTCTTGCACTCGCCACACTCGACTGCATCTAACCGTGTCCTCGTTTTGCCTCGGAGTGAACCACAGCGTCGCCCCCGACAACGACCAGAGCTGCCCGACGCCGTCCCCCACTCCGGCGAGAAATCCCGCTAGAACCAGAGCGCCCCTCGACGAGCTGACCGTACCTTGAGCATCAGAGCGTCACCGCGATCACTGTAAGCACCCTCACCTTCTTCTTTGCTTCCTGTAGATGCCGTAGCGCCACCGCCTGACTGTGCGCCGCCGCCCACCGCCGTCAGCGCCGCTCGTGTTTGGTCAAGCCAACCAGCACCTTTAGATTTCCATCTGACGGCCACGATAGATTCATTTAACGAAAAGGTACGGGCTAGTCTGAGCCATGTGATCTATTTAGATCCAACGGCCTGCATCGTTCGATCCGTGCGAACCGGTATCGACCAGTAGAATTGCGCCGCGTGTCCAGCTTTTGTTTTAAAACAGATTTTAGAATCAGATTTGTTTGCAAATTTGAAAACCTTGTAACTTTTGATCCACACGTACAAAATTTGCAAACTTTATATCAATGGAATCAGTGAAACAAGCCCTAGCCAACCATGCAATGTGTTTAGTAAAAAGCCTCTGGTAAAATGTTTGTTTTTGCAGAAACATTTGTATGCTTGTTTAGGTTATAAAAATAATTCCAAAATGTTTTTGAGGTTGAATTCTTTGCAAATTGGATTGTTGTGAACTTACTGACCCTAGGAACCAACCTATGGATTTAAAAAAAATGTATTTGGTAAAGATTAGAATTGAATAATTGAATTAGCCCATTTCTAGTCAAATAAAAATATTGGTTTTGTTATGGAAATGATTTTTGAACAAAACCTTTGTAAAATGTTTTGATTCAAAGCTACTGACCCTAAACACCAAGATTTGTGAACTAACAACTTATTTGGAGAACAATGTAAAATTGTTGCTTTGCTAAAAACAATTTCAATCACATGAAATAATGATTACATTTAAAATGGTTTATAGGTAAAACCCTTTTTGCAAATAACTTGGCCACTTTGGAAAATGACCACTTTGAACCTTACAGTGAGTAGAACCTAGTAGAAACCACCTTTGCAAATAAAACTATCTTTTGCATGTTTACATGCATGACTTATTTCCTATTATTTTATGTGTGTTTGATTGTTTGAATATTGGTTGGAATGTTAGTTGATATTGTGTTTGCTTGATTGATTTGTAGTGAAGTTAGAAAAGTGTGAAACTAGCAAGATCAAGAAGTGAACCAACATTCCCTACCAAAAAGGCAAGTGACACTATCATCTAAAGTCCTACTATTTTCATTGTACTTAGTGGATTTTGAAACATGCATGAAAAGAATTTCTATACTTATGCTATGCTAAATCCTAATAGGATACCCTTATATATTCCTTAGTGAAAACAATGTAGTTGTAAAATGCTTAGCCATGCAACATATTTTGAGAAGAGATACATGTTGAGATTTTATAAAGATGAGAAAAGACTTGTGTTTTATATAATAAAACAAGTACTCAATGAACCACCTGGGTGGACAAGGATAATCAAGTCTTGGACAAGGTGGCAACAAAAGGAACCATGTCGATGGCAATCTCTTTGTGTTGTGCACCAAAAGAAAACCACCCAGGGACTTAGAGATTGAACATGTTTCTCCAATTGTGGCTTTCGTGTATAGCCACATGCTACATATGGCTCTGGCTTAGTCAACTACATTGGGAATACCCATGCATTGTCTTCAGGTACTGAAAATGAGGGAACTCGAAACCCTACATGGGTGCCTGAAGACAAGCTAGCAATGGTGTATGGGAGGACCCTTTGGAAAGACTTCGTCACATTCTCAATCTGCCAGTACTCCATCTTGGTGAGTACTTATCCAGCGGCCACTGGTGGCAACAAGATGAGATTGTGTCATGTGGGTAAAGTGTACAACTTCTGCAGAAGATAAAAATCTAAGTACTTAGCCGTGTCCCCGGTTATGAACAATACTGAGCAACTAAAGCTTGAAGCTATGGGAAATCTCGACATTCCAATTTCTAAAAGAAAAACTTTAAAGTGACAACAAAAGACTTGAAGCACTTGGGGATTTACCAAGGAGCTCAAGAGATTTTGAGAAAAAACTTGAAGCACTTGGGGATTTACCAAGGAGCTCAAGAGATTTTGAGAAAAACTTGAAGCAGTTGGGGATTTACCAAGGATCTCAAGAGATTTGAGAAAAACTTGAAGCACTTGGGGATTTACCAATGAGCTCAAGAGATTTTGACAAAGACTTGAAACACTTGGGGATTTACCAAGGAGTTCAAAAATATTTGACAAAGAATCAAAACTATTTTGAAAAGATAGGATAAATTATTGCTTTCTGCAAATGAGCCTAAAACCCTACTTAGCCAAATATGCATGTATTGATAGGATCCACTTATATTCTACATAGTAGTGAAACTTGCCAATACAATTCAAATGTATTGACCCTTGTGGCTGTAACTTGTAATGTTGCAGGTTTGATTGATATTAGTGAAGTTGATTGATTAGGATTACAAGTCTACAACCAACATGTTTGCCTGTGGCATTTTGAAGATGAAGGACCCCATGCTTATAGATATTCTGCTGCAATGTATTGTAATAGCCAAATGAGCTATGTAAGATGTAATAAAATTATGTTATTCCTGGTTATAAAGTTGTATTATGACCTTTGTTTCTTGATATTACATCTTAACTGTGGATTCTAGCTATTGATCCAGGGACTAGCATTGTAAACATAGGGATCTCTACCTTATTAAAGGTTGGGAACCTTACATGGACTCTTACAAAAGAAACACTCGGTAAGCTAGACTGGTCTATCACAACGGTTGTGGGACTCTAGGAAAAGTCAGACGGGAGCCGGGGCATGAGATGCCACTCGACCAATAGGAGTTGTAGGAGATAGGATTGACAAGGAGTTGTCTATCTAGATCACTTGGCGGCTAGCGATGATGCTAAAGATCACTAGCCGACTTGCTTATTTAGGATCCTGAATCAGTAAGTAACCATCAGAGGGGTGTTGGTTCTAGTGGGAGCATAAGTATTAAAATGTTTAATATGCTTGCTATTTTATGAATACATGTCTTAAGTATTTTGCATATTTTTCTTTGTAGATCATGGCACCAAGTAACAGTCACCCTCAGATATCCGATTTTGCTTTGAGAACTATTCTTGAGAAAGAAAAACTAAATGACAATAATTTTACCAACTGGTATCGAAATCTGAGAATTGTTCTCAAACAAGAAAAGAAGGACCATGTCCTAGACAACCCACTTCCAGATGAGCCGGATGAGAATGCGACTATCGCTACCACCAATGCCTACCGTCGGGCTAAGGATGAGTGATACGTCAGAAACATATCTATAATTTTTGATGTTCCATGCTTGTTTAGTATCTACATTGCTTCGCTTTGTCTACACTTTGAGGTGTTTTTATACGCTTTCTGGTACTAACCTATTAACAAGATGCCACAGTGCGAGTTGTCTGCTTTCTGCTATTTTTGGTTCCAGAAAAGCTAGTAAAGAAATATTCTCAGAACTGGACGGGACAAAATCCGAAGTCAATATTTCACCGAGGAGAACACGGAGTCCAGAGAAGAGACGGAGGGGAGCCACAGGGCGGCCGCACCCCCCTCCCAAGCACATGCCCACCCTAGGTCAAGCCTGGGCAGGGTCCTGCCTCGCCTATAAGAAGCCCCCGATGCCTAAACCCTAAATACCCGATTAATATTCCACGAAACCCTCTGTAGTCGCCGCCACCATCGTCCCTAGATCGGGGAGATTTTAAGATCTTCTTGGCACCCTGCCGGAGGGGAGATCATCCTGGAGGCCTTCTTCTTCATCATGCCAGCCTCCGGTATGAAGCATGAGTAGTTCGGCCTTGGACTACGGGTCCATGTAGTAGCTATATGGTTGTATCTCCTCCTTTGTGCTTTCATGTCTAGATCTTGTGAGCTCCATTCATGATCAAGATATCATCTATTTGTAATCATGCATGTTGTGTTTGTGGGGATCCAATGGATATTGAGATTACTATGTCAGATTGATTAATGGTTTTGTCTTATTGATTCTATCATGTTTGTGTTGTTTGTGATCTTGCATGCTCTCTATTGTTAGTAGCTATCTTGGCCAAGTAGTTGCTAGTGACTCCAAGAGGGGGTATTTATGCTCGATAGTGGGTTCATGCCTCTATTTAATCTAAGAGAAGTGATAGAAATATCTAAGGTTGTAGATGTGTTGTTGCCACTAGGCAGAAAACAATGGTATCTTGTTCATGGAACAAGTGGATTGTTTACCTTACACACTTTGCTTAAAGCAGTTGTCTATTGCTTGCAACTTAATACTGGAGGGGGTTCGGATGATAACCCAAAGGTGGACTTCTAGTCATAGATGCAGTTGGATGGCGGTCTATGTATCTTGTTGTATTGACCAATCGAATCTTATAGGATCTTGATGTCTAGTATTGCATTGTTATGCCTTACTCAGTACTATCAATTTCCCTGTTGTAATTTGTTTACCCGGTGTTTGTTTATATAAGGAGAGCACCTCTAGTGAACTATGGACCCCGGTCCAATCTTTACCATTGATACATCTTTCACTGTTACTATTTGCTTTCTACAAACCACTGTTACCTTCCACACCATATAGTTAATCCTTTGTTACAGAAAACCAGTGAGATTGACAGCCTCACTATTCGTTAGGGCAAAGTCTTGAGTTTGTGTTGTGCAGGTCTCCAAGTTGATTGCAACACCTTTGAGTCGTTTCCTTCCTCCTACTGGTTCGATAACCTTGGTTTCTTACTGAGGGAAAACTTGTTGTTGTGCTACATCACACCTTGCTCTTGGGGTTTCCCGATGAAGCACTTCATGTTGATACAACGCCATCATCAAGCTTTTCTAGCGCCGTTGTCGGGGAGGCTAAGGACATCTTCACAAGGGGAGTCCTTCTCAACCTTTCTCTTCACTTTGTTTTTGGTTTGCTTAGTTTCTTTTGCTTGGTTTTGTTTGCCTCTTTTTATCAAAAACTCCAAAAAAAATAGTTTAGTTTGGTTTGTTTTATCTTATCAAAAACACAAAAAAATTAGTCCCTGCTTCTGTTGGCTTGCTCAAATTTTGCCAAAATGAACTCTGCTGAGAACACCAAGTTGTGTGACTTCACTAGCACAAAAAAAAATGATTTCCTAAGCACTCCTATTGCTCCACATGCTCCTGATGCTACCTTTTATGAAATTAATCCTACTTTGTTGAATCTTGTGATGAGAGAGCAATTTTCTGGTGCTAGATCTGACGATGTTGTTGCCCATCTCAATAACTTTGTTGAACTTTGTGAGATGCAAAAGTATAAGGATGTAGATGGAGATATTATTAAGCTCAAGTTGTTTCCTTTCTCCTTGATAGGAAAAGCTAAAGAATGGTTGCTATCCTTGCCTAGAAATAGTATTGATTCTTGGATTAAGTGCAAAGATGCTTTTATTGGAAAGTACTACCCTCCTGCTAAGATTATATCTATGAGAAGTGATATTATGAAATTTAAACAACTTGATAATGAAAATGTTGCTCAACCTTGGGAAAGAATGAAATCTTTGGTTAAGAATTGTCCCACTCATGGATTTACTGCTTGGATGATTATCCAGACTTTTTATGCAGGTTTGAACTTCTCTTCAAGAAACTTGTTGGATTCAGCTGCTGGAGGTACCTTTATGACCATCACCTTGGGTGCTGCAACAAAACTCCTTGATAATATGATGGTTAATTATTCTGAATGGCACACTAAGAGAGCTCCACATGGTAAGAAGGTAAATTATGTTGAAGAAACCTCCTCTTTGAGTGATAAGATTGATGTTATCATGGCTATGCTTGTTAATGGGAAACCTCCTCTAGATCCAAATAATGTTCCCTTAGCCTCTTTGGTTGCTCAATACTAGTAAGTTGATGTGAACTTCATTAGGAATAATAATTTTGGCAACAATGTTTATGGTAACAACTACAGGCCTTATCCTCCTAATGGAAATACTTATCATGGTAGATCTGGAATGCCTAGTGAAGATAGGATTCTAGAAGTTGAAAGATCCACTAAAAACTTCATGCAAATGCAATATGAGCAAAACAAGATATTCACAAAAATTATGGAAGAACAATCTGTTATCTTGAAAAATATTAGTCATCACCTTGAGAATCTAAATAGAGAAATTCCTAGTTTACAGTCAAAAATTTTGAGTGCTGAGAAAAATATTCCCTCTTTGTCTGAAGCACGGTTCTCTTTGATTAATAAAATGGCTGCTAAACCTGAAACCATGGAAAGTACCTTTGCTGCTACTCATGCCATACAAGTTACTATTGATGAAAATGTTAGATTGTTAGCCCAACTTCATGCTAAGTGGGAAAGGGAAGCTGAAACTGCTAGAAACAATAGTGTGTGTACCATCACCACTGCCAATATGGATACCACTATACCACAAGAAGTCTCTATTCCTCCTCCTACAATACCTAAGCCCAATGAGTCTACTACTAGT
Organism: Avena sativa; assembly: GCA_916181665.1. NCBI lineage: Eukaryota > Viridiplantae > Streptophyta > Magnoliopsida > Poales > Poaceae > Avena > Avena sativa. The sequence goes on from OV702283.1 coordinate 426,236,827, forward strand.
GACGCTAAGTTTGACTTTGATCTTGATGGTTGCAATATTTCTGAAGTGATTATGTTCCTGCAAAAGCTTGCTAGAAGTCCTGATGCTAGTGATATGCATGTTGCTTTCACCAAACACATTACAGATGCTCTTGTTAAAATTAAGGAAGAGAAGCTAAAACACAAAGCTTCTATTCCTAGGAAAGTAGAAGATAGTTGGGAACCCATTATTAATATGCAAGTGAATTACTTTGATCTCAAAGCTTCATGTGATCTTGGTTCTAGTGTCTCTATTATGCCTAGGAAGATTTATGAAATGCTTGATTTGCCACCTTTGGAAGATTGTTATTTGGATGTCCCACTTAATGATAATGCTAAGAAGAAACTCATGGGAAGTGTTAATGATGTTCTAATTATGGTTAACAATGCTTATGTCCCTGTTGATTTCTATGTTTAGGATGTTGAATACAATGCTTCCTGTCCTATTACTTTGGGAAGACCTTTTCTTAGAACTGTTGGTGCCATCATTTATATTAAAGAAGGCACCATTAAATATCAATTTCCATTCAAGAAAGGTATTGAACACTTCCCTATGAGGAGAGAGAAGTTGCTTTTTGTAGGGGTTCATAGCATGGAAAACAAAAAAATTCTACCGCATGCACACAAACAAGCCAAGATCTATCTACTAGATTGTAGCAACGAGTCGATTAGAGTACTCACCCTCGAAGATTCCAAAGCGGTTAACGAGAGTAGATTCTCGTGGATGATGTAGTTGTACACTTGCCGATCTTAAGATTGCGTAGACGATCCTTCCGGCGCTGCGTTCCGGCAGCGCTTACGTAGTCAGTCACACGTTCGGTACTCGATGAAGACCTTCCTCTCCCTTGTTCTAGTAGGCACCGGAGGTTGTAGTTCTCCCCTCGCGATTCCGGCAGCACGACGACGTGGTGTCGAAAGTAGAGGGAAGATCCCGCAGGGCTTTGCCTAATCCGGTGCGAGTTATGGTGGATCTAGGGTTTCCGGCGATCTTGGTTTAGAAGGCCGGAGAGGAGGAGGAGGTGTCAGCGGTGGCTAGGGCGACGACGACGGGCCAGCGGCGGCGCTGGGCGGCGGCGCACGGTGGGGAGGGCTAGGTTGTGTGGCCTTTGGGGCAGCCCTCCCCCTCTATTTATGAGAAGGACTCTTCTTCCACTAGGAAACTATTGTTCCAGTTTGACTTTTCAAACCTCCCTTTTGACTTTCAATTTAGAGTTTTAATTCTCTCTCGCAAATGCCAACCAAGTGACCTAGGACATGATCCAATCATTCCACTTACCCATGAGACATTCATGGACCATTCCCCTTCCGGTCCGGTGAACCTTTTAGAACCTTCTAGAACCTCTCCGATGAAAATATCGAAATCATTCCCGAACTCCGGAATCGGACTTTCCTTATATGAATCTTATTCTCCGGACCATTTCGGATCTCCTCGTGATATCCTGGATCCTATCTCAGACTCCAAAAAACATTCGGTTTTCCTACTTACATTCCATATCTACTAAACAACATCGAATCCTTAAGTGTGTCTCCCTACGGTTCGTGAATTATGCGGACATGACCGAGACACTTCTTCGATCAATAACCAATAGAGGAATATGGAAATTCATATGACTCCCACATATTTCTACAATTACTTTGCGATCGAATGAACCACTTACATACGATACCAATTTCCCTTTGTCTCGCGATAGTTTACTTATCCGAGGTTTGATCGTCGGTATATCTGCATACCTAGTTCAACCTCGTTACTGATAAGTACTCTTTTCTCGTTCCCGTGATATGTGATCCCTTGTGAGCCAGTCACATGCTTGCAAGCTAATGAGATGACATTCCACCGAGAGGGCCCAGAGTATATATATCCGTCATATGGATGGACAAATCCCACTCTTGATCCATGTGCCTCAACACATACTTTCCAAACACTCAATGCCACCTTTATAGCCACCCAATTATGGTGTGGTGTTTGATGTCATCAAAGCATCCTTCCAGTGATGGCGATTAACATGATCTCATGGTCGAAGGAATTAGGTTACTATGTATCAGAAAGCTTATAGCAAACAAACTATTGGAATGACTTGATCTTTATGCTACACTTATCTATAGGAGTATGTCCATCATACCATTCTCCTAATGATATGATCTTGTTGTTAATAACATCTCAATGTTCATGATCGAGAAACCACGATCATCCATTAACCAACAAGCTAGTATTATAAAGAGGCTTTACCAGGGACTCTAATTTAGTTTACAAATCACACAAGTATTAATGTTTCTGGTTAATATTATTATAGCATGAATGTAAACATTTATCATAAACACAAAGATATAATAATAACCTCTTTTATTATTGCCTCTAGGGCATATCTCCAATAGTATCCCACTTGCACTAGAGTTAACTAATCTAGATTACATGGTAATATACCGAACACCCTTGGCGGTTTGGTGCTGGTCATGTTTTGCCCTCGGGAGAGGTTTAGTCATCGGATCCGCCACATTCAGATCTGTGTGTACTTTGCAAATATTTATGTCACCATCTTGGACATGCTCTCGAATAGCGTGAAAACGTAGCTTGATGTGCTTCAGCTTCTTGTGTGACCTTGGTTCTTGCGCATTGGCTATGGCGCCCGTGTTACCACAATAGATAGACATTGGGTACAACGCACTTGGAACCACACCGAGCTCTGTAAGGAACTCCTTCATCCATATTGCCTCTTATGAAGCCTCCGAAGTAGCTATGTATTCCAATTTGGTTGAATATCTCGCCACAACGCTTTGCTTTGCACTCCTCCAGCTAACTGTTGCACCATTCAAAGTAAATACATATCTAGATTGAGATTTAGAATCATCCGGATAGGTGTTCCAACTAGCATCGGTGTAACCATTAACAACGAGTTGTTCATCACCTCCATAAGAAAGAACCATATCCTTAGTTCTTCTCAAGTACTTAAGGATGTTTTTGACCGCTGTCCAATGATCCACTCCTAGATCACTTTGATATCTGCTAGTCAAACTAACAACATATGCAATGTCGGTTCTTGTACATAGCATGGAATACATAAGAGATCCTATGGCTGAGTCATAGGGAGTCTTACTCATCCTTTCTCTATCTTCTGCCGTTGCAGGACTTTGAGTTTTACTCAAGGTCGTATTGGGCAACATGGGCAAGAACCCTTTCTTGCTATCTTCCATTCCAAAACTCTTTAGAACTTTGTCCAAATATGTACTCTGTGACAATGATATTAGGTGTCTCGATCTATCTCTATAAATCTTTATGCCTAATATGTAAGCTGCTTCACCAAGATCTTTCATTGAAAAACTATTATTCAAATAATCCTTGACACTATTAAGAAGCTCTACATCATTCCCAGTCAACAATATGTCATCTACATATAGTATTAAGAATGCTACAGAGCTCTCACTCACTTTCTTGTAAATACAAGCTTCTCCATAAGTTTGTATAAAACCAAAACTTTTGATTACCTTATCAAAACGTTGATTCCAACTCCGGGATGCTTGCTTCAATCCATAAACAGACCGTTGAAGTTTGCACACCTTGTTAGCATCTTTAGGATCGACAAAACCTTTGGGTTGTACCATATACAACTCTTCATCAATGTCTCCATTGAGGAACACCATTTTGACATCCATCTGCCATATCTCATAATCATAAAATGCAGCGATTGCTAATAGAATCCTCACAGACTTTAGCTTTGATACCGGTGAGAAAGTCTCATTGTAGTCAACTCCTTGAATTTGTCGAGACCCTTTTGCGACAAGTCGAGCTTTATAGACAGTAACATTACCATCAGCATTTGTTTTCTTCTTGACAATCCATTTGTTCTCGACAGCCTTTCAACCATCTGGTAAGTCCACCAAAGTCCATACTTGGTTTTCGTACATGGATCCAATCTCGGATTTTATGGCTTCTTGCCATTTATTGGAATCTGGCTCATCATCGCTTCCTCATATGTCGGAGGGTCATCGGTGTTGTCCACCAACATGACACTCATAACGGGATCATACCAATCAGGAGTGGTACGAGTTCTCATTGACCTGCGAGGTTTCGTAGTAACTTCAACCGAAGTTTCATGATCAACATCATTAGCTTCCTCTCTCATTGGTGTAGGCGCCACATGAACTACTTCCGGTGCTGAGCTACTCTCAAGTCCAAGAGAAGGTTCAATAACCTCGTCGATTTCTACTTTCCTTCCAGTCACTTCTTTTGAGAGAAACTCCTTCTCTAGAAAGGATCCATTTTTAGCAACGAAGATTTTGCCCTCGGATCTATGATAGAAGGTATACCCAATAGTTTCCTTCGGGTATCCTATGAAGACGCATTTTTCCGCTTTGGGTTCAAGCTTGTCTGGCTGTAACTTCTTTACATAAGCTTCGCAACCCCAAACTTTAAGGAACGACAATTTAGATTTCTTCCCAAACCATAATTCATACGGTGTCGTTTCAACGGATTTAGATGGTGCCCTATTTAAAGTGAATGCGGTTGTTTCTAATGCATAACCCCAAAACGATAGCGGTTAATATGTAATTGACATCATAGAATGAACCATATCTAAGAGAGTTTGATTACGACGTTCGGACACACCATTATGTTGTGGTGTTCCCGGCGGTGTCAATTGTGAAATTATTACGCATTTCCTCAAATGCTCGCCAAAATCGTAACTTAGATATTCACTTCCACGATCAGATCATAGAAATTTAATATTCTTGTTACGTTTATTCTCTACCTCGCTTTGAAATTCCTTAAACTTCTCCAAAGTTTCGGACTTATGTTTCAGGAAATACATATACCCATATCTACTCAAGTCATCCGTGAAGGTAAGAACATAACGATAACCACCGCGCTATGCTACATTCATTGGACCACACACATCGATATGTATGATTTCCAATAAGTCCGTAACTCACTCCATCATACCAGAAAATGGAGTCTTAGTCATTTTACCCATCAGACATGCTTCGCATCTTTCAAGTGATTCGAAATCAAGTGATTCAAGAAGTCCATCGGAATGGATATTCTTCATACGCTTCACTCTAATGTGACCAAGACGACAGTGCCACATATAGGTCGAGTTATCGCTCAATTTCAAACGTTTAGCTTCAATGTTATTAATGTGTGTATTTCTACGATCGAGATTCAATAAGAATAGACCATCTACCAAAGGTGCGTGTGCATAAAACATATTACTCATATAAATCGAACAACCATTATTCTCGAACTTAAACAAGTAACCGTCTCGCAATAAACATGATCCGGATATAATGTTCATGCTCAACGCAGACACCAAATAACAATTATTTAAGTATAAAACTAATCCCGATGGTAGATGAAGAGGTAGCGTGCCGACCGCAATGACATCAACCTTTGATCCATTTCCAACGTGCATCGTCACCTTGTTCTTCGCTAGTTTCCATCTATTATCCAGCACCTGTTTCGAGTTACAAATATGAGCAACCGAACCAGTATCAAATACCCAGGCACTACTACGAGTACTAGTGAGATACACATCAATAACATGTATATCGGATATACCTTTCTTATTGATGTTGCCGTTCTTCAAATCCGCCAAGTACTTAGGGCAATTCCGCTTCCAATGACCTTCTCCCTTGCAGTAAAAGCACTCAGTATCAGGCTTAGGCCCAGCCTTGGTCTTCTTCGCCGGCGCGGTAACTTTCTTACCGCCCTTCTTGAGGTTTCCCTTTTTCTTAGACTTGCCTTGCTTCTTGAATTTGGTGGTCTTATTGACCATCAACACTTGGTGCTCTTTCTTGATCTCCACTTCCGCAGACATTAACATGGAGAAGAGTTCAGACAACGATTTGTCCATGTTTTGCATATAGTAGTTCATCACAAAGTTCTTGTAACTTGGTGGTACTGATTGGAGGACATGGTGAATCCCCAAAGCATTAGGAATCACTATACCCAAGCTTTGAAGCTTGCTTGCGTGCCCAGACATCTTAAGCATGTGCTCACTGACGGAGCTGTCCTCTTCCATCTTGCAGTTAAAGAACTTTTCAGAAGCCTCATAACTCTCAACTTCCGCGTGAGCCTCAAATATCATTTTGAGTTCACGGACAATATCATGTGGGTCATGGTTCTCAAACCTTTTCTGAAGCTCCGATTCCAAACCATTCAAGATAGCACACTGAACTGTGGAGTACTGATTCTTCCGAGTGAGGAAAACATTCTTCACCTCATCGGTAGCATCAGCTGCAGGTGGGTCACCCAGCAGTGCATCCAGCACATAGGTCAAATTACCAGCATTGAGGACAATCCTCAAGTTGCGGAACCAATCCGCGAAGTTGCTTCCATTGTTTTTCAACTTTTGTTTCTCTAGTAATGCATTAAAATTGATGGTAGGGGCCGCCATTGATCTACAACATATTTGCAATAGTTTAGACTAAGTTTATGACAAATTGAGTTCTAATTAATAGTTAAATTAATCTAGGTGAACTCCCACTCAAAACAATATCCCTCACATTGTTTTAGTGATCACACGAACCAAATCCACCACATCAAAACCGATCATCACGAGAGTTGATGTAGCTTCAATGACGAACAATCAACATGTTCATCATATCTACTATATGACTCATGCTTTACCTTTCGTTGATCCGTGTTCCGGGACCATGTATGTACATGCTAGGATCGTCAAGATCAAACCTTAGCTTCCACATGAGCAAATCTGGCTTGCTCTCGTTGTATACACTCGCAGAATCTAACACATCCGATCATCACGTGGTGCTTCGAAACAACGAGCTTTAGCAACGGTGCTAACTAAGGATGAGCACTTTATAACTTGAAATTTTGTGCTAGAGGGATCATCTTATAATGCTACCGTCGCGAACTAAGCAATACAAGATGCATAAAAGGATTAACATCACATGCAATTCATAATATGTGATATGATATGGCCTTTCTTCTTGTGCTTCCGATCTCCATCTTCAAGCACGAACATGATCTCCATCATCACCGTCATGGCGTCAAGGTCAATGGCACAGCTTCATGGTTGTCGTCCACCAGCATCAACTATTACAACTACTTTGAATAATAGACACGCAGGTCTTAACGGAATTAAAAGACAACCATATGGCTCCTGCCGGTGGCCGACTTACAATAAGGAACATTGCATCCATCATATATAATCACAATCATGGCCATATCACATCACAGCACACCCCTGCAAAACAAAGTTAGACGCCTCTAATTTTCTTTGCATGTTTTACGTAGTTTGGGGCTTTCAATAAGTGTCGTTCTAACTTACGAACAAGAACCACAACGTTGATACTAGTATTGTCAATCACCCGTTGTAAATTGAATCTTAACTATGTTGGGAGAAACAGGCACCCGCAAAGCCACTTTCAATTTAGAGCTTTAATTCTCTCTTGCAAATGCATAACCAAGTGACCTAGGACATGATCCAATCATTCCACTTACCCATGACACATTCATGGACCATTCCCCTTCTGGTCTAGTGAACCTTCTAGAACCTCTCCGATGAAAACATCGAAATCATTCCCGAATTCCGGAATCGGATTTTCCTTATATGAATCTTATTCTCCGGACCATTCCAGATCTCCTCGTGATATCCTAGATCCTATCCGACACTCCGAACAACATTCAGTTTCCCTACTTACATTCCATATCTACTAAACAAAATCGAATCCTTAAGTGTGTCTCCCTACGGTTCGTGAATTATGCGAACATGACCGAGACACTTCTCCGATCAATAACCAATAGAGGAATCGGGAAATTCATATGACTCCCACATATTTCTAAAATTACTTTGTGATCGAATGAACCACTTACATACGATACCAATTTCCCTTTGTCTCGCGATAGTTTACTTATCCGATGCTTGATCGTCGGTATCTCTGCATACCTAATTCAACCTCGTTACCGATAAGTACTCTTTTCTCGTTCCCGTGATATGTGATCCCTTGTGAGCCAGTCACATGCTTGCAAGCTAATTAGATGACATTCCACCGAGAGGGCCCAGAGTATATCTATTCGTCATATGGATGGAAAAATCCCACTCTTGATCCATGTGCCTCAACACATACTTTCCGAACACTCAATGCCACCTTTATAGCCACCCAATTACGGTGTGGTGTTTGATGTCATCAAAGCATCCTTCCGGTTATGGTGATTAGCATGATCTCATGGTCGAATGAATTAGGTTACTATGTATTAGCAAGCTTATAGCAAACGAACTATTGAAATGACTTGATCTTTATGCTACGCTTATCTATAGGAGTATGTCCATCATACCATTCTCCTAATGATATGATCTTGTTGTTAATAACATCTCAATGTTCATGATCGAGAAACCACGATCATCCAATAACCAACAAGCTAGTATTATAAAGAGGCTGTACCAGGGACTCTAATTTAGTTTACAAATCACACAAGTATTAATGTTTCCGGTTAATACTATTATAGCATGAATGTAAACATTTATCATAAACACAAAGATATAATAATAACATCTTTTATTATTGCCGCTAGGGCATATCTCCAACACTTTTTGCTCCTCCTTTGAAAGTAAGGTTTGATGTTAATGCTTCTTCATTTGAAAATACTTGATTTCTTGGCGTTAAAGAAAAGTACTTGTTGGGAGATAACCCAAGAGTTTTCTTGAGTCTTGGAAGTTATTACTTCAGTAATGACCTTTCCTTATCCTTTTTGTTTGCTTTTTGTGCCAAGAATGACCTCTAATGAGAGGGAAGTAAGATTTGGGGAGTTGTTGTCCCGAAACAGATTTTTTTGCTCCACCATAAAAATTCGTGAGGAGTCTATGTAAGTCGGATTGAGCTTAAAATTTACGAATAAATCCCCCAGTATGTTAGCTAACTTTCGTTAGTTCAACACTTTTTTATTGGAGCAACAGAAGGTCTTCGAACAAATCATTTTCTACCTGCTGGTCTGTTTTGACAGATTTCTGCCATTATTTGCATCTGCTTCTTATTGATTCCTTTTTGGGTTGTTTTTGGGAAATTGAGATTTTTTAGGGAATTGCTACAGTAGCTTGTGTTTTTAGTGAAAGTTTTGCTGTTCTAAAGCTAAACCCAAGGGTCTATTATCTTTTGAATACACTAATGTTGCTAATGAAGATTGTGTGAAGTTTTGTATGAAGGAAAAATTTCAGGTGTAGAAAGAGAATGATGTAATGAGATGAAGAATGGACAAAATCTCAAACTTGGGGATTCCACCCCGGTGTCACCCCAAGAAATATCCAAGAGGTACAAGCGTTAAAGCTTGGGGATGCCCAAGGCATCCCCTTCTTTATCAATAAAAAGCTCAGGTCTTTCTAGACACTTCGTTTTTATTATTTCATGCACTGTTGTGTTGTTCTTGGAGCGTCTTAGTTTCGTTTGCTTTGCTTAGTTTGTTTAGTTTGCTTGAATAAAGTAGTTTGGAGCCCCGTTATCGCCGTGTTGTTTCAAATAAGTTGATTGGTGTTGGAAAGGAGTAGAAATTCTTGCTTGAAAGAGTGCAAGAGGAGCTTGCTTTGACTATGACTTAGAATTTAGCATGTCATGCTAGGTGTTGTTTTAACCTTATGCTTAGTTATTATTGCTATAGCATGACTTGTTCCAAACAATTGTTATTGCTTAGTGTGCCTTGAAAGAATCATGCGTTGTTTTAGCATGCAAAAGCATAGTATTATGGTATTCTCCTTTGATGCTTTGTTTGGGTTGACTTAGCACATGCTCACACCATGTTATGACTATGAACAAGTCACCATAGCCTCTATGATCATTTAGTCCTTGACTTGTAGTACCACTCTATGCTTTGATTAGTAATGTTTTTGTCGCTCTGCATGATTATGGCCATTATTGCTCTCTTAGTTGGTTGCTCCCAGTCTTTTGCTAGCCTCCACTTGTATGAGTAAGCTCTACTCATGCTTCCAAATCCCAAGAAACCAAGTTATTCCAAAGTGTCCACTATAAGTTCCTATGCATGGTGTGTTACACCATTCCAAGTTGATGACGCCCAGCACTGTCATGGGACGCTTCGTTGGAAACCCCAAGAGCAAGGTGTGATGAGCACAGCAACAAGTTATCCCTCACTAAGAAACCGAGGTTATCGAACTAGTAGGACGAAGGAAACGTCTCAGAGGTGTTGCAAGCAACATGGAAACCTTCACAACACGAACTCAAGACTTTGCCCCAACAAATTAGTGAGGTTGTCAAGCTCACCGGTTTGCCGTAACAAAGGATTAAACGTATGGTGTGGAAGGTAATGGTTTGCAGCAAGTAAACAGGTAACAGTGGAAGATGTATCAATGGTAAAGATTGGATCGGGGTCCATAGTTCACTAGAGGTGCTCTCCTTAGATAAACAACATGGCATGAAGGGTAAACAAATTACTGTAGGGCAATTGACAGGAACTGAACATGGCATAACAATGCAATACTAGACAAAAAGATCCTATGAGATTCGATTGGGCCATACAACAATATACATAGACCGCCATCCAACTGCATCTATGACCAGAAATCCACCTTTAGGTTATCATCCGAACCCCCTCCAGTATTAAGTTGGAAGCAACAGACAACTGCTTTAAGCAAAGTGTGTAAGGTAAACAATCCACTTGTTCTATGAACAAGAGACCGTTGTTTTCTCCCTAGTAGCAACAACACATCTACAACCGAAGAGATTTCTGTCACTTCCCATGGAAACTAGAGGCATGAATCCACTATTGAGCATAAATACCCCCTCTTGGAGTCACTAGCAACTACTTGGCCAAGATAGCTACTAACAACGGAGAGCATACAAGATCACAAACAACATAGACATGATAGAATCAATAAGACAAAACCATTAATCAATCTGACATGGTAATCTCAATATCCATTGGAGCCCCGCAAACACAACATGCATGATTACAAAAAGATTAGATCTTGACCATGAACGGAGCTCACAAGCTCTATATATGAAAGCACAAGGAGGAGATACAACCATCTAGCTACTACATGGACCCGTAGTCCAAGGTGGAACTACTCACGCTTCATACCGGAGAAGAAGGCCTCCGGGATGATCTTCCCTCCGGCAGGGTGCCGGGAAGAACTTCAGATCCCCCGCAATCTAGGGACGATGGTGGCGGCGGCTATATAAGGTTTCGTGGAGTTTTGATCGGGTGCCTAGGGTTTCTGCATCGGGGGCTTCTTATAGGCAAAGAGGCGAGGCTGGGAGGCGGCCGGAGGGCCCACACCCTACCTAGGCGCGAGGTGGGCCCAACCGCGCCTAGGGGGGTGTGGTGTCCCTGGCTCGCCCCTCCGTCTCTCCTCTGGACTTCGTGATGCCCACGGTAAAATATTGACTTTGGCTTTTGTCCCATCCAATTCTGAGAATATTGATTTTCTGCCTTTTTGGAACCAAAAATAGAAGAAAACAGGCAACTGGCACTATGGCAACTTGTTAATAGGTTATTTACAGAAAATATACAAAAACACCTCAAAGTGTAGACAAAGTAAAGAAAAGTAGATACAAAACAAGCATGGAGCATAAAAAATTATAGATATGTTTCCGACGTATCAAGCATCCCCAAGCTTAACTCATGCACCGTCAAAATCAAGATCAAACCATTTGCAAGCATTGAAAGCTAGGATCAAAAAATCTAAACATGTGCATAAAATATGGAGTTCTAACAATAATAAAAAGTAACTATGCATGCAACATGAAAGGCTACAAACAAAGCTCATGAATAACATGCATTGAAAAACGTTTGTTTGTTTCACATATAGAAAACATGGCGTAGTGGCAACCAACTTGTCCCTCATAGAGTAGCAAGTAGATGCATACGACACCTTCAAAGTTCATAAGAGTGACAAGATACAAATAGCACAAGAACAAGTAATATTACAATATGCATCAATCAATAAGTTTTGGGACACTACACACAGAATGACAACTATGCTCTCTTAATGGTGCCTAAAGGTAGAAGGTGGAGACTCAAATAATAGTGGAAGAAAGGCCTTTCATAAAGGAAGCAGGGATTTCAAGTTTCAAAAAGAGCTTCCAAAAATTATGGTACTTGTTAGCTTTCAACCCTCATTGCCCCTATCATAAGCATCTTGAAGTGATTAGGGTAAAAGTGAACAAACTATGGAGTATATGCTTGACAAAGTATAAATTGGCAATCTCAAGTCCCTTGAATACGAGGGCCACACCTCATGATACTCAACTTCAGTCACCTGTAAGTTCTTGTCATAGTAAGTACATGCATATTGTAGAGGTCCCAACCTTTAATAAGGTAGAGATCCCTGTGTTTACAATGCTAGTCCCTGGATCAATAGCTAGCATCCACAGTTTAAGATGTAATATCAAGAAACAAAGGTCATAATACAACTTTATAACCAGGAGTAAAATAATTCATTACATCTTACATAGCTCATTTGGCTATCTCATTACAATGCAGCAGTATTAACTATATAGCATGGAGTCCTTCATCTTCAAAGTGCCACAGGCAATCATGTTGGTTGTAGACTTGTAATCCTATTCAACACACTTCACTAACATCAAACAAACCTGCAACATAATAAGTTACGGCCACAAGGGTCAATACATTTGAATTGTATTGGCAAGTGATACTATGGTAGAATAGTGATATCTATCAACTACATGCATTTGGCTAAGTGGAGCTTAATCTTGCTTTGCTCAAAATATATTTTCCTTAACATTTGAAAACACTAAGTTTTTTTTGTCAAAATCACCCAAGGAACAACCAATGAATATTGGTTAACCTTTACCCTTGTTCAACCACAAGTTTTTAACTTAGAAATTGGGATGAGGAGATCCTTGATAGCTTCCATGTCTTGATACTCAAATTGTCCATTGCCGAGGACACGGATAAGTACTTAGATTTTACTCTCTTGAGAGGTGGTGCACTTTCCCCACAAGACTCGACATGCATAGAGACAAGATCTTTCAGAAGCCTTCCCTTAGACCAAAATGGATGTGCTCCAAACCTATCACCCCCTACCACCAACTGTCCATCTGGCTAAGTTATTGCAACCTATATGATCTAGGCAGAGCCCATAATGCCATGTGGCTGCACTTGAAGCTTCTCAACATTTGACATCTCAAATATCTTTGTTCCTGGGTGGCTTTCCACATGTGAGATACACCAAGGTAGGCCATGAATATGGGGCCCTGAGTAACCACTCAACATAATCCATCCTTTCCATTCCACCCAGGTGATTCATTCACATAGTTGTTTTATTAAACAAAACATAAGTCATAGACTTAGAAATATTTCATAGCATGAATATAATCCACCCTTGTTTTCTACTAGCTAGGCTAAGCATGATAGTAGTAGGAATCTTAACTTAGGGAAAATTCTACTAAGGCTTCATATACTAGGATTTCCCATGGCATAGTTAACACATAGAAAATTCCATGCAAGTCCTACTTAGAAATATCACTGATGCATAGTGAAAATAATAGGACAAAAGTATGAAGCACCACTTGCCTTTTTGGTAGAGAATATAAGTTCACTCCTTGATCTTGCAGTAGTCACACTCTTCAAAGATCACTACAATTTCAATCAAGGCACAAATTCAAACTAGCATTCAAACATTTCACCACATAAAATAAAGAAAACAAAACAATGCATGCAAGCATGCAAAAGATTGTTTTATTTGGAGAAGTGGTTTCTAATAAGCTATAAACATTTTAAAACACATATTTGTCATTTATAAAGGTGGCAAAACCATTTTAAATCAAGTTAGTGAAAATGGCCATTTAAATCATTTTTGTTTTGCTAGAAATGATTTAAATCAAAGTAATAATTTCTAGTGTTTGAACAATATATTTTTAAACACAAATGTTAGTGTTTTAAGGTCAAGTGTTTAATATTAAAACCATTTGCATAAGGTTTTACCTATAAACCATTTTTAAATCAAGGCAATATTTTATTTTGTTGGAATTGCCTTTAAACAAGGTAATACTTTTCTAGGATTCATGAAATATATTTTTAAGTCCCAAAACTTGGTGTTTACGGTCAGAGAGTTTAATTCAACTCATTTTCCAAAGGTTTTACTCAAAAAGCATTTTCAAACCATAATCAATATTTTTATTTAACTAGAAATGCTTTTATTCAAAGGAATAGTTCCTTAGTTTCACAAAATATGTTTTTAAATCCAAAAGCTGGTTTCTATGGTCAGTAGGTTCAAAACAAACCATTTACAAAATATTTTACCTTCAAAACATTTTTAGAATAATTTTTATACTCAAATTAGGCCTACACATGTTTCTACAAAAACAACCAATTTTACAGAAGCAAATCATTAAAAAAAGGGCATGGTTGAAAAGTACTCTTTTTGCTGATTCCATTGATATAAAGTTTGTAAAATTTGGACGTGTAGATTTAAAGTTATGAATTTTTCAAAGCTAACCATCTAATAGACAAGTTTCTGTTTTTAAATCAAAACCTGAGCCACGTGTCTGAATCTTATTCGCCGGTACCGTTTCGCGTGGATCGACTAACATGGAATTTTGGATCTAATGCAAATCGCATGGCACAGAATGCTTTGTACCCCTTCGATAAGTGATTCTATCCTACCCGTTGGATCAAAATCTAACGCTTTAGAGCAGCTTGACCAAAGATGGGCGGCGCGACGACGGTGGCGAGCGGCGGAGCGCTCTGGCAGTTGCATTGCCGGCGATACAGGAAGCGAGAGAGAGAGAGAGGGAGATGGCTCACAGTGTTCGCGTGATCTCGCTGATGCTCGATGTTGTCTCTATTAGCCAAGGGGCGCATGGACGCGTTGTTGATTGCTCGTCGTACTTCACGACGGCGTCGGACATGCTCTGATGTCGTCGGTGGCGAAGCTACGATGCAAGAAAACGCAAAATAACTAGACAGGAAGATGTGCGGGTGGAAGACAAGTACATGAGTGTCAATTAGAGAGAAGGGGACAGTCTGACCTCACCAGGGAAAGTCGCCGGAGAAGTGGCAGACGGTGGCGACGTGTTGTCGTCGAGGTTGCCGACGATGTGGAGCGTGCGCGGGCGATATGGTGCTACGGAAAGATTCACAAGGAGATGGGGAGTGTCCTCGTGGTAACTAGGAGGCAAGGGGTGGTGGGGAGTAGCCGGAATCGTCGCCGAAAAGCTCGTCGGGGTCAGTGGCTTGCAGTGAGTAATTCTAGCAGCCTAGGGGCAGAGGGGGAATGGCGTCTGGGGGAAACAGGAGAGGAGATGTGGGCAATTAAGTAGGCGTGGTTGTAGAGCAGAATCAACGTGACATTAACTCGAATTTACGTGAGGGGTCAATTGACAGAGAACGGCAGCGAGGTGAGGGGAAAGAACGAGTCGCGGGGTGGGGAAGACGACTGGCAGGTGGGACCTGGGCGTCAGCGAGAGAGAGGGTGTGCGTGTGGGGTCGTGTAGTCAGTGGCTGCGCAGGTGCGTGCTGCGGTGCGAAACATTTTATGCGGGGAGAGAAGAAGTGGGCTGGCTAGTTGGGCCTGATTGGGTTAGCTGGGCTCGACTGCTTTTTTTCTGTTTCTTTTATTCTGTTTTGAATTTATTCAATTGATTCAAATACTTGTTTGAATTCAAACTCTTTCCAAACTTTCAGTAAATACTATTTAAACATGTATTTTAAAGACCATTTTTTAGAATAATTCTTTTATTCATTTATGGTTTATTATTTATTTATATTAACTACTTGCCTTCATTCAAATAAGATTTTAATTATAATTTCAAACTCTTATTTAAATTCTCATTTTTACCAAACCTTTTTAAGTAGGTTTTATTTATTTGTTAGTGCAAATAATTCACTTTGAATTATTTAAAATATTTTAATATGATTTATTAATCGTTTAAATTGGGCATTTGTCTTTATTCAAATAAAATCAAATATGGTTTTAATTCCATATAAATTTTATTCAAATGATTTCTTTGATTTCATTCAAGTTAATTAAGCAACTTTTATTCCACTTGGGCAAATCCCAATTTATTATTTTCTCATGATTTAATTAATCATTTTCATTAGGGATTTTGTCTTTATTAAATATAATTTGAATATGGCTAATGCCATATAATTTTATTTGAATATTATTTATCCCTTCATTTCATTTGGATTTGTATTATCTTTGTTCCATTTGCTTATGGATTTAATTCAAGGTTTTAAATTGTCTTCTAAATAATTTCCTTGGAATTTATTATTTAGTTTAGGCAATTCATCTTTATTTAAAATAAAATTGGATATTGTTCAATCCTTATGATTTTATTTAAATAATCTTTTTCTTTTTATTATTCAATAACTTTCATTTGTTTATGGATTTGGCCAAGATTTAATTTGGCTTTTAAATATTCCTTATTTATTTATTTCTTTCTTTATCTTACAAATCCATATCGTTTTATTTAAAGATCCAAAATTGGTGATTCCAATTTGTATAATTTTATTTAATATTTTTTTATCCTTTTAAATATCTTTAGGTTTATTTTGCTCACAATTTGGTATGGATTTTAGATAGGAGCTTTATTAGCTTGGAAATTATTTCCATTTATCTTATTAAATTCATAAGTTTTTATCCATGGTTCCAAATTGAATGAAACCAATTTCTATGGTTTTATATCATTTTTGATCATTTATAAATGTTTGTTACTAATTTTTTATATGGATCAAATCCATAGTCTTAGAGAGATCTTGGAAATGATTTTCTTCCATTAGGGTTTTAGGGTTTTGGTTTACTTTTTCAAAATTTTAAATTTAAAGATACATTCATTGATGAATGCATTTCACTTGATTGAAATTTGTTGGGTTTCTTTTTATTCAATGTTTGTTCAAGTTGGGTTTTGATGTTTCCATTTTGAATCAAAAAGTTTCTTTTCACCCTAAATTTTAACAATTATTTCTTTTGTTTATTTATTTTTCACATTTCTAAATTTGGAAAATTTTGGGGTGTGACAGGCTACCACCCTTAAAAGAAATCTCGTCCCGAGATTTGGGAAGGCTAGAGGTTACAAGTTGGCTTTAAAGCAACTAGGGTACTACCGCCCTTAAAAAGATTTTTTACTAGATTCCATCTTGGCTTACTTGGGATCTTGATGAAATTTCTCTGGACAGTTGTTTGCATAATGGCCTAGATCTTTGCATTTGAAACACATCTGTTGGTTAATATCCTTCTTATTTTCAGGACAATGTGATGCATAGTGTCCCATCTCTTTGCAATTGTAACATTGCACTTGGGTATTGTCCTTCTTGCTAGGGTTGGGGCATGTCTTCTTCTTCTTGGGTCTCTCCAAAGCTAGGAGTTATTCTAGTTCATGCTCTTCATATTTCACTTCAAAGGTGGGAAATATTTCTCTCTTCTTGGAGCAGTCACTAGAGATATGACCTTCTTCTACACAAGAGTAGCAACACTTTGTGGTCACCTTGGATGTGGCCTTATGAGGCATGGTTCTGACTTTGCCTTCATCCTTCTTGGTAGAAGTTGTTCCTTTATGGAGGTTTCCAAACATTTGATGCATTCCATCTTGCTTCATTTCTTGAACTATAGGATAGATGGGGCATTGGATAGGGACATGATCATTTCCTTCACATAGGAAACAAGTCACTTGAGATGTGGGGCATTGTTTAGTTGGATGTTTCTCTTCACAATTAGGGCATTGATCCACATGCTCCTTAGAAGTGTGTTCCATGTCTCCACAAATATTGCAAGCTTGAGTTCCTTCTACAATATCATCCTTGACATCATTGTTGTCACAATCTCCTTGGGCAGAGTTGCTTATCATGTTGATCATTTGATTGGTCATCCTTTGCAACAATTGGGATTGGATTTCCAAAAACTTTTTCATGTTTGGGTCTAACTCATTGTTTTTGGCTAAAAACTGAGTTGTCACTTGAGTCATTTGGGCTTGGGTTGCTAGAAGTTGTTCTCTCATGTGCATCTCTTGGTTGTTATTGTCACCATTCTTGATGTTGGAGTCTCTTGGAGAAGTCATCTGTTTGGGTTGGATTGGGATTAGAGTAGGCAAAAGATTTCTAGGGAAGAAGTCTAATCACACCCAACAATTCACAAGCAATGTGCAAGCAATCACAATCAAACATTCCATTCAAACAACAAGGTTCAAGCACATTTTTAGGCAACAAAATATTTTTGCTACACCACATAAGTTGGTGTGATTGATATATGGTCTAAACTAAACACTAGTATGGTGGTCCAACTATGGTTTTCTTGAGATCATTTCATTCTTCTTAGTTGTTTCTTCATGAATGAGATCATGGCTTCCTTGGAAAAATTCTTGTATCTTGGTCACTAAGCTTCAAAGGTGATGATGGTTCCTTCTAAGTTGTGTTTCTTTAGTCTTCAAGTCTTGAGTAATATTTCTTGTCTCATTTGTAGTCCTTATTGATTTCCAAGTTGAAGTCCTTGGTGAAACTAAAGTTGAAGTCTTTGGTGATGTTGTAGTTGAAGTCTTTGTTCATGTTGGAGGCTTTGTCCATCAAGTTTGAAAATAGAAGAGATGTAGATTCAAAAACAAAATGTTGAGGAAGGAGTTTACAAGATTGTTTGTAAATAAGTTTTGGAACAAATACAACTCTTATTTTTCTAAGGGGTCTTGTCAAATCCTAGGGTTACAATCCTACAGGAAACACAGTGCTCTTATACCATCTGTAGAGGTCCCAACCTTTAATAAGGTAGAGATCCCTGTGTTTACAATGCTAGTCCTTGGATCAATAGCTAGCATCCACAGTTTAAGATGTAATATCAAGAAACAAAGGTCATAATACAACTTTATAACAAGGAGTAAAATAATTCATTACATCTTACATAGATCATTTGGCTATCTCATTACAATGCATCAGTAATAACTATATAGCATGGAGTCCTTCATCTTCAAAGTGCCACAGGCAATCATGTTGGTTGTAGACTTGTAATCCTATTCAACACACTTCACTAAAATCAAACAAACCTACAACATAATAAGTTACAGCCACAAGGGTCAATACATTTGAATTGTATTGCCAAGTGATACTATGGTAGAATAGTGATATCTATCATCTACATGCATTTGGCTAAGTGGAGCTTAATCTTGCTTTGATCAAAATAGATTTTCCTTAATCATTTGAAAGCACTAAGTTTTTATTTGTCAAAATCACCCAAGGAACAACCAATCAATATTGGTTAACCTTTACCCTTGTTCAACCACAAGTTTTTAACTTAGAAATTAGGATGAGGAGATCCTTGATATCTTCCATGTCTTAATGCTCAAATTTTCCATTGTCGGGGACATGACTAAGTACTTAGATTTTACTCTCTCGAGAGGTGGTGCACTTTCCCCACAAGACTCGACATGCATCGACAAAAGATCTTTCAGAAGCCTTCCCTTAGACCAAAATGTACGCGCTCCAAACCTATCACCCCCTACCACCAACTATCCATCTGGCTAAGTTATTGCAACCTATATGATCCAGGCAGAGCCCATAATGCCATGTGGCTGCACTTGAAGCTTCTCAACATTTGACATCTCAAATCTCTTTGTTCCTGGGTGGCTTTCCACAAGTGAGATACACCAGGGTAGGCCATGAATATGGGGCCCTGGGTAACCACTCAACATAATCCATCCTTTCCATTCCACCCAGGTGATTCATTCACATGGTTGTTTTATTAAACAAAACATAAGTCATAGACTTAGAAATATTTCATAGCATGAATATAGTCCACCCTTGTTTTCTACTAGCTAGTCTAAGCATGATAGTAGTAGGAGTCTTAACTTAGGGAAAATTCTACTAAGGCTTAATCTACTAGGATTTCCCATGGCATAGTTAACACATAGAAAATTCCATGCAAGTCCTACTTAGAAATATCACTAATGCATAGTGAAAATAATAGGACAAAAGTATGAAGCACCACTTGCCTTTTTGGTAGAGAATATAAGTTCACTCCTTGATCTTGCAATATTCACACTCTTCAAAGATCATTACAATTTCAATCAAGGCACAAATTCAAACTAGCATTCAAATATTTCACCACATAAATAAAGAAAACAAAACAATGCATGCAAGCATACACAAGATTGTTTTATTTGTAGAAGTGGTTACTAATAAGATATAAACATTTTAAAACACCTATTTGTCATTTATAAAGGTGGCAAAACCATTTTAAATCAAGTTAGTGAAAATGGCCATTTAAATCATTTTTGTTTTGCTAGAAATGATTTAAATCAAAGTAATAATTTCTAGTGTTTGACAAATATATTTTTAAACACAATTGTTAGTTTTTTAAGGTCAAGTGTTTAATATTAAAACCATTTGCAAAGGGTTTTACCTATAAACCATTTTTAAATCAAGGCAATATTTTATTTTGTTGGAAGTGCCTTTAAACAAGGTAATAATTTTCTAGTGTTCATGAAATATATTTTTAAGTCCCAAAACTTGGTTTTTAGGGTCAGAGAGTTTAATTCAACTCATTTTCCAAAGGTTTTACTCAAAAAGCATTTTCAAACCATAATCAATATTTTTATTTAACTAGAAATGCTTTTATTCAAAGGAATAGTTCCTTAGTGTCACAAAATATGTTTTTAAATCCAAAAGTTGGTTTCTATGATCAGTAGGTTCAAAATAAACCATTTACAAAATATTTTACCTTCAAAATATTTTAGAATAATTTTTATACTCAAATTAGGCCTACACATGTTTCTGCAAAAACAACCAATTTTACAGAATCAAATCATTAAACAAAGGGCATGGTTGCAAAGTACTCTTTTTTATGATTCCATTGATATAAAGTTTGTAAAATTTGGACGTGTAGATTTAAAGTTATGAATTTTTCAAATCTAACCATCTAATAGACAAGTTTCTGTTTTTAAACAAAACCTGAACCACGTGTATGAATCTTATTCGCCGGTACCGTTTCGCGTGGATCGAATAACCAGGACTCTTGAATCTAATGCAAATCGCACGGCACAGAATGCTTCGTACCCCTTCGATAAGTGATTCTATCCTACCCGCTGGATCAAAATCTAACGCTTCAGAGCAGCTTGACCAAAGATGGGCGGCGCGGCGACGATGGCGAGCGGCGGAGCGCTCTGGCGCTGGCGTTGCCGGTGATACAGGAAGAGATAGAGAGAGGGAGATGGCTCATAGTGTTCGCGTGATCTCGCTGATGCTCGACGTTGTCTCTGTTAGCCAAGGGGCGCACGGACGCGTCGTTGATTGCTTGCCGAACTTCACAACAGCGTCGGGCACGCTCTGGTGTCGTCGGTGGCGAAGCTACGATGCACGAAAACGCAAAATAACTAGTCAGGAAGATGCGCGGGTGTAAGACAAGTACACGAGTGTCAATTAGAGAGAAGGGGACGGTCTGACCTCACCAGGGAAAGTCGCCGGAGAAGTGGCAGACGGTGGTGACGTGCTGTCGTCGAGGTTGCCGACGATGTGGAGCGCGCGCGGGCGAGCTGGTGCTACGGAAAGATTCGCAAGGAGATGGGGAGTGTCCTCGTGGTAACTAGGAGGCAAGGGGTGGTGGGGAGTAGCCGGAATCGTCGCCGGAAAGCTCGTCGGGGTCAGTGGCTTGCAGTGAGCAATTCTAGCAGCCTAGGGGCAGAGGGGGAATGGCGTCTCGGGGAAACATGAGAGGAGTCGTGGGCGATTAAGTGGGCGTGGTTGCAGAGCGGAATCAACATGACATTAACTCGAATTTACGCGAGTGGAATTCCAACTCCCCATGAACCTACGATATGCTGTTCCAAACAATTGGGATTGCTTAGTGTGCCTTGAAATAATTATGCGTTGTTTTAGCATGAAAAAGCATAGTATTGTGGTATTCTCCTTAGATGCGTTGTTTGCGTTGACTTGGCACATGCTCACACACTGTTATGACTATGAACAAGTCACCATATCCTCTATGATTATTTAGTCCTTGACTTGTAGTACCACTCTATGCTTTGGTTAGTAATGTTTTGTTGCTCTGTATGATTATGGCCATTATTGCTCTCTTAGTTGGTTGCTCCCAGTCTTTTGCTAGCCTCCACTTGTATGAGTAAGCTCTACTCATGCTTCCAACTCCCAATAAACCAAGTTATTCCAAAGTGTCCACTATAAACTCCTATGCATGGTGACACCATTCCAAGTATATTCTTGTTTTCATCTATCTTCCAATTAAAAATATTTTGTTATGTGAAAACTTAGTGATTAAAGCTCTCACGAACTTGATGGCACACTTTATTTTTTTGCCCCTAATAAACTTGAACCATTTTGTCATCTATGTTGTATATGCTTACACTTATACGTTGGAATTAGCAGAACCATGCTGTCATGGGGAACGTTTTCAATATTGCACTTGTACTTTGTACACAGTTGATATCATGCTCTTTTGTCTATGGATGACGCCGGTGTGAAATAAAAAGGGAGCTTGTAAGTCCATGGAGTTATGTATTTTGTGTTAGAGAAACGTCTGGGCCGCTAGCCTAAGCCATGCCTAATCATGGTGGAAACTTGCAGCATCACCATAATGAGCAATCTGTGAAGCATCCTCAATAAAAACCTATGAAAATAGCAAATAAAAAGTTCGCGCTCATTGTGTACTTGCCTTGTCATTTTGTTTATGGGATAGCTCCTGTACCATGTGCAAGGGGTACCCCATTGGCGGTTCTCTATGATACACATGAACTTACTATGAGAAGAACTTACAGGTGACTAAAGTTGAGTTGCATGAGGTGTGGCCCTCATATTCAAGGGACATGAGATTGCCAACTTATACTTTGTCAAGCATATACTCCGTAGTTTGTTCACTTTAACCTTAATCACTTCAAGATGCTTATGATAGGGGCAATGAGGGCTGAAAGCTAACAAGTACCATAATCTTTGTAAGCTCTTTTTGAAACTTGAAATCCCTGCTTCCCTTTATGAAGGGCCTTTCTTCCACCATTATATTGAGTCTCCAGCTTCTACCTTTAGGCACCAGTTAAGAGAGCATAGTTGCCATTCTTAGTTCTATGTGCATTGTCCTAAAACTTATTGATTGATGCATATTGTTGATATTGCTTGTTCTTGTGCTATTTGTATCTAGTCACTCTTATGAACTTTGATGGTTTCCTATGCATCTATTTGCTACTCTATGAGGGACAAGATGAATGCCACTATGCCATGTTTTCTGTATGTGAAACAAACAAACGTTTTTCAATGCATGTTATTCATGAGCTTTGTTTGTAGCCTTTCATGTTGCATGCATAGTTACTTTGTCTTAATGTTAGAACTCCATCTTTCATGCTCATGTTTAGAGTTCTTTGATCCCAGCTTTCAATGCTTGCAAATGGTTTGATCTTGGTTTTGATGGTGCATGTCACCTCAAAAATTATTCTTTTATCACTTACCTACTCGAGGACGAGCAGGCGTTAAGCTTGGGGATGCTTGATACGTCAGAAACGTATCTATAATTTTTGATGTTCCATGCTTGTTTAGTATCTACTTTGCTTTGCTTTGTCTACACTTTGAGGTGTTTTTATACGCTTTCTGGTACTAATCTATTAACAAGATGTCACAGTGCCAGTTGCCTGTTTTCTGCTATTTTTGGTTCCAGAAAAGCTAGTAAAGAAATATTCTCAGAATTGGACGGGACAAAAGCCAAAGTTAATATTTCATCGAGGAGAACACGGAGTCCAGAGGAGAGACGAAGGGGGTCCACAGGGCGGCCGCACCCCCCAGGCATGGGTCCACCCTAGGCCAAGCCTGGGCAGGGTGTGGGCCCCCTGGACGCCCTCCTGCCTCGCCTCTTCGCCTATAAGAAGCCCCCCGATGCCTAAACCCTAAAGACCCGATCAATATTCCACGAAACCGTCTGTAGCCGCCGCCACCATCGTCCCTTGATCGGGGGGATCTGAAGCTCTTCCTGGCACCCTGCCGGAGGGGAGATCATCCCGGAGGCCTTCTTCTTCATGATGCCAGCCTCCGGTATGAAGCGTGAGTAGTTCCACCTTGGACTACGGGTCCATGTAATAGCTAGAAGGTTGTTTCTCCTCCTTTGTGCTTTCATGTATAGATCTTGTGAGATTCGTTCATCATAAAGATCTCATCTATTTGTAATCATGCATGTTGTGTTTGTGGGGATCCGATGGATACTGAGATTACTATGTCAGATTGATTAATGGTTTTGTCTTATTGATTCTATCATGTCTGTTGTTTGTGATCTTTCATGCTCTCCGTTGTTAGTAGCTATCTTGGCCAAGTAGTTGCTAGTGACTCCAAGAGGGGGTATTTATGCTTGATAGTGGTTTCATGCCTCTATTTAATCTAAGGGAAGTGACATAAATCTCTAAGGTTGTAGATGTGTTGTTGCCACTAGGGAGAAAACAACGGTCTCTTATTCAAGGAACAAGTGGATTGTTTACCTTACACACTTTGCTTAAAGCAGTTGTCTGTTTCTTGCAACTTAATACCGGAGGGGGTTCAGATGATAACCCAAAGGTGGACTTCTAGTCATAGATGCAGTTAGATAGCGGCCTATGTATATTGTTGTATTGCCCAATCAAATCTCATAGGATCTTGATGTCTAGTATTGCATTATTATGCCTTGCTCAGTCCTGTCAATTGCCCTGCTGTAATTTGTTTACCCTGCATGCCATGTTTTTTATATAAGGAGAGCACCTCTAGTGAACTATGGACCATGGTCCAATCTTTACCATGTTTGCTTGCAAACCACTGTTACCTTCCACACCATACAATTAATCCTTTGTTACAGCAAACCAGTGAGATTGACAACCTCACTATTCGTTGGGGCAAAGTCTTGAGTTTGTGTTGTGCAGGTCTCCAAGTTGCTTGCAACACCTTTGAGTCGTTTCCTTACTCCTACTGGTTCGATAACCTTGGTTTCTTACTTAGGGGAAACTTGCTCTTGTGCTACATCACACCTTGCTCTTGGGGTTTCCCGACGAATCGCTTCACGTTGATACATCGCCATCAGCAATGAGTCCACATATATTAGTTGTCTTATGCTTGCTCACATGGAACCGGACTTGCAGAAGCTTTTCGAGAATGTTGAGGCCTACGATATGATCGAAAGCCTCAAAAGTATGTTCCAGGCTTAGGCTAAGACTGAGAGGTGTCAATTCTCTTAGGCTTTGCTGAGTTTCAAGATTAAGGATGGTGATCCACTAAATCTGCATGTGATCAAGATGGTTGGTTACGTGCAGTCTTTGGAGGGGCTTGGCTACCCCATTAGCGAAGAGTTTGCTACAAACATAATTCTGAACTATCTTCCTAGTGCATATGGTCAGTTCATTTCGAACTACCACATGCATGGTATGGATAAGAAGCTCACTAAATTGCATGGGATGCTCAAGCAGGCAGAGGCGGATCTCAAGAAGGACGCCAGTCAAGTGTTGATGGTGCAGAATAAGGCTAAGTTCAAGAAAAGTTGTTAGACTAAGAAGGCTAAGTCAGGAGGCAAGGCTTAGGACCCGGTCCCAAGAGCTTCCTCAGGGACTAAGCCATCTCCTTCAGTCGGATCCACTTGCTTCTATTGCAAGGCGGATGGCCACTGGAAGAGGAACTGCAACAAGTATTTGGCCGACAAAGCCAAGAGTGGAGGTATGACATTTGACTCGGGTATACTTGTTTGCAATGTTATAGACATTTATATTTCTGATGCACCTATTGGGTATATGATACCAGATAAGTTATTCACATCTACAACTCATTGCAGGGACTAGTAAGAACTAGGAGCATAGCAAGAGGAGAGGTTGATATCTGAGTCGGCAACAAAGCGAGAGTCGTTGTGTTGGAAATCGGCATGATGCAACTTCATTTACCTTTCGGATTCATTATGGAACTGAATAATTGTTATTATGTTCTAGTGCTCAGTCGAAACATTATTTCTGCTTCATGTTTGATGAGGCAAGGCTACGAGTCGAATATTAAGAATAATGGTTGTTCTTTATATTTGAATGATATGTTTCATGGCTTTGCACCTGTCCAGGACGGGTTATTTATTTTGAATCTTGATGGTGAGTCGGTTTATAACATAAATGTTAAAAGGTTGAAACCAAATGATCTGAAAATGACTTACTTTCGGCACTGTCGGCTTAGTCATATAAGATGGAAACGCATGAATAAGCTCCATGATGATGGAATCCTAACTTAGTTCGACTTGGAGCGATTCAAGACATGCGAATCTTGCCTACTCGGCAAAATGACCAAGACACCTTTTGCAAAGAGTTGTGAAAGGGCGTCTAACTTGTTGGTACTAGTACATAGTGATGTTTGTGGACCAATGAGCACGATAGCCAGGGGTGGTTATGTGTACTTCATTACCTTCACTGATGATTTGAGTCGGTATGGATATATCTACTTGATGAAACATAAGTCGGAAGCCTTTGAAAAGTTCAAAGTATTCTAGAATGAAGTACAGAATCAACTCGGCAAGAAAATAAAGTTTATTCGGTCAAACCGAGGAGGCGAGTACATGAGCCATGAGCTTGATGACCATCTGAAAGGTTGTGGAATGGTTCCATAACTTACTCCTCCAGGAACGCTGTAGAGGAACGGTGTCTCGGAAAGGCAGAATCGGACCTTGTTGGACATGGTATGATCAATGATGAATCAGACAGATTTTCCTTTATCATTTTGGGGTTATTGTCTAGAAACTATGGCGTTCACACTAAAAAGAGTAGCATCAAAGTTGGTAGAGAAGACACCGCATGAGATGACATGCAAAAATCCGAGCTTGTCTTTTCTTAAGATTTGGGTTTGTGAAGCATTTGTCAAGCGACTTCAGTCAGACAAGCTTACGGCCAAGTCGGATAAGTGTATTTTCATTGGTTATCCGAGGGAAACCTTGGGTTACTACTTCTACAACCGAGAACAGGGCAAAGTGTTTGTCGCTCGAAACAGTGTCTTCCTTGAGAAAGAGTTTCTTAGTCGGGGAGTCAGTGGGAGCATGGTACAACTTGAAGAAATTCGAGAGGAACCGGCTAGTAGCGAGTTGGTAAAAAACCTTGGAGGTTGAGCCGGTTGTGGTAGCTAAGCCGGCAGAAGCACCTACACTGCGAAGATCGGCAAGATTACGAAGTGTTCGTGATGTGTTACTGTTAGACAGTGATGATCCAGCAAATTATTCGGAAGCGATGGTGGGATCTAATTCCGAGTCATGGCTTGGAGCCATGAGATCCGAGTTAAAGTCCATGTATGAAAATCAAGTTTTGAACTTGGTTGATCCGCCAGACGGTGCAAGACCCGTCGAGTGCTAATGGGTATTTAAGAAGAAAACTGATATGGATGAAAAAAATTCTATCTATAAAGCACGGCTTATCACGAAGGGGTTCCAACAGGTTCAAGGAGTTGGCTACGACGAGACTTTCTCGCCCGTAGCGATGCTTAAGTCAGTCCGGATCATGTTAGCCATAGCAGCCTATTTCGACTTTGAGATATGGTAGATGGATGTTAAAACTACTTTCCTCAACGTAAATTTAACCGACAATGTGTATATGATACAGCCTGAGGGTTTTATCGATCCGGCTAATGCTGACAAGGTTTGCAAACTTCAGACATACATTTATGGATTGAAGCAAGCATCTCGGAGTTGGAACATTCGTTTTGATGAGGTGGTCAAATCGTTTGGCTTCATCAAAAGTGATCATGATTCTTGTTTATACAAGAAGTTTAGTGGGAGCAAAGTAAACTTTCTGATCTTATATGTGGATGACATATTACTAATTGTAAATGATGTCTAGATGTTGCAAGATACCAAGGAATCATTGGAAAGGAGTTTCTCAATGGAGGACTTGGGTGAGGCAACATACATTCTCGGAATCCGGATCTACAGAGATAGATCAAGATAGCTCATTGGATTAATTTAGAGTACATATTTGGACAAAGTGTTGAAGAAGTTCAACATGGAATTGTCTAAGAAGGTGTTCGTAGCAATGTCCCATGGTGTAAAACTTAGCAAGAATCAGTGTCCTTCGACGACTGATGAGCAAAGTCGGATCAGTGCGATTTCGTATGCTTTTGCGGTCAGATCCATCATGTATGCCATGATTTGTACTAGGACAAATGTTTCATATGCTCTAAGTGTTGTGAGCAGATACCAGGATGATCCTGGAGAAATTCCACTGGATAGTGGCTAAAAATATCCTAAAGTACTTAAGAAGGACTAAGGATATGTTTTTGGTTTATGGAGGAGAAGATGAACTCGGTGTACAGGGTTACACGAATGCGTGTTATATTACCAACTCTGATGATTCTCGTTCGCAATCCGGATATGTGTTTGTAATAAATGGAGGGGATGTGAGCTGGATTTGATGACGACTCGCCAACACCCCGGCGATTGCGGATAAACGGCGTGTACGGGTTCGACGGATACGTCGTCAGCTCACCCGCCATTGCCGCGCGAAAAGGTTGCTCGACCTTAAAGTCACGATGCGGCGGCTCGGGGTCGTTCAGCGCGACGACCGTCTCCTGGTACGGAAGGAGGTCGCCCATCGCCCAGACACGTTCTGAGTACGTGGCGGCACGGTCCTGCAACTTGAGAACCTCGGACAGCTCCACCGCGCCAGTCGACGATGGATACCCACTCGTTACATCGTCGATGTCGAAGTCTTCGGGGAAGTGGGCAAGTCCAAGACTAAGTGCCATCAACGCTCCGCGCCGAAACGCAGATCGCGTCATGAACTCAACGACCTTGGGCGCCTTCTCCAAATACTTCCACACCTCAACGAGGTCGCTGGGAATCACCTCCGTGGGAGATATCTCTTGGAGATAGGCGCGGATGCACGTCGCCGACAACGTTGCCGAATCAACAAGCATGCTTACACATTGCCTCGCTTCGAACGAGCTCGCCTCTTCCTCGCTATCGATGATGCGACCTGCGAGTAGAAGACAATAATGAGTACGACGGACACCACAAAAGAAACAACCACCTAAAGGGGCAGATGTACTCACCAAGCAGCGGGCGGGCGAGTTCCGTGATGAAGCACTGAAGAGATGTATGGTCGTCCTGAAGCCCAGCAATAAGGACTTCCGACACTTTGCGATCCTCTTCAGTGGCTGCAACGGCGGCCTTAGCTCGCCCATCAGCCGAGCTCGCTTCTTCCTTCACCTCCCGCAGCTCGCGCTCGAGGTTGGCGATCCGCTGTTCAGCGGCACTCAAAGCCGATTGCGTCGCCGCCAATTCACCAGCGGGGACAAGCCCCTGGCGAGCTTCCTCTGCCTTCGCGGCAACAGCCTGAAGCCCTTTGTTCGCTTCCTGGACGATGGCCAGCTCCCTCTCCGCGCGCTGCTTCGCGGCCAATCGGTCAGCCGACTCAAGCCGCAGACCCTGCACATCACCAAAAAGGTTAATCAAAGTAAAATTCCTAAGTGCCCACCCGCTTAAATTCAGCGAGTGCGCACTCGGGGACTGGCGATCAAGAAATTCCTAAGTGCCCACCCGCTGAAATTTAGCGAGTGCGCACTCAGGGACTGGTGATCAAGAAATTCCTAAGCGCCCACCCGCTGAAATTCAGCGAGTGCGCACTCGGGGACTGGGTGCGAAAAATAAAAAGACGAGAGATTATAAGAATCAGGCCGCTGCAAAGCACCGACCTGATCCTCCGGGACTAGATGTACCTGGATGGCTGCGCCAAGCATGCCGTGGAGTTGGATCGCGTCCACGGACGCGAGGAGGCCGGTGTATGCCCACGACATTGGTCAACTTCAGCGTCGATGGTCCCAGGAGCGTGGCTTGAGGGCGAAGTCCCACTCGCCGTGGTCGCCTTGGTCACGAAGCGTGGGAAGGTAGCGATAGAGGCACCCGCTCCAAGAGAGGTCGGCTCCGCCGTTCCAGGCAAGGGAGCGCCCTCCTTCGTAGACGCGGCTGCCTCCATCACGGGCCCGGCTGGTGCAACTGCCGTGTCATCAGAGATAGTGACGGTGTCGCCACCCTTGGCCTTCTTGCTGCCATCCGCCGAGACGACGACCTCGTCCGCCTTCCTCTTACGGGAAGGATCTTCCTCGCTAACGGCGGACGGCACCTTAGCCACGGTCGGATGGCCCATCCTCTTCACTCCGGTCCTGTGCATCAATCGAATAAGCAAAAACAATTGAAGTAACTATGAAAAACAAGGAAGGGTGAGTGCACTCACTTGGCGACTGGGATAAAACGTAGCCCCGTACGGAGGCCGGCTGGTTTTTCCAGTTCAAGGCCTAGTTGGCGACTGAGCCCCATCTCCAGGACGTCGCGTGCCCAAGACACGGACGGCTTCTTCGTCGTTGAGGCCGCAGCTGGAGCCTCTGGGATATCTTCGGCAGGAGCCTCCTTACGAGGCGAAGCCACTGTAGCCGGAGCCTCCTTGCGAGGCGAAGCCGCTGCAGCCGGAGCCTCCCCCAGCCCAGAGACTGGGGCGAATGGTGGAGGTATTGAAGCCAGCGGCACTTCCACGGTCGCTGCGTCCAGCACGGCTGTCGCTGGTGGCGCGTCATCACCGGCTGGGCTGGGAGCATCAGAGCTGCTCGCCGAGTGCGGCGGCGAGGCCGGCTTCGACGGCTTCGTCTTCTTCTTCGGGGGGCCCTTGCCTCCCTTTCCTTCTTCTTCTTCTTCGACGGAGTGGCTTGACGGCGCGAGGTGGTCTCTGGGAGCTCATCGTCGTCATCATGACGCTCGAGGCTTCTGCTTGCCTCGATCTCGCGCTGTCGTTGTCCGCGGGTCTTTCGGACCAGTGGGGCGACCTCCTCCTCGGACTCGTCATCGTCGTCCTCGTCGCCCTTGGCAGGCGGTGACTCGCCTACGTCCTGGGCGGATGAGCCCGAGTTCTCGTCGTCCGAAGGTGGGAGCCACCCTTCCACCACTTGGAATAGCTGCGACGAATACAAAATGAATCAGAATTACCGCGACTGCATAAACTGCGACTGCAAGCAAGGTAAAGTGATTACCGTTGGAGCCGGACGCTTCGCGGTATAGGGAGCGACCCCAGCCTGCGCATCTAGGTACACCGCCTGGGTAATCTTCTTCAGCGCTGGGAGATAGTCCTCCAGCTTCCACTCGTCGAGGCAGGCCTTCGTCGAGTCTCCCCGGCCCGTGTACTGGTACATGTAGTGGTCGCGCTGGGCGAGCGGGACGAGCCGCCGCCCGAGCCAGCAGTTGTACAGATTTATCGTCTGGAGGCCCTTCTTTTTCAGACCGCGGATGGTCTGGATCATCTCGTCGACGACCATCCGCTGGTCGTTGGGGAGCTTGCCGACTTGGAGATGGCGCGGCTCAGACTGATTGGCGGAATACCGCGGGATCGCCACCTTGTCCTCCGGGGTCGCCTCGGCCACGTAGAACCATGACTTCTTCCAGTCGCTCGCTGCCTTGGCGGGTAGCATCAGATCAAAGAATGAAGCTTTGGACTTGAGCTGGAACGTCAAGCCGCCCGCGGCTAGCATTGGGCCGCCTTCTTCCTCGCGGTTGATCCGTCCGTGGAACAGATCTTGCCACAAGGGGAAGTAGGGCCGGCAGCCCAAGTAGCATTCGCAGAACGCCACGAAGATGGCGAGCTGCTCGATGCTGTGGGGACCCAGATCTGAAGGCTGGATCCCGTAGTAGGCGCAGAAGCGCCGAAAGAACAGGGACGTAGGAAACCCTAGCCCCCGCTCGAGATGACTGGTGAAACAGATGAATTCCCTCTCTCGCGGGTTCGGGGTCGTTTCTCCGGCTGCGGGAATACGCCAACAGCCGGCTCACAGGATCCCGGCCTCCTCGAAAGAGGCCAGCTGCGCCCTCGTGCATTTGGATCTACCCCACAGTTCGGTGGAAAGGGCCATGGCCGAGGGGTTGGTTGGAGGTCGGAGGATTTCGGGTCGGCTGGATCGCGATGCGAGGGAAGGAAAATGCGTGCAGTCGGAAGAAGTGGTGAGAAGTTGGCTCTACGATCGCCTGCCATTTCCCTTATATAGTGGGTGTTACCCGCCAAATCAGGGAGCCGTTACCGCGCGACGATTACGCCAAAAGTTACCGTTGGATTACCCCAACGGCTAGTTTGACCACGCTTGACGGTCCAACTACGGCCACTCGGCTCGCCGACCCAATCACTATGACAGTGTTTCGCCGGCTCGACTCGCCAAAGCTGCGACCTGGATCACTGGTTCCCTCCTTTATACAGGAGCCCGCCGACGATTCGACTGGATGCCTACTCTGAAGCCGTATACTCCGACTGCCAGCAGCCACCTACGCCTAATCGACAACGGCCTCGGGGACTACTGATGGGGATATGCCTACCGGGGTATACCCAGCAGGACGTTTCCGACTGGCCTAAGAACCGGCGAGTGGGCCTGCAGAACGGCGAGTGGATTGAAGCCCGGCGAGGAACCGAGCGACTAGAAGCTGAAGGCCCAGGCGAGTAGTTAGGCCCAGTCGGATTAGGTTAAACGACTACCGAAACTTTAACTGAATTGGTTGAGATATGTAAACCCTAGGGGAGGTGAGCCTATATAAACCTCCCTATAGGGCGAGTAGAGGGACGTTCCCTCATACACCCAAGCGACTCGCTGCCTAGCCGCCGAGCTCGCCCATTGTAACACCTCCATAATACAATCTAGCAGGAGTAGGTCTTTACCCTCCGGGGGGGGCGAACCTGGGTAAAACCCTATGTCTTTGCCCTCATCTCGCACCGCAGATGGCTGGCCGCCCTTGCCCCTCGTTCTACTACTCGCTGCCGATTGCAGCATCTGCCGTGACCATTCCCACGACAGCTCCCATGAGTTATTTTTGTCAACTCGTGCTCAATCGAGGTTGACATAGTATTGTGGTTACCTACACACATCATACACAAAAGGAATAATGTGTGTTCATGGTAGATAAATGTAGGGGTTCGCAGCATGGAAAACAAAAAAATTCTATCACAGGAACACACAAAAGCCAAGATCTAATCATGGTGGGGTATGCGGCAAGGGGAGGCCGAGTCCTCCCCCAACTCCCTCTTGTCCGGCGGATTGGAGAGGGAGAGGGAAACCTCTCCCCTCTAGGTTTCCTCTCCTCCCTCCACTAGGCTTTGACTTCCAATTTAGGATTTGACTTTTTCAAACAATTGTTTGATCTAATCAAACTAAAATTTGATTTCTCTCTTTCTATCGCCTAGACAAGTGTCCTCGGGTATGATGCAACCATTCCACATTGGTATGGCACATTCCAAGTACCCCTACCCCGGGGTGGTGGACCTTCTATAACACTCTAGAATCTTTCGGTCAAAATACCAAAAACTTTTTCCGAACCCCGAAGCTTGACTTTCCTTATATGAATCTTATGCTCCGGACTATTCTGGATCTCCTCGTGATGTCCTGGATCCAATATGAGACTCCGAACAACATTCGGTCTCCAACTCATATTCCATATCTACTAAACAACATCGAATCCTTAAGTGTGTCTCCCTACGGTTCGTGAACTATGCAGACATGATCGAGACACTTATCCGATCAATAACCAATAGAGGAATCTGGAAATTCACATGGCTCCCACATATTTCTACGATTACATTGTGATCGAATGAACCATTTACATATGATATCGATTTCCTTTGTTGCGCGATACTTTACTTACCCGAGGTTTGATCGTCGGTATCTCTATACCCGGTTCAACCTCATTACCGATAAGTACTCTTTACTCGTTCCATGATATGACATCCCTTGTGATCTAGTCACATGCTTGCAAGTCAATGGGATGAAATTCCACCGAGAGAGCCCAGAGTATATCTATATGTCATATTAATGGACAAATCCCATTCTTGATATATGTGCCTCAAAACATACTTTCAGAATACCTAATGCCACCTTTATAACCACCCAGTTATGTAAGTGGTGTTTGATGTCATCAAAGCATTCATCCGGTGATGGTGATTAATATGATCTCATGGTCGAAGGATTAGGTTACTATGTATTTGAAAGCTTGTAGCAAACGGACTCTAAATGACTTGATCTTACGCTACTCTTACTATAGGAGTGTGTCCATCATATCATTCTCCTAATGACATGATCTTGTTATTAACAACATCTAATGTCCATGATCAGGAAACCATGATCATCTATTAATCAACAAGCTAGTTCAACAAGAGGCTTACTAGGGACTTCTTTTATGTTTACAAAGCACACAAGTATTAAAGTTTCTAGTTAATACAATTATATCATGGGATGTAAACATTTATCATAAACACAAAGATATAATAATAAACATTTTATTATTGCCTCTTGGGCATATCTCCAACAGTCTCCCACTTGCACTAGAGTTCTATATTACATTGTGATGTACCTAACACCCATGGCATTCTGGTGTTGGTCATGTTTTTCCCTAGGGACAGGTTTAGTCAACGGATCTGCCACATTCAGATATGTGTGTACTTTGCAAATTTTTATGTCACCATCTTGGACATGCTTGTGAATAGCATGAAAACGTAGCTTGATATGCTTCAGCTTCTTGTGTGACCTTGGCTCATGTGCATTGTCTATGGCACCCATGTTGTCACAGTAGATGTCCATTGGGTCCAACGCACTAGGAACCACACCAAGCTCCATAATGAACTCCTTCATCCATATCGCCTCTTGTGAAGCCTCCGAAGCAGCTATGTATTCCGATTCAGTTGAAGATCTCGCCACAACAGTTTGCTTAGCACTCCTCCAGCTCACTGCTACACCATTCAAAGTAAATACGTATCCAGATTGCGATTTAGAGTCATCCATATTGGTGTTCCAACTAGCATCGATGGAACAGGTTACAACGAGTTGTTCATCGCCTCCGTATGAAAGAACCACATACTTAGTCCTTCTCAAGTACTTTAGGATATTTTTGACCTCTTTCCAGTGATCAACTGCTGGATCACTTTGATATCTGCTTGTAAAACTAACAGCATATGCAATATCTGGTCTTGTACACAGCATGACATACATGATAGATCCTATGGATGAGGCATAGGGAGT
Source organism: Avena sativa (assembly GCA_916181665.1). Lineage (NCBI taxonomy): Eukaryota > Viridiplantae > Streptophyta > Magnoliopsida > Poales > Poaceae > Avena > Avena sativa. Next base: position 426,271,738 of record OV702283.1, read on the forward strand.
TTTGCTCATCCTCTCTCTATCTTCTGCCATAGCTGGACTTTGATTTTTACTCAAGGTCGTATTGGGCAACATGGGAAAGAAGCCTTTCTTGCTTTCTTCCATTCCAAACCTCTTTATAACCTTGTCCAAATATGTACTTTGTGAAAGTGCTATTAAGCGTCTTGATCTATCTCTATAAATCTTGATGCCTAAAATGTATGCAGCTTTGCCAAGATCCTTCATTGAATAAATATTATTCAAATAGTCTTTGACACTTTTAAGAAGTTCTTTATCATTCCCAATCAACAATATGTCATCCATATATAGTACAAGGAATGCTACAGATCTGCCACTCACTTTCTTGTAAATGCAAGCTTCTCCATAAGTTTGTATAAATCCAAAGCTTTTGATCACTTTATCAAAATGTTGATTCCAGTTCCGGGATGCTTGATTTAATCCATAAATGGATCATTGAATTTTGCATACCTTTTTAGCATCTTTAGGATGGACAAAACCTTTGGGTTGTACCATATACAACTCTTCATCAATGTCAACATTGAGGAGTGTTGTTTTGACATCCATCTGCCATATCTAAAAATTATAATATGCATCAATTGCTAACAAAATCCTCATAGACTGCAACACTACGGTTCTGAAAAGACTGTAGCTTCTATGTGACATGCCAATCCCTGGATCGGTTCATTGGCTCACAATAGAATAAGATGAATAACATAGCAAAATATCCGTGTATCATAAATAACGAAGATCCACAGTATCATTATTACAAATAAAAGCTTAGCTCAAGGCTAGCTCAACTTATTCAAGTAGCAACATAAATATAGTAAATCCTCCATTCTTCAAATTGCCCACAAGTGAACAAGTGCCGAGTGGAGTACCGTGGCCTAAATCGATCACTCAGAATCAGAATATCCTGCAACATGAAACGTAGAAGCCCCGAGGGGTCAATACATGGAATGTATGGCAAGTAGAGCTATTAAAGGAGACAATAGAGCTAACAACTACATGCATATTTGGCAAGTGGAGATGTGGCTAGCTTGCATTCACAAATACCTTTGTTCTACTTTCATAAACAGTTTTTGATTTTCTTTGAAAAAATCCCAATTAAGTTAACCCAACAATATTAAAGCAATTAGGAAATTGGAATGAATGAGAAACATGTCATGAAATCAATATCTAGCAACTCAGATGTCCATAACCGGGGACACGGCTAATCGATTAGATCACACACCCTGCAGGGGTTAGTACACTTTACCCATGTGACTTGGCTAGCCCAGCTCGTACCACCACTCTCATTTTGGGTGATGATAGGGAGAAGTCCAAGAAGGGACCGTTCGGGAAGTAGCTCCCCAAACCCGACATGCACTGGTCCAACCTACCAAAATTCTACATCTCTGAATACGTGGGTTCGAGTTACCACAACCTACTGAGTCCAACCAACCGCCCATTTCATTATTGGCACATGGTTGTACACGTAAGCTACATAATAAATAAGCCAATCATTTTCTCTTGATACCTGGGTGCCTTTCCGCAATGATACCACCAAAAATTATCAATCCCATCACACCTAGGAGATTCATTGATTAAGTTGTTTTTAGTTTTCGCAAACCAACACATTTAGAAACAACTTCAGTGATATAACCCAGCCCTCGATCAACACAGCATGGATAAGCACATCTACCAACGGTGGTTCATCTACAAGAAACCCTACCAAATAATAGGACATAGCATAGCGATAGTAATATCCTACACATGCATCTACAAAATACACGACAATGCATTGAAAATAGTAGGACAACATCATGAACAAGGTAGCATCTACTTGCCTTGGCTGTAGCGGTCGAACGAACAATCCACACACGACCAAGCGTTGCACTCGTCACAATCTACACAATACAATTGCAATCACATAAACAAACCATACGCAATCATATACAAACAATGACAATGCAAAATGCATGCATGACAAATTGAACATTGCTACAGTAGCATCACATATTCTTATTCAGTATCTCTACTGTATGCATGCATGGAAAATACTTTAGATGCATAGAAAACAAGGCATGCAATTTTAAATGCCCAACAATAGAGCTAGAAACCAAATAATTAGCCACTGCTAATAAACTGTTTGTAAAATCTTGGAAAAATATCCACTTTGTAGGCATCCTAAAATAGAGTCAGTATCAATTGGAATTACTCAAAAAGGATTTATATAAAACCCTGAGTAATTAAAATACTATAGTAAGCCTTTATATAGATTCTGCAAATTCCAATACTATAAGTCTAACTTTTTAATTCACTGTAAGATTCCTCTTGTTCTACTGATTCCAGGGACATCTTATTTGCAATTTTTGGAGTTACAGAACCTTTTCTATCAATTTAATACTCTAAAAAGAGCATTAAATCATTTAATTAACTAAGACAAAACCTTGCTGTAAAACTATAAACCAACTATACAGCAATGTTCTACGTGAGACACTGATTCCACACATATTTTATTTGAAATTTTTGGCCCAGTAGATCAAAAGATATGAATTTTCCAAGATTGGAACTAAATCTGCCAATTTAAATCGATTTAATTAAATCAAAACTCGAGCTGACCAGTCAAACGATGAGTCAGCGCTGACGTGGCAGTTGACTGGTCTCCAGTCAACTATTGACTGGTCAGCGCCCGATCTGGGCCATCCATCTGCGATCGAAGGGCAAAGAGCAAGGCGACAAGGTGGCTCACCGGAGCAGACAACGGGCGGCGGCGAGGTCGTGGCGGCGGCGGTGGGGGTCCTCGGCAGCGGCGGAAGGCGGGACGGTGTCGGGGACATGGCGGCGGAGCTCGTCGGCGTGGCGGCGTCGGTCGGCGAGTGCGGGGGCGACGGCGGCGACCGGCTGGAGCGGCGGCGGCATCGGTGGCGAGGGCGGCGGCGTTGGGGCGAGGTCCTGCGGGGAGAAAGAGAGGGGGGCGATCAGCGGGTGGCGGCGGTGTCGGTCAGCGAGCGAGCGAGACGAGGGGAAGATGCGCGTGGCGGCGGGCGTGCTTACCGCGGTAATGGCGACGGCGGCGATTGCGGATTCCGGCGAGGAATTGCCGGCGGGTGGAGGCGGCTTGGCGAGGGTTTTCGGGGGGGGTGGAAGAAGGGAGCGAGGGCTATATGGAGGCGCTCGCAGTGCGCGGAGAGGCGCTCGATCTCGCGCCGTGTCCGCCTCGGCGTCAGTGCAGGGGCGCTGGGTCGGCTTGGGCGGCGGCGGCTACCTGCCGCGCGCGCGGCGCGCGCCCGGCTGCTGCGCTGCTGCTGCGGGGCCTGGCAGGCCCCGGCTGGGCCAGCTGGGCCACGGGCCTGCTGGCTGCGCGGGCTGCGGTTTCTTTTTTTTTTGATTTTTTTCTTTTCTTTTTCCTGAACGAAACTTAACTCAATTTTGACAGAAACTGTCTAAACTAAGCCCAAAAATTCAGTTTGCCATATCTTTTGCTACGAAGCTCCGATTGAGGCGATTCAAAGTGCTACGGGTTCGTGACGGAACCCTCTACGCACATGTACCATCCAACCATCCAAAATATACTGTTTTTAACAGAGGCATGGTAAAACCGGGCATTCATGTGTAGGTGTCAAAACGCAAATGCAAGTGATTTGTTTTGCCAAAATCTTTTCAAACTAGAATTTTGCAAGGATGATCATGATGCAATAACATGAATTCTATGCAGTTTCAAATCTAAAATTTGGGATGTGACATAGACTTTAGCTTCTCTACCGGTGATAAAGTCTCATCGTAGTCAACTCCTTGAATTTGTTAGAACCCTTTTGCGGCAAGTAGAGCTTTGTATACGGTTACATTACCATCAGCATCTGTTTTCTTCTTGAAAATCCATTTGTTCTCGACAGCCTTTCGGCCATCCGATAAATCCACCAAAGTCCATACTTGGTTTTTTTACATGGATCCAATCTCGGATTTCATGGCTTCATTCCATTTGTTGGAATCTAGGCTCATTATTTCTTCCTCATACATCACAGGGACGTCGGTGTTATCCACCAACATGATATTCATAACAGGATCATACCAATCAGGAGTGGTACGATTCCTCATCGACATGTGAGGTTCAGTAGTAACTTTGTTTGAAGTTTCATGATCATTATCATTAACTTCCTATCTTATTGGTGCAGGCGGCACAGGAACATTTTTCGGGGCTGCGCTACTCTAAAATCCGAGAGAAGGTTCGACAACCTCATCGAGTTCTACTTTCCTTCTAGTCACTTCTTTTGAGAGAAATTCCTTCTCTAGAAAGGATCCATTCTTGGCAACGAAAACTTTTCCTTAGGATCTATGATAGAAGGTATACCCAATTGTTTCTTTAGAGTATCCTATGAAGACGCATTCTTCCGCTTTGGGTTCAAGCTTGTTAGGCTGTAACTTTTTTACATAAGCTTCGCATCCCCAAACTTTAAGGAACGACAACTTAGGTTTCTTCCCAAACCAGAATTCATACGGTGTCGTTTCAACGGATTTGGATTGTGCCCTATTTAAAGTGAATGCGGTTGTTTCTAATGCATAACCCCAAAATGATAACGGTAAATATGTAAGGGACATCATAGAACGAACCATATCTAAGAGAGTTTGATTACGACGTTCGAACACACCATTACGTTGTGGTGTTCCCGGCGGTGTCAATTGTGAAAGTATTCCACATTTCTTTAAATGCTCGCCAAACTCGTAACTTAGATATTCACCTGCACGGTTAGATCGTAGAAATTTAATCTTCTTGTTATGTTGATTCTCTACTTCACTTTGAAACTCCTTGAACTTCTCAAAACTTTCGGACTTATGTTTCATTAAATAGATATACCCATATCTACTCAAGTCATCCGTGAAAGTAAGAACATAAAGATAACCACCGCGCGATGCCACACTCATCGAGCCACACACAACGGTATGTATGATTTCCAATAAGTCCGTAGCTCGCTCCATTATGCCAGAGAATGGAGTCTTAGTAATTTTTTCCATCAGACATGCTTCACATCTTTCAAGTGACTCAAGAAGTCCATCGGAATGGAGTTTATTCATATGCTTCACTCCAATGTGACCAAGACGACAGTGGCACATGTATGTAGAATTATCATTCAATTTCAATCGTTTGGCATCTATATTATGAACATGTGTATCACTACTATCGAGATTCAATAAGAATAAACCATCTATCATAGGTGCATGACCATAAAAGATATTACTCATATAAATCGAACAACCATTATTCTCGGACTTAAACAAGTAACCGTCTCGCAATAAACAAGATCTAGATATAATATTCATGCTTAACGTAGACACCAAATAACAATTATTTAAGTATAAAACTAATCCCGACGGTAGATGAAGAGGGAGCGTGCCGACAGCAATCACATCAACCTTGGAGCCATTTCCAACGCGCATCGTCACCTCGTCTCTCGCTAGTCTTTGTTTATTCTGCAACACCTATTTCGAGTTACAAATATGAGCAACCGAACCAGTATCAAATACCCAGGAACTACTATGACTACTAGTAAGATACAAATCTATAACATGTATATCGAATATACCTTTCTTCTTGATGTTGTTGTTCTTCAGATTTGCTAGGTACTTGGGGCAATTCTGCTTCCAGTGACCTTCTCCCTTGCAGTAAAATCACTCAGTATTAGGCTTAGGACCAGCCTTGTGATGGGGATATGCCTACCGGGGTATACCCAGCAGGACGTTTCCGACTGGTCCACGGCCTGACGAGTGGGCCTGCAAGACGGGGAATGGATCAAGACCTGGCGCGGATCCAAGCGACTGGAAGCTGAAGGCCCAAGAGAGTAGATAGGCCCAGTCGGATTAGGTTAAACGAATACCGAAACCTTGACAGATTCGGTTGAGATTTGTAAACCCTAGGGAGGGTGAGTCTATATAAACCTCCCTACAGGGCGTGTAGACGTACGCTCCATCATACACCCAAGCAACTCGCCGCCTAGCCGCCGAGCTCGCCCCATTGTACCACCATCATAATACAATCTAGCAGGAGTAGGTCTTTACCCTCCGGGGGGCCGAACCTGGGTAAAACCCTGTGTCTCCGCCCTCATCTCGCACCGCAGATGGCTGGACGCCCTTGCCCCTCGTTCTACTACTCGCTGCTGATTGCAGCATCTGCTGTGACCATTCCCACGACAGTGGCACCCACCGTGGGGCCTGGCCGGTCTGGCCAGTGTTCTGCGGCGAGATCCAATCTGCCCATCAACGAGTCGGTCGCCACCGGCCGCATGATGGCGATCGGCGAGATGCTCCAGATCTTGCCGAGCAGCTACGTCCCGGCGGCGCGACCCATCACACACAGCATGATCTTGCCAGTTGGCACGATCAGCCTCTTCGTCGACCTCACCGACGTCATCGTCTCGGAGGACTCGGCTCGCATCTGCGAGTCGCCGCCACACGACCGGCTCTCCGAGAGCCAGGTCCGCACGATCCATCGCCTCGCCTCCGAGTACAACTCGGCCCACATCAACGTGGCCGAAAACTCCGCGGTCGCGGAAGACGCGGTCCTCAACGACGACGCCGACTCGGCGACCCTGGCGTCACTCGCCGGATCCATCACCGCAGATTCACCCGCGGGCTCCATCACCCAGGTCTCCAACATGGGAGACTTCGAGGATCCCTCCATCCTTGGGATCTTTGACTTCGACTCCGGGTCGGAAAACTCCGCCGATCTCCGCGACGGGACCAGTCGCCACGCCGCGACCTACATGTCGACTGGCACCGATCCGCCGGAGGATCCCTTCTCCACCCCGATCCCTCCTAACGCCATGGCAACGGAGGTCGAGGAACTCCGCCTGAAGCTGGCGGAGGCATTCCGCAAAGAACAGGCCGAGCGCGAAAAATTTCGCCTCGAGCAGGTGACGGCACAGGAGCTATCACGCTACCACCAGCAGCGAATCAGGTCGCGCCTGAACCCCACCGTCCAGGGGCGCGCCCTAAACTTTGACGACGAGAACGACCTGGCCCGTGTGGCCGAGCGCGCGATCTGCGAGAACGCGCCACCAGGAGGAAGCGCCCGGCCCCCACCAGGGTCGACGGCGATGGGCGCTCCACCTCCACCCAACCGCACACACCCCAGGGATCAGCCGCGGATAGTGGTCTCCTCATGGGAGCGAGACACGAATGGCCTACCACTGTTCTCCACCCCGATGGACAACCTCGTGGCGGGCCGAGCAGCGGCCGACAACATCACGGCCACTGGTGACGGCGCCCTACAGATCCAGTATGTCAGGGCCCTACTCGCAAAGGCGGTCAAGCAGCAAAACGCAGGCGCCGACTCGCAGGGTCGGGTGTACTCGCGTTCTTCGGGCAGCAGAGCAGCGGCCGCCCATTGGCGGCAAACACCCTCAACTGCCCGCCACCAGAGCCACTGCAGCTCCAGCATCGACCCGCGAACGCGGCACTCTCCACCAACGACCCCAGGCCAGCGACCAACTTCGTCGCCGCCAACGGTCAGCCCATCGACGCCCGCACCCACATCATCAACAACCAAAGCTTGCGCATGCCAGCCCGACGACCTGCGACACACCCTAACCAATCGCCGCGATGACGAGCCGATGGGGTCGCTAAGCCGACTCGGGCCCAGGTGCTTCGGACCGATGATCCGAGGCAAAAAATATCCGGCAAACTTCAAGGCGCCGAAGGAAATAGAGAAGTACGACCCTTCGTACGACCCCTCCGTGTGTCTGTATACATACCTCATGGCGATGGGGATCGCTGGCCACACCGACCTGCTAGCCGCCCGTTACCTCCCCTTGATGATGGAGGGGACGTGCAGGCAGTGGATCAACACCCTCCCCCAGGATAGCATCGACTCCTGGGAGGAGATGCGCGACGCCTTCGTCAGGCACTTCGAGTGCTCCTACACCCGCGCCACCACCATCGAGGACCTGGAGCGATGCGTCCAGGGACCCCGCGAGTCGACCCACAACTGGGTCCAGCGGTGGCAAGAACTATGGTACAACGCGGTCGGCATCCACCCGGACACCGCGATCCATTGCTTCAAGATCTCGTGCCGCTACGAGCCCTTGGTCGCCAAGCTCAAGCGACATTCTCGCACGCTCGACAACATACCAGACCTCCTCGAGATCGCCAAACGGTACGCGGAGGAAGACCCAAACCAGGAAACCGACGATGAGTCGGGAGGCCAACGCCGCACGAGCGGCAACGACAACGGACGACGGTCCGACCTACGCTACAGCAACACTCGCCTCACTGGCAAGCGCCGCAGTGACGGGCGAGTCGACTTCGTCGCCAACGCCGGGCACGCGCAGCGCGAGCCCAAGAGCTTCCGCCGCGACGGAGGGCAATGCCGCGACGGCGGAAACTACAAGGCGAAACCAAGGTTCGACCCCGCGGCCCTCCTTAACCAACCTTGTGCATTTCACAGCAGGGAAGGGAAGCCCGCCACGCACACGACCGCCGACTGCCACACTCTCAGGGAGATTGAGAAGGCACGGCGAGCGCGGTAGGACCCGACAACAACCCGCCAAATGGCGGAAAATTCGGCAATGTGGCCGGCTCGCTCCATACCTTCACAGGCTTCAACACGAAGCGCGAGAAGAAGGTCATCGCCCGCGCCGTCGCCGTCAAACGCAGTGGCCCAGGTGGACGTTCCCCAGTTCCTTAACTGGTCGGAGCAGCCCATCACCTAGAGCCACCAGGACCACTCGCCACGCATCGAGTACCCAGGCCGAGTCGCCCTGGTGGTCAAGCCTAAGGTGGGCGACTACTGGCTCCCCAAGACATTGATGGACGGAGGAAGCTCCATCAACATCCTGTACCTGGACACCTTCAGGCAACTGCGGCTCCCGCAGTCGATGGTCGAGACGACCTACACCACGTTCCACGGCATCGTCCCCGGTCGGAAGGCGTACCCGATCGGCAAGGTCACGCTGCCAGTCACCTTCGGCACACCAGCAAACTTCCGCGCCGAGCGGATCGTCTTCGAGCTGGTACCCTTCGACAGCCCCTACCACTGCGTCCTGGGGCGCCAGGCGTTCGCCAAGTTCATGGCAGTGCCCCACTACGTGTGCAACGCGATGAAGCTCCGCGGGCCGTGCGGCGTCATCACCATCAACGTTGACCCCGACATGGCCGTCGAGTGCGAAGCCAAAGGAGCCGAACTCGCCGACGCCGTCATCGCGGCAGAGACCAACCACGTCGACGAGCTCGCCAAGTACGCGAGCGGGGCCAACAACGACGATCCCACCATACTCAAGAAGCCCAATTCGGAGGGCGCAAACACCTCAGCCTTCGAGGCAACGACGCACACCCGCACCGTCGAGCTGGTCCCAGGCGACTCCAGCCAGACTGTGACGATCGGGACGGGCATGAGCCCAGCCTAGGAAGGCGCGCTCATCGAGTTCCTCCGTGAGAACAGGGACATCTTCGCATGGAAGCCCTCTGACATGCCTGGTGTCCCTAGGGAACTCACTGAGCACAAACTAAACGCCGACCCCAAAGTGCGACCCGTCAAGCAGTCGTTGCGGCCCTTCAATGAAGAGCGCCGCTGAGCTATCGCCGAGGAGGTGCAGCGCCTACTCGCTGCAGGCTTCATCCGGCCAATCAAATACTCCAAGTGACTGGCAAACCCAGTCCTGGTCGAGAAGAAGAATGGGACATGGAGGATGTGTATCGACTACACAAACTTAAACAGCGCCTACCCGAAGGAGCAGTTCGTCCTCCCGCGGATCGACCAAATAATCAACTCCACCGCGGGCTCGGAGTCGCTGTGTTTCCTCGACGCCTACTCTGGGTACAACCAGATCAAAATGGCTGTTGAGGACGAGGAGAAGACGGCGTTCATCACGCCATTCGGAGCCTTCTGCTACACCGCCATGACCTTCGGCCTCAAGAACGCCGGGGCGACCTACCAGCGGTGCATGCAGGAGTGCCTCGCGAGCCAAATTGGCCGCAATATCCATGCGTACATCGATGACGTGGTCATGAAGTCCGCTCGCCGACCTGGCGGAAACATTCGCCAACCTGCGGAAATACAAGATAAAGCTCAACCCAGGCAAATGCACCTTCGGTGTACCAGCAGGGCAACTACTGGGGTACGTCGTCTCCAAGCGCGGGATCGAGGCGAACCCCACCAAAATCGACACGATCGCTCGACTCGGCAAACCCGAGTGCCTGCGCGACGTCCAGAAGCTGGCCGGGCGAGTAGCGGCTCTCAGTCGCTTCATCCCCTGCCTGGGCGAAAAGGCGATTCCCCTATACCGCCTGATGCGCAAGAACCCCACCTTCCAGTGGGACAAGGAGGCGGACGACGCGCTCCGCGACCTCAAGAAGGTGCTACTCGCAGCACCACTACTCGCCGCCCCCATCGACAAAGAACCCATGTTGGTCTACGTCGCGGCTTCCGAGCGCGTCGTCAGCACCGTCATGGTCGTCGAGCGGCCGGAGGAAGGAAAAGAGCGCCCGGTACAGCGACCGGTGTACTACATCAGCGAGGTCCTCACCGAGTCACGCCAGCGATGCCCGCAGTACCAGAAACTGGTATACGCGGTCTTTAGAGCACAGCGGCACCTGCCGCACTACTTCCAGGAGCACCCGATCACGGTCGTCTCCTCAGCACCGTTGCAGGACATCATCCGCAACCGCGAGGCGACCGGGCGAGTCGCCAAGTGGGCCGTCGAAATCGGCGTCCACAACATCAAATATGAGCCCCGAAAAGCGATCAAGTCAAAGGCTATAACGGACTTCATCGCCGACTGGGAAGAGGCCCAGCAGCCAGAAAAGCTGCCATACCTCCACTACTGGAGCCTGCACTTCGATGGCTCCAAGAACGCGGACGGTGCAGGAGCAGGGATCGTGCTTACTTCACCGAAGGGCGACAAGCTCCGCTACGTCCTCTGCCTCGACTTCACCCCCTGCACCAACAACATGGCCGAGTACGAGGCACTACTCCACGGCATGCGAGCTGCCAAGGAGATGAACGTCAACCTCCTACGCTGCTATGGAGACTCCGACCTCGTCGCTGGGAAAGTCGCTGGCACTTGCGACGCCATCTCTCCCACCATGGCGGCATACCGCCAAGCAGTAGACAAGCTAGGGGGACACTTCGCAGGCTACTCCGTCGAGTGGATCGACAGGCGGAAGAACGAGGAGGCCGACGCACTCTCTCGCATCGGGTCGGCTCGACTCGCACCACCCGCCGGCGTCTTCCTCGACACGATCACCAAGCCATCAGTCTCTCCCCCAAGGGAGATCGACATAGGAGTCCCGCTGCAACCAGAGGCAGCCCTGGTCGCACTCATCGCCGAGCCAGACGACTGGACCAAGCCGTACATCGCCTACCTGGAGGCTGGCACCTTGCCGGCAGACGAGACAGATGCCCGGATGGTTGCACGCCGATGCAAATCCCTCACCATCATTGACGGCGAGCTCCACAAGCGCAGCGTGACCGGCGTGTTCCAACGCTGCGTCCAACCTGCCGAAGGACGCAAGATCCTCCACGACATCCACTCCGGCGACTGCGGCCACCACGCCGTCTCCCGCTCTCTGGTCGCCAAGGCTATGCGGCACGGCTTCTACTGGCCCACCGCACACGCCGATGCCGTCGACATTGTCCAGCGGTGCGCCGGGTGCCAGAAGTACGCCAACCAGACACACGTGCCGAGCTCAGCGCTCAAGACAATCCCCATCACCTGGCCATTCGCCGTGTGGGGTATGGACATGGTAGGCCCCTTCAAAAAGGCCCCCTCCGGCTTCACCACCTCCTGGTCGCGGTCGACAAATTCACAAAGTGGGTGGAGGCCAAGCCAGTCCGGAAATGCGACGGGAAGACCGCCACCAAATTCCTACGCGAGCTCATATATCGCTACGGGTTCCCAAACAGCATCATCACGGACAACGGCACCAACTTCGCCAAAGGAGCCATGGCCGAGTTCTGCGAGGAACACCACATCCGGCTCGACCTCGCTTTAGTCGCCCACCCGGAGTCCAACGGCCAGGCGGAACGGGCCAACCAGAGCATCCTCCACGGCCTAAAGCCGCGGCTCCAAGTACCACTCGAGGGCACCGCCGGGTGCTGGGTCGAGGAGCTACCCTCCGTCATCTGGGGCATCCGCACCTCGGTCAACAGGTCGACAGGGTTCACCCCCTTCTTCATGGTGTACGGCGCCGAGGCAGTCATGCCCACCGACCTCGAGCACGACTCGCCAAGGGTCGTTCACTACACGGAGGCTGCGAACGAACTCGCGCGACAGGATGGAGTCGATCAACTCGATGAGGCACGCGACCTAGCTCGCTCATGCACCGCTATCTACCAGCAAGGACTCCGCCGCTACCATAGCCGGTGGGTGAAAACTCGCACCTTCCAAGAAGGCGACCTGGTGCTGCGCCTCATCCAGGACAAGAAAGGCATGCACAAGCTTTCCCCCCGTGGGAGGGACCATTCGCCATCGGGCGAGTACTCGGCAACGACACCTACTACCTCATCGACGTCCGCGGGGACGGCAAACTCGACGTCAAGCGACCATGGAATGTAAACCTCCTACCGAAGTTCTACTCCTAGAACCCCACATATGTATCCTCCAGCCGCTATGAAATAAAAAAGAATTGGTTACCGCAAATTGTGTCTACTCTCCGTGTCTTGTGCCACTCGCACTCATAATAACAGCGTCAAGCTAACTACAGAAGTCAACCTCTGGTACAGCGATCGGCACGGCCAAGTAGTGCGCTACAAGGGCACTGGGTTACCCCAGGTCTTGTAACGTCCACGAAAAACGCCTACCCGGAGCCCCATTGGAGTCGCCTAGCTCGACTGGCTCAACGAGCCAAGACAACTGCCTTCGCTTCTCACAGCGACCATGATCCTCCGCATCCTCGACACAACGACTCGAACGGCCAAGTACCACACTCGGGGACTGACGACCAGTTCAGCGCGAGCGGCTAGGGAAAACGCCAAGTATGAGAGCATGCCCAGGACTCGCCATGCGACTGACCCGACGGGCCAGGCAGGAGTGATGCGCTCACCCTAACGCGCCAAGTCCTCACCCACCCTCGAGTCGCGCCTAGAACAACCAAGTACCACGCTCGGGGACTCGGCTAACCGGCCTCGTTCGCGCAAGGGAAAACGGTGAAGTACAGAGCACTCATGGGAGTCGCCTTGCGACTGGCTTTCCGAGTTCGGGCGAGTCGACCTCAATAACAAAACATTCAAAACCGCAAACACATAACAAACGAGGTAAACCCCATAAAAAAGGGCGGACGCGCTTGGGGACTCGTTCAACCCTCAATCAGAAACACACGACAATTCATAAAATAACACGATATCTCATTATAGCATGTAGCAATTGTCGCAAAATACAAAGTATGCCCAACGGCAGAACTGCTACTAACGCCCCAGGGCACAATATTTTACTCCGCAGGCTTCGACGACGACTCGCCACCACCCTTGCGATTGCGAATGAAGGGAGTCTACGGGTTTGACGGGTACGTCGTCAGCTCACCCGCCATCGCCGCACGGTAGGGTTGCTCGGTCTTGAAGTCCCGGTGCTGCGGCTCGGGGTCGTTGGGTGCAACGACCGTCTCCTGATAAGGAAGGAGGTCGCCCATCGCCCAGACGCGCTCGGAGTATACCGCGGCGCGGTCCGTCAACTTCAGCACCTCGGAGATCTCCACCGAGCCAGTCGACGACGGGTAGCCACTCGTCACGTCGTCCAGGTCGAAGTTCTCCGGGAAGTGAGTGAGCCCAAGGCTGAGCGCCGTCGCCGCTCCGCGTCGGAATGCCGATCGCGTCATGAACTCGACGACCGACGGCGCCTTCTCCAAGTATCGCCACACCTCAACGAGGTCGCTGGGAATCACTTCCGTGGGCGACATCTCCTGAAGATACGCTCGTATACATGTCGCCGACAACGTGGCCGAGTCGACCAGCGTGGCTACACATTGTCGTGCGTCGAACGAATTCGCCTCTTCCACGCTATCAATGATCCGACCTGCGGACACAAGGTGACAGTGAATACATCAAAAATTACACAATGCATATGTTACAGGCAGAGGCAGGCACACTCACCAATCAAAGGGCGGGAGAGCTCCGTGATGAAGTTTTGAAGAGCGGAGTAATCATCTTGAAGCCCAGCAACAAGGGCGTCGGAAACCTTACGCTCCTCAGCGGCAGCCGTAACTGCAGCCTTGGCTCGCCCATCTGCCGAGGTCGCTTCCTCCTTCGCTTCCTTCAGCTCGCGCTCAAGGTCGGCGATCCGCCGTTCTGCCAAACTCAACGACGATTGCGCCGCCGTCAGCTCACTCACCGGGACAAGGTCCTGGCGAACCTCTTCTGCCTTCGCAGCAATCGCTTGGAGTCCCTTGTTTGCCTCTTCAACGGCGACAAGTTCCTTCTCCGCGCGACACTTCGCAGCCAGCCGGTCGGCTGATTCACGTTGCAAACCCTGTGCCAAAGTGAAACAGTTAGCAAAATCAAAAACCTAAGTGCCTACCCGCTGAAATTCAGCGACTAGACACTCGGGGACTGGCGATCAAAAACCTAAGTGCCTACCCGCTGAAATTCAGCAACTAGACACTCGGGGACTGGCGATCAAAAATACTGAGCGCCCACCCGCTGAAACTCAGCGAATGCGCACTCGGGGACTGGGCGCAAGGAATAAAAGTACAACACTAAAAGAATCTGACCACTACATTTCAGTGGCCCGATCCTCGGGGACTGGACATACCTGGATGGCCGCGCCCAGCATGCCATGAAGTTGTAGTGCGTCCATGGAGGTGAGAAGAGCCGGAGTATGCCCGCGACGTTGCTCGACCTCCGTCTCGGCGACCCCAGGTGCGCGGCTCGATGGTGTGGTACCACTCGCCGTGGCCGCTCTGGCCATGAAGCGCGGGAAGGTCGCGATGGACGCACCGGCACCAAAAGAGGCCGGCTCGGTCACCCCTGGCGATGGAGAACCCTCCTTGATTGCCGAGGCCGCCACTGCCGCAGGATCACTCGGGGCCACCGTCGTGTCGTCAGACACCGTGACGACCTTGTCGCTCTTGGCCTTCTTGGCACTGCCTGTGGGGGCAGCGACCTCGTCAGCCTTCCTCTTCCGAGAGGGGTCCTCCTCGGCGACGACTGGCGGCACCTTGGCCACGGACGGATGGCCTATCTTTTTAACCCCAGTCCTGCAAATCGAGAATATGAGCAAAGTCGTTCGACTACAAGAAAAAATAAAGTAGGTGAATAAAACTCACTTGGCGACTGGAATGAACCGTAGCCCCGTGCAGATGCCGGACGGATTTTCCAGTTCGGGGCCCAGTCGTCGACTGAGGCCCATCTCCAGGACGTCGTGCGCCCAAGACACGGACGGCTTCTTCGTCGTCGAGGCCACGACAGGAGCTTCTGAAATGTTTTCGGCGGGAGCTTCCCTGGGCGGCGAAGCTACCACGACCGGAGCAGCCCCCTACCCAGAGACTGGGGCAAACGGCGGAGGCATCGAGGCCAGAGGCACCTCGCTCTGGACGGCGGTGATATCTGGCGCCGCCATCGTCTGTGGCGCTTCACCCCTGGCCAGACTGGTGGCGTCGGAGCTGCTTGGGGAATCAGGCGGAGATGCCTGTCTCTCTGGCTTCGTCTTCCTCTTCGGAGGGGCCTTCACCTCCTTCTTCTTCTTCTTCGACAGAGTGGCCTCGCGACGCGAGGTGTGCTCGGGGAGCTCGTCGTCGTCATCGTCATGACGTTCGAGGCTTTTGCTCGCTTCGAGCTCACGCTGCCGCTGTCCGCGAGTTTTCCGGACCAGCGGGGCGACCTCTTCCTCGGATTCGTCGTCATCGCCGCTCCTGTCACTCTCGACGCCGCCCCTTGCTGGAGGCAATTCGCCCCCCTCCTGGACGGACGAGCTCGAATTCTCGTCGTCCGCGGGCGGGAGCCACCCTTCCACCACTTGAAATAACTGCAATAGGCATAAGACAATATCAGTATAACCGCGACAGCATTGACTGCGACTGCGAATGATAGAAAAATGACTTACCGTCGGGGCTGGATGCTTCGCGGTGTAGGGGCGACCCCAGCCTTCGCGTCGAGGTACACCGCTTGGGTGATCTTCTTCAACGCCAGGAGGTAATCCTCGAGTTGCCACTCGGCGAGGCAGGATTTCGTCGAGTCCTCCCGGCCCGTGTACTCGTACATGTAGTGCTCACGGCGGGCCAGGGGGACGAGTCGCCGCCTGAGCCAGCAGTTATACAAGTTGATAGGCTGGAGACCTTTCTTCTTTAGGCCGCGGATGGTCTGAAGCATTTCATCCACAACCATCCGCTGGTCTGTTGGAAGCTTGCCGACTTGGAGTCGGCGCGGTTCGGGCCGGTCGGCGGAGTATCTTGGGATCGCCACCTCGCCGTCTGGAGTCGCCTCGGTGACGTAAAACCAAGACTTCTTCCATTCACTCGCCGCCTTGGCAGGTAGCATCAGATCAAAAAAGGAAGCCTTCGACTTCAATTGAAACGTCAGGCCGCCTGCAGCAAGCATTGGGCCGCCCGCTTCTTCGCGACTGATCCTCCCATGGAACAGATCTTGCCACAGGGGGAAGTAGGGCCTGCAGCCCAGGTAGCACTCGCAGAACGCCACGAAAATGGCGAGCTGCTCGATGCTGTGCGGGCCCAGGTCCGACGGCTGGATCCCATAGAAAGCGCAGAAGCGCCGGAAGAAAAGGGATGTGGGGAATCCTAGCCCCCGCTCTAGGTGGCAGGTGAAGCAGACGAACACTCGCTCGCGCGGGTCAGGAGTCACCTCTCCGGTCGCGGGGATGCGCCACCTGCCGGCGCGCAGGATCCCGGCCTCCTCGAAGGATGCCAGTTGCGCTCTCGTGCACTTGGACCTACCCCATGGTTCGGTGGAGGGAGCCATTGGCGGGAGGATTCATGGGGGTCGGAGGATTTCGGTTTGGCTGGATCGCGACGCGGAGGAAAGCGAAGGTGCGCGCAATCGGAGGAAATGACGAGGAGGTGGTTCTCCGATCGCCTACCATTCCCTTTATATAGCGGCTGTTACCCGCCAAATCAGGGAGCCGTTAATACGCAGTGATTATGCCAAAAGTTACCGTTGGATTACCCCAACGGCTAGTTTGACTGTGTTTTGACGGTCCACCTTCGGCCACTCGGCTCGCCGACCCGATCACTACAACAGTACTGAATATTTCGCCGACCCGTTCGCCAAAGCTGCGACCATAATGACTAGTTTCCTCCTTTATTCAGGAGCCCGCCGCCGATTCGACTGGATGCCCGCATTGAAGCCGTATGCTCCGACTGCCAGCAACCACCTGCGCCCAATCGACGATGGCCTCGGGGACTACTGATGGGGATATGCCTACCGGGGTATACCCAGCAGGACGTTTCCGACTGGTCCACGGCCTGACGAGTGGGCCTGCAAGATGGCGACTGGATCAAGACCTGGCGTGGATCCAAGCGACTGGAAGCTGAAGGCCCAGGAGAGTAGATAGGCCCAGTCGGATTAGGTTAAACGAGTACCGAAACCTTGACAGATTCGGTTGAGATTTGTAAACCCTAGGGAGGGTGAGTCTATATAAACCTCCCTACAGGGCGTGTAGACGTACGCTCCATCATACACCCAAGCGACTCGCCGCCTAGCCGCCGAGCTCGCCCCATTGTACCACCATCATAATACAATCTAGCAGGAGTAGGTCTTTACCCTCCGGGGGGGCGAACCTGGGTAAAACCCTGTGTCTCCGCCCTCATCTCGCACCGCAGATGGCTGGCCGCCCTTGCCCCTCATTCTACTACTCGCTGCCGATTGCAGCATCTGCCGTGACCATTCCCACGACACCTTGGGTTTCTTTGCAGGCGCGGTAGCTTTATTGCCGCCCTTCTTGTAGTTACCCTTCTTCTTAGGATTGCCTTGCTTCTTAAAATTGGTGGTCTTATTGACCATCAACACTTGGTGCTCTTTCTCGATCTCCACTTCCGCAGACTTCAACATGGAGAAGAGTTCACGCAATGACTTATCCATGCGCTGCATGTTGTAGTTCATCACGAAGTTCTTGTAACTATGTGGTAGTGATTGGAGGACACGATGAATACCCAACGCATTAGGAATCGTTATTCCTAGATCTGCAAGTTTATTCGCGTGCCCAGGCATCTTACGCACATGCTCGCTAATGGAGCTACCCTCTTCCATCTTGCAGTTAAAGAACTTCTCGGAGGCTTCATAGCTTTCAACAGTTGCATGAGTCTCGAATATCATTTTGTGCTCACAGACAATATCATAAGGTTCACGGTTCTCAAACCGCTTCTGAAGCTCCGATTCCAAACCGTACAAGATGGCACACTAAAATGTGGAGTATTGATTCTTTCGAGTGAGTAAAACATTCTTCACCTCATCGGTAACATCATCTGTAGGCGGGTCACCCAGCGGTGCATCCAGCACATAGGTCAACTGACCAGCATTGAGGATAATACTCAAGTTGCGGAACCGGTCCGTGAAGTTGCTTCCATTATTTTTCAACTTTTCTTTCTCTAGAAACGCATTAAAATTGATGGTAGGGGCCGTCATGATCTACAACATATTTACAAAGAGTTTAGACTAAGTTTATGACAAATTGAGTTCATATTTACTACTTAAATTAACTAGGTGAACTCCCACTCAAAACAACATCCCTCACATTGTTTTAGTGATCACACGAACCAAATCCACTACACCAAGTCCGATCATCACGAGAGATGATGTAGTTTCAAAGGCGAACAATCAACATGTTCATCATATCAGTCATATGACTCATGCTTTACCTTTCGGTATTCCGTGTTCCAAGACCATGTCTGTACATGCTAGGCTCGTCAAGGTTAACCTTAGTATCCGCATGTGCAAATCTGGCTTGCACCCGCTGTATGCACACGTAGAATCTATCACACCCAATCATCACGTGGTGCTTAGAAATGATGAGTCTTAGGAATGGTGCCTACTAAGGACGAACACTTTATTACTTGATATTTAGTGAGAGGGATCATCTTATAATGCTATTGTCGCAATCTAAGCAATACAAGATGCATAAAAGGATTAACATCACATGTAATTCATAGTATGTGATATGATATGGCCTTTCTTCTTGTGCCTTCGATCTCCATATCTAAGCACGAACATGATCTCCATCATCACCGGCGTGGTGTCAAGGTCAATGGCTCCGCTTTATGGTTGTACTCCACCATCAACAACTATTGCAACTACTTGATGAATAGACACACAAGTCTTAAATGGAATTTAAAGACAACCATAAGGCTCCTGCCGGTTGCCAACTTAATTACAATAAGGATCATTGCATACATCACATATAATCACAATCATGGCCATATCATATCACAACACAAGCCCTGCAAAAACAAGTTAGACGCCTCTAATCTTTTTTGCGTGTTTTACGTGCCTAGGGATTTTGCATAAGAACCGTTCTAACATACAAACATGAACCACAACATTGATACAAGTATTGTCAAGTGCCTATTGTAAATTGAATCTTCACTATGGTGGGAGAGACAAACACCCGCAAAGCCACTTGGTGCAATGCAAGTTGCATGTTGAGCGTGGAGCAAGTCTCATGTACGATGACATGTAAGGTTAGCCCGGGTCGCTTCATCCCACCATCCCGCAAGATGCAAAGTACACAAAAAACAATCGACAACAAAAGCATCAACACCCACAAAACTATTGTGTTCTACTCGTGCAACAGATCTACGCATAGACACGGCTCTAATACCACTTTAGGGGTTCGCAGCATGGAAAACAAAAAAATTCTATCACGGGAACACACAAAAGCCAAGATATAATCTATGAGATCGGTGCAACGAGTTTGTAGAGTACTAACCCTCGTATATCCACAGCGTTTTGACGAGATTGGATTCTCGTGGTTGATGTAGTCGTTCACTTGCCGATCTCAAGGTCGCGAAGACAATCCTTCCGGCGCCACGTTCTGGCAGTGCTTCCGTATTCGGTCACACGTTCGGTACTTGATGAATACCTTCCTCTCCCTTGTTCTAGTAGGCAGCGGAGGTTGTAGATCTCCTCGCGATTCCAGAAGCACGACGGTGTGGTGGTGGAGGTGGAGGAGTAGATCCTGCAGGGCTTCACCTAAGCCGAAGCAGGTATGGTGGAGGAGAGAGGGCCTCGGCGTCTAGGGCGTAGGCTCCAAGGGGAGGATACGCCGGCGGCTTGGCGTGTAGGCGGCGACGGCTTGGAGGGCTTGGGTCAAGACGGCGGCGGCCTAGGGTTTTGGGGTGGAGAGGTGGGGCGCCCAACTCCTTAAATGGGTGGGGGGAGGCGGCAAGGGGAGGCCGAGTCCTCCCCCAACTCCCTCTTGGCCGACGGATTGGGGAGGGAGAGGTAAACCTCTTCCCTCTAGGTTTCCTCTGCTCCCTCCACTAGGCTTTGACTTTCAATTTAGGATTTGACTTTTTCAAACAATTGTTTGATCTAATCAAACTAGAGTTTGATTTATCTCTTCCTATTTCCTATCCAAGCATCCTCGGGTATGATGCAACCATTCCACGTTGGTATGGAACATTCCAAGTGCCCCTCCCCCAGGGTGGTGTACCTTCTAGAACATTCTAGAATCTTTCTGTCAAAATACCGAAAACATTTTCTGAACCCTCGAAATTGACTTTCCTTATATGAATCTTATTCTATGGACTATTTCGGATCTCCTCGTGATGTCCTGGATCCAATCCAAGACTCCAAACATCATTTGGTCTCCAACTCATATTCCATATCTACTAAACAACATCGAATCATTAAGTGTGTCTCCCTACGGTTCGTGAACTATGCAGACATGATCGAGACACTTCTCCGATCAATAACCAATAGAGGAACCTAGAAATTCATATGGCTCCCACATATTTCTATGATTACATTATGATCGAATGAACCATTTACATACGATACTGATTCCCTTCGTCGCGCGATACTTTAATTATCCGAGGTTTGATCGTCGGTAACTCTATACCCAGTTCAACCTCGTTACCGATAAGTACTCTTTACTCGTTCCATGATATGACATCCCTTGTGACCTATTCACGTGCTTGCAATCCAATTGGATGACATTCCACCGAGAGGTCCCAGAGTATGTATATCTGTCATATGCATGGACAAATCCCATTCTTGTTCTGTGTGCCTCAACACATACTTTCAGAATACCTAATTCCACCTTTATAACCACCCAGTTATGAAAGTGGTGTTTGATGCCATCAAAGCATTCATCCGGTGATGGTGATTAACATGATCTCATGGTTGAAGGATTAGGTTACTATGTATTTGAAATCTTGTAGCAAACAGACTCTAAATGACTTGATCTTACGCTACGCTTACTATAGGAGTGTGTCCATCATATCATTGTCCTAATGGCATGATCTTATTATTAACAACATCTAATGTCCATGATCAGGAAACCATGATCCTCTATTAATCAACAAGGTAGTTCAACAAGAGGCTTACTAGGGACTTCTTTTATGTTTACAAAACACACAAGTATTAATGTTTCTGGTTAATAGAATTATAGCATGGGATGTGATGAACACATCATCCATCATGATGTATCTTTTCTTGTGCGCATCACTATTAGTGTCAATCAAGTTGAAATTGTGCATGGTGAATATGCAAGTGGATAACATGCTTATCATGGCAATCATCAAAATCTCAAAAAATTGAGAAAGCCATGGGGGCAATATCATTACAAACCCTATGATAAGTATTGTTGCAAGCAAAACAAGTGATAGACAAATTATTTAACTTATTGCAAGCAATGGGAGGGGATAACTATCATGACCAAACATTTCCGAAGCAATTGGAGGATACACAAAAGATGTATAGCATGGCATGGTTATGGAAAATGTACCGCTATCAAACAATTCCACATGATCAATATTATGCAAAGGCAAAGCATCACATGGTAATATGAATGAAGCATATGTAATGTTACAAGTATCATCCATAGCATGCATATCCTCACAATTCATCATGTCCACTAGTGGGATCATGGCATCATTAACACCCTTATTTGTACCTTGTTCATACCTCTCATATGAGTGGGTATTGTGGTAGTAGTGGCCTCCTTGTGGCGGACTTTGTCTTCTTGATGTAGCCATGGCATAGCATCATCTTCATCCACCATGTACATCTTCTCCATTTGAGGCATCATTACATCATGTCTTGGCGCTTCTTCATTCATGTAACCTAGCACAACATAAGAGAACACACTAGAGGTATAGGGTAAGTCGTTAGAAATCGAAATGGTCTCACTTGACCTATCAACTACCACTCTCAACTCACTCGGTGTATCACTCATGCCCTCAAGTAGAATCACTCAATCTCACATAAGGCGGAGTCACTCATCTCACTCTTATTCTCACTCAAGTGGGCTAAGTGGCTTTCATACTCACATGGGATTGGTATCACATCATCACTCAAGCATATAGGGATAGGCTCGGTTTGTTCAACTCCATGCGCCTCCTTTGGTGAAGGGAAAATCTCATGATTGGCATTCTCAACTCTATCGCCTCCAAAGTGGGATGCCATAATATGGACATCATCACTTGCCTCCTCGGTCAAAGGGAAAATCCCATGCTCGACTATTATGTCGCCATCTTGTAGTAGTGGTGGAAGTAGGCTCATGTTGTTGTCGAGAGCAATACTCGGATCAACTTCATCACAAACTTGTCCTTGTCTTCCTCCATCTTGAAGTGTATAATATTCACTCGAAGCTTGTTCATCATCTTCCGTGACCACCTTGTATTTTGTAGACATCCTCTTAACGTACTCGTACAACTTGGCAAAGTAGAAATATTCGTTCCTAATTCATGAAGGTGCATGATTCATCTTGGATGTCAAGCGTTGGCATTGAAGCTTGATGGTGTGGACAAAGGCTTGCTCTTGGTGCCATTTTGGTGGTGGTACTAGTAGTCGAAGGTCCTTATGATGGTGTCGATGGAGGTCATTGGTGTGCCTTGCTGAAGGTTGATGTAGGTGGCACACTTGGTCATCCACATGACGCTCGCGACGATGATCACTTGCCTTGTCACTATTCTTGTTATGGTGGCACCTTATTGAAGTTGTCTCCTTGTGTTTTTCGAGCATGCTCATGGTTTGTCCATGATGTTCATGAGCTTGACGAAGTTGTTGTCCTTGAAGTCGTCCATGTTTGGGGAGTGATTGTTGGTGTAGTACTCCGTATCTCCCAAGCACGTGGAGCCATTGCTGGTGTAGTTCTCCATCATGTCATCTATGCTTGTGGAGTTGATGTTAGTGTGGCTCATCATGGTTCTGAAGTTCCTAGACATGAATCACAATACCAAGTGGTGCATATGTAAGTTGTAGTGGGTGTTAGAGAAACAACGTCAAACCTTACTTTATATTTGGAAGATAGTATCGTGCAAGTGGCCACTTGAGAGCAATAAGCCAAGCAAAGTGAAGTGACAAAGAAACCTAAACCCAACTAACAACCAAAAAACACACAAGGCTTATGGTGGATGGGTATGTAAAATGGCATGTCAAGGATGCAATCCAAGATCAAGATATTGTAATGGTGAGAAAGAGACGCTAGTTCGATTGCATATAATTGGTGGGCTACAAGATTTTCACAATAAGTACCACACCTACAAGATGTTCAGCGAGATTACGCTTCCTATTATATGAGGCAATTGTATCTTCTTTTTTCTTTCTCTCCTTTTTTCTCTATTTGTTTGTATCACTCTTTTTCTTTTACTTTTCACTTGCCTCTTCCTTGTGCCAAAAACTATACAAGATAACTATATGACTTGGAATTTTACAAGGTATAAAATGTGCAAATCCCAAGCAATCATAATAGGAACTAGTCTCAGTAGTTGTTTGTTGGTTGCAAAGACAATGTAGTTCACAAAGGAATGCAAGTGGGGAGAAGTCGCGAAACGTTTGTACCTTTCGTCAATGATCTTCACCCTTTATTGTTGGAATCCACCTTACTCGTGGAATTTGGATGAAGTAGATAGTATGAACAATGGCCATGATGATGTAGAGCCTTCTCCTCTTCGAAACGAGTTAAAGAAGACCAAAATCTGAGTTCGAATGCAAGAGTTATGCTCAAAACCATGAAACAGTTTTTCCGTCTAGAGGGGGGCGGAGACTCCGGGGTTGGGGCCCGGAGACTCCGGTCTAGAGTCACTAACTCCGGAAACTCCAGTACTGGGCTAGAGACTATGGTCCGGTCGATTCCAGGACGTCAAGAACTTGTCAGGGGCGCGTTTTGGGAGAAAAAAGTCCAATCAAAACCACAAATTGATGGGGGGTCAAAGAATTAGGCTATGGGAACACATGGGAAGGTAGATCAAAAAGTTTAGCAAGTAATCCATGGATCAAAACCTACCAAAACTCACTCAAACCTCACATCGATCCAAAACACGAAATTGGGCTCTCTTTTGGGGAATTTCAAATTTTTGGTGGATAGAAGATTTTTTTGGGGGAAATCCGTGAGAAACTTGGGCTCTGATGCCAGAATCATAGGGGTTAACCTCAAGGGTGGTCTGATATTCACGGATTTCATGGTCAAATCGATGGGAAAAGTGAGGGAAAAGGAGAAGGTAGCAGAAGTGAACTCACACCTCACGAAGAACATGATGAACACACGCAAACACAACACGATACAAGACCTATTGATCCCTTCGACGGCCACTGGTCCGATAGGATCCTCGCAAGGAAACATTGGTCAATGTTCTCATCAAATCCACATCGGAGAGGGAATAACACCTTGGATAGGATCTTGATAACTTTACTAGAGCAAACTCAAAGTAAAGACCTTGTACAACTAAGGATGCTCAAAGGCACAATCCATAGAGGTCGGTGATGATAGGGTTCCCTCATGAAGGGAATGAGATATAACTAGAAGTGATCCATCTTAGGGGTTTCTAGTCGATCATCTATGTCTAGTGTTTACAATGGAGGGGTGGGGATATTTATAGGCCAACTACATAAACAAGGGTAGTTTGGGGATCAAAGTAGGGTTGGAAAGGAATAATGGGTGTACATGGGACGTGGCCTTGCTATTGGCCGAAGGCCCATCACTCAGCCAGAGACTCCGGGGTGCGGGGGCTAGAGACTTCGGTGTGACTGGAGACTTCGGTGTAGTCTCTGGTGTAGACTCTGGGGTGCTCGTTGTAGCTTACATTACTTGGGTCGGAGGCCTGGTGGGAGTCCTGGGGCAGAGTATTCGTGGTGCGCATGGCGAAGACTCCAGGGTTCGCAGGCCAGAGACTCCGGTGCTGCAGATGCTGCTTCTTCCTTTTCCTCTTCCAAGCCACCGCATTGTCGGTCTTGGTGCTTTGGGATTCCTCCCTTGCCTCCACACTTGTTGGTGTGAGCCTATCATGGTCATGGGACGGAGTATGAAGTAGTATACCATACAATAGGGTAGGAAGTGCACTCGCGTAGAGCATAGGATTCACCTTTGGAGTCCATGATGACTTGGCATAAGTTGGAGACCTTGATATGGTAACGAACGAAGGTCGGGACGTAACAGCAGACATGTGGGTCGGTGATGTCAGCCTCACAAAACAAAAATATTGCTACAAGAAGAAAAATGTAATCTACATAGTATATATACACGCCTAGGATTCAAATTTTAGACTTTCAACACAGGTGAACTAGGTGCCTTGCCACTAGTCCAAGAATAATATTTTCTAGTTAGTGGTAAGAAAGATATACAAAGTAAAACTTACATATTTATGTCCTTGCAAAAATTGGGCCTAAATACTTATCAAGTTCAAAAGGAAAAAACAACACATTCTCAATAAAAAACTGCTACATGATGTAGTGTACAAAACTTGGGTAGGTAAAAGTTTTTTATGGGTGGGGGGAAATGCGCACAAATTCCAAATTAAGAATATTTTGGCCAAATAGCTAGTGAAATAGTATATTTCTCATAGGCTCCATACAGAAAAACAAATATTCTGGGAATCAGCAGTCCTTGCCCCGAAGGCCTAATTGAAAGTGTTTTGGGCCAAAATAGTGGCGGAACGGGGATATATTCATGATCTGCCTAGTTAAAATTTGATGAGATGCTAAAATATTAAAAATTTGATGTTAATATAAAAAAATCAATGTGCTCGGGGTCGGTGGACGCCCTGACCAGAATGTAGGCTATAGCCCCGCCCGATTGGAACAAAGACCTTTCAACAAGCAAGTGGAAATCATTTATTGAAATTAGGAATACAAAAACAATAAATAAAAGGGTGACAAATTGACAGGACACACACCCCGCACGCAGATGAGGGGCAGAATGTGGCTCGTGGTACTTAACATGTATGATCAACCTATATTCAAATCATGAATTGAGTTTAATATGCTAATTTCCTAGATGTCTGCGACCAAAATACAAATTATGATGAAGACAATCATTGTCATACTAGTTGATCATATAAATATATATAAATTCGTACTCTACAACTAGTCACAACTCCAATCCAACAAAAGGTTGCCATGGTTCTACCACCCATATATGATCAGTCGAGATAACACACTTACATAATTAATTGCAATAGCATGTGACCAAAGAACTAGACAGCTTGGAACTTCATGACCAACATGCAGCATTCAGGGCAGCGAGATACATCGACATTGACCATTGTTCAATGGGAAGGTTGCTTGCTTTCATGAACTTGATCCATCTAGAAGTAGGTGCCAAACGACCATCAGTCTGGTTAATGGCATAGGTCCCTGGATTAACACTCCTTCCCTCTACATCTTGAAGGTTATGTTGCCCTTTTGTCTGGCCTGGAGTTGATTTGTGGCACTCCTAGGAAATTTTTGAGTCAAAACAAGAGATATACACACAATTAATAAGATCAATGCATTAAATCATGTAAAACTTAAGCGGAAGATACTCAAAGAAGATTATCTACTGCCCAGAAACATAATCCTATGATGTGACCTAGTGGTCACATAGGTGTAGAATGCCAAAGATCTAAGCCGGTGCAGGAGCTGGAGCCTGTGCAGGAACATGGGCTATAACTAGATCCAACGTTGATGCAATTAGTAGAAGAGATGGTGCAGGAGCCGGTGCCGATGTCAGTGGCTTAATATTGGATTCCCTCTAAGGGTAGGTAAGTGGACTACAGAGTGATCAGAGGCATATGATGAGTACAAGTAAATGATTTAGAACAGTTACACGCTATACAGTGATAAGACGATATGGTGAGTATACATGCAAATTAAGTTGCTAGCTCGGTTCCTTCTTCTTAGGTCAATATATGCCGGTGCAGGAACTCGGGCTAGTGCAGGAGTCGGTGCTAGTGACAGCATCTTGATACTATATTCCTTTTCGAAGGAAGAAAATAGGACTATAGTAGTGGTCAGAGGCATATGATGAATATAAGCAAATAGTGTAGAATAGTTACTCGCAAGATAATGATCACAGGATATGATGAGTATACAAACAAATTAAGTTACTATCTCTATTATTTCTCCTTAGGTCAACATGTCTAAGGTGAGTTGTAACTATCTACCCAGACTTTCTATAGTCAAAGGCCACCTCATCCCCTGCTTCAGATCATGCTCATGACCGTACTTAGCCCAACCTCGTCCACCCAAATATATGGTGGCCATCGTTTGGGAGGCATCCACACATCATACAACTGTGATGACACCAATTCACATGTGTGCCAACTCATTGGGAGTTCAAGTGTAGAGTGATGTAGCAAGCGTCTTTTCCCCATAAAGGTGACTCGAGGTTTATATCGAACTCTCTGGGATCTACTCGTAATTATTCTCCTTATCCTCTTTAAGCAATCTATAAAGCAAAAAACAAATGCCTTGTGTCCCCAACTCACTGTATGATTGTCGAGCACAAGTTTTAATGTAAGTAAAATAAAACTAGAATTAATTAAATTGGGAAAGTAAAAATAAATAAGGAAAGTAGATCTAATTTTGAAAACCAATCTAAAATAAACAAGGAAGGTAAAAAGGAAATTAAATAAAAGATATTTTTGGTTTTTTGGTATGATTTGCAAGAAGTAAATATTTTTGTATTTCATTTTTTAATTAATAAAAAATTTAAAGGCAAGTAAAAGGTGTTTCTTATGATTAAAAATAGATTAGGATTCATATTTTCACTTGTCTACTCTCTAAAAGATTATGGTGGACATAATGACTTACATGATGATATAGATTTGATTGAAAATTTATAGTGTGTTTTACGCATTCATATGGGAATCATATCCTAATTTAAATATGATGCAACACATCTCACTTATACTCCTCAAGAAAGAGAAAACTTCATACTATCTAGATTTAATTACAAGAGTATATATTGGATTTGGAGGCGTTCCCTCTCCAATATTCGCGGGTTCTGGCTCTGTTTCATGGTTTCTGTGTTTTCTCCTCCTCCCCCGAGAACACCTCGGGGTGTATTTTTATAGGAAATTTAGGTCAAGACAGAAATCCTGAGATGAAGACGGACGGTTGTAGACGCTCGAGGCCCGAGATGGACCTGGTAGCGCATCCAGGGTGGGACCGTGCCACTGTTGCCTGCCAAAACCCACCGGCGAGCAGCGACGGGCAACACGGAGAGCCGGGAGGCTCCCAGAACTGCTGGTGGGCCCTGGTCCCTCGGGCAACGGCCCGCAAAACTCCGGCACACGTCCTGGCTGGTTCGAGGGCGTGCCACCTGACCTATACCTGATCAGGAAGGTGAAAGATTGCTTCGATTGGTTTCCTGCATGGCAAACAAACATACGTAAAATTCAAGCCGTGACCGGCTTTCAGGTTTCCCTGTGAATCGGCTCTTGGAGCCGATTATCCCATGGTTCTGCATTAGATCTATGATAACATGGGGTTTTGCTTCATCAATACAAGTTAACTCGACCTACGACAGTTTAACGTTTTCACCACATAATTGGAACATCCTACACGTAATTGAGCCTGGTAAATACGAAAGATGATAGAAAACTAACCCTAGAGAAGGCCTAACAACCGACGTAAAGTCAATTCCCGGAACAACTCCTCTCGAATTAGCAAACCATATCTTTTCGTATTACTGGATCGTTCAACCCGTTTGCAAGGCCTGACTACGTGGATATCAAACTAAACCTTGGAAAGCAAGGCAAAACTATAACGGATCAAATCGACTGAATAAAGATCAAGCAAGATGCTACCCTTATACCCAAAAAGGTGTAAAGGCAGCGAGATAAGCAAAGGCGGCATAGCTAAGCAATCATAGCAGAAAGTACCGATGCTAGCCTAAACAAATCTATGATAAAAGTAGTACTCGCCATCAACAAGGCTTCAGCACGAGTAACACCAAATAACGCATAAGTAGATACTGCCTAGATCGCAAGATGCGATCTAGGCAGCATGACACTTACCCGAAAGAAACCCTAGAAACAAGGGGTGGCGATGCGCCGAGATTGTGTTTGTTGTGAACGTGATCGTCCTCCTTTTCTCAATAACCTTAGGTACATATTTATAGTCCGGAGACTTTCTATCTTTGGAATAAACCTAGCAATCCTATCTCTTTACTTAAACCGAAACGTAACCTACTACAATATAAGATACACGGGCAATTTAGCCCAAATCAACGCACAAGGCCGATTCAACAACACGTTGCATATATGTATCTTCCAAGCCCATCTTGATTATGGCCCATCTCCTCCTTTGGCCAAAATATGGCGATAACACATGCCCCCCTGGTTTTGGCAATAATAATTCCAAAACCACTCTACTGATGTTTTTTCTCCTCTTTTTTTTTGTATCAGGTTACGCGTTGCAGAGCAGAATGCGTTGTAGAATCGTCACGCCACCCCCTCATCATGATGCCCTGTCTTCTCAACTCCTCCGCAGTGCATGATTTGACCGTTTTGGCACCACATTATGGAAACTGCTATGGCATTGAACCGTCTCCCACTATTCCCCTTATTTAAATTCATCTGAGCAGTTTGCAGCCCCCATCTTCCTCCCTTAGCCAAAAAACCCTCTTCCTCCGCCGAAAAAACCCTCTTCCTCCGCCATGGCCTCCTCTTCTTCCTCCGAATCATCTGCCCTTTCCTCCCAATCTTCCAACACGATGAGCAACCGAGAGCCGACGCCGGAGCACCCGCCAACGGCGGCGTACGAGGCTCTCGCCCCACATTGGTGGGATGAGCGGGGCTGGGACTTCGCCGCCTGGTCGGAGGACGACGAGTCCCTGACCGACGGCGAGGAGGGCCTCCAGTTCCTTGTCGACGGGGAACTGGAGGTGGAGAGCTCCGACGACGCCTGGTCCTGGGACGGCGTTGAATCCTTCGACGAGGAGGAGGAAGCGGAGGAGGACACTTCCTCCGATGAATACCCGCCGGTGAAGCGCTTCCGCACCGGTTCCAGCGAGGACAGCAAAGACGACGACGAGGATGAGGAGGCCCCCGCTGACATCCTCAGCAGCAGCGACGAAGACGACGCCGGCAGCAGCGCTGATGACAGCGAGGACGACGACGGCGAGGACAGCGGCGACGACACCGACCTCTAGATTAGGAACTAGTAGTAGTACTTAGCAGTAGATTCCCTTTTGTAAGCAATCGGCTCCATTGTAAACAATCGTCTTTTGAATCAACAAAGATTGCTTTTCTTATTCGCCTTTTGCCGATAGTCAAAATAAGTCAACACTCCAGAAGCCGATAGCAATGTATCGGCTTTCACCATGCTAGCTCATATGGTCAACCAAGTCAGAGCCCAACGAGCCGATGGTAACACATCGACTTTCCCCACAATCGTTGACAAAATCAACTTTGGTCGCATATTAAGATAAATCTGAGCGGCCACTCTCCAACCTCAAACGGTAACCTGCGACCCCCTTCAAAAAGGCTAAACCAGATCTCCAATTTCCTCATCGCATAGCTCGAGCTTACAGCGACAAGAACCCTCGATCCCCAATCGCCTAGATCCATCTCCGCCGGCAAACAAGATGGCGGAATCGTCCAATATCAACACAGCGGTCTCTGGTCTGAAGGTATGCCTGCTCTTCGTAATCTGAACACGGCGCTAGAATTAATAGCAAACACCTGAATTAATGATTTATTCCACCATTAAATTTTTTAGGTTTCAGACATCCTGCTGCCGCATCCTTCTCTCCCAAATTCTCTCTGTCTTGGCCCCCGGACAGAACCTAGTCCTGCTCATCTGATCTCTTGCGAGGCAAATAGAATTCCCTTCGCAAGCCAAAACCTAGATTTGAATTCTTGGGCCGACTGCTTGCGAGCCTGGCCTAATCCTCCTGAACATTGGGTTTCTTGGTTCATCAGGGTAGCCAAAACTTACCAATCTCAATGGGAAACCACGGGAATAGCTGATGCCTTGCATTTGTCATTGTCTCCCCTGGAGAAACACGAAAATCTTCTAAAAACCATCGGCTATTTCTGGTCCGACGCTCTGAACTGCTTCATGTTTGGTCATGGTCCCATGACACCAACTCTGTTAGACGTGGTGATGATTACCGGTCTGGACGTTACATCACCGAGCCCCTCTGCTTTTAAGCTGACAAAGGTCCCCTACAAGCTTTCTTCCAAAACAGAGTGCATGAACTGGGGTGCCTATCTTCAAAAACACATGAAAACTAAAGGCCCTGTCACAGAGAAAGAACACACGGCTTTCCTTAACTTCTGGCTGGAACATTTCATATTCTGTGGTCCTTCCCTGGCTCCGACCAAAAATTACCTCTCCTTGGCCTACGAACTTGCCAAAGGCACTCAACTTAGCATCGGCAAACTGTTCCTTGGAGAAGTCTATCGATATCTCCAGTTGATGTCTGTCAAATTATTCTCTGGACTAGCAGTCAAAACAGGAGGTCCTTGGTGGTTCATTCAACTATAGGCCCAGCTGTATTTCCAAAATCATGTCCCAAACTTCCCCCTTTTGGCGAGTTGCACCTTTCCAAATGTCAAAGGGAAGCAGATCCGATGCACCAGCTATGGCCAAGCTCTGTACAGACTGCCAGGTAGCAAACTGATCCCTCAGGAAGCATCCAAATGGTTCAGCATTTTCTTCCAAGGCCTGGATAATCCTATCTTCTTTCCTTACACGGAAGAATCGGAACATTTTGAAAATCCACTCTCCTTCAGGCTAGACAACTTTGCCGATGACACCAGCACTTGGCAGCTGTTTTCTACTGTGATCCGTCCCTGCTTTCTTCCAGTTGGCATGAGCACATCCAATAGAATAATCAAGCCTGGATATGAATTCTACCAGCCAGTCGTAGTGGCTCGGCAATTTGGCCTTGGGCAAGTACCTCCCCATTTCTTTCTCCACCATCTTACAGAGAGCAGAGCTGACCTGCCCGATCCTCTCACCAGTCAAAGGTGTTACTCCTTCTTCGATGCTCTAACCATCCCAATTCCCAACAACCTCATTTTCACTTCATCAACCGATGGTTTTGAGAACTGGTGGGCGATGTGGAAGACTCATGCTTTCAGAAGAGCTCTGGGACCGTTGCTGAAACAGCTCGATGCTGACTATGATATCCCCGTAGAACAGGTACTATCACTTGTAAATTTTCTTGATGCAGTTCCCAAATGATCCTTCTAATAACCCGCTCTGTCTCTTGCAGCAACAAGATGGTCCTGAACCTACACACGATGATGGTTCCCCCTTCGAATTCTTCCCACCAGCTCCTGTGGTCCTTTTCTGCAAAAATTCGCCATCGTTTAAAAGGGTCGTGATGCAGAACCAGCCGATACCACCACAATCGGCTTCCAAGATCCAAGCCACTTCTGGGTCCGCCGCCTCTCGAATTCCAACTAAAACAAGAACGGTGGTGAGGAAGGTAGCTGCCAGGAAGACTTTGAGGCGCCGGAGCCCTTCTCCAGAAAGTTCGCATGTACGCTGATCCATGCCTTGGTTGATCTCTTTCATCCTTGCAAACACGCTTGTGTTTACTAGCTCCCCTTTTCTTACAGGCTTCCGTCGAAGACACCTCCAGCGAGGACACACCATCCAATCGAGGAGAATTGGGTCCAACAGACTCCGATAGGACCATCACACCGAGCCAGCCAGATTTGCCACAATCGGCTCCCAGGAAAAGGCCAGCTCCTGAACCTGCTGCCCCCTGAGCATCAGTCGAGGCGGGGCCCGTCGTGAGCCCCAAAAGGGCTCGCAAGGAACTGCAAACTCCTTCGTCGAGCCAGGAGGTTTCGAAACATCACTCTCCATGCTCTTACCAATTGTTTTTTTTATCTGCCGATTCATCACTATTTATATCGGCAAGCACCTTCCATGCAGGCGACTGACACTCCTAGTGGGAAAGCCGGGGAAGTGCCGATGCCTACCGTAGGGCCGGATCTAGGAATCCCTGAAGGTGCAACTGAAACGGTTACCATTTTGGCCAAGCCCCCAGCAACAACACACAAGCCGATGGTTTCGTCATCTGCTATCCCCTTGACCTTAGGAGAGGTACGTTCGCTTCGTTCGGCTCTTCCTTCCATGTTGGACGCATACTGACGCCATTTCGGCCTGCCAGGGTTGTGATATCTCAGGTCTGCTAACGTTCGACCCTGAAACCATCGAACCAGCTCTCCCTGCTGCTGACGATGAACCACGAGCAAAGGCTGTTCTACCTCAATTCCAGCGTCTCAAAGCCTTGCTGTCCTCCCCGATCGAGAAGTTGATCGAGGGCTCTGAAGAGGTGCAGAGTGTTCTTGCTGAAATCAAGGACCAACTCCCAGTAGCACTGCAGGTGAAGCTTTGGCCAGTTGTAACTCTGTCTTTCTACGGGTCAAGGGTGAAGTTGGCTCGCGAGAGGATTAATCTGCGCCGCGCCCAACTCCCACTGAAGGCCAACATTGCAGACAAATGTCAGCAGCTCAACGAGAAAAAGGCGTCTCTAGATGCCAAAACTGACACCTCTGTCAGCACCGCCGAGCTCGCATCCTTGAAAAAGGAACTGGGAGATCTTGAAGAGAAGGTCCGGGCGACTAAACAGCTCATCCGTGACAAAGAAGCATTCATCGCCCGCTCCCAAGACGAAGCAGAAGGTCTCAAAGCTCAGCTGAAGACTGATCTGGCGGAAATACGTGCCCTGAACAAGCAGCTAGTGACGGGCAAGGACGAAGACGACGAAGCCGAGATCGCCGAGGTGGATCGTGTCCGTGCTGACGCCCTCCACGCCTTCGAGGCATTCCTTCAGTAGCTTCTTCACGTAAACTGGCACCTGCTCCTAGCAGTTTGAACCTCTAGAGTCGATGGTTGTGCATCGGCTGTATGTTTTTTTATTGGCCGATTTCATGTATCGGCCCCCATATTTCAGTGTCCATCATCCCACATGCTTGGGAAATATTTCTTGAGGTGCTGCCCGTTGACAGCCACTGGGAATTTTACGCCATCCAGTTCCTCAAGCATGTACGCGTTTCCCCTTAAAACTTGATCGACCCTGTATGGCCCGTGCCAATTTGGAGACCATTTACCATATGCTGCATCCTTAGTTCCCAATGGCAATACAGCTTCCCATACCAGATCGCCAACGTGGAACTCCTTCGGTCTCACCTTTTTATTATATGCACGAGCTACCTTGGCCTTGTTCTCTTTGATTTTCTCAAGCGACCACAGTCTAAGCTCAGTTAAATCCTCAACACTGTCACTCATCAGGGCCGTATATTCTTCAGTCGTTAGATCGTTCTGAAACGTGACACGCCTCGATCCAGCCGTAATTTCCCAGGGCAATACGGCTTCTTGTCCATAGACTAGATGGTATGGCGAGGTTTTTATCGCTCCATGACATGACATGCGATAAGCCCATAAAGCCTCTGATAAAACCTCGTGCCAACGCCTAGGGTGCTCATCGATCTTCCTCTTGATCAGCTTGATAAGGCTCTGGTTGGACGCTTCAGCTTGCCCATTTGCTTGAGCATAGTACGGAGATGATCGGATCAGCTTAATTCCCGTGTCCTCACAGAACTCTCTAAACTCGTAAGAAGTGAAGACCGAACCTCCATCGGTCGTGATCGTTTGGGGAATCCCGAATCTATGAATGACATGTTCCTTCACAAAATCGACAACATCCTTCGAGCTCACTGACTTCATAGGGACGGCTTCCACCCATTTAGTGAAATAATCCGTAATGGCCAAAATCCACATGTGGCCTTTGCTTGATGGAGGATTGATCTTGCCAATCATATCCATGCCCCAACCTCGGAATGGCCAAGGCTTGATGATGGGGTTCATTGCTGACGCGGGTACCGTCTGAATTTTTCCAAATTTCTGACATGCTTGACACCCTTTGTAGTACTTAAAGCAGTCCTCAAGCATGGTGGTCCAATAAAACCCTGATCGCCTGATCAACCATTTCATCTTGTGAGCCGATTGGTGAGTTCCACAGGCGCCTTCGTGTACCTCGTGCAGGAGCCGATTGGCCTCGGTTGGCCCTAGACATTTGAGCAACAACCCTTCCAGAGTCCTGTAGAACATGTCGTCCCCGATAAGCACGTACTTCATGGCCTTGTACCTTATCCGTTTAGGTGCCCCCCGAGCCGAATCTTTCAAGTAATTGAAGATATCGGCTCTCCATTCGTCCGTCTCCAGGAACTGAACTTGAACATCAGTTCCCTCTGCTACGTCCTTGTAGCCTGAAGCCATTTGTGCGAGATCATTTGCCTCTGTATTCTGCGATCGCGGGATCCAGTTAAAGTTTATGTACCGGAACTGTGCCATGAGCTCACGGCATTGCAACCATAATGGGAAGAGCGACTCGCTCTCACACTTGTATTCCTCCGTGAGCTGGGAAATCACCAATTTGGAGTCTCCAAAAATTTCCACTGCCTCTGCCCCAGCTTCTATGAGCAACTCCATTCCCTTGCGTATCGCCTCATACTCGGCGACGTTGTTGGTGCACGGGGTAGCTAGCCTGATGGAGAAGGAATATGTTGCCCCCCGGGGCGACACGAGTAGAATGCCAATGCCTCAACCATCATCACAAACCGATCCATCGAAAAACACAGCCCACGCTCGTATAGACAGCGCTGCTATATCAGTGTTGATCCTTTCAGCAATAAGGTCGGCTAATGCCTGACCCTTAACCGCTTTCGCAGGTTGGTACCGGATGTCAAATTCCGATAATGCAAACATCCATTTGCCGAGTCGGCCTTTCAACATAGGAGCCGACAGCATGTGCTTTATGACATCTGATTTGCATATAATGATAATCTCTGCCGAGAGCAAGATGTGGCGCAGCTTGGTGCAGGTGAAAAACAGGCAGAGGCACAACTTATCGATCTCAGGGTACCTTGTCTCTGCGTCGAGCATCCTTCTGCTGATGTAAAACACAACTCGCTCCAGACCATCATAAACCTGCACCACCACCGAGGCGATGGACGTGTCAGCTACTGATAAGTAAATGTAGAACGGCCTATCCGGCTGGGGCGGAACCAATACTGGCGGCTTCGTTAGATATTCTTTGATTTCGTCGAAGGCTCGTTGTTGCTCTGTCCCCCAGCGGAATTCTTCATCAGATTTAATTTTCACCAGTCCCATGAACGGCTCTATTCTTCCTGACAGATTGGAGATGAATCTTCTGACGAAGTTGATCTTGCCGATGAGAGACTGCAGTTCTTTCTTCGTGGTAGGTGGCTTCATTGTTCGCACTGCCTCCTGACTTTTCAGGCCGATCTCAATTCCTCGTTCATGGACCAAGAAACCCAAGAACTGACCGGCCGTCACACCGAAGGCACACTTCTTTGGATTCATCCGTAGCCCGAATTTCCTTGTTCGGTTCAGGACGCGTCGCAGATCGTCCAAATGTCCTTGTACTGAAGCTGACTTGACCACCACGTCATCGATATAAATTTCCACCAGCTTGCCGATCAGATCATGGAAGATGTAATTCATAGCTCTTTGGTATGTGGCGCCGGCATTCTTTAGTCCAAACGTCATGACTACATATTCAAACAACCCCACCGAACCTGGGACTCTGAATGCAGTCTTGTGTATATCTTCCGGAGCCATAAAAATTTGGTTGTAACCGGCATTGCCATCCATGAAGCTCAAGATTTTATGACCAGCAGCTGCGTTGATTAACGTCTCTGCTACCGGCATCGGATATTCATCCTTCGGAGTGGCTCTATTGAGATCCCGAAAATCTATGGCAACCCGCCAGCGGCCATCCTTCTTCTCTACAGGTACGATACTAGAAATCCACTCAGCATACCTGCATGGCCTGATTAACTTGGCTGTCAACATTTTCTCGATCTCCTTCTTGACTTCTTTCAAAATTTCGGCCTTCATCTGTCGCGCTCGCTGCTGGAACGGCCGAAACCCTTTTTTAAGCGGGAGTCGATGCTCGATGATGCTCCTGTCTAACCCGGGCATCTCTGTATAGTCCCAGGCAAAGCAATCTGGATATTCTTTCAACAAAGCTATCATCGGACCCCGCAGATTCGGATCTAACTTCTTGCTGATAAATGTTGGTCTTGGCTTATCCCCAGGACCGATGTCAATCTCCTCTAGCTCATCAGCGGATGTAAATCCATGCCCTAGCTTTCCGTCACCTGCTAAATCGATGCTAAACACGGGGCCAGCAGCTGGTGAGGATAACAAAGATAATTTGGGCCGATTGCCGGAATCGGCCCCCTTTTCGATTGCATTAGTCAAGGAAGGTTTACAACTTATCTGTGCTCTACAATGGCGGGGAACCTCCCTGCTACGACTGCATGACCTGTTTGTCGTAAGATTGCTGCTTTTTATTTTTTGTGGCCGATCGCAGGGATCGGCCATACCACGTATGATCGTGGACTTTGCTACTCTGTCAGGCCAGTGGATAAGACCAGCCTCACCCCGTTTTTTGTAGCTTCAATGCGCTCACAGCCGTCTAGACTGACTCCAGAGATCGGCTCTTGGTCTCCTGCCTCCCAGATGTTCATGCCAGCTATGGAGATCTCAATCGAATCATCTGCATGAATGACCTCCACTTCATCTCCATCCCATTGTATCAGGCACTGGTGCATCGTGGATGGAATGCAGCAGTTGGCGTGAATCCAATCCCTCCCCAGCAAGACAGCGTAGGTGCTTTTGCTGTCAACGATGAAGAATGACGTAGGGATGGTTTTTCTGCCCACGGTCAGGTCCACATTCAGAACGCCTTGCGTTTCTGAAGTTTGGCCGTTGAAGTCGCTTAACGTTACGTTGGTTTTGATCAGATCTGCAGTGGAGCGTCCCAAACGCCGTAGCATGGAGTATGGCATTATATTGACTGCCGCCCCGGTGTCAACCAACATCTTGCGGACAGGCTGTCCATTGATATAACCTCGCAGGTACAGAGCTTTCAGATGTTTGTAGCCCTTCTCTTGCGGCTTTTCAAAGATAACCGGCCGTGGGCCGCAGTCGAACTGTGCCACTGGTAGTTCTTTGGCTCTTGGAGCGCAGAACTCTGACGGAAGTGTGAACACCATGTTTGTGCCAGCCGAAGTCTTCGCATCGGCTTTTACTGGTTTGGGGCGCCATTCTTTTCTTTTTGGACGAGCCTCCGTCTCCAAGGTTTGCTGCACTTTCACGGCCAGATCGGGCCGTGCCTTCCTTAAAGCGTGGAGGTACTGCGCTTCGGCTTCCTCCAAGTTACGCAGCCGCTGAAGTCGACGCTTTTGGGTGTGCCTGAGTCCATCGGGGCACCACCTTGGCCGGTGATATCTGTCTTCTTCTTTTCCACCCATTGGCTCCTCGAGGTCTTTTGCTCGAGGGGGAAGAGGCCCTAGGCGCTTGAACACCGAGACTGGACCCGTGTCATCCTTCTGCTGTCCACATTCTGGGCAGTTGTCGATTGTAGGCAATCGGCTCATTCCCGCGTCCCAGCAATACTTGAAGAAAGGACAATCCCAATGTTTGTCCACGCCTTCTTTTTCCTTTGGCTTTTTACTAGCGAGGTGCTCATATCCTTCATCATCTCTATCGTGCCGGCGACGTCGGTCATACTGATGCTCATACTTGTTAAGGAGATGTGTGGAGTGTGGCTTCTGATATCGCACGCTTCTCACTTGCTCCTCGGTCAAATACCGCCTGTCATCATAACGGGGCCGGTCACGTGGACCGGCCTCCTCTCTTTCTCTGCCCCGAGAGCGACCGTCTTCCTCCTTATATGTGCCACGGTGGTACACAGGTCCTGCCATATTAACATCGAACGAGAAATCCAACTGACGCCTCGTGGACTGGCTGTGTTCTACCATGTTGACGCCGGGAAATGGGTTTGTGTCTACTTTCATGGCGAACTGCCCCAGGATCAGACGGCCCTGTTCTATCGCCATTTGGATCTGGCGACGTAGCTCTTTGCAGTCATTGGTGGTGTGGGTGAACGAGTGATGCCACTTGCAGTAAGGTTTCCCGTTCATCTCTTGAGCCGTAGGGATTTTGTGGCCTTCGGGTAACTTCAGCTGCTTTTCTTTCAGCAGTAAATCGAATATCTGCTCAGCTTTGCTCACGTCGAAATCGAACCCTTTTGCAGGACCTTGCTGTTTTACCCATTTGCAGGACACAGGATCTGTCCCCCGAGCCCATTCAGCCACGGCCACCTCCTGGTCTTGTGTAGGATCCTCTTCTTCTGTATCGACCAGGCTTATCGGACGTTTGAACTTGTCTTGGTAAAACTCAGGGTGGCGCTGTTCATACATTGTCAGCTTCTGGGCCATGTGCGCCAATGAATTGTACTCTACTTGGAAAGCCAGATCCTTGATAGGTGCTGAGAGACCCAACACTGCCAGCTCGACCGCTTCTTTCTCAGTTAAACGAGCCGAATAACATCGGTTCTTGATAGTTCTGAAACGTTGAATGTACTCAGCTACCGTTTCTCCCCGCTTTTGCCGCACCTGCGCCAGATCTGCAATGCCAGCCTCGGTAGCTTCTGAATGATACTGAATGTGGAACTGTTCTTCCAGTTGCTTCCAGGTCTGGATCGAATCCGGTGGCAACGAGGTGTACCACCCAAAAGCTGGTCCTGTCAGAGACTGCGCAAAGAACCTTACGCGTAACTGATCCGATGCCGAAATCATGCCTAACTGTGCCAGGTATCGGCTCACATGCTCGATCGAGCTCGACCCTTCTGATCCGCTAAACCTTGAGAACTCAGGGAGCCGATACTTGGGTGGCAGCGGAATCAGATCAAACTCGTTGGGGTACGGCTTGGAGTAGCCGATTGTCCTTCTCTTCGGCACGAAGCCGAACTGGTCTCTCAAGATGGTACGGATTTGCTCCACCGTTTGAGCTGCAGGGGCTAAATTCTCAGAACTCGCTCCGGTGGCGTACTTGGCTAGCCATGCCTGTTTATCAGCGTCCATCCCAGACATCCCTGCTCCGGAAATACCTGCTCCCGAAGCCCCTGCTCCAGAAACTCCTGTTCCAGAAATCCCTGCAGTTGCCACCTGGTTCGTGCGCGTCAGGTTATTGCAGTCCGGCACGTAGGTGCACACATATCCATGTGGGATCTCTTTAGGTGGTTCAAACAGGAATTGGTAATTGCCAGGGTCACCTCCAACCTTGTAGACGACGTACGCCGGTGCCCCTGGCGGCTCCGGAGCTGCAAGCGTGAATGGCAGCTGTGGCCTAGTCTGGAGTGGCCTTTCTCCCTGGTGAGTCCCTAGAGTAGGCCCCGACGGAGAGTACTGATGTTTCATGATCTCCTGAACTACGCGAACCGCGACACGCTCGAAAGCGTTCACTAGGC
This sequence comes from Avena sativa, assembly GCA_916181665.1. Lineage (NCBI taxonomy): Eukaryota > Viridiplantae > Streptophyta > Magnoliopsida > Poales > Poaceae > Avena > Avena sativa. The sequence continues at coordinate 426,312,381 of OV702283.1, forward strand.
TCTCAGAATGGCGATGAAGAGAATGAGCCACCATGTAATTGACTTCCTGTCGCAGAGCTCTGGTGCGCTCCTCTGAAGGAACAGACAGATCCACCTCATCAAGAGCACCTTCAGGTGAAAACCCTTTCCACCTGATACCATGTTTACGAGTCCTCTCAAAAGAGCCGATGAGGTCGGCTTCGAAGAGAGCTTTGATATCATCATACTTCGCCTTGTGCTCCTCAGGCAGATCGTCGTACGTGACCGGTCTGTTCTCCATCGCAGCGTCGGATGTTGATGTAGACGTTGTTGAGTGTCCCACCGGGCGTGCCAGAATGTGTTGCCTGCCAAAACCCACCGGCGAGCAGCGACGGGCAACACGGAGAGCCGGGAGGCTCCCAGAACTGCTGGTGGGCCCTGGTCCCTCGGGCAACGGCCCGCAAAACTCCGGCACACGTCCTGGCTGGTTCGAGGGCGTGCCACCTGACCTATACCTGATCAGGAAGGTGAAAGATTGCTTCGATTGGTTTCCTGCATGGCAAACAAACATACGTAAAATTCAAGCCGTGACCGGCTTTCAGGTTTCCCTGTGAATCGGCTCTTGGAGCCGATTATCCCATGGTTCTGCATTAGATCTATGATAACATGGGGTTTTGCTTCATCAATACAAGTTAACTCGACCTACGATAGTTTAACATTTTCACCACGTAATTGGAACATCCTACACGTAATTGAGCCTGGTAAATACGAAAGATGATAGAAAACTAACCCTAGAGAAGGCCTAACAACCGACGTAAAGTCAATTCCCGGAACAACTCCTCTCGAATTAGCAAACCATATCTTTTCGTATTACTGGATCGTTCAACCCGTTTGCAAGGCCTGACTACGTGGATATCAAACTAAACCTTGGAAAGCAAGGCAAAACTATAACGGATCAAATCGACTGAATAAAGATCAAGCAAGATGCTACCCTTATACCCAAAAAGGTGTAAAGGCAGCGAGATAAGCAAAGGCGGCATAGCTAAGAAATCATAGCAGAAAGTACCGATGCTAGTCTAAACAAATCTATGATAAAAGTAGTACTCGCCATCAACAAGGCTTCAGCACGAGTAACACCAAATAACGCATAAGTAGATACTGCCTAGATCGCAAGATGCGATCTAGGCAGCATGACACTTACCCGAAAGAAACCCTAGAAACAAGGGGTGGCGATGCGCCGAGATTGTGTTTGTTGTGAACGTGATCGTCCTCCTTTTCTCAATAACCTTAGGTACATATTTATAGTCCGGAGACTTTCTATCTTTGGAATAAACCTAGCAATCCTATCTCTTTACTTAAACCGAAACGTAACCTACTACAATATAAGATACACGGGCAATTTAGCCCAAATCAACGCACAAGGCCGATTCAACAACACGTTGCATATATGTATCTTCCAAGCCCATCTTGATTACGGCCCATCTCCTCCTTTGGCCAAAATATGGCGATAACAGCCACCTAGGCCACCTTGGCCCTCGTGGCTCCCCTCTGCTACCCCAAAATCCTAGGTCCTTCTCCTTCGATAAAAAAATACTATAGAAAAAATCCTAGTCCAATTTTACTCTCTATCGGTCCCTAAAACATAAAAATGCGAAAAATGCGGTTTTCTGCCCTACAATGTTATAAACCAAATAAATGGGATCATTGGTAAATCCCCATAAATCAATGCAATACATATTTATAACAGTAAATAACATGATATTATGTTGGGATATGATGGGATATGTGCCAATAAACTATAAAGTTCACATATGCATTTTACATTCATTAGCATCCCCAAGCTTAACTTATGCTCGTCCTCGAGCATAGAAGTGATATTACTAAACATGGACTTGGGAGTTTTTTATTTATATATACTTATAAAAAATCATAACCATGGCTTCACTAAGTTACATGGTGCATAATTAAAAGAATGATAACAAGTAATCATAACATAATGTTTCAAGAATGTAAAGCAATAAGTAAATCTTGGATAGTAATAAATGCACAAAATACTATAGACAATTAATCAAACTTGAGTGCATGTGCAAGGTGTGTATGTGTAACATAAGCAAGCTGATTTAAAAAAAGGAATTGTTTCTAAGTTTGGTATTTAGAATAAAATTTTGACTAAGAAGGAAGTGATAGGTACGCATATCAAATATATGCAAGCATATATATTCCAAAGTTCATCACTTAAGGGCATGATTTAGATCATGGAACATCATAAGAATGGGTTCAAATACCCCATCATAAGCATCTTTTACTTTGGAACTTTGGAGGGTTTGATTGCTCTCATCTTTCTTCTTTTCTTTTTGCTTTTGAACTATGAAACTTTCTGATTGCACTTTTCTCACCACTCTCATTTTTTACCCTTGTTTTGGAGGGTTTGTGCCCTCATATTTTTTGTGCAATATTTTATTCTAACCTACAAGGGTGGTTGTGCCTTCAAGTTTGTGGAAAACTCCCCACATCTCACTTCTCCATGCCAAGAATAGACAAAGGCAAGAACATTTAGAATATAAATAGCACATGATGATACACTTGGAATGGGTAGATATGGTGAACACATATATAAATAAACTTTGGCTAATAATGGGGTTTAGAATACAAGCACTTGCTTGATTTGTGAAAGGCTGGCATGAGGGAGGAAGTCGACCACTAAGAAAAAGCGTGAAGAAGTGTTCATAGTACTACTCATTTACTAAGATGCAAAATAAACTTAAAGTAAACCTTCATGATATAAATGAGATCTAACACTGTGCTTAACACTTACACTACCATTGATTTCAACCATAAACAATATAGCAAAGTGTAACAACATGCATAACTTTTTCTGTATCTTTTTTATGTTTTACCACATTCTTTTAGCATTCCAATTTTAACTTAATTTTATAATAGTAACTTATTGGTACTCTCAAATTTCATTTGTAGGTGGTGGTCTATTATTCAAAATTAAAATTGCATGGCAAATATGAAAACTAGATAAAGATGATCCAAGTTGAATCAAAGATGTACCTATAGATGGGCACAAGTTGGTGATGATAACACCAAGTACTTTCATGCTAGGGCCACTGAAAGGTACAGATGTAATTCCATTTCCTCTATTATTCTAGAGGATGGTAGACAAGTGGATGGTCACTCTGAGAAGGCGGTAGCTTTCCTTTCATCCTTCAAATCTAGGATGGGAGTTTCTTACAGTCCTTGCATGGCATTTGACCTGAGTTCTTTATTTTCCACAACTCCTGGTCTGGAAGATCTATCTGCCCCCTTAACTAGCTAGGAAGTGGACAAGGTCATATCTATGATTCATGCTAATAAGGCACCAGGGCATGATGGGTTTAATGGGATATTTCTAAAGGTTTGTTGGGATATTATAAAGGGGGATTTTTACAAGCTCTGTTCTGATTTTTGTGAAGGGAACATTAGCCTCCAATGCCTAAATAATTCTTTTATCACCCTGGTGCCTAAAATTACTTCACCTAAATCTGTCAATGACTACATACCCATAGCATTACTAAATTGTGTTCTAAAGGTTTTGACAAATATTCTTGCAGAGAGACTGCAGAAATGGATCCTTAAGATATTTCATAGAAACCAGTATGGGTTTATTAAAGGAAGAAATATTCAGGATTGTCTTGCTTGGTCCTTTGAATATCTGTATCAGTGTAAGGCTTCTGGTAGAGAGATTGTGGTTATCAAGCTTGATTTTTCCAAAGCCTTTGACATAATTGAACATTCCTCCATCTTGCAAATTCTAAAGAGTATGGGATGTGATGATAGATGGTTGTAGTGGATTAGTCTGATCTTTGAGTCCGGTTCTTCCTCTGTTTTGTTGAATGGTGTTCCTGGTACTGAATTTTAGTGTAGACTAGGAGTGAGGCAGGGAGACCCCCTGTCTCCCCTACTCTTTGTGGCAGGTGCTGAATTACTGCAGGTGGTGGTTAATGCTACTTGCTCTGAAGGTTTGCTCACTTTACCAATTGATCAGCCTGCCTCTGAAGACTTTCTGGTAGTCCAGTATGCTGATGATACTCTGGTAATCTTGCTAGCTGACCATGATCAGCTGAAGTGTCTAAAGGATATTGTGGATGCCTATGCCTATTCTACTGGACTAAAGGTTAACTATCATAAGTCTCAGCTAATTCCTATCAATGTGGAACATTCTAAGGCCCTATATCTTGCTAGCACATTTTGTTGTCAAGTGGGTGTGATGCCATTTACTTACCTTGGGTTACCTCTTGGTACCACTAGACCCACTATAGATGAGCTTATGCCACTTGTGGACAGAGTGGACAGGAGATTATATAGCACTGCAATATGGCTCACATATGGAGGGAGGGTAACTTCCATAAATTCTACTCTCTCTCCATTACTTACTTATGCTTTATGTGTTCTGAGGGTGCCCCTTAAGATTATTGAGTTTGTTGATAGAGCTAGGAGGCACTGTTTATGGAGAAAATCCGAGGATAGAGAGGAAAATTCATACTCTCTTGCAGCTTGGGACTTGGTCTATAGACCAAAGAAGAAGGGTGGCTTTGGGATCTTAAATCTCAAAGCACAAAATCAGGGGCTTCTCTTGAATTTTTTACATAAGTTCTAGCATAAGCATGACATTCCATGGGTGACGATGGTTTGGTACAAGTACTATTCAGATTCAGTGGCACATGCAGTTGCCCCATGTGGGTCATTTTGGTGGAGAGATGTTTGTAAATTCTCTGATGTTTATAGAGGGATTTCAGAGTGCACAGTTAATGTTTGGGATTCAGTGCTGTTATGGAAGGATTTATGGGTTGGCAATGATGTGCTACAGAATACTCTTCCTAGGCTATTTTATTATTCAGCTTTGGAAGACATTTAAGTTGCAGACTACACTGATAGTGAGGACCTGCTTGGAAACTTCTCTTTTACCTTGTTAGCCGAGGCTTCAGATGAACTAAATATTCTTGATGGATATGTTAATGATTTGAGTAGAGATCTTGCTCTACCAAATGAATGGATTTATGTGTGGGGTTCGAAGGAGTTTAGTTCTCATCAGTTCTATAAGTATTTATTTCGGTGTCTCTCTCCCTTTGCTGCCCTTCTTTAAAATCTGGAAGACCAAATACATGATGAAACATAAGGTCTTCACTTGGTTATGGATTTTGGATAAAATAAATACTAGGGATATGCTTTAGAGACGCCAGTGCCCAATTGCAGATGTTAGTTGTGTGGTGTGTCAACAGAATAGGGAAACAAGTGACCATCTTTTCTTCACTTGTCCTTTTAGTCTTGCTTGTTGGGAGGTTTTGGGAATTAATAGGGATATGAATTTGGATGTGAGCTCTAGATTCCAGTATGCACAGAGCTTGTGGCATAAGCCTTTGTTCTTTGAGCAACAGGAAACATTTTAACAATATAAACCCTGATATCCTAAGTTGGCTGGTTCATTTTTCTTTAGACTTGGATTTGCTAGGGGCTAGACTAAATCCAGATCTTAGAGATCTTTTAAAGAACTTTGTAAGTGAGTTTTGAGTATAATCTTTTATTTGTAAGAAGGGAAAGAAAATCCTTTTCCTATATAAATATGTTGTAAACTTTTGATTATCTTTTAATTTAAGAGCAGTAGGAGCCTCTCCTGCTGTATTTCCTCAAAAAAAGTTCAAGCAAAGATAGTATAGCGCTTAAAAAACAAAGTTAAAAGGTCTGAAAACCAAGAGTTTAATAGATCCAATGGGGTGCCATGGGCATCCCCAAGCTTATGATTTTCTCCATATTAATATGACTCCTTGTTTGATATTCCTTTCCTTCCCTGTAAAAAAGCTTCACTAGAAAACTTTCTTCCCATCTCTTATAGAGAGGTATCTTTAGTGGCACAAAGATAAATATGCTAAGTTGTTGTAAAGACTCCAAATAAATTTTTGTTTTGCATGTCGAGAGAGTTGTTTAAGTGGTTAAAATTAACCAAAAAATGAAATTAAAGAAGTTCCGTACGAAAAGTTGTCACTTTGGTTCAAAAATTATCTCAATCAGAGTTACAGGGATTTTTCAAGAATGTTTTTAGTAAACTGCATCTCCGAAAATGCATATTAACTCAAAACATGATACTTGGTACTTAATTAAAAGTTACAATAAAGAAACTTAAAGGACACTTTATTACCGTAACAAAAATATAAAAGAACAATAAAAACAAAAATAATTGTGTTGCCACCCATAAAGCACTTTATTTATAGCCATATAGCTAGATTTTTTCATGCATGTTTTAAATTTTAAAGTGATCATGTGGACACTTGTGTTTTAGTGCCACATATAAAGTGTTTTGAGTTTCCCAAAATTTATTTATTATGTCTTGAAGATATTTTATCATATCTTCATGAGATTTTTGGAAATTGACAAGGTTCTTAAAAGGGATTATTTCCCTAGTTAAGTTATCTACTTTGTCACTTAAAGAATCATACCTCTCAGATTTAGCAATAAATTATTTATTAAGTTCCTTTTGTGTGGAGATGAAAGATCTAATATTAATATCAAGATCATTGGAAACATTATTCGCACTAGAGCTTTTATTAGGAACAAAAGAAATGTTACCATAATTATTTTGAGCATATGGTGGCCGCGCATAAGAGTTATTGAAATTATTTCCATACCAATTATTCCCAAAATTTCTTATGTAATTAACATCTACATTTTCAGTATTACTTTCCACAAGGTCTTTTAAGGGAACATTATCTAAATTTTGTTTAGAGATGTATGCAATTATGGCATCAACTTTACGCATCAAGGATTCTACTTCCTCAACGGAGTTGACTTTCTTACATGATGTATTTGCAGCCCTTTCAGTATGCCATTGACTATAATTTGGTAACATGTTTTCAATAATAGATTTAGCTTCAGAAATAGTTTTAGACATTAATGCATCCTCGCTACAGAATCTAACATACTTCTAGACATGTAATCTAAACCATTATAGAAAGAATATAAAACCGTCCATTCATTGACACCATGTGATGGGCAAGTTCTAAGAATAATTTTAATTCTTTCCCACGCGGTTGCTACATGTTAATTATCATGTTGTTTAAATGACAAGTTGGTATTTTGATTTTTCAGAATTTTAGCGTGTGCATAATATTTCTTAATAAATGCTTATTTTAAATCATCCCAAGTATTTTTGCTACATGTAGGTAATGATAATATATAACCACTCTTTAGATTTTCCTTTAAGTGAGAATGGAAACGATTTTAATTTAAAAATGTCATTACCCACACTTTTAATTTTTTTGCATGTCACAAATTTCACAAAAATCGTGTAGATGCATAGATGCATCTTTACTAGCACGACCACCAAATTTTTTTTTAGCAATTAGGTTTAATAAACGAGGACTTACTTCAAAATATTAAGTGGTAATTTCAGAAGATGTGATTGGATTAGAAATACAATTATCATTAGGGACGTTGGTGAAATCACATAATTTAGTTCATTTCCCCATATTGCAAGAAAATAAATCTACATTAATTTTTATGTGTTTTTGGTGTGTAGGAAAAGGTAAAAACAAATACTTGAACGTAAAAAAGCAAGTGGGAGGAGGAACGACGACAAATCCAAATAAAGCGAAAAATATAAAGAACATGACAAGAGTAAATTGCTTTTAAAATCTAAAGGAGAAGAAAACTCACAAATTTAAGCAACCTCTCCAAGCTTGGCTGATTGACCACTCTAGCGATGGTGCTAGAAAATAGTCTTCTCATGGGTGGTGGAGATGGCATGACTTGTGATGAACTCTTTAGATCCCAACAATGGCGTCAGAAAATAGTCTCGATGACATCAATCTACGTGTGTGTCAACTCGTTGGGACTCCAAATACAGAGTGATGTATCAAGCGTCTTTCCCCCACAAGAGTGACTCAGGGTTTATATCGAACTCGCTGGGATCTACTCGTAGTTCTTATTCTTATCCTCTTCAAGCGATCTAAAAAGAAAAAACAAATGTCTTGTGTCCCCAACTCACCATGTGGTTGTCAAGCACAATGTCTAGTGTAAGTAAAATAAAATTAGAATTAATTAAACTAGGAAAGTAAAAATAAATAAGAAAAGTAGATCTAATTATGGAAAGCAATCTAAAATAAACAAGGAATATAAAAACAATTAAAGAAAAGTTATTTTTGGGTTTCCGGTATGATTTGCAAGAAGTAGTTCTTTTTGTATTTTCGTTTTAAATTAAGGAAAAAATTACAAAGACACGTAAAAGCAAGTAAAAGGTGTTTTTTATGATTAAAAACGGATCAGGGTTCATTGTTTCACTTTTATACTCTCTCAAACGTTATGGTGGACATAAAACGACTTATATAATGATATAGATGTGATTGGAAATTTGTAGAGTGTTTGATTCGCATTTATATGGGCATAGCGTCCTAATATAATGATGATGCAACACATATCACTTATACTCCTCTAAAAATAGAAAACTACATGCTATTCAAGCATATAAAAAGACCAATGCCCCAATCAGAGGAGAGGAGAAAAAACACAATGATTCCGAGGCGAGAAAATACCCCCACCTAACCGAGATAAGGAAGTACTCCTCAATGCAAGCATACATAATACCCCCAATGGCCCAATCAGAGCTAAGGTGAAATATGCTAATTTTAGAGGTGAGCACATATGCCCAATCCATAGATGAAAAAATAACAATAATAAGCAAACAAATTGGGCAAAACATAACTAGTTCCAGTTCTCGACACTTATGTTCATGCTGCCTTGGCTCGATGATGAGCTAGCTAGTGTTGTTCAAGAGTGTGCTTTTGTTCAGGAGAAAGGTGTGGGGCAGCCGAGAGGTAAAATAGTAGGATCTATGGGTTTTTTATCTTTTATTTACTACCATGTAGGACCAAACAAATTTTGGGACGCGGCCGAAAGTGGTGAGGCCAGATTTCGCGGTTGGTTTACCTTGCTCGCCAGAAATCTAAATTTTGAAACCAGTGACGGTGACCGTCGTGCCCTTGTTGCGACCGCACCAACGGTGAGCTCTGAATTGGGAGGTGCACAGTGGGGCTGAGTAGGCTCTCTGTGTTGAAAGATAGCCTCCCAGTAGGAATTCCCGTCCCGAATAAGTGCCATGGTTATGGCCATAGCGACAAGATCACGACATCGAGCTCCGATTTGGTAACAAGAGTGGTATCGAGAAGAGGGCCCTTAATGGGAATGGATGTGGGGTGCCTACTATGCTTTCTACATGGCAGTCCAGGTGGCAACAAAATAAAAGTCAAAACTGACAAGCGGGACCCAACATGACGGACGTCGCGATGATATTTTGAGTTCAAACATTTAGATTCCATTCATGCCAAAATGTCGTATGGGAAATTGGCCACGCAACCTAGGTAGCCCAGTCTGATTACAAAATAACTCCGGCCATTTGGGCCACGAGCTCATGAACTTAGAGACATTAGAGTAAAATGCCCCTCAACTTGTGCATGTGTTCTTCGTCATGTTCTTCAGTTCCTGTTCCTCATCTAGTCCCCTAGATGTTGAGAATATGCATAATGGATTAATCATTGTTGGGAATATGCCCTAGAGGCAATCATGTATGATGAGATTTCCCATTGTATTCATAAAGATATAAAGTTGTCCATGTATAAACATTATCATTGAATATGTGATTCGGTTGTGGAACTATGCATTCATGTTGTTTGTACTAAATGTCCTTGGTCATTGAGGTTGTGCTGGACACACAACTTAGACCAATGTGAAAGTTGGCTTGATGACTCGGTTCCACTTGTCATGGGCATGGAGATGCTACTCCAACTTACACAGATTCGGTTAAAGAGTTTAGCGAGTCGGATTGACCCATATTGAGGTACAACGAACAAGTTGTCATTTGTATATCTCAATCAATGTAATCCTTAGACCCGAGGTTACTGTATAATCCGAGTTGAGGATCACCGACTTAGGTTCTGTCAAACGCTGATCCGTAACTGGGCAGTTATAAAGGCAGAGTTCTGGTCGACTGAGAATCAAGCTGCGTGATGTGAATAACCAAGATGGGATTTTGCCCCTCCACTCGGAGAGATATTCTCTGGGCCCTCTCAGATGATATGATTCAGAAAGCATGGCCATGCATGACTCAGTTAAGTGTTAACCGAGACGATCGACTAAGAGTTAGTCGGGTGAATCACTTATCTCGGATCGAAAGAGAGTCAGACTATTTAAGGGATGACAATTATTCGCCTATAGTCTGACAAGGTATATCGTGAGGCAAAAGGGACTCGGACGCAAGTCACATTGAAAAGGCAAGTCGTCATGACTCTTTGGTACTTGGGAGTCGGCACGTTCTGCTAGGAGCCGCTACCGACTGATCGATTTGGAGTCGGACTCTAATCGTGTCCAAGTAGCCATGAGCCTGTGGGGTCACACACTTAAGAGCGGGAGCAAGTTCGGATTAGATCTGAACCGGAAATTTGGCCGGGTTGGACCCAAGCCGGATTAGCACTGAGTCAGTGAGTCGGACTCACAGGGACTAATATTATATGGGCTTTAGTGAATGGGTCGCGCGAGCAGAGCCCACGTTCACTCCCTATATATAGTGGAGCACCGTAACCCAGAAAGGTTAATCGTTGATCGGTTAGGTCATTCCATGTGTTAGAAACCCTATCTCCACAATAGTCCAGCCGTCGTATCGAACCTAGCAGTTCGCCGTCGGTGCTCCTCCTTGTACGTGTGGATACCAGCAGAGGTGTTGTACGATCAGCACCAGGATGATCGGATCGCGAGGACTGCACTGCATCAAATGACGCACTTCATCAGTAATCCGCAACTGCGCGTCTAGTGGTAAACATCGTGGCCTTCTACCTCGGCTAGATATTGGGATCACCACGTTAGAGAAAAAAGTTTTGTTTTATCTCTGTGTGTCCCAATAGTGGTATCAGAGCGATAGTTTCTGGTTTTAGGCTCGAGATCTCGCATATGTGATATGCGGTAGGCTGTAGATGCGATCTATATGCTGTTTTGGTGGTCGATCTATGAGATAGATCGGTTTTGTACAAGGTTGATTGGATCAACTGTACTCGGGGAATGGTAGATCTGATTTCCGTGATCATACTACTGAGGTCGTGGAACGACATACCCCTACCGGTCGGCTTCCGCCATCAGGGTAGACTGTGACACGTAAATCCAGAGGCGGTGACCGAAGATCAAAAGGTTTGATCGAATCAGAATAATGGTCGAAATCCATGCCTGGATCGTAGATGAGATCTACGTTTTCGGAAAAATCGTCGGGCGCTGCCCGCACCCACGAGGGGAGCTTCCCCTTCGATCTCCGCCCGATATCCAGCTAGCGGGGTCGCCGGCTTCGCCCTGTCGTAGCTCCTTAGATGTCGTTGCGAGTTTCACAGCGTCGGTAGATATTGTATCTATGCATAACTTGTTTTTGCAGGAAGTTGTGAATGCTATGGTTCATGTGCATGTGATGTATGTGTGTAATCCATACGTGATCTGCGAATCACGGGTTTTGTCAGTCGGCTGGAGCCTAGATGCTGTCATTTTATTGTATAATGACCTACGTGTTGGATTCTCTATGTAATTTACTTTACTAAGCTAGTGTAGCTGTTTGGAGAACCCGAATGGCATGCAAGGCGATGTACATGTCGACGACATGGAGTAAGACGACAAGTGACAAGAGTTGACACGAGTCGGACTACAGGATTTATGGAGATGGAGATCGCCATGAAGGGAGCCATACCATTTCACATTATAATTTCTTTATTTTGTGTTATTTTTATGTCTCTGTTTTACCTCTATTAGATAGTCGGTAAAATTTAATCCCTCAAAGAAGGTCTAGTCGGTTTTCCCGCCAGTGTTTGCACCATCACAAGTCAGACATTTTTGGTAGTGGGCTCATAAAATTGAGGTGCTGCCATTTCTTTCCGACTAGGTGGGTTCGAGTCGGACTCTTACTGCGGAAACACTCGCTAAGCTAGACGGGTCTATCACAACGGTTGTGGGGCCCGGGGAAAAGTCGGATGGGAGCCGGGGCATGTGATGCCACCCGTCCAACATGAGTCGTATGAGATGCGATTGACAAGGAGTTGTCTATCTAGATCACTTGGCGGCTAGCGGTGATGCTAAAGCTCACTAGACGACTTGCTTATTTAGGGACCTGAATCACTAAGCAACCATCAGAGGGGTGTTGGTTCTAGTGGGAGCATAAAATATTAAGAAAATTAATATGCTTGCTCTTTTATGAATACATGTCTTAAGTGTTTTGCATTTTTCTGTTGTAGATCATGGCACCAAGTAGCAGTCACTCTCAGATATCCGGTTTTGCGTTGAGAACCATTCTTGAGAAAGATAAACTGAACGACACTAATTTTACCAACTGGTATCGAAATCTGAGAATTGTTCTCAAACAAGAAAAGAAGGACCATGTCCTAAACAACCCACTTCCAAATGAGCCGAATGAGAATGCGACTGTCGCTGCCACCAATGCCTACCATCGGGCTAAGGATGAGTCCACGGATATTAGCTGTCTTATGCTTGCTCACATGGAACCGGACTTGCAAAAGCAGTTCAAGAATGTTGAGGCCTACGATATGATCGAAAGCCTCAAAAGTATGTTCCAGGCTCAGGCGAAGACTGAGAAGTATCAAGTCTCTCAGGCTTTGCTGAGTTGCAAGCTTAAGGATGGTGATCCACTGAGTCCGCATGAGATCAAAATGGTTGGTTATGTGCAGTCTCTGGAGAGGCTTGGCTACCCCATTAGCAAAGAGTTCGCTACGGATATAATTCTGAACTCTCTTCCTAGTGCATATGGGCAGTTCATTTCGAACTACCACATGCATGGTATGGATAAGAAGCTGACTGAATTGCATGGGATGCTCAAGCAGGCAGAGGCGGATCTCAAGAAGGGCGCCAGTCAAGTGTTGATGGTGCAGAATAAGGCTAAGTTCAAGAAGAGTTCTTGGACTAAGAAGAAGGCTAAGTCAGGAGGAAAGCAGGCTCAGGACTCGGTCCCAAGCACTTCCTCAGGGACTAAGCCATCTCCTTCAGCCGGATCCACTTGCTTCTACTGCAAGGCAGATGGCCACTAGAAGAGGAACTGCAACAAGTACTTGGCCGACAAAGCCAAGAGTGGAGGTATGACTTCCGACTCAGGTACACTTGTTTGCAATGTTATAGACATATATCTTGCTGATGCACCCAATAGTTCTTGGGTATATGATACCGGGTCAGTTATTTACATCTGCAACTCGTTGCAGGGACTGGTAAGAACTAGGAGCGTAGCAAGAGGCGAGGTTGATATTTGAGTCGGCAACAAAGCAAGACTTGCTGCGTTGGAAGTCGGCATGATGCAGCTTCATTTACCTTCCGAATTCATTATGGAACTGAATAATTGTTATTATGTTCCATTGCTTAGTCGAAACATTATTTCTGCTTCATGTTTGATGAGGCAAGGATATGAGTCGAATATCAAGAATAATGGTTGTTCTTTGTATTTGAATGACATGTTTCACGGCTTTGCACCCGTCCAGGACGGGTTATTTATTTTGAATCTTGATGGTGAGTCGGTTTATAACATAAATGTTAAAAGGTTGAAACCAAATGATCTGAATATGACTTACTTTTGGCACTGTCGGCTTGGTCATATAAGTTGGAAACGCATGAAGAAGCTCCATGATGATGGACTCCTAACTTCGTTCGACTTGGAGTTGTTCGAGACACGCGAATCTTGCCTACTCGGCAAAATGACCAAGACACCTTTTGCAAAGAGTTCCGAAAGGGCGTCCGACTTGTTGGGACTAGTACATAGTGATGTATGTGGACCAATGAGCACGACAACCAGGGGTGGTCATGAGTACTTCATTACCTTCACTGATGATTTGAGTAGGTATGGATATATCTACTTGATGAAACACAAGTCGGAAGCCTTTGAAAAATTCAAAGAATTCTAGAATGAAGCACAAAATCAACTCGGCAAGAAAATAAAGTTTCTTCGGTCGGACCGAGGAGGCGAGTACATGAGCCATGAGTTTGATGACCATCTGAAAAGTTATGGAATAGTTCCTCAACTTACTCCGCCAGGAACGCCGCAAATGAACGGTGTTTCGGAAAGGCGGAATCGGACCTTGTTGGACATGGTACAATCAATGATGAGTCGGACAGATCTGCCTTTATCATTTTGGGGTTATTTTCTCGAAACAGCAGCGTTCACACTAAACAGAGTACCATCAAAATCGGTAGAGAAGACACCGCATGAGATGTGAACATGCAAAAGGCCGAGTTTGTCTTTTCTTAAGATTTGGGGTTGTGAAGCATTTGTCAAGCGACTTCAGTCGGACAAGCTCATGGCCAAGTCGGATAAGTGTATTTTCGTGGGGTATCCGAGGGAAACATTGGGTTACTACTTCTACAACCGAGAAGAGGGCAAAGTGTTTGTCGCTCGGAACGGTGTCTTCCTTGAGAAAGAGTTTCTCAGTCGGGGAGTTAGTGGGAGCATGGTGCAACTCGAAGAAATTCGAGAGGAACCGGCTAGTAGCGAGTCGGCAAAAACCTTGGAGGTTGAGCCGGTCGTGGTAGCTGAGCCGACAGAAGCACCTGTACTACAAAGATCGACAAGATTATGAAGTGTTCGTGATGTGTTACCGTTAGACAGTGATGAGCCAGCAAATTATTCGGAAGCAATGGTGGGGTCTGATTCCGAGTCATGGCTCGGAGCCATGAGATCCGAGTTAAAGTCCATGGATGAAAATCAAGTTTGGAACTTGGTTGATCTGCCGGACGGTGCAAGACCCGTCGAGTGCAAATGGGTCTTTAAGAAGAAAACTGGTATGGATGGAAATGTTTCCGTCTATAAAGCACGTCTTGTCGCGAAGGGGTTCCGACAAGTTCAAGGAGTTGATTACGACGAGACTTTCTCGCCCGTAGTGATGCTTAAATCAGTTCAGATCATGTTAGCTATAGCAGCCTATTTCGACTATGAGATATGGCAGATGGATGTCAAAACGGCTTTCCTTAACAGAAATTTAACCGATGACGTGTATATGATACAGCCCGAGGGTTTTGTCGATCCGGCTAATGCTGACAAGGTATGCAAACTTCAGAAATCCATTTATGGGTTGAAGCAAGCATCTCGGAGTTGAAATATTCGCTTTGATGAGGTAGTCAAATCGTTTGGCTTCATCAAGAGTGATCATGATTCTTGTTTATACAAGAAGTTTAGTGGGAGCAGAGTAAACTTTCTAATCTTATATGTGGATGACATATTACTGATTGGAAATGATGTCCAGATGTTGCAAGAAACCAAGGAATCATTGGAAAGGAGTTTCTCAATGAAAGATTTGGGTGAGGCAACATACATCCTCGGAATCCGGATCTATAGAGATAGATCAAGGAGGCTCATTGGATTGAGTCAGAGTACTTATTTGGACAAAGTGTTGAAGAAGTTCAACATGGAATCGTCTAATAAGGGGTTCATGGTATAAAACTTAGCAAGACTCATTGTCCTTCGACAACTAATGAGCGAAGTTGGATGAGTGCGATTCCGTATGCTTATGCAGTCGGATCCATCATGTATGCCATGATTTGTACTAGGCCGGATGTTTCATATGCTCTTAAGTGTTGTGAGCAGATACCAGGCTGATCCTGGAGAAATCCACTGGACAGCGGCTAAAATTATCCTAAAGTACTTGAGAAGGACTAAGGATATGTTTTTGGTTTATGGTGGTGAAGATGAACTCAGTGTAAAGGGTTACACGGATGCAGGTTATCTTACCGACTCTGATGATTCTCGTTCGCAATCCGGATACGTGTTTATTATAAACGGAGGTGCTATGAGCTGGAAGAGTTCCAAGCAAGAGACTGTGTCTGCATCTACAACAGAGGCTGAGTATATTGCCGCATCGGAGGCAGCAAAGGAAGCTGTTTGGATGAGGAATTTCCTCATGGATCTTGGTGTGGTTCAGGGCTCGTCCAATCCGTTGGACGTGTATTGTGACAACAACGATGCTATTGCACAAGCCAAGGAACCTAGACAACACCAGAAGAACAAGCACATACTCATGCAGTACCACCTGATTCGCTAGTTCGTGGATCAGGGTGATATCAAGTTATGTAAGGTACACATGGATGCAAATATTGTGGATCCGTTGACAAAGCCGTTACCCTAGCTGAAGCATGAGGCGCACCTGAGAGCCATGGGCATTAGATGCTTAGACATGTGATGTCGGAAGATTGACTCTAGTGCAAGTGGGAGACTATTGGGAATATGCCCTAGAGGCAATCATGTATGATGTGATTTCCCATTGTATTCATAAAGATATAAAGTTGTCCTTGTATAAACATCTGATGTGTACCATTGAATATGTGATTCGGTTGTGGAACTATGCATTCATGTTGTTTGTACTAAATGTCCTTGGTCATTGAGGCTGTGCTGGACACACAACTTAGACCAATGTGAAAGTTGGCTTGATGACTCGGTTCCACTTGTCATGGGCATGGAGATTAGGGTGTCAAGTGGGATCCCACCAAAATCCCACTTCTAGTTCATTTGTCAAAATCTAGTGTAAATTTTTCCTCAAAATTTGAACTAGATTTTGGCAAATGAACTAAAGGTGGGACTTTGGTGGGATCCCACTTGACACCCTAATGGAGATGCTATTCCAACTTACACAGATTCGGCTAAAGAGTTTAGCGAGTCGGATTGACCCATATTGAGGTACAACGAACAAGTTGTCATTTGTATATCTCAATCAATGTAATCCTTAGACCTGCGGTTACTGTATAATCCAAGTTGAGGATCACCGACTTAGGTTCTGTCAAACGCTGATCCGTAACTAGGCAGTTATAAAGGCAGAGTTCGGGTCGACTGAGAATCAAGCTGCGTGATGTGAATAACCAAGATGGGATTTTCCCCCTCCACTCGGAGAGATAGTCTCTGGGCCCTCCCGGATGATATGATTCGGAAAGCATGGCCATGCACGACTCAGTTAAGTGTTAACCGAGGCGATCGACTAAGAGTTAGTCAGGTGAATCACTTATCTTGGATCGAGAAGAGAGTCAGACTATTTAAGGGATGGCAATTATTCGCCTATAGTCTGACAAGGTATAACGTGAGGCAAGGGACTCGGAAGCAAGTCACATTGGAAAGGCAAGTCGTCATGACTCTTTGGTACTTGGGAGTCGACACGTTCTGCTAGGAGCCACTACCGACTGATCGATTTGGAGTCAGACTCTAATAGTGTCCAAATATCCATGAGCCTGTGGGGTCACACACTTAAGAGCGGCAGCAAGTTCGGATTAGATCTGAACCGAAAATCTAGCCGGGTTGGACCCGAGATGGATTAGGACTGAGTCAGTGAGTCGGACTCACAGGGACTAATATTATATGGGCTTTAGTGAATGGGCCGCGTGTGTAGAGCCCACGTTCACTCCCTATATATAGTGGAGCACTGTAACCCGGAAAGGTTAATCGTTGATCGATTAGGTTATTCCATGTGTTGGAAACCCTAGCTCCACAGCAGTCCAGCCGTCGTATCGAACCTAGCAGTTCGCCGCCGGTGCTCCTCCTTGTACGTGTGGATACCAATAGAGGTGTTGTACGATCAGTACCAGGACGATTGGATCACGAGGACTACACTGCATCAACTGACGCGCTTCATCAGTAATCCGCAACTTCGCGTCTAGTGGTAAACCTCATGGTCTTCTATCTCGGCTAGATCTTGGGATCACCACGTTAGAGAAAAAATGTTTGTTTTATCTCTGCGTGTCCCAACAATCATGACATGACCTTAATCCGGATGGCCCATAGATGGTGACAAGGTCTATGACCTGTTGGACGACCCAGTTAGAGGATTTCACATGGGAAGCCTAGTCAAGTCTAAGAAGGCTACGTGTACGTGCAATGCCTATGATGGAGCCGGAGTCTTGGAGTACACGACATGTAGATATATTTGTATCAGTGTTGAACTATGTATCTTTCTGGATATGACTACTCCTTGTAACCTGAGTTCTGGTGTCTTTATAAGCCGGAACTTTGGGAGACTAAGGGCACAACAACTCACACAATCCCTCTAACCGGCATACTATCGTTATAGTGATCTATAAATGGAGTAGGATCTCGTCACCGTTGTGAGATCCGAACCTGGATAACTCGTGTTACACATCCTTCTCGGACGCTCATCGCCTCTCAGTCCCGTCTCTCTAAACTCGTCGTTAGGGACCCCCCCCCCTCATAACGTACTTGTTGACAATACCACGACACTCGAATTTCATGAATATGTGAAGATGTTGGCATAAGAGGCACATCATATGGCATTAGAGCCTCATCAAATCTGCTACAAAATTATTTAAGTTGATAGTAGTGTTTGGTAACTCCTATTCAACCCTCTAGTCGTTGTACCTCGATCTTTCAAAATCATTAAAAAGTCAAGTATGGTTATGAATAGCGGCAGAAATGGCAGTGAACCCGAGGTAGGTGGAATGATTTAAAAAATAAAAATACTATTTCAAAGCTTCATAAAACATCAAATAATTCATGCACTTCCATATTACCTCGATACTTGTGCAAATTTTCAAAGAAAAATATGACTACATGTGACCTATAAAAAAGATAAAAATAAAACTTCATATCGTATATCGTTGAATAGAACAAATCCAAAAATTAGAAAAATCTTAAAATTTAGTCTCATATCTAGCACTAATTAATACTCTCACCAATCCTAGAAATAGCATGCAACCAATAATTGGCCTCCTAAAACACTCTCACCAATCCTAGAAATGGCATGCAGCCAATCCCTAATCATATAAATTACAACACCATTTCTAATAAGTCTAATAAACTGAGAAGGAGGGAGTACTTTAGATTGGATCGTGAGTTTAGCCAATAAAACTATCGACTCTAAAAAAATCTTATTCTCGAAACGAAGCTCTAAAAAATCATGGCCATGAGGGTGGTTGTACCTAACCCACTAGAGTTTAAACTTCAAATTTGATACTTGTATGTCTCATAAATACATATATTATTTTAGTAGGAGGCGGCGTTCTCATCAATAGCGAGACATCTGTAATGATTTCGTTTTTAAAACCCGATTCGCCGGTTCAGCCTTTCGGATATGCTCATAATGATAGGATATGCACGCACTTATAGGGTTGAGTGTATGTGTTTCCGATGTGTGTGTTCATAGTGTGTTTCACAAAGATAATAGCTTCATGTTTTGTAAGATACAACTATATCAGTGCCCTTTCTTTAGAGCATCTCTACTCGGGTTCCCAAGACAGCATTTCCAGGCCATTTTTTTAACCCGGACGATGATTTTTGCCCAGTCGCGTTCCCAGGATGCCGATTTCGTCCGAATTTGACCCAAATATCATCCGGCATTCCCAGGACAATCCCGGGGCACTAGGAACGCCCTGGGAACGCCATACAAAGCGAAAAAGCTGGTGGGCCTACCCTATCGGTGACTGGAGGCCGAGCTCCCGCCCTTTTCTTCTTCCCCTCCTGCCTTTCCTCTCCATTCTCCCACATCTCCCGCCATTTTTCCGAGCTCCCGACCACCATGCCGCCCAAGGGTTTCGTCAAACCCTGATCCACCGTTGGCGAACCAAAGGAGAAAAAGGAGAGGAAGCCGACGCTAAGGCCGGAGGGCTTGACCAACGCCGAGTGGCTGGCCCGTGTCCAGAAGAGGAAGGTCGAAACGGACAGCCGCAGGGACAGGGACACAAGGTCGAAGGAGGCGAAGGCGCTCGCTGAGGCGCATGCCATGAGGGAAACGCAGGCGCATACAACGATGTCATGCCCGGCGCTGATCGCCCTCCCGCGGTATGGCGCACACTGGGGAAGCCAGCCAAGCATCGGCTTGTGATGACCCACAACTATAGGGGGTGTATCATAGTACTTTCGATAAATAGTAGTGTCGATCCCAACAAGGAGCAGAAGGTGTTCACTAGTGATATGGAGCAGGAAATCTCTGTAAATACTTAGCAAACGGATTTTAGGGGTTTTCTGATAAAGCAAAGAAACAAAGTGCAAGTAATAAAGACAATGAACAACTGCAGCAAGTGGCCCAATCCTTTCTTAGCAAAGGACAAGCCGGTGGAAATACTTATAAGGACCAAACGTTCTCGAGGACACATGGAAATTCTGTCAAGTGCTTTCGCTTCAAATAGCTGAGTACCATTCTTTGGTGTTGTAAGTGTTGTGTGGGTGAACCTGTGCTAATATACCGACCTTACTTGGACTAATACATACTTGTGATTAAACCCCCTGCAAGCATCCGCAACTACAGGAAAGTAATTAAGATATAAACCTAACCACAGCCTTAAACTCTGAGATCCTACGCTCCCTTATGCAATGGTGTCCTAACGGGGGTTCAGGTTTCTGTCACTCTGGCAAGCCCACAATTAGTAGCCAAATACACAATGCATTCCCCTTGGCCCATAAATGGTGAAGTATCATGTAGTCGACGTTCACAGACACTACTAGAAGAATAACACTACAACTTAAATACTAAACCATTGAATAATATCTCAACACAAATCCACTATTAACAACATGACTTCTCCCATGTCCTCAAGAACTAAACGAACTACTCACGAGACATCATATGTATCAAGATCAAAGATGATATGGTAATGGATAACAATCTGAACATAAACAATAATCCAATGGTTCCACTCACAAGCATCAACTACAATAGTAATCAACACCGGGAAAGTTTCCCCTAAGATCTATGCAAGTATTCAACACGATTGTTACAGCGGGACGGAGTGGTGATGATGTTGCTGGTGGAGATGATGGTGTGGATGATGATGATGATCCCGATGAAGTCTAGCTTGATGATGGTGTTGATGGTGACAATCTCCCCTCTCCAGGAAGGAATTTCCCCGCAGAAATCTGTCTGCCGGAGAGCTCTTTCTCTCTCGGTGTTTTCCGCCCCGCAGAGGCGGCGAAATCTTTCTGTGGTCGATCCCTGTGTTTTAGGGCTCCTAGAGGAAGATATAGGCGAGATGGTGGAGTCGGAGGCCGTCCAGGTGGGCCACAACCACCCTAGGCGCGACCCAGGGGGGCCGCGCCTGGGGTGTGTGGGCCCCCTGTGGCCCAACTCCACCTCCCCTTCTGGCTTCCTTCATCTTCTGGAAAATATTATTTTCCATGATTTTTCTGGTATTTTTCTGATCTTCGCGAAATTGCATCAAAACACCTCTTTTTCCATCAGAAACCTGACTCCGGCAGTTCATCCTTCAAGAATCATCTAACATGCAAAAACAGATGAAAAGACATAAGTAACACCTCTTAATAAGAAATATATCAATGAATAGAGGCAAATTATGATATAGAATGGTGATGCAAATTGGACGTATCAGCTCGCCGGACCGGGTTCTCGCCGATCTCACCGGCCATGTTCCAAGAGAGCCAACCAAACCCGCGGTAGAGGTACTCCTCCTCCCCGAGTTTGACGGTGGGTTCAACCCGAACGTGCTCTTCCCCTTCCCTTCACCTCGCCCTCCTCCGGCCTTCAACATCGACATAAACGTCCCCTAAGACAACTCTCCGGCGTACGCCGACACTTCGTCGTCCATGCACTGCGGCATCTCCTCGCCCGCAACCTTCGGCGAGGCGGACGCCCACAACATGTTTGGCGGAATGTAGACCGAAGCGTACATGTAGGACATGATCGCCTCAGGGCCGGCAGCGGCCGGCAACGCCTCCTTCTTCACTCAAGAACAATCTCGGATCGATGCCAAACATGGCATCTAGTTCCAGGATTTTGCCGAAGGCCAGGCCGAGGACGCCGAAGAGGATGCCTTGGCTCCGGAGAGGGCCAAAGGTAAGAGGAAGGCGGAGACGTCGGCGCCGGAGCCCCGAGTCAAGTGGATGACGCTTGAGGACATTTGCCTCGCCGACGCCTGGAAAGCGATGAGCATGGATTCCATGACCGGTGCCAACCAAAACTCAGACAATTACTGGAAGCGCATGAAGCTAGCGTTCGACGAGCACAACCTTTATGACCCGACCCGACGTAAAACAAGGTTCACATGGAGCACGGCGAGAAAGCCATGATCAACCACTAGGGACTCATCCAACAGGCGTGCAACAAGTGGCACATTATTCTCGAGGACGTGGACCGCACACCCATCAGCGGTGAAAGCATGTATAGAAAGGTACTTCGACGAACACTAGACGAATGTATTCCGAGTTCACACGTGTCCTGACACACTTCGCCTTGCCTTTGCAGCTCGTCCGTGCACTCGGCATGTACCGGGACGACACAAAGACCGAGTTCAAGTTCCACCACGTGTTTGCCGTGATAGAGAAATGTCAGAAATGGGTGGATACTCGCGTGAGCCTCGCTAAGACCAAAGACGGTGTGTACAACCCGGAGGCTCCTCCCCTGCTGCCGGCGACGGAAGGCCGAAGGTCGGCCAGAAGAAGGCGAAGATGCTCAAAGCCACAAGACCTCCCGTCGAGCGCCTCCACGCTTCCATTGAGAAGTGTATCGCCGACACCAAGGCCCATGCCGAGAAGAGGAAGGAGAAGGCCGACGAGAGGTGCGCGCAGCTGCTCCAGAACCAAGACCGCAAGCTCGACCTCCTCAAGGCGAACTACACCGCCAAGAAGAGGAATACGGATCTCCAGTTCCTCACACCTCGACGATGAGCACGCCGGTCAAGGACTGGTACATGGCACGCCGCAACGCCATCCTCCAGGAGGACATTGCCGCCAGCATGCCAAGCTCTGCACCGACCGCTTCCTTCCCCACGGCTTCGCCGAGCTCTGCTTCCATCTCCTCAAACCAGTCGGCTGGCCACGCCGCCGATGTGTCCATCCCCGTGGCACCGGACATGCCGGAGGAGGCCATCCCTATCGACGATTGAACGTCGAACCATTTTATCTTGTTCTGTAATAATTTGATCGCCGAACTGTTTGGGCGTACTTCTGACGAATAACTTGGACCGATATTTTACCGACGGAACGAACAAAATTTAAATATGTCGCCGTTTTTGCTTTGCCTCGAAACTCAGGTTCGTGAGAAACTGAACGGTGTTACAAACGTGGAGGTGTTCTTATTTTGCAATTTGTTGCAACTTTGAGATATGTAAAGCCGACACTGGATCAACAGCGTAGCTCTGCTCTCGCCCGTTCCCAGAATCGGAAGACATGGTTTCTTCGCCAAAAAGAGCATCGCTTCGGCATCCATCCGACGGGGATCATCTGTGTCAGGCCCGGGCGCACGCTGCTCGCTGCACATGCGACGCGACGCGCTGCAGCGCAACGCGTGACAGCAATTACTCGGAAATGGAACTGCCCCTCTCCTGCGCGGCTGCGGCGCACGCAGAGCTACCAGCGGCGCAGGCAGCAGCAGGGCCGGAGAGAAGCGGGAGAACTGCGGTGGAGGAGCGAGGAGGGAAGCATTGATTGATCCGGCTTGCCCGTTTCAAATCGGGCAACCCTCCAGGGGCCCACACTCCCTGCGCGCGCTGGGGCCCGCACGCGTGTACAAGTCGTACGGCGGAGTAGCCAGTAGCGGGCGCGCCCATCTTATCGCGAGGGGGGAGTTCGAGCGCGGGCCCCGCGGGCGGACGTGGACGCGTCAGTGGCTGGCAGAGGCAGAGGCAGTGGCGAAGGCGAGTCGCGTGCGGGTACGTGCGGGCGGCGTGGGCCGCGTCGCGTCCCTGTCGAGGCCCAGGGGCAGGGCAGGGCCGGGTCACGTCTTATTCTTCAGCCTCCCCTCCCGCTGTACGGACGGACGCCCCGGCTGCGGATGCGCCATACTATCTTGCGCCACCGCGTCACGCTTCCGGTAGTAGTACGTGATGGGTCAGGACGCTCGCCGGGCGTGCAATCAATGTGGTCCGTAGCGCCGGTACACTATTCCACACCTTTTACCACCACGACGGACCAGCACATGATGTAAGTAAGTATTGTACAGTACCTCCGGCGACATTTAATCTGGTTGCAAGTGCAGCGTCCTTCCCCGAACCTGGTACTGTTGGGTAGTATTTTGAACTCCGAAGCAAAAAAAACACGTAACAGCTGCTTGCTCTGATGTCTGATTAATAATGTTTAGTAAATTGCACGCAAAAAAATGTTTCGTAAATCACCTTGGCATTTTACAGGTTCGATCGAGTACTACTGTAATCATCGTGTTTTGTCGCCGTTGCGCGCTCGTCGGCTCATGCGCCACCAACACCAAAGCCCCCCATGCCGACGGGACCCATGGCACACCACACGGTCACAGTCTCACCTCCTCCTTGGATCTCCTTTCTCTCTCATTAAACCCCACCCCTGCTGCTGCTAAACCCCACGCGCCCACCCGCTCGGCCGGCTCCCCTTTGCTATTATTGCCCGCGCAGCGCCTAGCCTATATGGCAGGCACACACACTCCTCGCCTCCGCCTTCATTCCCTCTACCGCCTGCTATTCCTCTGCCCCCGCCTCCGCCTCAGCCTCCGACTCCTCATCGCGTCGCACGCACGCACGCTCGAGCCTGCGCCTCCTCCATACCTGCCTGCTGCCTGCTGCCTGCCGCGCGCCGCGCTCTGCTCCCGTGCTCCGCCACCTACGCCCGCGCTCCCTCCGCAGGCCCACCGCCCTCCTCACGCCACCACTTCACCACCACCGACATCTCCGCTTCCGCCGCCTACCACTACCGCCACCTCTGCTGCTGCCACCGCGGCTGGTTCCCCCCAATGCGCGCCGGTAGCTAAGCTCTGAGAGACAACCCGCCGGGAGATGGGGGAGGAGGCGGTGGCGGTGCTGGTGGAGGCCCCGAGGCCCAGGTCGCCGCCGAGGTACCCGGACATGTGCGGCCGCCGCCGGATGCAGCTGGAGGTGCAGATCCTTGACCGCGAGATCACCTTCCTCAAGGTGAGTCACACCCACACGGCTGCGGTTCTCTCACCACCTCGGCCCGCGTGCTAGCTACTGCTTCATTGCTCCTCCGTTGCCCTTTTGACTTGGCCGATTTTCATTTTTAAAAACGAGATCCGGTTTGATTCGTCGGTCGTCCCAGAAAAACGAGTCTAGAACGAGGTAGTAGCAGTACTACTCGCCACCAGTAGCACTTGGCCAAGCGAATTGCTTGCTGGTGCGAAGGCTGAGCACCATGTCGTCGTTAATTTTCTACGCTCTGATAGGTACGGTCCGGTTGTTTAATTTTTCCTACTTATTAATTTACTAGTAGTACTACTCCCGCTGCATCTAGGGTTATTTAATTTCGGTTCGGTACTTCGGTTGTGGGGATTCGAGCCTAGCGCGAGCCGCGAAGGGGACGAGAGGGGAGGACGACGGCGGCGAGGCGCAGTGCGCGCAATCAATCCGAGGCGAGACAGGCTTTGCCCTCTTTGGGTGTGCCGTGGATGTACCTTTGTCGCGTCTGGTCCGGTTCCTTGTGGAAAAGAGAGAGAGAGGGGGGCATGGGCAGTGGGCAGCAGCGAGGCAGGAGTGAGTGACCAGTCATGAGTGGCCCTGTCAGGCATGGAAGCACTGTCGTGTCGCCGTTCTCCCTAGCTAGCTAGCTTGGCACGCACACGGCATGCCCTCGTGCTCACTGCTCAGGCACACCCTTGTCCAGAGGGGCTTGCACAAAAATGAGGGTTCCTTCTTCTGGTGGACTGCCATCCAGTTTTTTTTTTCTTTTGAGGCTTTTCATGTGCTGCTAGTACGTTTTGTGTAGTACTAGTACAGGATTTATTTTTGACAAAGGGGGCTCTGCTTTCAAGGAGAGCAGATTTCCGAAGCTATTCAGGTGACGGGATTCTTCTGTATCCTACTCAGCTTTAGAATCGTCACTTTGTTTCTCAAAAAGATGTTGAAGTTATCGCCGTAAAGCAGCAATTAGTCCAGACTATCATTACAGCTTTTTTAAGCACCACAGACAACCTTAATTCAGTCAGTCAGATCTCACTTCACATTTTCTATTGACGTGGCCAGCTCCTACCCTAATCGTAGATGTGATTTTGCACGTTATTCTCGAGCAATTTGGTTCTGCACTGTATATGAGTTTTTCTGTAAAATGTTCGAGGTCTTCGTAATTTCTACTCTCTTCGTCTCAAAATAGATGTCGCGGATTTGTTAAAATTTGGATGAATCTATATACTAAATATAGTGTATAAATCAATCTAAATTTTAAGAATTTTGCAACATCTATTTTGACATGGAGGGAGTACATCATTTCGAACATGCATAAGCTGCTCGCTAGGCTGGTTAACTTTACTCTGTTTTCATGCATATTAAATGGAAAAAATATATAGCTACAAATGCGTGACTTTGACATTTACCTGGTTATGCAGGACGAGCTACATTTACTTGAAGGAGCTCAACCAGTATCACGTTCTGGATGCTTGAAAGAGTATAGACAATTGCCCTCCCTGCATTGCGAACTGACATTTCACTTCAAATTTGTTGAACTAATTAAGTTTACGACGACATTTATGTTTACTCTGCTATGCATAAATGGCTTTATGTTTACTTCAAATGACATTTATGCTTTCTGTTTTTGTTTTTTTATGAATGGCGTTATGTTTTCATGCCTGAAATGCAAAGATGCTGCCATATCCCATATGTATGCAAACTTTTGTTTATCTGAGGTTATGCTCACAATGTATACTACTTTTAAGGAAATGTTGTAAGTTAATTTTTCCACAGCAACTCATCGAACAACCCCACTTGCATCACAATATTCACCATACTAGTAGTTCATTTGGCCCACTGATCGAACATTTCTACCACTGTTCGGTACAAGTTCTGAAAATATTGTATTTTGGTAATATTGCTCAGTTGTGTTACTGTTACATGATATTGCCCTTGAAGTTGAAATAGCTGAAACAGAGAGTTAAATTCTTTTACTGAACCCAAATATAATTCTTTTGCCAAGCATTAGTGCTGATATCTTTGTACAATACTTTTCAGGGTAAATGAGTTTGTTGGTTCAAAACAAGACCCACTAATACCTATGTATGGCCCTCTACGTAAAAATCCAATTTGTTTGAAGCATGTACAGTGTTTTTTATGACCCCTTTTTTTTCCAGAAAGAAAAGGAAGCATCGTTCCTGCCGTCTTTATTGGTGGATCAGGTACATGTTCCCTCCTATATTACTTGTAGGTATTCTGTGGCAAGAGTATGCAAGTTGTGATAATGATTCTTGTTGGATTCAGCTTATAAGAGTTTATGGGAAAATACGCTGCCTGGAGAATCCAAACTAATATTACTCTCACATCTACATGAGCTAACCAATAGTTTGTTATATTTTAAACCTCGTATGTCTTAGGAAAATTTAGCCAGCAATTTGGTACGCATTGTTTAATTTGACAATCAACCAATCGGCATAACTTTTGCCACTTTTACTTCTTTAGTTTGTAGCACTAATTATATCGGCTTCTCTTCATTTTATAATAAAACATACTGAGGCTATCTTTGCTCTTGCTGATGTCACAGAATTTTTGTAAAAAATGGCACCACAGTAGCAAATAGTAGTACGTGAGATTCATTTCATTTCTGAATGCTTGTTTTCATATGACACTAGTTATTAGCCCAGAGCTTGTAACTTTATTCCAGTACAGTACACAATTATTCCTACTATTAATCTGACAGCAGTGAACATAAACTGGGGAAAAAATGTTGTATCTGCAGATCAAAAGTGTGTGTATGCGCTTCATGGTTATGCTGCTCCTGCCAATGCTTACCCAAGTGCAAACGACCAAGATGCTTCGACTGTTCATGCTGCGAACCAAACTGCTCCTGCTGTAGCCCGAACTGCAGCTGCTTCAAGATCCCTTCCTGCTGCAAACCAGAGTGCGGCTGCTTCAAGACCTCCTCGTGCTGCAAATCCCCGTGCGGCTGCAGCAGCCCAAACTGCTGCACCTGCAGACTCCCGAGCTGCAGCTGCAAACCAGGCTGCTGCAGCAGCGGCTGTAACCCTTGCGGCGGCGGATGCTGCAAGCCGGGATGCAGCTCATGTTCTGGCAACTTGTGCGATTGCAAGCCAAGCTGCAACGAACAATGCTGCAGCTGCGCAGACTGCTCCTGTCCTCGATGCACGGGCTGCTTCAACCTCCTCAAATGCTCCTCCCCGGGGTGCTTCAAGTGCCAGTCGTCGTGCTGCAAGGGGCAGCCTTCCTGCTTCAAGTGCCAGTCCTCCTGCTGCGACAAAGGGGGCTGCTGCAGCAGCAGCGGGTCGTGCTTCAGCTGCCCGAAGCCTTCGTGCCCAGAGTGTTCTTGCGGGTGTGTCTGGTCGTGCAAAAACTGTACAGAAGGATGTCGATGCGCCCGGTGCGGCAACCCGTGCTGCGCTGGCGGGTGCTTGTGTTAAGCCCCCCTTTCCCCCCTCTTTCTTTTGGTAGTTTGCTTTTGTGCTTGTTACTTAGATGTCTAGGCCTCTGGGTTTGTTCAGACTTTGATATATGGTGTTTCCACATGTAAAGAAATAGCTATCCTTCCAGACCATCATGACGAAATGAAGTAGTACCTATAGCGAAGCATTGGCAATGCACGTTGTCAACCATGTTAGTATATGTACGTTATTCTTTAGCAATTTAAAAAAAAAACCATGTTATTATATGTACGTCTTTCTTTAGCAATTTAAAGGAACAGGAATGGAGTTATTTTTCCATACTTACTTTTTTTTGTAAGTTATTTTTCCATACTTTGACATTTCGGAATTCAGAGAGTTCGCAGTTGCTGATTCTGGCCACTTTGCTGGCGTCACGCGCTGCCATGAACCGTGACGGAATCATGGAAACTTGAGCTTCTCCTGATTTTCCACTGTTTGTTTACTTGGGAAGGCCTTGAGATACAGCGAGTCAACACATACCAGCCGCCCGTCCTGCCTTCCGTTCTCAGAAGCAGCGACCCACAGCTCACTCTACCAGTCTTGTTCAGTGCACTTCGGCCCCCGGGCTGCCCACTCGTCAATCGATGTACGCTGCCCATTGTCACAGTCTCCAGAGTCCAGACCGGCACTTCGCTTGATTCCCGTCATCCCAAATTCCCACCATGTACAGGAGCATCTCTAGCAGCAGATACCCGCATATAGGCAGGTCTGCAAAATTTTGAGTCGATAATATGGCATCCTCAGGCAATAAATGGTTATTCTAGATAATATAATGGGCCGAAACCTGCAAAATAAAATATGGTTTCCAGCATTTGGGTCCGTTTGTGCGTTATAAATTCGGTGCGGGAGGACCGAAACGTGGCACCCCGCATCGCCTTTCCCCTTTCTCCTCCTCGGGAAAAAAACCTCACCGCCGCCTCCGGCCGCTCCAATTCCGGCCCACTCTGCCAGAGAAAACCACATCGCCGTCGCCTACCGCCATGCAACTGCCCGATCTTCCTATGGCTGGCCAATCGCTGAGCAATTTGGGGGGAGGTAGCGACGCTTCTCTGCAGCGTGACGATGGCACCGAGACTCTTCCTCGCGTGTCGTCGTCGTCGTCGGAGGAGCTCCACCGTCGTTGCTCTGAGCAGGCACGCGCACGCGATACCCTTTCATGCATCTATGCCATCTCACCTGCGTGGGAAATGATGTCATTCCGTTGCGGTGCCAACGATGGCTGATGGCGCCTAATAGCGCTTCGTCGGGAAACCCCAAGAGCAAGATGTAAAGAGCACAGCAGCAAATCTTCCCTCAGTAAGAAACTGAGGTTATCGAACCAGTAGAAGAAAAGAAACGTCTCAAAGGTGTTGCAAGCAACTTGGAAACCCGCACAACACAAACTCAAGACTTTGCCCCAACGAACAGTGAGATAGTGAGATTGTCAATCTCACCGGTTGCTGTAACAAAGGATTAACTGTATGGTGTGGAAGGTAATAGTGGTTTGCAGAAAATAAACATGAATAGTGGAAGATGTATCAATGGTAAAGATTGGACCGGGGTCCATAGTTCACTAGAGGTCTTCTCCTTACATAAACAAACATGACATGCTGGGTAAACAAATTACAGTAGGACAATTGACATGACTGAGCAAGGCATAACAATGCAATACTAGACAGTCATAATCCTATGAGATTCGATTGGTAATACAACAAGATACATAGACCGCCATCCAACTGCATCTATGAATAGAAATCCACCTTCGGGTTATCATCCGACCCCCCTCTAGTATTAAGTTGCAAGCAACAGATAACTGCTTTAAGCAAAGTGTGTAAGGTAAACAATCCACTTGTTCCATGAATAAGAGACTATTATTTTCTCCCTAGTGGCAACAACACATCTATAACCTTAGATATTTCTGTCACTTCCCTTAGATTAAATAGAGGCATGAACCCACTATCTAGCATAAATACCCCCTCTTGGAGTCACTAGCATCTACTTGGCCAAGATAGCTACTAGAAACGGAGAGCATGCAAGATCACAAACAACACAGACATGATAGAATCAATAAGACAAAACATTAATCAATCTGACATAGTAATCTCAATATCCATCGGATTTCCGCAAACACAACATGCATGATTACAAATAGATGATCTTGATCATGAACGGAGCTCACAAGATCTAAACATGGTAGCACAAAGGAGGAGATACAACCATCTAGCTACTACATGGACCCGTAGTCCAAGGTGGAAATACTCACGCTTCATACCAGAGGCTGGCATGATGAAGAAGAAGGCCTCCGGGATGATCTCCCCTCCGACAGGGTGCCGAGAAGAGCTTCAGATCCCCCCAGATCTAGGGATGATGGTGGCGGCGGCTATAGACGGTTTCGTGAAATATTGATCGGGTACTTATGATTTTGGCATCGGGGGGTCTTTATAGGCGAAGAGGCGAGGCAGGGGGCAGCCAGTGATGGGGATATGCCTACCAGGGTATACCCAGCAGGACGTTTCCGACTGACCCAAGAACTGGCGAGTGGGCCTGCAAGACGGCGACTGGATTGAAGCCCAGCAAGGAACCAAGCGACTGGAAGCTGAAGGCCCAGGCGAGTAGATATGCCCAGTCAGATTAGGTTAAATGAGTACCGAAGCTTTAACTGAATCGGTTGAGATAGGTAAACCCTAGGGGAGGTGAGCCTATATAAACCTCCCTATAGGGCGAGTAGAGATACGTTCCATCATACACCCAAGCGACTCGCCGCCTAGCCGCCGAGCTCGCCCATTGTACCACCACCATAATACAATCTAGCAGGAGTAGGTCTTTACCCTCCGGGGGGGCGAACCTGGGTAAAACCCTGTGTCTTTGCCCTCATCTCGCACCGCAGATGGCTGGCCGCCCTTGCCCCTCGTTCTACTACTCGCTGCCGATTGCAGCATCTGCCGTGACCATTCCCACGACAGTGGCACCCACCGTGGGACCTGGCCGGCCTGGCCGGTGTTTTGCGGCGAGATCCAATCTGCCCATCAACGAGACGGTCGCCACCGGCCGCATGATAGCGATCGGCGAGATGCTCCAAATCTTGCCGAGCAGCTACGTCCCGGCGGCGCGACCCGTCACGCACAGCGTGATCCTGCCGATCGGCACGATCAGCCTCTTCGTCGGCCTCACCGACGTCATCGTCTCGGAGGATTCGGCTTGCATCCGCGAGTCGCCGCCACGCGATCGGCTCTCCGAGAGCCAGATCCGCACGATCCATCGCCTCGCCTCCGAGTACAACTTGGCCCACAGCGACGTGGCCGAAAACTCAGCGGCCGCAGGAGACGCGGCCCTCGACGACGACGCCGACTCGGCGACCCCGGCGTCACTCGCCGGGTCCATCACCGCGGCTTCACCTGCGGGCTCCATCACTCAGGTCTCCAACGTGGGAGACTTCGAGGACCCCTCCATCCTCGGGATCTTCGAATTCGACTCCGGGTTGGAGAATTCCGCCGACCTCTGCGACGGAACCGGTCGCCACGCCGCGACCTACATGGCGACCGGCAGCGATCCGCCGGAGGATCCATTCTCCACCCCAATCCCTCCTAACGCCACGGCAATGGAGGTCGAGGAACTCCGCCTGAAACTGGCGGAGGCGGTGCGCAAGGAACAAGCCGAGCGCGAAAAATTCTGCCTTGAGCAGGTGACGGCGCAGGAGCTATCGCGCTACCACCAACAGCGGATCAGGTCGCGCCTGAACCCCACCGTTCAGGGGCGCGCCCTGAACTTCGACGACGAAAACGACCCGGCTCGCGTGGCCGAGCGCGCGATCTGCGAGAATGCGCCACCAGGAGGAAGCGCCCGACCCCCGCCAGGGTCGACGGTGATGGGTGCCCCGCCTCCACCCAACCGCACACCCCCCAGGGACCAGCCGCGGATAGTAGTTTCCTCACGGGAGCGAGACACAAACGGCCTCCCACTGTTCTCCACCCCGATGGACAACCTCGTGGCAGGCCGAGCAGCAGCCGACAGCATCACGGCCACCAGCGACGGCGCCCTACAGATCCAATACGTCAGGGCCCTGCTCGCAAAGGCCGTCGAGCAGCAAAGAGCGGGCGCCGACTCGCAAGGTCGAGTATACTCGCGTTCCTCGGGAAGCAGGGCGGACTCGAGCGGCCGCCCAATGGCGGCAAACACACTCAACTGCCCACCACCGGAGCCACTGCAGCTCCAACACCGACCCGCGAACGCGGCACTCTCCACCAACGACCCCAGGCCGGCGACCAACCTCGTCGCCGCCAATGGTCAACCCATCGACGCCCGCACCCACATCATCAACAACCAGAGCTGGCGCGCACGCCAGCCCGACGACCTGCGACACACCTTAACCAATCGCCGCGACGGCGAGCCCATGGGGTCGCTCAGTCGACTCGGCCCCAAGTGCTTCGGACCAATGATCCGAGGCGAGAAGTACCCGCCAAACTTTAAGGCGCCAAAGGAGATAGAAAAGTACGACCCCTCATATGACCCCGCTGTCTGGCTCGACACATACCTCATGGCAATGGGGATCGCAGGCCACACCGACCTGCTAGCTGCCCGTTACCTCCCCCTGATGATGGAGGGGACGTGCAGGCAGTGGATCAACACCCTCCCTCAAGACAGTATAGACTCCTGGGAGGAGATGCGCGATGCTTTCGTCAGGCACTTCGAGTGCTCCTACACCCGCGCCACCACTATCGAGGACCTGGAGCGATGCGTCCAGGGACCCCGCGAGTCGACCCGCAACTGGTTCCAACGGTGGCAAGAACTCTGGTACAACGCGGTCGGCATCCACCCGGACACCGCGACCCATTGCTTCAAGACCTCGTGCCGCTACGAGCCCCTGGTCGCCAAGCTCAAGCGACACTCTCGCACACTCGACAACATCCCCGACCTCCTCGAGATCGCCAAACGGTACGCGGAGGAAGATCCAAACCAGGAAACTGACGACGAGTCAGGAGGTCAACGCCGCACGAGCGGCAACGACAGCGGACGACAGTACGACCTACGCTACAGCAACACTCGCCTCACCGGCAAGCGCCGTAGTGACGGGCGAGTCGACTTCGTCGCCAATGCCGGGCACGCGCAACGCGAGCCCAAAAGCTTCCGCCGCGACGGAGGACAACGACGCGACGGCGGCAACTACAAGGCCAAGCCAAGGTTCGACCCCACGGCTCTCCTTAACCAACCATGTGCGTTTCATAGCAGGGAAGGAAAGCCCGCCACGCACACCACCGCCGACTGCCACACCCTCAGGGAAATCGAGAAGGCACGGCGAGCACGGGAGGACCCCGACAACGACCCGCCAAACGGCGGAAAATTCGGCAAAGTGGCCGGATCGCTCCATACCTTCACAGGCTTCAACACGAAGCGCGAGAAGAAGGTCATCGCCCGCGCCGTCGCTGTCAACGCGGTGGCCCAGGTGGACGTTCCCCAGTTCCTCAACTGGTCAGAGCAGCCCATCACCTGGAGCCGCCAAGACCACTCACCACGCATCGAGTACCCAGGACGAGTTGCCCTGGTGGTCAAGCCTAAGGTCGGCGACTACTGGCTCCCCAAGACATTGATGGACGGCGGCAGCTCCATCAACATCCTGTACCTCGACACCTTCAGGCGGCTACGGATCCCGCAGTCGATGATCGAGACGACTCACACCACGTTCCACAGCATCGTCCCCGGTCGGAAGGCGTACCCGATCGGCAAGGTCACGCTGCCAGTCACCTTCGGCACACCGGCAAACTTCCGCACCGAGCGGATCGTCTTCGAGCTGGTGCCCTTCGACAGCCCCTACCACTGCGTCCTGGGGCGCCAGGCGTTCGCCAAGTTCATGGCAGCGCCCCACTACGCGTACAACGCGATGAAGCTCCCCGGGCCGTGCGGCGTCATCACCATCAACGGCGACCCCGACATGGCCGTCGAGTGCGAGGCCAAAGGAGCCGAGATCGCCGACGCCGTCATCGCGGCGGAGACCAACCACGCCGATGAGCTCGCCAAGTACGCGAGCGGGGTTAACAATGACGACCCCACCATACTCAAGAAGCCCAACTCGGAGGGCGCAAACACCTCAACCTTTGAGGCCACTACGCACACCCGCACCGTCGAGCTAGTCCCAGGCGACTCTAGCCAGACGGTGAAGATCGGGACGGGAATGAGCCCAACATAGGAAGGCGGGCTCATCGAGTTCCTCCGTGAGAACAGGGACATCTTCGCATGGAAGCCCTCTGACATGCCCGGTGTCCCCAGGGAGCTCGCTGAGCACAAGCTAAACGCCGACCCCAAAGTGCGACCTGTCAAGCAGTTGCTGCGGCCCTTCAATGAAGAGCGTCGCGGAGCAATCGCCGAGGAGGTGCAGCGTCTACTCGCTGCAGGCTTCATCCGGCCAATCAAATACTCCAAGTGGCTGGCAAACCCAGTCCTGGTCGAGAAGAAAAACGGGACCTGGAGGATGTGTACCGACTACACAAACCTGAACAGCGCCTACCCAAAGGAGCAGTTCGTCCTCCCGCGGATCGACCAGATAATCGATTCCACCGCGGGCTCAGAGTCGCTATGTTTCCTCGACGCCTACTCTGGGTACAACCAGATCAAAATGGCTATAGAGGACGAGGAGAAGACGACGTTCATCACGCCATTCGAAGCCTTCTGCTACACCGCCATGACCTTCAGCCTCAAGAACGCCGGGGCGACCTACCAGCGGTGCATGCAGGAATGCCTCGCGAGCCAAATTGGCCGCAACATCCACGTCTACATCGACGACGTGGTCGTAAAGTCCGCTCGCCAGGGCGACCTACTCGCCGACCTGGCGGAAACATTCGCCAACTTGCGAAAATACAAGATAAAGCTCAACCCAGGCAAATGCACCTTCGGTGTACCTGCAGGACAACTACTGGGGTACGTCGTCTCCAAACGAGGGATCGAGGCGAACCCCACGAAGATCGACACGATCGCCCGGCTCGGCAAACCCGAGTGCCTACGCGACGTCCAGAAACTGGCCGGGCGAGTAGCGGCTCTCAGTCGCTTCATCCCACGTCCGGGCGAAAAGGCGATGCCCCTATACCGCCTGATGCACAAGAACCCCACCTTCTAGTGGGACAAGGAGGCGGACGATGCGCTCCGCGATCTCAAAAAGGTGCTACTCGCCGCACCGCTACCCGCCGCCCCCGCCGACAAAGAACCCATGCTGGTTTACGTCGCGGCTTCCGAGCGCGTCGTCAGTGCCGTCATGGTCGTCGAACAACCAGAGGAGGGAAAGGAGCGCCCAGTGCAGCGACCGGTGTACTACATCAGCGAGGTCCTCACCGAGTCGCGCCAGCGGTACCCCCAGTACCAAGAGCTGGTATACGCGGTCTTCAGAGCTCAGTGGCGCCTGCCGCACTACTTCCAAGAGCACCCGATCACGGTCGTTTCCTCGGCACCACTGCAGGACATCATCCGCAACCGCGAGGCGACCGGGCGGGTCGCCAAGTGGGCCGTCGAGATCGGCGTCCACAATATCAAATACGAGCCGCGAAAAGCGATCAAGTCGCAGGCCCTAGCGGACTTCATCGCCGACTAGGAAGAGGCCCAGCAGCCAGAGAAGCTGCCATACCTCCATTACTGGAGCCTGCACTTCGACGGTTCCAAAAACGCGGACGGCGCAGGGATCGTGCTAACTTCACCAAAGGGCGACAAGCTCTGTTACATCCTCTGCCTCGACTTCACACCCTGCACCAACAACATGGCCGAGTACGAGGCCCTACTCCACGGCATGCGAGCTGCTAAGAAGATGAATGTCAACCGCCTACGCTGCTATGGAGATCCCGACCTCGTCGCGGGGCAAGTCGCTGGCACCTGCGACGCCGTCTCCCCCACCATGGCGGCGTACCGCCAAGCAGTGGACAAGTTGGGCGGACACTTCACAGGCTACTCCGTCGAGTGGATCGACAGGCGGAAGAACGAGGAGGCCGACGCACTCTCTCGCATTGGGTCGGCTCGACTCGCACCACCCGCCGGTGTCTTCCTCGACACGATCACCAAGCCATCAGTCTCTCCCCCGAAGGAGATCGACATAGGGTCCCGCTCCAACCAGAGGCAGCCCTGGTCGCCCTCGTCAACGAGCCAGACGACTGGACCAAGCCCTACATCGCCTACCTAGAAGCCGGCACCTTGCCGGCAGACGAGACGGACGCCCGGATGATCGCTCGCCGATGCAAGTCCTACACCATCATCGACGGCGAGCTCCATAAGCGCACTGTCACCGGCGTGTTCCAACGCTGCGTCCAACCCGCCGAAGGACGCAAGATCCTCCATGATATCCACTCCGGCGACTGCGGCCACCACGCCGGCGCCCGCTCTCTAGTCGCCAAGGCTATGCGACATGGCTTCTACTGGCCCACCGCACACGCCGATGCTGTGGACATTGTCCAGCGGTGCGCCGGGTGCCAGAAGTACGCCAACCAGACGCACGTGCCGAGCTCAGCGCTCAAAACAATCCCCATCACCTGGCCATTCGCTGTGTGGGGCATGGACATGGTAGGCCCCTTCAAGAAGGCCCCCTCCGGCTACACCCACCTGCTGGTCGCGGTCGACAAATTCACAAAGTGGGTGGAGGCCAAGCCAGTTCGGAAATGTGACGGGAAGACCGCCACCAAGTTCCTACGCGAGCTCATATATCACTACGGGTTCCCAAACAGCATCATCACGGACAATGGCACCAACTTCGCCAAGGGAGCCATGGCTGAATTCTGCGAAGAGCACCACATCCGGCTCGACCTCGCATCGGTCGCCCACCCAGAGTCCAACGGCCAAGCAGAACAAGCCAACCAAAGCATCCTCCACGGCCTAAAGCCGCGACTCCAAGTACCCCTCGAGCGCACCGCCGGGTGCTGGGTCGAGGAGCTACCCTCCGTCATCTGGGGCATCCGTACCTCGGTCAACAGGTCGACAGGATTCACCCCCTTCTTCATGGTGTCGGCGCCGAGGCAGTCATGCCCACCGATCTCGAGCACGACTCGCCACGGGTCGTCCACTACACGGAGGCTGCAAACGAACTCACGCGCCAAGACGGAGTCGACCAGCTCGACGAGGCACGCGACCTCGCTTGGTCTCGCACCGCCATCTACCAGCAGGGACTCCGCCGCTACCACAGCCGGCGGGTGAGAAATCGCACCTTCCAGGAAGGAGACCTGGTGTTGCGCCTCATCCAGGACAAGAAGGGCATGCACAAGCTTTCCCCCCCCCCCCCGTGGGAGGGACCATTCGCCATCGGTCGAGTACTTGGCAACGACGCCTACTACCTCATCGACGTCCGCGGGGACGGCGAACTCGACGTCAAGCGACCATGGAATGTAAACCTCCTACGGAAGTTCTACACCTAGAACCCCACATATGTACTCTCCAGTCGCTATGAAATAAAAAGAAACGGTTACCGCAAATTGCGCCTACTCTCCATGTCTTGTGCCACTCGCACTCGTAATAAAAGCGTTACGCTAACCGCAGAAGTCAACCTTTGGTACGGCGATCGGCACGGCTAAGTAGTGCGGCGCAAGAGCACTGAGTCACCTCAGGTCCTGCATCGTCCATGAAAAAACGCCTACCGGAGCCCCATTGGAGTCGCCTAGCTCGACTGGTTCTACGAACCAAGACAACTGCCTTCGCTTCTTACAGCGACCATGGTCCTCCGCATCCTTGGCATAGCGACTCGAAACGGCTAAGTACCACGCTCGGGGACTGAATACCAGTTCATCGCGAGCGGTCCGGGAAAACGCCAAGTAGGAGAGCATGCCCAGGACTCGCCACGCGACTGACCCCACGGGCCAGGCAGGAGTGACGCGCTCAAACTAACGCGCTAAGTCCTTAACCACCCTCGAGTCGCGCCTAGAACAACCAAGTACCACGTTCGGGGACTCGGCCACCCGACCTCGTTCGCGCAAGGGAAAACGGCAAAGTACAGAGCACTCAAGGGAGTCGCCTAGTGACTGGATCTCCGAGTGCGGGCGAGTCGACCACAATGACAAAACACATAAAAACAACAAACATATCACATACGAGGTAAACCCCACAAAAGGGCGGACGCGCTCGGGGACTCGTTCAAACATCAATCACAAACACACAACAAATACCAAAATAGACATGATGTCTCATTCGATAGCATGTTGCATTGTCTCATATTACAAAATATGCCCGCATGGCAGACCTGCTACTAACGCCACAAGGCAAACTATCCTATTGCGGATGAACGGCGTGTACGGGTTCGACGGATACGTCGTCAGTTCACCCGCCATCGCCGCGCGGAAGGGTTTCTCGACCTTGAAATCACGATGCGGCGGCTCGGGGTCGTTCGGCACGACGACCGTCTCCTGGTACGGAAGGAGGTCGCCCATTGCCCAGACACGCTCCGAGTACGCGGCGGCGCGATCCTGCAACTTCAGGACCTCGGAAAGCTCCACCGCGCCAGTCGACGATGGGTAGCCACTCGTCACATCGTCGATGTCGAAGTCCTCGGGGAAGTGGGCAAGTCCAAGACTAAGTGCCATCGCCGCTCCGCGCCGAAACGCCGACCGCGTTATGAACTCAACGACCGCGGGCGCCTTCTCCAAATACCTCCACACCTCAACGAGGTCGCTGGGAATCACTTCCGTGGGCGATATCTCTTGGAGATAGGCACGGATGCACGTTGCCGAGTCGACAAGCATGCTTACACACTGTCGCGCGTCGAACGAGCTCGCCTCCTCCGCGCTATCGATGATGCGACCTGCGAGTAGAAGACAATAATGAATACGACGGACACCACAAAAGGCACAACTACTGGAATAGGCAGACGCACTTACCAATCAACGGGCGGGCGAGATCCGTGATGAAGCACTGAAGCGACATATGGTCGTCCTGAAGCCCAGCAACAAGGGCATCCGACACTTTGCGATCCTCTTCGGCGGCTGCAATGGCGGCCTTGGCTCGCCCATCAGCCGAGCTCGCTTCTTCCTTCGCCTCCCGCAGCTCGCGCTCGAGGTCGGCGATCCGCTGTTCAGCCGAACTCAAAGCCGATTGCGCCGCCGCCAATTCACCAGCGGGGACAAGCCCCTGGCGAGCTTCCTCTACCTTCGCGGCAACATCCTGAAGCCCTTTGTTCGCTTCCTGGACGATGGCTAGTTCCTTCTCCGCGCGCTGCTTCGCTGCCAATCGGTCAGCCGATTCAAGTTGCAGACCCTGCACAACACCAAAAAGGTTAATCAAAGCAAAATTCCTAAGTGCCCACCCGCTGAAATTCAGCGAGTGCGCACTCGGGGACTGGCAATCAAAGAAATTCCTAAGTGCCCACCCGCTGAAATTCAGCGAGTGCGCACTCGGGGACTGGCACTCAAAGAAATTCCTAAGTGCCCACCCACTGAAATTCAGCGCGTGCGCACTCGAGGACTGGATGCGAAAAATAAAGATAAGACATTAAAAGAATCAGGCCGCTACAAAGCACCGACCTGATCCTCGGGGACTGGATGTACCTGGATGGCTGCACCAAGCATGCCGTGGAGTTGTATCGCGTCCACGGACGCGAGGAGAGCCGGCGTATGCCCACGACGTTGGTCGACTTCAGCATCGCGGTCCCAGGAGCGTGGCTTGAGGGCGAAGTCCCACTCGTCGCGGCCGCCTTGGTCATGAAACGCGGGAAGGTGGCGATAGAGGCACCCGCCCCAAAGGAGGTTGGCTCGGCCGTTCCAGGCAAGGGAGCGCCCTCCTTCGTGGACGCGGCTGCCTCCGTTATGGGTCCAGCTGGCGCGACCGCCGTGTCGTCAGAAATCGTGACGACGTCGTCCCCCTTGGCCTTCTTGCCTCCATCCACAGAGACGACGACCTCGTCCGCCTTCCTCTTGCGGGAAGGATCCTCCTCGCCAACGATGTGTGGCACCTTAGCCACGGTTGGGTGGCCCATCCTCTTCACCCCGGTCCTGTTCAAAAATCATGTAAGCAATATAATTCGAGCTGCTATGGAAGACAAAGGAGGGAGAATGTACTCACTTGGCGACTGGAATGAAGCGCAGCCCCGTACGGAGGCCGGCCGGCTTCTTTAGTTCGGGGCCCAGTCGGCGGCTGAGCCCCATTTCTAGAACGTCGCGTGCCCAAGACATGGACGGTTTCTTCGTTGTTGAGGCCGCAACCGGAGCCTCTGGAACGTCTTCAACAGGAGCTTCCTTGTGAGGCGAAGCCGCTGCGACCGAGGCGTCCCCCAGCCCAGAGACTGGGGCGAATGGCGGAGGCATCGACGCCAGGGGCACCTCGATGGTGGCCGTGTCCAACGCGGCTGTCGTTGGCGGCGCCTCGTCCTTGGCCGGGCTGGGGGCGTCAGAACTGCTTGCTGAATGTGGCGGCGAGGCCGGCCTCGTCGGTTTTGTCTTCGTCTTCCTCGGAGGCGCCTTCACCTCCTTTTCCTTCTTCTTCTTTTTTGATGGAGTCGCCTGGCGGCGCGAGGTGGTTTCTGGAAGCTCGTCGTCGTCATCGTGACGCTCGAGGCTTTTACTTGCCTCAAGCTCACGTTGACGCTGCCCACGGGTCTTGCGGAGCAGTGGGGCGACTTCCTCTTAGGATTCGTCGCCACTGTCGCCCTCGTCGCTCCCGGCATCGCCCTTGGCGGGAGGCGACTCGCCCACGTCCTGGATGGACGAGCTCGAGTTCTCATCGTCCGAGGGTGGGAGCCATCCTTCCACCACTTGGAATAGCTGCAATGAATACAAGATGAAATTAGAATTACCGCGACTGCATAAACTGCGACTACGAGCGAAGTGAAGTGATTACCGTTGGGGCTGGACGCTTTGCGGTATTGGGGGCGACCCCAGCCTGTGCGTCCAGGTACACCGCCTGGGTGATTTTCTTCAGTGCTGGGATGTAGTCCTCCAGCTTCCACTCGTCGAGGCAGGCCTTCGTCGAGTCTTTCCGGCCCGTGTACTAGTACATATAGTGCTCGCGCCGAGCGAGCGGGACGAGCCGCCGCCCGAGCCAGCAGTTGTACAGGTTTATCGTCTGGAGGCCCTTCTTCTTCAGACCGCGGATGGTCTGGAGCTTCGCGTCGACGACCATCCGCTGGTCGTTGGGGAGCTTGCCGACTTGGAGACGGCGCGGCTCGGACCGATTGACGGAGTACCGCGGGATCGCCGCCTCGCCCTCCGGGGTCGCCTCGGCTACGTAAAACCACGATTTCTTCCAGTCGCTCGCTGCCTTGGCGGGCAGCATCAGGTCGAAGAATGAAGCCTTCGACTTGAGCTGGAAGGTTAGGCCGCCCGCGGCTAGCATTGGGCCGCCCGCTTCCTCGCGGCTGATCCGTCCGTGGAACAGATCTTTCCATAGGGGGAAGTAGGGTCGGCAGCCCAAGTAGCATTCGCAGAACGCCACAAAGATGGCGAGCTGCTCAATGCTGTGGGGACCCAGATCCGAAGGCTGGATCCCGTAGTAGGCGCAGAAGCGCCGGAAGAACAGGGACGTGGGGAACCCTAGCCCCCGTTCAAGATGGCTGGTGAAGCAGATGAACTCCCACTCTCGCGGATTCGGGGTCGTCTCTCCGGCTGCGGGAATGCGCCAACAGCCGGCTCGCAAGATCCCGGCCTCCTCGAAGGAAGCCAGTTGCGCCCTCGTGCACTTAGATCTACCCCACGGCTCGGTGGAGAGGGCCATGGCAGAGAGATTTGCTGGGGGTCGGGGGATTTCAGGTCGGCTGGATCGCGATGCGAAGGGAGGCGAAAAGTGCGCGCAGTCGGAGGAAATGGTGAGAAGGTGGTTCTCTGATCGCCTTCCATTCCTCTTATATAGCGGTTGTTACCCGCCAAATCAGGGAGCCGTTACTACGCGGTGATTACGTCAAAAAGTTACCGTTGGATTACCCCAACGGCTAGTTTGACCACGGTTAACGGTCCAACTTCAGCCACTCGACTCGCCGACCCTCTCACTATGACAGTGTTTTGCCGACTCGACATGCCAAAAGCTGCAACCTGGATGATTGGTTTCTCCTCTTTACGGGAGCCCGCCGACGATTCGACTGGATGTCCACTCTGAAGCCGTATACTCCGACTGCCAGCAGCCACCTACGCCTAATCGACGGCGACCTCAGGGACTACTGATGGGGATATGCCTACCGGGGTATACCCAGCAGGACGTTTCCGACAGGCCCAAGAACTGGCGAGTGGGCCTGCAAGACGACGACTGGATTGAAGCCCAGCAAGGAACCAAGCGACTGGAAGCTGAAGGCCCAGGCGAGTAGATAGGCCCAGTCGGATTAGGTTAAACGAGTATCGAAGCTTTAACTGAATCGGTTGAGATATGTAAACCCTAGGGGAGGTGAGCCTATATAAACCTCCCTATAGGGCGAGTAGAGATACGTTCCATCATACACCCAAGCGACTCGCCGCCTAGCCGCCGAGCTCGCCCATTGTACCACCACCATAATACAATCTAGCAGGAGTAGGTCTTTACCCTCCGGGGGGCCGAACCTGGGTAAAACCCTGTGTCTTTGCCCTCATCTCGCACCGCAGATGGCTGGCCGCCCTTGCCCCTCGTTCTACTACTCGCTGCCGATTGCAGCATCTGCCGTGACCATTCCCACGATAGCCAGGGTGGTCACACACCCCCAGGCGCGACCAACCCTAGCCTGCGCCTCTAGGGGGTGTGGCCCCCTGGTGCCTCCCCTTCGTATCGTACTCTGGCTCCGTGTTCCCCATGGTAAAATATTGACTTTGGCTTTTGTCCCGTACAATTTCAAGAATATTGATTTTCTGCCTTTTTGGAACAAAAACAGAAGAAAACAGGCAACTGGTACTATGGCATCTTGTTAATAGGTTAGTACCAGAAAACATATAAAACACCTCAAAGTATAGACAAAATAAAGCAAAGTAGATACTAAACAAGCATGGAATATCAAAAATTATATATACGTTTCCGACGTATTAATGGCGAGGTCGGAAGCTCAAGTATGGTGCCGCACGCTGGCACGGTGCTCCGCGTACCCGCTATAGTGCTCCATGTGCCCACGATCCCATGGATTCTTACAACGACAACAATGATGACAACGATGTCCGCGAGGCCAAGATCAACTCGCTCAGGACCCTCATCTTCGCCGTGTGGGATCACGCGAAGCGCCGCCGTGTGGAGCGCATAGATGATACATCCAATATGCATCACCATTCTATATCATAATTTGCCTCTATTCATTGATATATTTCGTATTAAGAGGTGATACTTATATCTTTTCATCTGTTTTTGCATGTTGGATGATTCTTGGAGGATGAACTGCCGGAGTCAAGATTCTGATGGAAAAAATAGGTGTTTTGATGCAATTTCGCGAAGATCAGTGATGGCACTGCGTCAATGTGCAGTGCTTCGTCGAGAAACCCCAAGAGCAAGGTGTGATGCAGCACAGCAACAAGTTTTCTCTCAGTAAGAAACCGAGGTTATCCAACTAGTAGGAGGAAGGAAACGTCTCAAAGGTGTTGCAAGCAACATGGAAACCTCCACAACACAAACTCAAGATTTTGCCCCAACGAATCAGTGAGGTTGTCAAGCTCACTGGTTTGCTGTAACAAAGCATTAAACGTATGGTGTGGAAGGTGATGATGGTTTACAACAAGTAAACAAGTAACAATGGAAGATATATCAATGGTAAAGATTGGACCGGGGTCCATAGTTCACTAGAGGTGCTCTTCTTAGATAAACAACATGGCATGAAGGGTAAACAAATTACAGCAGGACAATTGACAGGAACTGAGCAAGGCATAACAATGCAATACTAGACAAAAAGATCCTATGAGATTCGATTGGGCAATACAACAATATACGTAGACCGCCATCCAACTTCATCTTTGACTAGAAGTACCCCTTCAGGTTATCATCCGAACCCCCTCCAGTATTAAGTTGCAAGCAACATACAACTGCTTTAAGCAAAGTGTGTAAGGTAAACAATCCACTTGTTCCATGAAAAAGAGACCTTTGGTTTCTCCC
The DNA here is from genome assembly GCA_916181665.1 of Avena sativa. Taxonomy (NCBI): domain Eukaryota; kingdom Viridiplantae; phylum Streptophyta; class Magnoliopsida; order Poales; family Poaceae; genus Avena; species Avena sativa. Next base: position 426,356,621 of record OV702283.1, read on the forward strand.
TAGTAGCAACAACACATCTACAACCGAAGAGATTTCTGTCACTTCCCTTGGAAACTAGAGGCATGAATCCACTATCGAGCATAAATACCTCCTCTTGGAGTCACTAGCAACTACTTGGCCAATATAGCTACTAACAATGGAGAGCATGCAAGATCACAAACAACACAGACATGATAGTATCAAATAGACAAAATCATTAATCAATCTGACATAGTAATCTCAATATCCATCGAATCCCCTCAAACATAACATGCATGATTACAAATAGATTAGATCTTGATCATGAACGTATCTCACAAGATCTATACATGAAAGCACAAGGAGGATATACAACCATCTAGCTACTACATGGACCCGTAGTCCAAGGTGGAACTACTCACGCTTCATACCGGAGAAGAAGACCTTCGGGATGATCTCCCCTCCGGCAGGGTGTCGGGAAGAGCTTCAGATCCCCCCGATCTAGGGACGATGGTGGTGGCGGCTACACACGGTTTCGTGGAGTTTTGATCGGGTGCCTAGGGTTTCTGCATCGGGGTCTTCTTATAGGAGAAGAGGCGAGGCTGAGAGGCGGCCAGAGGGCCCACACCCTACCCAGGCGTGGGGTGGGCCCACTGATGCCTAGGGGGTGTGGCGGCCCTGGCTCGCCTCTCCGTCTCTCCTCTGTATTTCGTGTCGCCCACGGTAAAATATTGACTTTGGCTTTTGTCTCGTCCAATTCCGAGAATATTGATTTTCTGTCTTTCTGGAACCAAAAACAGAAGAAAACAGGCAACTGGCACTGTGGCATCTTGTTAATAGGTTAGTTCCGGAAAAGATATAAAAACACCTCAAAGTGTAGACAAATCAAAGCAAAGTGGATACTAAACAAGCATGGAGCATCAAAAATTATAGATATGTTTCCGACGTATCAATCAGAAAAATACCAGAAAAACTACGGAAAATCATATTTTCCTAGAAGACGAAGAATGCCAGAAGGGGAGGCGGAGATGGGCCACAGGGGGCCCACACCCCCAGGCGCGGGCCATCCCTAGGCCGCGCCTACAGGGGGTGTGGCCCACCTAGACCACCTCTGGCTCCGCCCTCTCGCCTATATATTCTCTTCGGAACCCTAAAACACGAGGGCGACCATAGAAAGATTTTGCCGCCTCCGCGGGGCAGAAAACACCGAGAGAGAAAGAGCTCTCCGGCAGACAGATTTCTGCTGGGGAAATTCCTTCCTGGAGAGGGGAGATCGTCGCCATCAACACCATCATCAAGCTAGACTTCATAGGAATCATCATCATCCACACCATCATCTCCACTAGCACCATCATCACCACTCCATCCCGTTGTAACAATCGTGTTGAATCTTGCATAGTTCTTAGGGGAAACTTTCCCGGTGTTGATTACTATTGTATTTGATGCTTGTGAGTGGAACCATTGGATTATTGTTTATGTTCACATTGTTATCCATCACCATATCGTCTTTGATCTTGATCCAGATGATGTCTCGTGAGTGGTCCGTTTAGTTCTTGAGGACATGTGAGAAGTCATGTTGTTAGTAGTGGATTTGTGTTGAGATATTATTTAATGGTTTAGTATTTAAGTTGTGGTGCTATTCTTCTAGTGGTGTCATGTGAATGTCGACTACATGATACTTCACCATTTATGGGCCTATAAGAATGCATTGTGTATTTGACTACTAATTGTGGGGTTGCCGAAGTGACAGAAACTTGAACCCCCGTTAGAACACCATTGCACAAAGGAGTATAGGATCTCAGATTTAAGGTTGTGGTTAGGTTTATACCTTAATTGCTTTCTTGTAGTTGCGGATGCTTGCAAGGGGTTTAATCACAAGTATGTATTAGTCCAAGTAAGGTAGGCACATTAGCATAGGTTCACCCACACAATACTTACAAAACCAAAGAAGACTACTGAAGCGAAAGCACTTGACAGAATTCCCATGTGTCCTTGAGAACGTTTGGTCCTCATAAGTATTTCCACCGGCTTGTCCTTTGCTCAGAAAGGATTGGGTCACTTGCTGCGTTTGTTTGTTGTCTTTATTACTTGCACTTTATTTCCTTGCTTTATCAGAAAACCCCTAAAAATATGTTTGCTAAGTATTTACAGAGATTTCCTGCTTCATACCACTAGTCAACACCTTCTGCTCTGGGATCGAAAGTACTATGATACACCTCCTATACTTGTGGGTCATCAACAGACGAGTAGCGGGACCTTCGCCTCATCCTGCACCGTTCCGCATGTGAGCACTAGGCACGGCTCGACCTCGTCGTTGTCGACTACTTTGATGATGACACCACCGACAACAAGGAGGAGTAGGCGTGCGATGTCGCCGAAGATGCTTCGATGAGTAGTTACTGTAGGGGTTCGTAGCATGGAAAACAAAAATTTTCTATCGCATACAAACAAACAAGCCAAGATCTATCTACTAGATTGTAGCAACGAGTCGATGGGATAACTCACCCTCGAAGATTCCAAAGCGGTTAACGAGAGCAGATTCTCGTGGGTGATGTAGTCGTACTCTTTCCGATCTCAAGATCGCGTAGACGATCCTTCCAGCGCCACGTTCCAGCAGCGCTCCCGCAGTCGGTCACACGTTCGGTACTCGACGAAGACCTTCCTCTCCCTTGTTCCAGCAGGCAGCGGAGGTTGTAGCACTCTCCTCGCGATTCCGGCAGCACAACGGCGTGGTACCGGAAGTAGAGGGGAAATCCCGCAGGGCTTCGCCTTAAGCCGGTGCGAGTATGGTGGAGCTTATGAGAGAGGCTATTAGTGGTCTAGTAATTAGACACACCAATTAGAGGGCTCTAAACCAATTAGAAGGCTCTAAACCGAATAGCTCTAAACCGGGGTCTAGATCTAGGGTTTAGTTTAGAGGATAGGAAACTTGTGTGTCTAGGAGGGGAGCCCTGCCCCTCCTTATATAGGTGGGAGGGTGTGGGCGCGCCAGGGGAGGGAGGGAGTCCCTCCCCAACTCGGCCTAGGGCTGGGCGCCGGCCTGGAGGAGTCCAACTCCTCCTCCAGGTTGGTTCCAACTCCTCTTGCTTGTTTCCCACAGTTTCTTGTTTTGGCAGTTTGACTTTCAAACTGGACATTTGACTTTTCTGTTTTAGGATTCAATTTAATCCTATATTTGGGACAGCAAGAACACTTAGTACATGATGCAATCATTCCAATATGTAATGACACATTCATGTACCCCTTCCCCCCCGGAGTGCCGGACAATCCGGAACCTTCTAGAACATTCCCGATGAAAACACCGGAATCATTCCCGAACTCCGAAACGGGACTTTCCTTATATGAATCTTATTCTCCGGACCATTCCGGATCACCTCGTGATATCCCGGATCCCATCCGAGACTCCGAACAACATTCGGTCTCTTTCTCATAATACCATAACTACTCAAACAACGTCGAATCCTTAAGTGTGTCTCCCTACGGTTCGTGAATTATGCGGACATGATCGAGACACTTCTCCGAACAATAACCAATAGAGGAATCTGGAAATTCATATGGCTCCCACATATTTCTACGATTACTTTGCGATCGAATGAACCACTTACATACGATACCAATTTCCCTTTGTCTCACGATAGTTTACTTATCCGAAGTTTATGATCGTCGGTATCTCTGCATACCTAGTTCAACCTCGTTACTGATAAGTACTCTTTTCTCGTTCCCGTGATATGTGATCCCTTGTGACCCAGTCACATGCTTGCAAGCTAATTGGATGACATTTCACCGAGAGGGCCCAGAGTATATCTATCCGTCATATGGATGGACAAATCCCACTCTTGATCCATGTGTTTCAACCAATACTTTCCGAACACTCAATGCCACTTTTATAGCCACCCTGTTACGGTGTGGTGTTTGATGACATCAAAGCATCCATCCAGTAAAGGTGATATGCATGATCTCATGGTCGAAGGAATTAGGTTTACTATGTATCAGAAAGCATATAGCAATTGAACTATTGAAATGACTTGATCTTTATGCTACGCTTATCTATAGGAGTATGTCCATCACATCATTCTCCTAATGATATGATCCTGTTGTTAATAACATCTCTATGTTCATGATCAGGAAACAATGATCATATATTAACCAACAAGCTAGTTTAACAAGAGGCTTTACTAGGGACTCTTATTTTAGTTTACAAATCACACAAGTATTAATGTTTCCGGTTAATACAATTATAGCATGGTATGCAAACATTTATCATAAGTGTGAAGACATGATAATAACCACTTTATTATTGCCTCTTGGGCATATCTCCAACAGTCTCCCACTTGCACTAGAGTCAATAATCTAGTTTCGAACCTTTGTGTATATAACACCTATGGCTTTCCAGTGTTGTATGTACACGATTGCTAGTGGTCAACTGATCTCCGGATCTGACACTTCCAGGTCCGTGTGTAATTGCATGTCTTTGCGTCTCTACGCATCACTCATTCTCTAATGAGATGGCTTTGTATAAATTTGGTCTTTCGGTGTGACCTTTAGTTCTTTGGGGTTAAAACATGTTGACAATATTGTCGTACAATATATCTTCATAGTATTATCCCGCTGTGAACTACACCTAGTTTGATAACAAACTACTTGACACAAATGCCCTCTTTTGCTGCTATAATAGCAGTCATATACTTAGCCTTTTGTTGTAGTATCTGTCACAATGTCTTAACTTTGGAAATCATCCAAATCCATTATGGAACTCACTTTCCATTATATTGTGCCACCCTTAGTTTAGATTGAGATAAACTTAATTTGTACTTTGTGACAAAGCTAGTATCAATGTAGTACTTTTACAATGAACTAACCATCTATTAGTCACTTCTACAAATAATATATTCTTAGTTCTTTCAAAAGATCATAAGAATATCCTTACTATCGTCCAATGATCATCTTATGAATCATTCTGGTATATGCTCATAATATTTATAGCATAGGACATATCTGGATTTGTACATATCACAGTACGATTGATATAAATACTCTTTGTGATTTCATACATCAAGTATCAATCTATACTTGATTATTTGTGTCACTTTACCAAATGTCAATACACTTGAATATATCATCAACATTGAACTCATTCAATCCTTTCTGTGCGACAAGAACCTTCTCTTGTAGTTTCTATATTGAACTCATTCAATATCTTGTCTATGTACTTCTGGCACAACCATATTAGCGTCTATTGATGCCAAATATTTGGGTTTTGCCTAAGTCTTTCATCGGGATGAAATTCTTAATATGTGTTAATAAAAGATACATTATTTCCAATCAACAACATGTCTTCCACATAATGTATTAGAAACATGTCTTAGCGCTCCCACTTAATTTCTTGCAAATGCAAGCATCTTCATTGTCTCTGATGAAATTAAACCCTTTTAACAGTTTCATCATAGTGAAGATTCCAACTCCGCTATGCTCACTCTAACCATTGAAGTTTGCATATGCTTTTAGCATCCTTTGAATTAACAAAACCCTATGGACCGTGTTATGCACATGTCCTAGGTAACGATTCTATTAGAAGAACTTGTTTTGTTTATTCAACAACCATATAACAAATTATATGTAGTGGTTGCTACATTAATCCGTCTAGACTAAATATCACTATGACAGATCAAATCTTGTCATAGTCAACCTTTGAACATTGTTGTGAACTCTTTCCCAACATGTCGACTATTTCATAGATGTAAAACATCCATGTCTATTTCTTTATAGATCCAGACACAACTGTAAGGTCTTACACCTTTCTCGAGGGTCCTTCAAGTTCAAAACTTGATTTCTCGTGTATGGAACTATCACGGATTTTATGGCTTCAAGCTATTTTACGGAGTTAGGGCCCATCATCGCTTCTCTGCATGTAGTCGGTTCATTATTCTCAAATAATGATTCAACCCTCAAATCTTGGTATTTGATTGTTTACCCGATCTACTTGTTTCAATAGGAACTTAGATCTCCGCGACCACAACCTTTGAGGCACGTGAGCCATGAGCATTGTTGCCGCCTCCGGAACACTTTTCGGCGCTGCGCAACTCTGCACATACAGCTAAGGTTCTTTTAACCTTATCAAAGTTTCTATTGTCCTCCCACTTAACTTTTCACGAAAAATTCCTTCTCAAAGAAACTTGACGTTTTAAGTGACAAATACTTTTGTCTCCGATGTTATGGAGGAGTACTTAACAGTTATTCGAAATAACATACAAAGACAGGTTCATCCGACTTTGGTTGCAAACATCTTTCTTATGCATAGCATACCAATGTTTAAGAAAGGACAACTTGGGTTTTATCCCAAACCATAACCTTATATGGTGTCATTTCAGCGGATTATGATGAAGCTCTTTTCAGTGGAAAAACGGTAATCTCTAAAGCTTTTAATCTTTAAAATACAATGGCAGTTTTATGAAATTACACCTTCGATCTTACCATGTCAAACAAGGTTTAATTACATATCTCGAACGCTCCATACTCCTATGGTGTTTCGGGAAAATGCAAATCCACGGAACGATTCCTTAAATCTTAGGTATTATGCTAAACTTGTAACTCAAATATCTTCCTTTATGATCTTATCATAAACTATTTATATTCTTGTTACAATGATTTTGCACTTCATCTTGAAAGTCTTTGAACTTTTCAAGTGTTTCATACTTTATCCTTATTAAGTAAATATTCATATATTCACTCATATTTTTTTGGAGAAAGCATATGAAGTTGAAATCCATCGCTTTTGACTACACATAATGGATTTCATACAACAATATGTACAAGTTCCAATAAGCTAGTCATTCGTTCCCTTTTGGCCTATGAACGAAGTTTTAATTATCTCTAGGAAAGTTTCACAAGTGTCATTTGATCAAAAATCAGAAGACTCCAAAATTCCATCAACATGGAGTTTCTTCATGTTTTCTTTCCATTATAATTCAAACGGCGATGTCACTTCCCAAGTGATCTTTCAATCAATTTGTCTTTCGACATCTTTAGCACTAGTTTTATGGATGTGATGTCTCCAACGAGATTTGCGAATCATCCATCTTTTATGGATTACGGCAATTATTTGAACAATCCTTTTGTTCTCATAATACCTGATAAAACAAATCTTTGAAGGCAAGCTTTGATGTTTAACAAGCAACACAATAACCCTTTATTTTGTTCTTGATGAACATCATCACATATTCTTTTGCTAGTTACTTAGGCCATTGTAGTTCATGAATTGTGTTGTTTCGTATGACGATTCACACCAACAAATTCAGTATCAAATACTTAAGAACCACATTGTTTAACAAGCAAAGAATATAGCCATAACATGTATATCATCTATATACTTAAACTGAACGATTCTAGTCTTTTCTTTTCTGCCATATATTTATGAGATTCTCTTTCAGTATTTCCTTTTCAGTTTGAAAGAATCTATCAACATCAATAGTGGAGTCATACATATGACATCTAGTCCAAAGCATGTATAGTTAAATACCAATGTCTTTGGATTTGCACTTTGAAGTAGATCACCATTATCAAATGTTTGGTGTTCTTTCAAATTCCTTTCTTTAGTAATCTCTTGGTGTAGTAAACATTTTACCTACATCAAATATTCACCCTCATCATGGATTTATCCATGATCAAGCTACTTTTAGCTTATAACGGTGAATCATGAGTATAATGTTGCTTTCCAAATCCTATTGGTGGATTAGGACAACAAGTGTCTCCAACCTTTTGCAAATTCTCATCAAATATGAGAACATGACTTTTGCCATATTATACTCTATCATGTTGCAACCAAAACTTCGTTTCAGATATCACAATATCTTCCACACGTCATGGTTTCTGAAACAACTCTTTCAGATCCTAGATAACCTTGATATTAAGAGAATCCTTTGAATATCAAGAATCATGGAGACAAACATGATACTTATATACTAACACTTGGAATTGTTACTCTTGATTTAATACTGATTATTAAACTTCATGGAGTAACCGGAATTCACTGAAAGTTTGCAATAGGACTTTTAAACTTTAGATTAACACTTCAAAACAATACGATACCAGTTCGTAAAGTAACTAACCAGAATTCTATAGTTCTATCATCTCAATTATAACTAAGCGCAAGGTGGTAAACGGATGCCAACGACTACAACAACTATGCAAATTCACTTTGATTTAGTTTATGATAAATTGAGTTCTAATTAATAATTAAATTAATCTAGGTGAACTCCCACTCAAAACAATATCCCTCACATTGTTTTAGTGATCACACGAACCAAATCCACCACATCAAAACCGATCATCACGAGAGTTGATATAGTTTCAATGGCGAACAATCGACATGTTCATCATATCTACTATATGATTCATGCTTTACCTTTCGGTGATCCGTGTTCCTGAGGCCATGTCTGTACATGCTAGGCTCGTCAAGATCAAACCTTAGCTACCGCATAAGCAAATCTGGCTTGCTTACGTTGTATTCACCCGCGGAATCAAAGACACCCGATCATCACGTGGTGCTTCGAAGCAGCAAGCTTTGGCAACGGTGCATACTAAGGGTGAACACTTTAGAACTTGAAATTTATGTGCATGAGGGATCATCTTATAATGCTACCGTCGTCTACTAAGCAATACAAGATGCATAAAGGATTAACATCACATGCAATTCATAATATGTGATATGATATGGCCTTTCTTCTTTGTGCTTCCGATCTGCATCTTCTAGCACGAACATGATCTCCATCATCACCGACATTGCATCAAGGTCAATAATGCTTGTCCATGGTTGTCGTCCACCGGCTTCAACTATTACAACTACTTTGAATAGACATGCGGGTCTTAACAGAATTTAAAGACAACCATATGGCTCCTGCCGGTTGCCAACTTACAATAAGGAACATTGCATACATCAAATATAATCACAATCATGGCCATATCACATCACTGCATACCCCTGCAAAACAAAGTTAGACGCTTCTACTTTCTTTGCATATTTTACGTGGTTTGGGGCTTTCCATAAGTGTCGTTCTAACTTACGAACAAGAACCACAACATTGATACTAGCATTGTTGATTACCCGTTGTAAATTGGATCTTAACTATGCTAGGAGAAACAGGCACCCGCAAAGCCACTTATGCAATACAAGTTGCATGTCAAACGTGGAGCAAGTCTCATGAACGATGTCATGTAAGGTTAGCCCGGGCCGCTTCATCCCAACATACCGCAAGATGCAAAGTACACAAAAAGCAATCTACAATAAAAGCATCAACGCCCACAATGACCATTGTGTTCTACTCGTGCAACAGATCTACATATAGACACGGCTCTGATACCACTGTAGGGGTTCGTAGCATGGAAAACAAAAATTTTCTATCGCATACAAACAAACAAGCCAAGATCTATCTACTAGATTGTAGCAACGAGTCGATGGGATAACTCACCCTCGAAGATTCCAAAGCGGTTAACGAGAGCAGATTCTCGTGGGTGATGTAGTCGTACTCTTTCCGATCTCAAGATCGCGTAGACGATCCTTCCAGCGCCACGTTCCAGCAGCGCTCCCGCAGTCGGTCACACGTTCGGTACTCGACGAAGACCTTCCTCTCCCTTGTTCCAGCAGGCAGCGGAGGTTGTAGCACTCTCCTCGCGATTCCGGCAGCACAACGGCGTGGTACCGGAAGTAGAGGGGAAATCCCGCAGGGCTTCGCCTTAAGCCGGTGCGAGTATGGTGGAGCTTATGAGAGAGGCTATTAGTGGTCTAGTAATTAGACACACCAATTAGAGGGCTCTAAACCAATTAGAAGGCTCTAAACCGAATAGCTCTAAACCGGGGTCTAGATCTAGGGTTTAGTTTAGAGGATAGGAAACTTGTGTGTCTAGGAGGGGAGCCCTGCCCCTCCTTATATAGGTGGGAGGGTGTGGGCGCGCCAGGGGAGGGAGGGAGTCCCTCCCCAACTCGGCCTAGGGCTGGGCGCCGGCCTGGAGGAGTCCAACTCCTCCTCCAGGTTGGTTCCAACTCCTCTTGCTTGTTTCCCACAGTTTCTTGTTTTGGCAGTTTGACTTTCAAACTGGACATTTGACTTTTCTGTTTTAGGATTCAATTTAATCCTATATTTGGGACAGCAAGAACACTTAGTACATGATGCAATCATTCCAATATGTAATGACACATTCATGTACCCCTTCCCCCCCGGAGTGCCGGACAATCCGGAACCTTCTAGAACATTCCCGATGAAAACACCGGAATCATTCCCGAACTCCGAAACGGGACTTTCCTTATATGAATCTTATTCTCCGGACCATTCCGGATCACCTCGTGATATCCCGGATCCCATCCGAGACTCCGAACAACATTCGGTCTCTTTCTCATAATACCATAACTACTCAAACAACGTCGAATCCTTAAGTGTGTCTCCCTACGGTTCGTGAATTATGCGGACATGATCGAGACACTTCTCCGAACAATAACCAATAGAGGAATCTGGAAATTCATATGGCTCCCACATATTTCTACGATTACTTTGCGATCGAATGAACCACTTACATACGATACCAATTTCCCTTTGTCTCACGATAGTTTACTTATCCGAAGTTTATGATCGTCGGTATCTCTGCATACCTAGTTCAACCTCGTTACTGATAAGTACTCTTTTCTCGTTCCCGTGATATGTGATCCCTTGTGACCCAGTCACATGCTTGCAAGCTAATTGGATGACATTTCACCGAGAGGGCCCAGAGTATATCTATCCGTCATATGGATGGACAAATCCCACTCTTGATCCATGTGTTTCAACCAATACTTTCCGAACACTCAATGCCACTTTTATAGCCACCCTGTTACGGTGTGGTGTTTGATGACATCAAAGCATCCATCCAGTAAAGGTGATATGCATGATCTCATGGTCGAAGGAATTAGGTTTACTATGTATCAGAAAGCATATAGCAATTGAACTATTGAAATGACTTGATCTTTATGCTACGCTTATCTATAGGAGTATGTCCATCACATCATTCTCCTAATGATATGATCCTGTTGTTAATAACATCTCTATGTTCATGATCAGGAAACAATGATCATATATTAACCAACAAGCTAGTTTAACAAGAGGCTTTACTAGGGACTCTTATTTTAGTTTACAAATCACACAAGTATTAATGTTTCCGGTTAATACAATTATAGCATGGTATGCAAACATTTATCATAAGTGTGAAGACATGATAATAACCACTTTATTATTGCCTCTTGGGCATATCTCCAACAGTTACCGCCCGTAGCTTGGGTAGTGCATGTGCTAGGGTTTGTTTCGATGCCGTAACGACATCTATTTTTTGCCAATGATGTTTTTTAAATTATGCAGTTGCAATTACTGTATTTGTGGTACTTTTGCAGTACACGGTTTGCAGTATTTTCTAGAGATGCTCTAAAGCATCTCCACCGACACCCCCAAAGAATGGCCAACAAAAATGTTGGCAGTGACTTTGGGGGTCGGTGCACAAACTGTCGGTGGTTTGGGGAAGCCGCTCCGCACCGGCGATTCACTGATTATGGCCAACGATCACCCCGGGGGCCAAAACGCTCAAATATAAAACAGATCACACAATTTATGACAACAAATGCAAATACAATTATGTCTAATACAACAAATTGGATGTTTCAAGGGATAAATAAAATTTAAAAATATATCAAACAAAGGGGATCGGGTTTTGATGCATGGAGATAAAAGCACCAAAATCAGCCAGCACCTCATGATCGATCTTAGCAAGAGGGTTCATGCCCTCAAATGGAAACAGATAAACCACTGTATAATCCCACTCACTCTCGATAATCATATTATGCATGTCCACACAAGAATCCATCACCTTGCACATCAATGATGTTGATCAGGTTAGAGTAGTGTACCTGATGTGATAGCAAAGCGAGCTTGGAGCATATCAAATGCTCGCTTCACATCCTTCATGCAAGCCTTCTGACACTTGGCAAACCAAGCTATTGCATAAGTATGAGGATCGGTGATTGTCTTCACGAAGGTGGTCCATCTAGGGTAAATACCATCGGTTAGGTAGTAGCCTTTGGTCTATTCCCTACCATTGACCAGAAAGTTTACCGCCGAGGCATGGCCTTCTGTAAGCCTGCCAAACACTAGAGATCTCGACATCATATTGATGTCATTGTGCGTTCCGGCCATGCAAAAGAAACCATGCCAAATCCACAAGTAATACTCTGCCACGACCTCTAGTATCACACTACACTCTTCTTTATAGCCTTTGAACATACCTTGACAAGCGAACGGGCAATTCTTCCATCCCCAAGTCGGTGCTGTCCTTATTGTCAATAAAATATGTATCAAACTCTCGTACTCCATTCACAATCTTCATGAACAACTCCTTGTTCATTCAAAATTGGCGCGAAAACAACGTATACCCATGGGTTGAATAATCTTTAAAATAATATGTCTCCAAAATCAGGGCGCCTGCTAGCCCCCGTCGGTCTCTATTCTTATTCTTCCCCGGCCTTGAGCCTCCCTGCTGAGGAGATAACCGGCTGGCATGTAGGCGAATAAGGCCGCCGATGATCATAATGCACTCTGCTTCGTCAGCATGCGCACCATTTTCTCCATCATGAGCTCATCGTCGCTATCCATGGCCTAGGCAAAATGTCGAGCACCTTCCATCTGCGGCGAGCTCGACACAGTTTGTGGCCGAAAGGGGCGCGCCTTGTTCCCCAGAGACAACATCGGCTATGTAGAGACGCGTCCAATTCGAACAGCCTCCCACGCGAGCGACGACAGGGTGACCTCGGCAGTGGCAGGCGATCTCCCGACAACAGCGTCGACGCTGTTGAAAAATCTACGATGAGAGGCCGACGAGAACCAGATGGGTGACTGCTAGGGAGTGGGATGTGTGGTGCACTAGGTGGGCGATGGCCATAAACGGGTCAAAGAATGGCCGGTGGTGAGTGATGACTGTGGCGATTCACGGGGTGGAAGGGAAGGAAGGAGATGTGAAAAGAAAAGGATGAGATTTAGCTTATGTGATGGGTAAGGGGGCCTAGCACTGACTTCCCAGCCTGACGCACGTTGCCGGCAGCCTAGCATAACCCCTCGTTCCCAGAGGCGGCAAGCGGGCGCCGGACAAATTGGAGGACAATTGGGACCTTCGTTTTGGGCTTTTTTTTTTGGAAAATGATACGGTCCCCCCCAGTGGATCGAACGATTTGATCCCTCGGGTGCCTCTTTTCCGCGCACGTCGCCTGTCAGGCTGTCACGCCATCTTTTACGGTGGCCCCACACACGTACTCCTCGACTCGTTAAATTCCCATCGTCTTGCGCATCGCTGCCGCCTCCCGATGGGCCGCCGCCGTCGCTCCCCATGGCAACCGCCGCCGTAAATCCCGTGCAGGCCGCCACCGCCCTTGCCCCAGCACCTCGCCATAGATCCGCCGCCATAACTCCCAGCTGCCGATGAAGATCGGCCTCCCTAGATCCCTCACCCCACCACCGCCCCTTGTGTCCCCATCTAAGCACGCGCTGGTGATGGTGAGGCCGCGAGCAGGTGCTGCCGGCGCGAGCCCTCATCTCGTGGCTGTGGCCAGCGGCGTCGCGCCGCCACACCATAGTCCGCCCCACCATCGTCGCTACTATCTATGGCGTTGAGGGTTGCTACATGGGGTTTGCCAGACTGCTACGTGCGACCGGCGGCGATGCTACATGTGGCGTGGGGTTTTGCTACAAATGCTTTGTTGTTTTGCTGCGAGGTCTCCGACGAGATTGGATTTGCTATAATAGCGCAAAGTTTTTGCTACAACCTCGTTTAGTGGTTTTGCTATAATAGCGCAAAGTTTTTGCTACAAGGTCTTCGGCGAGTCTCCGACGAGGTCGGATTTGCTACAATATTTTTTTTGGCTACATACGTTTTGTGGTTTTGCTACATTAGTGTAGAGTTTTTGCTACACAATCTCCGGTGAGGTGTACCAGCAAAAGCCTTCGGCGAGGTAGGATATGCTACATTGGTACAACATTTTTGCTACACAGTCGCCGGCGAGGTCCAGTTTTTTTTTTTTTGGGTCGAACTATTTTTTCCTACATGCAGCAAAAAGGGACCATATGTAGCAAAAGCGGGTACGTTTGTAGTAAATATAGGTTCAGTCTGTTTTTCTATTTTTTGAACTGAACTTTTTTTTGCTACATATACCGAAAGCAGGACAATATATAATAAAAATAAGATTTTTTATAGAAAAACGGAATTTTGAACTTTAAATGAGGACACGTGGTTGGACAAAGAACCGGAAATAAAATGCACAAATCGCTGGAGAACGCCTAGTACTGTTTTTTTTCTTCACACCTCACACTCTCCTCGGTTGCGGAGGCCGCGTTTTGAGGCCCGGTGGAGATGCTCTAAACCGAGCTCGCCGATCGCAGTCCAACCTCACTGAAGAGAACATTTTCCAGTTCTGGCGCTACAACCATCATCAAACCCCCTTAATCCTTCGAAAACCCGCCGCCGGCGCCCGTGACGATGCGTTACCAGGAGCCACCCACTCAACTCCGTTCCCCCCGCTAGCTCCAGTCCACGGACGCCACAGACGCCACAGACGCAGCCGCCACCGCGCCTCCTCCACCTCGTATTCCTCTGCCTAGCCGTGTCGATAGCGGCGGCGTGGTTCCTGGAGCCCTTCGCGGTCGCGGCGCCGCTGAGTTGCCCGCGTCCGCGTCCGCAGTCGCCGTCACGGTCCTGCTCCTCGCCGCCTGCTTCCACGGTACGATCCACCTCGTCCACTCCTTCGCTGCGCCCCGTCCCCCACCCGCCACAGCCGCCGCCACGGCGAAGGCCGGCACCACAATCGCCATCACCATCGGGGTAGGGGTTGCGTCGTGCCCCCACGGTGCCTGGGGAGCTCCCCGGGAGTACAGATCGGCCTATAGCCGAACCAGGTTCGGCTTTGGGTATGTATGTTGTTTCTGTGGTGTAGGTGTTGCATCGATTATACTGTTATACACACAGTACAATTTGTAAAGGAAATACTCACAATTTTGAAATAGAATGTTGTACCCCAGTATGCTCTTTCGTGACATTTTGATTTGTTTGTTCGCCAGCGGTTTGCGACCAAGGGGAAAAGTATGTTGGGACCCCCCAAATATGTTCAAGTATATGTGATCCCAAATTTAGTTGTTGCTGACACCATTGTAATGCCTGTTTCAATTTGGCACAACAGTCGAAATTAATTATTGCCCTTTATTTGTGTGTCGGGGTTACTTACATGAAAGAATTTGGAGCTAGCAGAATTAGAGAAAAATCTCATTTCGAAGTAATGTAAAAGAGTTGCATGTGAAGCTGATTCTCTGTGTATTTGTTTTCCAGTTTATTTTTATTTCAAACATTGCATGTTGTATAATTGGTGGCTGCATTCAGTTATTATACTATAATTAGTAAAGATAGGCCACAAAAGGGGTTAAGATAAGTCATCATTATCTGTCCAGATTGGTACTTGAGGATACAGGGAAACCACTTAATTAGCTTATGATTCTATATAATCTCCTTACGTGTCTATGATTTTGAAATAAAAATTTGTTCTGCGATGTGACATTATTCAGTACTTCATGTTCTGCTAGTAAACAACTTACCTAGCTTCCAAAATTTTAAAATTTGTATATTAATTCTTTTGAGGTTACTTGATGTTTGCCATCAAGGTGAGACAACTAATTTGAGATGGAAGGGGAAGTACAGTGTAAGTGGTGCAGGTGGCAATGTGAATTAATTGATGACTAGCATCATACTATTGGTAAAATATAATAAGCAAGGGGAGTATTTCAAAATATATCAACTAAAAAATAAAAACACATTTGTTATCGTGGGTTATTGAATAAATTCTTATGTACATTTACTTGATAGTATCAAGGTCTGTGCTCTATTTATGATTATAATTTTAATCCTCAAAATCTGTCCATACTTGAACTTTGTTGATGAATTGCTGGCACGAGTCTGCCAGATTGCTATAAACTTATGACTAAAGAGGAGCAATCGAGCACTTATGTCGGGAATAAAAGAAACCGCTAGCTTTCAATGAGATTTCAATGTTCCTCTAGTTACCCTGCAAAATAAATGGTTCCTTAATTACATTTTAGAAGCCCCCAGAGTTTTTGAATGTGGAATTCAAATCTGGTACCAGAAGAACCTTTTTTGCACTGAATGGAAACATTTTTTTATGGTAAAACTTTGGAGTTCAAAAAGAGAAGGTGTTCTTTTATATTGCTTTCGTCTTATTGCATTTATGTTAATGTTTGGAGCTGGGAAAGGAAGTTTTGTTTGAAATGAGACAGGTCAGTAGGAGTAATGGAGAATTTAGGTTCCCACTAGTTGGGAATTAGGACCAATTATATTATGATGGCTTTCTCACTTGGTCACGTCTTGTCTATACTGTCAGCGTTAGGACTTTCTTTTAATACGAAGATGTTGCAAAAAACTGTAAAGATAAATGTTTCGATTTTCATAAGTTTTGTAGGAACTGTGCATCTATAGGAAGTATGCATGTGATAAATTATAACCTTTTGTTTTTCCTATTACCTAAGTTGAACTTCAAGGACGACACGATAATATCGTTTTTTGAGGTTACGGACGACATGATAATATTGTTGTCCCTTATACAGTATAGTCAAATATGAGCTCTCAACTTTAAGACTGGCGATGCTGTTTCAGAATCGTAATGTTGCATAGATGACTTTAGCATTCGAGAAACCAACCTTATATGTTCCTCACTAAAATTTAAGTTATATATAAGTCCATAAAATGTTTTCCAGTGCACTAAACTGTACCAATGCCTTGCCTCAGTGTTGTGGAAATATATCATAAGTACAAAAAGGCCATCAGAACTAATAGTGCTTGTGTTGTAGATGATGAGTCATAGAGTGCCCCATGCATTTAGGTGTCTGGGACATTATAAGTTCTCTGCATGTACATTCTAAGACACTAAGAAACTCTGTATTCTGTATGAACTGTGATGATCTCGTCCGTCAAACATGTCAGTTTGAAAATAATAGACATGTAAAAACTGCTTTGTGCTTCACTGTTTATCACATTTATAGTGTTATTGATAGTCGATTTGTATGAGCTCTGACTTAGATACATATCATATACTTATCATGTTACACAAATGGCGAAGTTATTACTTAAAGACTGGACCACCCCTTCTGTAGACACATCTTTCTGAGTTAAGCTATATTGTCAGAGAAGAACCCCTCGTCTGTTCTTACTGGACCATGAATAGCATAAATTTGATGCATCAGGAGCAGTAGACGTAGTGTATTGTAAGTCCTAGTCATTGTCATGTTTTAATGAATGAGCCAATTATATACTTGGAATGTATTTCTAATCCTCTGCTTTATGACCTAATTCAGATACAAGAGCCTTGCTAACCTCATCAGTTGCTCTTTAGAGAAAAATTGCTCATTGCACTTCCATTGCAACCTGCTGAATCATCCTTGTGCAATCAACTGTTGTTTATTCCTATTTATTTGCATATCTTTCAGTTCTTTTATTTGATTGGGCATCTAATGACATCATTGATTCATTGTGTGGTGATAATGATCTACACTTTTTATGTTTCACTGCATTCTTTATGTCTCATGTTTTACATGTATCCTTAAAAATAAAAGAATGCCAAATAGCATGGAGCTTGGCATAATAAGTACACCAGAGATTGTGCATGACTTCTGTAGTTTTTCATTCCTAGTATCCTCTGGATGTTCCTGGTTAGAGCAGAAACCTGATATTCGATAAATGATACTGTTGCATGAGCGCTATATAGGTGATGAGATATCAAACACTTAAGACTCCTTGCCTTTATTTTTGTTTCCAGATGCCCTGATGTTGGTGCTCCCAACTCCCAAGAAACTCTTTAAGTTTACCTTTTTTAACCCACAGGCTTCTTATATATGATTCATTAAGATTGATAGACCAGCAGAATTTACTCCTATGATATACTGATAATTCTGTTTAAGTTCTGCACAGATGCATAAAAATCTTCAATTCTGGTGTTTACATTCCTATTGGGCTATCTCATGTCTCAGCTGGACGGGTAACAGGGTAAGACTTGATTTTCAAAAATATACATTTCAGTCAATCTCCTGTAGTCCTGTCCAGTACCTTGTTTTGCAACCTCTCTTCTGTGAACAGGTTGACATTTGAAGATTAATATTGCAAAGCTGATGTTGATTTGACCTAATCCTTTCTCGTCAACCTTCAATTCTTCAGGTGACTTCTGCTTGCCACTCCCCCTGGCATTCATATTAACTGATATAACATGTGTTCAGTCAAGCTTGCCAGTATTACCCGACGCCATCGACATCAAGTTGTGACAATGTCAATTTCATGTCGCATTATCGTCCCTCTTTTAATAAAGAACAACAGAAGCTTTGCATATCGATTATTTTATGTTCTCATTTCACTTGCGAACAATTGACAAAATTGGATCAATATTTTAGAAGTGTAAAACGAAAGGAGCACTGAATATCCTTTTTGACTTGATCCTTCATTTTCACACACCAGCTTTTAACAGCAATCCTTGCAAAAACCAAAAGCAAACTTTTTGTCACACTATTTTGCATCCCTATATTATCTAACAGACTAACACCCATTGTCACTATCAAGAAGAAAAGAAAGACATCGTCTATCTGAAACAAACCGATGTGACATTATATATCACATCTTTAATAGTATGGACATACATATCATTTTATCATACTCACTTCCCTACCCTAGTCCTATTGCCCCCTCTCCCGGTGGTAGCTCGATGGTCTTTGTTGACGCCGCTGCGCACCAGTGTACCCAGTAATTAGCCCGTCGTGGCCATGGAGCACAATGCCAGTATGGATCGCCGAGTCAGGGTACTTCTGCCGGTGCTTGTCTTGATGGTTCTGGCGATGGTGCAGGTGCTTCTCCTCGACCTCCACCTTCATGTCCACCACCTTATCCTCCTCCACAATTACTGTGAACACAAAAGGTCCCACAGGAAAGAAGTCTTCCATGCCAAGCACAGGCTCGAGGGCCTTGACCACCTCCCTCATAGTGGGCCTAGATTTTGGGTTCTGACTGAGACACTTGTACGCCACCAATGCTGCCACCTCCGCACCTTTGCATGAGTATTGGCACTCGAGAGCTGAGTCCATGACCTTGTACAACCTGTCGGAGCGCTTAAGGTATGGCCTAGCCCAGTCCACCAGGTTCTGCTCCCTCGGTCGCCGCGTGCGGTCAACTGATCGCAGCCCAGAAAGGAGCTCCAGGAGCACTACACCAAAGCTATATACATCGCTCTTGGCGGTCAAGTGGCCCGTCATGATGTACTCTGGCGCTGCATAACCGTGTGTCCCCATGACACGTGTTGTCACGTGTGTCTCGTCACCCTCAGGCCCATCCTTGGCAAGCCCAAAGTCGGACAACTTGGTGTTGTAATCCTGAAATATCAGACATGAAAATTTGTTAAGGGAAATCGCCCAAAGTGAGATGTAAGATGAAGGTAAAGTTATTTGTGCGATTGTATTACTGCTCATGTATTACTATTCTATGGGTATTTGTATGGGCTTGGCAATTCATGATGGCTAAATGTATGTCGATTAGTTTGGAATTAGTATTCAAGATTGATTTCATTTTTGTTTGTTAGACTCTTTTGTAGTAATCCAGTGTAAGAGGTTGTGAAGTATTGTTCGATCCTGTTTGTTAGTAATTACTACTACAGTTTCCAAACAAGAGAGACATTTCAAAACTGCCTTTTCTTAGCAGAAAAGTATGAAGTTACAGGTGGCTTACTGAGTCAAGCAAGATGTTGGAGGCCTTGAAGTCGCGGTAGATCACCGGGGGGTCGGCATCGTGGAGAAAGGAGAGGCCCTTGGCTGCACCGACAGCGATCTTCATCCTCGTCATCCACGGGAGAGAGCCATTAATACCTAAAGTAAAGAGGATGTTTCAGGTAAGTTTCCTCCTCCACGTTGACCAAGAGTTGTGTGGCTTGCAAGAACCAAGAAGTTGGTAGTATAAATATATTTTTAAACCAAAATATCCAATATCTACAGTGATGTTACTTTAAAAAAGAGAAAGAATTGTTCCTTTGAAAGGCAGATAGCAGCTCAGCTATCCTCTTGACTTTAACAAACAAGAAACTTCAGGGGACAAGAACAGCTCATCGCTAGTGGACCAGATGGCACCCGTACGTGCCCAGGTTTTCCCAATTAACACTTTTCTTTATCTTGGTGGTCTCAAGAACCACCAAACTGATTCTCAGAATCATCAATTGACAGCAGAGATGAGCAAAGAACTCACTTTTGAAGAGGTGGTTCTCCAGGCTCCGGGCGCTCATGAACTCGTACACCAGCATTCGGTGCTGGTCCTCGTAGCAGTACCCGATGAGTTTCACCAGGTTCTTATGCCTCAGTTGCCCCAGAAAGAAGACCTCGGCCTACAAGAACAACCCATATTTATGAGCTAGCCATTCATCCATTGGAATGCGAATGGATGTGGCAACAGAGCATATGGCCGTGCTGGCGCGTGCATTGCACTCTGTTTCGCACTCACCAGCCACTCCTTGTGGCCCTGCGTGCCGCAGTCCAGGTCGAGGTACTTGACGGCGACGGCCTGCCCGGCCAGGCCGGGGCGGAGCTTGTCGTCGACGGCGCCCTTGTACACCGGGCCGAACCCGCCGCTGCCAAGGTAGTTGGCGCGCGAGAAGTTTGCTGTGGCCGCTCGGAGCTCGGCGTAGGTGAAGGCGTGCAGGTTGGAGCCGGACATGGTCAGGGATAGGTCCTCCGGCGACAGCGTCCCCGACGAGCTGAGGCTCCTGAACGACATCCTTGAGGACGACGACCCGGTCGGGCTGCCCTTTCCCCTCCGCCCGATTCGCCGGTCTGACAGGTAGCCGTCGCCGTAGTCGTCCTCCACTGCGCCGCCGCCGCCGAGGCAGCACGAGAAAGGGTTCCGTGATCGCGCAGCCATGGCTAGAACCGAGGAGTTCCGATCAAGCAGGTCAAGAAAGGTTCTGGTCCTCAGAATGCAGGGGAGGTCGCTGAAGAGAAGGCGATGGTGGTGACCGACTTGGGGCGAGGCTTGGTGGATGGAGTGGCTAGCTGCCTAGCTGGGGCTTTATATAGGCGTGCGGGTGGCTGCCACACGAACGGGCGCCTCGACTCTGCCGGATGACAAAACAGCGGGTGATTTGACGGGGTGCAAACAGGGGGAGCAAGAATAAGGGTGGTTGGTGGCGCGAACGGCTCAACCCTCCACTGCATCCATCCAACTAGACTTTCTCCCAGTGAGAGCGAGAGAGATCTACCCTTGTTTATGCCTGATGGAATTTGCTGACGCCTTGTGGTCCATATGGCCGGATTGCATGATTAGGCCGCCGGACGCCGGAGCTACTACAGCTTATACTACTAGCTTTTTCTGCAGTTTGAACTTTGAAGTGCTCTCCTGGCATGTCTCCGCGGTTTTGCATGGTAGTAGTATCCTTGCCGGATTTGCTTGCTGGTAGAAGTTTATTTATGGTTAAAAGATGTTCTAGGAAAGCTGTGGTAGACCGCCTGACGAAGGCTAGCGATGATTAGGCTACACAGATTAATCTGGGTCTAATATGTAGTAGACGTGGTTTTGTGGGACAGCGGCGATTTCGATCGGTTATGATAGAGGCGCCTTTGTCCTCTCCTCTATAGTTAAATCCATTTCACCTTACGGGATTCTGAATTGGACATGTTGTCGTTAAAATGGCATTAAACAAAAGCCTGCAAAAGGGTACACATAATTGGCATGGAATAACTAAACATCTTTTACCACCAGGGACAGAATGAACTCCTGCTGTGGAAGTGCATCTAGCAGCTAGCCCGAACAAAACTGTCATGTTATAAGTGCATCTAGCCTTTATGCATGGTTAGTCATTCTTTGAGTGCGTCACGTGGTGTGCACAGATCAACGCACGCGATTTTGTGCAACTTGTTTTTGTAGGCATTAGGTGGAATCTCTTTTGCCCGATAACGCCACGCAGTGTCGAACAGGGGAGTGTTGCCATCGGAACAGTTTTACAAGCAATCTCCTCCCTCCCTCTTCTCGGGTTACTCACTGCCCCCCTTTGCTAAAATCTAGGCAACAGGCAATTTTTCTAAACTGGTTAATTTGTTGCTTAATCCTGGTTCATCTTTTTCTCCAGAATTGTCAGTTGATGAGGAACCTACAATCACGTGCTTATGCTAACAAGTCGAAGTACATGGGGACTAGCTAGAGAACATCCTGTCCGCTGCTACGACAACCGACTGAATCAGGACCCACGAGGCCACTCCGTACCTGCTTCCTAAAGAAACCTGAACAAGTCCATGTTTATGCGTCGTGCCTGTCCTGTCTGCCTACGAGGGAGTTGAACTCATCCATTTTCTTTTCCAAGATCTTCAAGAGATCACGGACAGCCACACCCTTCCTCTCACACACCGCATTATTCTAATGCGTGCTTTTGCTCCAGATGTCTTCGTGAAACTTCCCCCGAGAAAACGGAGCCACGAGGGACACGGCGTGTCCGGGTGATGAAAGGAACGTCGGTTCGGTTCAACCCCTTGGTACGTCGCCTCGCGCAAGTCTCGTGGTCGTAAACAAAAAGGAATTTTTCTATGGCATGTAGGTCGAAGATGCTCGCGGGTATGGCATGGACGACAATACTACGGTGGTGGCCCTCGGCTTCTAGATTGTTCAGCACAGTGCCCATCTAGTTCTAGATTCTTCGTCTACGTCTTGGTTCGGGAATTATGCGTAGGTTGGCGGCGTTACGGCAATGACAAATCTGCGCGCCTCGATCGCGTGGTCGTCGACCGGCGTTGCACCGTGTAGGTTGCGCGCGCTTGCGGATATGTACGCTGCCTTTTCTCCATAACGGACGCACCGGCCGTCCAACACAAAGCGCCGGTTACCGGACTTGGCACTGACAGCGACGACCACTCCGAAGTCCGAACCAACACATCGGCTGTTTTTTTTTTCGACAGAGAATTCATCGGTTCATCATGCCCACACCTTTCTATCCAGGGTCTGGCCGGCGAGGTCGTCGGAAATCCAGTAAAGAAATACGGGGTGCTGCGCCGGGAAGCACTTTGGTAAATGCATGCCAGCAGGCGGACCAACTCTGTAACAGGGAAAGAAAGACGATCGGATCGATCTCACGACGTTTTCACGCGCACGCGCGAGGCAGGAGCCGACCTGACGGCGAATCGTTGCGAGCTAGCCGGCTACACGGGGGTCAACCCCGATCCCTGTCCCTCTCCGGCTTTCCCCCGCCCGCTCCTCTCTCCTACGGGAAGCGTACGCGCGTACGCGGTCGGCGGTTAGCCCGTCGCTCTCGCCACGCCGATGCGTGCCCCGGCGGCGGTACAGCGTGTCGGGCCGGGGAGGTTTCCGGGCACACCCCGGCCCCCGCGCGGCGCATGACGGCGACCCGGACGTCGAGCGAGATCACGACGCGCGTTGGTCTGCCGTGGCTCGCGCCGGAACGGGTGCGCCTCGCGTGCTGGATCCAGGCGTTTTCTCAGCCGCGTCCTCGCCCGCCCGCGCGGGGTCGCGTCCGCACCCACGGCCATTTTATTTCCATTTCCGCAGCCGTCCAAATCTCGCGGCGTACGAGCTGATCCGATGGCACCGTGTCGTCGTCGGACAAAAAGCGAGCGGCGGGAGGTTCTGCGCGAGCACGGCGGGTAGTAGTAGATGGAGCGGCCGCCGTGGCCGATGTCCCAAAGAAGTAGTGGTTGCTGTGAGGTGGCAATACCCCATACGGCCTTGCCGTGCTAGCTTCAGTCGTTTCCTTTCCACGATGATGACGCGGAACGGCGGAAGGATCGACTTCTGCTAGATCACGCCGTACCTGCTGCATCCCCTTTTGATTTCGGGAGGGGAAAATGTCGACCACAGCGCCCTTTAATCTGGATTTGCCGGTTGATAGTTATGTTGTCATCCAAGCTTGCTCTGGGCTCGATCTCCATGAAGTGAACTGAAGTGAAGTCCTACTCGCTTCGTGAAAGTCTTCACTTGTTTGCGGTTATCATCTTCACTTCTTCAGCACTGTGACGTCTAAACCTTTTCGGAGTCCGGTGCTTCCCTCGCTCTCACGATGATCTCTTCACGCCAATCTCACGTTACGCACTCGTTAATGGTCGTTGTTGCGTCAGAGTTGCATGCAAGAAATATCTATCTATGGTCCAAAAGGAAACCAAAATATCTTTCATGGCGTGAAAATCATGCTCCTTCAGGGGCAGGAAACTGTAAAGAAAAGGAGGTCAGTGTTCCGTGTGTTGTTGGAGATGAACAAAAGTGCGTCAAACGATAGGATCAACAGTTCGTCATGGCGAAAAAGGAACAAAGGGGGGAAACTGCCTAAGAAGTGACACCGGATGTTTTCATCACGCAGGCGCAGCATACTTGGCCCAAAATCCGCCGGCTAGTTTTGGAACCCAACCAATAGAATAGCCGGCACGTCCACACCGGTCCCTATGCGCAAGGGCCGCATCGGGAGCACCAACACACCATGCCATGTTGGATTTCAGCCGCGGACCTCGACTAGAAGCTGCTCAAGCAAAATCCCAACTCTTTTCCTCCATTTCCAATCTCAACCCCCCTCCCGTTTCCTTCCATAGCGCCTCCAATCCTTTCTCCTACCCGAGATCCCTCCCCACTCGCCGCCAGCATGCTGTCAAAGAAGAAGACCGTGGGGCCGACGAAGCATATGCTGAAGGAGAAACTGTGCACCATGTCCAGACATGAGTGGGACGAGGAAGTCTCCAGGTTCAAGTACGCCACTTTGGACTGCAAGAAGCATCGACACGCGTTGACGACGAAGAGAGCGTATGCGGTCACGACGGTTGCGTTCCCCGGCCTTGGCGTCTCCGAAGGAGCTCACGTGTACTAGACGCCCCAGGCGGCATGCAAGGGAGCACAAACTCACCGACATACTCGATGTACTACACGAAGAAGTACGATTCGACACCACTCTCGTAGATCGAGTTCTCCATTGACACGGTCGACACCGGCGCCACAGCCGATCTGAACATCTACTCTCCTATGGGGGCTCCTTGACACCACCTTGTAATCGGCATCGACCTCAACCGCTCCTACTCCACCTTGTGGTTCTCGCGTCTTCGGCCGATCACATGCCTGATGTCATAGGTCTTCCACACAGCATGTTCGGCTCCGGGGAAGGTGACGACGATGCCAACGCGTTCGGGAAAATGACCGACGAGGTATGAGAGCATGCTTGCCAAGTGTTTGGGTATCTGGTGCCAGTTTTTTCGTGCTCACCCATTATCTGTGTGTCGCCCTCCATGGGCGTCGATGTGCTGATAAGCCTGCAGCAGCCGAGAGGCGCCGCCGACTACAAGTGAAGGGAATATGCCCGATAGGCAATAATAAAGTTGTTATTATCTTATTCTAAGTTGTCTTAATCGGAAACATTAATGCATGTGTGTTTAATAAATAAATAAAGAGTTCCTAGTTATGCCTCTCATATAAACTAACTCGTTGATTAATAAGATGATCAAGGTTTCCTGATTATGGAAATTGAATGTTGTTAATAACGAGGTCACAACATTGGTGGAATGATATGATCAATATTTATCCAAAGTATAGTAATACGATCAAAGTCATTATGTTTATATTGCTATAACATCATACGAAGTAATCCTAATCCTTAGACCATGAGATCATGTTAATTGCTAACACCAAAAGAGTACTTTGATAACATCAAACGTCATACCGTAACAGGGTGAGTATAAAGGTGGGTTTGGGTACTCTAAAAGTGTTATATTGAGGCACATGGATCAAGAGTGAGATTTATCCATCCTTATGACGGAGAGATGTACTCAAGGCCTCTCGGTGATATCACATTGACATAGCTTGCAAGCAAGTGATAAGATCACTAGAGTGTTATATCATAGGAACGAGAAAAGAGTACTTGTCGGCAACGAGATCAAACTAGTAGGTATGGAGATACCGATGCTCGAATCTCATACATGTAATATATCGCGAGAGAAAGGGATTTAGTTACAAGCGTTAAAGATTTACATGATCACTAGAGTCATCGTTGAATGTGTGGAAGTCAGTACGGATCTCCAGGTCTCACTATTGATTATTGATCGAAGAGGGGTCTCGATCATGTCTGCATTATTCGTGAATCGTATGGTGACACACTTAAAGGATACCGACATCATTTGGAGCAAATAAGATGCCAGAGAAATAATAGCAAAGCATTGGAATTATTTCAATGGATATCGGAATTTTTTCGGGTGAAATCGTTGAAATTGGTTTTGCATGTGATATTGAAATGCTGCAAAGGGTTTTATGTGAATGTTTGTTAATTAAAGTAATTAATAAAATATTGAATAAAATAAATAAAATGGTTTTATTAATTGAGATATGCATTAATTTTGATGAATAATTAATACATGTGAGTGGAATTTTGAGTGGAGGGGTTTTTATGTGAGTGGATGCTCCACCCACATGAATGAGGGGAGAGGTGGGGGCACCGCCTTTGCCGCCGACCATGGGAGGGGCTGGCCCTCCCCCTATAAAAGGCACCCGCTCCCTCCATCTCACTCACACCTTCTTGCGAAGGATCTCTCTCCCCCTCTAAAATATTCCCCATGGCCTCGGTATAGCGAGGTACATGTTTTCGGTGGCTTTTTCTAAAAGGACTTTCTTCTTCTGCTGCTTTGCTTGAGCGAGGACACGGAGGTTATCAGGGTACCGGACGTGTGTGCGATCACGGATGCACCACTGCTTTTCGGTGCTGGACTTGTGCTGGACTTCCTCACGGTCTTGAGATCGGCAAGCGAACGACTATATCATCCACGAGTTTAATCTTGTAACACTTTGTCGCTCTTCGATGATAAGTTTTCTATGGATGTATATCCACTCGTTGATTGTATCTAGGTAGATAGATATTGGTGCTTAGTTTTTCATATCGTAGGAATTTTTTCTTTGCTGCAAACCCAACAGTGGTATCAAAGCCAGATCTATGCATAGATGCTTTGCACTAGTAGAACACATATGGTTATGTGTGCGCCGATGATCATTTTATTGCTTATTATGTGAATTTTTTATATTGGTGTCATAGTGTGATGAAGCGGCCTGGAGTAACTTTACATGTCCTCGCACATGAGACATGTTCCACGCTTGACATGTAACTAGTTTTGTGTAAGTGGCTTACAGGTATTTGTCTCTAATATTATAGTCAATAACTCAATATCTGATTTACAACGAGTTGCTAATAACTTTATTATCATCGTTGTGGTTACATGTTCGCAGGTAATAAATGGCTCTATCTCTGAAAGCCCTCGGCCACGTAAAACATGCAAAAGATAAATTAGAAGCGTTTAGTTTTTGGTTTTGCTAGGCAAGTACTATGATATGGTAGTGTTATAATTTTTAGTATGGATTGATACTATTGGAAATTATAATATGCCAAAGTTGTCATCGGATTATCGACAAGTACGCCATAGGGGGTCCTAGTGGCGTTGGAAGGATAGAGTGTGAGATGTCAGATGTTTCAGGAGCAGTGAGCACAAGTTTACCCAGGTTCAGATCTGACTGCGGTGATCGGATCCTACTCCTGCTAGCAACCCAGTAATATATCGGCGTAAGTCGGATGTTACAGCGGATTACAAGAGAGGTTCGCCTGTGCGAGTTGGTTGTGGTTGTAGCTATTGAGTTGTGCCCTAAAGGATCCCATAGGGCCGGTTTATATAGTCACCGGGGCCTAGGGTTACAGGAGAGACCTATCCGGCTACGTTACAGAGTTGGTAACTATGTACAACTTGGACTACAAGTAATACTGCAGGCCTAAGTCGGTAGCTCTTCTGGGCCTTGTCGTAGCCGGAACTGGCACCTCCTCTTTCTCTGACTGGGCCTCTCGTGAAGCAAAGCTCTAACCCGTTGGTGGGCCACCCTGGTCAGCGAGTCATGTGGGTATACCCGGAAAGTATATCCCCAACAGTAGCCCCCGGAAGTCTCCAAGATCGAAAGTCGGATAAATCGTCTAGCTTAATGGTTTCTTCGTCTTGAGAATCTTGAAGGGTTCCCGAAAACTTCATTCACTAACGTAGGATTCTGAGTCAATTGAGTCGGATATGATTCTGTTCTGACCTTAGTCTTTTCCTGATTGATTTTGAAACATAAGCCGGATTTTTAAGCGGTGTGCTGACTGACAACTTTACAGGTCAAGTCATGTCACTGACATGATTTCCATCAGCACGACCGTTGGTGGGTCCGTTCTTTATGGAACAGAACACTGTTTCAATGCCTGCGCGAAAATCGAGGGGGCGGAAGAGTCGCGAGGGAAGCTAACTCCCCTCTCCTATACGCATGGCGTTAATCGCGTGTATCATCGCACGAATCTTGACGCAGAGGTAAATAAAGAGGGGAGAAAATCCTTTCTCTCAGATTTACCTCTCCATCGGTTCATTCATTGCCTCCTCGTACTCCTCGAGCGCTCCGCACCAGTTCCCATCTACGCACCGTGAGAAAAAATCTCTTCTTCCCCCACCAGCCCTTCTTTCTCCAAGATCTATGGCTTCATCCTTAGGAGCGGCGGCGATAGGTTCGTCGGCGGCGGAGGAAAGGAAGATGCGGGGTCTCTGGATCCCCAACGTCATGGACAACGCCGAACTCCAAGTCATGGAGGACGAAGGGTTCATCGTCGCTGGTGCGTGGCGGAGCGCCTCAGGGCACGCCGTTCCCGCCCCGCTCGACGGCGAGAGGGTGATGTTCGACACGCACGTTGACCGTGACCTCAGCTTGCCACCGTCGGACTTCCTCATCGAGGTCCTCCACTACTACGGTGTGCAACTCCACAATCTTCCTCCCAACTCACTACTTGAGCTTAGTGCTCATGCAACTTTGTGCGAGGGGTTTCTTGGCATTAGGCCAAGTCTCACCCTTTTCCGGTACTACTATGGTACGCGGAAGAATTCAATCAATGCCAGTGTTCCTTACACCACTGGCACTCTTAGCTTAGTCCTTAGGAGAAACCGAGTTTATCCTAGGATTAACGCTAGTGAATCCGTCAAGCGTTGGGCCAGAACTTTCTTCTATCATAAGGATATTCTGGCTCCAGGCAAGGCAGAAGGTCTTCCGGCATTCTCTGACAGTGCCGCCTCCCACCAGAACTCATGGGACGCGGAAGCGCCGGAGCTGTCGGATATTTTGATCCTCGCCAAGAGGCGGATCAAATTTTTGATGAAGCATGAGGGGCTCCGTGGATCCGACTTGATCCACTGCTGGCTGGAGCGCCGGATTCAGCCTCTCCAGCACCACGGCGATCGCCCCATGCACCAGATTACGAGTGACAAGAAGGACAGGATGCGGGTCAGTTCTAGCCGGATTCCGGCGAAGGATTACAAGACCCTCATGCAGTTATTGATCAAGGAAAGAGTGGAATGCAAGATTCCAGAAGTTTCCATGAAGATGTATACGACCTACCGTCCTCTGACTCCGGTAAGTGTTTCCGACTCTACTTTCGCGTTTCGTCGTTCTTTTCTGTTCTTTCTCTTACTCTATTTTCATCGATGCTTTTTGCGATTCTGTCAGCTCGAGAAACTCTCCGAGTCCGAGCTAGCTCCACTAGAGGGCTATGCTTCAGACGACCCGGAGGCGACAGAGGATGATGGGGTGCAAGAAGTTGTTGCCCCTGCCTCCAAGAAGCGTAAGGCAAAGGAAGTTGTTGCTGCTGGCAGCCAAGTGTTGCCAGTAGTTAAAAAGTAAGCATCCTATCTTTCATTTTCAGTACTTTTGTACCTTTATTTCATTCCAGAACACACCTAATACTTAGGATTTCTGTGTCCTAGAGCTAAATCTGTTTTGAAAAGCAAGACCAAGCCGGACAGCAAGCCGGACAAGCAGATGCGTCAGCAGAAGCTTGTAATCTCCCCCGATGTGCCGTCGTCGACCCCGTCTACCACTTCGTCAGCACAGGGAGCTTCTGCTTCCCCTGATGCTAGCAAGATCTCAAAATCACTGGTCACCGTTGATGACCAGGCAACTAACAAGGGTGAACCCGTCAAGGGTAATGATACCATGGTAACAACCACAGGTACGATAGAAAATGTGATTGGTTCTGATGTTCCTGGCCTCAAGAGGAAGGAGAAAGAAGAGATCCTCAGACTGGCTCAATCCAGTCTTGAGAAGCAAATCTTGACCCTAGAAGCAGCGAGCCAAGAGGAGGAAGACGTCAAGCTGGTCAGCCTCCTGGACCAAATTTTGGCCCGGGACGCTAAAGTCGCATCTAGCGAGCTTCCAGCGACAGATGTTCCTTCCCTCACCCTTACCGAGAAGGTGTTTCATAGCACCAAACTCGGATTTGAAAAGATGCACCTTGAACACATTGCAAGTTTCCGATTCTTATTTGCATTTATTATCATATCCTCTAGCCCCCAAGCATGAAGTCGGATAAACATCGTTGAATCCGACTAAATGCTTTTTAGGTTGCAAAAGAATGATGTAGTGTAGCCCCCAAGGCTCGTGCTGTGATTTACTTAGTTAAATTTGCAGCTCGAGTCTTAGTAGCCGTCTGACGGTATTCCATCTCCATACTTACAGAAAATTGCATCTTCCAACTAGGAATTGCTGAAGAATATTAATAACAAGCGCAAAGAAATCAAAGCTTTGCGTCTTGAAAATTCGAAGTTGAAAATTGAGAAAGATGAAGCAGAAGGTAATCTTTTCTGGCTTCCTCTTAATTAGCTCTCTTTTTTGTCATAGTCGAATTTTGCTCTATCCGACTGATTGTTATGTCTTTGCAGAATTGTTGTGCCAATCAAGCAAGATGGTGGAGCAGGTCGAAAACTTCAAGGTCTTGGAGATAGATAATGCTGAACTCCGGGAAAAGCTTGAAAAGCTGACTTTGGAATCGGAGAAATCCGTAGCCGCAGTCCCAGAGTCAAGCAATCACGAGACCGTGAGGCTCGAGAAGCTCATAGCCCCCCGAGACAAGGAACTTGCTGATCTCAGAAAGGACTTTGATATCCAGAAGGATCTTGCTCAGGCCTCAGCAAGTGAGCTAGACAGCCTCCACAAGGAGCATGCTGAATGGAATCACTCCGTGCTTGGTAAGATTTCTGAATCTTTTCTTTGTGTTGTTCATTTTTTCGACTTTCTTTTCAGCCGAATTTTGACTTTGTTGGTTCTTTCCTAGCCCCCTTGAATATTTCCGACTCTCCCACCTCCGAACGTCGCCTAGAACGCATCAAGCTCGTCGGAGATGTCTTGTATGACTTCCGCCAAACTCTAGAAGAGCGCCAGCCGTCAAGCTTTCCGATTTGCACAAAATATCAGTGCACGAGGTGAGGGATAAAGTGAAGGAGATTCTAAAGTTGATTGAGGACTGGAAGATCTCGTACGCTCGGACTACTGCGCAAACAGCTCTGACAATGGTGATGAGCCACCATGACGTGATAGAAATCTGGCACGTCACCAAGGGCATTGTCGAGGATGATGATGAGGGTAACCCGCAAGACATCAAGGCCATCCAAGAATCTTGTGCAGGTTACGCTTGTAGAGTGGCGGAGATGACCAACTACACAACGCCATTCTTCGAATCCGTCGCCGCTCCTACCTCGCCCCAAGAGCCAGAAGCCAGCAATGCTTCCGAGTCTGAGATCGAGGGCGACACTGCTATTGATTCTAGTGCTCCACCTGCTTCATCACCACCGCTTGCAGCATAAACAATTTATATGCATTATCTTAATCTTTTGGCAATGTAATGATGGATACAATGTTTACTATTTGTGTTGGTTTTGTAAAAAACTAATGCTTTTACTATCTTAGCACTTTTGCTTATACATTTTGATGCATGTGCCTAAAATTTTCTGAAGCACTTTGCATTTCTATGCTTATACTTATCGGTTTATCTGGCTATCTGCTTTGTCCCTTTCATGGGTCGGCCAACCTTTAGCACGGAAACTTTGCCGAGCAACGGAGCGCAATTGCTAAACCAGTTTAAACTCGGAAACAAAGCCGGCTTCCAGTACCAACAACTCATTACTTAGAAAATGCCCGTGTCTAAGCAATCAGATAATGAATCAAAGTATAGACAATAAGTTAAATTTTGTACCTTAAGGTAACATCTCTAGATTTTCAAAATCATAACCAGAATGAACATGAGCATAAAGTACTTTCAAGCATTCTGGGATTTTTGACAAAATTACATGCTCTTTTGGAAATAAGATGGCAAAAACTTCTCAAAGATAAAATACGAGGAAACCAACACTTTATTTTACTTTGGACATGTACATATATGATTACAAGGAAATATAACTAAGAATAGAAGGGACGTAGCTGTGCAATATTCCATGAACGGTCTATTTCATCCCGGTCTGTGCTGCCACCAGCTCTCTTTCTCTTCCGAGTGTCAGGGATTTCCTTGATTGGTCTCATGTCGGCTAAATAATATGAACCATTATGCAGAACTCTGCTAATCATAAAAGGTCCTTTCCAAATGGGGGAAAGTTTGTGCTTTCTCTTTTGCACAAGTTAGAGAACCAAGTCGCCTTTACTGAAAGAACGATTTTGTACTCTTTGAATGTGATACTTGCTTAACTTCTGTTGATAGGCTGTAGATCTCTGCTCAGCAACGACACATATTTCTTCGATTATATCGAGATCATCTTGTCGAGAAACTTCTACATCTTCTTCAATATATGCTTTGACTCGTGGAGCCTGATGGATCAGCTCACTCGGAAGAACTGCTTCTGCACCGTAGACCAAGAAGAAAGTAGTATAGCCGGTAGATCTGTTAGGAGTTGTACGCAAGCTCCATATCACAGACGGTAATTCTTCCGCCCAAGCCCCCGCAGCCCGATGAAGCGGTGCCTCGAGCCGAGGTCAGATTCCTTGTAGAATGAGGCCATTAGTTCTTTCGACTTGTCCATTGGCTTGTGGATGTGCGACTGATGCAATATCAAGTCGGATCTCTTGCTCTTCGCAGAATTCGGCAAGTTCCCCCATGGAAAGTTTACTCCCATTGTCAGTAATTATACTATGCGGATATCCGAATCGAATGATTATGTCCTCGACGAACTTTCTGGCTGTGGCTCCATCGCAACTTGTTACAGGTTTAGCCTCAATCCATTTTGTAAATTTATCCACCATAACTAGTAGGTGAGTAAATCCACATTTTGCCGTGCGAAATGACCCTACCATATCAAGCCCCCAGACCGCGAACGGCCATGTAATAGGGATTGTTCGCAGCTGTTCAGTCGGAACGTGTGCCTGATGAGCATACTTTTGGCAGCCCTTGCATGTTTTGACCAGTTTATTGGCATCTGCCTTAGCTGTAAGCCAAAAGAATCAGTGTCGAAAATCTTTTGCCACTAAGGATCTGGCTGTAGCGTGGTGACCACACTCGCCTTCGTGGATTTCTCTTAGGATTTCCACTCCTTCCGAAGAAATACATCTCTGAAATACGCCAGAAACACTCCGCTTATAGAGCTCACCATTTATTATGGTGTAGGCTTTTGCTCATCGGACAATCTGCCGACTCAAGACTTCGTCTTCGGGTAATTTTCCGTCTACCAGGAAATCCAGATAGGGTTTTGTCCAGCTAGGAATTACAGTCAAAACTGCTATTAAAGGTGAGTCGGATTTCGTCGGATAGTCCTCATCAACTCCGACTATGGAGGGGACCCTTAAATGCTGTAAAAAAAATGCCATCCGGTACTTGTTTCCGCGCAGAGCCTATCCTTGATAGAGCATCTGCTTCCTCATTTTCTGCTCGAGGGATGTGTTGAACCTCAAAACCCTCAAACGATTTAGATAAATCATCCATAACAGCTTTGTATGCTTCCATGTGTTTTTTTGCGTTGCAAATGTCGGATACTTGCTGAGCAACTAAATTCGAGTCTCCGTAACACATGAGTCTAGATATGCCAATGTTTTTGGCCATGCGTATTTCATGTAGCAATACTTCGTACTCGGCAATATTGTTAGTTGCCGTGAAGTGTATTTGCAACACATAGAACAACTTATCTCCTTGGGGTGATTTGAGCACCACGCCAGCCCTTGAGCCTCCTCGTGCTTTTGATCTGTCAAAGTGAAGGGTCCATAATTCCGAGTCTGGAGGGCCCGAATTTTTTGCCATTTCTGTCCAATCGACGACAAATTCGGCAAGTATTTGGGATTTGATTGTTGTACGTGGCTTGTACTCAATGTCGAAAGCTGCAAGCTCTATTCCCCACTTTGCGACACGTCCAGTGGCGTCGCGATTGTTGATTATGTCTCGCAGAGGAGCCGTGCTCACTACTGTGATCTTATGCTCTTGAAAATAGTGGCCTAGCTTTCTGGATGCAAAGAACACTCCATAGGCTAGCTTTTGATGATGTGGATACCATTGTTTGGATTATGTGAGGACCTCGTTCAGATAATAAGTTGGCCGCTGCACCTTATACTCATGGCCTTCTTCCTCACGCTCAACTACTGTTACCACACTGATGACCTTATTGGTCGCTGCAATGTAAAGTAACATAGGTTCCTGAGGTTCTGGCGCTGCGAGGACTGGTGGGTTTGAAAGCAAATCTTTCAAACTTTGTAGGGTAGTTTCGGCTTCTGGGGTCCTGACAAATTTGTCAGTTTTCTTCAAGAGTTTGTATAAAGGTGAGGCTCTTTCGCCGAGCCGGCTGACGAACCGACTCACTGCCGCAATGCAACCAGTGAGGCGTTGCACGTCCTTCAGGCGAGTCGGCCTGGTAATGTTTAGAATAACCTTGATTTTTTCCCGGTTCACCTCTATGCCTCTCTCTAAGACGATGAAACCTAACAATTTTCCGGCTGGAATTCTAAGGAAACACTTCTTCGAATTTAGCATCATATTGAATTTTTATAGACTAGCAAACGTTTCATCCAAGTCAGAAATTAAAGTTTCCTTCTTTTTGGACATAACTGTTATGTCGTCTACGTATACATGGACGTTGCGTCCGATTTGGTCGTTAAGACAACGTTGCATAGTACGTTGATATGTTGCTCCTGCGTTTTTTAAACCAAAAGGCATAGTTTTGCAGCAGAAGGTTCCGAAAGGAGTGATGAATGACGACTTGTTCTTGGCAAAGGGAACAAATATTTTGGGCATGCCTTGTTCAAAGCGGTATGATCAACACACATCCTTAATTTAATAGTGTCCTTTTTAGGGACGAGTACAGGATTTTCCACCCAATCCGTATGGACGACCTCTGTTATAAAATCCGCTAACTCTAAGCGGGCTAGTTCCTTGGCTATTGCTTTGCGCTTTTCATAACCAAACCGTCGTAAGGACTGTTTGACGGGTTTAGCATTTAGGTACACATTAAGAGAGTGCTCGGCAAGTTTCCTAGGTACTCCGGTCATGTCAGAAGGCTGCCATGCGAAGATATCACTATTAGCTTTGAGGAACTCGACGAGCGCGCTTTCCTATGTGTGGCCTAAGCCTACCCCTATGTTCGTCGTCTTGGAGGGATCATCTTCCTTCAGCGACGTTTTCTTCGTCTCTTCCTGTCACATCCCAAGATTTTCCAAATCTTGTAATGTGAAAAATGAATGAATAAAATAAAACTTTGTTTGATTTTCAGAGTGAGAAGAAACTTTTTGAATCCAATTGGAAACTTTCAAACCAAATTGGATCAAATAAATCCTAAAGGGATTTAAAAAGTTAAACATTTAATAAAAGGAAAATAAAAATATTTAGAATTACTATTTTGGATCTTTCAAATAAAATATTTGATTTTCAAAGGAAATAAAAGTTTTACAAATAAGGATTATTTTGTAAGCCAAATTAAAACTTGGCCAAGCCTTTGAAATAAAATATTTCTATTTGATAAAAAATAGTAAAGGTTTATTTTAAATAAAATAATAAGGATTTAATATCCAAGTCTTATAAATAAAGGTTTTACTATTTTAAATAAACAATAAAACTTATTTTTTTATTTTAAATAAGTTTTCCAATTATTTTATATTCTCAAATAGAACCTACTGTTTGGGTTTTTGAAAATATTTAGATTTCAAATGGAGGTTTTATTAAATAAATCAAACCCTATTTGATTAAATAACTTTGGTCCATTTTATTTAATTAATGAATGGATCCTAAAAAGATTAAGAATTACTATTTTATTTTGAACTTTGGTTTATGTGTTAAACAGAACCAAAATTCAAATGAAAAGTATGGTGATTGTTTGAATTGATTTGGTTGTTGATTTATTGTTTGAATTTTCAAAACAGAATTTAGAATCAGAAAAAGAAAAACATTCCGAAGGAAAAAAATAGAAACAGGCAGCAGCCCAGTCGGCAAGCCCAACAAGGCCCAGTACCAGCCCAGCTTTCCTTACCCCAAAAGAAAACAATTCGCACTCATTTCTGAACCCGCGCTATCACTGACTGGTGGACCTCCTTTCCTTCTCGCTTCCTCACTGACGACAGGACCCCACCTCTCCTGTTCATCCTCCTCACCCGCGCGACTTCTTCTCCCCAAACCTCGTCGCCGTTTCTGCTGTTCAATGCGCGCTTGATTCCTCCTTAACCACGCATTGATTCAGCCCGTGACTGCGTGCACTTAAGTCCCTCTCCTCCCTCTATCATTCCCCTCAAACGCCAACTCCACATCGCCACCAGGCTGCTCGGAATCATCTCCAAACCGTCACTGTCTCCGATGCTCTCCGGCGAAAATTCCGGCCACCACCGCTAGCCCCACTGCCATCAGAGCACACTATCTTGCTCGCCATCGTCTCCTGCATCTGCCAGTACCTTTCCCTCACTCGCGAGTGCTCTGCAACGACGACTTCGTCTTCGAGAACGACTCCGCCGTCCGCTGCAACTCCGACGAGATCCCCAGGTAGTATCCGACCGCCCCTTTCCCTCGCGTTGATGCTCCCGCACGCTCCTCACTCTCCTGCACCTAACTACGCCCTCTGTTTGCCTCCGCGTGATCTACAGCGTCGCCTCCAACCACGAACAGGACCGCCCGACGCCGTTCTCCACTCCGGCGAGCAATTGCTGCTGTCCCTGAGCGCACCTTGCCGAGCCGACCGTACGTTGAGCTTCGCCAGGCTTCTGCGAACGCGGTGAGACTACTCCCTCCCTCTCTCGCTTACTGTATCGCCGGCGCCGCCACCGTCTGGCCGCTCCGCTGCCAATAACCACCGCAGCGCCGCCCATCTATGGCTGGCACGCTGTACACCGTAGGATTTTGATCCGACGCTCACGATAGATCCACTTATCAGCGAAAGGGTACGCAGCCAGTGCCGTGCGATGCAACTTGATCCAACGGCCTACAGCATGTGATCCACCCGAACCGGTACCAGCGAATAGGAAAGCGACGCGTGGCCAGACTTTGTTTAGAACTGAATTTGAAATCTGATTAGAATGTGATTTTGAAAACACTATAGCTTTTGATCCACACGTCCAAAAATTACAAACTTTATATCATTGGAATCAGTGGAACAAGCCCTATCCAACCATGCCATTTGTTTAGTAAATAGTATCTGTTAGATTGTTTGTTTTTGCAGAAACATTTGTATGCTTGTTTAGATTAGAAAAAATGTTCAAAAATGTTTTAAAGGTTGAAATCTTTGCAAATTAGTTTGTGGTGAACCTACTGACCCTAGGAACCAACCAATGGTTTTGAAAATGGATTTGGTAAAGTTTAGGATGGATTAATTGGTTTAGTCCATTTCTAGCCAAATAAAAATAATGGTTTTTGTTATGAAAATGTTTTTGAAATAAAAACTTTTGGAAAATGTTTTGGATCAAACCTACTGACCCTAAACACCAAGTTTTGAGAAACAACAACTTATTTGGTGAACAACCTAAAGTTGTTGCTTTGATAAAAATATTTTCCACC
Source organism: Avena sativa (assembly GCA_916181665.1). Lineage (NCBI taxonomy): Eukaryota > Viridiplantae > Streptophyta > Magnoliopsida > Poales > Poaceae > Avena > Avena sativa. The sequence continues at coordinate 426,394,452 of OV702283.1, forward strand.
ACATAAAATAATGATTGGATTTAAAAATGGTTTATGGACAAAACCCTTTTGCAAATAACTTTGCCACTTTGGTAAATGACCACTTTGAACCTTACCAAGTTTAGAAGCCTAGTGGAGACCATCTTTGCAAATAGAACCATCTTTTGCATGCTTGCATGCATGACTTAGATTCCATTGTTTTATGTGTGTGAAATGTTTGATTGATTATTGGTTGGGAATGCTTGTTGATATTGTGTTTGCTTGATTGATTGTAGTGAAGTTATAAAAGTGTGAGACTAACAAGATCAAGGAGTGAACCATCATCCCCTACCAAAAAGGCAAGTGACACTATCATCTAAAGTCCTACTATTTTCATTATACTTAGTGGATTTTGAAAACATGCATGAAAAGAATTTCTATACTTATGCTATGCGAAATCCTAATAGGATACCCTATACATTCCTTAGTGAAAACATTGTAGTTGTTACATGCTTAGCCATGCTGTATTTTGAAAAGAGTTACATGTTGAGATTTTATGAAGTTGAGAAAAGGACTTGTGTTTTTATATAATAAAACAAGGACTCAATGAACCACCTGGGTGGACAAGGATACTTTGAGTTTTGGAGAAGGTGTCAACAAAAGGAACCATGTCTATGGCAATCTCTTTGTGTTGTGCTCCAAAGGAAACCACCCAGGAAACTTAGAGATTGAACATGTTTCTCCAATTGTGGCTTTCGTGTGCAACCACATGCTATTTATGGCTCTGGCTTAGTCAACTACATTGGGAAGACCCATGCATTGTCTTCAGGCTACTGGACATGAGGATCTGGAATCCTACATGGGTACTTGAAGACAAGCTAGCAATGGTGTATGGGAGGGCCCTCTGGAAAGACTTCGTCAAATTCTCAATCTGCCGGTACTCCATCTTGGTGAGCACTAATCCAGTGGCCACTGGTGGCAACAAGATGGGATTGTGACATGTGGGTAAAGTGTACTACTTCTGCAGAAGATAATAAAATCTAAGTACTTAGTCGTGTCCCCGGTTATGGACAATACTGAGCAACTAAAGTTTGAAGCTATGGGAAATCTCGACATTCTAATTTCTAAAAGAAAACTTTTAAAGACTTGATGCACTTGGGGTTACCAAGGAGCTCAAGGGATTTTTGACAAGGACTTGAACACTTGGGAATTTACCAAGGAGTTCAAGGGATTTTGAAAAGGAGTTTTTTTTTGACAAAGGACCAAAACCATTTTTGAAAAGATAGGATAAATTATTGCTTTCTGCAAAGAAGCCTAAAACCCTACTTAGCTAATTATGCATGTAATGATAGGATCCACTTATATTCCACATAGTAGTGAAACTTGCCAATACAATTCAAATGTATTGACCCTTGTGGCTGTAACTTGTAATGTTGCAGGTTTGATTGATTTTAATGAAGATTGATTGATTAGGATTACAAAGTCTACAACCAACATCTGCCTGTGGCACTTTGAAGATGAAGGACCCCATACTTATAGTTATTCCGCTGCAATGTAATGTAATAGCCAAATGAGCTATGTAAGATGTAATAAAATTATGTTATTCCTGGTTATAAAGTTATATTATGACCTTTGTTTCTTGATATTACATCTTAACTGTGGATGCTAGCTATTGATCCAGGGACTAGCATTGTAAACACAGGGGACTCCACCTTATATTGTTTAAAGGTTGGGACACTCCCTCTACAGATGGTATCAGAGCAATGTGTTGCCTGTAGGATTTGTAAACCTAGGATTGGACAAAAACCCTTAGAGAAATAGGAGTTGCTTTGTTCCAAAACTTATTTACAAACAATCTTGTAAACTCTTTACTCAACCACTTTGGTTTCAACTCTACATCTCTTCTACTTCAACTTGATGGAAAAACCTACCCCATGGCCAAAGACTACACCATGTGCAAAGGACTTCTTCAACATCTTCAACTCTAATGAATTCAACATCTTCAACTCTAATGACTTCAACATCTTCAGCATATTCACCAAGGACTTCCAACTTGGATATCACTAAGGACTACAAGTGAGACATGGAAATCTTACTCAAGACTTAGAGACTGAGGAAATGCAAAATTAGAAGGAGTTCACTTCACTTGAAGTATTGAAACCAAGAAGTTTTTCTCAAGGAAACCATGATCTCATACAAGAAGAACCAAGAAGGATGGAAAGATCACAAGTGAACCATATAGATGGACCACCATATTTTAGTTAAGTCAAACTCACCAACTGATGTGGTGTAACAAAAATATTTTGTTGCCTAAGTATGTGCTTGAACTTTGTGTTTGAGTGAAATGTTTGGTTTGTGATTGCTTGCACATTGCTTGTGTGAATTGTGATGTCTGTGAATAGAATTATTTCCTTAGAAAATCTTTTGCCTATTCTAATCTCCATTCAAACCCAAACAGATGACTACTCCAAAAGACTCCAACATCAAGGTTGATGACACCAACACCAACCAAGAGGACAGCATGAAAGAACTCATAGCAACCCAGAACCAGTTGAACCAAGTGACAGCTCAATTCATAGCCAACACCAGTGGAGAAGATCCAACCCTACAAGGATTTTTGGAAACTCAAGGCCAACTAATGCTTAAGGTGACTGATCAAATGATCAATATGGAAGAAAGCTATTACAAAAGAGTCTTTGACAACAAGGATGACAGAAATGTTATTCTAGATGGAGCCCCAACTTGCATTATTTGTGGAGACAAGGATCATACTTCCAAGGAGCATGGAGATCAATGCCCCAACTGTGAAGAGAAACATCCTGTTGGACAATGTCCCACCTCTCAAGCTACTTGCTATCTATGTGAAGGAAACAACCATGTTCCTATACAATGCCCCATCTATTCCATTGTTGAACAAAGGAAACAAGGTGGAGTGCAACAAATGATTGCAAACCATCAAGAAGGATCCAAGTCTACCAAGAAGGTTGATGACAAAGGAAAAGGACCACTTATACCTCCAAACAAAACAACCCAATTCAAAGGATCAAATAAGAGGAATGTGAATTTTCTAAAGGGCAATAAAAGGTCCAAGAAACATGTAGACATTCCTACCTACCAGATAACATATGAACAACATGAACTGGATGCACTCCTAGCTTTGGAGAAACCCAAAAAGCAAAAGAAGGACAAAAGCCATGTGCAGTGTCATAAATGTAAGGAAATGGGACACTATTCCAGTGAATGCCCAGAGAACCAGAAGAATAAGGATATTAGCCAAGTGGTGTGCAACAACTGCAAGGAGCTAGGACATTATGTAGCAACTTGTCCATAGAGCTACGTAAAGAACTCAAAGATATCAACTGTTTCAATTGCAAGAACCCAGGACATTATGCAAGCAACTGTCCAGAAAAGATGAAGAACAAGTTGAACAAGCCTATGGAGAAACTCAACCTTGGCCCATGAGTCAAGCATGGAAACCAAGGAACAATACAAATGATTGCCCAGAGATGTTTCCCCCAAGACTTCAAGCAAGCCAATATGTAATTTTTGTTTGAAATTTTTAAGGGTGGTAGTACCCTAGTTGTTTTGAGCCTACTTGTAACCCTAGCCTTCCCAAATCTCGGGACGAGATTTATTTTAAGGGTGGTAGCCTGTCACATCCCAAGATTTTCCAAATCTTGTAATGTGAAAAATGAATGAATAAAATAAAACTTTGTTTGGTTTTCAGAGTGAGAAGAAACTTTTTGAATCTAATTGGAAACTTTCAAACCAAATTGGATCAAATAAATCCTAAAGGGATTTAAAAAGTTAAACATTTAATAAAGGAAAATAAAAATATTTAGAATTACTATTTTGGATCTTTAAAATAAAATATTTGATTTTCAAAGGAAATAAAAGTTTTACAAATAAGGATTATTTTGTAAGCCAAATTAAAACTTGGCCAAGCCTTTGAAATAAAATATTTCTATTTGATAAAAAATAGTAAAGGTTTATTTTAAATAAAATAATAAGGATTTAATATCCAAGTCTTATAAATAAAGGTTTTACTATTTTAAATAAACACTAAAACTTTTTTTTTTTAAATAAGTTTTCCAAGTATTTTATATTCTCAAATAAAACCTACTGTTTTGGTTTTTGAAAATATTTAGATTTCAAATGGAGGTTTTATTAAATAAATCAAACCCTATTTGATTAAATAACTTTGGTCCATTTTATTTAATTAATGAATGGATCCTAAAAAGATTAAAAATTACTATTTTATTTTGAACTTTGGTTTATGTGTTAAACATAACCAAAATTCAAATGAAAAGTATGGTGATTGTTTGAATTGATTTGATTGTTGATTTATTGTTTGAATTTTCAAAACAGAATTTAGAATCAGAAAAAGAAAAACATTTAGAAGGAAAAAAATAGAAACAGGCAGCAGCCCAGTCGGCAAGCCCAACAAGGCCCAGTACCAGCCCAGCTTTCCTTACCCCAAAAGAAAACGATTCGCACTCATTTCTGAACCCGCGCTATCACTGACTGGTGGACCTCCTTTCCTTCTCGCTTCCTCACTAACGACAGGACCCCACCTCTCCTGTTCATCCTCCTCACGCGCGCGACTTCTTCTCCCCAAACCTCGTCGTCGTTTCTGCTGTTGAATGCGCGCTTGATTCCTCCTTAACCACGCATTGATTCAGCCCGTGACTGCGTGCACTTAAGCGCCTCTCCTCCCTTTATCATTCCCCTCAAATGCCAACTCCACATCGCCACCAGGCTGCTCGGAATCATCTCCAAACCGTCACCGTCTCCGACGCTCTCCGGCGAAAATTCCGGCCACCACCACTAGCCCCACTGCCACCAGAGCACACTATCTTGCTCGCCATCGTCTCCTGCATCTGCCAGTACCTTTCCCTCACTCGCGAGTGCTCTGCAACGACGACTTCGTCTTCGAGAACGACTCCGTCGTCCGCTGCAACTCCGACGAGATCCCTAGGTAGTATCCGACCGCCCCTTTCCCTCGCGTTGATGCTCCCGCACGCTCCTCACTCTCCTGCACCTAATTACGCCCTCTGTTTGCCTCCGCGTGATCTACAGCGTCACCTCCAACCACGAACAGGACCGCCCGACGCCGTTCTCCACTCCGGCGAGCAATTGCTGCTGTCCCTGAGCGCACCTTGCCGAGCCGACCGTACGTTGAGCTTCCCCAGGCTTCTGCGAACACGGTGAGACTACTCCCTCCCTCTCTCGCTTCCTGTATCGCCGGCGCCGCCACCGTCTGGCCGCTCCGCCGCCAATAACCACCGCAGCGCCGCCCATCTATGGCTGGCACGCTGTACACCGTAGGATTTTGATCCGACGCTCACGATAGATCCACTTATCAGCGAAAGGGTACGCAGCCAGTGCCGTGCGATGCAAATTGATCCAACGGCCTACAGCACGTGATCCACCCGAACCGGTACCAGCGAATAGGAAAGCGACGCGTGGCCAGACTTTGTTTAGAACTGAATTTGAAATCTGATTAGAATGTGATTTTGAAAACACTATAACTTTTGATCCACATGTCCAAAAATTAAAAACTTTATATCGTTGGAATCAGTGGAACAAGCCCTAGCCAACCATGCCATTTTTTTAGTAAATAGTATCTGTGAGATTGTTTGTTTTTGTAGAAACATTTGTATGCTTGTTTAGATTAGAAAAATTGTTCAAAAATGTTTTAAAGGTTGAAATCTTTGCAAATTAGTTTGTGGTGAACCTACTGACCCTAGGAACCAACCAATGGTTTTGAAAATGGATTTGGTAAAGTTTAGGATGGATTAATTGGTTTAGTCCATTTCTAGCCAAATAAAAATAATGGTTTTTGTTATGAAAATGTTTTTGGAATAAAAACTTTTGGAAAATGTTTTGGATCAAACCTACTGACCCTAAACACCAAGTTTTTAGAAACAACAACTTATTTGGTGAACAACCTAAAGTTGTTGCTTTGATAAAAATATTTTCCACCACATAAAATAATGATTGGATTTAAAAATGGTTTATGGACAAAACCCTTTTGCAAATAACTTTGCCACTTTGGTAAATGACCACTTTGAACCTTACCAAGTTTATAATCCTAGTGGAGACCATCTTTGCAAATATAACCATCTTTTGCATGCTTGCATGCATGACTTAGATTCCATTGTTTTATGTGTGTGAAATGTTTGATTGATTATTGGTTGGGAATGCTTGTTGATATTGTGTTTGCTTGATTGATTGTAGTGAAGTTAGAAAAGTGTGAGACTAACAAGATCAAGGAGTGAACCATCATCCCCTACCAAAAAGGCAAGTGACACTATCATCTAAAGTCCTACTATTTTCATTATACTTAGTGGATTTTGAAAACATGCATGAAAAGAATTTCTATACTTATGCTATGCTAAATCCTAATAGGATACCCTATACATTCCTTAGTGAAAACATTGTAGTTGTTACATGCTTAGCCATGCTATATTTTGAAAAGAGTTACATGTTGAGATTTTATGAAGTTGAGAAAAGGACTTGTGTTTTTATATAATAAAACAAGGACTCAATGAACCACCTGGGTGGACAAGGATACTTTGAGTTTTGGAGAAGGTGGCAATAAAAGGAACCATGTCTATGGCAATCTCTTTGTGTTGTGCTCCAAAGGAAACCACCCAGGAAACTTAGAGATTGAACATGTTTCTCCAATTGTGGCTTTCGTGTGCAACCACATGCTATTTATGGCTCTGGCTTAGTCAACTACATTGGGAAGACCCATGCATTGTCTTCAGGCTACTGGACATGAGGACCTGGAATCCTACATGGGTACTTGAAGACAAGCTAGCAATGGTGTATGGGAGGACCCTCTGGAAAGACTTCGTCACATTCTCAATCTGCCGGTACTCCATCTTGGTGAGCACTAATACAGTGGCCACTGGTGGCAGCAAGATGGGATTGTGACATGTGGGTAAAGTGTACTACTTCTGCAGAAGATAATAAAATCTAAGTACTTAGCCGTGTCCCCGGTTATGGACAATACTGAGCAACTAAAGTTTGAAGCTATGGGAAATCTCGACATTCTAATTTCTAAAAGAAAACTTTTAAAGACTTGATGCACTTGGGGTTACCAAGGAGCTCAAGGGATTTTTGACAAGGACTTGAACACTTGGGAATTTACCAAGGAGTTCAAGGGATTTTGAAAAGGAGTTTTTTTTTTGACAAAGGACCAAAACCATTTTTGAAAAGATAGGATAAATTATTGCTTTCTGCAAAGAAGCCTAAAACCCTACTTAGCCAATTATGCATGTAATGATAGGATCCACTTATATTCCACATAGTAGTGAAACTTGCCAATACAATTCAAATGTATTGACCCTTGTGGCTGTAACTTGTAATGTTGCAGGTTTGATTGATTTTAGTGAAGATTGATTGATTAGGATTACAAAGTCTACAACCAACATCTTCCTGTGGCACTTTGAAGATGAAGGACCCCATACTTATAGTTATTCCGCTGCAATGTAATGTAATAGACAAATGAGCTATGTAAGATGTAATAAAATTATGTTATTCCTGGTTATAAAGTTATATTATGACCTTTGTTTCTTGATATTACATCTTAACTGTGGATGCTAGCTATTGATCCAGGGACTAGCATTGTAAACACAGGGGACTCCACCTTATATTGTTTAAAGGTTGGGACACTCCCGCTACACTTCCGATGCCTTGAACTGCAAACTTGGCTTCAGCACCTCGTTCTTCGTAGTGGGCATCTCAGGCGAATTGATGGTATTCTTGATCTCCTGGTACTCCTGGGCGTGCATCACGGCTTCAGCGAAGAGCAGATACTTCGTCGCACTCCCGTGCCTTCCTCGGATTTCCTCGTACGGTGATTACGCCCTTTGGACCTAGAAGTTTGATCATGTTGTAGATGTAATAGGGACGGGCCATGAACGCCCAGTAAGCCGGACGTCCGAAGATGGCGTGGTAAGCACTTTTGAACGGTACCACCTCGAAGGAGAGTGGCTCGGTCCGGTAGTTATCCCGGGTTCCGAATGTCACGTACAGAGTGATCTCACCAAGAGAATCCGCCTGTCTCCCTGGTACGATGCTATGGAAAGTTACACTGCTGTAACTCAACTGGCTCTCATGCAGCTTCATGCGGCGGAGCGTTTCGATGTAGAGAATGTTGATGCTGCTCCCACTGTCCATGAGTGTTTTAGAAAACTCATAGCCATCAATAAGAGGATTGACGACCAGAGGGTACTTTCCCCGACGATGTGTTTTCCTCGGGTGATCTGACCGATCAAAGGTGATGGTTACCTCTGACCAGTCCAGGAACTGTGGAACAGTCAGAACCGTGGCATTAAGCTCGCGAAGAACCGCCTTCTTTTCCTTGGTAGGTTGGGATCCAAGGAACCAGACGTATGCGTCTTTCTTAGTCGGAAAATTTTTCTGTCCATCCGACTTGGGTTCTGCGGCGGCTTCCGCCTCTTCCATGTCAGAATCTTCCTTGGGCTGAATTTTTCTTTCCTTTTCGTCGCTTGACTCTGTAGCCAGCGGATTCGACATTTGTGTGGGTAGATCCTCCGTTACTATCCAAGTGGTGGACACAGGGATTGTTGGCAATATCAGCCCAGGTATAGGTTCTTCTGGGTTGCTGGTCTCCTCTGCCCTAGATTCCGGAAGTTCCCCGGACTCTACCCCGTCCGCCTCCGCGCCCTCCTCATCCTCCAGATCCGAACGTTGCATTGACAATTGCGTTGTTCGGAGCCGGCTTTTCGTCCGAGGTGTTCTTGCGCTTCTGAGTTTGTTTTGGCTATTTGGCTGCATTGGGATTGGCCAGAATATTTAGCAGCCCATCTGGATCATCATCGGCATCAGCATATTTGCTTGTCGTCTCTATCATTTCTCCCAAATCTGTGACATGGTCACGCTTCAGCCTATGACATAAAAGTGTGACTGGAAGTCCTGCAATAAAAGCTTCTATTGTAGTTTGCTCGTTTACTCTTTCGCAGGAGTTCTTCGTATCGATCCAGCGCCCAAGGTAATCCTGGCAGGTTTCTCCGGGCCTTTGGGTGCAACGCTGCAAGTCTCCGACTGTGCAGGGCCTCTTGTATGTTCCCTCAAAGTTTGAAAAGGACGCAGTTTGCATATCATACCAGTTGTGAATTGAATTCTCTGGCAGTTCATTGAGCCATGATCGAGCCGTCATCCTCGGCATAAGTGGGAGATATCGGACTGCGACCAGGCTGTTTCCTCCTTTGGCGATGCAGCAAGCCTGGAAAAAATCCTGGAGCCAGGTATCTGGTCGAGCTTCACCATCGTAGGGTTAAATGTGTTTGGCGATGCCAAAGTCAACCGGAAATCTTGTTTAATGTATACGTGGTCCAAAGCATTTGGGCCCCACATACACATCTTCTTCCTTTTACTGTCGTGCTTCTATGTTTGATTCAGTGCGGTGGCGAGCGTCATTTGGCGAGAGAGATCAGTGCCTTGGAGGTTCGCGGCTTCTGCGCGGTGGAGTCGAATTTCTGCTTCTCCTCTCACCATTGCCGCCTCTGCCCCTGCGGCTTCCATGGCTCCGACGTGATCCTTCATGGTCGCTGCTGGGAGGCGATGGTGGCACTGGTGGGTTATTTCCAGCTAGGTTTCTTGGTGGTGGCGATGGAGCCTCATTATGCTGACTCCGATGCCTGTTTCTTTGGGCACCATCCCTACTAGATTCAGGACGATGCGGATCATCTCTTCGTCCGACATTACCAGCCGGACGGCTCGGTGGAGGCATCCTTAGCCGATCTTGCTCCTCTCGGTGACGGCGTGGTTCCGGGTCTTCTCTGTAGCGATTATTTTGCCAACGATGGTCTTGATGGGGGACCATTGCCCTGATGGCATCTTCGGCCGCAGCCGGAATAACTCTTGCCTAGTCACGTGTCGGCCTGCGAGAGTGGTTGTTTGAGCCGGTTCTTAAATTTTCTTCTTCTCCAAGGGGACGATAGCGCTGAATCATATCCCTGCGGAGCCTTGCATCAGCACTTTGGTCGGTGCCGATGTGGCAAAACTCAGACTTTGAGGCCAGCTTGCCACTGAATGACGCGGTCGTCTTCTGCTGCTTTAATCCTTTGTCCAGCAACGCAATGCACTGCTGGACCTGCTATGGGGAAGGATTGTTGGCGAGGATGGCGCGAGCTGCAACAGCGTTTTCTAACGGTGTGATGTATACTCGGATCTTCTCTTCATCTTTTCCGTCGAATAGATCTTTGTGGATATCCGGATTCTTGGTAGCAAGAAACGGACCTCCCCTTGTCTTGTTTGGATGTCGCTAGAAATCTGACTGGTATCTGGCAAGATCACTGTCTAACTGCTGTCTCATCTCGACGAGGCGCGCAGCCTCTTCGAGTAGAAACAAGCGGTGCTTTTCTAGGTCCTCGGCCCTTTTCTCCAGCCTGTCCGGCGTAAGATTCGAAGCTGTTGGGATTGGAATAGTGAGAGCATCTCCATAAATTTCACGTGCACCCTTGGTGACAACGTGTCCATCCACATGAGGGTCGATCGGGGTGGTATTAATCGGATCTCCGTCCTGATTCTCCATCTCGATCTCTTCATCAACTTTTTCTTTGTTGGTTTCTTCGACGTCCGGCTCTACCGGTGTCGGATTTTTGTTGTTCTTATTCTTTGACTGCCCAGTAGCCTTGACGTGCGTACCGGTGGCAAAGACGGCTTTTGGTCCGGTACCGGGGGATAAACTTCCGTCGGTACTTTCCGTCAAGGTTGGCTTATGGATCTCGGAAGAGTCTCTGGTATCCATCTCATCCTACGAGGTGTAGCTTGTGTCCATGCCATCATATGGACTAGGAGAATTTTCCGGCTCACCTTGCGTTTTCTTGGAGAGGTGCTCTTGTTCATTCTCGTACATCTCTTTGTCGAAGTCTCGAAGTTCCTGTGGCGTGATTGACTCCGCTGGGGAGCCAGGTGAGTCAGCGTTTTCTCCGATTGCATCTAGAACCGAATCGCTACCATCCCCAGCATCGACAGAGTCGGATCTAGTGCTTATGTAGTACACGAAACAGTGCTTCTTCTTATTCATGTTCTTGATGTAGTGGCATGGCTAGGTTTCCACCTCTTCGACTTCAAAGTTCTCCATGATGCTGGTGATTGCTTCGTAGTCGATGTAGGGGCGCTTCATCATCTTCTCTATCCTGTGCTTCAAGGGTAGTTTTTCTGCTACGGCGTCTTGGACGATGGATCTGTAGCGAATGTATTCTTCATTCGTGTATCCGATCTCATCTAGGAGACCAGATCCGTATTTTTCTTCCGCCTCTCCTTCCACTACAGGAGTGGGTTGGGTGGGTTTGATTGTTTTCGGGATCTTGAACTCTTCCGCCTCTGCGGACAAAGTAGATCCGGATTTTTCTTCCGCCATGGTCATCACCTCAAGGGTGGGTTGGGCGGGTTCAGCGAAACCGAGATAGATATCGATCTCGCCGATGGACATGATCGTGTAGGTCGTCACAGTCTTTGAAGCCGGAATCCAAGTCTCGTGAGAAGGACGAGAGGGACATCAGTGGCGTAGACCACGCGACCCATGGCGATTGTTTTGCCGATTCCTGCACGCGCAGATTTCTCCTGGAACGATGCTACAAAGGTCACCTGCCCCACGGTGGGCGCCAATTGTCGTCCGAATGTCGACAAGTACGCCACAGGGGGTCCTAGTGGCGTTAGAAGGATGGGGTGTGAGACGTAGGATGTTCCAGGAGAGGTGAGCACAAGTTTACCCAAGTTCAAATCCGACTGCGGTGATCGGATCCTACTCCTGCTAGCAACCCAGTAATATATCGGCGTAAGCCGGATGTTACAGCGGATTACAAGAGAGGTTCGCCTGTGCGAGTTGGTTGTGGTTGTAGCTATTGAGTTGTGCCCAAAAGGCTCCCATAGGGCCGGTTTATATAGTCACCGGGGCCTAGGGTTACAGTAGAGACCTATCTGGCTATGTTACAGAGTCGGTAACTATGTACAACTTGGACTACAAGTAATACTACATGCCTAAGTCGGTAGCTCTTCTGGGCCTTGTTGTAGCCGGAACTGGCTCCTCCTCTTTCTCTGACTAGGCCGCCTGTGAAGCAAAGCTCTAACCCGTTGGTGGGCCACCCTGGTCAGCGAGTCCTGTGGGTATACCAGGAAAGTATATCCCCAACAAAAGTGTAAGTTTCATTGATCTTGGCCTTAAACATATAGGAATGATAAAGATCATACCACGATGCACAAGATAGTGATCAAGTGCAAGAATCATACCATACCACTTTTTGCATATGATGTTTGTTTGCATCTTATATTGCTTGGCTGGCGCTTTAGTAGCATTATAATATGATCCCTCATTTAAATATCAAGATAAATGTGTTCTTCCTTTAGTATACACCGTTAAGAAAGATTGTCATTTTGAGACACCATGTGATGATCAGGTGTGATAGACTCTACGTTCGCATACAACTGGTGTAAGATAGTTTTACACACAATAGTAAGGTTTTTACTTGGCGAGCCTAGCATGTATAGACATGGCCTCAGAACACGAACTGAAAGGTAAAACATGAGTTATATGGTTGGTATGATGGCCATCTAGATACTCTCCTTTGAAGCTACACAAATGCACATGATGACCGGTCTTGGTGTAGTGGATCTGGTTTATGTAATCACCAAAAATACATGAGGGATGTTGTTTTTGAGTAGGAGTTCATTTGTAATTTGGATTAGTTGAACTCAATCTATCATAAACTTAGCGTCAATAAATTTTGCAAATTCTGTTGTGGATGGCACCACCTAATTTTAATTTCAATGTGTTCATGGAGAAAGAGAAACTTGCAACGAATGGTAGCAACTTTACCAACTGGGCCCTGAACTTGAGGATTCCCCTCACTGCTGCACAAAATCAATATATGCTAGAAGCGCCGCTGGAGCCCCCACCACCTAATGATGCTCCTGACGAAGTAAAGAATGTTTACTTAAGTCGTCAGGAGGACCAAAACATGGTTCATTACAGCATATTGTATGGGCTAGAGCCGGAACTCCAAAAGCGTTTTGAGAATGGCAATGCCTTTTATACCATGGGTGAATTGAAAATGATTTTTAATACCCATGCTGTTGTGGAGAGTTATGATGCTTTAGAAAAGTTCTTTAGCTGCAAGGAGAACAACTTCGTTAATGATCACGTACTCAAAATGTCTAGGTACACTGATAAGCTTGTGTCCTTGGGAATAACGATTTCTATTGACTTAGGCATACATCGTGTTATCCAATCTCTACCACCAATCTACAAGAGCTTCTTAATAAACTATAACATGATGTGCATGAAGAAGACTCTCCCCGAGCTTCTGTATATGCTTAAGACTGCAGAAGTGGAGATTAGGAAAGAACATCAAGTGTCGATGATTAATAAAACCACCGGTTTCAAGGACAATAAGGGTAAACAAAAGGGTAACTTCAAGAAGGACGACAAAGCTGTTAGTGCGCCTCAGAAGAAGACCCGGGCTGACCCTAAGTCTGATATTGAGTGCTACTATTGTAAGGGGACTGGCCGCTAGAAGTGCAACTGCCCCCAATTATTTGACGGACAAGAAGGCCTGCAAGATGAACAAAGGTATATTTGATATACATATTATTGACGTGTACTTGACTAGTACTCGCAGTAGCACCTGGGTATTTGATACTGGATCGATTGCTATATATGTAACTCGAATTAGGGGCTGCGGAACAAGCGACCGCTAGCAAGGGATGATGTCACGATGCATATCGGCAATGGATCAAGATTTGATGAGATCACCGTTGGAATGTTGCATCTCCATTTACCGTCTGGAAAAGTTTTAAACCTAAATAATTGTTATTTGGTGTCTGCGTTGAGCATGAACATTGTATCCGGATCGTATTTATTGCAGGACGGTTATTACTTTAAATCCAAAAACAATGGTTGCTCGATTTATATGAATAATATCTTTTATGGTCATGCATCTATGATGAATGGTTTATTTCTTTTGAACCTTGATAGTAGTATTACACATATTCATAATGTAGATGCCAAAAGGATTAAACTTAATGATGATATATCTGCATATATGTGGCACAGCTGTCTAAGTCATATTGGCATAAAATGCATGAAGAAACTCCATTTTGATGGACTTTTAGAATCACTTGATTTTGAATCATTTGATACATGCGAGCCGTGACTTGCGGGCAAGATGACTAGAACCCCGTTTTCTGGTACAATAGAGTGGACGACATATTTATTAGAAATCATACATACCGATGTATGTGGTCCAATGAGTGTGCCGGCACGAGGTGGATATCGTTATTTTGTTACTTTCACGGATGATTTGAATAGATATGGGTATATCTATTTGATAAAACATAAGTCCGAAACCTTTGAAAAGTTCAAGGAATTTCAGAGTGAAGTAGAAAATCATCGTAATAGAAAGATTAAATTTCTGCAATCTAATTGTGGGGGTGAGTATCTAAGTTACGAGTTTGGCACACACACGAGAGAGTGTGGGATAGTTTCACAACTCACGCCTGCCGGAACACCACAGTGTAATGGTGTATCAGAGCGTCGTAATCGTACCTTATTAGATATGGTACAATCTATGATGTCTATAAATGACTTGCCACTTTCATTTTTGGGGTTATGCACTAGAAACCACCGCATTCACTTTAAATAGGGCACTGTCTAAATCCGTTGAAACGACACCGTATGAATTGTTCTTTGAAAACAAACCAAAGTTGTCATTTCTAAAAGTTTGGGGATGCGATGTTTATGTGAAAAAACTCCAGCCTGATAAACTCAAACCTAAAACAAAAAAATGCGTCTTCATAGGATACCCTAAAGAAACAATTGGGTATTCCCTCTATCACAGATCTGAGGGCAAGGTTTTTGTTGCCAAGAATGGATCCTTTCTAGAGAAGGAGTTTCTCGCGAAAGGTGTCAGTAGTCGGAAGGTAGAACTCGAAGAGATATTTGAACCTTGTCTACATGAAACGGCGAGTGGCACAGCACCAGAAGTTGTTCTGGAGTTGACTGAAGCAAGCATCCCGCAGTTGGAATCTCCACTTTGATGAGGTGATCAAAAGTTTGGATTTGCCCAAACTTATAGAGAAGCTTGTATTTACAATAAAGTGAGTGGGAGCTCTGTGGTATTTCTTATATTATACGTGGATGATATATTATTGATTGGAAATGATATAGATCTTTTAAATATTATGTCTTCAAAAGTTCCTGAAGGGTTCGCAACATAGAAAACAAAAAAAATCCTACGATGGGAACAACTATGTACCAAGATCTATCTACTAGATACAAACAACGGGCGGATGTATATCCGTAGAGAACATACCCTTGAAGACCGACTAAGCTTAACGAGTCAAACTCGTGGTTGATGTAAACGATCTCTTGCCGATCTCAAGATCGAGAGGAAGTTCTAGCGCCGCAAATCAGCAGCGCATCCGTGCTCGCACACACGTACGAGGCACCGAGCAACCTCCGCCTCCTCGCTCCAGCGATGCAGCGGAAGCACAACTCTTTCTTGCCGAATAGCCACTGGGAACATGTATCTCGCTACTTCGAGACCATGGGGGATAAATACTAGAGGGGGAGAGAGATCCTTCACGAGGAGGTGTGAGTGAGAGAGATGAGAGGTAGCTCCTTTTATAGGAGGAGGGGGGGCACCCAAGGGGGGTGGCCGCCGGCCCCTCCCCTCCTTCATTCATGTGGGTGGACACTCCACTCACTCAAATGCCTTTCAATTCCCTCCACTCAAAATCCCACTCAAATTCCCATTAAATTTCCACCAAATTTAATGCAAACTCTCATTAAATAAAACTCCTTTTATTTATTCAGAATTTTGTCAATTACTTTAATGAAAAACATTCACATATAACCCCTTGCTAGTATTTCATTTCACATGCAAAAACACTTTCTGCAATTTCATCCGAAAACCTGTTTTGGTATCTAGTGAAATAAATTCCCGCGCTTGTTATTCTTTCCGGCATGAAACTTTTGCTCCAATTGCGTGTCGGTGTTACTTAAGTGTGCCACCCTACGGTTCACGAATAATGCGGACATGATCGAGACCCTTCTCTGATCAATAATCAGAAGCGGGATCTGGAGACCCATACTGACTCCCACACATTCAACGATGACTTTCTTGTGATCGTCAAAACCTTTTACGCTAGTATCTTAATCCCTTTGTTTCGCTATATATTACATGTCCGATATTCGATCATCGGTATCTCCATACCTAGTTTGATCTCGTTACTGACATGTACTCTTTTCTTGTTCCCGTGATATAACATTCTAGTGATCAAATCACTTGCTTGCAAGCTAATCAATGTGATATCACCGAGAGAGCCCAGAGCATATCTATCCGTCATCGGGATGAACAAATTCCACTCTCGATCCATGGGCCTCAACATAACACTTTAGTAGTTCTGAACCCATCTTTATAATCACCCAGTTACGGTGTGACATTTGATGTTATCAAGAAACTCTTTTGGTGTTAGTGATTGACATGATCTCATGGTCTAAGGATTAGGATCACTTCGTAAGTTGTTATAGCAATATAAACTCATTGAGTTTGATAGTATTTCTATACTTCGGATGAATGTTCATCACATCATTACACTAATGTTGTGACCTCGTTATTAACAACATCCAATGTCTATGATCAGGAAACCTTGATCATCTTGTTAATCAACGAGCTAGTTTATGAGAGAGGCATAACTAGGAACTTTCTGTTTGTTTATTAAACACACATGTAGTAATGTTTCCATATTAATACAATTATAGCATGCAAAATAAACATCTATCATATATTTGGAATACACATAATAAACACTTTATTATTGCCTCTCAGGACATATTCCCTTCATTATCCCACTTGCACTAGAGACAATAATCTAGTTACATAGTGATAAATCTAACACCCATGGAGTTCTGGTGTTGATCATGTTTTGCTCTGGGGAGAGTTTTAGTCAATGGGTCTGCTACATTGAGATCCGTATGTACTTTACAAATCTTTATATCTCCATCCTTGACATGTTCACGGATGGAGTGAAACCGACGCTTAATATGCTTGGAATACTTGTGAGACCTTGGTTCTTTGGCATTATCAATGGCACCATTGTTGTCACAATAGATCACCATTGGGTCCAACGCGCTCGCAACCACACCTAGTTTGGATATGAAATCCTTCATCCAATCTGCTTCCTGAGCCGCTTCCGAAGCAACAACGTATTCGACCTCCGTTGTTAATCCTGCCACCATAGGTTGTTTGGAACTCCTCCAACTAACCGCTCCACCATTCATGAGAAATACGTATCCGTATTGAGACTTAAAGTCATCTGGATCGGTGTCAAAGCTAGCATCGACATAACACTTAGCGACGAGCTCTTCTTCACCTCCGTATACAAGAAACATATCCTTAGTTCTTCGCAAGTACTTAAGGATATTCTTGACTGCTATCCAGTGTTCCGAACCTGGATCCGATTGGTACCTACTAGTCAAACTAATAGCATGTGCTACATCCGGTCTTGTACATAGCATGGCGTACATTATAGAGCCTATGGCTGAAGCATAGGGGACTTTGTCCATTATTTCTCTTTCTTCCGCCGTAGCCGGACTTTGAGTCTTACTCAATGTCTTGCCTTGCAACATAGGTAAGAACCCCTTCAAACTTTCGTCCACTTTAAACTTCTTTAAAATCTTATCAAGGTATGTACTTTGTGATAGCCCTATTAGGCGCCTAGATCTATCTCTATAGATCTTTATGCCTAATATGTATGACTCTTCACCTAGGTCCTTCATTGAAAATTTGCTGTTTAGATAACTCTTAACACTGTTTAAAAGATCTATATCATTTCCGATCAATAATATTTCATCCACAAATAATATCATAAATGCCACATCGCTCCCACTCACTTTCTTGTAAATACAAGCTTCTCCATAAGTTTGGACAAATCCAAACTCTTTAATCACCTCATCAAAGCGGAGATTCCAACTTCGTGATGCTTGCTTCAGTCCATAGATGGATCGCTGAAGCTTGCAGACCTTGTTAGCATCCTTAGGATCGACAAAACCCTTTGGTTGTATCATATATAACTCTCCTTCAATATTACAATTGAGGAACACGGTTTTGACATCCATCTGCCATATCACATAATCGAAATATGCAGCAATTGCTAACATAATCCTAACTGATTTTAGCATCGCTATGGGAGAGAATGTCTGATCATAGTCAACTCCTTGAATTTGTCGAAACCCCTTTGCGACAAGTCGAGCTTTATAGACGGTCACATTACCATCAGCATTAGTTTTTCTTTTGAAAATCCATTTATTCTCCACGGCCTTTCGGTCGTGAGGTAAGTCCACCAAGTTCCAAACTTGATTTTCATACATGGATTCCATCTCGGATTTCATGGCTTCTAACCATTTGTTGGAATCTGGGATCATCATCGCTTCTTCATACGTTGCAGGGTCATCATTTTCATCAACCATGAAAATCAATACAGGGTTTCCGTACAGCTCGGGAGCTGCACGCGTCCTGCTAGACCTGCGAGGTTCGGTAGTACTCTCTTTCGGAGTTTCATGATCATTATCATTAGTTCCCTCTTCAACTGGTGAAGCCAACTCCAGAACGACTTCCGGTGCTGCGCTACTCGCCATACTTTGAAGAGAAGGTTCAATAAACTCTTCGAGTTCTACCTTCCAACTACTCACACCTTTTGCGAGAAACTCTTTCTCTAAAAAGGATCCATTCTTGGCAACAAAAACCTTGCCCTCGGATCTGTGATAGAAGGAATACCCAATAGTTTCCTTAGGGTATCCTATGAAGACGCATTTTTCCGCTTTGGGTTCGAGTTTATCCGGTTGAAGTTTCTTCACATAAACATCGCATCCCCAAACTTTAAGAAATGACATCTTAGGTTTTTTCCAAACCACAATTCATACGGTGTCTTTTCAACGGATTTAGATGGTGCCTGATTTAAAGTGAATGCAGCAGTTTCTAGTGCATAACCCCAAAATGATAACGGCATGTCCGTCAGAGACACCATAGATCGAACATATCCAATAAAGTACGATTACGATGTTCCGACACCATTTCGCTGTGGTGTTCTAGAAGGTGTGAGTTGTGAAAAAATTCCACACTCTTTCATATGAGTGCTAAACTCGTAAATTAGATACTCTCCTTCACGGTCGGACCGTAGAAATTTGATCTTTTATTACGATGATTTTCCACTTCATTATGAAATTCCTTGAACTTTTCAAAGGTTTTAGACTTGTGTTTCATCAAGTAGATATAACCGTATCTACTCAAATCATCCGTGAAAGTAAAAAAATAACGATATCCACCTCGCGCCGACAAACTCATTGGACCACATACATCAGAATGTATGATTTCCAATAAATCTGTCGCCCGTTCCATTAAACCGAAAAACGGCATTCTAGTCATCTTGCCCATAACGCATGGCTCACATGTATCAAATGATTCAAAATAAAGTGATTCCAAAAGTCCATCCGAATGGAGCTTCTTCATGCGTTTAACGCCAATATGACCTAGACGGCAGTGCCACATATATGCGGACATATCATCATTAAGTTTAATCCTTTTAGCATCAACATTATGAATACGTGTAACATTATTATCGAGATCCAACTGAAATAAATCATTCATCATCGGTGCATGATGGTGCCCACCACTTGTCGTGGGACGCTTCATTCGAAACCCCAAGAGCAAGGTATGAAGCAGCACAACAAGTTTCCCTCAGTAAGAAACCGAGGTTATGGAACCAGTAGGAGGAAGGAAACGTCACACAGGTGTTGCTAGCAACACGGAGACCTGCACAACACAAACTAAAGACTTTGCCCCAACGAATCAGTGAGGTTGTGTAAGATCCCTCCTTTATAAAGGAAAGGATCCCTGTGATTGCAATGCTAGTCTCTGGACCAATGCTAGCATCCACAGTTTAAGGTGAAGTACACAGAAACAAAGGTCATTATTACAAGTCATTCCAGAGACAAACATAGTCTTTTACAAACTCCATGGCCACAGGCCTAATACAAGAGTTCAAATATGTAATAAGATAAATAAGTCTTCATCTTCATGTGCCACAGGCAAGCATGTTGAGTGTATACTCATAACCCCTAATCACCATCAGAATAACCTGCAACATCACAAGTTACAGCCACAGTGGGTCAATACATTGGAATAATATTGACAAGTGATACCTTAGTAGAATATAGGTAGACTAGATACTATATGCATTTTGGCTAAGTGTAGCTTAGGCTTGCTTTGCTCAAAATAGGTTTTACCTATTAGTTGAAAAACACTAAGTTTTTCTTTGTCAAAATCTTTCCCAAGGAACCACCAATAGACATTGGGGAACCTTCACCCTTGTTCAACCACAAATTTTTACTTAGAAATTGGGATGAGGAGATTCTTGATAGCTTCCATGTCTTGATGCTCAAGTTGTCCAATACCAAGGACATGGCTAAGTACTTAGATTCTTCCATCTGCAGAGGTTGTGCACTTTCCCCACAAGACTTGATTTTCACCAAGACAGGACCTTTCAGAAGCCTCCCCTTATACCAAATGGACGCACTCCAACCTATCATCCCACTACCACCAACTGTCCAAATGGCTAAGTTATTGCAACCTATATGATCCAGGCAGAGCCCATAATGCCAAGTGGCTGCACTAGAAGCTTCTTAACATATGGCATGTCAAATACCTTTGTTCCTGGGTGGCTTTCCACAAGTTATATACACAAGGTAAACCATAGAAATGGGCCTTGTGTAACCACTCAACACAAACCATTCCTTCCATTCCACCCAGGTGTTTCATTCACTTAGTTTTTTTATTAAACAAAACACAAGTCCAAAGACTTAGAAATATTTTCTCATAGCATGAATATATGACCACCCTTGGTTCCTACTAGCTAGGCTAAGCATGGCATTGATAAGACTTAGAAATATTTCTAGCAATTCTACAACTACTAGGATTTCCCAAGCATAGCATATAGATCAAAATATCCATGCAAGACTAGCAAAATATTTCTAATGCATAGTTGAAAAACATAGGAATAAATCATGAAGCACCACTTGCCTTGGTAGTTTGGAGAGTAGCTACAATCTTCACAATCACAATCACTATTTGCACCAAAATCTACACATAGAATAATGGCACAAAATCACATATACAATTAATACAAGCAAAAACACATGAATGTATGAAATATGCCATGTGATGATTTTCTACACCAAACAAGACAAGTGCACTGTACTGAATCATAAACAAGTACAAAACAAGCTAAATAAACTTTATTTGAATAACAAAACATTTTCCAAATAATTACTATACTCAATTTATGCCTACAAATGTTTATGCAAAAACAACCATTTTAATAGAGGCAAAACTTTAAACACATTGCATAAACAGAAAGGTTTTTCTCTCCTGATTCCATTGATATAAAATTTGTCAAATTTGGACGTGGAAATCAAAAGTTATGAATTAAATAAGTTTAAACATCTAATAGATCTAATTCATATTTTTAAAACGAAACACATGCCACGCGGCAGCATCTGGTTGGACGGTACCGGTTAGGGCGGATCACGCTTGCGAGCCGTAAGATCTAAGTGACGATGCACGGCTCAAATTAAATCATACCGCTTCACCCTCTAATCTAATCCTAGCCTCTAGATCTGGATCCAACGATCCTCGATGCTCTGACCAAAGATTTGCGGCGCAAATGGCTGCTGGCGGCGGCGACGGCTCTGCCGGCGATGGATCAACGATTCTATGGAGGGCTGGGGACAGTGGTGATGCTTACCAGCGTCGCAAAGTTGCGAGGAAGCTCGAGATGTTGCTGGCGTGGACAGGGGCGCGTTGATGCGGCCGTAGGAACTCGTCGGAGTTGAGCGCAGCGTCGGGTGCTCGGTGACGAAGACGTTGGCGACGCTCTGGATCACCCTAGCATGAACCAGTTGTATCAGGGGGTGCGCAAGGCTATGGCTAACACTATTGGTTCAAGGAGAAGTCGAGGGGCGGTCGGGTTTTACCTCAATCGCTCGTCGGAGTCGAGCGACGTTTCTGATGTTTGCGGGCACGAACGGTGACGGCAACCTGGGTCACGAGAAAGCAAACAAAAGGCATCAGGGAACACGCAAGGACATGCTGGTCATGTTTGTTTGAACCAGAGACAGGGGGCGGGCGGAGCTCACCGGAATCGGTCGCCGGAGTGGTTCGGGACAGCGGTGGTGCGAGCTCGATTGTGGACAGCCTAGCGACGCTCTGTGGTTGGTGAGTGAGGGGAATGGAGCGGAGTGAGGAGGGGATCTTATAGCCGGAGCAGGGGCGTAGATCACGCTCGCATTCATCGCCAATTAAGTGGATTGAAATCGTGGCAGTGAAGGGGGAAGAAACGAGCGGCGACGGTGTCTGCGCGCGGGATTTGGGGAAGAAGGAGCTGGCGTGGAGAGGGTCCACTGATCAGTATCTGCGGGGTAAGTTTACGCGCGTGGAAGAGGGAGAGGGAAGGGGCTGCTCCAGGTGGGCTCGTGGGATGCTTCTGCTGCTGGGCCTGTTTGGTGGCGCCGGCCCTTTCCTTATTCTTTTATCTTTATGTTTTTCTAATTTGATTTTCAGGAACCAAAATCAAATAAATTCAAAAGCCATTTTAATTTAAATCTTTTCTGGATTTTTGTAGAGTGTAACCCTCATATTTTTGGGCATAAAACCATGTGGTTTCTCTGTACTAGCTTGGTCCCTTTGATTAAACAAAATAAATAGTGTCATAGCACTTGATTTGCATAAGTTTTGAAAATGGTTTTAAAACCATATTTGTTTTGTAAATTTTGGTGCAAGCACTAACATTCAACAAAAACAATCTGAGAGCAACAAATATTGGTTTTAAAACAATTATATTCTCAATTGAGAGTGGCATTTGATCAATAGTTGCTCACATAAAATAATGAGCACCAGATGCTCCTGTTTTTGAATTGGTTTTGAAAAGGAACCCTAAATGATCATAGATGCATGGATGATATGCATGAGTTTTGAAACATGATTTTAGGGATGTTATAGGTTGTCAAGCTCACCGGTTTGCTGTAACAAAGGATTAAGCGTATGGTGTGGAAGGTAATGGTTTGCATCAAGTAAACAGGTAACACTAGAAGATGTATCAATGGTAAAGATTGGACCGGGGTCCATAGTTCACTAGAGGTTCTCTCCTTAGATAAACAACATGGCATGAAGGGTAAACAAATTACAGCGGGGCAATTGACAGGAACTGAGCAAGGCATAACAATGCAATTACTAGCTAGAAAGATCCTATGAGGTTGATTGGGCAATACAACAATATACATAGACCGTCATCCAACTGCATATATGACTAGAAATCCACCTTCAGGTTATCATCCGAACCCCCTCTAGTATTAAGTTGCAAGCAACAGACAACTGCTTTAAGCAAAGTGTCTAAGGTAAACAGTCCACATGTTCCATGAACAAGAGACCGTTGTTTTCTCCCTAGTAGCAACAACACATCTACAACCGAAGAGATTTCTGTCACTTCCGTTGGAAACTAGAGGCATGAACCCACTATCGAGCATAAATACCCCCTCTTGGAGTCACTAGCAACTACTTGGCCAAGATAACCACTAGAAACGGAGAGCATGCAAGATCACAAACAACACAAACATGATAGAATCATAAAGATAAAACCATTAATCAAACCAACATCATAATCTCAATATCCATCGGATCCCTGCAAACACAACATGCATGATTACAAATAGATTAGATCTTGATCATGAACGGAGCTCACAAGATCTACACATGAAAGCACAAAGGAGGAGATACAACCATCTAGCTACTACATGGACCCATAGTCCAAGGTGGAACTACTCACGAATCATACTGGAGAGAAGACCTCCGGGATGATCTCCCCTCCGGCAGGGTGCCGGGAAGAGCTTCAGATCCCCCCGATCCAGGGACGATGGTGGCGGCGGCTACAGACGGTTTCGTGGATTTCTGATCGGGTTGTCAGGGTTTCTGCATCAGGGCTTCTTATAGACGAAGGGGCGAGACCGGGAGGCGGCCAGGGCCACCAAACCCTATCCAGGCGCAGGCCCACCTTCCCCCGCGCCTGGGGTGGGTCTGCCCCCCCCCCTGGCCGGCCCCTCCGGATCTCCTCTAGACTTCTTCTTCCCCACGGTAAGTAATTGATTTTGATGTTTGTCCCGTCCAATTCTGAGAATATTTCTTTACTAACTTTTTTGAAACCAAAAACAGTAGAAAACAGGCATCTGGCATTGTTGCAACTTGTTAATAGGTTAGTACCATAAAACATGTAAAAAGCACCTCAAAGTGTGGACAAGTAAAGCAAAGTAGACACTAAACAAGCACGAAGCATAAAAAATTATAGATACGTTTCCAATGTATCAGCATCCCCAAGCTTAACTCCTGCTCGTCCTCGAGTAGGTAAGTGATAAACAGAATAATTTTTGAGGTGACATGCACCCTCACAATAAAGATCCAACCATTTGCAAACATTGAAAGCTGGGATCAAAGAACTCTAAACATGTGCATGAAAGATGGAGTTCTAACAATAGGACATAGTAACTATGCATGCAACATGGCAAGCTACAAACAAAGATCATGAATAGTATGCATTGAAAAACGTTTGTTTGTTTCACATGTAGAAAACATAGCATAGTGGCAATCAGCTTGTCCCTCATAGAGTAGCAATTAAATGCATAGGACGCCTACAAAGTTCACAAGGGTGACTAGAAACAAATAGCACAAGAACAAGTAATATCACAATATGCATCAAATAATAAGCTTTGGAACACTGCACACAGAATGACAACCATGCTCTCTTAATGGTGCCTAAAGGTAGAAGGTGGAGACTCAATAATGGTGGAAGAAAGGCCTTTTTGTAAAGGAAGCAGGGATTACAAGTTTCAAAAAGAGCTTCCAAAAATTATGGTACTAGTTAGCTTTCAGCCCTCATTGCCCCTATCATAAGAATCTTGAAGTGGTTAAGGTTAAAGTGACAAAGCTGGAGTATATGCTTGACAAAGTATAAGTTGGCAATCTCAAGTCCCTTGAATATGAGGGATACACCTCATGGATACTCAACTTAGGGCCCATGCAAGTTCTTGTCACTGTAAGTATTTGCATATCATTGAGAACCGCCAACGGGGTACCCCTTGCACATGGTACAGGAGCTTTCCCATAACCAAAATGACAAGGCAAGCAGACAATGAGCATCTCAGCAATCTATTTCTTTAACATATGCATAGCTTTTTATTGAGGATGCTTCATAAATAGCTCACTATGGTGATGCTGCAAGTTTCCACCATGATTAGGCATGGCTTAGGCTAGCGGCCCAGGCGTTTCTCTAACACAGAATACAAACTCCATGGACTTACAAGTTCCCACTTCATTTCACACCGGTAACATCCATAGACAAAAGAACATGATATCAACGGAGTACAAAAGTACATGTGCAATGTTGAAAACGTTCCCCGTGATAGCACGGTTCTGCTAATTCCAACTTATAAGTGCAAGCATATACAACAAAGTTGTCACACTGGTTCAAGTTTATTAGGGGCAAAGAATATAAAGTGTGCCATCAAGTTCGTGAGGGCTTTAATCACTAAGTTTTCACATAACAAAATAGTTTTTAATTGGAAGATAGTTGAAACAAAGAATATACTTTGGAATGGTGTAACACACCATGCATAGGAATTTATAGTGGACACTTTGGAATAACTTGGTTTCTTGGGAGTTGGAAGCATGAGTAGAACTTACCCATACAAGTGGAGGCTAGCAAAAGACTGGGAGCAACCAACTAAGAGAGCAATAATGTCCATAATTATTCAATGCAACAAAGCAAACTAATCAAAGCAAAGAGTGGTACTACAAGTCAAGGACTAAATGATCATAGAGGATAATGGTGACTTGTCATAGTCATAACATGGTGTGAGCATGTGCCGAGTCAACCCAAGCAAAACATTAAAGGAGAATACCACAATATTATGCTTTTGCATGCTAAAACAACGCATAATTTCTTCAAGGCACACTAAGCAATCCCAATTGTTTGGAACAAGACATGGTACAACAATAATCACTAAGCATAATAGTAAAACAATACCTAGCATGTCATGCTAAAGTCTAACTCACAGTCAATGCAAGCTCCTCTTGCACTTCAAGCATGAACTTACTACTCCTTTCCAAACACTAAGCAAACTTATTTGCAAAACAACAAAGCGAGAACGGGGTTCCAAACTTATTTATTCAAAAAATAAACAAACTAAGCAAATAAAATGAAAACTAAGACGCTCCAACAACAACACAACTGTGCATGAAACAATAAAAATGAAGTGTCTAGACAGACCTTAGCTTTTTATTGATGAAGAAGGGGATGCCTTGGGCATCCCCAAGCTTTGATGCTTGTACCTCTTTGATATTTCTTGGGGTGACACCATGGTGGCATCCCCAAGCTTGAGCTTTTGTCCATTCTTCATCTCATTGCATCATTCTCTCTCTACACCTAATTTTTTTCCTTTATACAAAACTTCAAACAATCTTCATTAGCAACATTAGTGTATTCAAAAGATATTAAACCCCTGTCAAAGCTTTGGAACAGCAAGGATTTTCACTAAAAACACAAGCTACTGTAGTAACTTCTTAAAAAAAACTCAATTTACCTGAAGAGACCTAAAAAAGGAATCAATAAGAAGCAAATGCAAATAATGGCAGAAATCTGTCAAAACAGACCAGTAGGTAGAAACGAATTTTTTCAAACATCTTTTGTTGCTCAAATAAAAAAGTGTTGAACTAACGAAAGTTATCTAACATACTAGGAGATTTATTCGTAAATTTTGAGCACAATCCGAGTTAGAGAGCCTCCTCACGAATTTGTTTGGTGGAGGACAGAAATCTGTTTCCGGACAGCAGCTCCCGAAATCTTACTTCCCTCTTATTAGAGGTCATTCTTGACACAAAAAGCAAACAAAAAGGATAAGGAGAGGTTATTACATAAGTAATAACTTCCAAGACTCAAGGAAACTCTTGGGTTATCTCCCAACAAGTACTTTTCTTTAACGCCTTTAAGTTAGGCACAAGAAGCAAGAAGAATCAAGTATTTTCAAATGAGGAAGCATTAACATCCATACTTGCAAAATCTTCAATTATGAAAGGTATCTCATCCAAATGGGTTTTGGAGGATCCTTTCTCATCTCTCTTCGGTCTACTACCTTCATCAAAAAGATTTTCAGGGGCAATCCAATCAAAGTTCTTTTCAAAGGCTTCATGCATTCCAACAAGCTTAAAGGGTATGGGTATATTGAATTCCTTTCTAGGCTTAGTTTTATCAGAAATACCTACAACATCTACACTTGAACCTAGCATATTGAAACGTTCAAAAACTTTTTTGGCTTCCCTAGCAACATCTTGGAATTCTTTTGATAAAGTTTCAAGGATGAATTCCCTTTTTTCATCATTCTTTTCTTCTTTTAGTTTTAGAAACAAGAATTGCATGAAGGGGTTTAGGCTAACAAACCTAGCCTCCAGCATATGAAGTAAAGAAGCTGCAGCAATCTCATAATTATGAGCAAGTGGAGCAATAGGTGTGCTTAGGAAATCATTGTTGTTGGTGCTAGTGAAGTGACACAACTTGGTGTTCTCAGCAGAGTTCATTTTGGAAAAGGTGGGCAAGCCAAAAACAGCAGCAGCTAGAGCAGGAACTATTTTTTTTGTGTTTTTTGAATAAAGCAAGCAAACCAAACTAGACTAATTTTTTGGGGTTTTTTTGAAAAGAGGCAAGCAAAACCAAGCAAAAGAAACAAAGCAAACTAAAAACAAAGTAAAGAGAAAGGAAGTGAAGGACTCCCCTAGTGAAGACGTCCTTAGCCTCCCTGGCAACGGCGCTAGAATATAGCTTGATGGCGCCCACCACTTGTCATGGGACGCTTCGTTGGAAACCCCAAGAGCAAGGTATGAAGCAGCACAGCAGCAAGTTTCTCTCAGTAAGAAACCGAGGTTATCGAACCAGTAGGAGGAAGGAAACGTCACACGGGTGTTGCTAGCAACACGGAGACCTGCACAACACAAACTCAAGACTTTGCCCCAATGAATCAGTGAGGTTGTCAAGCTCACCGGTTTGCTGTAATAAAGGATTAAGCGTATGGTGTGGAAGGTAATGGTTTGTAGCAAGTAAACAGGTAACACTGGAAGATGTATCAATGGTAAAGATTGGACCGGGGTCCATAGTTCACTAGAGGTGCCCTCCTTAGATAAACAACATGGCATGAAGGGTAAACAAATTACAGCGGGGCAATTGACAGGAACTAAGCAAGGCATAACAATGCAATTACTAGCTATCAAGATCCTATGAAGTTGATTGGGCAATACAACATTATACATAGACTGTAATCCAACTGCATCTATGACTAGAAGTCCAGCTTCAGGTTATCATCCGAACCCCCTCCAGTATTAAGTTGCAAGCAACAGACAACTGCTTTAAGCAAAGTGTGTAAGGTAAACAATCCACATGTTCCATGAACAAGGGACCGTTGTTTTCTCCCTAGTAGCAACAACACATCTACAGTGGAAGAGATTTCTGTCACTTTCCTTGGAAACTAGAGGCATGAACCCACTATCGAGCATCAATACTCCCTCTTGGAGTCACTAGCAACTACTTGGCCAAGATAACCACTAGCAACAGAGAGCATGCAAGATCACAAACAACACATATATGATAGAATCATAAAGATAAAACCATTAATCAAACCAACATCATAATCTCAATATCCATCGGATCCCTGCAAACACAACATGCATGATTACAAATAGATTAGATCTTGATCATGAATGGAGCTCACAAGATCTATACATGAAAGCACAAAGGAGGAGATACAACCATCTAGCTACTACATGGACCCATAGTCCAAGATGGAACTACTCATGAATCATACCAGAGAGAAGGCCTCCGGGATGATCTCCCCTTCGGCAGGGTGCCGGGAAGAGCTTCAGATCCACCCAATCTAGGGATGATGGTGGCGGCGGCTATAGACGGTTTCGTGGATTTCTGATCGGGTTCTCAGGGTTTCTGCATCGAGGTCTTATTATAGGCGAAGGGGCGAGACCGGGAGGCGGCCAGGGCCACCAAACCCTAGCTAGGCGTAGGCCCACCTGCCCCCGCGCCTGGGGTGGGTCTGGCCACCTGGCCGGCCCCTCCGGCTCTCCTCTAGACTTCTTCTTCCCCACGGAAAGTAATTGACTTTGACGTTCGTCCCGTCCAATTCCGAGAATATTTCTTTACTAACTTTTCTGAAACCAAAAACAGCAGAAAACAGGCATATGGCACTGTTGCAACTTGTTAATAGGTTAGTACTAGAAAACATGTAAAAAGCACCTCAAAGTGTGGACAAGTAAAGCAAAGTAGATACTAAACAAGCATGGAGCATCAAAAATTATAGATACGTTTCCAACGTATCAGTGCATGACCATAAAAGATTTCATTCATATAAATAGAACAACCATTGTTCTCGGATTTAAATGAATAACCACTTCGCATCAAACACGATCCAGATACAATGTTCATGCTCAGTGCAGGCACCAGATAACAATTATTCAAGTTTATTACTAATCCCGACGGTAAGTGGAGAGGTAACATTTCGACGGCGATCACATCAACACTTGATCCATTGCCGACACACATCTTGACCTCACCCCTTTCTAGACGTCGCTTGTTCCACATCCCCTGATTCGAGTTACAAATATTAGCAACTGAACCGGTATCAAATACCCAGGTGCTACTGTGAGTACTAGTCAAGTACACATCAATAACATGTATATACAATATACCTTTTTTGCCTTGCCGGCCTTCTTGTATGCCAAATACTTGGGGCAGTTGCGCTTCCAGTGGTCAGTCCCCTTACAATAATAGCACTCGGTATCAGACTTAGGTCCAACTCGGGGCTTCTTTTCAGGAACGGCAACTGTCTTGCCACCCTTACTTCCCTTCTGTTTTCCCTTCTTGTGTTTCTTGAAACCAATGTTCTTATTTATCTTCAACACTTGATGTTCCTTATTTATCTCCACTTCTGCAGTTTTAAGCATTGACAGAATCTCGGGGAGAGACTTCTTCATGCCTTGCATATTATAGTTCATCACGAAGCTCTTATAGCTAGGTGGCAGAGACTGCAGAACACGATGGATGCCTAAGTCAATGGGAATCGACATTCCTAAGGACACAAGCTTATCGGCGTAACCCGACATCTTGAGTACATGCTCACTTACGGAGTTGTGCTCTTCCATCATGCAGCTAAAGAAATTTTCTGAAGCATTGTAGCTCTCTACAGCAGCATGTGTGTCGAAAATAATTTTCAACTCACCCATTGTATCAAATGCATTGCCGTTTGCGAAACGCTTTCAAAGTTCTGGCTCTAGCCCATACAATATGCCACAATGAACTAAGTTGTGGTCCTCCTGACGAGTCTGATAGACATTCTTCTCCTCGTCAGTGGCATCATCGAACGGTAGGGGGCCTAACGGCGCTTCTAGAACATATTGCTTTTGTGCAGCAGAGAGGAGAATCCTAAAATTCATGGCCCATTCGGTAAAGTTGCTACCGTTTGTTGCAAGTTTCTCTTTCTCCATGAACACATTGAAATTAAAAGCAGGTGGTGCCATCTACAACAGAATTTGTAAAGTTTAGACTAAGTTTATGATAGATTGAGTTCTACTAATCCACATTATGAATGAACTCCTCTTAAAAAACGACATCCCTCGTGCCTTTTTGGTGATTACATGAACCAAATCCACTACACCAAGTCCGATCATCACGTGAGTCGGTGTAGCTTCAAAGGCGAGCATCAAATGGGCATCATATCTACCATATGACCCATGTTTAACCTTTCGGTCCGTGTTCTGAGGCCATGTCTGTACATGCTAGGCTCGCCAAGTAAGAACCTTAGTATTCGCGTGTGTAACTGTCTTATACCCGTAATATGGTCGTGGATCCAAGAACACCCGATCATCACGTGATGTCTTGGAGCCACGAAACATAATCGATGCATACTTAAGGAAGAACACATTCTTATCTTGATAATTAAATGAGGGATCATCTTATTATGCTAATAAAACGCCAAACAAGCAATATAAGATGCAATCAAACATCACATGTTTGTAAGTGAAATGATATGGTTCCCGCATATGATCTCCATCATGTGCTCCTTAGTATGATCACTATCATACCTCTATGTGTAAGGCCAAGGTCTATGGAACTTACACGTTATGTGTGTTGTAAGAGTATCATCTCATACTTCTACTTACAACATCACCATATCATATCACTAGCCCAGCAACAATCTAAACTAGACGCCTCTAATTTATCCATGGAAAGTTTTACGTGGCTTAGGGCTTTCGAAGATAGAACTGTTCATACCTACGAACATGAACCACAACGAGGATAACCAAATTTTTGGCAACTCGTTGCAAATTAGATATTGACTATAGTAGGAGAGACAGACACCCGCTAGCCACTTATGCAAAACTAGTTGCATGTCAAGCGTGGAACATGTCTCATGTGCGAGGACATGTAAGGTTTGTCCGGGCCGCTTCATCCCACTATGCCACCAATATCCAAAATACAACTAAGAAGCAATAACATGATCATCATCACCCACATACTCATATGTGTACTACCCGTGTAAAGCATCTACGCATAGATCCGGCTCTGATACCACTAAAGGGTTCGTAGCATAGAAAACAAAAAATCCTACGATGGGAACAACTATGTAACAAGATCTATCTACTAGATACAAACAATGGGCGGATGTATATCCATAGAGAACATACCCTTGAAGACCGACTAAGCTTAACGAGTCAAACTCGTTGTTGATGTAAACGATCTCTTGCCGATCTCAAGATCGAGAGGAAGTCCTAGCGCCGCAAATAAGCAGTGCATTCGTGCTCGCACACACGTACGAGGCACCGAGCAACCTCCGCCTCCTCGCTCCAGCGATGCAGCGGAAGCACAACTCTTTCTTGCCGAATAGCCACCGGGAACATGTCTCTCACTACTCCGAGACCATGGGGGATAAATACTAGAGGAGAGAGAGGTCCTTCACGAGGAGGTGTGAGTGAGAGAGAGGAGAGGGAGCTCCTTTTATAGGAGGAGGGGGGCACCCAAGGGGGGTGGCCACCGGACCCTCCCCTCCTTCATTCATGTGGGTGGACACTCCACTCACTCAAATGCCTTTCAATTCCCTCCACTCAAAATCCCACTCAAATTCTCATTAAATTTCCACCAAATTTAATGCAAAATCTCATTAAATAAAACTCCTTTTATTTATTCAGAATTTTGTCAATTACTTTAATGACAAACATTCACATATAACCCCTTGCTAGTATTTAATTTCACATGCAAAAACACTTTCTGCAATTTCACCCAAAAACCTATTTCGGTACCTAATGAAATAAATTCCTGCGCTTGTTATTCTTTCCGGCATGAAACTTTTGCTCCAATTGGATGTCGGTGTCTCTTAAGTGTGCCAGCCTATGGTTCGCGAATAATGTGAACATGATCGAGACCCTTCTCCAATCAATAATCAGAAGTGGGGTCTGGAGACCCATACTGACTCCCACACATTCAACGATGACTTTCTTGTGATCGTCGGAACCTTTTACGCTAGTATCTTAATCCCTTTGTTTCACGATATATTACATGTCCGAGATTCGTTCATTGGTATCTACATACCTAGTTTTATCTCGTTACTAACATTTACTCTTTTCTCATTCCCGTGATATAACATTCTAGTGATCAAATCACTTGCTTGCAGCTAATCAATGTGATATCACCGAGACGGCCCAGAGCATATCTATCCGTCATCGGGATGAACAAATTCCACTCTTTATCCATGGGCCTCAACATAACACTTTAGTAGTTCTAAACCCATCTTTATAATCACCCAGTTATGGTGTGACGTTTGATGTTATCAAGAAACTCTTCCGGTGTTAGTGATTGACATGATCTCATGGTCTAAGTATTAGAATCACTTCGTAAGTTGTTATAGAAATATAAACTCAATGACTTTGATCGTATTGCTATACTTCGGATGAATGTTCATCACATCATTACACTAATGTTGTGACCTCGTTATTAACAACATACAATGTCTATGATCAGGAAACCTTGATCATCTTGTTAATCAACGAGCTAGTTTATGAGAGAGGCATAACTTGGAACTTTCTGTTTGTTTATTAAACACACATGTATTAATGTTTCCGTATTAATACAATTATAGCATGCAAAATAAACATCTATCATATACTTGGAATACACATAATAAACACTTTATTATTGCCTCTCAAGGCATATTCCCTTCAGTTCCGTAGGTGAAGCATCATACATACTAGGCATCAAAATCTATAGGATAGATCAAGACGCCTAATTGGGCTATCACAAAGTACATACCTTGACAAGATATTGAAGAAGTTTAGTATGGACGGAAGTAAGAAAGGGTTCTTACCTATGTTACAAGGCACAACATTGAGTAAGACTCAAAGTCCAGCTACAGCGGAATAAAGAGATATAATGGATAAGATCCCCTTAGGCTCTATAATGTATACCATGCTATGTACAAGACCAGATGTGGCACATGCTATTAGTTTGACTAGAAGGTACCAATCTGATCCAGATTCAGAACACTAGATAGCGGTCAAGAAGGTGAAGAAGAGCTCGTCGCTAAGTGTTATGTCGACGCTAGCTTTGACACGGATCCGGATGACTCTAAGTCTCAGTCCCGATACGTATTTATCATGAATGGAGCAACAGTTAGTTGGAGGAGCTCCAAACAACCTGTAGCGAAAGAGGACACTACTGAACCTCGCAGGTCAAGAGGGACACGTGCATCTCCTGAACTGTACAAAAATCCTGTCATGAATTTCATGGTTGATGGAAATGATAACCCTGCAACGTATAAGAAGCAATGATGATCCCGGATTCCAACAAATGGATAGAAGCCATGCAATCCGAAATGGAATCCATGTACGAAAACCAAGTTTGGACCTTGGTGGACTTACCTCACGACCGAAAGGCCGTTGAGTATAAATGGATTTTTAAGAAGAAAACTAACGCCGATGGTAATGTGACCATCTATAAAGCATGACTTGTCGCAAAGGGATTTCGATAAATTTAAGGAGTTGACTACGATAAGACTTTCTCTCCCGTAGCGATGCTAAAGTCGGTTAGGATTATGTTGGCAATTGATGTATTTTTCGATTATGAAATTTGGCAGATGGATGTCAAAATCGTGTTCCTCAATGGTAATATTGAACAAGAGTTGTATATGGTATGACCAAAGGTTTTTGTCGATCCTAAGGATGCTGGAAAGGTATACAACCTTCAGCGATCCATTTATGGACTGAAGCAATCATCCCGGAGTTGGAATCTCCGCTTTGATGAGGTGATCAAAGGGTTTGAATTTGCCCAAGCTTGTATTTACAATAAATTGAGTGGGAGATCTGTGGATTTTGTAATATTATATGTGGATGATATATTATTGATTGAAAATGATATAGATCTTTTAAATATTATATCTTCAAAAGTTCCGTAGGTGAAGCATCATACATATTGGGCATCAAAATCTATAGAGATAGATCAAGACGCCTAATTGGGCTATCACAAAGTACATACCTTGACAAGATATTGAAGAAGTTCAGTATGGACAGAAGTAAGAAAGAGTTCTTACCTATGTTACAAGGCACAACATTGAGTAAGACTCAAAGTCCCGCTACAGCGGAAGAAAGAGATATAATGGATAAGATCCCCTATGCCTCAGCCATAGGATCTATAATGTATATCATGTTGTGTACAAGACATGATGTGGAACATGCTATTAGTTTGACTAGAAGGTACAAATCTGATCCAGATTCATAACACTAGATAGCGGTCAACAATATTCTGAAGTACTCAAGAAGTACTAAAGATATGTTTCTCATGTAAGGAGGTGAAGAAGAGCTCATCGCTAAGTGTTATGTCGACGCGAGCTTTGACACCAATCCAGATGACTCTAAGTCTCAGTCCGGATACGTATTTATCATGAATGGAGCAACAGTTAGTTGGAGGAGCTCCAAACAACTTGTGGTGGCGGGATTAACAACGGAGGCGGAATATGTTGCAGCTTCAGAAGCAGCACAAGAAGAGGTTTGGATGAAGGAGTTCATAACGGAACTAGGTGTAGTTCCTAGTGCATTGGACCCAATGGTGATATATTGTGACAACAATAGAGCCATAGCCAACGCCAAGGAACCAAGGTCTCACAAGAGTTCCAAGCATATCAAGCGTCGTTTTCACTCCATCTGCGAGCATGTCAATGGTGGAGATATAAAGATTTGTACTGTACATACGAATCCGAATGTGGCAGATCCATTGACTAAAATTCTCCCTAGGGCAAAACATGATTAACACCACAACTCCATGGGTGTTAGATTCATCACTATGTAAACTAGATTATTGTCTGTAGTGCAAGTGGGAGACTGAAGGGAATATGCCCGAGAGGCAATAATAAGGTTGTTATTATCTTATTCAAAGTATATGATAGATGTTTATTTTGCATGTTATAATTGTGTTAATCGGAAACATTAATACATGTGCGTTTAATAAACAAATAAAGAGTTCCTAGTTATGCCTCTCATATAAACTAGCTCGTTGATTAACAAGATGATCAAGGTTTCTTGATCATGACATTGGATGTTAATAACAAGTCACAACATTGGTGGAATGATGTGATTAATATTCATCCAAAGTATAGTAATACAATTAAAGTCATTATGTTTATATTGCTATAACATCATACGAAGTAACCCCAATCCTTAAGACCATGAGATCATGTTAATTGCTAACACCGAAAGATTACTTTGATAACATCAAACGTCACACTATAACAAGGTGACTATAAAGGTGGGTTTGGGTACTCTAAAAGTGTTATGTTGATGCACATGGATCAAGAGTGGGATTTGTCCATCCCAATGACGGATAGATATACTCTGGGACCTCTAGGTAATATCACATTGACATAACTTGCAAGCAAGTGATAAGATCACTGGAATGTTATATCATGGGAACAAGAAAAGAGTACTTGTCCGCAACGAGATCAAACTAGGTATAGTTATACTGATGATCGAATCTCGGACATGTAATATATCGCGAAACAAAGGGATTTAGTTACAAGCGTTAAAGGTTCACATGATCACTAGAGTCATCATTGAATGTGTGGGAGTCACTATGGATCTCCAGGCCCCGCTGCTGATTATTAATCAAAGAGGGGTATCGATCATGTCTACATTATTCATGAACCATAGGGTGACACACTTAAGGGATATCGACACCATTTGGAGCAAATAAGATGCTAGATAAAGAATATCAAAGCGCTGGAGTTATTTCAATGGACACCGGAATTGTTTTGGGTGAAACTGCTGAAATTGGTTCTGCATATGATATTTAAATGTTCCAAGGGTTTTTATGTGAATGTTTTTTAATTAAAGTAATTAAAAAAATTCTGAATAAAATAAATAGAATGATTTTATTAATTAATATATGCATTAATTTTGGTGGAAAATTAATACATGTGAGTGAAATTTTGAGTGGATGGGTTTTTATGTGAGTGGGTGCTCCACCCACATGAATGAGGGAAGAGCTGGGGGAACCACCTTGGCCGCCGGCCATGGGAGGGGATGCCCCCCCCTATAAAAGGCACCCCTCCCTCCAGCTCACTCACACCTCGCAATGGATCTCTCACCCCCTCTAGAATATTCCCCATGGCCTCGGTATTGCGAGTTACATGTTTCTGGTGGATTTTTCTGAAAGGACTTGCTGCTTCCACTGCTTTGCTGGAGAAATGACGCAAAGGTTATTAGGGGTACCATACGTGTGTGCAATCACGGATGCACCACTCCTTTGCGGTGCTGGACTTGTGCTGGACTTCCTCATGATCTTGAGATCGGCATACGAACGACTACATCATCCATGATTTTAATCTCGTAACACTTTGTCGCTTTTCAAGGGTAAGTTCTACATGGATGTATATCCACCTGTTATTGTATCTAGGTAGATAGATCTTGGTGCTTTTATTTTTTCATATCGTAGGAAATTTTTTGTTTTCTATGCTGCGAACCCAACAACAAGCCTGCTCCTAGTACCGAGGATACGTACGATCAGGAAGTGTACGTTGATGAGGTGTTGAGCGATGTGGTTGACGTCAAGGCCGGCGGTACCACTAAGAAGAACAGGGTCAGAAGCCACGACTCGAAGTGGAGAATCGTTGGAGGACAAATGTTGTTGAGTGGAAGGCGGTGAGACTTGGACCCATCACCGGCGCTAACCAAATAGCCGGCAGGTACTACAAAAGGATCTATGATCAATTCAATGAAAAAGCCAATTTGGTGAGTTTGCAACATTCCACATGATCTGCACTGAGGGAGGCTTATCGCCTAGGTGGAACGTTGTCAAGAAGGAATGCAACAAGTTTCATGGTAACTATGAGACCATCGCTCGAAGTAAAGAGAGTGTCAAGACCATGGTTGACTATGTAAGTCGCTAATACTCTCATTCATATACCAATTAGATTCACTTTATTTTTGTGCATTGATCCGTGCTATGTTTGATAGTTGTGGAATGCCCTCAAGTTGTACAAGGCCGACAAATATGACAAGGACTTCCCTTCATGCATTTCTTCAAGAAGCTCCAAGGTTGCAAGAAGTGGGACAACATCCGCATCGCCCTTAAGGCCAACAAAGGGAAAGGGGACGATGTGTCGGACCTCTCCTAGGTCACCTCGGTCGGCCACCCAATCAGCAAAAAGAAGGCAAAGTTGTAGAGAAATGGCACCTCCTTACTAGCCGACATTGATGCTTCCATTGAAAGGATGATGTAGTCCTTCTCCAACAACAAAGAGAGGGATGATCGGAGCGATGCAATATGGAAGGACATATTGGTCAAGCAATATGACAAGCTAGAGATTCAAAAGGAGAAGGTTTAAGCCTCCAAGATGGAAGCCTAAGCCGACATGCTCAAGGTGATGAATGAGGCGTCACAATTTGCATTGTCCAAGATGAAGGAGGAGGCCAAAACCTGTCAGCATACATGTCGATGATGGATCCATTGGTGAAGGCATGACACGAGATGTACCGTGATCACATCGGCAAGGAGATGATGGTTGTAGCAGTGCCATTGTGCTCTAGCGCTCCTTCGGCGTTCACCCGCTGTTGAGACGGTGCTAGAGTTCCTCTGTGACGTCTCCCTCGTGCTAATCGGCTATCACAGGTCGAGGTATGTCACATCCCAAGATTTTCCAAATCTTGTAATGTGAAAAATAAATAAACAAAATAAATTATTGTTGAATTTTAGGGTGAAAAGAAACTTTTGTTTTTAAATGGAAATTAAAATCCCATCTTGAACAAACTTTGGTAAAGTTTGAATCTAACCAAATTCAAATCTAGAGAAATGCATTCCTCAATGAATGTATCTGGAAATTTAAAAACACTTGGAAAATAAATCCAAACCCTAAACCCTAATGGAATAAAATCATTTCCAAATTATCTCCAAGCCTATGGATTTGATCAATATAAATTTTTTCCAACAA
Organism: Avena sativa; assembly: GCA_916181665.1. NCBI lineage: Eukaryota > Viridiplantae > Streptophyta > Magnoliopsida > Poales > Poaceae > Avena > Avena sativa. The sequence goes on from OV702283.1 coordinate 426,433,072, forward strand.
ACATTTACAAATGATCAAGAAAGATAAATAGAAATATATTAAAACCCTATAAATTGGTTTCACTTAATTTGGAACCATAAATAAAATCTTATGAATTTAATTAAGATAAGGAAAAGTAATTTCCAAAGCTAATAAAGCACTTATCTAAAATCCATACAAATTGGTGAGCAAATAATCCTAAAGATATTTAAAAGGATAAATAAATATCAAATAAGATTTTACAAATTGGAATCACCAAGTTTGGATCTCTAAATAAAAAGATAAGAATTTTATAAGATGAAGAAAGAAATATTAAATAAGGAATATTTAAAGACCAAATTAAATCTTGGCCAAGACCATAAGCAAATGTAATGAATCTAATCCAAATTCAAATCCAAATAAAATAAAAAAGGATAAAAGAATTTCCAAAATAAAGTAAGATGGCATTAATCAAATTGAATAAAGACAAAATCCCTATTAGAAATGGTTAGGTAAATCTTGAGAAAATAGTATTTTGGAATTTACCCAAGTGAAATAAAATTTGTTTAATTAACTTAAATAAAATAAAACTTCCAAATAAAATTTAGGGAATCAAAACTATATTTAATTCCATTGGAATTAAAACAAATGCCCAATTCAAATGATTAATAAATCATATTAAAAATTATTCCAAATAATTCAAAGTGAACTATTTTGACACCCTATTAATCAAATAAAAACCTACTGAAAAGATTTGGAAGGTTTTTAGAAATTTAAATGGTGTTTGAAATTATTATTAAATCTTATTTGATTTAAAACTAGAGCCTATTTTGAATAATTAAAATACCTTAAAAAGAATAAATAAATTATTCAAAAATGATTTCAGAATGTTTTATTAATCAGTGTTTGAAGCTACACAAAATTTGACAAGGGTTTGAATTCAAATGGATGCTTGAAATGATTAAATAAAACCAAAACAGAATAAAAGAAATGGAAAAAGAAAAATGAATCTGGATTAAAAAAAAATGAAGACCAGTCAGCCCAACAAGCCCTAGGCCCAGCAACCAGCCCACCCGGAATTTTCATCCCTCTCTGTTATTCTTTTCACATCGGCCAGCGTACCCCCCAACCCACTGACAAAAGGGACCCACCTGCCAACTCAGCTCGTCGTCTCCACGCGACCCGTTCCCCTCTCTCCCTCGCTGTCGTTTTCTGCTATTAATACCTCGCGTCAATTCGCGTTAATGGCCGCATAATTTCCGCCTGGGACCTTGCCTTCTTAGTCGCCTCGCCCTCCTCCTCATTTTCCCTCAGACCCCACGCCCTGAACGCCACCAGGCTGCTGCAATTGCGCGCTCGAACCTCCTCTGCCCGAAGACACTCCGGCGACGATTCCGGTAGCACCAGTCACCACCTAGCCCCCTCGACCAATCTCACTTGCTCCCCAGACCCTGGCGCATCTCCCCGTAGCACACGCTCATCCCCGCGCGCCCCAGAGCCTCGACAACAACGACCACAGCACCACGCCGCCATCTGTCACTGCTCCGACGAGCACTGCTGGTAAGACCAAACCTCCCCTCTCCCTCACTTTCACACGCGCATACTCGCCATGACCCTACGCATCTAACACCACCTTTATTTCTCTCTGGCGTGCACCGTAGCCTCGCCACCGTCTTCAACAGAGAGCACCCGACGACAGCAAGAACTCCGGCGAGGAATTCCGATCAACCTTGTGCGCCCCTTCGCCAACCACGAGCACGTTGAGCTCCATCACGTCTCGGAGAACACAGTGATCATACCCTCCCTTCCCCTAGCTTTCTGGAATAGCCAGAGCGCCGCTGTCCGAGCGTCGCCGCCGCCAGCCACCGTCGAGCGCCGCTAGCTTTTGGTCACATGCTCTGAACCGCTAGATCTTGATCTGACGGATGCGATAGAACGAGAGCGAAAGGGTAAGTAGCAACCTAAGACACACGATATGTTTAGATCCAACGCACCTGAGAGTGCGATCCGGCCGAAGCAGTACCGACGAGTAGAAACGCGCCGCGTGTCACAGAGTCTGATTTTAAAACAGATTTGATCTATTAGATGCTAGATTTTGTAAAATCTATAACTTTTGATCTACACGTCCAAATTTTGCAAATTTTATATCAATGGATTCAGCAAGACAAGCCCTAGCCAACCATGCACTTTGTTTAGTAAAAAGCTTATGTTAAATTGATTGTTTTTGCAGAAACTTGTGTATGCATGCTTAGGATATAAAAATTGTTCTAAAATGATTTTGAGGATAAAATCTTTGGAAAATGGTTTGTTTTGAACCTACTGACCTTAGGAATCAATTGGTGGTTTCAAAAATGTATTTGGTGAAGCAAAAGAATGAATCTTGGATTTAAACCATTTCTAGTCAAATAAAAATATGGTTAATTATTAAAAATGGTTTTGGAAGAAAACCTTTGGGAAATGTTTTTTTTTAAATCTTTGACCCCAAACACCAAGTTTTATTATTTGAAAATGTTTTTGGTGAACCCTATAAAAATTATTACTTTGCTAAAGGCATTTTCAACCACATGAAATAATGATTTGGTTTAAAAATGGTTTAGAGATAGAATCTTTTGCAAATGGATTTGCCACTTTATAAAATGACCAATAGGTGTTACCAAATGTTCATAACTTATCAGAAACCACTTTTACAAATAAAACAATCTTTTGCATGCTTGCATGCATTGTTTTGCTTCTACTATTTTATGTGAATTGCTTGAATGGTAGATTGAATTATTGTTTGCTTGATTGAATTGTAGTGAATTGAAGTGAGTGAACATTGCAAAGATCAAGGAGTGAACTTATACTCTCTACCAACAAGGCAAGTGATGCTTCATACTTTTGTCCCATTATTTTCACTATGCATTAGTGATATTTCTAAGTAGGACTTGCATGGAATTTTGCTAAGTATAAACTATGCTATGGGAAATCCTAGTAGATGAAAACTTAGTAGAAATTTCCTAAGTTAAGATCCCTATTACTATCATGCTTAGCTTAGCTAGTAGAAAACAAGGGTGGAATATATATTCATGCTATGGAAAAATTTCTAAGTCTGAGGACTTGTGTTTTGTTTAATAAAACAACTAAGTTAATGAATCACCTGGGTGGAATGGAAGGAATGGTTTGTGTTGAGTGGTTACACAAGGCCAGGGGACTGGTGAACCTTGTGTATCTCACTTGTGGATGGTCACCCAGGAACAAATAGATTTGAGATGTCAAATGTTGAGAAGCTTCAAGTGCAGCCACTTGGCAATATGGGCTCTGCCTGGATCATATAGGTTGCAATAACTTAGCCAAATGGACAGTTGGTGGTAGGGGTTTGATAGGTTGTAACGCGTCAATTCTGGTCTAAGGGAAGGCTTCTGAAAGATCTTGTCTTGGTGAAACCAAGTCTTGTGGGGAAAGTGCACCACCTCTGCAGAGTGTAAAATCTAAGTACTTAGCCATGTCCCTGGTAAAGGACAATTTGAGCATCAAGACATGGAAGCTATCAAGAATCTCCTCATACAAATTTCTAAGTAAAAATCTTGTGGGTGAACAAGGGATTGAAGGATCACCAATTTCTATTGGGAGATGCCTTGGGAAAGATTTTTGTCAAGCAAAAACTTAGTGTTTTCAAATGATAAGGAAAATATATTTTGAGCAAAGCAAGCCTAAGCTCCACTTAGCCAAATGCATATAGATGATAGACTCCACTATACTACCATAGTATCACTTGCCAATACAATTCAAATGTATTGACCCTTGTGGCTGTAACTTGTTATGTTGCAGGTTTGTTTGATATTAGTGAAGGTTAATGATTAGGATTACAAGTCTACAACCAACATGTCTGCCTGTGGCACTTTGAAGATGAAGGACCCCATGCTATTGTTATATTCTGCTGCATTGTAATGAGATAGCCAAATGAGCTATGTAAGATGTAATAAATTATTTTATTCCTGGCTATAAAGTTGTATTATGACCTTTGTTTCTTGATATTACATCTTAACTGTGGATGCTAGCTATTGATCCAGGGACTAGCATTGTAAACACAGGGATCTCTACCTTATTAAAGGTTGGGAACCTTACAAGGTACCCCCTACTAGGTGCTCTCTGTTCCATCAGGGTGGTTGTCTTCTTCCTCTCTAACCCGATAAGCTCGGCTCCCATTTGGCCAAAGGTAAGTGCTTTCTTCTCCTTCCTCTCTCCCTCTCTCTATCTCTATCCTAGTTCTACTGCTGGCTTTCCCTATCTAGGGTTTACTATTCTAGTTCTATTAACGGGTATTTTAGGATTCTAGCATGTTCTAGAAGCTTATTGTAGATTGTGTATTATTGCTTAGGCTACTGATACTCGACTTGGTGTGTAGTTCATGTTCTAGATTAATTTCTATATTGATGTGTCAACATCACATTCAGTTATAGTGTCCTTCAGTTCGTTGTTTTTAGGGATATTTAGTGACAATCTGGTGTTTATAAATGGCTTAGATTACTTCAATAGGTCTTTCATATTTGTGATATCAACACTATTACTTCTATTTAGTTAAATGTCTACTGTTCTGAGGTGGTTTAGTGTTAGCTGCCAGTAAGCTAATTGTTTCTAGTGTTGTAAATGTGTCCTTGTTACTAATGTGGTCAGAATCCAGAACCCAAGTATCTTGTTTACATTTATCTGTGTTTCCTTAGTGGCATTTGCTAATTGATTAATGGTCGTGTCTGTTACTGTGACACTAATCATTGCTTGAAATCTTAGATGTGTACTCATGGTTATCTTAGGACTAATGTTTATTTGTTTTTCCTGAACCTTTGGTTCAATATTACTGTAAGTATGTTTCTTAGACATTGTTTACTTCCTTATGTAGGTCGATTAATATATTTAGAGCTTCTTCTCTGCCTCTACCTTTTCTTTCTTAGGCGATCTTGTGATATTATCTAGGAAAGGAAATGTATATGTGAAGAATTAGTTCTTCCTACAATTCTTTATGGTTTAACTACTAGTTTATGTCAGAATAGCTAAGTGGCATGACACGGTGTTGTTCTCCATTAATGGAGATGCACAGCTCCTAGCCCTAGCTAGGTTAGGTGCATTCATAGATACTACTACTCTCTCTCTCTCTAGTCCTATGCTAAAGTTTAGCTATAAACCTTTGAAGATTCAAAAGTGGGCTTGATAAAGATCTGATTGAGTTATTCCTTCTCCTTGCTCATGTTCTTGCTCCTTTATCCTCTCTAGATCTCTCTCACTCTCGTCAGTGAGTGTGAAAAGTTGTTTCTCCTCTCTCTCAACCACTGGTCTGAGACTGATTCCTATGAGATGTGCTCTCAGGGTTTGTGAGCTATGGGTTGGGTCTAGGGTCCTATTTATAGTGTTCTAGGATTCATCTTGTGTTGACAGCTCACTAACTACATGCAGTGACTGAGCTGCTTATACCGCCTCTCTATGTTGGCTTCTAGTGTGCTAATCAGCTTATGTCATATGCCTAATGTGGCAGTCCGGTTAAGGGAAATTTTGGCAATTTTCCATTTATCAATTTGGGCAATACCTTTGATTTTAAGTTTACGAGTTTTGTCACTAGCCTTTTGAATTACAATGATCATGATTTAAATGTCTAGATAATTTTTTGTTCATAATTTCTTATTCAACTTGATGAATTGTCAAGTGTTCATTAGCTAGATTTTTGGTTCTTTAAAGAATCCTATGTTTGAAGTAATTTTTATTTTATATTAATATGGTTTATTGTATTTATTGTGAATTTCCTATCTTAATTGGCCATTTTGTTTGTCACGGAATCCTTGTTTGAGGGAACCCTTTTCCTGCTAAGTTAAATGCTTCAATTACTTGTCTTGCTTCTGAGCATAATATGCTTTTTCCTGAGTTGTTCTAGCTTGAAGAGCTAGTGGTATCTACATTTACTTATTGATCTATGCCTAGCTCTCTAGCTGCTTTGTTGTTGTTTTTGCTATGATCTATTTATTGCACTTTTACTGCTGCTCCTTACTAATGCTATCTACCTTTTCTACTTGTTGTTGCTATGTATTGATGCTTGCCGCCTCTCTGTTTTTTTTCATTTTCTTAAACCCCTCAAACACATGAATTCTAGGAAAAGTTCCTAGAATTCTACTTGGATTCTATATCAAATGGTTTGGCCTTAGGGTAGAACCAACATTTTAACTATAACACATGGTTTCTTTCTGTGTTTGCGTTGCAGGTCAAGATAGGCTAGAGGATTTAGAAGAGCAAGAACAAGATGATAATATCTAGTTTAAGTTTTAGTGTAGGTTTTCTTCTTTTGTGAATGCAATGTAAAGAACCTTGTCACAATATTACTATCAATAAAGATTATTTTCATATACATTGTCCATTTACTTTGTAGTTTGTGAATTCCTTTATTTTCAATTATGAATATATGAATTCAAGTTTGTATTATTCAAACCTCCATTTTGAACTCAATAATCACTTGTATTTCTAATGTGAACATGATCTTATGTATGTGTGTGTGGTTTTAAGTCATGGACTCCAAAGATTGTTGTCAAAGTAATTTTTATTCCTAAATTTTGAAAATACAAGTTCATTTTGAATTCATATCCTAGTGTTGACCTAAGTCAAACTTCAACACTAGAGTTCAATCTCAATCACTTGTATCCTCTAAAACTAAAGTTTTAAAATTTCCACTCTTCTGCAAACTAAATTCAGTCCTCTAAGCGTTCGTATTCTTTGGGACATTATAAACATGGAATGCCATTGCTCATGGATTGGAATTTCTGAAGGAGGGGCTAGTTTGGAGAGTTGGTAATGGCGCTAATATCAAAATCTAGCGTGATAGTTGGATCCATAGAAGTACCTATGAAAAAACCCTAACTCCTCACCGCTACTCGAGGACCAGGCTTATCTCTGAACTAATTAATGATAATGGTGCATGAAGGAGCAACTTATCAGGTTCACTTTTCATCCCTTTGAGGCTGATGAGATCATGAAAATTAAGATCTCAAGGCGTGGAGAGGAGGATGCACTTGCTTGGATGCCTTGGAAAAATGGATTTTTCGAAGTTGGAAGCGCTTATAGATTGACCTTAAATGAATTCTCCGGAGCGGTGTGAGTTTAGTGCCTATGGCATTAGGCCAAATAGTGAATGCCCTTGTTGGTCCAAGATCTGGCGATCATTAGAACCTCCGAAAGTGAAAATGTTTGCTTGGATGGTAAAATCCAATGCCCTGGCAACTGAGGATAATAAATGTCATCGAGGCATGAGAGTTACTAGAATTTGCAATATCTATGGTACTGAAAAATAGGGTGTAGCCCATGCACTATAGACATGTCGTCATGCTCGACAATTATGGGCGTTTATGCGCTAGTGATGACGCCTACCGGTGGATATTGTTTTTCAAGTGATGTCTCCTCGTGGTTCCTCGCTTAGTGATCATGTCTCCTCCCGTGGAATCGATTGGCAACTTTCTCCTCTTGACTTGGAGAATCTAGGATGCCAGGAATGAAGTAACCCATGAGAAACCACTACCTGTTGTTGAGGGTCGATCAGTTTTCTATGTGGTTACTTAAAGCTCTTGGTCATGTTCAGAAGCAAGTTGTGTCTAAAAACCCTGGTGCCCGCCACCTCAAGGTTATGCTAAACTCAACATCAACGAATCCTATAAAGCGGATGGCGAGACATGTGGTACTGGGATGGTTCTTCGTGGTGCTGATTGTGGGATTATATTCTTTGTACGTAGATTCATATACACTTGTTCTAAAGCCTTGGAGTCAGAGCTAGTGGCATGTTCTGAGGGCCTCGATCTGTCACTCAACAGAAGTCAACTACCAATCATTATCAGGAGTGATTGCTCACAACTCATCAAGACACTTAAGGACAATAATCTAGATCGTGGGCCATTTTATTTGTTATTGTGGAGATTAAACACTTGTAGATGGTGTATCTTTGTAAAAGCAGATAGTTTGTGTGTTAGGATAGGTTATTGTCTTGCAAATTTTTAGGATTAAAGCGTCGTACTCTTTTTTGGTTTGGGTCAGGGCCTGATTGCTTCCGGATCTTGATCTTGTTCCTATTGTATTACAACTGCTTAATATTAAAGTATGGTTTTACCACCAAAAAACTTAGTGTTATAGCAAAATAACTTAGTGTTATTCTTTTCTATGTTTCTATTTTTTTATATCTAACCCGTTTAGCTATGTTGCCATACCTAGGCCTAAAGGCTGGGGAGGGGCTAGCACGCCACGACCGGCTAACTAAACGGCCTTGCGTGCTGGACCGGCCCGTTGTCCAGGTTTATGTACTAAACCTGAGTTTTTCTTCTCCCACCGCTGGATCTGATCACATCCTCCACGGCAAATGCTATTTATCGCTCAGCGCTCGCGTTTATAGGGCACGGTTCACGCGGGCGCGCATGTTGGGCCGACCCACTTAACGTTCTAATCATTTTCTATGTTTTTTATTTTTGTTTTGGTTCCTTTTTTCTTTTATTTTTGTTTTTCTGTATTTTCGGACCATTTTTAAAAGATGAACAAATTGCATATATAATTTTTTTTGAATTTGATCAGTTTTCGAATTCTAACCGTTTTTAAATTTGAACAGTTTTTTAATTTGAACAAATTTAAAAAATGAACAATTTTTGAATCTGCATACTTTTTAGAATATGAACGGTTCTATAATTTGAATATTTTAAACATATGTAAAACTGTTCACATTTTAAAACTGTTTAAGCTTGAAAACTGTTCAAATTCGAAAATACTAAAAGCAGTGCACTTGTTGGTTTGGGCTGGTTTGGGGCAGAAAATATTCAGCAAACAACACGTGTCCAAAACAAATAAAAAAACAAAATTACCAACAGCTTTCTAGATCTAAATTGTCACGTGTCAATTATGCGAGTTGGTCCACTTATACACCAGGTCCGGCATGACAACACGACTTCAATGGCCTGGGCGGGCATGGCTCGTGTGGCGAGGCGTGCGAGGAGCTTGGGCTCGGCATGCATGTGGAGCGCAGCCAGCGCGTTGAGTGTCTGCATGCCAGCCATGGAGAGCGCGCGGTGCGCGATGAGCAAGTGGAGCACGGCGGGTGCCGGGGGCGCGGCGAACAGGTGGAGCGCGGGTGCACGTGAGGGCCTTGGGGACCGCGATTCCCGTGGAGACCGCAGGGATGACAACGCTGGCCGCGAGCGTGGGCACAGCCTCGTCGAGCTTGGGCGGGGTGGCTGTCCTCCCTCCCGCGAGCTCCCTTCATCGCCCAGTCGAGAGGCACCCCTAGCCCAGCCATGGAAACGATCATCATGCCGCATTCGGCGGAGATCGCTGCGGTAGAGGATGCACTACGGTGGGCGCTTGTCGCCTTCGTCTCCGGGCGCCAGAGCCATGTCTCTCTCATCGAGGCCGTGGCGGCCGTGACGACGCAGGTTCCACGTGTCGAGGACAACATCACCGTCTATCGGTCGTGGCCGGCCGATTTCATGTTCGTCTGCAGCAGTAGGCGTGTGCGGGATGATGTAATGGCTGCTGGTGTAATCGATGGCCGGGACTTCTCCCTGCGCTTCTCGCCATGGAACCGACAGCTATAGGTCATGCATCGTCCATTGCGGTATCGGGCGCACATCGAGCTGACGGGAATTCCTGCACATACGTGGAACAAAACGCCGGTGACGGCGATCCTTGGTTCAACTGCTTGGGTTGAGAGCCTGGGCGTGGCAATGGACAACCGTGAGGATTTGGGGCGTTTCCATGTCGTGGTGTGGATCGATAGCATCAACCAGCTCCCCTAGAAAAATCTCTCCTCATCGAGGAGCCGAATGACATGATGGAGGAGGATGAGGGTCTGGTTCTCCCTGGTGATGCCCTCATTCCGCTTGAGAAGCTCATGTTGCGTTATGTCATAAAGATTTGGTTGGTGCGGGTGGAGGACATGGCGCCTGACCCAGCTCTAGGAGATGACGACGATGGCGATGACGGCAGCGGCTTCGGCTCGGGAGGTCAGGGCCGGGAGTAGCACGAGCACAACGGCGGGTCCAACCAGGGGCCTGACGCACAGGGGCCTCACTCCGGGCTGCATGACGAGCGTGGGGGCAGTTCTCACCGGCAGCATAGCTCCGCTACTGGTTGGGGCGGCAGGCGCCGTGTCGCCATTAACACGCCCTTGGACGTTGAGCCTTGACCTGCCGTGGAAGGAGAAGACCATGAGGAGAGAGACAACAACAAGGATGAGGTGGCCCGCGTGGACTGGTCGTCGAGCGAAAGCGGGACGCTGGGGTCCTCAACCCCCACCAGCATGCCTCCTTTTGACCGAGCGATAGACCCGATTGTGGACCCACCACATGGAGTGCCCTCCGTGGTGGTGGACGCGGCTTTGACCAACATGCAGCACGTGGCTGGACCTACCACGAACGATTCTCCGCTTTTTTTGGCGCCTGTGCACGTGGAGACGCCTGCATTTCAAACCGGTCATGAGGGAGCGAGCTCTTCTGTCGGTACTGAGGCTCGGGATGGCGCGGAGACAAGCAATGCATCGGTAGGCCCCAAATACCCTGGGAACTGCCAGTTGGCCTCACCAGGGCTGCTCCCTTCGCCTCACAGGTTCCAGCGTTTGCTGGTCACCCGATATGAACCAAGCGGAGTCCCCGAGGTCTGTGCTAGACATGTTCGACGCCTTCTCGGTGTGCCTGTCCTCGGTTGATGCAGGCTCGAGGCAGCAACGTGGGCCTGAGGCCGTGGTTTCGGCAGCAACGCTAGTGGTGGCCCGTAGCCCTGCATCCTTCCATGAGTCCTGCAAGAAGCTGATCAACTCTGTTCTGAGCAGGCCGGTAGCCAAGCATTGTCGGAACAAGAGGAATTACGCAGGGCCGGTGAGGAGGAGTGGACGCATTCGTGGATGTTTTATTGCCGGCACCCCGATCCGCCAGCAGCAGCTCACGCTCATCACCAGGCTGGGGATCGCCAGGGAGGGCGAGGTGATCGGGGATGAAGCACTCGACGCATACCTGGACCTGTTCGCGAGACCCCTGCGACAGCAGCACATCGACGTGGTCCTCCGCCTGTTCGACTGGATGCCTGATGCCTTACCTCTTTGCGATGACGCACCGTTGGAGTGCCTAGTGTGATTGGTGTTTGTCTATATCAACCCCTATTTGCTCCTAGTTGTTGTAATAATGGATGACCCTGACTTTGGAATTGGTATTTGGAACGTGCGTGGTTTGAACTCCCCGGCACATCGCCTAGCGGTATCGAGAGTGTTGTTGCCTGCCAGGGCGGCGGTGGTATGCATTCAGGAGACCATGATGGCGGTCATTACTGACAGCGTGGTGAGGGAATGCCTCGGTTCCTCCTTTGATCAGTTTTTCTTTTTGCCAGCGAATGGAACTCGGGGTGGGATCTTGCTTGCTTGGCAGTCTAGCCTAGTCTCGGTCACCCACCCCCACTACTCCAACAATGCAATCATGGCCTCGACGGGGCGTGGATCATAGTTGGTGGTTTACAGGAGTGTACGGTCCCCAGAGTGACGAAGACAAGCGCACCTTCCTCCAGGAGTTGCAAGATATTCGAGACCTGCATGCCGGGCCATGGATAGTGGCGGGAGACTTCAACCTAATTGTCAACCCGGAGGATAAAAACCAGGGAGTCCTGCATCGTCGCATGATGTCCAAGTTCAGAAGAACTCTTTTAGTACTCGAGCTAAGGGAGCTTTATCTCAATGGTCGCAGATATTCTTGGTCCAATGAGCGGGCGTGGTCCACACTTGAGAAGCTAGACAGGATCTTCACCATAGTGGATTGGGAAGCGCGGTACCCTGACGCCTTCCTCTCGGCCATGTCTTATAGGCCTTCGGACCATTGCCCCGTTGATGCTAAACCTAGCCCCAGACCTGCAACATGGGCGTAGATTCCAATTCCAATCCTTCTGGCCCAAAGTTGACGGCTTCACGGAAGTGGTGCAGGGAGCATGGACGACGCAGCAATGGGAGCCCAACCCCTTCAAAAGGCTCGTTACAAAACTTCGGGCTATGGCTAAATAGCTCTCTCGCTGGAGCTCCAAATTCATCGGGAGCATCAAGATGCATATCCTCCTAGCCACTGAGTTGATCCTTCGATTGGATGTTGCTATGGAGAGCAGGCAGCTTTCCCCTGCGGAGCGTGGACTGAGATGCCTTCTCAAGAAGAAGCTCCTAGGGCTGACCTCCCTGGAGAGAACCCTGGCACAACAGCGATCGCGGCTCCTGTGGCTTCGAGAGGGCGATGACTGCACGTGTTTTTTCCATATGCATGCTAGTCATCGTAGATGGAAGAACTTCATTGGTCATCTCCTAGTGGATGGCGTTCGCGTTTCTGAGCATGCATACAAGGCTGAAGCCGTGGATTCCTTCTTGGAGAAGATGCTCGGGGTAGCTTAGGACCGTCCCTTCTCCTTGGATCTTGACTTCCTAGGCCTGCAATCGATAGACCTCCAGCACATTGACGGGGTTTTCACTGAAGAGGAAGTCCTAGACGCCATCAAAAGCATGTCGTTGGATAAGTGCACTGGGCCAGATGGTTTCTCTAACCGCTTCTTTGTCTCTTGCTGGGAGATCATCAAGTGTGACGTTATGGACGCCTTTCACTCGCTTTCTAGGCTGGACTGCCGTGGATTTGGGGCAGTTAATAGCGCATTGGTCACGCTTTTGCCCAAGAAGCCTGGAGCAGAAGAGGTGCGGGATTTTCAGCCAATCAGCCTCATACATGGGATCGCCAAATGGGTGGCCAAGCTGATTGCGACCCGCGTAGCGCCGGTCCTGCCACAGATGGTAGGGGTACATCAGAGTGCATTCGTGTGTGGATGTTGCCTACATGACAACTTTATGATGGTCCAAGGAACAACCCGCAAATTACATGTCAGCAAAACACCAGCCGTGCTCTTCAAGCTAGATATCACCATAGCTTTTGACATGGTGGATTGGGCCTTCCTCCTAGAGGTCCTCAGGAACTGGGATTCAAAGAGCGTCTCCTCACATGCATTTGCGCGCTCCTTTCCATAGCCTCCACGCGAATCTTGATGAATGGCTGCCCAGGGGCAAAGATAGCCAACATGCGTGGATTACGGCAAGGAGACCCGCTCTCCCCACAACTTTTCATTCTGATGATGGAGGTCTTCCACCTAATGATAGTCAAAGACGAGGAACATGGGCTCCTCGCCAGACTTGCGACAGCAGGGCTCCAACACCACACTTCGATCTATGCGGATGACGTGGTCACCTTCTTGAGGCCTTCGTTGGTAGATTGCCAGGTGATCTCCGGGATCATCGAGGGGTGTCTGGTTTGCGGACCAACCTGGACAAGTGCTCGGCTAACCTGATTAGGTGCGCTGATGTGGATAGGGACCTGGTGGCCCAGGAGCTCCGCTGCCCCATCACTCAGTTTCCGCTTTGTTACCTGGTGCTCCCACTCTCCCTACGGAAACCCTCGGCGGCGCGGCTCCAAACCCTTGTTGACCTGGTGGCCGCCAAGATGCCACTGTGGAAAGCTTCCATGCTCAACAGAGGAGGGCGTCTCGAGCTGATAAAAATGACCCTGTCAACCATACCGATTTACGCAATGATGTACCTTGACCTCCCCATTGAGACCATCATTGCCATTGCGAAGATCATCCACGTCTTCCTCTGGAAAGGTCGGAAAGATGTACATGGTAGGCACTGCCTGGTGGCGTGGGACAGAGTGTTGTTGGAGATATGCCCTAGAGGCAATAATAAAAGTAGTTATTATTATATCTTTGTGTTTATGATAAATGTTTACATTCATGCTATAATAGTATTAACCGGAAACATTAATACTTGTGTGATTTGTAAACTTAATTAGAGTCCCTAATAAAGCCTCTTTATAAATACTAGCTTGTTGGTAAATAGATGATCATGGTTTCTAGATCATGAACATAGAGATGTTGTTAACAACAAGATCATATCATTAGGATAATGGTATGATGGACATACTCCTATAGATAAGCGTAGCATAAAGATCAAGTCATTTCAATAGTTTGTTTGCTATTAGCTTTCTGATACATAGTAACCGAATCCTTCGACCATGAGATCATGTTAATCACCATCACCGAAAGAATGCTTTGATGACATCAAAAACCACATCATAATTGGGTGGTTATAAAGGTGGCATTGAGTGTTTGGAAAGTATGTGTTGAGGCACATGGATCAAGAGTGGGATTTGTCCATCCATATGACAGATAGATATATTCTAGGCCCTTGATACGTTGGAAACGTATCTATAATTTTTGATGCTCCATGCTTGTTTTGTATCTACTTTGCTTTACTTGTCTACACTTTGAGGCGCTTTTTACATGTTTTCTGGTACTAACCAATTAACAAGTTGCAACAGTGCCAGATGCCTATTTTCTGTTGTTTTTGGTTTCAGAAAAGTTAGTAAAGAAATATTCTCGGAATTGGACGGGACGAATGCCAAAGTCAATAACTTTCCGTGGTGAACAAGAAGTCCATAGGAGAGCCGGAGGGGCTGGCCAGGGGGGCAGACCCACCCCAGGCGTGGGGTCAGGTGGACCCGCGCCTAGGTAGGGTTTGCCTACCCTAGTCACCTCCCGGACTCACCCCTTCGCCTATAAGAAGCCCCCGATACAGAAACTCTTAGTACCCGATCAGAAATCCACGAAACCGTCTGTAGCCGCAGCCACCATCATCCCTAGATCGGGGGGATCTAAAGCTCTTCCCGGCACCCTGCCGGAGGGGAGATCATCCCGGAGGCCTTCTCTCCGGTATGATTCGTGAGTAGTTCCACCTTGGACTATGGGTCCATGTAGTAGCTAGATGGTTGTATCTCCTCCTTTGTGCTTTCATGTATAGATCTTGTGAGCTCCATTCATGATCAAGATCTAATCTATTTGTAATCATGCATGTTGTGTTTGCGGGGATCCGATGGATATTGATATTATTATGTTGGTTTGATTAATGGTTTTATCTTTATGATTATATCATGTCTGTGTTGTTTGTGATCTTGCATGCTCTCCGTTGCTAGTGGTTATGTTGGCCAAGTAGTTGCTAGTGACTCCAAGAGGGAGTATTGATGCTCGATAGTGGGTTCATGCCTCTAGTTTCCAAGGGAAGTGACAGAAATCTCTTCCATTGTAGATGTGTTGTTGCTACTAGGGAGAAAACAACGGTCCCTTGTTCATGGAACATGTGGATTGTTTACCTTACACACTTTGCTTAAAGCAGTTGTCTTTTGCTTGCAACTTAATACTGGAGGGGGTTCGGATGATAACCTGAAGCTGGACTTCTAGTCATAGATGCAGTTGGATTACAGTCTATGTATAATGTTGTATTGCCCAATCAACTTCATAGGATCTTGATAGCTAGTAATTGCATTGTTATGCCTTGCTTAGTTCCTGTCAATTGCCCCACTGTAATCCGTTTACCCTTCATGCCATGTTGTTTATCTAAGGAGAGCACCTCTAGTGAACTATGGACCCCGGTCCAATCTTTACCATTGATACATCTTCCACTGTTACTTGTTTACTTGCTGCAAACCATTACCTTCCACACCATATGTTTAATCATTTATTACAGCAAACGGTGAGCTTGACAACCTCACTGATTCGTTGGGGCAAATTCTTGAGTTTATGTTGTGCAGGTCTCCACGTTGCCAGCAACACCTGTGTGACGTTTCCTTCCTCCTTCTAGTTCGATAACCTCGGTCTTTACTGAGGGAAACTTGCTGATGTGCTCCATCACACCTTGCTCTTGGGGTTCCAACGAAGTGCTCCACATCAACACTTGGTGCACGCATCAAAGATTTCTGGCGTCGTTGCCCGGGAGTCTAAGGACTCTTCACTAGGGGAGTCCTTCACTTCCTTTCTCTTTACTTTGTTTTTAGTTTGCTTAGTTTCTTTTGCTTTGTTTTGTTTGCCTTCTTTTAAAAAAAACCCAAAAAAATTAGTCTATCTTGGTTTGCTTGCCTTATTCAAAAACACAAAAAATTTAGTTCTTGCTCTAGTTGCTACCATGTCGGGGTCTGCCTTTATTTCCCCTATGGTAGAAATCTTCACTTTTAAGCAAGAAAATGAAGAAAGTTTTAAGGAAGCTTGGTCTAGAATCTCTGCTTTCCAGAGGGAAACTAAGACCGAGGTACGCCTCAGCTTGGTTATTGATAGTTTCTACCGCGGTATTGCTCTTCGTTATAGATATGCTCTGGATGCTGTGGCTGAGAAAGATTTTTTGCTTTATACTGAGGATGAAACTTATGATGCTATAAGAAAATTAATCATGATCTATGGTACACCTTGCAAGTCTGATTCCTCTTTCACAAGTATTTTTGCTAGGTTAAACCATCTTGAGACTAGTATTGCTGCCATGAATAGTTGCTATCACACTCTTAGGGCTTACCACACTCTTAGTATTTTTTTTGTGTCAAAAAAAAAGTTGCTATCACACTCTTAGGGCTTACCATGATTATGTTTCCATAAATTATGAGCCTTCAAATTGGTTTCCCACAATTAAAGTCTCAATAAACACTACACTTTTTGATGCTCGCTGTGATATCATGTCTGAATTTTGTCTCATGCCTAAAGATATTTTTGATTCCTTGAGTCTTTGGGGGCTTATTGAAGGAGGAGAGGAAATCTCTCTTACCAACAATGCCACTATATTGCCCATTGGAATATATGAAGGTGTGTTTACAAAAATCTCAGGGAAGATGGTGTCTACGGATTATCTTGTTATTGAATGTGTAAGCAAAGGACATATCACACTTGGAAGATCTCTACTGAAACACCTTGGGGCAGTAATAGACGTGGGAGAAGGCACCATGCACTTCACTCCCCCGGTAAGAAATCATGTATTCCCTAATAAGAAAAAGAAAGGTAATAAAAGAAGGAACAAGAGGAGCAATTCTTCATTTGAAAATACTTGATTCTTTTTCCTTCTTGTGCCTAACTTAAAGGCGTTAAAGAAAAGTACTTGTTGGGAGATAACCCAAGAGTTTCCTTGAGTCTTGGAAGTTATTACTACTGTAATAACCTCTCCTTATCCTTTTTGTTTGCTTTTTGTGCCAAGAATGACCTCTAATGAGAGGGAACTAAGATTTGGGGAGTTGCTGTCCCGAAACAGATTTATGTCCTCCACCAAAAAAATTCGTGAGGACACTCTGTAACTCGGATTGAGCTCAAAATTTACGAATAAATCCCCCAGTATGTTGGATAACTTTCGTTAGTTCAACACTTTTTGATTTGAGCAACAGAAGATGTTCGAAAAAAATCGTTTCTACCTGCTGGTCTGTTTTGATAGATTTCTGCCATTATTTGCATTTGCTTCTTATTGATTCCTTTTTAGCTCTCTTCAGGTAAATTGAGTTTATTTGAAGGAGTTACTACACTATATTGTGTTTTTAGTAAAAAGCCTTGCTGTTCCAAGCTTTGCCCGCGGTCTAATACCTTTTGAATAAGCTAATGTTGCTAATGAAGATTGTGTAAAGTTTTGTATGAAGGAAAAATTTCAGGTGTAGAGAAAGAATGATGCAATGATATGAAGAATGGAAAAAAGCTCAAGCTTGGGGATGCCACCATGGTGTCACCCCAAGAAATATCCAAGAGGTACAAGCGTCAAAGCTTGAGGATTCCCAAGGCATCCCCTTCTTCATCAATAAAAAGCTCAGGTCTGTCTAGACACTTCACTTTTATTGTTTCATGCACAGTTGTGTTGTTCTTGGAGCATCTTAGTTTTCATTTGCTTTGCTTAGTTTGTTTAGTTTGCTTTAGTAGTTTGGACCCCCGTTCTCGCTGTGTTGTTTTACAAATAAGTTTGCTTGGTGTTTGGAAAGGAGTAGTAAGTTCTTGCTCGAAGTGCAAGAGGAGCTTGCATTGACTATGACTAAGACTTTAGCATGACATGCTAGGTGTTGTTTTTGCATTATGCTTAGTGATTATTGCTGTAGCATGTCTTGTTCCATACAATTGGGATTGCTTAGTGTGCCTTGAAGAAATTATGCGTTGTTTTAGCATGCAAAAGCATAGTATTGTGGTATTCTCCTTTGATGTTTTGCTTTTGTTGACTTGGCACATGCTTACACCATGTTATGACTATGACAAGTCACCATTAGCCTCTATGATCATTTAGTCCTTGACTTGTAGTACCACTCTTTGCTTTGATTAGTTTGCTTTGTTGCATTGCATCATTATGGCCATTATTGCTCTCTTAGTTGGTTGCTCCCAGTCTTTTGCTAGCCTCCACTTGTATGAGTAAGTTCTAATCATGCTTCCAACTCCCAAGAAACCAAGTTATTCCAAAGTGTACACTATAAACTCCTATGCATGGTGTGTTACATCATTCCAAGTATATTCTTGTTTTCAACTATCTTCCAATTAAAACCTATTTTGTTATGTGAAAACTTAGTGATTAAAGCCCTCACGAACTTGATGGCACACTTTATATTCTTTGCCCCTAATAAACTGGAACCATTGAGGCAACTTTGTTGTATATGCTTGCACTTATAAGTTGGGATTAGCAGAACCGTGCTGTCACGGGGAACGTTTTCAACATTGCACTTGTACTTTTTTGTACTCCGTTGATATCATGATCTTTTGTCTATGGATGTTACCGGTGTGAAATGAAGTGGGAACTTGTAAGTCCATAGAGTTTGTATTCTGTGTTAGAGAAACGCCTGGGCCGCTAGCCTAAGCCATGCCTAATCATGGTGAAAACTTGCAGCATCACCATAGTGAGCTATCTATGAAGCATCCTCAATAAAAAGCTATGCATATGGTAAATAAAAAGATTACTGAGATGCTCATTGTCTGCTTGCCTTTCATTTTGGTTATGGGAAAGATCCTGTACCATGTGCAAGGGGTACCCCGTTGGCGGTTCTCAATGATATGCAAATACTTACAGTGACAAGAACTTACCTGGGCCCTAAGTTGAGTATCCATGAGGTGTAGCCCTCATAGTCAAGGGACTTGAGATTGCCAACTTATACTTTGTCAAGCATATACTCCAGCTTTGCCACTTTAACCTTAACCACTTCAAGATGCTTATGATAGGGGCAATGAGGGCTGAAAGCTAATAAGTACCATAATTTTTGGAAGCTCTTTTTGAAACTTGTAATCCATGCTTCCTTTACAAAAAGGCCTTTCTTTCACCATTATTTGAGTCTCCACCTTCTACCTTTAGGCACCATTAAGAGAGCATAGTTTTCATTCTGTGTGGCAATGTTCCAAAGCTTATTAATTGATGCATATTGTGTTATTACTTGCTCTTGTGCTATTTGTTTCTAGTCACCCTTGTGAACTTTGCAGGTGTCCTATGCATTTATATTGCTACTCTATGAAGGACAAGCTGACTGTCACTATGCTATGTTTTCTGCATGTGAAACAAACAAACGTTTTTCAATGCATATTATTTATGATCTTTGTTTGTAGCTTACCATGTTGCATATATAGTTACTATGTCCTATTGTTAGAACTCCATCTTTCATGCACATGTTTAGAGTTCTTTGATCCCAGCTTTCAATGCTTGCAAATGGTTGGATCTTTATTGTGAGGGTGCATGTTCACCTCAAAAAATAATTCTTTTATCACTTACCTACTCGAGGACGAGCAGGATTTAAGCTTGGGGATGCTGATACGTTGGAAACGTATCTATAATTTTTGATGCTCCATGCTTGTTTTGTATCTACTTTGTTTTACTTGTCCACACTTTGAGGTAATTTTTACATGTTTTCTGGTACTAACCTATTAACAAGTTGCAACAGTGCCAGGTGTTTGTTTTCTGCTATTTTTGGTTTCAGAAAAGTTAGTAAAGAAATATTCTCGGAATTGGACGGGACGAACGCCAAAGTCAATAACTTTCCGTGGGGAACAAGAAGTTCAGAGGAGAGACGGAGGGGCTGGCCAGGGGGGCCAGACCCACCCCAGGCGCGGGGTCAGGTGGACCCGCGCCTGGGTAGGGTTTGCCTACCCCGGTCGCCTCCTGGACTCACCCCTTCGCCTATAAGAAGCCCCGGATACAGAAACTCTCGGTACCCGATCAGAAATCCACGAAACCGTCTGTAGCCGCCGCCACCATCGTCCCTAGATCGGGAGGATATGAAGCTCTTCCCGGCACCCTGCTGGAGGGGAGATCATCCCGGAGGCCTTCTCTCCGGTATGATTCGTGAGTAGTTCCACCTTGGACTATGGATCCATATAGTAGCTATATGGTTGTATCTCCTCCTTTGTGCTTTCATGTATAGATCTTGTGAGCTCCGTTCATGATCAAGATCTAATCTATTTGTAATCATGCATGTTGTGTTTGCGGGGATCCGATGGATATTGAGATTATTATGTTAGTTTGATTAATGGTTTTATCTTTATGATTCTATCATGTATGTGTTGTTTGTGATCTTGCATGCTCTCCGTTGCTAGTGGTTATCTTGGACAAGTAGTTGCTAGTGACTCCAAGAGGGAGTATTGATGCTCTATAGTGGGTTCATTCCTCTAGTTTCCAAGGGAAGTGACATAAATCTCTTCGGTTGTAGATGTGCTGTTGCTACTAGGGAGAAAACAATGGTCCCTTGTTCATGGAACATGTGGATTATTTACCTTACACACTTTTCTTAAAGCAGTTGTCTGTTGCTTGCAACTTAATACTGGAGGGGGTTCGGATGATAACTTGAAGGTGGACTTCTAGTCATAGATGCATTTGGATTACGGTCTATGTATAATGTTGTATTGCCCAATCAACTTCATAGGATCTTGCTAGCTAGTAATTGCATTGTTATGCCTTGCTCAGTTCCTGTCAATTGCCCCGCTGTAATTTGTTTACCCTTCATGCCATGTTGTTTATCTAAGAAGAGCACCTCTAGTGAACTATGGACCCTGGTCCAACCTTTACCATTGATACATCTTCCACTGTTACTTCTTTACTTGCTGCAAACCATTACTTTCCACACCATATGTTTAATCCTTTGTTACAGCAAACTAGTGAGCTTGACAACCTCACTGATTCGTTGGGGCAAAGTCTTGAGTTTGTGTTGTGCAGGTCTCCACGTTGCCAGCAACACCTGTGTGACGTTTCCTTCCTCCTTCTGGTTCGATAACCTCGGTCTCTACTGAGGGAAACTTGCTGCTGTGCTCCAGCACACCTTGCTCTTGGGGTTCCAACGAAGTGCTCCACATCAACACTTGGTGCACACATCAGCCCTCTCGGTGGAATGTCATCCAATTAGCTCGCAAGAATGTGATTGGCTCACAAGGGATCACATATCACGGGAACGAGAAAATAATACTTATCGGTAACGAGTTTGAACTAGGTATGCAGAGATACCGACGATCAAACCTCGGATAAGTAAAATATCGCGAGACAAAGGGAAATTGGTATCGTATGTAAATGGTTCATTCGATCATGAAGTAATCGTAGAAATATATGGGATCCATATGAATTTCTAGATTCCTTTATTGGTTATTGATCGGAGAAGTGTCTCGGTCATGTCCGCATAATTCACGAACCGTAGGGAGACACACTTAAGGATTCGATGTTGTTTTGTAGATATGGAATGAAAGTAGGGAGACCGAATGTTGTTCGGAGTCTCGTATGTGATCCGGGATATCACGAGGAGATCCAGAATGGTCCGGAGAATAAGATTCATATAAGGGAAGTCCAATTCCGGAGTTCGGGAATGATTTCGGTGTTTTCATTGGAAAGGTTCTAGAAGGGTCTAGAAAGTTCACCGAACCGGAAGGGTAAGGGTGCATGAATGTGTCATTACTAAGTGGAATGGTTGCATCATATCCTAGGTCAAAGGTATGTGCAAATAAAGAGTAAGATCAAACTTCGAAGTTGAAAGTCAAAAGACAAGTTTGAAAAGTCAAACTGGGACAATGTTTCCTAGTGGAGGAAGAAGAGAATCCTTCTCTCCCTCCACCACAAGCCTAGTAGGAGAGAGAGTTGGGGAAGGATTCAAACTCCCCTCTCCCAAGTTGCCCTCCCTCTCATAAATAGAGGGGAGGGGCTGCCCCTCTAAACACAACACCACCACCCTGCCTCCAAGCCGCCACCACCGTCGCTGCCGCGCTGCCCGCTGCCTCCGCGCCGCCGCCGGCCACGCCTCCTCCTCTCCGGCCTCTAAACGCTAGATTGTCGGAAACCGTAATTCTCCACCATATCCCACTCAGGCTTAGGAGAAGCCCCGCGGGATCTTCCCTCTACTTCCGACACCACGCCGTCGTGCTGCCGGAATCACGAGGAGAGAACTACAACCTCTGTTCCTGCTAGAACAAGGGAGAGGAAGGTCTTCATCGAGTACCGGACGTGTGACCGACTGCGGAAGCGCTGCCGGAACGCAGTGCCGAAAGGATCGTATACGCGATCTTGAGATCAGCAAGTGTACGACTACATCACCCACGAGAATCTGCTCTCGTTAACCGCTTTGGAATCTTCGAGGGTGAGTACTCTATCGACTCGTTGCTACAATCTAGTAGATAGATCTTGGCTTGTGTATGTTCATGAGGTAGAATTTTTTGTTTTCCATGCTACGAACCCCTACAAGTGTGTATTCCCAAGGAGTTGGGGGGACTCGGCTTCCCCAATATGCACCTTCTGAACATTGCACTGAGGGCTAGATGGCTGTGGATGAAGCAGACTGAGTTGAACAAGCCGTGGCAAGACCTCGACATCCGGGTTCCAAAGATGTCGAGACAACTCTTCGAAGCGGCAACTTGCTCAGTACTGGGGGACGGGGCCTCCACTTTCTTCTGGACAGACAAGTGGATGCAATGTAACGGTTCCGGGATATAGCACCAAACCTCTTCGCGGCGGCCCCAACAAGTGCGGTATCTACGCGCCGAGTTCGTGATGGTCCGGCAGGAGGATGGCTGCATGATGTGCCCCCTGACCTAGGCGCGGAGGCCATTAGGGAACTCCTTGAAGTTGCAGATCGGCTGGAGGAGATCACCTTAACAGAGGGAACACAAGATGTCTTCAATTGGAACTGGGACCCAAGCAGCTTCTACACTGCCCGCTACCAGGCCCTTTTTGCAGGGCGTACCTTGATGGCGGGAGCTCTGCAGATATGGCGCTCCCGTGCCCCTGCCAGCTGTAAGATCGCGCTCTGGCTCGCCATCAGAAACAGGTGTTGGACTGCCGACATGCTTAGTCGACGGGACCTCCGACACCCGACAGCCAGTCCCTTCTGTGACCAATGTGGAAAGACCATTGACCACCTTATAATGGGGTGCGTCCTCGCTCGTGAGGTTTGGGAAACTTGCCTGAGCTGGTGGAACAAAAGCCATTTGCTACCAGACCACGACTCCAAGCTGGTAACTTGGATTTAGGGCAGGCGAGGCGACAAAGGTCGGGAGCGGGATCTTTGGACTGGGATATCTCTCGTCCGCTGGACGTTCTGGCGGCATAGGAACGACATAGTCTTTGAGGGGGCCAACCCATCCCCGGTGGAGGTCATCCGCAAGATCTCCGTGGAGGCGGACCTATGGAGATCGGCTGGGCTGTTCCGCGACTGCCTAGGACAGGTGGATAGGTGAAGGTGTCACGAGTATTTAGCTAGGGTGTGCGTGCTGTCCTTGTAACAGCGGGGAGTTGCGCTTGTGACATCTGTGCTACCGCGTGTTATATTTCAGCCTCTTTTTCTTCTATAAAAAAATATGTCTCACCCTTAAAAAAATGAAAACGCTTCCTATCAGCCGGAGGATATGACCTTCGCGTCCTCCCCCTTGTGCGGCCGCCACGCGTCCTTTTTCTGCAGGAAACAACAGGGGTAGGGCCGACCAGGTTCAGTCTTATCTCCTCCGAATAGTTATCCTCCACTCATTTTTCCTTCTTTTTCCTGCTATCCATCTCACCCTCGCGCAGCATCTACACACGGCCATGGCCACAGAGAGCTCAGGCTGCCGCTTGACCACCGTCCCAGCCATGCTGTCGCTGTCACCGTTGCCTTCCCCTTACCCCTCTGCCGCTGCGCCCAAGCCTTCTCTTCATCAATCACAAAAGTTTCTTCATCTAGATGGGGTCGGTGGTGATGCAAAGGAATGGAGGCAGAGCTACATGTTATGGTTGCTGCTGCAAAGCAAGGGCGGCGGAGCTGCGAAGCCTAGGCGCCGGTGCTCCATGCGGTCGTCGTCGGAGCTGCAACGTCAGGGCCTCGATGGTTCAAAGGAATGGAGGCGGTGCTACATGTGGTGGTCACTGTTGGAATTTAGCCGTCGTGTGGGGACTGATGCGCGCTACCGCGAGGAAACTGCTGCCGTCCATGGGTTCCACCTACATCGACCGCCGCCAGAGGTGCGTGAGGAGGCTGCAAGGACGACGGCCGATGGGCCCGTTATCCCACTGGAGTTGTTGCAAGCAATCCCAGCGTTGCCACCACAGTTTTTGCAAATTTTCAAATTTGCATCATAGTGGGGATTTTTGTGCTACATTAGTTCTTTGGTTTTGCATGATATGAAGAATGTTTTTGCTACAATCAACTGTTGTTTTTGCAACATATAATCTATGGATTTGCATTATACTAAGATTTTTTTTGCTATAACTGTTACGTAAAGTTGCTATATTAGTACAATGTTTTTGTATGAAGTCTCCGACGGGAGTCTCCGGTAAGGTCATTTTGCTAAATAAAATATATTTTTTGCTACAAAGTCTCCAGCGAGCAAAGTCGTTTTGCTAGAATAACACAATTTTTTGCTCAAAATGTTATGTGAATTTGCATCATTAGAAGGATTTTTTGCTACGTAATCTCCGACGAGATCTTCGGAATCTTTTTTTTTGCTACCATCGTCCAGTGATTTTGCTACATTAGCCTATTTTTTTTGCTACATACTTTATGTGAATTTGCATTATTAGGAGAAATGTTTTGCTACGAGGTCTTCGTTGAATTTGCTTTTTTGCTTTAACGGTATTTTTTTGCTACGAGTTTTCCGGCGAGGTCTCCGGCGAGTTTTCCGACGAGGTCTCCGGCGAGTTTTCCACCAAGGTGTGTCTTTTTGTTTTGTTTTTTGGTGAACTTTTTTTTTGTCACATGCAGCAAGTACGAGATGTTTTTATGCTACTATGCAAAAAAGCGGGATTGGGGACCAATGTGAACACGTGTCAGTATCCTAAGCCGGAGGTTGAAAAGTTTGGTATCCTTCGAAGGACGCTCAGCGACCCTTAAAAAAATTTTAGACCAGGTCACATGGAATTATTTTTTATCCGTGGCCGTCCACCAGTAGGAAGCTGGCGGAGCGAACATAGCGCACGCGTCAGGCCTCAGGCGATAAATAGCAGCCCCCTCCTCCGCCGCCTCTTGCCTGGACCCACTACCGCTGCTCGCCCCCTCGTGCTACTGCCGCCGCTGCCAGCCTCCGCTCCACCTCGTCTCCCGACACCGGGTCGCCCCCACGTCAGCTGCCGCCACCGCGGCTCACTGCTCCCACAGTCCCACTTCCCACCCCCTCCCGTTCGTGCTGCAAGAAGACAAAGACGAAGGCGTTGTGCTAACCCGACAAGCTCGCCGGGGCCGCCGTCATGTCTACCAAGGGCAAGAAAAAGAAGCCGTCGGCGTCCCCGCAGCCGTCCCCTCGCAGCCCTCCCTTTCGCGCCCATGAAGCCCTCGGCGGCTGCACCCTAGACTTACCGTCCACCGCCGCGGCGGCGGCGGCGCCGTACCCGGAGCTCGTACCCCGCGGAGGCGCTGGTTGTTTCGCCGGCACCGTCGCCGATGTGGTCTCCAGGGGCGGTAGCCACGGTGCCGAGGGGAGGCTCTGGCTCTCCGAGCCTGACATGGTCGGTGCCGGGCTGCCGCCTGGGTCGGTGCCTCGTCTCTGTATGCTCCCCATCCTCCTAAAGACTTGGGATTATTTTCTGCACCAAACTTGATTTTTAACTAAGCGTTAGTACTTGTCTTCCAGTGCAATGTACCATGCTCCATTTAGGGTCAGCTCTTTTTATTATACATTTTTTTTGCTTATTATGCGCTCATCTTTTGACTGTATATATGCATCTCATTGTGCCCATTCATGTTCTACTTGCTCTACTGCTATAACATCCTGTCAATTGGATGCACACTGTTTGATCCATACTGTTGTTCGACACTGCAGTGTACACTACACAGCTTATTGCTGAAAATAAGATTCATATTGTGGTTTAGATCATGAGTTTTCCTTGCAAAAAGAATGAAGAGAATATAATTTATCATACTGAAGTGTAAAAGATACTTACTAGAAGCTGCAATCCATTTTTCTGTAGCATTTAGCAGCGACATCGGACATATGCAAAATTAGTGTGCTGTTACTGTATCAAACTTAACATATACACTGGATAACCCTGATTGTAGAACTGGCCTTCGAGCTTACTCTGGATTCCAATAAACCCATCATTTGCTTACCAGTGTCTATTATTATTTTGCACGAGTCAGCTGAGCTCTGTTTCCTTCTTAGGTGTCACTCATTGCTTCTAGTAACAATTTAGATGGCTTCCCACTTGATAGCTTATTTGAGGAGTGCAACAGATTCTTTGATCTTGATGTGAGCAATGATCTCATGTCTAATGAGGCTGGGGTGAACTTTGTGACTGCCACAGTTCTTCCTTCACGTGAGGTATGCTCCTTTTTTATCTTTATTCTTTTGGTGTTCAAATGCGGCTAATTCCAAACTGTAATTTTTTTATTGGATGGTCGTTCTTATCAGGTTCAAAAGAAAGGTATCAAACTCTCCTGGGACCTTGCCTCCATGCTGGGATACCCTTTAGTAGGTCGTCATTTGTTTATTAGCCCCCTATATACATCTCAAGCCCAAGAACAAACAGATGGTGGTGAAGTTTTGCGGGTGATAAAATGCAGCGATCTGTACCTTAGTCTAGTTCCACCGAAAGTGCCAACATCCAGCCATAATGAGTCGGAGTCTGATAGCAGAACTGTTCCAGAGTCACCTAAAAAAATTCCTTCAACTCCTCCATGCAGGAATGGATCCCTTGATGGTGCATCTCACAGTGGCTCTTCATTGTGCTTGGACCGAGCCACTGCAAAATCAGCATTAGCAGATGATAAAATTAACGAGTTGCTGCAGACATGTGCATCATGGTGGCTCAGTGGTAAGCACTTACTGAAAGGAAACTATGTTCCCCTCTCAATGTGTGGGAAACTATCTATGTTCATAGTTCTGCGCACAGAAGTAGATGGTTCTACCCTGGATTTAGTGCATGAGAAAAGCAATTCACTGTTTAATGCGGAGGTCTGTGCTAAATTTGTCGAAACCCCTGCTTCATTCCTTGTCAACAGAACCACAAAAGTGCACCTTTCTGATTTGTCATCTTCAGAGGAGCTTGGGCCAGATAAGCTAGGGTTCCCATCAGAATATTCTATGTGTGCTGATACAGGAAATGAAGATTTCAATCATGATCGAAGGCTTGGTGGGTTATCTGAAGTGTCAGAAAAACTAAAAGAAATGATTTCATTTTCTATGGCAGATCAAATTGGTTTTCCAAGACATGGTTTGCATGATTTGCCAAGGTATAGCACGATTTATTTGCCTATCCCCCTTGATCTCATAGACATTTACATTTGAATTTACAATATACTGTTGGTTGATTTCAGGTACAAAGGTCTTCTTCTGTATGGTCCACCTGGAGCAGGTAAAACCTCTCTTGCTTCTTCATGTGCCTATGATCTGGGAGCCAATCTTTTTACAGTCAATGGACCAGAGATCGTTAGTCAGTATCATGGTGAAAGCGAACAGGCATTGTATGATATTTTCACTTCAGCTAAGCAAGCTGCACCTGCTGTGGTTAGATTTTCTTCCAATGCCCAGTTACTTCTTTTTAGTGTCATGTCAATAGTCAATTAAAGTTTAAACTCCTATTATATTTGATATACCTTTTGTCATGTGGGTAGTGAAATGAGCAATACTTTGTTGACCACTTCGTATCTTGTTAAAAATGATTCCTGTCCTCAGATGGTTACGCCTTAGTATGCAAATAAAGGTTTGGTAAAAAGCATTCAACATGCCTACCTTTACAGGAACCTCATTCTTTACACTACTTTTCGTTTATATTTCAAGTAAAGTTATCATTTTTAAGTTGATTTAACACAGTTGCTGCAGTTGAAGCAGATAAAAAGCAAACAATCTTTTGAAGCTTTTTTTGGGGGACTAATTTGGGTGTTTTCATTCATTATTTCTAAATGGTTGTATCTAGCTCAGGGCAGATGTAAACTTACTGATGTGTTAGCAATAGCTGCTGACTATCAGCGATTCAACCTTTATGGTTTCTCTATACTATGTTGAAGAAGTATGTAGTGTCTTAATTATAGCAATATTGCTGATTGATTTATGTATATTCATTGGTATTTAGATATTTATTGATGAATTGGATGCTATTGCTCCAGTCAGGAAGGATGGAGGTGAGGAATTATCTCTTAGAATGGTTGCCACTCTGTTAAAGCTGATGGATGAGATAGGCCGTAATGATCGTGTTATCTTGATTGCTGCTACAAATCGTCTTGAAAGTATTGATCGAGCATTACTACGCCCAGGGAGATTCGATCAAGAAATCGAAATAGGTAAAAAAGTCTCTGATGCTCTTCATGTACCACAGTTTGTAGATAGAATATGGTAGTTGAAAGGGCATGTATGCCCCCATGTGTGGTTTTGGTAATTAATGACAATCTCTTTGGACTAATGTGTAAGGAAAATGATAGTACTCCCCCGGGGGATCTCACGCGACGCGTCCCCCGGGTCGAGCGCGCGACGCGTGTCTGGTGTGTGTGAAACAGCTGCCATCTGTGGGTCCCACCACGTCACCTCTTTCATTCTTATCTCTTCTTTCTCCACTCGTTTTCAATTGCCTGCTACCGACTACACGGAGTACTCCATGGCTCTTCTCACTCACGGAAAGCTTCCATCCACTCCTTTCCCATACAAAAATCCATGGAGCCCTGAGAATCCATGGCGCGCCGCCTTGCTCCTCCCTTGCGCGTTGCCCCTGCTGCCACTTTGACCGCCCCCAATCTGCCGCGTGCTTGCTGCAAGGATATGGTGGTGTCCTATGCAACATGCACTAGAGGCGGTACGGCGGCAGTGGATGCTACACGCGCCGGAGGCGGCTGCTGCAGGTGGTGGAGGCGTCTGCTACACGCGTGGCGGTGGCCGACGGCAGGTGCTTCAGGCGGTGGCGACCTCCTGCTACGCGCCGCGGCGGTGGATGCTACACACGCCGGAGGCGGCTGCTACGGGCGGTGGAGTCCTCTGCTACACGCGGCGGCGACGGATGCTACACGCGTTAGCGGCGGACGACGGCTGCTACAGGTGGTGGCGCCCTTCGCTACAGGCGGCGACGGCGGCTGCTACACGTGGCGGCGGCCGCTGCTACACGCGACTACGACGGTTGCTACAGGCGGTGGCAGGTGCTACTACACGCGGCAAGGCGACGGCGGCTACAGGTGGTGGCGCCCTTCGCTACAGGCGGCGACGGCGGCTGCTACACGTGGCGGCGGCCGCTGCTACACGCGGCTACGACGGTTGCTACAGGCGATGGCAGGCGCTACTACACGCGGCGAGGCGACGGCGGCGGCAGCCGCTGCTACACACGGCTACAGCTGTGTCTGCTACATGGCGGGCACAGAGGCTACATCTGCTACATGTGGTGGTGACGGCGGTGTCTGCTACATGGCGGTGGAGGCTGCTTTTTGCTACATGCGGCAGCGGTGGCCGCTACCAGCTGCGGCAGCTTATGCTACAGGCGACGACGGCTTATGCTACCGGCGACGATGGTGTTTGCTGCATGCGGCGGCGACTTTCTGCTACAGGCGACGACGCCGTCTGCGGTGATGGCGTTTGCTACATGCAGCAGTGAGGTTTCCTGCTACCATCTAGCACCCTAATCTATTTTGAGGTTTCCTGCTACCATGTAGCACAAACATATTTAGTACTCTGTGTTTTGGTACTTGCTACTTGCTACTCTGTGTTTTGCTACTTGCTACTCTGTGTTTTGCTACTTGCTACTCTGTGTTTTGCTACTTGCTACTCCGTCGTCCTCGCGGGCGCCGCACGCGCGACTCCCAGCTGGTCAGCCTTTGTTTTGCTACTCTGAAACAGTTTTTGCTGCGACGTAGCAAAAGCGGGGGTGGAGGAGGTCGACGGGTTGATCAGACGGTTTAAAAGTTTTGATCGGACGGCTCCGGACCCGGGGGATCGGGGGCAAATATCCCCCGGGGGACGCGTAGCGCGCGCCAGTGTGTAATTTGAGTTTCACTTGTAGGTTTGTCCATTGGCATCACTTGGGCCATGTGTTGGTCTCAAGGTTGGAATCATGAAGAAAGAAGGAGCTTGAAGGTCGATCAAGGCATGTGCAAAGAGTTGCATCAAGATGGATCAACCTCAAGTAAGGATGAAGAAGGACGAGCTCAAGATGCGCCATCTCTAGAAGATCTCATGCTTGAAGCTTGCCATCCTCGTGCTCATGGAATGATGAAGACAAGTTCAAAGAAGAGGTTTCCCCATGGAGTATGGGGGAGCATTTTGCAAGTCTTCATCAAGCAAGAGCGAGCAAGAGCAAACAAGAAAGGTGTTCCCACTATAGAAGAACAAGACGGTCTACATCAAGTTCAAGTGGGACGCTCAAGGCAAAGGTATGTTGATAGGGCTTCTCTTTTGCCGGTCTCGTGTTGTTAGTTGGGAGACCGGGTTTAGGATAGATAGCCGTACTATCAAGAGGGGCTCTCAAGCGGGTGTCTCGTTTGCATCGTTCGGAGAGAGCTCAAACCTTTGCATTCATAGCATCATCTTTCTTGGTTGTTATTTGGTTCTTGTCCATGAGAGGATCTAGAGCTTGTGGTCATCATCATAACAAGCTCTAGTTCATCATCTAAGGATTTAACTTGCATATCTTATTGCGGTTTTTGATCTTGCGAGTTTTCCGGCTCCACACCTTGGGGGATACTTCACATATATATTTATGATATTTTCTCCCAAGGTGATACCCAATATTTCGACTTTTTGTTGGATTCTATTCGTCGTTATCTTTCCAACAAAATTGGTTTCATCCCATTTGGAGTTCGGATGCAAAAGTTATTGCGTTTCTGGTTTTCTGGTTTCTGGAATTTCCCTGACCGGAAGTTCCGGCTTCCCACCGGAAGTTCCGCTCAAACTTCTTTCTGCGGGCTATTCTACAGTTTGTTCCGACGCTAGTTCCGCCCAAGTTCCGGTGGCGGTTCAGTAACCTTCTGTTTTGAAGTGTGCTATTTGCCGGAACTTGGCCGGAACTTGGCCGGAACTTGCATCGGAACTTGTCCTGGCAAAAGTTCTTGAGCAGAACTTCCGCCTGAAGGCCGGAACTTCCGGTTAGACTCGCTTTGCGACTCATAAGTTCCGCCCCTTGTTCCGCCCCAAGTTCCGGTGAAGGCTCAGTAACCTTCTGTTTTGAAGCGTTCTATTTGCCGGAACTTTGTCGGAACTTGCTCGGAAGTTCACCGGAACTTCCGGTCTGTTTTGACCGGAACTTCCGGTTGCGCTTCTGGAGCGGGCGTCAACGGTCTGATGACCGTTGGAGCCAGGCTGGGCGGAACTTCCGCCCCAGAGCCGGAAGTTCCGGCCATGATTCGTTTTTTTCAGTTTCTCACTCCGCAGTTTTTCGTCTGTTGGCTGGGTGCCACCGGAACTTCCGGCCTCCCACCGGAAGTTCCGGCCAGGTGTCGCGAATGCCCATAACGGGCAGATCT
Source organism: Avena sativa (assembly GCA_916181665.1). NCBI lineage: Eukaryota > Viridiplantae > Streptophyta > Magnoliopsida > Poales > Poaceae > Avena > Avena sativa. Next base: position 426,464,697 of record OV702283.1, read on the forward strand.
GGGAGCCCTTTAAAAGGGGCTCCTCTTCCCCTTCGTGGGCACTAGCTTTTCTTCTTGGTTCTTGGCTTTCTCTCTCTCCTCCATTGTCAACCTTGAAGAAGCTTTCCCTCTCCCTTTCCCCTCCTATGATTCTTGCATCTTTTTGAGGGATTTGAGAGAGGAGATCTAGATCTACAACCCCCCCAAGTCAAATCCCTTCTTTGTGAAGGAATCATTGGGATCTAGATCTTGGAGAGTTTTTGTGTTCTCCTCTTGTGTTCTTCCTCTCTTATTCCCCTAATAGCTTTTGTAGCTTTGTTGGAATTTGGGAGAGAAGGACTTGCCCTTGCATTTGGTGCATAGGTTTGAGTTCTACTCTTGTGTTCTTCCTCCCTTATTCCCCCAATAGCTTTTGTAGCTTTGTTGGAATTTGGGGGAGAAGGACTTGCCCTTGCATTTGGTGCATAGGTTTGAGTTCTCCTCAGAGATTCGGCGAGTTCAAGCTTGTGAGCTTGTTTCTCTTGGGTTCCTTGGAACCCTAGACGGTTGTGTGGTTGGATTGTTGACCTTTTGTGGTCTTGTTGACCTTTTGTGGTCTTGTAGCCTTTTGTGGCATTGTTGGCCTTTTGTGGCTTTGTTGTTGGGAGCCTCCAATTGAGTTGTGGAGTTAGCCCCAATCTTGTACGGGTTCGGTGACCGCCCTCAAGCGTCCCATAGTGGAGCAAGTGCCCGCCTTTTGTGGTGCGCACTTGGGAGAATAGGGTGAGCCTTTTGTGGCGTCGGTGAGTTGCGTGCTTCCGCATCCGGGGTGAGGCCTTGTGTGGCGTTGGGTGTGCATCGAGCCACCACACCTCGAGGTGAGCCATTTGTGGCGTTCGGAGAGCATTGCGCCATCGCACCTCTCCAACGGAGACGTAGCTTCTTTGGAAGTGAACTTCGGGAAACAAATCTTCGTCTCCGCGTCCATCGGTTATCTCTCAACCGAACCCTTTACTTATGCACTTTACATTGTGATAGCCATCGTGCTTGAAGTATTTATACCTTACTATCACCTTGTTGCTTGTATTGCTTAGCATAGGTTGTTGGTGCACCTAGGTGAACTTAGTGGCTAGGTTTTGTGCTCAATAAATTAAACGTTAGTTTTATTCCGCATTTACTTGAGCCTAAACCGTAATAATTTTAAAAGCCTATTCACCCCCCCTCTAGGTGACTTCCTTTGTACTGTCAGTAGTGCTAGTTTTATCTTTCTTTTCTTTTCTGTTTTGTTTTGTTTTGGTCGTCAGCCGCTGGCCTTACATAGATATATACCGCTTAGACTTCTTCAGTGTCTTCTAATATTAAATGACATACATCTTACTCTTCACATAAATCTTACTCTTTTAAGCTTCTGTCTGTAATCATCCCCTACAAGAAGTTATTTTGTGCAACTACAACCAAATGCTAATAGATGTGCCGGATACATGTAGGATCCTTCTTTGGCGGTAACATCCATTTAGGATGGCCTAAATAAATAATGTTAGGCAACTGATTATCTTTGTACCCAAATTAGGTAATTGGTTATCTTGAATTTTAACTCTTTTTGGAGTACTTTGTGCATCTTAAGAGATATCATGCCCCGTAGCCGGTTATTTGTACCACCGCAGTGCTGTTTCCATAACTTATTCTAAAGTGAGGTTGACCGTGCACTACTTACAGATGGGATCAAATGCAATCTGACTATCATCAATGAGGAAGTAGTTCAGTACTCCCTCCGTTCCAAAATATAATATGTTTTAGCCTTTTTCTGAAACACATTTATCTAGACGCCTTTTAGTGTGTAGGTTCACTCATTTTGTTCCGAACCTACACACAAAAATACGTCTAGATTACATGCATTTCAGAAAAAGCTGAAACATCTTATAATTTGGAACGGAGGGAGTAGTTTTTAAGTCTAAATCGAAGCTGATCAATTATTATTTTTGTTGTCTGTGAAATGGTCACTTGCAGGAGTACCATCTCCAGGACAGAGGCTGGACATATTTCGGCACCTTCTAATTGGAGTTCACCACTCTCTCACCAGTGAGGAGGTTGAGTCCCTTGCTTTTGCCACTCATGGATTCGTGGGTGCTGATCTAGCTGCACTCTGCAATGAGGCTGCATTGAGTGCTCTTCACCGTTATATCAGTGTACGAGAACGTTCAAGTCAACTCCTTGGTGATCATGCCACTAAGAAGTCTAATATTCGAGAGATTGATGGTCCTTTGGGGTATGGAATAACCTCATTATCGTTATCACTCTCAAAGTTAACCATGTCAACAGAGGATTATCCCTGGACCAATAGATGCGATATCACATAAAGTAGCAAGCCTGATGATAAGAAGGATGATTTGCTATTGATGGTGACTAATGATGACTTTGAAAACGCTAACATGAAAGTTAGACCAAGTGCAATGCGTGAGGTAGCATTTTTACCCACCATATCTGTTCATTTAGGGTTTCTTTCTCAGATTTCTTCTCTTATTACTGTGCTCTCTGGCATGATATGTTCTTGTTTTGTAAGAAAACACTTATCCTTGTTTTTTCCTTTCTATGTGTTTTGTCAATATTTTCGTTCATGAACTCCAACTGATGAGCAGTGAACACTAGAAAAAAGTTTACACATTTCTGTATGAAGTTCTGGCATCACAATTCAATTTAGTGTAAGGTGATCTTGATTTAATTTGATATAAGCTTCCTGGCGCATTATTGTCGTGTGGGAAATAAACACCAACATCATTTAATATATGTGTGATCTGTAGAAAATATAAGGTTGGATTGTTAATCTTTCCAACATATCATGTACAGGTAATGCTAGAACTTCCAAAGGTACAATGGGAAGATGTTGGTGGTCAAGCCAGGATCAAGAAGCAGTTAATTGAAGCCATCCAATTGCCACAGAAATGCCCAGAGACATTTGAACGCCTAGGGATCCGCCCCCCTAGAGGATTGCTAATGATTGGACCACCAGGTTGCAGTAAGACATTGATGGCTCGCGCCGTAGCTTCTGAAGCAAAAAGGAATTTTCTCGCAGTTAAGGGTCCTGAACTTCTCAGCAAATGGGTTGGTGACTCTGAAAAGGCGGTGAGATCACTATTTGCAAAGGCGAAGGATAATGCACCTGCAATCTTATTTTTTGATGAAATAGATGGGCTTGCAGTAACTCGTGGCCATGGAAGTAATGGCATATCTGTTGCTGATAGGGTGCTTAGTCAGTTGCTACAGGAAATGGATGGTAAGGTTTAATACTTCCTTAGGGATTCTTGTGTGATCCATGATGTTAGTCCACCAACTGGCCACTTGTTACCTCAGGGTTTATAGTTTAGTACTGGAAGGTGGGTTACTCTTGTGATTATACAGTCTTTGATTCAATTGATGACCGCAAAAACCAAGCACGCAAATTAGGTTGGATTTGATGTTTCCACTGTTTCTCTGGGCTCTACATGTGTCTGGTTCATTCTTGATACAAGTAAGAGAATAATATTCTATAGTGAAAACCTAGTTTATGTTCATTGCATCCAACAAGGCATTCACAAAACTGTGCACTTAATGCCAATGGTCCTAATGATACTTTCTACTCAAATAGATGCTCTGGTATCTTATTAGTAGCTGCGCTCTCCGTCATTTGCTTGTCTTTTCATTCTTAGTTGCACATGCTGATAACCTGCAATCTGGACTCATGTTACAGACATTCTGTTCGAGGTTAGCTTTTGATCATGCATAATTAACTATGTTTGCAACAGGTTTGGACCAAAAGATTGGTGTTACTATTATTGCAGCTACAAATCGTCCTGACAATCGATATTGCACTTCTGAGGCCAGGTTATTTGTCCTAACTATACATGGATTATGCTACACATACAATGCTTTCTATATTCTGTTGGTTTAACTTAATGATGTATGCACTAGGTCGTTTCGATAGACTGCTTGATGTGCAACCACCTGATGAAGCTGACCGTGAAGATATTTTCCAGATTCATACACGCAACATTCCATGTAGTCCTGACATCAATCTGGAAGAACTTGCTAGACTCACAGAAGGCTACACCGGTGCCGACATAAAGCTTGTCTGCAGGGAAGCCGCTGTTACTGCACTTGATGTATGCTACTTGTTCTTTCCCCATCCTGACATATTATGGTTATCCGTATTTTTGCTAGAAACTTGCTGATGAGCTACTTTTACATTTTTCTTCAGGAGAGCTTTGACATTCCGGAAGTCACAATCGTACACTTCAAGTCGGCAATTGCTCGAGTAAAGCCATCAGATATGAAGTTCTACCAAGAACTCGCGGCGCGATTTAGCCGATTCGTTGATGACACAGAGAAAGCAACACTGCTGGCGGGACATCACTGAATCTGCCATTTTCTAGCGGATAGGATTCTTATATATCTGTATGAATAGAAGAGTTCACTGTAAGCACACTCTTTGTCTTGTACTACTCACCATTTAGTTCTATCATGTTTTTTGTATGTACTTCATTTGACCCATTAATCCAAGTAGTAGTCACCTAAAATCCTCAATTTTTACAGCAAACCATACTGCAGCTGGCGAGTGCATAGAAATGGGCTTAATTGCTTGGTCTGCAGTCGTTTTCTCTTCATTTGGTTAATGTATCTGAGCCTATTCGCAAGAAAGTTTTTTGATGTCAACAGTTCTGGTGTGATCTTCTCAAGCATTTTCTGTGATTTTCTCGAGCATTTTCTGTAGCTGGATATTGCTTTTTGTGTAGGCTGGTAGTGCAAGTCAAAGAGGTGCATTTTTTTGGCTGTCCAAGAGTAACATACTCCCTCCGTTCCAAAATATAAGATGTTTTAGCTTTTGTGAACGGATGTATCTAGATATCTTTTAGTGTATAGGTTCACTAAAAGATACCTAGATACATCCGTTTCACAAAAGCTAAAACATCTTATATTATGGAACTGAGGGACTATACAAAACAATTGTGCATCAGTAGACAATAGTTATTGGAAAGAGAGGACACTGAACAAGTGTTCTATTGTAATATTGTTCGATGCTGCTTGTCACCCTTGTTCATATTTGTGCACATTTACATCTGTTGGAAAGGAAATTTCTAGTGTTTCGTGCATCTTCTTGTGCAAACACTGTGGATAGCTGTTTGGGTTGATCTGCAAGAGGCGAATCTGCACAGGCCATGCTCCGAGTTTTGGCGCGGAGACTGCCAATAATGCATCGAGGAATCTTGCATAGGCGAAAATTTTGGCGCGGAGAGTTCGGATTCCCGGGGGCTACGGTGGAGTTCCACTATGACCTGTAGGATGACTCGACGAGCGGCGACGGCAACGACTCAACGAGTAGCTCGTCGCCGCCAGCCTTTGTCAAGAGCGGAGGCAGGGGAGCCTTGTCCGTGCCTGTCACTCACGGCGGATTCGTGCCTCACGGTGGCTGAAGCTGTTGATGTCGGACTAGCTTAGACAGAATCCGCTTCAATTCGTGCTCTCATGTTAGTTCTCTCAAGAAACTCTTTATTTTTGTTTGCAGCATTTTTGATCCAGAGGATTCTCAATAGTAGCTTTTGTACATATGATTCATTAAGATTGGTAGATCAGCAGATTTTGCTCCTTCAGTTCTGGTTGTTACATTTCTATCGGGCTATCTTCTGTCTCAGCTAGCTGAACAGGTAATATCTAATTTACACAAAGATACATTTCCGTTCATCTCCTGTCCAGTAGTTAGATGTTCAAACATTCTTTTATGAACAGGTTCACATTTGAAGCTTAATATTGCAAAGCTGATGTTGAATTGACTTTAATCCTTTGTGTCAACCTTGATTTTTTTCAGGTGACTTGTGCTTTGTCCCCTGCAATTTTTCATTTTTACTGATACCAATTAAGTCCAGCATGCCCTATTACCGGACACCATCAACATCAACTTGTGATGAGGTCAGTTTCATGTGGCATAATTCTCCCTCTTTTTTTAAAATAACTACATTTTAGAAGTTCTGTGTTCTCACCTCACTTCCAAAAAGTTGACAATATTTCACCAGCATTTTGAATGTGCAAAGAGAAATAAGCACTGGACATCCTTTTTATAACTACATCACTCATTTGTACACAATAGCTACGAACAATATCCTTGCCAAAATCAATACCGGAGTTATGTCACAATATTTTGCATCCTTATATCATCTAACACCAATTGTCACTATCAAGAAGAAAAGAAAGACATCCTCTGATCTGAAACAAACTGACGTGACATTGTGTCACATCTTTGTAGTCTGGATATACATAACACTTTGTCCTACTCACTTCCCTACCCTAGTCCTATGCCCCCCTCTCCAGGTGGCAGCTCGAAGACCTTTGTTTCCGCCGCTGCGCACCATTGTACCCTGTAATTAGCCCATCGCGGCCGTGAAGCACAATGCCTGTATGGATCGCCGAGTCAGGGTACTTCTGTCGGTGCCTGTCTTCATGGTTCTGGCGATGTTGCGGCTGCTTCTCCTCGACCTTCACCTTCACGTCCACCACCTTGTCCTCCTCCACAATAACTGTGAACACAAAAGGACCTACAGGAAAGAAGTCTTCCATGGTAAGCACAGGCTCGAGGGCCTTGACCACCTCCGTCATAGTGGGCCTAGATTTTGGGTTCTGGCGGAGACACTTGTATGCCACCAGCGCTGCCACCTCGGCACCTTTGCATGAGTATTGACACTCGAAAGCTGGGTCCATGACCTTGTACAACCTGTCAGAGAACTTGAGGTACAACCTAGCCCAGTCCACTAGGTTCTGCTCCCTCGGCCGCCGCGCACGGTCCACTGATCGCAACCCGGAGAGGAGTTCTAGGAGCACTACACCAAAGCTATATACATCGCTCTTGGCAGTCAAGTGGCCCGTCATGATGTACTCCGGCGCTGCATAACCATGTGTCCCCATGACACGTGTTGTCACGTGCGTCTCGTCCCCCTGAGGCCCATCCTTGGCCAGCCCAAAGTCGGACAATTTGGTGTTGTAGTCCTGAAATATCACACATTGAGATTTTGTTAAGGGAAGTAGCCCAAAGTGAGATATAATGGGACACAAGATGAAGATTTTATCAAACTAGTTATAATGGGATACAAAGTGAGGCTAGGACGTATAGGATTTCTCATCTTTGGTAAGTATCCAAGAATATTCAGAGTTTCGGTCAGCTCACAGCTGCCCATAACTCAGTGGGCTAGCATTGTTTAGAAACATGGTATCTTGGATGATTCAACTGGTCAAAAGATATAGGTTTGAAATTAAGACCCGAGATCAAATCAGTTTTTTTTCGTCAGACGTTTTTGTAGTAATTCAGTACAAGAGGTGTGGAGTATTGTTCCACCAAATGAGTGAGACATTTCAAAACCGCTTTTTCTCCTAGCAGAAAGTCTGAAGTTACGGGTGGCTTACCGAGTCAAGCAAGATGTTGGAAGCCTTGAAGTCGCGGTAGATCACCGGGGTGTCAGCATCGTGGAGAAAGGCTAGGCCCTTGGCTGCACCGACAGCGATCTTCATCCTTGTCATCCAGGGGAGAGAGCCATTAATTTTACCTAATAAAGTAAACAGGATGTTTCAGGTCAGTTTCCTCCTCCACGTTGACCCATAGTTAGTTGTAACTTGCAAGCACCAGGAAGTTGGTAGGATAAAATAATTTCTTTCAACCAGAATATCCAATCTGTACGGTCATGGTAATTTTAAAATGAGACATAATTGTTATCCTCTGCAAGACAGATAGCAGCTCAGCTATCTATCCTCCTCTTGACTCGAGGGGACAAAACAGCTCATCGCTAATGGCACCAGATGGCACCCGTGCGTGTCCAGATTGTTTTTCCAAATTAACACTTTTCTTGTCTAGCTTGCTGGTCTCAAGAACCAGGAAACTGATCCTTGGAATTATGAATTGAGAGCAGCGAAGAACTCACTTTTGAAGAGGTGGTTCTCCAGGCTGCCGGCGCTCATGAACTCGTACACCAGCATCCTGTGATCGTCCTCGTAGCAGTACCCGATCAGTTTCACCAGGTTCTTATGCCTCAGTTGCCCCAGAAAGAATACCTCCGCCTACAAGAACAACCCATATGTATGAGCTAGCCATTCATCAATCAGAATGCCAACTGATCGTGGCAATGCAATCTTCTATGCACTCACCAGCCACTCCTTATGGCCCTGCGTGCCGCACTCCAGGTCGAGGTACTTGACGGCGACGGCCTGCGTGGCCAGCCCGGGGCGGAGCTTGTCGTCGACGGCGCCCTTGTAGACTGGGCCGAAGCCGCCGCTGCCGAGGTAGTTGGCGCGTGAGAAGTTGGCTGTGGCCGCTCGGAGCTCGGCGTAGGTGAAGGCGTGCAGGTTGGAGCCGGACAGCGTCAGGGACAGGTCCTCAGGCGACAGCGTCCCCGACGAGCTGAGGCTCCTGAATGACATCCTCGAGGAGGACGACGACCCGGCCGGGATTCCCTTCCCCCTCCGCCGGATTCGCCGCGGCGACGGGGATTCATTGTCGTAGTCGTCCGCCATTGCCCCGCCGCCGACGCAGCACGACAAAGGGTTCCAGGATCTCGCGGGCATGGTGGATGCCAAGAAAGGCTGTGAATGCAGGGGAGCTCAGGGAGAAGCAGAGCTGCAGAAGAGAAGGCGGGGGATCGGCTTGGTGGTCTTGGGTTGGGTAGCTCCCTGACGGGGCCTTTATATAAGCGCGCGGGTGGCTCCACATGAGCGGGCTCGCTGTCCGTGCCTCGACAAAACAGGGGAAGCTGAACTGCTGAAATGGTGGTTGGTGGCACGAACAGCTCGCCCCTGTCCAACCACACTAAATCGTCTATGTTACTACTATGTTTCATGGAGTTGACTGTGACATTGTGGTTGTCTTGTGGGAACATGAGTTTTTGGCATGTCACCCGCGGTTTCGCAGACTTATCATCCACCGCGGATTCGCGTTTATGGTGAAAAGATAAGTTATAGGCGAGCTGTGGTGGACTGTCCCTACGACGATTAATCTGACTACTAAAGTTCATAGGTTAATTAATCCTGTTCTGCCATTAGGCGTGGTTTTGTGTGACAGTCGCCGTGGATTTGATCGTCCATGCTACCTTTTGCCTTTGTAGCTACTCCATGCACTTTATAGATTCTGATTTGGACATGATGCTGTGAAAAAAACTTTTCTTTATGGGTGCTGCAATTTTTCTAATTAACACTTATATCTATACTGACAGGTGAATGCAAGGTATGATCAAGGAAGAAACATGTGTTTTTAACCACAAGGATCTTAAGCACTGCCCTATCAGGCTAGAGTAAACTGCAAGTGTTGCTTTTTGCTGGTTCTGTGGTGTCATAACGGTAGAAGTGTATCTAGCCTTTATTGCTTATTAATCACTCCTTGCGTGCATCACTATCCTGCAACTTGGGATGGTGGGTATTATTAATTAGTGTAGATTACCGAGGTGTCTGGCTTGACAGACAGGAGAATCTGATTTTGTAGGATAACGCCATGTGGTATGGAACACACGAGTGTTACCATCAAAATAGTTTTACAAGTAATCTCAATCTCAGCCTATCCTTTGCAAAAATCTAGGAAATTGTTTTGGGGGCAAAAGTTTAAACTAACCTGCTGCATAATCCTATCTCATCTTTGATCGTATGAGGTGTCCCAGTTGATAGAACCTATGGGTAACTTTTACGTGGAGTGTAGCCGGTTTCAAACTAGCAGTCTGCCTAATCCCTTTATTTTTCAAACGATGTTACCATCAGAATACTTTCACAAGTAATGTCAATCGATTCTTCTTGTCAGCTGCCTAATCCTATGTCATCCTTGATCTCATTATCAGGTGGCTCAATCGATAGATCCTATAGATAGTTTTCTGTCTAATCCTAGAGTAGCAGGGCGAAGCAACACGATTCCTAAAGATATTTTGGTTCCTTCCCCGTGGTCTTGAGCCTAAAGATATTTGATATCGTTGTACCAGGGTGAAGGAACACAATTACCAACGTCTGTACAATGTTGACGTGCTTTATGGATATCAACATGATGCTTTGGTGCCGCTAATACCTCTCGTCTCGCACGAGAGGCAGCGGCGCTCCCCGATCTCCACCCAGCGTGGGTCCCCTCTCCCTCCGTTTGCGCTGCGGCGGTAGGAGGGAGGGGGCTCGTTTTTTAGTCTAGTAGTTAGCGCTATGGTATGTTTGGGGTGGTGGGAGCAGCATCCGAGCAATAATTCTGCCTCAACTCTATTTCCACACTGCGACGGTGGCGTCTCGGAGTTGATGACAACGTGTGCTGATCGCTCTTTTAGATCGGCAACTTGGTCTTCATGTCGTTCTTTAGATCTGGCGAGATCATTTTCTTGGTGTGTCACCGACGTTTGTTATTATTCACGACGACACTGGCGTCCGGGGCGAGGTGGTTTCTCTGAAGCGAGGATGTTGATCTCGAGGTGGTGGATTTGTCGTTCTTCTCCGACTTCATTGATCGGAGTAGCGGATCTTGGTCCAAGACATCACGGGATGTCTCTTGGTTGACTGGCCACATCGACTCACAAAGCCTCGATGACTATGGTGCTTCTTTGGATCTTGTATTGGTGGAGACTCGTCGTCTCTTTCGGTGTTCGTCTCGATGATGCTAGAGTTGGGCGACTGCTTTCGGTGGTTGCAAGAAACTCTACATATCGTTTTGTATTTCTCGATCTCTTAAATTTCATCTATTGTTTCTTGTAACTTGATTTTCGATTAAAGAAATATCTGGTTGCTCTCAAATAACCTGATGCTTTGGTTGCTCGGGAACATGATGGGACTGTCCGTAGGAAATTAAGAAACTTTGATTAAAAATCTGCCATCGATCGGTTTGTTCCACAATATGTTAAAACTTTAGGCATAATTTCCATGATTAATTTCATAATAGGTTAATTTTCCGTCTAATCCTAGAGTAGCAGGGCGAAGCAACACGATTCCTAAAGATATTTTGGTTCCTTCCCCGTGGGCTTGAGTCTAAGAGGTCGTTTGGTATCCATTATTTGGGCCTAGAATCCTGGAATTCATTTTGCAATTTCATCCCTATGCTGTTTGGTTGGCACGGGAATTGGACCGTCATTTCATTTGGCAAATCCATCAAAATATCCCTATGTGTAAACCCAATTCCTATCTCAGACATGTCATTTCCAAATTCCGGTGGCAGCCAAACATATGGGTGTTTTTGGAATCATAATATAAATGAAATGAATCCATGTATTCATTTCATTTCTACTAAATAAAATGAATACATGGATGCCAAACGACCTCTAAAGATATTTGATATCCTAGTACCAGGGTGAAGGAACACAATCTCTAATACCAACTTCCGTACAATGTTTACGTGCTCAATGGATATCAACTTGATGCTTTGGTGCCGCTAATATGCACGAGAGGCAGCGGCGCTCCCCGATCTCCGCCCGACGCTGGTCCTCTCTCCCTCCACTTGCCGCGTTGGCGGCAGTAGGAGAGTGGGGGGGGGGGGGGTGTTCTCATTTCTCAATCTAGCAGCTAGAGTTATGGTCTATTTGTTGTGGGCGCTGTTGGGGTGGTGGAAGCAGCATTTTCATGGCGGCGTCTCGGAGTTGATGGTACTATGTGCTATCTCACGAGATCGGTTTCTTGGTGTGTTGCTGACATTCGTTGTTATCCGCGATGGTGCTGGTGGTCGGACGGGATGGTTTCTCTAGATCGAGGTTGTTGTTTTGGAGGTGGTTGATTTGTCGTTCTTGTGTGACTTTATCGATAGGAGACGACGAATCTTAAGACATCATGGGGACGTCTCTCGATCGACGTGCCACAACGACATGTGTCTCGCTGCGTGCAACATGCATGTTCGTGACTCAAAAAGCCTCGTTGACGATGATGCGTTTTTGGATCTTATAGCAGGCTCGTTGTCTCTTTCGGTGTTCGTCTTGACGATGCTGGAGTTGGGTGGTGGACGATGGCTTCGGTGGTGGTAGGAAACTCTAGAGATCGTTTTTTATTTTTTGATCGCTTAGAATTTCATCAGGATAATCATTTTATTTCTGTCTGTATTTTAGTTTCCTCACATGTGTTGCTTCTTGTAACTTCATTTTCCATTAAAGTAAATATATGGTTGCTCTCAAGAAAACCATATGCTTTGGTGGCTCCAGGGATCATGATGTGCCTGTCCGAGGAAATTAAGAAACTTTAAAAATCTGATCGGTTTGTTTCATAATAAATCGGATATTGCTGGATGACCCTACCATATCTAAACCACCCTACACAAAATCTAATAACTGGGCATCTTGTCCGCTACTAAAAGGACAAAACTAAATCAGATTCCTTCCCCCCGGGCTTTAGGCTTTAGCCCAAGCATTATTATGAGTACTAGTTTTTTTTTTAGGGAAGCAGTCAGGATTATTATGAGTAGCTGGTATCAACGTCCGTATAAAATCTAATTAGAGGACATCTTGTCCACTGCAAAAAGTACAAACTGAATGTCCTGAGGCCACACGCACAATCTGCTGAACAGACCTGAAGAAGTGTCCAGGTTTTAGTTGGGAGTTGTAGCTGTCGGCTGTCCCCCTAGCTACTACTAGCTGATGAATTCAAATATTTTCCAAAGATCTTGTGCAGACACGCCGTTTCACATGGACGCGGGCTCGCTTACACGTTTGCGAGTACAGTGTGCAAATGTACTAATGCGTGCTAGATAGAGTCTTCTTTGTCCAGATGAATAATTTAATTACTCGGTAAACTTCCTTCCGAGAAAATGTGAGGAAAAAGGAGCAGAGGCCACGCAAAGAGGCCTTCTCGTGCCGAGATGATGAAAGAAACGTTCCAGTGCGCTGTGCAGTCCCTTCGTTGCATATCTTGCGGGCTGCGATTATCTAAATATAAAGCATGCATGTCTCTACTTGCAGCAACTGTAAATTAAATGCATGTTTACTACTCCCTCCTTTTCAAAATAGATGTCTCAAAATGAATGGATCTAGATACTATTTAATAAATAGATTTATCTAAATTTTGAAAAAGCTGGCTAGAGCACTCGTGAGGCAGTATTTTTTTTTTAGAACAAAACGCGAGATATTTTATAGAAAACCAGGTCGGTTGAAGCAAACGCGGTATTTACACATTTCTGCACTATATCGCTTTTCTCCACTATGGACGCGCGCGGCTTGGCTTCCAGAAGGAGTTGTGATGGATGGATGCACCGGCCAAACAAACGAAGCAGCAATCAGTGATTGACATGACAGCGACCGCTCCAAAGTCCAAACCCTCTCTTTTATCCAGGATCCATCAGGGCCATCTCAGATCCAATAAACAATAATGCTCCGGCGAGGCAATATTCAACTGCTCCAAGACAATGTGATAGTACTACCTCACGACGCTTCCTCTCCATGCCAGCACCCGGCTACCACGTACGTCTACGCGCGCGCTCCGGGCGGCTCGCGACCATCCAGCGCATGAGACGGCGGCGTGGCACGCGGCAGCTAGCTAGGGGACACCGCCGCGCCGAGTCAACCCGGATCTTTCCCCGATCCAGAGCGCAGGAAGCGTGTACGCGGTCGGCGGGTAGCCCGTCGCTAGCTGCCGGCCGTCGCCCTCCGTGGCGTAGCACAACGGCGTGACCGGAAAGCTGCCGCTGGCGCCATCGATTGGAAGCAAGTGCGACCACATCTGCGTCTTGTCCATTTCGAAAAAAAAGAAGGGCGTCTCGTCGTTGTCGCGCAGGAAGGAAGGCGACGGGTTTCGCGCGTGCGTCGCATGGCATGGGAAGAAGCAGTCCAAAAAGACCGGATTTCCGTGCGTGGGCTGCGCGCGTGCGCCCCAGCCTTCCTTCCACACTGCTACGACGTGTGCACGACGGGGACAAGGCGAGCAGGACAATGTAGCCTGATTGAACACTTGAAGAGAGCCGGTCGAGCAGCCCCGTGTGCCTTCTCCTTCTGGCGACACCGGGGATGTCGTCCCCCAAGATAGATAGAACAGTGGTTCCTCTAAAAAAAAATAGATAAAATAGTGGTTCCTTGAAACAGGTATAGGTTCAGCTATATTAATATAGTAATCATGATTAAGACAGCTGCTAGACTAAACATCACATCGCCAAAAGAAAAAAGTAAAGAAAAAGAAAAAAACAAGAAAAAGAAAAAGAAGAGAAAAGAAAGCCGACAACAACAGTGGCTCGACGAAAACAAAGATGACCCGCAACCGCTGCGTCCTCCGAAGAATTTCCACCACGCTCCTAGCGTTCCGACGCGTCGCGTATCAAGCAGCACCTCCAAAAAGAAAGCGACGACAACGACACTGCTGCCCGAACATGTCCTAGGGGTTTCCTCGATACGCTATGGGAGGTGGGAAAGATATACACCCGACGCCATTCAGGAAGGATGGTGACACCCGCAGGTGACGTCACGTCGGTGTCAAGACGAAAAGGATTTCTCCCGATCCCTCAAAAAACCACGCTCCAAGACGCTCCGAATTGCTCCACCAAGCTCACCGCCCACCAGCATACACCCCCACGATTTTGCCGTCACCACCGTCATCTCACCGCGACCCACGATGTAAGGCTGGTATAATCGATAAGAGGCTGATGGCTCAGTTGATGTGGAGCCTGTTGGGAACCCCAAGAGCAAGGTGTGAAGCAGCACAACAGCAAGTCTTCTCTCAGTAAGAAACCGAGGTTATCGAACCAGTAGGAGGAAGGAAACATCACACAGGTGTTGCAAGCAACGCAGAGACCTGCACAACACAAACTCAAGACTTTGCCCCAACTAATAGTGAGGTTGTCAATCTCACCGGTTGCTGTAACAAAAGATTAACTGTATGGTGTGGAAGGTGATGATGGTTTGCAGCAAGTAAACATGTAATAGTGGAGGATGTATCAATGGTAAAGATAGGACCGGTGTCCATAGTTCACTAGAGGTGCTCTCCTTAGATAAACAACATGACATGAAGGGTAAACAAATTACAGCAGGACAATTGACAGGAACTGAGCAAGGCATAACAATGCAATAACAGACAAAAAGATCCTATGAGATTCGATTGGGCAATACAAAAATATACATAGACTGCCATCCAACTGCATCTATGACTAGAAGTCCACCTTCAGGTTATCATCCGAACCCCCTCCCGTATTAAGTTGCAAGCAACAGACAACTGCTTTAAGCAAAGTGTGTAAAGTAAACAATCCACTTGTTCTATGAACAAGAGACGTTGTTTTCTCCCTAGTGGCAACAACACATCTACAACCGAAGAGATTTCTGTCACTTCCCTTGGAAACTAGAGGCATGAACCCACTATCGAGCACAAATACCCCCTCTTGGAGTCACTAGCAACTACTTGGCCAAGATAGCTACTAACAACGGAGAGCATGCAAGATCACAAACAACACAGATATGATAGAATCATAAGACAAAACCATTAATTAATCTGACATAGTAATCTCAATATTTATCAGATCCCCGCAAACACAACATGGATGATTACAAATAGATTAGATCTTGATCATGGATGGAGCTTACAAGATCTATACATGAAAGCACAAGGAGGAGATACAACCATCTAGCTACTACATGGACCCATAGTCTAAGGTTGAACTACTCACGTATCATACCGGAGAAGAAGACCTCCGGGATGAACTTCAGATCCCCCCGATCTAAGGACAATGGTGGTGGCGGCTACAAACGATTTCGTGGAGTTTTGATCGGGTGCCTAGGGTTTCTGCATCGGGGGCTTCTTATAGTCGAAGAGGCGAGGCAGGGGGGTGCCCGGGGGGCCCACACCCTGCCTAGGCGCGAGCCAGGCTTGGCCGCGCCTGGGGGGGGGGGGTGTGGCCACCCCGTGGATCCCTTCCGTCTTGTCTTCTGGATTCGTGGCTTTTGTCCCGTCTAATTCCGAGAATATTGATTTTCTGCCTTTTTGGAACCAAAAACAGAAGAAAACAGGCAACTGGCATTGTAGCAACTTGTTAATAGGTTAGTTCCAGAAAACATATAAAAACTTCTCAAAGTGTAGACAAGGCAAAGCAAAGTAGATACTAAACAAGCATGGAACATCAAAAATTATAGATACATTTCTGACGTATCAGAGGCGACCTCAGCGGGGGTCGGCGGTACAGTAACATGCGGGAGGGAACAACCTCCACCTCCGAGGGGCGATTGTTGGAGATATGCCCTAGAGGAAATAATAAATGTAGTTATTATTATATCTTTGTGTTTATGATAAATGTTTACATTCATGCTATAATAGTATTAACAAGGAAACATTAATACTTGTGTGATTTGTAAACTTAATTTGAAGTCCCTAGTATAGCCTCTATACTTCACTAGCTTGTTGGTTGATTAATGATTGTGGTTTCCCTATCATGAACATTGAGATGTTATCAACAACAAGATCATATCGTTAGGAGAATGATATGGTGGACATACTCCTATAGATAAGCGTAGCATAAAGATCAAGTCATTTCAATAGTTCAATTGCTATATGCTTTCTGATACATAGTAACCTAATTCCTTCGACCATGAGATCATGCATATCACCTTTACCGGATGGATGCTTTGATGACATCAAACACCACACCGTAACTGGGTGGCTATAAAGGTGGCATTGAGTGTTCGGAAAGTATTGGTTGAAACACATGGATCAAGAGTGGGATTTGTCCATCCATATGACGGATAGATATACTCTGGGCCCTCTCGGTGGAATGTCATCCAATTAGCTTGCAAGCATGTGACTGGATCACAAGGGATCACATATCACGGGAACGAGAAAAGAGTACTTATCGGTAACGAAGTTGAACTAGGTATGCAGAGATACCGACGATCATAACTTCGGATAAGTAAACTATCGTGAGACAAAGGGAAATTGGTATCGTATGTAAGTGGTTCATTCGATCGCAAAGTAATCGTAGAAATATGTGGGAGCCATATGAATTTCCAGATTCCTCTATTGGTTATTGTTCGGAGAAGTGTCTCGATCATGTCCGCATAATTCACGAACCGTAGGGAGACACACTTAAGGATTCGACGTTGTTTGAGTAGTTATGGTATTATGAGAAAGAGACCGAATGTTGTTCGGAGTCTCGGATGGGATCCGGGATATCACGAGGTGATCCGGAATGGTCCGGAGAATAAGATTCATATAAGGAAAGTCCCGTTTCGGAGTTCGGGAATAATTCCGGTGTTTTCATCGGGAATGTTCTAGAAGGTTCCAGAATGTCCGGCACTCCGGGGGGAAGGGGTACATGAATGTGTCATTACATATTGGAATGATTGCATCATGTACTAAGTGTTCTTGCTGTTCCAAATAAAGGATTAAATTGAATCCTAAAACAGAAAAGTCAAATGGCCAGTTTGAAAGTCAAACGGCTAAAACAGGAAACTGTGGGAAACAAGCAAGAGGAGGCAAAACCGACTTGGGGGAGGAGTCCCTCCTCTCCAAGCCGGCGCGCCAACCAAGGCCGACTTGGGGAGGGACTCCCCTCCCCTTGGCCGCACCTCCCACCTATAAAAGGAGGGGCAGGGCCTCCTCCTCTAGACACACAAGTTCCTATCCTCTAATCTCCGGTTTAGAGCCGTTTTGGTTTAGAGCTTCTAATTGCCCTAGCCTTCGGTTTAGAGCCTTCTAATTGGTGTGTCTAATCCCTAGACCACTAATAGCTTTCTCATACTCCACCATACTCGCTCCGGCTTAAGGCGAAGCCCTGCGGGATCTCCCCTCTACTTTCGGTACCACGCCGTTGTGCTGCCGGAATCGCGAGGAGAGTGCTACAACCTCCGCTGCCTGCTGGAACAAGGGAGAGGAAGGTCTTCGTCGAGTACCGAACGTGTGACCGACTGCGGGAGCGCTACCGGAACGCAGCGCCGGAAGGATCGTCTACGCGATCTTGAGATCGGTAAGAGTACGACTACATCACCCACGAGAATCCGCTCTCGTTAAACACTTTGGAATCTTCGAGGGTAAGTTATTCCATCGACTCGTTGCTACAATCTAGTAGATAGATCTTGGCTTGTTTGTTTGTATGCGATAGAATTTTTTTGTTTTCCATGCTACGAAACCCTACAGTGGTATCAGAGCCGTGTCTATATGTAGATCTGTTGCACGAGTAGAACACAATGGTCATTGTGGGCGTTGATGCTTTTATTGTCGATTGCTTCTTGTGTACTTTGCATCTTGCGGTATGTTGGGATGAAGCGGCCCGGGCTAACCTTATATGACATCGTTCATGAGACTTGCTCCACGCTTGACATGCAACTTGTATTGCATAAGTGGCTTTGCGGGTGCCTGTTTCTCCTAGCATAGTTAAGATCCAATTTACAATGGGTGATCAACAATAGTAGTATCAATGTTGTGGTTCTTGTTCGTAAGTTAGAACGACACTTATTGAAAGCCCCAAACCACGTAAAATATGCAAAGAAAGTAGAGGCGTCTAACTTTGTTTTGCAGGGGTGTGCAGTGATGTGATATGGCCATGATTGTGATTATATTTGATGTATGCAATGTTCCTTATTGTAAGTTGGCAACCGGCAGGAGCCATATGGTTGTCTTTAAATTTATGTTAAGACCCGCGTGTCTATTCAAAGTAGTTGTAATAGTTGAAGCCGGTGGACGACAACCATGGAGAAGCATCATTGACCTTGATGCAATGCCGGTGATGATGGAGATCATGTTCGTGCTTGAAGATGGAGATCGGAAGCACAAAGAAGAAAGGCCATATCATATCACATATTATGAATTGCATGTGATGTTAATCCTTTATGCATCTTGTATTGCTTAGTAGACGACGGTAGCATTATAAGATGATCCCCCATGCACATGAATTTCAAGTCATAAAGTGTTCACCCTTAGTTAGCACCGTTGCTAAAGCTTGTTGTTTCGAAGCACCACGTGATGATCGGGTGTGTTAGATTCTGCAAGTGTATACAACGTGAGCAAGACAGATTTGCTCATGCGGAAACTAAGGTTTGATCTTGACGAGCCTAGCATGTACAGACATGGTCTCGGAACACGGATCACCGAAAGGTAAAGCATGAATCATATAGTAGATATGATAAACATGATGATTGTTCGCCATTGAAACTATATCAACTCTCGTGATGATCGGTGTTGATATGGTGGATTTGGTTCGTGTGATCACTAAAACAATGTGAGGGATATTGTTTTGAGTGGGAGTTCACCTAGTTTAATTACATTAATTAATTTGAACTCAATTTGTCATAAACTTAGTCTAAACTATTGCAAATATGTTGTAGATCAATGGCAGCCCCTACCATCAATTTTAATGCGTTCCTAGAGAAAGAAAAGTTGAAAAACAATGGAAGCAACTTCGCGGATTGGTTCCGCAATTTGAGGATTGTCCTCACAGCTGGTAATTTGACCTATGTGCTGGATGCACCGCTGGGTGACCCACCTGCAGATGATGCTCCCGATGAAGTAAAGAATGTTTACCTCGCTCGGAAGAATCAGTACTCCATAGTTCAGTGTGCTATCTTGTATGGTTTGGAATCGGAGCTTCAAAAAAGGTTTGAGGATTCAGACCCATATGATATTGTCGAGGATCTCAAATTGATTTTTGAGACTCATGCGGCAATTGAAAGCTATGAGGCTTCTGAAAAGTTCTTTAACTGCAAGATGGAAGAGGGCAGCTCCGTCAGTGAGCATGTGCTTAAGATGTCTGGGCACGCAAACAAACTTCAAAGCTTGGGTATAGTGATTCCTAATGCTTTGGGGATTTACCGTGTCCTCCAATCACTACCACCAAGTTACAAGAACTTTGTGATGAACTACAACATGCAGAACATGAACAAGACGTTGCCAGAACTCTTTGCCATGTTGAAATCTGCAGAAGTGGAGATCAAGAAAGAGCACCAAGTGTTGTTGGTCAATAAGACCACCAAATTCAAGAAAGGCAAGTCTAAGCAGAAGGGACACTTCAAGAAGGGTGGTAAGAAAGTTACCACGCCGGCGAAGAAGACCAAGGCTGGACCTAAGCCTGATACTGAGTGCTTTTACTGCAAGGGAGAAGGTCACTGGAAGCGGAATTGCCCAAATTACTTGGCGGATTTGAAGAACGGCAACATCAAGAAGAAAGGTATATCTGATATACATGTTATTGATGTGTATCTCACTAGTACTCGTAGTAGTGCCTGGGTATTTGATACTGGTTCGGTTGCTCATATTTGTAACTCGAAACAGGTGCTGCAGAATAAACGGAAGCTAGCGAAGAACGAGGTGACGATGCGCGTGGGAAACGGATCAAAGGTTGATGTGATTGCGGTCGGCACGCTACCCCTTCATCTACCATCGGGATTAGTTTTATACTTAAATAATTGTTATTTAGTGCCTGCGTTGAGCATGAACATTATATCGGGATCTTGTTTATTGCGAGACGGTTACTTATTTAAATCCGAGAATAATGGTTGTTCGATTTATATGAGTAATATGTTTTATGCACATGCACCTATGATAGATGGTCTATTCTTATTGAATCTCGATAGTGGAAAGACACATATCAACAACATTGAGGCTAAACGTTTGAAATCAAGCGATAATTCGACCTATATGTGGCACTGTCGTCTTGGTCACATTGGAGTGAAGCGTATGAAGAAACTCCATTCCGATGGACTTCTTGAATCACTTGATTTTGAATCACTTGAAAGATGCGAAGCATGTCTGATGGGAAAAATGACCAAGACTCCATTTTCTGGTATGATGGAGCAAGCTACGGACCTATTGGAAATCATACATACCGATGTGTGTGGTCCAATGAGTGTAGCATCGCGCGGTGGTTATCGTTATGTTCTTACCTTCACGGATGACTTGAGTAGATATGGGTATATCTATTTCATGAAACATAAGTCCGAAACTTTCGAGAAGTTTAAGGAGTTTCAAAGTGAGGTAGAGAATCAACGTAACAAGAAGATTAAATTTCTACGTTCTGATCGTGGAGGTGAATATCTAAGTTACGAGTTTGGCGAGCATTTGAAGAAATGCGGAATACTTTCACAATTGATACCGCCGGGAACACCACAGCGTAATGGTGTGTCCGAACGTCGTAATCGAACTCTCTTAGATATGGTTCGTTCTATGATGTCACTTACAGATTTACCGCTATCATTTTGGGGTTATGCATTAGAAACAGCCGCATTCACTTTAAATAGGGCACCATCTAAATCCGTTGAAACGACACCGTATGAATTATGGTTTGGGAAGAAACCTAGATTGTCGTTCCTTAAAGTTTGGGGATGCGAAGCCTATGTAAAGAAGTTACAGCTGGACAAGCTTGAACCCAAAGCGGAAAAATGCGTCTTCATAGGATACCCGAAGGAAACTATTGGGTATACCTTCTATCATAGATCCGAAGGCAAAATCTTCGTTGCCAAGAATGGATCCTTTCTAGAGAAGGAATTTCTCTCGAAAGAAGTGACTGGAAGGAAAGTAGAACTCGACGAGGTTGTCGAACCTTCTCTCGAAATTGCGAGTACGCAGCACCGGAAGAAATTCCTGTGGTGCCTACACCAATTAGAGAGGGAGCTAATGATGGTGATCATGAAACTTCGGTTGAAGTTGCTACAGAGCCTCGGAGGTCAACGAGAACTCGTACCACTCCAGATTGGTATGATCCCGTTATGAGTGTCATGTTGGTGGACAACACCGATGACCCCGAGACATATGAGGAAGCGATGATGAGCCCAGATTCCAATAAATGGCAAGAAGCCATGAAATCCGAGATTGGATCCATGTACGAAAACCAAGTATGGACTTTGGTGGACTTACCGGACGGCCGAAAGGCTGTCGAGAACAAATGGATTTTCAAGAAGAAAACAGATGCTGATGGTAATGTTACTGTCTATAAAGCTCGACTTGTCGCAAAAGGGTTTCGACAAATTCAAGGAGTTGACTACGATGAGACTTTCTCACCAGTAGCGAAGTTAAAGTCTGTAAGGATTATGTTAGCAATCGCTGCATATTATGATTATGAGATATGACAGATGGATGTCAAAACAGCATTCCTCAATGGAGACATTGATGAAGAGTTGTATATGATGCAACCCAAAGGTTTTGTCGATCCTAAAGATGCTAACAAGGTATGCAAACTTCAACGGTCCATCTATGGATTGAAGCAAGCATCCTGAAGTTGGAATCAACGTTTTGATAAGGTGATCAAAAGTTTTGGTTTTATACAAACTTATGGAGAAACTTGTATTTACAAGAAAGTGAGTGGGAGCTCTGTAGCATTCTTAATACTATATGTGGATGACATATTGTTGATTGGGAATGATGTAGACCTTCTTAATAGTGTCAAGGAATATTTGAATAATAGTTTTTCAATGAAGGATCTTGGCGAAGCAGCTTACATATTAGGCATAAAGATTTATAGAGATAGATCAAAACGCCAAATATCATTGTCACAGAGTACATATTTGGACAAAGTTCTAAAGAAGTTTGGAATGGAAGAAAGCAAGAAAGGGTTCTTGCCCATGTTGCCCAATACGACCTTGAGTAAAACTCAAAGTCCGACATCGGCAGAAGATAGAGAAAGGATGAGTAAGACTCCCTATGCTTCAGCCATAGGATCTCTAATGTATGCCATGCTATGTACTAGACCCGACATTGCATATGCTGTTAGTTTAACTAGCAGATATCAAAGTGATCCAGGAGTGGATCATTGGACAGCGGTCAAAAACATCCTTAAGTACTTGAGAAGAACTAAGGATATGGTTCTTTCTTATGGAGGTGATGAAAAGCTCGTTGTTAACGGTTACACCGATGCTAGTTGGAACACTGATCCGGATGATTCTAAATCACAATCCGGATACGTATTTATTTTGAATGGTGCAACAGTTAGCTGGAGGAGTGCAAAGCAAAGCGTTGTGGCGAGATCTTCAACTGAATCGGAATACATGGCTGCTTCGGAGGCTTCACAAGAAGCGATATGGATGAAAGAGTTCATTACAGAGCTGGGTGTGGTTCCTAGTGCGCTGGACTCAATGTCTATCTACTGTGATAACATGGGCGCCATAGCCAATGCGCAAGAACCAAGGTCACACAAGAAGCTGAAGCATATCAAGCTACGTTTTCACACTATTCGAGAACATATCCAGGATGAGGATATAAAGATTTGCAAAGTACACACAGATCTTAATGTGGCGGATCCGTTGACTAAACCTCTCCCGAGGGCAAAACATGACCAACACCAAACTGCCATGGGTGTTCGGTATATTACCATGTAATCTAGATTAGATGACTCTAGTGCAAGTGGGAGACTGTTGGAGATATGCCCTAGAGGCAATAATAAATGTAGTTATTATTATATCTTTGTGTTTATGATAAATGTTTACATTCATGCTATAATAGTATTAACAAGGAAACATTAATACTTGTGTGATTTGTAAACTTAATTTGAAGTCCCTAGTATAGCCTCTATACTTCACTAGCTTGTTGGTTGATTAATGATTGTGGTTTCCCTATCATGAACATTGAGATGTTATCAACAACAAGATCATATCGTTAGGAGAATGATATGGTGGACATACTCCTATAGATAAGCGTAGCATAAAGATCAAGTCATTTCAATAGTTCAATTGCTATATGCTTTCTGATACATAGTAACCTAATTCCTTCGACCATGAGATCATGCATATCACCTTTACTGGATGGATGCTTTGATGACATCAAACACCACACCGTAACTGGGTGGCTATAAAGGTGGCATTGAGTGTTCGGAAAGTATTGGTTGAAACACATGGATCAAGAGTGGGATTTGTCCATCCATATGACGGATAGATATACTCTGGGCCCTCTCGGTGGAATGTCATCTAATTAGCTTGCAAGCATGTGACTGGCTCACAAGGGATCACATATCATGGGAACGAGAAAAGAGTACTTATTGGTAACGAAGTTGAACTAGGTATGCAGAGATACCGACGATCATAACTTCGGATAAGTAAACTATCGTGAGACAAAGGGAAATTGGTATCGTATGTAAGTGGTTCATTCGATCGCAAAGTAATCGTAGAAATATGTGGGAGCCATATGAATTTCCAGATTCCTCTATTGGTTATTGTTCGGAGAAGTGTCTCGATTATGTCCGCATAATTCACGAACCGTAGGGAGACACACTTAAGGATTCGACGTTGTTTGAGTAGTTATGGTATTATGAGAAAGAGACCGAATGTTGTTCGGAGTCTCGGATGGGATCCGGGATATCACGAGGTGATCCGGAATGGTCCGGAGAATAAGATTCATATAAGGAAAGTCCCGTTTCGGAGTTCGGGAATAATTCCGGTGTTTTCATCGGGAATGTTCTAGAAGGTTCCGGAATGTCCGGCACTCCGGGGGGAAGGGGTACATGAATGTGTCATGACATATTGGAATGATTACATCATGTACTAAGTGTTCTTGCTGTTCCAAATAAAGGATTAAATTGAATCCTAAAACAGAAAATTCAAATGGCCAGTTTGAAAGTCAAACGGCTAAAACAGGAAACTGTGGGAAACAAGCAAGAGGAGGCAAAACCGACTTGGGGGAGGAGTCCCTCCTCTCCAAGCCGGCGCGCCAACCAAGGCCGACTTGGGGAGGGACTCCCCTCCCCTTGGCCGCACCTCCACCTATAAAAGGAGGGGCAGGGCCTCCTCCTCTAGACACACAAGTTCCTATCCTCTAATCTCCGGTTTAGAGCCATTTTGGTTTAGAGCTTCTAATTGCCCTAGCCTTCGGTTTAGAGCCTTCTAATTGGTGTGTCTAATCCCTAGACCACTAATAGCTTTCTCATACTCCACCATACTCGCTCCGGCTTAAGGCGAAGCCCTGCGGGATCTCCCCTCTACTTCCGGTACCACGTCGTTCTGCTGCCGGAATCGCGAGGAGAGTGCTACAACCTCCGCTGCCTGCTGGAACAAGGGAGAGGAATGTCTTCGTCGAGTACCGAACATGTGACCGACTGCGGGAGCGCTGCCGGAACGCAGCGCCGGAAGGATCGTCTACGTGATCTTGAGGTCGGGAAGAGTACGACTACATCACCCACGAGAATCCGCTCTCGTTAAACACTTTGGAATCTTCGAGGGTAAGTTATTCCATCGACTCGTTGCTACAATCTAGTAGATAGATCTTGGCTTGTTTGTTTGTATGCGATAGAAATTTTTTGTTTTCCATGCTACGAAACCCTACAGCGATAGCCGACCATATGTAGCTACAAGAGCAAACCAGACCCTCGCTGGCCTAGCCGACCCCAAATGGGCACGTGAAGCCCCGCCACCACACTGCAAGGGTGTCACCGACGCCACCAACCCTAGCGCTAGTCCCTACTCCTCCATCCCCCAGTGGATCCGCTACCACCACAGATCCCCGCCGCCAATAGGTCGCGCCATCACCATCGTGCTCACCTGGAACTTCCGGACCACCTCCGGTCTGAGGAACGCCACCTGGGACAACACCCCGAGTCACCACTTTGACGAGCCGGACACAGACACCGGGGGCCAGCACATGTCAGCAGAGATGAGCAAAGGCGGACACCCACAGCAGGCACAACACCTCCGTGTCGCTGATGAGTCGCGTCCTGTAGAACCTGCCATGGTCTGCCGACAGCAACCAGCGCTGGGCCCATGGCCCAAGATTGGCCCCCAACCCCACACAACCAGCGAAGGGCGGACACCATCCGTGGCCTGTTAGGCCCAGTTCAGGCCCGTCCTGGCCCAGATCTGGCCGACATGGCAGCCACCTCCAACCCCTCTTCCGTCTGCCTCTACCCCATGTCCCCGTACCAGGACCCTCGAGCGTCCCCGTCCCTCTCCGTGTCCACGGGAACCGTCGTCGCCCAGAGATGAGAAGAAGGTGGACATCCATGGCCCCTGCCGCCCTAAGGCCGGGCGCATCACCACCACCTCGCCGGCCATCACGCCGTAGCCCGCTGTAGCTCCGCCTCGCCATGATCCCCGGCAGGAAGACCACGCCCTGGCCTAGCGGCGCCATCCCGCGCCTGCCCCACCGAGCAGGAGACAGATGGATCCCCGCCGCCGCCGGCACCTACCGGGCTTTGCCCGGCCGTGCCCCCTGGAGGCGGCGAGGGAGGAGGAAGGAGATGAAGGGGACCCGATGGTGGGGATCTAGGGTTCCCTCCCCGTCGCCTTGCGGGGGCGGTGTGGGACGGGTTCTGCGGTGACCCAGCATACCACTGCATGTGTAGTACACTATAGTCGTTGACATTATATCCACAGAACACCGTTCCGTAAATATCACATCCCTTAGAGTGGTACAACAGAAACATTGCGGGTCCATATTACAAAAGTACACACATTATTACTATTACAATACCGGAAGTTCCAGACTTCCAAACGATCCAACTTACAAACCAAAATATAAGATGTTCAGCGGAAATTTAAAAGTAACAACTCCGACTAGGAGTGGGGCTCAACAGCTTATTCTATAGAGTTCATGCTGCTCGGCTCCGTTAGTTACTACTAACTAGACCATTAAGTGGACTCGTTCTCATCGACACTGTAGCGGATCTCGTAGTCCACACCTTCAACTCCTTTGGACAGATCAGGTTCCTCGTAGAACACGTGTTCTTGGCATTTGGCTGCATACATTGGCACGTCTTCGGGATCCTTAGAGTCTAAGCAAGGGATCAAAGGAAACAATGAGTAACAACGTTACCCAACAAGTTCATTATATGCAAGGTGGGAAGTTTGATGCTCTAACTACCACCTCGGATTATAAATCCTTGGAACTATGCAGTTTTTGTAAATCTTTCTTCAAAGATTGATTTTATTCCGAAAAACTATGACAATCAGCCTTCACAGGTTGACCAGAACTTTCATGGAGTTCCTTTCTGAAGGGAATATGCCCTGAGAGGCAATAATAAAGTGTTTATTATGTGTATTACAAGTATATGATAGATGTTTATTTTGCATGCTATAATTGTATTAATACGGAAACATTAATACATGTGTGTTTAATAAACAAACAGAAAGTTCCTAGTTATGCCTCTCTCATAAAGTAGCTCGTTGATTAACAAGATGATCAAGGTTTCCTGATCATGGACATTGGATGTTGTTAATAACGGGATCACAACATTAGTGTAATGGTGTGATGAACATTCATTCGAAGTATAGCATTACGATCAAAGTCATTGAGTTTATATTGCTATAACAACTTACGAAGTGATCCTAATCCTTAGACCATGAGATCATGTCAATCACTAACACCGGAAGAGTTTCTTGATAACATCAAACGTCACACCGTAACAGGGTGATTATAAAGATGGATTCAGAATTAATAAAGTGTTATGTTGAGGCTCATGGATCGAGAGTGGAATGTGTTCATCCCGATGACGGATATATATACTCTGGGCCCTCTCGGTGATATCACATTGATTAGCTTGCAAGCAAGTGATTTGATCACTAGAACGTTATATCACGGGAACGAGAAAAGAGTGCATGTCAGTAACGAGATCAAACTAGGTATGGAGATACCGATGATCGAATCTCGGACATGTAATATATTGTGAAACAAAGGGATTAAGATACTAGCGTAAAAGGTTCCGACGATCACAAGAAAGTCATCGTTGAATGTGTGGGAGTCAGTATGGGTCTCTAGATCCCGCTTCTGATTATTGATCCGAGAGGGGTCTCGATCATGTCCGCATTATTAACGAACCGTAGGGTGACAAACTTAAGAGACACCGACATCCAATTGGAGCAAAAGTTTCATGCCGAAAGAATGAACAAGCGCAGGAATTTATTTCACTAGATACCGAAACAGGTTTTCGGGTGAAATTGCATAAAATGGTTATGCATGTGAAATAGAATTCTAGCAAGGGGTTATTTGTGAATGTTTGTCATTAAAGTAATTGACAAAATTCTGAATAAAATAAAAGAGTTTTATTTAATGAGAGTTTGCATTAAATTTGGTGGAAATTTAATGGCAAGTTTGAGTGGGATTTTGAGTGGAGGCATATGAATGGATTTTTGTGAGTGGAGTGTCCACCCACATGAATGAAGGAGGGGAGGGGGCAGCCCCCATGGCCGGCGGCCACCCCCTTGGGTGCCCCCTCCTCCTATAAAAGGAGCCCCTCCTCTCACTTCTCACTCACACCTCCTCGTGAAGGATCTCTCTCCCCCTCTAGAATTTATTCCCCATGGTCTCGGACTAGCGAGATACATGTTCCCGGTGGCTATTCGGCAAGAAAGAGTTGTGCTTCCGCTGCATCACTGGAGCGAGGAGGCGGAGGTTGCTCGGTGCCTCGAAGTGTGTGCGAGCACGGATGCACTGCTGATTTGCGGCGCTAGGACTTCCTCTCGATCTTGAGATCGGGAAGAGATCGTCTACATCAACCACGAGTTGAACTCGTTAAGCTTTGTCGGTCTTCAAGGGTATGTTCTGTACGGACATACATCCGCCCGTTGTTTGTATCTAATAGATAGATCTTGGTACATAGTTCACATCGTAGGAAATTTTTTGTTTTCTATGCTGCGAACCCGACAGTGGTATCAGAGCCGTATCTATGCGTAGATGCTTTACACGGGTAGTACACATATGAGTATGTGGGCGATGATGATCATGTTGTTGCTCCTTTGTTGTAATTTTGGATATTGGTGGCATAGTGGGATGAAGCGGCCCGGACAAACTTTACATGTCCTCGCACATGAGACCTGTTCCACGCTTGACATGCAACTAGTTTGCATAAGTGGCTAGCGAGTGTCTGTTTCTCCTACTATAGTCAATATCTATTTTGCAACGAGTTGTCAACAATTTGGTTATCCTCGTTGTGGTTCATGTTCGTAGGTAAGAACGGTTCTATCTCGAAAGCCCTAAGCCACGTAAAACTTGCAATAGATAAATTAGAGGCGTCTAGTTTAGATTGTTGCTGGACTAGTGTTATGATATGGTGATGTTGCAAGTAGAAGTATGAGATGATACTCTTACAACACACATAGCGTGTAAACTCCATAGACCTTGGATTTAGACATATAGGTATGATAGTGATCATACCACGATGCACATGATAGAGATCATCTGCGGGAACCATAACATTTTACTAATAAACATGTGATGTTTGATAGCATCTTATATTGCTTGTTTAGCTCTTTGTTAGCATAATAAGATGATCCCTCATTTAAATATCAAGATAAGAATGTGTTCTTCCTTTAGTATGCACCGATTATGTTTTGTCGCTCCAAGACATCACGTGATGATCGGGTGTTCTTGGATCCACGACCATATTTCGGGTGTAAAACAGTTACACACACGAATACTAAGGTTCTAACTTGGCGAGCCTAGCATGTACAGACATGGCCTCGGAACACGGACCGAAAGGTTAAGCATGAGTCATATAGTAGATATGATGCCCATTTGATGCTCGCTTTTGAAGCTACACCGACTCACGTGATGATCGGACTTGGTGTAGTGGATTTGGTTCATGTAATCACCAAAAAGGCACGAGGGATGTCGTTTTTGAGTGGGAGTTCATTCTTAATATGGATTAGTTGGACCTAATTCTGATACCGAGTGCTACTATTGTAAGGGGACTGGCCACTGGAAGCGCAACTGCCTCAAGTATTTGGCAGACAAGAAGGCCGGCAAGGCAAACAAAGGTATATATGATATACATGTTATTGATGTGTACTTGACTAGTGCTCGATGTAGCACCTGGGTATTTGATACCGGTTCAGTTGCTAATATTTGTAACTCGAATCGGGGGCTGCAGAACAAGCGACCGCTAGCAAGGGGTGAGGTCAAGATGCGTGTCAGCAATGGATCAAGCGTTGATGTGATCGCCGTCGGAACGCTGCCTCTCCATTTGCCGTCAGGATTAGTTATAAACTTGAATAATTGTTATCTGGTGCCTGCACTGAGCATGAACATTGTATCTGGATCGTGTTTGATGCGAAGTGGTTATTCATTTAAATCCGAGAACAATGGTTGTTCCATTTATATGAATGAAATCTTTTATGGTCATGCACCGATGATGAATGGTTTATTTCTATTAGATCCCGATGATAATGTTACACATATTCATAATGTTGATGCTAAAAGGATTAAACTTAATGATGATATATCCGCATATATGTGGCACTGCCGTATAGGTCATATTGGCGTTAAACGCATGAAGAAGCTCCTTTCGGATGGACTTTTGGAATCACTTGATTTTGAATCATTTGATACATATGAGCCATGCCTTATGGGCAAGATGACTAGAACGCCGTTTTCCGGTTCAATGGAACGGGCGACAGATTTATTGGAAATCATACATTCTGATGTATGTGGTCCAATGAGTGTGTCGGCGTGAGGTGGATATCGTTATTTTGTTACTTTCACGGATGATTTGAGTAGGTATGGTTATATCTACTTGATGAAACACAAGTCTGAAACCTTTGAAAAGTTCAAGGAATTTCAGAATGAAGTGGAAAATCATCGTAATAGAAAGATCAAATTTCTACGGTCCGACCGTGGAGGTGAGTATCTAAGTTACGAGTTTAGCACTCACATGAAAGAGTGTAGAATTGTTTCACAACTCACGCCTGCCGGAACACCACAGCGAAATGGTGTGTCGGAACGTCGTAATCGTACTTTATTAGATATGGTTCGATCTATGATGTCTCTGACGGACTTGCCGTTGTCATTTTGGGGTTATGCACTAGAAACTGCTGCATTCACTTTAAATCGGGCACCATCTAAATCCGTTGAAAAGACACCGTATGAATTTGTGGTTTGAAAACAAACCTAAGCTGTCATTTCTTAAAGTTTGGGGATGCGATGTTTATGTGAAGAAACTTCAACCAGATAAACTCGAACCCAAAGCGGAAAAATGAGTCTTCATAGGTTACCCTAAGGAAACTATTGGGTATTACTTCTATCACAGATCAGAGGGCAAGGTTTTTGTTGCCAAGAATGGATCCTTTCTAGAGAAAGAGTTTCTCGCAAAAGGTGTGAGTAGTCGGAAGGTAGAACTCGAAGAGGTTACTGAACCTTCTCTTCAAAGTATGGCGAGTAGCGCAGCGCCGGAAGTTGTTACGGAGTTGGCTCCACCTGTTGAAGAGGGAACTAATGATAATGATCATGAAACTCCGAAAGAGAGTACTACCGAACCTCGCAGGTCAAGCAAGACGCGTGCAACTCCCGAGCTGTACGGAAATCCTGTCATGAATTTCATGGTTGATGAAAATGATGACCCTGCGACGTATGAAGAAGCGATGATGAGCCCGGAGTCCAACAAATGGTTAGAAGCCATGAAATCCGAGATGGAATCCATGTATGAAAATCAAGTTTGGAACTTGGTGGAATTACCTCACGACCGAAAGGCCGTGGAGAACAAATGGATTTTCAAAAGGAAAACTGATGCTGATGGTAATGTGACTGTCTATAAAGCTCGACTTGTCGCAAAGGGGTTTCGACAAATTCAAGGAGTTGACTACGATGAGACATTCTCTCCCGTAGCGATGCTAAAGTCAGTTAGGATTATGTTAGCAATTGCTGCATATTTCGATTATGAGATATGGCAGATGGATGTCAAAACCGCGTTTCTCAATGGTAATATTGAAGAAGAGTTGTATATGATACAACCAAAGGGTTTTGTCGATCCTGAGGATGCTAACAAGGTGTGCAAGATTCAGCGATCCATCTATGGATTGAAGCAAGCATCACGAAGTTGGAATCTCCGCTTTGATGAGGTGATCAAAGAATTTGGATTTGTCCAAACTTATGGAGAAGCTTGTATTTACAAGAAAGTTAGTGGGAGCAATGTGGCATTTCTGATATTATATGTGGATGACATATTATTGATAGGAAATGATGTAGATCTTTTAAACAGTGTTAAAAGTTATCTAAATAGCAAATTTTTAATGAAGGACCTAGGTGAAGCGTCATACATATTAGGCATAAAGATCTATAGAGATAGATCTAGGCGCCTAATAGGGCTATCGCAAAGTATATACCTTGATAAGATTTTAAAGAAGTTTAAAATGGACAGAAGTAAGAAGGGGTTCTTACCTATGTTGCAAGGCAAGACATTGAGTAAGACTCAAAGTCCGGCTTCGGCGGAAGAAAGAGAGATAATGGACAAAGTCCCCTATGCTTCAGCCATAGGCTCTATAATGTACGCCATGCTATGTACAAGACCGGATGTGGCACATGTTATTAGTTTGACTAGTAGGTACCAATCGGATCCAGGTTCGGAACACTGGATAGCGGTCAAGAATATCCTTAAGTACTTACGAAAAACTAAGTATATGTTTCTTGTATACGGAGGTGAAGAGGAGCTCGTCGCTAAGTGTTATATTGACGCTAGCTTTAACACCGATCCGGATGACTCTAAGTCCCAATCCGGATACGTATTTCTCATGAATGGCGGAGCGGTTAGTTGGAGGATCTCCAAACAACCTGTGGTAGCGGGATCAACAACGGAGGCCGAATAAGTTGCTGCTTCAGAAGCGGCTCAGGAAGCAGTTTGGATGAAGGAGTTCATATCCTAACTAGGAGTGGTTGCAAACACGTTGGACCCAATGGTGATCTATTGTGACAACAATGGTGCCAATGCCAAAGAGCCAAGGTCTCACAAGCATTCCAAGCATATTAAGCGCCGGTTTCACTCCATCCGCGAGCATGTCAAGGATGGAGATATAAAGATTTGTAAAGTACATACGGATCTCAATGTAGAAGATCCGTTGACTAAAACTCTCCCTAGAGCAAAACATGATCAACACCAGAACTCAATGGGTGTTATATTTATCACTATGTAACTAGATTATTGTCTCTAGTGCAAGTGGGAGACTGAAGGGAATATGCCCTGAGAGGCAATAATAAAGTGTTTATTATGTGTATTCAAAGTATATGATAGATGTTTATTTTGCATGCTATAATTGTATTATTACGGAAACATTAATACATGTGTGTTTAATAAACAAACAGAAAGTTCCTAGTTATGCCTCTCTCATAAACTAGCTCGTTGATTAACAAGATGATCAAGGTTTCCTGATCATGGACATTGGATGTTGTTAATAACGGGATCACAACATTAGTGTAATGGTGTGATGAACATTCATCCGAAGTATAGCATTACGATCAAAGTCATTGAGTTTATATTGCTATAACAACTTACTAAGTGATCCTAATCCTTAGACCATGAGATCATGTCAATCACTAACACCGGAAGAGTTTCTTGATAACATCAAACGTTACACCGTAACATGGTGATTATAAAGATGGATTCAGAACTAATAAAGTGTTATGTTGAGGCTCATGGATCGAGAGTGGAATTTGTTCATCCCGATGATGGATAGATATACTCTGGGCCTTCTCGGTGATATCACATTGATTAGCTTGCAAGCAAGTGATTTGATCACTAGAATGTTATATCACGGGAACGAGAAAAGAGTGCATGTCAGTAACGAGATCAAAATAGGTATGGAGATACCGATGATCGAATCTCGGACATGTAATATATCGTGAAACAAAGGGATTAAGATACTAGCGTAAAAGGTTCCGACGATCACAAGAAAGTCATCGTTGAATGTGTGGGAGTCGGTATGGGTCTCCAGATCCCGCTTCTGATTATTGATCCAAGAGGGGTCTCGATCATGTCCGCATTATTCACGAACCGTAGGGTGACACACTTAAGAGACACCGACATCCAATTGGAGCAAAAGTTTCATGCCGAAAGAATGAACAAGCGCAGGAATTTATTTCACTAGATACCGAAACAGGTTTTCGGGTGAAATTGCATAAAGTGGTTATGCATGTGAAATAGAATTCTAGCAAGGGGTTATTTGTGAATGTTTGTCATTAAAGTAATTGACAAAATTCTGAATAAAATAAAAGAGTTTTATTTAATGAGAGTTTGCATTAAATTTGGTGGAAATTTAATGGCAAGTTTGAGTGGGATTTTGAGTGGAGGCATGTGAATGGATTTTTGTGAGTGGAGTTTCCACCCACATGAATGAAGGAGGGGAGGGGGCAGCCCCCATGGCCGGCGGCCACCCCCGTGGGTGCCCCCCCTCCTCCTATAGAAGGAGCCCCTCCTCTCACTTCTCACTCACACCTCCTCGTGAAGGATCTCTCTCCCCCTCTAGAATTTATTCCCCATGGTCTTGGACTAGCGAGATACATGTTCCCGGTTGATATTCGGCAAAAAAGAGTTGTGCTTCCGTTGCATCGCTGGAGCGAGGAGGCGGAGGTTGCTCGGTGCCTCGAACGTGTGTGCGAGCACGGATGCGCTGCTGATTTGCGGCGCTAGGACTTCCTCTCGATCTTGAGATCGGCAAGAGATCGTCTACATCAACCACGAGTTGAACTCGTTAAGCTTTGTCGGTCTTCAAGGGTATGTTCTCTATGGATATACATCCGCCTGTTGTTTGTATCTAATAGATAGATCTTGGTACATAGTTTACATCGTAGGAAAGTTTTTGTTTTCTATGCTGCGAATCCTACACTTTCCTTCCGCGTTCGTAGCTCCTTCCCGGAACAGGGAGTAACAAGTTACAGTTCTTACACTCTGTAGAGGTGCGTTACTTTACCCATGAGAGATCAACTCCTTGTTGCACAACCGGGCGTACTTTCCCGTCCACAATTCCATGATGTGGGGCCCAGTAGTTGGTCCAAGCCAATCACTGCCCCCTTCGCGACCCCGCATGCCTCCTTGGTGTACACCATGCCCACATAATGAATTACGGCAATGGTTTGTACAAACCGTTAGATGCTAGAACTATCGTGGGACGATGAGGGTTCCCACCCATATGCTGCATATCCTCTGCGAATTACCAATTAATATGCATGCTACGAGGATAACAGCCATGACCTGCACATCCGGCTTCATGCGAGAGGAAGAAGATACAGCTGACTTCTCTGTCCCATTTCAAATCTCATGGCTAACGCGTAATATACGGCGCTAGAATCACTGATGTCAGGATTATTAGGTCCCTATTTGGTCATCATTGTTGCAATTAGAACTCTAAGTTCTATTGCTCCATTATATCACCACTTAGGATGATATGTATGATTTTTTTTGTTATTGAAAATAATATTTTCTTTCTTTTATAGCATATATGATAACACACAATTTGCAAGTACTTTGATAAAGACTCTTCAAAGGACATGAGCAAGTCATGAACTTGCCTTGTGATGGCAAGGTAGTGAAGTCTGATGCTTGCACTGGAGCTTGAGCTTCTAGTTCTACAAAACATCATTATTGTCTGGTAAGGACAACATTTAAAGAAGCAAAATGATTATGCAAGTAATGTAATGCATTCTTTAATTCTATATGCATTTTCCCTATATAAGGTGCCTTTTAATAAAGCATTTATAAATATTAGATTTTTATATTTATTGCATATATTGAATTATTTTATTTTATTTCCTTCTTATTTGAATTTTATTGATTTAATAATTCTTTTAGGAATTATTAATTATACATTAATTTTATTACTAAATATTTATTTAGTATTTTTCAAAAATACTATGATATTAGTAAATAATGAAAGTGATTTTTATTTATTTTTATCACCTTTCAATAATTTTGTAAAATTCCATAAGGGATATTTAAATTACAAAATTCTTATAAAAATTTGAATGTCCAAAATTTGATATCTTATTTTATTTGGATAGAGGGGATTATTGTGAATCCAAAGATATTTTATTTATAATTTTTGGACTATTATTTTATTTTCTATAATTTTATTGAGGTCAGGGGTATTTTGGTCTTTTCCAATTGATCAAAAGATTTATTAAATAATCTGGGCTGACCCTTGGGCTTATTAGGCCAAGGTGGCCCAATAGGGCAGGGTCAAATGACTACCCAGAAGGGTTTTGGCCTACCCAGCCCACTCTGCCTCCTCTCTCTCCCTCGACCTTATCTCCTCCTCCTCTGACTCGCCCCCGTGGCCGGCGATGCCGCCACCGTCGCTTCTCACCGTCGTCGACCGTTATGGCCGCCGCCGTGGTGCGAGTTGGGGTTGTCGACGATGCTCGTTCGTTCTATCCACTTGGATTTGACTCTGGGGCTTCCCCGTGGTCAGTTCCACCCCATTCCCGAACCCTAGGGTTCGGAAAAGATGTTGTCGCCGCTGCCATGATCCCGCCTGCGGTGGTGTGCTGGTCTCGTGCGCTG
The DNA here is from genome assembly GCA_916181665.1 of Avena sativa. Taxonomy (NCBI): domain Eukaryota; kingdom Viridiplantae; phylum Streptophyta; class Magnoliopsida; order Poales; family Poaceae; genus Avena; species Avena sativa. Next base: position 426,500,728 of record OV702283.1, read on the forward strand.
CTGCGGCCGCCGCCGTGGTAGGTGCAGGTTGCAGCGCCCCTTTGGGTGCTCCCTGTGCCGCCGCGGTTCGTCGGCCCCTCTACTTCCTCTTCGATTCATCAGCGAGGACCTCGGGTAAGTTATCTTTGTGGTGTTTGTCCATGCTACTGCCATGATTCTCCCTGTGTATCTAGTGGATTTCATGTCGAGTGACTATGTGCTGGTTGAGTTCATCTCTGGATTAGAGTTCTTGCTCTGATTAGGGTTCATAATCCTTTGTTGATCATATCTATGATGCTTTAGATCTAGTGTTGATCATATTTGATCATGGGAAAAGATTGTTTGCTGTGATTGATGATTAATAATAGATTTGTTGCTGCTAATTGCCTGTCAGATTAGTTTTAGTGGTAATCCACCATGATCCATGCTAGTGTATCAATGAAATCCTTGATTGGATCATGTTGTTGATCTAAGAGTTTACTCTACTGTCAGATTGCTTATACTGACAGTAGTTGCTTACTGCAATTATACTGTTGGCTTGTCTGAGATTATACTCACTGAATCAAATCATTGCTTGCAATGATTTCTGTGGATGTATAAATGAATTTAAGGTTGATTCCTGACACTTGGCTTTAGGAAAATGATATGTAGTGGTTGTCCCTTTTTATCTATGGAATCTAAGTAAAGATTGGTTTTATCTCATTAAGAACTTGTCCTTGTGATACCACTGTATTCTGGCACACAAGTGGTTGGGTTTTTATTTCTGGGCTTAGCTTGATTATGCTTGTGATTAAAACTGATAAGATGATATGGAAGCTTTTTATTAACTTTCCTGCCTATGATGTTGGTCTAAGGATCTAGGATGTGATTCCTAGTTAGTTGGGCAATAGTTTGTTTGAAACTTATAGATTTAGAGGTGCTACTCTCTCTCTGAGAGATGTGCCCTCGTATGATTAAATGAAAATGATCTAAGTTGTAAAAAAATAAAACTGAACCCAGTGATGTTGGTCTGAGGGTTTAGTGTTTGTGGTTAAGCTTGATTTCTTATCCTTATACTTGAAATCTCTAGGATAGATTCACCCCTCTTGGGTGCATATTGAGAGATCATTACATAAAGCAACACATGCTTTTGTTTAGATATTCTGATGAAAGCATGTGATGGTTTTATGAGACTCACCACAAGCTTTGATGTTGGTGTAGTAGATTGTTGATCTTGATCTTGGTCTGGATCTTGATCTTCTTTAACTATGCCCCTGAGCTTGCTCTTGAGCTTGCCTGCTCCTCCTAGCTCCTGGTCTTGACCTTGCTATCCACCAGATCCACCCCCTCCTTATGTCACCATCCTGGTGATGCTTGGGTTGATCTGGGTGGTTGGTTTGGTTGCTATTCTTTGTTAAACTGCTGTTCACCCTGGCTGTGCTGGTGTGTTGTGTAGTGGAGAGATGCACTGATGTGCTTCCCCACGGCTGTGCTATGGTTTTGTGATATTGGCCGTGCATTGTGAGGTCGACGGCACACCCATTGCATGCTTGTGTGCCTGCTATGCACATGTGGATCAGTTCAGAAAATCTGAGCTTACTATTACCAATCTACTTTTACCCTGGCTAGTGAATTGGTCCCTTTTGGTTGTCATTTGCATTTTGGCTTGAATTTATGAAAGATGAGATCTTTCAGATTGGTGAAACTTGCCCCTTTTTAACATTTCTCAATGATGAGATTGTCAAGTGCACCTCACTGACATATCTGAGAGAAATATATACTAACACTAATCTTGTTTTGTTTTCTATTTAATCTTTGTTTTGCGGGTACAAAGATAAAGATGAAGATTTAGTGTAGTTTTAGATATAGGATAGTTAGTAGAGATACAAATGTACTTTTCTTAATCTTTTGTAATTTTTCTTTGATAATTCTTGTAATCTTTGTTTGGTTCATTTGTAATAAAGATTATATATTTATTAATAAAGAATATTTTATTCTTTACTCTTGTGTGAATTGTGAAGTTTGGAATAACTTCAGTAAGTTATTCTTTGTAGTTTGTGTATGTATATAAAATGAATTTTCATATACCATATTGTTTTTGGACAAGATTTAAGTTATAATACTTTTCTCTTAATTAATTTTAAGATTCAAATCTTATAACAAAATTATTTAAATTATAAAACACTTAATTTTTAAAATCCAAACTCATTTCAAAACACACATAATTCCTTTAAGATCATATGAAAGTTTATAGCAATCCTCCTTTAAGACTAAACCTACTCTCAAAGTAAGAAAGAAACATTGATCACTCAAGGTTTTTATTTGGCGAAAATTTTACTCACATTTTCTCAAATGAATGCATGCAACAATTCATATTCCTAAACCTACCCTTCGTTAGGTCCTATATACTGGGATGTTATAGACTCCCCCCTTAAATTATACTTCATCCCGAAGTTTGTGGAGATGTACCTGAATAGTTCTGGATAAGCTTTTCTTAAATCCTCTTCCTTCTCCCATGTGGCCTCTCTCTCAGGGTGATGTTCCCATTGTACCTTGCAATATTTGATTGCTCTGTTCCTCAATCTTTTCTAGTTTTCTTCCAGAATCTTGCAGGGCTTTTCAATATAAGTCAGGTCTGCTTGTAGTTCTATCTCTTGATGTGTTATTGCATCATCAGGAACTTTCAAACATTTGCGAAGTTGTGACACACGGAAAACATTATGCACTTGAGCCAATCTTGATGGTAACTCTAAAGCATAAGCTATAGTTCTGTTTTGACTCAGTATCTTGAATGGTCCAATATATGTTGGACTCAATTTCCCTTTAACTCCGAATCTTTTTACTCCTTTCATTGGACTTACTTTCAAATAGACCATATCTCCCACTTCTGGATGCCATGATCTTCGGCTTTGATCTGCATTGTCGTGGGAATGGTCACGGCAGATGCTGCAATCGGCAGCGAGTAGTAGAACGAAGGGCAAGGGCGGCCAGCCATCTGCGGTGCGAGATGAGGGCAAAGACACAGGGTTTTACCCAGGTTTGGCCCCCCGGAGGGTAAAGACCTACTCCTGCTAGATTGTATTATGGAGGTGGTACAATGGGCGAACTCGGCGGCTAGGCGGCGAGTCGCTTGGGTGTATGATGGAACGTATATCTACACGCCCCGCAGGAAGGTTTATATAGGCTCACCTCCCCTAGGGTTTACATATCTCAACCGAATCAGTTAAGGCTTCGGTACTCGTTTAACCTAATCCGACTGGGCCTATCTACTCGCCTGGGCCTTCAGCTTCCAGTCGCTTGGATCCACGCCGGGCCTTGATCCAGTCGCCGTCCTGCAGGCCACTCGCCAGGTCTTGGGCCAGTCGGAAACGTCCTGCTGGGTATACCCCGGTAGGCGCATCCCCATCAGTAGTCCCCGAGGCCGTCGTCGATTAGGCGTAGGTGGCTGCTAGCAGTCGGAGTATACGGCCGCTGAGTAGACATCCAGTCGAATCGTCGGCGGGCTCCTGTATAAAGGAAAAGACTAGTCATTCTGATCACAGCTTTGGCGAGTCGAGTCGGCGAAAGGCTGTCGTAGTGACCGGGTCGGCGAGCCGAGTGGCGGAAGTTGGACCGTTAAACGTGGTCAAACTAGCCGTTGGGGTAATCCAACGGTAACTTTCGGCGTAATCACTGCGTAGTAACGGCTCCCTGATTTGGCGGGTAACAACCGCTATATAAGGGGAATGGCAGGCGATCAGAGAACCACCTTCTCACCATTTCTTCCGACTGCGCGCACTTTCGCCTCCCTTCGCATCGCGATCCAACTGACCAGAAATCCTCCGACCCCCCACAAATCTTTCCGCCATGGCCCTCTCCACCGAACCTTGGGGTAGGTCTAAGTGCACGAGGGCGCAACTGGCTTCCTTTGAGGAGGCCGGGATCCTACGAGCCAGCTGCTGGCGCATCCCTGCGGCCGGAGAGGTGACCCCGAACCCGCGAGAGAGGGAATTCATCTGCTTCACCAGCCATCTTGAACGGGGGCTAGGGTTCCCCACTTCCCTGTTCTTCCGGCGCTTCTGCGCCTACTACGGGATCCAACCATCGGATCTGAGTCCCCACAGTATCGAGCAGCTCGCCATCTTCGTGGCGTTCTGCGAGTGCTACTTGGGCTGCCGGCCCTACTTCCCTCTATGGCAAGATCTGTTCCACGGACGGATCAGCCGCGAGGAGGAGGGCGGCCCAATGCTTGCCGCGGGCGGCCTAACCTTCTAGCTGAAGTCAAAGGCTTCATTTTTCGACTTGATGCTGCCCTCCAAGGCGGCAAGCGACTGGAAGAAGTCGTGGTTCTATGTTGCCGAGGCGACCCCGGAGGGCGAGACGGCGATCCCACGGTACTCCGCCAACCGGTCCGAGCCGCGCCGTCTTCAAGTCGGCAAGCTCCCCAACGACCAGCGGATGGTCGTTGACGAAATGCTCCAGAGAATCCGCGGTTTGAAGAAGAAGGGCCTCCAGACGATCAACCTATACAACTGCTGGCTCGGGCGGCGGCTCGTCCCTCTGGCTCGACGCGACCACTATATGTACCAGTACACGGGCCGGGAAGACTCGACAAAGGCCTGCCTCGCCGAGTGGAAGCTCGAGGACTACATTCCAGCACTGAAGAAGATCACCCAGGCGGTGTACCTGGACGCACAAGCTGGGGTCGCCCCTTACACCGCAAAGCGTCCAGCCCCAACGGTAATCACCTCGCTTCATTCGCAGTCGCAGTTTTTGCAGTCGCGGTAATTCTAATTCCATCTTGCGTTTCTTTGCAGCTGTTCCAAGTGGTGGAAGGATGGCTCCCGCCTTCGGACGACGAGAATTCGAGCTCGTCCGTCCAGGACATGGGCGAGTCGCCTCCCGCCAAAGGCGATTCCGGGAGCGACGAGAACAATGACGACGATGAGTCCGAGGAGGAGGTCGCCCCGCTGGTTCGCAAGACCCGCGGGCAGCGACAGCGTGAGCTTGAGGCGAGTAAAAGCCTCGAGCGTCACGATGACGACGAAGAACTTCCGGATACCACCTCGCGCCGCCAGGATACTCCGTCGAAGAAGAAGAAAGAGAAGGAGGCAAAGGCCCCTCCGAAGAGGAAGACGAAGCCGACGAGGCCGGCCTCGCCGCCGCACTCAGCGAGCAGTTCTGACGCCCCCAGCCCGGCCAAGGACGAGGCACCGCCGACGACAGCCGTGCTGGACACGGCCACCGTCGAGGTGCCACTGGTTTCGATGCCTCCGCCGTTCGCCCCAGTCTCTAGGCTGGGGGATGCTCCGGTTGCAGCGGCTTCGCCTCGCAGGGAGGCTCCTGCTGAAGATATCCCAGAGGCTCCGGTTGCGGCCTCGACGACGAAGAAGCCGTCCGTGTCTTGGGCACGCGACGTCCTGGAGATGGGGCTCAGTCGCCAACTAGGCCCTGAACTGGAGAAGCCGGTCGGCCTCCGCACGGGGCTACGCTTTATTCCAGTCGCCAAGTGAGTACCCTCACCCTCCTTTGTCTTCCATAACAGCTTGAATTATCTTTGCTTACACGATTGATGTACAGGACCGGAGTGAAGAGGATGGGCCACCCGACCGTGGCTAAGGTGTCGTCCGTCGCCAGCGAGGAGGATCCTTCCCGTAAGAGGAAGGCGGACGAGGTCGTTGTCCCTACGGATGGCAGCAAGAAGGCCAAGGGTGATGACGTCGTCACGATTTCTGACGACACGGAGTTCGCGCCAACGGAGCCCGTAACAGAGGCAGCCGCATCCACAAAGGAGGGCGCTCCCTCGCCTGGAACGGCCGAGCCGACCTCCTTTGGGGCGGGTGCCTCCATCACGACTTTCCCGCGCTTCAAGGCCAAAGCGGCCGCGGCGAGTGGAACTTCACCCTCGAGCCGTGCACCTGGGGTCGCCGATGCGGAAGTCGACCAGCGTCGTGGGTACACGCCGGCCCTCCTCGCGTCCGTGGACGCGATACAACTTCATGGAATTCTTGGCGCAGCCATCCATGTATGTCCAGTCCCCGAGGATCAAGTCGGTGTTTTGCAGCGGTCTGATCCTTTTGGCATATAATTTGTTATTTTGCGCGTCCAGTCCCCGAGTGCGCACTCGCTGAATTTCAGCGGGTGGGCACTTAGGAAGGTTTTGATTGCCAGTCCTCGAGTGCACACTCGCTGAATTTCAGCGGGTGGGCGCTTAGGAAGTTTTTGATTGCCAGTCCTCGAGTGCGCACTCGCTGAATTTCAGCAGGTGGGCACTTAGGAAGTTTTTGATTGCCAGTCCCCGAGTGCACACTCGCTGAATTTCAGCGGGTGGGCACTTAGGAAGTTTTTGATTGCCAGTCCCCGAGTGCACACTCGCTGAATTTCAGCGGGTGGGCGCTTAGGATGTTGCTTTAATTAACTGTTTGAACGATGTGCAGGGTCTGCAACGTGAATCAGCTGACCGATTGGCAGCGAAGCACCATGCGGAGAAGGAACTGGCAGCCGTCCAAGAGGTGAATAGGGGGCTTCAGGCAGTTTCCGCGAAGGCGGAGGAAGCTCGCCAGGGACTTGTCCCCGCGGGTGAATTGGCGGCGGCGCAATCGGCTTTGAGCTCGGCTGAAAAGCGGATCGCCGATCTTGAGCGCGAGCTGCGGGAAGCGAAGGAAGAAGCGAGCTCGGCTGATGGACGAGCCAAGGCCGCCATTACAGCCGCCGAAGAAGATCGTAAAGTGTCGGACTCCCTTGTTGCTGGGCTTCAGGACGATCATACTGCGCTTCAACGCTTCATGTCTCGCCCGCCCGCTGATTGGTAAGTGCATTTGCCTCTGCCAGTATCTTGTGCTTTTTGTGATGTCCAACGTACTCACTGTTGTCTTCTACTCGCAGGTCGCATCATTGATAGCGTGGAAGAGGCGATCTCGTTCGACGCGCGGCAGTGTGTGGGCACGCTCGTTGACTCGGCGACGTTGTCGGCAACATGCATCCGAGCCTACCTCCAGGAGATATCACCCACTGAGGTGATTCCCAGCGACCTCGTCGAGGTGTGGAAGTACTTGGAGAAGGCGCCCTCGGTTGTTGAATTCATGATGCGGTCGGCGTTTCGACGCGGAGCAGCAACGGCGCTGAGCCTTAGACTTGCTCACTTCCCAGAGGACTTCGACCTCGAAGACGTGACGAGCGGCTACCCTTCGTCGACTGGCGCGGTGGAGCTTTCCGAGGTGCTCAGGTTGACGGACCGTGCCACGGTGTACTCGGAGCGTGTCTGGGCAATGGGCGACCTCCTTCCGTACCAGGAGACAGTCGTCGCGCCCAACGACCCCGAGCCGCCGCACCGGGATTTCAAGGTCGAGCAGCCTTTCCGCGCGGCGATGGCGGGTGAGCTGACGACGTACCCGTCAAACCCATACACGCCGTTCATTCACAGTCGCCGGGGTGCTGGCGAGTCGTCATCGAAGCCTGCAGAATAGGGTAGTTTGCCCTGAGGCGTTAGTAGCAGGTCTGCCGTATGGGCATATTTTGGAATGTGGAACAATGCGACATGCTATTGAATGAGACATCGTGTCTGTGTTGGAATTTGTCATGTGTTTTGTGATTGTGGTTTGAACGAGTCCCCGAGCGCGTCCGCCCTTTTGTGGGGTTTACCTTGTGTATGATATGTTTGTTGTTTTTGAATGTTTTGTTATTGTGGTCTACTCGCCCGAACTCGAAGAGCCAGTCGCAGGGCGACTCCCCTGAACGCTCTATACTTCACCGTTTTCCCTTGCGCGAACGGGGTCGGGTGGCCGAGTCCCCGAGCGTGGTACTTGGTTGTCCTAGGCGCGACTCGAGGGTGGTTGAGGACTTGGCGCGTTAGTTTGGGCGCATCACTCCTGCCTGGCCCGTTGGGTCAGTCGCGTGGCGAGTCCTGGGCATGCTCTCCTACTTGGCATTTTCCCGAGCCGCTCGCAATGAACTGGTCGTCAGTCCCCGAGCGTGGTACTTAGCCATTCGAGTCGCTATGTCGAGGATGCGGAGGACCATGGTCGCTGTAAGAAGCGAAGGCAATTGTCTTGGCTCGTAAAGCCAGTCGGGCTAGGCGACTCCAATGGGGCTCCGGGTAGGCGTTTTTCATGGACGATGCAAGACCTGAGGTTACTCAGTGCTCTTGCACCGCACTACTTAGCCGTGCCGATCGCTGTACCAAAGGTTGACTTCTGCGGTTAGCTGGACGCTGTTATTACGAGTGCGAGTGGCACAAGACATGGAGAGTAGGAGCAATTTGCAGTAACCGATTCTTTTTATTTCATAGCGACTGGAGAGTACATATGTGGGGTTCTAGGGGTAGAACTTCCGTAGGAGGTTTACATTCCATGGTCGCTTGACGTCGAGTTCGCTGTCCCCGCGGACGTCGATGAGGTAGTAGGCGTCGTTGCCAAGTACTCGCCCGATGGCGAATGGTCCCTCCCACGGAGGGGAGAGCTTGTGCATGCCCTTCTTGTCCTGGATGAGGCGAAACACCAGGTCGCCTTCCTGGAAGGTGCGAGTTTTCACCCGCCGGCTGTGGTAGCGGCGGAGTCCCTGCTGGTAGATGGCGGTGCGTGACCGAGCGAGGTCACGTGCCTCGTCGAGCTGATCGACTCCGTCTTGGCGGGCGAGTTCGTTTGCAGCCTCCGTGTAGTGGACGACCCGTGGCGAGTCGTGCTCGAGGTCGGTGGGCATGACTGCCTCGGCGCCGTATACCATGAAGAAGGGGGTGAATCCTGTCGACCTGTTGACCGAGGTGCGGATGCCCCAGATGACGGAGGGTAGCTCCTCGACCCAGCACCCGGCGGTGCGCTCGAGTGGTACATGGAGTCGCGGCTTCAGGCCATGGAGGATGCTTTGGTTGGCCCGTTCCGCCTGGCCGTTGGATTCCGGGTGGGCGACCGACGCGAGGTCGAGCCGGATGTGGTGCTCTTCGCAGAATTCGGCCATGGATCCTTTGGCGAAGTTGGTTCCGTTCTCCATGATGATGCTGTTTGGGAACCCGTAGCGATATATGAGCTCGCGTAGGAATTTAGTGGCAGTCTTCCCGTCGCATTTCCGAACTGGCTTGGCCTCCACCCACTTTGTGAATTTGTCGACCGCGACCAGCAGGTGGGTGTAGCCGGAGGGAGCCTTCTTGAAGGGACCTACCATGTCCATGCCCCACACAGCGAATGGCCAGGTGATGGGGATTGTTTTGAGCGCTGAGCTCAGCACGTGCGTCTGGTTGGCGTACTTCTGGCACCCGGCGCACCGCTGGACAATGTCGACAGCATCGGCGTGTGCGGTGGGCCAGTAGAAGCCATGTCGCACAGCCTTGGCGACCAGAGAGCGGGCGCCGGCGTGGTGGCCGCAGTCACCGGAGTGGATATCATGGAGGATCTTGCGTCCTTCGGCGGGTTGGACGCAGCATTGGAACACGCCGGTGACACTGCGCTTGTGGAGCTCGCCGTCGATGATGGTGTAGGACTTGCATCGATGAGCGATCATCCGAGCGTCCGTCTCGTCTTCCGGCAAGGTGCCGGCTTCCAGGTAGGCGATGTAGGGCTTGGTCCAATCGTCTGGCTCGGTGACGAGTGCGACCAGGGCTGCCTCCGGCTGTAATGGGACTCCGATGTCAATCTCCCTCGGGGGAGAGACTGATGGCTTGGTTATTGTGTCGAGGAAGACGCCGGCGGGTGGTGCGAGTCGAGCCGACCTGATGCGAGAGAGGGCATCGGCCTCATCGTTCTTCCGCCTGTCGATCCACTCGACAGAGTAGCCTGTGAAGTGTCCGCCCAGCTTGTCCACTTCTTGGAGGTACGCCGCCATGGTGGGGGCGACGACGTCGCAGGTGCCAGCGACTTGCCCCGCGACGAGGTCGGAATCTCCGTAGCAGCGTAGGCGGTTGACATTCATCTCCTTGGCAGCTCGCATGCCGTGGAGTAAGGCCTCGTACTCGGCCATGTTGTTGGTGCAGGGTGTGAAGTCGAGGCAGAGGATGTAGCGGAGCTTGTCGCCCTTCGGTGAAGTTAGCACGATCCCTGCGCCTGCGCCGTCCGCGTTCTTGGAGCCGTCGAAGTGCAGGCTCCAGTAATGGAGGTATGGCAGCTTCTCTGGCTGCTGGGCCTCTTCCCAGTCAGCGATGAAGTCCGCTAGGGCCTGCGACTTGATCGCTTTTCGTGGCTCGTATTTGATGTTGTGGACGCCGATCTCGACGGCCCACTTGGTGACCCGCCCGGTCGCCTCGCGGTTGCGGATGATGTCTTGAAGTGGTGCTGAGGAGACGACCGTGATCGGGTGCTCCTGGAAGTAGTGCAGCAGGCGCCGCTGAGCTCTGAAGACCGCGTATACCAGCTTTTGGTACTGGGGGTACCGCTGGCGCGACTCGGTAAGGACCTCGCTGATGTAGTACACCGGTCGCTGTACTGGGCGCTCCTTTCCTTCCTCCGGTCGCTCGACGACCATCACGGCGCTGACGACGCGCTCGGAAGCCGCGACGTAAACCAGCATGGGTTCTTTGTCGGCGGGGGCGGCGAGTAGCGGTGCGGCGAGTAGCACCTTTTTGAGGTCGCGGAGCGCGTCATCCGCCTCCTTGTCCCACTGGAAGGTGGGGTTCTTACGCATCAAGCGGTATAGGGGCATCGCCTTTTCGCCCAGGCGGGGGATGAAGCGACTGAGAGCCGCTACTCGCCCGGCCAGTTTCTGGACGTCGCGCAGGCACTCGGGTTTGCGAGCCGGGCGATCGTGTCGATCTTCGTGGGGTTCGCCTCGATCCCTCGTTTGGAGACGACGTACCCCAGTAGTTGTCCTGCTGGTACACCGAAGGTGCATTTGCCTGGGTTAAGCTTTACCTTGTATTTTCGCAGGTTGGCGAATGTTTCTGCCAGTTCGGCGAGTAGGTCACCCTGGCGAGCGGACTTTACGACCACGTCGTCGATGTAGACGTGGATGTTGCGGCCAATTTGGCTTGCGAGGCACTCTTGCATGCACCGCTAGTAGGTCGCCCCGGCGTTCTTGAGACTGAAGGTCATGGCGGTGTAACAGAAGGCTCCGAATGGCGTGATGAACACCGTCTTCTCCTCGTCCTCGACCGCCATTTTGATCTGATTGTACCCGGAATAGGCGTTGAGGAAACATAGCGACTCCGAGCCCGCGGTTGAATCGATTATCTGGTTGATTCGCGGGAGGACGAACTGCTCCTTTGGGCAGGCGCTATTCAAGTTTGTGCAGTCGATACACATCCTCCAGGTCCCGTTCTTCTTCTCGACCAGGACTGGGTTTGCTAGCCAATTGGAGTATTTGATTGGCCGGATGAAGCCTGCAGCGAGTAGACGCTGCACCTCCTCGGCGGTGCTCTTCATTAAAGGGCCGCAGTGACTGTTTGACGGGTCGCACTTTGGGGTCGGCGTTTAGCTTGTGCTCAGCGAGCTCCCTAGGGACACCAGGCATGTCAGAGGGCTTCCATGCGAAGATGTCCCTGTTCTCACGGAGGAACTCGATGAGCGCGCCTTCCTATGCTGGGCTCATGCCCGTCCCGATCGTCACCGTCTGGCTGGAGTCGCCTGGGACCAGCTCGACGGTGCGGGTGTGCGTCGTCGCCTCGAAGGTTGAGGTGTTTGCGCCCTCCGAGTTGGGCTTCTTGAGTATGGTGGGGTCGTCGTTGTTGACCCCGCTCGCATACTTAGAGAGCTCATCGGCGTGGTTGATCTCCGCCGTGATGACGGCGTCAGCGAGCTTGGATCCTTTGGCCTCGCACTCGGCGGCCATGTCGGGGTCGCCGTTGATGGTGATGACGCCGCACGGCCCGGGGAGCTTCATCGCGTTGTACGCGTAGTGGGGCGCTGCCATGAACTTGGCGAACGCCTGGCGCCCCAGGACGCAAGGCTACCTCGGCCGACAATTGCCATTAAATTGGCGTTTTCTTATACAAAACTGCTTTTATATCTTAATGAAGTTTGGTCGGCCCTTTGAGCTTGTGTGAAACCCTAGTTTAGGATGGATTCGAGTTTGTATGGAAGTTTATAATGGATTTGAAGTTTATGATGGGTGATTTAGGATTTGTATATGAATTCTTATCACCGGGGAACATGTAAACGATGTTCACATCTGAATTTTTATGTATGTCTGTATGAAATAATGATCACATATGAGTGTGTATGAGATGATCGTAGGAATTTCTTTTTGTACACATGTATGATTGTTGAAATGAAAACATATGAAATAATGCTCTAAAAGTGTAAGATGGTTAACCTATAGGGGGTGAGTAGGGGCTGTCGAAGGGCACGAGCTCGAAGACGATCCGCTCGGTGCGGAAGTTTGCTGTTGTGCCGAAGGTGACTGGCAGCGTTACCTTACCGATCGGGTACGCCTTCCGACCGGGGACGATGCCATGGAACGTGGTGTGGGTTGTTTCGATCATCGACTGCGGGAGCCGCAGCCGCCTGAAGGTGTCCAGGTACAGGATGTTGATGGAGCTGCCGCCGTCCATCAATGTCTTCGGGAGCCAGTAGTCGCTGACCTTAGGCTTGACCACTAGGGCGACTCGACCTGGGTACTCGATGCGTGGCGAGTGGTCTTGGCGGCTCCAGGTGATGGGCTTCTCCGACCAGTTGAGGAACTGGGGAACGTCCACCTGGGCCACCGCGTTGACGGCGACGGCGCGGGCGATGAACTTCTTCTCGCGCTTCGTGTTGAAGCCCGTGAAGGTATGGAGCGAGCCGGCCACTTTGCCGAATTTTCCGTTGTTTGGCGGGTCGTTGTCGGGGTCCTCCCGTGCTCGCCGTGCCTTCTCGATCTCCCTGAGGGTGTGGCAGTCGGCGGTTGTGTGCGTTGCGGGCTTCCCTTCCCTGCTATGAAATGCACACGGTTGGTTAAGGAGGGCCGCGGGGTCGAACCTTGGCTTGGCCTTGTAGTTGCCGCCGTCGCGGCGTTGTCCTCCGTCGCGGCAGAAGATCTTGGGCTCGCGTTGTGCGTGCCCGGCGTTGGCGACGAAGTCGACTCGCCCGTCACTGCGGCGCTTGCCGGTGAGGCGAGTGTTGCTGTAGCGTAGGTCGGACCGTCGTCTGCTGTCGTTGCCGCTCGTGCGGCGTTGACCTCCTGACTCGTCGTCACTTTCCTGGTTTGGATCTTCCTCCGCGTACCGTTTGGCGATCTCGAGGAGATCCGGGATGTTGTCGAGTGTGCGAGAGTGTCGCTTGAGCTTGGCGACCAGGGGCTCGTAGCGGCACGAGGTCTTGAAGCAGTGGATCACGGTGTCCGGGTGGATACCGACCGCGTTGTACCAGAGTTCTTGCCACCGTTGGACCCAGTTGCGGGTCGACTCGCGGGGTCCCTGGACGCATCGCTCCAGGTCCTCGATGGTGGTGGCACGGGTGTAGGAGCACTCGAAGTGCCTGACAAAGGCGTCGCGCATCTCCTCCCAGGAATCGATACTGTCCTGGGGGAGGGTGTTGATCCACTGCCTGCACGTCCCCTCCATCATTAGGGGGAGGTAACGGGCGGCTAGCAGGTCAGTGTGGCCTGCTATCCCCATCGCCATGAGGTATGTATCGAGCCAAACGGCGGGGTCGTACGAGGGGTCGTACTTTTCTATCTCCTTCGGCGCCTTGAAGTTTGGCGGGTACTTCTCGCCTCGGATCATTGGTCCGAAGCACTTGGGGCCGAGTCGACTGAGCGACCCCATGGGCTCGCCGTCGCGGCGATTGGTTAGGGTGTGTCGCAGGTCGTCGGGCTGGCGTGCGCGCTAGCTTTGGTTGTTGATGATGTGGGTGCGGGCGTCGATGGGTTGCCCGTTGGCGGCGACGAAGTTGGTCGCTGGCCTGGGGTCGTTGGTGGAGAGTGCCGCGTTCGCGGGTCGGTGTTGGAGCCGCAGTGGCTCCGGTGGCGGGCAGTTGAGAGTGTTTGCCGCCATTGGGCGGCCGCTTGAGGCCGCTCTGCTTCCCGAAGAACGCGAGTATACTCGACCCTGCGAGTCGGCGCCCGCGTTTTGCTGCTCGACGGCCTTTGCGAGCAGGGCCCTGACGTACTGGATCTGTAGGGCGTCGTCGCCCGTGGCCGTGATGTTGTCGGCTGCTGCTCGACCTGCCACGAGGTTGTCCATCGGGGTGGAGAATAGTGGGAGACCGTTTGCGTCTCGCTCCCGTGAGGAGACTACTATCCGCGGCTGGTCCCTGGGAGGTGTGCGGTTGGGTGGAGTTGGGGCGCCCATCGTCGTCGACCCTGGCGGGGGTCGGGCGCTTCCTCCTGGTGGCGCGTTCTCGCAGATCGCGCGCTCGGCCATGCGGTCCAGGTCGTTTTCATCGTCGAAGTTCAGGGCACGCCCCTGAACGGTGGGGTTCAGGCGCGACCTGATCCGCTGCTGGTGGTAGCGCGAAAGTTCCTGCGCCGTCACCTGCTCGAGGCGAAATTTTTTGCACTCGGCTTGTTCCTTGCGCACCGCCTCCGCCAGTTTCAGGCGGAGTTCCTCGACCTCCGTTGCCGTGGCGTTAGGAGGGATTGGGGTGGAGAATGGGTCCTCCGGCGGTTCAGTGCCGGTCGCCATGTAGGTCGCGGCGTGGCGACCGGTTCCGTCGCGGAGGTCGGCGGAGTTCTCCGATCCGGAGTCGAATTCGAAGATCCCGAGGATGGAGGGGTCCTCGAAGTCTCCCACGTTGGAGACCTGGGTGATGGAGCCCGCGGGTGAAGCCGCGGTGATGGACCCGGCGAGTGACGCCGGGGTCGCCGAGTCGGCGTCGTCGTTGAGGGCCGCGTCTTCTGCGGCCGCTGAGTTTTCGGCCACGTCGCTGTGGGCCGAATTGTACTCGGAGGCGAGGCGATGGATCGTGCGTATCTGGCTCTCGGAGAGCCGATCGCGTGGCGGCGACTCGCGGATGCGAGCCGAATCCTCCGAGATGATGACGTCGGTGAGGCCGACGAAGAGGCTGATCGTGCCGACCAGCAGGATCACGCTGTGCGTGACGGGTCGCGCCGCCGGGACGTAGCTGCTCGGCAAGATTTGGAGCATCTCGCCGATCGCTATCATGCGGCCGGTGGCGACCCTCTCGTTGATGGGCAGATTGGATCTCGCCGCAGAACACCGGCCAGACCGGCCAGGCCCCACGGTGGGCGCCACTGTCGTGGGAATGGTCACGGCAGATGCTGCAATCGGCAGCGAGTAGTAGAACGAAGGGCAAGGGCGGCTAGCCATCTGCGGTGCGAGATGAGGGCAAAGACACAGGGTTTTACCTAGGTTCAGCCCCCCGGAGGGTAAAGACCTACTCCTGCTAGATTGTATTATGGAGGTGGTACAATGGGCGAACTCGGTGGCTAGGCGGCGAGTCGCTTGGGTGTATGATGGAACGTATCTCTACACGCCCCGCAGGGAGGTTTATATAGGCTCACCTCCCCTAGGGTTTACATATCTCAACCGAATCAGTTAAGGCTTCGGTACTCGTTTAACCTAATCCGACTGGGCCTATCTACTCGCCTGGGCCTTCAGCTTCCAGTCGCTTGGATCCACGCCGGGCCTTGATCCAGTCGCCGTCCTGCAGGCCACTCGCCAGGTCTTGGGCCAGTCGGAAACGTCCTGCTGGGTATACCCCGGTAGGCGCATCCCCATCATGCATAACTTTTTTGCCTGCTCTGGGCTATTTTCAATCTATCCCTGATCTTATCAATGATGTCTTGTTTCTCCTTGATATAATGTGGCGCAAATTCTTTGCTGCTACCAGGTTCATACCAACATATAGGTGATCTACACTTTCTTCCATACATAACCTCATATGGAGCTGCCTTCAGACTACTCTGATAGCTATTGTTATAAGAATATTCTGCCAAAGGTAGCTAATCCTCCCATGTTCCTCCAAAATCTAGTGCACAAGCTCTCAACATGTCTTCTAGTATTTGATTAGTTCTTTCAGTTTGACCTCCTCTTTCAGGATGATATGACGTGCTGAAATCTAATTTTGAACCAAGTGCTTCATGCAATTGCTTCCAAAATGCTGAAGTAAATACTGATCCCCTATCAGTTACGATCTTCTTGGGTACTCCATGCTTACTTCCTATCTCTTTAACATATACTTCAACTAACTTCTCGGCATTATCCTTTTGATTCACTAGAATAAAATGTGCACTCTTAGTAAGTCTGTCCACAATTACCCATATCATATCCTTCGTTTTTGGTGTCATAGGTAACCCTGTGATGAAGTCCATACCTATTTCCTCCCATTTCTATTCAGGAATTTCTAAGGGTTGTAATGGTCCTGCTGGACTTTGATGTTCAGCTTTCACCTTTTGACAAGTATGACATTCAGATACATATTTAGCAATATCCCTTTTCATGTTATTCCACCAGAATAGTTCTTTCAAATCCATATACATCTTGGTACTCCCTAGATGTATAGGATAGGTTGTATCATGTGTTTCTTTGAGTATGACATTTCTGATCTCAGTCACATCTGGAACACATAGACGATCTTGGAACCATAAAGATCCATAATCTCCAAGGCGAAAAACTGATTTTTGCCCTTGAGATATCCTCCGAATTTCCTCAGCAATAAAAGGATCTTCTTCTTGACGTCTAATTTTTTTTGCTTAAGATCACTTTCCTGCTCTGCAACTACCTGCATAGTCGCTAATCCTCCAAGAACCTTTGTTCTGATGAGTTGAAGTTCTAACCTTTCCAAGTCCATTTGTAACTCTTTTGGTAACTCTCTATTGCTTGGCTGAATATCTGCACTCTTTCTGCTTAAAGCATCTGCTACAACATTTGCTTTCCCTGGGGTGTAATTGATTGTTAAATCATAATCCTTGATTAATTCCAACCAACGCTTCTGTCTAATGTTTAATTCCTTTTGAGTGAAGAAATAATTGAGACTTTTATGGTCAGTGTATAACTCACATCTCGCTCCATAAAGAAAATGCCTCCATCCTTTCGGCGCAAAGACTACTGCTGCTAACTCTAGATCATGAGTTGGATAGTTGACTTCATGTGGTTTCAATTGTCTTGAACCATAAGCAATCACTTTCCGATCTTGCATTAATACACAACCCAAACCTTCTTTAGATGCATCACTATATATAGTGAAATCCTTCCCTGTTTCAGGAACTGCTAAGATTGGAGCTGTGGTTAATCTAGTCTTCAACTCTTGGAAACTTGCTTCACACTTATCATCCCACTTGAATGGTGTATTCTTCCTTAATAATTTGGTCATTGGTCCGGATATTTTGGAGAAACCTTCAATGAATCTCCGATAATAACCAGCCATTCCTAAGAAACCTCGAATTTATTTCACATTGGTCGGTGCAGTCCACTCTAGCTAGTACCGACTGAACTTTAGATGGATTCACATCAATCCCGTCCTTAATGATCACATGACCGAGGAATTCTACCTCATCTAACCAGAACTCACACTTACTGAACTTTGCATAAAGCTTATGTTCTCTTAAAGTCTGCAATGCTACTCTCAAATGGTCAGCATGCTCTTCCTTATCCTTGGAATATATCAGAATATCATCAATAAAGACGATGACAAACTTATCCAAATATGGCATGAAGATCTTATTCATCAGATTCATAAATATTGCCGGTGCATTGGTCAAACCAAATGGTACTACCAGATACTCATGGTGTCCATATCTTGAGACAAATGCTGTTTTTCGAACATCTTCCGGCTTGTTTATTTGATGGTATCTAGATCTTAAATCGATCTTTGAAAATACTCCAGCTCCTTTCACTTGATCAAACAAATCTTGAATTCTTGGTAAAGGATACTTATTCTTGATTGTCACGTTGTTCAGGTTTCTATAATCACCAGACATTCGTCTTCTGACATCTCTCTTATCCACAAAGATTACTGGTGTTCCCCATGGAGATACACTTTCCTGTATAAATCCTTTTCTTGCTAACTCATCAATTTTCTCCTTGAGTTCTTTCAACTCTTTGGGTCCCATTTTCTAGGGTGATTGAGCTATTGGTGTTGCACCAGGTATTAGGTCAACTGTGAACTCTATCTCCCGGTCTGGTGGTATTCCTGGTAATTCCGTTGGGAAAACATCTTGGAATTCATTAACTACAGGAATTTCTTCTAATTTAACTTCCTTCATTGAATTCAACTGCAGATCCACCATGATATGACTGTGTTTATCTGCCTGGTAAACTATCATTGCTCCACTTGGAGTTTTGATTGAGACAGTTTTCTCCTCACAATTAATCTGAGCTTCGTGTTCCATCATCCAATCCATCCCCAGCACTACTGCAATTCCCTTCAAAGGAATCACATAAAGGTCTGCGAAATATGTACAACCACAGATTGAGATAACCTGATCTTGTTTTATGTGGCATACGATCACATTCCCTCCTACCGTAACTACGGTCGTAGGACGTTCTAACGTTGCCCTTCTAATCCCGAACTTATCATGGAATTCTTCAGAAATGAATGAAGTAGTTGCACCAGTATCAAATAGAACTTTGCCGGGATTGGTAAGGATATTGAGCGTACCTATTACTGCATGCTCCGAATTATCCACCTCCTCGAGGGTTGCACAGTTCAGTTTTCCGGTAGGTCGGTTTCTTTTGCCATTGTTGTTCTGGACATTGTTTCCTCCTTTATTGGGCTGTCCATTTACTCCACTAGATGGTCCTCCTCCCTTGGTAGGCCATCCTCCCGGTGGTTTGCTCGGACAATCTGGCTTGATATGCCCCTTCTGACCACAACCATAACAGATCACTACAGGCTTTTTGCACTCCCTCTGGAAATGCCCTGGAATTCCACAGTTGTTACAGATACCATTCCTCCTCGGATTAGATTGATTTCCACCATATTGTTATTGTTGTTGTTGCCATAATTTCTATTCCGAGGTTAAAAATCTAGGTTAGGTTTAGGTTTTCTTGCCTGAATTCTCTTGGTTTCCTTCTTGGCTCTCTTCCTCCGATCCTCTTGGACATTCTTATAGTCATCTTCAAAAGTAATGGCTGCATCCAACAACTGTTGATAAGTTTGCTTATTGGCTAACCTTAGCTGCATCTTCACCAATGGATTCAATCCACGCAAGAAACGCTTCTTCCGCTTCTCTTCGGTGTTGACATCCTCCTCAGCATAACGAGATAGTTGGCTAAACTCCCGGATGTACTTCATGACACTAGTATATCCTTGATGAAGCTCCTCAAATTCTCTCCGCTTCAACTCCATGACACTTTCCGGAACATGATATTCACGGATTATCTGCTTGAACTCCTCCCAGGTAAATTCCCTTCCTAGTTGTTGCATGGCTAACTGATTTTCCGACCAAAATGCTGCAGGTCCAGTCAGTAGATGAGTTGCATACCTCATTTTTTCCTCATCATTGCAACCTACAGTTTTCAGCTTCCTTTCAGTATCTGCTAGCCAATCTTCTACATCCATTGGTTCAGGAGCCGATGCAAAAGGTAACGGTCTTGCATTCTGTAAATCAGATAGACTCACTCCTCCTCCTCCTTCAGGTGCCCTCTGATTTGCTCGCCCCAACAACTCTTCCATGAACTTGTTCTGGTTCTCTTGCATCATTTGCATGCATTGCATAAAGTTCTGCTCCATTAACGGCCTCATTGGTGGTGGTGGTGGTAATGTGCCTTGATTTGCTATATCGACATCAGCCTTTTCCTTGGCCTCACGCTCCATCCGCTGCTGCTCAGTTTCCTTTTCTACACCCGTATCCATGACCCCCTAGTCCTGCAACATAAAGCGAATACTCATAATTACATCATGCACATGTGTTCTGAGCTCGACTTTACGCGCAGAACTAGTCACACAATGAAGATCCAAAAAAATCCAAATATGCAATTCACACATTATACATAATATCATAATGATACAAAGTTCTTACAACATATACCATATAGGTATATTCACAAAACTACCGTATTCATCTCACTACCTTATTCCTTGGAGTACAATACACAGTGCTTGATAGTACTAATTAGTTGTCTCCTTCTAGTAGTAACTACACTCATCATACATGCCTGATGTCCAACCGTGATGACGTGTTGTCCGTCGCATAGTTTGTGGAACAAATGGCCTTCCAGAAGGAACATACTCTGTATCTGAAGTATCAGGACTTGAGTCATTTCTCAACCTGAGCGCATCGACTCCCTCCAGCTCAGCTGAAAAGTCTTCAGAAACATATTCAACATTATCTCCAGCCTGCATCTCCTGAGCTACATTCCTTGAGTTGTCAACAGAATACGCAGATCCTGCTGCTTCCCAGGTGCTCTCGTGGACAAGATAATCGAATACTGGATAATGTATATTCCCTGGGTTTTGAGAATATGTTGATGATTCAAACACTCTCTCCTCAGGATCCTCTTATTCATCCTGATCATCTATTGACATGGTATTTCTACTCCTGTTATTAAGATTCATTCTTGCACCCATCCAACTGGATTGTCCAACATTTCTGTCAGAACCATCTGTGGATATCTGGTGTTCATGAGATCCATCATATGATCCCATCCTCCAACCATCTGAATTCTCAATAGGAAGTTCTGAGTCAGAACCATCCTTTGAGCCCTGTGGTACTGCATACCGCATATCGATAGTAGGATCATGTGTAGGTTCAGGTATTGGTGAATAAGGATATGGTGTAAAAGATTCCGGATCTATCGGTATATCTTTAAAAATAGGTATTGCACTACTACCTGCTTGTTTCTCTAGCTGGAATGCTAACTGCTTCCTCCTTTCCGGATCCGTTAGATCCTCTAGCATGTCATTTTTGTCTTCGACAATCACTTGATGAGTATTATAAAAAGACGCAACGAGTGTCTGGTATCTATCCATAAACTTGGAAGCTAACTTAGGATGCTTCTTAACCAAAGTAAGATGATCCAGTATAGGCTCCGAGTCTATAGAATCATGAGGTATCACAAAGAATGTGCTACCTTCTAACTCCTTAGTTTTCTACTCCCGGATATTAGCTATCGCCTCCACAACAGCAACATGATAGGTTGCTAAATGACTCCTACCTTCTCCTATGGGTAGATCGTGATATAATCCAAGCTTCTCTGGAAGTTGGATACTCACACGATACTTGGATAACATTCGGCCATCAAGGTAAGTGATAGTGTTCACTGGGATTCTAGTGGGACAATTAAAGAGCTTTAAAAGTTGACGAAGTTGGTCTGTAAATGATCCTTGATAATCATCAATAGTCTCCTATTTCCTTACCAAAGTATGTTTTGGAAACTTTGGTGTGATTTCTCTGTATAACATAAAAATAATTTTAATTAGTATCCAATGATATACTGCATCATAACAAAGAACTATCGCACTAAAATATATAACGGAATATTCTCATTTGAATACCCATTATATTACTTTTAGAGAATTCTTTATCGTTGCTAGCTCTCCTACATGTAATACCCTTTAATAGGTTTCCAACCTAAGGTCAAAGCAATTTGCTCTGATACCAACTGCGGTGACCCAGCATACCACTGCATGTGTAGTACACTATAGTCGTTGACATGATATCCATAGAACACCGTTCCGTAAATATCACATCCCTCAGAGTGGTACAACATAAACATTGCGGGTCCATATTACAAAAGTACACACATTATTACTATTACAATACCGGAAGTTCCAGACTTCCAAAAGATCCAACTTACAAACCAAAATATAAGATGTTCAGCGGAAATTTAAAAGTAACAACTCCGACTAGGAGTGGGGATCAACAGCTTATTCTATAGAGTTCATGCTGCTCCGCTCTGTTAGTTACTACTAACTAGACCATTAAGTGGACTCGTTATCATCGACACCATAGCGGATCTTGTAGTCCACACCTTCAACTCCTCCGGATAGATCAGGTTCCTCGTAGAACACGTCTTCTTGGCATTCGGCTGCATACATTGGCACGTCTTCGGGATCCTCAGAGTCTAAGCAAGGAATCAAAGGAAAGAATGAGTAACAGCGTTACCCAACAAGTTCATTATATGCAAGGTGGGAAGTTTGGTGCTCTAACTACCACCTCGGATTATAAATCCTTGGCACTATGCAGTTTTTGTAAATCTTTCTTCAAAGATTGATTTTATTCCGAAAAACTATGATAATCAGCCTTCACAGGTTGACCAAAACTTTCATGGAGTTCCTTTCCTGCCGCGTTCGTAGCTCCTTCCCGGAACAGGGAGTAACAAGTTACAGTTCTTACACTCTGCAAAGGTGCGTTACTTTACCCATGAGAGATCAACTCCTTGTTGCACAACCGGGCGTACTTTCCCATCCACAATTCCATGATGTGGGGCCCAGTAGTTGGTCCAAGCCAATCACTGCCCCCTTCACGACCCCGCATGCCTCCTTGGTGTACACCATGCCCACATAATGAATTACGGCAATGGTTTGTACAAACCGTTAGATGCCAGAACTATCGTGGGACGATGAGGGTTCCCATCCATATGCTGCATATCCTCTACGGATTGCCAATTAATATGCACGCTACGAGGATAACAGCCACGACCTGCACATCCGGCTTCATGCGAGAGGAAGAAGATACAGCTGACTTCTCTGTCCCATTCCAAATCTCATGGCTAACGCGCAATATACGGCGCTAGAATCACTGATGTTAGGGTTATTATGTCCCTATTTGGTCATCATTGTTGCAATTAGAACTCTAAGTTCTATTGCTCCATTATATCACCACTTAGGATGATATGTATGATTTTCTTTGTTATTGAAAATAATATTTTCTTTCTTTTATAGCATATATGATAACTCACAATTTGCAAGCACTTTGATAAAGACTCTTCAAAGGACATGAGCAAGTGATGAACTTGCCTTGTGATGGAAAGGTAGTGAAGTCTGATGCTTGCACTGGACCTTGAGCTTCTAGTTCTACAAAAATATCATTATTGTCCGGTAAGGACAATATTTAAAGAAGCAAAATGATTATGCAAGTAATGTAATGCATTCTTTAATTCTATATGCATTTTCCCTATATAAGGTGCATTTTAATAAAGCATTTATAAATATTATATTTTTATATTTATTGCATATATTGAATTATTTTATTTTATTTCCTTTTTATTTGAATTTTATTGATTTAATAATTCTTTTAGGAATTATTAATTATACATTAATTTTATTACTAAATATTTATTTAGTATTTTTCAAAAATACTATGATATAAATAATGAAAGTGATTTTTATTTATTTTTATCACCTTTCAATAATTTTTTAAAATTCCATAAGGAATATTTAAATTACAAAATTCTTATAAAAATTTGATTGTCCAAAATTTGATATCTTATTTTATTTGGATAGAGGGGATTATTGTGAATCCAAAAATATTTTATTTATAATTTTTGGACTATTATTTTATTTTCTATAATTTTATTGAGGTCAGGGGTATTTTGGTCTTTTCCAATTGATCAAAAGATTTATTAAATAATCTGGGCTGACCCCTTGGGCTTATTGGGCCAAGGTGGCCCAATAGGGCAGGGTCAAATGACTACCCCGAAGGGTTTGGCCCACCCAGCCCACTCTGCCTCCTCTCTCTCCCTCGACCTTATCTCCTCCTCCTCTGACTCGCCCCCGTGGCCGGCGATGCTGCCACCGTCGCTTCTCGCTGTCGTGGGCCGTTCTGGCCGCCACCGTGGTGCGATTTGGGGTTGTCGACGACGCTCGTTCGTTCTATCCACTTGGATTTGACTCTGGGCTTCCCCGTGGTCAGTTCCACCCCATTCCCGAACCCTAGGGTTTGGAAAAGATGTTGTCGCCGCCGCTGCGATCTCGTGCACTGCTGCGGCCGCCGCCGTGGCAGGTGCAGGTTGTAGCGCCTCTCCTGGTTCTCCCCGTGCAGCTGCGGTTCGTCGGCCCCTCTGCTTCCTCTTCGATTCATCAGCGAGGACCTCGGGTAAGTTATCTTTGTGGTGTTTGTCCATGCTACTGCCATGATTCTCCCTGTGTATCTAGTGGCTTTCATGTCGAGTGACTATGTGCTGGTTGAGTTCATCTCTAGATTAGAGTTCTTGCTCTGATTAGGGTTCATAATCCCCTGTTGATCATATCTATGATGCTTTAGATCTAGTGTTGATCATATTTGATCATGGGAAAAGATTGTTTGCTCTGATTGAAGATTAATAGTAGCTTTGTTGCTGCTAATTGCCTGTCATATTAGTTTTAGTGGTAATCCACCATGATCCATGCTAGTGTATCAATGAAATCCTTGATTGGATTATGTTGTTGATCTAAGAGTTTACTCTACTATCAGATTGCTTATACTGACAGTAGTTGCTTACTGCAATTATACTGTTGGCTTGTCTGAGATTATACTCACTGAATCAAATCATTGCTTGCAATGATTTCTGTGGATGTATAAATGAATTTAAGGTTGATTCCTGGCACTTGGCTTTAGGAAAATGATATGTAGTGGTTGTCCCTTTTTATCTGTGGAAGCTAAGTAAAGATTGGTTTTAGCTCATTAAGAACTTGTCCTTGTGATACCACTGTATTCTGGCACACAAGTGATTGGGTTTTTATTTCTGGGCTTAGCTTGATTATGCTTGTGATTAAAACTGATAAGATGATATGGAAGCTTTTTATGAACTTTCCTGCCTATGATGTTGGTCTAAGGCTCTAGGATGTGATTCCTAGTTAGTTGGGCAATAGTTTGTTTGAAACTTATAGATTTAGAGGTGCTACTCTCTCTCTGAGAGATGTGCCCTCGTCTGATCAAATGAAAATGATCTAAGTTGTAAAAAAATAACACTGAACCCAGTGATGTTGGTCTGAGGGTTTAGTGTTTGTGGTTGAGCTTGATTTCTTATCCTTATACTTGAAATCTCTAGGATAGATTCACCCCTCTTGGGTGCATATTGAGAGATCATTACATAAAGAAACACATGCTTTTGTTTAGATATTCTGATGAAAGCATGTGATGGTTTTATGAGACTCACCACAAGCTTTGATGTTGGTGTAGTAGATTGTTGATCTTGATCTTGGTCTGGATCTTGATCTGCTTTAACTGTGCTCCTGAGCTTGCTCTTGAGCTTGCCTGCTCCTCCTAGCTCCCGGTCTTGACCTTGCTATCCACCAGATCCATCCCCCTCCTTATGTCACCATCCTGTGATGCTTGGGTTGATCTGGGTGGTTGGTTTGGTTGCTATTCTTGGTTAAACTTCTGTTCACCCTGGCTGTGCTGGTGTGTTGTGTAGTGGAGAGATGCACTGATGTGCTTCCCCACGGCTGTGCTGTGGTTTTGTGATATTGGCTGTGTATTGTGAGGTCGACAGCACACCCATTGCATGCTTGTGTGTGTGCAGCTTGTGTGCCTGCTATGCACATGTGGATAAGTTCAGGAAATCTGAACTTACTATTACCAATCTACTTTTACCCTGGCAGGTGAATTGGTCCCTTTTGGCTGTCATTTGCATTTTGGCTTGAATTTATGAAAGATGAGATCTTTCAGATTGGTGAAACTTGCCCCTTTTTAACATTTCTCAATGATGAGATTGTCAAGTGCACCTCACTAACATATCTGAGAGAAATATATACTAACACTAATCTTATTTTGTTTTCTATTTAATCTTTGTTTTGCAGGTACAAAGATAAAGATGAAGATTTAGTGTAGTTTTAGATATAGAATAGTTAGTAGAGATACAAATGTACTTTTCTTAATCTTTTGTAATTTTTCTTTTATAATTCTTGTAATCTTTGTTTGGTTCATTTGTAATAAAGATTATATATTTATTAATAAAGAATATTTTATTCTTTACTCTTGTGTGAATTGTGAAGTTTGGAATAACTTCAGTAAGTTATTCTTTGTAGTTTGTGTATGTATATAAAATGAATTTCATATACCATATTGTTTTTTGATAAGATTTAAGTTATAATACTTTTCTCTTAATTAATTTTAAGATTCAAATCTTATAACAAAATTATTTAAATTATAAAACACTTAAGTTTTAAAATCCAAACTCATTTCAAAACACACATAATTCCTTTAAGTTCATATGAAAGTTTACAGCAATCCTCCCTTAAGACTAAACCTACTCTCAAAGTAAGAAAGAAACATTGATCACTCAAGATTTTTATTTGGCGAAAATTTTACTCACATTTTTTCAAATGAATGCATGCAACAATTCATATTTCTAAATCTACCCTTCGTTAGGTCCTATATACTGGGATATTACAGGTTCGGGGTGTGTTTGGTTTGTGCCCAAGATTGCCCTACCAAATATTTGGCTAGCCAAAATTTTGGTTGAGCCTTTGCTTGCCCACAAGTTGGCCAACATTGACTAAAAAATTGAACTAGAGTTGGTAGTGGAGCATTGGCATACCAAAAAATTGGCAACAATCCAAACAAGAGCCAACCTTTTGGTTATGACCAAAATATTGGTAAGATACACTTTGGCCACAATCCAAACACACCCTCGGTCTTTTTTTCGAGTCCCAAATAGATAGAACAGTGGTTGCGAGGTGGCAGCACGGTTGTGCACCTCAGCTAGGATCTAGTCCTTCATTCCCACGATCACGACGCGGGAGGACTTTATCTCACGCCGTACCTTCTGCATCACCTTGCGATTCATGACAAGTTTTTCGCTTGTTTGCAGTTACCATCTTCGCTTCCTCAGCACAGTGCCTCGTCCGGAAGTTTTCAAGTTTAATCTGTACGTTACGTGTTAGAGGTCGCTGTTACCATCGATCAGAGTTGCATGCAAGAAATATCTACTGGGCTAGTATATCTACTCCCTCCGATCCATATTAGTTGATTTGGATTTATCAAAAATTAGATCTACTCCCTCGCTTCGTCAGCACAGTGCCTCGTCCGGAAGTTTTCAAGTTTAATCTGTACGTTACGTGTTAGAGGTCGCTGTTACCATCGATCAGAGTTGCATGCAAGAAATATCTACTGGGCTAGTATATCTACTCCGATCCATATTAATTGACTTGGATTTATTAAAAATTGGATGAACCTATATACTAAATAGTGTCTAGATTTATCCAAATCTAGACAAATCCAAGTCAACTAATATGGATCGGAGGGAGTAATAAAAAGGACACCGGCAAAATATCTTCCTTTTCCTTGAGAACGGCACCAAAATATTTTTCCTAAATGCACGCCCTTCATTCCGGGCGGGAAACTTTAACGAAAGAGGTCCGCGTTTCCGTTCATCACGAAGGTGATAGCATCATCCGTTTATCATGGTGATAAATGAACATGAGGTAGAACAACGCGCGTGAGAAATGACACCTGATCCTTGCATCATGCACTGGAAGTCTACTTGGCAGAAACTTAAGAGTCACGCTTACTTGCCGACGTGATTAAGATAGAAACAACTAGGAGAGGACAACGTTTTTGACCCTAACTACGACCATTTGATCAAACACTAGTATACAGTACAAGAGTTGGTTCGAACAGCAAAATATGTAGTAGAGGGATACAACCGAATGTGTTCATCATCTATACATTTTGTAGTCTTGTACGAGCTGATATGATGGCCAAATACAATCTCTCTCTCTTTTTTGTGGAGGGTTGACTACACGGCCTATTCACAATCATACATCACTCCTCGTACGCTACATGATACTATCCGATTGAGCCAGTTTCTTAATTAACATGCATGCCGACGACAAAGGGATACTAATTAGTACTCCCTCCGTTTCAAAATATAAGATGTTTTAGGTTTGTGGAGAAAATGAATCTAGACTTGTTTTAGTGTGTGGATTTATCCCAAAGTTGAGTGAATCTACATACTAAAACAAGTCTAGATTCATTTTCTTCACAAACCTAAAACATCTTAGAGCATCTCCACTCGTTGGCCGAACCCAGGCCGAAATCCGGACCTTTTTTCGGCCTAGGTACGCTCAGTTTTCCACTCGGCCACCCAGGCCGAGTACCCAGGCGGACACAAAACGGCTATATATTTGAATCTGCATAGTTCCCGCCGGCGAGTGCTCGGCCACAAGGTGTTCGACAGATGCGCCTA
This sequence comes from Avena sativa, assembly GCA_916181665.1. Taxonomy (NCBI): domain Eukaryota; kingdom Viridiplantae; phylum Streptophyta; class Magnoliopsida; order Poales; family Poaceae; genus Avena; species Avena sativa. The sequence continues at coordinate 426,528,581 of OV702283.1, forward strand.
CATGTTCGGCGACATATTTTTATTACATAAGGGGAAACACGATCAGTCGTCGATGGGGATGGGCTCCTGCGGCGTGGCCGACGCGGCGTTGTCGTCCATCTCGCCGGCGAAGGCCCCAGGGTTGGAGGAAGTCGAAGCAGAGCTCGGCGTGGGCGCGTTCGGCGCTGGCACGTTCGGCGCAGGGGAAGGGGAAGGGGACGCCGTGGTCATGCCCTCCAGGATATGCCCTCCAGGACGCCGTGGTCATGCCCTCCAGGTCGGCATCGACGAGGTCCTGGGACTCGATGCTGCGCTCGGCGTTGGCCCGGGTCTGCTCTTTCGTGAAGGAGGCGTGGTTGGAGGCCGAGCCTGTTGCGATCAGGTCCTCCATGTATACATCAGCCGTCATGCCGGCCAGAAGGGCGCCCGGCATTTCGCCGAACAGGTTGCGCGCGTCGGCCTCGCCGAAGGTTGCGCCGAAGGGCAGCGGACCGTGGCGAAGAGCGGGGCTTGCGTACGCCGGAGAGGTGGAGTAGGGGAGGTTGATGTCGACGCCCGAAGGAGGGCGCGGCGCAGGGCAGGGGAAGAGCATGTTCGGGTGAAGCCGCCGTCGAACTCCGGCGATGAGGAGTACCTCTGGCGAGCAGCCGCCTGGCTCTCCTGGAAGTTGGCCGGCGAGATCGGCGAGAAGCCAGCGGGCGAGCCGATGCTGGCCTGGCTCCCCCAGTGGGGTGGGTTCGGCGCGGCCATCAACGTCGAACGCGTCGCCATCGCCTGTTCTTCCGCCGCCGCCTTCACCATCGCCTTCTCCTCCTCCGCTTGCTGCTGCCGGAGCTTCGCCCTCTCCTTCCTCTCCTTTCGCTCGGCCGACGAGATCTGCCTGGTGTGCTCCCTCTTCTCCCACTCCGCGAGGACATGCCCTCCGGCTTGGTCGGCGGCGCTCTCGGATTCCTCGCCTTCTTCTCCGCCGGACCCTCGCCGAGGATCGATCTGGGTTGGACGAAACTCTTGGGCGGCATGTCGGGCGCGGCGATCGGCGGGCTTCGGGTGTGAGGGGAATGGGGAAGAAAGGCGGGAGGAGGGAAGAAAAGGGCGGGAGCTCGGCGAATTGGCGGGAGTGGTGCCTTCTCTCGCCGACAGCGCTGGCCCACGCCCGTTTTCGCTGAGTCCGGCGTTTCCAGGGCGTATCCGGGATCCTGGGTACGGCCTGGGTAGGCCGGACCAAAACACGTCGAAATCCGGACGAAAACTGGTCCTTGGGTACGCGACTGGACTGATTTTCAGCGTCCGGACCAAAATTCGGCGTCCGGACGGGCGTCCTGGGTAGGCGAGTGGAGATGTTCTTATATTTTGAAACGGAGGGAGTATATTCTTGTCGCCCACTCGCCCTCCCCTGTGCTAGTTGTGACTTGGATTCGCGCGGTCTCTGATTCTCCATGCAGTGCATATCATATGTACGTTGTGCAATTTGTAGTTTGGGCCGCGAAGCCATTGTTAATTGACCAGCTTGATAGTACTTAACCGTATCGTGGATATAGAACTTTCCTGCCAGCTCATCTGGTCGACGTTCATTTATGCTGACCTTTTGATGCCGATCGGGACAGCTCCATGCCCACGTCGTCTTCTTTTTCTCTCGAGATATTTTGGCCTTTGTGCTTTGAGGTCGTGGATTACACAATGCTATCTGCAAACATCGCTCTCTTTAGAATTTAAAATGCAAGCATGCTGATGCATGCCTGAATTTTAAAAAATATATGAGGATGACTGATCCGTCCAGGATGACCTTAAGGATGCCATTGATAATGCGACTTTTTATTTCTCGTACGATGACGATATACTGAATAACAAATGATGCCGGCGGACCGCAGATCGTTGGTGGACTAATGATGAAGGCCAAAATATTGTGACTTAATTATGCATGCTTGGGGTGGCGTCAGGCTATCATCTTGCTGAGTTTGTCCTAAAGTCATCGTGTCACCGTGCCGTTGCTTATCGTGTTTGGCTTCGGGATCTGAAGGTAGAGTGACGGTTTCTTCGGGATGCTGAAACCAACTAGGCAAATGAAAAGAAGTCAAGAGCTATTCAAGGCTCTGCTTTGAAGAATTTGAACGTATGGGTTATATTCCCAAGGATTTTGTGCGAGGAGTAAGGCTCTGTTCTAAGAGTGGAGTTCACCAATCATTTGAAATATTTTGGGAACAAATCCATGAGGGCTTTAACAAGTCCAACATAAGTGGAAGAGTTAGATCTGTAGCATCACTCATAAATAGGTGACACGTTCTTGTTATGCGTTCTAGTGCAAACTAGAACACTATGATTTGTGTGGTTATGCTATCGGTTTGTATGACTCAAGCTATCGGTTTGTATGCACTATGCCATCGGTTTTACGCACTATGAATCTTATGATTATGTATTTTTTTATTGAACTGCAATAATTATTTTGAGAACTATTTTTTGGGAGTTAAGTTTGGGGGATCGGTTCAGAACCATTTTTTAGTGGAGCAAATATTAGGATTTAAACAATAGGGAAGCATTTACTCCTCTAAATTACTCCATCTGTTTCAAATTACTCCGCACACACTCTTATCTAGGTGGACTAGTACTCCCTGATTTTTCATCCAAAAAAATTCTAAGATTTTTGAACTAGATAGTATGGAATGTGTACTAGGTATTTCAAAAATCTCAGAAATTTTTTGGATAAAAAATAAGAGAGTAGTAGCCCAGCTAGATAAGCGTATGTACGGAGTAATTTGAACAGAGGGAGTATTTGGGATAAGCTTTACATACTCTAAACAATAGGGAAGCCATCAGTGATTGACTTGACAGCGACCGCTCCAAAGTCCAAACCTCTCTTTTATCCAGGATCCATCAGGGCCATCTCACATCCAATAAACAATGCTCCGGCGAGGCAATATTCCACTGCTCCAAGACAACATGATAGTATACCTCACGAGAATTCGTAAGAGTCCAGTACTGCTACTGTTCAATTAACATCCAGTTCATATTAAAAGCTCGAATTTCAGAGGAACAATGGGAGATGAAGGTGGGATCTAGGAGGAAGAAGGAGAACCAAGCCACACACACGCGCGACACAGGCCAAGCCAGGCCTCGGCCGAAGCCGCCGTCTAGTCCGTTCCGTTCCAAGCCGAGTCTGTTGTAGGTATGTGTACTCCTGGTATATATAAATCTTTGTGTCACCCACATGTGATCCCAAGCAGGCCACGGCCCTAGAGCAGCGGCCCGCCAGCCAGCTTAGTAGGCAGGTCGCTGACAGAATTTCTCTCCATGCCAGCACCCGGCTGCCACCTATGTACGTCTACGCGCGCGCTCCGGGTCGCAACCACCGAGCGCACGCGGCAGCTAGGGACACCGCCGCGCCGAGTCAACCCGGGTCCTTCCCCCGATCCAGAGCGCAGGAAGCGTACGCGGTCGTCGGGTAGCCTGTCGCTCGCTAGCTGCCACGGCCGATGCCGGGCCGGCGCCTCCGTGGCGTAGCACAACGGCGTGACCGGAAAGCTGCATGCTGCTGGCGCCATTAATTGGAAGCAAGTGCGACCACATCTGCGTCTTGTCCATTTCGAAAAAAAGAAGGGCGCGTTTCCTTTCGCGACGTGCAGGACGGAAGGCGACGGGTTCCCTTTCGCGCGTGCGTCGCATGGCACGGGAAGAAGCAGTCCAAAAAGACGGGATTTCCGTGCGTGGGCTGCGCGCGTGTGCCCCCAGGCTTCCTTCCATTCCACACTGCTACGACGTACGTGTGCACGATAAGGACACGACGAGCAGGACAATGTAGCCTGATTGAACACTCTGGCAGAGAGCCTGTCGAGCAGCCCCGCCCCGTGTGCCTTCTCCTTCTCCGTCTGGGGGATGTCGTCCCCAGATAGAATGGTGGTTGCGAGGTGGCATGGCAACACGGTCGTGCACCTGTGTGTGCTAGGATTGACTTCTGCTATCTCCCTACCGTACCTCTGCATCTCCTCTCGATTCATGACAAGCATCTCCACAAGTCTCTGCTCGTTTGCAGTTACTCCCTCCGAGGTTTCAAAATATAAGATAGTTTTAGCTTTGTAAAGCAAATTTATTTAGACTTTTTTTTATAAGTAGGTTCACTAAAGAAGTCTAGATATATTTTCTTTATAAACCTAAAATATCATATATTTTAAAACAGAAGGTCTTATATTTTGAAACAAAAGGGAGTGGTACCGTTTTTACTTCTTCAGCACAGTGCCGACTGAAACTTTTCACAGTCAAGTTCCATATCACATCTTCAGGTCAATCTGTACGTTACCTACACATGTTACAAGTCATTGTTGCATAAGAGTTGCATGCAAGAAATATCTACTGGCTAAAATATCTTCCTTTTTCTTGAGAATGATACAAAAATATCTACTATTGTTCTTGCTCTGAGAGCCCACCTCTTCTCTCTCATCCAACTAAGCAAAACAATACTAGTTTAAGCCTTAGAGCAAGAACAATAGTAGAGCCAGCTGCTGGCTATAAGACAATGCAACGTCATCTAGAGCCAACCTTATAGCCAACATATATAATAGTTAGCTACAAAAGTGTACTATTTTATAAATATATGACCCACTTGACTCTCTCAGACAATGCCTAAGAGCACGTGCTAGAGCTGGCTCTTGCATGAGAGCCCATTCCCCTTCTCTCTCCTATTCTCTTTCCTCCAACTAAGCACATGCTCCCTCCATCCCAAGGCATAGGGCGTATAAATTTTTTCAGTTTTTCACCACAGCATAAGGCGCAGGGCGTAATTTACTGAGTCTCTTCCCAAACCATTCCAGATATTTAACTGGCCTTAAAAATCGGGAGAGATCAGTTAATAGGGGTCTTGGGTATTGGCCATGCATGCCGCATGCGGGATAATGAGCAGTTATTGTGTTATTGGGAAGGAGAGAATTGAAACGCATGCAGCTTGATGCGGGAGACAAACAAGGAGACAGTTACCTTTTGAGAGAGAATCTAGGGATTAATCACGCGGTTAAATAGGGGTATAGATGGAAAGTATTGCCAGCGATAACTCATCTTAATTCACGAGCCAAAAAATTACGCCCTAAGTGCTGGGACGGAGGGAGTATATATTATTTTAGTTCTTATAACCAGCTGACTGGACCTTATTGTACTTGCTCTTATCGCCAGCTGACTAGAACTTATTGTACTTGCTCTTACTCAATCTATCTCTCTTTTTATTAGATCATTGCCACATAAGCAAAAATGCTAACTTGGACTCTTAGTTACTAGTGAAGTTACCCCCACTATGACCAGTCTAAGAGCATCTATATCTGATTCCCGGATCTGGTGGCGGCCAGTCCTGCCCTTCTCATCCCAAAGGTGTGCACGTGGCGGTCGGCCCAATGCATGCTAACAAGGTAATATTTTCCTATTTTTCTTGTGAATGAGGTAGAGGAACATATACCTATGTGTTATTTATTTGATTTCCTTTGAAAATCATACTTCTATGATGAAGAAAAAGTGAGAAGCTAAATGGTCAGACAATGAGGATAATGATTTGTATTTCACGTGACATCATCAAGTCCTAGTTGATAATGCATTGCACTCTAAGAGTGGAGTTCACGAACCACTTGAGATATTTTGGGAACAAATCCATGAGGGATTTAACAAGTCCAACATAAGTGGAAAATTTAGATCCGTAGCATCACTCATGAATAGGTGACACGTTCTTGTTATGAGTTCTAGTGCAAACTAGAACACCATGACTTGTGTAGTTATGCTATCAGGTTGTATGACTAAAGCTATCGGTTTGTATGCACCGTGAATCTTATATGCTTATGTATTTACGTATTGAGTTGCAATAATTGTTTCAAAAACTATTTTTTGGGAGTTAAGTTTAGGGGATCGGCTAGGAACTGTTTCTTTAGCGGATCAAATATTATGATTGAAATGATAGGGAAGCACTTACTTCTCTATATTATAAGGGATAATCTAGACATGCTCTAAATTCACCAGAAGGTTATGCAACTTCTAAAGATAGAATGACACATCAATCAAACATACACACAAAGTGCTAAACATTACACGAAACTTAATTCAGATTGGTATCGAGCGGAAACCCTATTCCAATGAAAGTTGGGTTGCTAGAAGGGAAAGTTATTATCTTTTGGTGATTGTTTGGTTTAAATCAATTATGTCGTAAGAAATTTACCTATGTTCATGTTGTCGTTTTCGGAAATACCGAAAGGGTAAGGAAGCGGCTAGATTTCTATATGTATCACTTTTCTAGCGAAGCGAGGAGAATAAACAAAATATTGATTAACAAAGTGGAATATATTATGTCGACCAAAAGATCAAGGTGATCTTGGTATTGAGATACTTGAACTTAAAAAGAAGTGTTTACTATGCAAATGGCTTCTTAAACTTATTAGTGAATAAGGAGTGTGGCAAGAGTTGTTACACAACAAGTACCTAAGACAAAAAAAACTCTATTTTAAGTCTAAGCAAAACCGACTGATTCTCCCTTTTGGAAAGGTCTTATGCGTGTAAAGAGTGAGTTGTTTGCTAGAGGTCATTTCAAAATTGGGGACGATTGTAGTACTAGGTTTTGAAAGGATACATGGATGGATGGGAGATACACCATTAGCACAACAATACCCATCTTTATATAATATTGTGCAACCGGAAAATATCACCGTTGCTCATGTTCTGGGTGAAGTACCGTTAATATTAGTTTTGTGCGTGTACTTAGTGGTAATAAGTGGACCGTGTGGTTACACTTGTGCCAATGACTCATGATGGTACAGTTGTCGGGGAACCAAGATAAGTTTGTGTGGAACTTAACATCATCGGGTGTCTTCTAGTACAGTTTATGCATGACAATCGTATGAATGATCACGTGGCCTTTCTTCGGAAATATCTTAGAAAATTAAAATTATCACTTAAGATTAAGATTTTCATATGGTTCCTTAATAACAAATTTTTACTCACAAAATATAACTTGGTTAAAATAAAATGAGTTGGATGGACCAAATGTCTTTTTTGGATCATAGAAAACCAATGAACATTTGTTCATATCATGCATTCGTATAACCCCCCTCCGGCTAATGTTACAAATTCGTTTGGGAATTGGTTAAATGGAATTATTTTTTGCGAATTCCAGCATCTATTAATAATCATCAACGGCAGTACAAAGAGTCCTAAAAGTAATAAAAATTACAAATAGGTCATTTGACCATCTAGCGATGACTGCAAGCACTAGCACGAGTCGAAGGTGTTCCGCCGTCCTTGCCCATCCATCACCGGAGACGGCCAAAACTTGTCATAGTAGAGCTTGTTGTAGTAGACGGATGAGAATTTGTTGTGCTAAGACCCCAAAGGATTTCAAAGGACCAGCACAACAGAACAACAACCATCGCCAAAGATGATAAACGTAGATCAGAAGAGACTAACCTCAAATTATACCAACGAATACGAAAAACGACCATATCCCAAGAGATCCACCGGACACACGACTCCACGTGCCCTCCATCGATGCTAGACACACCAATGGATAAAAGATAGGATCCTTATTTTGACTTAAGAACATAGCCGCCGCCTCACCATGCTGAAGAAGACACTGAAACCAGTCTAAACAAAACACGAAGATCTCCCGCCGGTGAGAGGCCGCGGTCCGCCACGTCTCCAGGGCCCTAAGACCAACGAAGACGGGACGGACCGATGGCGCCGCCAAAGGAGGGAGGAAACCCTAGATGGGTTCTAGCCGCCACCTTGGAGAGCTACTCTCTTCTCTCCCGTACCATTGGTTAAATGGAATTGATATAGGGCATCTAAGGCTCGATTTCACATTGGTGTCTCAGTCTTATGTTGGTCTATTGAAGATGCATGGCTGATATAATATTTAACAAAATAAGATCTTTCAATTCATGCTTCATATGGTGGCGCATTGGGTGGAGCTATGAGCATTTCTCCAGCCTCATGACCAGCAGGATACTATGGTTACTAGATCCCACCATCTCCTGATGACCGCTAGGAATATCTTCAGTCAGTCTAGCTGGCAACATATTACTCCCTCCGTTTCAAAATATAAGATATTCTAGGTTTGTGAAGAAAATGAATCTAGACTTATTTTAGTATATAGGTTCACTCAACTTTAGAATGAATCTATCACTAAATAAAGTCTAGATTCGTTTTCTTCACAAACCTAAAACATCTTATATTTTGAAACGGAGGAAGTAGTTGACTACTGAATGCTTAGTTGCGGCATGTTTGTTATTTTTTGATAGTTCATTTTTGTGTCAATTCCTAGCGATCATTGAGCTTGTATTAATTTTTTAATAATTCTAGGTCTTGAAATTTTAACAAAAAGTTGTGTGTATCTACCGATTGCAAGGCCGGGTTTTTTCCCCTTTTGAAAATAATAATTTTTTCTCCTTAAATTCTGGTTGTTACATTTCTATCGGGCTATAGTTTGTCTCAGGTAGCTGCACAGGTAAGACCTAATTTACACAGACCAAAGATAAATTTCCATTCATCTCCTGTCCTGTAACTAGATGTTCAAATATTCGTTTAGGAACAGGTTCACATTTGAAGCTTAATATTGTAAAGATGATGTTGACTTTGTTAGGGTAATAGACTTGTTATATTATCAGAGGGCCAAAGGCCACAATATATAGTACATGTACAGGCGCAAATATACAGAAAACCCCCTAACACACGGGGAAACTACAATAGACAAGTATATACTCTAACACTCTCCCCCCCCCCCTCAAACTCATGGTGGATCCACACCACTGAGTTTGGAGAGTAAGAAGTCATGATGCGCTCGAGTTTGTGCCTTTGTAAAGAAATCCGCCAACTGCAAATCTGAAGGCACATAATGAAGCGCATCAACCTGATCCTGCACCTGAGCACGTGTATAAAAAGCATCAACACCAATATGCTTGGTCAGCTCATGCTTGACCGGATCACGTGCAATACTGATAGTACCTGTACTGCCAGACAAAAGTGGAGTGGGTGTCATAACAGAGACCCCAAAATCTGCAAGCAAACCACCGTAACCAGGTCACCTCAGCAATCAACAAAGCCATTGCCCGCAGCTCAGCCTCAACACTCGAACGGGAAACCGCTACCTGTTTCTTCGTCTTCCAAGCAACAAGCGAACCACCAAGAAACACACAGTAAGCAGAAAGTGAACGACGATCCGTAGGATCATTCGCCCACGTAGCATCCGAGTAGCACTGGAGCTGGAGAGAGCTGGAACTAGGAAAGAAAAAGCGACGAGTGATCGTGCCACGAAGATAACGAAGGACACGGAGGAGATGACTGTAGTGAACGGTGGTAGGATCTGAGACAAACTGACTCAGAATATGAACATGATAAGAGATATCAGGACGAGTGACAGCAAGATAAACAAGACTCCCAACAAGATGGCGATAACGCGTGGGATCAGGAAGAGGATCACCATCAGTAGGACGAAGCTTAACATTAAGCTCCCTAGGAGTCTCAACAGTGCCCTCATCCCTAAGAGCAGCACGAGCAAGAAGATCCTGAATATACTTTTCCTGAGAGATAGAAAAGCCATCAGAAGTGGAGGAGACCTCAATTCCAAGAAAATAGCGAAGAGGACCAAGATCAGTCATAAGATACTGATCACGAAGACGAGCCTTGACAAAGGCAATATACTCAGGATCATCACCAGTAATGATCATATCATCAACATAGAGAAGAAGAAGAGTGCGTCCATGAGGAGAAGTGTGAACAAATAGCGCTGGATCATGAAAACTAGGAGAGAAACCAGCAGTTGTCACCGCAGAGGAAAAACTCTCAAACCATGCACGAGGGGCTTGTTTCGGGTCATAAAGGGAACGTAGAAGACGACAAACCATCCCATCGGGAACAGAATACCCAGGAGGAGGCTGTATGTAAACCTCCTCACTCAACTCGCCATTAAGAAAAGCATTCTGAACATCAAGCTGAGACACAGACCAGCGTCGAACAGAAGCAACAGCAAGAAGAGTACGCACAGTGGTCATATGAGCCACAGGGGCAGAAGTCTCATCATAGTCACGGCCGTGCTCCTGCTGAAAGCCACGAGCCACAAGACGCGCTTTATAGCGCTCAAGAGATCCATCAGAGCGGGTCTTAATTTTATAGACCCACTTACACGTGATAGGACGAACACCAGGAGGGAGAGAAACAAGATCCCAGGTGCCAGTGCGCTCAAGCGCAGCGATCTCCTCAGCCATGGCAAGCTGCCATTCAGGATGACGCTCGGCATCCCGATAAGAAGTCGGCTCGGAGACGACAGAGAGACCATACTGACTAGGAGAGTAATGGTCTGGAGCACGACGCTGACGAACAGGCCGTGAAGAGGGAAGCTCATCGGCGGACGACGACAGGCCGGCGGGCGGGCAGGGCGGTCGGGCGGCGGCCGGAGCGGATCGGACGGGCGACAGCAACCGGGGAGGACGGGGCAAGCTCACAGGAGGCGAGGGAGAGGCAGCGGCGGCGGCCGGACACGGCGGCAGGAAGCCGGGGCGGGCGGCGGCGGCTACGAGGAGAGGAGCTACCTTACAGCTCTGATACCATGTTAGGATAATAGACTTGTTATATTACCAGAGGGCCAAAGGCCACAATATATAGTACATGTACAGGCGCAAATATACAGGAAACCCCCTAACACACGGGGAAACTACAATAGACAAATATATACTCTAACAGACTTGACTTTAATCCTTTGCATAAACCTTGATTTTTTCAGGTGGCTTGTGCTTTTTCCCCTATATTCATATTCACTTATATTAGTTCAGTCCAGCTTGCCCTATTACCGGACACCATCAACACCAACTTGTGATGGCGTGAGTTTCATGTCGCATAATCCTCCCTCTTTTTTCTAAAGAACTATATTTTAGAAGTTCTGTGTTTGTCACTTCACTTCCAAAAGGTTAACAATATTTGACTAGCACTATGAATGTGTAAAGAGAAATAAGCACTGGACATCCTTTTTTAAACTACATCAGTCATTTGTACACAACAACTACGAACGCCATCCTTGCCAAAATCAATACCTGACTTATGTCACAATATTTTGCATCCCTATATTATCTAACACCCATTGTCACTATCAAAAAGAAAAGAAAGACATCCTCTGATCTGAAACAAACTGACGTGACATTTTGTCACATCTTTGTAGTCTGGATATATGTAACACTCTGTCCTACTCACTTCCCTACCCTAGTCATATTGCCCCCCCCCCCCCCCTCTCCAGGTGGCAGCTCGAAGTCCTTTGTTTCCGCCGCTGCGCACCATTGTACCCTGTAATTAGCCCATCACCGCCGTGAAGCACAATGCCTGTATGGATTGCCGAGTCAGGGTACTTCTGTCGGTGCCTGTCTTCATGGTTCTGGCGATGTTGCGGCTGCTTCTCCTCGACCTTCACCTTCATGTCCACCACCTTGTCCTCCTCCACAATAACTGTGAACACAAAAGGACCTACAGGAAAGAAGTCTTCCATGGTAAGCACAGGCTGGAGGGCCTTGACCACCTCCGTCATAGTGGGCCTAGATTTTGGGTTCTGGCGGAGACACTTGTACGCCACCAGCGCTGCCACCTCGGCACCTTTGCATGAGTATTGACACTCAAAAGCTGGGTCCATGACCTTGTACAACCTGTCAGAGAACTTGAGGTACAACCTAGCCCAGTCCACTAGGTTCTGCTCCCTCGGCCGCCGCGCACGGTCCACTGATCGCAACCCGGAGAGGAGCTCTAGGAGCACTACACCAAAGCTATATACATCGCTCTTGGCAGTCAAGTGGCCCGTCATGTGCGTCTCGTCCCCTTGAGGCCCATCCTTGGCCAGCCCAAAGTCGGACAATTTGGTGTTGTAGTCCTGAATATCACACATTGAGATTTTGTTAAGGGAAGTAGCCCAAGGTGAGTTATAAAGGGACACAAGATGAAGATTTTATCAAACTAGTTGTAATGGGATACAAAGTGAGGCTAGGACGTATAGGATTTCTCATGTTTGGTAAGCATCCAAGATAATTCAGAGTTTCGGTCAGCTCACAGCTGCCCATAACTCACTGGGCTAGCATTGTTTGGAAACTTGGTACTCCCTCCGTCCCGGTTGAAAGGACACAATTTGCAAACCTTGAATGATTCAACTGGTCAAAAGCTTTAGATTTGAAATTAAGACCCGAGATAAAATCAATTTTGTTCGTCAGATGTTTTTGTAGTAATAATTTCAGTACAAGAGGTGTGGAGTATAGTTCCACCAAATGAGAGAGACATTTGAAAACCGCCTTTTCTACTAGCAGAAAGTCTAAAGTTATGGGTGGCTTACCGAGTCGAGCAAGATGTTGGAAGCCTTGAAGTCGCGGTAGATCACCGGGGTGTCGGTGTCATGAAGAAATGCCAGGCCCTTGGCTGCTCCGACAGCAATCTTCATCCTTGTCATCCACGGGAGAGAGCCATTAATTTTACCTAATAAAGTAAACAGGGTGTTTCAGGTCAGTTTCCTCCTCCACGTTGACCCATAGTTGTAACTTGCAAGCACCAAGAAGTTGGTAGGATAAATTATTCTTTTGGACCAGAATATCCAATACGTACGGTCGTGTTACTTTAAAAATGAGACAGAACTGTTATCCTGCAAGGCAGATAAGCAGCTCAGCTATCCTCCTCTCTTGACAAAAGAGAAAAGAAACTTGAAGGGACAAGAACAGCTCATCGCCAATGGCCCAAATTTTCAAATTTTAACATTTTTGTTTATCTTGTCTCAAGAACCACGGATTTGAGAGCAGGAAGCAGTAAGGAACTCACTTTTGAAGAGGTGGTTCTCCAGGCTGCCGGCGCTCATGAACTCGTACACCAGCATCCTGTGCTCTTCCTCGTAGCAGTACCCGATCAGCTTCACCAGGTTCTTATGCCTCAGTTGCCCTAGAAAGAAGACCTCCGCCTACAAGAACAACAACTTATAAGCCAGCGATTCATCAATCAGAACGCCAGTTGATCGTGCATTGCACTCTGCAGCTTGGCACTCACCAGCCACTCCTTGTGGCCCTGCGTGCCGCACTCCAGGTCGAGGTACTTGACGGCGACGGCCTGCGCAGCCAGCCCGGGGCGGATCTTGTCGTCGACGGCGCCCTTGTAGACGGGGCCGAAGCCGCCGCTGCCGAGGTAGTTGGCGCGCGAGAAGTTGGCCGTCGCGGCCCGGAGTTCGGCGTAGGTGAAGGCGTGCAGGTTGGAGCCGGACCCGGACAGCGTCAGGGACAGGTCCTCTGGGGACAGCGTCCCCGACGAGCTGAGGCTCCTGAGCGACATCCTCGAGGAGGAGGACGACCCGGCCGGGCTGCCCTTCCCCCTCCGCCTGATTCCCCGCGGCGACGGGCATTCGTCGTCGTAGTCGTCCGCCACTGCGCCGCCGCCGACGCAGCACGAGAATGGGCTCCAGGATCGCGCGGCCATGGGCTCCAGGATCGGGAGCTGTGAATGCAGGGGAGCTCTTCTCAGCTCAGGGTGAAGCAGAAGTGCAGCAGAGAAGGCGGGGGATCGGCTTGGTGGTCTTGGTTTGTGTAGCTCCCTGGCGGGGCTTTTATATAAGTGCGCGGGTGGCTGCCACACCACACGAGAGCGGGCTCGCTGTTCGCGCCTCGATACTGCCATGGGACAAACCCGCGGGAAGAGGGAATGGTGGTTGGTGGCGCGAACGGCTCTCACCCCTCCAACCACAGTAGACGACTTTCTACAGCTGAGACGTACTAGATCGTCTGTGTTTTGTTTCATGGAGTTGACTGTGACATCGTGGTTGTCTTGTGGGAACATGAGTTTTGGGCATGTCACCCGCGGTTTCGCAGACTTATCATCCACCGCGGATTCGCGTTTATGGTGAAAAGATAAGTTGTAGGCGAGCCGTGCACGTGGTGGACTGTCCTGACGGATTAATCTGAAAAGTTCATAGGTTATTAATTAATCTTGTTCCGCCATTAGGAAATGCAACTCGGAGTCGTCCATCAGTATGAGATTCGAATCTGGGTCTCGTGTATTCTTAGTTTGCTCCGTGTTATATTCACCGGTTATGTCGTGTCACACTGACACCTTTTTTCCTTAAGCTGCCAAGCAGTACCCCCTATTTCCGCAACCTCTCTCTCATCTTTCTCTCTTCTCTCTCCATTTTGCTCCTCCCTCTTCATCTTCAACCTCTAGACTCTTGTCCTTCAAAAAAAACCTCTAGACTCTTGAGGGCTGAGGCCCATCCGAATCAACCATCGCGTTCCCCTCCCTTACCAGGATGCGCCAGTAGAGCTCGTCAAAATGGATGTGGCACGGCGCGAGTTTGAGGCACGGGGCAGAGCTGCTGATGGAAGAGATAGGAAAGAATGGGATGGAGATTGGATCCCCAAGTTGGCTTCAGTTATCACTGTGGCAGATCGTCGTTCGTCCGAGTTTTGTTCTTGTTTTTTCCTCGGAGTTACTATTTGGTTTTTGTTGGTTGCTTTTTGCCTGGTAGTTACAATCTGATTTTTTTGGTTGTTATTTGCTTGGGAGTTACGATCTGAGTTTCAGCTAGCAAGGCATGTATTGTTTGAATTTTCTTTTTGAAGAGAAATGACTTGCTGTGACTCAGTAGAAGAGTTTTGTGTTGAGACAAAAAATGAGTTGTGGATCTGATGTATGTCTTCATCTTCTTTCAGATCAGAATCTAGGCATTGACAAGCCCTCATTTGGTCCTTCCATTCCATCTTCTAGAATCACCAAATGCCATGTCGTGAAGGATTTTATTTTTGTTTCTTGACGCAACTCTCTTCAAATGGGAGGTTCTGCTCCACCAAGACACCTCAGATCCTTCGGCGGATAGGAGAGATTCCAGCTGCCACATATTTGTTGAGTCTGGGAACACGAAGGAGGCAAGGGCTCCACCTAAGCTAGGCCAGCACATGCATAAGAAATAATAGTTCTTCTATATTATCAGTTCCATTTTATTGCAAGACTGAAGTTGTGTTTATTAATTTAGTGTCATGGTTGGATCTCAGATACCGAAATAATTTGCACGCTACCTTTTTCATGTGGTATTGATTCAGTTGCGCGTGCTATCTAAGCGGGTGTTAATATTAAGCCAGGAAAACCGTTGACATAAATCAAATCTGATTGCTTTCTTGCCTTGTTTCTGAATTCTATAATCTCAATTCTCCCTCTCTCCCATGACTTTATTTTGCTTGAGAACAACCATTACAACATTCACACTTAGAGGAGTAGAGCTTGGTGTACAGTCTGCGTAGTGCTTTTTATATGAATTTGGATTCATATGAAATGTGTTGCTGTTTTTATTTCCATGGCAGATCAGAGCAAGGCCATGTTCTACGATTTGTTTCAAAGCTGGAGAACTAAATCTCCTGGGTTAGGATTGTAATTTTAAGTTTATTAAGTTTCTACTAGAAGTAAAGGGGACCATATGGTGTCCACTTTTTTACTTTCGTTTTGGGAAACATTCCTTGTGCAATCTCTAGGTGGCGAGCTTATGGAGTCTCCTTGACCCAGATTATCAACACGAAGCATTATATTGCACGCCTGGCGATTAAAATATCAGACTTGTGATATACATTTGAAGAGCACTAAGACACACTGAAACATTATAATGCATTATGGAATTAAAAAATACTATTAAAACTAGAATAAAATTATTATAAAATACAAATGATCATAAATTTAGATGTTGCGCGTTTTATTTTCCATGATCCAAACATACAAAAATTGTTTCACTCTTTTGTTATTATAGGGAAACCTAATTTCAATGTGTTCTTGCATACCACAATAAAGTATTCTTGAATTCTTTTAATATTATCAAATATATAATAAACTCGTATAGATTTATATTTTCATTATTTGTATATCAAACTTGAGAAACTCTTATTTTAGTTGACAACCCTTGTATTTTCCTACACATGGTATCTACTCCCTCTGTTCGCAAATAATATATCCTACACATGGTATCTACTCCCTCTGTTCGCAAATAATATATATTCCTATATTTATCTATAAAGTTGGTCAAATTTGCTAAAGTTTGACTTAGAAAAAACCTAAAAGTACACTTATTTACGGATGGAGGGAGTAAGTATTATTATGTCCAGAAAAAGCAATAATCACAAAGATATTGTTGTGTTGAGATACACATCATAATTATTATGTTCATATTAGATAATTCAGTGTGAAGGATACTATTATGTAAAAGAACACAATACCATGTAGTAGGATACTAATGTGTGAAATAACACAATGATTGACAACCACTATAATGGTTGCTCAAATATGAGAACAAATATAAAAATAACAAGCATGCGAAATTTGGATTCTCTCACTCATGCGCGCTGGTTGTAACTAGCCATGCATGCTTCAAAATAGTTTCATTTCATGTAGTTTCGTTGTATTTCATAATACATATTATATGTTCCATTGAGTGCCTCTCTTAAACAAATTTCAACATATAAATAGTTTTCATCTAGTTTTATTGTGTTTTGTTATGTTCTATATTTTTCCAAAATGTTTGGTTATGTTTAACTGTAATTCAAACATGTTTGGTGTGATTTTTAAAGAATTATGGAGAATTAAATCCTATTATCATGTGGAATCTTCCCTAACAAAACATAATTTTCTGCATTGCAAAATTCAAACAATTCTGAAAATATATTCCATGATGAAGATGTAGATTATGAGAGAACTTGTAGGGATTGTCCATAAAGAGAAAACACATAGATTGGCCTATAATCATTCCATAAAAGTTATGAATTTTCACAAGAAAGCACCGTCAAGTAGTAAGACATTAAAGAGTTTAGTGATTTGTTCTGGGTAGTGAAGATAATTATTTCAAAGATAATACAATGACCCATACCCAGGAACTATAATGAAACAATGATAGCTAGCTACATTATTAGTTGCTCATGTGTTCATCAAAATTATATAAATTTATAGTAAATTCATATTTACGTAATCATTTAATATCTCATATTTCAGCGATATTTTGTTAATGTCATCGTGTTTGAAAACTAAAAAAAAATCAAAATCCATATTCAATATTGGTCATATTTCAAAGATCTCGTCACATTTCAACGAGATTTCGCGAATGTCATCATGTTTTAAAAGAATTAAATAATTTTTCAAAAATCATAATTAATATTGGTCTTATTTCAAAGATCTCGTCACGGCGAACTCGTAACTATCCAAACAGTTTGTAAATACAAATTTCAATGCAGAAGATACTAATCATTTAAACTTTAACACAAGGATTAAATGCATGACTAATATAGTCCATGTGCAAGGAGAGAGAAAGAGAGCATGAAGCTATGTCCGGTTGAATGATATAGCTGACATACACTGTACACTCTGAGCAAGGATGTCCTTCTTCTGTACTTTTCATGGAGAAAAGTAAACTGTATTGGATATAATGAATACATTTTTTAAGATATGCCCCACTCTCCCTACCCGAATCTCCCTGCACTGGCCAAACGGTTGATGCATGCACGTTATGTAACGTGCACGCTAGAATCGACGGGCTGTGTGGTTTTGTGTGACACTCTCGCCGTGGATTAGATTGGTCCTGCTACCTTTTTCCTTTGTAGCTACTCCATGTACTTTATAGATTCTGATTTGGACACGATGATGCTGTGAAAAGCTTGTTTTTATGGGTGCGCTGAAGGTTTTAGTTTAACACTTATATTTATACAACAGGTGAAATGCAAGGTATGACCAAGGAAGAAACATGTGTTTTTTAACAACAAGGATCTTAAGCACTGCCCTATAAGGCTAGAGTTAACTGCAAGTGTTGCTTTTTGCTGGTTCTGTGGTGTCATAACGGTAGAAGTGCATCTAGCTTTTATATGCTTAATCACTCCGTGTGTGCATCACATGCATGGTGTGCAATCATCGCAAAGTAATGTCCTGCAAGCTGGGATATACTTTATGGTGGGTAATATTAATTATTGTTGATTAACCGAGGTGTCTGACGTGACAGACCGGAGAACCTAATTTTGTAGGATAACGCCATGTGGTATGGAACACACGAGTGTTACCATCAGAATAGTTTTACAAGTAAACTCCGCCTACTCACCAGCTCCTTTGCAAAAAATTACGAAATTGTTTTGGGGGCAAAAGTTTAAACTAAGGTGCCGTATAACCCTATCTCATCCTTTATCGTATCAGCCTATCAGGTGTCCCAATTGATAGAACCTATGGGTAACTTTTTGATTGGAACCTATCTGGTGCCGCAAAACCCTTTTTTTCAAACGATGTTACCACCATCAGAATAGTTTCACAAGTAATGTCAATCGTTCTTGTCAGCTGCCTAATCCTATGTCATCCTTGATCTCAAATTATCAGATGGTTCAATCAATAGGTCTAGTTTTCTGCCTAATCCTAGTAGCAGGGCGAACCCAGGAACACGATTCTTAAAGATATTTTGGTTCCTTCCCCGTGGTCTTGAGCCGAAAGATATTTGATATCCTAGTACCAGGCACAATCTCTAATACCAACATCCATACAATAGTAATGTGCTTTATGGATATCAAACTCTTAATGCTTTGGTTGCTCCTTCTCAAAATAGCCTTTCACCCCGCTATATTAATATAGAAACCACATAAAAAATTTGAGACCACTTCTGCGGCAGACATTGTAAAATAAGCCCAAAATAAAATACAAAAGAACAAAAGAGACACTAATGCCGAACAGTGCCTAAACGACAAGCGACAATGACTCGCAACCGCTGCGACATCCAAAGAAGTCCCACCACGCTCCTATGTCTCTGAATTGCCGCGTACCAAGCAACACCTTTAAGAAGGAATACGGCGACGATGCTACTACCCGGACTACACCTAGGATTTCTCCCGGTACACAGATGGGAGTAGGGAAATGGTACACCTAACACCCTTCAATAAGGACGGCGGAACCCGCAGGTGTCACCACGTTGGTGTCGGCCTAGCTGGCAAGGATTTTTACCGACCCCAAAAAAAACCACAACCCCATCCAACCCTTGCACTCCACCAAACTTGCGCCCACCAACATGCCCGAAAACGATCTTGCAGTTATCATCGATGCCTCACCAAGGCAAACATTGCGAGGTCGGTCATACCGAGAAGAACCCGTCGTAGACATGGGGCGGCAGAACCGCTGCCACGTAGGACGGAACAACCTCCACCGCCATAGCGGACTGGACGTAGCAGCAAAAGCACACCAGGTTAGCTAAGCCCGAATCGGGCCCATGAAGCTCCCGCCACCGCGCTAAATACACGCAGCGGCGACGTCGCTACCCCTATCCCGAGCAGTTTCTCAGACCAACCGGAGGCGTCCTAAGCTCGAGCTGGCCTACCCTAACATAGATCGGGCCCAAAGGGCCTAGATCTAGGCCTTTGGGACGTAGGTCATGCCCACCCCTGCCACCACAACCGCCCAGCGCGGCAGCACCCCTGCCATGCCACCATCCTAGCCTTCAGTAGAGCGCCTTCTGTCGTGCATCACCGCCACCTAGAAGGGCCTGCCCATGCCAAACTCCCTGTGTCAGGTAGAAGAAGGGGCTGCCGCCACCAGCCCCGCATTGGCACCATGGGGGCAAGGCCTGGTGGTGCCCGCCGGCAGTGGAAGAGGGGGGAAGGACCGTGAGGAGGTTGTGGGGAGGCAGGGGAGAGGGGGCCGCCGCCGTTCGCCCCGCGTGGGGAGGCGACAGGGTAGGGGTGGCACGAGGAAGGAGGTGTTCGGTCACTCTAAGACCATAGATTCGCTGGGAAAGAACTAAAACTAACTCATCGGCTAAATTCAAGGCTAATTTTTTAAATAATAAGTTTTTTAATCATTTCCACAAATAATAAACGAATTGAAAGTTTTGCAATTCTAGGGCGGTGTGAAATGTCGACCCGGACCCATCTGCTTTTGAAAAGCCGACCAGCATGTCGGAGCAGGGCAGAGGGATGGTCAGCATTTGAAGAGCCGATTGGTGTAGTCGTTTTTTTGAAAAGCCGACTAGCTAAGCTGCTTGCCGATGATTGCATGGATCATGCGAGGTGTTTAGCAAAGCTAAAATCAGTTTTCGGTTGCCGCCAATATTTCACGCGCTTTACCTCCCGCCATTTTTTCCCGCCACCGGTTCCCACCGTTTCTTCCCGCCTATTCTTCGCGGTGCCTCTATAAATCCGGACAACGAGATATTATATCTTCACCCAATTCATATGTTCATCCTCTTTCTCTCACATTTCCCTCTCCTCTCCATCATGTGTGTGTGCCCTATTTGTCCCCAGAGTATAGGTGTAGCAGGCTGTCCACTACGTCAGAGGCGTTTCCTTAGCCACAGATGTCCGTAGACCTTTTCCATTTAGCCAGGAATGTTACGATAGACAATAAACCAACCACATGGGATGACCTCCTTGCTAGTGATTTTGTTCTCGCTGAGCTTGGTAGGGCAGTTCATCGAAGAGGGTGGAAACTGACGACCCCAAATCAGGTGTGCGAGGAGCTTATCAGGATCTAGGAAAGGTGGGACACACTATAATTTGAGAGTGAAGTTGACATGCCGCGGAAGGCTTAGGAACCTTTTTGGTGGATAGAAGAGAGTGAAGATGAGGATGATATCTTCATGCCGCCATCGTTGGAACCAAGGCGAGAGCTGAGTGGGACAAGAGGCAGGAGAAGAACAAAGCGTAGGCCAAGAAGAGCAATGCCAAGAAGAGCAAGGGTGAGACATCATCAAAGGAAAAGGCGATATATCGTCGAGGGGAAAGGGAAAGGCATCATGCTAGGGATAGAGAGCGCTCCTATTTATGTACCGCAAGTTATGTTGAACTGTGTTGCAAGCTATGTTTAAGTATTCGTCGAATAAAATTGTGAAATAATAGGAAGGTGTCTCATACATAGATAGATATATGTCTCATACATAGGTAGATAAATGTATGATACATGGACAAATATCACTGTTGTCAGCCACGGCGAGGTGGCGGAGGCCTAGGTGTACTCCATCCGTATCTGTGGGGTGGCATCACATTACGGGGAGGTACAGTTGACCCTTTACTGTGTGTCTGCGTATCCTGTGTGGGGAAAGGTGGCGGAGTCTACTGCGGCTAATACAGGCCAAACCAGTCAACCTGCTCATGTTGTGTCTGCCGATCCTCGTCCTTATCAGTGGCCCATGAACCTAGGGAAGACAAGTTCGGGCCTCCATATCCTCCTGCCCGTGTACAAGAAATTAAGTACTGAATGATGTCATGCTTCATGTAACAATAAAAAGGGAAATGATTACCCTGAGGATGAGATTGTGGTCGATAATCGAAGTCCATGAAGGGGGTGTGCTGCTGCTGCCACTGGTTGAAAGTAAGGTGGTTATGATGCAGTGGTCAGAAATGAAATCCTGCTGCTGCCACGGGTCAGAAGTAAACTGTGGCTGCTTCCACCCCGATCCTCCAGCCTGGTCTGGAGGCGGGGCTCTCGGCGTCTCCTGCTGTGAGAGTCGTGGACAAAACCTGTGGCGGAGTGGAGGAAGAATCTGCTCCTCATGCCACCCGATCCTCCTGCCTGGTCTAGAGGAGGTGGCTGCTGCATGGAGGGACGCTAGGCGTGCTCCTCCATGTTTCGAAGCAGTGGGCGCTGCTGCGTGGAGCGACGTGGGGCGCGCTCCTCCATGGAGTGACACGGTGGGCGCTGTGCTGCTCGGTGTTGAACGACGTCTGAAACATTGGTGCACGTGATGGTCACGTAGATACTCTGTAGCCTATCCTCGACACGCCGGAGAAAGGACTAAGCTTGCTGACGAGGCAGAAGAGGAGCGGATGAAAGCGAACGTATGTACTGAGCCACCTCAGTCTGTAACTCCCACATCACGTCGGCATGTATTTGTATTTTAGTTAACTATGCACTATATAGACACCCATGTTCATTATGCTCTATAAAACTACTTACAGCTGACTATCTGAACTCCAATGTGTACTGGATAGGGTATATCTCATCGTCATGTGCGTGTGGGATGGGATGTAGTCGTGTCATCGACATGTATCTCTGTAAGTATCCGTGGAATAGATCCATATCGAACGGGCCAGCGTGCCACACTTGTGTCAATGCATTCTTCCACTTGTTGACGTAACTTGAAACCCGTAGGAGCCATTGAGTTGAGAACCCGCTATTATCTTTCCGAGAGTACCTGTCATTATAATCTGTTGGACCATCATTAAAGAACCGATATAAAGTAAGACACATTCCAGATGTACATATATTAACTTCATGTGCATGACATCTGGAAGGGAAATATCCGGACGTGGGGGATCTACCATCTGGCAAAGACCGAACTGCCGCATGACTCTCTGTTGAGACATCTCGTCAACCTGGCAATCGAAGATAATCTTCGATTTAGTCAGCCAGTACTCCTGATCTCTAGTGCATATAATAGATAACCTGCTGGAATATCATGCGTGTGCTACCCACTGTGTGTATGGCTCCCAAATCACCACATCCTCTCTCAACATGTCGAACTGCTCTCTGAACGATGGGTAGAAGCTCTTGACTTTCTCTCCTACGAAACGACACCACGGAACAAAATATTTGTTAGTTTTTTATATTGTAGTACCAGAAGTGCAATTTATTAAAATATTTCACTAACCTTGAGATGGGTCCAGTGATTGCTAAATGTAGGCATGTCAAATTCTCTCATGGTCGAACAGTAGGTCAGAGTGGTAGAAAATTGCTTCCTCTCCCTGGTTGCCGATCATTTTGTTGGCAGTTACTTCTAGACGGCCGATAGGGAACCTCTCTCATGACCACAGCTACAACAACATTGGGCATCCTAGCAAGGCAGACCTTTCCTTGGTTAATTGGCAAGCATTGCACATACCTCGGTACGTAGCAAAGGCCGTAGCACCACCACGGATGCCAAAGAACCGTTGGATCATGTTTTGGGCCCAATTCGCCGACAAATCCACTGGGCCTATTGGCATGCCAGCCAACAGAAGTCCCAACAAGAATCAGACATCCTAAAGGGTAGGAGCCATCTCTCCCCAGCGAAAGTGAAAAGTGTGAGTCTCGGGCCTCCATCGGTCCACCAAGCACATGAGCAACGACGAGTCATAGTGTAGGCGAGAAGTCTGGAAGCCATGATATCGCCCTTCTATCTCCTCCATACGAGGGCTCAACCAAACGCACGAATGGTAAGAGCCCAGCCCACCTCAACCTGCATAGGGAGATAGCACAACAGTTTATTTACTCTGGTCCAGAAATATACTAGCAACAAGATAAATAAATGTCACATACCTCTGAAGCCAATCAGGGTGTATCAAGCAGTTCGACATGAGAGTGTGAGTCACTAGGTGCTTCAAGGTCCCTGGGTTAACATCCGATAATGTCGACCGGTGCTTTCTATCTATGTCAACATTCAGCAAAGATTCTGTCATCTGCACATAAAAAACTATAAAATATAGTTCCACACATATTACAAATTTAGAACATAGTTCCACACATATTACAAATTTAAAACATAGTTCCACACATATTATAAATTTAGAACATAGTTCCACACATATTACAAATTCTAGTTCCTCCTCTGCCTCTACTCCCTCGGCTTCCACGTCCACAAGGAGACGCTCCTACATGTCCGAATATGTGGCAATTGGTGTCTCTATGACCAAATTGATTATATAGAAAATATTGCCTAGTAGGTCCTCCGGCTTTAGATTCATCCATATCATTACGGATGTGCACACATTGTCACTTTCCTACCTGTCTGCATTAGTTCTGGATCTGGGATATAAACTCTTTCACCTGGATTTACTTTGTTGAAATTTCCGAATCCTTAAGGAAATAAGGAGACACGAACGAGATCGCATCCATACTCAGCCCGCATGCAACAAGTACATGCGAGCAAGGCAGATGCAATAGTTTGAGTTTATTGCACGTGCACTCACATGTTGGCTAGGCTTCATTGCCTATCCTCACCTCCTGTGTCTTTACCTCTTCTCTAGTTCTGATCCGGTTGGAAGGGAGGCGCACCTCGAACCTTCTTTCATGATTACCGATGGTAACAACATGCATGGACCTCGCCTTCTCCATCTTATCATCCATGTAACGCATGATCTTTGAACAATACCTCGTGTTTGGGTTGTTCATGATATGCATCTGATCCATCTGGAGTCTATCTCTGAAGTACTTCAAAGTTCTTGTGAAAATACACTCCACAATGGCTGTTAATGGCAGAGCCCTGCTTCCTCTCAATACGAAGTTGTAAGTTTCAGCCAGATTTGTAGTCATGATGCCAAACCTAGCACCATGAGTTTCATGCAGCAGATACCATCTCTCCACAGACTCGTGCTATATCCATTCCTGAATTTTTTAATCCTTCTCCCAGGCCTCCTCCTAGTACCGGGTTGGTCAAATCCTGGCAAGTCAAAAAAGGGCAATGGGTTCTTCCTCCGGTGGTGCTGCTCATGTTGTTGTCTGTGTAGCTAACGCCGTTGCATGAGCCGTGACCACTGTTGCTCTAGTTTCTCTCCTATGCGTCACATGTTTTTAGTGAAGCCATCCAGATATCCACGACACTTGATCTACTTCCACTCTTGGTTCTGCCTGCAAAACTTCTTGAATAGGTTCATAAGAGCCTTGTTCCTCAACTGTGAGAAAAAGTTGGCCCCTAGATGCCGCATGCACCGACAACTCTACATGTCCTGCCATGGAGTTACTTCATTAGGATCAGGCTGTGTGAGCTTATTTATCGTGCTTAGTATACCCGGATGCCTATCATGAAGGACGCACACATTCGGTGTATCTCTCACAATTTCTATCTTCAGCTGCCTGAAAAAAAACACCCAACTCTCGGTGTTCTCGCTCTCCACGAAAGCAAATGCAAGTGGAACAACTTGATTATTCCTGTCTTGACCTATGGCAGTCAATATCTGACCCCTGTACTTGCCAGTGAGAAATGTACCATCCACACAGATGACTGGTCGACAGCGAGTGAAAGCTTCTATGCATATAGCAAATGAGAAGAACACTCGATGCATCACCCTCAAATTAGGTACCTGTGGCAACGTAAAGTGTTGGATGTCCACGTAGGTGCCTGAATTCCTAGCCTGCAGTGTCTGGAGCATCCTAAAAATATAGTCATATCCGTCTCGAAACAAACCAAATATTGCCTCCAGTGCCCTCTGCTTAGTCCTCCAAACCTTTCCGTAAGAAATATTGTAGTGGAATCTGACAACAACTTTGTTGATAATAGCTTTCACCCCCATGGATTTGCTCTACACTATCTACGTGTATAACAGTCTGGCCAGGAGGGTTGAGGTTAGGTTACGATGGTCCTGAAGGACACTGTCAAGTTGACATGTGTGCATCAAAACATCGGCAACCTTCTAGTTAGTATCATACCTAGGGACATGGGCATGCACCCTTGCAGGACATCCGGCTACCGTGCAAACCAATGTCAAATATTGTTGGGATGACACCTTTGTTTTGAAGACCCGTTGCATGGACATTTCTCACTCAACGATTGCTTCCTGCTGTTGTATCTTGCTAGGATATAATGCACCCAGAGAGATGTTGTTCGTGTGATAGTGCCACGCTGAATAATACCCATCGTTCATATTCATTGCTGTTGTGTTGTCATTATTTCATGATGTCGGAATAGGTCGGGCGATCTCTTCTTGATCAGACTCGGCATAATCATCAGCTGTATCACTATTGCCTTATGAGTCTTCGGCTTCCATATGATGTTGCAACAAACCTTCATATATATCATCCTCATTATATTCACCACTAAAAATGACTTCCCCTAAACCTTGACCACCGTCGGCTGATTCATAACCATCACCCCCGGTGTGTGCATAGCTACTCTGACCTGATTCATAACCACCGCCACCCTCTTGGCCTTGACTACTCTGGCCTTGATAGTAGCCAACCGTAGGGGTTCGTAGCATGGAAAACAAAAAAAATCTATCGCATGAACACACACAAGCTAAGATCTATCTACTAGATTGTAGCAACTAGTCGATAGAGTACTAACCCTTGAAGATTCCAAAGCGGTTAACAAGATCGGATTCTCGTGGGTGATGTAGTCGTTCACTTACCGATCTCAATATCATGTATACGATCCTTTCGGCGCCGTGTTCCGGCAGCGCTCTTGCAGTCGGTCACACGTACGGTACTCGATGAAGACCTTCCTCTACCTTGTTCCAGCAGGCAGCAGAGGTTGTAGCTCTCTCCTCGCGATTGCGGCAGCACGACGTCGTGGTGTCGGAAGTAGAGGGGAGATCCCGCGGGGCTTCGCCTAAGATGCAGCGGGTATGGTGGAGTATAGAGAGCCTCGGCGATCTAGAGTTTAGAGGGCCAAGGGGTGGAGGTAGCTGGCGGCTAGGGATTAGCTAGACGACGGTTGTTTTAGAGGAGATCTAGAGCGGCTGCAACTAGAGAGGGGGGCGGCAGGCGATCTAGAGTTTGATTTCTCTCTTCCCATTTCCCAGCCAAGTGACCTAGAACATGATGCAACCATTCCACTTTGTCATGACACTTCTATGTACCCTTCCCACTCCGGAGTGGTGGACCTTCTAGACCCTTCTAGAACATTCCGGTGAAAACACCGAAACCATTCCCGAACTCCGGAATTGGACTTTACTTATATGAATCTTATTCTCTGGACCATTCCACATCTCCTCGTGATGTCCTGGATCCAATCCGAGACTCCGAATAACATTCGGTCTCTTTATTCACATTCCATATCTATTAAACAACATCGAATCCTTAAGTGTGTCTCCCTACGGTTCGTGAATTATGCAGACATGATCGAGACTCTTCTCTGATCAATAACCAATAGAGGAATCTGAAAATTCATATGGCTCCCTCAATTTCTACGATGACTTCGTGATCGAATGAACCATTTCAATACGATACCAATTTCCCTTTGTCTCGTGATACTTTACTTATCCAAGGTTTGATCGTCGGTATCTCTACATACCTAGTTCAACCTTGTTACCGATAAGTACTCTTTACTCGTTCCTGTGATATGTGATCCCTTTGAGCTAGTCACATGCTTGCAAGATAATTGGATGACATTCCACCGAGAGGGCCCAGAGTATATCTATCCTTCATATGGATGGATAAATCCCACTCTTGATCCATGTGCCTCAACACATACTTTCTGAACACTCAATGCCACCTTTATAACCACCCAGTTACGACGTGGTGTTTGATGTCATCAAAGCATACATCCAGTGATGGTGATTAACATGATCTCATGGTCAAAGGATTTAGGTTACTATGTATATGAAAGCTTATAGCAAGTGAACTATTTTAAATGACTTGATCTTATGTTACGCTTAACTATAGGAATATGTCCATCACATCATTCTCCTAATGATATGACCTCGTTATTAATAACATCGAATGTTCATGATCAGGAAATCATGATCATCTATTAATCAACAAGCTAGTTTAACAAAGAGGTAGGGACTCTTTTATGTTTACAAACCACACAAGTATTAATGTTTCCGGTTAATACAATTATAGCATGGGATGTAAAAATTTATCATAAGCATGAAGATATGATAATAACCACTTTATTATTGCCTCTTGGGCATATCTCCAACAGTCTCCCACTTGCACTAGAGTCAATAATCTAGTTTCATACCTTTGTGCATTCAACACATATGGATTTCCGGTGATTTATTTACACAATTGCTAGTGGTCAACTAATCTTAGGATCTGACATTTTTAGGTCCGTGTGTAATTGCATGTCTTTGCGTCTCTACGCATCACTCATTCTCTAATGAGATGACATTGTATAAATTTGGTCCTTTGGTGAGACCTTTAGTTCCTTGAGGTTAAAACATGTTGATAATATTGTCGTACAATATATCTTCATAGTACTATCCTGCTGTGAACCACACCTAGTTTGATAACAAACTACTTGACACAAATGCCCTCTTTTGCTGCTATAATAGCAGTCATATACTTAGTCTTTTATTGTAGTATCTGTCACGATATATTAACTTTGGAACTCATCAAATCCATTATGGAACTTACTTTCCATCATATTGTGCCACCCTTAGATTAGATTGCGATAAACTTAATTTGTACTTTGTGACAAAACTAGTATCAATGTAGTACTTTTACAATGAACTAACCATCTACTTGTCACCTCTACAAAATAATATATTCTTAGTTCTTCCAAGAGATCATAAGAATATCCTTTATTATCGTCCAATGATCATCTTATAAATCATTCTAGCATATGCTCATAACATTTAGAGTATAGGACATATCTGGATGAGTACATATCACAATATGATTGAAAAACACTCTTTGTGATTTCATTCATCAAGTATCAAAAATAGTTGAATCTTTGTTTCACTTACCAAGTGTCGATACACTTGAATTTCGATTTAATCCTTTATGTGTGGCAATAACCTTTCTTGTCATTTCCATATTAAACTCTTTCAATATCTCATCTTTGTACATTTGGCACAACCATATTGGCGTCTCAATCTATCCATATAGATATTGATGCCAAATATTCGGGTTTTGCCTAAGTTTTTCCTCTAGATGAAATTCTTAACTCGTGTCAATATAAGATGCATCATTCCAGTCAACAATATGTCTTCCACATAATGCATTAGAAATATGTCTTAGCGCTCCCACTTAATTTCTTGTAAATGCAAGCATCTTCATCATCTCCGATGAAATTAAACCTTTTAACAGTTTCATCACGGTGAAGATTCCAACTCCTCGTTGCTTACTTCAACCATTGAGGTTTGCATACGGTTTTAGCATTATTTGAATTAACAAAACCCTTTGGACTGTTTCATGTACACGTCCTAGGCAACCATTCTATTAGAAGAACTTAATTTGTTTGTTCAACTATCATATACCAATATATGTAGTGGTTGCTACATTAATCCGTCTAGACTAAATATCGCTATGAAAGATCAAATCTTGTCATAGTCAACTGCTTGAACATTGTCGTGAACTCTTTCCCGACATGTCAACTATTTCATAGATGTTAAACATCCATGTCTAATTCTTTATATATTCAAATATGACTGTAAGGTTTTTACACCTTTCCAGAGGGTCTTCCAAGTTCAAAACTTGATTTCTCGTGTATGGAACTATCACGGATTTTATGGCTTCAAGCCATTTTGATGGAGCCAGGGCCCATCATCGCTTCTTTGCATACAGTCGGTTCATCATTGTCAAACAACAATGATTTACTTTCAAATCTTAGTATTTGATTGTTTACCCGACCTACTTGGTTCAATAGGAACTTATACCTCCGTGACCACAACCTTTGAGGCACGCGAGCCATGAGCATTGTTGCTGCCTCCGGAACACTTTCTGCTGCTGCGCAACTCTGATCATATAGCTAAGGTTCTTTTAACCTTATCAAAGTTCTATTGTCCTCCCACTTAACTTTTCATGAAAAAATCCATCTTAAGAAACTTGAGTTCTAAGCGACAAACACTTTTGTCTTTGGTGTTATAGAGGAAAACTCAACGGTTATTCAAAATAACATACAAAGACATGTTTATCCAACTTTGGTTGCAAATATCTTACTTATGCATCGCATACCAATGCTTAGAAAAGGACAACTTGGGTTTTACCCCAAACCATAACTTATATGGTGTCATTTCAACGAATCATGATGGAGCTCTTTTTAGTGAAAAAGTGGTAGTCGCTAAAGCTTTTAATCTTTCAAATATAACGACAGTTTTATATATTACACCTTTGATCTTACCATGTCAAACAAGGTTTCATTACATATCTCGAACGCTCCATACTCTTATGGTGTTTCAGGAAATGCAAATTCATGGAACAATTCCTAGAATCTTAGGTGTTTTGCTGAACTTTGTAACTAAAATATCTTCCTTTATGATCGAACCATAAACTCTTTATTTTCTTGTTACAATGATTTTCCACTTCATCTTGAAAGTCTTTGAACTTTTTCAAATGTTTCATACTTGATCCTTATTAAGTAAATATACATATATTCACTCAAATTTTCGGAGAAAGTATATGAAATTGAAATCCATCGCTCTCTACTACACAGAATGGGCTTCATATAACAATATGTACAAGTTCCAATAAGCTAGTCATTCGTTCCCTTTTGGCCTATGAATGTAGTTTTAATTATCTCTAGGAAAGTTTCACAAGCATAATTTGATCAAAAATCAAAAGACTCCAAAATTCCATACACGTGGAGTTTCTTCATGTTTCCTTTCCAATATAATTTAAACGGCGATGTCACTTCCTAAGTGATCTTTCAATCATTTGTCTTTTAACATTTTTTACCATTAGTTTTATTGATGTGATTTCTTCAACTAGACTTGTATATCATCCATCTATAATGGAATACGGAAATTATTTGAACAACCTTTTGTTCTCATAATACCCGATTAAAACAAATCTTGAAAGCAAGCCTTGATGTCAACGAGAAACACATATTTATTTGTTCTCAATGAACATCATCACATATTCTCTTGCTAGTTACTTAGGCCATTGTAGTTCATGAATTATGTTGTTTCGTATGACGATTCACACCAACAAATTCGGTATTTAATACCTAAGAACCACATTGTTTAACAAGCAAAAGAATATATCATCTATATACCTAAGCTGAACAATTCTAGTCTTTTCTTTTCTGCCAAATATTTCTTAGATTTCTCTTTCAACATTTTATTTTCTTTTCAAAAGAATCTATAAACATCAACAGTGGAGACATACATATGACACATAGTCCAAAGCGTGTATAGTTAAATACCAATGTCTTTGGACTTGCACCTTGAAGTAGATCACCATCATCAAATGTTTGGTGTTCTTTCAAATTCCATTATTTAGTAATCTTTTAGTGTAGTTACCATTTTACCTACACCTTATATTCATCCTTATCATGGAAATATTCATGATCAATATACTTTAGCTTATAATTATGAATCACGAGTATAATGTTGCTCTCCAAAACCTTTTGGAGAATTAGGACGACCAGCGTCTCCAACTTTTTGCAAATTCTCATCAATACGAAAACATAAATTTTGCCATATTATACTCTATCATGTTGCAACAAAAACTTTGTTTCAGATATCGCAATATCTTCAACACATGATGGTTTCTGAAACATTCTTTCAGATCCTAGATAACCTTGATATTAAAACAATCTTTTGAATATCAAGAATCATGATGCTTAGATACTAACACTAGAGTTGTTACTTTTGATTTAATACTAATTATCAAACTTCACGGAGTAACAGGGAGTTTGCTGAAAGTTTACAATAGGACTTTTAAACTTTAGATTAACACTTCAAAACAATACGATACCAATTCGTAAAGTAACTTACCAGAATTCTATAGTTCTATTATCTCAATTAACTAAGCGTATGGTGGTAAACGGATGCCAATGACTACAACAACTATGCAAATTCACTTTGATTTAATTTATGATAAATAGTGTTCAACTTTTAATCATATTACTATTGAACCCTCACTCAAAACAATATCCCTCACATTGTTTTAGTGATCACATGAACCAAATCCACTACACCAAGTACGATCATCACGTGACATGATATAGTTTCAAAGGCGAACAATCAACTTGTTCATCATATATACTATATGACTCATGATTTACCTTTCGGTATTCCTTGTTCCGAGACCATGTCTGTACATGCTAGGCTCGTCAAGATTAACCTTAGTTTCCGCATGAGCAAATATGGCTTTCTCCCATTGTATGCACACGCAGAATCTATCACACCCGATCATCACGTGGTGCTTCAATATAACGAGTATTAGCAATTGTGCTTAATAAGGATGAACACTTTATTACTTGATATTTTTGTGATAGGGATCATCTTATAAAGCTACAGTCGCGATCTAAGCAATACAAGATGCATAAAAGGATTAACATCACATGTAATTCAAAATATGTGATATGATAAGGCCTTTCTTCTTGTGCTTCCGATCTCCATCTTCAAGCACTAACATGATCTTCATCATCACCGGCGTGGCGTCAAGGTCAATGGCGCTGCTCCATGGTTTTCGTCCACCAGCATCAACTATTACAACTACTTTGAATAATAGACACGTAGGTCTTAACGAAATTAAAAGAAAACCATAAGGCTCCTACCGGTTGCCAACTTACAATAAGTATCATTGCATACATCATATATAATCACAATCATGGTCATATCACATCACATCACACCCCTGTAAAACAAAGTTAGACACCTCTAAGTTTATTTGCATGTTTTACGTGGTTTGGGGCTTTCAATAAGTACCGCTCTAACTTACGTACAAGAACCACAATGTTGATACTAGTATTGTCAAGTGCCTATTATAAATTGAATCTTTACTATGTTGGGAGAGACAGATACCCGCAAAGCCACTTATACGATACAAGTTGCATGTAGAGCGTGGAGCAAGTCTCATGAACGTTTCATGTAAGGTTGGCATGGGCCGCTTCATCCCACCATCCTGCAAGATGCAAAGTATACAAGAAGCAATTGACAAAAAAAGCATCAATGCCCATAATGACCATTGTGTTCTACTCGTGCAACAGATCTACTCATAGACACGGATCTGATACCACTGTATGAGTTCGTAGCATGGAAAACAAAAAAATTCTATCGCATGAACACACACAATCCAAGATCTATCTACTAGATTGTAGCAACGAGTCGATAGAGTACTAACCTTAAAGATTCCGAAGCGGTTAACAAGATCAGATTCTCGTGGGTGATGTAGTCATTTACTTGCCGATCTCAAGATCATGTAGACGATCCTTCTGGCGCCGCATTCCGGCAGCGCTCCCGCAGTCGGTCACACGTACGGTACTCGATGAAGACCTTCCTCTCCCTTGTTCCAGCAGGCAGCGGAGGTTGTAGCTCTCTCCTCGCGATTCTGGCAGCACGACGGCGTGGTGTCAGAAGTAGATGGGAGATCCTACAGGGCTTCACCTAAGACGGAGCGGGTATGGTGGAGTAGAGAGCCTCAACGATCTAGAGTTTAGAGGGCTGAGGGGTGGAGGTAGCTGGCAGCTAGGGATTAGCTAGACGACGACTATTTTAGAGGAGATCTAGAGCGGCTGCAACCAGAGAGGAGGGCAACAGCCGATCTAGAGTTTGATTTCTCTCTTCCCATTGCCCACCCAAGTGACCTAGGACATGATGCAACCATTCCATTTTGTCATGATACATCTATGTACCCTTCCCACTCGGAGTGGTGGACCTTCTAGACCCTTCTAGAACATTCTGGTGAAAACACCGAAACCATTCCCGAACTCCGGAATTGGACTTTCCTTATATGAATCTTATTCTCCGGACCATTCCGGATCTCCTCGTGATGTCCCGGATCCAATACGAGACTCCGAATAACATTCGGTCTCTTTACTCACATTCCATATCTACTAAACACCATCGAATCCTTAAGTGTGTCTCCCCACGGTTCGTGAATTATGCAGACATGATCGAGACTCTTCTCCGATCAATAACGAATAGATGAATCTTTCATATGGCTCCAACATATTTCTATAATGACTTCGTGATCGAATGAACCATTTACATACGATACCAATTTCCCTTTGTCTCGCGATACTTTACTTATCCGAGGTTTGAACTACGGTATCTCTGCATACCTAGTTCAACCTCGTTACCGATAAGTACTCTTTACTCGTTCCTGTGATATGTGAGCCAGTCACATGCTTGCAAGATAATTGGATGATATTCCACCGAGAGGGCCCAGAGTATATCTATCCTTCATATGGATGGACAAATCCTACTCTTGATCCATGTGCCTCAACACATACTTTCTGAACACTCAATGCCACCTTTATAACCACCCAGTTACGACGTGGTGTTTGATGTCATTAAAGCATCCATCCAGTGATGATGATTAACATGATCTCATGGTCGAAGGATTTAGGTTATTATGTATCTAAAAGCTTATAACAAGTGAACTATTTTAAATGACTTGATCTTATGCTACGCTTAACTATAGGAGTATGTCCATCACATTATTATCCTAATGATATGACCTTGTTATTAATAACATCCAATGTTTATGATCAGGAAACCATGATCATTTATTAATCAACAAGCTAGTTTAATAAGAGGCTTTACTAGGGACTCTTTTATGTTTACAAACCACACAAGTATTAATGTTTCTGGTTAATACAATTATAGCATGGGATGTAAACCTTTATCATAAGCATAAAGATACGATAATAAGCACTTTATTATTGCCTCATAGGAATATCTCCAACACCAACGTCCTGGGCTTGACTGTTGTGGCCATGATCATAACCACCACCAGCATGTTGGGTCTGACTACTCTGGCCATGATCATACGGAGCCTCTTTCACCACAGGTAGCACTAAGACACTAGGTTAACTACTTTTCTAACAAGCTTGCACATATTTGACCCATTTATGTTGCGTTTCTATCGAACTTAAATAAAAATTAGGGGCCATCCTTGACTTTGTCCATAAAACATGCACACCAACAGTATGGGTGGGAGGGAGCCCTAAACGAGCAGATAACCAATCCTTCAACTTAGTAATGGACACTATTTCAGGATCCTGAAGCACTTCATCCATAAAACAAAACTCGCTCAAATTAGCTCGGTGCTGGTTTGTTCTGACGACACCGATACCATAGTAAAACCTAACACTACATTATTTGACATAAATTTCGACCTAAAAAAATACCGAAAATCGTCAAATACACGTACAATGGCACATAATACTCTATATATATACTTTTAATCCTATGACTGAAAAATCTTGAAGCTAACAGACCACATCAAAGGCTACCTATAAACATACATAAATAACTATATTTAGCAAGAAAATATGGTTTACCCTTGAAGCGTGCGAAGTCCTGTCATGCAGCAGCCTCCAGTCACCGGATCGACACCTCCACCATGCAGCTGCCTCAAGCCCTAGCCCTAGCCCCATCCTCCACCATAGCCATTGATCCCCAAGAACACCACCAAATCCCTCCACAAAAACTCCTCAAATTACTACACCAGGCTATCGCATGCGTAGATCGAAACTCTACTAACTTCCTAATATGTTTCACCACCGAGTTTGGATGAAAATTTGGGCTGAAAATTGGTGCAGCAGCTAGTGGGAACGAGAGTAAGAACGAGGAAGAGGAAAGGAGGAAGAAGAAATGAGGGAGGAGGACGACGGGTCGACGCGTGGGAGTAGATAAGAAGGCCATCGCCGCCACTTCAAAAGCCGATAGCGGCGGTCGGCACTTCAAAAGCCGACCAAGCGATACTCCTCCCCTGTTGGCCGACAACCCGGCCAGGTGGGACCCGCTGGCACGCCGGTCTGCTCTTCAAAAGGCGACAAGCCTGGTCGGTTTTTCAAAAGCAGACGGGTCCGGGTCGGCATTTGAAATGCCGACACCACGCTAGAATCGCAAAACTTCCAATTCGTGTATTATTTGTAAACATGAATAAAAAACGCATTATTTAGAAAAATAGCAATTCATGTCTGGTACTAATCATGCTTTGGTTGCTCCAGGGTTCATGATGTGCCTATCCGAGGAAATTAAGAAACTTAAAAAATCTGGCGTCGATCCGTTTGTTCCACAATAAATGGGATGTTGCTGGATGACCCTACCAGGAGTATAAACCACCCTATAAAAAATCTGATTCCAGGACATCCTGTCCACTGCTAAAAGGATAAAACTGAAACGTGAGGCCACCCGCACTATCTGCTAAACATAAGAAGTCCAGGGTTTAGTTAGGAGTTGTAACTGTCCTGTCCCCTGCTACTAGCTGCTGAATTCAAATATTTCCAATATCTTGTGTACACACGCCGTTTCACGTGGACGAGGCCTCGCTTACACGTTGGCGAATTACTAATGCGTGCTATCCTGGTCCAGATGAATAACTCCATTTGTGGAACTTCCTTCCGAGAAAATGCGAGGAGAAAGGAGCAGAGGCCACGCAAGGAGGCTTTTTTCGTGCCGAGGTGATGAAAGAAACGTCCCGATAATCAAAAAAATGTACTACTTACAATAAAAGTTCCACATTTCTCCACTGGCCTTTTTCTCCACTACGGACGCGCCTCGGCTTCCAGAAGGTGTTGTGACGGATGCACCGGCCAAGCAATCAAAGTCCAAAACTCCTAGTAGTATGCAGGATCCACCAGGGCCATCCAATAAACAATGCTCCGGCGAGTCTTCCTTCACAAAGTGGGACTGCTACCTCCGCGCGCGCTCCGCGTCGACTCGCAACCAACCACCGAGCACACGAGCCAGCCGGCCCGACGGCGGCGGCGTGGCACGCGGCAGCTAGCTAGGGGACACCGCGCGCCGCGCCGAGTCAACCCGGATCCTTCCCCGATCCCAGGAAGCGTAGCGCGGTCGGCGGAAAGCCCGTCGCTGGCTGCCACGGCCGATAATACGACGCCGGCCTCGGCACCTCCTTGGCGTACCACGTGTTGCTCCGTGGGACTTTGGCTGTACGACGGCGTCACCGGAAAGCTGCCGCCGGCGCTATCGATTGGAAGCAACTGCGACCACCACCACGGCGTGTCGTCGTTGTCGGGCAGGAAGGAAGGCGACGGGTTTCGCGCGTGCGTCGCGTGGCATGGGAAGCAGTCCAAAAGACCAGATTTCGGTGCGTGGGCTTCCACACTGCTACGACGTGCGCACGAAGGGGACACCACGGCGGGTGGGTGGAGCAGGACCATGTAGCCTGATTGAACACTGGCGGGTCGAGCAGCCGCCACGGACACCGGGGGATGTCCCAGCAGATAGAATAGTGGTTGCGAGGTGGCATGGCAACCCGAGGTGGCTACGATCTACTCCGTTTCAGCCATAAGCGTCCTCGTTTTGCGTGTTTTTCTTTGACAAAAATTACTTTAAATACGTAAAGAGTTTTGGTATAAAACTAGTATCACTGGAAAATATTTTTCAATACGAATCCAACGATACTAATTATGTACAATATAATCAAAATTTTGTTGCTCAATTCTTTTGGTCAAATTTTGCTTTGAAAAGCGTGTGCGTCTTAAGTCTTAAAACGGAAGTAGTAGTCCTTCCCACGATCACGACGCGTCGACGCGGAGGGATTGACTTTTGCTGCATTCTATCTCACAACGTAGTACCTTCTGCAAGTCCTTTCGATCCGCGCGACATGCCTCTCGACAAGTCTTTCCTTTGTTTGCACTTACCGTTTTCACTTCTTCGGCACACTGCTGCAGTCTAGTACACTTTTCACAGCCAAGTCCTTGTCTCATCTTCGGGTCAATCTGTATGTTATTACCACCGTGTCAATGGTCGTTGTTGCGTCGGGGTTTGCCTGCAGAAAGAGCAAGAAAAAATCTATGGCCAAAGGACGCTAAAATATCTTTCTTTTCCTTGAGAGAGAGAGACCAAAAAAATATCTTTCATGGCTTGAAATCCAAGCCCTTTCGGACGCGAAAACAGTATAGAAACAGGTATGCGTTTCGTGTGTTGTTGGAGAGATAGACAAAACTACATGCGTAAGAAATGACAAATGTTTGCATCATGCACTCGCTGTACATATATTTCACAAAAACTTAACCGTCACGCTCACTTGTCACGTACGTAAGAGATGACAATTAAGATAAGTAAGAACAACTAGGAAGGCAACGTTTTTGAAAATAAGAAGTACGTGTTACATTGAGACAGAGCCCAACGGCCTGTCACGCCCCTATCCGCGTCCTGATTGGGGGGGCCCAACTTTATTTGGTTAGTGGGCCCCTGTCGGCAGCATTATATAAAGGAGGTGGGGGCGGCAACACGCCTCACGAGGTTAGCCGTGCCCTAGCAGTCCCACCTATAAGCCAATCATATTTAGGCTAGCGCTGCACCGACAGGAAGCTCCACCGTCGCCACCCTCACCGCACACTAGCACCGCCCCTTTTTCCCATGGCTACTGACACCGGATCTAGCTTCGGCATCCCCTCCGGCTCATGCACATCGAGCCAAGGCGCAGGTGGTTCACTCTCTCCCTCTCTCTCTCTCTCTCTCTCTGATCTTCTAGATCCAGCCCTATAGTACATCTACCGATCTAGACCAGTTCTATCAATGGTATCAGAGCATCTTAGATGCTAGCTTCTTCGGTAGAAAAGCAAAAGAACAAAAGTAAAAACCTAGATCTAAAGTGCGCCTGCCCTATGGCCGCGTTGTTCCTCTCGATTTAGATGGGCATCCTACGGAGACATCTAAACGAAGAACCAACCCCTTCGGGGGCAAAGCGAACCCCAGATCCCGCAAGAAAATCCCAGAGAAAAGTCCCAAAAGAAAGAAAAATCCCCAATCCCTAACCCTAGATCTATCCCCACAGATCTATCCCCAAAAGAAAAGCCAAAAAAAGGGAACACCGGCCACCGTTGCACCGCTTGCCGGTCATGCGCCCATCCTCGGGTGGACGCACCGCTGGCAAGAGGGGCAAAGTGGCCGCCACCGTCTGCTGTTTCTTCTCTCTGCCTGGGAATGGAGATGGTTTCAGTGGGGGAGGAAACAGAAAAGGAGAGGGGAGGGGCTCGCGTCACATGGAGGGAGGGGCTCGTCGCCGGCAAGCGCCGAGCGGCGGGGCCTCCTCGCCGTCCCATTACAAGACGCCTCCAGAGAGAAAGAAACAGGGAAGGGGGGCCGCCGCTGCTCACCGTCTCGTCGCGCGCGAGGCGAGGCGCCGCTGCTGCTACGAACGAGAGACAGACAGGGGGAGCGCGGGGTGAGCGGGGGAAAACTGGGGCTAGGGTTTTGGTCGGGGGCGCGGCAGAGGGGCTTTTTATTCAAGCGAAACGCGCGCTCAGCCGTCCGATGCTAACCCTAGGCATCCAGCGGCCATGATTGAAGCGGGGGAACGGGGTGCACCCCGGGTGGGTCCGTGCTGGCGGGCTGCTGACGGCGGCAGATAGCGGCAGTGCGCGGGCAGGCCGCTGGGCCGCTCAAAGAATAGGCCCAGAGGGCGTATAGTGCAGTTTTCTATTTTTTATTTTACAGAAGCTGTTTTAATTGTTTTTGCTTGGTTTTTTGAGCATTTTCTTGCATATTTTTTCTATTCAAATATTCCACTTAGAGTATTTGTTTAGAGAATACAAAAGTGACAGATTTTTTCTGTAAAGATTCTAAAATTTATGAATATGGTAATATTTTTTCCGCTGCAAATAGTTGATATAAATTGCTTGAATGCAATAAAGTGCTTATTAATTTGTTTTAAAGATGTGATAAAGTGATTTAAATTTGATTATGCTCCTGTTATTAAATGACCAACATTATTAATAGCATGATCATGATCTGTTTATTATGTGTCAAAGGTGCATTTATTTTATCTTTACCCAACGGTGATATAATTTTAATGGCACAAACAATTGCATGCTTAATTTATACCAACGTTGGATTAATGCA
Organism: Avena sativa; assembly: GCA_916181665.1. Classification (NCBI taxonomy): domain Eukaryota; kingdom Viridiplantae; phylum Streptophyta; class Magnoliopsida; order Poales; family Poaceae; genus Avena; species Avena sativa. The sequence continues at coordinate 426,567,904 of OV702283.1, forward strand.
TATAGTTGTTTTTTTGTAATCTCACATCTTTTATGGTTTTCAGGAGGTCTTAACCTCATGAGTTGCCTAAAGGACATTTCAATGCTCAGAGGGGATAACTACACTGAGTGGAGGAAAAAGGTAGACCTCGCCTTTGTCTGTGCCGAGATTGACTGGGTCGTTGAAACCAAATAGCCAGTCAAGCCAAATGACCTAGTGAGGGATGATGCTGAGGATAATGTTGCTTGGGAAAAGAGAAAGAGGGACCATGCTCCAGTGGAGCTGGCATACTCAATAGATAACCAAAAGTGGATCAATGCAAACAAAAAGTGCTTGGCTTTTGTCAAGAATACGATTGAGAACACAATTGTGGGCTCAATCGAAGAGTGTGCCTCTGTTGGTGAGTATCTAGCAAAGATAAAGAGCCAGTTTACTCGCTCTTCAAAGATGTATGCCACCCAGCTGCTCAAACAGCTGGTAACAGAAAAGTATACTGGAGGGCCACATGGCATAAGGGAGCACATCTTGAGGATGAGCAACATGGCGGCTAAGTTAAAGCCCATGGACGCTGACCTCGAGATCAAGCCTGCTCTACTGGTGCATCTTGTCATGACCTCTCTTCCCCAACAGTTCGAGAACTTCTTCATCAACTACAACACGTCTCCTGAAAAATGGGACATTGAAAAGACCATTGGGATGTGTTCTCAATAGTAAGAAAGGCTTAAGTCCATTCACGCTACGTGAAGGACAACAGGAAGAGAACCTTCACCAATAGCAACCATGGTGGTTTCCCTTCCAAGCCACATGGCAAAGGCCCCCTACAGCATCAGCAGAGTCTCCCTGGGGACAAGGACCAGTGTCACCATTGCAAGAAGCATGGTCACTTCAAGAAAGATTGCCCAATATGTCTCAAGTCCATAATGGCAAAGAACAGTAAAGACATGATTTATTTTGTAAATGAATCCTTGTATGAAAAGTTTTCTTAATCTACTTGGTGGATTGACTCTGGTGCAACTGTTCATGTTGCCAACTCTTTACAGGGATTCCTTTTGATAAGGACTTTGCAAAGAAGCGAAAGATGCATTGAGGTCGCAAATGGGGTTCAAGCAGAAGTGGAAGCTATTGGCGACATTCCTTTGGAGCTAGCTGATGGTTTTACTATTCTGCTTAAAGATGTTTTATTTGTTCCTTCCGTCCATAGAAACTTAATAAGTGTGTCGTGCCTGGATAAAGACATGTATGAATGTTATTTTGGACATGGCAAGTGTGCCATTTGGATGAAAGATGCTTGTGTGGGTATTGCTTTACTTCACGACAAGATTTATTTTTTATCCTTGCATGAGAAAGTGTTTTCTGTGTGTAATGTGAATGAGCAAGTTCCCTTGTCGAACAAAGAACAAAAGAAAAGAAAGCGAACTCATGACTCATCGAAGTTATGGCACTGTAGATTAGGCCATATTTCGAGGGGAAGAATATAAAGCCTCGTTAAAAATGACATTCTTCCTCCGTTAGAGTTCTCAGATATCGAATAATGCATAGATTGCATAAAAGGAAAATATGTAAAGCAAATTAAAAAGGGTGCGAGAAGTATAGCAACACTAGAAATCATTCACACTGATATTTGTGGATCGTTTCCTGTGAAAAGTGTGGATGGTTATGATTCATTCATAACATTCACGGATGATCACTCCCGATATGGTTATATTTATCCAATTAAAGAAAGATCTGAGGCATTGGATAAATTTAAAAATTTCAAGGCTGAAGATGAAAATCAGCATGATAAAAGAATTAAGATAGTCCGGTCCGACCGTGTGGGGAGTACTACGGTCGGCACACTCCATATGGTCAAGTACCTGGACCTTTTGCAAGGTTCCTACAGAAAAATGGAATAGTCGCCCAGTATTCTATGCCAGGCGAACCTCAGCAAAATGGAGTAGCTGAAAGACGTAACCGTACCCTCATGGATATGGTGCGCAACATGATGAGATATTCCAACCTCCCATTGGGATTGTGGATGGAGGCGCTTAAAACCGCCATTCACATTCTCAATAGAGTACCAAGTAAGTCGGTGCCCAAAACACCATACGAGTTGTGGATAGGCAGAGTCCCCTCTCTACGCCACTTGAGGGTCTGGGAGAGCCCAACTGAGGCAAAAGTTTTTAATCCAAACATTGCAAAGTTAGACCCCAAAACAGTGTCTTGCCACTTCATTGGCTATCCAGATAGATCAAAAGGTTATCGTTTCTACTGTCCTGATAAATACACAAAGTTTATAGAAACGAGACATGCAGTCTTCTTGGAGGAAGAATTGATGAGGGGGAGCACAGTAGCTCGGAAAATTGATCTTGAGGAGAAGAGGGTGCATGCACCTAATCCAATTACTCAAGAGCCATTTTTCTCGCTACCTGTTGTGCCACCATCGACAACCCCTAAGGTTGTGGTGCCGGCACCTGTTGTGACTCCACATGTGAGAGCAATGGGAGAAGGTCCGGAACCTGTCTGTCAGGATCCGCCTGAACCCACTGTTGAGCACGAAAGGAAGTCGGAACATCCACACTCATCAAATGTGCCAGAACCTGAGGCACGAAATGAGAAAGAGTCTAACGAACTCAGAAGGTCTAAAAGAGAACAAAGACCAGCCATTTCTAAAGAAATTTACAAAGTCTATAACACAGAAACAGTTCATATGGAGGGCGATCCTACCTCATATGAAGAAGCCATGCGAAGCCCTCACTCAGCCAAGTGGGTGGAGGCAATGGAAGATGAAATGAAATCAATGAGTTCCAACAATGTTTGGGACTTAGAGGAAATTCCTAAAGGAGACAAAACAGTAGGATGCAAATGGGTCTACAAAACAATGTATGACTCCAATGGGAATGTAGAGAAGTACAAAGCTAGACTTGTGGCAAAAGGCTTTACACAAAGAGAACAGATAGATTACAATGAGACTTTTTCTCCGGTCTCATGTAAGGATTCCTTCAGAATCATCATGGCACTAGTTTCACATTTTGATTTAGAGTTGCATCAAATGGATGTTAAGATGACATTTCTAAATGGAGATTTAGAAGAAAATATTTACATGAAACAACCCAAGGGTTTTTTTATGGAGGGGAAGAAACATATGGGATGCCGCCTAAATATATCCATTTATGGGTTAAAGCAAGACTCTGGTCAGTGGTATTTAAAGTTCAATGATACAATTAAAAGATTTGGATTTAAAGAGAATGTTGAGGACAACTACATTTATGCAAAGTTTAAAAGTGGGAAATACATTTTCCTAATTCTGTATGTGGATGATATCTTGCTTGCTAGCAGCGATGTCAGTCTACTACTAGAAACAAAGAAGTTCTTGTCTTTAAATTTTGAAATGAAAGACCTTGGTGAAGCTTCTTATGTTTTGGACACAGAAATTCACCGATATAGAAAGAATGGAGTGTTAGGACTGTCGCAGAAAGCATATTGTGAAAAGATTCTAAAGAAATACAATATGCATGCGAGTAATACAACACCTGCTCCCATAGTCAAGGGAGATAGTTTTGGAAAATTTCAATGTCCAAAGAAGCAATATGAGATCGATCAAATGAAGTCACTACCATATGCTTCGGCCGTTGGAAGCTTACAGTATGCACAAGTGTGCACTCTCCCTGACTTAGCTTTTATCACCGGGGTACTCGGTAGATATCAAGAGAATCCAGACATAGAGCACTAGAAGGTGGTAAAGAAAGCTCTGCATTATGTGCAAGGCACAAGAGACCTCATGCTAACATATAAAAGATCCTATTCCCTAGAAATAAGAGGGTATTCAGACGCAGATTTTGCGGGAGATAAAGATGACAGAAAGTCCACGACAGGATATGTCTTTACTCTCGCAGGAGGTGCTATTTCATGGAGAAGCGCCAAACAGTCAATACACTAGTGCAGAACGACCCATATGTCACGGTTGGTAAGGGCCTTTAGTCTCGGTTCCCCAACCGGGATAGGGCAATCGTGACTAAAGCCCCAACCTTTAGTCCTGGTTGCCCCACCAACCGGAACAAAATAGCGTACACGTGGCTGCTGCTCCGTGCGTGGGGGGAGGAGCAACCGTCCCGGTTCGTAACATGAACCGGGACAAATAACCCTCTGCCGCGGCCGAGATTTGGCACATTTCTCTGCCGCGGCAGAGAATTCATTTTGGCAACATTTTTTTTGCCGCGGCAGCATTTTGGCCACTTTTTGTGCCGCGGCAGAGAATTCATTTATGTTGTTTTATTTTTTATTTAGTGTTTTGCACTCATCAATGAAGGAACCATTATATTACACAAGATCATCATGACAATATAGATCCAAGTGTCGAACATATTACATTCGATACACGGGGTTCATGCACTACATACAAAATAAGCTCTTTGTATAATCCCTATTGTATATATACACCCGAATAGTATTCTCCTTTTGGGTCTAGGACTTCTGCATCCAAGAATCCCGCCAATTCCTCCTGAATTGCTCGTACGCGATCCTTTGGCAGAAGACCGTCCCGTAGATGTTCGATCTAATTTTAAAAAGGAGTCAACCTATATGAATGAAACTAAACACAATTTGATGGTAATTAAAAACTATAGAAATTGTTTACATACGTTAAGTTGCTCTAAATTTCTCCCCTTCTCACAACACGTCTGACGGATGAACTTGCAAACATAGTATCCACATAAATTGTTCCCTGGTCCTTGCGTCAAGAACTTTACGAGAACATAGTTTAATCAAAATAATAATCAAGCATGATAATAACAGTATCAAAACTAGAATCAAAGAGATGCGCAGATATAGCTAGTGGTGCTTACATCTAGTGGTTTAAATGTAAGCTCCTCTTTCTAAACACCCCTAGCCTTCTTGGTGAACCGTTTCCAAGCGCTGCTCGGCGAAGAAAACGAATAAAAGAAGTTATTAATTACTTGATATCATAAAATTCACGAACGTTGCCAATATAGTGTCATGATGATTAGAATTACCGCTGGAGAATCATCTGCATGTCCTTCCATGTCTCATGGGGTTTATGTTTCGAGTCCATGACTAATACACGCCCTTTGTCAGGTTGAATGATTAACAAAATATAGTGGAAGCTGCGCATGCATAACTCATCAATTATATACTTAACGTCGAGTAAGCGAAATAGAAAGTGTATACAAGACAATAACACTCACTCAAAGTTGTAAGGAAATAGTATTTTCCTTCTGGTTTCTTGAAACCTTAACACGTGTACGATATTATACTCCGTATCCTGGGGGTTTGTTTTGAGATTAGCTTGATGAAGCCAATATGGGTCAATAAACCCAATGTCATAGATTTGTCCTCTGCTGCATTCGAGAATCTTCATTCTGCATATTATAGTATGATTATATGCATGCAATAAACAAGGTGAGATAGCTAGAGACTAAATTAATTACAGAATTAGTACTTACGGACAATAGGCATTAATGATTGATTTGTCCAAGGCGTCTTGATTGAATAATTGAAATAGTTCAACAAATTCAATGGATATCATGTCATATATTTCTTTCCCATAATGCTTTTTTGTAACCCTCAGCATTTTCCAGTTAGCCCCGGCCTTTGTGGCATGCATGTACCAGTTATGCAATCTTCACATTTTTGTTGGAAGATTATTTAACTCCTCAGGTTTGACGAGAGGTTTGCCGTACTGGTATTTGTATGCTACTTCACCCACGGGGAAGTACTGTAACTGGGATAAGTAGTGGGCAATACCCATACCTTGAGCAGCGGCAGCTTCTCCGTATTGTGTAACTACATCTGGATCATACTGCTCTTCGGCCGCATATTTGCTCGACGCCACATTGGTATGGGAAATCACCTTAAGAGGGGCACAAGATTGTTTTGCTTGTTCTCCGAGCTGGGCAACAGATTTCCCGCTTTCATCAGTACTGCTCTTCGACAATTGCTGTGCCGCATGTGACTTGAGAATAGAGCGCTCATAGTCTAATGATAGCTTTGGCTTGAGTTGGTGAAGGGCCTTTAGCATTTTGAACACTCGGTCTTTTCTTCTTTGCTGCTGGGGAACTCTGGCTCTTTCGGCCGCCTCAGCTTAGCGAAAAACGCTGTCGTTTCCGCCTCAACGATCGCCGAAGTCTCCTCTTCAGTACAGTCTTAAGCTCTCTTGGGAGGAACCTTTGGTACTTTTGGAAGAGGCTCTTGTTTACGTGTCGGCGATCGCTTACCACTCCGAAGAGTAGCGGTGGTATGCTTACACTTTTTTCCCGAGGCGTCGGTGATGGCTGCCGTGGCGATGGCTGCACCGGAGACTGGTGAGGCGATGGAGCCGGGTGAGGCGACGGAGAAGGCTGCCGCGGCGGCGACGACTGCTCTGGAGACGGGTGAGGCGGCGGCGAAGATGGCCTTGGCATGTGATTTGGAAGCACGATACATTCCTCTGGCCATAGAATGGTGACGTTTGTTGCTTCTCCCAGTTCAGTCACATCCCCTTCACCTGTAGGGTATTCAAGCTTCAAACCTTGAAAGGTGGGCATGATTTCATCCACCCCGACAACAGCGTAGCCCTGTGGAACCGGACGACAATGGTAAGTTGGCGTGGGTCCAATTGGTAAGGCATAGCCGACCGCCACCTTTATTGATATGTTCACAACTTTGACATGTAGCTCGCAGTGTGTCATCTGTGTGATATCATCCACTGGGTAGCCAACACGAGCCATCGTCGGTGCACCATCGTCATTGTCATCACCCGGGACCTCGGTGGAAGCCACACTGCTTTTTCGATTATTCGATAGGCCGGTAGCATCGAATGCAGGTTGTACCACCATGTGCTGCTGAGATGGGCTGGTAGTACCTTGCTGGCTAAGTGCGTTAATTTGATCTTGTTGTTGCTTTATTCGTTCTTCAATTATACGCATTCGCTCTTTCTGAATATCTGCTTCAACTTCCGCCTTGTCCTTTCTCCTCTTACGGCTTCTATCAGGATATTTCTTCCTCTCTTCGAGAAACCCAGTCCTCCATGGTTGGGAGCCTATTGTGCCTCGTGTTCGTCCATCATGTTCCTTATTTCCAAAGGCGAATGTGAGCTCATCATTCTATCTATCGGGAATGAAGTCCCCATCTTTAACAGCCTTTACTGCGTTTCTCATCTTCTCGATTGGCAAGGGGTCTTCCTTATGTTGTATGTTATATATACACTTACCTTCCGAGTCCAACGTGCCCCCATGCCCGTAAAACCAATTATTTGCACATTCGATGCAATCGTCTGTCTCTGGGATGATCTTTTTAGCACGCAGTTCATCCTCAAGTTTCTTCCACTTAGGAATGCCGGCCCTGTAACCACCTTTCCCCATAGTATGGTGATACTTCTTGTTAGCAGCATTCATCTTATTCGTTGGAGACATTTTCTTAGCTTTTTCTGATGTCTTGTAATTCACAAACTCACCCTAGAATGGTTTTATCTTCTGAAACTAAATCTTCTCGAAATCCAGATTCTTCTCTTTCACGACATAGTCAAGGTGCAATCTTTTCTTCTAGTTGGTGAAACACTGGGCCATCTTCTTCATATCCCACTCCTTGACCTTCATCTCCATGGCTTTCGCATGTTCTAAGGCGTCCTCCACTGGATCCTCCGCATTTGGACCCTTCTCTATCTTCGGTAGTTTGAAATTAAGCATGAGCCTCTTCCACAGTAAATCTTTGGCCATGTTAGGGACATATAAACAAGTTCCCTCTTCTTCCGCATCAGCAGGCCTATTCCAATTTCGAATGGTGATCAGGATGAAGTCCCTAACAATTACTCCGCATTGTGCCACAAATTTCTTTGCGACAACAACGGGAGCCGTCGGGTTGCCGTTTTCACCGATATCTTCGATCCCGAACCTCTCATGGTCTTCCAAGTTTTTGGTTGGGCCTCGTCCGCTCTTTTCAGCAGATTTGTTCTATCCGGAGGGCTAAAAGAAGAAAGATCGTCGTTACTATTCCTATATAGACAGTAGATGATTAATTAATGAATTAATTATATTACATGCACCTCTCCGGAGCGGTCGTCTTCTCGATCACACAAGGCATCGTCTTATCCCTCGTGGAAGGCATCACCTTCAACCCTAAACAAGTCATTTCTTCTGGCAAAAAGAGGATCACCCTCACCGGAGTTGTTCAAAAACGTCGATACACATAAATTTTCTTCCCCGCGGATCACACCTTGGATCAACTCTTCCTTTTCTTCGTCTCTGTCGTGTGGGTCCATATTTTCTGCATAGATGGAAAACGGATAAGTCAAAGCGGATAAGGGATAATGTTAGGTAGGGTGTTGAGAGATATAAACCCTAATTCGGAGAAACCTTAATATATACATACACAATAATAAAAATGAAGAGAAACCCTAAACCCTAAAAGGAAACTATGTAGTAGATAGGTAACTCTAGGTACTGACAAAAGACCACATTGGAATCATATACATCGTAGCGAGAAAGTAGATAATTTGTAATAGGTTCATAATGAGAGGCTACGCTTGTCCTCGGGCTCGAATCCTATCGCGAAAAACCAATACCGGAAAGAAAGGCATGTCGATTTAAGAGGGTTCGAAATGCCCTGGCAAAGGTGCATCGTCAAACTCACATGTATATGAGGGGTATCGATGTTCTTCCAACTAAACTAGAGTTTAAAGTTGCTTGATAATATATTATGATTTCTTAGACACATAGCTTTCAATTTTCTGAACATTTTGATATATTATACATATTTTTATGATTAAATATGAATTAGTTATTGATTTTACAAAATTACATTAATTTCTACTATTTTCAAACATTTCTAAAAAGGATTAAGCCATTACTGCATCACCCTGACGTCATCAACCCTATCCCTAACTTTCTACACTTGGGATGCTCCTACCCATAGCCACTGACTAGGGGGCCCAGGACGAGCTGTGTCCACCTCGTGGCCACGCAGGCGCCACGTTAGACGCGGCGGCGGGCGGTGGTCGCCGGCGACGATCTGGGCCACCCCAGCACGCACGGAGGGGTGCGCTGGAAAGAGCGTGACGAGGGGAACCACATAGTGGCGGCACCGCCACTTTAGGGTCACCGGAGCGAGGCCTGCGACGAGCTGCGGTGACGGAGCTCATAGACGAACGGCGCGCGGCGGCTAGGAAAACGGAGGGTGCGCCCTAAGCACTAGAAGCTCACCACGGTGCTCGACGTGGGGTCGTGGAATCCAGGCGAGGCCGGAGGCGAGCTAATCGATGGCGGCGAGCTTTGTTGGGGTCGGCGCTTGACTCCTTTAGTGGGACGAAACAGGGGACCGAGGCGGAGCTGCTGGCACCACCAGATGGTCGAGGGGAGGCCAGGAACGGCGGCGACGGCCGGCTACTGAGGCCGGCTAGGGTTTGGCCAGAGAGGGAGAGAATGCACGCGAGGGGGAAGAGGGAGAGAACGCACGAAGATGCATGGCAGCGGACAGCCTGACGGCGGGGCGGCCGGCGACGTCTCCATGTGCGCGCGCGTGGGTATCATATCAACTAAAATAATCATCAACTAAAAATCATCACTAGTGCGTGCATGCACGTCGGGATCTACATCATCTAAATATACACCTAAAACCTAAATAATATATACATACACCTAAAATAATATACACCTAAAATAATATATACATATACACCTAAAATAATATATGCATACACACACCTAAAATCTAAATATATACATATACACATGTCAAAAAAATACATCTACATGCATATACATGCATGCATACACATGCTAAAAGGAAGCAGGTCCCTCTCGGGTGGTACCGGCGGCAGCGGTGGACACGGTCGGCGGTCGAGGAAGGAGAGGGAGAGGAAGCGGGCGGGCGCTGGACACGGGCAGCGGTGGCGGCCGGAGCGCGCGGCGGTGGCGGAGGCGGCGGCGCGGAGGCGGAGGCGACGACGCTGATGACGACGATGGGCGCGGGCAGCCTGTCGGTGTTGTGGGGATCGGGGGCGGCGTCGTCAATAAGAAGCAGAGAAGAGCAGAGAAAAGAGGTGGGAAAGATGAAGAAGAGGCGCGCAAGTTATAAAGAAGGGAGTATACGCCCCGGTTGGTGGCTCCAACCGAGACTAAAGGGTCATACGTCCCAGTTGGTGGGAGCCACCAACCGGGACCTATGCTCCCTGTTTTTAAGCGGCGCGTGCAGGGGGCCCTTAGTCCTAGTTAGTGGCTCCAACCGGGATGTATGACCCTGTTTCCAAAAAAATTCACGAATTATCTTCCTGTTCCCGTCTTATTTTTTATTTTGGGTTTAAATTTGTAATGTTTTTTAAATGATAATTAATTTGGAATTTAGAAAAACTTTAAAAATAAAAAGTGTTTGAATTTGAAAAACTAATTCAAAACCATTTTCTGTTTTAAAAAATAATTAATGTAACATTTTAAACTATGAATCATTTAAAATTAAAAATAAATTAACTTATATTTTTATATATTAATTTGGAATTTAGAAAAACTTTAAACATAAAAAGTGTTTGGATTTGAATAACTAATTCAAAACCATTTTCTGTTTTTAAAAATAATTAATGTAACCATTTAAACTATGAACCATTTAAAATTAAGAATGAATTCACTTATATTTTTTATATATTAATTGGGAATTTAGAAAAACTTTAAACATAAAAGTGTTTGAATTTGAATAACTAATTCAAAACCATTTTCTGTTTTAAAAAAAAAAATTTAAACATTGAAACTATGAACCATTAAAAATTAAAAATGAATTAACTTATATTTTATGAATATTAATTTGGAATTTAGAAAAACTTTAAACATAAAAAGTGTTTGGATTTGAATAACTAATTCAAAACGATTTTCTGTTTTTGAAAATAATTAATGTAACCATTTAAACTATGAACCATTTAAAATTAAAAATGAATTAACTTATATTTTTTATATATTAATTTGGAATTTAGAAAAACTTTACACATAAAAAGTGTTTGAATTTGAATAACTAATTCAAAACCATTTTCTGTTTTTAAAAATAATTAATGTAACCATTTAAACTATGAACCATTTAAAATTAAAAATGAATTAACTTATGTTTTTTGAATATTAATTTGGAATTTAGAAAAACTTTAAACATAAAAAGTGTTTGGATTTGAATAACTAATTCAAAACCATTTTATATTTTTAAAAATAATTAATGTAACCATTTAAAATATGAACCATTTAAAATGAAAAATGAATTAACTTATATTTTTTATATATTAATGGGCGGGAAGAAAATGACGGGAAATAATGGGTGGGAAGAAAATTTATTACGATAGAACTGGAATTAAAGTACATAACACAACTAACACTAAGTTACATAAATCACGAATGAAAATTAACATACATAGCAGAACTGAAAATTAAGATACATGGCCAGATTAAGTCATAATCGGCCGAACTTGTTTTGCAATATTGGAGTGATTCAGTCATGCTCCTGCCTACACCTGTAATACTCGCCACTATAGTCGTCATACTCGCCGCGGCCATTGTCGCTGTCATCATCGGGGTCGCCGTAGTTGAACCTTGAAGGCTGAGTACGAGTGGGCTGGACTTGAGGGTAGCGCAGCCGGGGGTTAGAGTCGGCGGCCGTGTCGTAGGCCATGACGCTCTGGAGAGTCCGGCCGCGCCACCACAGCCGACGGCAGGCCTCGTTGAAGTTCGGAGGAGGTGGTCCGTCCTCCTCATGCCTGGCGAGCGCCCTCTCACGCTGGTCCCCGAAGAAGGCTTCCCAAGTCGGGAAATAGTCGGGATGCCAGTTGGGATTCCTCCACTGCTCCGGCGTGAGCTCGAAGTAGGAGTGGTTCGTGATGTCCATCCGGCGCGCCACACCTAGAGGGACAGGAGGAACCGGCACGCCTCCGGCACTCAGCATCCAGCCGACGGGGATGCAGTAACCCGACGGGCAGGGGTAGTTCGAGGCGCAAAGCGCCTCCGCCTCCCTGGGGGTTAGTCGTACGGTGGAAGCCATGAGAAAGAGTGATGAGGTTGCAAATATGAGTCTATAGATGTGCAATGACAATGGAGGCCAATCCTACATATATGTAGTGATAAATGGCGGGAAGAAAACTGCGGGAAGAAATGGCGGGAAAAAAATACGGGAAGAAATGGCGGGAACAAATGGCGGGAAAATGAAGGGTTTAGGGTTTAGGGATATGGCCCGGTTGGGAGATAGTCCATGTAAGGTGGTCTAGTATTTTAGAAAAAAAAGGACGGTAGCATTCTGAAACAGAATTTTGGTGGTTACTTCACAAAACGACCCTTTTTTGCACTCGGAAAATGGAAAATGGCTTGATCATTTCGACCGAAAGCCATGAAACCTAGAACATGATAAGTTCATCTTTAGTCCCGGTTGGAGGGATTTCGGCAGGCTGGGCCAGGAAGCACTAATGATAGGGGTGAGTGTCGACATTATGTCGTGCGGCTTGTACCTTGTCCTGGATAGTGTCACCAACCGGTACTAAAGATGAAAATTTAGTCCCGGTTGGAGACACCAACCGGGACAAAACACGAGTCAGCACTAATAATAGGGGTGAGTGTCGACATTATGTCGTGAGTGTCGACACTATGCCGAGCTGCTTGTACTATAAATAGGCATCCTTGTGAGTGTTGGAATTATGCCCTAGAGGCAATAATAAAAATGTTATTGTTATAATTCTTGTTTATGATAAAGTTTATATTCCATGCTAGAATTGTATTAAGCGGAAACTTTGATACTTGTGTGGTTTATAAACAACACTGTGTCCCTAGTACGCCTCTATGGACTAGCTCATTGATTAATGATGGTTAAGGTTTCCTAACCATAGACATAAGTTGTCGATTAATAATGATATCATGTCATTGGGAGAATGATATGATGGACAGACCCAAATCAAGCAGAGCAATTAGATCGTGTCATCGTGTTCATCTTTGCGAAGCTTTTTCTTATGTCAAATATTGTATTCCTTAGACCATGAGATAATGCAACTCCCTGGTATCGGAAGAAAGCTTTGAGGTCATCAAACGTCATCCTATGAGAGGATGATCATAAAGGTGTCACTCAGGTGATCAGAAAGTACTTGTTGGGTTGTATGTATCGAGATGGGATTTGTCCCTCCCAAGTCGGAGAGATATACTTCGGGCCCACTCGGTAATCTATATCAACACCGCTTGCAAGCACGTGGTTAAGGAGTTGATCACAATGTGATATCGGATTACGGAACGAGTAAAGTACTTGCGGTGAACGAGATTGAAATAGGTATGCCGATAGAAAAGATCGAATCTCGGGCAAGTAAAATATCGCATGACGAAGGGAATATAAATATGGAATTAATTGAATCCTCGCATCGCGGTTCATCTGATATGATCATCGATGAATATGTGGGAGTCAATATGGGTTTCCAGATCCCGCTGTTGATTATTGATAGAAGATCATGTCTGCATATTCTCGAACCCATAGGGTCACACACTTAACGTGCCTCGACGCTAGGATAGAATGGATAAATGGTTTATGAGTTTTTGTTCGGAGTCTCAGATGGGATCCAGGACATCACGAGAGGTTCCGGAATGGTCCGAAGAATAAGATTCATATAAAGGAAAGCAGTTTATGGATTTCGGAATTATTTCAGAATGTTCGGTATTGTACCAAAAGGTTCTAGAAGCTTCCGGAGTGGGCCAACGTGGCCCCACTTGTCAGAGGGGGCGTGGGCCTACGAGGGAGTGCCCTGGCCGCATTGGGCCAGGGGCACAAGGCCCCATAGGCCCAGCCGGCCAAAACCTTCTAGAAGGGAGGGGGAACTTGCCCCCCACTCCACCCTTGTGGCCGCCGGCCCTAGGGCTTGGAGGAGGGGCAAGGGGGGCCGGCCAGCCCTCTATATAAAGAGGGCAGTGGCGCACCATCCTCCCACCACTCCTTCAACCCTAGCCGCCATACTCCTGCCCTCCCTCTCTCTCTCTCTCCCGACTGCGCGTAGGCGAAGCCCTGCCGCAGAAACTCTCCACCATAGCACCACGCCATCGTGTTGTAGATCCAATCTATCTCTCCACCCCACTTGCTGGACCAAGGAAGGAGGAGACATCGCAGTGTCGTACGTGTGCATATCTCGGAGGCGTTGGATCGGATCGGATCGCGAGGAGGAGAAGGCTAGTACGACTACATCAACCATGTTCTGTTGAACGTTCCGCTGTGCGACTTCTTCAAGGGTATGAAGATCTCATCTATCCCTCTCGTTGATTGCATCTCCTAGATTAGATCTTGGCTTTCCCGTTCGCATCCGTAGAATTTTTTTGATTTACTATGCTGTGAAACCCATTAGTGGTATTAGAGCTAGATCTATGCGTAGATGTGTTTCACGAGTAGAACGCAACATGCTTGTTGCGGGCGTTGATGTTTTCTGTTGCAAGCCTGTTGTTGTGTACTTCTTATGACGCGGGATAGTGAGATCGAAGCGGTCCAGGCCAACTTTACGCGACCTTGTTCGCGAGACCGGCTCCGCACTTGACGTGTGGCTTGTTCCACACATGCGGCTGGTGGATGCCAGTTTCTCTCACTATAGTTGTCATGGGATTTACACCGGATGTTGGCAACCATAATATCACCGTTGTGGATTTCCGTAGATAAGAATCATTCTTAGCTTGTTACTCCCATAAGCCACATAACATGCAACAACAAAGTAGAGGCGTCTAACTTGTTTTGGCAGGGAGTGTTTCTGTGATGTGGTATGGCCCAAGATATGATGTGTATGTTGTATGCAATGATCATGTTTTGTAATATTTCACGACTTGCATGTAGATGAGTACACAACCGGCAGGAGCCATATGGTTGTCTTTATAATTGTGTATAACCTGTGTGTCAACTTCTTATACGCCATGTAATAGCTTTACTTTATCGCTAAGTAGTTAGCAATAGTTGTAGTTGCTATTCGTGGTGGAGACAATCATGGTGGAGTGATGGAGATCATGCTGGCACGCACAAGATGGAGATCATTGCACGGAGATTGGCTATACCATGTCACATAAAATCATATGCATGTGATGTTTATCCTTTTATGTATCTTATTATGCTTAGATCGCGACTGTAGCATTATAAGATGATTCCTCACTTAAAGGTCAAGATTAAAAAATTGTGTTCTCCCCATGTATGCACCGTTGAGAAAGTTCATCGTGTTCAAGCACCTCGTGATGATCTGGTGATATAAACTCTACGTTCACATACAACGGGTGCAAGCCAATTTTGCACACGTGGAAATACTTGGGTTTGACTTGACGAGCCTAGCGTGTACAGACATGGCCTCAGAACACACGAACCGAAACGTTAAGCATGAGTCATATGAATGATATGATCGACACTTTGTTGTCCACCATTGAAACCACATCTCTTCTCGTGAAGATCGGATTAGGTGTGGTGAATTTGGATCGTGTTCACTAAACAACTTGAGGGATGTTGAATTTAGTGGGAGTTCATCTAGTAATTTGATTAAGTTGAACTAATTATCATGAACATAGTCTAAATTGTACTTGCAAATTTTATAGATCAAATGGCTAAGTCCAACTTCAACTTCAACATCTTTGCTGAGAAAGAAAAGCTTAAGAACAATGGGTCTAACTTCACCAACTGGTTCTGCAATCTGAGAATCATTCTCGATGGCGGACAAAACGACTATGTCCTTGAGAAAGCGTTAGGTGATGCCCCTGCTATAGATGCGTCGGCGGATGAAAAAGCTGTTTATCAGTCACGCAAGGATGATTATGGTGTGATTAAGAGAACCATGTTGTTTGCTATGGAATCGGACCTTCAAAATCGTTTTGAGGAGTTCGCCGGGCCCTTTGATATTCTTGAGGAACTGAAAACCATGTTTCAGACTCAGGCCCGTTCTGAGAGATATGAGATCTCTGAGAAATTCTTTAACTGCAAGATGGAGGAAGGGAGTTCCGTTAGTGAGCACGCCATTAAGATGTCGGGCTACACCCAACGTCTTGAGCAACTGGACTGCAAGATTCCAGAAGAGCTCAAGATTGACAGAGTTCTGCAATCACTCCCTCCTAGCTACAAAGGTTTTGTAGTTACTCATAATCAGATTGGTTCCACTGATACGATCACCGAGCTCTTCGCTAAGATGAAAGCTGCGGAGGTGGACATCAAGAAAAATAATCATGTGTTGATGGTCAACAAGCCCCCCAGCTTTAAGAGAGGTAAGGGTGCAAAGAAGCCCTTCAAGAAAGGCAGCGGCAAGCGCGTTGCCCCTGCTGAGAAGAAGATCAAGTCTGGACCTAAGCCGGACACTGAGTGCTTCTATTGCAAGGACAAGGGTCACTAGAAGCACAACTGTCCGAAGTACTTAGCGGACAAGAAGGCTGGCACCATTAAAGGTATATTTGATATACATGTTATTGATGTTTACCTTACTAGCGCTCGTTGTAGTGCCCGGGTATTTGATACTGGTTCAATTGCTAATATTTGTAACTCGAAACGGGAGCTACAGAATAGACGGCGGCTAGCAAGGGATGAGGTGACGATGGCCGTCGGCACGCTCTCCTTAGTTTTACCTTCGGGATTAGTTTTAAACCTTAATAAATGTTATTATGTGCCTGCGTTGAGCATGAACATCATATCTGGATCGTGTTTATTGCAAGACGATTATTCATTTAAATCGGAGAATAATGGTTGTTCTATTTATATGAGTAACATCTTTTATGGTCATGCACCTGCTATGAATGGTTTATTTCTTCTGAATCTCGAAAGCAATGAAACACACATCCATAACATTGAGGCTAAGAGATGCAAAGTAGATAGTGATAATTCAACTTATTTGTGGCACTTCCGTCTAGGTCATATTGGTGTAAAACGCATGAAGAAACTCCATTCTGATGGACTTTTGGAGTCTCTTGATTTTGAATCATTTGACATGTGCGAACCGTGCCTCATGGGCAAGATGATCAAAACCCCGTTCTCCGGAATAATGGAGCGAGCAACGGACTTGTTGGAAATCATACATACTGATGTATGCGGACCAATGAGTGTTTCGACGCGCGGTGGATATCGCTACTTTCTCACTTTTACTAATGACTTAAGTAGATATGGGTATATCTATTTAATGAAACATAAATCTGAAACGTTTGAAAAGTTCAAAGAATTTCAGAACAAAGTGGAAAACCGTCGTAACAGGAAAATTAAATTTCTACGATCCGATCATGGAGGTGAATATTTGAGTTATGATTTTCTCACGCATCTTAAAGCAAGCAGAATCGTTTCGCAACTCACGCCACCCGGAATACCACAGCGCAATGGTGTGTCTGAATGCCAGAATCAAACTTTATTAGATATGGTGCGATCGATGATGTCTCTTACAGATTTGCCGTTATCATTTTGGGGTTACGCATGAGAAACCGCTGCATTCACTTTAAATAGGGCACCATCTAAATCTGTTGAGACGACACCGTATGAACTATGGTTTGGTGCTAAACCTAAGTTGTAGTTTCTTAAAGTTTGGGGATGCGAAGCTTACGTCAAGAAGTTGATGCCGGACAAGCTCGAACCCAAAGCGGAGAAATGCGTCTTCATAGGATACCCTAAGAAAATGATTAGGTATACCTCCTATCACAGATCCGAAGGCAAAGTGTTTGTCGCAAAGAACGAATCCTTTCTCGAGAAGGAGTTTCTCTCGAAAGAAGTGAGTGGGAGGAAGGTAGAGCTAGACGAGGTTATTGAACCTTCTCTCGAGTTGGAGAGTAGCGTAGCACCTGAAATTGTTCCAGTGCCGTCTACACCAACAAGAGAGGAAGCTAATGATGAGGATCATGAAACTTCGGACGATGCTACTGCTGAACGTCGCAGGTCGACAAGGTCACGTGCCCCTCCTGAGTGGTACGGCAACCCTGTCTTAACTGTCTTGTTAGTAGACAACAGTGAACCTGCGAACTATGAGGAAGCAATGATGAGCCCAGACTCTGAGAAATGGCTAGAGGCCATGAAATCCGAATTGGGATCCATGAGTGAAAACCAAGTATGGACTTTGGTGGACCCTCCTAGCGACCGTAAGGCCGTTGAGTGCAAATGGATTTTCAAGAAGAAAACGGACGCGGATGGTAATGTTACTGTCTATAAAGCTCGACTTGTCGCGAAAGGTTTTCGACAAGTTCAAGGTGTTGACTACGATGAGACTTTCTCTCCCGTAGCGATGTTTAAGTCCATTCGAATTTTATTAGCAATTGCTGCGTTTCATGATTATGAAATATGGCAGATGGATGTCAAGACTGCGTTCCTCAATGGCAACATTGATGAAGAGTTGTATATGATGCAGCCCGAAGGTTTTGTCGATCCTAAGGATGCTGATAAGGTGTGCAAACTTCAGCGTTCCATTTATGGACTGAAGCAAGCATCTTGGAGTTGGAACCTTTGTTTTGATCAAGTAATCAAGAGCTTTGGATTTGTTCTAAATTGCTACGAAGCTTGTATCTACAAGAAAGTGAGTGGGAGCTTAGTGACATTTCTAGTACTATATGTGGATGACATATTGATTATTGGAAATGACATTGGTATGCTTAACGATGTGAAGAGTTATTTGAATAAATGTTTTTCAATGAAAGACCTAGGAGAAGCTGCTTATATATTAGGCATCAAAATCTATAGAGATAGACAAAGACGCATAATAGCTTTAAGCCAAAGTACATACCTAGACAAAGTTCTGAAAAGGTTCAGAATGGATAAGGCAAAGAAAGGTTCAGTGCCCATGTTGTCAGGTAAGATATTGAGCAAGGCTTAGTGTCCAGCTACGGTAAACGATAGAGAAACCATGAGCAAAGTGCCATATGCCTCGGCCATAGGTTCTATCATGTATGCCATGCTGTGTACTAGACCATATGTGTACAATGCTCTTAGTTTGATGAGCAGATACCAAAGTGATCCAGGAGTGGAACACTGGACAGCCGTAAAGAACATCCTAAAATATTTAAATAGGACTAAAGAAATGTTCTTGGTCTATGGAGGTGATGAGCAGCTCGTCGTAAAAGGTTACATCGACGCTAGTTTCAACATCGATCCGGATGATTCTAAATCTCAGACAGGATACGTTTACATTTTGAATGGAGGAGCTGTGAGCTGGAGAAGTTGCAAGCAAAGCGTGATCGCGGGATCTAGAGTAGAATCGGAATACATGGCAGCTGCAGAAACATCAAGTGAAGGAGTTTGGATCAGGAACTTCGTCACTGAGCTTGGTGTGGTTCCAAGTGCCTTGGACCCACTGGAGATATTGTGCGGCAATACTGGCGCCATAGCATTGGCTAAGGAACCAAGATATCATCCAAAGACCAAGCACATCAACCGCTGATTTCATATAATTCGAGATTATATAACAGATGGAGATTTGAAGATTAGAAAAGTACATACGGATCTGAATGTCACAGATCCGTTGACTAAACCTCTTCCACGAGCAAAACATGATCAGCACCTCAATGCCATGGGTGTTAGATTGTTGCCAGATGTAAACTAGATTATTGACTCTAGTGCAAGTAGGAGACTGTTGGAATTATGCCCTAGAGGCAATAATAAAGATGTTATTGTTATAATTCTTGTTCATGATAAAGTTTATATTCCATGCTAGAATTGTATTAAGCGGAAACTTTGATACTTGTGTGGTTTATAAACAACACCGTGTCCCTAGTACGCCTCTATGGACTAGCTCATTGATTAATGATGGTTGAGGTTTCCTAACCATAGACATGAGTTGTCGATTAATAATGAGATCGTGTCATTGGGAGAATGATATGATGGACAGACCCAAATCAAGCAGAGCAATTAGATCGTGTCATCGTGTTCATCTTTGCGAAGCTTTTTCTTATGTCAAATATTGTATTCCTTAGACCATGAGATAATGCAACTCCCTGGTATCGAAAGAAAGCTTTGAGGTCATCAAACGTCATCCTATGAGAGGATGATCATAAATGTGTCTCTCGGGTGATCGGAAAGTACTTGTTGGGTTGTATGTATCGAGATGGGATTTGTCCCTCCCAAGTCGGAGAGATATACTTTGGGCCCACTCGGTAATCGATTGTTGGAGATATGCCCAAGAGGCAATAATAAAGTGGTTATTATCATATCTTCATACTTATGATAAATGTTTACATACCATGCTATAATTGTATTAACCGGAAACATTAATACTTGTGTGATTTGTAAACATAAAAGAGTCCCTAGTAAAGCCTCTTATTAAACTAGCTTGTTGGTTAATATATGATCATGGTTTCCTGATCATGAACATAGAGATGTTATTAAACAACAGGGTCATATCATTAGGAGAATGATGTGATGGACATACTCCTATAGTTAAGCGTAGCATAAAGATCAAGTCATTTAAATAGTTCATTTGCTATAAGCTTTCTGATACATAGTAACCTAATTCCTTCGACCATGAGATCATGCTTATCACCATCACCGGAAGGATGCTTTGATGACATCAAACACCGCACCGTAACTGGGTGGCTATAAAGGTGGCATTGAGTGTTCGGAAAGTATGGGTTGAAACACATGGATCAAGAGTGGGATTTGTCCATCCATATGATGGATAGATATACTCTGGGCCCTCTCGGTGGAATTTCATCCAATTAGCTTGCAAGCATGTGACTGGATCACAAGGGATCACATATCACGGGAACGAGAAAAGAGTACTTATCGGTAACGAGGTTGAACTAGGTATGCAGAGATACCGACGATCAAAACCTCGGATAAGTAAACTATCGTGAGACAAAGGGAAATTGGTATCGTATGTAAGTGGTTCATTCGATCGCAAAGTAATCGTAGAAATATGTGGGAGCCATATGAATTTCCAAATTCCTCTATTGGCTATTGATCAGAGAAGTGTCTCGGTCATGTCCGCATAATTCACGAACCGTAGGGAGACACACTTAAGGATTCGATGTTGTTGAGTAGTTATGGAATGATGAGTAAGAGATCGAATGTTCTTCGGAGTCTCGGATGGGATCCGGGATATCAGGAGGAGATCCGGAATGGTCCGGAGAATAAGATTCATATAAGGAAAGTCCTGTTTCGAGGTTGGAGAATGGTTTCGGTGTTTTCATCGGGAATGTTCTAGAAGGTTCCGGAATGTCCGGCACTCCTAAGGGGAAGGGTACATGTATGTGTCATACCAAGTTGGAAGGATTGCATCATGTACTAGGTGTCATCGCTGAACAAAATAAAGGGTTTAATCAAATCCTAGTTTGAAAAGTCAAACGCCAATTTGAAAAGTCAAACGGCTATTTTGGGAAGTGGAGGGGAAGTGGGAAACCGAGTTGGGGAGGAGTTCCTCCTCCAACGCCGGCCCACTTGGGATCCGAGTTGGGGAGGGACTCCCCTCCCCTTGGCCGGCGCCTCCCACCTATAAAGGGAGGGGCAGGGCTGCCCCTCCTAGCACACAAGATTGCCCCCTCTAAACCTAAACCCTAGCCGCCGCCCACCATAGCCGCAGCCGCCTAGGGTTTCTCCCCTTTCCGCCGACTTGGGGACTTCCAATCCCTAGCCTCCGGCCCTAGCACCTCCTCCTTGGTGATTCTAAACCCTAGATCGCCAAGGAGCTCTCTCATAGCCCACCATACTCGCTCCGGCTTAAGGCGAAGCCCTGCGAGATCTCCCCTCTACTTCCGGTACCACGCCGTCGTGCTGCCGGAATCACGAGGAGAGTGCTACAACCTCCACTGCCTGCTGGAACAAGGGAGAGGAAGGTCTTCATCGAGTACCGAATGTGTGACCGACTGCGGGAGCGCTGCCGGAACGCAGCGCCGGAAGGATCGTCTACGCGATCTTGAGATCAGAAGTGAAAGACTACATCACCCACGAGAATCTGCTCTTGTTAACCGCTTTGGATCTTCGAGGGTTAGTATTCCATCGACTCGTTGCTACAATCTAGTAGATAGATCTTGGCTTGATCATAGATTAGATCTTGATTGTGTGTTCATGCGGTAGAAAATTTTTGTTTTCCATGCTACGAACCCCTACAGTGGTATCAGAGCCGTGTCTATATGTAGATTTGTTGCACGAGTAGAACACAATGGTCATTGTGGGCGTTGATGCTTTTGTTGTCGATTGCTTCTTTTGTACTTTGCATCTTGCGGGATGGTGGGATGAAGCGGCCCGGGCTAACCTTACATGACATCGTTCATGAGACTTCCTCCACGCTTGACATGCAACTTGTATTGCATAAGTGGCTTTGTGGGTGCCTGTTTCTCCCAACATAGTTAAAATTCAATTTACAACGGGTGATTGACAATATTAGTATCAATGTTGTGGTTGTTGTTCGTAAGTTAGAGCGACACTTATTGAAAGCCCCAAACCACGTAAAATATGCAAAGAAAATTAGATGCGTCTAACTTTGTTTTGCAGGGGTGTGCTGTGATGTGATATGGCCATGATTGTGATTATATTTGATGTATACAATGTTCCTTATTGTAAGTTGGCAACCGGCAGGAGCCATATGGTTGTCTTTAAATTCTGTTAAGAGCCGCGTGTTATTCAAAGTAGTTGTAATAGTTGAAGCTGGTGGACGACAACCATGGAGCAGCGTCATTGACCATGATGCAATGCCAGTGATGATGGAGATCATGTTCGGGCTTGAAGATGGAGATCGGAAGCACAAGAAGAAAGGCCATATCATATCACATATTATGAATTGCATGTGATGTTAATCCTTTTATGCATCTTTATTGCTTAGTTTACGACGGTAGCACTATAAGATGATCCCTCAAGCACACAATTTCAAGTTTTAAAGTGTTCATCCTTAGTAAGCACCGTTGCTAAAGCTCGTTGTTTCGAAGCACCACGTGATGATCGGGTGTGTTAGATTCTGCGAGTGTATACAACATGAGCAAGCCAGATTTGCTCATGCGGAAGCTAAGGTTTGATCTTGACGAGCCTAGCATGTACAGACATGGTCTCGGAACACGGATCACCGAAAGGTAAAGCATGAGTCATATAGTAGATATGATGAACATGTTGATTGTTCGCCATTCAAGCTACATCAACTCTCGTGATGATCGGTTTTGATGTGGTGGATTTGGTTCGTGTGATCACTAAAATAATGTGAGGGATATTGTTTTGAGTGGGAGTTCAACGGCAATATGATTAAAAGTTGAACACTATTTATCATAAATTAAATCAAAGTGAATTTGCATAGTTGTTGTAGTCATTGGCATCCGTTTACCACCTTGCGCTTAGTTATAATTGAGATGATAGAACTATAGAATTCTGGTTAGTTACTTTACGAACTGGTATCGTATTGTTTTGAAGTGTTAATCTAAAGTTTAAAAGTCCTTTTGCAAACTTTCAGTAAGTTCTGGTTACTCCATGAAGTTTAATAATTAGTATTAAATCAAGAGTGACAATTCCAAGTGTTAGTGTATGAGTATCATGTTTGTCTCCATGATTCTTGATATTCAAAGGATTGTCTTAATATCAAGGTTATCTAGGATCTGAAAGAGTTGTTTCAGAAACCATGATGTGTGGAAGATATTGTGATATCTGAAACAAAGTTTTGGTTGCAACATGACAGAGTATAATATGGCAAAAGTCATGTTCTCATATTTGATGAGAATTTGCAAAGGGTTGGAGACACTAGTTGTCCTAATCCACCAAAAGGTTTTGGAGAGCAACATTATACTCGCGATTCATCTTTATAAGCTAAAAGTAGCTTGATCATGAATAATTCCATAATAAGGGTGAATATTTGATGTAGGTAAAATAATTACCACACCAAGAGATTACTAAAGAATGGAATTTGAAAGCACACCAAACATTTGATGATGGTGATCTACTTCAAAGTGCAAGTCCAAAGACATTGGTATTTAATTATACACGCTTTGGACTTTGTGTCATATGTATGACTCCACTATTGATGTTGATAGATTCTTTCAAACAGAAAAGGAAATACTGAAAGAGAATCTCATAAATATATGGTAGAAAAGAAAAAACTAGAATTGTTCAGCTTAAGTATATAGATGATATACAGGTTATGGCTATATTCTTTGCTTATTAAACAATGTGGTTCTTAAGTATTTGATACTGAATTTGTTGGTGTGAATCGTCATACGAAACAACATAATTCATGAACTACAATGGCCTAAGTAACTAGCAAAAGAATATGTGATGATGTTCATCGAGAACAAATAAAGGGTTATTGTGCTGCTTGTTAAACATCAAAGCTTGCCTTCAAGATTTGTTTTATCAGGCATTATGAGAACAAAAGGGTTTTTCAAATAATTGTCGTAATCCATAAAATATGGATGATTCACAAATCTCGTTGGAGAAATCACATCCATAAAACTAGTGCTAAATATGTCGAAAGACAAATTTATTGAAAGATCACTTAGGAAGTGACATCGCCGTTTAAATTATATTGAAAAGAAAACATGAAGAAACTCCATGTGGATGGAATTTTGGAGTCCTTTTGATTTTTGATCAAATGACGCTTGTGAAACTTTCCTAGAGATAATTAAAACTTCGTTCATAGGCCAAAAGGAACGAATGACTGGCTTATTGGAACTTGTACATATTGTTGTATGAAGTCCATTATGTGTAGTCAAGAGCGATGGATTTCAACTTCATATGCTTTCTCCGAAAATTTGAGTGAATATATGAATATTTACTTAATAAGGATGAAGTATGAAACATTTGAAAAGTTCAAAGATTTTCAAGATGAAGTGCAAAATCATTGTAACAAGAATATAAATAGTTTATGATAAGATCATAAAGGATGATATTTGAGTTACAAGTTTAGCATAATACCAAAGATTTAAGGAATCGTTCCGTGGATTTGCATTTCCCGAAACACCATAAGAGTATGGAGCGTTCAAGATATGTAATTAAACCTTGTTTGACATGGTAAGATCGAAGGTGTAATTCATAAAACTGCCATTATATTTTAAAGATTAAAAGCTTTAGAGACTACCGTTTTTCCACTGAAACGAGCTTCATCATAATCCGTTGAATTGACACCATATAAAGTTATGGTTTGGGATAAAACCCAAGTTGTCCTTTCTTAAAAATTGGTATGCTATGCATAAGAAAGATGTTTGCAACCAAAATCGGATGAACATATCTTTGTATGTTATTTTGAATAATAGTTAAGTATTCCTCCATAACACCAAAGACAAAAGTGTTTGTCGCTTAGAATGTCAAGTTTCTTTGAGAAGGAATTTTTCGTGAAAAGTTAAGTGGGAGGACAATAGAACTTTGATAAGGTTAAAAGAACCTTAGCTATGTGCAGAGTTGCGCAGCGCCAAAAAGTGTTCCGGAGGCAGCAATAATGCTCATGGCTCACGTGCCTCAAAGGTTGTGGTCACGGAGGACTAAGTTCCTATTGAAACAAGAAGGTCGGGTAAACAATCAAATACCAAGATTTGAGAGTTAAATCATTATTTAACGATAATGATCCGACTACATGCAAAGAAGCGATGATGGGCCCTGACTCCATAAAATGGCTTGAAGCCATAAAATCCGTGATAGTTCCATACACGAGAAATCAAGTTTTGAACTTAAAGGACCCTCGAGAAAGGTGTAAGACCTTACAGTTGTGTTTGGATCTATAAAGAAATAGACATGGATGTTGCACATCTATGAAATAGTCGACATGTTGGGAAAGAGTTCACAACAATGTTCAAAGGTTGACTATGACAAGATTTGATCTTTCATAGCGATATTTAGTCTAGACGGATTAATGTAGCAACCACTAAATATAATTTTGTTATGTGGTAGTTGAATAAACAAAACAAGTTCTTCTAATAGAATTGTTACCTAGGACATGTGCATAACACAGTCCATAGGGTTTTGTTAATTCAAAGGATGCTAAAAGCATATGCAAACTTCAATGGTTGAAGTGAGCATCGTGGAGTTGGAATCTTCACTATGATGAAATTGTTAAAAGAGTTTAATTTCATCAGAGACAATGAAGATGCTTGCATTTGCAAGAAATTAAGTGGGAGCGCTAAGACATGTTTCTAATACATTATGTGGAAGACATATTGTTGATTAAAAATGATGTATCTTTTATTAACACATATTAAGAATTTCATCCCGATGAAAGACTTAGGCAAAACCCAAATATTTGCATCAATAGACGCTAATATGGTTGTGCCGAAAGTACATAGATGATGTATTGAATAAGTTCAATATAGAAACTACAAGAAAGGTTCTTGTCGCACAGAAAGGATTGAATAAGTTCAATATTGATGATATATTCAAGTGTATTGACACTTGGTAAGTGAAACAAAGATTCAAGTATAGATTGATACTTGATGTATGAAATCACAAAGAGTATTTATATCAATCATACTGTGATATGTACAAATCCAGATATGTCCTATGCTCTAAATGTTATGAGCATATACCAGAATAATTCATAAGATGATCATTGGACATAGTAAGGATATTCTTATGATCTTTTGGAAGAACTAAGAGTATATTATTTTGTAGAAGTGGCAAATAGATTGTTAGTTCATTGTAAAAGTACTACATTGATACTAGTTTTGTCACAAAGTACAAATTAAGTTTATCTCAATCTAAACTAAGGGTGGCACAATATAATGGAAAATAAGTTCCATAATGGATTTGGATGAGTTCCCAAGTGAAGACATTGTGACAGATACTACAACAAAAGGCTAAGTATATGACTGCTATTATAGCAGCAAAAGAGGGCATTTGTGTCAAGTAGTTTGTTATCAAACTAGGTGTAGTTCACAGCGGGATAATACTATGAGGATATATTGTACGACAATATTATCAACATGTTTTAACCCCAAAGAACTAAAGGTTTCACCAAAGGACCAAAGTTATACAAAGCCATCTCATTAGAGAATGAGTGATGCGTAGAGACGCAAAGACATGCAATTACACACGGACCTGGAAGTGTCAGATCCGGAGATCAGTTGACCACTAGCAATCGTGTACATACAACACCGGAAAGCCATAGGTGTTGAATACACAAAGGTTTGAAACTAGATTATTGACTCTAGTGCAAGTGGGAGATGTTGGAGATATGCCCAAGAGGCAATAATAAAGTGGTTATTATCATATCTTCATACTTATGATAAATGTTTACATACCATGTTATAATTGTATTAACCGGAAACATTAATACTTGTGTGATTTGTAAACATAAAAGAGTCCCTAGTAAAGCCTCTTATTAAACTAGCTTGTTGGTTAATATATGATCATGGTTTCCTGATCATGAACATAGAGATGTTATTAAACAACAGGGTCATATCATTAGGAGAATGATGTGATGGACATACTCCTATAGTTAAGCGTAGCATAAAGATCAAGTCATTTAAATAGTTCATTTGCTATAAGCTTTCTGATACATAGTAACCTAATTCCTTCGACCATGAGATCATGCTTATCACCATCACCGGAAGGATGCTTTGATGACATCAAACACCGCACCGTAACTGGGTGGCTATAAAGGTGGCATTGAGTGTTCGGAAAGTATGGGTTGAAACACATGGATCAAGAGTGGGATTTGTCCATCCATATGATGGATAGATATACTCTGGGCCCTCACGGTGGAATGTCATCCAATTAGCTTGCAAGCATGTGACTGGATCACAAGGGATCACATATCACGGGAACGAGAAAAGAGTACTTATCGGTAACGAGGTTGAACTAGGTATGCAGAGATACCGACGATCAAAACCTCGGATAAGTAAACTATCGTGAGACAAAGGGAAATTGGTATCGTATGTAAGTGGTTCATTCAATCGCAAAGTAATCATAGAAATATGTGGGAGCCATATGAATTTCCAGATTCCTCTATTGGTTATTGATCGGAGAAGTGTCTCGGTCATGTCCGCATAATTCACGAACCGTAGGGAGACACACTTAAGGATTCGATGTTGTTGAGTAGTTATGGAATGATGAGTAAGAGACCGAATGTTCTTCGGAGTCTCGGATGGGATCCGGGATATCACGAGGAGATCCGGAATGGTCCGGATAATAAGATTCATATAAGGAAAGTCCTGTTTCGGGGTTGGAGAATGGTTCCGGTGTTTTCATCGGGAATGTTCTAGAAGGTTCCGGAATGTCTGGCACTCCGAAGGGGAAGGGTACATGTATGTGTCATACCAAGTTGGAATGATTGCATCATGTACTAGGTGTCATCGCTGAACAAAATAAAGGGTTTAATCAAATCCTAGTTTGAAAAGTCAAACAGCTATTTTGGGAAGTGGAGGGGAAGTGGGAAACCGAGTTGGGGAGGAGTTCCTCCTCCACCGCCGGCCCACTTGGGATCCGAGTTGGGGAGGGACTCCCCTCCCCTTGGCCGGAGCCTCACACCTATAAAGGGAGGAGCAGGGCTGCCCCTCGTAGCACACAAGATTGCCCCCTCTAAACCTAAACCCTAGCCGCCGCCCACCATAGCCGCCGCCTAGGGTTTCTCCCCTTGTCGCCGACTTGGGCACTTCCAAGCCCTAGCCACCGTCCCTAGCACCTCCTCCTTGGTGAGTCTAAACCCTAGATCACCGAGGAGCTCTCTCATAGTCCACCATACTCGCTTCGGCTTAAGGCGAAGCCCTGCGAGATCTCCCCTCTACTTCCGGTACCACGCCGTCGTGCTGCCGGAATCACGAGGAGAGTGCTACAACCTCCGCTGCCTGCTGGAACAAGGGAGAGGATGGTCTTCATCGCGTACCGAACGTGTGACCGACTGCGGGAGCGCTGCCGGAACGCAGCGCCGGAAGGATCGTCTACGCGATCT
Source organism: Avena sativa (assembly GCA_916181665.1). NCBI lineage: Eukaryota > Viridiplantae > Streptophyta > Magnoliopsida > Poales > Poaceae > Avena > Avena sativa. The sequence goes on from OV702283.1 coordinate 426,596,597, forward strand.
TGAGATCAGAAGTGTACGACTACATCACCCACAAGAATCTGCTCTCGTTAACCGCTTTGGATCTTCGAGGGTTAGTATTCCATCGACTCGTTGCTACAATATAGTAGATAGATCTTGGCTTGATCATAGATTAGATCTTGATTGTGTGTTCATGCGGTAGAAATTTTTTGTTTTCCATGCTACGAACCCCTACATCGATATCAACACCGTTTGCAAGAACGTGGTTAAGGAGTTGATCACAAGTGATATCGGATTACGGAATGAGTAAAGTACTTGCTGTGAACGAGATTGAGCTAGGTATGCCGATACAAACGATCGAATCTCGGGCAAGTAAAATATCGCGTGACGAAGGGAATATAAATATGGGATTAATTGAATCCTGGCATCGTGGTTCATCCGATATGATCATCGATGAATATGTGGGAGTCAATATGGGTTTCCAGATCCCGCTGTTGATTATTGATAGAAGATCATGTCTGCATATTCTCGAACCCGTAGGGTCACACACTTAACGTGCCTCGACGCTAGGATAGAATGGATAAATGGTTTATGAGTTTTTGTTCGGAGTCTCGGATGGGATCCAGGACATCACGAGAGGTTCCGGAATGGTCCGGAGAATAAGATTCATACAAAGGAAAGCAGTTTTTGGATTTCGGAATTGTTTCGGAATGTGCGGTATTGTACCGGAAGGTTCTAGAAGCTTCCGGAGTGGGACCAACGTGGCCCCTCTTGTCAGAGGGGGCGTGGGCCTACGAGGGAGTGCCCTGGCCGCATTGGGCCAGGGGCACAAGGCCCCATAGGCCCAGCCGGCCAAAACCCTAGGGGAAACCCTAGGGGACCTTCTAGAAGGGAGGGGGGAACTTTCCCCCCACTCCACCCTTGTGGCCACCGGTCCTAGGGCTTAGAGGAGGGGCAAGGGGGGCCGGCCAGCCCTCTATATAAAGAGGGCAGGGGCGCACCATCCTCCCACCACTCCACTTCCCTCTCTCTCTCTCCCGACTGCGCGTAGGCGAAGCCCTGCCGCAGAAACTCTCCACCATAGCACCACGCCGTCGTGTTGTAGATCCAATCTATCTCTCCACCCCACTTGCTGGACCAAGGAAGGAGGAGACGTTGCGGTGCCGTACGTGTGCATCTCTCGGAGGCGTCGCCACTTGCGGCGTTGGATCGGATCGGATCGCGAGGAGGAGAAGGCTAGTACGACTACATCAACCACGTTCTGTTGAACGTTCCGCTGTGCGATTTCTTCAGGGGTATGAAGATCTCATCAATCCCTCTCGTTGATTGCATCTCCAAGATTAGATCTTGGCTTTCCCGTTCGCATTCGTAGAATTTTTTTGATTTACTATGCTGCGAGACCCTTCAGTGAGTCCAGTCCTCCAGCCAGATTGAGGCATCTCCAATATGGTTTTCAAGAGAAGGGACACCACTATGACCAGTTTCAAGGAGATGCCGCCGGATCCCAGTCCTCCGGCATCTCCAAGAAACTGGTCATAGAGGCACTCCCTAATATGTGAAATTAGTTAGCTCCCAGGCGTATTGATCTAGTTAGAGAAGTTACAAGCTGCAAGATGGTGTGCGAGAGCAGGAACACCACTACGATCAGTTTGAGGGAGATGCCGTCGGAGCCCAGTCCTCCGGCATCTCCAACAAACTGGTCATAGAGGCACTCCCTAATATGTGACCACGCGTGTTTGGAGATCATATCTTAATGGTAAGTATGAATCGGGACAACTTCTTCGTAGTTCGGGAAAGTCGTTCTACGAATCGGGACTAAAGGCCCCCTTTAGTCCCGGTCCAGCCACAAAACGGGACTAACACTCAAGACATTTATTACTATTAAAAACCGAGACTACAAAATTGGGACTAAAGGCCCCGCTTATTATAGTCCCGGTCAAGCTACATTCCGGGGCTAACACTCAATACATTTATTAAACTTGTAAAATAGCAAACATCATAAAATATCCTTCACAAAATGAGCTATCATGTCTCATGGCATTTAGGTTCACAATATGCAGCCGACCGGCCAGACATGAACTAGAGGTACACAATATGAGCATGAACTTCTTGGCGTATGTCCTTCCTTATGATCGCTTCAGACGTAACCATGGAGCATCTTCTTTACTTAACGGAATGCTTGGGCCAGTTTTCACTGTGAAGGGCGGAATTTCATCAAACTTATTATAATCTTTTGGCATGTCTGTCTTGTCCTTGATTCCCACGATGCTTCTTTTCCCTGAAAGAACTATGTGACGCTTTGGCTCATCATATGATGTATTCGTTTGCATATTTTTTCTTTTTTTTTGGTCTGGAGGACATGTCCTTCACATAGAAAACCTGAGACACATCATTGGTTAGGACGAATGGTTTATCTCTATAACCAAGATTGTTGAGATCCACTGTTGTCATTCCGTACAACTGGTCTATCTTTACCCCTTCCCCATTTAGGTTGACCCATTTGCAGCGAAACAAAGGGACCTCAAAAGAGACTACATAGTCTAGTTCCTATATCTCCTCTATGTAACCATAGTATGTGTCCTTTTGCCCATTCTCGTCCGTTGCATCAAAGTGGACACCACTATTTTGGTTGGTGCTCTTTTTATCTTGGGCGATCATGTAGAATGTATTCCCATTTATTTCGTACCCTTGGAAATTCAATATAGTAGAAGATGGTGACGCGGCCAACAAGTATAGCTGATCTCCAACTATGGTTTCATTCAAGAGATGTGTCTGCATCCAACCACCAAAAGACTTCATGTGTTCATCTGTAATCCATGAGTCAGGCTTCCCCGGGTTTTTGGAGCGTATAATATTCTTGTGTTCCTCGATATACGGAGCTGCCAAGGTGGAATTATGTAGAACTATGTAGTGTGCTTTAGTGAAAGAATCCCCGTCCCTACATATCATGGCTTTCTTTCCCAGCTTGCCTTTTCCACTTAGTCTTCCCTCATGTCGCGTGCATCACGTCGATTGAAGAGCGGACACGTAGGACTTTCCAATATGGCAGCTCCCAAAATATAGATTTCTTCTTCCACATGGGTGCGTGTCCTGTAGCAACATCGTTCGGAACTGATCGACCGCTAGGACCCTTTCCAAAGATTACTTCTATGTCCTTGACCATACCAAATACATCATCACCAGCAGGGAGTTCAGGCTTCTTCCGGTGATCTGCCTCACCTTTGAAATGCTTGCCTTTCTTTCTTACGGGATGATTGGTCGGAAGAAATCATCGATTCGCCAGGTACACAACCTTCTTGCATTTATGCAAATATGTACATTCGGTCTTATCTAAACAGTGCGTGCATGCCTTATATCCCTTGTTTGTCTGTCCTGAAAGGTTACTAAGAGCAGGCCAATCATTGATGGTTACGAAAAGCAACCCTCATAGGTCAAATGGCTCCTGTTTGTTCTCATCCCACGCATGTACACCTGGTTTGCCCCACAGCTGTAAGAGTTCTTCAACTAATGGCCTAAGGTACACATCAATGTCGTTGCCCGGTTGCTTAGGGCCTTGGATGAGCATTGGCATCATAATAAACTTACGCTTCATGCACAATCAAGAAGGAAGGTTGTAGATACATAGAGTCACGGGCCAGGTGCTGTTACTGCGGCTCTGCTCCCCAAAAGGATTCATGCCATCCATACTTAGACCAAACCATAAGTTCCTTGCGTCACCTGCAAAGTCCGGGAAGTCTCTCTCGATTTTTCTCCACTGTGACCCATCAGCAGGGTGTCTCAACTTCCCGTCTTTATTACGGTCTTCTTTGTGCCATCACAACAACCTGGTATGCCCTTTGTTTCTGAACATGCGTTTCAACCTTGGTATTATAGGAGCATACCACATAACCTTAGCAGGAACCCTCTTCCGGAGGGGCTCTCCCTCAACATCACCAGGGTCATCTCGTCTGATCTTATACCGCAATGCATTGCATACCGGGCATTTATCTAAATTATCATACTCCTTACCGCGGTAGAGGATGCAGTCATTAATGCATGCATGTATCTTCTGCACATCTAATCCTAGAGGACAGAGTGTGTTTGGTATATTACCATGTAATCTAGATTAGTTGACTCTAGTGCAAGTGGGAGACTGTTGGAGATATTCCCTAGAGGCAATAATAAAAGTGGTTATTATTATATCTTTGTGTTTATGATAAATTTTTTACATTCATGCTATAATAGTATTAAACAGAAACATTAATACTTGTGTGATTTGTAAACTAAATAAGAGTCCCTAGTAAAGCCTCTTTATAATACTAGCTTGTTGGTTAATAGATGATCGTGGTTTCTCGATCATGAACATTGAGATGTTACTAACAACAAGATCATATCATTAGGCGAATGGTGTGATGGACATACTCCTATAGATAAGCGTAGCATAAAGATCAAGTCATTTTAATAGTTCATTTGCTATAAGCTTTCTGATACATAGTAACCTAATTCCTTCGACCATGAGATCATGCAAATCACCATCACCGGAAGGATACTTTGATGACATCAAAAACCACACCGTAACTGGGTGTCTATAAAGGTGGCATTGAGTGTTCGGAAAGTATGGGTTGAGGCACATGGATCAAGAGTGGGATTTGCGCATCCATATGACGGATAGATATACTCTGGGCCCTCTCGGTGGAATGTCATCCAATTGGCTTGCAAGCATGTGACTGGCTCACAAGGGATCACATATCACGGGAACGAGAAAAGAGTACTTATCGGTAACGAGGTTGAACTAGGTATGCAGAGATACCGACGATCAAAACCTCGGATAAGTAAACTATCGTGAGACAAAGGGAAATTGGTATCGTATGTATGTGGTTCATTCGATCGCAAAGTAACCGTAGAAATATGTGGGAGCCATATGAATTTCCAGATTCCTCTATTGGTTATTGATCGGAGAAGTGTCTTGGTCATGTCCGCATAATTCACGAACCGTAGGGAGACACACTTAAGGATTCGATGTTGTTTAGTAGATATGGAATGTTACTAGGGATACTGAATGTTGTTCGGAGTCTCGGATTGGATCCGGGATATCACGAGGAGATCCGGAATGGTCCGGAGAATAAGATTCATATAAGGAAAGTCCTATTTCGGAGTTCGGGAAAGTTTCCGATGTTTTCATCGAAGAGGTTCTAGAAGGTTCTAGAAGGTTCACCGCTCCGGAAGGAGAATGGTCCATGAATGTGTCATGGGTAAGTGGAATGATTGGATCATATCCTAGGTCACTTGGTGTGTGCATTTGCAAGAGAGAATTAAAGCTCTAAATTGAAAGTCAAACGGGAGTTTGAAAAGTCAAACTGGAACAATGGTTTCCTAGTGGGAGAAGAAACAAGTCCTTCTCTCAATCCAACTTGGGTTTGGGTTTGGATTCAAACCCACCCCTCCCAAGGCTGCCCCCTCTCATAAATAGAGGGGGGCTGCCCCAAAGCACACAAGCCCTAGCCCCTCTCCACGAGCCGCCACCGCCGACCCGCCGCCTACCAGCCGCTGCGCCGCCGCCAGCGCCGCCGTCGTGCGCCGCCGCCCTAGCCGCCGCCGACACCTCCTCCTCCCGGTCATCTAAACCCTAGATCTCCAGGAAACCCTAATCCATCATAACTCGCATCGGCTTAGGCGAAGCCCTACGGGATCTTCCCTCTACTTCCGACACCACGCCGTCGTGCTGACGGAATCGCGAGGGGAGAACTACAACCTCCGTTGCCTGCTAGAACAAGGGAGAGGAAGGTCTTCATCGAGTACCGAACGTGTGACCAACTGCGGAAGCGCTGCCGGAAGGATCGTCTACGTGATCTTGAGATCGGCAAGTGTACGACTACATCACCCACGAGAATCTGCTCTCGTTAACCGCTTTGGAATCTTCGAGGGTGAGTGCTTCTATCGACTCGTTGCTACAATCTAGTAGATAGATCTTGGCTTGTTTGTGTGTATGCGGTAGAATTTTTTGTTTTCCATGCTACCAACCCCTACAGTTATCATCATCTTCTTCTTCACTGTCTTCCATCATAACCCCTCTTTCCCCGTGCTTGGTCCAGCAATTATAGTTGGGCATGAAACCTTTCATAACCAAGTGGCCGCGAATGATTTTCGAGGAAGGATACTCCTTGTTGTTCCGACATTAAACACATGGACAACGTATAAAACCATTCTCTTTGTTTGTCGTAGCCACATCGATAAATTTATCCACGCCTTTAATGTACCCGGGTACACGCCAGTCACCGTACATCCATTCCTGACCGTTCATCTGTATCATATAATTAAGTTTATAAAAAATGGGACATCATAAATAGTGAAATGACCAATTCACATCGACACATGCATTGTATTAATGACAGAGAAAAGATAAGATTGCTAACCTCGATCGAGGGAAATAAAGAGGAGAAAGCTCAAGTGCGTCTCGGACACCTTCTATATTTTTGTTCAGTGAAAAATTGAACGGGATCATTCACTCAAACATTTCATCAAACGCTTTGAATGCATGCATAGGAAAAAAAACTAGCACACCTTCCACCAAGAAAAAACAGAGGGGGGACAGAGGGCTGGGGCATCGTATTTATAGAGGGCGGGATCATACGTCCCGGTTTGTGCCAGGCCACGTGTCTGGCGTCCAACCTTTAGTACCGGTTTGTGTTACAAACCGGGACGCATGAGACCTCACGAACCAGGATGCATGCCTCGGGCCACCGTGCCCGCTCGAACCAGGACGCGTGCCAGCATTAGTCCCGGTTCGTGGCTCAACCGGGACTAATGTTGTTAGGAGGCGCGAACGGATAGCCTGTTTTCTACTAGTGATAGTTGTATCGTCTACGATATATGCAGAATTTATAGCATGTTATGAGGCCATGGGACAAGCGTTATGGTTAAAGAAATTCCTACCCGACTTGAGAGTGGTAGACTGCATTAGCAGGCCACTAAAGATGTACTGTGACAACGAGCCCGCAGTATTCTATGCTCACAACAACAAGTCGAGTAATGCTACAAAGTCAATAAATATAAAGTATTATGTTGTAAAGGACAAACACTACCAGAAGCCAGAAACCGACAGGAAAATAGGGTGAACCGACAGGAATATGTTTTCCTGTCAGTCCACCGCCAGGGCTAGCCGTCAGCCATAGCTTGACAGGGAAAAGGCAAAATGGAAACTATCCCTGTGGGTTTTGCCTTTTTCCCTAGCGGTATCTTTGGCTCACAAGGAAATGTTCTCGTCAGGCTTAGAAACCCAGGAACAGACATATCCCTGTCAGTACAAAACCGCCAGAGAAAGAAGAAATGGGAAAACAAAAAAAACTGAAAGTAATAGTTCTCCACATAGTTATTCCAGTGCTCAGCCACAGTTATTCTAGTACTCCGTATATTCAGATCATACACATCAAAATCAGCCGGTCACATCACAAATAGAGTTATAAATTCAAATCTCATCTCATATACAATGCCACGATATTTTCACCATAAATCAAGGGTTAACAAAAACACATGGCAACTATCTCAAAACACACACGGGTGCAGCAACCAAGTATTCACTAGTAGAGGACCTTATGTTCTACGATGCTTATGTAGCAGCGTGGTAGCAAGCTTCTCTTTTAGATGATCCTGCCACAGACATAATTGAACTTGTAAATAAAGTGCAGCATCAACAATTAAAAGTTGAGAGAGATATCAAGAACAATATCTACAAGATATCAATAAGCAGGAACAATACAACAAGATATATCAGCACAATCTATTTGGTATATCAGTTTCTCACATTAACTTGGGACATATACAACTAAGTTCTTTTCATCATAGCAAATTTACCCAATTCAACAACTATTTAACATAATAATGGAGTGATTTATTGCAATATCCTGTCTCAAATTTGATACAAATGATACAAAGGACAAAAATCATTCAAAAAATGATGCATAGCAAAATGTACCAATGTCAATACTATTTAACACAACTCAATGATGCATAAGGAGATGTACCTTTGAGAAAATAGAGTACGCAATCTCAAGAGTATGTGAGCTGAAATAGACCAACTTCGCCAAAAATTCCATGTAGAAATAGAGGTTTTAAGCAACTTGGCCCTGCGGTGCAAGAACACAATAAAGACCTCTCATTTATGCACATTTGGCAACAATCAACAAATAATAAATGAGCACATAACTAATTGCTTGGTTTTCTAATACAACCAGAAACGACGAGATGTGCCATGGTACTATCTAAGATAAAATACGAACCATTTAACTAACAAATATCATTCAGCTAACAATTAAGAACCTTAGCACATGGTTTTTGAGTTAGTTTTGCAGAACTATAAGCTACAAAATTGTATAACAAGATAACAACTTAAAATAAATGTTCTTCTCGAAAAGTATTAATAACGCCCCTCAATCTGACATGTATGATGAAACTGATGAGTACCAGGAACACTCTCATGTCATGTAAAGATGGTTCTGCAATGTAGGAACACGAATATAATACATTGTTTTCTACAAGTAGCAAAACAATCAGAAGAGTACATGAAGATTCAATGCGGACCAATTAGTGATATAAGAGCACAATAGCTCAGCCTAGTCCAACAATCCACTTACCAATAACACGGAGTTAACAATCTGAAATCCAGTTTCACGAAAAATAATTTACATGAATCGTTGCTGGACATTAAAGTATAAAAATAAATACGATATACACAGTGAGTAGATTAATTGGACACTAGGAAAATGTACCTCTTCATCTGAAAGTTGGAACTCCTACTGTTTCTTGCCGCCGAGGGATAACCAGAGTTCTTTTACTGGTGATATTCCCTATCCAGGCACTACATCTGGTCAGTGCTAACTCAATCCTAACATAAGAAAGAAAAGAAAATCTGAAGTCATGTGCAAAGGAAGAATACAATGAGCTTACATAGGGGGGCATACGTAACTATGAAATAAAGATTACGGGACAGTTAGTTCCAATAAAGAAACAGTAAAAAATTAACATCACATTGAACCAACGTTGCAGCTACTAGTTAAAGGTTTTTCCTACTATGCTATGCTCGTCAATACTCTGAAATGTCAAGTCTAGCAGATTCAGATGTTCTTGAGTATAATGAAGATAGCGTAACTTTACAACATATATGAAAGAACTTGAATGGAATTCATGGTTTATATTTGGATACAAGTAGAGAAATAAAAGTATAGACCATACCTTGATAAGATAAGGAGAGGATATTACATCTCTGTTATAGATGGATACTAAACCTTAAATCTTACTCCGGATTAGATGAAGTGCAACTAGGAAAAACAGATCTGGATACTTACTTCCAAGTCCCAAAGCATACATCATGAAAATATGGCAGATTTGCAAAGGATGCGGCAAAACATACCTAAACGGCTAGAAGGCCACCAGATCTGAGTGTGCTACCACCAGTCCCCGGGACTCTCCATCGCCAGGATCTCCAAGGTTTCCGGGGCGGCACCCAGATGGGGAAGGGATGTCGGCGGTCTAGAAAGTTGGGAGCACATGCGGCGGGGACGTTGCTTGACGGTTTCGGGAGATTAGGGCAAAGGGGCCGGACAAGAGGCCGGAGGCTCGAGGGATTGGGGGCAGCGCAGCCAGCGGCAAGGGATTTGGGGGTGCAGCCAGCGCCACAGGAGCTCGTAGTGGGGCGAGATTTGGGCGAATTTTGCTTTATTTTCGAGGATGGACCGTCGCGAGATAAAAGCGCGAAAAGAAATGAAAGGAACGGGACACAATTTTTCATAGCGCGCGCAGCTGAAATCGTGGCGCGATACTGGTTTTGGCGGGTGGGTCGAGCGTCTGGTTGGCTATTGCTGTCGTCCTTGGTGCAGCTCACAGGAAAATTGGCTGTTTTCTCTGTGGGGCGGACGGTGGCTGACAGTGTAATCAGTTTCGCTGTAGGTACGTTTCGGGACCGACAGAAAAATCGCTGGGCACACAGAAATAGTTGGTAGTGAAAGTCCAGAATTAAAAGTCTCGAGCATATAAGTCAATGGATATAGTACATCTACCGATCTAGACTAGTTCTATCAGTACGACCACACTAGTACAAAGTAGTGGGACGGTATCGTTGAGAAAGATGTAACCTAAAGATTGAGATACCGCCTCCGTAGAAGGCTAGAATAATATGCATACTCCATCGCGACATGAATGTACAGAACTGAAAGATCCGCCACCTTGCTTTGTCGAAATTGGCTGCTAAAAGAAGTACAACGAGTGATGTAGGAGTATGACTAAGAATATATAGGTTGTAGTCGTCATAAAAGATCATCACTTGTCGTACTACATGATGTCCGATTATTGAGCCAGTTTCTTAACACGCACGTCGACAACTCGAGATAGGGATAATACTCTAGCTAGTCGGACACTCGCCCCCGCTGTAGCTCTGACTTGGATTATTCGTCCGGCCCGGCCGGTCTCTGATTCTTCATGCAGTGTATATATACGTACATTTTGTCCAATTGGTAGTTTAGGTCGTTAACGCCGGCCGTATAGGTATCGCTGTCTGCGGAACCAGCTTGATTGTATTCCTCGATCTGACCGTATTGTTGATAGTGGAACTTTCGTGCCAGCTCATCTGGCTGCTGACGTGCATTTATGTTGACCTTGACCTTTAATCCTTGATCCATGCATGCCGATGTCTTCTTCGTCTTGTCTCGACTCTTGAGATATTTTATGTTGACCTTGACCTTTAATCCTTGATCCATGCATGCCGATGTCTTCTTCGTCTTGTCTCGACTCTTGAGATATTTAGCCTTGGTGCTAGCTAGATTTCAGGTCCTCGATTGTACTCCATCCGTTTCAGGGCTTAAGGCGTCATCGTTTTGCTTGTTTTTTCTTTGACCAAGAATTACTCTAAATACGTAAAGAGTTTTGGTATAAAACTAGTATCACTGAAAAGTATTTTTCAATACGAATCCAATGGTACTAATTATGTACAATATAATCAAGATTTTGTTGCTCAATTTTTTTGGTCAAACTTTGTTTTAGAAAGTGTGTGCACCTTAAACCTTGAAACGGAGGTAGTACAGTGCTAGATACTACCTTCCATATATCGCTCTCTCGGCTATTGAAATATAGACACATGCGTGCGCGCGCAGCGAACTCTCGTCATTAATTTCGCACGGCGGCGAACACGCGATAGACATGCAGATCAGGAGTAGGAACCGAACTGCGTGAGACACATGCATATATCATGCTTCCGTAGACTCTGTCCGTAACGCGATGGCTTAATTATTAGCTGGAGAGTGGAGACGATAGACATGCAGATCAGGAGGAGGACCTCGAGCCTGCGTTGGTAGCAACCCTGTGTGTCCGCGCCGGCGGCGCCAGCCAGAAAGAAGGGCACACGGGGCTGCTCGATCGACCGGCTCTCTCTGCCAGTGTTCAATCAGGCTACATTATCCTGCTCGTCATGCACACGTACGTCAGGCTACATTATCCTGCTCGTCATGCACACATACGTCGTACTCCCTCCGTTTTAAAATATAAGATGTTTTAGGTTTGTGAAAAAAATGAATCTAGACTTGTTTTAGTATGTAGGTTCACTTAACTTTAGGATCACTAAAAGAAGTTTAGATTTATTTTCTTCATAAACTTAAACATTTTATATTTTGAAACGGAGAGAGTAGCAGTGTGGAATGGAAGGAAGCCTGGGGGCATACGCGCGCAGCCCACGCACGTGGTATTTTGGACTGCTTCTTCCCGTCAGCTTCCTACCCGACAACGACGAGACGCCGTTGTGGTCGCACTTGCTTTCCGGTCACGCCGTCGTGCTGCGCGGGGTCGCGATACGCATGCCCCCGAGCCAAGGTCCCACGGCGCAACACGTGGTGCGCCACGGAGGTGCCAAGGCCAGCGTCGTATCGGCCGTGGCAGCTCGCGCCGAGCTACCCGACCGCCGCGTACGCGCGTATGCTTCCCGCGCTCCGGATCGGAGAAAGATCCTGGTTGACTCGGCGCCGCAGTGTCCCCTAGCTGCCGCGTGCCACGCCGCCGCCGTCAGGCCGGCTGGCTCGTGCGTGCGCTTGGTGGTTGCTTCCCGGGCCGCGCGCATAGGCGTTGTTAGTAGTAGTAATCTTGAATAGCAAGGCTTAGTTTGGCCACAAAGTTTTTATAAAACTAATTCTTTCGTTAACTACCGAACGTATCTCATGTTCATTTGTAGGCATGTACACCGATAAGCTAGCCAGATACATTCTCTCTCTTTTTTGAGGAGGGTTGAGTACGACCTATTTTCTCGTCAATAGTAACTTTTACTTCCTCCGTTTTAAAATATAAGATGTTTTAGATTTGTAAAAAAAATAAATTCAGACTTGTTTTAGTATGTATGTTCACTCAATTTTGGTATAAATTTATATATTAAAAGAAGTCTAGATTTATTTTTTTCATAAACCTAAAACATCTTATATTTTGAAACGGAGGGAGTACGTTAGTAAAAAAGATCACTCGTCATACATGATGTCCGATTGAGCCAGTTTCTTAACATGCACGCCGACAACTCCTCGACATAGCTTTAACTTGGATTCGTCTGGCGGGCCGGTCTCTGATACTCCATGCAGCAGTGTATATGTACATTTAGCCAATTGGCAGTTTAGGCCGTTAACGCCGTATACGTGTCGCTGTCTGCAGACCAGCTTTGATAGTAATAATATTCCATAGAGGACCTCTGATCGTATTGACATTGTGGATAGAACTTTGGTGCCAGCTCATCTGGCTGATGACGTATATTTATGTTGACCTTGACCTTGATACCGAGACCTTTCCGTGCATGCCGATGTCTACCTTCTCCATCTTCTCTTGAGATATTTAGCCTTCGTGCTAGCTAGATTTGAGGTCGTCGATTGTACAGTGCTACTCGGCAATTGAAATATATAATATACTCTCTCCGTCACGGTTTGGAGGGTGTTTTAGAAAGATTGTTGAGATCTAGGTGGACGCTGATTGGAGCCAAATTTGTGCAAAAACATGCAATTCGTTGCGAGAAAATAGGCCTATTAATTATTCACGCCATATTAAACGTAATTACTCAATAGAAACGAGAAGTTTAGGCGCATGCATTGGTAGAGTTACATATAAAAATTAATTTCTTAGCTGCATAGAGTAGAAAGTGGGAAGGAAAATAGGGGCATTAATTCTATGATTAAGTCTAACTCATCTAGAAAGAAAGGAATTTTGAAAACATATAGTTTTTTAAGACGCGTCCCTCTCTCGGCAATTGAAATATAAAGCCACATGCTCGTGCGCGCGCGCGGTCTCTCGTCATTAATTTCGCACACGGCTGCGAACACGCGATAGACATGCGCAGATCAGGAGGACACATGCTATATCACGCTTCCGTATCCATAGACAGTAGACTCTGTCCGTCACGCGATGGCTTAATTAGTTTCTTGTGATGATCTCTGGTCGATTCCTCGAATGCTAGCTTTAAAAACCGCTTCGCGTCGCTTCCCTCGGAGCGATCGAAGCGGCGTCCGAACCCTAGCTTCTAGCCTCTCCCCGCCTCCTTCCCGCCCGCCGCCGCCGCCGGCGTTGGCCGCCGGGCGAAGCCCGCCCGGCGCCGGCGGCGGTAGGCCCTTCCTTCCCCGACGCTAGTTCTTGGCGAGGGCTGGCTCTGGCGCGCGGTGCATCTCGACAGGGGGTGGCGAGGCTCGGCGTGGCGGCGGCCGGCGTGCGGCGCTGGGGCGGCCCTCTGCTCCTCGAGGCGGCGGCAGGAGGGCGCGCGGAGGCCGCGCCCGGGGGGGCGGCTGGTGGAGTTCCTCCTGCAGATCTTGGGTGCTGCTGCGGCGGTGGCCCTTCACCGGCGACGGTGCTCCGCAGGCGGCGGTCCGGCGCGAGACCGGGAGGACGGGGGGTGGCGACGCATGCTGCTGTGAGGTGGAGCACTCCGGCGGCGCGAGCTAGGTCTCTCTGACCCAGATCTGGGCCCCTCGGGCCCCATCTGGGCCTGGGTAGGCCGCCCTGCTGGCGGATGCTTCACCTCCTAGAGATGGAGGCGGCGACACTGCTAGGACTTGGGACTGCGATACCGTGCCTTGCCTGTTGCAACGGGGTGACTGGGTCACGTGCCCATTCCGGGCCCGGTCGGGCCCACCGAAGCCTGGTGTGCCCCGGATACCCTGTCCTGTTGACTACCACCTCTTGGTGGTGGAGGTTGGTCCCTCCCGCACAACTTCGGTTCTGAGATCCCTCGTCTCGCGATGGTGTTGTCCTCTGTCTTGCAGGTCGCACTCCAAGGTCCTCGATGAGACGACGACGGTGGTTTCGAGCGCGTGGTGGCGCATGCTCGTGGGTGGTAAGGTTGGTGGTGGTGCTCCGGTGTGCCTCGGGGCGCCGTGGTAGGGAGGGGATCGGGAGAAATCCTTGTCGGCTTAGTCGACACCGCCGTGGTGCCGCTTTCGAGTGGCGCATTTCCTTCTTGAAGGGCGTCGCGGAGATCTCTCTCCCTATGTGCCCCGAGTACCGGGGGAAACCCTAGGACCAGTTCACTGGTCCGGATAGCTGCGTCGTGCGACGGCGCCTCCCTCCGCGAGGGTGTTGCTTGGTACAGGGTGCATCGGAGGGCTTGGAGCATGGTGGGACATTGTCGGTGGGCGCAGAGGTCTCGGATTGTCCTTGTTTAGTCGACTTATTGCCATCCGTGTTTCTTTTATTTCTTTTTGGCATGTTTGTTCGTGTTTTTTTTTATCGTGTTGAGTCTCTTCTTTTAGGCGCCGTGCTGTCTGACCCAACAGCTGTCTCACCTGGTGACTTTATTTATAAAGCGGGATGAAAGCCTATTTCGAGTTTTCCTCGAATGCTCCACCGTGATGCGAGCACGAAGATGTGCTTGCCTGAATTTTAAAAAAACTGCACGCTGATGACTGATCAGTCGAGAAGGAACGCGACTTTTAGTTTCTCGTACGATGACGAAACTGATTAACAAATAATGATGCCAGACAGAAGAACGACCAAGGCCAAAACGAAACCACGATACTGCCTCTGTCTTCAGCTGTCGGAGGGGGTTCGGATTATTGCACCCGGCCGCTGGTTGCGACTTAATTATGCGTGCTTTGGGGCAGTGCAGTGACTCCATGCTGAGTTCATCCTAGAGTTAAGCGTTTGTTAGATGTATATATTTGTATTGTATTTTCCTCATATGTTAGGGGCTTTCTGTATATTCACACCTGTATCTGTATTATATATTGTGGTCTTTGGCTCCCAAAGGAATATAAGTTGCATATTCCTGATATGGTATCAGAGCTAGGTTAGCCTCCTCTTACTCGCAACTTCATCCCTGCAGCCGCCATCGTCCCTGTCGCCGACGGCCTTGCCGTCGTCGCCGCCGCCGGTCGCCGCTTAGCTTCTGGTCGTCTGTCATCCGTCTTGTGATCCAGATCACGGTCTCCGTATTGATCTCCTTCAGATCGATTCCGAGTCAGATCGATTTGGGGCCTTCTCGTCTGATCGATCTAGATCTCGTATTATCCAGGTGCTGGGCTTCTTGTCGACCTGCACCCGACGTCCTACGTCCCTCTGCTGCATCGACGGGAACAGCCAGACGTCGACCGCGTGCACCCCTGCTGCCCGCGTGCACCCCTGTTGTCCCCCCGTCTCGTCTCTGCACCGCCTGGCCACGTGGGACACCAGCCTCGTCTCTGCACCGCCTGTCCTGGCTGTCCCCAGCCCGACAATCGCCTGGCCCGGCTGTCTCCCTGACACCGCCCGACCACGCGGGAAACCAGGCTACGCGGGCCACGCGGAACACCTCCCCGCCTCGATCTACTACGCGGGACCTGCCCCCGCCTCGATCTGCTCGCCCACCATCAGATCGACCCCGCCCCGCCTCTGCCCGGTCGACCCCGCCCTGCCTCTGCCCGGTCGACCCCGCCCCGCCTCGCTGCTCGATCTGCTTGAAACCATCGCCACCTCGGGCCACGCGGGACCCGCCTCTCGCCCGTCTCAGTCGCCTTCTCCTCCGGTCTCGATTTTCCTCGGAATTGGTTCGCGCCGCCCCAATCTACCTTGTTCCAGTGCTCAGATCACCGGTGGTGCCCTGTTCTAGGCGGAATTGGCCGAGGATTGCTAGTTTCCGAGCGTTGACTTCCAGTCAGATCTAATCAAAAAAAAGATGTCTTCTTCATCGGGTTATGTTGCGATTCCTCGCTGCCCGGTGATCTTTGATGGCGCGAATTATCCTGATTTCGCTGCCTTTATGCGCGTTCACATTGTTGGAGATATGCCCAAGAGGCAATAATAAAGTGGTTATTACCATATCTTCATACTTATGAAAAATGTTTACATACCATGCTATAATTGTATTAATCGGAAACAATAATATTTGTGTGATTTGTAAACATAAAAGAGTCCCTAGTAAAGCCTCTTGTTAAACTAGCTTGTTGGTTAATATATGATCAAGGTTTCCTTATCATCAACATAGAGATGTTATTAACAACAGGGTCATATCATTAGGAGAATGATGTGATGGACATACTCCTATAGTTAAGCGTAGCATAAAGATCAAGTCATTTAATATAGTTCATTTGCTATAAGCTTTCTGATACATAGTAACCTAATTCCTTCGACCATGAGATCATGTTAATCACCATCACCGGAAGGATGCTTTGATGACATCAAACACCACAACGTAACTGGGTGGCTATAAAGGTGACATTGAGTGTTCGGAAAGTATGGGTTGAGGCACATGGATCAAGAGTGGGATTTGTCCATCCATATGACAGATAGATATACTCTGGCCCTCTCGGTGGAATGTCATCCAATTAGCTTGCAAGCATGTGACTAGCTCACAAGGGATCACATATCACGGGAACGAGAAAAGAGTACTTATCGGTAACGAGGTTGAACTAGGTATGCAGAGATACCGACGATCAAAACCTCGGATAAGTAAACAATCGTGAGACAAAGGGAAATTGGTATCGTATGTAAGTGGTTCATTCGATCGCAAAGTAATCGTAGAAATATGTGGGAGCCATATGAATTTCCAGATTCCTCTATTGGTTATTGTTCGGAGAAGTGTCTCGATCATGTCCGCATAATTCACGAACCGTAGGGAGACACACTTAAGGATTCGATGTTGTTGAGTAGTTATGGAATGATGAGTAAGAGACCGAATGTTGTTCGGAGTCTCGAATGGGATCCGGGATATCACGAGGAGATCCGTAATGGTCCGGAGGATAAGATTCATATAAGGAAAGTCCTGTTTCGGAGTTGGGGAATGATTCCGGTGTTTTCATCGGGAATGTTCTAGAAGGTTCCGGAAGGTCCGGCACTCCGGAGGGGAAGGGTACATGAATGTGTCATGACAATGTGGAATGGTTGCATCATGTACTAGGTATCATGGCTGGGCAAAATAAAGGGAGAAATCAAATCCTAGTTTGAAAAGTTAAACGCCAAATTTGAAAAGTCAAACGGCAGTTTTGCTTGGTGGAGGGAGAGTAGGAAACCTACTTGGGGAGGAGTTCCTCTCCCTCCACCCGCCGGCCAAGGAGGCCGACTTGGGGGAGGACTCCCTCCCCCTTGGCCGCGCCCTCCCACCTATAAAAGGAGGGGCAGGGCTGCCCCTCTTCCCTACACCCAAGACGCACCTAAACCCTAGCCTCTAAGTCGCCGGCCACCTCCAAGCCACCGCCTAGGGCCTCCTCTAAACTCGGTGAGTTAGGGTTTCCCCAAACCCTAGCTGCCGACCAAGCCCTCCCTTTGGTGCCCTCTAAACCGTAGATCGCCAAGGCCTCTCTCATACTCCACCATACTCGCTCCGGCTTAAGGTGAAGCCCGGCGAGATCTCCCCTCTACTTTCGGTACCACGCCGTCGTGCTGCCGGAATTGCGAGGAGAGTGCTACAACCTCCGTTGTCTGCTTGAACAAGGGAGAGGAATGTCTTCATCGAGTACCGAACGTGTGACCGACTGCGGAAGCGCTGCCGAAACGCAGCGCCGGAAGAATCGTCTACGCGATCTTGAGATCGGAAGTGTACGACTACATCATCCACGAGAATCTGCTCTCGTTAACCGCTTTGGATCTTCGAGGGTTAGTATTATATCAACTCGTTGCTACAATCTAGTAGATAGATCTTGGCTTGATCATAGATTAGATCTTGATTGTGTGTTCATGCGGTAGAAATTTTTTGTTTTCCATGCTACGAACCCCTACAGTGGTATCAGAGCCGTGTCTATATGTAGATCTGTTGCACGAGTAGAGCACAATGGTCATTGTGAGTGTTGATGCTTTTGTTGTCGATTGCTTCTTGTGTACTTTGCATTTTGCGGGATGGTGGGATGAAGCGGCCCGGGCTAACCTTACATGACATCGTTCATGAGACTTGCTCCACGCTTGACATGCAACTTGTATTGCATAAGTGGCTTTGCGGGTGCCTGTTTCTCCCAACATAGTTAAGATTCAATTTACAACGGGTGATTGACAATACTAGTATCAATGTTGTGGTTCTTGTTCGTAAGTTAGAACGACACTTATTGAAAGCCCCAAACCACGTAAAACATGCAAAGAAAATTAGAGGCGTCTAACTTTGTTTTGCAGGGGTGTGCTGTGATGTGATATGGCCATGATTGTGATTATATATGATGTATGCAATGTTCTTTACTATAAGTTGGCAACCGGCAGGAGCCATATGGTTGTTTCCATTAAGTCCTGCGTATCTATTATTCAAAGTAGTTGTAATAGTTGATGCTGGTGGAAGACAACCATAAAGCGGCGCCATTGACCTTGACGCCACACCGGTGATGATGGAGATCATGTTCGTGCTTGAAGATGGAGATCGGAAGCACAAGAAGAAACGCTATATCATATCACATATTATGAATTGCATGTGATGTTAATCCTTTTATGCATCTTTTTTGCTTAGTTCACGAAGGTAGCATTATAAGATGATCCCTCAAGCACACAATTTCAAGTTTTAAAGTGTTCATCCTTAGTAAGCACCGTTGCTAAAGCTCGTTGTTTTGAAGCACCACGTGATGATCGGGTGTGTTAGATTCTGCGAGTGTATACAACGTGAGCAAGCCAGATTTGCTCATGCGGAAGCTAAGGTTTGATCTTGACGAGCCTAGCATGTACAGACATGGTCTCGGAACACGGATCACCGAAAGGTAAAGCATGAGTCATATAGTAGATATGATGAACATGTTGATTGTTCGCCATTGAAGCTACATCAACTTTCGTGATGATCGGTTTTGATGTGGTGTATTTGGTTCGTGTGATCACTAAAACAATATGAGGGATATTGTTTTGAGTGGGAGTTCAACAGCAATTTGATTAAAAGTTGAACACTATTTATCATAAATTAAATCAAAGTGAATTTGCATAGTCGTTGTAGTCATTGGCATCCGTTTACCACCTTGCGCTTAGTTTTAATTGTGATGATAGAACTATAGAATTCTGGTTAGTTACTTTACGAACTGGCATCGTATTGTTTTGAAATGTTAATCTAAAGTTTAAAAGTCCCATTGCAAACTTTCAGTAAGTTCCAGTTACTCCATGAAGTTTAATAGTTGGTATTAAATCAAGAGTAACAATTCTAGTGTTAGTATATAAGTATCATGTTTATCTCCATGATTCTTGATATTCAAAGGATTGTCTTAATATCAAGGTTATCTAGGATCTGAAAGAGTTATTTCAGAAACCATAATGTGTGGAAGATATTGTGATATCTGAAACGAAGTTTTGGTTGCAACATGATAGAGTATAATATGGCAAAAGTCATGTTTTAATATTTGATGAGAATTTGCAAAAGGTTGGAGACACTAGTTGTCCTAATCCTCCAAAAGGTTTTGGAAAGCAACATTATACTCGCGATTCATAGTTATAAGCTAAAAGTATCTTGATCATGGATAATTCCATGATAAGGGTGAATATTTGATGTAGGTAAAATGTTTACTACACCAAGAGATTACTAAAGAAAGGAATTTGAAAGAACACCAAACATTTGATGATGGTGATCTACTTCAAAGTGCAAGTCCAAAGACATTGGTATTTAACTATACATGCTTTGGACTATGTGTCATGTATATGGCTCCACTATTGATGTTGATAGATTCTTTCAAACAGAAAAGGAAATACTGAAAGAGAATCTCATAAATATATGGCAGAAAATAAAAGACTAGAATTGTTCAGCTTAAGTATATAGATGATATACATGTTATGGCTATATTCTTTGCTTATTAAACAATGTGGTTCTTAAGTATTTGATACTGAATTTGTTGGTGTGAATCGTCATACGAAACAACACAATTCATGAACTACAATGGCCTAAGTAACTAGCAAAAGAATATGTGATGATGTTCATCGAGGACAAATAAAGGGTTATTGTGCTGCTTGTTAAACATCAAAGCTTGCCTTCAAGATTTGTTTTATCAGGTATTATGAGAACAAAAGGGTTGTTCAAATAATTGCCGTAATCCATAAAAGATGGATGATTTAATAATCTTGTTGGAGAAATCACATCCATAAAACTAGTGCTAAAATGTCGAAAGACAAATTGATTGAAAGATCACTTAGGAAGTGACATCGCCGTTTAAATTATAATGGAAAGAAAACATGAAGAAACTCCATGTGGATGGAATTTTGGAGTCTTTTTGATTTTTGATCAAATGACGCTTGTGAAACTTTCCTAGAGATAATTAAAACTTCGTTCATAGGGCAAAAGGGAACGAATGACAAGCTTATTGGAACTTGTACATATTGTTGTATGAAGTCCATTATGTGTAGTCAAGAGCGATGGATTTCAACTTCATATGCTTTCTCCGAAAATTTGAGTGAATATATGAATATTTACTTAATAAGGATGAAGTATGAAACATTTTAAAAGTTCAAAGATTTTCAAGATGAAGTGAAAAATCATTGTAACAAGAATATAAATAGTTTTTGATAAGATCATAAAGGAAGATATTTGAGTTACAAGTTTAGCATAATACCTAAAATTTAAGGAATCGTTCCGTGGATTTGCATTTCCCGAAACACCATAAGAGTATGGAGTGTTCGAGATATGTAATTAAACCTTGTTTGACATGGTAAGATCAAAGGTGTAATTCATAAAACTGCCATTATATTTTAAAGATTAAAGCTTTAGAGACTACCGTTTTTCCACTGAAAAGAGCTCCATCATAATCCGTTGAAATGACACCATATAAAGTTATGGTTTGGGATAAAACCCAAGTTGTCCTTTCTTAAACATTGGTATGCTATGCATAAGAAAGATGTTTGCAACCAAAGTCGGATGAACCTATCTTTGTATGTTATTTCGAATAATTGTTAAGTATTCCTCCATAACATCAGAGACAAAAAATGTTTGTCGCTTAGAACGTCAAGTTTCTTTGAGA
The DNA here is from genome assembly GCA_916181665.1 of Avena sativa. NCBI lineage: Eukaryota > Viridiplantae > Streptophyta > Magnoliopsida > Poales > Poaceae > Avena > Avena sativa. The sequence goes on from OV702283.1 coordinate 426,617,905, forward strand.
AGGAATTTTTCATGAAAAGATAAGTGGGAGGACAATAGAACTTTGATAAGGTTAAAAGAACCTTAGCTATATGTGCAAAGTTGCGCAGCGCCGAAAAGTGTTCTGGAGGCAGCAAAAATGCGCATGGCTCACGTGCCTCAAAAGTTGTGGTTACGGAGGTCAAAGTTTCTATTGAACCGAGTAGGTCGGGTAAACAATCAAATACCAAGATTTGAGGGTTGAATCATTATTTGAAAATAATGAACAGACTACATGCAAAGAAGCGATGATGGGCCCTGACTCCATAAAATGGCTTGAAGCCATAAAATCCGTGATAGTTCCATACGCGAGAAATCAAGTTTTGAAATTGAAGGACCCTCGAGAAATGTGTAAGACCTTACAGTTGTGTTTGGATCTATAAAATAGACATGGATGTTTCACATCTATGAAATAGTCGACATGTTTGGAAAGAGTTCACAACAATGTTCAAAGGTTGACCATGACAAGATTTGATCTTTCATAGCGATATTTAGTCTAGACGGATTAATATAGCAACCACTACATATAATTTTGTTATGTGGTAGTTGAATAAACAAAACAAGTTCTTCTAATAGAATTGTTACCTAGGACATGTGCATAACGTGGTCCATAGGGTTTTTTTAATTCAAAGGATGCTAAAAGCATATGAAAACTTCAATGGTTTAAGTAAGCATTGCGGAGTTGAAATCTTCACTATGATCAAACTGTTAAAGGAGTTTAAATTCGTCGGAGACGATGAAGATGCTTGCATTTGCAAGAAATTAAGTGGGAGCGCTAAGACATGTTTCTAATACATTATGTGGAAGACATATTGTTGATTGGAAATGATGTATCTTTTATTAACACATATTAAGAATTTCATCCTGATGAAAGACTTAGGCAAAACCCAAATATTTGGCATCAATAGACGCTAATATGGTTGTGCCGAAAGTACATATATGATGTATTGAATGAGTTCAATATAGAAACTATAAGAAAGGTTCTTGTCGCACAGAAAGGATTGAATGAGTTCAATATTGATGATATATTCAAGTGTATTGACACTTGGTAAGTGAAACAAAGATTCAAGTATAGATTGATACTTGATGTATGAAATCACAAAGAGTATTTTCAATCATACTGTGATATGTACAAATCCAGATATGTCCTATGCTCTAAATGTTATGAGCATATACCAGAATGATTTATAAGATGATCATTGGACAATAGTAAGGATATTCTTATGATCTTTTGGAAGAAACTAAGAATATATTGTTTTGTAGAAGTGACAAATAGATGGTTAGTTCATTGTAAAAGTACTACATTGATACTAGTTTTGTCACAAAGTACAAATTAAGTTTATCTCAATCTAAACTAAGGGTGGCACAATATAATGGAAAGTAAGTTCCATAATGGATTTGGATGAGTTCCAAAGTTAAGACATTATGACAGATACTACAACAAAAAGGCTAAGTATATGACTGCTATTATAGCAGCTTAAGAGGGCATTTGTGTCAAGTAGTTTGTTTTCAAACTAGGTGTGGTTCACAGCGGGATAGTGCTATGAAGATATATTGTACGACAATATTATCAACATGTTTTAACCCCAAAGAACTAAAGGTCTCACCAAAGGACCAAATTTATACAAAGCCATCTCATTAGAGAATGAGTGATGCGTAGAGACGCAAAGACATGCAATTACACACAGACCTGGAAGTGTCAGATCCGGAGATCAGTTGACCACTAGCAATCGTGTACATACAACACCGGAAAGCCATAGGTGTTGAATACACAAAGGTTTGAAACATGATCTCTAGTGCAAGTGGGAGACTATTGGAGATATGCCCAAGAGGCAATAATAAAGTGGTTATTATCATATCTTCATACTTATGATAAATGTTTACATACCATGCTATAATTGTATTAATCGGAAACATTAATACTTGTGTGATTTGTAAACATAAAAGAGTCCCTCGTAAAGCCTCTTGTTAAACTAGCTCTTTGGTTAATATATGATCATGGTTTCCTGATCATGAACATAGAGATGTTATTAACAACAGGGACATATCATTAGGAGAATGATGTGATGGACATACTCCTATAGTTAAGCGTAACATAAAGATCAAGTCATTTAATATAGTTCATTTGCTATAAGCTTTCTCATACATAGTAACCTAATTCCTTCGACCATGAGATCATGTTAATCACCATCACCGGAAGGATGCTTTGATGACATCAAACACCACACCGTAACTGGGTGGCTATAAAGGTGGCATTGAGTGTTCGGAAAGTATGGCTTGAGGCACATGGATCAAGAGTGGGATTTGTCCATCCGTATGACGGATAGATATACTCTGGGCCCTCTCGGTGGAATGTCATCCAATTAGCCTGCAAGCATGTGACTGGCTCACAAGGGATCACATACCACAGGAACGAGAAAAGAGTACTTATCGGTAACGAGGTTCAACTAGGTACGCAGAGATACCGACGATCAAAACCTCGGATAAGTAAACTATCGTGAGACAAAGGGAAATTGGTATCGTATGTAAGTGGTTCATTCGATCGCAAAGTAATCGTAGAAATATGTGGGAGCCATATGAATTTCCACATTCCTCTATTGGTTATTGTTCGGAGAAGTGTCTCGATCATGTCCGCATAATTCACGAACCGTAGGGAGACACACTTAAGGATTTGATGTTGTTGAGTAGTTATGGAATGATGAGTAAGAGACCGAATGTTGTTCGGAATCTCGGATGGGATCCGGGATATCACGAGGAGATTCGTAATGGTCCGGAGAATAAGATTCATATAAGGAAAGTCCTGTTTCGGAGTTGGGGAATGATTCCGGTGTTTTCATAGGGAATGTTCTAGATGGTTCCGGAAGGTCCGACACTCCAGAGGGGAAGGGTACATGAATGTGTCATGACAATGTGGAATGGTTGCATCATGTACTAGGTATCATGGCTGGGCAAAATAAAGGGAGAAATCAAATCCTAGTTTCAAAAGTCAAACGGCAGTTTTGCTTGGTGGAGGGAGAGTAGGAAACCTACTTGGGGAGGAGTTCCTCTCCCTCCACCCGCCGGCCAAGGAGTCCGACTTGGGGGAGGACTCCCTCCCCCTTGGCCGCGCCCGCCCACCTATAAAAGGAGGGGAAGGGCTGCCCCTCTTCCCTACACCCAAGACACACCTAAACCCTAGCCTCTAAGTCGACGGCCACCTCCAAGCCGCCGCCTAGGGCCTCCTCTAAACTCGGCGAGTTAGGGTTTCCCCAAACCCTAGCCGCCGACCAAGCCCTCCCCTTGGTGCCCTCTAAACCGTAGATCGCCAAGGCCTCTCTCATACTCCACCATACTCGCTCCGGCTTAAAGTGAAGCCCTGTGAGATCTCCCCTCTACTTCCGGTACCACGCCGTCATGCTGCCGGAATTGCGAGGAGAGTGCTACAACCTCCGCTGCCTGCTGGAACAAGGGAGAGGAAGGTCTTCATCGAGTATCGAACGTGTGACCGACTACGGAAGCGCTGCCGGAACGCAGCGCCGGAAGGATCGTCTACGCGATCTTGAGATCGGAAGTGTACGACTACATCATCCACGAGAATCTGCTCTCATTAACCGCTTTGGATCTTCGAGGGTTAGTATTCTATCAACTCGTTGCGACAATCTAGTAGATAGATCTTGGCTTGATCATAGATTAGATCTTGATTGTGTGTTCATGCGATAGAAATTTTTTGTTTTCCATGCTACGAAGCCCTACACACATGTGCGGTCTCCGTCTTTGGGGTGTGCTCTCCGGCGAGGTCTCCTGTCCGTCGTGCCCCCTGCTCCTGTGGCTCCTCTTCCGCCGACGCCGATTGTTCTGTAGGGTTCGCAGCATAGAAAACAAAAATTTTCCTACGAAGTGAACTATATACCAAGATCTATCTACTAGATACAAACAACGGGCGGATGTATATCCGTAGAGAACATACCCTTGAAGACCGACAAAGCTTAACGAGTTCAACTCGTGGTTGATGTAGACGATCTCTTGCCGATCTCAAGATCGAGAGGAAGTCCTAGCGCCGCAAATCAGCAGCGCATCCGTGCTCGCACACACGTTCGAGGCACCGAGCAACCTCCGCCTCCTCGCTCCAGCGATGCAGCGGAAGCACAACTCTTTCTTGCCGAATAGCCACCGGGAACATGTATCTCGCTAGTCCGAGACCATGGGGGATAAATTCTAGAGGGGGAGAGAGATCCTTCACGAGAAGGTGTGAGAGACAAGTGAGGAGGGGGGCTCCTTTTATAGGAGGAGGGGGGGGGGACCCCAAGGGGGTGGCCGGCGCATGGGGGCTGCCCCCTTGCCCTCCCCTCTTCATGTGGGTGGACACTCCACTCACAAATCTCCTTTAAATTCCCTCCACTCAAAAGACCACTCAAATTCCCATTAAATTTCCACCAAATTTAATGCAAACTCTCATTAAATAAAACTCTTTTATTTTATTCAGAATTTTGTCAATTACTTTAATGACAAACATTCACAAATAACCCCTTGCTAGAATTCTATTTCACATGCATAACCACTTTATGCAATTTTACCCGAAAACCTGTTTCGGTATCTAGTGAAATAAATTCCTGCGCTTGTTCATTCTTTCGGCATGAAACATTTGCTCCAATTGGATGTCGGTGTCTCTTAAGTGTGTCACCCTACGGTTCGTGAATAATGCGGACATGATCGAGACCCCTCTCGGATCAATAATCAGAAGCGGGATCTGGAGACCCATACTGACTCCCACACATTCAACGATGACTTTCTTGTGATCGTCGGAACCTTTTACGCTAGTATCTTACCCTTTGTTTCACGATATATTACATGTCCGAGATTCGATCATCGGTATCTCCATACCTAGTTTGATCTCGTTACCGACATGCACTCTTTTCTCGTTCCTGTGATATAACATTCTAGTGATCAAATCACTTGCTTGCAAGCTAATCAATGTGATATCACCGAGAGGGCCCAGAGTATATCTATCCGTCATCGGGATGAACAAATTCCACTCTCGATCCATGAGCCTCAACATAACACTTTATTAGTTCTGAATCCATCTTTATAATCACCCTGTTACGGTGTGACGTTTGATGTTATCAAGAATAGGGATGTAAATGGTACGGATAATTTCTGCTCCGAATCCGCATCCGCGTCCGTTTTTAAGGATATGGTATGACTTTTTAGATATCCGGCGGATATGGATGCGGATGCGGATATTTATCGAGCGGATATCCGACAAATATGGTAGCAGATATGGTATAGATGATATCCGATGGATAAGGATAATCCGACATTTTATGCGGATTATCCGAGGTATTCAAATAGGATAATCCGATATATTTAGCATAACCATAATATCTAGACAATCTAGTTAATTTATTGGCTAGCTATACATGCTACATATGCATGTTATACTATGCTATTACCAATCTTCCACCTTTATACTGCTCATATCTAGTGTTGCACGCTTTCTTGTCATTTTTTTGCATAAAGTAAATATTTTTTTATTTTTCTATGTGTATTTGTTCAATTATCCTTTTCCGATCCGAGTCCGCTCCGAATCCGCTCCTTATCCGCAATCCGATATAATCCGCATTCGAATCCGCATCCAGCTATTATCCGCTTCGATCCGAATCCGTCAAAAAAATATGGTAAAGGATACGGTAATAGCAATATCCGATCCGATCCGATCCGTTTACATCCCTAATCAAGAAACTCTTCCGGTGTTAGTGATTGACATGATCTCATGGTCTAAGGATTAGGATCACTTCGTAAGTTGTTATAGCAATATAAACTCAATGACTTTGATCGTAATGCTATACTTCGGATGAATGTTCATCACACCATTACACTAATGTTGTGATCCCATTATTAACAACATCCAATGTCCATGATCAGGAAATCTTGATCATCTTGTTAATCAACGAGCTAGTTTATGAGAGAGGCATAACTAGGAACTTTCTGTTTGTTTATTAAACACACATGTATTAACATTTCCGTATTAATACAATTATAGCATGCAAAATAAACATCTATCATATACTTGGAATACACATAATAAACACTTTATTATTGCCTCTCAGGGCATATTCCCTTCAGTCTCCCACTTGCACTAGAGACAATAATCTAGTTACATAGTGATAAATCTAACACCCATTGAGTTCTGGTGTTGATCATGTTTTGCTCTAGGGAGAGTTTTAGTCAACGGATCTGCTACATTGAGATCCGTATGTACTTTACAAATCTTTATATCTCCATCCTTGACATGCTCGCGGATGGAGTGAAACCGGCGCTTAATATGCTTGGAATGCTTGTGAGACCTTGGCTCTTTGGCATTGGAAATGGCACCATTGTTGTCACAATAGATCACCATTGGGTCCAACGCGTTTGCCACCACTCCTAGTTCGGATATGAACTCCTTCATCCAATCTGCTTCCTGAGCCGCTTCTGAAGCAGCAACATATTCGGCCTCCGTTGTTGATCCCGCTACCACAGGTTGTTTGGAGCTCCTCCAACTAACCGCTCCGCCATTCATGAGAAATACGTATCCGGATTGATACTTAGAGTCATCCGGATCGGTGTCAAAGCTAGCGTCGACATAACACTTAGCGACGAGCTCTTCTTCACCTCCGTATACAAGAAACATATCCTTAGTTCTTCGTAAGTACTTAAGGATATTCTTGACCGCTATCCAGTGTTCCGAACCTGGATCCGATTGGTACCTACTAGTCAAACTAATAGCATGTGCCACATCCGGTCTTGTACATAGCATGGCGTACATTATAGAGCCTATGGCTGAAGCATAGGGGACTTTGTCCATTATCTCTCTTTCTTCCGCCGAAGCCGGACTTTGAGTCTTACTCAATGTCTTGCCTTGCAACATAGGTAAGAACCCCTTCTTACTTCCGTCCATTTTAAATTTCTTTAAAATCTTATCAAGGTATGTACTTTGCGATAGCCCTATTAGGCGCCTAGATCTATCTCTATAGATCTTTATGCCTAATATGTATGACGCTTCACCTAGGTCCTTAATTGAAAATTTGCTGTTTAGATAACTTTTAACACTGTTTAAAAGATCTATATCATTTCCGATCAATAATATGTCATCCACATATAATATCATAAATGCCACATTGCTCCCACTCACTTTCTTGTAAATACAAGCTTCTCCATAAGTTTGGACAAATCCAAACTCTTTGATCACCTCATCAAAGCGGAGATTCCAACTTTGTGATGCTTGCTTCAATCCATAGATGGATCGCTGAAGCTTGCACACCTTGTTAGCATCCTTAGGATCGACAAAACCCTTTGGTTGTATCATATACAACTCTTCTTCAATATTACCATTGAGAAACGCGGTTTTGACATCCATCTGCCATATCTCATAATCGAAATATGCAGCAATTGCTAACATAATCCTAACTGACTTTAGCATCGCTACGGGAGAGAAAGTCTCATCGTAGTCAACTCCTTGAATTTTTCGAAACCCCTTTGCGACAAGTCGAGCTTTATAGACGGTCACATTACCATCAGCATCAGTTTTCCTTTTGAAAATCCATTTGTTCTCCACGGCCTTTCGGTCGTGAGGTAATTCCACCAAGTTCCAAACTTGATTTTCATACATGGATTCCATCTCGGATTTCATGGCTTCTAACCATTTGTTGGAATCCGGGATCATCATCGCTTCTTCATACGTCGCAGGGTCATCATTTTCATCAACCATGAAATTCATGACAGGATTTCCGTACAGCTCGGGAGCTGCACGCGTCCTGTTTGATCTGCGAGGTTCGGTAGTACTCTCTTTCGGAGTTTCATGATCATTATCATTAGTCCCCTCTTCAACAGGTGGAGCCAACTCCGGAACAACTTCCGGCGCTGCGCTACTCGCCATACTTTGAAGAGAAGGTTCCACAACCTCTTCGAGTTCTACCTTCCGACTACTCACACCTTTCGCGAGAAAATCTTTCTCTAGAAAGGATCCATTCTTGGCAACAAAAACCTTGCCCTCGGACCTGTGATAGAAGGAATACCCAATAGTTTATTTAGGGTATCCTATGAAGACGCATTTTTCCGCTTTGGGTTCGAGTTTATCCGGTTGAAGTTTCTTCACATAAACATCGCATCCCCAAACTTTAAGAAATGACAGCTTAGGTTTGTTTCCAAACCACAATTCATACGGTGTATTTTCAACGGATTTAGATGGTGCCCGATTTAAAGTGAATGCAGCAGTTTCTAGTGCATAACCCCAAAATGACAACGGCAAGTCCGTCAGAGACATCATAGATCGAACCATATCTAATAAAGTACGATTACGACGTTCCGACACACCATTTCGCTGTGGTGTTTCGGCAGGTGTGAGTTGTGAAACAATTCCACACTCTTTCATGTGAGTGCTAAACTCGTAACTTAGATACTCACCTCCACGGTCGGACCGTAGAAATTTGATCTTTCTATTACGATGATTTTCCACTTCATTCTGAAATTCCTTGAACTTTTCAAAGGTTTCAGACTTGTGTTTCATCAAGTAGATATAACCGTATCTACTCAAATCATCCGTGAAAGTAACAAAATAACGATATCCACCTCGCGCCGACACACTCATTGGACCACATACATCAGAATGTATGATTTCCAATAAATCTGTCGCCCGTTCCATTGAACCGGAAAACGGCGTTCTAGTCATCTTGCCCATAAGGCATGGCTCACATGTATCAAATGATTCATAATCAAGTGATTCCAAAAGTCCATCCGAATGGAGCTTCTTCATGCGTTTAACGCCAATATGACCTAGACGGCAGTGCCACATATATGCGGATATATCATCATTAAGTTTAATCCTTTTAGCATCAACATTATGAATATGTGTAACATTATCATCGAGATCTAATAGAAATAAACCATTCATCATCGGTGCATGACCATAAAAGATTTCATTCATATAAATGGAACAACCATTGTTCTCGGATTTAAATGAATAACCACTTCGCATCAAACACGATCCAGATACAATGTTCATGCTCAGTGCAGGCACCAGATAACATTTATTCAAGTTTATAACTAATCCCGACGGCAAGTGGAGAGGCAGCGTTCCGACGGCGATCACATCAACGCTTGATCCATTGCCGACACGCATCTTGACCTCACCCCTTGCTAGCGGTCGCTTGTTCCACAACCCCTGATTCGAGTTACAAATATTAGCAACTGAACCGGTATCAAATACCCAGGTGCTACTGCGAGCACTAGTCAAGTACACATCAATAACATGTATATCATATATACCTTTGTTTGCCTTGCCGGCCTTCTTGTCTGCCAGATACTTGGGGCAGTTGCGCTTCCAGTGGCCAGTCCCCTTACAATAGTAGCACTCGGAATCAGACTTAGGTCCAACTCGGGGTTTCTTTTCAGGCGCGGCAACAGGCTTGCCGCCCTTACTTCCCTTCCGTTTTCCCTTCTTGTCTTTCTTGAAACCAGTGTTCCTATTGATCATCAACACTTGATGTTCCTTTTTGATCTCCACTTCTGTAGTTTTAAGCATTGACAGAAGCTCGAGGAGAGACTTGTTCATGCCTTGCATATTATAGTTCATCACGAAGCTCTTATAGCTAGGTGGCAGAGACTGCAGAACACGATGGATGCCTAAGTCAATGGGAATCGATATTCCCAAGGACACAAGCTTATCGGCGTAACCCGACATCTTGAGTACATGCTCACTAACGGAGCTGTGCTCTTCCATCATGCAGCTAAAGAACTTTTCTGAAGCGTTGTAGCTCTCTACAGCAGCATGTGTGTCGAAAATCATTTTCAACTCACCCATTGTATCAAATGCATTGCCGTTTTCGAAATGCTTTCGAAGTTCCGGCTCTAGCCCATACAATATGCCGCAATGAACTAAGTTGTGGTCCTCCTGACGAGTCTGATAGACATTCTTCTCCTCGTCAGGGGCATCATCAAAAGGTGGGGGGCCTAACGGCGCTTCTAGCACATATTGCTTTTGTGCAGCAGAGAGGAGAATCCTCAAATTCATGGCCCATTCGGTAAAGTTGCTACCGTTCGTTGCTAGTTTCTCTTTCTCCATGAACACATTGAAATTAAAAGCAGGTGGTTCCATCTACAACAGAATATGTAAAGTTTAGACTAAGTGTATGTTAGATTGAGTTCAACTAATCTATATTACGAATGAACTCCCACTCAAAAACGACATCCCTCGTGCCTTTTTGGTGATTACATGAACCAAATACACTACACCAAGTCCGATCATCACGTGAGTCGGTATAGCTTCAAAGGCGAGCATCAAATGGGCATCATATCAACTATATGACTCATGCTTAACCTTTCGGTCCGTGTTCCGAGGCCATGTCTGTACATGCTAGGCTCGCCAAGTTAGAACCTTAGTATTCGCGTGTGTAACTGTTTTACACCCGAAATATGGTCGTGGATCCAAGAACACCCGATCATCACGTGATGTCTTGGAGCGACGAAAACATAATCGGTGCATACTAAAGGAAGAACACATTCTTATCTTGATATCTAAATGAGGGATCATCTTATTATGCTAACAAAGCGCTAAACAAGCAATATAAGATGCTATCAAACATCATATGTTTATAAGTGAAATTATATGGTTCCCGCAGATGATCTCTATCATGTGCATCGTGGTATGATCACTATCATACCTATATGTGTAAATCCAAGGTCTATGGATTTTACATGCTATGTGTGTTGTAAGAGTATCATCTCTTACTTCTACTTACAACACTACCATATCATAACACTAGCCCAGCAACAATCTAAACTAGACGCCTCTAATTTATCCATTGCAAGTTTTACGTGGCTTAGGGCTTTCGAGATAGAACCGTTCTTACCTACGAACATGAACCACAACGAGGATAATCAAATTGTTGACAACTCGCTTGCAAAATAGATATTGACTATAGTAGGAGAGACAGACACCCGCTAGCCACTTATGCAAACTAGTTGCATGTCAAGCATGGAACAGGTCTCATGTGCAAGGACATGTAAAGTTTGTCCGGGCCGCTTCATCCCACTATGCCACCAATATCCAAAATTACAACAAAGGAGCAACAACATGATCATCATCGCCCACATACTCATATGTGTACTACCCGTGTAAAGTATCTACGCATAGATCCGGCTCTGATACCACTGTAGGGTTCGTAGCATAGAAAACAAAAATTTTCCTACGATGTGAACTATATACCAAGATCTATCTACTAGATACAAACAACGGGCGGATGTATATCCGTAGAGAACATACCCTTGAAGACCGACAAAGCTTAACGAGTTCAACTCGTGGTTGATGTAGACGATCTCTTGCCGATCTCAAGATCGAGAGGAAGTCCTAGCGCCGCAAATCAGCAGCGCATCCGTGCTCGCACACACGTTCGAGGCACCGAGCAACCTCCGCCTCCTTGCTCCAGCGATGCAGCGGAAGCACAACTCTTTCTTGCCGAATAGCCACCGGGAACATGTATCTCGCTAGTCCGAGACCATGGGGGATAAATTCTAGAGGGGGAGAGAGATCCTTCACGAGGAGGTGTGAGAGACAAGTGAGGAGGGGGGCTCCTTTTATAGGAGGAGGGGGGACCCCAAGGGGGTGGCCGGCGCATGGGGGCTGCCCCCTTGCCCTCCCCTCTTCATGTGGGTGGACACTCCACTCACAAATCTCCTTTAAATTCCCTCCACTCAAAAGTCCACTCAAATTCCCATTAAATTTCCACCAAATTTAATGCAAACTCTCATTAAATAAAACTCTTTTATTTTATTCAGAATTTTGTCAATTACTTTAATGACAAACATTCACAAATAACCCCTTGCTAGAATTCTATTTCACATGCATAACCACTTTATGCAATTTCACCCGAAAACCTGTTTCGGTATCTAGTGAAATAAATTCCTGCGCTTGTTCATTCTTTCGGCATGAAACATTTGCTCCAATTGGATGTCGGTGTCTCTTAAGTGTGTCACCCTACGGTTCGTGAATAATGCGGACATGATCGAGACCCCTCTCGGATCAATAATCAGAAGCGGGATCTGGAGACCCATACTGACTCCCACACATTCAACGATGACTTTCTTGTGATCGCCGGAACCTTTAAAGCTAGTATCTTAATCCCTTTGTTTCACGATATATTACATGTCCGAGATTCGATCATCGGTATCTCCATACCTAGTTTGATCTTGTTACCGACATGCACTCTTTTCTCGTTCCTGTGATATAACATTCTAGTGATCAAATCACTTGCTTGCAAGCTAATCAATGTGATATCACCGAGAGGGCCCAGAGTATATCTATCCGTCATCGGGATGAACAAATTCCACTCTCGATCCATGAGCCTCAACATAACACTTTATTAGTTCTGAATCCATCTTTATAATCACCCTGTTACGGTGTGACGTTTGATGTTATCAAGAAACTCTTCCGGTGTTAGTGATTGACATGATCTCATGGTCTAAGGATTAGGATCACTTCGTAAGTTGTTATAGCAATATAAACTCAATGACTTTGATCGTAATGCTATACTTCGGATGAATGTTCATCACACCATTACACTAATGTTGTGATCCCATTATTAACAACATCCAATGTCCATGATCAGGAAACCTTGATCATCTTGTTAATCTACGAGCTAGTTTATGAGAGAGGCATAACTAGGAACTTTCTGTTTGTTTATTAAACACACATGTATTAACGTTTCCGTATTAATACAATTATAGCATGCAAAATAAACATCTATCATATACTTGGAATACACATAATAAACACTTTATTATTGCCTCTCAGGGCATATTCCCTTCATGTTCTTGGTGCTGATGCTTCTCAGGAGGCCAAGGATGCTGCTCAGAGTGCTGATGATAGTGCTGTTGCTGCTTATGACCTGAAGTTCAAGCAGTACTCTTCTGATCTTGAGGCCTATCGTCACGCTCTGACTGCCTATACTCAGTGGGTCGATGAGGATGCTCGTGCTTATACTGTTCTCACCTCCAGTGTTCTGCCCCAGTATGCTGCTGAGTTCATGAGTCTTCCTACTATTGCCGCTTAGTGGGCACATCTTCGTCAGCGCTATCAGCCGTTCGGGGATGCTCTTTACCTGTCTGTGGTTCGCCAGGAGCATGCTCTTCAGCAGGGTGATTCTATTATTGATGAGTTCTATACTCAGAGTGCTACTATCTGGGGTCAACTTGATTCTTTCTGTACTGCTGTTTGTGGCACATGCTCGTGCTGCCAGATTGTGCGCTCGTATTTGGAGTTTCACCGCATCTATGAGTTTCTGTCTCGGCTCTGCCAGGAGTTTGAGCCCCGGCGTGCTCAGCTGAATGCTCGTGGTCGTGTTCCTCTCTCTGAGGTGTTGTCTGAGCTTCGGGCTGAGGAGACCCGTCTTCGTGGTGCTGGTCTTCTTGCGGTTCCATCTGTGCTTGCTACTCGTGGTTCTCCTATGCTGTCTGCTCCCTCGACTCAGCCGCGGTTCTCTGTGCCGCCGCCGATACTACCCACTCCTTCAGGTCAGGGCCAGAGTCAGCACCCGCAGTCTCAGGGGCAGATTCAGCACCAGCAGGCTCGTGGTCAGGGTCGCTGTGGTTCTCTTCGTCACTGCTCTTACTGTAACAAGGATGGCCACACTTGGGCCACCTGTTATACAGGGGATCCCAGTTTACGTCAGCAGCACCAGGCTCGTGGGTAGTCGGCTCCTTCCGGATCTTCAACAGTTGCTCTCTCTGATCAGGACATTATCAGGAGTCTTCGCGCTCTGCTTGCTGCTACAGGCTCTTCTTCGACGGGCACTGCTGGTTCTGTGACCGATTCTTCCGGCACTGCGCGACCAGCACCTTCTACAGTCAGGTACGTCTCCGTGGTATCTGGATTCTGGAGCTTCCTTTCATATGACCTCTGAGTCTTCTTTTCTGTCTGCTCTTCGTTCTCTCTCTTCCCCTGTCCGTGTTTTCACGGCTGATGGTACCTCTCTCCCTGTTTCTAGTCGGGGCACCCTTTCTACTGCTTCTTTCTTTGTTCCTGATATTTCTCATGTCCATATTCTTAAGATGAATCTGTTCTCTGCTAGCTAGCTTACTGACTCTGGTTGTCGCGTCATTCTTGATGCTGATTCTTGTGTTGTCCAGGACCATCACACACAGGCCCTGGTTGGAGCTGGCCCTCGCAGTCGTGACTCTTCAGGACTTTGGGAGTTAGACTGGCTTCGTGTTCCTTCCGCTGCCACTTCATCTGCTAGTTCTTCTCCGGTCGTCGCCTCTGTTACCAGCTCCTTTCAGCAGTGGCATCATTGTCTTGGTCACCTTTGTGACTCTCGCATGTCGTCATTAGTTCATCGTGGTCTTCTGGGGTCTGTCTCAGGAGATGGGTCTTTACATTGTCAGGGATGTAGGTTGGGTAAACAGATTTAGCTTCCCTATCCTACTAGCGCGTCTGTATCTCAGCGACCTTTTGATTTAGTTCATTCCGATGTTTGGGGTCCGGCTCCTTTCGCTTCGAAAGGGGGCCATCACTACTATATTTTATTCATCGATGATTTTTCTCGGTACACTTGGTTATATTTTATGCGCTCTCGTAGTGAAGTGCTCTCCATATATCAGCGTTTTGCGGCCATGGTCCGTACTCAATATTCTACCCCCATTCTTGTGTTTCGTGCCGATTCTGCTGGTGAGTATATCTCCCAGATGTTGCGAGGTGTTCTTGCTGAGCAGGGCACCCTTGCTCAGTTCTCCTGTCTTGGCGCACATGCCTAGAATGGCGTTGCTGAGCATAAGCATCGCCATATTCTGGAGACCACTCGTGCCATGATGATTGCTTCTTCTCTTCCGCCGCATTTCTGGGCTGAGGCTGTCGCTACGTTGGCTTACCTCATCAATATTCAGCCTTCTGCCGCTCTGCAGGGTGGAATCCCTCTTGAGCGCCTATCTGGACAGTCTCCAGACTACTCCATGCTTCGCTTGTTTGGTTGTGTTTGCTATGTTCTCCTTACTCCTCGCGAACGCACCAAACTGACCGCTCAGTCTGTTGAGTGTGTTTTTCTTGGATACAGTGATGAGCATAAGGGCTATCGCTGTTGGGACCCCGTTGGTCGTCGGATGCGTATCTCTCGTGATGTTACTTTTGATGAGACGCGTCCTTCCTATCCTCGTCCCACCGCTGGTACCTACCCGGTGGAAGATATCTCTTTTCTTCTCTTTCCTGACACACCTTCTTCTACTCCTATTGTGTCTTCTTCAGGATCTCCTCCCCCCGATGTCTCTTCTTCTACACCGTCCTCCTCTGCTCCGTCTAGTTCTCCTAGTTCTCCTTGTTCTCCGGAGTCTTCCTCTGCTATTCCTTCTTCTTCATTATCGTCTCCTGAGTCGTCTTCCTCTGATGAGCTTCCCTCTACTCGTCATATTCGTCAGCGTCGTGCCCCCCATCATTACTCTCCTAGTCATTATGGTCTTTCTGTTGCCTCCGAGCCGACTTCTTATCGGGATGCTGAGCATCATCCTGAATGGCAGCTGGCCATGGCTGAGGAGATTGCTGCGCTTGAGCTCACTGGCACCTGGGATCTTGTTTCTCCCCCTCCCGGTGTTCGCCCTATCACGTGTAAGTGGGTCTATAAGATTAAGACCCGCTCTGATGGATCTCTTGAGCGCTATAAAGCGCGTCTTGTTGCTCATGGTTTTCAGCAGGAGCATGGTCGTGACTATGATGAGACCTTTGCTCCTGTGGCTCATATGACCACTGTGCGTACTCTTCTTGCTGTCCTTTGGCCCCCAGAGGAATACAAGTTGCATATTCCTGACAATTGTATCACCGTGCCATCGCTTATATATCGTGTTTGGTTTTCCCTGGTGTGAAGGTGTACTAGGGGGTTTCTTTGAGATGCAGAAACCAGCTAGGCGAATGAAACGAGTACGTACACAAGTCAAGAGCAAGCTAAGGCTCCGCTTCGACGGATCTGATAGATGTATGTGGGTCGTATTTCCAAGGGTGTTGTGCTGATGGACCTGGTCGGTAGTAAGAGAACCACAACAGGCAAAATCCTTTAGGCTCTGTTTGGATGTATGTATTCACAGGCTTGTCATTGCATTGGCTCCAATATCAAAATCTAGGCATATTCGCATTGAGATTGAATATCAATATTTTTGTTTGGATGTTTAGGTATTTGGGGTCAAGAATTGACACTGAGCTTGAATATCAAATCCTATTTGGAGGGTCAAAGTGATGTATTGCATTTGTACCAACATTATTGCTGTGCTATCAAATCTAGATTATAAAAATAGAGAGAGATAATCAAGGTAAACAACACTTGATTTGTCAAACAGAGTACATTACAATTTGGATCTTAAATCATACGGTACAGAAAAAATAAAGAGAGCAGTATCTTCACCAAACTTCCTTCATAATCCGGAGGAACGGAACAAGGGCGACGCTGTTCTCCGGAGGGACACCGCACTGCTTACCGAACGGGAGAGGAGCGCACCGTTGACCTTCGGCGCGAGGCCGGGATCTCGGTGGCGAACAGCAGGGGTGGGGCGGCGACGTCCAGAGGGGAGGATGGAGGCAGCGGGGTCCATCATCGACGGAGAAGGTGGGGGTCGGGAGGTGGAGAAGGAGGGAGGCGGCGGCTTCTAGCATCGGCGGAGCCGGAGAAGGCAGGGGTCGGGGGTCGGAGAAGGAGGGAGGCGGCGGCTTCCAGTCTGGACGGAAGCGGAGAAGACGGGGGTCAGGAGGCAGGGGTCCGGAGCAAGGGCGGCGGTAGAACGAGGGAGCGATGGCGGCGGTCTGCGAGATAGAATGAGGGAGCGAGGGTGCCGACTGCCGAGTACCACGTGATGTCGAGGGGAGAGGCTCGTCTTTCGGAAGGGAGGTCGCGCTAGCTGATTCGGCCCGCCTCAATATTCAACCCGAATGCCTAGCCCCAATATCTAAAACATCCAAACACCCAATTTTGGTGTATTCGGGTTGTGAATGCCCGAATGTCTAATGCCAAGCCTGAATACATACATCCAAACGCAGCCTTAAAGTTTGATACGAGTACCGTTCCTGGAGCCGGCCGGTCTTTGCTGCTGCCGGGGGAGTCCGTTCATGGGACACTGCTGCCTCCGACACCAGACTCCGTTTCCGACGTTGCTTGGGTCACCGGCTCAGGCGTTGCTATCGACGATGATAATGGCGATGAGGATTAGGGTGTCAAGCGGCACCCGCATAACAACCCGCAAAACGAAATATAGGCAAAAAGAAGTCCCAAAAGTTAGTAAAATTAAAGAACGAATAGTAAAAAAGTTGTGCCGCAACCCATCCTGCTTGACACCCTAATGAGGATATGCCACGGCCTGTTTCGGCTCCGACTCCGCTAGGGTTTTGGGGCTCCCGTGGCGGAGCAAGTCCCCCGTGAGATCGGTTTCTGCCGAGTCCGTTCCCATCTTGTTTCTCCTTCGTCCCGGTCCCTGCGTCTCTCGCGGGTGCCCGACCCCCTAGCGGCCCTGCTGCCAAAGATTGAGATACCGGCTCCCTAGAATGTACTACAAGCATACATCATGCATTTACATACAGAACTAAAAGATTCACCACCTTGCTTTATCAGCGTTATTCGTTCGTTAACTACCGAATGTATCTCTCATGTTCATTTGTAGGCATGTACGCTGATACATTCTCTCTCTTTCTTGTGGAGGGTTGACTACGGCCTATTCTTAATCATATACTTCTACATATATCACTCGTCGTACCTTTTTTTTAGTACGTTAAAATAAAAGATTACTCGTCGTCATACATGATGTCTGATCGCCAGTTTTCTTAACATGCACGTCGACAACTCGACATAGCGACAATACTCTTGTCGCCCACTCAACCTGCTGTAGCTCTGACTCGGCCGGTCTCTTGATTCTCCAATTAATGCAGTGTACGTGTACATTGTCCAATTGACAGTTCAGGCCGTTAACGCCGTATATGTGTCGCTGTCTGCAGACCAGCTTGATATAGTATACTATACTCCATGGACATGGAGGACCTCTGATCGTATTGACGTATTGTGGATAGAACTTTGGTGCCAGCTCATCTGTCTGACGTGCATTTATGTTGACCTTGACCTTGATCCCGAGACGGCCGCTCCATGCATGCATGCCGACGATGTGTCTTTCTTCTTCATCTTCTCTTGAGATATTTAGCCTTGCTCCTTTCAGGTCGTCGATTTGTACAGTGCTAGATACCTGCCATGCATGTCGCTCTCTCGACGAATGAAATATAGACACATGCGTGCGCGCGCGCGCGCGGTCTCTCGTCATTAGTTTCGCACGGCGGCGAACACGCGATAGACATGCAGATCAGGAGGACACACATGCTATATTATCACGCTTCCGTAGAAAGATCGAGGGAGACCTCGAACCTGCCGGCCGTGTTGGTAGCACCCTGTTAATTTCTGGCGATGATATCTGCTGGTCGATTCCTCGAATGCTCCACCGTGATGCGAGCACGCTGATGTGCATATGCCTCGCTAGTTTTTAAAAACTACACGCTGATGATTGATCAGTCCATAGAAGGAACTTAAGGGTGCCGACAATGCGGCTTTTAGTTTCCCCCGTACGAATACGATGACGATACTGATTAACACAAATGATGCCAGCAGGGCAGCAGAACGAGGAAGGCCAAACGAAAACCACCAAACTGCCTCCGTCTTTGGCTGTCTGCGGGGTTCGGATTACACCGCCGGCCGGCCGCTGGTTGCGACTCTAATTATGCGTGACACCATCCTGAGTTTATCGTAACACTAGTGGAAAAAGGGTTATCCGTTCGCGACCCCTCAGAGCATTTGTTCCGGTTGCGTCACCAATCGGGACTAATGCTGGCACGCGTCCCGGTTGGAGCGGGCACGGGGCCAGGGGACATGCGTCCCGGTTGGTAAGGGGGAATACGTCCCGGTTGGAGCCACCAACCGGGACTAAAGGTTTGGCCACAGCCACGTGGCGTGGCACGCACCTTTAGTCCCGGTTTCTGGCTCCAACCGGGACTAAAGACCCCCTGCCCTCTATAAATGCAATGCCCCAGCCCCCTCTGCCTCCACTCTGTTTTTTCGAATGGTGGAAGGGTGAGGGGGTGTGCTGGTTTTTTCTCATGCATGCATTGAAGGTGTTTGTTGAAATGTTTGAGTGAATAATCCCGTTGAATTTCTCATAGAACAAAAATATAGAAGGTGTCCGAGACGCACTTGAGCTTTCTCCTCTTTATTTCCCTCGATCGAGGTTAGCAATCTTATCTTTTCTAGGTCATTGATACAATTCATGTGTCCGTGTGAATTGGTTATTTCACTATTTATGATGTCCTGTTTTTTGAAAAACTTACTTATATGATGCAGATGAACGATCGGGAATGGATGTACGGTGATCGGCGCGTAGCCGGGTATATCAAAGGCGTGGATAAATTTATCGATGTGGCTACGGCAAACAAAGAGAATGGATTTATACGTTGTCCATGTGTTCAATGTCGGAACAACAAGGAGTAATCTTCCTCGAAAATCATTCGCGGCCACCTGATTATGAAAGGTTTCATGCCCAACTATAATTGCTGGACCAAGCACGGGGAAAGAGGGGTTATGATGGAAGATGGTGAAGAAGAAGATGATGATAACAACTATCATCATATGTTTCCTGAATACAGTGATACTGCAATGGAAGACAATGGAGAGGAAAGAGGTGAAGAACGGGCATCAGATGAGCCGGCTAATGAACTTGGTAGGGTCATTTCTGATGCAAAGCGAGACTGTGAAACAGAAAATGAGAAGTTGAAGTTAGAGGGCATGTTAGAAGATCACAAGAAATTGTTGTACCCAAATTGTGAAGATGGCAGCACAAAGCTCGGTACCACACTGAAATTGTTGCGATGGAAGGCATAGTGTGGTCTGACTAACTCCCCATTTGAAAAGATGCTGAAAATAATGAAGCCGAAGTTTCCAAAACATAACAAACTTCCCGAGAGTACCTACGAAGCAAAGAAGACTCTCTGTCCTCTCGGATTAGATGTGCAAAAGATACATGCATGCATTAATGACTGCATCC
This sequence comes from Avena sativa, assembly GCA_916181665.1. NCBI lineage: Eukaryota > Viridiplantae > Streptophyta > Magnoliopsida > Poales > Poaceae > Avena > Avena sativa. The sequence continues at coordinate 426,637,974 of OV702283.1, forward strand.
TCTACTGCGGTAAGGAGTATGAGAATTTAGATAAATGCCCGGTATGCAATGCGTTGCGGTATAAGATCAGACGAGATGACCCTGGTGATGTTGAGGGAGAGCCCCTCCGGAAGAGGGTTCCTGCTAAGGTTATGTGGTATGCTCCTATAATACCAAGGTTGAAACGCATGTTCAGAAACAAAGAGCATGCCAGGTTGTTGCGATGGCACAAAGAAGACCGTAAGAAAGACGAGAAGTTGAGACACCCTGCTGATGGGTCACAGTGGAGAAAAATCGAGAGAGACTTCCCAGACTTTGCAGGTGACGCAAGGAACTTATGGTTTGGTCTAAGTACGGATGGCATGAATCCTTTTGGGGAGCAGAGCTGCAGTCACAGCACCTGGACCGTGACTCTATGTATCTACAACCTGCCTCCTTGGTTGTGCATGAAGCGTAAGTTCATTATGATGCCAGTGCTCATCCAAGGACCGAAGCAACCGGGCAACGACATTGATGTGTACCTTAGGCCATTAGTTGAAGAACTCTTACAGTTGTGGGGCAAACCAGGTGTACGTGCGTGGGATGAGAACAAACAGGAGCTATTTGATCTACGAGGGTTGTTATTCGTAACCATCAATGATTGGCCTGCTCTTAGTAACCTTTCAGGACAGACAAACAAGGGATATAAGGCATGCACCCACTGTTTAGATAAGATCGAAGGTACATATTTGCATAAATGCAAGAAGGTTGTGTACCTGGAGAATCGACGATTTCTTCCGACCAATCATCCCGTAAGAAATAAAGGCAAGCATTTCAAAGGTGAGGCAGATCACCGGAAGAAGCCTGAACTCCCTGCTGGTGATGATGTATTTGGTATGGTCAAGGACATAGAAGTAATCTTTGGAAAGGGTCCCGGCGGTCAATCAGTTCCGAACGACGTCGCTACAGGACACGCACCCATGTGGAAGAAGAAATCTATATTTTGGGAGCTGCCATATTGGAAAGTCCTGCGTGTCCGCTCTTCAATCGACGTGATGCACGTGACGAAGAATCTCTGCGTGAACCTGCTAGGATTCCTAGGCGTGTATGGGAAGACAAAAGATACACCTGAAGCACGGGAGGACCAACAAATTATGAAAGACCCAAAGAACATGCATACACATAACAAGACGGATAAAGGGCGTCACTTAAGTCGTGCCAGCTATGCTCTTACCAAAGCAGAGAAGGAAATCTTTTTTGAAGTCCTTTATAGTATCAAGGTGCCGTCGGGCTTCTCATCTAATATAAAGGGGATAATAAATATGGAAGAGAAAAAGTTCCAAAACCTGAAGTCTCATGACTGTCACGTGATTAGGACGCAGTTGCTTCTGATTGCATTAAGGGGGCTTCTACCGGAAAATGTTCGAGTACCCATTGTGAAGCTGTGTTCATTCCTCAATGCAATATCTCAGAAGGTAATCAATCCAGATATTCTGCCAAGGTTACAGAAGGATGTGGTACAATGTCTTGTTAGTTTTGAATTGGTGTTCCCACCATCCTTCTTCAATATTATGACGCATCTCCTGGTTCATCTAGTGGAAGAGATTGCCATTCTCGGTCCGGTATTTCTGCACAATATTTTCCCCTTTGAGAGGTTCATGGGAGTCTTAAAGAAATATGTTCATAACCGTGCTAGACCAGAAGGAAGCATCTCCAAGGGATATGGAACAGAGGAGGTCATTGAGTTTTGTGTTGACTTTATTCCTGACCTTAAGCCGATTGGTGTTTCTGACTCGCGGCATGAGGGAAGACTAAGTGGAAAAGGCACGCTGGGAAAGAAAGCAATGATATGTAGGGACGGGGATTCTTTCACTAAAGCACACTACACAGTTCTACATAATTCCACCTTGGCAGCTCCGTATATCGAGGAACACAAGAATATTGTACGCTCCAAAAACCCGGGGAAGCCTGAATCATGGATTTCAGATGAACACATGAAGTCTTTCGGTGGTTGGATGCGGACACATCTCTTGAATGACACCACTGTTGGAGATCAGCTATACTTGTTGGCCGCGTCACCATCTTCTACTGTATTGAATTTCCAAGGGTACGAAATAAATGGGAATACATTCTACACGATCGCCCAAGATAAAAAGAGCACCAACCAAAATAGTGGTGTCCGCTTTGATGCAATAGACGAGAATGGACAAAAGGACACATATTATGGTTACATAGAGGAGATATGGGAACTAGACTATGGAGTCTCTTTTAAGGTCCCTTTGTTTCGCTGCAAATGGGTCAACCTGAATGGGGAAGGGGTAAAGATAGACCAGTTGTACGGAATGACAACAGTGGATCTCAACAATCTTGGTTATAGAGATGAACCATTCGTCCTAGCCAATGATGTGTCTCAGGTTTTCTATGTGAAGGACATGTCCTCCAGACCGAAAAAAAGAAAAAATATGCAAACGAATACATCATATGATGAGCCAAAGCGTCACATAGTTCTTTCAGGGAAAAGAAACATCGTGGGAATCGAGGACAAGACAGACATGTCAGAAGATTATAATAAGTTTGATGAAATTCCGCCATTCACAGTGAAAACTGACCCAAGCATTCCATTAAGTAAAGAAGATGCTCCATGGTTACGTCTGAAGCGGTCATAAGGAATGACATATGCCAAGAAGTTCATGCTCATATTATGTAATATCTTTCGCAGTTTGTGGCCTTTAGTCCCGATTTTGTAGTCTTAGTTTTTAATATTAATAAATGTCTTGAGTGTTAGTCCCGTTTTGTGGCTGGACTAGGAGTGCCTCTATGACCAGTTTCTTGGAGATGCCGGAGGACTGGGATCCGGCGGCATCTCCCTGAAACTGGTCGTAGTGGTGTCCCTGCTCTCGAAAACCATCTTGCAGCTTGTAACTTCTCTAACTAGATCAATATGCCTGGGAGCTAACTAATTTCACATATTAGGGAGTGCCTCTATTACCACTTTCTCGGAGATGCCGGAGGACTGGGCTCCGTCGGCATCTCCCTGAAACTGGCCGCAGTGGTGTCCCTGCTCTCGAAAACCATCTTGCAGCTTGTAACTTCACTAACTAGATCAATACGCCTCGGAGCTAACTAATTTCACATATTAGGGAGTGCCTCTATGACCAGTTTCTCGGAGATGCCGGAGGACAGGGCTCCGTCGGCATCTCCCTGAAACTGGCCGTAGTGGTGTCACTGCTCTCTAAAACCATCTTGGAGATGCCTCAAACTGGCTGGAGGACTGGACTCACAAGGATGCCTATTTATAGTACAAGCAGCTCGGCATAATGTCGACACTCACGACATAATGTCGACACTCACCCCTATTATTAGTGCTGACTCATCTTTAGTCCCGGTTGGTGTCTCCAACCGGGACTAAAGGTTCATCTTTAGTCCCGGTTGGTGACACCATCCGGGACAAGGTACAAGCCGCACGACATAATGTCGACACTCACCCCTATTATTAGTGTTGTCTGGCCCACTCTGCCGCAATCCCTTCAGTCACGGTTGGTTTCTCCAACCGGGACTAAAGATGAACCCTCTCTTTATATAGGCATTTCCCTCTATTTATTAGGTAACACTCAAGACATTTATTAATATTAAAAACCGGGTCAAACCGGGACTAGCTAACACTCAGGACTAAAGCCGCCCCCTTTAGTCATAATCATGCCTAGTCCTATAGTACGCAGCTTCAGGGTCTTCATCGTCGTTGTCATCATCATCGTCATCGTCACCTGCCACTCCGGGGATCCTCAGCCCATCCATGGCATATACCAGGGGCCATTCCAGCCTCGGATTCACGGCGGGCGGGAGAGGGGTCTCCTGGAAGACGATGCCGCTACAGCCGGGACAGTGTGGGGCCTGTGGCGGGTGGACTCGTGGGCACCGTAGGCGAGGATGGTCTCCCCCGGCGATGTAGCGCATCACTCCGATGATAGTACGGTTCGCCCACCACAGACGACGGCCGGCTTCGTTGTGGTTCACCGGTGGCGGGCCATCACCCTCGTACCTGGCGAGCTCCCTTTCCCGCCTATTAGCGAAGAAGGCATTCCAGGTGTCGTAGTTGTCGGGATCCCACTGGGGATCCATCCGCTGCTCCGATGTGAGCTCGTGGTAGAAGTGGTTTGTGATGGCCGCCTGGCGTGCGGAACCTTGAGGGACAGGAGGGACAGGAACCCCTCCAGCGCTCAGCATCCAGCCGGCGGGCGGCCGGTAGCCCGGCGGACAAGGGTAGTTGGAGGCGCATAGCGCCTCGGTCTCCTCGAGGGTCAGAATGGCCCAGTAGGCGTTGTCCATTGTTATAAGAGAGGAAGGTGTGCATGTGTGGATTGCCATGATACGATCACCCTAAATATAGAAGGAAAGGGCGGGAAAACTTGGCGTGAAGCTTTGGGAAATGGCGGGAAATATCTTTAGTCCCGGTTAGTGACTACATCCGGGACTAAAAGCTCTAGTAGAAAGGAAAGGGCGGGAAAACTTGGCGGGAAGAGGTGGGAAATGGCGGAAAATATTTTTAGTCCCGGTTTGTGACTACATCCGGGACTAAACTTGGCGGGAAGAGGTGGGAAATGGCGGGAAAATATTTTGTTACATAGTTGAAAGGAAAAATACTAGACTTGGTATATTGATCATGTTTCAAAAAAACCTTCACAAAATGACCTATCATGTTCGAGGTTTCATGGCTTTCGGTCCAAATGACCGATGTTATGTGCTGAATCACGACATAGTTTGTGATGTTGTGCCCATATTATGCATGTGTGTGGACATTGGTATGGAGAACAATTTTGCAGGAGGAAGTTTTCCTTTTTGTCGCACGGAAAATCCCTTTTCCATTTTCCGATCGCAAAAAACGGGTCGTTTTGTGAAGTAACCACCAAAATGCCGTTTCAGAATGCTACCGTCCCATTTTCCTAAAATACTAGACCACCTTACATGGACTATCTCCCAACCGGTACATCTCAAACCTTTTCGTCCATCCCGGGTAAAAAGGACAAATGTCTGCCGAATCGGAAGGAAGTGGGTCCGGTTTGTACTACAGGTACATGATCTATCGCCCGTGATTTTTTGAAAAAATCATTTTTAGACTCGCAATATGTGGTTTCTTCAGAGATCCAATGCAAGTTCTAACGATGCTCGCCCCTATCTTCATGCACACCGGTTCGACCATAGTTAGAAATTCAGATAATTTAAAACGGGCATAATAAATTCAAAAAAAATCCGAACAATGAAAATCCTTCGCGTGGTGTCATATTTTGTTACATAGTTGAAAGGAAAAATACCAGACTTGGTATATTGATCATGTTTCTAAAAAACCTTCACAAAATGACCTATCATATTCGAGGTTTCATGGCTTTCGGTCCAAATGAACGATGTTATGTGCTGAATCACGGCATAGTTTGTGATGTTGTGCCCATATTATGCATGTGTGTGGACATTGGTATGGAGAACAATGTTGCAGGAGGAAGTTTTCCTTTTTGTCGCACGGAAAAGCCCTTTTCCATTTTCTGAGCGCAATACTAGACCACCTTACATGGACTATCTCCCAACCGGTACATCTCAAACCTTTTCGTCCATCCCGGGTAAAAAGGACAAATGTCTGCCGAATCGGCAGGAAGTGGGTCCGGTTTGTACTACAGGTACATGATCTATCGCCCGTGATTTTTTGAAAAAATCATTTTTAGACTCGCAATATGTGGTTTCTTCAGAGATCCAATGCAAGTTCTAACGATGCTCGCCCCCTATCTTCATGCACACCGGTTCGACCATAGTTAGAAATTCAGATAATTCAAAACGGGCATAATAAATTCAAAAAAAACCGAACAATGAAAATCCTTCACAAAAACAGAAAATGGCTTTGAATTACTTATAAGTTAATTCATTTTTAATTGTAAATGGTTCATATTTTAAATGGTTACATTAATTATTTTTTAAAAATAGAAAATGGTTTTGAATTATTTATTCAAATCCAAACACTTTTTATGTTTAAAGTTTTTCTAAATTCCAAATTAATATTTAAAAATGTAAGTTAATTCATTTTTAATTTTAAATGGTTACATTAATTATTTTTTAAAAAATAGAAAATGGTTTTGGATTATTTATTCAAATCCATACACTTTTTATGTTTAAAGTTTTTCTAAATTCCAAATTAATATTTAAAAAATATAAGTTAATTCATTTTTAATTTTAAATGGTTACATTAATTATTTTTTAAAAATAGAAAATGGTTTTGGATTATTTATTCAAATCCATACACTTTTTATGTTTAAAGTTTTTCTAAATTCCAAATAAATATTTAAAAAATATAAGTTATTTCATTATTAATTTTAAATGGTTACATTAATTATTTTTTAAAAATAGAAATTGGTTTTGGATTATTTATTCAAATCCATACACTTTTTATGTTTAAAGTTTTTCTAAATTCCAAATTAATATTTAAAAAATATAAGTTATTTCATTATTAATTTTAAATGGTTCATAGTTTAAATGGTTACATTAATTATTTTTCAAAAAATAAAATGGTTTCGAATTAGTTATTCAAATTCAAACACTTTTTATGTTTAAAGTTTTTCTAAATTCCAAAGTAATTATCATTTAAAAAACATTACAAATTTAAACCCCAAAATAAAAAATAAGGCGGGAACAGAGAGAAAATAACTGAAAAACTTTGAAAACAGGGGTATACGTCCCGGTTGGAGCCACCAACCGGGACTAAAGACCCCCTGCGCGTGCGCCCCTTCGGCTGTTGAAAATTGAAGTATACGTCCCGGTTGGTGGCTCCAACCGGGACGTATGCCCTTTTAGTCCCGGTTGGAGCCACCAACCGGGACGTATACTCCCTCCCCTTTATAACTTCTCTTCTTCTTCTCTGCTTCTCTGTTTCATCCACGACGCCGCCAGGCTGCCCGCGCACTGCCTCCGGCCGCCACCGCCGCGCGCTCCCCGACGACCGCCGCCCGCGCGCTCCCCGACGACCGCCGCCCGCGCCCTTCCCCCATCGCCCGCGTCAGGTACGCCCCCTGCCTCTGTCCTCCCCCTCCCTCTGCTGCTGCTGGTGGGCGGCGGCGGCTGCTGCTAGTATAGGTGCTGCTGCATGGGCCGGCAGCCGGCAAAGACGGAGGAGGACGAGCCCCCCTTCTGCAGGTCAGAGGAGGAGGGTGGCCGCTGTCCAGCCCGGCCGGCAGCCGGCGAAGACGGAGGAGGACGACGCCTTCCACCGAAGCGGCAGGGGCTCCGGGCCGGGGAGAGGGGTGGCGCCATGGGGAGCGCGAGATGAGGGGGCGCCCGCCGGTGCACCGGCCACCACGGGCAGAGACCGCCGGCGGCAGTGGCGTAGCCACATAGAGAGCTGTGTGGTCACTTGACCACACAGGTTTTTGGCAAATCCTTTATTGACAAGTATAAATTCATCAAAAAATATTAAAAAAACCAGTAGAAATACATGTATTTGACATCACATAGTTGAAATGACAACACAAACCTGGAACTCTGGCTCCGCCACTGGCCGGCGGCAAGATTCACCACGGGTAGAGGGTGATTGGTGTAGTTTGGAAGAGTCGCGTCCTCTCAATCGCCTCAAGTATCTTGGTTTACATGGACTGGAGAATCGTCTTATATTTTAGTATGTTTGTATAGAAAACTGATTGAAATTTTAGCACCAGTATGCATAGGAGTAGTTGGTTAGGACAAATATTTACAACCCAATTGATCGCAAGATCAAGTGCTAGTCTTGCACCATTTATTGTTATTTTTTCCTTCATTTTTTACTATGAATACCCATTGTAAAATTCCTGAGCCCGCCACTGCCTCCAGCGACCGCATGCACTACCGTCTGGGATCCGGCAACTGGCGTCGTCGACCACACCATGAGCGACAACAATAATGAACATGGTGCTCCTGCGATGAAGTTTATGTGATATTATTCACTTTGTTTGCACTAGCCGTTGCTAGATTTATAGATCTACTAGATGTGCGTGTTTGGCTGTATGTGTTTAGATATACTATTGTTTGGTTATGTAATGTTGATTTATGTAATTAATCTATGCCGAAATGGCTTAAAAATATTCCAAAAGTTGTTACGTGCCTGACACATCTGAACAATGGGAAGAAATTTAGGGTACGTACAGAGTCATTGTTTGCTAGGTGTGCGCAGGCACGCAGGCTAGCTAGTTGGGCACGAAGTGGTCGAGCAGCAGGTACACCGTCGCGTCCGACATCCCGCCGGTCTCCTTCCGGTCGACGCCCTGTGTCGCTGCCGCCGCGACCTCGCTAGGTTTAGGGTTTAGGGTTTCTCTTCATTTTTATTATTGTGTATGTATATATTAGGGTTTCTCTGAATTAGGGTTTATATCTCTCAACACCGTACCTAACTTTCTCCTTTAGCCGCTTTGACTTATTCGTTTTTCCACCTATCCAGAAAATATGGAACCACACGTCAGAGACGAAGAAAAGGAAGAGTTGATCCAAGGTGTGATCCGTGGGGAAGATAATTTAGACGTATCAACGTTTCTGAACAACTCCGGTGAGGGTGATCCTCTTTTTACCGGAATAGACAACTTGTTTGAGGTTGAAGGTGTTGCCTTCCGCGAGGGATAAGGCGATGCCTTGTGTAATCGAGAAGACGACCGCTCCGGCGAGGTGCATGTAATATAAATCAATTCATTAATTAATCATCTGCTATCTATATAGAAATAGTAACGACGATCTTTCTTCTTTTAGCTCTCCAGATCGAAGGAATCTACTGAAAAGAGCAGACGAGGCCCAACCAAAAAGTTGCAAGACCATGAGAGGTTCAGGATCGAAGATGTCGCTGATGACGGCAAACCGACAGCTCCCGAAGTTGTCGCAACCAAATTTGTGGCATAATGCGGAGTAATCGTTAGGGACTTAATCCCGATCACCATTAGAAATTGGAATAGGCCTGCTAATGCGGATGAAGAGGGAACATGTTTATTTGTCCCTAACCACGCCAAAGATTTACTGTGGAAGAGGCTCATGGTTAATTTCAAACTACCGAAGATAGAGCTGGATCCAAATGCGGAGGATCCAGTTGAGGACGCCTTACAACATGGGAGAGCCATGGAGGCTAAGGTCAGGGAGTGGGCTTTAAAGAAGATGGCCCAGTGTTTCACCAACTGGAAGAAAAGATTGCACCTTGACTATGTCGTGAAAAACAAGACTCCCGATTTCAAGAATATTCAGTTTGAGAAGATAAAACCATTCTGGGTTGAGTTTGTGGAATACAAGAAATCAGAAAAAGCTAAGAAAATGTCTGAAACGAATAAGCTGAATGCTGCTAACAAGAAGTATCACCATACTATGGGGCAAGGTGGCTACAGGGCTGGCATTCCTAAGTGGGAGAAACTTGAGAATGAACTGCGTGCTAAAAAGATCACCCCAGAGACAGACGATTGGGTAGAACGTGCAAGGAATTGGTTTTACGGGCATGGAGGCACGTTGGACTCGGAAGGGAGGTGTATATATAACATACGACATAAAGAAGACCCCTTGCCAATCGAGAGGATCAGAAAAACAGTAAAGGCTGTTAAAGATGGGGACTTCATTCCCGATAGAGAGAATGATGAGCTCACACTCGCCCTTGGAAATAAGGAACATGATGGACGAACACGAGGCACAAGAGGCTCCCAACCATGGAGGACTGGGTTTCCCGAAGAGAGGAAGAAATATCCCGATAGAAGCCGTCAGAGGAGAAAGGACAGGGTGGAAGTTGAAGCAAATAGTCAGAAAGAGCGAATGCGTTTAATTGAAGAACGATTAAAGCAACAACAAGATGAAATTAACGCACTTAAAGAGCAAAGTACTACCGGCCCATCTCAGCAGCACACTGCATTCGATGCTACCGGCCTATCGAATAATCGAAAAAGCAGTGTGGCTTCCACCGAGGTCCCGGGTGATGACAATGGCGATGACGATGATGCACCGACGATGGCTCCTGTTGGCTTCCCAGTGGATGATATCACAGAGATGACACACTGCGAGCTACATGTCAAAGTTGTGAACATATCAATGAATGTGGCGGTCGGCTATGCCTTACCAATTGGACCCACACCAACTTACCACTGTCGTCCGGTTCCAGAGGGCTACGCTGTTGTCGGCGTGGATGAAATCATGCCCACCTTTGAAGTTTTGGATCTTCACTACCCTGCAGGTGAAGGGGATGTGACTGTGCTGGGAGACGCAAAAATGTCACCATTCTATGGCCGAAGGAATGTATCGTCCTTCGAAATCACACGCCAAGGCCATCTTCGCCACCGCCTCACCCGTCTCCAGCGAGGTCGTTGCCGCCGCGGCAGCCGTCTTCGTCGCCTCACCCGGCTCCGTCGCCTCACCAATCTCCGGCGCAGCCATCGCCGCCGGAGCCATCACCGGCGCCTAAGGGTCAAAAGCGTAAGCGTACCACTACTGTGCCTCGTGGTAAGCGATCGCCGAAACGTAAACAAGAGCCTCTTCCAAAAGTACCAAAGGTTCCTCCCAAGAGAGCTTATGACTGTACTGAAGAGGAGACTGCGGCGATCGTTGATGCGGAAACGACAGCGTTTTTCGCTAAGCTGAGGCGGCCGAAAGAGCCAGACTTCCCCAGCACCAAAGAAGAAAAAGCCAAAGTGTTGAAAATGCTAAAGAATGTTCATCAACCCGAGCCAAAGCTGTCATCAGACTATGAGCGTTCTATTCTCAAGTCACATGCGGCACAAAAAGCCTCGAAGAGCAGTACTGATGCAAGCGAGAAATCTGTTGCCCAGCTCGGAGAACAAGCAAAATAGACTTGCGCCCCTCTCAAGGTGATTTCTCAAACCAATGTGGGGTCGAGCAAATATGGGTCCGAAGAGCAGTATGATCCAGAGTATGATCCAGAGGTAGTTGCACAAATCTATGACATTGGCTTCATTGACCCATATTGGGTTCATGAAGCTAATCTCAAAATAAGCCCCCAGGATACGGAGGATAATATAGTACACGCGTTAAGGTTTTAAGAAACCAAAAGGGAAATACTAGTTCCTTACAACTTCGAGTGAGTGTTATTGTCTTGTATACACTTTCTATTTCGCTTACTCGATGTTAAGTATATAATTGATTAGTTATGCATTTGCAGCTTCCACTATATTCTGTTAATCATTCAACTTGACAAAGGGCGTGTACTAGTCATGGACTCGAAACATAAACCCCTTGAGACGTGGAAGGACATGCAGATACTTCTCCAGCGGTAATTCTAATCATTACGACACTATATCGGCAACGTTCGTGAATTTTATGATATCAAGTACTTAATAACTTATTTTATTCGTTTTCTACGTCGGGCAGCGCTTGGAAACGGTTCACCAACAAGGCTAGGGGTGTTTGGAAAGAGGAGCTTACATTTCAACCACTAGATGTAAGAACCACTAGCTATATCCGCGCATCTCTTTGATTCTAGTTTTGATACAGTTATTATCATGCTTGATTATTATTTTGATTGAACTCTGTTCTCGTAAAGTGCCTGACGCAGGGACCAGGTAACAATCTATGTGGATACTATGTATGCGAGTTCATCTGGCAGACGTGCGATGAGAAGGGCAGAAATTTAGAGCAACTCCATGTACATAAACAATTTCTATAGTTTTTAATTACAATCAAATTGTGTTTAGTTTCATTCATATAGGCTGACTCCTTTTTTAAATCAGATCGAACGTCTACGGGACGGTCTTCTGCCAAAGGATCGCGTACGAGCAATTCAGGAGGAATTGGCGGGATTCTTGGATGCAGAAGTCCTAGACCCAAAAGGGGAATACTACTCGGTTGTGTATAGACAATAGGAATTGTAAAAATAGTAACTTTGAAGAAATTGGCCGGTAGCATCGAATAGCAACTTTTGTATGTAGTGCATGAACTCGATCCGTGTATTGAATATAATATTGTCATCATGATGTAATATAAGGTTCCTTTATTGATAAGTGCAAATCACTAAATAAACAATAAAACAACCTAAATGAATTCTCTGCCGCGGCACAAAAAGTGGCGAAAATGCTGCCGCGGCAACAAAATATGCCAAAATGAATTCTCTGCCGCGGCAGAGAAATGGGCCAAATCTCTGCCGCGGCAGAAGGTTATTAGTCCCGGTTCGTGTTACGAACCGGGACTAATGCTCCACCCCCCCTCGGCAGAGAAGCCCCGTACCAACCGGGACCTATAGCCCCGTTTCCACCAGTGTAAAGTCGTGTTTGGTTTTTCGGGGTGGTGGAGTAGGCGCCGTAGCGGTTTCTTTGAGATGCTGATCGATGGAGGTGAGTCGGATTTTAATTTTGTTGCTGATCCGATGGTGGCACCATGCAACTTTTCAGGAGCAAAAGATGCATCACCTCTAAGAAAAGAAAATGAGTCGCTATTTTCAAGTCTTGTAAAAATAGTGACGTGATTCACAACATTGTTGAACATTCTGGTATGGCTTTAAACAAGTCTTTATTTTTGGACCGTGTTACTTCAAAGGTGGATGGTATTGCTGATTCTAATATGGGTACTAAATCGATGGTACACATAACAAAAATGGTGACACCACAAAAGCGCTCACCGACTATGGAGGAGGTGATTGCTTTTGGAGGGATACCTTTGACAGCGGCAACTCAAGTACGGTCTCGCCCACGAATTCAAAGACAACCCAATGCAGATTCTTCGTAGATGGAGAGGGCTAAGATGAATGCACAGGCTCGTCATACTGAAATTGGATCAGGTAAATCATCACCACCAACACACTCTATCATGTCAATTGATGATAATGAAATTGTGAATAGAGCAAATAGAATTAGGGTTTCCTTGGGAGTGTCAATGCACCAGGCTATGGAATATGCTACAATGGTTAAGGGATTGGAGGAGGAAAGAACTTTAATCATGCTTCAGAAGAATATTTTTGATTCCATTGATGGGTATATTGGCCCCTCGAATCTTGTGGTCTCAAAAGTATCGAGCTTATGTGAGGACCTGGTTGATGACGAGGAGGGTGAGAATGTCTTAGATGATAAATTGGATCATTTAATGACGAACGCCAATCCTGCAAAACCTCGACATAGGAAGGGCTATGATGTATCTAACGTTCGAAGGAGTACTAGAAAAATAACTAAAAAACAATTTTCATAATGCAGAACTTAAAAGGAATGACTTGGAACAGTGAGGGGTTTAGAGATCCGGCAAAACACCTATTTGTAAAAGAATCGATTCGGGAACATCGACTAGATTTCATTGCCTTGTTGGAGACAGAAAGATCTAATTTCGTGGTTCCGTTCCTTAAACAATTTGCAACTGGGTTGGATTTTGTACGGTTTTGTTTACCGCCTCATGAATGATCTGGGGGTATTTTGGTGGGTATTAACAATGATACTCTCCAGGTGCTAAAGGTAAGCACCGGGGATTATTGTGTTAAACTGCATATCAAATGTAAAAGAGATGGCTTTCACTGGGTTTTTGTACCTGTTTATGGTGCTGCTCAAGACTCACATAAAGCGGATTTCCTCGCTGAAATGGTACGTATGTGTGAGTCAGAACCTTAACCGATGCTCGTAGGAGGAGATTTTAACAATTTACGGTCCAAAGAGGAGAAAAATAATGATAATTTCAATACACATTAGCCTTTTATATTTAATGTCATTATTGAGAGTCTCGACCTTAGGGAAATTGCCCTTTCAGGCAGACAATTCACATGGACGAATCGTAGAGAAACGCCAACTTTTGAAAAACTTGACCGGATTTTGGCCAGTGTGGAATGGGAACAAAAATTCCCACTGGTCTCAGTGCGCGCGCTTACACGTACTGGGTCAGATCATACTCCACTTCTTATTGACTCGGGGGTGAAAGCACATATAGAGAACGACCCGAGATTTTCCTTTGAGTTGTATTGGTTATAACACGAAGGTTTCTATGACATGATTGCCAAGGAATGGTCCCCTATTTCTGAAGGACGTAATCCTATGGAGAGATGGCTAATAAGATACGTCGTTTGAGGCGGTTTCTAAAAGGCTGGGCAAAAAACTTAAGTGGGAAATACAAAAAAGACAAAGAAAGATTACTTTCTATCATTGATGATCTTGATTTAAAGGCCGAGAAAGGATCGCTGAATTTTAATGAGCGTGAGTCCTTATGGGATGCTAATGATCAAATCAACACACTCACGAGAGACGAGGAGATTAAGTGGGCTCAACGAGCTAAAGTGAAACATGTCCAAGAAGGGGGGAACAACACAAAATACTTTCACTTGATTGCAAATGGTAAACATAGAAAAAAATGATCTTTCAGCTTGAACAGGATGAAGGAACCATTGTAGGAGAAGATAACTTAAAAGTGTATATTACTGAATATTATAAAAAGCTCTTTGGAGAGCCCTCACAAACAAATATTTCGATGATGGAAGATAATACACATGATATACCGCAGCTCACACCCGAGGAGAATAGTATTCTTACAAATCCCTTCACTGAAGAGGAAGTGTATGAAGCTATCTCCCAAATGGAGCGTAATAAATTTGCTGGTCCGGATGGGTTTCCGGCAGAGTTTTATCAAAAAAATTGGGATGTGATTACAAGTGATATTATGGCTATCTTTAGTCAACTTGATTCATGGAATTTACCCCTGTTTAAATTGAGTTTTGGGGTCATCACTTTATTACCCAAAAAAGAAAATGCGGTACAAATACAACAATATCGACCCATATGCTTGTTGAATGTTAGCTTTAAAATTTTCACTAAAGTAGGGACTAATCATATCATGGGGATTGCTCCAAAGGTAATTAGACCTACTTAATCCGCTTTTATGCTGGGACGACATATTCTTGATTTCGCAGTTTGTTCAGGGAGACAGTGTTGGCATACGGGTCAATAATGATATTGGACATTATTTTCAAACAAGAAAGGGGCTTCGACAAGGAGATCTGCTATCCCCGATGCTTTTTAATATCGTTGTAGATATGCTAGCTATCCTTATTGCTAGAGCAAAAGAGGACGGTCAGGTTGGTGGCCTCATTCCCCATCTTGTTGAAGGGGGATTTCAATCCTACAATATGTAGATGACACTATTTTATTTATGGAACACGATCTACAGAAGGCCGTGAACATGAAACTAATATTGTGCATCTTTGAACAACTATCAGGGTTAAAAATTAATTTCTACAAAAGCGAGATTTTCTGTTTTGTTAAAGCAAAGGACGAGGAACAACAATACAAACAAATATTCGGTTGTGAGGCTGGGTCCTTGCCTTTTAGATAACTGGGTGTGCCCATCCACTACAGGAAACTAAAAAAGTTCGGATTGGTATCTAGTAGAAACTCGATGTGAAGGAAAATTGGGTTGCTAGAAGGGTAAGCTATTATCTTACAGAGATCGCTTGGTCCTAACTAATTCTATATTAACAAGTTTACCAATGTTCATGTTATCGTTTCTTGAAATACCTAAAGGGATAAGGAAACGACTGGATTTTTATAGGTCTCATTTCTTTTGGCAAAGTGATGAGAATAAAAAAATACAGACTAACAAAATGGAAAATAATATGCAGACCTAAAGATCAAGGCGGTTTAGGTATTGAAGTGTTGGAAATCAAAAATAGATGTTTGTTGAGCAAATGGCTCTACAAGCTAATGCATGAAGAAGGTGTGTGGCAAGAATTGTTGCAAAAAAAAATATTTAAGTCAGAAAACGTTGTCCGAAGTCCAAGCGAAACCGACTGACTCTCCATTTGTGAAAGGACGGATGCGGGTAAAGAATGAATTCTTTGCTAAAGGTCATTTCAAAATTGGGAATGATGTTACTACTAGGTTTTGGGAGGATATATGGTTGGGAGATACACCGCTAGCACAACAATATCCATCATTACATAATATTGTGCAACGGAATAATGTTTCCGTGTCACAAGTTGATACGCCCAATTTGCATCACCATTCTATATCATAATTTACCTCTATTTATTGATATTTTTCTTATTATGAGGTATTACTTATGGCTTGTCATCTGTTTATGCATGTTGGATGATTCCTGGAGGATGGATTGCCGGAGTCTGGATTCTGATGGAAAAGAAGGCGTTTCGGTGCAATTTCACGAAGATCAGAAAAATACCAGAAAAATATGGAAACATATTATTTCACCAGAAGACGAAGAAAGCCAGAAGAAGGAGCGAAGGGGGGCTGCAGGGGGACCAAACCCCCCTAGGCGCGGGCCCACCTGAGGTCGTGCCTGGGGTGGGTTTGGCCCACCTGCTCGACCTCCGACTCCGCCCCTTCGCCTATATCTTCCCTACGGAACCCTAACACCAGGGGGCAACCACAGATAGACTTCTGCCGCCTCTGGGGGGGCGGAAAACACCGAGAGAGAAAGATCTCTCCGGCGGACAGATTTCTGCTGGGGGAATTCCTTCCCGGAGAGGGGAGACCATCGTCATCAACACTGTCATCATGCTAGGCTTCATTAGGATCATCATCATCCACACCATCATCTGCACTAGCACCATCATCACCATTCCGTCCAGCTGTAACAATTGTGTTGGATATTGCTTAGTTCATTAGGGGAAACTTTCCCGGTGTTGATTACTATTGTAGTGATGCTTGTGAGTGGAACCATTGTATTATTGTTTATGTTCAGATTGTTATCCATTATCATATCATCTTTGATCTTGATCCATATGATGTCTTGTGAGTAGTTCGTTTAGTTCTTGAGGACATGGAAGAAGTCATGTTGTTAGTAGTGAATCTGTGATGAGTTATTATTCAATGGTTTAGTACTTAAGTTGTGGTGCTATTTTTCTAGTGGTGTCATGTGAACGTCGACTACATGATACTTCACCATTTATGAGCTTATGGGAATGCATTGTGTATTTGGCTACTAATCGTGGGGTTGCCGGAGTGACAGAAATCTGAGCCCCCGTTAGGACACCTTTGCACAAGGGAGTGTAGGATCTCAGAGTTTAAGACTGTGGTTAGATTTATATCTTAATTACTTTCCTGTAGTTACGGATGTTTGCAGGGGGGTTAATGACAAGTATGTATTAGTCCTAGGAAGGGCAGTATTTTAGTACAGGTTCACCCACACAACACTTACAAACACCCGAGAAGAGTACTCAGCTATTTGAAGTGAAAGCACTTGACAGAATTCCCATGTGTCCTCAAGAACGTTTGGTCTTTATAAATATTTCCAGCGGCTTGTCCTTTACTAAGAAAGGATTGGGCCACTTGCTCCGTGTGTTCGTTACTTCTCTTACTTGCTCTTTGTTTTGTTGCCTTGTCAGAAAACCACTAAAAATCCGTTTGCTAAGTATTCACAGGGATTTCCTCCTTCATACCACTGTTCAGCACCTTTTGCTCCTTGTTGGGATCGACACTCCTATTTATCAAAAGTACTACAATACACCCCCTATACTCGTGGGTCATCACAAGTATTAAGTCAGGTACCTCTAAACATTGGTTTTAGGAGGGTACTTAATGGTAATAAGTGGACTTCTTGGATACACTTATGCAAAATACTTATGATGGTACAGTTGTCAAATGGAGGGGATAAGTTCGTGTAGAACTTAAACTTGTCTGGGGTGTTCTCTGTAAAATCCATGTATGAAGATCTCATGAATGATAATACGGTCTTTCTCTGAAAATATCTTTGGAAATTAAAGATTCCCCCGAAGATTAAAATTTTTATGTGGTTCCTTCAAAATAAGGTACTTCTTACAAAGGATAATCTGGTTAAACGGCATTGGGTAGGATGTACAAATTGTTGATTCTGTGGGTCACTGGAAACTATAGAACATTTGTTTATATCATGCCCTTTTGCTTGCCTTTTGTGGCATATTGTCAATTTTGCTTTCGATCTTCCTCCTCCAACTAACATAACAAATATGTTTGGAAATTGGTTGAATGGAGTGGACAAATCATTTAAGGATAGAGTTCGCATTGGTGTCTCTGCCTTAGTTTGGTCTATTTGGAGATGCAGAAACGACATTATCTTTAACAAAACAAAAAATCTAAATTTTTGCAGGTATCCATATGGTGGCATATTGGGTGCAGATTTGGGCATTCCTATCTACGCCCGACCAGCGGGATACTATGGCCACTGGGTGCAGCCATTTTCTTATTGTCGCCCACCACATATTCGGCCAGTCGTGCTGGCAGCCGCTTAGTCGACTACTGGATGACTAGATTTCTTTCGTTTCATTTATTTCGCTGGTTGGTCCATGTATCAACGCTAAGCGATCCATGATCTGTAATGTTTGAATGTTGGATGTTTGGATAAATTATTAATAAAGGCTGTGTGCATCAATCGATGCAGAGGCCGGTTTTTTTCCCTTTTTGAAAAAAAGCAAGGCCTTTCATTGAGTTCTTCAATGCATTAGTATTTATTAAGTGGTGGCTCTATATTTAATGATTTAGAGTATGTGATTAACTTCACGATATTTTTTGCCTATGGTTTTGTGAAGGTAGGATAGGATTAATCAAACATGCAAGCACACAACTGATATATGTGGAATTGCATGCTCTAGCCAGTTTAACCAAAAGACTCCCCCCCTACCCTAAAGGCCCCCTAAGGGTGAAATGAGGGCGACGGCGTCAAAAAAACCCTCCAGCCCTTTCCAAAATCCGAAATGGAGTTGGCGTGGCCCAACTAAACATTCGACTCCCCTAGGCCGAACCCAACCCGAGGAGGGTGGGTAATCGGGGGTGCCAGCGCAACTTGAAAAGGTTGGCGGGACACCAAAATGTCCCCTCCCTTTTCCCCTCTATTTTCTCTCTCTTTTCCTTCCTGGCCGCCCTAACCCGCCATTTCTCCCCCTCGTTATCGTCCACTCCCATCATTTCCCAGCCCCACCTCTCCCTCTCGTGCGCCACCCGTCGCTGCCACCATGTTGTCGAAGAGGTACCAAGCTCCCCGTGCGTCGGTGCCCGTGAAGAAAGTGGAGGCCGACAAGCAGCGGCCAGAGGGTATGACCAACACGGAGTGGGCGTTCGACATCTAGCGCAGGAAGGTGGAGAAACACTAGCCGTCGGCTGAGGGATAAGAAATCAAGTCTGCGCCGAGCAGCGGAGGAACAGGCATAGCAGGCTCATACGACCTCTCTTGCGGCGCAGCGGGCGGCGGCAATGGCGGGGATCACAGCGCGGACTTACAACGCTGCCTCCACATCCTTGGGAGCCAAAGAATTGTCTCCTTTCCGTCTTCGTCAAGCATGTCACCCTCCTTGCGAACTTACACGGTGCTGCACCTCACGCGTTTCTCGCCAGGCTACAATGACTTTGAACCGCTTGGCGGTTTCGACCCCAACTCCCTCGCCAATGACACCTCACCTCTCCATCGCCTCCTCCCTACTTTCAATGGCGGTGTGCCGCCACAGAGGGTTGGCTTCACCCAGTTTGCCGCGGGCA
This sequence comes from Avena sativa, assembly GCA_916181665.1. Lineage (NCBI taxonomy): Eukaryota > Viridiplantae > Streptophyta > Magnoliopsida > Poales > Poaceae > Avena > Avena sativa. Next base: position 426,657,332 of record OV702283.1, read on the forward strand.
GCAGCCAGAGCGCCTCCAACCTGTTTGGCGCAGGCAGTAGCCCGAGCGCCCACAACCTGTTCGGCGCACACCACGACGACTCCATCATGGCCGAAATTATCAATGGCAGCAACGCCCATGCCTTCACGCGATAAGAAGCCTCTGCATATGAGGGCGATGAGGAGGACGGCGACAAGTCCTAGGAGGATGAGGTCTACGCGTACACAGAGGTGGTGGAGGTAGAGGATGAGGTGGTGGAGGTGCCGGTGACCATTGCGGCCGACCTGAAAGGCAAGAAGAAGGCGGTGGAGGTGGAGGGGGAGAAAAAGAATAAAGGAGGCCGCAACCGTGGCCCCAAGTGGAGCTCGAGGGAGGATGAGTGCCTCGCCGAAGACCATCAGCATAGACCCCTGATATCCCACAAGTATAGGGGATCGTGTGTAGCCTTTTCGATAAGTAAGAGTGTCGAACCCAATGAGGAGCTAAAGGTAGGATAAATGTTCTCTCAATTTCTATCAACCACTAATACAACTCTACGCACACTATACGTTTGCATTATCTAGAAAATAAAACTAGAGCAACAAAATGAGTACTAGAGAAAACTTTGCAAAATAACAAACAACAAGAAATTAAAGCTAGTTGCAGTAGCAATAAAATACACTAAACTAACATAACCATGAGTGTGAAATAGTAGTGGTAATTGTGGTGGCTTTGTCCAAATTTAATTGGCAAAAAAATAGGGTTCAATGTCTTCGATGCAGTTTTCTATGTGGGAGAGGCTAAATATACATGCGCTTCACTACTTGGAATTATATGTACTATATGATTGGATTGTTAGCAAACATCCGTAACTACTAACAATGCATTAATGTTTCCCCAACCATAGCCTTAAGTTAATGGTCCTCTTACTCCATACGTGCAACGTTCCGGTTCGCGTCCTTAGGTTTCTGTCAGTCCGGCAGAACTTCCCCTTCACCTTACACATACTACAAACCCTATGATGTTTAATCCATGCACGCACAAATATAATGTACACCAAAGGACTGTACCATATCAACATACAACTCTAATAAACCAAAGACGTTCAACCATTCAATCTAAGAACAAAGAAACTACACAAACATGACATAGATCATATGATTATAATTTATAACATCAAACACCATGTTTACATAGGACGATACAGAGGTGTGTGGGAGGATGAACCACTGCATACTAGGAGGTTTAAGTGATGGAGATGGCGGTGAAGATGGTGAAGAGGGCGGCGGCAGCGCCGGCGGCGCGGGGGACTCCTTCCCCACCACCGGTATCGTGGGGGAGTACCGCCCCTTAGCCCCCTTCCTTCATGGCTTCTTGTGAACCCTCCCCCATGGAGATGGGATCCATGGGGAGGCAAAAACGTGGCCTTGGTGGCTGCAAATTCGTGGGTGGAGGTCTCTCCCACGAATTAGGTTTCCTTCCTTTATATAGCTTTTCGGATTCTCGTCACCCCATCTTTGGCTGCAGTAAATCGGACCTAGCGGGCCGTCCGGACTTGGAATCAGCTAAATGTTATGTCTAGAATGATTGTCGCGAAATTTCCTAAAACTTTGTAGTTGAAGAGTTTCTGTTTGACGTCGTCTTCGACCCGAAACGTGACCATCTTCAAAAAGAATTCTGAGACAGATTTCTGGAAAATCCCAATTGACTCCAACAAAGGTTCCACTTGTATTCTTGATAATTCCTACACATCAAAGTGTAAAACTATAACATTGTGCACTTTTGCAACTATTAGTAGGTTAGTCCAAATAACTCATAAACTTTATATAAAAATAAGTGTCAAAAGCATAATATTAGCATAAAACCATCAAAAATTATAGATACGTTATGGACGTATCAACCCCTTCACTGACGCCAACCAGAACTCGTACTGCTACTGGAAGAGGGTGAAGGCGGCATAAGATGAGCAGCGGATCTTGCGTCGGTCATCGAGCGGCAAGACATCAAGATCGGCCTCATCAAGGAAAACATGGTGGCCAAGAAGAGGAGGGAGGACTTGACGATCTTGACGGTCGACATGAAGAACATGGATGACGAGGTGAAGGTGTGGTGTGTTGATCAGCAAGCCTTGATCCTCTCTGAGAGACGAGCGGCCACCAACCAGGCTAGCACCCTGATGACTACAAGTACACAGATCATTTATAGCTAGTTTCGAAGTTAAGATGTCGATCCCACAAGGAGCCCAAAGGTAAGTGTTTATGGGTTAAGTCTCTGTCACATCGGATGTTGTCACAGGTCTTCGAGTGAATTGACTGCAAGTGTTGAAATAAGAATAGAATTTGGATTAAAAGAAAGTGTTTAAATAAAACTAAAATGTAAAACTTCAGAAATAAAAAGCATAAAAGTAAAGAATGATTTGTTTGTTGTTTTCTGCAGATGACAAAGTAGGCGCGGGGAGATTCAGCTCATGGTGATAGTGAATGTGCCAGGTGGATGAGTGATAAGTGTAACAATTATAATCTTATAAGTATGTGTGTAGGCGAGCAACCCATAATTAGCCGGAACTCCTTTGGTAGATTTCATCCCAACTTCAATAATCCTACTAGCCTGTTACCACAACCATGGTTAGTCACTAAACGATTAAGATTCGTCAGGTTGTTTAGCAATTAAGCTCCTTGGATCAGACTAATGCAATGATCTCGGTGGATCCTCGTGATCCTCGAGTCAAACTAGTTTCTCATTGATATCCCCGTATCACTCGGGGGGTCGCTGGTCTGCTAGCGAACAAGATTCTATCTATGTAGAACAAAGCATCATGTTGTCTGGGACCTTAATTGGACAACAGACATTAAGCACCCCACAGATAGTCGAGCACACATAATATAGTAATTAAAAATAACCACAAACTTAATGAAAATTATATAGGCACATCACATCTCACCAATACCCTACATATCCCACGTCCAAGGGAACTTACTCACACATGAGAGAAGAAAGCATCATCGATATAATTAAATAAAGGAAGTTCTTCTTGATATTACCGTGGAGATCCACAATAAGAAATAGAAATAAATCCAACACAATTCAAGATGGGAAGAACAATCTCAAACCCTAATCTTATAAGGTAGAGATCTCTCTCTCTCAAGTACAAGTAATGGCTATGGAGGTGTAGTTGCTAGGAGATCGAAGATCGTGGAGCGAGATGAAGAACGTCTTCCCCTTCTTCTTCGGATCTCTTCTTTCTCTCTGCTGGATGGGATGCCGGCTCGTGTGTTCTGTTTTCGTCCCTTGCCTCTTCACGAAATTTGTCCCATTTAATAAGACGAAGGAGATGGAAGCTATACGGCGGGAACTATATACGGCCAGAAAAATATTACCCTCCGTATAGTTGCTCGTTAAAGCTTCTGTATCCTCCCCTCGATTGCTTCCAAAAAGATACTTGCTTGTTTTTGTCTGAATATTATATTTTTGTTGTTAAATCCCTCTACTGATGTTCAGAACCTGAAACATACATTTAAAACCAAGTTTTCTTTGCTACCGAAGTATTAGCGTTAGGTAAAGCTAGAAAACCATCAAATCCAAATGAAAACCATTGATAGAAACCATCAAAAATGTGTCGAATATCACAGCTATCACACCCCGACACGGCCGACTGCGACTACAACCCCGACCCTGATCGGCACCCAGACGGATGATATCCCCATTTGATTTTCGTGTTCCTCGCATGTTTATTTTTACCGATAGACTTGTATTCCAATGATTTGCGGCGATTGCATCGCCTAAACTATGATATGCTCGGTGGTGGCAAAACTATGTTTAATTTCTGACGAGTTTTTGAATGTTTGAATTTGCAATTGCGATTTGGGAGAGGCTTTTGGGGGGAAGGGGGCTGGGAGGCGGTGACCCCGATAGGAGGTACCTATGCCAATGCCCCCTCATAAGGCCAACCGTCGGACCCCGTATTTGGGGACGAGTGGAGATTCACTAATATTGCATTGGCTAGGGCTTGAACGTAGGACCTTGTAGCTCTCACACAATGTAGAATTGCATGCTATAGCTAGTTCACCCAAAATGACAATCAATAATGTTGTACATACAGAAATTGCTAGACAATTATATTTTAATACTATGGGATGGACTTTCATGCAAAATAGATCCCTAGGCTAGGCTAAACACAAGGATCATTGGTTTGGTTCTCTTGAGAGTACGAGAAAGCGACACACTTCACGTGTTAGAAATCTATAAAAGAAGGGAATATGAACACCCCGATACTTCTACCTCTACATGAATGCCGGATGTCGGAAAAACTTCACCCATGTCCTCATGCATAATGGTTGGGTCATGGAATATATCCAAAATAAGGCAATCATCCATGAGCATTTTAAGAAAACTATCAGAAAAGGGTCTCCTTGCAATTTAGATTTCAATTAGTCGAACAACCCTACTCCCACATGCGACCTTTCTGTTGTAGATGCGCCTTTCACCAAAGTTGAGGTTAAAGCCAACCTTAGTGGATCTCCTAGCGAAAAGGAACCGTGTTGGGATGGTTTAAAGGAGTGCACCATAAGTCAATATAATTATTTTATGGGATAATTACATTAAATGCTTTACTTTTAGAGTAGTTCTTTCCATCCATGTTTTCTTATAAATAAGATACATTATATCTTTGTGTCCTAGATTTACATCCATTAATTTTATAGAAAAGTTAGCATTAGTTCATTTGCACCTATCTTCATCGTCGTGTAACACCAAATGTTCCATAGAACTGGTATCCACTTAAGAATGTCCTAGGCCTTGTGAGCAGCTCCAAATGTTCATAAAGAAGATGACACCTCCCTTGCTTTGTCTTGAGGAGCCATTTTCTCGCTATCTTCTTTGTCTGGATTAGCCAGCCTAATAGGTTGTTTGAGTTTCAGGAAAGGCAGAGGTGCTTTCTAAAACAGCCGTTACCACTATGTTCTCGATCATATCCCTATCTATGGTTGGGGGAGCTCGGTATAAAATTAAACCAACAATCAAACACCTTAGCAACCATAATATTTCTACCCAAAGAAAAGTTATATAACACCTGGAATTTCATATAAAGAATACCATAACATATCCACAAATTCTCCCTTGATAACTTTCTTACAAATTTAGAGAATACACCTTTCTCCCTCATTAAGCCACTCCAAAAATAAGAATACACCTTACAAATTTAGAGAATACACTTATCTGAAATATACACTATTTAGACAACTCAGATCTTTTTGTTGGCATATTTCCTTTCATTTAATCATGTGGAATTTTTCTTACCCTCCTATTCGTGCCACAACAATCATTTCCTAAAAACACATCATGCGATTTACATGGACCATTAGGAAGAGTGTAAAGTGAAGGCATATATAAAAGCACATTAGTAAGACATGATCTCAGCAAAACTAGCCTCTCCTATATGAAACATGTTTTACTTTCAAGGATCCTCCTAATTTCTCTATTTATTCTATAGTAGGTTTTCAATCTATATTCCGAAGTATTTTATCTAGCAAAGAGATACCTAGAAATTTCATAAGCAACCTAACCTCTACACAGTGAAGATACTTTTGTACTCTTCACATTTATCCTTAATTGTGTTAATTCTAGTTCTGGATATTTCCCCAGTATTTCCATTCTTCTAGAAATGTCATGAAAAAAATGCTTGTAGTGAATTTTTTGTTTCCGTGAGTAGGATGTTACGTATAGATGGTGTATTAAGATTTGTTTAGAATGACAACACAACATTAAATCTCATGCTTAGGTCTCGCCCCCTCCTTGACTAAGAAATTAGTCTTCTTCATTTTTCTTAATTAGGGCGCAACAACCACTGAGGCAACAATACACCAAACAACTTAGGTCTCACCCCTCCTCGACTAGATTTGGATGTGTAGGTACATCTACGCTCTCTATGTCTACCTTCAGCTAATGTCGCGTCCCGTAAAATTGCTCAACTAGCTTGTCAAACACCTTCTACGAACATTTTTTGCATGCAGCTAAAGTTTATTATTGAAGAGATACACAAACTTATCTATAATTTTATCGTGCACAACCTTTGATTTGTCAGGTGACTTGTGGTTGCACCTATAATTGAGCATTCACATTTACTAACCCAAAAAATACATGTCCAATCCATCTTGCTATCACTAGCTAAGGCCATCAACATCAGCATGTGATGGTGTTAATTTCGTCTTCCATTATCTCATCCTTTTCTTATAACAAGCCTACGATTTCTGTATAATTATTTCTATTTAGATTTTTGTTTCTCATGACATTGATTTACTATATATGACTAAGGATTTAAATGTAAAAACAATGAGCATTGGGCATATTTTTGCTAGAGTCATTCATTTGTACACCGCTTTTAACAACAAACTTTGTCAAAATCCAAACTAAACATTACGTTTTTCATCTAATACTTATTTCACTATCAAGAAGAGAAGAAATAAACACATCATCAATTCTCAAAGAAATTGTTGTGTAATTACATCCCATCTCGGTAGTATATACATACATACTTGTATCATACAACCCTACCTACTTCACTACAACACTCTAACTCTTAAGAACCTCTTTCCCTATGATAACTTAATGTCCTTTGTTGCCGTCGTAACGCACTAGTGAATCCAGTAGCATTCTCACCATTGCCATGGAGAACAATATCAGCATGAATTGTTGATTTAGGGTACTTTTGTCGATGCCTATCTTGATGGCTTTTGTGATGCTCTCGGAGTTTCTCCTCGACTTCCACCTTCATATCTATCACCTTGTCCTCCTCCACTACGATGGTGAACACAAACGGGCCCACGGGGAAGAAGTCATTCATGCCTAGTATTGGCTCCAGTGCCTTGACGACTTCCCTCATGGATGGCCTAGACTTCGGGTTTTGGCTAAGACACTTGTATGCCACCAGCGAAGCCACCTCAGCACCCTTGCACGAGTACTGGCTCTCGAGGGAAGAGTCCATGACCTGGTACAATTTATCGGATCGTTTAAGGTATGGCCTAGCCCAGTCCACCAGGTTTTGTTCCCTCGGTCGTCGTGAACGGTCCACCGATGGCCGTCCCGAGAGGAGCTCTAGGAGCACCACACCGAAGCTGTAGACATCGCTCTTGGCGGTCAAGTGGCCCGTCGTGATATACTCGGGCGCCGCATACCCATGTGTCCCCATGACACGTGTCGTTACGTGTGTGGCCTCGCCCTGTGGTCCATCCTTGGCCAGCCCAAAGTCAGACAACTTGGTGTTGTAGTCCTGAAATAACACAATTTTGATTTGGTTAGGTGGAAGGTTAGACATATACCACTGAGTATATAATATGAACTAAGATATTAGTATTAATGTTCATATGTTACTCGTAGTACTGTTCATATGGCATTGATTTGTTGATTGTGTATTTGTGTAAGCTACATAGTGATGATTAGGTATTTTTTTAATTAGGTCGCGGGAGTATGACAGTTTGGGTTTCTCAAGTGTAGCATCCAATAATCTTCTAAAGTTCCAGTCAAGTAAAAGATGACTGTGCCAGCTAAGGCTAGAAACTTTAAATAAAGGGTTCAAAACGCATATTGAAAAATAAAAGTACTCCTATTTCTTTTGTGGCAAAGCTATCGGTGGAAAGGCTGGAAAATGGAAGGGCTCGAACATATTTATGTTGGACGCTGTGGTAATTCTACAGCCATCAGAGGTGACGTGTTGTTCCCTAATGAGGGAGACATTTCAGTCTAGTGTTTTAACTGAAGATTACTGTTTACTATTGGAGATGACCGTTTAATGTAACTGAAAGCCTGACAATTACGTGTGGCTTACCGAGTCGAGCAAGATGTTTGAGGCTTTGAAGTCACGGTAGATCACGGGCGGGTCGGCATCGTGGAGGAAGGCGAGGCCCTTGGCCGCGCCGACGGCTATCTTCATCCTTGTCATCCATGGGAGAGAGCCACTGATACCTCCTGAAGAAAATATGATTTTGCAGGTCAGTTTCCGTTGCCAGATAAAAAGGTCAGTTTTTCTCCACCACACTGACAGAGAGTTCTAACATACTAACCAATAAGTTCGTACCAAATCTACCTGTATCTAAACTCATCTAATAATAACTAAAAAAAAAAATGTGTTCCTTTGGAAGGCACACAGCTGCTATTTTATCCCCTTGACTTAACAAAAACAAAAACAGAGAATAAAGACAGGGGACAAGAACAGCTCATCCCCCTTGTACGTGCTCAAGTTGAAATTTAGTTGTTGGTCTGAAGAACTCACTTTTGAAGAGGTGTTTCTCGAGGCTTCCGGCGCTCATGAACTCGTAGACCAGCATCCTGTACTCCTTCTCGTAGCAGTACCCGATCAGTTTCACCAGGTTCTTATGCCTCAATTGCCCAAGGAAGAAAACCTCAGCCTGCAACAAGATCCGCAATAATCCATCAGTAAACCTGACAAGCATGTGATCGATCTTCCATGTTCATTGCCAATAATTAGGAGGACTCTGCTTCGCACTCACCAGCCACTCCTTGTGTCCCTGGGTGCCGCACTCCAGGTCGAGGTACTTGACAGCGACGGCCTGCGCGGCCAGCCCGGGCCGGAGCTTGTCGTCGACGGAGCCCTGGCACACAGGGCCGAACCCGCCGCTGCCGAGGTAGTTTGCGCGCGAGAAGTTGGACGTCGCCTCCCGGAGCTCCGCGTAGGTGAAGGCGTGCAGGTTCGACCCGGACAGCGTCAGGGACAGGTCTTCCGGCGACAGCGTCCCCGAGCTCAGGCTCGTGAACGACATCCTCGACGACGACTTCGAGCTGCCGTTCCTCCTCCGCCTTCGGGACGCGCTTTCGTCCGTGTCGTCGGGTGCTGCACCTCGGACGCAGCACGAGAAAGGATTCCAAGGTTGCGCAGCCATGGCCAGACGTGGGAGGAGCTCTGAGGCGGATGTAGCCAAGGCAACGGACCGACGGGCAGATCAAGATATGTTGCCGGCCGGGAGCTGTGGATGATGCAGGGGAGCTCAGGTTGTTACGGAGAAGGGGGAGACTTGAGGAGAGGCTCGTGGGGCTGGGCCTTTATATAAGTGTGGGTGCTGAACAGAGCTGGTGGCGCCGGCGCCAACTACGGCAGAATGGACAAAAATAACCCAAATTTGAAAGGATTTTACAAAATGACCCATCTGGAAAACTATTTCACTGAACTAACCCTTTTTGTAGCGCCTAACAGCAAGGCGCTACACTGTAGAATGTAGAATGTAGCGCCTTGCTGTTAGGCGCTACAAAAAGGGTTAGTGCGAGTAAAATAGTTTTTCAAATGGGTCATTTTGTGAAATCCTTTCGAATTTTTATTTTTGTCCATTCTGCCGCCAACTACCGTGGCTGCCAGACTATCTTGCGGGTGATGTGACTGCTGCCAATACGGAAAAGAAGAGGGGAAATAGTACGAACTTGTAGTCTTAGTTTACAATGTGAGCTAGACAACGGAAGAGACATATCCCCAGATTTCTCTATCCGAATCCTAAGATGCACAAAACATTTTATTTAGGTTGCAGCTAAAACAATGTTTTTAAGCGTCTTTTTTGCTAACTAGTGCACGATTAGTCGATCAGGCAATAAGCATCTATATTATGGTTGACAACGATGCAGTTGACACGACAAATTTGCAAGTACGCCTACTGAGCAAGAGCCCGTGGTTGGATGGATAGAAGGATAACTGTATCAATAGCTCGTCAAGTATCAAACCACAAGTTTGACATATTATGTGTCTTTATTCGAGTTTTGTGCAAACATATGTGTTTCATTAAAAAAAATTACGAAATAGAGGTGATACCCTGGCCTCTGCATCAAAATGATGTACACAACCTTTTTTATCTATTATTCAATATAACCTTACAAACAAAATATAGAGATCAAACCGAGGCCATCTCACTAAAGAACAGATGTTGCAACATCTACAAACTTGATGAAGGAGCTGACCAATGCGCTTCATCATAAAACTGGAGGCCTCACACAACCGTCCAATGACGAGCCAGGAGCATAAACTGGTCTGGCAAGCCCTCAGCACACCACTCTAGAAGTCACCACAACCCATCTTCGAGATAGGGATGAAAGCACTGTTTATTCCGGCTGCATCTTTGACTAATTGTGTGAAGAGTTAACATTTGAAAAGTTCTACAAGTAATCCCAGTCGTTCTTACCATAATGTTAGGGAGGGATTACATGGTCCTATTGTTGCTCCCTCGAGCGACTCCGGAGGCTCCCTCCCTTCCTCTCGCCTCCCCCTCCCCCCCCCCCCCGATCCATATCCTCCTGGCCACGCTGCTGTCGACTCCGGCGACAGTGGTGGCGCCCATATCGTCGGAACTGACGGTGGGAAGGGGAGGTGTCCCAGACGGTGTTGCATGAGGGATGGTGGGGCGTCGGCGGTGGGCATGGGGCGGCGTGGCCGGGAGGCTGGGGCCTAAGGCCCTCCATCGGAGAAGAGACGAGGAGGAGGCGACGCGTCGCCTTGTGGCCGTTCCGGCGAGGAGGCGGAGGCGAGATCTATGCCTAGATGGCCAAGATCTGTCCTGATCTTGGTCGTTCAGTCCAGCAAGGGCTTCGGCCGTGGATTCTGGCGGTGACCTCGGTCATGCCGATGATTCTGTAGCCAAGTACTTGTTGGCCCCTCCTATGTTGTTCTCTCATCCTGGATGGTGACTGGCAGCGTGGGGGCTGCGAGTCTTGCGAATAATGGCGGGCGATCCTAGGGTTCTTTCAGCGCCAAGACGAAGATCTGCTTGTCACTTGCCCTCGTTGATCTGATCTGGACCGACGTGTTCCGGAAGGCTCCGCCGACGAACTTTCATGGGCGAATATGTTTGGAGATTGCTGGATCAGAAGGTATTCGGTCCTGCGTACCCATGTTTTTCTGGCCGTTTGGTTTCAGCGGGAGCGTTGCGAAGCTCTGCTATCTATTACCATCATGTGTCATGTCTTCAACGATCCGTGGTGAACTCAGAGGCGGAGAATGTCAAGAAAGGAGGAACATGAGTTCTGTGATGGTGGTTTGAGTTTTTGTGGCATCGAGAAACTGGCTGCGTGATCTGTGACTCGCAGCAACGACTGTTTGTGGAGGTGACAAGGAGAATTTCACACTCTTACCTTGCATGGTGAAAATCTAAGGTCTGACCTTAATTGGTTGTGCCTGGCAATGACCTTGTTGAAGGCATTGTTTTGCGAGTGAGGACTTTCTCCAGGGTAAAAACCTATGATCTTTGATAGGGCGACGATGACACTTGTGCACTGTTTCCTTCTTAAAGGCATTGCTTTTGGAGTGGTTGAACTACTGGTGTTGTTCTGGTGGTGTTAGTGTCGTAGCTCTGAAAAATAGTTCTCTATAATGGGACTTTTCTTTTTCTGTAATTCGTCTTTCTTTTTTCTAGGCTGTGTGCATCTATAAGGCCGCTAGGACATGTGTTGTTGTAGATGCTGGGTGTAATTGGTATCTCCGCAATATTAATATATACTCTTTTTTCTAAAAAAAAATGGTCCTATAGTTTGATGCATGATCCTAGTTCCTTCTTGGTCTCATTTATCCATAATTAGTACCGACATTATCTCCGTTGTTTAAGGTGTGTAGGCCTAGGACGTGATATAGGTTTGTTTCCGAGATCTTTCGTTGATTCTCCTGGAGGTTAATAATTCAAAACTTGTGTTGAATTTTTTGCTTGATACACTGCATGCTGCTCCTTGCCCATGCCATATCTGAACCGCCCTACACAAAAATCTTCTCTCAATTATAGAGAACATCTTGTCTACTACGAGCGAGACATTTTTCATTTGAATTATGAGGCCATTCGAACCAGGTAAGAAAACCTGAAGTGATGTTTATTTAATTATGTGATGTAGCTGTCTCTGTCTGGGCTATCAGTTGAATTCAGACATGCCACAAGATAATTCAGTTGTAGCTGTCTCGATGGAATGGATTACGTCTAACACAGCGCCTTACACATACATTAAGTTTCAAATATTGTAACTGTGCACGTGGGAACTAAAGTATTCATTTTAAAAATATCACAAACTTAATTTTTATTCTTCCGTGCAGACTTCTTCTTTGACAGGAATGATGATTAGTTAGATCTTCTTGCCGGCCCTGCGATTAATAAATTGGCTTATTTCTGAATCTTTGGAGAAAATGGCAGGAAAACAGACGAAACCACACGCATAATGACCGTTAGCGTGCCCGGATTATAACGAAAGAAACGTTCCAGTACGCAGTCAAAGCTCATCGTTGCACAGCTCATCTCTTCCGTAATTGAATTAGTCATCCAATATGAAAATATATAATTACTGGTAACCTGAGGTCGAGATGCAACGAGGGAGTGGATAATAGTTTCTAGATCCTTCTTAGACTCTGCCGTTTGTATCACTTTAGTGATGGCGTTAATTACGGCAGTGGGTTTGTCTTTCGGAACTTGATGACGAAAAGGCCATGCAGTTTTTTATATGCTGTCGCGACGGTAAGAATTTATGTCTGGTCACGCGTCCACAGTTAGGGTTATAGAAGTGTGATAATTGAAACAAGTGGGATACCATTTTTAGCCTACTAGACTAACTCAAAACTAAGTGAGACAAATGGGATAAGCTAGATTTGATATATCCCGCTAATTCCATTTATCCCACCTAAATTAGAGTTAGTCTAGTTGTCTAAAAGTGATATCCCACTTGTCCCAATTGTTCCATTTCTGCATCCCTATCCACAGTTCCGTGAGTTTAAGCTCGGGGACTCTGTGTGGGAACATTCTCAGGTCTCAGGAGTGGAAACTCCGGCCAAGCAGCCACCTAACATGACAGCGATTGTCCCGAGCACGTCGATGGCCTCACCCGTGTGCCGTGTCCTCGCGTTTTTATCCAGGATCCAATCAGAGCGCCAAAAAACATCACATGATACAGAGCATGAAACTTTGACAAAAGACATGATAATAATGGCATAATGCTTGACGTTTTTTCAGCCGTGCAGTACCCGGCAGCCACGTTTTCCCGCGGGTCAGGATGTAGGCAACCACCGAGCGCGCGAGCCGATCTGGCGGCGTCGGCCGGCGGCGCACGCGGCCGGGGCGGAGGAACTAGACCGGCGACACACCGCCAACAAGTCAACTGGGAACAATTGGTTCGCGGCCGACGAGCGCACCACGCGTTGGGCGAGGGGGGTTTTCCGGCAGCGAAGCGTAACGGCCGCAACGAGAAAGTTGCCGCACCACCACCAGCTGCCTCAGCGACCGATTGAAAAGTAGAAGTGGTATTTGTTGTGTTTGTTTCCCTCTAGCAAGTGCACTGGCGGTAGCGGATCTATTCTTAGGGTCATACCGGCTGCATCTTTGACAAACTTATACTACTAAAACATACTTCTCCCCCAAAAAAATTCAATAGGATAAAAAAATCAGACAATACAAAGCAGCTCAACAAAAACATAAATTACATTAAAATTCTTGATAAGCCCACTCTTCAACGTTCAGACAGTGTCGATGGCACGTCGCCATTGCCGCTGCTCTATCAGCCGGCCTGACGTTGTTGGTTACGGGTGGAAAGTCGTGGAACTGGTAAAAAAATGCCACAACCATCCAGGAGACGAGTAAGAATGATGAACTGCCGATAAAACTCCTTGACGATCTGAGGATCCCATAGCTAGAGGAAATCTCGAGGAACACACCACTCCTGTCGCCGTCGAGATAGGGCGGAAGCTGGGACACCTTATTGAAAGAAACACCACCACCTAATCGCCCCCCACCTCACCACCACCACCACCACCACCACACACACACACACACACACTAAACTTGAACCCTAAAAATAGAAAAGTGGATCCCTCCCGCTAGCGGAGGCCTAGATCCACCAGCCTCCATGCCCCTAAGGCCATAGAAACAAGGAACATCGGTGGTGGCGCCGAAGGGAGGCGATGAAACCCTAGCCGGCTTTAAAGGGAAGAGTAGAGGGAGGGGTTGGTCCCATTTGAAGCTAGTTTGGTGCGAACATTATCTAGTGAGATTTGGTGTACATGGACACCGGCGCTCCCTTTTTTAAAATAAATAAATAAACAATGACACTTTTAGTTTAAAAAATAAAAAATCTCATGAATACATGTACATAGTCTATATATTTGTGCAAAATTTCAGTAAAAATGTGGTTTGTTTTAGGATATAGGGAAAAAAAATAAAGTTCTGACAGTAAATAAAACTACAACTATGTATCGTAAGAAATTTGTCCTTTTGTGTAGCCTAAAATATAACATATTTTAAATAAAATTTCCAGCGTACATTCTGGATGCATGTATGTAGCTATATTGTTTTCACAATTTTTGAGACTATATAGTATAAGTTTTAATTTTAAAAAATAGGATCACTTGTGTCCATGTGCCGATGGCACTTTCCGCAACATTATCTTCCTTTTTCAAGACAGTAACGCTAGTTTGTTTATGAAATAGGCTCACGGGACGACGTGGTGAGCAGCAATGCATTGTAATTTACTACACAAAAATCTTCTCTCAATTATAGTGAATATCCCAATGAGGGTGGAGAAAATCTCTTCCACTAGAACAAATGCAATTTCATTTGAATTACGAGCCCACACAACCCAGTTAATAAAACCTGACACTAGTAGGAAACCCTCCTAGCAGTCATTTTTCTAGTGACGTTCCAAACATAATACATACCACTACGCACGCGAAATAATAATAACGTTAAAACTATTCGTAACGCTACCACTAAACAATAATAGTGACGTTCGAGGGTAGCCAAACTCCATAAACGGATGAGTATCCCTACAAAGCCGGACCAAAAGGTTGTAGTGGCGTTCCCTCTAAAGAAACACCATAAAAATTAATTATAGAGGTGGCGTTGGAGTCGGGGCAACAACACGGTTACCCACCACCCCGCACGCCGACACCCTTAATTATTGATCTTCTCTCTTCTTCTCCTCTCACAGCGCCAATCATTCACACACCCTCCGCCATCTCTCCCTGCCGCCGCCCCACATCTGCTCCCTGCACCTACGACTGCGCCCGACCGCACGTGTTCACCGCCACCCGGGATGCATTCGACAACGCCGTTCGATCTGCCACCGTCGGTTGCTGCAACCTCCCCCTCCTCGAGCCGCCGATCGTAACAACCTTCTCGTATGAGCCCCGTCCCCGACCTCGCGGTGAGCTACCGGCCGCGCCTCCACTTTTTTATAGCCGTACATATGGTAGATAAACCACCTCACCCCGGCAGCCAGCGCCTTCGTGGATAAAAACGAACGTCAACGACACGCCAATAAACTAATCTCCTGAGATCTAAAGAATAACAAGGAGACCATGTTGTCGATCTAAAAGATCGACCAACACACATTGCCATCAATTCCGAGACGCCACCGTGAAAATGCTGCCAGTGTGAAAATAGAGTTAAGGCAGAATTTTTGATCGGATGCTACTCCCACCACCTTAACGGCGCCCACAACAAACAGACCATAACACTAACTACTAGACTAAGAAACGAGCCCCACTCTATCCTGCCGCGGCGTCGGCAAGCGGAGGGAGAGGAGAGCAGTGCCCTTGCCGGAGGAGATCGGGAAGCGCCGCTGCCTCTCGTGCGAGACCAGAGGCGTATTGGCGGCACCAAAGCATTAGGTTGAGATCCATAGAGCACGTCTACATTGCACGAACGTCGGTATTAGAGATTGTGTTCCTTCACCCTGATACTAGGATATAAAATATCTTAGGCTCAAGCCCACGGGGAAGGAACCAAAATATCTTTAGGAATTGTAATGCTTCGCCCTGCTACTCTAGGATTGGACAGAAAATTATCTACAGGATCTATCAATTGAGCCACCTCATAATTTCAGATCATGGATGACATAGGATTAGGAAGCTGACAAGAAGAACGATTGGCAGTACTTGTGAAACTATTCTGATGGCATTACAGGAATGGCTAGATGCGCCGACGGCCGGCCGCCGACGGCCAAAGCCAGGCTAGCCCCCGTCGCTAGTCCTCGGCGTAGCCAAGCCATCGGCGTAGGCGTCCGTACGCCGACTGACGAGGTTTAATCTCGTCAATGCCCATTGTTATGGACTTGGGTTTTGGAGAAGATGGGGATGCTGGAGATCGTGGCACGGTTAACAGACAAGCAACCAGGGGACACGAGATTTACCCAGGTTCAGGCCCCCGGAGGGAAAACCCTACTCCTGCTTGTCTGCTCTTGATTACGGCGGAACCGAAGGTTACAGGGTGCACAGATTCGATCTGGCGTGGAGGTGTGTGAGAAAGTATGAGTCGAGAGATCTAGGACGTACCCTCCTGGCCTTTATAGACTTAGGCAGGTCCCGGCATAGTCCTAGTCGCTTACAAGTTTTAGAGTTTTACCCCTTTGAATTTCCTATCTATGCTAGTCTTGCTCTCCAAGGATCCGAAGGCGTCATGGACCTTGGCCACCCGAAAATGGTCGTGGGCCAGCGTATATCTGCTGTGGGCCTTCCTTGGGCTGGACCAGGTATGCTGAAGTCACGTACCCGTAGGGTATAACCATGTCAGTAGCCCCTGAGTGATCAGTCGAATCGTAGATTCGGCTGAGGACTCTTCCATCTTTCGGGTGCAACTATGTATTAATAATATAAGTGTGTAAGGATTGTTGATGCGTGTGCCTGACTCACCCGACGGATCAGGGTCAGTTAACTGTCTTAGGACGAAACAACACGATCTTTTTCAAGTTCGAGTCCCTTTACTCGGACCTGGAACATATGCTGGCGTAAGTCGACTCAGGCCGCGGAGGACTTACAAGAGTGGAATTCCAGTGTTTTTAATTTATGTACCCAACGCGTCCGTCAGGATTTTTTATCACGCCTGTTGGCATGGATTTATAGTAGCAGAGCGCAGTCGTGTACGTTGCCAGGCCATCAGATGATATCTGCAGGTCTTATCTTTGCGTCGCAGACGCAGCATCCGAACATTTGTCACCACGGAGGTGCTTCGGGTGGCCAAGGAGATTGTCGCTCACTCAGCGTTTTGTTGGGACAGAGTTGCCAAAAAGTTTTTGCGTGCTGATCCGAAAGATCGCAGTCGAAGATTTTATAGGGTGCGCGACCAGCGCTCCCTATGGGAGTAGCCCCCGAGTGTCTGTTCGAGTCGTAGACTTGAGCAGAGACTTTAGTTCAAGCATTGTTTAGTTATTAAGTCCGTAGGACACGAAAATTTTCGGATGCTTAAATTCCTCCTCCCTATGGGAGTAGCCCCCGAGTCCGTAATGGAGTCGTAGACTCAACGTAGGACTCGAAGAAATACTTTGTCTTTATTCATCTTCCGGGTGCGCGGCCAGCGCTCCTGATAGGAGTAGCCCCCGAGTATTTAGTCGAATCGAAGATTCGAGTGAGTACTCTTGGCTGTGGAGCCGAAGAAAGTGCTAGTATAGCTTTTGATGACATCAGTGCTTACGATCGATGACCTCAAGCGTCTGCTACGCCAGAGATGACTTGACTGGACGAACGTGGGTCCCACTTGCTGACTTTGAATTGACCGGTCACGCGCGGCGTGGAGATAATTACGGCGTCTCCTCGATTTCCGCGCGTAGTGGATGGCGTGGTAACGACGGTTCGTTGTGGTGTTGACACGTGTACGGCCAGATCTGCCGTTGGCGTTAGGTCTTCTGGATGAACGGCTGCCATGCGTCGTCTTCGCTGTTATAATCATTGAGGGGAACCGTGGTTTGTTTTCACCGCACCAGTTCTTGTGTTTCACTGCCTCCTTGCGCTCGAGCGATTCTTGCTTCGCGCTTGGGATTTCCTTCCACATTTCTGTCGTCCTTTGTACGTTTTCACCGCCAGCGCCGCCGTAGCGTGATGGGGAAACCAAAGAAGTCTTCATCTGCGGTTGGGACCAGCACCGCCGGAGGAAAGAAGAGCACCGCCGCTGCTCGCGTCACCGATGGTGGCTGGCGGCGATCAGAGACGCGGGAGAGCGATCTCCGCAAGCTGCGCGAGCGGGGCCTGATCCCGCAAGATACGGAGGCCGTCAAACTACCCGGCAACGAGGTAATCCCCCGTCCCCCATCTGGGTACCGGGTTATGTTTCTCGCCTTCGTTTTGCGTGGGTTTTCGTATCCAGTCCATGACTTCCTTCGTGGACTGCTCTTCTTCTATGGGATTCAGCTGCATCATCTGTCTCCCAATTCTCTTCTCCACATTGCTTGTTTTATCACTTTCTGCGAGTGCTGGCTTGGCATTGAGCCGCACTTTGGCCTCTTCCGGAAGCTCTATTCCGTGAAGAGGCAATCTGGTTCGGATGGTGTGCATCCCATTGGGGGTTTCATCATCTCTGTTAGTCCCAATCTGCTCTTCTTTTCCTTTTCCATGTCCGAATCTGTCCAGTACTGGCGGAGGCGATGGTTTTATATCCGCGACTCCGTAGTGCCTGGGCAAGATTTTGGTCTTGTTTCCTTTGACCCCTCCCTGATTGAGCGAAAAAGGTCTTGGAAAAACCAAATCTTGGACGGTGAGCTGGAGGAGATAGAGGCCCTTTACCGTCGGGTGGAGGATCTCCAGCTGATTCCAGAGAAGGAGGTGAACGGTGTGGACATCATCCGGACGTTTCTTGAGCGTCGGGTGCAGCCTCTCCAAGCGAGGGCGCACCCGATGTTTCTTTATTCTGGGCGCCGCGATCCGACGAGGGTTTCGAGTGAGAAAATCTCCGAGGGGGATCTTGACAGGGCTCTTCACGCGCTGTTGAAGTTCAAGGCCAGAGAAGAAATCCCGGGGAAGTCGCTGACTCCTCCCTTTTCTTCGACGTTGGTCGTACCGAAGGTGTAGATTTGTGCACGTAGTGCTTCCCCCTTTTTTTTTTGTCGGCTGTGTATTTGTTTCCTTTGTTTGCTAACAAAATTCCTTCTGATCTTGCAGAGCTTCAAAGTACCGGGCATGGTACCACCGTTGCCCGAAAGGTATCCGAATGCCCCTGATAATGAAGTGGTTGATTCCGTGTCCGAGCTACCGTCGGCGCGGTCTCCAGCGGAGGATGCCGATGGGTCGAGTGAGGACCATACGCGAAAACGGTCACGGAGCTCCAGCGAGTCTTCGGATGCCTCGACTCCTCCGACTCCCAGAAACCCTCTGGTCCTTGAGCGTCATGATGACGGTCATGGAGGCTCTTCCTCTCCCATTCCTGCCATTCCTGTGCGGGCTGTAGCGCCACACCCGCCAGCGAAGCGGAAGAAGGAAGAAAAGAAGGAGGAGAAGAAGGAAGAGAAGAAGAAGGAGAAGAGAGCCCGAATGTCTCCTCCTGTCTTTGACCTGAGCTCACTGGGCTCGTAAGTTTCTTGCTGTACTTTTGTCATTTTTCCTTCGTGATTGTTGTGCTTGTGCTGATTAGTTCATATGCAGGCATTCCTCCCGTGATTCCTCCAGTGGTGGCGCGCGGGAGATGATGGGGGAGTCGAAGATTGCGTCTCCTCCCCCTCAGACGGTGGCGACTTCGGGTGGCGCGCCTCCGGATCCTCCATTGCAGGAGGTGCAGGTGGTTGCGCCTCAGAATTTCGCAGGCGGTCCTTCGGAGTCACCATCAGAGCATGTAAGTTTGCTGCTTCATATCACGGAGGGAGCCCCCGAGTATCTTCAGGTGCGAATTTTGTTTTTACTCATTTGTGTTGGGCGCAGCCCCCAAGTCCTTTTCTTACTGCTATCTTTTTCTTCAGCCTTTTGTGCAGGAGGCCAAGCGACTGGTGCAGGAGCGCTTGGTGCTGGAAGCGAAACTTCGGCAGCTTCAAGGTACCTGTCTGCCTCTTGACGCCTCTCTTATGTATCCTGCTTCTGTTGTTTGACACTTTCTTGTGTTAAATGCAGAGGAGCATAACGATTCCCTCCGTGAGGTCGATGCTCTCAAAAAGAGTCTTGGTCAATCGGAGCAGAAGGCCGGAGCCGCTGTTGGCGCGAAAGAGCGCCTCGAGCTAGAGCTGACTAAGGCAGCCGAAGCGAAAGAGCGTCTGCAGCAGGAGGCCGCGGATCGTGAGGAGCAGCTGGCCACCGTTGCGGCTGCTCGTGAAAAGGAGGTGGCGACGAAGCTCATGGCTGCTGCCAAGGCTATTTCGGGTGAGTGCTAGTTTTGTACTTGTTTCTTTTTCTTCAGGTCTTCTTCTATGCTGCTTTTCTTCATTTTTTCCTTCTTGTGTTTTGTCTCAGATGCCGCAGGCATCGAGTTCGACCGCGGTGCTCTGGAGCACGGGAGTGCTCTAGATGATGCCACTGTGGCGATCGAAGACCGCTGCAGCACCGTCGTCAACTCCCTCGCCAAGGTGAAAGAAGTCCTTGGTCGTTTCTACAAGGAGCTTGTCCCGAAGGGCGCAACCGTTGACGATGTGGATGCTCTGGCGGAGGCTCTGTCAGCCGAAGCGCCTGCGGCGTACAAATGCAAGCAGAAGGGCATCGGCGCGTCCGTCGGGCTGGCGATGGCCATGGCGGCTGGAGCGGAGCTGGATCTGCCCCAGATCACTTCTCGGATGCCGACGGCTGCGGATGGATCCGAGGTAGCCTTTGCTGCCTATTCTGCTCGCTGCAAGCGATATGGGCCCAATCTCATTGATTTGCTGTCCGAGTACGCACTGCGGCAGCAGGGCGAGGCCAAAGCTAGGCAGTCTGGCTCTGAGGCGACTCAGTGCTCTGCATCTTAGGCGTAGTAGACGTAGGGTAGTTTGTAGTCTACTTTTGTTGTAAATATCTTGAAGAAAAAACCATCCTTGTGCCACGTAGTGGCCTTATATGTTTAATGAATTCTTCTGAGTTTTGCTCTATCATTGTCTGAAATGTGTTTGTCCCTTTCTTGTCCTGCTGCTTTAGGTTCCTTCGGGTGCTGACCCTGTAGAGGCTCCATCCGCAATGTCGTTGCGACCATCCTTGGATGATTCCTCGCAGCTCACTTTCCTTCGGGATCGTGTGCGTAGTCTGGAGAGGAAGTTGCTCGGGTTACGCGGTCATGCCGACGTTTGGAAGTCCAAGGCTGATCGTGGTGCAGCCAGAGAGGAGTACTTGATGGCGGAGTTGGTCCGGCTGTCCGAGCAACTGCAATGTAAATTGTTCTTTGGTCGAGCTGTAGCTCTGTTCTTCGGATGAGCCTGCTGGCCTTACTCTTATGTTGTCCGATTGTTGCAGGTGCAAATCTTGCTCCGAGGGAAGAAAAAGAGCGTGTCGCTGTTCGGGTCAATTGCTTGACTCAACAGGACATGAAGGCCGGCGGCTTCTTCTGGATGGATCGTGATCGCGCCATAGCCCTGGCGACGGTGCAGGATCATGTTCATCAAGTTTCGCGGGTGCTCCGCCAGGTGCAGACATCGCTTTCCTCGGTGTTGCACGTCATGTTCCCTTTGGATGCCGTGCCGACAAGCCTTGCGGGTCTTCTGTCGAAATTTCGGAACGTAAGCAATGTCAAGGAGTTGGTGCGGCAGCAGCTTGTCACAGGAGTGAAAGCTGCGTTGTCTCTTGTGAGGCTGCACCGGCCTGACGTGGATTTGGCTGCCGTGGCTGCTGGGCCACCTCTTCGCCCTGATGGTGGCGAGTGGGACATGCGTCCGCATTACGCGGCTGTAAGGCAGTATGCCGAACAGATTGTAGATTTGTTTGAGCAGCGTGCCCAGGTTATTCTTCAACATAGGTAGTACCTGTAAAAAGAGAGAGATGTAAAATTTGTATATTTCGGCTAGGCGTGTTGTACCCTTTATTGTAAAGGTTTGTTTGTATGTGAGAACGCAGTGCTTTAATTGGATACGTGTCCTTTTCGTTTGCCTGACGTTGTCAGCTACTCAGGTGTACACGTTTGGCCCTCAGTCGATGAAATCGTGAGGTGGGGGGAGCCCCCGAGTGCGTTTGTAGCATATAGTATAGTTGCAGAAAATAGTGAAACGAAGTTTTGGGGCGAGACACTTAGCTTTATTTATATCGTAATGGAGGAGATACATTGTTCGGCTAAGTAGCCTTGGCTAGAAGCCTTATTGAAAGTAAAAGAAGGGGGTAGGTTGCTATGGATAGAATCGTCGCAGGTGCGAGATATTCCATGGGTTGGAGTATGCGACTCCAGACTCCACGTGCTTGAGGCGATAGGCGCCACCTGGGATGACTTCGGTGATGACGTAGGGTCCTTCCCATGGCGACTCGAATTTATTCGGTCGCTTTTGCTTGAGTCGCAAGACGAGGTCTCCTTGACCTTGGGCGCAACCGGCGGCTGTGGTAGTTGCGGAGACTCTGCTGGTACACCGTTGATCGAGCTGCTGCTATATCCCGTGCTTCGTCAAGTGTATCGACAGCGTCTTCGAGTGCGGCCGTGGATTCAGCTTCACTGTAGGCGACGACCCGTGGGGCCTGGTGGCGTACTTCGGCTGGTAGCACGGCTTCGGCTCCGTGTACCATGAAGAACGGTGTGTAGCCGGTGGAGCTGTTTGGCGTAGTTCCTAAGCTCCACTGGACGGAGGGTAGCTCCTTCGTCCAATTTCTAGCTTTGTGTTCGAGTGAGCTCATGAGGCGCTTCTTGATGCCGGCTCCAATTAGGCCGTTGGCCTTTTCCACTTGTCTGTTCGTTTGCGGGTGTGCCACTGAGGCATATGTGATGTTGATCCCAAGGCCTTCGCAGAAGTCCTGGAATTCTTCGGAGATGAAGTTCGATCCGTTGTCGGTGATGATGCTGTGTGGTATGCCAAACCTATAGACAATGGACTCGAAGAACTTTATGGCAGTTTTGCCTTTCTGGTTGGTGACCGGCATGGCCTCGATCCACTTGGTGAATTTGTCGACTGCAACCAGGAGGAAGACGTGTCCTCCTTTCGAGGATTTTGGCAATTTTCCGATCATGTCGAGGCCCCATTCAGCGAAAGGCCAAGCTATAGGTATGGGCCTGAGCTCGGACCCGGGTGCGTGCGGTTTGTCGGCGAACCGTTGGCATCCGTTGCATCTTCGGACGATGTCCTTTGCGTTGCTCATGGCCGTTGGCCAGTAGAATCCTGCTCATAGAGCTTTGGCGACAAGGGAGCGGCTGCCTGCATGGTGGCCGCAGATGCCTTCGTGGATGTCTTGGAGTATGTCCTTGCCGTCGTCAATGGTGACGCACCGTTGAAGTACGCCCGTGATGCTCCGCTTGTACAGCTCGCCGTTGATGATGGTGAAGGCTTTTGACCGGCGAGATATGCGCCGGGCGTCTGTTGGGCTGTCGGGCAATTCTCCGGTTATCAAGAACTGGAGGTACGGTTGTGTCCAGGATTCTTCGACTTCCATGACCTGCATTAGGTTGACCATGGCCACCTCTGTGTCCAGTTTCTCGGGTCCTTCGTGTCCTTCGGGTAGCGTAGCTCCCGAGTGCTCTGATTCTTCGGGTGATCCCTTGGGGAATTTACGCTTGATGGATGGCACGCGGATTTGTTCGAGGAACACACCTGGTGGCACCTTTGCGCAGGTGGAGCCAATGTTGGCGAGTCTATCGGCTTCCTCGTTGCTCTCTCTTCCAACGTGCCGGAGTTCGCAGCCGTCGAATTCTCCTTCGAGTGCGTTGTAGAGCGTGCGGTACGCGATCATGTTTTCGGCGTGTGCGTCACACTCATTCATCGTCTGCTGGACGACGAAGTTGGAGTCACTGTAGATGACCAGGCGCGTTGCGCCGCATATCTTTGCCATCCTCATTCCATGGATGAGGGCTTCGTATTCGGCTTCGTTGTTGTAGGCCCTGAATTTCATCCGAAGAACGTACTTCATCTTGTCACCCTGTGGGGAGGTCAGTATGACCCCTGCCCCTGCTCCGGCTTCGCGCTTGGAGCCATAGAAATGCATTGTCCAGGACTGCGACATGTCTGGGGTGTCTGGCAGCTGCAGCTCCATCCAGTGTACTAGGAAGTCCGGAAGGACTTGAGATTTGATTGCGTGTCGCTTCTCGTAGACGATGTCCAAGGGTGATAGTTCGATGCCCCACAGGGCTACCCGTCCCGTGGCCTCTGGATTATTCAGTATGCTATTTAGGGGTGCTTCGTTTACGACCATCACTTGGTGCTCCTGGAAGTAATGGCTCAGCCGTCGAGCCGTCATGAATACGCCGTAGGCTAGTTTCTGGTAGTGAGGGTACCTCTGCTTTGTTGGTGTCAGTACCTCGCGAGGTAGTAAATTGGGCGCTGGACCCCGTGGGTCTTGCCTTCTTCGGGTCGTTCGACCACGAGTACGGTGCTGACCACCTGATGTGTGGCTGCTATGTACAGCAGCAAGGGCTCGCGCTCCTTTGGCGTGACCAAAACGGGCGAGGTGGAGAGGAGCCGCTTGAGGCTTTCGAATGCGTCGTTGGCTTCTGGCGTCCACTCGAACTTGTCTGCTTTACGCAGCAGCTGGTAGAATGGTAGGGCCTTCTCGCCCATACGGCTGATGAACCTGCTTAGCGCCGCTACTCGTCCTGCGAGCTGCTGGACGCCCTTGAGGTTTTTCGGCTTCTCCATCGTCATGATGGCCTTGATTTTCTTCGGGTTCGCCTCGATCCCTCATTGAGAGATGAAGTACCCGAGCAGCTGACCTGATGGGACGCCGAAGGCGCACTTTTCGGGATTGGGCTTGATCCTGTAGCGATCAAGGTTGTCGAACGTCTCGCGGAGATCATCGATAAGTGTCCTTGCCTCCTTGGTTTTTATTACTATGTCATCGACATAAACTTGGACATTGCGACCAATCTGGTCCTTGAGGCAGGCCTGCATGCATTGCTGGTACGTGGCACCCGCGTTTTTTAGCCCGAAGGGCATTGTGTTGTAACAGAATACTCCGAACGGTGTGATAAACGCCGTTTTCTCCTGGTCTTCGACCTTGAGCCGAATCTGGTTGTAGCCTGAGTAGGCGTCGAGGAAGGAGAGTTTCTCGCAACCTGCAGTCGAATCGATAATCTGGTCGATCCGTGGAAGAGGGAAGTGGTCCTTTGGGCAGTGCTTATTTAGTGACGTGAAGTCCACGCACATCCGCAGGATGTCCGTGTCCTTCTTCGGGACCATCACTGTGTTTGCAAGCCACTCGCTCTCTTTGATTTCCCTGATGAAGTCTGCAGCGAGTAGTCTATTGATTTCCTTGCCGATGGCTTCGGCTCATGGCTCCGATAGTCTTCGGATGGACTGCTTGACTGGCTTGGTATCTGGAAAGACATTGAGTGCATGCTCGGCAAATTCCCTGGGAACTCCTGGCATGTCCGCAGGACACCAGAAGATTTCCCAGCGCTCACGGAGGAATTCGACAAGCGCGCCTTCCTATGCGGTGCTGAGGTCATTGGCGATCAAGGCCGTCTTGGAGGCATTCGTCGGATGGACCTGTACTTTCTTGGTGTTGACGGTGGAGTCGAAGGACATGTCAGGTGCGTTCTGCCTTGTGACTGGGGGTAGCCCATTGTCCGTCACCTCGCGGAGCCTTACAAGCTCGTCTTGCATGCCGAAAGACTGGGAGATTTTGTTGAAATCCCTGTCGCATTGGTCCGATCGGGTGAAGCTCCCATGGACTGTGATGACGCCCCTTGGTCCTGGCATCTTGAGTAGTAGGTATGCGTAGTGTGGGACGGCCAGGAACCTTGCGAATGCTACACGCCCCAGGATGGCGTGGTATTGTGACGGCCAGTCCACCACTTCGAATTCAAGTCGCTCCTGCCGAAAGTTGTCCGGCTTTCCGAAGATGACGTCGAGTCCTATTTTGCCCAGGGGAATATGCCCTTTCCTGGTACAATGCCGTGGAACGTTGTGTCTGATTGTTCCAGGCTGCATTGCGGGATCCGCATAGCTGCCAGGGTGCTTGCGAACATTAGGTTGATGCCGCTGCCACCGTCCATGAAGACGCGACTCATCTTGAAGCCTCCGATCTGCGCCTCCAGCACCAGGGCAGCATGACCTGGGCGAGGGATCTGGGAAGGGTGATCCGCGCGAGTGAACGTGATGCAGGACTCCGATCCGCTGAGGTACTCAGGGATTGCAGGTGGAGTTGCCACGGCCAAGTTGATTTGTCGGGTGATTTTCTTCTGCACCCTGTTTTTGGGGCGTCCCTTCTGGATCATATTTAGTGCTCCCTTTGGTGGGGGGTATACGACCCCGGCGTTGTTTTGCGCTGGTGCGACTGGTTGGTTTGGGCCTCCAATAGGTGGCGGAGGAGGAGCTCCGTGTGCTATTTCTCTTGGCGCGGGTGCGTTTCCGAACGCAGGGATTGGGGCTTGTTGCCTCATCTGCGCCATGCTTTCGCTGAGTTTCTGGAACTCGCGGCAGTCCTTGAGCATGTGACTGGCTTTCTTTTTGCCATCTTGCTTGTCGATGTAGAAGTGGATGGTGCATGGACCCGAAAGTTTTTCGAATGCTGAGGGTCCGTTGTCGCGATCGCGGCGTTGCCACGACTGTGCTGATCGTCCGTTGTCACGGAGATTTCCTCCGCGGTAACCTCCGCTGTTGCGGCTGTTGTCGTTGCGGCGGTCGGCGTAGCCGGCCGCGACCATGTCGGGTCCGTCGCGGTCCTCGTAGACACGCGATATCCTCTTGCTGCGGCGTTCTCTCCTTCGGCCGTAGTCGTCCTCTTCATCTGATTGCGCTCGCTGGATGCAATCTTCGCCGTCTGCCCAACTGTTGGCAATTTCCATGAGGTGGTCGAGTGTCTTGGGCTTGACACGCCCAAGTTCTTCCTTGAAATCTTGGCGTTTGACGCCGTCTCTGAAGGCGTCGATGGCCCTCTCCTCGGAGATATGCGCTGCAGAGTTCTTGGTGGTAGACCAGCGTAATATGTACGAGCGAATAGATTCCCCCGTTCTCTGAGTGCAGGCTCGCAACTCTTCGATTGAGGCGGGCCTCTTGCTGGTGCCCTTGAAATTTCGGATGAAGCTGTAAGCTAGCTCCTCCCAACTTCGGATGGATCCTGATGATAGGCTGCTGAGCCAGACCCGCGCCACACCTGTCAGCTGCAGCTGGAGGCATTGCATGGCGGTTTCTTTGTTACCGCTGTGCAGCTTGACGGATGACAGATGATCGCTGAGCCAAGATTTTGGATCTTGCGTGCCGTTGAACTTCGGAGTATCCGAAGGAAGCTTGAAATTGCGTGGCATCTGTGTTCGCCGAACAGATCTGCTGAAGCATCGAGCTCCACAGAGTTCTCCTTCATCTTCATCCATCTCGGACTCGGACGAGCATGCGCGTTTGGCTCGCGCTTTGTCGATTTTGCGCTGTGTAAGCGCGTTTCTGGCGTCGTAGTCGCGTTTATGGCGATGCGAGCTCTTCTTCCTTCGAGGAAGGTCGTGCTCCTCCTCCTCTTCGGATGAGGGGGTGGGGCTACGGTCGCGTCTGACCGGAGCTTTCTTCTTCGGCTCCGCAGGAGCGTCTTCGTGGAGCGTAGCTCCTACGAGTCCGAGTCCGGTGAGTGCGGACTTATGCATGGCTCTTTTCGGGTCCCCTTCCGGAGGTTGGTGGGCCGCGAGATACGCAGTGGCTGCCAGGATCGCAGCTTGCGGTGTCTTCGGGATGATGTTGCCGTCGGCATCCATATCCATGAACGACGTGTGGAGAGTTCGGGTCACATCACGGCGTTCCTTGGGATCCATGTTCTCCACCCGCGAGCGATGCTTGTTTCCCTGATTTCCATTCGTGCTAGAGCCGGGTGCCATGGCGGAGAGCGCAGCTCGTCGCGCGCTGGACTCGGAGGCTGCTTTCTTGCGTTTATCGAGCGTCTCCTGCATCTTGACTTGCTTCTTGTGCTCCTCGATGAGGAGGTAGTGGTACGCCATCAGTAGGTCGCGTGGTGAATCCACAGGTAGGACTATGTCGCCTGCGACGGCACGGCGTGCCTGGACCCATCCTTCTTTGCTAAGTTGGATGACGTGGCCGTTGTTTTCCCCTTCGGGTGGGGGGGATTGGCTTCTTCTGTTCCCGCCGTTTCCGTCCTGCGGATTGGGGTTCGTGTTGGGCGGCGGGTTAGGCGTTTGTTGATCCTAGATGACCGCGGCGCATAGGTAGCGCTCGTAGATCGGTTTGCTGCTGCCGCAGCTTTCAGATCCGGAACCGTAGGTCCCTTCATTCGAAGGTGGATCGCACAGATCGGAGTTGCAGCTGCTGCTGCTGTAGAACTCATCTGTCGATGGTGACGTGCGTAGCACGGGGTGTGGAGCCCACGGGGCGGGCCTGATTGATGGCATGGGCACCCGCTCAGGAAGGCGGAGGGTGCCAGTTTGTCCCACCTGGAAGCAGAAGCTACCTAACAAAATTTCGAGTCCGTCGCCTACGGGGTGAAGTCGAAAGTCCCGAAGAGAAGGTGATTCTCCGTCGCCGCGGAGTTGTAGATCAGTCGGGTCGGAACCGTCACGATCGCACAATCAGCAGCCCCGATTCCCACAGACGGCGCCAATTGACGAGGTTTAATCTCGTCAATGCCCATTGTTATGGACTTGGGTTTTGGAGAAGATGGGGATGCTGGAGATCGTGGCACGGTTAACAGACAAGAAACCAGGGGACACGAGATTTACCCAGGTTCAGGCCCCCGGAGGGAAAACCCTACTCCTGCTTGTCTGCTCTTGATTACGGCGGAACCGAAGGTTACAGGGTGCGCAGATTCGATCTGGCGTGGAGGTGTGTGCGAAAGTATGAGTCGAGAGATCTAGGACGTACCCTCCTGGCCTTTATATAGACTTAGGCAGGTCCCGGGCATAGTCCTAGTCGGTTACAAGTTCTAGGGTTTTACCCCTTTGAATTTCCTATCTATGCTAGTCTTGCTCTCCAAGGATCCGAAGGCGTCATGGGCCTTGGCCACCCGAAAATCGTCGTGGGCCAGCGTATATCTGTTGTGGGCCTTCCTTGGGCTGGACCAGGTATGCTGAAGTCACGTACCCATAGGGTATAACCATGTCACCGACGGTCACCCTCGGCGTCCCGCAGCCCTCGGCGTAGGTGTAGGACGCGTGACAGATACCGGCCACGGCGGACGGCGCACTAATGGTGTCGGCCAGTACGCCGAGGGCCTCCCTCGGCATAGCGTCCACCCCAGTACGCCGACGGTCACCCTCGTTGCCCGTGTACTTCGGCACTGCCTAGAACGACTTGGGGAACTACAGCACGATGGTGAAGGCTCGTCACCCCCATGTGGATGACTCCATTCACGCGGAGATCAACGAGGAGTCGTTGGTCCTGTCGGGGCACGGATTGCAGCATGGGCGCCTCAAGATTCTGAATAAGAAGGTCAAGCCTACCCTCAGCACGAGCTTCATCCGTCTCAAGGCTACCCACCCCACCGACGGCCCCCTTATCCCGCCTCGTGGCCAGCCTCGTCGATCCACCTCCATCTCTGATGTAAGTTTTACTCATTTTCATCATCTTTATGACTTTTGTTCCTGCATGGCTAACCGCTGACGAGATTCCTTGTATTTGAAATTGTAGCCTGAGTTCGACGCGGCTACGATGCCGCTCATGATGAATATCAGGTGGCTTTTCGGCAGTATCAGGAGGCGAATGCGACCTACATGCAATACGTAATTGTAAGTCTGAACCTTTATTTTGCAAAAGATACAAGTCCCACTTCTCCTAGTTTGTTGTATTATGGTCTTACATCTAAACTATCTTGCAGGCCATGTTGGTGAATATTCAAACTAGACAGAATACAGATTTAGGGCCCGTGCCTCCCATGCCGAGGTCGGCGCCATGCATGCCATCGAGGGACAGCCTCGCTAGGACATACTACTCATCGACACCGGTAAGTTCTTTGCTAACCCATTGGTTATCACTTTACTTTGCCTCGCAAGTTGCTAACATGTAGGGAACGGGAGCTTCTGGGAACCAGCACTTTGGCCACGCCTCGCCGGATGGCCGTCAGATCACACCGCTTCATGACAATGGTCCTTCTCCTGGCCATTCTGCCGGTGGTTCTCCCGAGCTTCACACTTCTCCTACTCCCTCGCCAGGTGGCTTGATGACCCACATGTATAGGGATCGCAACAGTCTTCGCGGGTAGTATTACCCAATTTATTGATTCGACACAAGGGGAGCCAAAGAATACTTGCAAGCCTTAACAACTGAGTTATCGGTTCAGTTGCACCTGGAAATAGTTCTTGCTCACAGAAGTTTATCAGTAGTAACAGTTTGGTAGTAGCAACAGCAATAGTGAAACATGAGCAATAGTAACAGTAACAGTAGGATTCGAGTGCGGTAGGCATAGGGATGGATGGACGGGCGTTGCATGGACGAGTCTAAACATGTAACTTCAAAGATCTAGGGCATTGCAGATAAATAATAACAAACATCCAAGTACTAAACAATCCTAGGCATGTGCTCTAAATATAGTCATACGTGCTCGCAATGAGAACTTGCACAACATCTTCTGTCCAGCCAGTCCGTGGCAGCGGGGCCTCTAGGGAACTACTGGCAATTAAGGTGCTCCTTTTAATAAAGCACCGGAGCAAAGCATTAACACTCCATGAACACATGTGATCCTCACACCACAGCCATCCCCTCCGGTTGTCCCAATTATTGTCACTTTGGGGCCTTTGGATCCAGACAATGATATGTGTACACAACTTGCAGATAAGATCACAAACAATACTATCATAATGATTCAATAATAAGTTTAGATCTGAGATCATGGCACTCGGGCCCTAGTGACAAGCATTAAGCATAACAAGTTGCAACAAAGTCAAATAGCACAAGAGAAATTAGGCACTATGCCCTAACAATCATATTCGATTACATGATAGAACTCATCCAATCCCTACCATCCCCAAGCCTACAACGGGGGATTACTCACTCATGGATGAGGGAAACATATAGACGCGGAGGTAGGCCGAGGAGCTGCCTGGGGTGGCCAGACCTCCCTAGGCGCGGGGCCAGGTGGGCCCGCGCTTGGGGTGGGTCTGCCCCCCCAGGCCTCCTCTCTGTCTCCCCTTCTGGCTCCGTGGATCTTCTCGTGAGAAATAGTTTTTGGCATATTTTCCGGGATTTTTCCTGATAGTTCATTTTCTGCACAAAAACAAGACACCAAGGTAATTCTGCTGAAAATAACGTCAGTCCGTGTTAGTTGTATCCAAATCACACAAGTTTAGAGAATAAACAATAGCAAAGTGTTCGAGAAAGTAGATACGTTTTGGACGTATCAACCCCCCCCCCCAAGCTTAGCTTATTGCTTGTCCTCAAGCAATTCAGTTGAAACTGAGTGCGATAAAAGAACTTTCACGAACACTTTGCTTCATATGATGTAAATATTCTCAGCACGGGAGTAGATGCTTAGACAATTCATAATAAAGAGTATGCAACTAAGTCTACTCAATAGTCATTGCAAGCTATGAAGAGAAACCAACTCAATAATAATAAGTAGCATGAAACATAAGCATAAGCAGCATTGCAATGCTCATAATAAGGTATGATAGAGTGATATCTCACTTGCCTTTGTTTGAAGAGCACAATATAAATGTCCAGGCACCTCTGAAGTTCACATGAAGACTAGAGATAAAGATATCAGAGAAACAAGCATCAAAGTCATGGCATAATTAACCAAGTTTTGGAACAAACACAAAAATGACAACTATGCTCTGAAGAAGGTGCTCATAGAATAAGTGGTGACTCAACAAGGTTGTGAAAATGGTTTTTTGAAGGTTTGAAAGGCTTCCAAATGCTGAAAGGAAGGTACTCATTAGCTTTGAGCTCTCATTGCCCCTATCATAAGCATCTTTATGTGGTTAAGGTGAAAGTGAGGTTCACTCTGAATTATATGCTTGACAGAACATAGACTGGAAATCCCAAGTCCCTTGAGTGCGAGGGCCACTCTGCATACTACTCAATTTTGGGTCCAGGCAAGTTCTTTTCACTGTAAGTATTTGCATATCATCGAGAACCGCCAACGGGGTACCCCTTGCATATGGTACAGGAGCTTTCCCATAACCAAAATGACAAGGCAAGCATAAAATAAACATTTCAGCAATCTTTTTATTTACTATATGCATAGTTTTTTTATTAAGGATGCTTCATAGATGACTCATTATGGTGATGCTGCAAGTTTCCACCATGATTAGGCATGGCTTAGGCTAGCGGCTCATGCGTTTCTCTAACACAAAATACAAACTCCATGGACTCACAAGTCCCCCTTTCATTTCTCATCGTTGACATCAGCAAACAAAAGAGCAAGGTATCAACTAGATATAAATATATCTAAAAGGTGTTGAAAATGTTCCCCGTGACAACACGGTTTTGCTGACTCCCAACATATAATTTGCAAGCATATAACTTTCATGGACTAGTCACAATGGTTCAGGATTATTAAGTGCACAGAATAAAGTGTGCCATCAAGTTCGTGAGAGCTTTACTAAGTAACTTTCTCAAAACAGACAAACATTTTATTTTGGAAGAAAACACAGCATATAGAATATGCACTGAAATAGCAAATGATGCTAATAGGTAGGTATGGTGGACATAGCCCGCAATATTAGTTTTGGGGACTTGGAAGCACATGTAGGATACGTACTCAGTGCAAGTGAAGGCTAGCAATAGAGAGGGAGCGACAAACAAGAGAGCAATGGCTGACATAATCATGCTTGCAACAAAACAGGACTAACTATGGCATGAAAGTGATACAAGAACTCTGAGGCAAAATAAATCATCGAGGCTTACTGACTATTGATTAGTCATATGCATGCGTGAGCATGTGCCAAGTCAATTCACATGAACAGTCAGAGGAGGATACTACAATATCATATCAAAGTATGAATAAAACAATTCAAGCAAACATTCGTATGACATGCTTCAAACTATTAGCAAGTTGGAGCTAATCATAGACAAGCAAGAACTACTAA
The DNA here is from genome assembly GCA_916181665.1 of Avena sativa. Taxonomy (NCBI): domain Eukaryota; kingdom Viridiplantae; phylum Streptophyta; class Magnoliopsida; order Poales; family Poaceae; genus Avena; species Avena sativa. The sequence goes on from OV702283.1 coordinate 426,690,040, forward strand.
GCATCCATAATGACATACACAAACAGGCTAAGCATGCTCACAATGATGAGTATATGTACAAAAATGAAACAAATAGAGTTTGTTACCAGCCTCTTATCATACCTCGAGTTGTCTTAATCTTCATTATCGCCCTTCACTTGTGTGACTTGAATAATTAACATGAAACCAAAATCCACTGAGGACGGCTGAACCCTGCAAAGAACTCACAAAATCAAAGAAGAACAACAAATATTTTTGGTGTTTTCGATTTTTTAGAAACAAGCAAACAAAGAAAAACCAAACAAAAACAAAGCAAACCAAACAAAGCAAAATCTTTTTGGATTTTTCTTTTAAGGAAAACCAAAGTAAGGAAACAAAGAAATAAACCAAGAGAAACAACGAAAATATTTTTGGTATTTTTATGTTTTTGAGAAAGAAGCAACAAGAACCAAAAAGAAAACGAAAACAATGGATATACAAAGAACCGACCGAACATGATATATATATATATATATATATATATATATATATATGAGTGTGATGTCGGTGTACCTCCCCCCAAGCTTAGGCTTTTGGCCTAAGTGGGGCTCAATCCCATGGTGTCAAAGCAGATGTGTCTTCGTAGTGTGTCGAGGAAGCTCCCTCGTCCGGATACGAGCTCGAGGCCTCCCCTGTGTAATACGTAGGGTCATATGAGGGCGCTTCCCCCTGATAGTGCCCGTGGAAGTTGAGAGAACGCAGGTTGTCATCCATCTCTGCCTTCGAGGGTGACCAAGGTCTCTGAGAAATACTGAACAAAGTGGTTTTGGGTAGAGGGATCTCTCTCTCTTCCCCGTCAGTAAACAACATTCTATAAACCAAGTTCTCAAGAGTAGAGATAGAGGTGACAAAGTGGTGCGCCTTCATGGCAACAAGATCAAGCCTCAGAGGAGCCAAAACTGTATCATGTGGATCAACAACAATGTCCAAGGTAGCAGCAATACGAGTAGCAATAATTCCCCCATAAATGGGTCCCTTAGCAGCTAAACGACGAGCAATGAGGGAACCAAGATTATGCTTATCCTCACCATAGAGCGCAGCAGCTAAGAAGGCCAATTGATAGTTGGATATATTACTAGTGTTCTCCCTACCAAGAACACTGGTGGTAAGATAGTAGGCAAAATACATGATGGATCGAAGTTGGATGTTTTTTATCTTCCCTCGCTGATCTCTACGGTCATCATCATTGGTTATTCCTCGGTAAAGCTCTAACAAATCAGCGGGTAGAGCTGTAATATTCTTTGATGATCCATTTGTACCCAGTCCCAAGGCTTTGCAAAATTGCTTCAAAGTCATAGAATGAGCCCTGCCATAGATTTTAAAAGACACAGTAGGCTTGAACAAACTATTAGTAAAGGAGAAATTCTCCACAAATGTTTCAGTAAGCAAAGCATATTGTGCACTCTCATCCTGCATGAAACTTGTTAAACCATCCCTCTCAATCAAAGCCATGAAATCATTAAGAATCCCAGCAGCTCGCAAGAAAATTTGACAAGGAAAGGTGGAGGGGTGCGCATCCCCTTCATCTCCCTCGTCACCAAACCGCGGAGTGATGAGATCCTCATTGTATGAGGGTCTAGAACTGGTAGATGACCTTGTAAGTCTTGCCCTTCTAGGTGCATCACTCTTAAAAATGTCACCAATGGTGTGGTGGTCCATGACTTCCCTATTCTTGATGCCTTCAATATTTTCAATAGAATTCAGGCAATAGCTTCTAACAACCTTTTTGGGGAAATAGATAGTGTGCTCTTTGTCATTAATATTGAATGTTACTTTTCCTTGATTGCAATTGATAATAGCACCTATAGTATTAAGAAAAGGTCTCCCAAGAATAATAGACATATTATCATCTTCAGGCATTTCAAGCACAACAAAATCAGTTAAAACCATGCAATTGTGAGCAGAAACATCCTCACAAATACCAACAGGAATAGTAGTTGACTTATCAGCCTTTTGCAAAGATATATCAGTTGGTATCAACTTTTCTAGCTGGAGTCTCTTATAGAGAGAAAAAGGCATAACACTAACTCCAGCTCCCAAATCACATAAAGCAGTTCTAGCATAATTATTCTTAATAGAGCAAGGAATAGTTGGTATACCTGGATCACCAAGTTTCTTTGGAACCTTACCATTGAAGGAATAATTAGCAAGTAGAGTAGAAATCTCTTCATTAGGAATCTTACTTTTATTAGAGACAATATCCTTCATATACTTTGAATAAGGAGGCAATTTAATAGAATCAGTCAAAGGAATTTGCAAGAATAAAGGCTTCATCCCACTCACAAAACTTGTTGTAGTGTTCTTCCTCCTTTGACTTGTGTTTCTTACCTAGAAAAGGCATAGGTTTCTGCACCCAAGGTTCTCTTTCTTTACCATGTTTATTAGCAATAAAATCTTCCTTAGTGTATCTAGTGTTCTTAGTGTGCTTCTCAGGTTCTTCCTCACCTTCCTCCTTATCGGGAGACTCATTTTTATCATTACTACTCTCAGTTTCAGCATCAGAGACGGATATACTATTAGGATCTGCAGCAGGTTCAAGTGGTTCCTCAACTCTCTTATGTTTCTTTTTCTTCCTCTTACGAGGACTACCACTATCCTCACCTTGTTGAGAATCCTGCTCTATTCTTTTAGGATGTCCTTCAGGATATAAAGGATCTTGAGTAGCTATACCACTCCTAGTTCTAATTCCATAAGTATGTTTATCTCCTGAAGCATTAACTAACATATCCTTTTGTACCTTAGCAAGTTGATCAAGTTGAGTTTGGACCGTTTGAAAGTGTTTACAAAGCATTTTAATATCATTAGAAATTCTTTCCACAATATCTTTCAACTCATGGATAGCTCTAGAGTTTTCCAATAAATGATTCTGAACTTGTTTATTAAAATGACCTTGTTTAACAATAAAAATGTCAAGTTCCTCCAAACATTGATCAGGAGGCTTACCATAAGGAATATCACCTTCATCAAAGTGTTGGATAGAGTGTACCTCAATAGTAGATGAGTGGGGAATTGGCATACATAATTCTTCTATAGGAGGTAGATTCTTCACATCTTCAGCTCTGATACCTTTCTCCTTTAGACACTTCTTAGCTTCCTGAAGGGAATATGCCCTAAGAGGCAATAATAAAGTGTTTATTATGTGTACTCCAAGTATATGATAGATGTTTATTTTGCATGCTATAATTGTATTAATACGGAAACATTAATACATGTGTGTTTAATAAACAAACAGAAAGTTCCTAGTTATGCCTCTCTCATAAACTAGCTTGTTGATTAACAAGATGATTAAGGTTTCCTGATCATGGGCATTGGATGTTGTTAATAACGGGATCACAACATTAGTGTAATGGTGTGATGAACATTCATCCGAAGTATAGCATTACGATCAAAGTCATTGAGTTTATATTGCTATAACAACTTACGAAGTGATCCTAATCCTTAGACCATGAGATCATGTCAATCACTAACACCGGAAGAGTTTCTTGATAACATCAAACATCACACCATAACAGGGTGATTATAAAGATGGATAGAACTAATAAAGTGTTATGTTGAGGCTCATGGATCGAGAGTGGAATTTGTTCATCCCGATGACGGATAGATATACTCTAGGCCCTCTCGGTTATATCACATTGATTAGCTTGCAAGCAAGTGATTTGATCACTAGAATGTTATATCACGGGAACGAGAAAAGAGTGCATGTCAGTAATGAGATCAAACTAGGTATGGAGATACCGATGATCGAATCTCATACATGTAATATATCATGAAACAAACGGATTAAGATACTAGCGTAAAAAAGTTTCGACGATCACAAGAAAGTCATCGTTGAATGTGTGGGAGTCAGTATGGGTCTCCAGATCCCGCTTCTGATTATTGATCCGAGAGGGGTCTCGATCATGTCCGCATTATTCACGAACCGTAGGGTGACACACTTAAGAGTCACCGACATCCAATTGGAGCAAAAGTTTCATGCCGAAAGAATGAACAAGCGCAGGAATTTATTTCACTAGTTACCGAAACAGGTTTTCGGGTGAAATTGCATAAAGTGGTTATGCATGTGAAATAGAATTCTAGCAAGGGGTTATTTGTGAATGTTTGTCAATAAAGTAATTGACAAAATTCTGAATAAAATAAAAGAGTTTTATTTAATGAGAGTTTGCATTAAATTTGGTGAAAATTTAATGGGAATTTGAGTGGGTTTTTGAGTGGAGAAAATTGAAGAGCCATTTTGTGAGTGGAGTGTCCACCCACATGAATAAGGGAGAGGTGGGGGCACCCTCCATGGCCGGCGGCCATGTCCCCTTGGGCTGCCCCCCCTCCCCTATATAAGGAGCCCCTCCTCTCACTTCTCACTCACACCTCCTCGTGAAGGATCTCTCTCCCCCTCTAGAATTTATCCCCCATGGTCTCAGACTAGAGAGGTACATGTTCCCGGTGGCTATTCGACAAGAAATAGTTGTGCTTCCGCTGCATCGCTGGAGCGAGGAGGAGGAGGTTGCTTGGTGCCTCAAACGTGTGTGCGAGCACGGATGCGCTGCTGATTTGCGGCGCTAGGACTTCCTCTCGATCTTGAGATCGGCAAGAGATCGTCTACATCAACCACGAGTTGAACTCGTTAAGCTTTGTCGGTCTTCAAGGGTATGTTCTCTACGGATATACATCTGCCCGTTGTTTGTATCTAATAGATAGATCTTGGTACATAGTTCACATCGTAGGAAATTTTTTGTTTTCTATGCTGCGAACCCTACAGTGGTATCAGAGCCGGATCTATGCGTAGATTCTTTACACGGGTAGTACACATATGAGTATTTTAGGCGATGATTATCATGTTGTTGCTCCTTAGTTGTAATTTTGGATATTGGTGGCATAGTGGGATGAAGCGGCCCGGACAAACTTTACTTGTCCTCGCACATGAGACCTGTTCCACGCTTGACATGCAACTAGTTTGCATAAGTGGCTAGCGGGTGTCTGTCTCTCCTACTATAGTCAATATCTATTTTGCAACGAGTTGTCAACAATTTGGTTATCCTCGTTGTGGTTCATGTTCGTAGGTAAGAACGGTTCTATCTCGAAAGCCCTAAGCCACGTAAAACTTGCAATGGATAAATTAGAGGCGTCTAGTTTAGATTGTTGTTGGGCTAGTGTTATGATATGGTGATGTTGTAAGTAGAAGTATGAGATGATACTCTTACAACATACATAACGTGTAATCTCCATAGACCTTGGACTTACACATATAGGTATGATAGTGATCATACCACGATGCACATGATAGAGATCATATGCGGGAACCATATCATTTCACTAATAAACATGTGATGTTTGATAGCATCTTATATTGCTTGTTTAGCGCTTTGTTAGCATAATAAGATGATCCCTCATTTAAATATCAAGATAAGAATGTGTTCTTCCTTTGGTATGCACCGATTATGTTTTCGTCGCTCCAAGACATCACGTGATGATCGGGTGTTCTTGGATCCACGACCATATTTCGGGTGTAAAACAGTTACACACGCGAATACTAGGTTCTAACTTGGCGAGCCTAGCATGTACAGACATGGCCTCGGAACACGGACTGAAAGGTTAAGCATGAGTCATATTAGTAGATATGATGCCCATTTGATGCTCGCCTTTGAAGCTATACCGACTCATGTGATGATCGGACTTGGTATAGTGGATTTGGTTCATGTAATCACCAAAAAGGCACGAGGGATGTCGTTTTTGAGTGGGAGTTCATTCGTAATATGGATTAGTTGAACTCAATCTATCATACACTTAGTCTAAACTTTACAAATTCTGTTGTAGATGGCACCACCTGCTTTTAATTTCAATGTGTTCATTGAGAAAGAGAAACTTGCAACGAACGGTAGCACCTTTACCGAATGGGCCATGAATTTGAGGATTCTCCTCTCTGCTGCACAAAAGAAATACGTGCTAGAAGCGCCACTAGGCCCCCACCTTTTGAGGATGCCCCTGACGAGGAGAAGAATGTCTATCAGACTCGTCAGGAGGACCACAACTTAGTTCATTGCGGCATATTGTATGGGCTAGAGCCGGAATTTCGAAAGCGTTTCGAAAACGGCAATGCTTTTGATACAATGGGTGAGTTGAAAATGATTTTCGACACACATGCTGCTGTATAGAGCTACAACGCTTCAGAAAAGTTCTTTAGCTGCATGATGGAAGAGCACAGCTCCGTTAGTGAGCATGTACTCAAGATGTCGGGTTACGCCGATAAGCTTGTGTCCTTGGGAATAACGATTCCCATTGACTTAGGCATCCATCGTGTTCTGCAGTCTCTGCCACCTAGCGATAAGAGCTTTGTGATGAACTATAATATGCAAGGCATGAAGAAGTCTCTCCCCGAGCTTCTGTCAATGCTTAAAACTGCAGAAGTGGAGATAAAAAAGGAACATCAAGTGTTGATGATCAATAGGAACACTGGTTTCAATAAAGACAAGAAGGGAAAATGGAAGGGAAGTAAGGGAGGCAAGCCGGTTGCCGTGCCTGAAAAGAAACCCCGAGTTGGACCTAAGTCTGATACCGAGTGCTACTATTGTAAGGGGACTGGCCACTGGAAGCACAACTGCCCCAAGTATTTGGCAGACAAGAAGGCCGGCAAGGCAAATAATATATATGATATACATGTTATTGATGTGTACTTGACTAGTGCTCGCAGTAGCACATGGGTATTTGATACCGGTTCAGTTGCTAATATTTGTAACTCGAATCAGGGGCTACGGAACAAGCGACCGCTAGCAAGGGGTGAGGTCAAGATGCGTGTCGGGAATGGATCAAGCGTTGATGTGATCGCCGTCGGAACACTTCCTCTCCATTTGCCATCGGGATTAGTTATAAACTTGAATAATTGTTATCTGGTGCCTGCACTGAGCATGAACATTGTATCTGGATCGTGTTTTATGCGAAGTGGTTATTCATTTAAATCCGAGAACAATGGTTGTTCTATTTATATGAATGAAATCTTTTATGGTCATGCACCGATGATGAATGGTTTATTTCTATTAGATCTCGATGACAATGTTACACATATTCATAATGTTGATGCTAAAAGGATTAAACTTAATGATGATATATCCGCATATATGTGGCACTGCCGTCTAGGTCATATTGGCGTTAAACGCATGAAGAAGATCCATTCAGATGGACTTTTGGAATCACTTGATTTTGAATCATTTGATACATGTGAGCCATGCCTTATGGGCAAGATGACTAGAACGTCGTTTTCCGGTTCAATGGAACGGGCGACAGATTTATTGGAAATCATACATTCTGATGTATGTGGTCCAATGAGTGTGTCGGCGCGAGGTGGATATCGTTATTTTGTTACTTTCACGGATGATTTGAGTAGGTACGGTTATATCTACTTGATGAAACACAAGTCTAAAACCATTGAAAAGTTCAAGGAATTTCAGAATGAAGTGGAAAATCATCGTAATAGAAAGATCAAATTTCTACGGTCCGACCGTGGAGGTGAGTATCTAAGTTGCGAGTTTAGCACTCACATGAAAGAGTGTGGAATTGTTTCACAACTCACGCCTGCCGGAACACCACAGCGAAATGGTGTGTCAGAACGTCGTAATCATACTTTATTAGATATGGTTCGATCTATGATGTCTCTGACGGACTTGCCGTTGTCACTTTGGGGTTATGCACTAGAAACTGCTGCATTCACTTTAAATCGGGCACCATCTAAATCCGTTGAAAAGACACCATATGAATTGTGGTTTGGAAACAAACCTAAGCTATCATTTCTTAAAGTTTGGGGATGCGATGTTTATGTGAATAAACTTCAACCGGATAAACTCGAACCCAAAGCAGAAAAATGCGTCTTCATAGGATACCCTAAGGAAACTATTGGGTATTCCTTCTATCACAGATCTGAGGGCAAGGTTTTTGTTGCCAAGAATGGATCCTTTCTAGAGAAAGAGTTTCTCGCGAAAGGTGTGAGTAGTCGGAAGGTAGAACTCGAAGAGGTTATTGAACCTTATCTTCAAAGTATGGCAAGTAGCGCAGCGCCGGAAGTTGTTCCGGAGTTGGCTTCACCTGTTGAAGAATGAACTAATGATAATGATCATGAAACTCCGAAAGAGAGTACTACCGAACCTCACAGGTCTAGCAGGACGCGTGCAGCTCCCGAGCTGTATGGAAATCCTGTCATGAATTTCATGGTTGATGAAAATGATGACCCTGCGACGTATGAAGAAGCGATGATGAGCCCGGATTCCAACAAATGGTTAGAAGCCATGAAATCCGAGATGGAATCCATGTACGAAAATCAAGTTTGGAACTTGGTGGAATTACCTCACGACCGAAAGGCCATGGAGAACAAATGGATTTTCAAAAGAAAAACTGATGCTGATGGTAATGTGACCGTCTATAAAGCTCGACTTGTCACAAAGGGGTTTCGACAAATTCAAGGAGTTGACTACGATGAGACATTCTCTCCCGTAGAGATGCTAAAGTCAGTTAGTATTATGTTAGCAATTGCTGCATATTTCGATTATGAAATATGGCAGATGGATGTCAAAACCGCATTTCTCAATGGTAATATTGAAGAAGAGTTGTATATGATACAACCAAAGGGTTTTGTCGATCCTAAGGATGCTAACAAGGTGTGCAAGCTTCAGCTATCCATCTATGGATTGAAGCAAGCATCACGAAGTTAGAATATCCGATTTGATGAGGTGATCAAAGAGTTTGGATTTGTCCAAACTTATGGAGAAGCTTGTATTTACAAGAAAGTGAGTGGGAGCAATGTGGCATTTCTGATATTATATGTGGATGACATATTATTGATCGGAAATGATATAGATCTTTTAAACAGTGTTAAAAGTTATCTAAACAGCAAATTTTCAATGAAGGACCTAGGTGAAGCGTCATACATATTAGGCATAAAGATCTATAGAGATAGATCTAGACGCCTAATAGGGCTATCGCAAAGTACATACCTTGATAAGATTTTAAAGAAGTTTAAAATGGACGGAAGTAAGAAGGGGTTCTTACCTATGTTGCAAGGCAAGACATTGAGTAAGACTCAAAGTCCGGCTTCGGCGGAAGAAAGAGAGATAATGGACAAGGTCCCCTATGCTTCAGCCATAGGCTCTATAATGTATGCCATGCTATGTACAAGAACGGATGTGGCACATGCTATTAGTTTGACTAGTAGGTACCAATCGGATCCAGGTTCGGAACACTGGATAGCGGTCAAGAATATCCTTAAGTACTTACGAAGAACTAAGGATATGTTTCTTGTATACGGAGGTGAAGAAGAGCTCGTCGCTAAGTGTTATGTTGACGCTAGCTTTGACACCGATCCGGATGACTCTAAGTCTCAATCCGGATACATATTTCTCATGAATGGCAGAGCGGTTAGTTGGAGGAGCTCCAAACAACCTATGGTGGCGGGATCAACAACGGAGGCCGAATATGTTGCTGCTTCAGAAGCGGCTCAGGAAGCAGTTTGGATGAAGGAGTTCATATCCGAACTAGTAGTGGTTGCAAACGCATTGGACCCAATGGTGATCTATTGTGACAACAATGGTGCCATTGCCAATGCCAAAGAGCCAAGGTCTCACAAGCATTCCAAGCATATTAAGTGCCGGTTTCACTCCATCTGCGAGCATGTCAAGGATGGAGATATAAAGATTTGTGAAGTACATACGGATCTCAATGTAGCAGATCCGTTGACTAAAACTCTCCCTAGAGCAAAACATGATCAACACCAGAACTCGATGGGTGTTAGATTTATCACTATATAACTAGATTATTGTCTCTAGTGCAAGTGGGAGACTGAAGGGAATATGCCCTGAGAGGCAATAATAAAGTGTTTATTATGTGTATTCCAAGTATATGATAGATTTTTATTTTGCATGCTATAATTGTATTAATACGGAAACATTAATACATGTGTGTTTAATAAACAAACAGAAAGTTCCTAGTTATGCCTCTCTCATAAACTAGCTCGTTGATTAACAAGATGATTAAGGTTTCCTGATCATGGACATTGGATGTTGTTAATAACGGGATCACAACATTAGTGTAATGGTGTGATGAACATTCATCCGAAGTATAGCATTACGATCAAAGTCATTGAGTTTATATTGCTATAACAACTTACGAAGTGATCCTAATCCTTAGACCATGAGATCTTGTCAATCACTAGCACCGAAAGAGTTTCTTGATAACATCAAACGTCACACCGTAACAGGGTGATTATAAAGATGGATTCAGAACTAATAAAGTGTTATGTTGAGGATCATGGATCGAGAGTGGAATTTGTTCATCCCGATGACGGATAGATATACTCTGGGCCTTCTCGGTGATATCACATTGATTAGCTTGCAAGCAAGTGATTTGATCACTAGAATGTTATATCACGGGAACGAGAAAAGAGTGCATGTCAGTAACGAGATCAAACTAGGTATGGAAATACCGATGATCGAATCTCGGACATGTAATATATCGTGAAACAAAGGGATTAAGATACTAGCGTAAAAAGGTTCCGACGATCACAAGAAAGTCATCGTTGAATGTGTGGGAGTCAGTATGGGTCTCCAGATCCCGCTTCTGATTATTGATCCGAGAGGGGTCTCGATCATGTCCGCATTATTCACGAACCGTAGGGTGACACACTTAAGAGACACCGACATTCAATTGGAGCAAAAGTTTCATGCCGAAAGAATGAACAAGCGTAGGAATTTATTTCACTAGATACCGAAACAGGTTTTCGGGTGAAATTGCATAAAGTGGTTATGCATGTGAAATAGAATTCTAGCAAGGGGTTATTTGTGAATGTCTGTCATTAAAGTAATTGACAAAATTCTGAATAAAATAAAAGAGTTTTATTTAATGAGAGTTTGCATTAAATTTGGTGGAAACTTAATGGGAATTTGAGTGGGTTTTTTAGTGGAGAAAATTGAAGGGCCATTTTGTGAGTGGAGTGTCCACCCACATCAATGAGGGAGAGGTGGGGGCACCCTCCATGGCCGGCGGCCATGCCCCCTTGGGCTGCCCCCTCCCCTATATAAGGAGCCCCTCCTCTCACTTCTCACTCACACCTCCTCGTGAAGGATCTCTCTCCCCCTCTAGAATTTATCCCCCATGGTCTCGGACTAGAGAGATACATGTTCCCGGTGGCTATTCGGCAAGAAAGAGTTGTGCTTCCGCTGCATCGCTGGAGCGAGGAGGCGGAGGTTGCTCAGTGCCTCGAACGTGTGTGCGAGCACGGATGCGCTGCTGATTTGCGGCGCTAGGACTTCCTCTCGATCTTGAGATCGGCAAGAGATCATCTACATCAACCACGAGTTGAACTCGTTAAGCTTTGTCGGTCTTCAAGGGTATGTTCTCTACAGATATACATCCGCCCGTTGTTTGTATCTAATAGATAGATCTTGGTACATAGTTCACATCGTAGGAAATTTTTTGTTTTCTATGCTGCGAACCCTACACTTCCTTCATCACTTCATCATTTAATGCAATAACTCCCCTCTTCTTTGTTGTTGGTGTTGGAACTGGTTCAGGAATAAGTGGTTCAGGAGTAATAGGCTCAGGTGTATTCAGCTCAGTTGAAGTCCAATCATCATTATTCTTGCTTATCTTAGCCATTAATTCTTCAGCATCTGTAGGAGTCCTTTTCCTGAAAACACAATCAGCAAAGCTATCTAGGTAGGTCCTAGATCATCAGTTAGTCCATTATAATAAAGATCAAGAAGCTCATATTTAGGTAATGGACATCCAGGATGTGCATGAATCAAGGCACAAAATCTTTTCCATGACTCAGGCAATTTCTCTTCTTCTCCCTGTTTAAAATCAAAAAGTCTCTGCAAAGCAGCATGTCTAGCACTGGGAGGAAAATATTTATGGAAGAAAGAAGCATTCTTCAAGCAATCAGGGCTATCAATGGAACCAGGAGGTAATCTATTAAACCAAGCCCTAGCTTCTCCTTTTAGTGAAGAAGGGAAGATCTTAGCAACAAAGTACTTGCGCATCTTAAAACCATCAGAGAAAAAGCACTCATAGTAGAAAGCTCATTCATATGAGCCACATCAGTCGCATTTTCAGTAGCACAAAAAGGTTCTTTCTCAACAATATCAAAATATACAAATCAAGAGAGAAATCATAATATTTATCCTTAATATCTATGGGAGAAGTGGCAAACTTAGGATCATAGGACAACTTAGGCATAATAGTTCTAGCAAGGAGACTCTTCATAGCACTAGTACCATGTGTGTTTCGGCACTCTTCAACAAATTCATCAGTGAGCTCAATGTAACCATCATTAATATCATAACTCTCACTAGACTCAGGTGAGCTAACAGGTGTAACAGTGTATTCACTAGGAGTTTCGGTATTTCCTAGGCTAGCCATAGTAGCATCTAGAAAAGGACCTAATGAACTACTCGCATCAAGCATAGTAGAAGAAACATCATTTGCATCAAAAGCAGTTTCAGACTCAGCAGTAGTAGCAGTGTGTGTAGCATGTGTATGTGATGGTGGTGTGACAAGCTTACTTATAACAGACGGTGAATCAAGAGAAGCAGAGGTGTTTAGGACTGTACCTCTTCTTGTAGTGGATGGTAAAATAGGGAACTTTCCATCACGAGACTTCCCCATGATGAAAGGAGTAACAGTGAACAATAATAGTTCCAATTGAACTTACAAATAAATCTATGCTCCCCGACAACAGCGCCAGAAAATACTCTTGATGACCCACAAGTATAGGGGATCGCAACAGTCTTCGCGGGTAGTATTACCCAATTTATTGATTCGACACAAGGGGAGCCAAAGAATACTTGCAAGCCTTAACAACTGAGTTGTCAGTTCAGCTGCACCTGGAAATAGTTCTTGCTCACAGAAGTTTATCAGTAGCAACAGTTTGGTAGTAGCAACAGCAAATCAACATCAACAGTGAAACAGGAGCAATAGTAACAGTAACGGTAACAGTAGGATTCGAGTGCGGTAGGCATAGGGATGGATGGACGGGCGTTGCATGGACGAGTCTAAACATGTAACTTCAAAGATCTAGGGCATTGCAGATAAATAATAACAAGCATCCAAGTACTAAACAATCCTATGCATGTGCTCCAAATATAGTCATACGTGCTCGCAATGAGAACTTGCACAACTTCTTCTGTCCAGCCAGCCCGTGGCAGCGGGGCCTCTGGGGAACTACTGGCAATTAAGGTCCTCCTTTTAATAGAGCACCGGAGCAAAGCATTAACACTCCATGAACACATGTGATCCTCACACCATAGCCATCCTCTCCGGTTGTCCCAATTATTGTCACTTTGGGGCCTTTGGATCCGGACAATGATATGTGTACACAACTTGCAGATAAGATCACAAACAATACTATCATAATGATTCAATAATAAGTTCAGATCTGAGATCATGGCACTCAGGCCCTAGTGACAAGAATTAAGCACAACAAGTTGCAACAAACTCAAATAGCACAAGAGAAACTAGGCACTATGCCCTAACAATCATATTCGATTACATGATAGAACTCATCCAATCCCTACCATCCCCAAGCCTACAGCAGGGGATTACTCACTCATGGATGAGGGAAACATCGGTGGTTGATGGAGAGGTGATGGTGATGACGATGGCGATGATCCTCTCCAAATTCCCCATCCCGGCAGGGTGCTAGAACGGAGTTTCTGGATCCGAATCTTGGTTACTGGTGGTGGTGGCGGAGCGGAACTCTTTCTGGAAAACTATCGAACCCCTCTGAGTTTTTAGGTCAAAAGGCAACTTATAGGCGTGGAGGGAGGCTGAGGAGCTGCCTGGGGTGGCCAGACCTCCTCCAGGCGCGGGGTCAGGTAGGCCCGCGCCTAGGGTGGTTCTGGGCCCCCTAGGCCTCCTCTATGTCTCCCCTTCTGGCTCCGTGGATCTTCTGGTGAGAAATAGTTTTGGCATATTTTCCGGGATTTTTCCTGATAGTTCATTTTCTACACACAAAAACAAGACACCAAGGTAATTCTGCTAAAAACAGCGTCAGTCCATGTTAGTTATATCCAAATCATACAAGTTTAGAGAAGAAACAATAGCAAAATATTCGAGAAAGTAGATACGTTTTGGACGTATCATGGCTCTTCTGCTTCTCGATGACTGTCTACGCACAACCTGTTGGGAACCCCAAGAGCAAGGTGTGAAGCAGCAAGCAGCAAGTTTTTCCTTAGTTGAGACCGAGGTTATCGAACCAGAAAGAGGAAGGAAACGTCACACAGGTGTTGCAAGCAACGCGGAGACCTGCACAACACAAACTCAAGACTTTGCCCCAACGAACAGTGAGGTTGTCAAGCTCACCGGTTTGCTATAACAAAGGATTAAATGTATGGTGTGGAAGGTAATGGTTTGCAGCAAGTAAACAAGTAACACTGGAAGATGTATCAATGGTAAAGATTGGACCGGGGTCCATCGTTCACTATAGGTGCTCTCCTTAGATAAACAACATGGCATAAAGGGTAAACAAATTATAGCAGGAAAATTGACAGGAACTGAGCAAGGCATAACAATGCAATTACTAGTCAGAAATATCCTATGAGGTTGATTGGGCAATACAACAAGATACATAGACCGCCATCCAACTGCATCTATGACTAGAAGTCCACCTTCAGGTTATCATCCGAACCCCCTCCAGTATTAAGTTGCAAGCAATAGACAACTGCTTTAAGAAAAGTGTGTAAGATAAACAGTCCACATGTTCCATGGACAAGAGACCGTTGTTTTCTCCCTAGTAGCAACAGCAACTCTACAACCAAAGAGATTATTGTCACTTCCCTTGAAAACTAGAGGCATGAACTCACTATCGGGGGCTTCTTATAGGCGAAGGGGAGACCGAGGAGGCGGTTCTGGCCCCCTGGCTGGCCCCTCCGGCTCTCCTCTGGACTTCTTGTTCCCCACGGAAAGTAATTGACTTTGTCCTTTGTCCCATCCAATTCCGAGAATATTTCTTTACTAACTTTTTTGAAACAAAAAACAGCAGAAAACAGGCGTCTGGCACTGTTGCAACTTGTTAGTAGGTTAGTACCAGAAAACATGTAAAAATCACCTCAAAGTGTGGACAAGTAAAGCAAAGTAGATACTAAACAAGCATGGAGCATCAAAAATTATAGATACGTTTCCAACGTATCAACATCCCCAAGCTTAACTCTTGCTCGTCCTCGAGTAGGTAAGTGATAAACAGAATAATTTTGTAGGTGACATGCACCCTCACAATAAAGATCCAACCATTTGCAAGCATTGAAAGATGGGATCAAAGAACTCTAAACATGTGCATGAAAGATGGAGTTATAATAGTAGGACATAGTAACTATGCATGCAACATGATAAGCTACAAACAAAGATCATGAATAATATGCATTGAAAAAAGTTTGTTTGTTTCACATGCAGAAAACATAGCATAGTGGTAATCAGCTTGTCCCTCATAGAGTAGCAATTAGATGCATAGGACACCTGCAAAGTTCACAAGGGTGACTAGAAACAAATAGCACAATAGAAAGTAATATCACAATATGCATTAATTAATAAGCTTTGGAACACTGCACACAGAATGACAACTATGCTCTCTTAATGGTGCCTAAAGGTAGAAGGTGGAGACTCAATGGTGGTGGAAGAAAGGCCTTTTTTGGTAAAGGAAGCAGGGATTACAAGTTTCAAAAAGAGCTTCCAAAAATTATGGTACTTGTTAGATTTCAGTCCTCATTGCCCCTATCATAAGCATCTTGAAGTGGTTAAGGTTAAAGTGGCAAATCTGGAGTATATGCTTGACGTAGTATAAGTTGGCAATCTCAAGTCCCTTGAATACGAGGGCCACACCTCATGCATACTCAACTTCGGGTCCAGGTAAGTTCTTATCATTGTAAGTATTTGCATATCATTGAGAACCGCCAACGGGGTACCCCTTGCACATGGTACAGGAGCTTTCCCATAACCAAAATGACAAGGCAAGCAGACAGTGAGCATCTCAGCAATCTTTTTATTTACCATATGCATAGTTTTTTATTGAGGATGCTTCATAGATAGCTCATGATGGTGATGCTGCAAGTTTCCACCATGATTAGGCATGGCTTAGGCTAGCGGCCCGGGCGTTTCTCTAACACAAGATACAAACTCCATGGACTTACAAGTCCCCTCTTTATTTCACACCGGTGACATCCATAGACAAAAGAGCATGATATCAACTGAGTACAACAAGGTACAAGTGCAATGTTGAAAACGTTCCCCGTGACGGCACGGTTCTGCTAATTCCAACTTATAAGTGCAAGCATATACAATAAAGTTATCACAATGGTTCAAGTTCATTAGGGGCAAATAATAAAGTGTGCCATCAAGTTCGTGAGGGCTTTAATCACTAAGTTTTCACATAACAAAATTGTTTTTAATTGGAAGATAGTTGAAAACAAGAATATACTTGACATGGTGTAACACACCATGCATAGGAGTTTATAGTGGACACTTTGAAATACTTGGTTTCTTGGGAGTTGGAGGCATGAGTTCAACTTACTCATAAAAGTGGATGCTAGCAAAAGACTGGGAGCAACCAACTAAGAGAGCAATAATGGCCAAAATCATGCAGTGCAACAAAGCATACTAATCAAAGCAAAGAGTGGTACTACAAGTTAAGGACTAAATGATCATATAGGCTAATGGTGACTTGTAATAGTCATAACATGGTGTGAGCATGTGCCAAGTCAACCCAAGCAAAGCATCAAAGGATAATATCACAATACTATGCTTTTGCATGCTAAAACAACGCATAATTTCTTCAAGGCACACTAAGCAATCCCAATTGTTTGGAAAAAGACATGCTATAGCAATAATCACTAAGCATAATGCTAAAACAACACCTAGCATGTCATTCTAAAGTCTAAGTCACAGTCAATGCAAGCTCCTCTTGCACTTCAAGCAAGAACTTACTACTCATTTCCATCACCAAGCAAACTTATTTGCAAAACAACATGGAGAAAATGGGGGTACAAACTACTTTAGAAAACTAAAAAAACTAAGCAAAGCAAATGAAAACTAAGATGCTCCAAGAACAACACAACTGTGCATGAAACAATAAAAAATAAGTATCTAGACAGACCTGAGCTTTTTATTGATGAATAAGGGGATGCCTTGAGCATCCCCAAGCTTTGACGCTTGTACCTATTGGATATTTCTTGGAGTAACATCATGGTGGCATCCCCAAGCTTGAGATTTTGTCCATTCTTCATCTCATTGCATCATTCTCTCTCTACACCTAAAATTTTTTCTTCATACAAAACTTCACACAATCTTCATTAGTAACATTAGCTTATTCAAAAGATATTAGACCACTGGAAAAGCTTTGTAACAACAAGGATTTTCACTAAAAACACAAGCTATTGTAGCAACTCCTTCAAAAGGCTCAATTTACCTGAAGAGAACTCAAAAAGGAATCAACAAGAAGCAAATGCAAATAATGGCAGAAATCTGTCAAAATAGACCAGCAGGTAAAAACCGATTTTTTAGAACATCTTATGTTTCTCAAATAAAAAATTGTTGAACTAACGAAAGTTAGATAACATACTGGGGGTGAGCTCAATCTGAGTTACAGAGCCTCCTCACATAGTTTTTTGGTGGAGGACATAAATCTATTTCGGGACAACAACTCCCCAAATCTTACTTCCCTCTTATTAGAGGTTATTCTTGGCACAAAAAGCAAACAAAAAGGATAAGGAGAGGTTATTACTGAAGTAATAACTTCCAAGACTCAAGGAAACTCTTGGGTTATCTCCCAACAAGTACTTTTCTTTAACGCCTTTAAGTTAGGCACGGAAAGTTTGAGAAGATGCTCTCATAAGAATTATGAATTAAAGTCAAAGAGAGCATCAATAAGCAAATTCAAAACACATTTAAGTCTAACCCTCTTCCTATGCATAGGAATCTTGTACACAAATAAATTCATGAAGAACAAAATGACAGACATAGCAAGATAAGACAAGAGTAAATTCAAAACTTTCAGCACAAAGAGAGGTGTTTCAATACCATCAAAACTTCTACAACCATATTTTCCTCTCTCATAATAATTTTTAGTAGCCTCATAAATAAACTCAACAATATAACTATCACATAAAGCATGCTTTTGATGATCTACAAACTCATAATTTCTATCAAGCTCAAAAATAATGGGATTAAAACCTTCACAAGTTTTACCCAAAGTAGATATTTCAAAAGGATCTATGGGAACATAACATTCATCCTCCTTTGGTAAGCATGGGGGACAATCAAATAATGTAAGGGATAAAGAGTTATTCTCATGAGAAGGTAGACATGGGTAGTTCCATTCTTCCTCCTCTTGACCATCACTCTCCTCCTCTTTTTCATCTAATGAGCTTTCAGTTTCAGCAATTTCTTCTTCCATAGGCAACTGCAAGGCATTAATCTCTTCCATTTGTGGAAAACACTTATTAAAATATTCAAGAATATATCCATTGTCTTCCTTGTAATTATCAAAGCAAAATTTAAGTATCTCATAAACCTCATATTCATAAGGTGCATCATCAGTATTTTTAAGCAAACTAGCAAGTTCAAATGCACCCTTGAAAGCAATAAATTTCTCAGTTTGTTCCACATCATAAAAGTCATAATTTCCTTTAACATAAGAAGATATGGTAACATTATCATTATACTCACATTAAAAAGGCAGGTGTTTATACCTCCTACAGCAACAAGACTTATCAAAGCAATAAGTAATATTATAAGTAGAGCACACGTCTCTAGCAATAGTATTCAACTTATCAATTTGTTCTCACAAGTGTTTCCCTTTTTGTTACATACGGTGTTCCTTATAATAATACCTTTGTTCTTCCGTGAACCCACCTTGCCAATAAGAACTAGTTTCAAAGAAACCATCCATTGATAGAAAGCATGACCAAGCAAGTCAATAACAGACCAGCAACCAGAGTAGGAACTAATTTTTTTGTGTTTTTGAATAAAGCAAGCAAACCAAACTAGACTAATTTTTTTTGGGTTTTTGGAAAGAGGCAAACAAAACCAAGCAAAAGAAACAAAGAAAACTAAAAACAAAGTAAAGAGAAAGGAAGTGAAGGACTCCCCTTGTGAAGACGTCCTTGGCCTCCCCGGCAACGACACCAGAAAATCTTGACGACTGTCTACGCACAGCCTGTTGGGAACCCCAAGAGCAAGGTGTGAAGCAGCAAGCATCAAGTTTTTCCTCAGTTGAGACCGAGGTTATCGAACCAGAAGGAGGAAGGAAACGTCAAACAGGTGTTGCAAGCAACGCGGAGACCTGCACAACACAAACTCAAGACTTTGCCCTAACGAATAGTGAGGTTGTAAAGCTCACCGGTTTGCTGTAACAAAGGATTAAATGTATGATGTGAAAGGTAATGGTTTGCAGCAAGTAAACAAGTAACCGTGGAAGACGTATCAATGGTAAAGATTGGACCGAGGTCCATAGTTCACTAGAGGTGCTCTCCTTAGATAAACAACATGGCATGAAGGGTAAACAAATTATAGCAGGGCAATTGACAGGAACTGAGCAAGGCATAACAATGCAATTACTAGTCAGAAATATCCTATGAGGTTGATTGGGCAATACAACAAGATACATAGACCGCCATCCAACTGCATCTATGACTAGAAGTCCACCTTCAGGTTATCATCCGAACCCCCTCCAGTATTAAGTTGCAAGCAATAGACAACTGCTTTAAGAAAAGTGTGTAAGATAAACAGTCCACATGTTCCATGGACAAGAGACCGTTGTTTTCTCCCTAGTAGCAACAGCAATTCTACAACCAAAGAGATTATTGTCACTTCCCTTGAAAACTAGAGGCATGAACTCACTATCGAGCATAAACACCCCTTCTTGGAGTCACTAGCAACTACTTGGCCAAAATATCTACTAACAACGGAGAGCATGCAAGATCACAAACAACACAAACATGATAGAATCATAAATACAAAACCATTAATCAAACCAACATAATAATCTCAATATCCATCGGATCCCCACACACACAACATGAATGATTACAAATAGATTAGATCTTGATCATGAACGGAGCTCACAAGATCTATACATGAAAGCACAAAGGAGGAGATACAATCATCTAGCTACTATATGGACCCATAGTCCAAGGTGGAACTACTCACGCATCATACCGGAGAGAAGGCCTCTGGGATGATCTCCCCTCCGGCAGGGTGCCGGGAAGAACTTCAGATCCCCCCAATCTAGCGACGATGGTGGCGGAGGCTATAGACGGTTTCATGGATTTCTGATTGGGTCCTCAGGGTTTCTACATCGGAGGCTTCTTATAGGCGAAGGGGGAGACCGAGGTGGCGGGTCTGGCCCCTCCGGCTCTCATCTAGACTTCTTGTTCCCCACGGAAAGTAATTGACTTAGTCCTTTGTCCCGTCCAATTCCGAGAATATTTTTTACTAACTTTTCTGAAACCAAAAACAGCAGAAAACATATAAAAACCAAAAAACAGGCGTCTGGCACTGTTGCAACTTGTTAGTAGGTTAGTACCACAAAACATGTAAAAAACACCTCAAAGTGTGGACAAGTAAAGCAAAGTAGATACTAAACAAGCATGGAGCATCAAAAATTATAGATACGTTTCCAACGTATCACTACTTCTACTGGACGCAACCCTCGCCAGAGGTTGCCTCTTTTCACCAAGGAAGATCTCGGGTACACCTCGTCTCCTCGAGAGTTGTAGGTTTTTATTGTCTATGCATGTGCGACAATGTTGATACATGTATGAATGATGTGATCATGTTGATACATGTTTGAATGATGTATGAATGATGTGATCCTGTTTGATACATGTATGGCATATGTGATCTTGTTTGAATGATCTATGAATTGCTGTGAAATATATGTCCCCATATTGCTGTGAAACAAAACTGCAGGAAAATGTGAAAAAAATATGTGCAGGGGCTACGCCGAGGGCCTTGCCGTCGGCATAGTCCCTGGTCTATGTCATTTGGTCACTGGTACGCCGAGGGCCTTGCCGTCGGCGTACGCGTGGTCCATACGCCGAGGGCCGCAGCCATCGGCCTAGCGTCGGCCTGGGACGGCCAGGCGCCTGCCACGTGCTACATATACGCCGAGGGCCAGGCCGTCGGCGTACGCCTATCCATACACCAAGGGTCATAGCCGTCGGCCCAGCGCGGGCCATGTGTCGCTGCTACGCCGAGGGCTCGGTCGTCGGTGTACCGGCCGCGCCGTTAGCCGGCCATGTAATGGCATCCTCGCCTTTCGCCGACGGCTGCTACGCCGACGGGCAGGACACGGCCATCGGCAAAAGTCTACGCCGGTGGCCAGCTGATACGCCGACGGCCTTTTATGCTCCGTCGAGGGATAGGTCCGCCGAGAAGGCTATGCCGACGGTACGCTGACGGCGAAAGGGTCTACGCCGAGGGCCTTTTGCCATCGGCCTAGCGTGGTAACATCATTTGAAAGAAAAAGGGATTAGCCACATTAGACATACTGCTAGCTTGAAACCGGCTACTATCGCCTAAAAGTTACGCATAGGTTCTATCAACTGGGACACTTCATACGATCAAGGATGAGATAGGATTATAGATGTAGCAGGTTAGTTTAAACTTTTGCCCCCAGAACACAGTTCCTAGACTTCTGCAAAGAAGCCAGTGAGTAGGCTGAGATTGAGATTACTTGTAAAAGTATTCTGATGGTAACACTCCTGTGTTTCATTCCCCATGGCGTTATCCTACAAAATTAGGTTCTCCGGTCTCTCACCTTTCGTTGTAAATCTAGGGTAATAATATCCACCATCCCAACTTGGAGGACATCACTTTGCACCATGCATGTGATGCACGCAAGGGGTGATTAATAAGCATATAAAGGCTAGATGCACTTCTACCGTTATGACACCATATATAATAACCAGCAAAAAGCAACACTTGCAGTTTACCCTAGCCTGATAGGGTAGTGATTAAGATCCTTGTGGTTAAAAACACATGTTTCTTCCCTAACCGACTGCACGTTTTTTGTTCGCTGTGTCTAATTCTTACGGTTTTTTCTTGCCAGCCTTCGCCAGAATAAGCCAAAATAATGTTTCATCTCTAGCTGGGACTAATCCACATGTTCTATTAGTAATATGTACCTACTAAAGTAAACAAAAAAATTATCATCTCTTGATTAACGTGAGACATTCTACTAGTACAAAAACCTAGTATATATAGGAGTACTAGTGGAATGGCGGTATCGTTGAAAAAGATGAAATCTAAAGATTGAGATACCGGCTGCCTAGAACTAAAAGATCCATCACCTTGCTTTGTCAGCGTTATATTCTTTCGCTAACTGCCGAATGTATCCCATGTTCTTTTTTTTTTTTGCGGGGGATCCCATATTCCCATGTTCATTTTTAGGCATGTACGCTGATAAGCTGGCCAGATACATTCTCTCTCTTTCTTGTGGAGGGCTGACTACGGCCTATTCTTAATCATACTCCTACATCACTCGTCGTACTTTTTTTTAGCATGTTATTAAAAGATCACTCGTCAACGCCGTATTTAGCTTGTTCAATTGGCAGTTCAGGTCGTTAACGCCGTATATGTGTTGCTCTCTGCGACCAGCTTGATAGTATAGTATACTCCATGGAGGACCGCTGATCGTATTGACGTAATGTGGATAGAACTTTGGTGCCAGCTCATCTCGTTGACGTGCATTTATGCTGACCTTGACCTTGATCCCGAGACCGCTACATCCATATATGCCGATGTGTCTTTCTTCTTCTCTTGAGATATTTAGCCTTCCTGCTTTCAGGTCGTCGATTCTACAGTGCTGGATACCTGCCATATCGCTCTCTAGACAATTGAAATATATATACCCACATGCGTGCGTGCGCGCGGTCTCTTGTCATTAATAGTTTCGCACGGCTGCGAACACGCGATAGACATGCGCAGATCAGGAGGAACTGCGTGAGACGATACATGCATATATCACGCTTCCGTAGACTCTGTCCGTCACGTAAGTATGGCAGCGGGTTTGGACGGATATATCAAGACCAAATCCAAATCTAAAATCATCAATCTTACTTTAGCCCGTCCACAAAGATATCCATAGGCATGGATGTCGTCTCAGATTCAAACCCGTCGGATATCCATGTATCCATTGGTTTACACACACTATATATATATAAGAGTAAATTCCATTTTTTATCTCCTAGTTTGATATTTTTGACACAAATTACTTCATTTAACAATTTTTCATTCGTCACTGTTGGAAAACAGGCCTCTAGTCCCGGGCCGCAACGGGCTCTAGTCCCGGTTTTGGGCCCGGGACTGTGAAAACGGGACTAGAGGCCCCTCCTCTAGTCCCGGCTCGCAACGGCCCGCGAATGATAACAGCCACGTGGCTGTTTCAGCGCCGTGGGGGCGGAAACCCTCTAGTCCCGGGTTGTAACACCATCCGGGACTAAAAGGTTTCCTGCCGCGGCAGAGATTGTGTATTTCCTTTTTTTTTTTGCCATTTTGTTCCTTTTTCGTTTTGTGTTTCACTATAGCAAACATATATTTCAGTATATATATTATACGCTACTACATACACACTACACGTCGATGCATTTATATAATTAATCGATCCCTTGCAAGCATACATAAAATCAATCATATCAAAAGGAAGAAATGTTTTGAAATTACATGGTCATTGATGAATATATATATCATATGAGCTACATGGAGATGACTAAGGCAAATCGAGTTCCACGTCATCCGCATAATGCTCTCCATGTACATCAAGAACTTCCTTCATCATAAATCCCGCCAGCTCCTCTTGAATTGCTCTTATGCGTTGGTCTGGCTCTAGTTTCTCTCGCAAATCATAAATATAATGTGAGTCAACTTTCCGCTCACTGGTCAACTCGCGGATGTACTCGCAGACGTAGTATCCACATAAATGATTTCCCGGTGGCTGCTGTAAACTCTTCGCCATTTTATAAGTTAGCTCCTCTTTGAATGGACCTAGTATTTTCTATCTGAACCGTGTCCAACACCTGCTCGGCAAAGAAAATGAACAAAAGAGTTATTAGTTACTTGATATCAGGAAATGAATGAAAGAGGACGATATAATGCGATAATGATTGAAATTACTTATGGAGCATTGCTTTCATGTCGCTCCACTTCTCTTGGTCCCAACTTAATGAGTCGTGGACTTTAACTAGAGAGTTGTCAACTTGAATGTTTAGCAAGATCCAGTGGAATCTGCGAACATTTACATAAGCATACATGCATAGCTCATCCAGTAAGAAAAAATAAAATGTGTACAAGATATAAACACTCACTTGAAGTTGTAAGGAAATAGTATTTCCTTAACAAAATTATGCTCGGTTAAGAACCTGGACAGGTCTTCCTCCACGTCTTTGGGGTGATTCTTTAACGTATATTCATTAATGATATATGGGTCAATGAACCCAACGTCGTGTCTTCTAGCTCTTTTGCATTCAAGCATCTTCATTCTGCGGAATATAATATCGTCATACAAAAGGATATATATTTAGAATAATATATTAAATGCAATGAACGAGCTAAAGCTACAAACTTAATTATAGAAATAAATAACTTACAGACAGTAGCAACCAATGATAGATTTGTCGAGGACGCGCTGGTTGTATAACTGAAACAGTTCGGTTATTTGAACCTGTATCGAGTATGGTTTGAAGTGATGCTCCTTTCTAACGTCCACGGGAAACCAATCTTTATGATGTTTTTTTTCTGCTTGCGACATGTACCATTCATGTTGATTTTGCATATGTGTGGATAGACGCGCGAGCTCCTCATTACTGACTAGAGGCTGCCCTTGGACATACTGCCGTACTATCTGACCCACTGGCATATCTTCATAGCCTAAATATTGACCAAGAGACATATTTGCTTCGTTAGCAAGTGCTTTGGCCTCCGATATAGTGATTCCCATAAGTGCAGCATTATTACGGGCTCTAGGGTCCATTATTTGCATGTCCATATCCATTTCAGCTCTAAAGGCCTTGCCGAGGTCTGAAATGACTTTTAGCGGGACGACCGATTGATTCTTCTGTGCTCCGAGCTGGGCAACTTGCTTCCCGCTTTTTGCATTTGTGATTTTTTTCTTCTGTGCTTGCTTAATAATCTCCCGGTCATAGTCTGATTCCAGATTCATCGATATCTGGGATGGTTGCTCAAAAAAGGACTTAGCCACTTTTTGGTTTTTTCGTTATATACCGGCTTTGGCTCAGACTTTTTGGGTGCAAAATGCGCCTTAACTTGGGCAACCATATCCGCGTTAGTTTCCTCATCGGTCTTGTCATAAGGTCTCTTTGGAAGAGCCGGCGGGATATCGACTATCTTCGGCGTTTGACCTTTCTTCGATGTGGGGCGCGGGGGACCGTTGAACTTCCGTTTCTTCGACGAGGTAGTAGTATTGCACGGAGGCGGAGGCGGAGATCGAGTTGATGTACTCCTGCTGCGGCGATCGTCAGCGGGGCGAGGTGGACTTGGAGGTTGGCGATAATCATGTTGGGGTGGACTTGGAGGTTGACGATATTCGATGCGGGGTGGATTTGGATTCCTTGGAGTCGGTGGCCTTGGCGCCGAGCCTGGAAACTTGATGTACTTCTTATTCCATAGAATGATGTTGCGCTTGACATCTCCTAGTTTCGTAAGGCCTTCAGGCATAGCGATTTCAATCTCTAGGTCCGCAAAATCCTCCACTATGTCATCCACCGTGACACGAGCATAGCCTGGTGGAATCGGAAGTGAATGGTGGAGTGCTCCAGGTAGACAAGGTAAAGCAGTGCCGATCGCCACCTTGAAGGACAGGTTGTTCATTGGCTGATGTAGCTCACATTGTGCCATCTCTCTGACATCATCCACGGGGTAGTGAGGAGCCGGTGCATCATCCAGCAGTGCTTGATCATCAGCATGGACCTCCGTGGAAGCCACGCTGCTTCTCCGTTGGCTAAGATCCAATGCAGGATCATCAGACCGCGGGTGAGTTGACGACGGCGGCCTTTGGCTAATTTCATGCATGAGGTTCTTCAGATCAGCTAGGTCCTGCTCTACCCTGGAGATCCGGTCTGCCTCCCGGTCCTTCTTTCTCTGACGGCTTCTGTAACTGGCATCGTACTGAGGAAACCCTTTCTTCCACGAGACACCGACGCCTTTGCCTCGTGTTCGTCCTCCCTTTTCAGGATTCCCTAGGGCGCGTGTCAGCTCGTCGTTCTCTCTCTCGGGACGGAACAATCCCAATTGAGCATCGTTCATTACTTGAATAAGGTCTTGGGAGGGTTTTAGAATTTTATCATGAAATAATGTCTTCCCTGTTTCTGGTTTCAAGGATCCCCCGTGCCCGTACCACCAGTGCTTTAACCTCTCGGGCCATCCATCTGTACCAGGAGTGACGCCTCTAGCCCTCATATCCTTCTCCATAGTTTCCCACTTAGGGATGGCACTCTTGTAGCCACCTGTCCCCATTTTATGATGGTATTTCTTGTTGGCAGCATTTAACGCGTTCTTTGCCGACTTTGCCTTTGCTTTATCAGATTGCTTGTACTGTACAAAATCGGGCCACTGTTCTCTCAACTTCTCGTTTACTCCTTTGAAGTCTGGAGTTTTCTTTTTCGCGACATATTTCGCGTATAAACTTTTCTTGTGGTTCCGGTACAGTTCAGCCATCTTGCTTAGTGCCCACTCCTTGACTTTCGCTCTATTTTCATGCCCACCCGGCCTTGGGTAATACCATCTACCTCAAATTCCTCATATTCCGGAGGTAGTATGAAATGCGCTATGAGCTTTTGCCAAAGGTCATCTTTGGCATCATCGGTGACATAGCTGTTGGATTCTTCACCGGCTTTCTTTGACTTATTCCATTCTTGGATGGTGATCGGCAGGTTGTCCCTAACAAGCACCCCGCATTGATTTATAAACATCCTCTAGTGCTTCTCTGGAGCAATCGGTTCACCATCATCATCTATTTCTTCGATGGTGAACCTCTGATTACCATCCAACTTTTTGTCCGGCCCTCGTTTCGTTCGAGCTGTCGATTGCTTCGATCCGGTGGGCTAAAAGAAGAAGAGAGAGTGATTAATATATATCTAGATCAGTTAATGAATAGAGGTAACACGAGACTTTATACATATATATATATGTACCTCGCCGGATCCTGTCGAGGGGCCATCATTATTGTTGTTATTTGTTTGCCCTTCGTCCATCTGGTCTTTCCCTTGGTACATTAGGTTTTCCTCTAGTCCATCACCGGATGGATTCAGATATGAGGATATCTCTTCCTCGAGCATAATATCTTCGGCGCCGGTAGTAATAAGAGGAATTTCACCTCTTATCATGCCCTGAAGAAAACCTTCACCGATGCGACCAGGATCTTCGGATGGATCCATGACTTAATTATCTTTAACAAAAAGAGAGTTAAACAGGTTAGAAAAAACAATAATCCTAATAACTAAAACAATAGAATCCTAATTATAATAACTTAAACAAAAAATAACCCTAATCCTAATCCTAATTCTAATCTTAATAAATAAAACAAAAAAAATCACTAAAACAATAATCCTAATCCTAAAAAATTATATAAACAATTATATATTCCTAAAAACAATTATATATTCCTAAAAACAACTAAAAACAATTATATAAACAATTATATATTCCTAAAAAAAGAAACTATAAACAATTATATCAACAATTATATATTCCTAAAAACAACTAAAAACAATTATATATTCCTAAAAAAAGAAACTAAAAACAATTATATATTCCTAAAAACAACTAAAAACAATTATATAAACAAATATATATTCTAAAAAAAGAAACTAAAAGCAATTATACATTCCTAAAAAAAGAAACTAAAAATTCTACTAAGATATAAAAAAAAGAAACTCAAAAATTCCTAGCTAAAAAACGCATGTCGAGGCGGCGGGACGGCGCGTGGCAGCACGGCGGCGCGCGTTGCGGGGCGGCGGGACAGCGCGCGACGGCACGGAGGAGCGGCGGAGCATGCACGACCGGAGACGAGGGCGGCGGCGCGGTGGAATCGGCGTCTGGGCAGCACCTCCCCTGCGTCTTCGATGCTTCGTCTTCGTCTGCTTCGTTCGTCGAGAAATGCTAAGTGTTGGGCAGCCCCCTGGCGCGCGGAATATATACAGACGGATCTTTAGTCCCGGGCTAAGCCATCTCCCGCGACTAAAGGGTCTTTAGTCCCGGGTCGTGCTTAACCCGCGACTAAAGACCCCCCCCTTTAGTCGCGTGTTAAGCCACGGCCCGGGACTAAAGGTTTTTTCGGCCGCTTCGTTTTCGCGCGCGCAGGCACCCTTTAGTCCCGGGTCCAGCCACGACCCGCGACTAATTGTTTTTTTGTAAATTTTCTTTTTTTTAATTCAGAAACTTTGGAAAATCATATCTTTTATTGTAATAATCCAAATAACACAAATAATATGTCTATTATTATCAGAAAAATATAAAGAACCTTAATATAATATCCATTTATCAGTTTGCATCATTTATAAATTATTTCATTTGTAAATTTTCTTTTTTAATTCAAATCAAATATAAAAACTTTGAAAATCATATCTTTTATTATAATAATCCAAATAACACAAATAATATGTCTATTATTATCAGAAAAATATAAAGAATCTTAATATAATATCCATTTATCTGTTTGCATCATTTATAAATTATTTCATTTGTAAATTTTCTTTTTTAATTCAAATCAAATATAAAAACTTTGGAAAATCATATCTTTTATTGTAATAATCCACATAACACAAATAATATGTCTATTATTATCAGAAAAATATAAAGAATCGTAATATAATATCCATTTATCTGCTTGCATCATTTATAAATTATTTCATTTGTTAATTTTCTTTTTAATTCAAATCAAATATAAAAACTTTGGAAAATCATATATTTTATTGTAATAATCCAAATAACACAAATAATATGTCTATTATTATCAGAAAAATATAAAGAATCTTAATATAATATCCATTTATCTGTTTGCATCATTTATAAATTATTTCATTTGTAAATTTTCTTTTTAATTCAAATCAAATATAAAAAATTGGAAAATCATATCTTTTATTGTAATAATCCAAATAACACAAAAAATATGTCTATTATTATCAAAAAAAATATAAAGAATCTTAATATATTATCCATTTAGTCCCGATTGTAGTCACAAACCGGGACTAAAGATATTTCCCGCCATTTTCCACCGCTTCCCGCCAAGTTTTCCCGCCCTTTCCTCTTCTATGAGAGCTTTTAGTCCCGGATGTAGTCACTAACCGGGACTAAAGATATTTCCCTCCATTTCCCAAAGCTTCACGCCAAGTTTTCCCGCACTTTCCCTCTATATTTACGGCGATCGCGCCATGGCTATCCACACATCCACACCTTCCTCTCTTACAACAATGGACAACGCCTACTAGGCCATTCTGGCCCTCGAGGAGACCGAGGCGCTATGCGCCTCCAACTACCCTTGTCCGCCGGGCTACCGGCCGCCCGCCGGCTGGATGCTGAGCGCTGGAGGGGTTCCTGTCCCTCCTGTCCCTCAAGGTTCCGCACGCCAGGCGGCCATCACAAACCACTTCTACCACGAGCTCACGCCGGAGCAGCGGATGGATCCCCAGTGGGATCCCGACAACTACGACACCTGGAATGCCTTCTTCGCTAATAGGCGGGAAAGGGAGCTCGCCAGGTACGAGGGTGATGGCCCGCCACCGGTGAACCACAACGAAGCCGGCCGTCGTCTGTGGTGGGCGAACCGTACTATCATCAGAGTGATGCGCTACATTGCCGGGGGAGACCATCCTCGCCTGCGGTACCCACGAGTCCACCCGCCACAGAGCCACAAAAAGGCCCCACACCGGCCCGGCGGTAGCGGCATCGTCTTCCAGGAGACCCCTCCCCCGCCCACCGTGAATCCGAGGCTGGAATGGCCCCTGGTATATGCCATGGATGGGCTGAGGATCCCCGGAGTGGCAGGTGACGATGAGGAAGATGATGACGATGACGAAGAAGACCCTGAAGCTGCGTACTATAGGACTAGGCATGATTATGACTAAAGGGGGCGGCTTTAGTCCTGAGTGTTAGCTAGTCCCAGTTTGTCCCGGTTTTTAATATTAATAAATGTCTTGAGTGTTACCTAATAAATAGAGGGAAATGCCCATATAAAGAGAGGGTTCATCTTTAGTCCCGGTTGGAGAAACCAACCGCGACTGAAGGGATTGCGGCAGACTGGGCCAGGCAACACTAATAATAGGGGTGAGTGTCGACATTATGTCGTGCGGCTTGTACCTTGTCCCGGTTGGTGTCACCAACCGGGACTAAAGATGAACCTTTAGTCCCGGTTGGAGACACCAACCGGGACTAAACATGAGTCAGCACTAATAATAGGGGTGAGTGTCGACATTATGC
The DNA here is from genome assembly GCA_916181665.1 of Avena sativa. Taxonomy (NCBI): domain Eukaryota; kingdom Viridiplantae; phylum Streptophyta; class Magnoliopsida; order Poales; family Poaceae; genus Avena; species Avena sativa. The sequence goes on from OV702283.1 coordinate 426,720,508, forward strand.
CGAGCTGCTTGTACTATAAATAGGCATCCTTGTGAGTCCAGTCCTCCAGCCAGTTTGAGGCATCTCCAAGATGGTTTTCGAGAGCAGGGACACCACTACGGCCAGTTTTAGGGAGATGCCGACAAAGCCCAGTCCTCCGGCATCTCCGAGAAACTGGTCATAGAGGCACTCCCTAATATGTGAAATTAGTTAGCTCCCAGGCGTATTGATCTAGTTAGAGAAGTTACAAGCTGCAAGATGGTTTTCGAGAGCAGGGACACCACTATGGCCAGTTTCAGGGAGATGCCGACGGAGCCCAGTCCTCCGGCATCTCTGAGAAACTGGTCATAGATGCACTCCCTAATATGTGACATCACGTGTTTGGAGATCAGATCTTAATGGTAAGTATGAATCGGTACTAAAGGCCCTCCTTTAGTCCCGGTCCAGCCACAAAACGGGACTAACACACTCGAGATTGTTTGCAGACAACACTATAAAAATGGACACATGCATGGAGCATCTTCACTCATAAAATGTTACAATTATTACATATCATTTCTTCGCGCGTGTTCCTTTCTGATCCCGTCGTATCCATGGAGCATCTTCATTCATTAACATGATGCTTGGGTCATCCTTCACCGCGAAGGGCGGAATTTCATGAAACTTATCACAATCTTCTGACATGTCTGTCTTGTCCTCCACTCCCACGATGTTTCTTTTTCCTGAAAGAACTATGTGGCCCTTTGGATCATCGTCTGATGTATTCTTTTTCTTATTTTTTCTTTTTCTAGGTTTGGTAGACATGTCCTTCACATAGAAAACCTGAGCCACATCATTGGCTAGGACGAATGTGTAGGGGTTCGTAGCATGGAAAACAAAAATTTTCTATCGCATACAAACAAACAAGCCAAGATCTATCTATTAGATTGTAGCAACGAGTCGATGGAATAACTCACCCTCGAAGATTCCAAAGTGTTTAACGAGAGCAGATTCTCGTGGGTGATGTAGTCGTACTCTTTCCGATCTCAAGATCGCGTAGACGATCCTTCCGGCGCCGCGTTCCCGCAGCGCTCCCGCAGTCGGTCACACGTTCGGTACTCGACGAAGACCTTCCTCTCCCTTGTTCCAGCAGGCAGCGGAGGTTGTAGCACTCTCCTCGCGATTCCGGCAGCACAACGGCGTGGTACCGGAAGTAGAGGGGAAATCCCGCAGGGCTTCGCCTTAAGCCGGTGCGAGTATGGTGGAGCTTATGAGAGAGGCTATTAGTGGTCTAGTAATTAGACACACCAATTAGAGGGCTCTAAACCAATTAGAAGGCTCTAAACCAAATAGCTCTAAACCGGGGTCTAGATCTAGGGTTTAGGTCTAGAGGATAGGAAGTAGTGTTGTGTCTAGAGGAGGAGGCCCTGCCCCTCCTTTTATAGGTGGGAGGGCCGGCGCCATGGGGAGGAGTTCCTCCCCAACTCGGCCTAGGGAGGTGCGCCGGCCTAGGGGAGGAACCCTCCTCCAACTCGGCCTCCACCTCTCCTCCTCTTTCTCCACTTTCCGAAACTGGCAGTTTGACCGAAAACTGGCAGTTTGACTTTTCCAATTAGGATTTGAATTAACCCTTTATTTCGGACAGCGAGAACACTTAGTACATGATGCAATCATTCCAATATGCAATGACACATTCATGTACCCCCTTCCCCCTCCGGAGTGCCGGACATTCCGGGACCTTCTAGAATGTTCCCGATGAAAACACCGGAACCATTCCCCAACTCCGAAACGGGACTTTCCTTATATGAATCTTATTCTCCGGACCATTCCGGATCACCTCGTGATATCCCGGATCCCATCCGAGACTCCGAACAATATTCGGTCTCTTTCTCATAATACCATAACTACTCAAACAACGTCGAATCCTTAAGTGTGTCTCCCTACGGTTCGTGAATTATGCGGACATGATCGAGACACTTCTCTGAACAATAACCAATAGAGGAATCTGGAAATTCATATGGCTCCCACATATTTCTACGATTACTTTGCGATCGAATGAACCACTTACATACGATACCAATTTCCCTTTGTCTCACGATATGTTACTTATCCGAGGTTATGATCGTCGGTATCTCTGCATACCTAGTTCATCCTCGTTACCGATAAGTACTCTTTTCTCGTTCCCGTGATATGTGATCCCTTGTGACCAAGTCACATGCTTGCAAGCTAATTGGATGACATTTCACCGAGAGGGCCCAGAGAATATCTATCCGTCATGTGGATGGACAAATCCCACTCTTGATCCATGTGTTTCAACCAATACTTTCCGAACACTCAATGCCACCTTTATAGCCACCCTGTTACGGTGTGGTGTTTGATGACATCAAAGCATCCATCCAGTAAAGGTGATATGCATGATCTCATGGTCGAAGGAATTAGGTTACTATGTATCAGAAAGCATATAGCAATTGAACTATTGAAATGACTTGATCTTTATGCTACGCTTATCTATAGGAGTATGTCCACCATATCATTCTCCTAACGATATGATCTTGTTGTTGATAACATCTCAATGTTCATGACAAAGAAACCACATCATCAATCAACCAACAAGCTAGTGAAGTATAGAGGCTATACTAGGGACTTCAAATTAAGTTTACAAATCACACAAGTATTAATGGTTTCCTTGTTAATACTATTATAGCATGAATGCAAACATTTATCATAAACACAAAGATATATAATAATAACTATATTTATTATTGCCTCTAGGGCATATCTCCAACAGAATGGTTCGTCTAAGTACCCAAGATTGTTGAGATCCAACGATGTCATTCCGTATTTCTTGTCTACCTCAACCCCTCCTCCTGTCAGCTTGACCCATTTGCACCGAAACAAGGGGACCTTAAAAGTAGGTCCATAGTCAAATTCACATATCTCCTCTATGTAACCATAATATGTGGTCTTTGACCCATTGTTATCTGTTGCATCAAAGCGGACACCACTGTTTTGGTTGGTGCTCTTTTTATCTTGGGCTATCGTGTAAAATGTATACCCATTTATCTCGTACCCTTGGAAAGTCGATATAGTCGAAGATGGTGACCTAGACAACAAGTATAGCTGATCTCCAAGAGTGTTGTTTTTTATGAGATGTTGCAACCAACCGCCGAAACTCTTCATGTGTTCATCGCTAATCCAAGAGTCATGCTTTCCAGGGTTGTTGGAGCATAAGATTTTCTTGTGTTCCTCGATATATGGGGCTGCCAAGATAGAATCCTATAGAACGGTGTAATGTGCTTCGATGTAAGAATGTCCGTCTCTATATATTATTGATTTCCTTCCTAGAGTACCCTTTCCACTCAGGCTCCCCTCATACCGCGATTGAGCAAGACCAATCGGCTTAAGGTCAGGAACAAAGTCAACACAAAATTCAATGAACTCCTCTGTTCCATAGCCCTTGGAGATGCTTCCTTCTAGCCTAGAACGGTTACGAACATATTTCTTTAAGATTCCCATCAAACTCTCAAAGGGAAACATATTGTGTAGAAATACAGGACCGAGAATGGAAATCTCTTCGACTAGGTGAACCAGCAGGTGCGTCATAATATTGAAGAAGGATGGTAGGAACACCAACTCAAAACTGACAAGACATTGGACCACATCATTCTGTAACCGTGGTAGATCTTCAGGATTGATTATCTTCTGAGAGATTGCATTGAGAAATGCACATAGCTTCACAATGGGTACTCGAACATTATCTGGTAGAAGCCCCCTCAATGCAATCGGAAGCATTTGCGTCATAATCACGTGGCAGTCATGGGACTTTAGGTTTTGGAACTTTTTTTCTGCCATATTTATTATCCCCTTTATATTCTACGAGAAGCCAGACGGGACCTTAACACTGCTTAGGCAGTCAAAAAATATTTCCTTCTCTTGTTTGGAAAGAGCGTAGCTGGCATGACCTTGAAACCATTTAGGATGCAGGCCATCTGGGTCTTTCATACTTTGATGGTCCTTTCGTGCTTCCGGTGTATCTTTTGTCTTCCCATACACGCCCAACAAGCCTAGCAGGTTCACGCAAAGATTCTTCGTCACATGCATCACATCGATTGCAGAGCGGACCTCTAAGAATTTCCAATATGGTAGCTCCCAAAATATAGATTTCTTCTTCCACATGGGTGCGTTCAGCGTCTTTCGAAACAGATTTTCCTCCAGGACCCTTTCCAAAGGTTACCAGTTGATCCAAATCTTTGACCATATCAAATATATCAGCACCAGTACGCTCCTTAGGCTTTGTTTGGTGACATGCCAGACCGTTGAAATGCTTGCCTTTCTTTCTTAAGGGATGCTTGGCCAAAAGAAATCGACGATGCTCATTGTATACATTCTTCTTACAATGTTCCAAATATATACTTTCAGTCTCATCTAAACAGTGTGTGCATGCATTGTATCCCTTGTTTGACTGTCCTGAAAGGTTACTAAGAGCAGTCCAATCATTGATTGTTACGAAAAGCAATGCTCGGAGGTTAAATTCTTCCTGCTTGTGCTCATCCCACACGCTTATCCCGGGTTCGTGCCACAACTGTAAAAGTTCTTCCAAAATGGCCTTAGGTACACATCAATGTCGTTGCCGGGTTGCTTCGGACCTTGGATCAACAATGGCATCATAATGAACTTCCGCTTCATGCACAACTAAGGAGGAAGGTTATAGATGCATAGAGTCACGGGCCAGGTGCTGTGACTGGAGCTCTGCTCCCCAAAGGGATTCATGCCATCTGTACTTAGACCAAACCTTAAACTCCTTGTGTCATCTGCAAAGTCCGGGTACTTTCTATCGATTTTTCTCCATTGCGACCCATCAGCGGGGTGTCTCAACATCCCATCTGACTTACGTTCCTTTTTATGCCATCGCAAAAACTTGGCGTGCTCTTTGTTTCTGAATAAGCGTTTCAACCGTGGTATTATAGGAGCATACCACGTCACCTTCGCAGGAACCCTCTTCCAGGGGGGCTCGCCCTCAACGTCACCAGAGTCATCTCGTCTAGTCTTATACCGAAGTGAAGTGCATACCGGGCATGCATCTAAATTCTCATACTCCTCACCGTGGTAGAGGATGTAGTCATTAGGGCATGCATGTATCTTCTGAACCTCTAAACCTAGAGGGCAGACAACCTTCTTTCCTTCGTACGTACTGGCGGGCAATACATTATCTTTTGGAAGCATATTCTTCATCATTTTCAGCAACTTTTCAAATGAGGAGTCAGGTATAGCACACTCAGCCTTCCATCGCAGCAATTCCAGTGTGCTGCCCAGCTTTTTCAGACCATTTTCGCAATTTGGGTACAACAACTTTTTGTGATCCTCTAGCATGTGATTGAACTTCTCCCTATCCTTTTCAGTTTGACAATCTCTTCGTGCATCGTCAATGGTCCGACCAAGATCATCAGCGGGTTCATCATGTGTCTCTTCTTCATCCTCCCCTTCAGCATCCCCCATGGAAGTATCTCCGTACTCAGGGAAACCATGATAGTTGTCATCCTCCTCCTCTTCTTCATTGTCTTCCATTATAACCCCTCTCTCTTCGTGCTTGGTCCAACAATTATAACTGGGCATGAAGCCGGACTTCAACAGGTAGCTGTGAAGGGTTTTTGAGTCAGAGTAATCCTTCTGATTCCTACATCCATTACATGGACAGAATACAAAACCATTGTGCTTGTTTGCATCAGCAACACAGATGAATTCATGCACGCCATTAATGAACTCGCCAGAGCGTCGGTCAGTACCGTACATCCATTCCCGGACCATCTGCATTATAGTAAAAGTATATCAAAAACCATTACACAACATGATAAAATTATTACAAGTTATATTGAGAGCTTCTAGAGCATTAATTTTGAATTTTGAATTATTACAAGTTATATTGAGAGCTTCTAGAGCATTAATTTTAAAATTATTACAAGTTATATTGAGAGCTTCTAGAGCATTATAACTATGTGACTAATCAAAATTTGTTACACATATATATCAAAATCCTTCTAGCTACTTCTAGAGCTTGCATGCATTTGATCCATATCTCTATACTTGTAGAGCATTATAGAGCTAAAGTAGCAATAAGAGATGAAAGAATGAAGTTCTAACCTTTTAAAGCTTTGGATTTAGGTGTTGCAAACTAAATCTTGACAAATATTGAGAAAAAATGGCATGAACTCTCTTGCTTTTTTGAGAAAAATGGCCACCATATGCTTTAGGGAAGCTGGCCAGGGAGCTGTATATATAGTGATGGACAATTAGTCCCGGGCCGTGATACGACCCGAGACTAATAGTCCCCGAAAAGAGCTGTTGGCCCGCTCCAGCTTATTAGTCCCGGGTCGTATTACGGACCGAGACTAATGCTCTGGTCCTGCCCAGGACTAGTGCTTATGGCCATTTCTAGCCGTTGGAGGCCTCATGGACCGGGCCTCGCGGTTCGTGACGGGCCGGGACTGGTGACGTTGCTCTGATCGAACCGAAGGCCTGTTTTTCAGTAGTGCGTATTGCCCCATTTAGCAAACATTTTGTCAGTTTTTACCCCTTTTAAAAATCCAAGAGGTCCGTCTGTCAGCTATACCTGGGATGCGGCATCACGTTCTTCTCTTGGCGGTTTTAAAAAATGAAAAGTGGGTATGATAGTTGAGTCGCGCTCGATTTCTTACACGTCGGTTTTTACATGTACGTAGAAACTATTGATATATCAGTCGATGGAGGGACTCGTCCAAGTAATCGCTAGCGGTCTAGAGCCAGAGGCAGTGCTCCAGACCAAGTTAACTTCTTTTAAAATGTTTGGTTAGTGATATTGGCCAATGGTAACAACATGTACAAAGCTATTGCCTCAATTAAGATTTAGTAGCTAGCAAGGTACGCACAACTAATTAGCCTTATACATCAAAGGGTGGGTGCCTCTTACTTCGTATTTCTTGCGATTATCTAAGCAGTACATGCATGTAATTATATACCTATACGTTAAGGCCAAGGTACAATACTATTCAGTGATGAACTCTAACTCAAATGGTGGTTATGGACAGATTTTTGGGGTTCAACGTTTTCTAGGGTGCAGAAAACAATTGGAGGAAAATAGTCGACTCCACCCACATTAAAATCATGTGCAAAATCTTAAAGAGGGTAAAAATTGGCAAAACTTTCGATAAATGGGATAATATGGATAAAAAATTATTAAATGGGGTATTTAGGGTCAAAAATATCAAACTAGGGGGTAAAAACTGGAATTTACTCTATATATAATCATAATAACATTCAACATAACTTCGATATTATAGCAAATTTCGACAGCATTTTAGCATAACACGTGTCCATTCTTTCCTACTTGTGCCAAGACGTCTACTCAGAAGTAGCAGCGGCAAGCCCTTCAATTAGAAAATCGAGGTATGGCTGAGGGGAAAAGAGGGAGGTCGGCCAGTACAAGGATGTAGGGAATTGGGGGAATTCTTACCGTTGAGGAGGTCGCCGAGGACAGGACAACCACCGACAATTCTTATAGACGAAAAGGAATGCAGGAAGGGCAGTCGCCGGGGATTCCAAGCGAAGGAGGAATAGGGGTGGCAGGGAGAGCGGAGGCGTCGCCGGTCCACTAGGTTGTGTCCTGGCCTGCGAGGATCCTAGGAGGGGATACATGACTCTGCCGCTTCCCCTGACGGTTGCCTTGTCCGTATGTAGGGAGTGATTAGGAAAATGGAATAGGTAGGGATTGAGATAATAAGAGTAATTATCTAGGGTTAATACTTAGGTGGGCCTTCGGGCCTAGGTTTTGGAAGTTGGTTCATTAGGACTTTTAGTGAGTAATATAGTAAATGTAAAAAATGTCTCGCTGACATGTGGGTCCCATGTTTCTGCCAGGTATTCATCGGATATCAATGGAGCGAAACCACTAGCCATGCCCGCCCCATGAATTAGCGGATACCCGCCCCATAAAATCCGTGGGCGTACTTAGTCCTCCATACCCTTACCCACCGGATCGGATATCCATGGATACCCAGATCCGTGGATAAAATCTCGATGGCTTAATTAGCTGGAGACGATTAGTAGTTAGTGCGACGGTATGTTTTTTCGGGTGATCGAGGGAGACGTCGAGCCTGCATCACAAGCACCCTGTAGTTTCTGGTGATGATATCCTGTCGTCGATTCCTCGATCGAATTTGTACCGTGATGCGAGCATGCTGATGTGCATGCCTGATTTTTAAAAACTACTCTCTCCGTTTAGAAATATAAGATGTTTTAAATTTATAAAGAAAATATATCTAGACATCTTTTTAATGAAATCTAGACACCGTCTAGATTCATTTAAACATGTATATTAAAAAGTGTCTAAATACATTTTTTTCATAAACCTAAAGCATCTTATATTTCCAAATGGAGCGAGTACAATACACGCGGATGATTGATCAGTCCACAAGGAACTTAAGGGTGCAACGATGCGACTTTTATTTTGTCCCGTACGATCGATGACGATACTGATTAACAAATGATACCAGCTAGACAGCAGAACGACCAAGGCCAAAACAATAGCGCCAAACGGAACCACGGATAACTCCGCTGTCTTCAGCTGTCTGATTTTCGGAACTAAGGATTACACGGGGCCGCTGGTTGCGACTTAATTATGCGTGCTTGGAGGGAAGTGACTCCATGCTGAGTTCATCCTAGAGTCATCGCATCACGTCGCTTATGGTGCTTGGTTTCTCGCGGTCTGGCGGTGGAGTAGGGGTTTTTAGTCACGCCACGAGCCGGCGTGACTTTTTTGAGCCACGTCCCTGTCAATGGACTAAGTTTTGGAAAAACGATAACTCCTTTGGAAGTCTCGGCTGCGTGTTCATATATACACGGAAAAGACCTGAGCGTGGCGATACATCAGGCGCAATACAAGGAGAAGATCGCTAATGATCAAGCAGATAAAAAGATAAAAAACTCTATCTCCCTATCGCTAATTCTGTTACATATACGTATGAGTACATCATGTGTGACGTGGAGAACTTTCCATGATCATCACGTTACCATGTTACAATGTTACAAATATTTTAGTCTAACAGCCTCCCTTAATCACAACCTTCTGAAAGGTTGAGATTACGTTTGAACTCATTTAGATCCTTAACTGCCAAAGCTTTGGTAAAACCATCTGCAACTTGATCTTTGCTTGATATGAATTTAATCTCAAGCATTTTGTTAGCAACTCGTTCTCGAACAAAGTGATAATCAATCTCAATATGTTTGGTTCTAGCATGAAAAATAGGATTTGCAGACAGATAGGTAGCTCCTAAGTTATCACACCATAAACATGGCTTTACCTTTAGTTGAACACCAAGTTCACCAAGCAAAGCTTCAATCCATATCAATTTTGCCGTGGCATTTGCAAGAACTTTGTATTCTGCTTCAGTGCTGGATCTAGAAACTGTAGGTTGTTTCCTTGCACTCCATGAAATCAAGTTTGGTCCAAGAAAAACAGCAAATCCTCCTGTAGATCTTCTGTCATCCAAACAGCCTGCCCAATCTGCATCTGAGAAGGCACTCAACAAACTAGATGAAGATCTCTGAAAAGTTAAACCAGCATGTATGGTACCCTGAACATATCTCAAGATTCTTTTAGCAGCTGTCCAATGAGCAGTTGTAGGAGCATGAAGATACTGACAAACTTTATTTACTGAGAAGGAAATATCAGGCCTGGTGAGTGTCAAGTACTGTAAAGCTCCTACAATGCTTCTATATTGTGTACTATCATCAAGACCAAGAGGAGTTCCCTCGGTTAAGGACAATTTTTCAGTGGAGGATAGCGGTGTAGGAGATGATGTGCATTTTATCATATTTACTTTTGTCAGCAAATCAACATCATACTTTTCCTGAGTAAGAAGCAAACCATTCCGAGTCTTCTTTACCTCTATACCCAAAAAGAAATGCAGATCTCCCAGATCCTTGAGTGCAAAATCATCATTAAGATCTCGAAGAAGTGCAGAAATAGCCTGATCTGATGAGCTAGTAACTATGATATCATCAACATATATTAAAACAAATATCATAACATTAGCTTTGTGATAAAGAAATAGTGAAGTGTCTGCTTTGGAAGGAGCAAAACCAAGTTGTTGCAACTTGGTGCTAAGTCTGGAGTACCATGCTCGGGGAGCTTGCTTGAGTCCATAAAGAGCTTTGTCAAGTTTGCAAATATAGTGAGGAGTAGCGGAAGACTCAAAACCTGGGGGTTGTTTCATGTAGACCTCCTCTTCCAGAACGCCATGCAGGAACGCGTTCTTGACATCTAGCTGCCTCAAACTCCAGCCCCTAGAAACAGCAATTGACAGAACAATTCTGATAGTTGCTGCCTTGACAACAGGACTGAATGTATCCTCATAATCTATTCCATATCTTTGCTTGAAGCCTTTTGCAACCAAACGTGCCTTGTATCTATCAACTGTGCCATCTGCATGTTTCTTGACACGGTACACCCATTTACAGTCAATAAGATTTTTTGTAAAATATGGAGGAACAAGATGCCATGTTTTATTTTGTATTAAAGCAGTGTACTCATCTTCCATTGCCTTTCGCCATCTGTCATCCTCAAGAGCCTCTGAAAGTGTACTAGGTTCACCTGTAGACGTAAATATATTTTGGGGCGTCGTATATCTTTCTGAAGCCGTGTTCGTGGTTCAGGTTGAGGTGGTAGAGGAGTTGGGGATCAAACTGGTGATGAAGATGTTGGAGTAGTAGTATTGTCCGTAGAAGATCCTCCGTCCCGGTCGCTGCCATGCATGTGCGCAGGAGAATCTGCCCAGCCTGGTGCCCGGTCACTGCCATGCATGTGCGCAGGAGAATCAATTGATGGAGAGAAATCTGCCTAGCCTGACGCGTCAATTGACGGAGAGGCAAGTCTTGGTTCAGTCACGCGTGGAGGAGACGCGTCAGTTGATGGAGAGGCAAGTCTTGGCTCAGTCACGCGTGGAGGACCCCGAGAGCGACCTTCGTCGCGTCGTTGTCGTGGCTCCCGCGGTGGGGTCCGCGAGCGGGGCCGAGCCGCAGATGGAGAGGCGTTGTTTCCGTCGCGTGGCTGGTGTGGTGACCGCGGTGGGGTCCGCGAGCTGGACCGTGGCGACGCGTCTCGTTGCAGATGAGGAGATCGCTGAGGAGTGCGTGAGCGTGGGCGCGAACGATGCGCATCCGTACACGGAGCAGACCGTGGAGGGGTCCGTGAACGTGACGATGCATCTCGTTGCTGATAAGGAGACCGCGGTAGGGTCCGCGAGCGTGGGCGCGAACGAGGCGTGTCCGTACGCTGCTCAGACTCCGCGCATGGGATGCCAGAAAATCCTTCGGGATTGGCGCGCATCTGGTCTTGTCCATTGTTTTCTTCAGCAATTTTTTCCGGTGTTCCTGTTTCTTGTAAAGGATCTTTTTCTGCAATTTCTTCATCAACATTAGCAAAAACTGGTACAAACGGCAAAGACATATAGTCATTAACAAATGCATCCCCACTAGATGATATTTGATGTGGTAAAAGAAGGATATCTTTTCTAAGGCGAGAGCCAGCATTAGGATGCAGCTCAGAGAAAGGGAAGATATTTTCATCAAATACTACATCGCGGGAAATATAGACACGACCAGTTGATACGTCTAGACACTTAACGCCTTTATGACGAGGACTGTAGCCTAGAAAGACACATCTGGTGGAGCGGAAAGATAGTTTTCTTTTGTTATAAGGACGGAGATTGGGCCAACAAGCACAACCAAAAACTCTAAGGGATTCATAATTTGGTTTTGTACGAAGAAGACGTTCAACGGGGGTATCATGATTTATTACCTTGCTAGGTAGAAGATTTATGAGAAAGGTAGCAGTGAGGAATGCTTCATCCCAAAACTTGAGAGGCATTGATGCATTTGCAAGTAAAGCAAGACTCACTTCGACAATGTGGCGATGTTTTCTTTCAGCAGAGTCATTTTGCTGATGGGCATGTGGACAAGAAACATGATGAGTAATGTCAATCTTTTGAAAGAAACTGTTTAACTTTTCATATTCACCTCCCCAATCAGTTTGCATAGTAATTATTTTCCTAGCAAATTTTCTCTCAACAAGTTGTTGGAAATTAAAAAACACTTGATAGACATCATAACGCTTTTTGAGCAAATAAATCCAAGTAAACTTGCTAAAATCATCAATGAAGCTTACATAATATGAATGTTTACCAGCAGACACAGGTGCTGGACCCCATACATCAGAGAACACTTATTCTAAAGGAACAGTGGAAACACTAGTAGAGACAGAATATGGCAGTTGATGGCTCTTAGCTAGTTGACAAGGATCACAAATGTATGGGTTTATTTCAGGAGAATAAGAAATACTATTTTTTCTAAGTACTTGTTGAACCACAAAAGATGAAGGATGTCCTAAGCGGCGATGCCATGTAGAGGAAGATGGCTTTATTGTGACGAGAGCTTGCTTGTGAGATCCGGTAGATGAAGGTACAACTGGATAGAGGCCACCATGACATGGTCCCTTAAACAGAATCCTCCTTGTTGCCTGATCCTTAATCAAAAATAAGTGTGGGTGAAACTCAAGAAAGACATTATTATCAAGAGTAAGTTTATGAACAGAAAGAAGGTTCTTTGAAGCACTTGGAACATGGAGAACATTGTTGAGGTGTAAAGAATTATGTGGGGTGCATAATGTTGAATGACCAATATGACTTATTTGCATACCGTTGCCGTTGGCCGTGTGGACGCGATCACGCCCGTTGTACTTGTCATGTGTGTGAAGCTTGCTCAGTTCTGATGTTACATGGTGAGTCGCACCTGAATCAGGGTACCAGTTGGTGTCAACGCCGTAAGATGCGACATGGGCACCCTTCTCACCGCCATCATCATCGGAATCTTGACGGTCTTGATAGCGCCACCAGCAGGCACTGGCAGGATGACCATGGATCTTGCAGATTTGGCAGGTTACGTCGACGTAGGGTGTAGGGGCACGACCACGACGGCGCCCTCCATCATCACGGCGCCCTCCTCCATCATCACGACGACGACTGCTGTCATCGCGGCGGCGCCCTCCATCTTCACGGCGGTTGTCACGACCGGCATCATCACGATGCCAGTCACGACGTCCGTCGTGGTTGTTGTCGCGTCCTTGATCATCACGGCGGCGCCAGCGCCCGCCATCATCATGGCGATCCCCGCCCCCACGTTCAGGGCGAGCGGGAGAGCGCCCACGGTCACCACGTGGGCGGGCGTCGCGGCTGGTGTCGTGAGACGGCCGGGTGGCGACGTTGGCGGAGGAGGTGAAGCCGGTATCATGTCCTGTGTCGGAGAGCATCTCGGTGCGAATATCATTAGCACATATTTGATCATAGAGGTCATCAAGGGTGGTACCGGGGTTTCCGTTGACGGAGGCGACGACGGAGTTGTAGCGGGCGTCGAGACCGTTGAGGATGTACCCAACCATCTCGTCTTCATCAACAGGTTTGCCCGCCGCGGCAAGTTCGGAGGCGAAGCCCTTCATCGTCGCAAAGAACTGTGCGGCAGTCAGCTCATTCTTCTTGGTGTTGTTCAGCGCCCCGCGGAGATGGTTGATCTTCGTGCGGGAGTGGGAGGAGCATGTGGCGATGATGACAGACCACACCGCCGCAGACGTCTCCAACCCCACAACATGGGGTATGATTTCCGGTGACAGCGAGTTCACGAGAAACCCGAGCACCGTCTGATCCCGCGAGAGCCATGCCGCGTAGGCAGGGTTGGGGATTGTGATCTTCTTTTGGTTGTCATCTTCAGCCTCCAGGGTCTTCGCCGGCGCGGCGTCGGTGCCATCGAGCAAGCCAAGAGCTTGAGCGCCGCGCAGGGGGGGTAGACGAGAGTCTTCCAGTAAAGGAAGTTAGCCCGCGTCAGCTTCTGGGAGGGAGGGGATCCAAGGGCAGCGGAGAGCGTCGTCGTCGATGAAGAGGAAGACGTCATGGCCACCAGGAGGGATCCGATCGTGTTCTTGGTCGTTGTAGCGGCGGCGGCAAAGATGCGGCGGCAGCGGCAGGGATTTTTTTCTTGGCTTTGTGTGGATTGGTTTTGGCGGCTAGGTCATGGAAGAGGTGGCTCTGATACCATGTCAATGGACTAAGTTTTGGGAAAACGATAACTCCTTTGGGAGTCGCTGCGTGTTCATATATGCACGGAAAAGCCCCGAGCGTGGCGATACATCAGGCGCAATACAAGGAGAAGATCGCTAACAATCAAGCAGATAAAAAGATGAAAAACTCTATCTCCCTATCGCTAATTCTGTTACATATACGTATGAGTACGTCTGACGTGGAGAACTTTCCATGATCACCACGTTACCATGTTACAATGTTACAAATATTTTAGTCTAACAGTCCCTACAACGATGAGACTATACAGTGATGTCGTTCACGGTTTTTAAAAATAGTTACATAAGAGGGTTGATCGATATATCTAAAGACCATACATACTATTTCTGGCATCCAAATTTTTTCAAAGAGTGATAAAAACGATAGACGGCCAAATAGAGGAATCAAGCCCAGGTACCGAAAGGTTCACAAGTCGGAGAAATCATGGAAGTCCGGTTGAATGTTGATTTTATTTGAGATGCAGAAACCAACTAGGAGAACGAAACGAGTACGTACAGAAGTGAAGAGCTAGCAGTTAAGGCTCCGCTTCGACGAATCTGATGTACTACGTATATGGATCGTATTCCCGAGGATGTTGCGCTGATGGACCTGGTCAGTAGTAGTAAGAGAACTCTAACAGGCAAACTCCTTTAAATTTTGCTGCGAGTAAAGGGTACCGCTATTCTGAACGATCATTTTCAAAGTAAAGTTCACGGAAGGTTACATAATTTGTGAAGGTAGGATAGGATTAATCAAACATGCAAGCATATCACGCAACTACTATATGTGAAATTGCATGCTCTAGCCAGTTTAACCAAAAGATTGGTCCGATGAAAGAGAATTGTTTGCGTTGTTAATGTCACATTGGCTAGGACAATACACGAACAAGTCAAGGCGCCGACAATGGCTATTTGTCGGACCATCGGCATAGGCCCCGAGGCGGGCAGCCAATTAAACTAGTCGTCGGTCCAAATTTGCCGTCGGCATAAGACGAGATAGGCCGACGGCAGCCGATGGCGTAGACCGGGTCGTCGTCATAGGGGTTTGGCTGTGAAGGAGATGCGACAGGCTACACCGACGGCTAGGTTTCATAGCTGACGGCAAAGTATAGCTATTTTCACTTTTTGCCACATTAATTCTAGAAAAATCATAACTAAATCATTCTAATTTATAAAAATATAAATAATATATCAAAATTTAAAGAAAAATAAGATCTATCTTTCCAAACTTAAATTGCACATTTGTGTTGAGTAAAAATTAAATAAAATGTAAAACATTACATATACTTTCGTATAACACATTTTTCATTTTTCAAGTGCCAAAAACAATTGTTTTGTGGAACAACCACCAAATATAAGTTTCAAATGGTACCATCCTATTTTTTAAAAATACTAGACCATCTTCCATGGAAAATATCCCAGTCGGGATATCTTAAACATTTCGGTCGACCCCTCGGGATATCTTAAACATTTCGGTCGACCCCTCGTGAGAAAGGAATTCTTGCCTAATCGGTAGAAAGTGGGTCAGATTTAAACTATAGGTACATGATTTGATGCTCATAATTTTTTGGAAAAAACATTTTTAGGTTTATAATATGCTATTCCATCAGAGATCCAATGCAAGTTTAGCGAGGCTCATCCCCAAGCTAAGGATTTTTAGAATCCTCAAATTCAAAATGGATTTTTATTTGAATTTAAGTTTATTATTACATATTCATTTTTTGTTTACTTAAATAATTGTTTAAAATTAAAAAATAAAGGCATGTGATATCATGGTTCAAGGGTTAATATGATTGATATGGTGGTATTATCAAAAAGATCTAATTTATTTTTTAGAAGCTCATCCGGAAGTTTGACCATGAGTGCAATTTGAGCGGAGATTAAGCGTACTTAGAGTTAAAAATATCCCTTGTGAGATTAATGAGTCAAACACCTCAAAGAAATTTTTAAAAAACTAGACCGACAGCTAAGCCATCGGCGTATCCAAACGGCCGTTAGCCGTCAAGGTGGGTCCATCCATCTTGAGAGGACGAGAAAGCAACAAACTTCGAGTGTTAGAAATCTAAAAGAAGGGGATATACCAATACCTGGTACGTCTATGTCTACATGAATGCCCGTTGCCGGAAAAACCTCACCCACGTCCCCATGCGTAACAATGGTTGGGTCATTGACCATATTCAAAATAAGGCAATCATCCATTAGGATTTTAAGAAAATTATAAGAAAGGGGTCTCCTTGCACTACATGTTTCAGTTGGTCAAACAACCCAACTCCCACATGCGACCTCTCGGTCGGAGATACACCTTTCACCAAAGCAGTGGTTAAAGCCAGCCTTGGTGGATCTCCCGGCGAACAGGTACCGTGCCTGGATGGTTTAAAGAAGTACATCATAAGTACATATAATTTATTTTATGAACTAATTACAATAAATGCTTTACTTTCAGATGAGTTAGCAATAGTCCATTTGCACCTATCTTATCGTCATTTAACACTAAATGTTCCATAGAACCGGTAGCCCATGTGGAATGTCCATATAAATTAAACCAACCATCAAACACCGTAACAACAATAATATTTCTATCCAATGAAAAGTTGTATAACCCAGGAATTTCTCATAAAGAATACAATCACCTATCCACAAATTCTCTCTAAATAAATTTCTTACAAATTTAGAGAATAAATCTTTCGCCCTTATCAAACCACTCCAAAAATGAGAGTTTATAGGTTTACGTTAACACGAGGAAGAGTTACATTTTCAAATATTTATCTCAAAACATACCTTGCCATAAATAATAACTATTCTCTAATTCCCACAACTATTTACTTACCAAACAAATATCCATTGTTTCTAAATATACAACATTTAGACAAATTAGATATTTTTATTGGCATACTTCCTTTCATTTAATCAGATGGTATTTTTCTTACCCTCATCTTCATGACACAACAATCATTTCCTAAAAACATATCATGTGTTTACATGGACCATTAGGAAGAGTGTAAAGTGACGGCATATAGAAAATCACATTACCAAGACATGATCTCAGTAAAACTAGCCTCTCCCTATATGAAACATGTTTTACTTTCAAGAATCCTCCTAATTTCTCTATTTATTCTATATTAGGTTTCAATCTTTATTCCTAAGTATTTTATCTAGCAGAGAGACACCTAGAAATTTCTTAAGAAAACTAACCTCTACACAATGAAGATACTTTTGTACTCTTCACATTTATCCTTAGTTGTGTTAGTTCCAGTTCTGGATATTTCCTCAATATTTCCATCCTTCTAGAAATGTCATGAAAAAATTGCGTGTAGTGAATTTTTGTTTCCATGAGTAGGATGTGAAGTATAGATGGTATATTCGCATTTGTTTAGAATGACAACACAACATTACGTCTCATGCTAATCACAAACTCTATGCTCTGTGAGATCTAGAATCAAAGTAATTTCGAAAGCTAAACAATAGAATATACTTGACATGGCTATTGTCTAAGAGGTATTAAGGCCCACCTAAGATATTACTCTTCTTCAATTTTCTTAACTAGGGTGAAAGAACCACCAAGGCAACAATACACCAAACAACTTAGGTCTCGTCCCCTCCTCGACTAGATTTGGATGTGTAGGTACAACTACGCGCTCACTGTGTCTACCTTCAACTAATGTTGTGTCAATTTATCAACTAACTTGTCAGACACCTTCTACGAACAACTTTTGTAGTTGAAATTTATTATTGAAGATCTACACAGAGTCTTATCTATAATTTTATCACGCACAACCTTTGATTTGGCAGGTGACTTGTGGTTTCCTCTATAATTAATCACGCACATTTACTAAGCCAACAAATACATGTCCAATCCATCTTGCTATCACTAGCTAAGAGCATCTCCAGCGGAGGCTTTATTTTAGCGTTGCGCTAAAATAACAAAAAAATTACCTCGCGAGCGCTCGAAACGTCTCCAGTAGCGGTGGGAAAATAGCGCGCGCTGGATATTTTGCCGCGCGTGCCGCTTTGCGCTATCTCGCGCGGGAGATTTGCCGCGCCAGCTCGAGCGCGCGCTATCCGCGCCCAACTGCCACGTGCGTAGTTCCGAAAAGTTCAGCGCCGCTCTACTCCCTTCCTCTTCCGCCACGCCCACGCTTCCCCTTCTGCCACCGCTCCGCCGACATGCCGCTTCGCCGCCACTCCGCCTCGGGCTTCCGCGGCGTCCTCCCGCGCCCGAATGGCACCTTCTATGCTGAGCTGCGCGCCGGCGGGTTCCGCCTCACCCTCGGCACATACGAGTCGCCGGAGGAGGCCGCCCGCGTGTACGACGCGGCGGCGTGGCGCGTCGGCCACCCGCGGCGCGAGATAAACTTCCCGGAGACGGATTCTCTCGCGGAGGCGGAGTTCCTCGGGCCGCCGCCCGCGATCATCATCGAGGAGGACCGCCGCCGACACCGCGCGCTACAGCAGCGCTTCGCCATCACGGAGCGCGATGAGAACGCCATGGCGGAGTGGCGCCGCCAGTTCCCACAGGACTTGCATGCGGAGGTGAACTTCTACGCCGCGAGGAGGGCCGAGCGGAGGGCGGCGCGCGCAGAGCGCCGCCAGCGCAAGGAGTTCATCAACGCGCAAATGGAAGGCCCGCAGACCATCCCGGACGAGGATCCGCGGTGGGACGACGTGTGGTTGGAGTCCGACGACACCATCACCGACGACGAAGACGACGAATAGTTCTAGTTTCTGTAGCGCGCAGGAGTAGTTCTAGTTCTAGTTTCTGTTTATTTTCTGTTTGTCCTAAAATTGTTTTATGAATTTTTTCTAGATCTTGCAATGTGTGTGTTTCTGTGTGCACGCGGTGTTTGCGCGTTGTATTTTGCAGCGTCTCGCGAGGTATTTTACAGCGCTGGTTTAGCGCTTCCGATGAAGGACGCGACAAAAATAGCGCGCGCATTTCGTCGAGCGCGCTGTATCTGACATTTGCAGCGCGCTAAAATAGAGCCTCTACTGAAGATACTCTAAGGACGTCAACATCAACATGTGATGGTGTTAATTTCCTCTTCCATTATATCATCCTTTTCTTATAGGAAGCCTACGATTTTTGTATAATTATCTATATTTAGGTTATCATTTCTCTTGACATTGATTTACTATATATGACTAAGGATTTAAATGTAAAAAACAATGAATTGGGCATATTTTTAGCTAGAGTCATTCATTTGCACACCGCGTTTAACAACAAACCTTGTTAAAATTCAAACCAAAAATTGCGTGTTTCATCTAATACCTATTGCACTATCAAGAAGAGAAGAAAGAAACATATCGTCAATTCTCAAAGAAATTGTTGTGTAATTGCATCCCATCTCACATACATACTTGCATCATACAACCCTGCCTACTTCCCTACAACACTCTAACTCTTAAGAACCTCTTTCCCTATGATAACTTAATGTCCTTTGTTGCCTCCATAATGCACTAGTGAATCCAGTAGCATTCTCACCATGGCCATGGAGAACAATATCAGCATGAATTGTTGATTTAGGGTACTTTTGTCGATGCCTATCTTGATGGCTTTTGTGATGCTCTTGGTGTTTCTCCTCGACTTCCACCTTCATATCTATCACTTTGTCCTCCTCCACTACGATGGTGAACACGAACGGGCCCACGGGGAAGAAGTCATTCATGCCTAGTATTGGCTCCAGTGCCTTGACGACTTCCCTCATGGAGGGCCTAGACTTCGGGTTTTGGCTAAGACACTTGTATGCCACCAGCGAAGCCACCTCAGCACCCTTGCATGAGTACTGGCTCTCGAGGGAAGAGTCCATGACCTGGTACAATTTATCGGATCGTTTAAGGTGTGGCCTCGCCCAGTCCACCAGGTTTTGTTCCCTCGGTCGCCGTGAACGATCCACTGATGGCCGTCCCGAAAGGAGCTCTAGGAGCACCACACCGAAGCTGTAGACATCGCTCTTGGCGGTCAAGTGGCCCGTTGTGATATACTCAGGCGCCGCGTACCCGTGTGTCCCCATGACACGTGTTGTCACGTGTGTCGCCTCACCCTGTGGTCCGTCCTTGGCCAGCCCAAAGTCAGACAACTTGATGTTGTAGTCCTGAAATAACACAATTTTGATTTGGTTAGGTGGAAGGTTAGACATATACCACTGAGTATATAATATGAACTAAGATATTAGTATTAATTTTCATATGCTACTCGTAGTACTGTTCATATGCCATTGATTCGTTGGTTGTGTATTTGTGCAAGCTACGTAGTCATGATTAGGTATTTTTAATTAGGTCGATGATGCATTTAAAAATTGGAAGGCTAGAAATAATTAAGTCAGAGATAATTGTGCCTGCTAAGGCTAGAAATTTTCAAAATAATTAAGTCAGAGATAATTGTGCCTGCTAAGGGTAGAAATTTTCAAAATAAGGGTTCAAAACGCATTTAAAAAAATAAAAGTACTCCTATTTTTGTGTGGCAAAGCTATCGGTGGAAAGCCTGGAAAATGGAAGGGCTCAAACATATTACTGTTGGACGCTGTGGTAATTCTACAACCATCAGAGAGGTGACGTGTTGTTCCCTAATGAATGAGACATTTCAGGGTAGTGTTTTAACTGAAGATGACTATTTACTATTGGAGATGACCGTTTAATGTATCAATTACGGGTGGCTTACCGAGTCGAGCAAGATGTTTGAGGCCTTGAAGTCACGGTAGATCACGGGCGGGTCGGCATCGTGGAGGAAGGCGAGGCCCTTGGCCGCGCCGACGGCTATCTTCATCCTTGTCATCCATGGGAGAGAGCCACTGATACCTCCTGAAAAAAATATGATTTTGCAGGTCAGTTTCCGTTGCCAGAGAAAAATGTCAGTTTTTCTCCTCCACACTGACAGAGAGCTCTAAAATACTAACCGATAAGTTCGTACCAAATCTTCCGGTATCTAAACTCATCTAACAATAACTAAATAAAAAAAAGATGTGTTCCTTGGAAGGCACACACACAACTTAACAAAAAGAAAATCAGAGAATACAGAGACAGGGGATCGCCCATGTTACGTGTTCAAGTTTAAGTTAACCTGTTGGTCTGAAGAACTCACTTTTGAAGAGGTGTTTCTCCAGGCTTCCGGCGCTCATGAACTCGTACACCAGCATCCTGTGCTCCTTCTCGTAGCAGTACCCGATCAATTTCACCAGGTTCTTATGCCTCAGTTGCCCAAGGAAGAAAACCTCAGCCTGCAACAACATCCGCAATAATCAGAAGGCCAATTAACCCAGCTCGGGCAAGCTTGTGACTCGCTTCGCAGTTCGCACTCACCAGCCACTCCTTGTGTCCCTGCGTGCCGCACTCCAGGTCGAGGTACTTGACGGCAACCGCCTGCGCGGCCAGCCCTGGCCGGAGCTTGTCGTCGACGGCGCCCTGGTACACGGGGCCGAACCCGCCGCTGCCGAGGTAGTTTACGCGCGAGAAGTTGGACGTCGCCGCCCGGAGCTCGGCGTAGGTGAAGGCGTGCAGGTTCGACCCGGACAGCGTCAGGGACAGGTCCTCTGGCGACAGCGTCCCCGAGCTCAGGCTCGTGAACGACATCCTCGACGACGACTTCGAGCTGCCGTTCCTCCTCCGCCTTCGGGACGCGCTGCCGTCATCGTCAATCGCTGCACCTCGGACGCAGCACGAGAAAGGATTCCAAGGTTGCGCGGCCATGGCAAGAGTAGGAGGTGGCGAGGTGCGCTGAGGCGGATGTAGCGAAGGCAACCGAACGGCAGGCAGATCAAGATATGTTGCCGGGAGCTGTGGATGCAGGGGAGCTTAGGTGGTTGCAGAGAAGGGGGAGATTTGAGGAGAGGCTCGTGGGGCTGGGCCTTTATATAAGTGTGGGTGCTGAACAGAGCCGGTGGCGCCGGCGCCAACTACCGTGGCTGCCAGACTATCTTGCGGGTGATGTGACTGCTACTATAGCAAGGAAAAAGAAGAGGGAAAAATAGTCGGAAATCCATTTTTGAACCCGGTGCATTTGCACCCGGTACAAAAATAACATATTTCAAAATATTGAAAAAAAAAATAAAAAAAATTCATGTGTAGTTTCATGTTTTAGGTCCAGGTGAAGTCATTCCACGAAAAACCGATATGTTTTGTGGACTGTGCAAAAAAGACAAAAAGTTGTCTTGTATAGCATGTTACTTTAGCACCATTTTTTTGTCTTTTTTGCACACGTCATCCAAAATATTCATTTTTCACGAAACGACTTTGTGCGCACTAAAACTTGAAGTTCTACGTGCACATATATTTTTTGATTTTTTTTGGCATTTCAAATTTTGAAAAAAATCAAATTCAAATAAAGGATGCATATAAGCTCGGGAGCCAAATAGCCATGTCAGAAAAATAGTACACTTTAGAGGTGGTATTGAGTAAGAGCCCGTGATTGGATGGATAGAAGAATGATCGTATCAATAATCCGCCAAGTATCAAACCACAAGTTTGACATATTGTGTATCTTTATTTAAGTTTTGTGTGAATACGTGTGTTTCATTTTTTCCAAAATGGAGGTGATACACTGGCTTCTTCATCAAAATGATGTACACATAAATTAAAAAAAAAATGTTGTACATAACCTTTTTTATCATTCAACATAGCCTTACAAACAAAATATAGAGATCAATTCGAAGCCACCTCACTAACGACAGATGCCACACCTATGAAAGTGATGAAGGGGATGGCCATGTTGAGGTCATTGCCCTGACCTTACACCAATGCGCTTCATCATAAAACTGGAGGCCTCACACAACCGTCCAATGACGAGCCGGGGGCACAAACTGGTCTGGCAGGCCCTCGGCGCACACACTCTAGAGGTCACCGTGACCCATCTTTGAGATAGGGGCCAAAGCACCGTTCCAGCTGCATCTTTGACTAACTGTGTGAAGAGTTAACATTTCGAAAAGTTCTACAAGTAATCTCAATCGTTCTTGCTATAACGTTAGGGAGGGATTACATGGTCCGATAGTTTGATGCCCGATCCTAGTTCCTTCTTGTTCTCATTTATCCCTAATTAGTACCGACATTATCTCCGTTGTTTAAGGTGTGTAGGCCTAGGACCTGTTATAGGTTTGTTTCCGAGATCTTTCGTTGATTCTCCAGGAGATTAATAATTGAAGAACTTGTGTTGAATTTTTTTGCACGATACACTGCACGCTGGCTCCTTACCCATGCCATATCTGAACCACCCTACACAAAAATCTTCTCTCAATTATAGAGAACATCTTGTCTACTACTCCCTCCGTTTCAAAATATAAGATGTTTTAGGTTTGTGAAGAAAATGTATCTAGACTTGGTTTAGTGTATAGATTCACTTCAAACATGAGTGAACCTATATACTAAAACTAGTCTAGATACATTTGCTTCACAAAGCTAAAACGTCTTATATTTTAAAACGGAGGGAGTACAAGCAAAACATTTTTCATTTGAATTATGAGGCCATCCGTCCCAACCAGCTAAGAAAACCTGAATTGATGTTTAACTATGTGCTGTAGCTGTCTCTGTCTGGCTATCAGTTGAGTTCAGACATGCCACAAGATAATTCAGTTGTAGCTGTCCCGATAGAATGGATTATCGTCTAGGCACAGCCTTACACGTACATTCTCAAATATTGTAACTGTGCACGTGGGAACTAAAGTATTCATTTTAAAAATATTATACAAACTAAATTATTCTTCCGTGCAAACCACTTCTTTGAGAGGAACGATTAGTTGGATCTTCTTGCCGGCCGGGCGATTAATAAATTAGCTTATTTCTGAATCTTCTAAGAAAATAGCAGAAAAACGGACAGAAACCACACGCATAATAACCGTTTGCGTGCCCGGATTGTCATAATGAAAGAAACATTCCAGACTTCCAGTATGCAGTCAAAGCTCATCGTTGCACACAGCTCATCCCTTTTGTAATTGAACAAAGATGATTAGTCGTCCAATGTAGTAAAAAAAAGGATGATCACTGGTAAACTTGAGGTCGAGATGCAACAAGGGAGTGGATAATAGTTTCTAGATCCTTCTCGGACTCAGCTGTTTGTAGCACTTCAGTGATGGCGTTACGGCAGTGAGTAAGAACTTGATGACGAAAGGCCATGCAGATTTGTGTCGACGGTAAGAACTCAATGTCTGGTCACGCGTCCACAGTTCCGTGAGTCGAGCGCGTGGTTTGATTTTGGAACAAAAAGACGGGACGACGGTTGAGCTCTCACGGCTGCACTGTCTGCCAACATTCTCAGGCCTCAGCAATGGAAGCTTCCGGCCAAGGAGCCACCTAACATTTGACAGCGATCGTCCGCAGCACGTCGATCGACCGCCTCGCCCGTGCGTGTCCTCGCATTTCTTTCCAGGATCCAATCAGAGCGTCAAAAAACATCACATATTGCAGAGCAGGATATACTTTGATAAAAGACAGGATAATGCTTGACGTTTTTTCGGCCGTGCAGTACCCGGCAGCCACGTTTTCACGCGTCTCGGGATGTAGGCAACCACCACCGGGCGCACGAGCCGATCTGGCGCCGTCGGCCGGCGGCGCACGCGGCGGGGCGGAGGAACTCGATCGATCGGCGACACACCGCCAACAAGTCAACTGGAAGCCCACTCACTCTCCTACTGGGTGCGTGGGGTGGCCAAAGGTTGAGCTCACGGCTGCACTGAACAGCTGGTTCGCGGCCGACGAGCGCACCACGCGTCGGGCCAAGGGGGTTTTCCGGCAGCGAAGCGCAACGCCCGCACCATAAAAAAAGTTGCCGCACAACCAACAACGACCGATAAAAATTAGAAGAAGCCACATTCGATGTGTTTTTTTTACATTGGCATGTGCACTGACGGATCTATCTTATTCTTAGGTCATACCGGCTGCATCTTTGACAAACTTGTAAAGCTTTTACCATGTTAACTCTCCCCAGTTAGTCCCATTTGAAGCTAGTTTGCTGCCTGGTCCTATTTCCTTTTTGTTCTCATTTATCTCTAACTAGCACAAACATTATCGAGTGGAGATTTGGTGTACATAGGCACCAATGATCCCATTTTTTTAAAAAAAAAATAGTAATACATGCACATGGTCCATATAATTGTGCAAACTTTCAGTAAAAATATGGTTTATTCCCGGTTACAAGAAGAAAATAAGTTTCTGACAGTGAATAAGATTTAGAAATACCTATATTTTCTCATAAATTTGTCTTTCTGTGTAGCCTAAATATAACATATTTTAAATAAAATTTCCAGCGTACATTCTAGATGTATGTATGTAGCTATATAATTCTTTTCAGAATTTTTGGAGGCTAAAAAGTACAAGTTTCAATTTTTACAAAAAACAGGAGCACTTATGTCCATGCGCCAATGACAATTTCCGCAACAACATTATCTCCGTTTCTTAAGGTGCAGGACCTGTTATAGGGAGGATCAGAAAACAAAAATCACTCCCATCCTCGCGCTCCTCTCATCCTCCCCGAGGCAAGGGAGCGACGCCAGCCTCCCGTGACTAGTTTCCCACTCGTATTCCTTCCGCCAGTCGCCGCAGCCAGCGAACAGCCTTCTCCCGCGTGCTCGGAGGCGGGATTCGGGGTTCCATCCTCCCGACGACGGTGTCTTCAGGGCGGTAGAGGTCCGGCTCCGACCGGGCGGTGGAGAAGAGGTGGCGCATCTGCAGGGCTGTGGGGCAGTGCGACATGGCAGGGCAACAGCTGGCGGCGGCGGGGCTGCGCCGGCCAGGCCCATATCTAGGCCTTTTGGGCCTGATCTGGGTTGGGGCGGGCGGGCCTGCCCTGTTGGAGATATGCCGTAGGGGCAATAATAAAAGTAGTTATTATTATTATATCTTTGTGTTTATGATAATTTTTTTCATTCATGCTATAATTGTATTAACCGGAAACATTAATACTTGTGTGATTTGTAAACTTGTTAGAGTCCCTAGTAAAGCCTCTTTATAATACTAGCTTGTTGGTTGATAGATGATCATGGTTTCCTGATCATGAATATTGAGATGTTATTAACAACAAGATCATATCATTAGGAGAATGGTATGATGAACATACTCCTATAGATAAGCATAGCATAAAGATCAAGTAATTTCAATAGTTCGTTTGCTATAAGCTTTCAGATACATAGTAACCTAATTCCTTCGACCATGAGATCATGCTAATCACCATCACTGGATGGATGCTTTGATGACATCAAACACCACTTCATAACTGGATGGTTATAAAGGTGGCATTGAGTGTTCGGAAAGTATGTGTTAAGGCACATGGATCAAGAGTGAGATTTGTCCATCCATATGACAGATAGATATACTCTAGGCCCTCTCGATAGAATGTCATCAAATTAGCTTGCAAACATGTGACTGGATCACAAGTCACATGAACGAGTAAATAGTACTTACGGTAACGAGGTTGAACTAGGTATGCGGAGATACCGACGATCAGACCTCGGATAAGTAAAATATCGCGAGACAAAGGGAAATTGGTATCGTATGTAAATGGTTCATTCGATCACGAAGTAATCATAGAAATATGTGGGAGCCATATGAATTTCCAGATTTCTCTATTGGTTATTGATGGGAGAAGAGTCTCGGTCATGTCGGCATAATTCATGAACCGTAGGGACACACTTAAGGATTCGATGTTGTTTAGTAGATATGGAATGTGAGTAAGAAGACCGAATGTTGTTCGAAGTCTCCGATGGGTTCCGAGATATCACGAGGAGATCCGGAATGGTCCGAAGAATAAGATTCATATAAGGAAAGTCCAATTCCGGAGTTCGGGAATGATTCTGGTGTTTTCACCGGAATGTTCTAGAAGGGTCTAGAAGGTTCAACGATCTGGAAGGGGAAGGGTACATGAATGTGTCATGTTAAATTGGAATGGTTACATCATGTCCTAGGTCACTAGGCTGGGCAATTAATAGAGAGAAATCAAACTCCAAAATTGAAAGTCAAAAGGCAAGTTTGAAAAGTCAAACTGGGACAATGGTTTCTGGTGGAGGGAGAAGAGGAAATCTCCTCTTTCTCCACCGCTGGCCAAGGAGGAGAGGGATTTGGGGGAGGATTCGACCTCCCTCCCCTAGCCGCCCCTCCCTCTCATAAATAGAGGAGAGGGGGATGCCCCTCAAGCCACAGAAGCAAACCCTAGCCCCTAGCGCCGTCATCGCCCAAGCCGCCGCCGGCCACCACCACCACCTCCTCCCTCGGCCTCTAAACCCTAGTCGCCGAGGAACCCCTCTACTCCATCCTACTTGCTCCGGCTTAGGTGAACCCCTGCGGGATCTCCCGTCTAAACCCTGACACCACGTCGTCGTGCTGCCGGAATCGCGAGGAGAGAGCTACAACCTCCGTCGCTGCCTGCTGGAACAAGGGAGAGGAAGGTCTTCATCGAGTACCGAACGTGTGACCTGTAGGGGTTCGTAGCATGGAAAACAAAAATTTTCTATCGCATACAAACAAACAAGCCAAGATCTATCTACTAGATTGTAGCAACGAGTCGATAGAGGAACTCACCCTCGAAGATTCCAAAGCGGTTAACGAGAGCAGATTCTCGTGGGTGATGTAGTCGTACTCTTCCCGATCTCAAGATCGCGTAGACGATCCTTCCGGCGCCACGTTCCGGCAGCGCTCCCGCAGTCGGTCACACGTTCGGTACTCGACGAAGACCTTCCTCTCCCTTGTTCCAGCAGGCAGCGGAGGTTGTAGCACTCTCCTCGCGATTCCGGCAGCACAACGGCGTGGTACCGGAAGTAGAGGGGAAATCCCGCAGGGCTTCGCCTTAAGCCGGTGCGAGTATGGTGGAGCTTATGAGAGAGGCTATTAGTGGTCTAGTAATTAGACACACCAATTAGAAGGCTCTAAACCAATTAGAAGGCTCTAAACCGCTGGCTAAAGCAATTAGAAGCTCTAAACCAAAACGGCTCTAAACCTGAGATTTAGAGGTGGAAACTTGTGTGTCTCAAGGAGGAGCCCTGCCCCTCCTTTTATGGGTGGGGAGGCGCGGCCAGGGGAGGGGAGTCCCTCCCCAAGTCGGCCTTGGGCTGGGCGCCGGCTTGGAGGAGCTGGACTCCTCCTCCAAGTTGGTTCCAACTCCTCTTGCTTGTTTCCCACAGTTTCCTGTTTCCCACAGTTTCCTGTTTTAGCCGTTTGACTTTCAAACTGGCAATTTGACTTTCATCTTTTTGGAACAGCAAGAACACTTAGTACATGATGCAATCATTCAATGACACACTCATGTACCCTCCCCCCCCGGAGTGCCGGACAATCCGGAACCTTCTAGAACATTCCCGATGAAAACACCGGAATCATTCCCGAACTCCGAAACGGGACTTTCCTTATATGAATCTTATTCTCCGGACCATTCCGGATCACCTCGTGATATCCCGGATCCCATCCGAGACTCCGAACAACATTCGGTCTCTTTCTCATAATACCATAACTACTCAAAACAACGTCGAATCCTTAAGTGTGTCTCCCTACGGTTCGTGAATTATGCGGACATGATCGAGACACTTCTCTGAACAATAACCAATAGAGGAATCTGGAAATTCATATGGCTCCCACATATTTCTACGATTACTTTGCGATCGAATGAACCACTTACATACGATACCAATTTCCCTTTGTCTCACGATAGTTTACTTATCCGAGGTTATGATCGTCGGTATCTCTGCATACCTAGTTCAACCTCGTCACCGATAAGTACTCTTTTCTCGTTCCCGTGATATGTGATCCCTTGTGACCAAGTCACATGCTTGCAAGCCAATTGGATGACATTCCACCGAGAGGGCCCAGAGTATATCTATCCGTCATGTGGATGGACAAATCCCACTCTTGATCCATGTGTTTCAACCAATACTTTCCGAACACTTAATACCACCTTTATAGCCACCCAGTTACGGTGTGGTGTTTGATGTTATCAAAGCATCCATCCAGTAAAGGTGATATGCATGATCTCATGGTCGAAGGAATTAGGTTACTATGTATCAGAAAGCATATAGCAATTGAACTATTGAAATGACTTGATCTTTATGCTACGCTTATCAATAGGAGTATGTCCACCATATCATTCTCCTAACGATATGATCTTGTTGTTGATAACATCTCAATGTTCATGATATGGAAACCACAATCATTTAATCAACCAACAAGCTAGTGAAGTATAGAGGCTATACTAGGGACTTCAATTTAAGTTTACAATTCACACAAGTATTAATGTTTCCTTGTTAATACTATTATAGCATGAATATAAACATTTATCATAAACACAAAGATATAATAATAACTATATTTATTATTGCCTCTAGGGCATATCTCCAACATGACCGACTGTGGGAGCGCTGCCAGAACGCGGCGCCAGAAGGATCGTCTATGCGACCTTGAGATCGGCAAGTGGACGACTACATCATCCATGAGAATCTGCTCTTGTTAACCGCTTTGGAATCTTCAAGGGTTCGTACTCTATCGACTCGTTGCTACAATCTAGTAGATAGATCTTGGCTTGTGTATGTTCATGTGGTAGAATTTTTTTGTTTTCTATGCTACGAACCCCTACATGCCCTTGTCCACTGTTTGTTCTACAGGAGGTGGCGATCTAGCTTAGCAGGGATAGCAGCAACGGTGAATGGCCTGTTGCAACGGGCTTTATGGGCACGATATGGGCTCGGAAGAGACCCCCTTGGGATTGGTGTGCCCGTGCGGGGGCTTTACGGGCCCGTTGGGCCCGGCCGGACCCAATTGGGACTGATGTGTGCTCTGAAGCCGCATCCGATCGACCACCGCCTTTGGTGGTGGAGGCAGTTCCCTCACGCACGGTCGCGGCACTATCGGTCCCGTGTCAAGCTAGTATTTGCTTCCATCATGTAGGCCTCGTGACAGTAACCTTGGTGAGACAATGATGGTGGTATCGTGACCGTGGTGGCACATGTTCATGGTCAACGAGTTTGGTGGTGTCGAGGCATCGACCTCTCGGGGCTCTTGTGCAACGGATCGTCCGGGCGTTGTGGATAGGTTTCGGGAGAAATCCTTGTCCGCTTGCCCGACACCGACATTGTACCTCTCTAGGGTGGCACCACTCCTTTCTGGAGGGCGTCGTGGCTACCCTATCCACTTCCCTCAGTGTGTCGGGGAAACCCTAGGACCAGTGCTCTGGTCCGGACAGCAGCGTCGTCGTTGTCCTTCTTGAAGGTGTTGCCTGGTACTTGACGACTCAGTGCTAGGAGCATGGTGGTACTTCTCCGGAGGGCGCAATGGTCGCAGATCATCTTCGTTTAATTATCCATTTTTTTGTTATTTTTGTTTTCTATGGGCTTTTGTTTGGTGCTGCCCCAATACTATCTTTCGTTTCGAGACTACCGTGGTTTTATGATATGATTGCTATATTAATATAGCGGAACGGATGTCTATTTTAAGGAGGACCTGTTATAGGCTTTTGTTTCGGGGATCTTTCAGTGTGTCTCCAAGAGACCAATTAAAGAACTTCTGTTGAAATTTTTGCTGGATGTATACATTGCATGCAGCTCCACGCCCATGCCATATCTGGACCACCCTCAGGGCCGGTCCTGATATTTTGAGAACCCGAGGAGAATTTAGAATTCGGGCCTCTTAATACAACGGATCTCATGACGCTCACTCGAATGGAAATTTGATTCATTCTTATTTGAATGATGTCACTCACACTAAAAAAAATCAGTTGCAACTATAGCAAAGCCAAAATATATTCAATTTCAACCAATGTGCAACTTAAAAAAATTAAAATGACAATAATTAGTTAGAACCAGCATGTAAAACTGAAAAAAAAAACAAGTGTGACAGAAAAATAAACAGTTGTGTCAAGATCCAATGGCTAAAGAGTTTGAGTTCATAACCTTCAATATATAAGTACTTCCTCCGTTTAGAAATAAGTGACTTGACTTTGTCTAAATTTAAATATATCTACACATTAAAATATATCTTGATATATGCGAATTTAGACAAACCAAATCACTTATTTTTTATGAAAGGGTCCACCTACACAAAAAAATCTTCTCTCAATTATAGCGAAGATCCCAAGGAGGATAGAGAACATCTCGTCCACTAGAACAAATGCAGTTTTCATTTGAATTATGAGCCCACCCAACCCAGCTAAGCAAACCTGATGTGATGAGACCTGTCTTTGTCTCCTGTCAGTTGAATTCAAATGTGCCACCCACGAAGATAAACAAATGGAATAATTTTCTGAGATCTCCATACGATTGCGTCTATCTACACGTACTGACGTACATTTGCAATCACTACAACTAGATATACACGTGGGACTAAATTATCCATTCTAAAAATAAAATGGAGTAGATTATTATTCCATGCAAATTTCTTCTTTGCCACCGAGGATAGTTAGATCTTCTTCCCCCGGCGATTAAGGAGTATTTTATTTCTGAATCGTCCGAGAAAATGGCAGGAATAGAAACAGTAACCACACGCATGGCCGTTTGCGTGCCCGGATAAAGAAAGAAACGTTCCAGTATGCAGTCAAAGCTCACAGTTGCATAGCTCATCTCCTTGGTAACTGGCTGAAGCCGCTGAACATGGATGATTAGTAACCTGAGGCCGTGATGACACGAGGGGCTGGATAATAATAGTTTCTAGATCCTTCTCAGACTCTGTTTTTCTGAGACGATTGCGTCTATCTACACGTAAATCTAAAAGTCAGTTGAATTCAAATGGGCCACCAAGATAAACAAATGAAATGATTTTCTGAGACGATTGCGTCTATCTAGACGTACTTTTGCAATTGCTGCAACTAGATATACACGTGGGACTAAATTATTCATTCTAAAATAAAATGGAGTAGATTATTCTTCTTCCGTGCAAATTTCTTCTTTGCCACGGAGGATAGTTAGATCTTCTTACACGACGATTAAACTATATTTTATTGGTGAATCTTCCGAGAAAATGGTACTCCTTTCATACCGGTTTAATGGGCTAATACGGAGTTCAATAAAATTGTTTGACTACAAATTTGATCAGTGGAATATGAATTATATATCACAAAAACTATATCACTGAAAAGGTATTTTAAATATGAATCCAATTATATTATTTTTTGCGTCATATAATTTATATTTTATTGAATAATTTTATGGTTAAATTTTTTCTTGATTCCATGTTAGCCTAATAAATTGGTATGGAGGTCAACAAACAGTAACCACACCCGTGACCTTTTGCGTGCCCGGGTAATGAAAGAAACGTTCCAGTATGCAGTCAAAGCTCATCGTTGCATAGCTCATCTCTTTCGTAACTAAACATAGATGATTAATAACCTGAGGTCGTGATGACACGAGAGGGGCTGGATAATAATAGTTTCTAGATCCTTCTCAGACTCTGTTTTTCTACTACTCCGTATATAAACTATAGTGATAGCGTTACGGCAGTGGGTTTGTCCTTGGGGGCTTCGGCTGATGAAAACTGGCAGTTTCAACGGCAGAAACCTGCTTAGACCATGTCAGATCTACTGCCGTAAGAAACCTGCTTAGACCCAAAAAAAAAAAACTTCTTAGACCATGTCAGATCACCCGCCCGAAGTTCCGTGATTTAAGCTCGGGTTGATTTTTCCAAGAAAGAAACAGAGAGACGGTTAACAAAAGAATGGATAACGTTTACGTAGCGACGTTTCTTCGGCCGTGCAGTACAGTACCCGGCAGTCACGTTTTCCGGTGTGTCGGGGTGTAATGTAAGCAACCGCGCCCGGCGCGCGTGTGCCGATCTGGCGGCGGCGGCCGTCGGCGGGGTGGAGGAACTCGATCGGCGACACACCACCAGAAGTCAACCAGAATCGCAGTCACTCCTCCTCCTGGGTGCGTGGGGTGGCCAAGGCAATCTCACGATACTTGGATTGTCTTGGCGCCTTCGCGGCCGACGAGTGCACCACGCGTCGGGCGTGGGTGTTTTCCGGCAGCGGCAACACAAACGGCCGCAACTGAAAAGTTGCAGCACTACAACAAATAAAAGAAGCAACATTTCAATTACTAGCTTATTTCTAAAAATTGTTCCGAGAAGTAATAATAACTTGGGGCCGTGATGACACGAGGGGGTGGACAACAGTTTCTAGACCCTTCTCATACTCTGTATCCTACTACTGCTTTTAGTGGTGGCATTACAGCAATGGGTCTCGCAGTCTCTATCTGCGGCAGGCCGGCAACGGTAAGAGCCAGCATGCATATACCATGTCCGGTCACTCGTCGTCATGGCCGTCCACGGACCCGTGAGGGCTGAGCTCAGGTTGATTTTGCAACAAGAAGCCAGCTCGCCATAAAGAGCGAGCGACGCCCGCTCGAGCTCGGCATCGCACTGAGCCACTGATCCTCGAGGCCGTGTCTGAACAGAGCACCGGCCAAAACAAAGAACTCGTTATCAGGCTCGCATGAAATTAATTAAGAGCTCGTTGTCGGAGACGATTGGCAGTGACAACGACGATCGACCATTCTAGAGTCTACTAGAACACATTGTCTCACCGAGTCGGTTGTGTCACCCGTGTCATCGCGTTTCCGTCGAGGACCCAATCAGTCGGAGCACCTAATAAAGGGACATGACATGAGATAATGCGGAGCGGGACAGCGGGCATTTTCGATCGGCACTTCGACAAAGAGGGAGGATAGATGTCCGGCGGCCACGTCTTCACGCGCTCCGGGAAGCAAAGCAACCACCGAGCGCACGAGCCGATCTGGCGGCGTACGTCGGGCGTCGGGCGTCGGCGGAGGGAGGCAGCGAGTCAACTGGAACACCGCTTCCTCAGGGGTGGTGGCCCAGGGAGACGATCGACCCACGGACGGACGTGGCGGAGCGCCATCAGATTCGTGGCCGACGAGCGCACCACGCGTCGGACCGGCCGGGGGCGATCGATTTTCCGGCAGCGACGTTGAGGGAAAAGCTGCCGCACCACCGCCACCTGCCTGAGCGACCAGCGAGCGTGGGGTGCGTGACGCGTCGGGGGTACAGTTGTTTGCGTCCAAGTGCAGGGGAGCGGGGTGTGCCTCACGAGGACCCAAAACGTTTTCTGGATGGCCTCGTCCCCTTTCTTGGTCGTCGCCACACGTACTCCAGCCTCTGCTTTCTGCGGACGTTTGTCGACGATGCACGGGGATGGTTCGGTGATCTGCTCGCCGGTGATTTTGTACTCGCCTATGCTTTTTTTATGAAAAATCATAAAAATGTTAAAATATTTAAAAATAAAAAATACACTTTACACTTAGGGCATCTCTACCGGGTCAACCCAAACGGTCCGAGCACGTCGCGGACGCGTGGGACGTACGCGGGCGCCCCAACGGTACTGCCCATCCGGACTGAGGCACCCCGGACCGACCCATCCGGGCATCAATTGGGTCACGGATGCGGACACAGACTGACCCTGATGCAGTCGTGCAGGGACTTTTTCTTTTGGGCTGGCCTGTCCGTTTTTATCCGTTTGAGTCGCACGCTGTGCACGGCTGGCCGGACATGCCGAACCATGACACAAAGCACCGGTGACTCGACCCAAACGGACCTAAAACAAACCGTTTGTGTCATTCGTTTGGATCTCGCCGGTGGAGATGCCCTTAGACATTCAATGTTCGGAGACAAAGTTTCATGAAAAATGAAAACAAAAATATGACGTTGTGTAAGGAAGACAAAATACTGTACATCCGGGCATTATATGTGTTTGCAGACAAAGTTTGGCAAAAAAAATGTGGCATGTGTAAAGAAGACAAAAAAGTATATCTTGAATAGTCATATTGAGCAACAAAACATGTTTTTTACATACCTGAAACATTTATGCATGGTCCGACCGAAATCTATTGATCAGAGATAATTTAACTAGCTGCGATATCTTTTGAATCTTCTTAAATTTAGGATGGTATTAGTGCAAATTTCGAATCTTCTTAAATTTTTCCATTTTGTTATTTTGGCTTAGCCCAAACTATAATGTATTTTCCATTGAAAATTTACACGCTCCTAGTGTACTAGCTGAATATAACCAGGTACTTTTTGGAAAAAAACTTTGAGATCAAGTTTTCAAAACACGGGCTCCCCGTAGCCCAGGTTCCATATTGACTTTTGCTGCAATTAAATGGACAAAATCATCTCGCTACAACAATGCGCAGATTAACCGTGATCGACGTTTAAATCTCATTTTAACTATCACAATAACGATGAAGGGATGTTTATAGCAAAATAAAGGTTGACTGTATTTGCTATCATCCGCACCACGCGGGTAGATACGGGAGGATCCACAAATGAACATGTAGTTTGTGTATGTGTGTAAGATTTGTGTGTTTCTTGCATTTCGTAACATAACATAAGCCTCATACTTGCTTCGTATTCAAGTAAGTATACCTCTAAGTTAAAAATAAATAAATTTTGACCAACTTTATTAAAAATTGGCACAATATATGATATCAAATCTGTGAAACCACATTTTAACAAGGATATAGTGATTCTAAATTGGTGACATAAATGTTGCTACTTTTTCTGATAATAAAATTGGTCAAATTTTAAAATATTTGATTTAGGACAAGGTATTGAAGGACGGATGGATCGGATCAGTACCTCGGTAGTACCAGCTTAGCTTCGTTATCTCAGCAACTCGTGTGACTAAACCATGTGCAATGCTTTGATGCAACGAAACGAATACTAACCGGATAATAAGTGTGAACAGATGTGAAATGAATAGGCCATATATATGAAACACATAGGTGAAAGGTCCATCACGATGAGTGAAATTCTGACTCAAAAGGTCATGGTTAGAGCGATCAAGCTGAACGCAAAAAAAATATCTCCGGACGGAGGAGGGCCACGGAAATCTTTTTCCATAGCGTGAAACATGGACTCGGAAGTAAGAAAGTCTGGTCTGGGTTTCTTGAGGGGAAACGGAGTTGGCAAGACGAGACTTGCATGATCATCGGTTGACATCACATTTATTTGAAAATGAGCACAAGAAACAGTACACTTTGCTTCTGGTTCTTCACACAACAGTCATAACATCGTTCAAACTGATGGTTTAGTCTCCGTCAATGTGGACACATACTACACCTCGAGTTTATCGTGGAGTAGATATTTCCTACCGAATTCCGTTTTGACCCGAATATCAGTGTCTTGAGATGTTCAGCGTTCAGGCTTTCAGTTTCAGGTCGTCGAGTGTACAATGCTAGTATTTGCGTTTATTCTCTTGAGACCAGCCGCCGCCCGTGTGATTGAACTTCACGTGTCAATTGCGACATGAACTCAGTGGAAAATACTATCTGCGAGGTAAGATGTCTTTGGATCACGTTTTAAGAATCGAAGACCGGCCAGTGATGTGATGGTCTCGTGGTGCATGCATACTGCAGATCTGAAGATATTTGTGTAACAAAGTCACCTTCAAACACAAGAAGGCGTGACGATATAAACTTGTTAGGGTCTGAACGAGTGGAACGTTTGAAAGTCAAGAACTGATTATGGCTCTTGCTTGGCGAAAATTGGCGCGTCATAGCTCATCGACTTCGTCAGTATGAGATCAGAGATGCTAGTAGTACCTTTTTTTGTTCTTCGAGAGAGGAGCAAGTGGTAATTAATGGTTACTCAAATATCATTTGGACAACAGTAAGTCCATTGAAAGATTAGTAGTTTCTGAAGGTAGAATGCCGTCAGCCTAATGCGCACACAGAACACGGACCTGGTACAGTACAACCCAAGATTTAGCTTACATGGCCATGTCTTGCCTATTCTTATATATGAGGTACATATAGCTACTCTTTTTCGAAAAAAAAAACATTTAAAAGTTTAAAACAATTCTGAAAGAATCTTAGATGTAGGAAATGATGTATTCTATCAACATGCAAAATCTCAACTCAGAAATAATTTGTATTATAGGCTGTGCAGAAATGATAAAAACTACTCCAAATTATTTGCTACTTCAAATTATTACTTTTGCCATTTATTTTTGCAGAAAATGGAGTAACAGATTTTAGAGGTTTGAAAACTTGTACTTACTGTTTGCTACTTCAAATTATTACTTTTGCCATTTTTTGCACAGCCACAAAAGGTAAGGTATTTTAAGTTGAGATTTTACACATCGGCAGAGTACAACATTTTCCTACATCTTTAAAAAAATCTGAACTTTTGAAACTTTAAAATGTCATTTTCAAAATTTTCAAAAATAAAATGGCTACATGTTGCTTGGGCTATTTTCTCGCATTCTATATTATATGGACTAATATGTGAAGTAGATTCCGTGTTTGGGATTTTTTTTTAAGCTTGCACAACAGATCAGGTAAAAACTCGCCCCATGTTGGATTTTGGGCCAGTTTCACTTGTTCGTCCCATTTTGGATTTTGGGCCAGTTCCAATTGTTTGCTACGGGCTCATGTGTTCAATCAATCAATCAATCAACATGGTGCCTCGATTTTTCTCCCGTCTTTGTACCTGCTTCCTCCGTTTCGAAATAAGTAACTTGACTTTATCTGAAAATAGATATATCTATATATTAAAATATGTTTAAATACATGTAAATCAAGCCAAATTCACGTCATTTACTTTGAGACGGAGGTAGTAGGTTACAAGCCGTGGTATGAAATGGCAGAGCTATGATTAGTGTTGAGCGATGTCAAAGACCTAAAATGAGTATTAATAAGGCCAATGAGGTCAACATCTATTATAGCTTACATAATGATGCTAACCAAATTTATGTGATATCGATTGACACCATAAAAAAGGCACCGCTAGGAGTCGGATGCCGATGTTTGCTTCCTATCGGACTAGTTTCTAGCCGTAAGATATGATGCAGTTTGACCGTACGATTTTTAACCAGGCCCGCAACTCTTTGCGTGATTGTAGGTATTCATTGCGTGCTTCTCTCTCATTAAAACTGTTTCCAATAACGGTTCCCGAAATTCATGTCCGGCTATAGCGCTAACCTCTTTGATCTGCGTTTCTTCTTCCTCGGAGTTGCTTCTTCACCAGATCAAGGGAAAATAGACTCGTGAGATTGAGTTCCATGGAAAGTTTATGTGAAGCACATTTTTTTATGTAAGAAGCTTGCCACTCTTTCATCGGTTGCTTTGTAATTTTGGACGACCTATTTCAGGAATTGGAAGCAATTAAATTGGTAGTAGGAAGCACATGTGAAGTGCGTGCCTTATTTGTAAGAAGCATACAGACGATACATCGGAATCACTATTATTTTACGAAGGAAGCAGAAAACAATTTTGTTAGGAAGCATCATGTGGTCAGCGGTAGCGGCAGAGGCGGCTTCCGGGGCCAAACCATGCGGGGATGTCGGCGAAGAAGGCGGCGTGCCGGTGTCCCTGCGCTCGAGGCGTCAGCGGGCGCGGTCAAATTAAGCGCAATCCTAGCGGACGAGAACCATGAACCACAACGACTGCGTGGAGTGCTTCCTCGCCGTGCTCACCCTCGCCGTTATGCGGCACGTGCCGGCCTGCTCCGCCGCCACGCGCAAATGGAGTTATTGGTCCTCTGCTTCTCTCCCTCGTTGTCCATGAGGGCCTTGATCGAGGCCACCAGATGCATGCAGCGGCGAGCACCACCGAAAGCTTCGGCGGTGTCAATGGCGGCAACAAGAAGCGCAGACTGGGAGGACCAACAGCAGTGACGGCAACAACGTGCTACACGGGGACGAGGTGAGGCGTGGTTTCTGGTGTGAGTCGTTATATAGTCTGACTATGCGTTTCGTTGGATAGATCGTTCCATATCAATGGTCAGATGTTGGTCCGACAATATGTTTTTAATCGGACCCTGATAGATAGTGTTTACCCCATAAAAAACATGCAGCTCCGCCACTTGTGGTGTGAATCGGCAGGGCTCTTGACTGTTTTTTGGCTGATTTTCAGTCCAACGAGAATTAATTAGAGCTCATTTAACTTTGGGGCCGTTTGATTGCATCGCCATTCACGTGTGGTATGAGTTGCATGTAGGGTTGCAGCTAAAAAAATTATAGCTGCGAGTGGGTTTTAACTGAGATTTTTCAATTTAAAATGAGGTTGGTTCTTATGTTCTTTTTGGTTAAAAGTGGAGTTGCAACTGATAACAACCGAGAAAAAATGGTTCGTACACGTATTAAAATCATGATATCATTTAAATCATAATTAAGCTAATTCTAAGTTGAGTGACAATTAACCATACTTATATTTTATTTTTCTTATATTGTGTCAAAATAATCTACTCCCTCTGTCTCAAAATAGATACCATAAATCTATTAAAATTTAGATGAATCTAAACACAAATTAGTACTCCCTCCGTTCATTGATATAAGGTGTATAATTTTCTGTAAAAAATTCTTAAGGTATATGGTGGGATCGTGGGATTTTTTTTTAACATAATTTAGGAGTAAAACTGATTTGGAGAGATGAGATACCGAGATTTCCCTATTTTCCTCTATTCTCACGTCGGTCACCTACATGTATTAACATCTAGAAGTATCGATTTTTTTCGGTTTAGCCTATGTGTTAATATTCGTGCAAGAAAACTATACACCTTATATCAAGGAACGGAAAGAGTATATAGATTTATCAAAATTGTGAGAAACCAGCTATACGTCTGTTTAGAGACGAAAGGAGTAACTTTTTTATTTTTTGGCAAGAAATGCCCCAACTAGTAATTCGGCTGTTTGGGACAACTGCTAATGTGGTCAGACCATAAAATTGACGCTGCTCGGCCTCTGGGCTGTTATGTACCTATGGAACAAGAGGGCCTCTACCTTTTCTTCTTCTAAATAATAGCCCAGCTACCAAATTTCCGGCCCAACAGACTGCACAGGCTGGGCAAAAAACCATGAATCAATGATTGCCTGGGCTTTTGCCGAGAATGTAAGACGTTTGATGGAAGCGTATAGTAATCACTTGTAGCCCAGACTGACTATATAAAAATTAAAATCTAACTCTTTTTTTTATAATAACAAATTCATTTTCCCATTTTGCATTTGACACAGCTGTGTCACAAGTGGTTTTCCCTCCATTTGCCATAGTTACTGTAACTTTTGGCACTAGACTGACAGGTAACACTATATG
This sequence comes from Avena sativa, assembly GCA_916181665.1. NCBI lineage: Eukaryota > Viridiplantae > Streptophyta > Magnoliopsida > Poales > Poaceae > Avena > Avena sativa. Next base: position 426,760,591 of record OV702283.1, read on the forward strand.
CTCGGCTGCATTTTTTGCTGATGAAACTCTCGGTAGTGCATGAATCCACTAACATCAACAATTGCTTGCCATTAATTGTACTCCCACCATTTTATAATAAGATGTTTTAGCTAAGTGAAGAAAATGTATCTAGACTACTTTTCCTTCACAAAGTTAAAACATCTTATATTATAAACGGAGGAGTACCCAGTAACCTAATGGACTCTTTGTTGGTTGCCCCTGCAGCTGCATGAGAGGACAATATCATCAATGATTCATCATCGCTTCTATCTGTTGGTATGTTGTCAGATTCAGAGTCAGAACTTTCCTAAATAATCTCCAATAGTTCTTCCACAAAATTCAGTGGTACTGTTTTGGCACTCTTGTGTCCTGGTTGAAAATTGTCCCCACATTTAAAACATTCTCCCCTCCCTCTTCTCTGGACTCGAAGACAAATTAATTTATCCTCCGAAGGAGTTTTCTGAGTTTTCTGATCATGCTTCTTTCTGTCTTCCACAAGCATGGGCAGTATACTTTTGTGCCCTTGGCCACTGGTGTAAGTTTTCTTGTATTCATGTTTGTACTTACTGGATATGTAACATCTTACTTTTTCCATCGGCCTTTCTTGTGTTTCCACAAGAGATAATGCGATGTCCATTGTTTTGGGCTTGTGTAGTTGTATAGCTCTTCTAATTTCCCTCTTCAAGCCATTCACAACTTGGTCACAAAAAATGCCTCATCATAATGTATGTTATGTACCGACACCTTGTGCCTTAGCTCTTCAAATTTCTGATAGTACCTCTCCACTGAATCTAACTTCTTGCAACGTCCTAACGCCTCCAAACATTTAAGGTGTATGTCGTTGCCAAACTTTGAGTTAACAGCAACCACAAATTCTTCTCATCCCTCAATGTCATGCTCAGCCTCATAAGTTTGGAGCCACAATGCAAGCTTCCCTTTGAAATCAATACTTCGACATACACGGAATAACATTTACGGAATACACCTGCAGAATTACGTTGAGAGAAGGTAGTGTATCACGATTTACAATCACTGTGTTGGATTATTAGGCATAATTTTCACGATTAATTTCAGAATAGAAATCATGACAGCAACAGCTACAATCACGTGAACCTCAACATACTAGATGTATTGATCAACATGATCAGTAGCAGAGTATACGCACTAACAGCCATAGAAAAGTAACAGATCTGATGACGGTATACGTACTGATCGGTTGCCGATGAAAACGTTGTTGGTGCAGTGTTTGTAGTAGTCTGTCGAAGAAGTCAGCGTGGAAGACGACGTGCACGAGGTCCATCTTGACGACCGGAAAGACGCTTCGTGATGACGAACTTGATCAGTCATGCGGAGCGCTTCCAAAACCTTATCCGCCTTCTCCCGTACATGATCACAAAGGCGAGTGGTTCCGGAGACCTGCTTTCCTGACCGCCGGTGCACGCCGGCAAGCGGGATGGAGTAGTCTACGATGGCGGCGCAAGCAGAGAGAATGGGAAAACCCTAGACTGGTTTTCGGTGTATTCTGACGGTAGCCATGCAGGATTTTATATAGAGCGGCTTAGGGCCCATGATCTGGGAACGACCTGAATAACCTCACAATTTTCCTAAGAAGCAAAATAAAGCTCGGCTCGGCGAGCAACCCGCAACCCGCGGTGCGCGCGCGTCGTGACGGGCGGGCGGCCGAGCGGCGTCGGAGGAGGAGGAGCGCGCGTGTATCTCTCTTATTGCCACTCACTTATAAAGTGGTGCAACACTCCACCTTATAAAGTGGTGCAGCTCTCCTTCAACTTCTCATGTGGGACTAAACTTTAGCTCCCACTCCACTCTCATGTGAGCTGCCACAAACATGGGCCCAACACATATGGGCCACCACAAATCTGGGCTTTAAGATTTAGGAAAAATCTGAAATACACATGGGTCTAAATGGACTTGCCCATTATTTTTAACAATCCCCCACCAGATTTCAAATGCCCATTTGAAGATTTTTCAATCCTCGCTACTTGTTTATATACCATTGTTTCAGCAGAGACTGTTAAGTTGAACTTCCATCTAGAATCTTGAACTACGTCTATCAACAACTTGAACAATGGATGAACCTTGAATTGCAAGTTTGGTGCCAATAGATTTCACTCAAAATCATAACTAGTACCTGACTGCCAGTAGCCTACCTCGCGAGTTGGAGCATATGCGTCATACTCCCTGGTCTCTTCATGAGTTTACTAGAGATCACCCAAGTCTCATAGACCGTGACGTTTATAGTCGAGCTCATATAGGTATGTTCTTTCAAGAATGCCCTGTAGGACGACATCTTTGCTAATTAAAGCCAAAAGAAACACATTAAGGCATGTTGTCAACATGTCTTACAGATTATGAGAGTTATGCATCTTCACATAGAGAGGGTTACAACATACTTTCCTCCGTTAAACCACTAGCTTGTTCTTCCCAGGTCCTAATTCACGGCATCTCCGATCACATAGGTTGGGTTACCACTAAGGTGTGACATCCATGGGTCTCAAACCTATCTCCCTCGATGCACTTTCTATCACATTTTGTGATAGTCCCTTTGTAAAGGGATCTGCCAGGTTTTTGTCTGTTTGAATATACGTAACAGTTATTACTACGAATTTTCTCAATTCCTGACTGATTTCAAACGTCTCTTCACGTGTCTTGATGACTTCACGTTATCCTTAGAATTGTTCACTTTGACAATCACAGTTTGGTTGTCAAAATTCAAAAGGATTGCTGACACAGGTTTCTCAACCACGGGCAAGTCCATCAAGAGCTCAGCAGTCATTCTGACTCAACAGTGGATGTGTCTAAAGTAGTAAGTTCTGCTTCCATAGTTGACCTCGTCAATATGGTTTGTCTACGAGACCTCCATGACACTGCGCCACCTCCAAGGGTAAACACATACCCGTGGCGTAGAGTTCATCAACGTCAGAGATCCAATTTGAATCACTATATCCTTCAAGAACAACAGGGTTTCCTAAATAGTGAATCTCATAGCTCATTGTACCACATAGATAGCGCATGACCCTTTCAAGTGCATGCCAATGATCAATACCCGGGTTAGACATGAACCTACTCAACTTGCTCACAATAAAAGAGATATCGGGTCTTTTAGCGCTTGCTAAGTACATGAGAGAACCAACAACTTGTGAATATTTCAGTTGATCTGTTGGTTCCTTCTTATTCTTTCGTAATGTCAAACTGGGATCATAAGGTGTTGGAGAAGTCTTGTCATCAATAAATCCAAATCGGTTCAAGACCTTCTCAACATAATGAGATTGTGTTAAACTAATCCCATTCTCGTTCTTAATAAGCTTGATGTTCAGAATCACATCAGCCTCTCCCAGATCTTTCATATCAAAACACTTTGACAAGAAAGACTTGACTTTATTTATCACTTTCATGTTTGTACCAAAGATCAGTATGTCATCCACGTATAAACATAATATAACGCTATAGCCCCCACCATGGCGATAGTAAAAACACCTATCAGCCTCATTAATGACAAAGCCAGCAGAAAGTAGAGTTCTATCAAACTTCTCATGACATTGCTTAGGTGCTTGTTTTAGGACATATAAAGATTTTAATAACTTGCACACCTTTCTCTTCACCTTTTACCACAAACCCATCCGGCTGATCCATATAGATCTCCTCTACCAACTCTCCATTAAGGAAAGTTGTCTTCACATCCATTTGATGAACGAGAAGACCATAAGAGGCAACCAGAGATAGTAGTACTCGAATGGTGGTTAGTCCAGCGACAGGTGAATAGGTGTCAAAGTAATCTTCGCCTTCTTTCTGAGTGTAGCCCTTAGCTACAAGACGCGCCTTGTACTTCTCAATAGCACCATCAGGCCTTAGCTTCTTCTTGAACACCCACTTACATCCCACAGGTTTACAACCATAGGGTCGTTCTGATAATTCCCAAGTTCCATTAGAAAGAATCGAGTCCATCTCATTTAGGACAACTTCTTTCCAATCATCTGCATCAGGGGATGCATATGCCTCAGTAATGGATCTGGGAGTATCATCCACAAGGTACATGGTGAAGTCATTACGAAAGGATTTTGCAACCTCTTACTCCTCGTGAGAGGTTCATCGTCATCCTTCTCAAGGAATTCCTCATGTGGTTTCAAAATTCTCAATAGATGCACTAGATTTAGGAAGTATTTCAGAAGAAATCCTACCAATGTATGCATATCTTTCATAGGAAACATATTCTCAAAGAATGTTGCATCACGAGATTCCATTATAGTATCAACATGCATATAAGGTACCTTAGATTTAACCACTAGAAATCTATAGCCTATACTTCGTGGAGCATATCCTAGAAAGATACAATCCACTGTCTTGGGTTTGAGCTTGCGTTTCTTAGGGATCGGTATGTTGACCTTCGCCAAACACCCCCAAGTGCGCATATACGAAAGTGATGGTTTTATCCCAACCCACTCCTCATATGGGGTCTTTTCTTTATTCTTGTTAGGAACTCTATTCAGGACATGACATGAAGTCAACAAAGCCTCCCCCACCATGCCTTTGATAAAACAGCAGTGGCTAACATGGAATTCACCAAGTCAATCAGCGTGCGGTTTTTCCTCTCGGTAATCCCGTTTGATTGGGGCGAGTAGGGAGGCATCCTCTCATGAATAATTCCATGTTCCTCACGGAAATCGTCAAATATTTTGGAAAATACTCACCACCACGATCCGACCTAAGACGCTTGATCTTTCTCTCTAGTTGATTTTCAACTTCGGCCTTATAAAATTTAAAGTAGTCTAAAGCCTCATCTTTAGTTTGCAACAAGTAAACATAGCAGAATTTAGTAGCATCATCTATCAATATCATAAAATATATCTTTTCACCTTTTGTCAACACACCATTCATCTCGCATAAATTAGAATGTATGAGTTCTAGAGGTGCCAAGTTTCACTCCTCGATAGCCTTGTGAGGCTTTCGAGGTTGCTTTGATTGCACACAACTATGGCACTTAGAACCGTTGGCAATAGTGAAATTTGGAATTAAACTCATACTGGACATCCAAGACATCAAACCAAAATTAATGTGACATAAACGAGAATGTCAAACACTGGTATCATCATTAACACCACCACAAATATGATTCACGGATTTATTACAAAACTCTGAAATTGAAAACCGGAACAAACCTCTGAACTCGTAACCTTTACCAATAAATTGTTCATGTTTCAAAACAACGACTTTATTAGACTCTAAAACAACCTTAAACCCATCTCTGTATAGAAGGGTGTAGGGGTTCGTAGCATGGAAAACAAAATTTTCTATCGCATACAAACAAACAAGCCAAGATCTATCTACTAGATTGTAGCAACGAGTCGATGGAATAACTTACCATCGAAGATTCCAAAGTGTTTAACGAGAGCGGATTCTCGTGGGTGATGTAGTCGTACTCTTCCCGATCTCAAGATCGTGTAGACGATCCTTCCGGCGCTGCGTTCCGGCAGTGCTCCCGCAGTCGGTCACACGTTCGGTACTCGACGAATACCTTCCTCTCCCTTGTTCCAGCAGGCAGCGGAGGTTGTAGCACTCTCCTCGTGATTCCGGCAGCACAACGGCGTGGTACCGGAAGTAGAGGGGAGATCCCGCAGGGCTTCGCCTTAAGCCGGAGCGAGTATGGTGGAGTATGAGAGAGGGCTATTAGTGGTCTAGGGATTAGACACACCAATTAGAAGGCTCTAAACCGAAGGCTAGGGCAATTAGAAGCTCTAAACCAAAACGACTCTAAACCGGAGATTAGAGGATAGTAACTTGTGTGTCTAGAGGAGGAGGCCCTGCCCCTCCTTTTATGGGTGGAGGGTGCGGCCAAGGGGAGGGGAGTCCCTCCCCAAGTCGTCCTTGGTTGGCGCGCCGGCTTGGGGAGGAGACTCCTCCCCCAAGTCGGTTCCCAACTCCTCTTGCTTGTTTCCCACAGTTTCTTGTTTTAGCCGTTTGACTTTCAAACTGGACATTTGACTTTTCTGTTTTAGGATTCAATTTAATACTTTATTTGGAACAGCAAGAACACTTAGTACATGATGCAATCATTCCAATATGTAATGACACATTCATGTACCCCTCCACCCTCCCGGAGTGCCGGACATTCCGGAACCTTCTAGAACATTCACCGGAATCATTTCCGAACTCCGAAACGGGACTTTCCTTATATGAATCTTATTCTCCGGACCATTCTGGATCACCTCGTGATATCCCGGATCCCATCCGAGACTCCGAACAACATTCGGTCTCTTTCTCATAATACCATAACTACTCAAAACAACGTCGAATCCTTAAGTGTGTCTCCCTACGGTTCGTGAATTATGCGGACATGATCGAGACACTTCTCCGAACAATAACCAATAGAGGAATCTGGAAATTCATATGGCTCCCACATACTTCTACGATTACTTTGCGATCGAATGAACCACTTACATACGATACCAATTTCTCTTTGTCTCACGATATGTTACTTATCCGAGGTTATGATCGTCGGTATCTCTGCATACCTAGTTCAACCTCGTTACTGATAAGTACTCTTTTCTCGTTCCCGTGATATGTGATCCCTTGTGAGCCAGTCACATGCTTGCAAGCTAATTGGATGACATTTCACCGAGAGGGCCCAGAGAATATCTATCCGTCATATGGATGGACAAATCCCACTCTTGATCCATGTGTCTCAACCAATACTTTCCGAACACTCAATGCCACCTTTATAGACACCCAGTTACGGTGTGGTGTTTGATGTCATCAAAGCATCCATCCGGTAAAGGTGATATGCATGATCTCATGGTCGAAGGAATTAGGTTACTATGTGTCAGAAAGCATATAGCAATTGAACTATTGGAATGACTTGATCTTTATGCTACGCTTATCTATAGGAGTATGTCCACCATATCATTCTCCTAATGATATGATCTTGTTGTTGATAACATCTCAATGTTCATGATAGGGAAACCACAATCATTAATCAACCAACAAGCTAGTGAAGTATAGAGGCTATACTAGGGACTTCAAATTAAGTTTACAAATCACACAAGTATTAATGTTTCCTTGTTAATACTATTATAGCATGAATGTAAACATTTATCATAAACACAAAGATATAATAATAACTACATTTATTATTGCCTCTAGGGCATATCTCCAACAGTCTCCCACTTGCACTAGAGTCATCTAATCTAGATTACATGGTAATATACCGAACACCCATGGCAGTTTGGTGTTGGTCATGTTTTGCCCTCGGGAGAGGTTTAGTCAACAGATCCGCCACATTCAGATCTGTGTGTACTTTGCAAATCTTTATATCCCCATCCTGGATATGTTCTCGAATAGCGTGAAAACGTAGCTTGATATGCTTCAGCTTCTTGTGTGACCTTGGTTCTTGCGCATTGGCTATGGCGCCCATGTTATCACAGTAGATAGACATTGGGTCCAGCGCACTAGGAACCACACCCAGCTCTGTAATGAACTCTTTCATCCATATCGCTTCTTGTGAAGCCTCCGAAGCAGCCATGTATTCCGATTCAGTTGAAGATCTCGCCACAACGCTTTGCTTTGCACTCCTCCAGCTAACTGCTGCACCATTCAAAATAAATACGTATCCAGATTGTGATTTAGAATCATCCGGATAGGTGTTCCAACTAGCATCGGTGTAACCATTAACAACGAGTTGTTCATCACCTCCATAAGAAAGAACCATATCCTTAGTTCTTCTCAAGTACTTAAGGATGTTTTTGACCGCTGTCCAATGATCCACTCCTGGATCACTTTGATATGTCGGGTCTAGTACATAGCATGGCATACATTAGAGATCCTATGGCTGATGCATAGGGAGTCTTACTCATCCTTTCTCTATCTTCTGCCGATGTCGGACTTTGAGTTTTACTCAAGATCGTATTGGGCAACATGGGCAAGAACCCTTTCTTGCTTTCTTCCATTCCAAACCTCTTTAGAACTTTGTCCAAATATGTACTCTGTGACAATGATATTTGGCGTTTCGATCTATCTCTATAAATCTTTATGCCTAATATGTAAGCTGCTTCGCCAAGATCCTTCATTGAAAAACTATTATTCAAATATTCTTTGACATTATTAAGAAGGTCTACATCATTCCCAATCAACAATATGTCATCCACATATAGTATTAAGAATGCTACAGAGCTCCCACTCACTTTCTTGTAAATACAAGCTTCTCCATAAGTTTGTATAAAACCAAAACTTTTGATTACCTTATCAAAACGTTGATTCTAACTTCGGGATGCTTGCTTCAATCCATAGATGGACCGTTGAAGTTTGCATACCTTGTTAGCATCTTTAGGATCGACAAAACCTTTGGGTTGCATCATATACAACTCTTCATCAATATCTCCATTGAGGAATGCTGTTTTGACATCCATCTGCCATATCTCATAATCATAATATGCAGCGATTGCTAACATAATCCTCACAGACTTTAGCTTCGCTACCGGTGAGAAAATCTCATCGTAGTCAACTCCTTGAATTTGTCGAAACCCTTTTGCGACAAGTCGAGCTTTATAGACAGTAACATTACCATCAGCATCTGTTTTCTTCTTGAAATCCATTTGTTCTCGACAGCCTTTCGGCCATCCGGTAAGTCCACCAAAGTCCATACTTGGTTTTCGTACATGGATCCAATCTCGGATTTCATGGCTTCTTGCCATTTATTGGAATCTGGGCTCATCATTGCTTCCTCATATGTCTCTAGGTCATCGGTGCTGTCCACCAACATGACACTCATAACGGGATCATACCAATCTGGAGTGGTACGAGTTCTCGTTGACCTCCGAGGCTCTGTAGCAACTTCAACCGAAGTTTCATGATCACCATCATTAGCTCCCTCTCTTATTGGTGCAGGCACCACAGGAACTTCTTCCGGTGCTGCGCTACTCGCAATTTCGAGAGAAGGTTCGACAACCTCGTCGAGTTCTACTTTCCTTCCAGTCACTTCTTTCGAGAGAAATTCCTTCTCTAGAAAGGATCCATTCTTGGCAACGAAGGTTTTGCCTTCGGATCTATGATAGAAGGTATACCCAATAGTTTCCTTTGTGTATCCTATGAAGACGCATTTTTCCGCTTTGGGTTCTAGCTTGTCCGGCTGTAACTTCTTTACATAGGCTTCGCATCCCCAAACTTTAAGGAACGACAATTTAGGTTTCTTCCCAAACCATAATTCATACGGTGTCGTTTCAACGGATTTAGACGGTGCCCTATTTAAAGTGAATGCGGCTGTTTCTAATGCATAACCCCAAAATGATAGCGGTAAATCTGTAAGTGACATCATAGAACGAACCATATCTAAGAGAGTTCGATTACGACGTTCGGACACACCATTACGCTGTGGTGTTCCCGGCGGTGTCAATTGTGAAAGTATTCCGCATTTCTTCAAATGCTCGCCAAACTCGTAACTTAGATATTCACCTCCACGATCAGAACGTAGAAATTTAATCTTCTTGTTACGTTGATTCTCTACCTCACTTTGAAACTCCTTAAACTTCTCGAAAGTTTCGGACTTATGTTTCATGAAATAGATATACCCATATCTACTCAAGTCATCCGTGAAGGTAAGAACATAACGATAACCACCGCGCGATGCTACACTCATTGGACCACACACATCGGTATGTATGATTTCCAATAAGTCCGTAGCTCGCTCCATCATACCAGAAAATGGAGTCTTAGTCATTTTTCCCATCAGACATGCTTCGCATCTTTCAAGTGATTCAAAATCAAGTGATTCAAGAAGTCCATCGGAATGGAGTTTCTTCATACGCTTCACTCCAATGTGACCAAGACGACAGTGCCACATATAGGTCGAATTATCGCTTGATTTCAAACGTTTAGCCTCAATGTTGTTGATATGTGTATTTCCACTATCGAGATTCAATAAGAATAGACCATCTATCAAAGGTGCATGTGCGTAAAACATATTACTCATATAAATCGAACAACCATTATTCTCGGACTTAAATAAGTAACCGTCTCGCAATAAACAAGACCCGATATAATGTTCATGATCAACGCAGGCACCAAATAACAATTATTTAAGTATAAAACTAATCCCGATGGTAGATGAAGGGGTAGCGTGCCGACCGCGATCACATCAACCTTTGATCCGTTTCCCACGCGCATCGTCACCTCGTTCTTCGCTAGCTTCCGTTTATTCTGCAGCACCTGTTTTGAGTTACAAATATGAGCAACCGAACCAGTATCAAATACCCAGGCACTACTACGAGTACTAGTGAGATACACATAAATAACATGTATATCATATATACCTTTCTTCTTGATGTTGCCGTTCTTCAAATCCGCCAAGTACTCTGGGCAATTCCGCTTCCAGTGACCTTCTCCCTTGCAGTAAAAGCACTCAGTATCAGGCTTAGGTCCAGCCTTGGTCTTCTTCGCCGGTGTGGTAACTTTCTTACCACCCTTCTTGAAGTGTCCCTTTTGCTTAGACTTGCCTATCTTGAATTTGGTGGTCTTATTGACCAACAACACTTGGTGCTCTTTCTTGATCTCCACTTCTGCAGATTTCAACATGGCAAAGAGTTCTGGCAACGTCTTGTTCATGTTCTGCATGTTGTAGTTCATCACAAAGTTCTTGTAACTTGGTGGTAGTGATTGGAGGACACGGTAAATCCCCAAAGCATTAGGAATCACTATACCCAAGCTTTGAAGTTTGTTTGCGTGCCCAGACATCTTAAGCACATGCTCACTGACGGAGCTGCCCTCTTCCATCTTGCAGTTAAAGAACTTTTCAGAAGCCTCATAGCTTTCAATTGCCGCATGAGTCTCAAAAATCAATTTGAGATCCTCGACAATATCATATGGGTCTGAATCCTCAAACCTTTTCTGAAGCTCCGATTCCAAACCATACAAGATAGCACACTGAACTATGGAGTACTGATTCTTCCGAGCGAGGTAAACATTCTTTACTTCACCGGGAGCATCATCTGCAGGTGGGTCACCCAGCGGTGCATCCAGCACATAGGTCAAATTACCAGCTGTGAGGACAATCCTCAAATTGCGGAACCAATCCGCGAAGTTGCTTCCATTGTTTTTCAACTTTTCTTTCTCTAGGAACGCATTAAAATTGATGGTAGGGGCTGCCATTGATCTACAACATATTTGCAATAGTTTAGACTAAGTTTATGACAAATTGAGTTCAAATTAATAATGAAATTAAACTAGGTGAACTCCCACTCAAAACAATATCCCTCACATTGTTTTAGTGATCACACGAACCAAATCCACCATATCAACACCGATCATCACGAGAGTCGACATAGTTTCAATGGCGAACAATCGACATGTTCATCATATCTACTATATGATTCATGCTTTACCTTTCGGTGATCCGTGTTTCGAGACCATGTCTGTACATGCTAGGCTCGTCAAGATCAAACCTTAGTTTCCGCATGAGCAAATCTGGCTTGCTCACGTTGTATACACTTGCAGAATCTAACACACCCGATCATCACGTGGTGCTTCGAAACAACAAGCTTTAGCAACAGTGCTAACTAAGGGTGAACACTTTATGACTTGAAATTGATGTGCATGAGGGATCATCTTATAATGCTACCGTCGTCTACTAAGCAATACAAGATGCATAAAGGATTAACATCACATGCAATTCAATATATATGTGATATGATATGGCCTTTCTTCTTTGTGCTTCCGATCTCCATCTTCAAGCACGAACATGATCTCCATCATCACCGGCATCGCATCAAGGTCAATGACGCTTCTCCATGGTTGTCGTCCACCGGCTTCAACTATTACAACTACTTTGAATAGACACGCGGGTCTTAACATAAATTAAAGACAACCATATGGCTCCTGCCGGTTGCCAACTTACAATAAGGAACATTGCATACATCAAATATAATCACAATCATGGCCATATCACATCACTGCACACCCCTGCAAAACAAAGTTAGACGCCTCTACTTTCTTTGCATATTTTACGTGGTTTGGGGCTTTCAATAAGTGTCGTTCTAACTTACGAACAAGAACCACAAAATTGATACTAGCATTGTTGATCACCCGTTGTAAATTGGATCTTAACTATGCTAGGAGAAACAGGCACCCGCAAAGCCACTTATGCAATACAAGTTGCATGTCAAGCGTGGAGCAAGTCTCATGAACGATGTCATGTAAGGTTAGCCCGGGCCGCTTCATCCCAACATACCACAAGATGCAAAGTACACAAGAAGTAATCGACAATAAAAGCATCAACGCCCACAATGACCATTGTGTTCTACTCGTGCAACAGATCTACATATAGACACGGCTCTGATACCACTGTAGGGGTTTGTAGCATGGAAAACAAAATTTTCTATCGCATACAAACAAACAAGCCAAGATCTATCTACTAGATTGTAGCAACGAGTCGATGGAATAACTTACCCTCGAAGATTCCAAAGTGTTTAACGAGAGCGGATTCTCGTGGGTGATGTAGTCGTACTCTTCCCGATCTCAAGATCGTGTAGACGATCCTTCCGGCGCTGCGTTCCGGCAGCGCTCCCGCAGTCGGTCACACGTTCGGTACTCGACGAAGACCTTCCTCTCCCTTGTTCCAGCAGGCAGCGGAGGTTGTAGCACTCTCCTCGTGATTCCGGCAGCACAACGGCGTGGTACCGGAAGTAGAGGGGAGATCCCGCAGGGCTTCGCCTTAAGCCGGAGCGAGTATGGTGGAGTCTGAGAGAGGGCTATTAGTGGTCTAGGGATTAGACACACCAATTATAAGGCTCTAAACCGAAGGCTAGGGCAATTAGAAGCTCTAAACCAAAACGGCTCTAAACCGGGGATTAGAGGATAGGAACTTGTGTGTCTAGAGGAGGAGGCCCTGCCCCTCCTTTTATGGGTGGAGGGTGCGGCCAAGGGGAGGGGAGTCCCTCCCCAAGTCGGCCTTGGTTGGCGCGCCGGCTTGGGGAGGAGACTCCTCCCCCAAGTCGGTTCCCAACTCCTCTTGCTTGTTTCCCACAGTTTCTTGTTTTAGCCGTTTGACTTTCAAACCGGACATTTGACTTTTCTGTTTTAGGATTCAATTTAATCCTTTATTTGGAACAGCAAGAACACTTAGTACATGATGCAATCATTCCAATATGTAATGACACATTCATGTACCCTCCCCCCCTCCCGGAGTGCCGGACATTCCGGAACCTTCTAGAACATTCACCGGAATCATTTCCGAACTCCGAAACGGGACTTTCCTTATATGAATCTTATTCTCCGGACCATTCCGGATCACCTCGTGATATCCCGGATCCCATCCGAGACTCCGAACAACATTCGGTCTCTTTCTCATAATACCATAACTACTCAAAACAACGTCGAATCCTTAAGTGTGTCTCCCTACGGTTCGTGAATTATGCGGACATGATCGAGACACTTCTCCGAACAATAACCAATAGAGGAATCTGGAAATTCATATGGCTCCCACATACTTCTACGATTACTTTGCGATCGAATGAACCACTTACATACGATACCAATTTCCCTTTGTCTCACGATATGTTACTTATCCGAGGTTATGATCGTCGGTATCTCTGCATACCTAGTTCAACCTCGTTACTGATAAGTACTCTTTTCTCGTTCCCGTGATATGTGATCCCTTGTGAGCCAGTCACATGCTTGCAAGCTAATTGGATGACATTTCACCGAGAGGGCCCAGAGAATATCTATCCGTCATATGGATGGACAAATCCCACTCTTGATTTATGTGTCTCAACCAATACTTTCCGAACACTCAATGCCACCTTTATAGCCACCCAGTTACGGTGTGGTGTTTGATGTCATCAAAGCATCCATCCGGTAAAGGTGATATGCATGATCTCATGGTCGAAGGAATTAGGTTACTATGTGTCAGAAAGCATATAGCAATTGAACTATTGAAATGACTTGATCTTTATGCTACGCTTATCTATAGGAGTATGTCCACCATATCATTCTCCTAATGATATGATCTTGTTGTTGATAACATCTCAATGTTCATGATAGGGAAACCACAATCATTAATCAACCAACAAGCTAGTGAAGTATAGAGGCTATACTAGGGACTTCAAATTAAGTTTACAAATCACACAAGTATTAATGTTTCCTTGTTAATACTATTATAGCATGAATGTAAACATTTATCATAAACACAAAGATATAATAATAACTACATTTATTATTGCCTCTAGGGCATATCTCCAACAAAGGGAGCCACTAACGAGATTCTTGTTCATACTAGGGACATGTTGCACGTTCCTCAGCTGTACGATCTTTCTGGAAGTAAACTTTAGATTCACCATGCCAACACCACGAACAGAAGCATGTGATCCGTTCCCCATTAGGATGGATGAATCCCGAGCGACCTGATAATAAGTGAACATAGAGATGTCAGCAAACACCCGTATCAAGCCACCAACACGGTGATTGAAATACTGAAAGAACAGTAAATAAATTATCATACCCATCAGTATAGCTAGCGGTCACGATGTTGACAGTCTTGGCCTTTTTCCCTCTGTGGTCTGCGCGTTCTGGACAGTCCTTAGAAAGTGGTCGAGTTATCCACAAGTGTAACAAGACATATCACTCTTGTCCCTATTCGGTTTCTTCTTTTTGAAGGTTGTAGTCTTTACAGGCTTGTTAAAGGAGGACTTGAAGTTCCCTTTGTTCTTCCCTACAGATTTGCCTTTGTGCACAAAGTTAGCAGTAGCTTGACCCTCTCCTTTCTCAGTAGTGTCCTTAGTCCGAGCCTTCTCCTCAACATCAAGAGATGCTATCAGATTTTCAACTGATATCTCCTGTCTCTTGTGTTTCAGAGCTGTGGTAAAGTTCCTCCATGAAAGGGACAACTTAGCAATAATGCAACTCTCCACAAATTTGTCGTGTAAGTCACATTTAAGGAGTTCGAGATCTTTGGCAATGCACTATATCTCATGAGCTTATTGAACCACAAGAAGGTCCTTTGTCATCTTAAAATCATGAAAGCTCTCCATGATGTACAGTTCACTGCCAGCATCTGCAGCACCAAACTTTGCATCCAGTGCGTCCCAGCGCTCCTTCCCGTATTTTATGTGCATAAACACATCACACATATGGTCAACAAGAATACTCAGAATACATCCCACAAAGACAGTATTGGCATCCTCGAACTTTCTCTGATCCTCGTCAGACATAGTTCGTTCAGGTTTGCTTTTACTAATCTAGAACATTTTTATCGTGGTCAGCCAAAGCTCAGCCTTGTACTGCCACCTCTTAAAGTGCATACTGGTAAACTTATCTGGCCTTAATGCATCGGTAAAACTAGTCATTGTTAATTCAGGAAATTGCCTACAATAAGATTTTTGGATTGTTGGATTGTTAGACATAATTTCCATGATTAATTGCAGAATATAAATCATGACAACAACAGCTATAATCACGTGAACCTCTAACATACTAGATGTATTGATCAACATGAACAATAGCAGAGTATACGCACTAACAGCCATAGAAAAGCAACAGATCTGATGACGGTATACGTACTGATCGGTTACCGATGAAGTCATTGTTGGTGCAGCGTTTGCAGTAGTCTGTCAAAGAAGTTGACGTTGAAGACGACATGCACGAGGTCCAGCTTGACGACCGGGAAGACGCACCGTGATTACGAACTTGAGCAGTCGCGCGGAGCGCTTCCTAAAAACCTTATTCGCCCTCTCCCTTACAGAATCACAAAGGCGAGTGATTCCGGAGACCTGCTCTCCCGACCGCCGGTGCACGCCGGCAAGCGGAATGGAGTTGACTACGGTGGCGGCACAAGCAGAGAGGATGGAAAAACCCTAGATTGGTTTTTGGTGTATTGTGGCGTTAGCTGCGTAAGACTTTATATAGAGCGGCTCAGGAAATCCTAACGGAGGCGAACGTGGGCTGAATCCACGTTGCACACGTTTCGGTCGGTTACAGTAGCCCACGATCCAGGAACGACCCGAATAACTCACAATTTTCCTGAGCAGCAAAATAAAGCTTGGCTCGGCGTGATTCCTGTAACCCGCGACACACATGCGTCGTGACGAGACGAGACGAGCGGACAGGCGGGCGTGCGAGCGGCGGAGGAGCGCGTGCGTGTATCTCTCTTATTGTCACTCACTTACAAAGTGATACAACACTCCACCTTATAAGGTGATGCAACTCTCCTTCAACTTCCCACGTGGCACTAAACTTTAGCTCCCACTCTACTCTCGTGTGAGCTGCCACAAACATGAGCACAAACACATATGGGCTGCCACAAATCTAGGCTTTAAGAGGGAAAATCTAAAATACACATGAGCCTAAATGGAGTATCCCATTATTTCTAACACACGCCATGCAAAAAAAGTGAACCAACCCGGCGATTGCATGTCAACACGTAATCCTCCGCAACAAAAGTGCCAGTAGATCTAGCATTATCCCTTTGAATGCATGGTTGCAAAGCTTGCCCATGTCTCTCTCGACACATTGTAATGGCTTCAGTGATCGCCAGTGTTGCCTCCAGCACCACCACGTGATTCCCCACCTCCTCCATGGACTTCTGGAGGGACCCAATTACTCCATCCACCTACGAAAACGATGCGGTTAACCCTTGCAACGTCTCGGTTAAGGCATGCAATGGCTTCGCCACTTCCACTCCTTGCGACTTCAGTTCCCCGAGATCACCCTGAACCTTCTCAGTAGTCGCCTTCTCCACCATTGCTTCCGGTCACACACAAATCAAGTCGTAGAACCGGATCCTCAAAGGATCTGCATAGAACCGTAACCCGCCACTTGATTTGTGTCAGAATAGTCTACGACCGCTATTTTCTCCCCACGTTGGTGTTGCTAAGGTGCACGCAACTCACCACCTCTATGGAATCCAAAGCAGTAGACGAGAAATCCCAACCACTACCCGTTCAATCTCATATCTCCTTCATTGAATTTGGAACTTGGATGAAGAAATTTCTTATGGCTAAACCTAAATTTGTTAGAGAGTTGCAGCCAGATGGCTCTGATACCAGATGTGACACCCCTCGACCTTGATCACTCAATCACAGATACATATTCGATACAATCAGCGTTAGGTTGAGGAATTCGATCACGAACTCAGTTCACAATTTGAAGAAGACGGGAGGAGGAACACATCCCGAAGGATTTCAGTTACAATTTCAATGATGCCCTTTAATACACGACATCTCCTTCTTAAATGGCGAGCATGGACCCGGTCGTTGCGGAACCTGTTCCAAGCTTAGCGGTGTTGGGCTGGGTCTCTAGGTGGGCTTCCTTTCTCCTCTGCCTCTCGTCGGCTCTTCTCTTTGCCTTCATAGCTCGGCCCATGTACACCGTCGTGACACAATGATACCTATCGACCATGGTAGTCTAACCATTCTCCTTCCACCTAGCTTCCATTGTGGCCGGCCATCTCGCTAAGACCTATTGGGGAAGATTCCAGATAATCCCCACCAAGCCTCGAATAGCTCATTTGGCTTCCAACATTTCATTTCATTTCTACTCATTTGGTAGAAATGAAATGAAATGAAATTGATGATATCATTTCATTTGGCAATTTCACAGAAATGATAGGGTACCAAAAAGAATTAAGGTTAGGCATAAAATAAAAACCATGGATTCTTGAAATCACAATTGAATTCCTTGATTCCATCCCCAAATGATGGGAGCCAAACGAGCTATTCAAAGGAATTTCATGGAACATTTGGAGAGTTTGGATTCTTAGCATTTTTTTCCTACATAGGCAATAGGTCCTGTTATTGGCAGCACCGGAATCAATAGGGTTTTTCTCATAAAGAATCGCTTGCACTATATTTTAGGATAGAATTTTAATCCAATTAAACATCTTGCTACAACTCTCTTGTTTTTCTTGTGTCACCATAGGAGTTTTAATCCAAATTCCTGTAGTTTCGAATTCGTACAGTATTTAAGAAAACGTACCAGTCGAATTCTACGTTTTTGTTTGTTCTAAGTTTTGACAATCAAGCTAACCAGAGCAGTTGGCTCTAACCCTTATCGGATAAGATGTCGATGACCGGAGGAGGATCGACAGATGGTGTGAGCGAAACAAAAATCAACTGCCTGAATAGGAGTAGCAAGTATGACTAAACTGAATTAATTAAGAGCCCCCATCACCATCACCTCTGCAAAACACCTCTTTTCCCTTCGTGTCGCCATGCATGCATTTTCCAGCATGATTGCTATTGTAAACTCTATCAGGTATGGGGTCGCTCTCATGCGTAAGCCGAGAATGTCGTGTTCTTGTGTCTGGCCCGCCCCGATGATATTTTAGGTGTTCCTCCTACTCACGAAAGAGCACTGACGTTGAGTTTCACTTATAGAATGGCAGCGATGAATGGTGACGCCTCCACGATGGCAACACTTGCCGTGGAAGCCTCGCCGTCTGTCCGCCCTCCGCTAGCTATTGCAGCCGCCGTCGATCACCGAGTATATTCTTGTGTCGACCTGCGGCGGGTGTATCTCACCGGCGGCGCGCGGCTACGTGTACCTTGTGGTCGCCGTTCGCAACCGCACGGTCCATAATTTCTTCGCAGCAAAGAATCGCTCCTCCCAGTCCTCTCAGCAAAGATAAGGCGCTGGCCTTCCCGTCAAAATATCAAATAACAAGGCACTCGCCTGAGCATTTCTGCTCAGAGTGATCTGAGGAATATCTCTTGGTAAATAATCGAGATATCGCCCCATTGTACGCAGCCGTGACTTTGTGTGCAGCAGATAATTTAATATGGTGCTGCGCAAGCAAATAGATAATGAACTCTTTTGCGCCCTCTGCCTATGTACGTGTCGTTGATGAATCATCTGAGCTCGCTCCGATGTTCTGACTTCAGTCTGGATGACGTGCTGTACTATTTTCTAGATAGCACAACCCCAATACAATAGGAGTGTGACGCTTGTGGACCGTAGTAGTGCCCGAGACGGAGCTCTTTCCGCTCCTCCAGACGCTGCCGCCGCCGTCGTCCGTTCTAACGGCATCGCCCAAACCAATCACACGCTCCCAGCGAGAAAAATATCCTCTCCCTCCCCCCGTTTCCTGGCGGAGAGAGTACTACTCCTGTAATGCCGCGCCGTTTTTGTCTGAGTTTGCCTCCACTGTCCGATCACCTCGGCTCCCGATCCCGCCGTCGTCACCCGTGGCGTCATGGCGTGGAAAAGAACCTCCATTGCTCGGATGACGAGTCAGCGATACCACTGCTAGATCACCGGACGGACGAACTACCAGTAGTACTACTACTCCAAGGCGGTACGTACGATGCTTTGGGTCTGTACTAGCTTAATTGGCTAATTTTTTGTTGCATTTTCAACGTTGATTTCGTTGCGTGAGATCCCCAATCATGTGTTCCCCGCCTGATATTTTACCACTGAAGATCGAGACGGATAATAACCTCGCTAATTAATTAGTACAGCCAGATTCTGTACTAGTACTGCGCCTCGCAAATATCTTCTGCGCACTATAGCTCAAGGCTAGACTGCAGACTCTCGATCAAACCAGTGGTGGACCGTGGCCCGACGGTCCATATAAAACCAAGGGCGCCGGGACGCGAGCTCGTGCCCACCATCTCCCCTCGCTCCCCTGCCGGACCCAGTAAAACGACTGTTCGCCCAATCGCCGGCGAGATGGCCCACGGCCGCACCCTCCTCGTGGCGCTCGCCGTCCTCGCCACCGCCGCCGTGGCCGCCGCCTCCTTCGCCGACTCCAACCCGATCCGGCCCGTCACCGACCGCGCCGCCTCCTCGCCCGAGTCCACGGTCCTCGCCGCCCTCGGCCGCACCCGCCACGCCCTCCGCTTCGCGCGCTTCGCCGTCAGGTTGAGTCAGCCGTCAGCGCTTCCGTCCCCAAAAAAATCCCAACCCCATCGACT
Source organism: Avena sativa (assembly GCA_916181665.1). Taxonomy (NCBI): domain Eukaryota; kingdom Viridiplantae; phylum Streptophyta; class Magnoliopsida; order Poales; family Poaceae; genus Avena; species Avena sativa. The sequence goes on from OV702283.1 coordinate 426,780,495, forward strand.
CTGCGCCCCCCCGCTCCTGACACCCCGGCTTCTTTGACTTCGATCCGCAGGTACGGCAAGAGCTACGAGAGCGCGGCGGAGGTGCGGAGGCGGTTCCGGATCTTCACAGAGAGCCTCCAGGAGGTCCGCTCCACCAACAGCCGGGGCCTCTCCTACAAGCTCGGCATAAACCGTACGATCCCGACCATCTTCTAATCCCCGCCGTCTGCTTCCCTCCTCAACCATTTCTCCCTTTGCTGTCCGTCTCTTGCAGGCTTCTCTGACATGAGCTGGGAGGAGTTCCAGGCCACCAAGCTCGGAGCCGCGCAGACCTGCTCGGCCACGCTCGCCGGCAACCACCTCATGCGGGACGCCAACGCGCTCCCGGAGACTGTAAGTGCCACGTTCACTTACTTACTCTCGTCACTGACTGAGGATCCCCCACCCAGGACAGGCACAGCATGAACTCTCTTCTGTTAGTAACGGTCGCTGAGGACGAGCAGGGTCCCAGGGTCTAGCAGACACTTTCTGACATCATCATACTACTCCGTTCGAAAAGCTGGAATTCTCACCTTAAATTTGCGTTTCAAACCAGCTATTAGCTATCAAGCTTTCTGCTTTCCCTGAGTTGCTGCAGGAATTGCCCGACCCTGTGTATGCTCAGCAGGGCCAACTTGTGATAATTATGGCTTATGTCCCCCTCACAAGGAAGGCTTTATTAGCTGTTCCTTTCCACGGCCCCGGCACATGATGTGCTCCACTTCTAAGTTACATCTGCCACGGAACCTCTTTGCTTATCACCTAAGTTGTTATAAGTAATTGCGGCGGCGCAACGTTTCTGGCTATGTCGTTTGATCAAGCGAGTGAAGTTGTTGTACGTACCAATCAATCCCATTATTGTTCAGAGTAAGTGATGTTGTCGATTGCTGCAGAAAGACTGGAGGAAGGACGGGATCGTTAGCCCAGTAAAAGACCAGTCCCACTGCGGTTCCTGCTGGACCTTCAGGTAACTACTGAATTCTTGCAGCGGGTATTGTTTCTTCACGTGTACGCTGAATTAGTAGTTTACCTTTTATCAGTAATCGAAGTACAAATACTGTAACCTGCTCATGGTGAAGCATCCTAAAATCTTGTGTTTTCAAACTTAAGCATCCTAAAATCCCTGCTCATGGGAGCTAAATACTGCCTTGTGTGACATGCGGGCAAATAATGAAATAATTGAGCACGTGACGTAGTTGTCTATGTACTATTGATTCCATCATCTCTTGCTGGTGGTGTTAGGTGACCGGTAGTTATCATCTGAGGCCTTTCATGTCTCCTGTTGATTAGTTCCACATCTAAATAGGAGTAAAATATGTTTCCAATTCCATATGCACACAACTTGTAGTGCCCTATGAAGCTAGTCACAATGCATCAGTGGAAAATTTTACTTAATGATTTGAGCAACACTCAGTAGTTAGGAACGTTTAACTGCAGCAAATGGATCACCCGAACGGTTCGTGGTCACGGTTTACATTCTTAATTGTGAAAGCATGGAATCACTAGTTACTTCATTAGTTTCACTTCCACTCTGAAGGCCTAGTCTGACAAATAACATAAAGTTTGATTTGCAAGTTAACTTGTTATCTGAATTTGGGTGATTGGTTGTGATCAAAGCAATTAATAAACTTAGCGTGTGACTTTTGTTTCATTTTCTATACAAAAGTGTTCTCTTTGGCATCTACTAAGTAGGCTACAAGTAAAGTGGCAGATATTGAAATCTTGCTCATGCCATGTTTAGGCTCTACATTATGAAAATATTCTGTGGCATATGTTCCAGCAATTTCACTCTTTTATCGAGAAGATAGCTCACTTTATAGACTGTTTCCTGAAGAAGAAAAGAAAGGATGAAAAAAGGGATGTTCAACAAACAAACCAATTAAAAATTCTTTGTATCCTTATTCCTGCAGCACTACTGGAGCACTTGAGGCAGCATATACTCAGGCCACTGGAAAGAACATCTCCCTTTCCGAGCAACAGCTGGTTGACTGTGCCGGTGCGTACAACAATTTCGGGTGCAGCGGAGGCCTTCCATCCCAGGCATTTGAGTACATCAAATACAATGGTGGCATTGACACTGAGGAGTCCTACCCTTACAAGGGTGTCAATGGCGCCTGCCATTACAAGCCTGAAAATGCTGCAGTTCAGGTTAAGGACTCAGTTAACATCACACTGGTAAGGAAAAGAAACACTGTTCTCGTTTCAGTTGATGTTAATTTTACTGTATCATTCGTTCCAAGCTTTAATTTATTCTGATTTTTTTGATGTGGTAAGAATGCTGAGGATGAACTGAAAAACGCCGTCGGTTTGGTTCGCCCAGTCAGTGTCGCCTTTCAGGTGATCGACGGTTTCAGGCAGTACAAGAGCGGAGTTTACACTAGTGACCATTGTGGAACCACCCCTAACGTGAGTGCTAAACCATAGGCCATCAAACTAATATATTCTTTTTTATCATTTGAGCTAATTATATCCATTCTTCAGCTAATGTGCTATCCGTGTCTTGCCACTCCATTATTACACTATTTTGTTCTAAAAAATGCAAGTTTCTTGTGAAATACTAGGATGTGAACCACGCTGTTTTGGCGGTTGGTTATGGTGTGGAGAATGGCGTCCCATATTGGCTCATCAAGAACTCATGGGGTGCCGAGTGGGGCGATGAGGGTTACTTCAAGATGGAACTCGGGAAGAACATGTGTGGTGAGTAATCCATACACACTTACATACCCAGAAAAGGATCATCTTGCGTTTTGTTCTGCAAGGCATTACTGTATACTAATAACTTGACTGTTAATGATGCAGCTGTGGCTACCTGCGCGTCATACCCTGTCGTGGCAGCATGAAGCGCCTATCGGCAAGTTCAGTGTCGATTCGCAAGACATCAATAATGGAAAGTGTTTTCAGCCCGAGCAAGGCATGAAGATGTGCTATAAACTGAAATTGAAACCTTGTTGTGAATACGGAACCATAAGGACTGAAAACGAGCCCCGTACGTGCTTTGCATGTACTCTTCTTCTGTATTGTATGGTTGCGTAGGTAATCTAGCAATTTACTGGGGTTTTCACATGTATACGACGTTTTATTTCCGGGGCAAATAAAATGGCCCGGCCCGTCCATATTATACCGAGGAATCTCACCATGTCAGCAGAAAATTACAATGCCGCACATGCAGACTCTGAAGTTTAGTCTGTGTTTGGTTGTGCTGTGGCTTATCTGAAAGCAGTTGTGGGCTGTGGGCTGTGGAAAAATAGCTGTCGGCTGTGTGCTGTGAAAAAGCTGTAAAAGTCATTTGGCAAGTAGCTGTCTGAACTATGGGTGTAAGGATAAATGTCTGATATACCCCTAAATATCCGAGACACTTTTTAATTTACTTTTATCGATATTAATCACATTAATAATTAGTTTGTACGTAGATAATCATATTGTAGTTAATTATTATATTATCTAGTTAATTAATTGATGGATTTTTCAACTAATTGGGACCTTGTGTACATAATTTTCTACGAGTTTTTGTTCAACTAATTAAGACATGTTTAACAAACTGAGGTGTTAAAGAATCAAGAAAAAGTAACCCAACAACCAAGTTTATAGTAGCAAGGCAACAGAGTTATCATTCGAACCTTCCCCTTTACAAAATACAAAAGTTCTCTCTTTTGAATGCTTGATATTTTCACAAGCTAACAGCCCAGCAACTAATTTTATAGTTACGGCGCAAAATATTATGTGCAGATGACACGTATCACAAAATATACTAGTCCGTCGCATTGATGAACGCATAACTCATTCTTCCATCGCGTTGAACAAGGAGTCGGCAATTATATCACGCATTGAGTTCATGTAAACAGCGTCACGTTTCGCTGCAACCTCATCCCCTTGAATGTAGTCTCCCCCTCCTGGAATATAGTCTTCATCTTCATCGCATTTGTCAAACTCCTTATCAGGCAGCTTGGTCTCACGAATGTAATTGTGTAGCGACATACAAGCAATAATAATCTTCTTTTGCCTACGAGGCTTGAAACTGGGCATACCCTTCAAAATGCGGAATTTAGCTTTGAACACTCCAAAGTTGCGTTCAATGATATTTCTCCCTTTAGCATGGACATAGTTGTAGACCTCGTGCTTCCCAACCGGTTTTCGTCCATTACGGAATTCCGGAAGATGGTATATCTGGCCTTTATAAGGAGCAAGATATCCTTTGCGATTTGGATAGCCCGAATCGACGAGGTAATATTTACCTACATAAACAAAACAAGTCAGGAAGCAAATAAAAAAATAATAGAAACATCTATAATTACATGCAGCTAATACAACTAGTATCTTCAGGAGGCTTGGGAAATCGATGTGCATACTTTGTCAACGTGTCATTTAAGATCCGCGTGTCATGAGCAGATCCCGGCCAACCAGCCACAACAAAAGTAAACCTCATATCGAAGTCACAAATAGCCATCACGTTTTGAGATGGGAACCCGTGCCGACCAGTGTGGTTCACAACCTCATCCGCTGGCACTTCAACTGGGACATGGCAACCATCTATTGCCCCTATTGCATCTCCCCAGGAATACATGATGTAGCTCCGGTAACATGTGCCTTGTCAAACATGGCATCCAAATCATCCAAGTTGGCCAATCCCTTCTTCTTGTACTTTGCATGCTTTGGGTATTTCTGAAATGTAGAGTAGAAGTTATCAATCAAAAAAAATATTATGATGGAAGAATATATATAATGCTACATAGCCATCAATCGAACCTGCAGATGAATCTGCCACCAAGATTCTTCGGCCTCGACTGTTCCCTTCACATAGTCCCACCCTAGCCCTGTTGCCGCATTCTTCAACTCCATAAACTGAGTATACTCTTTTTTCAACAAGTCCCATTTGTTTTTAAATTGCTTCTGCGTCAATCTTTTCCCGGTTCGTGCAAAGAACTTTTTATCAAGGCTTTTGTAACCTCTCCGGTTCAAACAACCCAGTGGCCTATTTCCCGCAGTCACCTCCTCTTTGCATATCTCACAAAAAACAGTGGTATAATGTTCATCCCAATTTGCCTTTTCCATCTATTTAACAGTAAAGAACTAACATATAAGAACAATTATAAATAGTGACGCACATAATCTGGGCATATCTCAAATACACACTATCTATTTTGCAAGTATCTAGCAAACCAAAATCAGCACATCCTAGTAATTTGCAAGTATCTACCAAATCAGCACATCCTCGTAATCTCACATACAAACCAAAATCTAATTTGCAAGTATCTGGCAAATTACCACATCCTAGTAATCTAGGACTACCTTTATTGACTGCAGGAAGTTGAGGTCGACCAAGATGTGCTGCAGCCGTGCTCGAGGTCGAGGTCCAGGCGTGCTCGAGGTCCAGGTCCAGCAGGCCTCCCTGTCGTGCTCGAGGTCCAGGCGTGGCGGCCGGTCGCCGTGATGGAGGTCCTTCGGCGGCCGCTTCGTGCGCGTCGAGCTGCTTCGGGATGGGGCGGGGACGGGCGGGATGGGGACGGGGGAGGGCGGCGAGAATGGATAGGGACAGAGGAGGGCGGCGGGAATGGATGGGGACGTGGGAGGGTGGCGGGAATGGATGGGCCAGGCGGCGGGATGGGGCGGGGACGGGCGGGATGGGGCAGGCGGCGGGCGGTGGCCGCGGAGCTCGCCTCCGACCTCGAGGTAGAGGCGCCGCCCAAGCTCTCGGGGTGAGGAAAATATCGGTCTGGGACACCGAATTGGGGAAAAAGGTGAGGTCATTCCAGAGCCCTCTGGCACGTGGTGGGTAATTTTACCACATATTTCGGGGTAAAAACGGAAATTGTTAAACGCGCGCGCAGCCACCGCGGGAAAAGCACCTCGGCGCGCGCTTCGCCCGGGTAGCTGGTTTCGGGATGATTTTGACAGAAAGCGCGTTCGGTCATATGGTCGTTTGGTTGGGCTTTCACTTATAAGCCCTGAAAGCTACCGCAAAAAGTGAAACCAAACGGGGCCTTAGTACTGTTCGAATGCTGGATCTAAGATTTGATCTCCGGGGGTGCCACTATTTATACACTACAACTACAATACAAACATTACAAATAAAATAAGCTAAAATAATGTGATAGAACTACTCCCTCTGTTAGGGATTATAAGGCCTATGTGATGGTTTTTCAGGTCTGATCACACACGCGATTCACCTGAAAAACACACGATTGGACTCTGTTATGAACACACCCGTGGAGAACCACGAACACACGACAGAATCAGAGGGTTTTGGCGACGCGCTCGACTGCGTCTTTTCTGTTTTTCTTGCTTTAGTTATTCTGTCCGGGAAAGGACAACAACTAGCCCCTGAAGATGTGCCGTGATCCAATCTCGAACGTGCCATCCCACGTTCTGGATCATGGCCCGCTTCTCTCGCCTAGCTACCAGGTCGCAACATGGACTGTGCACGCTTCTAACCGTTTACAACGGCAGTCTCGTCAGTACACACAACGACAGATGAAACGCTACACTGTCTGACGAAACAGAAACTAAGACTAAAACTAAACAGAGCAGACTAGCTGCCTTATTGGGTGCAACAAGATCCAACTCCAACACTCACCTCCTTAGGCTTGTTGCACCTTTCTTCACCAGGGTCATCCCAATCTTCTCTCGCATCTCCATGAACTTGAGGCTTGGTCAGGATATCTACTAGCTGATCGTTGGTGCCAACGTATTCCACAGCAACCACGCCTTCTTCCACTTTCTCCCTAATGAAAGGGTACCTTGTGTCAATGTGCTTACTTCTGTCATGAAACACTGGATTTTTGCAGAGAGCAATGGCTGACTGATTGTCAATGTTCAGTGTCACTTGTTCAAAATCAAGATCTACCAATTCTGCCAACAAACGACCAAGCCAAATTCCCTGACATGCTGCAACGGTAGCAGCAATATATTCAGCTTCACAAGATGATAGTGCCACAACCTTTTGCTTCTGAGACACCTAGCTTACTAGGCTTGATCCGAGATAGAAAACAACTCATGTTGTACTCTTCTGATCATCTACATCTCCAGTCATGTCACTGTCACTAAATCCACATAACTGCAAGTTCTTTGTCCCTCCTTTCTGATACTTAATTCCCAGATCCAGTGTACCACTCACATATCTGAGAATATGCTTCACTGCAGACAAGTGTTCACTTGTAGGATTCTCCATCTACCTGCTCACTATCCCCACTAAGTAAGTGATGTCAGGTCTGGTTTGAATGAGATATCTGAGGCTCCCCACAATACTCCTGTACTGTGTGGTATCTACAGCTGGATATTTAATGTCTTTGCTCAGATGCAGCCTTGCCTCCATTGGAGTTTGGACTGAATTACAGTCCTTCATCCCACTCTTCTCTAGCAACTTTACAACATAGCCTGACTGACAGAGAGAGATTCCATCCGCTGATTGTGTCACTTCGATTCCAAGATAATAGTTGAGAAGACCCAAGTCACTCATACTAAACATGGATTTCATCTGGTCTTTGAACTGAATAATGGCCTTGACACTTGTCCCAGTCACTATCAGATCATCAATATACACACCAACTAACAAACTCTCTCCATTTGTGTTCCTTTTGTATACTGCATGCTCCAAAGGACACTTCTCAAAGCCAAGATCAGTGAGAGTTTTGTCCAGCTTTACATTCCATGCTCTTGGAGCCTGTCTCAACCCATACAATGCCTTCTGTAATTTGAGGACCTTGCTGTCTTGTACTACCTTGACAAAACCTGGTGGCTGAGACACATACACATTCTCATGCAGCTCCCCATTTAGGAATGCTGATTTAACATCCAAGTGATGTACTTCCCGCCCCATCCGTGCCGCAACTTCTAGAAACAATCTCACTGTCTCCATTCTTGCTACAGGGGCATACACCTCAAAGTCAAATGCCCTGACGCTAGACATACACTTTTGCCACCAACCTGACCTTGTAGTTCATAATGTTTCCTTCAGAGTCCTTTTTAATATTGTAGACCCATTTGAGCCCAATTGGCTTCTGTCCTGATGGTAATGGAGCAAGCTCCCATGTCCCATTTTCCTCAATGGAGTCGAGCTCTTCCATCATTGCTCTTCTGCATTTGCCTCTTCAAATGTGCTGGGCTCCTCCATTCCCATTAGAAAGAGTGCAGAACTAGCCTCGACCTCCTCAGTTTCGTCCATCGGATGTTCAATTAACCGATATCGCCGAGGTGCCTCTTCTGAGGGTTGTGATGCATTACTAGGTGGTGTCACGAAGTGTCTGCAAGTAGTTGTTTCAGATCCTGTTGTTGCAGTGGTGATGGGCATCATGGAAGAGTTCGTTGCCGCGGCAGGCGAGTGCTCTGTCGTGGTAGATTTTCGTGCCCTGATAGCAGGTTGCACCTGCACCTCCTGATGCAAATCCTCATAATGTACAGTGAAGATTTCTGAGGAGACCTGCTTACGTGGTTCTGCCCTGGCATTCCACCCCCACTGCTTGTCCTCTTCAAACACCACATCCCTTGAAACATTTAACCTTTTAGTTTCAGGGTCATACATCCTGTAGGCTTTACTGTCAGGTTCATAGCCGATGAACACCATGATAGTACTTCTGTCAGCAAGCTTTGGGAGATGTACACCAACTTTCTTGACATAGCCTAAGCAACCAAATACTTTCAGATAATGCACATCTGGCTTGACACCGTATATGACTTCATATGGTGTTTTCCCCTTTACAGCCTTAGTAGGTGCCCCGTTCAATAGGAAAACAGAGGTTGCAACTGCTTCTCCCTAGAAAATTCCTGGCAGACTTTTGCTCTTTAGCAGACTTCTTGCCATACTCACCACTGTTTGGTTTTGTCTCTCGACTACTCCATTCTGCTGGGGTGAATAAGGTGCAGTGAGGAAGTGCCTAATTCCAGCCACATCACAGAAAATGCCAAATTCTCTTGAGGTGAATTCTCCTTCCCTGTCTATTCTGATGGCTTTAACTGTCAGGCTCAGTTGAGTTCTTGATCTTGATTAGTGCATTGAGTGCCTCATTCTTGCTCTTGATAAGCACCACCCACATGTATCTAGAGAAGTCATCCACTACTAGCAGAAAGTACTTCTTCCCACTAAAGGTTTCTGGTGAAATTGGGCCACACAAGTCACCATGTATTAGTTCCAGTGGATCACTGGCTCGAAATTCTGTGGCTATAGGAAATGGTGCACGGCGATGTTTTGCTATCATATAGCCGTCACAAACCTGATTGACCTGATCCAAGCGTGGGAGTCCTCTCACCATGTACTTCTCTGAGAGCACGCGGAGTGAATTAAAGTTGATGTGGCCATACCTCGCATGCCACACCCATGGGGCTTCTGCAGTTCTAGCTAGGAGACACTCAGGCATTGCTGGTTCAATCTTCAGCATATACAGCCTATTTCTTCTCCTTATGACTCTGGCCAGAACCTTCTTCTCATGATCCCACACTGTCATCACACCGCTATCAACAGCATACTTGCAACCATTCTCATCAAGCTGTCCCAGGCTGACTATATTGCTCTTCAGTTTTGGAATGTGATACACTTCTGTTAGTACTCTGTGCTCACCAGATTCTGCAGCGAACAACACTGACCCTCGCCCCTCGATTCTAACCAAGGAGCCATCCCCAAACTTCACCGAGCCCTTAACAGATCTGTCTAGTTCAGTGAACTTCTCTTCACACCCAGTCATGTGATTACTGGCTCCGGTATCCAAGTACCAGAGTTTGTTCTGCTCTCTTGACACCTTGGGCAGTACCTTCTCTTCGTGTAGAAACATTGTGTCAGTCTGAGTTTCGGCGGTGTGGACCACCTCACAAACCTCTATCATTAGCAGTGCAGAATCATCTTCTTCCTCCTGCACCAGGTTAGCCTGCTGTTTCTTGGGTGGCTCGGGACAATCAGAGGCAAAGTGTCCTGTCTCATTGCAGTTGAAACACCTTACTTTAGTGATATCAAACTTATGATGTTTTTTCTTCTTGCCTTTGTCCTTGACACCGTTATTCGTAGCTGGGCCGCGTTCATCAGCTTGGCCGCCGCCCTTCTTGCCGCTGCCAGAGCTCCCCGCGCCATTGGGAAGTTTATTTCCCTTCATGAGCTGCTCCAGGGCGCGCGTGACGAGCATTAGTTGCTCTTTGTTGCCACCACGATCGCGATCGCAACGGCGGTTGTTCTGCTCGTACACGGTGAGGCGCCCGATGGCCTCCTCCACCGACATGGTGACGAGATCGCCCCACTGCTCAATGGTGTTGACGATGTCGGTGAAGCGGCTTGGGACAGTGTTGAAGAGGATCTCGATCACTGCCTCGTTGATGATCTTCTCACCGAGAGACTCGATCTCTGCTGCAAGGGTGGTGAGTTTTTGTGCAAACACAGTAACAGACTCACCGTCATCCATCTCCATGCGATCCAATTGCCACTTTATCTGCTTTAGACAAGCCTTCCTGACGCGGTCCTCGCCGACGCGCATGCGCCGGATGGTGATACGTCAGAAACGTATCTATAACTTTTGATGCTCCATGCTTGTTCTGTATCAATTGTCTTATATTTTGTTTACACTTTGAGGTATTTTTATACACTTTCTGGAACTAACCTATTGACAAGTTGCCACAGTGCCAATTGCCTGTTTTCTTTTGTTTTTGGTTCTAGAAAGGCAAAAAAACAATATTCTCGGAATTGGACGGGACAAAAGCCAAAGTCATTATTTTTCCCGGAGCAACACGGAACCACGAAGCAGAGCCGGAGGGGGGACATAGGGTGGCCGCACCCCCTAGGCGCGGGCAAGCCCTGGAGGCGCCCACAGGGGGTGTGGGCCCCCTGGACCCCCACCAACCTTGACTCCTGCGCCTATAAGAATCCTCCGACCTAAAACCCTAGGGAATCCAGAAGAAATCCACGAAAACCTCCACAGCGCCGCCGCCATCGAAGGGGAGATTCGGGGGATAGAAAGTCTCTGTTCCGGCACCCTGCCGGGACGGGGAAGTGCCCCCGGAGCCATCTCCATCGATCTCCACCACCATCTCCATCATCGTTGCTGATTCCCATGATGAGGAGGGAGTAGTTCTTCCTCGAGGCTAAGGGCTCTACCAATAGCTATGTGTTCATCTCTCTCTCTATGCATGATCTTGTGGTCATGATCTTTGTAATCAAGTATATCTACCTTGCTACTCAAGTGCTTCATTAGATCTCTGCTCTCCCCATGTGTGTGAAAGTGACAGCGTGCACGCCATGGTGGCACTTAGGTTTGAGTCTACATAAATACTCTTTGTGCTTTAATAGATCTATGCTTTTCCCCACGTGTGTGAAAGTGACAACGGGCATACCGTGTGTGGCACTTTGGCTAGATTGAATATTTGTTATGAGTTATATTTGGAGTTGGATGTCTCTATGAAATTGCGGTGTTTGTTGGAACCATCTAGCGCTCAAGGTGACAGTGTGGGGTTATCTAGATTGGGGAAGGCGGACTTTGAGGTGTGATGTTATAGCCCTACCTTGGATTAGAGTGTCCAACCGGAGAGTAGTTAAGAGTAGTATCATGAAGAGAGGATATTTATATGAGAGAGTGTTCACTAGTGAAAGTATGATCCCTAGGCCTTGTTTCTAAGCATTGAAACACCGTTTGCTACTAGATCTGTTGCATGTTTGCTTGCTTCGTTCAGTTTTCCTTTAGTTTGTTCCTCCACGCCATCAGATCTTTTCTAGCACCATTACCCCATGTCAATAAGTCATAAGTTATTTTCTGGCACCGTTACCACTTGTATTTCACTATCTCTTCGCTGAACTAGTGCACCTATATTGGGTGTGTTGGGAACACAAGAGACTTCTTGTATCTTGATTGCAGGGTTGCTTGAGAGGGATACATTTGACCACTTCCTCCCTGAGTTCGATAAACCTTGGGTGATCCACTTAAGGAAAACTTGCTGCTGTTCTACAAACCTCTACACTTGGAGGCCCAACAACTGTCTACAAGAATAGAAGTGCGTAGACATCAAGCTCTTTTCTGGCGCCGTTGCCGGGGAGGTAAGGTAAAAGGTACTCACGTCCTCCGGTGTGAGTGCTCGAAGTTATTTCCTTTAGATTCTGCAATTTTGTATTTTTGTTTCTTGTTTTCACTAGTTAGGCTTAATGGAAAACAACAACAAAATTAGAGAGCTCTATAGCATTTATCTTGAGTTAGGACATGAAGTGTTTAAAGAGAAAATTAAAAACCTATGGAACTTTATTTGCATGCTAATAGCAATGTTATTAGTATGAACTCTTTGGACACCATTATTGCTAATGCTATGGAAACGTCTAAGATTGGGGAAGCTAGTTTTTATGAAAATGATCTTTTTAGTTCCCCAGCTTTGGAAGACAGCTATTCTATTGCTTATGATGATACCAAGCCTCCAATATATGAGGATTACAATGATCAGTATGATATTTTCAGTCCACCTACTATTGAGGAGAAATTTAATTGTGATTACAATATGCCTCCTATAATTGATGATTATGGTGATGAGAATAATAATTATAGCTATCTTGTTGAATTTGCTCCCACTACAATGAAGAAGAATGGCTATGCTTATGTGGAGAGTAATAATAATTATATGCATGTGGATCATGATAAGAATGTTTTATGTGATAGTTATATTATTAATTTTATTCATGTTGCTACTGAAATTTATTATGAGAGAGGGAAAAATGGTTTTATGTATCTCAACAATATTAAGTTTCCCCTCTTTATATTGAAAATCTTGAAGTTGCACTTGTTTTGCTTTCCTGTGCTTGTTGCTTTGTGCTTTCATGACTTGTTTCTTTACAAGATTCTTATGCATAAGAAGTGGGTTAGACTTAAATGTGTTTTGAATTTGCTTCTTGATGCTCTCTTTTACTTCAATTCATATTTCTTATGCGAGCATCTTCTCAAACTATCAAGCCTAAATTAAAGGCGGTAAGAAAAGTACTTGTTGGGAGATAACCCAAGAGTTTTCTTGAGTCTTGGAAGTTTTTGCTTCAGTAATGACCTCTCCTTATCCTTTTTGTTTGCCTTTTGTGCCAAGAATGACCTCTAATGAGAGGGAAGTAAGATTTGGGGAGTTGCTGTCCCGAAACAGATTTCTGTCATCCACCATAAAAATTCGTGAGGAGTCTCTATAACTCGGATTGAGCTGAAAATTTACGAATAAACCCCCAGTATGTTATTTAACTTTTGTTAGTTCAACACTTTTTTGATTTGAGCAACAAAAGGTCTTCGAAAAAATCGGTTTCTACCTGTTGGTCTGTTTTGACAGATTTTTGCCATTATTTGCATTTGCTTCTTATTGATTCCTTTTTGGGTTCGTTTTGGGAAATTGAGCTTTTTGAAGGAGTTAATACAGTAGCTTGTGTTTTGGTGAAAAGCCTTGCTGTTCCAAAGCTTTGCCTAAAGGTCTATTATCTTTTGAATGCACTAATGTTGCTAATGAAGATTGTGTGAAGTTTTTCATGAAGGAAAATTTTCAGGTGTAGAGAAAGAATGATGTAATGAGATGAAGAATGGACAAAAGATCAAGCTTGGGGATGCCACCCCGGTGTCACCCCAAGAAATATCCAAGAGGTACAAACGTCAAAGCTTGGGGATGCCCAAGGCATCCCCTTCTTCATCAATAAAAATCCCAGGTCTTTCTAGACACTTCGTTTTTATTGTTTCATGCATTGTTGTGTTGTTCTTGGAGCGTCTTATTTTTCGTTTTTGGTTTTCGTTTGCTTAGTTTGCTTGAGTAAGTTTCTTGGATTACAACACACTTCTTTTGAAGAGAGACACACTTTGTTTTCATTGCCTAGAACACTCTAGTTTTCATTCTTATTGTTTTGTGAGTGTTCTCTTTTGCTAGCACTGTGTTTAGCCTTAGTTTTCTTGTGCTTTCAGCTTAGAACTTTTTAGTTCTTATTTGTGGATTTGTGATACAAGCTCACTGGTCTTTATTGATTATTATCTTTGTGAGTTGTTTCAAATAAGTTGTTTGGTGTTGGAAAGAGTAGAAAGCTTCACACTTAAGTGGTACAAAAGGGAGCTTGTTTTGACTATGACTTAGACTTTATCATGTGATGCTAGGTGTTGCTTTGACCTTATGCTTAGTGATTATTGATGTAGCATGTCTTGATCCAAACAATTGGGATTGCTTAGTGTGCCTTGAAGAAATTATGTGTTGTTTTAGCATGCAAAAGCATAGTATTGTGGTATTCTCCTTTGATGCTTTTCTTGGGTTGACTTGGCACATGCTCACACCATGTTATGACTCTCACAAGTCACCATTAACCTCTATGATCATTTAGTCCTTGACTTGTAGTACCACACTTTGTTTTGATTAGTAATGCTTTGTTGCATGCATGATTATGGCCATTATTGCTCTCTTAGTTGGTTGCTCCCAGTCTTTTGCTAGCCTCCACTTGTATGAGTAAGCTCTACTCATGCTTCCAACTCCTAAGAAACCAAGTTATTCCAAAGTGTCCACTATAAACTCCTATGCATGGTGTGTTACACCATTCCAAGTATATTATTGTTTTCAACTATCTTCCAATTAAAAACTATTTTGTTATGTGAAAACTTAGTGATTAAAGCCCTCACGAACTTGATGTCACACTTTATATTCTTTGCCCCTAATAAACTTGAAACATTGTGACAACTTTGTTGTATATGCTTGCACTTATAAGTTGGAATTAGCAGAACCGTGCTGTCACGGGGAACGTTTTCAACATTGCACTTGTACTTTGCACTCAGTTGATATCATGTTCTTTTGTCTATGGATGTCATCGGTGTGAAATAAAGAGGGAACTTGTAAGTCCATGGAGTTTGTATCATGTGTTAGAGAAACGCCTAGGCCGCTAGCCTAAGTCATGCCTAATCATGGTGGAAACTTGCAGCATCACCATAATGAAATATCTATGAAGCATCCTCAATAAAAAGCTATGCATATGGTAAATAAAAAGATTGCCGAGATGATCATTGTCTGCTTGCCTTGTCATTTTGGTTATGGGAAAACTCCTGTACCATGTGCAAGGGGTACGCCGTTGGCGGTTCTCAATGATATGCAAATACTTACAATGACAAGAACTTATAGGTGACTAAAGTTGAGTAGCATGAGGTGTGGCCCTCGTATTCAAGGGACTTGAGATTGCCAACTTATACTTCGTCAAGCATATACTCCATCTTTGTTCACTTTAACATTAACCACTTCAAGATGCTTATTATAGGGGCAATGAGGGCTGAAAGCTAACAAGTACCATAATTTTTGGAAGCTATTTTTGAAACTTGTAATCCCTGCTTCCTTTACAAAAAAGGGCCTTTCTTCCACCACTATTGAGTCTCCACCTTCTAAGTGTAGGCACCATTAAGAGAGCATAGTTGTCATTCTGTGTGCAGTGTCCCAAAACTTATTGATTGATGCATATTGTGATATTACTTGTTCTTGTGATATTTGTTTCTAGTCACCCTTGTGAACTTTAAAGGTGTCCTTTGCATCTATATTGGTACTCTATGAGGGACAGGTTGATTGCGACTATGCTATGTTTTCTTATGTGAAACAAACAAACATTTTTAAATGCATGTTATTCATGATCTTTGTTTGTAGCCTTTCATGTTGCATGCATAGTTACTATGTTCTATTGTCAGAACTCCATCTTTCATGCACATGTTTAGAGTTCTTTGATCCCAACTTTCAATTCTTGCAAATGGTTTGATCTTCATTGTGAAGGTGCATGTCACCTAAAAAATTATTCTTTTATCACTTACCTACTCGAGGACGAGCAGGAGTTAAGCTTGGGGATGCTTGATACGTCGGAAACATATCTATATTTTTTGATGCTCCATGCTTGTTTTGTATCAATTGTCTTATGTTTTGTCTACACTTTGAGGTATTTTTATACACTTTCTGGAACTAACCTATTGACAAGTTGCCACAGTGCCAGTTGCCTGTTTTCTTTTGTTTTTGGTTCCAGAAATACAAAAAATCAATATTCTCGGAATTGGACGGGACAGAAGGCAAAGTCATTATTTTCCCGGAGCAACACGGAACCACGAAGCAGAGCCGGAGGGGGGACACAGGGTGGCCGCACCCCCCTAGGCGCGGGCAAGCCCTGGAAGCGCCCACAGGGGGTGTGGGTGTTGGAGATATGCCCAAGAGGCAATAATAAAGTGGTTATTACCATATCTTCATGCTTATGATAAATGTTTACATACCATGCTATAATTGTATTAATCGGAAACAATAATACTTGTGTGATTTGTAAACATAAAAGAGTCCCTAGTAAAGCCTCTTGTTAAACTAGCTTGTTGGTTAATATATGATCAAGGTTTCCTTATCATGAACATAGAAGATGTTATTAACAGCAGGGTCATATCATTAGGAGAATGATGTGATGGACATACTCCTATAGTTAAGCGTAGCATAAAGATCAAGTCATTTAATATAGTTCATTTGCTATATGCTTTCTGATACATAGTAACCTAATTCCTTCGACCATGAGATCATGTTAATCACCATCACCGGAAGGATGCTTTGATGACATCAAACACCACAACGTAACTGGGTGGCTATAAAGGTGGCATTGAGTGTTCGGAAAGTATGGGTTGAGGCACATGGATCAAGAGTGGGATTTGTCTATCCATATGACAGATAGATATACTCTGGCCCTCTCGGTGGAATGTCATCCAATTAGCTTGCAAGCATGTGACTAGCTCACAAGGGATCACATATCACGGGAATGAGAAAAGAGTACTTATCGGTAACGAGGTTGAACTAGGTATGCAGAGATACCGACGATCAAAACCTCGGATAAGTAAACTATCGAGAGACAAAGGGAAATTGGTATCGTATGTAAGTGGTTCATTCGATCGCAAAGTAATCGTAGAAATATGTGGGAGCCATATGAATTTCCAGATTCCTCTATTGGTTATTGATCGGAGAAGTGTCTCGGTCATGTCCGCGTAATTCACGAACCGTAGGGAGACACACTTAAAGATTCGATGTTGTTGAGTAGTTATGGAATGATGAGTAAGAGACCAAATGTTTTTCGGAGTCTCGGATGGGATCCGGGATATCACGAGGAGATCCGGAATGGTCCGGAGAATAAGATTCATATAAGGAAAGTCCTATTTCGGAGTTCGGAAATGATTCCGGTGTTTTCACCAGGAATGTTCTAGAAGGGTCTGGAAGGTCCGGCACACCAGAGGGGGAAAGCTACATGAATGTGTCATGACAATGTGGAATGGTTGCATCATGTACTAGGTCACTTGGCTGGGCAATATGGAGAGATAAATCAAATCCAAGTTTGAAAGTCAAACGCCAATTTGAAAAGTCAAATCCGAAGTTTGCTTGGTGGAGGGAGAGTAGGAAACCTACTTGGGGAGGAAGTCCCACTCCCTCCACCCACTGCCCAAGGAGGAGGAGTTGGAGGAGGACTCCCTCCTCCCAACTGAAGGGAATATGCCCTGAGAGGCAATAATAAAGTGTTTATTATGTATATTCCAAGTATATGATAGATGTTTATTTTGCATGCTATAATTGTATTAATACGGAAACGTTAATACATGTGTGTTTAATAAACAAACAGAAAGTTCCTAGTTATGCCTCTCTCATAAACTAGCTCGTTGATTAACAAGATGATCAAGGTTTCCTGATCATGGACATTGGATGTTGTTAATAACGGGATCACAACATTAGTGTAATGGTGTGATGAACATTCATCCGAAGTATAGCATTACGATCAAAGTCATTGAGTTTATATTGCTATAACAACTTACGAAGTGATCCTAATCCTTAGACCATGAGATCATGTCAATCACTAACACCGGAAGAGTTTCTTGATAACATCAAACGTCACACCGTAACAGGGTGATTATAAAGATGGATTCAGAACTAATAAAGTGTTATGTTGAGGCTCATGGATCGAGAGTGGAATTTGTTCATCCCGATGACGGATAGATATACTCTGGGCTCTCTCGGTGATATCACATTGATTAGCTTGCAAGCAAGTGATTTGATCACTAGAATGTTATATCACAGGAACGATAAAAGAGTGCATGTCGGTAACGAGATCAAACTAGGTATGGAGATACCGATGATCGAATCTCGGACATGTAATATATCGTGAAACAAAGGGATTAAGATACTAGCGTAAAAGGTTCCGACGATCACAAGAAAGTCATCGTTGAATGTGTGGGAGTCAGTATGGGTCTCCAAATCCCGCTTCTGATTATTGATCCGAGAGGGGTCTCGATCATGTCCGCATTATTCACGAACCGTAGGGTGACACACTTAAGAGACACCGACATCCAATTGGAGCAAATGTTTCATGCCGAAAGAATGAACAAGCGCAGGAATTTATTTCACTAGATACCGAAACAGGTTTTCGGGTGAAATTGCATAAAGTGGTTATGCATGTAAAATAGAATTCTAGCAAGGGGTTATTTGTGAATGTTTGTCATTAAAGTAATTGACAAAATTCTGAATAAAAATAAAAGAGTTTTATTTAATGAGAGTTTTCATTAAGTTTGGTGGAAATTTAATGGGAATTTGAGTGGACTTTTGAGTGGAGGGAATTTAAAGGAGATTTGTGAGTGGAGTGTCCACCCACATGAAGAGGGGAGGGAAAGGGGGCAGCCCCCATGCGCCGGCCACCCCCTTGGGGTTCCCCCCTCCTCCTATAAAAGGAGCCCCCCTCCTCACTTGTCTCTCACACCTCCTCGTGAAGGATCTCTCTCCCCCTCTAGAATTTATTCCCCATGGTCTCGGACTAGCGAGATACATGTTCCCGGTGGCTATTAGGCAAGAAAGAGTTGTGCTTCCGCTGCATTGCTGGAGCGATGAGGCAGAGGTTGCTCGGTGCCTCGAACGTGTGTGCGAGCACGGATGCGCTGCTGATTTGCGGCGCTAGGACTTCCTCTCGATCTTGAGATCGGCAAGAGATCGTCTACATCAACCACGAGTTGAACTCGTTAAGCTTTGTCGGTATTCAAGGGTATGTTCTCTACGGATATACATCCGCCCGTTGTTTGTATCTAGTAGATAGATCTTGGTATATAGTTCACATCGTAGGAAATTTTTTGTTTTCTATGCTGCGAACCCTACAGTGGTATCAGAGCCGGATCTATGCGTAGATACTTTACACGGGTAGTACACATATGAGTATGTGGGCGATGATGATCATGTTGTTGCTCCTTTGTTGTAATTTTGGATATTGGTGGCATAGTGGGATGAAGCGGCCCGGACAAACTTTACATGTCCTCGCACATGAGACCTGTTCCACGCTTGACATGCAACTAGTTTGCATAAGTGGCTAGCGGGTGTCTGTCTCTCCTACTATAGTCAATATCTATTTTGCAAGCGAGTTGTCAACAATTTGATTATCCTCGTTGTGGTTCATGTTCGTAGGTAAGAACAGTTCTATCTCTAAAGCCCTAAGCCACGTAAAACTTGCAATGGATAAATTAGAGGCGTCTAGTTTAGATTGTTGCTGGGCTAGTGTTATGATATGGTAGTGTTGTAAGTATAAGTATGAGATGATACTCTTACAACACACATAGCGTGTAAAATCCATAGACCTTGGATTTACACATATAGGTATGATAGTGATCATACCACGATGCACATGATAGATATCATCTGCGGGAACCATATCATTTCACTAATAAACATATGATGTTTGATAGCATCTTATATTGCTTGTTTAGCGCTTTGTTAGCATAATAAGATGATCCCTCATTTAAATATCAAGATAAGAATGTGTTCTTCCTTTAGTATGCACCGATTATGTTTTCGTCGCTCCAAGACATCACGTGATGATCGGGTGTTCTTGGATCCACGACCATATTTCGGGTGTAAAACAGTTACACACGCGAATACTAAGGTTCTAACTTGGCGAGCCTAGCATGTACAGACATGGCCTCGGAACACAGACCGAAAGGTTAAGCATGAGTCATATAGTTGATATGATGCCCATTTGATGCTCTCCTTTGAAGCTATACCGACTCACGTGATGATCGGACTTGGTGTAGTGGATTTGGTTCATGTAATCACCAAAAAGGCACGAGGGATGTCGTTTTTGAGTGGGAGTTCATTCGATTAGTTGAACTCAATCTATCATACACTTAGTCTAAACTTTACAAATTCTGTTGTAGATGGCACCACCTGCTTTTAATTTCAATGTGTTCATGGAGAAAGTGAAACTAGCAACGAACGGTAGCAACTTTACCGAATGGGCCATGAATTTGAGGATTCTCCTCTCTGCTGCACAAAAGCAATATGTGCTAGAAGCTTCGTTAGGCCCCCCACCTTTTGATGATGCCCCTGACGAGGAGAAGAATGTCTATCAGACTCGTCAGGAGGACCACAACTTAGTTCATTGCGGCATATTGTATGGGCTAGAGCCAGAACTTCGAAAGCGTTTCGAAAACGGCAATGCATTTGATACAATGGGTGAGTTGAAAATGATTTTCAACACACATGCTGCTGTAGAGAGCTACAACGCTTCATAAAAGTTCTTTAGCTGCATGATGGAAGAGCACAGCTCCGTTAGTGAGCATGTACTCAAGATGTCGGGTTACGCCGATAAGCTTGTGTCCTTGGGAATATCGATTCCCATTGACTTAGGCATCCATCGTGTTCTGCAGTCTCTGCCACCTAGCTATAAGTGCTTCGTGATGAACTATAATATGCAAGGCATGAAGAAGTCTCTCCCCGAGCTTCTGTCAATGCTTAAAACTACAGAAGTGGAGATCAAAAAGGAACATCAAGTGTTGATGATCAATAGGAACACTGGTTTCAAGAAAGACAAGAAGGGAAAACGGAAGGGAAGTAAGGGCGGCAAGCCTGTTGCCGCGCCTGAAAAGAAACCCCGAGTTGGACCCAAGTCTGATTCCGAGTGCTACTATTGTAAGGGGACTGGCCACTGGAAGCGCAACTGCCCCAAGTATCTGGCAGACAAGAAGGCTGGCAAGGCAAACAAAGGTATATATGATATACATGTTATTGATGTGTACTTTACTAGTGCTCGCAGTAGCACCTGGGTATTTGATACCGGTTCAGTTGCTAATATTTGTAACTCGAATCAGGGGCTGCGGAACAAGCGACCGCTAGCAAGGGGTGAGGTCAAGATGCGTGTCGGCAATGGATCAAGCGTTGATGTGATCACCGTCAGAACGCTGCCTCTCCACTTACCGTCGGGATTAGTTATAAACTTGAATAAATGTTATCTGGTGCCTGCACTGAGCATGAACATTGTATCTGGATCGTGTTTGATGCGAAGTGGTTATTCATTTAAATCCGAGAACAATGGTTGTTCCATTTATATGAATGAAATCTTTTATGGTCATGCACCGATGATGAATGGTTTATTTCTATTAGATCTCAATGATAATGTTACACATATTCATAATGTTGATGCTAAAAGGATTAAACTTAATGATGATATATCCGCATATATGTGGCACTGCCGTCTAGGTCATATTGGCGTTAAACGCATGAAGAAGCTCCATTCGGATGGACTTTTGGAATCACTTGATTATGAATCATTTGATACATGTGAGCCATGCCTTATGGGCAAGATGACTAGAACACCGTTTTCCGGTTCAATGGAACGGGCGACAGATTTATTGGAAATCATACATTCTGATGTATGTGGTCCAATGAGTGTGTCGGCGCGAGGTGGATATCGTTATTTTGTTACTTTCACGGATGATTTGAGTAGATACGGTTATATCTACTTGATGAAACACAAGTCTGAAACCTTTTAAAAGTTCAAGGAATTTCAGAATGAAGTGGAAAATCATCGTAATAGAAAGATCAAATTTCTACGGTCCGACCGTGGAGGTGAGTATCTAAGTTACGAGTTTAGCACTCACATGAAAGAGTGTGGAATTGTTTCACAACTCACACCTGCCGGAACACCACAGCGAAATGGTGTGTCGGAACGTCGTAATCGTACTTTATTAGATATGGTTCGATCTATGATGTCTCTGACGGACTTTCCGTTGTCATTTTGGGGTTATGCACTAGAAACTGCTGCATTCACTTTAAATCGGGCACCATCTAAATCCGTTGAAAAGACACTGTATGAATTGTGGTTTGGAAACAAACCTAAGCTGTCATTTCTTAAAGTTTGGGGATGCGATGTTTATGTGAAGAAACTTCAACCGGATAAACTCGAACCCAAAGCGGAAAAATGCGTCTTCATAGGATACCCTAAAGAAACTATTGGGTATTCCTTCTATCACAGATCCGAGGGCAAGGTTTTTGTTGCCAAGAATGGATCCTTTCTAGAGAAAGAGTTTCTCGCGAAAGGTGTGAGTAGTCGGAAGGTAGAACTCGAAGAGGTTGTGGAACCTTCTCTTCAAAGTATGGCGAGTAGCGCATCGCCGGAAGTTGTTCCGGAGTTGGCTCCACCTGTTGAAGAGGGAACTAATGATAATGATCATGAAACTCCGAAAGAGAGTACTACCGAACCTCGCAGGTCAAACAGTTCGCGTGCAGCTCCCGAGCTGTACGGAAATCCTGTCATGAATTTCATGGTTGATGAAAATGATGACCCTGCGACGTATGAAGAAGCGATGATGAGCCCGGATTCCAACAAATGGTTAGAAGCCATGAAATCCGAGATGGAATCCATGTATGAAAATCAAGTTTGGAACTTGGTGGAATTACCTCACGACCGAAAGGCCGTGGAGAACAAATGGATTTTCAAAAGGAAAACTGATGCTGATGGTAATGTGACCGTCTATAAAGCTCGACTTGTCGCAAAGGGGTTTCGACAAATTCAAGGAGTTGACTACGATGAGACTTTCTCTCCCGTAGCGATGCTAAAGTCAGTTAGGATTATGTTAGCAATTGCTGCAAATTTCGTTTATGAGATATGGCAGATGGATGTCAAAACCGCGTTTCTCAATGGTAATATTGAAGAAGAGTTGTATATGATACAACCAAAGGGTTTTGTCGATCCTAAGGATGCTAACAAGGTGTGCAAGCTTTAGCAATCCATCTATGGATTGAAGCAAGCATCACGAAGTTGGAATCTCCGCTTTGATGAGGTGATCAAAGAGTTTGGATTTGTCCAAACTTATGGAGAAGCTTGTATTTACAAGAAAGTGAGTGGGAGCAATGTGGCATTTCTGATATTATATGTGGATGACATATTACTGATCGGAAATGATATAGATCTTTTAAACAGTGTTAAAAGTTATCTAAACAGCAAATTTTCAATGAAGGACCTAGGTGAAGCGTCATACATATTAGGCATAAAGATCTATAGAGATAGATCTAGGCGCCTAATAGGGCTATCACAAAGTACATACCTTGATATGATTTTAAAGAAGTTTAAAATGGACGGAAGTAAGAAGGGGTTCTTACCTATGTTGCAAGGCAATACATTGAGTAAGACTCAAAGTCCGGCTTCGGCGGAAGAAAGAGAGATAATGGACAAAGTCCCCTATACTTCAGCCATAGGCTCTATAATGTACGCCATGCTATGTACAAGACCGGATGTGGCACATGATATTAGTTTGACTAGTAGGTACCAATCGGATCCAGGTTCAGAACACTGGATAGCGGTCAAGATTATCCTTAAGTACTTACGAAGAACTAAGGATATGTTTCTTGTATACAGAGGTGAAGAAGAGCTCATCGCTAAGTGTTATGTCGACGCTAGCTTTGACACCGATCCGGATGACTCTAAGTCTCAATCCGGATACGTATTTCTCATGAATGGCGGAGCGGTTAGTTGGAGGAGCTCCAAACAACCTGTGGTAGCGGGATCAACAACGGAGGCCGAATATGTTGCTGCTTCAGAAGCGGCTCAGGAAGCAGTTTGGATGAAGGAGTTCATATCCGAACTAGGAGTAGTGGCAAACGCGTTGGACCCAATGGTGATCTATTGTGACAACAATGGTGCCATGTCACATCCCAAGATTTTACCAATCTTGTAATGTGAAAATAAATGAATAAAATAAAACCTTGTTTGATTTTCAGAGCCAGAAGAAACTTTTTGAATTCAATTGGAACTTCAAACCCATTTGAATTAAATAAAACCTAAAAGTATTTAAGATGAATGAACTTTTATTAAAGGAAAATAAAAATAATTAAAATACTAATTTGAAACTCTTAAATGAAAAGATTTGTTTTCAATGGAATAAGGACTATTTAATAAAGCCAAATTAATCCTTGGCCAAGCTTTGGGAATTAAAAACATTTTTATTCTAAATAAAATTAGCAAAGGTTTGTTTAAAAACAAATTAATAAGGATTTAATATACAAGTTTTATTAATAAAGGTTCTATCATTTATAAACCATCAAGGACTTATTTGTTTAATTTAATAAAGTTTCCAAGTATTTAATATTTCCAAATAAAACCTACTGATTTGGTTTGGAAAATATTTAGGTTTTAAATAAAGATTTTTATTAATAGAATCAAACTCTATTTAATTTAATAACTAAGGCCCATTTTTAGTTACTAATGGATCCTAAAATAAGAGGTTATTTTGTTTTTAAAACAAATCTTTCAAATATTCTTTATTTTTAAATAAACCTACTGTTTTAGATTTGAAAGTGTTTTCAAATGAGAATTATTATTAAACCTTGTTAAATAAATAAAACTCCATTCTATTTAATTAAAGAATGGATTAATAAAGTTATTATTATTTCATTTTGGGCTATTGACCATATTACTAAACAGAACTAATTTCAATATTACAAAATTTGAGTGTTGTTTGAATTGATTTGGTTGATGATTATTTGATTGGAAATTCAAAACAGAAAATAAAATAGAAAAGGAAAAGAACACAGAATAAAAAAAAAGGAACCAGACCCAACCCAGCAGCCCAGGAAGCCCATCAACCAGCCCAGCTCCTCATTCCGCAGGAAAACGTTTCACACCTCCCATTTGACCCACAGAGACGATGACTGGTGGACCCTTCGCTCACTTCTTTCCCTCACTGACGACTGGACCCATTTTCCCTGTTCACCCTTCTTCTTCCTCGCGGTGACAGCGCCCCCCCTCTCCTCGACCGTTTCTGGCGACATTTGCGAGCATCAATTGGCATTAACGCGGCAGTTAATCGCTCTTGCGACCGTGCATTCTTAAGCACCTCCCTCTCCGCGACATTTTTCCCCAGACCACTCCTCCTCTCTGCCCCTAGGCTGTCGCCAATTTTTTTTTTTGCACCGCCGCCGTCTCCGACGAGCTTAGCCCTCAATTCCGGCCACACACTGCCTCCCCTTGCTTCATCGACCAAGCACGCACGCCCCCCACTCCCAGATGCTTCTCCCCGTACCCTCCTTTCAACCGCGGGCGCCCCGGAACGTCGGCTTCAACAAGCTCCGACAGCGTCGCCGTCCGTTTCAACTCCGGCGACGACTCTCAGGTGAACCAGACCGCCCCGACCCCTCTCATTCATGCACACAGCATCGCCTTGCTCTTGCGCATCTGAATGTGCTCCTGTTTTGCCCTAGGACGATCTGCAGCGACGACTCCTACCGCCACCACCGTCTGCTTCATCTCCGGCGAAGCCCACAGGTAGAATCTGACCACCCCCCGCCTCCTTGTTCACACTCCCGCACTCGCCACACCTTTCTGCATCTAACCGCATCGTTGTTTTGCTTCGGGATGATCTACAGCGTCGCCCTCGACCGCGGACAGAACCACCCGACGCCGACGAATTCTCCGGCGAGCAATCGCCACCGTTCCCGTGCACCCCCTGCCTCGTCGACCACACGTTGAGCTTCCCCAACCAACTACGACCTCGGTGAGCCTACTCCCTTCCTCTCTCGCCTCCTATTTCACCAGCGCCGCCACTGACCGACCATCGCCGCCGCGCGCAGCCGACGAGCGCCGCCAGGCTTTGGCAAGTGTGTTAGTAACCGTAGGATCTGGATCTGACGGATACGATAGAACGTTAACGAAGGGGTAAGTGATGATCCTGTGCCGCACGATCTGACTTGATCCAACGCGCCGCAGCACGCGATCCAGACGAATCGGTATCGACCAATCACAACGCGACGCGTGGCCTGTAATAGATCTAAAACAGTTTTGAAATCAGAATTATTTGCAAACTTCAAACCCCTATAACTTTCAAACCACACGTCCAAAAATTACAAATTTTATATCAATGAAATCAGGAGAACAAGCCCTAGCTAACCATGGCATTAGTTTTGAAAATAGTATCTGTTAGCATGGTTGAATCTGCAGAATCATTTGTGAACTTGTTTAGAGTATAAAAATTGTTTAAAATTGATTTTAGGATTAAATCTTTTGCAAAATAGATTTGTGTGACCTTACTGACCCTAGGAACCAACCCATAGTGTTAAAAATGATTTTTGTGAAATTTAAGTTGAATTAGTTAACTTAGTCATTTTCTAGCCTAATAAACTCATTGATTTTATTATGGAAATGTTTTTGCAAGGAAAACTTTGGGAAAATGTTATGGACCAAACTTACTGACCCAAAACACCAAGCCTTGCCAAAGGCACTTACTTGGTGAAAAACATAAAGTTTTGCCTTGAAAAGAATAATTTTCACCACATAAAATATTGAATGGATTTTAAAATATACTTTGAGCAAAACCCTCTAACTAATGACTTTGCCATTTTGGGTAAATGACCAATTTGGACCATACAAAGTTTGTAAACCTAGAAGAGACCAACTTTGCAATAGAACCCTCTTTTACAAGACTTAGGAACCATTGCTTTGTGTATGTGAATTATTGTTTGAATGTTGGAATGCTACTTGATACTATGCTTGTTTGATTGTAGTGAAATTAGCAAATTGTGAGACTAGCAAGATCAAGAAGTGACTATCATTCCCTAAATCAAAAAGGCAAGTTACACTATCATACAAATTCCTACTACTTTTATTATACTTAGTGGATTTAGAAAACATGCATGAAAAGATATTTTTGTACCTATGCTATGCTAAATCCTAATAGGATTCCCTATACACTCCTTAGTGAAAATATTGAAGTTATACATGCTTAGCCATGCTATATGCTATGTTTTGAAAAGTGTTACATGTTGAGATTTTACAAAGATTGAGAAAAGAATTTGTATTTTACATAATAAAACAAGGACTCAATGAACCACCTAGGTGGAGGATGCTTTAAGTTTTGGAGAAGGTGGCAACAAAAGGGAACCATGTCTATGGCAATCACTTTGTGATGTGCTCCAAAAGAAAACCACCTAGGGAACTTAGAGATCAAACATGTTTCTCCAATTGTGGCTTTCGTGTACAACCACATGCTATTATGGCTCTGGCTTAGTCAATTACATTAGGAAGACCCATGCATTGTCTTTAGTTACTGGACATGGGGATCTGGAATGCTTCATGGGGGCTGAAGACAAAGCTAGCAATGATGTATGGGAGGACCTTATGGAAAGACTTCGTCACATTCTCAGTCTGCCAGTACTCCATCTTGGTGAGCACTAATCCAGTAGGCCACTGGTGGCAACAAGATGGGATTGTGTCATGTGGGTAAAGTGTACTCCTTCTGCAGAAGTAAATAAAATCTAAGTACTTAGCCGTGTCCCCGGTTATGGACAATACTGAGCAACTAAAGTTTGAACTATGGGAGATCTCGACATTCCAACTTCTAATATAAAAAAAAATTGGATGCCTTGTGTGTCTACCAAGGAATTCAAAGAGATTTTGTAAAGCTTGTTGCATTTGGGGTTACCAAGGTGCTCAAGAGCATGATGTACTTGGGGCTTTACCAAGGAACTCATGAGTTTTGATAAAACTTGTTGCACTTGGGGTTACCAAGGTGCTCAAGAGATTTTGACAAGGATTTGAACACTTGAGTTTCTACCAAGGAGTTCAAGGAACTTGGAAAAGAAATTTGACAAAAGACTTTAAAACCCTTTTGAAAAGGTAGGATAAAATATTGCTTTCTGCAAATAAGCCTTAAACTCTACTTAGCCAAATATGCATATAATGATAGGATCCACTCTCATTGTACATAAAAGTGAAGCTTGCCAATACAATTCAAAATGTATTGACCCTTGTGGCTGTAACTTGTAATGTTGCAGGTTGATTGTTTTAAAAATGAAGATTGTTTGATTGACTAGGACTACAAAATCTACAACCAACATCTGCCTGTGGCACTTTGAAGATGATGGACCCATACTTTTAGATGTTCCGCTGCAAATGTAATGTAATAGCCATATGGGCTATGTTTGATGTAATAAACTTATGTTATTCCTGGTTATAAAATTTATATTATGACCATTGTATCTTGATATTACATCTTAACTGTGGATGCTAGCTATTGATCCAGGGACTAGCATTGTAAACACAGGGGGCTCTATCTTATTAAAGATTGGAACCTCTACATGCCATTGCCAATGCCAAAGAGCCAAGGTCTCACAAGCATTCCAAACATATTAAGTGCCGGTTTCACTCCATCCGCGAGCATGTCAAGGATGGAGATATAAAGATTTGTAAAGTACATACGGATCTCAATGTAGCAGATCCGTTGACTAAAATCTCCCTAGAGCAAAACATGATCAACACCAGAACTCAATGGGTGTTAGATTTATCACTATGTAACTAGATTATTGTCTCTAGTGCAAGTGGGAGACTGAAGGGAATATGCCCTGAGAGGCAATAATAAAGTGTTTATTATGTATATTCCAAGTATATGATAGATGTTTATTTTGCATGCTATAATTGTATTAATACGGAAACGTTAATACATGTGTGTTTAATAAACAAACAGAAAGTTCCTAGTTATGCCTCTCTCATAAACTAGCTCGTTGATTAACAAGATGATCAAGGTTTCCTGATCATGGACATTGGATGTTGTTAATAACGGGATCACAACATTAGTGTAATGGTGTGATGAACATTCATCCGAAGTATAGCATTACGATCAAAGTCATTGAGTTTATATTGCTATAACAACTTACGAAGTGATCCTAATCCTTAGACCATGAGATCATGTAAATCACTAACACCGGAAGAGTTTCTTGATAACATCAAACGTCACACCGTAACAGGGTGATTATAAAGATGGATTCAGAACTAATAAAGTGTTATGTTGAGGCTCATGGATCGAGAGTGGAATTTGTTCATCCCGATGACGGATAGATATACTCTGGGCCCTCTCGGTGATATCACATTGATTAGCTTGCAAGCAAGTGATTTGATCACTAGAATGTTATATCACAGGAACGAGAAAAGAGTGCATGTCGGTAACGAGATCAAACTAGGTATGGAGATACCGATGATCGAATCTCGGACATGTAATATATCGTGAAACAAAGGGATTAAGATACTAGCGTAAAAGGTTCCGACGATCACAAGAAAGTCATCGTTGAATGTGTGGGAGTCAGTATGGGTCTCCAGATCCCGCTTCTGATTATTGATCCGAGAGGGGTCTCGATCATGTCCGCATTATTCACGAACCGTAGGGTGACACACTTAAGAGACACCGACATCCAATTGGAGCAAATGTTTCATGCCGAAAGAATGAACAAGCGCAGGAATTTATTTCACTAGATACCGAAACAGGTTTTCGGGTGAAATTGCATAAAGTGGTTATGCATGTGAAATAGAATTCTAGCAAGGGGTTATTTGTGAATGTTTGTCATTAAAGTAATTGACAAAATTCTGAATAAAAATAAAAGAGTTTTATTTAATGAGAGTTTGCATTAAATTTGGTGGAAATTTAATGGGAATTTGAGTGGACTTTTGAGTGGAGGGAATTTAAAGGAGATTTGTGAGTAGAGTGTCCACCCACATGAAGAGGGGAGGGCAAGGGGGCAGCCCCCATGCGCCGGCCACCCCCTTGGGGTTCCCCCTCCTCCTATAAAAGGAGCCCCCCTCCTCACTTGTCTCTCACACCTCCTCGTGAAGGATCTCTCTCCCCCTCTAGAATTTATTCCCCATGGTCTCGGACTAGCGAGATACATGTTCCCGGTGGCTATTCGGCAAGAAAGATTTGTGCTTCCGCTGCATCGCTGGAGCGAGGAGGCGGAGGTTGCTCGGTGCCTCGAACGTGTGTGCGAGCACGGATGCGCTGCTGATTTGCGGCGCTAGGACTTCCTCTCGATCTTGAGATCGGCAAGAGATCGTCTACATCAACCACGAGTTGAACTCGTTAAGCTTTGTCGGTCTTCAAGGGTATGTTCTCTACGGATATACATCCGCCCGTTGTTTGTATCTAGTAGATAGATCTTGGTATATAGTTCACATCGTAGGAAAATTTTTGTTTTCTATGCTGCGAACCCTACACCAACCGCCTCCCTCCCACCTATATAAGGAGGGGTAGGGCTGCCCCCTCCTAACACACCTAAAACCCTAGCCCCAAGCGCCACCACCACAAGTGCCGCCGCCTAGGGATCTCCAACTCGCCGAGTTAGTGTTTCCCCAAACCCTAGCCACTGGCCACACCCTCCCCTTGGTGCCCTCTAAACCGTAGATCGCCAAGGCCTCTCTCATACTCCACCATACTCGCTCCAGCTTAAGGAGAAGCCCTGCGAGATCTTCCCTCTACTTCCGACACCATGCCATCGTGCTGCCGGAATCACGAGGAGAGTGCTACAACCTCCGTTGCCTGCTGGAACAAGGGAGAGGAAGGTCTTCATCGAGTACCGAACGTGTGACCGACTGCGCAAGCGCTGTCGGAACGCAGCGCCGGAAGGATCGTCTACGCGATCTTGAGATCGGAAGTGTACGACTACATCATCCACGAGAATCTGCTCTCGTTAACCGCTTTGGATGTTCGAGGGTTAGTACTCTATCGACTCGTTGCTGCAATCTAGTGGTATCAGAGCCGTGTCTATATGTAGATCTGTTGCACGAGTAGAACACAATGGTCATTGTGGGTGGTGGTGTTTTTATTATCAATTGCTTTTTGTGTACTTTGCATCTTGCGGTATGATGGGATGAAGCGGCCCGGGATAACCTTACATGACATCGTTCATGAGACTTGCTCCACGCTCAACATGCAACTTGTATTGCATAAGTGGCTTTGCGGGTGTCTGTCTTTCCCACCATAGTATAGATTCAGTTTACAACGGGCACTTGATAGTTCAAACATCAACGTTGTGGTTCTTGTTCGTAAGTTAGAACGACACTTATTGAAAGCCCCAAACCACGTAAAACATGCAAAGAAAATTAGAGGCGTCTAACTTTGTTTTGCAGGGGTGTGTTGTGATGTGATATGGCCATGATTGTGATTATATATGATGTATGCAATGTTCCTTATTGTAAGTCGGCAACCGGCAGGAGCCATATGGTTGTCTTTTAATTCCGTTAAGTCATGCGTGTCTATTATTCAAAGTAGTTGTAATAGTTGATGCTGGTGGAAGACAACCATGAAGCGGCTCCATTGACCTTGAAGCCATACCGGTGATGATGGAGATCATGTTTGTTCTTGAAGATGGAGATCAGAAGCACAAGAAGAAAGGCCATATCATATCACATATTATGAATTGCATGTGATGTTAATCCTTTTATGCATCTTGTATTGCTTAGTTCACGATGGTAGCATTATAATATGATCCCTCAAGCACACAATTTCAAGTTTTAAAGTGTTCATCCTTAGTAAGCACCGTTGCTAAAGCTCGTTGTTTTGAAGCACCACGTGATGATCGGGTGTGTTAGATTCTGCGAGTGT
Organism: Avena sativa; assembly: GCA_916181665.1. Classification (NCBI taxonomy): domain Eukaryota; kingdom Viridiplantae; phylum Streptophyta; class Magnoliopsida; order Poales; family Poaceae; genus Avena; species Avena sativa. The sequence continues at coordinate 426,812,111 of OV702283.1, forward strand.
ATACAACGTGAGCAAGCCAGATTTGCTCATGCAGAAGCTAAGGTTTGATCTTGACGAGCCTAGCATGTACAGACATGGTCTCAGAACACGGATCACCGAAAGGTAAAGCATGAGTCATATAGTAGATATGATGAACATGTTGATTGTTCGCCATTGAAGCTACATCAACTCTCGTGATGATCAGTTTTGATGTGGTGGATTTGGTTCGTGTGATCACTAAAACAATGTGAGGGATATTGTTTTGAGTGGGAGTTCAACAGCAATATGATTAAAAGTTGAACACTATTTATCATAAATTAAATCAAAGTGAATTTGCATAGTTGTTGTAGTCATTGACATCCGTTTACCACCTTGTGCTTAGTTATAATTGAGATGATAGAACTATAGAATTCTGGTTAGTTACTTTACGAACTAGTATCGTATTGTTTTGAAGTGTTAATCTAAAGTTTAAAAGTCCCATTGTAAACTTTCAGTAAGTTTCGATTACTCTGTGAAGTTTAATAGTTGGTATTAAATTAAGAGTAACAATTCAAGTGTTAGTATATAAGTATCATGTTTGTCTCCATGATTCTTGATATTCAAAAGATATTTTCAATATCAAGGTAATCTAGGAGTTGAAAGAGTTGTTTCAGAAACCATCATGTATGAAAGATATTGCGATATCTAAAATGATGTTTTGGTTACAAAATGATAGAGTATAATATGGCAAAGTTTATGTTCTCATATTTGATGAGAATTTACAAAAGGTTGGAGACACTGGTTGTCCTAATCCTCCAAAAGGTTTTGGAGAGCAACATTATACTCGCGATTCACCGTTATAAGATAAAGTAGCTTGATCATGAATAATTCCATGAGAAGGGTGAATATTTGATGGAGGTAAAATGTTTACTACACCAAGAGATTACTAAAGAAAGGAATTTGAAAGAACACCAAACATTTGATGATGGTAATCTACTTCAAAGTGCAAATCCAAAAAAATTGGTATTTAACTATACATGCTTTGGACTATGTGTCATGTATATGTCTCCACTATTGATGTTGATAGATTCTTTCAAACAGAAAAAGAAATACTGAAAGAGAATCTCATAAATATATGGCAGAAAATAAAGGACTAGAATTGTTCAGCTTAGGTATATAGAGGATATACATGTTATGGTTGTATTCTTTGCTTGTTAAACAATGTAGTTCTTGAGTATTGGATACTGAATTTGTTGGTATGAATCGTCATACGAAACAACACAATTCATGAACTACAATGGCCTAAGTAACTAGCAAATGAATATGTAATGATGTTCATCGAGAACAAATAAAGGGTTATTGTGTTGCTTGTTAAACATCAGAGCTTGCCTTCAAGATTTGTTTTATCAGGTATTATGAGAACAAAAGGGTTGTTCAAATAATTGTCGTAATCCATAAAAGATGGATGATTTACAAATCTCGTTGGAGAAATCACATCCATAAAACTAGTGCTAAAAATGTCGAAATACAAATTGATTGAAAGATCACTTAGGAAGTGACATCACCATTTAAATTATATTGGAAAGAAAACATGAAGAAACTCCATGTGGATGGAATTTTGGAGTCTTTTGAATTTTGATCAAATGACGCTTGTGAAACTTTCCTAGAGATAATTAAAACTTCGTTCACAGGCCAAAAGGGAATGAATGACTAGCTTATTAGAACTTGTACATATTGTTGTATGAAGTCCATTATGTGTAGTCAAGAGCGATGGATTTCAACTTCATATGCTTTCTCTGAAAATTTGAGTGAATATATGAATATTTACTTAATAAGGATGAAGTATGAAACATTTGAAAAGTTCAAAGACTATTCAAGATGAAGTACAAAATCATTGCAACAAGAATATAAATAGTTTATGATAAGATTATAAAGGAAGATATTTGAGTTACAAGTTTAGCATAATATCTAAGATTTAAGGAATTGTTCCGTGGATTTGCATTTCCCGAAACAACATAAGAGTATGGAGCATTCGAGATATGTAATTAAACCTTGTTTAACATGGTAAGATCGAAGGTGTAATTCATAAAACTGCCATTATATTTTAAACATTAAAATCTTTAGAGACTACCGGTTTTCCACTGAAAAGAGATCCATCATAATCCATTGAAATGACACCATATAAAGTTATGGTTTGGGATAAAACCCAAGTTGTCCTTTCTTAAAACATTGGTATGATATGCATAAGAAAGATGTTTGCAACCAAAGTCGGATGAACATGTCTTTGTATGTTATTTCGAATAACTGTTAAGTTTTCCTCCATAACACCGGAGACAAAAGTGTTTGTCGCTTAGAACGTCAAGTTTCTTTGAGAAGGAATTTTTCGTGAAAAGATGAGTGGGAGGACAATAGAACTTTGATAAGGTTAAAAGAACCTTAGCTATATGTGCAAAGTTGCACAACGCCGAAAAGTGTTCCGGAGGCAGCAACAATGCTCATGGCTCACGTGCCTCAAAGGTTGTAGTTACGGAGGTCTAAGTTCCTATTGAACCTATTAGGTCGGGTAAACAAACAAATACCAAGATTTGAGGGTTGAACCATTATTTGAGAATAATGAACGGACTACATGCAAAGAAGCGATGATGGGCCCTGAGTCCATAAAATGGCTTGAAGCCATAAAATCTGTGATAGTTCCATACATGAGAAATCAAGTTTTGAACTTGAAGGACCCTCGAGAAAGGTGTAAGACCTTACAGTTGTGTTTGGATCTATAAAGAAATAGACATGGATATTTCACATCTATGAAATAGTCGACATGTTGGGAAAGAGTTCACAACAGTGTTCAAAGGTTGACTATGACAAGATTTGATCTTTCATAGCGATATTTAGTCTAAACGGATTAATGTAGCAACCACTACATATAATTTTGTTATGTGGTAGTTGAATAAACAAAACAAGTTCTTCTAATAGAATTGTTACCTAGGACATGTGCATAACACGGTCCATAGGGTTTTGTTAATTCAAAGGATGCTAAAAGCATATACAAACTTCAATGGTTGAAGTAAGCATCGCGGAGTTGGAATCTTCACTATGATGAAACTGTTAAAGGAGTTTAAATTCGTCGGAGACGATGAAGATGCTTGCATTTGCAAGAAGTTAAGTGGGAGCGCTAAGACATGTTTCTAATACATTATGTGGAATACATATTGTTGATTGGAAATGATGTATCTTTTATTAACACATATTAAGAATTTCATCCCAATGAAAGACTTAGGCAAAACCCAAATATTTGGCATCAATAGAAGCTAATATGGTTGTGCCGAAAGTACATAGATGATGTATTAAATGAGTTCAATATTGAAACTACAAGAAAGTTTCTTGTCGCACAGAAAGGATTGAATGAGTTCAATATTGACGATATATTCAAGTGTATTGACACTTGGTAAGTGAAACAAAGATTCAAGTATAGATTGATACTTGATGTATGAAATCACAAAGAGTATTTATATCAATCATACTGTGATATGTACAAATCCAGATATGTCCTATGCTCTAAATATTATGAGCATATACTAGAATGATTCATAAGATGATCATTGGACGATAGTAAGGATATTCTTATTATCTTTTGGAAGAACTAAGAATATATTGTTTTGTAGAAGTGACAAATAGATGGTTAGTTCATTGTAAAAGTACTACATTGATACTAGTTTTTGTCACAAAGTAAAAATTAAGTTTATCTCAATCTAAACTAAGGGTGGCACAATATAATGGAAAGTAAGTTCCATAATGGATTTGGATGAGTTCCAAAGTTAAGACATTGTGACAGATATTACAACAAAAGGCTAAGTATATGACTGCTATTATAGCAGCTAAAGAGGGCATTTGTGTCAAGTAGTTTGTTATCAAACTAGGTGTAGTTCATAGCGGGATAATACTATGAAGATATATTGTACGACAATATTATCAACATGTTTTAACCCCAAAGAACTAAAGGTCTCACCAAAGGACCAAATTTATACAAAGCCATCTCATTAGAGAATGAGTGATGCGCAAAGACATGCAATTACACACGGACCTGGAAGTGTCAGATCCGGAGATCAGTTGACCACTAGCAATCGTGTACATACAACACCGGAAAGCCATAGGTGTTGAATACACAAAGGTTTGAAACTAGATTATTGACTCTAGTGCAAGTGGGAGACTGTTGGAGATATGCCCAAGAGGCAATAATAAAGTGGTTATTATCATATATTAATGCTTATGATAAATGTTTACATACCATGCTATAATTGTATTAATCGGAAACAATAATACTTGTGTGATTTGTGAACATAAAAGAGTCCCTAGTAAAGCCTCTTGTTAAACTAGCTTGTTGGTTAATATGTGATCATGGTTTCTTGATCATGAACATAGAAGATGTTATTAACAACAGGGTCATATCATTAGGAGAATGATGTGATGGACATACTCCTATAGTTAAGCGTAGCATAAAGATCAAGTCATTTAATATAGTTCATTTGCTATATGCTTTCTGATACATAGTAACCTAATTCCTTCGACCATGAGATCATGTTAATCACCATCACTGGAAGGATGCTTTGATGACATCAAACACCACAACGTAACTGGGTGGCTATAAAGGTGGCATTGAGTGTTCGGAAAGTATGGGTTGAGGCACATGGATCAAGAGTGGGATTTGTCCATCCATATGACAGATATATATACTCTGGCCCTCTCGGTGGAATGTCATCCAATTAGCTTGCAAGCATGTGACTAGCTCACAAGGGATCACATATCACGGGAATGAGAAAAGAGTACTTATCGGTAACGAGGTTGAACTAGGTATGCAGAGATACCGACGATCAAAACCTCGGATAAGTAAACTATCGAGAGACAAAGGGAAATTGGTATCGTATGTAAGTGGTTCATTCGATCGCAAAGTAATCGTAGAAATATGTGGGAGCCATATGAATTTCCAGATTCCTCTATTGGTTATTGATCGGAGAAGTGTCTCGGTCATGTCCGCGTAATTCACGAACCGTAGGGAGACACACTTAAAGATTCGATGTTGTTGAGTAGTTATGGAATGATGAGTAAGAGACCAAATGTTTTTCGGAGTCTCGGATGGGATCCGGGATATCACGAGGAGATCCGGAATGGTCCGGAGAATAAGATTCATATAAGGAAAGTCCTATTTCGGAGTTCGGAAATGATTCCGGTGTTTTCACCAGGAATGTTCTAGAAGGGTCTGGAAGGTCCGACACGCCGGAGGGGGAAAGCTACATGAATGTGTCATGACAATGTGGAATGGTTGCATCATGTACTAGGTCACTTGGCTGGGCAATATGGAGAGATAAATCAAATCCAAGTTTGAAAGTCAAACGCCAATTTGAAAAGTCAAATCCGAAGTTTGCTTGGTGGAGGGAGAGTAGGAAACCTACTTGGGGAGGAAGTCCCACTCCCTCCACCCACTGCCCAAGGAGGAGGAGTTGGAGGAGGACTCCCTCCTCCCAACCGCCTCACTCCCACCTATATAAGGAGGGGTAGGGCTGCCCCCTCCTAACACACCTAAAACCCCAGCCCCAAGCGCCACCACCACAAGTGTTGCCGCCGCCTAGGGATCTCCAACTCATTGAGTTAGGGTTTCCCCAAACCCTAGCCGCCGGCCACACCCTCCCCTTGGTGCCCTCTAAACCGTAGATCGCCAAGGCCTCTATCATACTCCACCATACTCGCTCCGGCTTAAGGCGAAGCCCTGCGAGATCTTCCCTCTACTTCCAACACCATGCCGTCGTGCTGCCGGAATCACGAGGAGAGTGCTACAACCTCCGCTGCCTGCTGGAACAAGGGAGAGGAAGGTCTTCATCGAGTACCGAACGTGTGACCGACTGCGGAAGCGCTGTCGGAACGCAGCGCCGGAAGGATTGTCTACGCGATCTTGAGATCGGAAGTGTACGACTACATCATCCACGAGAATCTGCTCTCGTTAACCGCTTTGGATCTTCGAGGGTTAGTACTCTATCGACTCATTGTTGCAATCTAGTAGATAGATCTTGTCTTATGTGTGTTCATGCGATAGAATTTTTTTGTTTTCCATGCTACGAACCCCTACAGTGGGCCCCCTGGACCCCCACCGACCTTGACTCCTACGCCTATAAGAAGCCTCCGACCCAAAAACCCTAGGGAATCCATAAGAAATCCACAAAAACCTCCACAGTGCCGCCGCCACCGAAGGGGAGATTCGGGGAATAGAAAGTCTTTGTTCCGGCACCCTGCCGGGACGGGGAAGTGCCCCCGGAGCCATCTCCATCGATCTCCACCACCATATCCATCACCGTTGCTGATTCCCATGATGAGGAGGGAGTAGTTCTTCCTCGAGGGTAAGGGCTCTACCGGTAGCTATGTGTTCATCTCTCTCTATGCATGATCTTGTGGTCATGAGCTTTGTAATCAAGTAGATCTACCTTGCTACTCAAGTGCTTCATTAGATCTCTGCTCTCCCCAAGTGTGTGAAAGTGACAGCGTGCACGCCATGGTGGCACTTAGGTTTGAGTCTACATAAATACTCTTTGTGCTTTAATAAATCTATGCTTTTCCCCACGTGTGTCAAAGTGATAGCGGGCATACCGTGTGTGGCACTTTGGCTAGATTGAATATTTGTTATGAGTTATATTTGGAGTTGGATGTCTCTAGGAAATTGTGGTGTTTGTTGGAACCATCTAGCGCTCAAGGTGACAGTGTGGGGTTATCTAGATTGGGGAAGGCAGACTTTGAGGTGTGATGTTATAGCTCTACCTTGGATTAGAGTGTCCAACCGGAGAGTAGTTAAGAGTAGTATCATGAATAGAGGATATTTATATGAGAGAGTATTCACTAGTGAAAGTATGATCCCTAGGCCTTGTTTCTAAGCATTGAAACACCGTTTGCTACTAGATCCATTGCATGTTTGCTTGCTTCCTTCAGTTTGCCTTTAGTCTGTTCCTCCGCGCCATCAGCTGTTTTCTGGCACCATTACCCCACGTCAACAACAAGTCATAAGTTATTTTCTGGCACCGTTACCACTTGTATTTCACTATCTTTTCGCCGAACTAGTGCACCTATATTGGGTGTGTTGGGGACACAAGAGACTTCTTGTATCTTGATTGCAGGGTTGCTTGAGAGGGATACCTTTGACCACTTCCTCCTTGAGTTCGATAAACCTTGGGTGATCCACTTAAGGGAAACTTGCTGCTGTTCTACAAACCTCTGCACTTGGAGGCCCAACAACTGTCTACAAGAATAGAAGTGCGTAGACATCAGATGGATTCCCAGGCCTCACGGGCGGTCGTTGACTCGGCGATGGCCATCATCACCGAGTCTGGCACCGACTGCGAGAGCGCCGCGAATGCGCCCTCATCCTTCTGCTCGTCGTACTCGCCGTCGCCTTTGACCGCGGACAAGACGTCGAGCGGCCGTATGATGATCTTCATCTTTATGGCCCACAGATTGTAATTCGTCTCCGTCAGCATCGGGTACTGGACGGGGACATTCATCGCCCTCATGGGCACCCCCATGGCGAGAGCGCGGTCATCTCCACCGCTGCTACCGCCCACCTCCGTTCTTATGACACCTCTCGCACTCGCCAGCCTCCTGCCAGGAGTGATGTAGGGAGGGTCAGATCTTCCTCCCCTGCTCGCCGCAGGTGTCCTATCACCCATCGGTGATCACCGCCGCCTCAAGAACGCCTCCTAGATCTAGAACCCTATGGCTCTGATACCAAATGATGGGTTTTCAGGTCTGATCACACACGCGATTCACCTGGAAAACACACGATCGGACTCTGTTATGAACACACCCGTGGAGAACCACGAACACATGACAGAATCAGAGGGTTTTGGCGACGCGCTCGACTGCGTCTTTTATGTTTTTCTTGCTTTTATTCTTCTGTTCAGGGAAGGACAACAACTAGCCCCTGAAGATGCGTCGTGATCCAATCTCGAACATGCCATCCCACGTTCTGGATCATGGCCCGCTTCTCTCGCCTAGCTACCAGGTCGCAACGTGGACTATGCAAGCTTCTGACCGTTTACAACGACAGTCTCGTCAGTACACACAACGACAGATGAAATGCTACACTGTCCGACGAAACAGAAACTAAGACTAAAACTAAACAGAGCAGACTAGCTGCCTTATTGCATGCAACAAGATCTAACTCCAACAATATGGACCTGTAACATCCCAAAAATATTAAACATGGATCAACAAACTCTAATCATCAAATTTGGGGTTAACAAAAAATTTCCCAACTAAAAATATCAAAGCATTCATATGTGTGTGTATTCAAAATTTGGATTCTTTTGAATTGCCATGGTTCTGTGTTTCTTTGCTTGTAAAATGATTCTTAGGTGCAATAAACATCATCTAAACAATCCCCAAACTTTTCCCAAAGACAAACAACTCAAAATAAACAAATGAAGTGAATGGTCATTTTTGCCAAATCAACTCTCATGCCTACTTTGGCTATCCCTTGTTTTCAAAACTCAACAGAAACATTTGTGGATCTTTGCACCCCTTGTTAGTACTCATAATAAGGTACCAAGGCCTACTTTGTGATCATCCAAAATCATTCAAATACTATGTTTAAATGACAGTTTAAAATTGAATCTATCTCATATGGGAAGATCCCACTATTTCAAAAACCACTCAAACAAGCTCAATTTTCAAAACCCAAGCACCCACAGAATCCTCAGCACATGACTAGCACACCCTCCAAACATCTTTTCAAAATTCAAAAGTAAGTTTCTTGTGGCCATTTCATCAAACACCTTGCAGATTCAAATCAAACAAATCACAAACACTATAGTGTGCAGTAAATTTGGCCTAACTTGTTCCCTCTTTGGTTGCAAATAGTCTTTAGTAGATCATATAGCTCATTTGTAAACATCTATCACCACTGTAAGCTTGCCTTGCCATCAATGGTGAGCAGGCCGAGCCTCACCATGCCACCCCATTGTCGTCGGCTAGATAGCAGCCACCCTAGCCTTGACCACCTTGTCTGGGAGGTAGCCAGCACCTCACCGCCACCCACCGTCCCCTCCCCAAGCTAGTGCAAGCCGTGGACCACCAGGAACGCCGCGCGCCCAGTGCCACTGCGACGTGCCGAGCCCACCCCAGATCGCCGCACCCGGCACGCGTGCACACGCCGCCCCTCGACCGCAGCCCGTGCCTACCGCTTCTCCATGTCCCAAGGAACACACTAGACATCCCCGTTTGCCGCCCCGTGCCTCACAGCCACCGCTCACCTTCGAAGACGCCGCCTCTGCCGCACAGAGCACCGCACGTTCCCGACTGTTGGCCATCGCCCCTAAGCACGCATTTAAGTTCTAGAGCATCGACAGGAGACCACCCGTCGATCGCCAACCTCAGCCATGCCTCTAGACGCCCGTAGCCAAGTCGCCACCGTCGCCTGCCCATCCCTCTCGGTCTCACCGTCGATCCTATAAAAGGAAGCCACCCCCAGATGTTTGAAGCACACCATTCCACTCCCCTCACCTCACTGATCGTTCCACCCTCTCGCCGGAATTGCGCCGGAGTAGGCCGCCTCTAGAGAAGAAGGGAGCCGTTGATTTCGACCACCCCCGGAGCTGCCTCGACCGTCCCTGAGCTCGCCGTCGACCACTCGTTCGTTTGCCCACCTCGCCATCGTTGCTGGAGCCCTGGTATGCCCCCTATGCACCCCCACTGATCCGCTAGGGTTCGAACTCGCCGGTGACATGTTCATCGTTGACGACGATCCCAGCCGTCAATCTCAATTCTAATCCAACGAACCACACAACCCCGTACCGCTTCGCGCGTTATGAGCCACTGACTGGTGGAACCCCATGTCAGCCGAGCCTCGCGCTGCGGAGTGACACAGGGCCGGCCCATTAACCTCTCCCTTGCAGCCTAGTCGTTTGAATTTATTTTTTTCTATTTTAATTCAAACACAGTTCTGTACCTAGATTCAAAATTCAACCCAGCTCGATTCAGTGAACCAAAATGCATGAAATTAATTTTGTTAGAAAGGTACTGAAATGCTTAATCCAAGCTCGTTGGATTCAAATCATTTGGATCTGTAGAGCAACCTTGGTAAAAATAACAAGTCAGAAGCTTTTCTACATTCAAACATTTTTCAAAATTCAACCATAAGAGCTTTTGAGTTGATTCCAACTCTCAAATCACATTTGATCATACCTTTCAAAATATATAAAAACCTTTGGGTTTACTTACAGAAATAATGTTCAAGTAATGAAAGAATGCCACATAGGCATTTCTAGTCACTTTATTTAATCCAAATAAAAAGGTTAAACCTTATTAAATTGTGACACCACTTTAAATCACATTCCCATGTACTGAAGTATGTGGTGATGACATGTGTCAACATGATCCCATGTTTGAGTTGGAGAATATTAAATCTTAAGTAGTTTTCAATGAGTAGAAATTACTTTTCTCAAAATTAAAATAAATAAGACAAATGCTTTAATCTTGTAATGTTAGTGATGATGCTAGATCATCTATAGTACCCTTTTGTGTGGTGATTGAAAATAGTTAAGTATTGTTTGGTGATTGTGTACCTCGTATTTATAGACGCTAGTACCGACCAAGGATACGAGGAGGAAGGAGGATACTACGAGGAAGAAGCCTAGGAGGATACTACGACCAATGAATTAAGACTTTGACTTCACCACAACAGAGTTGTGATATGAAATTCAAGTTTCCACTTAGGTGTTATAAAATTTCAACTAGCTTTCTTTGCTTCTAAACTTAGTAGAGTTAAATATGGATTTTTGCAAAACAACCCTAGATCTTAGTGTCCTACTACAAAACCCCCTTAACTTGTTAGTATTAGTTTGCGAGTACTTAAAGAATACTCATGGCTATGTCCCTGGCTATTCCCGTGGCCAGACTATGAAGAGGAGTACCAGGATGATGGACCGCAGGAAGGTTACGATAACTAGGATCATCTCCCATCGTCAGCATTGCCTGTGTCACCGAAGATGGAGCTTCGCCTACGCTACCTTTATTATTATTACGTTATTCCGCTACTTGAGTTGTATTAAGAACTGGATCATGAGATCCTTATTTGTGTAAGACCTTATGTATGGTTTGTAATGGATGATGTACTGTGATATCCAAATCTATTATGTCTCGCAAAAATGGTAATCCTGGGATTGTGATGTATGACATAATAGGCATCTAGGATTAAAAATCTGGGTGTTGACAAGTTGGTATCAGAGCCATCCTGACCATAGGAGACCCTAGTTAGACTGGACGTTTAAATCAAAAACTTAGTTTCAAAACCAAAGGAAGCAAGTATTTACAAAAAAATTATTCCCATTCTTATCACTTTGATTCTTTCATGAAAATTCATGTTCCTCAACAACTCTTGCAAAATACATAAAATTTGACACACTTGAACACTCTACTAACTTACTGATCCTATATTCTTATAGATGTACGTGAAGTACAGCAAGTTTTATCATTTGGGGAATGGAGGAGACCTCATCTTTGAGCGTGACCTGGACCAGCTTTTGGAACTTCTGGAGCGTCAGCACCCCGAGTTCTTCGGAGCTCAGCTCAATGATCAGGAAGGAGAATATCGACAGTGGCTAGTGGTTGCAAGTCTCAGAGGGAAGATTGAACCTCCCACTGCAGAAGGAATCCAGTTCACATTAAGAGAGAACAACTGGCTCGATGGACTTGCCAGGGCCATGCAGGAAGCTCTTGCCCGTCTATGTGGGCAGAGTATCAATCAGATCAAGGGTACCCGCTTTGAGTTTTGCCCAAGGCGTGATGCTATGTGACAGCCACTAGAAGCCCCATACCACCATGAGATGAAGACTCAGTTGGACCATCTTAGCTTCATGATGTATGATCGTCAGCAGGAACTGGACAATGCCTGTGACTACTCCAACCACAAGTCTGCCATCATCAAGATGAAGGATCAGACCATCGCCATGCTAGTGAAGGACCGCAAGTCTCGTCACCGTCAGCTCGACAAGAAGGAGCGCATCATTGCCCGTCTTCATCACCGTATCTCAGATTTGGAGGAGACCATCCACGAGAGAGACATGCAGTTGGAGGAAAGGGAGAATGTCGGAGAAGATCTTCGTGGAGATCCCTACTCTTATCTCAGCGATGATGATGGCTTTCTAGAGGATCGGGCCATGGACTTCTTCACCGATGAGGAGGATTTCGCCTTCATCGATGACGATGAAGATGATGATTACACCGACTCCAAGGAGTAGTAGCACTTGAGCACTAGCGTAGTGAGTTGTATTCGGTCCCACTATATCGTAGTTTCCAGAATGGTTCTTAAAACCATCTGTTTCCCTTTGTTGTGGTGTGTGTTGTATCGTGTGCTATGAATGACTGAATGAAAAGCAAGTTGCTAGCAAATCTGAGTCAAACTTTAAAAACTTTTCAAAGTCCCCGAACCTTAGAAATTCCCCTCTTTTCTCATGTTCTATCTCAATCTTCAGATGCCTCGCGGAGGAAGTGGTTCATCCCCGGACCCGATGTTGCAGATCCTGCAAATGTTGGTTTCTGACCGCGAAGCTGAAAGAGCCAAACGTCAAGCCAACTTATCCACCCTTTAGCACATAGCCCGGATGGCCAACAACAATCAAGGCCAAGGAAATCAGGACAACCATGGATCTAAGCTCAAGAATTTCCAGAACACCAACCCACCTGTTTTCACTAAGTCAGAAGAGCCCCTAGATGCAGATGATTGGCTGCATACAATGGAGAACAACCTGGAGATGCAAGAGCATGGTGGAACATCGTTCGTGCAATGACCGGAGGACAAATGATGACCTAGGAGGAATTCAAGGTCAAGTTCAGCAGAACCCATGTGCCACCGGGTTTGATCAAGAGAATGAGAACTGAAGAAAGGAAGGATGACCGTAGTGGAATACCGTGACAAATTCTTGTCATTAGCTAGGTATGCCCCGGATGAGATCGACACTGAAGCCAAGAAGAAAGAGAGATTCTTGAATGGTCTGCACAATGAGATGCAGACGGTGCTGGTCAATATCCCCTTTGCAGATATTGAAGCCCTAGTCTACTTGGCCATCCAGATGGAAGGAAAGATCAACCAAGCCAATGAGAACCGCAAGCGCCGCATGATGCATCAGCTAGGAACCCATCATACCCCAAAGTATCGCCCCAACCCATCTCGAGGATTTGCCCCGAGAACCAACAGACCCCCCATGAACCGTCCGACCTATCCCAACCGTGGAAACCCAAGGCCCGACGGAAACCACAACAACCCCGGCAACTCTAGCAATTTCAACCATGCACCACCCAAGTTCAACAACAACAATGCTACCACCAACACCAACACTGCCCCGAGGACTGGAAGCAATGCTGTGCCCGTTGCAGCAAAGGACAAGTCGCAAGTGACTTGTTATGACTGTGGAAATAAGTGTCACTACTCCAATGAGTGCCCCAAGAAGAATGCCGTAGCCTCCAATGCAAATGCCCCAGCTCAGCAGCAGCGTCATGTTCAGCCTGGAAGAAGGTTTGCCCCATGGAACTCGCTCAACCGCAATGGACGTATTTTCTCATGCATGCTGAAGAAGCCCAGGAAGCGCCAGATGTCGTGCTGGGTATGTTTTCTGTTAATTCAGTACTTGCTAGAGTGTTGTTTGATTCTGCTGCATCGCACTCATTTGTCACCGAAGAATTTGCATGCACTAGTAAGATTCAACCAACCAAACTGAAGCACGTTATGATTGTTCAAATCCCCGGTTCGACCACCAAAGCTAGGCAAATTTGCAAAGTCGTCCCTATCCGAATCCATGGCATAGAGTTTTATGCAAATATGATAGTAGTCGGAACTAAAGGTTTGGAAGTAGTACTAGGAATGGATTGGATGTCCAAACATAAAGGATTAATAGACTGTGCCAAGAAAGCCATAACCATGACCAGTACAGCTGGAGTATCAGTCGAGCATGTATCTGAAACCTTACCTCATCAATTCAAGTGCAACAAGAGTATAGCCCAACCTACTATTGACCAAGTCTAGATAGTCTGTGAATACCCCGATGTATTTCCAGATGTTTTTCCCGGTATGCCCCAGATCGGGATATCGAGTTTATCATTGAACTAATCCCCGGAACAGGACCCATAGCCCAGAGACCATATAGTATGAACCCGTCTGAACTAGCGGAACTGAAGAAGCAACTGGATGCCATGTTCGAAATTGGATTGATTCAACCAAGTGCGTCACCATGGAGATCACCTGTCTTGTTTGTGGACAAGAAGGATGGAGGTAACCGTTTGTGTACAGATTATCGGAAGTTCAATGATGTCACTATCAAGAACAAATACCCATTGCCCAAGATAGAATATTTGTTTGATCAGTTGACCGGTGCCAAAGTGTTTTCTAAAATTGATCTTAGAACTGGGTATCATCAACTCAAGATTCGCGCAGAGGATATTCCCAAGCCTGCCTTTACCACCAGATATGGATTATACGAGTATACTGTCATGTCTTTTGGATTAACCAATGCCCCCGCTTATTTCATGAATGTCATGAATAAGTTTTTTATGGACCTCCTGGATAAGTTTGTCGTTGTTTTCATCGATGACATTCTGATTTATTCCAAATTAGAAGAAGAACATGAGATACACCTAAGGACCATTCTTGGAACCCTTAGAGAGCATCAGTTGTATGCCAAGTTTAGCAAATGTGAATTCTGGTTACAGGAGGTAGGATTCCTCGGCCACATTGTATCAGCCGGAGGAATTGTCGTTGACCCTGCAAAGGTGAAAGATGTCGAAGATTGGCAAGCCCCAACCACCCAAACCCAAGTTCGTGCATTTCTCGGATTGGCGGGATACTACCGCAAGTTCGTAGAAAGATTCTCGAGTATCGCCAGACCCATGACCCAATTGCTGAAGAAGGACAAGAAGTTTGAATGGACGGACAAATGTGAAGCGAGTTTTCAAGAACTCAAGACAAGATTGATTTCAGCCCCCATCTTAATCATGTCGGATATCACGAAGCCCTTTGACGTGTATTGTGACGCATCCAAGATCGGTCTCGGATGTGTGCTAATGCAAGAAGGCAAAGTTATATCCTATCTATCCCGACAACTGAAACAACATGAGCAAAACTATCCAACCCATGACCTTGAATTAGCAGCCGTAGTTCTAGCCCTGAAGACATGGAGGCATTACCTGATGGGAAATCGCTGTGAGATTTATTCAGATCACAAGAGCCTGAAGTATATATTCACTCAGAAGAAGCTGAATATGAGACAGAGAAGATGGATTGAGATAATCAAGGATTACGATATGGAAATTCACTATCACCCCGGCAAAGCCAATGTGGTAGCAGATGCCCTTAGCATATTGCCGTGCCGCTTGAACTCCATGATTCTGAAGGATCAACCAAGTCTGCACAAAGGGATGGAAGATTTCCGAATGGAATTAGTGAGTGAAGGATTTTTGGATAGCATAGAACTTCAACCCACTTTGATCAGCCAGATCAAGGAGGCGCAGAAAGGAAATTCTAGTATCGAAGGAATCAAGCATCGTATCGGTACAGGCAAGGTACCCCGGATTCACCGAAGATGAAGGAGTTATGTGGTACAAAGGACGCCTTTGTGTACCACCAGATTCTGAGTTGAAAGAAGTTATTTTGAAGGAAGCCCATGATACTCTTTATTCTATCCACCCCGGAGGAACAAAGATGTATCAAGATTTGAAAGAGCAATTTTGGTGGCATAAGATGAAGAGAGAAATCGAAAGCTATAATGCCAAGTGTGATATATGTCAGCGAGTCAAGGCGGGACATCAAAGACCCGCTGGATTGTTGCAACCCTTGCAGATTCCGGAATGGAAATGGGATTCCGTTGGAATGGACTTTATCACCGGATTGCCTACTTCTAGTAGGGGAAATGACTCTATCTGGGTCATAGTGTACAAATTGTCCAAAGTTGCCCATTTCTTACTAGTCAAGACCACCTATCAGAGTTCGAAGCTAGCGGAGTTATACATCGCTAGAATCGTCAGTTTGCACGGAGTCCCCAAGAACATCGTATCTGATCGAGGAACTCAGTTTACCTCGAGATTCTGGAAGAAAGTCTAAGAAGGTTTAGGAACCCGACTAGATTTCATCACAGCTTATCACCCTCAGACCGACGGACAAACGGAGCGAGTAAATCAAATACTCGAAGATATGTTGAGAGCATGTGTGTTAGAGTATGGATCTAAATGAGAATACTGCCTGCCGTTTGCAGAATTTTCATACAACAATAGTTATCAAGCTAGTTTGAAAATGGCCCCATTTGAATTCATGTATGGAAGGAAGTGTCGCACCCCTTTGAACTGGTCAGAAGTAGGAGAGAGTCAGATTTTCGGACCCGACATCCTACGAGAAGCAGAAGAGAAAGTTCACAACATTCGTGAGCACCTCAAGACAGCCCAGTCAAGACAGAAGAGTTACGCCGACAAGAGACGTCGAGACCTCACTTTCAATATCGGAGATTTCGTGTATCTCAAAGTGTTGTAGGGTTCGCAGCATAGAAAACAAAAAATTTCCTACGATGGGAACTATGTACCAAGATCTATCTACTAGATACAAACAACGGGCGGATGTATATCCGTAGAGAACATACCCTTGAAGACCGACAAAGCTTAACGAGTTCAACTCGTGGTTGATGTAGACGATCTCTTGCCGATCTCAAGATCGAGAGGAAGTCCTAGCGCCGCAAAGCAGCAGCGCATCCATGCTCGCACACCCATACAAGACACCGAGCAACCTCCGCCTCCTCGCTCCAGCGATGCAGCGGAAGCACAAACCTTTCTTGCCGAATAGCCACCGGGAACATGTATATCGCTAGTCCGAGACCATGGGGGATAAATTCTAGAGGGGGAGAGAGATCCTTCACGAGAAGGTGTGAGTGAGAAGTGAGGAGAGGGGTGCCTTTTATAGGAGGAGGGGGGCACCCAAGGGGGTGGCCGCCGGCCATGGGGGCTGCCCTCTCCCCTCCTTCATTCATGTGGGTGGACACTCCACTCACAAAATGGCTCTTCAATTTTCTCCACTCAAAAACCCACTCAAATTCCCATTAAATTTCCACCAAATTTAATGCAAACTCTCATTAAATAAAACTCTTTTATTTTATTCAGAATTTTGTCAATTACTTTTATGAAAAACATTCACAAATAACCCCTTGCTAGAATTCTATTTCACATGCATAACCACTTTATGCAATTTCACCCGAAAACCTGTTTCGGTATCTAGTGAAATAAATTCCTGCGCTTGTTTATTCTTTCAGCATGAAAATTTTGCTCCAACTAGATGCCAGTGTCCCTTAAGTGTGTCACCCTACGGTTCGCTAATAATGCGGACATGATCGAGACCCTTCTCCGATCAATAATCAGTAGCGGGACCTGGAGATCCATACTGACTCCCACACATTCAACGATGACTTTTCCTGTGATCGTCGGAACCTTTTATGCTTGTATCTTAATCCCTTTGTTTCACGATATATTACATGTCCGAGATTCGATCATCGGTATCTCCATACCTAGTTTGATCTCGTTACTGACATGCACTCTTTTCTTGTTCCCGTGATATAACATTCTAGTGATCAAATCACTTGCTTGCAAGCTAACCAATGTGATATCACCGAGAGGGCCCAGAGCATATCTATCCGTAATCGGGATGAACAAATTCCACTCTTGATCCATGATTCGCAACATTACACTTTAGTAGCTTTGAAGCCATCTTTACAATCACCCAGTTACGGAGTGACGTTTGATGTCAACAGAAACTCTTCCGGTGTTAGTGATTGGCATGATCTCATGGTCTAAGGATTAGGACTACTTCGTAAGTTGTTTATAGCAATATAAACTCAATGACTTTGATCGTAATGCTATACTTCGGATGAAGGTTCATCACGCCATTACACTAATGTTGTGATCTCGTTATTAACAACATCCAATGTCTATGATCAGGAAACTATGATCATCTTGTTAATCAACGAACTAGTTTATGAGAGAGGCATAACTAGGAATTTCTGTTTGTTTATTAAACACACATGTATTAACGTTTCCGTATTAATACAATTATAGCATGCAAAATAAACATCTATCATATACTTGGAATACACATAATAAACATTTTATTATTGCCTCTCAGGGCATATTCCCTTCAGTCTCCCACTTGTACTAGAGACAATAATCTAGTTACACAGTGATGTATCTAACACCCATGGAGTTATGGTGTAGATCATGTTTTGCTCTAGGGAGAGTTTTATTCAACGGATCTGCTACATTGAGATACGTATGTACTTTACAAATCTTTATATCTCCATCCTTGACATGCTCGCGGATGGAGTGAATCCGGCGCTTAATATGCTTGGAATGCTTGTGAGACCTTGGCTCTTTGGCATTGGCAATGGCACCACTGTTGTCACAATAGATCACCATTGGGTCCAACGCGTTTGCAACCACTCCTAGTTCGGATATGAACTCCTTCATCCAAACTGCTTCCTGAGCCGCTTCTGAAGCAGCAACATATTCGGCCTCCGTTGTTGATCCCGCCACCACAGGTAGTTTGGAGCTCCTCCAACTAACTGCTCCGCCATTCATGAGAAATACGTATCCGGATTGAGACTTAGAGTCATCCGGATCGGTGTCAAAGCTAGCGTCGACATAACACTTAGCGATGAGCTCTTCTTCACCTACGTATACAAGAAACATATCCTTAGTTCTTCACAATTACTTAAGGATATTCTTGACCGCTTTCCAGTGTTCTGAACCTGGATCTGATTGGTACCTACTAGTCAAACTAATAGCATGTGCCACATCCGGTCTTGTACATAGCATGGCATACATTATAGAGCCTATGGCTGAAGCATAGGGGACCTTGTCCATTATCTCTCTTTCTTCCGCCGAAGCCGGACTTTGAGTCTTACTCAATGTCGTGCCTTGTGTCATAGGTAATAACCCCTTCTTACTATCTTCCATTTTAAACTTCTTTAAAATCTTATCAAGGTATGTACTTTGTGATAGCCCTATTAGGCGCCTAGATCTATCTCTATAGATCTTTATGCCTAATATGTATGACGCTTCACCTAGGTCCTTCATTGAAAATTTGATGTTTAGATAACTTTTAACACTGTTTAAAAGATCTATATCATTTCCGATCAATAATATGTCATCCACATATAATATCAGAAATGCCACATTGCTCCCACTCACTTTCTTGTAAATACAAGCTTCTCCATAAGTTTGGACAAATCCAAACTCTTTGATCACCTCATCAAAGCGGAGATTCCAACTTCGTGATGCTTGATTCAATCCATAGATGGATCGCTGAAGCTTGCACACCTTGTTAGCATCCTTAGGATCGACAAAACCCTTTGGTTGTATCATATACAACTCTTCTTCAATATTACCATTGAGAAACGCGGTTTTGACATCCATCTGCCATATCTCATAATCGAAATATGCAGCAATTGCTAACATAATCCTAACTGATTTTAGCATCGCTACGGGAGAGAATGTCTCATCGTAGTCAACTCCTTGAATTTGTTGAAACCCCTTTGCGACAAGTCGAGCTTTATAGACGGTTACATTACCATCAGCATCAGTTTTCCTTTTGAAAAACCATTTGTTCTACACGGCCTTTCGGTCGTGAGGTAAGTCCACCAAGTTCCGAACTTGATTTTCATACATGGATTCCATCTCGGATTTCATGGCTTCTAACCATTTGTTGGAATCCGGGCTCATCATCGCTTCTTCATATGTCGCAGGGTCATCATTTTCATCAACCATGAAATTCATGACAGGATTTCCGTACAGCTCAGGAGCTGCACACGTCCTGCTAGACCTGCGAGGTTCGGTAGTACTCTCTTTTGGAGTTTCATGATCATTATCATTAGTTCCCTCTTCAACAGGTGAAGCCAACTCCGGAACAACTTCCGGCGCTGCGCTACTCGCCATACTTTGAAGAGAAGGTTCAATAACCTCTTCGAGTTCTACCTTCCGACTACTCACACCTTTCGCGAGAAACTCTTTCTCTAGAAAGGATCCATTCTTGGCAACAAAAACCTTGCCCTCGGATCTGTGATAGAAGGAATACCCAATAG
The DNA here is from genome assembly GCA_916181665.1 of Avena sativa. NCBI lineage: Eukaryota > Viridiplantae > Streptophyta > Magnoliopsida > Poales > Poaceae > Avena > Avena sativa. The sequence continues at coordinate 426,832,201 of OV702283.1, forward strand.
TTTCCTTAGGGTATCCTATGAAGACGCATTTTCCGCTTTGGGTTCGAGTTTATCCGGTTGAAGTTTCTTCACATAAACATCGCATCCCCAAACTTTAAGAAATGGCAGCTTAGGTTTGTTTCCAAACCACAATTCATACAGTGTCTTTTCAACGGATTTAGATGGTGCCCGATTTAAAGTGAATGCAACAGTTTCTAGTGCATAGCCCCAAAATGACAACGGCAAGTCCATCAGAGACATCATAGATCGAACCATATCTAATAAAGTACGATTATGACATTCCGACACACCATTTATCTGTGGTGTTCCGGCAGTTGTGAGTTGTGAAACAATTTCACATTCTTTCATGTGAGTGCTGAACTCGTAACTTAGATACTCACCTCCACGGTCGGACCGTAGAAATTTGATATTTCTATTACGATGATTTTCCACTTCATTCTGAAATTCCTTGAACTTTTCAAAGGTTTCAGACTTGTGTTTCATCAAGTAGATATAACCGTATCTACTCAAATCATCCGTGAAAGTAACAAAATAACGATATCCACCTCGCGCCGACACACTCATTGGACCACATACATCAGAATGTATGATTTCCAATAAATCTATCGCCCGTTCCATTGAACCAGAAAATGGCGTTCTAGTCATCTTGCCCATAAGGCATGGCTCACATGTATCAAATGATTCAAAATCAAGTGATTCCAAAAGTCCATCCGAATGGAGCTTCTTCATGCGTTTAACGCCAATATGACCTAGACAGCAGTGCCACATATATGCGGATATATCATCATTAAGTTTAATCCTTTTAGCATCAACATTATGAATATGTGTAACATTATCATTGAGATCTAATAGAAATAAACCATTCATCATCGGTGCATGACCATAAAAGATTTCATTCATATAAATGGAACAACCATTGTTCTCGGATTTAAATGAATAACCATTTCGCATTAAACATGATCCAGATGCAATGTTCATGCTCAGTGCAGGCACCAGATAACAATTATTAAAGTTTATAACTAATCCCGATGGCAAATGGAGAGGCAGTGTTCCGACGGCGATCACATCAACGCTTGATCCATTGCTGACACGCATCTTGACCTCAGCCCTTGCTAGCGTTGTTCCGCTGCCCCTGATTCGAGTTACAAATATTAGCAACTGAACCGGTATCAAATACCCAGGTGCTACTGCGAGCACTAGTCAAGTACACATCAATAACATGTATATCATATATACCTTTGTTTGCCTTGCCGGCCTTCTTGTCTGCCAAATACTTGGGGCAGTTGCGCTTCCAGTGGCCAGTCTCCTTACAATAGTAGCACTCCGTATCATACTTAGGTCCAACTCGGGGTTTCTTTTCAGGCACGACAACCGGCTTGCCGCCCTTACTTCCCTTCCGTTTTCCCTTCTTGTATTTCTTGAAACCAGTGTTCCTATTGATCATCAACACTTGATGTTCCTCTTTGATCTCCACTTCTGCAGTTTTAAGCATTGACAGAAGCTCGGGGCGAGACTTCTTCATGCCTTGCATATTATAGTTCATCACAAAGCTCTTATAGCTAGGTGGCAGAGACTGCAGAACACGATGGATGCCTAAGTCAATGGGAATCGTTATTCCCAAAGACACAAGCTTATCGGCGTAACCCGACATCTTGAGTACATGCTCACTAACGGAGTTGTGCTCTTCCATCATGCAGCTAAAGAACTTTTCTGAAGCGTTGTAGCTCTCTACAGCAGCATGTGTGTCAAAAATCATTTTCAACTCACCCATTGTATCAAAAGCATTGCCGTTTTCAAAACGCTTTCGAAGTTCCGGCTCTAGCCCATACAATATGCCGCAATGAACTAAGTTGTGGTCCTCCTGACGAGTCTGATAGAGATTCTTCTCCTCGTTAGGGGCATCCTCAAAAGGTGGGGGGACTTGCGGCGCTTCTAGCACATATTGCTTTTGTGCAGCAGAGAGGAGAATCCTCAAATTCATGGCCCATTCGGTAAAGTTGCTACCGTTCGTTGCAAGTTTCTCTTTCTCCATGAACACATTGAAATTAAAAGCGGGTGGTGCCATCTACAACAGAATTTGTAAAGTTTAGACTAAGTTTATGATAGATTGAGTTCAACTAATCCATATTACGAATGAACTCCCACTCAAAAACGACATCCCTCGTGCCTTTTTGGTGATTACATGAACCAAATCCACTACACCAAGTCCGATCATCACGTGAGTCGGTGTAGCTTCAAAAGCGAGCATCAAATGGGCATCATATCTACTATATGACTCATGCTTAACCTTTCGGTCCGTGTTCCGAGGTCATGTCTGTACATGCTAGGCTCGCCAAGTTAGAACCTTAGTATTCGTGTGTGTAACTGTTTTACACCCGAAATATGGTCGTGGATCCAAGAACACCCGATCATCACGTGATGTCTTGGAGCGACGAAAACATAATCGGTGCATACTAAAAGGAAGAACACATTCTTATCTTGATATTTAAAAGAGGGATCATCTTATTATGCTAACAAAGTGCTAAACAAGCAATATAAGATGCTATCAAACATCACATGTTTATTAGTGAAATGATATGGTTCTCGCATATGATCTCTATCATGTACATCATGGTATGATCACTATCATACCTTTATGTGTAAGTCCAAGGTCTATGGAGATTACACGTTATGTATGTTGTAAGAGTATCATCTCATACTTTTGCTTACAACATCATCATATCATAACACTAGCCCAGCAACAATCTAAACTAGATGCCTCTAATTTATCCATTGCAAGTTTTACGTGGCTTAGGGCTTTCGAGATAGAACCGTTCTTACCTACGAACATGAACCACACCGAGGATAACCAAATTTTTGACAACTCGTTGCAAAATAGATATTGACTATAGTAGGAGAGACAGACACCCGCTAGCCACTTATGCAAACTAGTTGCATGTCAAGCGTGGAACAGGTCTCATGTGCGAGGACATGTAAAGTTTGTCCAGGCCGCTTCATCCCACTATGCCACCAATATCCAAAATTACAACTAAGGAGCAACAACATGATCATCATCGCCCACATACTCATATGTGTACTACCCGTGTAAAGTATCTACGCATAGATCCGGCTCTGGTACCACTGTAGGGTTCGCAGCATAGAAAACAAAAAATTTCCTACGATGGGAACTATGTACCAAGATCTATCTACTAGATACAAACAACGGGCGGATGTATATCCGTAGAGAACATACCCTTGAAGACCGACAAAGCTTAACGAGTTCAACTCGTGGTTGATGTAGACGATCTCTTGCCGATCTCAAGATCGAGAGGAAGTCCTAGCGCCGCAAAGCAGCAGCGCATCCGTGCTCGCACACACGTACAAGACACCGAGCAACCTCCGCTCCTCGCTCCAGCGATGCAGCGGAAGCACAACCCTTTCTTGCCGAATAGCCACCGGGAACATGTATCTCGCTAGTCCGAGACCATGGGGGATAAATTCTAGAGGGGGAGAGAGATCCTTCACGAGGAGGTGTGGGTGAGAAGTGAGGAGAGGGGTGCCTTTTATAGGAGGAGGGGGGCACCCAAGGGGGTGGCCGCCGGCCATGGGGGCTGGCCCCTCCCCTCCTTCATTCATGTGGGTGGACACTCCACTCACAAAATGGCTCTTCAATTTTCTCCACTCAAAAACCCACTCAAATTCCCATTAAATTTCCACCAAATTTAAAGCAAACTCTCATTAAATAAAACTCTTTTATTTTATTCAGAATTTTGTCAATTACTTTAATGACAAACATTCACAAATAACCCCTTGCTAGAATTCTATTTCACATGCATAACCACTTTATGCAATTTCACCCGAAAACCTGTTTCGGTATCTAGTGAAATAAATTCCTGCGCTTGTTTATTCTTTCGGCATGAAACATTTGCTCCAACTGGATGCCAGTGTCCCTTAAGTGTGTCACCCTACGGTTCGCGAATAATGCGGACATGATCGAGACCCTTCTCCGATCAATAATCAGTAGCGGGACCTGGAGATCCATACTGACTCCCACACATTCAACGATGACTTTTCCTGTGATCGTCGGAACCTTTTACGCTTGTATCTTAATCCCTTTGTTTCACGATATATTACATGTCCGAGATTCGATCATCGGTATCTCCATACCTAGTTTGATCTCGTTACTGACATGCACTCTTTTCTCTTTCCCGTGATATAACATTCTAGTGATCAAATCACTTGCTTGCAAGCTAACCAATGTGATATCACCGAGAGGGCCCACAGCATATCTATCCGTCATCGGGATGAACAAATTCCACTCTTGATCCATGATTTGCAACATAACACTTTAGTAGCTTTGAAGCCATCTTTATAATCACCCAGTTACGGAGTGACGTTTGATGTCAACAAGAAACTCTTCCGGTGTTAGTGATTGGCATGATCTCATGGTCTAAGGATTAGGACTACTTCGTAAGTTGTTTATAGCAATATAAACTCAATGACTTTGATCGTAATGCTATACTTCGGATGAATGTTCATCACACCATTACACTAATGTTGTGATCTCGTTATTAACAACATCCAATGTCTATGATCAGGAAACTATGATCATCTTGTTAATCAACGAACTAGTTTATGAGAGAGGCATAACTAGGAACTTTGTGTTTGTTTATTAAACACACATGTATTAACGTTTCCGTATTAATACAATTATAGCATGCAAAATAAACATCTATCATATACTTGGAATACACATAATAAACATTTTATTATTGCCTCTTAGGGCATATTCCCTTCAAGTGTTGCCATTGAAAGGAATGCAACCAACTGAAGGGAAAGTTAGCCCCCAGATATATCGGCCCCTTCAAGATTCTGAACCATCGAGGAGAATTTCAAAACTCAATAGAAACATTTGTGGATCTTTGCACCCACTGTTAGTACTCATAATAAGGTACCAAGGCCCACTTTGTGATCATCCAAAATCATTCAAATACTATGTTTAAATGACAATTTAAAATTGAATCTATCTCATATGGGAAGATCCCACTATTTCAAAAACCACTCAAACAAGCTCAATCTTCAAAACCCAAGCACCCACAGAATTCTCAGCACATGCCTAGCACACCCACCAAAAATATTTTCAAAATTCAAAAGTAAGTTTCTTGCGGCCATGTCATCAAACACCTTGCAGATTCAAATCAAACAAATCACAAACACTATAGTGTGAAGTAAATTTGGCCTAACTTGTGTAGGGTTTCGTAGCATGGAAAACAAAAATTTTCTATCGCATACAAACAAACAAGCCAAGATCTATCTACTAGATTGTAGCAACGAGTCGATGGAATAACTTACCCTCGAAGATTCCAAAGTGTTTAACGAGAGCGGATTCTCGTGGGTGATGTAGTCGTACTCTTCCCGATCTCAAGATCGCGTAGACGATCCTTCCGGCGCTGCGTTCCGGCAGCGCTTCCGCAGTCGGTCACACGTTCGGTACTCGACGAAGACCTTCCTCTCCCTTGTTCCAGCAGGCAGCGGAGGTTGTAGCACTCTCCTCGCGATTCCGGCAGCACAACGGCGTGGTACCGGAAGTAGAGGGGAGATCTCGCAGGGCTTCGCCTTAAGCCAGAGCGAGTATGGTGGAGTATGAGAGAGCTCCTCGACGATCTAGGGTTTAGACACACCAAGGAGGAGAGGCTAGAGTCGGCGGCTAGGGTTCCGGGGACCCCCAAGTCGGCGGCTAGGGCAAAACCCTAGGGGGGCGGCGGCGGCTATGGTGGTAGGCGCCAAACTAGGGTTTGAGGAGAGGTACTTGTGTGTGCTAGGAGGGAGCCCTGCCCCTCCTTATATAGGTGGAGGGGCCGGCGGCCAAGGGGAGGGAGGGGAGTCCCTCCCCAACTCGGTTTCCCTCTTCCTCCTCTTTTCCCCTTTCCAATTTTGGCCGTTTGACTTTTCAAACTAGCTATTTGACTTTTCAAACTAGGATTCGATTAATCCTTTATTTGGAACAGCGATGACACTTAGTCCATGATGCAATCATACCAAGTTTGATACAACACATTCATGTACCCTTCCCCTCCGTAGTGCCAGACATTCCGGAACCTTCTAGAACATTCCCGATGAAAACACCGGAATCATTCCCGAACTCCGAAACGGGACTTTCCTTATATGAATCTTATTCTCCGGACCATTCCGGATCTCCTCATGATATCCTGGATCCCATCCGAGACTCCGAACAACATTCGGTCTCTTTCTCATAATACCATAACTACTCAAACAACGTCGAATCCTTAAGTGTGTCTCCCTACGGTTCGTGAATTATGCGGACATGATCGAGACACTTCTCCGAACAATAACCAATAGAGGAATCTGGAAATTCATATGGCTCCCACATATTTCTATGATTACTTTGCGATCGAATGAACCACTTACATACGATACCAATTTCCCTTTGTCTCACGATAGTTTACTTATCCGAGGTTATGATCGTCGGTATCTCTGCATACCTAGTTCAACCTCGTTACCGATAAGCACTCTTTTCTCGTTCCCGTGATATGTGATCCCTTGTGAGCCAGTCACATGCTTGCAAGCTAATTGGATGACATTCCACCGAGAGGGCCCAGAGTATATCTATCCGTCATATGGATGGACAAATCCCACTCTTGATCCATGTGTCTCAACCAATACTTTCCGAACACTCAATGCCACCTTTATAGCCACCCAGTTACGGTGTGGTGTTTGATGTCATCAAAGCATCCATCCGGTAAAGGTGATATGCATGATCTCATGGTCGAAGGAATTAGGTTACTATGTATCAGAAAGCATATAGCAATTGAACTATTGAAATGACTTGATCTTTATGCTACGCTTATCTATAGGAGTATGTCCACCATATCATTCTCCTAACGATATGATCTTGTTGTTGATAACATCTCAATGTTCATGATAGGGAAACCACAATCATTTATCAACCAACAAGCTAGTGATGTATAGAGGCTATACTAGGGACTTCAAATTAAGTTTACAAATCACACAAGTATCAATGTTTCCTTGTTAATACTATTATAGCATGAATGTAAACATTTATCATAAACACAAAGATATAATAATAACCACATTTATTATTGCCTCTAGGGCATATCTCCAACAGTCTCCCACTTGCACTAGAGTCAACTAATCTAGATTACATGGTAATATACTGAACACCCATGGCAGTTTGGTGTTGGTCATGTTTTGCCCTCGGGAGAGGTTTAGTCAACGGATCCGCCACGTTCAGATCTGTGTGTACTTTGCAAATCTTTATATCCCCATCTTGGATATGTTCTCGAATAGCGTGAAAACGTAGCTTGATGTGCTTCAGCTTCTTGTGTGACCTTGGTTCTTGCGCATTGGCTATGGCGCCCATGTTATCACAGTAGATAGACATTGGGTCCAGCGCACTAGGAACCACACCCAGCTCTGTAATGAACTCTTTCATCCATATCGCTTCTTGTGAAGCCTCCGAAGCAGCCATGTATTCCGATTCAGTTGAAGATCTCGCCACAACGCTTTGCTTTGCACTCCTCCAGCTAACTGCTGCACCATTCAAAATAAATACGATCCAGATTGTGATTTAGAATCATCCGGATCGGTGTTCCAACTAGCATCGGTGTAACCATTAACAACGAGCTGTTCATCACCTCCATAAGAAAGAACCATATCCTTAGTTCTTCTCAAGTACTTAAGGATGTTTTTTACCGCTGTCCAATGATCCACTCCTGGATCACTTTGATATCTGCTAGTCAAACTAACAGCATATGAAATGTCGGGTCTAGTACATAGCATGGCATACATTAGAGATCCTATGGCTGAAGCATAGGGAGTCTTACTCATCCTTTCTCTATCTTCTGCCGATGTCGGACTTTGATTTTTACTCAAGGTCGTATTGGGCAACATGGGCAAGAACCCTTTCTTGCTATCTTCCATTCCAAATCTCTTTAGAACTTTGTCCAAATATGTACTCTGTGACAATGATATTTGGCGTTTCGATCTATCTCTATAAATCTTTATGCCTAATATGTAAGCTGCTTCGCCAAGATCCTTCATTGAAAAACTATTATTCATTCCCAATCAACAATATGTCATCCACATATAGTATTAAGAATGCTACAGAGCTCCCACTCACTTTCTTGTAAATACAAGCTTCTCCATAAGTTTGTATAAAACCAAAACTTTTGATCACCTTATCAAAACGTTGATTCCAACTTCGGGATGCTTGCTTCAATCCATAGATGGACCGTTGAAGTTTGCATACCTTGTTAGCATCTTTAGGATCGACAAAACCTTTCGGTTGCATCATATACAACTCTTCATCAATATATCCATTGAGGAATGCTGTTTTGACATCCATCTGCCATATCTCATAATCATAATATGCAGCGATTGCTAACATAATCCTCATAGACTTTAGCTTCGCTACTGGTGAGAAAGTCTCATCGTAGTCAACTCCTTGAATTTGTCGAAACCCTTTTGCGACAAGTCGAGCTTTATAGACAGTAACATTACCATCAGCATTTGTTTTCTTCTTGAAGATCCATTTGTTCTCGACAGCCTTTCGGCCATCCGGTAAGTCCACCAAAGTCCATACTTGGTTTTCGTACATGGATCCAATCTCGGATTTCATGGCTTCTTGCCATTTATTGGAATCTGGGCTCATCATCGCTTCCTCATATGTCTCGGGGTCATCGGTGTTATCCACCAACATGACACTCATAACGGGATCATACCAATCTGGAGTGGTACGAGTTCTCGTTGACCTCCGAGGCTCTGTAGCAACTTCAACCGAAGTTTCATGATCACCATCATTAGCTTCCTCTCTTATTGGTGCAGGCACCACAGGAACTTCTTCCGGTGTTGCGCTACTCACAATTTCTAGAGAAGGTTCGACAACCTCATCGAGTTCTACTTTCCTTCCAGTCACTTCTTTCGAGAGAAATTCCTTCTCTAGAAAGGATCCATTCTTGGCAACGAATATTTTGCCTTCGGATCTATGATAGAAGGTATACCCAATAGTTTCCTTCGGGTATCCTATGAAGACGCATTTTTCTGCTTTGGGTTCTAGCTTGTCCGGCTGTAACTTCTTTACATAGGCTTCGCATCCCCAAACTTTAAGGAACGACAATTTAGGTTTCTTCCCAAACCATAATTCATACGGTGTCGTTTCAACGGATTTAGACGGTGCCCTATTTAAAGTGAATGCGGCTGTTTCTAATGCATAACCCCAAAATGATAGCGGTAAATCTGTAAGTGACATCATAGAACGAACCATATCTAAGAGAGTTCGATTACGACGTTCGGACACACCATTACGCTGTGGTGTTCCCGGCGGTGTCAATTGTGAAAGTATTCCGCATTTCTTCAAATGCTCGCCAAACTCGTAACTTAGATATTCACCTCCACGATCAGAACGCAGAAATTTAATCTTCTTGTTACGTTGATTCTCTACCTCACTTTGAAACTCCTTAAAATTCTCGAAAGTTTCGGACTTATGTTTCATGAAATAGATATACCCATATCTACTCAAGTCATCCGTGAAGGTAAGAACATAACGATAACCACCGCGCGACGCTACACTCATTGGACCACATACATCGGTATGTATGATTTCCAATAAGTCCGTAGCTCGCTCCATCATACCAGAAAATGGAGTCTTAGTCATTTTACCCATCAGACATGCTTCGCATCTTTCAAGTGATTCGAAATCAAGTGATTCAAGAAGTCCATCGGAATGGAGTTTCTTCATACGCTTCTCTCCAATGTGACCAAGACGACAGTGCCACATATAGGTCGAGTTATCGCTTGATTTCAACCGTTTAGCCTCAATGTTATTAATATGTGTATTTCCACTATCGAGATTCAATAAGAATAGACCATCTATCAAAGGTGCATGTGCATAAAACATATTACTCATATAAATCGAACAACCATTATTCTCGGACTTAAACAAGTAACCGTCTCGCAATAAACAAGATCCCGATATAATGTTCATGCTCAACGCAGGCACCAAATAACAATTATTTAAGTATAAAACTAATCCCGATGGTAGATGAAGGGGTAGCGTGCCGACCGCGATCACATCAACCTTTGATCCGTTTCCCACGCGCATCGTCACCTCGTTCTTCGCTAGCTTCCGTTTATTCTGCAGCACCTGTTTCGAGTTACAAATATGAGCAACCGAACCAGTATCAAATACCCAGGCACTACTACGAGTACTAGTGAGATACACATCAATAACATGTATATCAGATATACCTTTCTTCTTGATGTTGCCGTTCTTCAAATCCGCCAAGTACTTTGGGCAATTCCGCTTCCAGTGACCTTCTCCCTTGCAGTAAAAGCACTCAGTTTTAGGCTTAGGTCCAGCCTTGGTCTTCTTCGCCGGTGTGGTAACTTTCTTACCACCCTTCTTGAAGTGTCCCTTCTGCTTAGACTTGCCTTTCTTGAATTTGGTGGTCTTATTGACCAACAACACTTGGTGCTCTTTCTTGATCTCCACTTCTGCAGACTTTAACATAGCAAACAGTTCTGGCAACTGCTTGTTCATGTTCTGCATGTTGTAGTTTATCACAAAGTTCTTATAACTTGGTGGTAGTGACTGGAGGACACGGTAAATCCCCAAAGCATTAGGAATCACTATACCCAAGCTTTGAAGTTTGTTTGCGTGCCCAGACATCTTAAGCACATGCTCACTGACGGAGCTGCCCTCTTCCATCTTGCAGTTAAAGAACTTTTCAGAAGCCTCATAACTTTCAATTGCCGCATGAGTCTCAAAAATCAATTTGAGATCCTCGACAATATCATATGGGTCTGAATTCTCAAACCTTTTCTGAAGCTCCGATTCCAAACCATACAAGATAGCACACTGAACTATGGAGTACTGATTCTTCCGAGCGAGGTAAACATTCTTTACTTCATCGGAAGCATCAGCTGCAGGTGGGTCACCCAGCGGTGCATCCAGCACATAGGTCAAATTACCAGCTGTGAGGACAATCCTCAAATTGCGGAACCAATCCGCGAACTTGCTTCCATTGTTTTTCAACTTTTCTTTCTCTAGGAACGCATTAAAATTGATGGTAGGGCTGCCATTGATCTACAACATATTTGCAATAGTTTAGACTAAGTTTATGACAAATTGAGTTCAAATTAATAATACAGTTAATCTAGGTGAACTCCCTCTCAAAACAACATCCCTCACATTGTTTTAGTGATCACACGAACCAAATCCACCACATCAACACCGATCATCACGAGAGTTGATATAGTTTCAATGGCGAACAATCGTCATGTTCATCATATCTACTATATGATTCATGCTTTACCTTTTGGTGATCCATGTTCCGAGACCATGTCTGTACATGCTAGGCTCGTCAAGATCAAACCTTAGTTTCCGCATGAGCAAATCTGGCTTGCTCACGTTGTATACACTTGCAGAATCTAACACACCCGATCATCACGTGGTGCTTCGAAACAACAAGCTTTAGCAACGGTGCTAACGAAGGGCGAACACTTTATGACTTGAAATTCATGTGCATGAGGGATCATCTTATAATGCTACCGTCGTCTACTAAGCAATACAAGATGCATAAAGGATTAACATCACATGCAATTCAATATATATGTGATATGATATGGCCTTTCTTCTTTGTGCTTCCGATCTCCATCTTCAAGCACGAACATGATCTCCATCATCACCGGCATTGCATCAAGGTCAATGACGCTTCTCCATGGTTGTCGTCCACCGGCTTCAACTATTACAACTACTTTGAATAGACACGCGGGTCTTAACATAAATTAAAGACAACCATATGGCTCCTGCCGGTTGCCAACTTACAATAAGGAACATTGCATACATCAAATATAATCACAATCATGGCCATATCACATCACTGCACACCCCTGCAAAACAAAGTTAGACGCCTCTACTTTCTTTGCATGTTTTACGTGGTTTTGGGGCTTTCAATAAGTGTCGTTCTAACTTACGAACATGAACCACAACATTGATACTAGTATTGTTAATCACCCGTTGTAAAATTGGATCTTAACTATGCTAGGAGAAACAGGCACCCGCAAAGCCACTTATGCAATACAAGTTGCATGTCAAGCGTGGAGCAAGTCTCATGAACGATGTCATGTAAGGTTAGCCCGGGCCGCTTCATCCCAACATACCGCAAGATGCAAAGTACACAAGAAGCAATCGACAATAAAAGCATCAACGCCCACAATGACCATTGTGTTCTACTCGTGCAACAGATCTATATATAAACCTGGCTCTGATACCACTGTAGGGTTTCGTAGCATGCAAAACAAAAATTTTCTATCGCATACAAACAAACAAGCCAAGATCTATCTACTAGATTATAGCAACGAGTCGATGGAATAACTTACCCTCGAAGATTCCAAAGTGTTTAACGAGAGCGGATTCTCGTGGGTGATGTAGTCGTACTCTTCCCAATCTCAAGATCGCGTAGACGATCCTTCCGGCGCTGCGTTCCGGCAGCGCTTCCGCAGTCGGTCACACGTTCGGTACTCGACGAAGACCTTCCTCTCCCTTGTTCCAGCAGGCAGCGGAGGTTGTAGCACTCTCCTCGCGATTCCGGCAGCACTACAGCGTGGTACCGGAAGTAGAGGGGAGATCTCGCAGGGCTTCGCCTTAAGCCGGAGCGAGTATGGTGGAGTATGAGAGAGCTCCTCGGCGATCTAGGGTTTAGACACACCAAGGAGGAGAGGATAGAGCCAGCGGCTAGGGTTCCGGGGACCCCCAAGTCGGCGGCTAGGGCAAAACCCTAGGGGGGCGGCGGCGGCTATGGTGGTAGGCGCCAAACTAGGGTTTGAGGATAGGTACTTGTGTGTGCTAGGAGGGAGCCCTGCCCCTCCTTATATAGGTGGAGGGGCCGGCGGCCAAGGGGAGGGAGGGGAGTCCCTCCCCAACTCGGCTTGGAGGGGGCGCCGCCGGTTGGAGGAGGGATTCCCTCCCCAACTCGGTTTCCCTCTTCCTCCTCTTTTCCACTTTCCAATTTTGGCCGTTTGACTTTTCAAACTAGCTATTTGACTTTTCAAACTAGGATTCGATTAATCCTTTATTTGGAACAGCGATGACACTTAGTACATGATGCAATCATACCAAGTTTGATACAACACATTCATGTACCCTTCCCCTCCGGAGTGCCGGACATTCCGGAACCTTCTAGAACATTCCCGATGAAAACACCGGAATCATTCCCGAACTCCGAAACGGGACTTTCCTTATATGAATCTTATTCTCCGGACCATTCCGGATCTCCTCGTGATATCCCGGATCCCATCCGAGACTCCGAACAACATTCGGTCTCTTTCTCATAATACCATAACTACTCAAACAACGTCGAATCCTTAAGTGTGTCTCCCTACGGTTCGTGAATTATGCGGACATGATCGAGACACTTCTCCGAACAATAACCAATAGAGGAATCTGGAAATTCATATGGCTCCCACATATTTCTACGATTACTTTGCGATCGAATGAACCACTTACATACGATACCAATTTCCCTTTGTCTCACGATAGTTTACTTATCCGAGGTTATGATCGTCGGTATCTCTGCATACCTAGTTCAACCTCGTTACCGATAAGCACTCTTTTCTCGTTCCCGTGATATGTGATCCCTTGTGAGCCAGTCACATGCTTGCAAGCTAATTGGATGACATTCCACCGAGAGGGCCCAGAGTATATCTATCCGTCATATGGATGGACAAATCCCACTCTTGATCCATGTGTCTCAACCAATACTTTCCGAACACTCAATGCCACCTTTATAGCCACCCAGTTACGGTGTGGTGTTTGATGTCATCAAAGCATCCATCCGGTAAAGGTGATATGCATGATCTCATGGTCGAAGGAATTAGGTTACTATGTATCAGAAAGCATATAGCAATTGAACTATTGAAATGACTTGATCTTTATGCTACGCTTATCTATAGGAGTATGTCCACCATATCATTCTCCTAACGATATGATCTTGTTGTTGATAACATCTCAATGTTCATGATAGGGAAACCACAATCATTTATCAACCAACAAGCTACTGATGTATAGAGGCTATACTAGGGACTTCAAATTAAGTTTAAAAATCACACAAGTATCAATGTTTCCTTGTTAATACTATTATAGCATGAATGTAAACATTTATCATAAACACAAAGATATAATAATAACCACATTTATTATTGCCTCTAGGGCATATCTCCAACAACTTGTTCCCTCTCTGGTTGCAACTAGTCTTTAGTACATCATCTAGCTCATTTGTAAACATCTAGCACCACTGTAAGCTTGCCTTGCCATCAATGGTGAGCAGGCCGAGCCTCACCATGCCACCTCATTGTTGCCGGCCAGATAGCAGCCACCCTAGCCTTGACCACCTTGTCTGGGAGGTAGCCAGCACCTCACCGCCACCCACCGTCCCCTCCCCAAGCCAGTGCAAGCCGTGGACTCCAGGAACGCCGCGCGCTCAGTGCCACTACGACGTGTCGAGCCCGCCCCAGAGCGCCACACCCGGCACGCGTGTACACGCCCCTCCCCCTCGACCACAGCCCGTGCCTACCACTTCGCCATGACCCAAGGAACACGCCAGACATACCCGTTCGCCGCCCCGTGCCTCACAGCCACCGCTCGCCGTCGAAGACGCCGCCTCTGCCGCGCGGAGCACCACATGTTCCTGACCGTTTGCCACCGCCCCTAAGCGCGTATTTAAGTTCTAGAGCATCGACAGGAGACCGCCCGTCGATCGCCAACCTCAGCCATGCCTCTAGCCGCCCGTAGCCATGTCGCCACCGTCGCCTGTCCATCCCTCTCGGTCTCACCGTCGAGCCTATAAAAGGAAGCCACCCCTAGTCGTTTGAAGCACACCATTCCACTCCCCTCACCTCACTGATCGTTCCACCCTCTCGCCGGAATTGCACAGGAGCAGGCCGCCTCTGGAGAAGAAGGGAGCCGTTGATTTCGACCACCCCCGGAGCTGCCCCGATCGTCCCTGGTCTCTCCGTCGACCACTCGTTCGTTTGCCCGCCTCGCCATCGTCGATGGAGCCCTGGTATGCCCCCTATGCACCCCCACTAAGCCGCTAGGGTTCGAGCTCGCCGATGACATGTTCATCGTCGACGACGATCCCCAGCCGTCGATCTCACTTCTAATCCAATGAACCACACAACCCCGTACCGCTTCGCGCATTATGATCCACTGGCTGGTGGAACCCCCCTGTCAGCTGAGCCCCGCGCTGTGGAGTGACACTGGGCCGACCCATTAACCTCTCCCGCGCAGCCCAGCCGTTTGAATTTAGATTTTTATATTTTAATTCAAACACAGTTCTGTACCTAGATTCAAAATTCAACCCAACTCGATTCAGTGAACCAAAATGCATAAAATTAATTTTGTTAGAAAGGTACTGAAATGCTTAATCCAAGCCCGTTGGATCCAAATCATTTGAATCTGTAGAGCAACCTTGGTAAAAATAACAAGTCAGAAGCTTTTCTACATTCAAACATTTTTCAAAATTCAACCATAAGAGCTTTTGAGTTGATTCCAACTCTCAAAAATCACATTTGATCATACCTTTCAAAATATATAATAACCTTTGGGTTTACTTACAGAA
The DNA here is from genome assembly GCA_916181665.1 of Avena sativa. Lineage (NCBI taxonomy): Eukaryota > Viridiplantae > Streptophyta > Magnoliopsida > Poales > Poaceae > Avena > Avena sativa. Next base: position 426,847,839 of record OV702283.1, read on the forward strand.
ATAATGTTCAAGTAATAAAAGAATGCCACATAGGTATTTCTAGTCACTTTATTTAATCCAAATAAAAAGTTTAAACCTTATTAAATTGTGACACCACTTTAAATCACATTCCCATGTACTGAAATATGTGGTGATGACATGTGTCAACATGATCCCATGTTTGAGTTAGAGATTATTAAATCTTAAGTAGTTTTTCAATGAGTAGAAATTACTTTTCTCAAAATTAAAATAAATAAGACAAATGCTTTAATCTTGTAATGTTAGTGATGATGCTAGATCATCTATAGTACCCCTTTGTGTGGTGATTGAAAATAGTTAAGTATTGTTTGGTGATTGTGTACCTCGTATTTATAGACGCTAGTACCGACCAAGGATACGAGGAGGAAGGAGGACACTATGAGGAAGAAGCCGAGGAGAACTTCAGCCACTGCTCTGCACAAGGAAAGCCTAATACTACTAGTGAATGAGCAAGCTATTAACTGAGCAAGCTAATACTTGCAACCTAGCAAGCTTATACCACTTGATAAACCATCCTAGTTTTACTTACAAGCTTTCTACTTTATTTCTTTATCAAAGCTTTTCTTAGAGTTTACTTAAGTGACTTGTAGATTATATAAAGATAATTGAAGGTTGCATAAAGAGCATAAAATTTGGCCTAAGTAGATAATCTTGATGTCATCCTAAGGCATGAGATTGAACTTCATTAATCCCCACTTGTAGATGCTAGTGCTAAGCATGAAACTTGATCAACTTTAGATGGGAATACTTGGTGAAAATGGTTATGAAAACCTTGGAATGATGAGTCATTCTACTGAAATGTTTTGACATGTGTTTCCGAACACCAGATGATTTTGATGATGAAAATGTTGAGGAATGAGCCTTAGCCCTTTATAAAACTGATGGTTGTCTAGATGCGATACCATTCCAATCTTACCGTACAACCACAATACCCGAAAATTGGGTAGGGCTTGACTGGAAACTTATATACCTTAGTATGGGTTCCCTCACGGCCAAGGTCTGAGCTGAGGCTACCTTGTGAAGATTGTCCACCTGTGCAGTACCCAAGATGTCAGTTGGTCATGGTTGGGAGGCCAAACTCACAGGAGAGGTGCTTATACTAGGGCGTGTAATGGAAAGGTTAGGATTGATTATCCGCATACTGAGTATGGTGAATTCAGGATTTGTTCCTAACGGATGTATCGAATATTGTGGTGAAAGTGTACAATCTCTGTAGAGTGTCAAACTATTCGAATAGCCGCGTCCGCGGTTATGGACAGTTGGAGTGGCCATACTGTTCCTCCGTCAGATGTTTTCAAAATGACTTGTGAAATGAATTGATACTTTGACTTGACCACAACAGAGTTGTGATATGAAATTCAAGTTCCCACTTAGGTGTTATAAAATTTCAACTAACTTTCTTTGCTTCTAAACTTAGTAGAGGTAAATCTGGCTTTTTGCAAAACAACCCTAGAGCTTAGTGTTCTACTACAAAAAACCCCTTAACTTGTTAGTATTAGTTTGCGAGTACTTAAAGAATACTCATGGCTTTGTCCCTGGCTATTCCCGTGGCCAGACTATGAAGAGGAGTATCAGGATGATGGACCACAGGAAGGTTACGACAACTAGGATCATCTCCCATCGTGAGCATTGCCTGTGACACCGAAGATGGAGCTTCACCTACACTATCTTTATTATTATTACGTTATTCCGCTGCTTGAGTTGTATTAAGAACTGGATCATGAGATCCTTATTTGTGTAAGACCTTATGTATGGTTTGTAATGGATGATGTACTGTGATATCCAAATCTATTATGTCTCGCAAAAATGGTAATCCTGGGATTGCGATGTATGGTATAACAGGCATCTGGGATTAAAAATCCGGGTGTTGACAGGACAATTTGATAGGGTTAAAAAAATCAATAACTCACCCTCTTGATTACTACATGCACCAATAGTTATACATGCATGAGAGAAGAGAAAGAAAAAGAAGACCATGCATTGGATGAGAGATGGTAATAAATGAGAAAAGGACTTGTAATTCCTAACATTTAAAAAAACTCTTTGGCCTTATAAACCCCAACGGAGGGAGTACAATGCAAATGGTTTAGTAATATTTTTAACACAATTGTTTGGTACTACCTCTGTTTGGGATTATTAGTCCTAAGGGCCAAATTGCTAATACCAAGACACTTCATAACTCTCTCTCATTAATATATGCATGCACCAATAGTGTTACATGTATGAGAGAAGTAAGAGAAAATGAGAACATGTATTGAACAAAAGAGACTAATAATGAGATAGCTCTTATAATCTCAAACAATATAAAAAAGCTCTTAGGACTAATAATCCCAAACCGAGGTAGTACTCACCAAAAAAAATATTTTTAGTATTTTTGTGCATAATTGACGAGATTTGATCAAGGTTTTAAATTTAGCTTTGATTCACTGTGGAATTCTTAAATACCAAATCTTTTTTTTTGCGGGGAAAATACCAAATCTTGTTACAACAGAAATCACGTGAACTCTGATACGAAATATTACGAATACTCAAGCGTCGTCCCAGTCTGTCCATCTGGCCTTTGAGTTATATATCCGGTGAAAGATCACATAATTTTTGGCGTTTCGTGCTGCAGCTTGTTGCAATCTTGATCACACGCATGAGTCAAAATTGACTAGATAAAAATATACGAATGGGCATGTGTAGCTATGAGCTTTGATAGATAAAAAAATCTACCAAACGGTCAGCGCTCAATCTGGAACTGTATTTGGAAATCTAATGGTCCGGGTGTTCGGTTGGAGGCTGGCCACGGACACTTTCCCCACCACGAACAATAAGTTAAGAAGAAACACCGTCCGCCACAACAGATGCAAAATTTATGGGACGGCCTATGAGGATGGTTTCCATGCCATGGTGATATGCCCGAAAGCAGCTAGCCTACGTCATGCTCTATGTGACTGCTGGGATCTACCTGCAGAGGACCTCTTCAGATTCTCCGGAAAGAGTTGACTCCTACTGCTCCTGCCTCCTAGACCAACTAGATGACGAGACGAAAGCCAAAACTCTCCTACTATTGTGGAGAGCCTGGCATATCATGAACGATTTGGTGCATCAGCAAGGGAAGGAAACCATTGCCCACTCGGTGACCTACCTGCAATCCCTACTCTGTATCACCGCCGGCGACCACTCCACAAGCGAGGACTGGAAGGGAAAAAACATGTCCACGGACCTTGCGCCGACTACGACAGTGGCCGGAAAACAAACAACCAGAGGCGGCTAGACCCCTCCCCCGGATGGTTGGATCAAACTCAATACCGATGCCGCTTTCACCAGCAACAAGATCCCCGGCGGTTCTGGCGCTATCGCTAGAGATCACCATGGTAGAATTGTGCTGGCTGCCTGCTCCCCAATGCCCAGATGTAACGATGCTGTGGAGGCTGAAGCCAAGGCTGCTCTGCTTGGCGTCAGAGTGGCCTTGGGACACGGGCACGACAAGCTCATCCTCGAAACAAATTCCTCCATGGTGGTAGTGGCGCTGCAATTGAGCTCGCTAGATCTGAACTCTGGGCTACGTACGAGGAGACCAAAGACCAGCTGAAGAACCTGAATGACCATCGCATTGGTCATGTTAGAAGAGAGAGATGGTGGAACAAGATGATATTTTGGGGATACCGAGAGAATAATAGTTGTATTGGTTGAGGCCTCGAAGGGCTGTTTATATAGATTACAAGACTTAGCCTCCAAGGACTAATAGAGATAGACTATAACTCAAAGAGAGAGGTAAGCCGAATCGGATGGGCCTAACCCTAACCGACATATACTCTAATACAAGAGACAATGGATGCCGGAACATGATTCCAAGTTTGTTGCTTGTCTCCAAGATAGGAGGGGGGAGGGCAAGGGCCGCGAGCACGACCTCTGGACATGGTTCACTTTGGTTTGCTGGACGCTATGGCGCCACCGGAATGATGTGGTCTTCGAAGGGACCGCTCCTTCTCCTGGAGAGGTCATTCGCAAGATCACCGCGGAGGCAGACCTCTGGAGGACTGCATGGCTTTTCCGCGACTGTCTAGGACAGGTAGATAGGTGAAGATGCCGCGAGTAGTTATTTAGGATGCGTGTGTGTCGTCTTTGTGATGGCGTGAATTTGCATCCTTGGCGTCTGTGCAACGGTGCGTTGTAAAACTTGGCCTCTTGGCCATTCTATGAAAACGATACGTCTTTCATGACGTATCCTTAAAAAAATGTTAGAAGAGAGAGCATCAGGGAAGCCGACTGTCTGGCTAAGCTCGCCGGATCGTGGGGCGGTTGCGTTTGGCCGAACCATTTTCCTAACCCCGTTCTAGACATTGTATCACAAGACTTGAAGCCTCCCGAGGCCATGTTAATATAAGCTCTTCGTTATCTCAAAAAGAAAAATCCCCCTGGCATTATTAAGACAGGTGGGTTAAATGCATTTTTCCCACAAAAATATATCGAATGGGCATGTGCTAGCTTTGTACACTACTTGTTTCCTTCATATTTGTGTGTTGCCTTTTTCTTCTTGACGCTCGATCTCTTCTCAATGGAAATGACACACTTTGGATAGTAGTACTATTCGGAGCGGGGAGCGGGGAGCGGGGTGCTATGGCATGCATGGACCCTCCACACTAGCAGCAGCGCAACGGTCGTTTGGGAGAAGAGAACGGGAAGGGTAACATGTGATGTGAAAGCTGCGAGCCACCGAGACAGAATCAAATCCATTATGGGCAGTGGCACTGAACTGTCTGGTCTATTTAACGAGTAACCAAATTTAACCACGCACGCGGCCGCTTCTTCATGTCCACAGTGTTGGAACACCCCCTGCCGACTGGCCGGTCCCGGGATTGTTCCACGCCGAAGGAGAAGACTAAGAGAAGACATATACAGTACAAAGTAGATGAAACAGGGAACTTTATTGATAACTCTTTCGGTAAACTCACGTACAAAAGTTGTTCCTCTATTTATAGGCTCAAAGGGGATACGATACCATATGGGTCAACCCTAGCCTGGTAGAGGCCACACTGAGTGGGCCTCTGCCGGCCCAGTTTGCCAACACACAGCACTCTTATGTTCCTACGCAGAGAGACCACGCGTCATTTCGCGCGAACCATCGCGACGAACGTTTTAACCGCCTGCGTGTTTCTTACCAAACGTCCAAACCACAGCCGGCTCTTCACCCACTATTTATAACCGTCATCATCCCTGTGGTCTCGTCTCGTCTGCCTTTGTCTCCTCTCGCCTGCCTGCAGTCGTCCTCCTCCGGCCGCTTCCTCCCCAAGATCGCGCACCGCCGGGAGAAACCGACGGGACGGGAGCCGGACGGACTGATCCGCCCGCCACCGCCGGTGAGTCCCTGCGACTTCCTCGATCAGATCACCCGGCTGTCTGTCTTCTCTTTTTGCCGACCGAAATGATGTTTCAGAACTTCTTTCCCTTCCCACTCTGCTTCTTCCCCCGCTCCCCCGGTGCATCACGCAATGAAATTGTCAGATTGATCAGCCGGTCCATCCAGTATTCGAGTTTCAGACAAAAGAGTCAGTCCGTATGATGCATTTTTTAGAAGAGAATCGTGAAATCGAGCACAAATCCCAGTGTTCATGAGGGTCAGTGGCTCAACACAGTGCCGCAGACCATACCAGAAAGGGGAGTTTCTTGACTCTGCCATGGCAGGCCCAGCTTCGGCTGGACATACTATGTTTAGGCGAACCTTGCTGCGTAAGCCAGCGCCACCGACTTAACATTACCACCGACCTACAGTAGTTAGTTAGTTGGGATCCACTGTTTTGACAGCAAAGCTTTCCTTGCCGGGAACGGAACAGAACATGGCAACAGATCTCTGAACTCCCTTATCTCAGTTTGGCATTCCCACTTCCGAATCAGTGTTGCAGGGGTAGGGAGGACAATTATTAATTAATTAACCACCGGGAGATTCCAAAAGAACAAGACGAAACCGCCATTGCCCTCGCTGTAAATCTTGTCCACTCCAGTGTACGCGTGCGCGGGGGGGTCCCTTTCGTCGGTGCTGTCAAAAGTCCCAAACCGACTTAGGAGGAGTAATTATTATTTTTTCTCCTCTAATAAAATGTTCGATGGATCTTGCCTCTGGTCTGGTGCCTTGCCGGCGAAGAAACTCCGAGCACTATTTATATGGGACCCCTCTCCCACCGGAGGGCACCAATCTCTGCCCGTTGCCCTTTTGTTCTTCTCTGCTGTTGGGGAACAAGACCGTTCGGTCCCGCCGATTCCCTTTGCATGTTGCGCGATTGGACCATTGATTCCGTAGTTGGATTTTTTTTAGTCTGGTCGAGTAAATTCGCATCAAGAACTTGCAGTCTTTCGCCTCTTTAATTTGGTAATCAATTAGTCGATTCAGGCTGTAATAAAATCGAAGTGTAAATAAAACGATCTGTACCCAGTGAATGCGTTTTAAACCTTGCCTTGTTGATCCGTCTTAGCAGGCAGGGAGGGAAGGTTTTGCACCGCGATTGACACTCTGAATCAGGTCTCGATCGCGCCATGGGGAGAAACGCGTGGCTGGTCCTGTTGATCCTAGCCTGCCTATGTCTCTGCCCTGCGCAGAGCAATGGCTTCTCGTGGAACATTTTCTCCTCGTCTTCGTCCTCGGGGGCGGCGGCAAACAGCCACCGCAAAGCCCCGATGATGGAGCTGGACGGCGCGGTGGCGGACTTCTCCATGGACGGCGCCAACGACCCGCGAGGGCTGAAGCTGCTGGAGAACGCGCGGAACAAGCTGGCGGGCCCCAAGAACTGCTGGCAGGAGGCGTACCGGAACCTCTTCGCCAGCTGCGGCGAGATCATGGCCGACAAGGAGCGGCAGGCGCGCCTGGCCTGGCACCTCAGCAGCTGCTACCAGGAGGACTCCGGCCGCCCGGCCTTCCCGTCCTGCGCCGGCGGCTCCACGAGGATGGTGCAGTGCCGCAAGCGCCTCACCGACTCCGAGAGCAAGGTCTTCCTCGAGTTCTTCCTCGAGACCAACACCCTCTGCCACCAGCTGCAGGCCGAGGCGTTCAAGCACAGCACCGAGCGGCTCGTCAACGACCTCACCAGGTCATCCAAGTCGGCCGAGGAGAAGCTGGAGGTGATCGAGGACAGGTCGGAGCAGATCATCAAGGAGTCCGGCAAGGTGCAGGACGCGCTCTCGTCCATCGAGGCGCAGACGGACCGCGTCGCAGAGACGTCCAAGCTCGTCGGCACGCAGATTGACCACGTGCTGGCGCACTCCAGGGCCATCTCTGACCATTCCAAGGAGATCGCCGCCTCCCAGGCGGTTCTCAAGGAAGGGCAGGCCGAGATGAGGCGCAAGATCGAGGACGGCATGGAGCGCATCCAGGAGTCGTACCAGAACCTCGGGACCGGCATGGACAAGCTGAAAGAGGAGGCAGTGGGTATCCAGAAGGAGATACAGACCGTTGGAGATTCCATGTCGTCCAAGATGCAGGACCTGCAGGGCACCGCTGATGAGATTGGGAGTGTGACCGGGAGATCACTGGAGAATCAGGCGCAGCTTTTGGAGGGGCAGAATAAGGCCATGGAGGGACTCACCAGTCTCTACAGCTTTCAGTCACAGGCTCTTGAGGAGAGCAGGTATGTACTACTGCATCTCTAATTCTTTATTATCAGCCTGTACTACTGAATTTGCAAACCTTTTACATGTGCATTATTTGACTGAAAAAACAGATGCTGATTTCTTTTCTGAACAATTGCAGGGAGACTATGGAGAAACTTGCACAGTTTGGGCAGCGTCAGCAGGAAGAGCTCCTATCAAAGCAGGAACAGATACGGCAGGCTCACGATCATCTCATTCAAAATTCACACTCCATCCTAGATGCTCAGGTTAGTATATCTCCTCGAATACTAAAATTATTTTCCATCACAAAATACAAGGCTTCAAGCCTAACTGAACCTTCTGCCTGCAGGAAGAGTTCAGAGCGAAGCAGGCCAACATCTTCGCCGCACTGGACAAGCTTTACATCCTCCACAACGCCATTCTCGCAGAATCTCGCTTCATCAAGGCATTCTTCTTCTACTGCTGCATCGTGTTCCTCATCTACATGCTCACCAGTGCCAAGCAGACCTTCAGAATCAGGGGTCAACTTTACTTCGGTAAGATATCTTTTTTTCCCTCTGCGTCTGTACCACGTACTGCATCTATGTTGCATCTTGTTCGGTTGCTAATGTTTGTTCTGTCAGGTTTGTGCGTGACGCTCCTGTTAGAGATGGGTCTCATCAAGATCGGAGCAGGGGACTTTGACAACCAGTACTGGGTCCTGTCCAAGGTGTTCTTGGTCAGATCGGCGTTCCTCGCCATCGCGACTATCCAGATCTTGCATTCCATATTCACATTCAGGTCAGTAAAAATTTCCCTCCCGTGTTGTCTTTTTTTTCTTTTACTACTCATTAAAAACGATGATCGAAAGTCTCTATATCTTGTGGCAGGGATTATGAGGTACTGAACCATGGGCTGCTCCAGACACTGGTGGAGAAAGTCCGGACACTGGAGGAAAACGCGGGGGACAGGATGCTCCCGTACGGTTCAGAGAGCGATGAGAGCCTCATGAACTACTCGTGGGTGTTTGACGAGCTGACGGACGAGGCTGACAGCAAGGCCGACCCCAACTACGCCTTGCCGGAGCCAGCTTGCCGCCGGCGGTACAACAATGCCTCGCCGGAAGAGGTCGGCGAGAACTCCATCACTACGTCGCTCAGCCGCAAGTACAATCTGCGGCCGCGGAGCAGGCACTGATGGGACGCTCTTCTCCTACTCGCGGAATGGCGGGGTGCGTGATGCTGTGATCCACTATGTAGTTTGTATCTAAGACCGCATGAGTTTAGTTTTGCCATCCATTTTCTCGAAAACTCTTTTGCCCTTCGTTTGAGAATGTTGGATATGTATTTTGATTTGAATGATATTGACCAAGTTTAGACCAGATTTGGACCTAATTGTTGAAGCTACAATACAGTGATTGTGTAAAGAAGATTTGTTAGCGAAGCTCCATGCATCTTCATGCGTTCACACCCTTGTTTTGTTCAGAAGAAATTTATAGGAATTTTGAGAATTCTGTTCCTTAAAAACTTATATTGTCGATATGATTGGAAACCGTACGACTTTTTCTTTATGGACTACTTTGCATATAATTTCATAGAAAAACTTTTCGTAAGTCTAACCACCACTCGTCCACTCTCCACTCCTTGTAAGAAACAGGATCCCCTGAGTCAAAGTTATATGACACGTTAAAGGAGAAGAAATTCCACAAGGTATGGGTTTGAATGGCCAACTCTAGGGTGCTTTTTCAAAAAAGTACATGTTGTCCACCCATAACTTAGACAGTCTTAAAAAATTGTTATTAGTACCCACAATATCAAAAAAAATCTTCCCATATACATTTTCGCGAAAACGCAAAAACCTTGCGTTTTGATTCATTGATAGAAAAAAGAGAGTTTTGTACAAAGTATACAAAGACACCACAAGGCGCACACCCGACACACTCAAGACAGTACGTGGCCAAGGCCGCTAGGCGAAAACATTACAACCGACACCACCAAACAAACCTAGCCTAGATGCGCACGCTGAATACGAGCCCCGTCACGGAGGGAGAATCCAATCCGCAAAGAAGGACAGAGTTGGGCCACTCCGGTTTTGGGGAAGACGCCCAGGAAGCAGCACCACCGCCCACCGCCTCGATCTATGTCGTTGCAACATCAGCCATCAGCCGTGGGCCACCCCTGTCGAGTGAATCCATGCAACTGAAACACCGCAATAGAGGATCCTCCACAATCCACGGTCCTTGCCAGTAGGGTAGCCGAACTAGCACAACGTCGGGGCTCCAAGGATCTGCCCGCCAGAATCAAAGCGTGCGCCATCACCATGTGTGCCACCCAGGGCCGTACCACCAAGAACAACGCCTCCAAGGAGGGAGCGACGTCTAGGATGCCGTCGTCATCCGATCTAGCAATCCAGATCTAGGTTTTCACCCGGGGCACTGAACCACGAGGGTTGGGGATGAAACGATGCTCCTCGACAACGCCTCCAAGGGGGAACGACGCCCGAGGGCGCAGCCGTTGTCGGCACCAACTAAGGTTGAGCAGGACTTTCGCCCGGAGCATCACGATCACCACTCACACAAACCTAGCCTAGATGCGCAAGTCCTGCTCAACCTCCAAGGCGGATCTCAGGGGCGATGAATTTAAGAAGATTCCATAATGGTTTTGTTATTGGAAAGAAATTATTGCTCCACCCATGCGGTGTCCGTTTGTTGGCAAGTTCAGTATGGCCAAATGTCGAATTTGCGAGTAATATCTTCCCTGAAAACTTTTTCTCCTTTTCATACCATAGTCTTTATAAACCAAAATTTATACAGTAGAGATACTGTTTTCCTCAACAACAAAAAACAATCAACGAATGTTTCAATTGTTTCGCAATCAGGTCAGGATTCAACCGAGAAGAATTGGTGCATTTTGTAATACGAATGCTGCTGATTAACAAGCATTGACAAGTTTGAGCAATCAGGAGAGTATTTTGCATTAATGCAGACCGAGGGTAGAAAAGCAAAGCAATTCTATTCCTAGAGTGGATGGCTACCCAAGTACCCAAAAGTCTGACATCAAAAGCATGAATGCCTTTGTCAAACTTTAATCCTCCAGTCAAAAAACAACTCGATTTTTCTACTCCGTGTCTCATCCACCACTCCTCGTAAACCGTCAAAATACTTCATAACACCTAATGGAGAAATTCGACTGGAAAATGGTCCAAGTTGGACCTAATATAGAGAATATTTTAACTGTTATCATGTCTTACCAACAATTATAATCTAATAATATGTCATTATGTTACACAAAATTGGTAATATTGTACTCCTGTCTAGCGGTGTTTTCTTACAAATTACAACTATGATACTTGTGGTTATCATGAAAAATTAGAAGGAAATTACAACCAAAGTTCAAAATTGAACAGTCAAAATATTATTTAAAAGCTTAAGCGTGAGATACAGCGAGCTCTCTCAGCGATTCTGAGGCGCGTCTTGCCGTATGTTCTCTCTGCTTCTAATCTGTGGCCCCTCGCTGGCTGGTCGACGCACAGGCACCCTCATCAAAGAGAGAAAAAAAGGCCCTCCCTTTCCTTATTTCTCCCCGCCGCATCTCTCTTCCCCAAACCGCCGCCTGGGCCGCCGGTTGCGGCGGACTCGGCCGCCTACTGGTGCTGCTCCTCACCGGCACGAGTTCTCCGAGTCTCTCCGCTGGTACCCGATGCCGCAGCTACGCTATTCCCCAGTACGTACTCTGGCAGCAAACCCTAGCCATGGTCGTGGTCGCCGGCGTGGCTTCGACTAGCCGTCAGCATCGGCGGTGCGGATCCCCGGTTTGGTTCCCCGTCGATCTACATCTCCTCCAGTACCCCCGCGTCCTCATGGCGCCGCTTCCCCGACTCGCCTCCTGCACGGCTTCCCCGCGTACGCCTCCGTCGCTTCCTCCGCCTCCGGCCTCCCCTTCGTCAAATGACCTCACTACCATGGCATCTCTGATCCTCATCTTCCCTCTTCCAGCGTCACCTCTCCTGCCGTTCTGAAGTTCAGTATACATCCACGCTGGAATCAAAGGTATCCAGTCTCCCTAATGCCCTATCTCCACAACCTTTTCAATCTTCCAATCTTCCAATTTCGGACCATACCGAGATCGTGATTCACAAGATGTATGTTGGTTGATGCAGCGTAGGAGGGAGACTCAACTATGCCGTACTGGTGCCCTGGCTATTCACTTCGTCGACCCTGTTATTCGTCTTCTGTTGCTGGGGGCATCTTCTCTTTATAAAACTAAACCGTATCATACATTTCTACTCATAGTTTATCTCTAATCCTCTCCAAACGTTGATGTTTACTTAACATGCACAAAATTAGCAAGCCTTACTTGTTGCCAGAGCATTGGCTTGTAAGTATATTTTTATGTACTAATTAGTTATTACACCAATATGACAACATAAAAAGAAAAAGTGTCTTGTCGGTATAACTGATATTTGTTATCATTTATGAGATTGCATCTTTTACATTCATCTAATTCTTCTGTGAGATCTGAGCCAGTAGAGAAATTAGATTGTGATTGCTGATCTTGCCTGCAGATGTTTCATTATTCAAAGGGTTTGGATTTTAGTCCGTGTAAATTAGTCATATCATGAGTTACTAGAACCTTTTAGGCCTTTAGTATATCTTCAGGTATACTTTCCTCGGTTATGCAAGTTAACTCACAGAAAAATCATATAGATTATTATTTTAATACGAGTTAAGAGTGTAAATTAATTTTCTTTTATGAAAGAATCATTTATCAGTTAACAATTCAGATGACAATCTATGACATCCATCAGTTCATCAATTTTCGTTGGTGCTAGAAGGCAAACTGCTTTCAAAAGTTTTCCATGCTTATTATAATTCGTTTCCAGTAGTTATATGGAGTCCGTGATTTGTTTTGTTAACTTTTTTGCAGCTCAGGATGCTATTCCTTAAGATTGGTACTGCCGTGCTGGTCATCTGTAAAAAAAAGGTTTGTGCTTGCACTCAAAAGCTCCTCTATGGCAGGCGGGCTGCTCATCTAAATCACATCTATAGTTCTACATGAGTAGAGGTACAACTTTTAAATAGAAAAATTTTGTTTGCCATTATTGTGAACAAAGAGTAATCTCTCGTGAGCTTAACTTATATACATAATTGTTGCATTGTCACAGGATTTCCATGATTTGTATTGGCATTCTGCATCTATTGGTACATATGTTAGATGATAAATCCGTTACAAGCTTCCTGTTTACATGTAGGAATCTCATACGGTAAAACCTGTCTTTGATTGAAAAAGTTCTACTCAACGTCTAATAAATAAGCATAAATACCATCGGAAATTCACTTTGGCTCCTAGGTGTAGATGCACCCACCACGGAAATGATGAACTTCAAAATGTTTAAAAATTTAGAAAAAAATACCCAGGTGTACATGCCGATATTCTAGGTTCGTACACGAAATTTCATGAAAAAAAGACATTTTATGTGGCTTCTATAAAAAAGACAATTTTCTATGTTTTAAATAGCTTGTCGCAAGAGATATTTTTGTCTTTTTTACACAGACCCCAAAAAATGTCTTTTAGCCGCAAAAACTTTGTGTGAGAACATATCATGTCCAGATGTACACCCAGGATTTTGTTTCGGATTTTTTCAACATTTTGAAATTCATATAAAATATGTTTTTCATAATAGGTTCATCTAGACCTGGGAGCCAAAACGCCATGTCCGAATACCATTCCTTAATTCCTTAAGCGTGGTGTTCACGGCGTGCGCCGAGGCCGCTTGCAGCGTTTTGCCTTTCTTCTGGCGCCGGTGGGACGCGTCTGTCAGTTGCACATAATTATGGTTGTTTTGTTTTTCTTCTGTTATTTTCCCACCGACAGTGAGTCTTTTTTCCCGAGTCTCCGCTGTGCTTTGACAATGTCGAGCGGGTTGGATCTCTTGTGCTGGCTCTGTGCGGCGGTATTGGCTGGTTTCTTAGCGACGGCACGGCTCTGATTTTTAGGTTTATTTTCTGAAATAATCCTGATCTGTGTTGCTTAGGTCTTCTTCTTCCTCATCTGTTCTTCTCCATGGAGGTCGAGGTGGAGGCTTTGGGAGGAGTCCTGGTCGCTGGATTTTTGGTGTGGTTCTTGGCTCTGAATTTGTGGTGCTTGATCCGGAGTTCTTTCCCCGTTCCACTCATCTTCTTCCTTGCTCCCATGGGGCTGGCCGGAACCTTGGGAGTGGTTGGTGGGGATGGCTAGATCGAGGCCATGTCTATCATGTTGATGGTCTGGGTTAGTTGGACTCGGCCTGGGGCAAGTGCCATCCTGGGAGTTTCAGCTCTGCTGGTCCAGGCTGCGGCACTGCCGTTCCAGGTGGCCAAGACGACGGGAATACCTATGGTGAGCGTCAGGTCATGGAGAGGAGGCTAGGCCTCCTATTTCCTATTCTTCTGGCGGACGTCCTGGTGTGGGAGAGATGGAGGATGGGAAGGAAGAAGATCTCAGTATTCTCGACAGGACCATGGCTCATTCACCCAGCTCGATCTCCTGGTCGAGCGGCGGTGACTACCTGCCGGACCTTCTGGCCTAATGGGGACCGTATGCGATCTTCCTCTTAGCTATGCGTAGGCAAGATGGGAGGCAGATCAACTACATCTTGGTGTCTATGTGGTCTTCATCAACAGAAGTTGTCCCGATTGCTTTGCCTCAACAAGAAGACCATCCGACAGGAAAACAACAACGCCAAATGTGAGGCAAGATGGACATCCTCCCTTCAACTCTCTCATCCCCCATTGATGCACACATTTGTTCACTAACATGGGTACTGTTGATTGGTACAAGCTGGGTTGCTGGCTCATATCACTAACGCCATTAATATCTTTATTGAAATAGTCTTCTGAATAAGTTGATGATTTATGTTGTGTAGTCATCTGGTATTATTGAGAAAATCCAGTTGTTCCCTGATATGAATGTATGGTATCTCAACCTATTTAAAATATATTTGAATTCTCAATTGGAAAATGTCATAACATGTGAGTCAGATGGTAGGTACGCGGTACTTTTATCCGTACCCATTTGCTCCTCATTCAGTCGACCCATATATGCAGAAGTTGTTTGTAGTGTATTCAGAAGTGTTTTGTAGTTCATTATTTCTGCATTTGTGTGTTGGTCTGATCCTTCCATCATAGTTCCATCAACACGAAATAACTTTGGAAAAGAGGTGAAATAGGGCTGGAAATAAGGAGTTCCTTTTGCTGATATAATCTGCAGCTTGCAACATTATGCCTTTAGCGCAACTTGCGCACAACTCATGATGTTATAGAGTAAATTTTGAAGTGGACTTAAAATGAAATTCAGCAGTTGCTAATTTATCTTAAAACATGATATAAATGACACTCAATTCTGTTGCGGACACAAATAAATATTTGATATACAACTATTTTTGCACGTCTTCAAGAAAATTGAGCTCGGTTCTTCTATATGTCTCATAAGGAAATCTCTTCATTTTATTAGCTCCAGATCATGAGATTTTGGATGGTGTGTTAAGATTAAGAAAATGCTAATTGGTTTGCCAAGAGTTTTCATGTGTTATAGACGCGTTGTAAAGTGTTTTGTATTGGTGACTTTTTCTCTGATGCCGACTGTACCACAGATGCCATCTACCTCAGCATCGCCTCCATTTGAGTTCACAGTATATCTGGCTTGCACATTTAAGCAGAGGTACAATGTAGCTTTGTTCTTCACAGAACATGTATATTTTTGTCCATCAGCTAGGCACATACCTCTATATACCATATCGCTGAGACTGCATCAACATAGCATTTGCATACATAATTAGTCTCATCTTTGTTATAGTTACATTAAGAGGCCAATTCTCTCTTCCCACCAGTTTAGGTTTCCTGGTTTGTTGGATGATCATCTGACGTTGTATGGGCATGTGGTCTAATGCTAAAGTGATACCTAACCACTGAACAATGAAGTTCCAACAACACTTGGAGGTTGTTATGTTATATTTTTTGAGCCAAAAAAACTGTGTTCTGTCATTTCATAGTCTATGGTTCTCAAATTGTTAGTGGAATTATTTGCCAGCTGATATATATGACAATATTACATCAAATGCTGATGTTATAGTATATGTCCTTTTGTATTTGTTGTTTACCATATCGCTGAGACTGCATCAACATAGCATTTGCATACCTAATTATTCTCATCTTTGTTATTCGTTATGGTATCATTACATTAAGAGGCCAATTCTATCTTCCTACCAGTTTAGGTTTTCTGGTCTGTTGGATGATTATCTGACGTTGTATGGCCATGTGGTCTAATGCTAAAATGATACCTAACCACTGAACAATGAAGTTCCAACAACACTTGGAGGTTGTTATGTTATATTTTTTTTAGCCAAAAAAACTGTGTTCTGTCATTTCATAGTCTGTGGTTCTCAAATTGTTTGTGGAATTACTTGTTAGCTGATATATATGACAATATTACATCAAATGCTGATGCCACAGTATATGTCCTTTTGTATTTGTTGTTTTGAAATCTAAGTTTTTTGACAAGAAAATTGATCACGACTTTGTTGCTTTGTAGCTGATGTTCTTCATCGTTGAACATATGTAGTTTCAGTTTTGCAGTTAGAATGCATATTGGGGACTGGACACTAAAGACAGTGCAATAGTGCGTGCAATGGCTTGAATATGCCATGATACTTGGTGTTGATATCTTTCGTTCTGCCTTTTTTTCTATACAACTGGGATTACCCTTTTCAAAGGAAACAAAAATCACAATGCATATGTTTCAGCTGAGTCTAGCTGAAGTGATGTGTAGGCTAGGTTTTGTTTGGATATAGCGATGTGGTGGTGTGCAATTTATAGTTGAAAAGAATCAATATGCCATGCTACTTGGTATTCAAATCTTGGTTCTGCCTTTTGTACAAGTGGGATTGTCCTTTTCGAATGGAACAAAAATCACAATTCATATGTTTCAGAGTACAGTTGAAGTGATGTGTAGGCTAGGTTCTGTTCTGGTATAGCGCTACGCTAGGATGGTGTGCAAATTAATGTTAAAAAATAATTTTGCATATTGCTCCCAATGAAAAGATCCTTACATATGAATTTAACACTCCTTCCAAAAAAATCACAATCATTGCTACTGTTTCGGCTCTAACAGCTTCACCTTTTCCGCTATGAGATAGAGGTCAGTTTTTCCATTGCCTAAAACTTTAAATATTCTCAGTGTGGTGTTCTACTCTTATTTAACAATGGTGTTTGATTATCTGGATAAGAAAAGTTGGGGTGTAGGTCGCCACAACTCTACAGTTATAATTCATTTGATTTGCCTTTTTTCTGTTGTCTATCAGAGATGGAGTGTTGCTAACAGAAGACCAACTGTCCATACAGGTAATTGTTGTCATCGAATCACCGGCCTGGCATATCTTACTTGCATTTAATATTGTATATACTTTGTTCGATCACATGAACTCATGTTTTATACTATCTTTTTTTTACCAGGAGACCCTTAAGAATGTCGCCGCAAAATCAGGTCAAGGCTGTGATATAGCATCTTTGGACGGATCTAAGATTTTTGAGTATTTTGACATTCAAGCACGACAGATAGTTGCCATATACGCCTGATATTCTTATTATGTCCAGTTGAGTGTTGACAGCACAAAATAAAGGGATGATCTGTTGTTGTTGTTTCTTCATGGTGATTCTCTTACAAGACACTCAGCATATTGATGTGCCTCACTTGTGCTAGCTCCAGTTGTGTGGCCGTGCATGTCGTGCCTGTTGGAAACTATAACTACATCATGTGTACATATTGATTATTTTTTATATCAGTTTACCTTTATGATGTACTATCATTTACTACATATTAAAAATATGTTGTATATCCTTCAAATTACTCATTGATAGTCCATTGATTTTAGGTGTGATACTTTCCATCCAGTATTAGGCTAGGACCAATGCTGATAGGTTACATTAAGGTATATACTTTATTTTGCAGTCCTGCAGAGTATAGATCGGTTGCCACTGATAAATTTTTAGTTATTATTTAATCAATTAGCTCATGTCGTAGTGCTTCAGTAGTGTTTTTCCTCTTATTTTCCTTTTATATAATTGAACAAAAAATCATGTAGGATCTGCTGATTTGAAGTTTAACATGTGTCTGCTTCAAAGGCTGATTAAACTAAATTCTTTTCGAGTTGCTATTGTCTTATTATCCGAAGGAATTCATATTGGGTTGTCAACTCTGTGGCAAAGCGTGTCTATCTGCCTATTTAGTTTATAGGTTTTATTACTAAAAATAAAAAATGTGTTACAGTCCACCATGTCTATTATTAATAAAACACGTGGTTGCTCTCAAAAAGACGCAGCCTAACACATAGTACCAGGAGCCGCGCGCTTCTTCATCTAGTATAGTATACATCTAGAAACGGAGGGATCTCAACATTTGCTCTGCCACGTTCGAAATAATAAGGACTGATGCACCCAAAACCAAATAAAAGATGCATCCAAAGGGATATGTTGGCATGCAAATAAAAAATTTCAGAAACACTTCCTTAACCACCCTGACTAACCCACTCAGTGCATAACTTACAAACAAATAATTACACTAACATTTCATCGCACGACTTCAAACAATGTAATTTAGGCTTACCGGTGCACAATTTTAGATGATCATGATTTAAAAACAAAAGGCAAATAAGAATTAGCAAAAGTATATATCTGCCAAAGATTTGCTAGGACTAATTGGAGAGATATAGATAAGAAATAAGTTGTGCTGTTTTGACATAGATTGGCAATGAGGTGCGGGTCAGACCAATGACAACTAAATTCCAGACATTAGGTAAAGACTCGCTCAAAAAGTGGTTGAACACCACATCATATGAAGTGTTGATCCACCTTAAAATCTTCCATCCAGAACACCTGCTAACAACATCACCAAAACTTCATACCCAACTAGTAACACTCATTTTCTGTTTTATCCCTCTTCCGTTGCCAGTGCTCGAGTCGAGGAGGTTCAATATCAATGGGTATCCTCATCTCTGCAATCGTAGGCTACCTTGTCAGCGGGTCAGCGTCATTCGTGATCAGCAAATATTTCCAGAAGCAGCCTGGCATCGACAAGATTCTACAGAGGCTACATAGTGTTGTGCTGAGAATGGACATCATCGTCGAGGAGGCAGAGGGGCGGCACATCACAAACCAGGGGATGCTCCGTCAGATCAAGATCTTGAGGCAAGGAATGTACAGAGGCCGCTATGTTCTCAATGGCTCGATGCACTGAAGCTGCCCTCGATGAGGTGGCGGGGGAGGAGGAGATGAGCCATACATCATCTGCACTGTCTAAATCCAGTCCAGTCAAACGGCTCCGTCTCTCTCGCAGACGCTGTGGCAGCAACAGAGAAGCACTGTTGTTTGGTATAAACAGCAACGTGCGAGAAGAGCTGCAACGGGTGGTAGACACCGTTGAAGACACCATGGCTGGTATCAAGGAATTTCTTTTCTTCTTGGAGTTGTCTCCTCGAATACTCCACCAGCCTTATGGAGTATATATGATCTTGGAAAATTGAATGTTTGGTCGCCAAACGGAAAGGGAACAAGTTCTGAATTTCTTGCTGCATCCCAGTGCTACTCCAGATTTGGATGTACTTCCCATCATTGGTCCAATACAAGTATGTCTGTAGGGATGAGAGTGTGCGTGATCACTTCTCGATGATCCTCTTCTTTGCTGAGGGCAGTATCACAGAAGAAAGAGTTATTGACCTGAAAGGAAACAATATTAATGATCCAGTCAGACATCAGAATTGTGCTTCTCAAAGAAAGTTGTTGATTATAGTTTTTTTTTTGAGGGAAGGTTGTTGATTATAGTTGAAATAGCAGACAACATTAACGAGGACGCATGAAGATGTCTGAAATCTTCCGCAGTCTGCATGGAGATCGCTTTGGAACAGAGACAATGCTTCACAATTGCGCATATAATTGCTGGGATACCGAGAGATAACTTCAATTCCCGATTTTGGTGCAACATTCTTCAATGTATGAGAGCATATAAACAGACAGACTTCCTTATGTCTGACAAGCACCCAAACCTTAGTTTGCTGGAAGATGAACCGGTGTGGAAATTGGCGAAGAGCAGCAAATACTTCTTGATTTGCAACTATCATCAGTCAGATTCCAGTGAGGAAGTCCCCAAGATCAGTATGCGGTACATTCTACACTACCCCGTGGGAATGAGGCTCTTGAATGGAGGTTTCGCATGCCACCGTACTACAACTACATGATAAGCTGTAAGGTGCAAGAACCACAACCTATGGCGGACAAGAAGACAGCATGTATCTTGGATGAAGGACGTTTTATTTGAGTAACACATTGTATGGGGGTATGTAACTAGCATCACGCATGTGCCAGCTCTTGAGAATTACAAATTATTATTGCACTATCTTAATTTAGGAGTCATGCGGCTCTTGCCAAGTTAGTTAACTTATATGTCTGTTAATGTGAGGGCATGGAGGAGTACTGTCCTAGTGGTATAGGCTTGCATGTCGAGTACACCGTGCTTGTGTGTGTAAAGTACTTTCAGAGTCAATGCATATGGGTACTATTTAAATCCAAGTCTTGTAATACATATTGAACATGAACAAAGAGTAGATAAAATTTCATAAACCATTTGTGTTTCTCATGTTCTTATAGTTTGATCTTGGGCGAAAGATAACAAAGTTTCAATCCTCTTGCACACATATTTTCTTGCTGAAATAAGATATCAAGAAATATAAGCTGGAAGAGGAGCAACAGGTCTAGCCCTACTGCTGCCAAACTGATGCACACTTTTCGGATCAATACATCAAAATTCAATGCTTTTGTGTATTTTTCAAAGAAGAAAAACATACTTTCTTAGGTGTAAGCATGTAGCCATAGTAATACAGACAGTTATCCGTCCCACATCATAGCTATGATCTTGTGTGCCGTGGAGTAGGAGTAAACAGGTACAGCACCCCGTTGCTCCTGAACAGAGCATTCAAGTATAGTCCTGCAAAAGTACGAAAATCATTCTTATTAGCAACTACTCCCTCCGTTTGGAAATATAAGATGTTTTAGGTTGGTGAATGAGATGTATCTAGACATCTTTTAGTGTCTAGATTCATTTGAACCTATACACTAAAATATGTCTAGATACATCTCCTTCACAAACCTAAAACATCTTATATTTCTAAACGGAGGGAGTACAACAAAGCATCAAGCAGGTAACGGAATGGCCAGAAACCAAGGGGTTGGACAGATGAACCTGAATACCTGAGTAATATGCAATTTTACTAGGGCACTTCTTCAGGAATAATTTAATCTAACTTTTCACTTGTTAATACAAAACACACTAAAAAAACTTAATCTTAATTTTGACTTGTTGTTTCCCCTATTTTTTATCTTGTAGGAGCTATGCGTAGTTCACTAGTTCTCTCGTCAAATATAAAAGCAGGGCTCACAAGAGATTTATCGGAGTTATTGGCCAATTAAACATTTCAATTAAGCAATAAAAAGACACCTATTGTACATAAGGTCTCACCTCTATAAAAGAAATGCAGTGTTAATATTACCACATGGGTAAGTAGATAACTAGCTGACTAATTGTATGCATCAATAAACCTTCCTTAGATTTCAGACTCAGACTCGAGCATTGGCATTGCTATGTGCAGTCCTACATCAATGATTCCACAGTTGAACATGCATGCCCGGAATCTCGGATATTTTTTCATTTGATCTGATCATTCATCTCAAGTTCCCAACTCTGGTCTTCTCCATGAGCAGTTACCAGTCAGATAGTTGGACAAGTGTTGCAAGTAACACTAACAGTTTCAATAAAAACAGCTCAAGATTACAATAGCAAACTCTCATCTGCCCAGAAAAGTAGTGTACCAGAAACTGATTTAAACTAGTTCATTTGACACTATTTCTGAATACACTCAACAAGTGCCATCAACCATTCTCGTCAAGCAAAACAAGTTCAGAGGTATCAGGGGGATACCCAGAATTTTTAAGTAGACTTGTCAGGTCATGCAGTACTGAATATATCATTTCTGACTCCGGGTGCTCTCGTCCTCGAGCAATGAACGTATGAACCTCCTTCATCACCTCAACCCAGCTATATCCCGGTTCCTTCACTACGCCGGCACAATCCATGCCCTGTCTCAACTTATGTGCATCAGCCCACAGTCCTTTAGAGGCATAAATATTTGACATTAGAACAGAGGGGCCACTGTCCGTAGGATCTGCCAAGAGCGCCATTTCAGTGGCATACCTCCCAATTTCAACATTACCAAACAGATGACAGGCGCTCAGCAAGCTCCTCCAAACAGCCACAGCTGGTTCAATCGGCATCCTTTCAATAAACGCCTTGGCAGCATGCAGTTTGCCTGAACGACCAAAAAGGTTGACCACAGAAGCATAGTGCTCGGTGCCTGGTTCAATGGCATGTTTTGTTTTCATTGAGTCAAAATGGTGTAAACCTTCGTCCACAAGGCCTGCGTGGGCACATGCTGACAACACACCAGCAAATGTCACATAGTTCGGTTCTACGCCATGTCCTGTCATCATCCCAAAAACACGAAGAGCTTCGTCAGCATGACCGTGCTGTGCGTACGTTGAAATCATGGAGTTCCAACAAATGACATCCTTTCCCAAAGTTGACTCAAACAACAGCCGTCCTTCTTTGATGAAGCCACACTTTGCATACATGTCTATGAGAGCATTTGAAACATGGGGGTTACTGTCAGCACCTGCTCTGATGATCTGGGCATGGAACTGCTGTCCATGAAACATGCTTGCCAGGTTACTTGCCACAGTTACTACTGCGACAAATGTGAATTCATTAGGTGTTAACCCAGAGATACGAAGCTGGTTAAAGAGCTTCAGAGCCTCTTCCCCTTGCTCATTCTGTGCAAGGCCAAAAATCATAGCATTCCAGATTACTATATCCCTGTTGTGCATCAGACCGAATACAACTTTGGCATCATCCACAAGGGAAAACTTTGAATAGACATCGATAAGAGCACTCCCTGCATATAGGTCCAATGAAGTTCCTGATTTGAGGATGAGACCGTGAATCTGCTTGCTGAGTTCAATGTCTGACTGCGATGAGGACACCCCGAGGAGCGAAACAAATGTCAGTAGGCTTGGCTTTAGGGAGCAATATCTCATTTTACCGAATACATCGATTGCTCCTGTAAGATCGCCTAGCCTTCCATATCCTTCAATCATTGCATTGTAAGAAATTGCATCATCGTCTGCCAAGGCTTCAAATACCGCTCTTGCTTCAGTTAAACGCTCACATTTAGCATACATATCAATGAGAGAATTCTTGACATAATCATCAGAATCCAAATTAGCCTTTATGGCATGAGCATGGACCTGCCTTCCTTGCCATGTCGCTGCCAAAGAGCCACATGAGTTTAAGATACTTGCGCATGCAAATACATCCGGCTGCCACCCAGCCCGGCTCAGCTGACAGAACAAGACCATGGCCTCAACATGGAACGAACTCTGCATATATCCAGCAATCATCGTCGTCCAGGACACAAGATTACGGTTTTTCTCCATGCAATCAAACAGCTTGCGAGCCAACGAGATCCTGGAGCACTTACAGTAGAGGTCGAGCAGCGCATTGATCACTGACGCATCCGATTCTGCTACGGTGCGGTACGCATACCCATGTATTTGCCTGCCACCCTCTAGAAAGCCAACTGCAGAGCAAGCACTGACGGCACTCGCCAGCACGAAACGGTCAGGTCGTACGCCGTCAAGCCCCATCTTCACAAACAACTCCAAGGCAACCCTGCCCTGCCCAATCTGAGAGTATCCGGCGATCACCGCAGTCCAAGTAACCGGGTTCTTTGCCGGGAGCGCGTCAAAGACCAACGTCGCGGCGTCGATGCAGCCAGCCTTTGTGTAGAGGTTGATGAGCGCGGTCCCGACGTATACATTGACATCCAGTCCAAGCTTCAGGGCATCTCCATGTACCTGCTCGCCAAAACAAACCGCCCTTGACTGCGCGCAGGCCCTGAGCGCGCTAGCCATGAGGAACTCGTTGGGCGGCTCATCGGAGGCCCTCCGGAAGGCCGTGAAGAGGGCGGTGGCGTCACCCTCACGGCCGTGCTGCGCGTACATGGAGATGGCGGAGCCCCAGGAGACAAGGTTCCGATGCGGCATTTGGTCGAACAGGAGGCGGGCGTCAGAGAGGCGGCCGAGCTTGGAGTAGCCACGGAGGAGGAGGTTGGCGAGGAAGAGGTCAGGGAGAGCCTCCGTGACGACGGCGCGGGCGTGCGCCGCCGGGAGGAGGCGGCGGAGGCGGTCGCCAGCGAGGCATGAGAGGAGGAGCTGGGCGAGGCTCATGTGCCGCCGGCTCGAGAGAGGACCGGCCGCGCGGCACGTAGTTGTTAGTGATGGATGTGGGGCTAATGGGCCAGCTCCAGTGGGCCTGCTGGCCCAGTATAAGTGTATCACGCATTCACCCAAATTTAAATCATCTCTTCACACTAAAAAAAATAAATCATCTTTTATCCCCCCCAAAATAATTAAACATCTATTTTTCCTATTTTTCACTCGGTCTCTTCTTTTTATCTAAACTCTTCTATACCTGTAGCAACTAGATGAATGCATGTATGTTACAGCGAGAGAGAAAAATTGTGTTTTGCATGGATACAAACTAAGTTCTCGTAGGTAAAGCCGAAACTTGTCACCAAAACCTGTCGGGTTCAGCATGTTCACTGACCGATGTGTGAGCAGGCACATTGCCCACTACCTCATAGTATGTTCCTTGCTTCAACTGGTCAGAGCATACACGTGGGCAGCAGGAGGAGGATAGCCATGCGACGCTATGGCCGTCATCCACTCCACAAAGTCCTCGCATCCCTCAAGATTAGGGATTAGAGAAGATGTGTAAGGCATCAATAGGGGATTACTCGAAATGCAGATGCATGACGCCCCCTTGATTAATAATAATGGAAGAATGTACAACCATAGGATGTTGGGAGAGCTTATGGTAAAATTACAAATAGTTTATAAAATCATTTACAAGGGTTGTTAAACCAGACGGTTTCTCTTATTTATCAAACAGAAAAGAGAACATCAACAAAATGTGAATGTAATGGTTAGGTGGTCTCTTGATGTTCGGTTGGTCACTTCTAGATGAACAATATATGTTTGTACTACTGCTATTGTCCACTGTTTCTAGTCTTGCTGTTGGTCACTGACTACTTCCCTTTCTGTTGCTGCTCATTTTCTTGGTGTGGTTCACTAGCTCTTGCCTTTGGTTACTCTTTATTTGCTCATAACCTCAACAACAATATCCAAAAACAGCTCTTGACCTTGTCCTTGGATTCTACAGCACATGGATTCACCCTAACAAAAGATTTTGTCTTTGTGTTTTTGTTGTGCAGGTCAAGGTAGTCCGGAAGATCAAGAGAGAAAGAAAAGGATAAGAAAACTAGCTAGTTTTGCTTAGGTTTTTATTTTCCTTTTCTAATTTGTAATAGTTTTTTTCCTTTTCATGTAATTTTCTTTTCTTTAATCTTCTTGTAAACAACCTTGTACTCATTTTATGATGAATACAGATTTATTTCTATGAATTGTCTTATTTTCTGAATTTTATTTATTTTATCATGTATGTTTAAATTTGAACTCAAGTTCGAATAATTCAAACCTCAATTTTGAAATCAAATAATATCTTTGATCAATTCATTTGTATTGTAATATATATGAGTCTTTAGACTCGTTTTGTTGTGTTGATCAATTTGAAACCCAAGTTTGAAATATACAAAAGGTCTATTTTGAATTTGAATTCAAATCCTAGTGTCTACCTAAGTCAAACTCAACACTAGAGTTTATTTTCACTCCTTTTGTAACATCGGAACAAAACTTGAAATTTTACCCACAATTTTAGATGCATGCAAGTGCAAATGCACAATTCTACATCTATCCTTCCCCGTGACCTATTCTTCAGGTTGTTAGAGTAGCTGGTCTACATATAGGCTTAGTGCCAAAGACGTGGCTCGGCACTTTGTCCACAGAGAGTAGTGACTCAAACAAAGAACTTGGTGAAGTCAACAATCATGGCATGGAGTGATTTGTTTTTCTCTCTTCTTTGTCTTCTATGATATGTGTATATTGAGCTAATGTGGAGGATCAATTCTATCTTTTCTTTTGTAGTGGACATTTATTTGTGTGAGCTCGGTGTGGTTTCTTGCATCCGCACTTAGTACCTTAGAAGTTGGTATCACCGAGGTGGTTTGGAAAAGCATGAAATCGCTAGCTGAGTCTCTTTGCAAGACCATTGGACGCGACATGCAGAACATATTATCATCGCAGTTGTTATAGGAAGTCTTATAGTATTATCGAGATATTGTTTGTATTAACACTATAACGTGTAATATGCCTTATTATGGTACAAATGTAACAATGAAAATGGTCTAAGTTATGAATAAAAATATGTTACCATTTTGGTGTTTGTGCATACCTGCATTTTATTTTGCTATGAAATATGAATTACTATTATCGACACATAGAAGTTGCTCATTGCAAACGAGTGGAACAGGAATAACCGTAACTGACGAGTTTACTCCATTGGAAACGGAGAAAGTGGAAAACCGTGGCCAAAAGTCTACCTCAAGTGTGACGTTTTATCCCTCTATTGGCAATGAGGCTTTCACATCAGTGACATGTCCCTCGTAATGTACTATTTCTCCGTTGTCGATGGAGGTTTCGACCCATGTCCATAGTGTCGCTTTGCAGGGGCGGGCCCAACTTGTATCAAGGGTATTTAGCCGAATACCCAAAAGTTTTGCCAAAACTTTTAAATTATATGGTAGTGTCTTATATTTTAGTCTGCTTATATAGAAAACTGATTGAAATCCTATCACAAGTATGCATAGAAATAGTTGGTTAGGTCAAATGGTTACAAACCAATTGATCACAAGATCAAGTGCTACCGCCGCACCATCTTTTATTGTTTTTTCCTTCAAATTTTTTACTATGAATACCCATTGTGAAATTTCTAAGCCCGCCACTGTGCGCGTACTAGTGGAGGTAAAAAGGACTTTGAGGAAAGTTATATTATTGGAAAGGTTTGTCGTTCTGACTCTATGGTACCTAGGAGTCGGCATGTTATGCTAAGATACAGTGTCCATTGATTGAATGTGAGTCGGACTTTAATCGTGTCCGAGTCACCATGGGCCTGCGGGATCACACACTTAAGAGTATAGAGCAGGTACGATATGATCCAACTAAGAATGAGTCGGCTAGGTTGGACCAAGGCCAGACCAAGCCTAGGTCAGCAGGTTAGTCTTGTAATGACCATTTTAGGGTTTTAGTAAGTGGGCCATAAATGTAGTTGGGTATGCACTTACTCTCGTATATATAGTGGAGGCGGTGACACGCCATGGGCAGTGTTAGACCAATCCATGTGTTGGGAACCCTAACGCCTTCACTAAGTCCATGTTGCTGTAACGGATAGCAGTCCACCACCGAAGCTCCTCCTCATACGTGTACATACTGACAGAGGGGTTGTAAGATCAGCACCCCTGCGTGTTCGTGGAATCGTACTGGATCGAGGATTGCACTACCCAACGCGCTTCACCAATCCACACATATTGACGAGGTTTCGACTCGTCAATGCCCATTGTTATGAGCTTGGGTTTTGGAGAAGATGGGGGTAATGGAGATCGTGGAACGGTTTACAGACAAGCAACTAGGGGACACGAGATTTACCAAGGTTCAGGCCCCCGGAGGGAAAACCCTACTCCTGCTTGCCTGCTCTTGATTGCGGCGGAACGGAAGGTTACAGGGGTGCGCATATGCAATCTGGCGTGGAGGTGTGTATGTGGTGGAAAAGATTGGCCCTCCTCGTCGTGCCCTCCTAGCCTTTATATAGAGTTAGGCAGGTCGCGGGCACAGATCGAGTCGGTTACAAGCTTAGGGTTTTTCCCCCTTTAAATATTCTATCTGTTCTAGTCTTGCTCTCCAAGGATCCGAAGATGTCATGGGCTTGGGCCACCCGAAAATCTTCACGGGCCGCGTATATTCTTGTGGGCCTTCCTTGGGCTGGACCAGGTATGCTAATGTCGTGTACCCACAGGGTATAACCATGTCAGTAGCCCCCGAGTGTTCAATCGAATCGTAGATTCGGCTGAGGAATCTTCAATCTTTTGGGTGCAGCTGTTTCTGTTCATCAGAAAAAGAATGATTTTAGTGTTTAGGGATTGTTGATGCGTGTGCCTGACTCTCCTGACGGATCAGGGTCATTTAACTGTCTTAGGACAAAACAACACGATCTTCTTTAGATTCGAGTCCCTAGACTCGAACCCGGAACAAATGCTGGCGTAATTCGACTCACGCCGTTGAGGTCTTACAAGAGTCGAATCCCAGTAGTTTTCGAATGATGTACCCAACGCGTCCATCGGGATTTTCATCGCGCCTGTTGGCACGGATTTTTACTAGCGGAGCGCAGTCGGGTGCGTTATCAGGCCATCAGATGGTATCTGTAGATCTTATCTTTGCGTCGCAGACACAACATCCGAAATTTTATCACCGCGGAGGTGTTTCGGGTGGCCAGGGAGGATGTTACTCATTTAGTGTTGGTTGGGGCAAAGTTGCCAAAAAGTTTTTGCATTTTGATCTGAAGGATCGCAGTCGAATAATTCATAGGGTGCGCGACCAGCGCTCCCTATAGGAGTAGCCCCCGAGTGTCTGTTCGAGTCGTAGACTCGAGCAGAGACTTTAATTCAGCCATTGTTAGCTTCAGGTCCATAGGACACATTTTTCGGATGCTTGAATCAATCCTCCCTATGGGAGTAGCCCCCGAGTCCGTAGTGGAGTCGTAGACTCGACGTAGGACTCGAAGAATCAATGTTGGTATAGTACCTTAATCATGCCCCAGGTGCGCGGCCAACGCTCCTGATAGGAGTAGCCCCCGAGTAGTTGCTCGAATCATAGATTCAAGTGAGTACTTTTAGCTGTTTAGCCAAAGATTTCTAACCATTGCTAGTGTGGTTTGATGACGTCGGTGCTGACGATCGGTGACCTCAACCGTCTGCGGTGCCAGAGGTGACATGACCGGACGAACGTGGGTCCCACTTTCTGACTTGGAGTTGACTGGTCATGCGCGACATGGCAAGAATTACGACGTCTCCTCGGTTTCCGTGCGTAGTGGACGGCGTGCAAGCGACGGTTCGCTGTTGTGTTGACACGTGGACGGTAGGATCTGATCCTAGTGTTAGGGCTTCCAGATGAACGATCCCTGCTTATCGTCTTCGTCCTTATAACTGTGGGGAAAACTATAGTTTGTTTTCACCTTAGCCATTTGCTTTCTACTGCCTCCATTTTTTTGAGCTTTTCCCTTTGTGCGTTCGACGTTCTCCAATCGTTCCCTTCCTCGTTCTTGCGTGCACACCGCCGTCGTCGACGCGCCGCGATGGGGAAATCGAAGAAGACCTCCACCGGGGCAGGCACCAGTGCTGCTGCCGGCGGCAAGAAGGGCACCGCTGCCGCTCGTGTCACCGAAGGTGGGTGGCGGCGCACGGAGACGCGCGAGGGCAACCTAAGCAAGTTGTGTGAGGCGGGTTTGATCCCGCAGGACAAGGACGCTGTCAGGGTCCCTGGCGATGAGGTAACTCCCCGTCCACCCGCAAGGTTTCGGGTGATGTTTGTTGCTTTTGTCCTTCGCGGCCTCTCGCTCCCAGTACACGATTTTCTTCATGGATTGTTGTTCTTCTATGGCATCCAACTCCACCATATTTCGCCCAATTCTCTTCTCCACATCGCCAGCTTCATTGCTTTTTGCGAGTGCTAGCTTGGTATCGAGCGGCACTTTGGCCTCTTCCGGAAGCTCTATTCCGTGAAGAGGCAGTCCAGCTCCGATGGAGTTTATCCGATCGGCGGCTGCATCATTTCTTTTTGATCTACTGTTCTTTTCTTCTCTTTCTATATGTCTGAGTCCGTCCAACACTGGCGGAGGAAGTGGTTTTATATCCGCGACTCCACAGTGGACGGGCAAAACTTTGGCCTTGCCCCTTTCGACTCCACCCAGGAGATCTTGAAGAAGAGATCCTGGAAGAATCATATCCTGGAGGGCGAGGTGGAGGAGATAGAGGAGCTCTACCATCGGGTGGAGGCCCTCCAGGTGGTTCCGGAGAAGGAGGTGAATGGTGTGGATATCATCCGCACCTTCCTCAAATGTCGGGTGTAGCCACTTAGGCTAGGGCGCATCCGATGTTCCTTTACTTTGGCCGCCACGACCCAACGAGAGTTTAGGCTGAGGAACGCTCCAGAGGGGACCTCGACAGAGTTCTTCAGCCACTGGTGAAGTGCAAGTCCGACGAGGACCTTTCGGGGAAGTCGCTGACGCCCCCATTCAGTGCCACGAGACCAGTGTCGCGGGTGTAGATTTATGACGTGCGCGTAGCGCCTTTTTTCGATTGCTTTTCCTTGTGATTACTTGTTCTAAAAGTTTATGTCTTCATTGTGCAGGACCTCAAGGTGGCTGGCATGGTGCCTCCACTACCCGAAAGGTTTCCAGATGCGCCGGACAACGAAGTTGATGACTCCGAGTCTGAGCTTCCGCCGGCGCAATCGCCGACTGAGGAAGCCCCTGAGGCGAGCGAAGGGCAGACCTGAAAGTGGGCATAGAGCTCGAGCGAATCTTCAGATGCCTCGACTCCGCCGACGCCTAGGGACCCGCCGTTCCTTGTCCGCCATAGTGGAGGTGACGGTGCTTCTTCCTCGCCTATCCCGGTCGTGCCTGTGCAGGCTGTAGCGCCGCAGCCGTCGGCCAAGAGGAAGAAGGAAGAGAAGAAAGGGAAGAGGGCGCTGCCCGTTTTTGACTTGAGCGACATGGACTCGTAAGTATCGTCGGATGCGATTCGTTACTTTCTTGTCTTCTTGCTTTTGATTGGTATGTTCCTTTCATCCACTCCTCTGAGGGCTCTTTTAGTGAGGCCAATCACGAGGCAGTAGGGGAGTCGAAATTGAAGCCTCCTCCCTCTCAGACGGTGGCCACCTCTAGGGGCGATGCTTCGAAGCCCTCTCCGCAGGAGGCTCGAGTGATCGTCTCCCAGAAGATTACCCCGGTACATTCGGAGTCTCCGTCTGAGCATGTAAGTTGTTTTGTCTCTTGCTGTAGGGGGAGCCCTAGGGCCTTATTTTTGGATGATCTGCTGATTTTGCCTCCTTTTTGCGTGTCTCGGGGGGGTGCGCCCGAGCATTTTTCATGTGTTTGATGTCTTTCTCGTTTCTTGGGCGCAGCCCTCGAGCCCTTTTTGTGATAATTTGTTTCTTCTCGCAACCCTTTGTGCATGGTGCGAACCTGCTTGTGCAGTAGCACCTGGCGCTGGAGGCCAGCATGCGGCAGCTTCAAGGTACATGCTGAATTGATCCTATTCTTTTTCGTCTTCTTGCTAGCTTGTGGAGCTCATGTATGTTCTTGTTGCTTTTGCATATGAGAATAATACTGCCCTCCGCGAGCTTGATGCTCTCAAAAAGAGCCTTGGGTGAGCGTAGAAGAAGGCCGAGGATGCCTTTGGGGCGAAGGAGCGCCTGTAGCAGGAGCTGGCTGATGCCACATCGGCCAAGGAGCGCCTACAGCGAGAGGCTTCGGATCGCGAGGAGAAGCTCACAACCGTTGCGGCTGCGCGCGAGAAGGAGGTGGCCGAGAAACTGATGGCTGCTGCCAAGGCCGTCTCCGGTGAGTGCTTTTGCCTCTCTTTGGTTTTTTCGGCTGCTATGTCTCCATGCCCTTATTCGATTCTTATTGTATCTTTCTTTTGCTCCAGATGCCGCGGGCATTGAATCCATTCGCAGTGCCCTGGAGCACGGTAGCACTCTAGATGATGCCGTTGCGGCAGTCGAAGACTGCTATGGTACTGCGGTTGTCTCCCTTGCCAAGGCCAAGGAGATTCTCGGGCGCTTCTACAAGGATCTTGTTCCCAAGGGCGCTACCCTTGAGGATGTGGATTCTTTGGCGGATGCGCTATCAGCGGATGCGCCTGTGGCCTACAAGCGCAAGCAGAAGGGCATCGGCGTCTCCTTCGGCCTGGCTATGGCCCTAGCGTTCGGGGCGGAGCTGGATCTTCATCAGGTCACCTCCCATATGCCAACGGCTCCCGACGGTTCCGAGGTAGCCTTTGCTCTTTACGCTTCTCGCTGTAAGCGCTATGAGCCGAAGCTCATTGACCTTCTGGCAGAGTATGCAGCGAAGCAGCAGGAGGAGGTCAAGAGCAGGCACTCTGGCTCCAAGGCCACTCAGGATGCGGCTGCTTAGGCTTCGTCGTTGTAGTTGTAGGATAGTTGTCTTCTTCTTTTGTTGTAATATTTGACGAACAATTTCCCTGTGCCACACAGTGGCCTTTTGTTGTATATAAATGATCCTTAGATTTGTTGCTCAGTCATGTGTTGTTCATACTCTTATCTGTTTTCCTTTAGGGACCTTCGGGTGAGGACCCCGTCGATACTTCGTCTGCTCCGCAATCGCGACCATCTTTGCATGATGCCTCGCAACTTGTTTTTTTTCGTGACCGCATCCGCAGTCTTGCGAAGGAGATACTTGGGGTCCGAGGCCATGCGGATGTATGGAAATCGAAGGCGGATCGAGCTACCACCAGGGAGGAGTATCTGATGGGGGAGCTGCGGCAGTTGGCCGAGCAGCTGGAGTGTAAGTTTCTTCGAGCTGCTGCTCGTTTTCGGATGCGCCTGGTTTGCGAGTCATCTTACTTTGTAGTTGTTGCAGGTGCCAACCTTGTTCCGAGGGGGGAGAAGGAGCGCGTTGCAGTTCGGATCAATTGCTTGACCCAGCAGGATATGGAAGCCGAAGGCTTTTTCTGGATGGACCACGACCGTGCCACGGTCCTTGCGACTGTGCAGGATCGTGCTCATCAGGTGTCGGGAGTGCTAAGGCAGGTGAAGACTTCTCTGGTGTCGATTCTGCATGTCATCTTTCCCCTTGATGAAGCGCCATCGACTCTCTGGGGTTTGCTGGCGAAGTTTTGAGACGTGCGTCACGTCAGGGAGTTGGTGCGGCAGCATTTCGTTGCGGGGGTGAAGGCCGTCCTTTCCCTCGTGCGGCTGCATCGCCCTGATGTTAATATTGCGGTTGTGGTGGCTGGGCCGCCTCCTCGGCCATATGGTAGCCTATAGGACATGCGCCCGCACTACGCGGCTGTTAGGCAGTATGCCGAGGAGGTTGTAGATCTTTTTGAGCATCATGCACAGGTGATCCTTCAGAATAGGTAGGTCCTGTAAAAAAGATAGATGTAAAACTTGTATGTATTTCGATTGGGCGTGTTGTGCCCTTTGTTGTAAAGGTTAATTATATTAGCACGTGGTGCTTGGTTGTATGCATGTCCTTTTCGTTAGCCTGACGTGATCAACTACTCAGGTGTACATGCGTTATCCTCAGTCGACGAAGTCGTGAGGTGAGGGGGAGCCCCCGAGTGTGTTGTAACATAAAGAAATGTGAGGAAAAGATAAATTTTCTGGCGAGACACTTAGCTTTATTCATATCGTAATGAGGAGGTACATTGTTCGGCTGAGTAGCCTTATTGAAAGTAAAAGGGGGGATAGCTAGGGGTAGAAGCGTCGCAATTGTGCGACGTTCCATGCATTAGAGTATGCGACTCCAGACTCCACGTGCTTGAGGTGGTAGGCTCCACCTGGGATGACTTCGGTGACGACGTATGGTCCTTCCCAGGGTGACTCGAGCTTTTTCGGCCGCTCTTGCTTGAGTCGTAAGACGAGGTCTCCTTCGACGAAGGACCTTGGGCGCAGCCGACGGCTGTGATAGTTACGGAGGCTCTGCTAGTAGACCGCCGAGCAAGCCGCGGCGATGTCGCGTGCCTCGTCGAGTGTGTCGACGGCGACTTCGAGTGATGCTGCTGATTTGGCTTCGCTGTAGGCGACGACCCGTGGGGCCTTATGGCGTACTTCCGCAGGCAACACGATTTCGGCTCCGTGCACCATGAAGAAGGGCGTGTAGCCAGTTGAGTTGTTTGGCATTGTGAGCAAGCTCCAGAGGACGAAGGGTAGCTCTTCTGCCGAGGCTCCCGCAAGCTGTTCGAGTGGGCTGAGTAGGCATTTCTTGATGCCGCCTCCTACGAGGCCGTTGGCCTTTTCGACCTGCCCGTTGGTTTGTGGGTGTGCCACGGAGGCATATGATATGTTGATCCCGAGGCCTTCGCAGAAGTCCTAGAATTCTTTAGATATGAAGTTTGACCCGTTTTCCATGATGATGTTGTGTGGCACGCTGAACCTGTAGACTATGGGTTCGAAGAACTTCACGGCTGTTTTACCCTTTTGGTTGGTAACGGGCATGGCTTCGATCCATTTGGTGAACTTGTCGACTGCGACCAGGAGGTAGACGTGGCCTCCTTTCGAGGA
The DNA here is from genome assembly GCA_916181665.1 of Avena sativa. NCBI lineage: Eukaryota > Viridiplantae > Streptophyta > Magnoliopsida > Poales > Poaceae > Avena > Avena sativa. The sequence goes on from OV702283.1 coordinate 426,881,815, forward strand.
CTTGGGAAGTTTTCCAATCATGTAAAGGCCCCATTGGGCGAAGGGCCAGGCCAGGGGTATGGGCCTGAGCTCCGATCCTAGTGCGTGTGGTTTATCTGCAAACCTCTGGCAGCCATTGCACCTTTGGACGATGTCCTTGGCATCGTTCATGGCCATTGGACAGTAGAACCCAGCTCATAGAGCTTTGGCGATGAGGGCGTGGCTGCCCGCGTGATGGCCGCAGATGCCCTTGTGGATGTCTTGGAGGATGGTTTTACCATCATTGATGGTGACGCACCTTTGGAGTACACCCAAAATGCTGCGCTTGTACATCTCGCCATTGATGATGGTGAAGGCCTTGGACTGGCGAGATATGTGCTAGGCATCTGTCGGGTCATCAGACAGTTCCCTGTTTATCAGGTATCGAAAGTACAATTGCGTCCATGTTTCCTCGATTGCCATGACCTGCATCAGGTTGACCAACGCGACCTCTGTGTCGAGTTTTTCGGGTCCTTCCTGTCCTTCGGGTAGCGCAGCCCCCGAGTTCTCTGCTTCTTCGGATGATCCCTTGGGGAATTTCCTTTTGATGGAAGGCACGCAGATTTGTTTGAGGAACACACCTGGTGGCACCCGTGCGCAGGTGGAGCCTATGTTGGCGAGTCTATCGGTTTCCTCATTGCTTTCCCTTCCAACGTGCTGAAGCTCGCAGTCGTTGAAGTCTCCTTCGAGTGAGTTATAGAGCGCGCGATGCGCGATCATGTTAGCGGTGTGTGCGTCACACTCATTCATCGTCTGCTAGACGACGAGGTTTGAGTCACCGTAGATGACGAGGCGCGTTGCACCGTAGATCTTGGCCATCTTCATGTCGTGGATGAGGGCTTCGTATTCGGCTTCGTTGTTGGAGGCCCGAAATTTCATTCGTAGGACGTACTTCATCTTGTCGCCTTCCGGGGATGTCAGTATGACCCCGGCTCCTGCTCCAGCCTCGCGCTTGGAGCCATCGAGTGCATCATCCATGACTGTGTCATATCCAGGGTGTCTGGCAGCTGTAGCTCCATCCAGTGGATGAGGAAGTCCGGTAGGACCTGAGACTTGATCGCATGGCGCTTATCGTAGACTCTGTCTAGAGGGGACAGTTTGATGCCCCACAGGGCTACGCGTCCTGTAGCTTCAGGGTTGTTCAGGATGTTGTTCAGTGGCGCCTCGTTGACGACCATCACCTGATGCTCCTGGAAGTAGTGGCTCAGCCGATGAGCCTTCATGAACACGCTGTATGCGAGTTTCTGGTAGTGAGGGTACCTCTGTTTTGTTGACGTCAATACCTCGCTGAGGTAGTAGATTGGACGTTGGACCCCATGAGTCTTGCCATCTTTGGGTCATTAGACCACGAGCACGGTGCTTACCACCTGATGCGTGGCTGCTATGTATAGCAGTAGAGGCTCGCGTTCCTTTGGCGTGACCAGGACGGGCGAGGTGGAGAGCAGCCGCTTCAGATCTTCGAATGCGTCATCTGCTTCAGGTGTCCACTCGAATTTTTCTGCTTTGCGTAGCAGCTGGTAGAAAGGCAAAGCCTTCTCACCCATGCGGCTGATGAATTTGCTCAACGCCGCGATGCGCCCAACGAGTTGCTGGACACCTTTGAGGTTCTTCGGTTTCTCCATGGCCAGTATGGCCCAGATTTTCTTCGGGTTCGCCTCAATCCCTCGTTGGGAGATGAAGTAGCCAAGCAGTTGGCCAGATGGGACGCCGAAGGTGCACTTTTCTGGGTTCAGCTTGATCTTGTAGTGATCAAGGTTCTCGAACGTCTCGCGGAGATCGTCGATCAATGTCTTGTTCTCCCTTGTTTTGACTACTATGTCGTCGACATAGACCTGTATGTTGCGGCCGATCTGGCTCTTCAGGCTTGCTTACATGCACCGCTGGTACGTGGCACCTGCGTTCTTCAGCCCGAATGCCATTGTGTTGTAGCAGAATACTCTGAACGGCGTGATGAACACCGTTTTTTCCTGGTCTTCGACCTTCAGTCGAATCTGATTGTAGCCTGAGTAGGCATCAAGGAAGGAGAGTTTCTCGCATCCTGAAGTCGAATCGATGATCTGATCGATCCAAGGGAGAGGGAAGTGATCCTTCGGGCAGTGCTTGTTGAGCGATGTGAAGTCCATGCACATCCGCAGGATGTCCGTGTCCTTTTAAGGGACCAGCACAGTGTTGGCCAGTCACTCGCTTTCCTTGATCTCCCTGATGAAATCAGCGTCGAGTAGTCTGTTGACTTCGACTCCGACGGCTTTGGCCTATGGCTCAGACAATCGTCGGATGGATTGTTTGACGGTCTTGGCATCTGGAAACACGTTGAGTGCGTGCTCGGCGAATTCCCTGGGAACTTCTGGCATGTCCGCAGGACACCAGGCGAAGATTTCCCAGCGCTCACGGAGGAATTCGACGAGCGCGCTTTCCCATGCGGGGCTGAGGTTGTTGGCGATCAGTGCCGTCTTGGAGGTGTCCGTCGGGTGGACCTGCACCTTCTTCGTGTTGACTGTTGAGTCGAACGACATGTTAGGTGTGTTTTGCCTTGAAACTGGGGGTGCCCCGTTGCCCGTCACCTCTCGAAGCCTTGTGATCTCTTCCTGCATGCCGAATGACTGGGAGATTCTGTTAAAGTCCCTATCGCAGTGGTTGGATCGGGTGAAGCTCCCCTCGACCGTGATGACGCCCCTAGGTCCTGGCATCTTGAGTAGCAGGTACGCATAGTGCGGTACTGCCAGGAACCTTGTGAATACCACGCGCCCGAGGATGGCGTGGTATTGTGATGGCGAGTCCACCACTTCGAACTCGAGCCGCTCACACCGAAAGTTGTCGGGTTTGCTGAAGATGACGTTGAGCCATATATTTCCCAGGGGAAATATGCCCTTCCCTGGGAATATGCCGTCGAACGTTGTGTCGGATTGTTCCAGGCTGCACAGAAGGATCCGCATTGCTGCTAGGGTGCTAGCGAACATCAGGTTGATGCCGCTGCCGCCGTCCATGAAGACGTGGCTCATCTCAAATCCTCCGATCTGCGTCTCGAGCACCAGGGAAGCATGACCTGGGCAAGGGATCTGGCGAGGGTGATCCGAACGACTAAATGTGATGCAGTACTCCGAACCGCGTAGGTACTCAGGGATGGCGGGTGGAGCGGTCACATCCAAGCTGACCTGGCGGGTGATCTTATTTTGCACCCTGTTTGTTGGGCGCCCCTTTTGGATCATCAATGACCCTTTCGGCGAGGGGTACCCATTTACGTTGTTGTTCTGCATGGGTGCGATCGGGTGATACAAAGGTCCCACGGGTGGTGGTGGAGGAGCTCCGTGGGCGATGTCGCCTGGCGCAGGTGCGTGTCTGAACCCAGGGTTCGGGATCTGCTGTCTCATCTGGGCCAAGCCCTCGCTGAGTTTCTGGAACTCGCGGCAGTCCTTGAGCATATGGCTGGCCTTCTTTTTGCCATCCTGCTTGTAGATGTAGAAGTGGATGGTGCATGGGCCCAACAACTTGTCATATGCCGAGGGTTCATCATCGCGGCCGCGGTGTTGCCACGTTTGCGTTGGGCGTCCTCCATCACGGAAGTTGTTTCCACGGTATCTGACGTTGCCGCGGTTGCTTTCATTGCGGCTGTCGGCGTAGCCAGCCGCGACCATATTGGGTCCGTCGCGATCGTCGTAGACGCGCGATCTTCGCTTGCTACGGTGTTTGCATCGGTGGTCGTAGTCATCTTCCCCATCCGAGTGTGCTCGGTGGACAGAGTCCACGCCATCTGCCCACCTGTTGGCGATGTCCATGAGGTGGTCGAGTGTATTGGGCTTGATGCGCCCAAGTTCTTCCTTGAAGTCCTAGTGCTTGACGCCATCTTTGAAAGCGTCGATCGTTCTCTCCTTGGAGATGTGTGCCGCGTAGTTCTTGATGTTGGACCAGCATAGTATGTATGAGCAAATGGATTCGCCCATTCGTTGAGTGCAGGCTCACTGCTCTTCGATCGAGGTTGGCTTCTTGCTGGTACCCTTAAAGTTTCGGATGAAACTGTAGGCCAGTTCCTCCCAGCTTCGGATGGAACCCGAGGACATGCCGCTGAGCCAGATCCGGGCTGCGCCTGTCAGCTGCAGCTGAAGGCACTACAGAGCGGTGTTTTTGTTTCCACCGTGCATATTGACGGATGACAGGTGGTCGTTGAGCCACGCCTTAGGGTCCTGCATGCCGTCGAACTTCGGAGTGTCCGAAGGAAGCTTGAAGTTTCTCGGCATCCGTGTCTGCCGAACAGATCTGCTAAAGCATCGGGCTCCATAGAGTTCCCCGTCATCATCCTCTTCAGATTCGGATGAGCACACACATTTGGCGCGTGCCTTGTCGACCTTGCGCTGAGAGAGGTCGCTTCGAGCGTCGTAGTCGCGGCTGCGAAGTCGTGGGCTCTTGCATCATAGAGGTAGGTCGTGCTCATCCTCGTCGGATGAGGGTGTGGGGCTGCGGTTGAATCTGACCGCAGCTTTCTTTTTCGGCTCCATAGGATCCTCCTCGTGGAGCGCAGCTCCAACAAGTCCGAGTCCGGCTAGTGCGGACTTATGCATAGCTCTCTTCAGGTCCCCCACCGGAGGTGGATGGGACGCGAGATATGTGGTGGCTGCCATGATCAGCTTGCGGCGTCTTTGGGATGACGTTGTCGTTGGCGTCCATCTCCATAAAGGACGTGTTGAGGGTTTGAGTCACCTCGCTACGTGCAGCGGGATCCATGTTATCCGTGCGAGAGCGATGCTTGTTGGCTTGATTGTCGTGCGAGCTGGAGCCGCCAGCGACAGAGAGCGCAGATCGCCGCACGCTAGACTCCGAGGCCGCTTGCTTGCGTTTATCGAGCACCTCTTGCATCTTCACCTTCTTTTTGTGCTCTTCGATGAGGAGCAGGTGGTATGCCATTAGCAGGTCCCGTGAGGCACCCACATGCAGGATCTTGTTGCCCGCCATGGCTTCACGTGCCTGGTTCCATCCTTCCTCGCTGAGGTGGATTATTCGATTGGCATCGGGGTCGTCCTCGTTGGGCGGGGGGATGGTTGCCTCCTGTTTTCGCTGTTTCTACCATGTGGGTTGGGTGGCTGTACGTGTGCACCCGAACCTGGTGGTTGTTGCTCCACGTCGCTTTGGATGACCACGACGCATTGGTAGCGTCCGCGGATTGGATCGCTGCTGCCGCGACTTTTGGATCTGGAACCGTAGGTCCCTTCATCCGACGGGGGATCACACAGATCTGACTTGTAGCTGATGTTGTCGTATGATTCATCTGTCGATGTTGATGTGCATAGCACACTGGGATGCGGGGCCCACGAGGTGGGACTGATTGATGGCAGTGGCACCCGCTCTAGGAGGCGGAGAGTGCTGGTCCGTCCCACCTGGAAGCAGAAGCTCCCGAACAGGATCTCAAGCTCGTCGCCTACGGGCTCGAAGTCCTTCATGGTGGCTGGCGAGTGGGCGGTGAAGTCGAAAGCGCCAAAGAAGAGATGGCTCTCCGTTGCCGAGGAGTTGTAGATCGCTTTGGTCGGAACCGTCACGATCGCACAATCAGCGCCCCCGATTCCCACAGACGGTGCCAATTGACGATGAAAGAACATGTGGGCCCCCATGTGTGGTTTTGGTAATTAATGACGATCTTTATTGACTAATGTGTGTATTAAGTTGTACTTGTAGGAATTTTCCATTGGCATTGCTTGGAGCATGTGTTGGCTTCAAGATAGATGAAATGAGAAGAAGATGTGTTGTGCAAGCTCAAAATGCGCCATCTATAGAAGATCTTATGTTTGATGCTTGCCATCCTCGGTGATCATGGATCGATGATGAGAAATCAAGAAAGGCGTTCCATCTTGAGAAGGTCAAGTTCGTCTACATCGAGCTCAAGTGAAATTCTCAAGGCAAAGGTATAATCTTGATAGGTTTTCCCTTTTTCCGGTCTCATGTTGTTAGTGGGAGACCGGGTTTAGGATAGATAGCCGTGCTATCAAGAGGGGCTCTCGAATGAGTAACTCAGTCACATAGTTCGGAGAGAGATCAAACCTTTGCATACTTGCATCATCGTATTTGGTTGTTATTTGGTCTTGTCCATGTGAGGATATAGAGCTTATGGTAATGTTCATAACAAGCTCTTGTTCATCAAAATCGGATTTCCCTTTTATATCTTATTGCATTTTGATCTTGGAGGTTTTACCGGTTTGTATTTTAGAGATTGGTAAAACCTTACATTATTTGGTTGTTACTCATGTGAGGATTTATATCTTGTGTTAATCTCCATGACAAGCTCTAGTTCATCGAAAACGGATTTCATATGCATTTTCTATTACGTTTTTTATGTTGGAGGTTTTATCGGTTCGTCTTTTTGAGAGAGGTTAAACCTTTCGTCATTTGTATCTATCCTCCCTTACTGGACTATGACGTTTCTTTGCAAGATCTTGTATATCTTGTTGTCCTCTTCGAAACGAGCCCAAAATCATCAAAATCGGAGTCCGGATGCAAAAGTTATGGCCGTTTTCGTTTAGGGGTGACCGGTAGTACCGGAGGTCCGGTAGTACCACCCCTTAGTACCGGTTGGTACTGAATAAGGTGCGTTTGGCGTCCTGGGATCCCCAGGGAATGTCCGGTAGTACCGGGAAAAAGTCCGGTAGTACCAGGATTCGCGTTTTTGGGCTTCAACGGTTGGATTTTGGGGGGACCTATTTAAGGGGCCTTCTTCCCCAATGGTTCCCCAACTATTCTTGCAAGTTTTACCCTCCATTGTTGACCTTCCAAAGCTTACCATCTCTCAATCCCTCCAATGATTCTTGCCCATATTTGAGTGGAAGAGAGAGAGAGGAGATCTAGATCCACATTTTGACCAAACCAAAACATCTCTTTGTGAGTGTATCCTTGGGATCTAGATTTTGGGGGATTTTTGTGTTCCTCTTTGATTCCTCCTCTCTTGTTCCCCCCAATAGATTTAGTAGCTTTGTTGGAACTTGAGAGTGAGGGATTCGAACACCTTTGTGGTGTTCTTGCCATTTGCATTCGGTGCATCGGTTTGAGTTCTCCCTGGAGGATTTGGTGAGTGAAAGTTGAGAAGTTTTTTACTCTTGGGTTCTTGGAACCCTAGACGGTTTGTTGTGTTGCAGGTTGAGGCCTTGGTGGTGTTTGTTGGGAGCCTCCAATTAATTTGTGGAGAAGTGCCCCAACCTTGTGGCCTTTGTGGCGTTTGTTGGGAGCCTCCAATTAAGTTGTGGAGAAGTGCCCAACCTTGTGAGAGGTTCCGGTTGCCACCGACAAGTGCACCGATAGTGGAAGCGTGGATCGATCCCATTGGGGTGTGATTCACCGGAGAATAAGGGAGGCCTTTTGTGGCATATATGGTTATATACCACCCACTCTCCAAACAAGACGTACTCCATTTGGGAGGAACCCGGTAAAATATCGCCGTCCCCGCGTGCCTCGGTTATCTCTATACCCGAGCTCTTACTTATGCACTTTACTTTGTGATAGCCTTCGTGCTTGAAGTATATATCTTGCTATCACATAGTTATTTGTCTTGCTTAGCATAAGTTGTTGGTGCACATAGGTGAACCCTAGATTGTTCTAGGTTGTGTGCTTGACAAAGTAACACTAGTTTAATTCCGCCTTTGTCGAGCCATTCTCGGAAAAGTTTTAATCGCCTATTCACCCCCCTCTAGGCGACATCTGTATCCTTTCAATTGGTATCAGAGCCCGGTCTCTCATTTTAGTCTTCACCGCCTTGAGAGTAAAGATGCTGACTAGGGGATTTGAGAATGATTCCTTCTATATATTCGATGGCACAAATTATGATGTTTGGAAATCTCGCATGCTTGATTATTTTCGGGACATTCACCCAATTATCGAAGAATATCTACATATGGGTTTCTCTTCTCCTATGGATCCTCAAAATGAATCTTTAGAGGAGAATATGGACTCTCATATAGATGTCATGGGCTTGGGCCACCCGAAAATCTTTACGGGCTGCGTATATTCTTGTGAGACTTTCTTGGGCTGGACCAGGTATGCTAATGTCGTGTACCCGCAGGGTATATCCATGTCACATACGCATCTAGTTGTCCTCGTAGCCTTAAGCAGCGTACAGGGTACAAGTTTTATTTATCTCTATGTGGCCAAAACAACTTGTGCCTAGCTAGACTACATTGATATTTGCCAAAGATGTCGAGCCTTGGGTTGAACCCCATAGCTAGGTATCACCTTCGTTGGATATACCTAACAATTGTGGTTCACCTTGGTTGCTTCAACATGATATTTATTTGTCATGTTTTTTAATAATCTGGTTGGATGCATGCTCGATGTTTTGATTATTTCTTGACATGGTGTGGTCAACGAGGCCCGAAGTATTAGATATCAGCTTGATATTAATATTTTTATCCTTTATAAAAATATGTGTGTGTAAATTCTAAAACATAATGATCTACACAAACTATGCAAACATCACAAAATGATGATGCTTTATTATTTTAGTGTAGGTCACATAAGGTTGATTATTGTGAATTTTTGTATATGTAAGTATCAACTCAATATGTATATGCCTAACTTTTGTCAGATTTTTTAGAACTTAAAAATAAAGTCTCTGGTAAATTTTAATGTACCTAAATTCGTTCTAGCATTTTACTCTATGGAGTGGTAAGTGACCACCGACACGTAAACAGGAGCCTCTGCCAAAAGTACCAAAGGTTCCTCCTAAGAGAGCTTATGATTGTACTGAAGAGGAGACTACCATGATCATCGAGGTGGAAACGACAGTGTTTTCTCTAAGCTGAAGCGGCCGAAAGAGCCAGAGTTCCCCAACACCGAAGAAGATAAAGCCTGAGTGTTCAAAATGCTAAAGGCCCTTCACCAACCCGAGCCAAAGATGTCATCAGACTATGAGCGATCTATTCTCAAGTCACATGCGGAACAACAAGTGTCGAAGAGCACTAGTGCAAGCGGGAAATCTGTTCCCCAGCTCAGAGAACAAACAAAACAATCTTGCACCCCTTCGAAAAGGTTATTTCCCATACCAATATGGGGTCGAGCAAATATGCGGCCGAAGAGCAGTATGATCCAGATGTAGTTGCACTATACGGAGAAGCGGCCGCTGCTCAAGGTATGAGTATTTCCCACTACTTATCCCAGTTACAGTACTTCCCCGCGGGTAAAGTAGCATACAAATACCAGTGGGAAACCTCTCTTCAAACCTGAGGAGGTAAAGAATCTTTCAACAAAAATGCGAAGATTGCATAATTGGTACATGCATGCCACAAAGGCCGGGTCTAACTGGATACTGCTGAGGGTTACTGAAAGGATACAGATGTCGCCTAGAGGGGGGTGAATAGGCGATTAAAACTTTTCCTAGAGTGGCTCAAAAAAGGCGGAATAAAACTAGTGTTTACTTTGTTAAGCACAACCTAGAACAACTAAGGTTCACCTATGTGCACCAACAACTTATGCTAAGCAATACAAGCAACAAAGTGATAGCAAGATATATATTACTTCAAGCACGAAGGCTATCACAATGTAAAGTGCATAAGTAAAGAGCTTGGGTATAGAGATAACCGAGGCACGCGGGGACACCGATATTTTACCGAGTTCCTCCCAACATGGAGTACGTCTCGTTTGGAGAGGGGGTGGTATCAAACCACCAACACCACAAAAGGCCTCCCTTATTCTCCGGTGAATCTCACCCCAACGGGATCGATCCACGCTTCCACTATCGGTGCACTTGTCGGTGGCAACCGGAACCTCTCACAAGGATGGGGCACTTCTCCACAACTTAATTGGAGGCTCCCAACAAATGCCACAAAAGGCCTCAACAAATGCCACCAAGGCCACAAAACCGTCTAGGGTTCCAAGAACCCAAGAGGGACAAGCTCCAATGAGCAACTCAAACAAAATCCTCCGAGGAGAACTCAAACCGATGCACCAAATGCAAATGGCAAGAACACCACAAAGGTGTTCAAATCCTTCTCTCCCAAATTCCACCAAAGCTACAAAAGCTTATGGGGGAATAAGAGAGGAAGAACAATGGAGGAAATCCACAAAAGACTCCAAGATCTAGATCCCAATATGTTCCCCTCACTTAGAGGAGAGATTGATTGGTGGGATTGTAGATCTAGATCTCCTCTTTCAAATCCCTCAAGAATATGCAAGAATCATCAGAAGGATTGAAAGAAAGCAAGCTCAAGAAGGTCAACAATGGAGGGGAAAACTTGCAAGAATGGTTGAGGAACCATTGGCGAAGAAGGCCCCTTATATAGGTCCCTCCAAAATCCAACTGTTGCAGCCCAAAAACGCGATTCCTGGTACTACCGGACTTTTTCCCGGTACTACCGGACTTTCTCGGCACTACCGGACATTTCCTGGGGTTCCTGGGGCTCCAAACGCATTTTTTCTCTGCGCACCCCGGTACCAAAATGCGGTACTACCGGATCCTGGTCCGGTACTACCGGTCATCACAGAACGAAAACAGCCATAACTTTTGCATCCGGACTTCGATTTCGATGATCTTGGGCTCGTTTCGAAGAGGACAACAACCTCTATAAGATCATGCAAAGAAACATCATAGTCCAGCAAGGGAGTATAGATCCAAATGACAAAGTAAAAAACCTTCTGCCGTGCTAGGTACTAAAATGCGGTACTACCGCTTTTTGGTACCTAGCCCGGCAGTGGATTTTGGCAACTTTTCAAAACCTTCTGCCTTGCTAGGTACTAAAATGCGGTACTACCGCATTTTGGTACCTAGGAGACCAGCAGATATTCAAACGGCTATAACTTTTGATTGGTAACTCCGATCGACCCGATTCCAATTGCGTTGGAAAGAGGACGACATGAGCTTCCCTATAAAAGGTGAAAATATTGGTTATCACCAAGTGAGAATGTATCAAGTATAATAATGTGAGATAACTCACTTGGTGAGAAACCGAAAAACCGCATAGATCAAAATCACAATAAGATATAAAAGAGGGATCCGATTTTGATGAACAAGAGCTTGTTATAGAGATTACCACAAGCTCAATATCCTCACATGGATAAGACCAAATAACAACCAAATACGATGATGCAAGTATGCAAAGGTTTGAGCTCTCTCCGAACGATGTGATCGAGTTACTCATTCGAGAGCCCCTCTTGACAGTACGGTTATCTATCCTAAACTCAGTCTTCCACTAACAATATAAGACCGGCAAAAGGGAAAACCTATCAAGATTATACCTTTGTCTTGAGCATTCCACTTGAGCTTGATGTAGACGATCTTTACCTTCTCAAGATGGAACGCCTTTCTTGATTCCTCATCATCGATCCATGATCACCGAGGATGGCAAGCATCAAACATGAGATCTTCTAAAGATTGCGCATTTTGAGCTTGCACAACATATCTTCTTCTCATTTCATCGACCTTGAAGCCGACACAAGCTCCAAGCGATGCCAATGGACAATTCCTACAAGTATAACTTAATACACACATTAGTCCATAAAGATTGTCATTAATTACCAAAACCATACATGGGGTCCCACATGTTCTTTCAGTTACAAAAAAGCATTACGGGAAAGAATCAGATGACATGGTATCCATTGAATTTTGTGAACTATTTCAATTATTCAATCAAGACGCCTTAGACAAATCGATCATCAGTGCCTATTGTATGTAAGTACTAATTCTGTAATTAATTAAGTCTCTAGCTATCTCACCTTGTTTATTGCATGTATATAATCATACTATAATATGCAGAATGAAGATTCTCGAATGTAGCAGAGGACAAATCTATGACATTGGGTTCATTGACCCATATTTTTTCATCAAGCTAATCTCAAAACAAAACCCCAGGACATGGAGGATAATATTATACACGCGTTAAGGTTTCAAGAAACCAGAAGGGAAATATTATTTCCTTACAACTTCGAGTGAGTGTTATTGTCTTGTATACATTTTCTATTTCGCTTACTCGACGTTAAGTGTATAATTGATGAGTTATGCATGCACAGCTTCCACTATATTCTGTTAATCATTCAACCTGACAAAGGGCGGGGTACTAGTCATGGACTCGAAACATAAACCCCTTGAGACGTGGGCGGACATGCAGATGATTCTCTAGCTGTAATTCTAATCATTACGACACTATATCGGCAACGTTCGTGAATTTCATGATATCAAGTAATTAATAACTTTTTCTATTCGTTTTATTTGCTGGGAAACGCTTGGAAACGGTTCACCAAGTAGGCTAGGGGTGTTTGGAAAGAGGAGCTTACATTTAAACCACTAGATGTAAGTACCACTAGCTATATCCGCGCATCTCTTTGATTCTAGTTTTGATACCATTATCATGTTTGATTATTATTTTGATTAAACTCTGTTCTCGTAAAGTGCCTGACGCAGGGACCAGTGAACAATTTATATGGATACTATGTTTGCGAGTTCATCCGTCAGACGTGCTGTGAAAAAGGAGAAATTTAGAGCAACTTAACGTACGTAAACAATTTTCATAGTTTTTTATTACCATTAAATTATGTTTAGTTTCATTCATATAGGTTAACTCCTTTTTTAAATCAGGTCGAACGGCTGCGGGACGGTCTTCTGCCAAAGGATCGCATACGAGCAATTCAGGAGAAATTGGCGGGATTCTTGGATGCAGAAGTCCTAAACCTAACATGAGAATACTATGCGGGTGTATAGGCAATAAGGACTGTACAAAGAGCTTATTTTGTATGTATATATGTGCATGAAACCCGTGTATCGAATGTAATATGTTCGGCACTTGAATCTCTATTGTCATGATAATGTTGTGTAATATAATGGTTCCTTCATTGATGAGTGCAAAATACAAAATACAAAATAAAACAACATAAATAAATTCTCTGCCGCGGCATAAAAAGTGGCCAAAATGCCGCCGCGGCAAAAAAAAAGGTGGCCAAAATGAATTCTCTGCCACAGCAGAGGGTGATTACGAACCGGGACGGTTTCTCCTCCCTCGCGCGGAGCAGCGGCTACGTAGAGCACAGTTTGTCCTGGTTCGTGGGCCAACCGGGACTAAAAGGTGGGGACTTTAGTCCCAATTGCCCCATCTCAATTGGACAACCGGGACTAAAGCCTCTTACGAACTGGGACGCTTAGAGCTATTTCCACTAGTGTCTTCACCAAACAATTAAGCAAACATAAAATAATGTCTACATATCTCCACGGAAGTACTAGTTTGCCCCAAGTTTTTCATAATGGTTAAATCATAACCACAAGTGGCATGACGATAAGTTTGCACATGTCATGGCGGAACTTTTTCTACTTTCTGCTTCATCGCCGGCTCGGTTAACTTGCCCTTTCCATGCCCGTGCCAGACACCTCTAGCTTGCCCTTGCACAATACATTCCCTTCCAGGCAAAACCTTCTCCGAGACACTCGTTCAACACCAACCACTTTGATCATGTATTTTCTGCTATCCTACGCACTCTTCTATGTTGCAAGAGGTGGTCGCGTGGGCGCAATTAACCATGTGAGAATTGCGAGCACATACGATGGAGTGGCTGGATGAGAAGGGCGAGCTAAAGCAGGACGGAGAGGGAGGATAGGGGAGGAAACAATAGGGTTCCTGAATGACATATATCGTCTGTCCCGCTGCCACCTCCCCGTGGTTATTTGTGCAATGTATTGACCATTTTTTCTAGTGAGCCGTGTGTTGGCCACCTTACATTAAATTTTTTTCGTGTAAAAACAACACTTGATGCTGGGTGTACAGTATTTGGTAGACCTGGTAAACCTAGAATTGACTATCTCTTCTTATACATGCTCACCCTAGTCTTGTTGGGCTGAGAGTTCTGTCATGTGTTCACTGGTAGAAAACGTGTCATGCGTCCCGGTTGGTAAGGGGCTTTAGTCCCGGTTGCCCAACCGGGACGGGGCAATCGGGACTAAAGCCCTAACCTTTAGTCCCGGTTGCCCCACCAACCGGGACAAATGGGGGCACACGTGGCGGCGTCAGAGCGCGAGGGGTGGAGAATTAGTCCCGGTTCGTAACACGAACCGGGACAAATAACCTTCTGCCGCGGCAGCATTTTCGCCACTTTTTGTGCCGCGGCAGAGAATTCATTTAGGTTGATTTATTGTTTATTTAGTGTTTTGCACTCATCAATGAAGGAACCATTATATTATACAAGATCATCATGACAATATTATATTCGATACATGGATCGAGTTCATGCACTACATACAAAAGTTGCTCTTTGTACAATCCCTATTGTCTATATACAGCCGAATAGTATTTTCCTTTTGGGTCTAGGACTTCTACATCCACGAATCCCGCCAATTCCTCCTGAATTGCTCGTACGCGATTCTTTGACAGAAGACCGTCCCGTAGACGTTCGATCTGATTTTAAAAAGGAGTCAACCTATATGAATGAAACTAAACACAATTTGATTGTAATTAAAAACTATGGAAATTGTTTACGTACGTGGAGTTGCTCTAAATTTTTGCCCTTCTCATCGCACGTCTGCCGGATGAACTCGCAAACATAGTATCCACATAGATTATTACCTAGTCCCTATGCCAGGCACTTTACGAGAACATAGTTCAATCAAAATAATAATCAAGCATGATAATAACTGTATCAAAACTAGAATCAAAGAGATGCGCGGATATAGCTAGTGGTGCTTACATATAGTGCTTCAAATGTAAGCTCCTCTTTCCAAACACCCCTAGCCTTTTTGGTGAACCTTTTCCAAGCGCTGCCCGGCGAAGAAAACGAATAAAATAAGTTATTAAGTACTTGATATCATAAAATTCACGAACGTTGCCGATATAGTGTCGTAATGATTAGAATTACCGCTCGGGAAGTATCTGCATGTCCTTCCACGTCTCAAGGGGTTTATGTTTCGAGTCCATGACTAGTACACGCCCACTAGTGGAAACGAGGTCTTTTGTTGATCCCGAAAAGGGGCTCTAACACCGGTTCTTCTACGAACCGGTGTTAAAGGGGGGGCCGTACCAGCGTGGCCCCTGCGGCATTAAAGGAGCCCCCCCTTTAACACCGGTTCGTGGCATGAACCGGTGTTAAAGGGGGGGGCTATATAAGACACCACCCCAGCCCACACACACCCCACTCTTCCATTCTTTCACATTTTGGAGCCTAGCAAGAGAGTGTGAAGAGTGCTAGTTTGTGTTTTTTTCATATGCACTAGAGGTGTTCGGTGAAATGCCCGAGAGCTCAAAATAAGCTTTCTTGTTGCTCTTTCCGTCTCGGTCGAGGTCGGCAACTATAGTTTCATGTGTCATTGATGTACTATATATATAAATGGTCATCTCCCTATTATTTTTTGATATATACTACATATTAATGCAGATGAATCGGCAATGGATTTACGGTGACCGCCGCACTTCCAAGTACATTACGGGCCTCCAAAATTTCATCGTTGTGGCTAATGCAAACCGTGGTCACAATGGTTTTATGTGTTGTCCGTGTGTTCACTGTCAGAACAAGAAAGACTACTCAAATACCAGAACCATTCACGCCCACCTGCTTCGATCCGGTTTCATGCCCAGCTATAATTGTTGGACCAAGCACGGAGAAAAAGGGGTTGTGATGGAAGACAACGAAGAAGAAGAGGATGATGAAAACTATCATAATATGTATCCTGAATATGATGATAATGCAACGGAGGTAGATAATGAAGATCAAGAGGGAGCAGATGGGACCGCTGATGACGATCTTGGTCGGGCCATTACTGATGCAAAGGAAGAATGTGAAACTGAAAAGGAGAAGGAGAAGCTGGAGCAGATGTTAAAGGATCACAAAACATTGTTGTATCCAACTTGCGAAGATGGCCACAAAAAGCTAGGTGCCACACTGGATTTGCTGCAATGGAAGGCAGAGAATGGTGTGACTGACAGCGCATTTTCAAAGTTGTTGGTAAAAATGAAGAATCTTCTTCCAAGAAATAATGAGTTGCCCGACAGTACATACCAAGCAAAGAAGGTTGTCTGCCCTCTAGGATTAGACGTGTAGAAGATACATGCCTGCATTAATGACTGCATCCTCTACCACGGTGAGAAGTACGAGAATTTGGATGCATGCCCGGTATGCACTGCACTGCGGTATAAGATCAGACGAGACGATCCTGGCGATGTTGAGGGCGAGGCCCCTAGGAAGAAGGTTCCCGCCAAGGTTATGTGGTATGCTCCTATAATACCACGGTTAAAACGTCTCTTCAGAAATAAAGAGCATGCCAAGTTGTTGCGATGGCACATGGAAGACCGTAAGAAAGACGCGATGTTGAGACACCCCGTTGATGGGTCACAGTGGAGAAAAGTCGAGCGAGAGTACCCGGACTTCGCACGTGACGCAAGGAACTTAAGGTTTGGTCTAAGTACAGACGGCATGAATCCTTTTGGTGAGCAGAGCTGCAGTCACAGCACCTGGCCTGTGACCCTATGTATCTATAACCTTCCTCCTTGGTTGTGTATGAAGAGGAAGTTCATTATGATGCCAGTGCTCATCCAAGGCCCGAGGCAACCCGGCAACGACATTGATGTGTACCTAAGGCCATTAGTTGAAGAACTTTTACAGCTGTGGGCCAAACCAGGTGTACGTATGTGGGATGAGCACAAAGGGGAGCCATTTGACCTACGAGCATTGCTTTTCGTAACCATCAATGATTGGCCTGCTCTTAGTAACATTTCAGGGCAGACAAACAAGGGATACAATGCATGCACATACTGTTTAGATGATACTGAAAGTGTATATTTGGATAAATGTAAGAAGGTTGTGTACCTAGGGTATCGCCGATTTCTTCCGAACCTGCATCCAGTAAGAAAGAAAGGCAAGCATTTCAAACGTCTAGCAGAACCCTGGAGGAAGCCTGCCCTCCGTACCGGTGAGGAGGTATTTGGTATGGTCAAGGACCTAGAAGTAATCTTTGGAAAAGGTCCTGGCAGTCTATCTGTTCCGAATGACGATGCCGGACACGCGCCCATGTGGAAGAAGCAATCTATATTTTGGGACCTACCCTATTGGAAAGTCTTAGAGGTCCGCTCTTCAATCGACGTGATGCACGTGACGAAGAATGTTTGCGTGAACCTGCTAGGATTTCTAGGAGTGTATGGGAAGACAAAAGATACACCGGAAGCACGACAGGACCAGCAACGTCTGAAGGCCCCTGAAGAGCCTATGCATCCTGAGAACGAGAAGGGTAAACGATGCCACTTAACTCCTGCCAGCTACGCTCTTACCAAAGCAGAGAAGGAAATCTTTTTTGAATGTCTGAGCAGTATCAAGGTCCCGTCTGGCTTCTCGTCGAATATAAAGGGAATAATAAATATGGCAGAGAAAAAATTCCAAAACCTGAAGTCTCATGACTGCCACGTGATTATGACACAATTGCTTCCGATTGCATTGAGGGGGCTTCTACCTGAAAATGTTCGAGTACCCATTGTGAAGCTATGTGCATTCCTCAATGCAATATCTCAGAAGGTAATCGATCCAGAAAGCCTACCAGGGTTACAAACAGATGTGGCCCAATGTCTTGTCAGCTTTGAGTTGGTGTTCCCACCATCCTTCTTCAATATTATGACGCATCTCCTGGTTCACCTAGTAGAAGAGATTGCCATTCTCGGTCCTGTATTTCTACACAATATGTTCCCCTTTGAGAGGTACATGGGAGTCTTAAAGAAATATGTTCATAACCGTGCTAGGCCAGAAGGAAGCATCTCCAAGGGCTATGTAACAGAGGAGGTCATTGAGTTCTGTGTTGATTTTATTCCTGACCTTAAGGCGATTGGTGTTCCAGAATCACGACATGAGGGGAGACTGCGTGGAAAAGGCACCCTAGGATGTAAAGCAATGATATGTAGGGACGGGCATTCTCTCAATCAAGCACACTACACGGTTTTACAAAGATCTATCTTGGTTGCCCCGTATATCAATGAACACAAGAATTTAATACGCCTCAAACACCCGGGGCAGTCTGATGAATGGATTATAAGTGAACACATGGCGAGTTTTGGCGGCTGGCTGCAAAGACTTCTCACGAATAACACCACTGTTGGGGATCAGCTGTACTTGTTGGCCAGGACACCGTCTTCGACTGTATGTACTTTCCAAGGGTACGAGATAAATGGGAATACATTTTACACGATAGGCCAAGATAAAAAGAGCACCAACCAAAACAGTGGTGTCCGCTTCGATGCAGCAGAAGACAATGGGCAAAAGACCACGTATTATGGGTTCATAGAGGAGATATGGGAACTTGACTATGGACCTAATTTTAAGGTCCCCTTGTTTCGATGCAAATGGGTCAAGCTAACAGGAGGAGGGGTTGAGGTAGACAAGAAGTACGGAATGACAACGGTGGATCTCAACAATCTTATGAAGAACTTAGACGAACCATTCGTCCTAGCCAATGATGTGGCTCAGGTTTTCTATGTGAAGGACATGTCCTCCAGACCAAAAAAAATAAAAAATATGCAAATGAATACATCATATGATGAGCCAAAGCGTCACATAGTTCTTTCAGGGAAAAGAAACATCGTGGGAATCGAGGACAAGACAGACATGTCAGAAGATTATAATAAGTTTGATGAAATTCCGCCCTTCACAGTGAAAACTGACCCAAGCATTCCGTTAAGTAAAGAAGATGCTCCATGGTTACGTCTGAAGCGATCATAAGGAAGGACATATGCCAAGAAGTTCATGCTCATATTATGTAACTCTAGTTCATGTTTTTAGTATTAATACATGTCTTGAGTGTTAGTCATGTTTTGTGGATGGACCGGGACTATGAGAAGAAGTTGTCCCGATTCGTACTTACCATTAAGATCTGATCTCCAAACGCGCGCGGTCACATATTAGGGAGTGCCTCTATGACTAGTTTCTTGGAGATGCCGGAGGACTAGGCTCCGTCGGCATCTCCCTGAAACTGGCCGTAGTGGTGTCCCTGCTCTCGAAAACCATCTTGCAGCTTTGTAACTTCTCTAACTAGATCAATACACCTGGGAGCTAACTAATTTCACATATTAGGGAGTGCCTCTATGACCAGTTTCTCAGAGATGCCGGAGGACTGGGCTCCGTCGGCATCTCCCTGAAACTGGCCGTAGTGGTGTCCCTGCCTCAAACTGGCTGGAGGACTGGACTCACAAGGATGCCTATTTATAGTACAAGCAGCTCGACATAGTGTTGACACTTACGAAATAATGTCGACACTCACCCCTATTATTAGTGCTGACTCGTGTTTTGTGCCGGATGGTGTCTACAACCGGGACTAAAGGTTCATCTTTAGTCCCGGTTGGTGTCTCCAACCGGGACTAAAGTTTCATCTTTAGTCCCGGTTGGTGACACCATCCGGGACAAGGTACACGCCGCACGACATAATGTCGACACTCACTCCTATTATTAGTGCTGACTCGTGTTTTGTCCCGGTTGGTGTCTCCAACCGGGACTAAAGGTTCATCTTTAGTCCCGGTTGGTGACACCATCCGGGACAAGGTACACGCTGCACGACATAATGTCGACACTCACCCCTATTATTAGTGCTGACTCGTGTTTTGTCCCGGTTGGTGTCTCCAACCGGGACTAAAGATTCATCTTTAGTCCCGGTTGGTGTCTCCAACCGGGACTAAAGGTTCATCCCGCCATTTTTTCCCGCCATTTTTCTTCCCGCCAGTTCTTCCCTCCAGTTCTTCCCGCTAGTTCACTATATATATATGTAGGGGGGTGGCCTCCATTGTCATTGCACATCTCTAGACTCATATCTGCAACCTCATCACTCTTTCCCATGGCTTCCACCGTAGCACTAACCCCCAGGGAGGCGGAGGCGCTTTGCGCCTCGAACTACCCCTGCCCGCCGGGCTACTGTGTCCCCGTCGGCTGGATGCTAAGCGTCGGAGGCGTGCCGGTTCCTCCTGTCCCTCTAGGTGTGGCGCGCCGGATGGCCATCACGAACCACTACTACTTCGAGCTCACGCCGGAGCAGCGGAGGAATCCCAGATGGCATCCCGACTATTTCCCTACTTGGGAAGCCTTCTTCGTGGATCGGCATGAGAGGGCGCTCGCCAGGCACGAGGAGGACGGCCCACCTCCTCCTAACTTCAACGAGGCCGGCCGTCGGCTATGGTGGCGCGGTCGGACTCTCCAGAGCATCATGGCCTATGACACTGCCGCCGACTCTAACCCCCGTCTGCGCTACCCTCAAGTCCAGCCCACGCGCTACCCTCAAGTCCAGCCCACGCGTACTCTCCAGAGGTTCAATTACGGCGACCCCGACGACGACAGCGATGACGGCGGCGGCGAGTACGACGACTACAGTGGCGAGTATTACAGGTGTAGGCAGGAGCATGACTGAATCACTCCAACATTCTGAAACAAGTTCGGCCGATTGTTACTTAATCTGGCCATGTATCTTAATTTTCAGTTCTTTTATGTATCTTAATTTTGAGTTCCAGTTCGGTCGATTGTTACTTAATCTGGCCATGTATCTTAATTTTCAGTTCTTTTATGTATCTTAATTTTCAGTTCCAGTTCGGCTTTATGTAACTGTCTCAAAATGACCTATCTCATTCGAGGTTTCTTGGCTTTCGGGTCAAATGGCCAATGTTATGGCTAGAATCAAGGCATAGTTTGTGATAATATGGCTATATTGTGCATACATGTGCATCATGGCATGGCAAACAATGTTGCAAGAGGAAGTTTTCCTTTTTATCGCACCAAAAAGGCATTTTC
This sequence comes from Avena sativa, assembly GCA_916181665.1. Classification (NCBI taxonomy): domain Eukaryota; kingdom Viridiplantae; phylum Streptophyta; class Magnoliopsida; order Poales; family Poaceae; genus Avena; species Avena sativa. The sequence goes on from OV702283.1 coordinate 426,902,515, forward strand.
CATTTTCCGAGCATAAAAAACGGACGGTTTTGTGAAGCAACCACCAAATGGATAATTCAAAAAACCACCAACACATTTTACAAAAATACTAGACCACCTTATATGCACAATGTACCAATAGGGGGATCTGAAACTTTTTCGTCCACCTCTGGTGAAAAAGACAAATTCCTACCGAATCGGCAGGAAGTGGGTCACATATGAACTACAAGTACATGATACGATGCTCATGATTTTTTACAAAAATCATTTTTAGGTTCACAATATGCTATTTTATCAAAAAACAATGCAAGTTGAGCGAGGCTTGGTGAGATTCAAGTGTATACAAAAGATGCGACATTTAAATATCCAATCAATTCAAAAATGTTAATACAAAAGATGCGGCATTAAAATATGATTTGATCTAATAAAAATCATTTTTTAGATGCTTAATATTTCTTATGTTCAAAGTTTTAGGATTTAACAATTTATTTTTGTTTGAATTGAATAATCAAAATTTATATGTAAGTGTTTTAATTATTTTAAAAAATTTCATGTAAAGTAAATATAAAATGATTTACATGAATGGATAGATATTATTTTTCTGAAAATTATGATATATTATTCATATTTTAACTGAGTTGAAATGAAAAAGATATGAATTTTCTAAATTCATATCATATTTTTTGAATTAAAAAAGCCCCTTTAATGCATGAAATAAATGCCCCCCCTTTAACACCGGTTCCAGACAGGAACCGGTGTTAAAGGGGGGGGGGGCATTTATTTCGTTTCCCGCGCGCACCACCCCCCCTTTAACACCGGTAAATACGCGCGCGAAACGAATTCCCCCCCCCCCCTTTAACACCGGTTCCAGCCCCGAACCGGTGTTAAAGGGGGGGGGTATTAAATGCGCCATCCCCTTCGCTCCTTCTTCCCCCAGAGCCAGATCGCGCCACCGCCCAAAGCCCCGAACCCCTCGCCGTCGTCCTCGCCAGCCCTCGCCGTCGCCGCCCTCGCCACCGCATGCGCGCCACCGCCACCGCGCGCGCGCCACCGAAGCCGACGACCGCCACCGCCACCGCGCGCGCGCCACCGAATACGACGACGACGCCGGCGCCTACAAGAACCCCGACGCCGTGGTGAGCTAGCGGACCGCGCCTGGTCGTCCCCTCTGTTTCCTTCCCTTCTCTGTTTCGTCGCTGGCGCCCCCCTTTGCAGGCTGCGCTCTGCCACGTCGCCGGCCGCCTCTGTCCGCCGTTGCAGCTGCCCGTCGTCGCCGTGCTCGCCCGTTGCCTCCCCGTGCTCGCCCCCGTGCTCGCCCGTGCCTCCCCGTGCTCGCCCCCGAGCAGTTCCTCGCCGGAGCCGGCCTCCCCACGCGAGCTCTCTCGCGAGCGCGTCCACGGATTAGGGCCCTCCGAACAGATGTACCAAGATGAAATCGAACCCCTCCGAACAGATGTACCAAGATGAAATCGAACAAGCTTTGTAGAAAGTATGATTTCAAACCATTGTACTTATTAGTAGTAGCTAGGATCAAATCGGACACGAGGACAGCTTTGACGTGGTAGCTCGCGTCATCGGGTGTGGCGGGCAGGAGCGGCTACACGAGCGCGTCCACGGATTGGGGCCAATGACAGGGAAGTGGAGGGGATGGGTCAGGGAGGCGGATTCGTCGGGGAGGCCCAGGGCCCAGGCGTGGTACGGGGACGGCCTCCCCTCTCGGCTGCGGGGGCGGCCTAGGTGGGGTGCAAGCTCCGGTGGTGGCCATGGGGTGCGAGCTCGCGATGCGGCCTAGGTGGGGTGCGAGCTCCGATGTGGCATCCCCCCTTGGTCTGGGGCCTGTCTTGGGGACATCCCCTCCACATTGTATCTGTTCTGCCAAGTTGTTTTCCGTCGCTATAATGTTTTCCTCGGCCTCCTCTTTCGAACAACGTCCGTTTTAGGTAGGCCGCATCATGCTACCTCGCGCTCCCTAGGTCGCTCTCCAACGCCGCCAGCCTCCGGTCAGCCACTGTAGCTAGCCCCTCTCATATGCATCCGGGATTTCTCCGAATTAGGGTTTGGACCCCTCGGAACTCGTTTAAAATGATCAAGCATCCTTAGGGTTTTAATTTCATTTGTGTATTTTTGTATGAATAATATGTATATTTGTCTATGAATCCAAGTCCACTTGAATGTTTACACTCTTACTCTAGATAATATTATTGTTTTAGAAACTATGGATCCACTTAGTAGAAACCTTGAAGAAGAAGAAATAATGGAGAACATTATTGATGAGGACACCTCACAATATCTGAACTTGGAGGGACATGATGACGACAGCTCAAGTACTAGTCATGGAGAAGATGAAGACTCCGGTGAACGCAATTTAATGGTTACAAAGTCCGGCGAGGTATATGCATTGATTAAGCCTCTGCTGACTTCCACAAACAATCTTCTTCTACATGTATTAATTAACGCTTCTTTCTTCTTTTAGCCCTCTGGATCGACCAGCCAGCAACCATCTTCTTCTATGAAAAAGAGCAAGCGAGGCGCGAGCCAGCGGTTGAAAGATCGTGCAAAGTTCACGATCGAAGCAGTCCGTGTTGATGGCAGGCCGATGGAGCCTAAGAAGGCCGCAGACAAATTTGTACGTCAGGCTGGAGTTCTTGTTAGGGACCAAATCCCAATCACAATTGAAAATTGGAATAAGCCAAAGAAGGGCGACGGTACCTTTGTCGATGACAGATCCAAAGAAACGCTTTGGAATTCGTTGTTGGTAAATTTCACCCTTCCGCCAGAGGAGGATGAAAACAACCCGGTTATAAAGGAAAAGGTCAAAGAGTGGACTCTAAAGAAGATGGTTGACGCTTTCCGCAACTGGAAGACAAAATTGAACAAATTTGTCAAATCTGGCGAGACTCCAAATTTCGAAGACGCATATTATGCGAAGATAAGACCTCACTGGCCCGAATTTGAGACATATAAAAAAGTGCTATAGCTAAAAAGAGGTCAGAAACCAATACGCTTAATGCCCTGAAGAAGGAATATCACCAGAGGACGGGGTCAGGTGGCTACATATCTCAGAGGCCTAAGTGGGAGGAAGCTGAGAAGGCCCTGCGCGAGAGAGGGATCACACCCCAGACAGATGGGTGGGACCTACGTGCAAAGACTTAGTTCTACGAAATCGGGGCAAGGTTGGACCCAGAAACAGGATTGTGTATCTTCCCAACCATCCTTGCCAAACCCGTCACTGAACTCATCACGGCATACGAGGAAACATCCGCCAGGACCTTCCATCCCGACAGAGAGAATGACCAGCTCACACGCGCCATCGGTAAAAAAGAACACCCTGGACATGCACGAGGCACAGGGGGTATGACGTGGAAGGATGGGTTTGCCGACTGGAGCGACTCTTACAGATGGCGCGGCAGAAAAGAAAAAGAGCGTACAGAGCGGATGACACAGATAGAACATGCACTTGCGGCGCTGCAGGCGCAAGTGAATGCACAACAGAGCCATCAAGCTACCTGCCCATCTCATCGGCACGAAGAGCCTGCATTGGAAGCTGCCCGCGGCCCAGACTCTGCGCGGAAAAGCAGTGTGGCTTCCACGGAGAACGTGCAACCCACGCTTGAAATGACGGGTCCTCGATACCCCGTGGATGAGATCACGGAGAGCGAACACGCTGAGCTGCATGTGAGATTAATGGGCTTATCCATTAAGGTGGCTGTCGGCTATGCCTTACCTCCTGTAGCTGGTGGAACTTACCACTGCCGACCGATTCCAGATGGCTATGCTATTGTCGGGGTGGATGAGGTTGTGAAGGAATATGAGGAAGCACAGCTTGACCATGCTACAGGTGAAGGGGAAACTCAACTCAAATTTGCAGTGAAAACAACCATTCTTTGGAAGAAGGAACACATTGTGCTTCCAAATTGGAGGTCACTGGCACCCCCGCCGTCTCCGCAGTGTCAGCAGTCTGAGCCGCTTCAGCTATCTCCTACGCGGCAGCCATCTCCGGCGCGGCAGCCATCTCCGGCCCGTCAGCCATCTCCTGCGCGGCAGCCATCTCCGGCCCGTCAGCCATCTCCTGCGTGGCAGCCATCTCCGGCCCGTCAGCCATCTCCGGTGCTTCAGCCATCTCCTCAGCGTAAGCGGAAGAGCACTGCCACGAGGAGCATCAGTAGCACTGTCACAAAGAAATCCACAGGAAACCGTACGCCAAAGAGTTCAAAAAACTACGTCCCGCAGCCTTCCGCCAAGCCATTGTCGGTTTTACCGTGGAATCGCAGCGACGAGGAGACCAATAGGATCTCGGAAGAACAGGTCAAGAAATTCTTTGCACCTAGACGGGCCGAGCCAAAGGAGAAAATAGATCCGGCGGTGGTGGAGAAGTTTTACAATAATCTTTTGAAACCTGAAACCCCACTTGTGCCGGACTACGAGCGCCAGATTTTGAAGGCGGATGCAAGGCGCCGTAGGGAGACTGAAAGTAGCAGTCGTGAGGCACCCCAGAAAACAGTTCCCATGCTCGGAGAGCAGGAAAACCAATCATGTGCTCCGCTCCAAATGTTCGACACACGAGACGCTCCTCCCGTAAATGATTACGAGGCAGAGCTACAAAGAAAGGCCAATGAGATGGGGATGACTTACATTGCATACTTGAACGTCATGGGAGACAACTTGCCCAAATGCGATGCCAACCCCATACAGCCATGGAAGTATGGGAAGAATCTCGTCAAGAAAGAGGAGCTCAAGACTCTACCAACAAAGATGCGAAAATTACACAAGTGGTACCTTCATTTATGCAAGACGAGAAAGGTAGAATGGATCACGGCGCATATAAGAGATGATATTTTCTTCTGCGGAGATGACGCGATTGACTTCAACATTCAAGACTTGCATTTTCTATTCAATCAGAAGGAACTCGACAAAGCTGCCATCAGCCTTTATTGTGTGTAAGTACTATTTCTATAATTTATATCTCATCTCATTCACTTTATTAATTGCATGTATATATATGCTCACCATATATGTATATACTATTATGCAGGAAAAAGGTTATGGAATGCAGGAAAGGAGGCCCTTTTGACATTGGGTTCGTTGACCCAAATAGAGTTCATGAAGAAGTGGTAGAAACCAAACCCGGGCAAACAGAAGATTACTTGCTAACGTCTTTACTGAGACAACAAATCAAAAGGGAAATACTATTGCCTTACAACTTCTCGTGAGTACTGTTACCCTCTCTCTTGTACACATTCTATTTCAGCTTACTCGAAGTTAAGTGTAACTGATGATGAGTTATGCGTGCGTAGGTTCCACTTTATTCTGCTAGTCATTCAACCCGACTCAGGAAAAGTCCTTGTCATGGACTCGTTACGAAAAGAAAAAGAGATATGGGCAAACTTTAGAGAGATGCTCCAGAGGTAATTTCAATCATATTATCGCACTAGATCGGCAACTTTCGTGACAATAAGTAATTAATTACTCCTTTATCCATTTTCTTTGTCGGACAGGGTTTGAAAAAGGTTCACGGGCAGGGCCGTGGGTGAATGGTCAGAAGAACTAAAATTTGTAGACCAAAATATAAGTAATACTAGCTAGCTTCCAATTCCATTATATCATGCTTTATTGATTATTATTTTGATTGAACTCTCTATTCTCGTAAAGTGCGCGCATCAGGGACACGGCAATAACTTATGTGGGTACTATGTTTGCAAATTCATTCGCAACACGATATGTGCGACGGGCCAAGCCGCACTAGAACAACTTAGAGTAAGTAAACAAAGTCCACAACATTATTTTATTACCATCAATTGTGTTGAGTTTTATTCTTATATATATATATATATATATATTGACGGCCCATTCTTCATATATATTCAGATCGAACGGATGCGGGACCAACTCCTACCATTTGAACGCATACGAGCCATTCAAGAGGAATTGGCGGGGTTCATACTTGATGAGGTCGTCACGCCTGGCGGAGAACTCTTTAGATATCCACCAAAATGAACGATGACGATGTATGTGCCGATGACGATGTATGTGCCGATGACGATGTTTGTGTATAATAATAGTTGCTTAATTATTCATGTACTCGTATGTACCGATGACGATTTATGTGTATACCGCTCCCGATCGATTCCCCCTCGCTCCCCCCCTCCCGCAGAAATACGCCCAGAACGGGGCAGAGGCAGAACTCTGCCGCGGCAGAGATTTAGGTCGTTTTCCTGCCGGCAGGAAAATGGCCTAAATCTCTGCCGCGGCAGAAGAACCTTTAACACCGGTTGCAGATACGAACCGGTGTTAAAGGGGGGGCTGAGGCCTGCGGCAGCCCCACGTGCGCCACCCTTTAACACCGGTTCGTATAAGAACCGGTGTTAAAGGGCCCCCCCTCTAACACCGAACCCTCAACAGCGGTTGGGGAACCGCTGTTAGAGGGCCCTCCCAACCGGAGTTAAAGGGGGGGGCCTGCACTAGTGGCCCTTTGTCAAGTTGAATGATTAACTGAATATAGTGGTAGCTGCGAATGCATAACTAATCAATTATATACTTAACATCGAGTAAGCGAAATAGAAAGTGTATACAAGACAATAACACTCACTCGAAGTTGTAAGGAAATAGTATTTCCCTTCTGGTTTCTTGAAACCTTAACGCGTGTACTATATTATCCTCCGTATCTTGGAGGTTTGTTTTGAGATTAGCTTGATGAACCCAATATGGCTCAATGAAGCCAATGTCATAGATTTGTCATCTGCTGCATTCGAGAATCTTCATTCTGCATATTTACAGTATGATTTTATACATGCAATAAACAAGGTGAGATAGCCGGAGACTAAATTAATTACAGAATTAGTACTTACAGACAATAGACACTGATGATCGATTTGTCCAAGGCATCTTGATTGAATAATTGAAATAGTTCATCAAATTCAATGGATATCATGTCATCCATATCTTTTCCATAATGCTTTTTTGTAACCTTCAGCACTATCCAGTTAGCCCCGACCTTTGTGGCATGCAAGTACCAGTTATGCAATCTTCGCATTTTTGTTGGAAGATTATTTACCTCCTCAGGTTTGACGAGAGGTTTGCCGTACTGGTATTTGTATGCTACTTCACTCATGGGGAAGTACTCTAACTGGGATAAGTACTGGGCAATACTCATACCTTGAGCAGCGGCAGCTTCTCCGTATTTTGCAACTACCTCTGGATCATACTGCTCTTCGGCCCCATATTTGCTCGACCCCACATTGGTTTGGGAAATCACCTTGAGAGGGGCGCAAGACTGTTTTGCTTGTTCTTCGAGCTGGGCAACAGATTTCTCGCTTGCATCAGTACTGCTTTTCGAGGCTTTTTGTGTCGCATGTAACTTGAGAATAGAACTCTCATAGTCTGATGACAGCTTTGGGTCGGGTTGATGAAGAGACTTTAGCATTTTCAACACTTTGGCTTTTTGTTCTTTCGTGCTGGGGAACTCTGGCTCTTTCGGCCGCCTCATCTTAGCGAAAAACGCTGTCGTTTCCCCAAAAGGATTCATGCCATCCGTACTTAGACCAAACCATAAGTTTCTTGCGTCACCTGCAAAGTCTCTCTCGATTTTTCTCCACTGTGACCCATCAGCAGGATGTCTCAACTTCCCGTCTTTCTTACGGTCTTCTTTGTGCCATCGCAACAACCCGGCATGCTCTTTGTTTCTGAACATGCGTTTCGACCTTGGTATTATAGGAGCATACCACATAACCTTAGCAGGAACCCTCTTCCGGAGGGGCTCTCCCTCAATATCACCAGGGTCATCTCGTCTGATCTTATACCGCAACGCATTGCATACCGGGCATTTATCTAAATTCTCATACTCCTTACCGCGGTAGAGGATGCAGTAATTAATGCATGCATGTATCTTTTGCACATCTAATCCTAGAGGACAGAGAGCCTTCTTTGCTTCGTAGGTACTCTCGGGAAGTTCGTTATGTTTTGGAAACTTCGGCTTCATTATTTTCAGCATCTTTTCAAATGAGGAGTCAGTTATACCACACTCTGCCTTCCATCGCAACAATTCCAGTGTGGTACCGAGCTTTGTGCTGCCATCTTCACAATTTGGGTACAACAATTTCTTGTGATCTTCTAACATGTCCTCTAACTTCAACTTCTCATTTTCTGTTTCACAGTCTCGCTTTGCATCAGAAATGACCCTACCAAGTTCATCAGCCGGCTCATCTGATGCCCGTTCTTCACCTCCTTCATCTCCATTGTCTTCCATTGCAGTATCACTGTATTCAGGAAACATATGATGATAGTTGTTATCATCATCTTCTTCTTCACCATCTTCCATCATAACCCCTCTTTCCCCGTGCTTGGTCCAGCAATTATAGTTGGACATGAAACCTTTCATAATCAGGTAGGCGCGAATGATTTTCGAGGAAGAGTACTCCTTGTTGTTCCGACATTGAACACATGGACAACGTATAAAACCATTCTCTTTGTTTGCCGTAGCCACATCGATAAATTTATCCACGCCTTTCATATACCTGGCTACGCGCCGATCACCGTACATCCATTCCCGACCGTTCATCTGCATCATATAAGTAAGTTTATCAAAAAACAGGACATCATAAATAGTAAAATGACCAATTGACATCGACACATGCATTGTATCAATGACAGAGAAAAGATAAGATTGCTAATCTCGATCGAGGGAAATAAAGAGGAGAAAGCTCAAGTGCGTCTCGGACACCTTCTATATTTTTGTTCTATGAGAAATTGAACGGTATTATTCACTCAAACATTTCATCAAACACCTTGAATGCATGCATAGGGGAGAAAAAACTAGCACACCCCTCACACCTTCCACCAAGAGAAAAAACAGAGTGGAGGCAGAGAGGGCTGGGGCGTTGCATTTATAGGGGGCGGGAGCATACGTCCCGGTTGGAGCCACCAACCGGGACTAAAGGTGTGTGCCACGCCACGTGGCTGTGGCCAAACCTTTAGTCCCGGTTGGTGGCTCCAACCGGGACGTATGCCCCGTTACCAACTGGGACGCATGCCTCCAGGCCCCGTGCCCGCTCGAACCGGGACGCGTGCCAGCATTAGTCCCGGTTAGTGGCGCAACCGGGACTAATGCTCTGAGGGGGCGCGAACGGATGACCTGTTTTCTACTAGTGGTTTGCCAAACCGTATCTATCAACCTATGTTGAGGTCTTCTTTCGCGTCCCGTATGATCTGAGATCTGCCGGGCATCTAATTACCTCCCGTTTGAGATTGTGAAGATAAAAGTTTGAAGATAAAAATCTGTGCAAAATCATGCACACACAAAATATAGCATGGATTTACTAGATCGTGCAAAATCATGCACACACAAAAATCTGTGCAAAATCCTGCATGCTCCAACTACGTCAAAGTCTGGTCTTTGAATTTAGGACGTGGCTAGCCAGCACCCGGATGCTGGTTAGTGCGAACCAGCCTCCGTTTCAAAATAGTAAGTCTTTCTTATGTCTGATTCTGTTTCGTAAATTCCGTCCTAAACCGGCGTGCTACCGTTTCAACTAGCTCCAGCCATCTCACACAGTGCGCGGGTGCCTGTCTTATGCATTCTCATCATGTGCTTGCAGCATAAAAACTAGTTATCAATCGATCGGTCCTTACAGAATGTATTTGAACTACTCCCTCCGACCCATATAGTTGACTTGGATTTGTCAAAATTTAGATGAACCTATATATTAAATAGTGTCTAGATTCATCAAATCTAGACAAGTCCAAGTCAACTAATATGGGTCAGAGGGAGTAAAAATCTAGCAGTAACCTAACACTGCTATCTGGGGGATAATAGCAATACAACGAAGTAACTAAATGGGACATCAGCCACAGATGCATGAGCTTCTTGCTGCTTGTGCTTCTTCCATGTTGGCTTCATGACCAGCTAGATCGGCACCCAGGATATGGCCCGTATGCAGATGATATGGGTGCCAGTCAAACTTTACGCATGCTAAAGGAACATCTTGGATGAACAAGCAACTAAAGATGAAAATCAGCATTCAAACTTTAAAAACTTTAAAACAACTTAGTTGAATCTAGAACCAACTTAAGCATGTTGAAGAAACAATTCAGCCATGACGAACAAGCAACTAGAAACAAAAAACAGTTTTAAACTAAAAAAATTAAAAGCAACTTGGTTGAATTTAGAACCAACTTAACCATTACAAAGACACAATTTTTGTTGATTTGTGTGGAGCTGGTCAAAATAAGCAAGTTTGAACGGCAGCAAAATGTGATACGTGAGATTACCTCACCTGGGAAGTTCCTTGGCAACTTTAATGATACACATTTTTTAGCCTTTGACATTCCAACCAAACGACCATCTCTAATGGAAGCTCGCTGGCAGTACCATTAGAACATGAGTGTAAAAAAGCAACAACTTATTGTTTCCTCCCCATCTATTGTTGCCATCTTTTATCCACATATGTACAGAATAGTTTGGAGAAATCCCTATTGTGGTAAAGGAGGGAGGGATCACCGCCATTTCTTGCTAATATACTAAAAAAACTTGACTCCCCACAAAACAATTTTTCTAACAATATTTTATTTATCCGGCTAATGGGGAAACTACTTGTACACAAATTAGGCATATTCAGTACACGACTTAAGTCGGTTGAACAAAACAACTTAATTAGATCAGTATAAAAATTGACATGTTGGTGCTTAAATCAACTAGAGAAAATATACATGCTGGCAAAAGCAACTTATCTAAATTTAGAACCAACTTAACCATACCGAAGAATCAATTTAACCATGACAAACAAACAACTAAGTATCAAACTTGGGTACAAGTTAAGACCAACTTAGTCAGTCGAGAAAAGTAAACTTAATTAAAACATAATACTATTGAGTGGCACTTGGTTGTAAGTCAAAACTTAGGTTAGATGATGGTAAAAAAACTTAGCCAATTAACAAAAAGCAACTTAGTTAATTATTAGTAAACTCAAGCATGCTAACAAAATCAACTAATTAAATCAGTAGAAAACTTACCTGTATATATAGGGAAGCAACCGTAATATGTTGATTGCCTACAATGAAAAGCAAAAAACTAGTACCGCCAAGGTAGTACTCGGTAATATTTTAGGTAAAAAAATGATAGATGGAAGAAATGTGGCAACTTTTCATGACATAAATAACTTGAACTAATTTTCTCATGACACCTAGAAAGATAAAATTCACGGGGAACCAAAATGTCTCTGCAGCACTAGTGAGAACGTTCACCATGGTCCTATTAAACAAAAGGTTTATGATGGTCATGTCAGCACCCAACTAAAAAAGTGTTGTTGCTAAAAAGCAAACTTATTAGCCAGATTATGAAAGCAACTTAAGCATGTTGGTAAAGCAACTTAACTGAATTAGTAGCCAACTAAAAAAATTCATGTTGTTAAAGAACAAACTTAGCTAGATTGTAAAAACACAACTTAAGCATATTGAAAAAATCAACTTAGTTGGATTCGGTAGCAAACTTAAAAAACCAAAAAGACTACAAAACACAACTTAAACATGTCAGCGCAACCAATTTAGTTCAATTCAGTATCCAACTTAGCCATACTGACAATGTAACTTAATTAACCCGAGTATCGAACTTGTGCATATTGCTCCCAAAGAGAAAAAAAACTAAAATATAAAACATAACTTAAACATGTTGGTAGAACCAACTTAGTTCAATTCGGTAGCCAAGTCATGCATGTAGACAATACAACTTAATTAACAAAAAATAACCAACTTATGCATGCTGCGTCAAAATAGAAAAAGAAAAACAACAAGACTATAAAACACAACTTAAACATGCCGACGCAGCCAACTTAGTTCAATTTAGTACACAACATAGGCATAGTGACGAAAACAACTTAATAAACCCATAGTGGCCAACTTATGTATGCTGCTCCAAAAAAGAAAAGAAAAACTTTAGACTTAATTAAACACAAAAAACACGATAGCGGAACCAAACTTAATTAATTTCAGTATCCAACTTAGCCATGTTGATAATACAACTTAATTAACCCAAGTAGCCAACTTAATTAACACTTCTTAGCATTTGGGTTCTAGAATGTACCAAGGGGCCAACCATGAAGTCAGGCAAGGTGGTACAGTTAGCAACTTTACACAAGTTAGCAACTTAATGAACAATTCAGTATTCAACTTAATTTGTTTCGGCGCGTGGTACAGTTAGTAACTCTACACAAGTCAGGCAAGGTAGTTGGGTACCGGTATGGTGTTATTGTCTCACGTTTCTACCTAGGAAAAGATGCCATGGATGCAAATTTCTGTCGGTGGTCATGGCGCCACATAAGTTCTAGCAGCTATACCGGCAGCGACTAACACCAAACACTGCACTCTGAAACTTGCACAAAGGCGACAGTACGGGTTAGTCAGCTAACTCTGAAACTGAAAGTTTAACTGAGATAAAATTAGACTAAGCACAAATCTGCTAGCTTTTAGACGGGAATACTAGATAAGCTAACTAGAAAGCCGTCAGAAACAAGAAGCAGTCTAGATTACTCCGAGTCCATCGAAAAAACTTATCCTTCATACATGTACAACAACTTAGTAAGTGGTGGTAATTAACTTGATAGCATCCAATAGGCAACTTATCATCTGGCTGATGAAAACGGTAAGCTACCTAAGCAAGCTTGAACCTCAAAACTTTGGGGATCACCACATTTCCGACTCTATGTCTTTTATCCTCCATATGAAACACCCACTGAGTAGGCCGAGTACGACACAAAAAACTATGTTTCCATGGTCTATGAGTGTGCAATGCATATAATTGCCTCGCGAACAATACAGCAGGAAAAATAGACACATAAATTACATGATAATCGACACACACTGAGATGAAAGATAAACTACCTAGTTTCTAGTGATTTTGAAGACGATTTTACCATATGGAATTCAAACCACGACATGCTTGAGATTTTGTAGGGGCATACCTTGTATTCTCGATTTTCACACCCAAGTAAAATGGAACCAGCTCGCAGCCTCATCGAACTTGCTCCTCCGTCACCAACGAGATCCACGCCCTCGCAGGTGGCCGCTCTCCGACGCTGAGCTCCACATCCTCACGTCCGGCCGCTCTCTGCCATCGAGCTCCACAACCTTGCCCCTCAAAGACGAGCCGCCACCTCCTCAGCGCGATGATTTCCTAGATGAGATGAGGAACATCGCACACAAAAGTAGTACAAACTCAAAATTTAGAGGACAGCAGCAGCAAACTCGTATCTTGGCAAAAAGTAGGTTCAGGCGATGGACACATCTAACAGAACAAGTACTAGTGATCACGCACGTATGCAGTCAGGTGACACATCCAAACTTCCAAAGTCGTCGGAGCACGCACGTGTCCAGAGCATCCTGGGACGCCGGAGCGCGGACGAAACACGGTGCTCCTCCTCCGGCAACTGCACCTTCACGACTACAACTAGCATCCTGCCGACCGCAAGAGCTCGGGTCGGACTCGGGACTGACTTTGCCGACGTCGCCCAGCTCGTCCGCATCTGCGCCAGCCCGGCGTCTTCATCGCAACAACACAGCCGGCAGTGGGGATCCAGACCAGGAGGCGCGTCAGATGCAGGGTCTCCGGGACGGTGGCCGGAGCTGGTCGAGGGAGTGCACCGTCTGTTTGTTGCTGTTGGGAGTACTTGAGCGGCGCGTAGGCAGGTCCTTGCGTAGCAGGGGCCGGAGGAGGTTGGGAGGCGGCATGGAGGGCTCGTCGTCGTTTCACATGATTTTGGGGGAGGGAAGCAACCGGGGCAGAGAGTTGGAAGGTAGGCGCGGATGTGCGCTGGCGGCATGTAGGAGGTATAGAAGGGCGGCGGCCGACGAGTTTTTCCGACGGCGTAACACAAGAGGTGGGGAGGGGCAGCAGCATAAAGAGATTGGAAGGCGGCGCGATGGTAGGGGAAGAGGAATCTCGTCGGAACAGGAGGACGGGCCAGGGGTGTGGAGGGGGTGCCGGGGACCATGCTGGGTAGAGGGATGGGGCGGCGCCGGCGGCCGCGCGGGATCCACAACGTGGTATTGGGGGTGAGGGAGGTGGGTGGAGGGGAGCGTGTGCGAGGCCACCAACGGCTATCGGAACATCTTGAATGACACGGATGCGATGGAGTTGATCGGACGACCAGAAACCGGAGGCTCGAGCGTGTCTTCTGGCCTCCGAGCACTTTTAGCGTTTGGGTTGAATTTATTAGAATTTGATGCAGCAACGATCAGTAGAAAAATCTGATGCACACACAAAAAAGTGTGCAAAATCCTACAGGCTCGAATAATCTTGAATCAGGACGGCGAAGCAGCTCAGGGCGCCACCTTGCAGGTCGGAGCACCACCGTGCTGGACAGGGACAGGGACTAGACTACTAGACTAGTCGTTGCGTTGTCGCCGGCAGTCCGGCAGTCTCCACCTCTTGGCGCACCGCCGTGAGCCAAAGCGGGACGAGCTCGCTCGCCTAGCCTGAGTTGATCTTCACAACCGGGCTTGGCGAAGAGGCCTTTTTCTTATGAGGTAGGTATAGCCCAGATGCGTAACCTGTGCTACTAAACAATTTGAGATATGGGAATTTCTGGTTTGACCAGGACTACCAAACATACCGTAAAAAAATGTTACGACAAGAAGGATAGGTTGGGTCCAATGCTTTGTCATGTACGACTATCTCTGTCGGAGAAAAGCAAGGCCGTAGCAGCATGGGAGCTAGGCACAGAGGATCCGATCCGTTCTCTCTCTGCAGAGGTACATGGTACATAGTTTTTACCCTTGATAAAGAAAATCATATTGCAAACAACATCTGAAACGAATGCTAGCTTCTGATTCGATAAGCATCATCAACATTGCGCTTTTTTAGTCAATCAAAAATATATCCTCAAAAGTCAAAACTAGACACACGGATCGTGTTGATAATTAACTTTTACGAAAATAGTCCGCTCCGAGCGACAGAGAGACGGAGCTTGTGAGCTACTCCCTCCGTTTAGAAATATAAGATGTTTTAGATTTGTGAATAAGATGTATCTAGATAACTTTTAGTATCTAGATTCATTTGAACCTATACACTAAAAGATGTCTAGATACATCTCCTTCATAAACCTAAAACATCTTATATTTCTAAACAGAGAGAGTAGCTGTGATAGTTCACCGAAAGGCAAAGGTGCAACCAAGGGCCCAAAAATCCACCGTGACCAGATACAGTATTAGATCAACGAACCGAGGGCACTGAAATCGTTTCTTGTTCTGTTGTTCATTTCTTGTGAGCGAAGATGAGTAGATGACCCATCTCAGCATTGCAACCAAGGGCCCAAAAATGGAACTCATCCCAGCCCATTACGCCTCACAATGTAGTCGGCCCAGGACGAAACCGGTTTCACGAAAGTGATCACACTCACACACCTCCTCCTCCTCCTCCTCCTGCTGCTGCTGCTGCTGGCTGCTGCCTGCTGGTGATCATAATCAGTGTCAGGCATGATCACCATCAGTGTATAAACCACAGACCTTTGATAACATACTAGTCAGTAGTCAACACCAAAGAAACGGAGCAGTACTGAAAAAAAAACGTTGACCTGAGAAAGGAGCACGCACTATGGCAGGTACAGTATTCAGAGGCACTCTAAAGTGCCTCCAATAGTCAAATTAGTGCCACAATTGAGTTTTTGAGGCACTAAAAAAAGCGCCGGAGACGATCGTGTAGGTAAAAGTTTTTTGAGGCAGTTTTAAAAAATGCCTCTAAATCATAGTTAATTGAGGCACTATGACTAATGCCTTTAAATCCTAACCAATTGAGGCACTATGACTAGTGCCTCAAAAACCAACCTAAGGCACAAATTAGAGTGCCTCTAAATCCTAGACATTTGAGGCACTATGACTAGTGCCTCTAAAACCCAACTTTTTGAGGCACTATCAATAGTGCCTCTAAAACCCAACTTTTTGAGGCACTATGACTAGTGCCTCTAAAACCCAACTTTTTGAGGCACTATCAATAGTGCCTCTAAAACCCAACTTTTTGAGGCACTATCACTAGTGCCTCTAAACCCAACTTTTTGAGGCACTATGACTAGTGCCTCTAAAACCCAACTTTTTGAGGCACTATCAATAGTGCCTCTAAAACCAACTTTTTGAGGCACTATGACTAGTGCCTCTAAAACCCAACTTTTTGAGGCACTATCAATAGTGCCTCTAAAACCAACTTTTTGAGGCACTATGACTAGTGCCTCTAAAACCCAACTTTTTGAGGCACTATCAATAGTGCCTCTAAAACCTAGCCAAAAGCAAATGTGTACTACAGTGACATATATTACAAAATGGCTCACATTAATTGAATCATAGCGACATATATTACAAACCACATTACAATGAAATATTACCATGAAATATATTACAAACCACATTATAGTCATATCTTACAGTGACATATCTTACAGTCATATCTTACATTTGTTCACAGCCATATCTTACAGTCATTGTTCATAACCATTCGTCCAAAACCATTGTTCACAACCATTCGCCCACAACCATTCGTCCACAACCATTGCTGCTCGCCGGAGCTGTGGCCAGAGCTCCTCCTTGCTGGCCGCAGCCGCCGAAGCTGCTCCCTGGTTGGGATCAAGAGGCAAGTCGCCTCACCACTGGAGCTCCTTCCTCGCCCTCCTGCTCGCGCTCCTACTCAACAGAGGAAGCTATTCAGGATGCAATTTAATAGAAATGGGAAGATTATAAGCAGCCATTTTTTTCTCATGTCTTTTTCTCTCTTTCTCTGTCAGTTAACAGTGACAAACAAAATAGAAAAACTGAATGCAAATGGGAAGATTATAAGCAGCCATTTTTTCAATTCAATGTCTCTATTTAATTATTCTCTGTAACCTTTGTTCAAAATGAAGTCAATTGTTACGTAGGAGGTGCAAAGAGGGCTATAGAAATTAAATATTGATGATATATCAGTAGCACCACTGATAGCAAACACAAGCTGGCCCTAGCAATAGCAATATCAATATTAGAATCTGAACTAAAAATAGAATAAATTGGACACTTCATCCAACATGTCCACGACTGAACTGAAAACAACCATGAATCGATGTACCGAAACGTAGTGCACCTCAAACATGAGAAAAAATCAGAGCCAACATCTCTGAAATCTTTAAATTATCTACCAAACTTTGTACTTACCTTAGAACGAACATTTCACACGGTAGAAGTTCTCGATCATGAACATAACATTTAGAACATATAGAGAAGAAATGCTACATCAGTTTTTGGAATATGTGGACGGACTTATCAACTGGTGCATAAAAATAAGACATGGATGGATAACACTAAGAAATAGAGAACTGAAGGAGCATAAACAATCATCTAATCTACTATTACAGGACTCATGTACCTCAATTTGAGAGCAGGCTATGTAGCCACATAGAAAAATCTAGCAAGCGAGAGCTTGCTGGGCTAACCTCCTGGTGACCAACGGCGTGACTAACCTCTGCAGTGCCCTGGCCCCAAATTATCCCGGGAGACAACAACGGTGGGTCGAGATCCTTGTGTCCTCCCACCACTGCCTTTGTTGTCCTCGGTGCCTGAGATATAGATAGAGAGGGGTGGGAAGTGAGGCGAGAGAGAGAGATAAAAGGTAGAGGTAGAGGTTCAGTTATTACAAACATGCCACTAGCTAAAACCAATTAAGTACGGAATAAAGAAGTTATTATTCAGTTATCACTGATCATCACCACTGGTAAGCAAAGAACTCTATATATGTCTATCTCTATCAAGAATCAGCAATGCAGTGCCATTAAACATATGGCATCTACGATCTAGTCGCATAACAGCTCAAAACACATAATGGTATATTCCACATCCTCCAAAGTAATCTACGTTTCAAGCTATACATTCTTAACCTATTTACCGTAGAACAGTAAAAAAGGTTAGCAGATATTCCAGTAAATGCAATTAAGAGAGCTAGAATAGTTTGGAAGTATGGACGATATTGAAAACTACAGGCTATCAATATAAGATGAAAATAAAATAAGAAATAAAACATACAGTGACAAGCTCTGATATAGTTTTAGAATTCAGAATCCATGGAAATGTATTGGAGTGGATTTCTTCTCCATGTTCCATCTGAAAATACCCAAAAATAACAGATAATCATTGCCACTGAAAAATCAATCGAATCATAATAGTCATGTGCCATGGAGAAGTGTTGGTTCATATCTCCAAAAATAATGAGTTCTTATTACACTGTAGCACATATGTACCATCGGTTCGTATAGCTAGACTTGTACTGTATCTACTCATGGATAAGATACAAAAGAACAGTGTCAAATACGTCAACCATACACACAAGACTCTCATCGGAGCAGAAATGTAACAATGGCAATTAAATTCTTCAAATGCTTAAGAATATAATTGATAAAAATGGTAGGATATTACCTACTTTGAATTCTCAAATATGACAGTGCACAAAGCTGGCTTGAACATTCCTTCTCAAAGAGTTTCAGCGAAAGTGTTGGGACCTACAACAGTGCTTATTTTATAAACAGTGATTTATTTCTTTAGGCAACCGTGTGTGAGACAAAGTCCACTTCATGCACACAGTGTTTATTTTATAACTGCCATAATATATATAGACGTATCTGAAATGACAACAAAGCAGAACTCATTTTTATAGTACTCCTAATGGGAATGAGAAAAGGTTGACATAAATGTATGATCTACTCATTTTTATTTATATTATACATAGTACACGAAACTTTATTTTGCAAACATTCTGGGTGAATAAGAAATTGTCAAGTAATGATCCAGAAGTAAAAGGTTGTCCTATTTATTCCAATAGATGTTGGATTCTGCACTTTAGCTGTATACAAGAGAATTTATCTGCATGTATGTTCGCTTTTATAAATGGGGACATTCACATTTACATATGCCAGTAATTTACTTTCAGCAACTATTGTTGTTAAATGCCAGTGATGCTATGCAAAGGAAAGCCACCAAAATAAATATCTATTCTTATTACCCAATAGTGCCTCAGCCTTTGCATCATTTGCTAGACCAAGAAAACAAATCAGAATATGTCACTATTGGGAGAAAAAAATACTTGTCACTATTGTGAGAGCCGATGTTTTTCAATAATATGCAATCATTTCACGCTTAAAAGAACCAATTGTTCTGTCATGCATAACCAAATCGAGCAACGTGTTAGCACTCAAAAAGATATACCTATCCTACTTAAGGAACAAATCTATGAAATTAGAATGTTAACATGCATTATATAGCCGAAAAGTGAAGGTTGGGTACCATGAATCTGAACAAATCAATTTAGAAAAAAAATCAAATGACCAAGCGACTCATTACTAATTTGCGTGATGAAATTTCTATATGCACACTTCCGTGCCATCAGAGATAGCACAGACAATTGGCTTTGATACTCGGAGATAAGATAATTATGTCAAAGAAGGGATCTAGGGTTGGGCCTGCATGGAAGCACTGCAACAAGCCAGAAGAAAAAAAGCGGCTCAGATAGAACAATGGTCTCACAACTCTATAGATATACGAACCAGTGAATACCACAGACTTATGCATTGAAAAAATGCCTATATCTAAGTGGTGGAGAATCACTATCTTTGGGCTGCCGCCAGGTAACTTCTCTGCCCCAAGCGCCGCCTATTCTAGCGAGCCATGTCCAAGAGACGCCACTGCATCCAGAATTCCAGATCCCCCTTGCTCCAGCAAACCCCAAAGCGAAAATGCAGAACCAAAAACACCAACATGGTGCAGGTCAGGGACAACCAATCCTGAATGCTAATTCGACTGCCGGTATACATAACAGTTCCTAGAGAATTTAAGGAAGCACATAGTAAGAAATGCACGAGTACCTTGGGGAGAAGTCTTCCAAAGATCAACCCAGCCTAGCAATGTTTGCCTAGATGGAAAGCCCATGCGCGTGTTTACCTCAGTACTGCTAGTGTCACCCTGTAATAGAACAAAACCATCAGTTGGCCATCAAAACAGGTACTTCCAAGTCTGGTTCTTTTCATTCCATTTACTTAACTAACAGTGTAAATGGTCAGTTCTCACATCGTCACCAACTTCTATATTTTTTGCAGAGCATTATGAAGGTTTTTTCAGTGTTTGAGACCATTTATCAACAATACATTCAACAAAAGTGCATTCAATTTCTTCCTGAAGGATTAGAACAAAAAGCAATACCTTTTTTCACTACCATCTACAATTGCAGAAATAAGCCAGGTGCAATACCTACTTTCACGAGCTCCTCTTTGCAGGCATACATGCTGCCGGCACAAGTGGCGCAGACCCTCTGGTCCCTCCTGCCTCGCAGATGGTGCGCAGCCTGTTCCTCGGCCCTGCAGATGCAGTCCTCCAAGCCCATCTCCCCACATCTGAAGCTTCAGAATGGTATCATTTGGACAGGCATTTCCATATGAGGATTCAGTCTATGCCAGCTGCAGCCTGCATTCAATAAAGCATGAACTGGATCAATCTTCAAAAGTGAGCAATGAATATCAATTTACTAAATACTAAATAGAAATGATGGTATGTGTATTAGACTTATGGACTTTGTATTAGGCTACAAAGGAAGACAGTAGAGATTTGATTTTAACAGGAGAATTTCCCGTTCCATTTGCTTTGTTTTCCCCCTATCTTACAAAGACACAAACTCGATAATCCATAGGACTCTAGCCTTACCTGAAGGTCTGTGTTCAGCTTGCGAGCCTTCCTGGCAACACCAGCAAGGAACCTCAAGATATAGATATCCAAAGAAATTGCGGCTTGGACTCCAGGCCTTTGGACTTTGACAGCAACAACCTTCCCACTTGAAGGTAGCCTAGCCTGGTAAACCTACAACAGTAAGAATACGACATGTCATCTTACCGAAGAAGAACCAACAAACAGCCATACATTCTAGGAAGTAGAAGTGTCAATTTAACCAACAGTTCAAAATTATCATGGTTACTTAGCACGATTCTGAAACATAATGAAATTTTTGACATTCTCACTGTCCTTATCCAACTAGCATGTTCCTTTTTCGTTTAGCTGCTTCCAACCTCTTAATCAATTAATGCCATTCAGCAAACAGCTAAAACTTTGAGGTCCAACCACAGATGATGAAGATGTATAAACTACTTGAGTAAGTAGTGAAGCTCACCGGCCGTGACGAAACTGCTTGTGCAATCTTCACAAACGCCTGCAATCAAAAGAGCAGCATCGCATACCCGTTAGTCACCATCAGTATCCTACACATGGACGAGGAGATGCACAATCACGCATTGAAAGAGGAAGCATACCGGGCCTAGTTCCAACAGTATCCTCATGAGCTGAGCAGCCCTGACCTGCAACAACAAACGATGGCTAGGTATTTAATCAAACAGTAACCGTACGTCCTGCGCATTTGCGGTGAGACCAACAACGACCGTGACGCGAGGTGGGGGACCCACCTCGAACATGTCGTCGGTGCGCTCGTTGACGCGGTCGAGGTACCGCAGCGCGAACCATCGGCCGAAGGAGGACCCGATCTGCAGCGAGCGCCGGAGCACGAGGAGCGGCCTGCAGCGATGGAAGCGCGAGAGCAGCAGAGGCACTGGGGCGTAGGGGGCGCACCGGCGACCCAAGCCGTAGAGGCTAGGGTTAGCCCGAGGCGAAGGCGTAGGTTCCTGGGAGGCACCGCGGCTGCGGGGGAAGGAGTAGAGGAGACGGAGGCGAAGCCTGGCGGCGAACGGCGGCGTCGGGCTTGGCCGGAGGCGGCCGGGCAACGAGGGGGAGCGGCGGCGGCCGGGTCGCTGGCGAATCGAGGGGAGAGGGATGTCGCGTGTGTGTGTTGTGTGCGTCAACTGAGAGAAAGAGAGGATGGGAATCGGGGTAGGAGTAGGACCTGGTCCGGTTGGACCAGGTGGGCTAGGCCACTAGGGCCAATGGGCCAAGCCCAAGTAGTCAAGGCCATTTTTCCTATATCCCTAAATTTTTATTAAATTCAAAACAAATTTAAAACATCCATAAAATCAAACAAAATATTAAAACACAAATAAAAATTGACGTAATAGTTATATAAAAATGTAATATACAATAAAAAAATATTATTTTACTTTTAAACATTATGAAACCACATTTATCTATCTATACTATTAATTTGACGGTAGTGGTTTTCATCGCACGGAATTTTGGTGTGTCGTGTTTGTTTTGCACTTTCGGCCCTATAAAAAAATAAAATTTAGCGTCGATCTTATAATATAATATTTAGCGTGGTTGAAAATTTTCACCGGTTATCAAAATACGCATGGATTCCAAAATATGTTAGGGGGTTATAATGTACATTTATGGATTCATTATAATGTTCATCACATTCAAAAAATGTTCACAAGATTCCAAGAAATATTCATGGGCAAAAAGTAGGTTCACGGAATCAAAACATGAACCTACTTTGAAAACATACATTCACGCTATTTAAAAAATGGTTCTAGCGATTTTTAGCGGCGGACGGATGTAACTTTTGGCCTCGGAACGTCCAGTTTCCCACCCGCGTTTCCATGTCGTGTTCTCGCATTTGATAAAATTCAGTTAAACATGATAAAATTTAAACGAACGCAGGCGATTTCATTAAACTATAGGCGATATCATGCATAGTGAAGCCAAATTCGTACATATACCTGAATTTTGACTTGGTAGGCTAAATAAACTAAAAAAATATTAAAATAACTACTTCCACGCTGATGCCGATGCCGTCGCCAATGTCGATGCCGACACCGTTCACATGCCAAAGTGGTGGTACAACGACATGTAGTCAGCGTCCTGGGTCCCTTCATCGCCGTCGTCGCTCGGCGGCGGCTGCGGAGGCCGGGAGTTACCCTGGCCGGCGTTGCCGCAGCGCCACAGAACACACACTCCCTTTGTCATGGTGGTGTCCCCTGCTCGTCTGTTTGTCCCGCGGTCAATAGGGTGAGGAGCTTCATAGCTCGGCATGTCCAGGTTTGGTTTTGAGGTTCAATTCCCTTTGTTCTCTATGGTTTCTCTGAAATCCATGGTTTTTCCTAGGCAACCGATCTCATGGGGTTGGGGTGCGGAGCCGCCATGTGTTTGGGAATTCTCTGCTCTCCTCACTCTTCCTATGGTTTGATCATTCTATTCACTGGATGTTGAGACACAAGTTTCAAGTATTTAATGTGGTTTGTTAATCCCTTTTCTGACTACATTAATCCCGTATAATATTGTTTCGAATTGACAATCTATATTTGGTTGCACGTGAAGCGGATCTCAGCTGAACATGTTTCTCTTATATACGGTGAATGCATGCTGTGATTCTTGAATTTCTCTACCGGTCATGTTGACTGCACATCGTCCCTGCTGGCATGTTGATCTGGCCAGCATACCTGCCACCATTCTCTGGCTAGGTATTTGTTTATCGATCGACTCCCCGGTTACTCATAACTCTATCTTGTTCTTATAACTCCTGCACATCTATGGACTCAATTTATGTACAAGAAGTTGGACTGAAAACTGGGAGGCGGTGTTGATATGCTAGGTTCTTTCGGCATTCAAGATGGTGAATTTGGAGAAAGAGTTATGTGATGATATAGATTGATGCTGATTCGGTGAACGCTGGAGGCAAGTATAGCGTAGTATGGGTCATTTCAACTTGCAGTTTTAAAAATCAAAACGTTTTCATTTAGAACCAAATGTAGAGTTCTTTTTCGGATTTGTGAGACTCCATTAGGCCTATCATACATACTTTTTTTAGGTATTATTGTTTTTCATTTTGTACATATTATTATTATCATTATTTCACTTTCATTATTACATTTAGTTGGACGGGCGCGGCAAAGCGCGCTTATATGGTCTAGTATACGCTTATAAGAAATAAAACTCACAAACGTGTAGTGAAGATCTTTCAATTATCGTGCATGTGATACTCCTATCACGATTAGTTGAAAACGACATGATTTATCGCTGCCGATATGATCTCATCGAATTTCAACTACTCCGCATGATCACCACCAGGCCATGTGTTACCTAGTAGTTGAGATTGACGGCCGCGACGTAATTATTAGAGGCATTATTCGGTTTGGAATATTAGAGGCATTATTAGATGTGCCTCAAAAACCTGTCCATTTAAGGCAAAAATAAAAGTGCTATGATTGGTCTATCATTAGAGGAATATTTGAGTGCATCTCAAGGTATACTTTTTAGGAAATTTTATCTATGCCTTAAATGCTATATTTTTTGTGGCATTTTGTCGACTCAAATGATCATCCATTTAAGGTATTTAAAATGTTTTGAAGGGCCAACTATTAGAGGCATTATCATACGTGCCTCAAAAAACTGTCCATTGGAGGCACAACAAATAGTGCCACATTTGGTCATTTATTAGAGGCATATTTTAGTGCCTCTAAATGATAACCAATTGTGGCACTTTTAATTGTGTCTCAGTTGATATATTTTTAGTGGCATTTCTATAGAAAGTGCCTCTAAAAGATTTGTCTTTTTAAGGCACATGTCAAAGTGCCACTAATAGTTTAGCATAGAGGCACTAAATTATGCCTCTATTTTTTTAAATATGAGAGGCATTATCAATAATGCCTTAAAAGTCTAAACTATTAGTGGCATTTTAAAAACTGCCTCTAAAATCTCACATTTTGAGGCACTATTATTCAAAATGCCACAAATAGCTATAATTAGAGGCAATTGTAAAAAATGCCTCTAAAAAAGTGCCTCTAATTCTTGAACGTGCCATAGTGACGCACGCAGAACCGCGGACGGATACGTGCAAGAACTGAGCCATACGCACCAACCACTTGCCCAGACGCCTGCCTAGACTTACAGGATCTGGACGCCCCCACACACGATTTTTCTTCGCGTACTATACGTTGCCGCGAAGCATCATCACGTAGGCGTAGAGACGTACGTACACGTCCCAAGTGCCCGGCGCGGAAAGGTACGCGCGCGGGCACGTGCCCCCCTGCCGGCACAGTTGGAGCGCCGCCCCCGCCACGTGGGATCGCCGGGCGCGGCCGCTTCCGGCGCGCGTGTGACGCGTGCCCCGCCGGGATGTACCCGAGAACGCAGCGGACGCCGCCGCCCGCACGACGCGCCCGCCACGCGTCTCCTCTGTTCTTCCGCTTCCGGGAAGCTTCTATTTTCTGTCTCGGCGGTGGTGTGGACAAGGACATCTCCACCGGTGCAAATTCAAACAAAACTTTCGCGGTAATCTATACCTAATATCTATCTATATATATATATATATATATATATATATATATATATATATATATATATATATATATATATATATATATATATACCTAATAATAAAGGAAGGAGTGTTTCTTGTAGTACCTACACTTTTTTGGACGGGTTTACCCTCTCACCAATCCCCGTATTACCACCCATACCACGCGTAAGTGAAATATCGTTTTTTTAGAGATCATCCGCCGTTTTTTTCAGAGATCATCCGTCGCTCACCCAGCCAGTTTTTTTTCGTTCTTTGCTTATCCTGTCCCCGACCCGATCGATTCCCCATTGTCTTGCTCGTGTCCGTGTCCTGCTCGCGATTCCCCAAGGTCCGCCGTTTTTTTCAGAGATCATCCGTCGCTCACCCAGCCAATTTTTTTTCGTTCTTTGCTTATCCTGTCCCCGACCCGATCGATTCCCCATTGTCTTGCTCGTGTCCGTGTCCTGCTCGCGATTCCCCAAGGTCCGCGCGGCCCCAGAGTCCCGACCCCAAACCTGCAGCGCCCTCTGATGACGGAGTCGATCCCGCCGCCGCATGCGGTTCCTCCCGATGCATTCGAATGCATCCGCCGCGACCAGCCCATCCTCCTCCATAGCGCAGCCCTCCGGTCCAGGCCGCAAGGTGCTGTAGGTCCTGATGCATCCGCCATGCCCCGCCTATCCCCCTCCATCACGCAGACCGCCGGCTCCAGACCGCAAGGTACCGCAGGCGGCGCTCACGCCAGGGGGCTGGTCCGACGCGTCGGTGGAGTGGGAACCCGTGCGTGACGGGTTACAGGCGCGGTTCAAGTCCCGCGTCGGCGGGGCCGCAGGGGCAGTGGAGGGGGTAGCAGCAGCAGGTACCCGAGGACGAACGGCGGCGTGCCGGCGTGGAGGAACTAGAGCCGGAGCCTAGGCTCTCCAAGCTCGAGGTATCTGGGTCGATCCCTATCTCCTTTCTCGAATTAACCCCGTGTACTGAGAACTGGTGGGTGGAGGCCAGGAATCGAGGAAGGATGAATGGCTGATTCATTCAGCGGTTTGCTTGCTCTGGTCCAGTGAAACAGAATGGCTGATTGAATCAGCGATTGCTGCTACTGCAGTGTATATGCTGCTCCGTCCTCTTTTCTCATTCTTTGATCTGCTAAATTGTTCACAGATCCGGTGGTGCTAAAGATGTTGCTATTTCTTCCCTCTTTAAGTGCAACATACATTATTATCAGATGGGAACCTGATGCTCATTTAACACTGTTTGAGACTTTTTTTCAAATATTTTCTGTATCAAACATAATTCAGAGTTATGAAAAGCTAATCAATACTGAAGTGAGCACGTCAACATAGCTGCTGGTTGGTTCAGTGAAACCTAAAAAGTCTGACAAAAGAGGCTTAATTTTTGTTGTCGACCTGGGAGTGTTGATGTCCACTTAGCTCCCAGATGGTGCTGAAGCAAACATGCATGTACAATACCACTAAGAATGCCAAGATAGGTGTATTGTTGGAGGGTTTCTCTGTCGGTCTTAATGGTGAACTATAAATTCAAGCAAATTTTCCTCGGTACTCCCGTTGCAACGCACGGGCTCTCCTGCTAGTATATATATAATAAAGGAATGAGTGTTTCTTGTAGTACCTACACTTTTTTGGACAAGTTTACCCTCTCACCAAACCAAGTATTGCAACAGTGTCACCGTTAAATGAAAAACGATACGCTATTTACAACAGCCTAGGGCAAAGATCAGTGGAGGAAGCAGAGAAGTCTTGAGCTCACGCCCACTCCCCTGCCCTTGGCTTCCTTCCCTTCCGCTGCATGCTTTGGATTACTCCTCCTCCCTCTCGCTCCACGTCCATACCCTCCATACGACCTCCGGCCGTGGCGAGCACGAGCGCCGCCGCCGCGCCGGCCAGATCGCTCCGGCGGAAAGCACCGTGCGATCGACCTCCCCTCAGGTACCACGCAAGGGCGACCATGTCCTCACAGGCCTGGCCCTGGCGTCGCCGGATCTCTCATATTCTACCTACCAACCACAGTGTCAAATTCGCACCACAGCCTCATCACGAGACTAGCTAGCTAAGGTTTCCTCGATCGAGTCATTCAGAGTTGACCAAAACAAGAGGAATGAAGGCGAGCAAGAGCAAGGGCGAAGGCAAAGGCAAGAGAAAGCTGGTTGCTTTTCCGACCACGTCGCCTGCTTCATGTAGCAGCAGTGCTCATCAACCCATATCATCGACCGAGGAGGATCTGTCCTCACCAACAAGCACCCATGACTATTATTTTCTCACGTATAGTACGTACAGGTGCGTCGCCGCCATGGATGGCTCCATCTCGATTCCACTATGCTAGCTGATCCCTTGCGATGCGATCGATCAACAGGCACAGCTCACCTCCATGACATCAATATCAAGCAGCTCCATGCTCACGCTCATTTTCTGATGTCGTCAAGGGAAAACGCTCTCTGCTTGGTGACATCAAGAAGGAAAAGCGGCCAATGCAATGGTACCTATCACTGAGTTTTACTAACAAAGTGTGCGTGTGCTTCAGTAATGACACTTATTCTGATGATAATACCATCACGTTTGGCCAGTTTTTCTCAAGATTAAAATTATGACTTTCCCGGTCTTCTTGTCTCATCATCTTATTCCTCCACTACTTTATCCAAGCCCGTCTCTTCTTTCCTTCTGGCCAAAAAGCACAACACACCTCGACGGGATCCAATCCCCCATCTGGCGGCTCGCCATGACGACGGTGTTCTCATCCCATCTTCTTCCTCCATTACTCGGCCAAAGCCGCGACGACGATTTTGCCCCTGATAGTTCGGTTATATAACATTCCATGCCACAGCCAAGTAAAAAAGGTCCGTATATGCTGTAGTCGTTTACACACATCGAGCAGGGCAACCGGGTGTCAATGGGGACGCGAAGGATCTGTCGACCGGACTTGACGAGCTTGCGGGGGCGCACAGCAGGAAGGTGGCCGCGCTTGCGTACGCGTGCGGGAGGCACGGGCTCGAGGACGAGCTCAGGGACGCCCGACGGTGCTGGCGATCAAACTTGGCGCGGTGCAGAACTTAAGGCGACGAGAATAGACTAACTTCTTTTGCAGCAACGCGCGGGCATTTTACTAGTAACAATAAGAGGCAAAGTTCTATTTAATTTATATTTAAAATATAAAAAACAAAATTTAAACTACTTCTATCGATTTTCGTGCCTTTTCTCGAATCAGGCTTTCGTCCAGCTTTATAAATAAAGCACACAGGTGAGACCGCTGCTGGGCTAGACATCACATCGCCCAAAGAAACAACCACCTTCGACGGAGGGAAGTCGAAGTTGTCCACCTTCTGAGGCCGCCGCCCCGGCGTCCACCGAGCCGGGCTCGCACCCACTGAGCCATGAGTGTTGCATGACCTGCAAAGTGGGGGTAGGTTTGGTTGATGTTGGATGGCGGCCATGGCACATCCGCGCGAAGGAGATCAACCTCCACCACCAATGACGGTTGCCGTCCGGACGCGGCAGCAGAGACACACCAGGTGATGGGCCCGGTTGGGCCTAAAAAAGGGCCCGTAAAGTCTCCGCCGCCACGCTGCTGCAGAGCAGCCGCCGCCGCTGTCCTTCACGCCCCACACCGTCGTCCCTCCTCCGGAAGGAGGCAGCATCACGACAGGCCCGCCCTAGGCCTAGATCGGGGCCAAGTGGGCCCGTATCTAGGGAGCTTCCCTGTAGGGGTTCGTAGCATGGAAAACAAAAATTTTCTATCGCATACAAACAAACAAGCCAAGATCTATCTACTAGATTGTAGCAACGAGTCGATAGTGGAACTCACCCTCGAAGATTCCAAAGCGGTTAACGAGAGCAGATTCTCGTGGGTGATGTAGTCGTACTCTTTCCGATCTCAAGATCGCGTAGACGATCCTTCCGGCGCCGCGTTCCCGCAGCGCTCCCGCAGTCGGTCACACGTTCGGTACTCGACGAAAACCTTCCTCTCCCTTGTTCCAGCAGGCAGCGGAGGTTGTAGCACTCTCCTCGCGATTCCGGCAGCACAACGGCGTGGTACCGGAAGTAGAGGGGAGATCCCGCAGGGCTTCGCCTTAAGCCGGTGCGAGTATGGTGGAGCTTATGAGAGAGGCTATTAGTGGTCTAGTAATTAGACACACCAATTAGAAGGCTCTAAACCAATTAGAAGGCTCTAAACCGAATAGCTCTAAACCGGGGTCTAGATCTAGGGTTTAGTTTAGAGGATAGGAAACTTGTGTGTAGGAGGGGAGCCCTGCCCCTCCTTATATAGGTGGGAGGGGGTGGCGCGCCAGGGGAGGGAGGGAGTCCCTCCCCAACTCGGCCTAGGCTGGCCGCCGGCTTGGAGGAGAGAAACTCCTCCTCCAAGTCGACTCCAACTCCTCTTGCTTGTTTCCCACAGTTTCTTGTTTTTGGCAGTTTGACTTTCAAACTGGACATTTGACTTTTCTGTTTTAGGATTCAATTTAATCCTATATTTGGGACAGCAAGAACACTTAGTACATGATGCAATCATTCCAATATGTAATGACACATTCATGTACCCCTTCCCCCCCGGAGTGCCGGACAATCCGGAACCTTCTAGAATATCCCCGATGAAAACACCGGAATCATTCCCGAACTCCGAAACGGGACTTTCCTTATATGAATCTTATTCTCCGGACCATTCCGGATCACCTCGTGATATCCCGGATCCCATCCGAGACTCCGAACAACATTCGGTCTCTTTCTCATAATACCATAACTACTCAAACAACGTCGAATCCTTAAGTGTGTCTCCCTACGGTTCGTGAATTATGCGGACATGATCGAGACACTTCTCCGAACAATAACCAATAGAGGAATCTGGAAATTCATATGGCTCCCACATATTTCTACGATTACTTTGCGATCGAATGAACCACTTACATACGATACCAATTTCCCTTTGTCTCACGATATGTTACTTATCCGAGGTTATGATCGTCGGTATCTCTGCATACCTAGTTCAACCTCGTTACTGATAAGTACTCTTTTCTCGTTCCCGTGATATGTGATCCCTTGTGACCAAGTCACATGCTTGCAAGCTAATTGGATGACATTTCACCGAGAGGGCCCAGAGTATATCTATCCGTCATATGGATGGACAAATCCCACTCTTGATCCATGTGTTTCAACCAATACTTTCCGAACACTCAATGCCACTTTTATAGCCACCCTGTTACGGTGTGGTGTTTGATGACATCAAAGCATCCATCCAGTAAAGGTGATATGCACGATCTCATGGTCGAAGGAATTAGGTTACTATGTATCAGAAAGCATATAGCAATTGAACTATTGAAATGACTTGATCTTTATGCTACGCTTATCTATAGGAGTATGTCCATCACATCATTCTCCTAACGATATGATCCTGTTGTTAATAACATCTCTATGTTCATGATCAGGAAACAATGATCATATATTAACCAACAAGCTAGTTTAACAAGAGGCTTTACTAGGGACTCTTATTTTAGTTTACAAATCACACAAGTATTAATGTTTCCGGTTAATACAATTATAGCATGGTATGTAAACATTTATCATAAGTGTGAAGACATGATAATAACCACTTTATTATTGCCTCTTGGGCATATCTCCAACAGTCTCCCACTTGCACTAGAGTCAATAATCTAGTTTCAAACCTTTGTGTATTCAACACCTATGGCTTTCCGGTGTTGTATGTACACGATTGCTAGTGGTCAACTGATCTCCGGATCTGACACTTCCAGGTCCGTGTGTAATTGCATGTCTTTGCGTCTCTACGCATCACTCATTCTCTAATGAGATGGCTTTGTATAAATTTGGTCTTTCGGTGTGACCTTTAGCTCTTTGGGGTTAAAACATGTTGATAATATTGTCGCACAATATATCTTCATAGTATTATCCCACTGTGAACTACACCTAGTTTGATAACAAACTACTTGACACAAATGCCCTCTTTTGCTGCTATAATAGCAGTCATATACTTAGCCTTTTGTTGTAGTATCTGTCACAATGTCTTAACTTTGGAAATCATCCAAATCCATTATGGAACTCACTTTCCATTATATTGTGCCACCTTTAGTTTAGATTGAGATAAACTTAATTTGTACTTTGTGACAAAGCTAGTATCAATGTAGTACTTTTACAATGAACTAACCATCTATTTGTCACTTCTACAAATAATATACTCTTAGTTCTTTCAAAAAATCATAAGAATATCCTTACTATTGTCCAATGATCATCTTACGAATCATTCTGGTATATGCTCTCAATATTTAGAGCACAGGACATATCTGGATTTGTACATATCACAGTATGATTGATATAAATACTCTTTGTGATTTCATACATCAAGTATCAATCTATACTTGATTATTTGTTTCACTTTACCAAATGTCAATACACTTGAATATATCATCAACATTGAACTCATTCAATCCTTTCTGTGCGACAAGAACCTTCTCTTGTAGTTTCTATATTGAACTCATTCAATATCTTATCTATGTACTTCTGGCACAACCATATTAGCGTCTATTGATGCCAAATATTTGGGTTTTGCCTAAGTCTTTCATCGGGATGAAATTCTTAATATGTGTTAATAAAAGATACATTATTTCCAATCAACAATATGTCTTCCACATAATGTATTAGAAACATGTCTTAGCGCTCCCACTTAATTTCTTGCAAATGCAAGCATCTTCATTGTCTCTGATGAAATTAAACCCTTTTAACAGTTTCATCATAGTGAAGATTCCAACTCCGCTATGCTCACTCTAACCATTGAAGTTTGCATATGCTTTTAGCATCCTTTGAATTAACAAAACCCTATGGACCGTGTTATGCACATGTCCTAGGTAACGATTCTATTAGAAGAACTTGTTTTGTTTATTCAACTTCCATATAACAAATTATATGTAGTGGTTGCTACATTAATCCGTCTAGACTAAATATCACTATGAAAGATCAAATCTTGTCATAGTCAACCTTTGAACATTGTTGTGAACTCTTTCCCAACATGTCGAATATTTCATAGATGTGAAACATCCATGTCTACTTCTTTATAGATCCAAACACAACTGCAAGGTCTTACACCTTTTTCGAGGGTCCTTCAAGTTCAAAACTTGATTTCTCGTGTATGGAACTATCACGGATTATATGGCTTCAAGCCATTTGACGGAGTCAGGGCCCATCATCGCTTCTCTGCATGTAGTCGGTTCATTATTCTCAAATAATGATTCAACCCTCAAATCTTGGTATTTGATTGTTCATCCGACCTACTTGTTTCAATAGGAACTTGGATCTCCGTGACCACAACCTTTGAGGTACGTGAACCATGAGCATTGTTGCTGCCTTCGAAACACTTTTCGGCGCTGCGCAACTCTGCACATATAGCTAAGGTTCTTTTAACCTTATCAAAGTTTCTATTGTCCTCCCACTTAACTTTTCACGAAAAATTCCTTCTCAAAGAAACTTGACGTTTTAAGTGACAAACACTTTTGTCTCCGATGTTATGGAGGAGTACTTAACAGTTATTCGAAATAACATACAAAGACAGGTTCATCCGACTTTGGTTGCAAACATCTTTCTTATGCATAGCATACCAATGTTTTAAGAAAGGACAACTTGGGTTTTATCCCAAACCATAACTTTATATGGTGTCATTTCAACGGATTATGATGGAGCTCTTTTCAGTGGAAAAACGGTAATCTCTAAAGCTTTTAATCTTTAAAATACAATGGCAGTTTTATGAATTACACCTTTCGATCTTACCATGTCAAACAAGGTTTAATTACATATCTCGAACGCTCCATACACTTATGGTGTTTCGGGAAAATGCAAATCCACGGAACGATTCCTTAAATCTTAGGTATTTATGCTAAACGTGTAACTCAAATATCTTCCTTTATGATCTTATCATAAACTATTTATATTCTTGTTACAATGATCTTGCACTTCATCTTGAAAGTCTTTGAACTTTTCAAGTATTTCACACTTCATCCTTATTAAGAAAATATCCATATATTCACTTAAATTTTCGGAGAAAGCATATGAAGTTGAAATCCATCGCTCTTGACTACACATAACGGACTTCGTACAACAATATGTACAAGTTCCAATAAGCTAGTCTTTCGTTCCCTTTTGGCCTATGAACGAAGTTTTAATTATCTCTAGGAAAGTTTCACAAACCGTCATTTGATCAAAAATCAAAAAACTCCAAAATTCCATCCACATGGAGTTTCTTCATGTTTTCTTTCCAATATAATTTAAACGGCGATGTCACTTCCCAAGTGATCTTTCAATCAATTTGTCTTTCGACATCTTTAGCACTAGTTTTATGGATGTGATGTCTCCAACGAGATTTGCGAATCATCCATCTTTTATGGATTACGGCAATTATTTGAACAATCCTTTTGTTCTCATAATACCTGATAAAACAAATCTTTGAAGGCAAGCTTTGATGTTTAACAAGCAACACAATAACCCTTTATTTTGTTCTTGATGAACATCATCACATATTCTTTTGCTAGTTACTTAGGCCATTGTAGTTCATGAATTGTGTTGTTTCGTATGACGATTCACACCAACAAATTCAGTATCAAATACTTAAGAACCACATTGTTTAACAAGCAAAGAATATAGCCATAACATGTATATCATCTATATACTTAAACTGAACGATTCTAGTCTTTTCTTTTCTGCCATATATTTATGAGATTCTCTTTCAGTATTTCCTTTTCAGTTTGAAAGAATCTATCAACATCAATAGTGGAGTCATACATATGACATCTAGTCCAAAGCGTGTATAATTAAATACCAATGTCTCTGGACTTGCACTTTGAAGTAGATCACCATCATCAAATTTTTGGTGTTCTTTCAAATTCCTTTCTTTAGTAATCTCTTGGTGTAGTAAACATTTTACCTACATCAAATATTCACCCTTATCATGGAATCGTCCATGATCAAGCTACTTTTAGCTTATAACGATGAATTATGAGTATAATGTTGCTATCCAAAACCTTTTGGAGGATTAGGACAACAAGTGTCTCCAACCTTTTTGCAAATTCTCATCAAATATGAGAACATGACTTTTGCCATATTATACTCTATCATGTTGCAACCAAAACTTCGTTTCAGATATCACAATATCTTCCACACATCATGGTTTCTGAAACAACTCTTTCAGATCCTAGATAACCTTGATATTAAGGGAATCCTTTGAATATCAAGAATCATGGAGACAAACATGATACTTATATACTAACACTTGGAATTGTTACTCTTGATTTAATACTAATTATTAAACTTCATGGAGTAACCGGAACTTACTGAAAGTTTGCAATAGGACTTTAAACTTTAGATTAACACTTCAAAACAATACGATACCAGTTCGTAAAGTATCTAACCAGAATTCTATAGTTCTATCATCTCAATTATAACTAAGCGCAAGGTGGTAAACGGATGCCAATGACTACAACAACTATGCAAATTCACTTTGATTTAGTTTATGATAAATTGAGTTCTAATTAATAATTGAATTAATCTAGGTGAACTCCCACTCAAAACAATATCCCTCACATTGTTTTAGTGATCACACGAACCAAATCCACTACATCAACACCGATCATCACGAGAGCTGATATAGTTTTAATGGCGAACAATCATCATGTTCATCATATCTACTATATGATTCATGCTTTGCCTTTCGGCGATCCGTGTTCCTGAGGCCATGTCTGTACATGCTAGGCTCGTCAAGATCAAACCTTAGCTTCCGCATAAGCAAATCTGGCTTGCTTACGTTGTATTCACCCGCGGAATCAAAGACACCCGATCATCACGTGGTGCTTCGAAGCAGCAAGCTTTGGCAACGGTGCATACTAAGGGTGAACACTTTAGAACTTGAAATTTATGTGCATGAGGGATCATCTTATAATGCTACCGTCGTCTACTAAGCAATACAAGATGCATAAAGGATTAACATCACATGCAATTCATAATATGTGATATGATATGGCCTTTCTTCTTTGTGCTTTCGATCTCCATCTTCAAGCACGAACATGATCTCCATCATCACCGACATAGCATCAAGGTCAATGATGCTTCTTCATGGTTGTCGTCCACCAGCATCAACTATTACAACTATTTTGAATAGACACGCAGGTCTTAACAGAAATTAAAGACAACCATATGGCTCCTGCCGGTTGCCAACTTACAATAAGGAACATTGCATACATCAAATATAATCACAATCATGGCCATATCACATCACTGCACACCCCTGCAAAACAAAGTTAGACGCCTCTACTTTCTTTGCATATTTTACGTGGTTTGGGGCTTTCAATAAGTGTCGTTCTAACTTACGAACAAGAACCACAACATTGATACTAGCATTGTTGATTACCCGTTGTAAATTGGATCTTAACTATGCTAGGAGAAACAGGCACCCGCAGAGCCACTTATGCAATACAAGTTGCATGTTAAGCGTGGAGCAAGTCTCATGAACGATGTCATGTAAGGTTAGCCCGGGCCGCTTCATCCCAACATACCGCAAGATACAAAGTACACAAGAAGCAATCGACAATAAAAGCATCAACGCCCACAATGACCATTGTGTTCTACTCGTGCAACAGATCTACATATAGACACGGCTCTGATACCACTGTAGGGGTTCGTAGCATGGAAAACAAAAATTTTCTATCGCATACAAACAAACAAGCCAAGATCTATCTACTAGATTGTAGCAACGAGTCGATAGTGGAACTCACCCTCGAAGATTCCAAAGCGGTTAACGAGAGCAGATTCTCGTGGGTGATGTAGTCGTACTCTTTCCGATCTCAAGATCGCGTAGACGATCCTTCCGGCGCCGCGTTCCCGCAGCGCTCCCGCAGTCGGTCACACGTTCGGTACTCGACGAAAACCTTCCTCTCCCTTGTTCCAGCAGGCAGCGGAGGTTGTAGCACTCTCCTCGCGATTCCGGCAGCACAACGGCGTGGTACCGGAAGTAGAGGGGAGATCCCGCAGGGCTTCGCCTTAAGCCGGTGCGAGTATGGTGGAGCTTATGAGAGAGGCTATTAGTGGTCTAGTAATTAGACACACCAATTAGAAGGCTCTAAACCAATTAGAAGGCTCTAAACCGAATAGCTCTAAACCGGGGTCTAGATCTAGGGTTTAGTTTAGAGGATAGGAAACTTGTGTGTAGGAGGGGAGCCCTGCCCCTCCTTATATAGGTGGGAGGGGGTGGCGCGCCAGGGGAGGGAGGGAGTCCCTCCCCAACTCGGCCTAGGCTGGCCGCCGGCTTGGAGGAGAGAAACTCCTCCTCCAAGTCGACTCCAACTCCTCTTGCTTGTTTCCCACAGTTTCTTGTTTTTGGCAGTTTGACTTTCAAACTGGACATTTGACTTTTCTGTTTTAGGATTCAATTTAATCCTATATTTGGGACAGCAAGAACACTTAGTACATGATGCAATCATTCCAATATGTAATGACACATTCATGTACCCCTTCCCCCCCGGAGTGCCGGACAATCCGGAACCTTCTAGAATATCCCCGATGAAAACACCGGAATCATTCCCGAACTCCGAAACGGGACTTTCCTTATATGAATCTTATTCTCCGGACCATTCCGGATCACCTCGTGATATCCCGGATCCCATCCGAGACTCCGAACAACATTCGGTCTCTTTCTCATAATACCATAACTACTCAAACAACGTCGAATCCTTAAGTGTGTCTCCCTACGGTTCGTGAATTATGCGGACATGATCGAGACACTTCTCCGAACAATAACCAATAGAGGAATCTGGAAATTCATATGGCTCCCACATATTTCTACGATTACTTTGCGATCGAATGAACCACTTACATACGATACCAATTTCCCTTTGTCTCACGATATGTTACTTATCCGAGGTTATGATCGTCGGTATCTCTGCATACCTAGTTCAACCTCGTTACTGATAAGTACTCTTTTCTCGTTCCCGTGATATGTGATCCCTTGTGACCAAGTCACATGCTTGCAAGCTAATTGGATGACATTTCACCGAGAGGGCCCAGAGTATATCTATCCGTCATATGGATGGACAAATCCCACTCTTGATCCATGTGTTTCAACCAATACTTTCCGAACACTCAATGCCACTTTTATAGCCACCCTGTTACGGTGTGGTGTTTGATGACATCAAAGCATCCATCCAGTAAAGGTGATATGCACGATCTCATGGTCGAAGGAATTAGGTTACTATGTATCAGAAAGCATATAGCAATTGAACTATTGAAATGACTTGATCTTTATGCTACGCTTATCTATAGGAGTATGTCCATCACATCATTCTCCTAACGATATGATCCTGTTGTTAATAACATCTCTATGTTCATGATCAGGAAACAATGATCATATATTAACCAACAAGCTAGTTTAACAAGAGGCTTTACTAGGGACTCTTATTTTAGTTTACAAATCACACAAGTATTAATGTTTCCGGTTAATACAATTATAGCATGGTATGTAAACATTTATCATAAGTGTGAAGACATGATAATAACCACTTTATTATTGCCTCTTGGGCATATCTCCAACATTCCCTAGGACGCAGGCCCGCGATGCACCAACCTGCCTGCTACTGCCGGCGCCCCGCTCCGCCACCGCAGCCCCGGATGCCGAGCCACCGACCCTCCTGCCGCGTCCGCCGAGCAGGACCCCATCGCACCACGGCGCCCCCGCTGCCCATCACTGTAGAGGAGGCCGACCCTGGCTCGCGCCGCACCCAGCCCGCGCCGCCTGGAGAGCACCCCTGTCGTCACCTCCAAGACGCGCCCCCGCCGCCCCGTCGTACGCCGGGCCGCCTCTGCAGGAATAGCCCGCGCGTCGACGCGCCATGTCCCCCGACGGGCGAGCCATGCTCAGGCCCGGAGGAGCTTCGCCGCGGCCAGCCCCGAACGCGAGAGGGCGAGGAGACCCCGTCGCCGGCCCCGAGCAAGCTTCGCCCCGGCCGTGCCCTACTGGCGGCTGCGAGGGGGGAGAAGAAAGGGGAGGTAGCCACGAGCAGACAAGGTGGAGGAGATCCCCCCGGCCGCCACGCGGTGGCGGCACGGGAGGGGGAGAGCGGCCCGCGGCGGGCTCTCCCGATTTAGGGTTTCTCAAGCCGGTTCGCCTTGCCTTGCCTTTTCGCGCCCCAGCGCCCCTCGTCCATCTACGGGTCGATGTCAATGTACTCCGGTGGCGTCTAGAGGTTGGGCGGTGGCAGGGCCGGAGCGGGAGCGACGTAGGTGGACTGATCGCCTGCACAGGCCACGGTGCCCAACCGTGCGGGAGATGCACCAGCTCCATCCCTACCTCCGGCGCGATCGGAGGCGCCCATCCCGGCAGCGGCGGCGGTGGAGGCAGCATGGCGTTCGACCTGCGCCACCATGCCCGTGAGCTTGACGGCTTCCTCTAAGCCGACCCACTGGGATTCCTCCTCTCGTGCGCTGGCCGCAATGGCCTGCTCGGTGAAGGCGTCCTCATCGTAGCCCCACGCCAGCACCTCGCGGTACTCCGGGGGCAGGTTCACGGCGACGTCATCCACCGCCTCCTGCTTTACAACGATGTCGTCGTCGTCCTCCTCGTCGTTGTCGTCCTCGCTGTCAAGCTCGGCGTTGGAGTGGATGACGACGCCCTTATCGTCCGAGTCAATGTCGGGGATGGCATAGACCTCCCACGGCTGCAGGTCGCGGCGGATGGTGGTCGTGCGTCGCGCCTCGTGCTCCCACTCGAGAAACGGTATCCACTAGTCCTCGCTCTGGTAGGCTCTCTCCCACCGTATAGCCCGCGGAAGGTTGCTAATCCAGTCCTTTGCCCTTCTTGGGCACGAGCGGCACCGAGACACGGTCCCGGTTGAGGTGCCAGCCGGTGGGGAGGGAGACATCCCTGTGGCTGATGCCCCGCCCCTTCCTCGAGCGGTGCCCGCACTCCGCGACATGAAAGTACAACCGGTTGTGGCTCCCGCGGTGACGGGAAATCCCTCACGGGGCATCCTCGGAAATCTTCCGGTTGTGACGGAGGCGGCAGGTATGTGCCGTGGAGGAAGGCCGACAGCTGGGAGCGCTGGCTGCTAGAGCCAGACGCCTCATGGTCGTTCTTGCTCCTCCCTTTCTTCAGCCAGGACGACGTCTTCATCGTTGGTGGTTGTGATGGTGGTGGCAACTAGGGTTTGAGATGGCGAGAGGTGAGGAGTGCGACACCGACAGGAGCAAGGTTAAATAGCCCCTTCGCCTACGAACGCGCGCAGCTTCCGCCATCAATACAGGCGCGGGAACGCAGGCGGCGTTCAGTTAGTCAGTGTGCCTTCTCGTCGAAATTGATGGCTGCCGGCGGTCAGCCTTCCGCTAGCGCCTCTAAATCGCCGCCGCGGTTGCGTCTGAATCGATGCCGCTGATCGCGTCTGAATCGATACCGCGGATCGCGGTGGCCGATGGGTGGGCTAGTGGCATGCGCAGGCAGGGTACCCGCGCTGTCCGGGCTGACGCAACCAAGGCTTGAATTAAATATACGAATGAATCGAGCCGGACGCGTTTGTCTGGATGGATCGGACAGTTAGGATGCCGCATACGCTTCCGCGGACACGTTTGGACGGGAGACGTCAGTGGAGATGCCCTAATGCATTGCTATCACTATCTACACTAGTGCGGTCTGCGGTGCCATTATGTCAAGATAAAAAAAAAGCGATCCGTATAAAACAGTGGCTCGTTATGACTGGGTTTAGTTTAGTGCTCCGAGCTGATGATGCTGTGTCATCGCCGTCCTTCTCCTCCGGCACCTGCTCGGGACGCGGCTCCGCTCGTGCTTCTCGAAAAGCCTCCGTTTCTATGCTAGTAATCTAAATCTCCTCCAACGCCACATCAACTATCCTGGTTAGTGTAGTACTTCTACTAGTGTACTACACGGACACTGCTCGTCTTTGATCTGTTCCTCCTTTTCTTCCTTGCATTTTCATTCTTTCGCTTTCGCCCGGCGTTGAGAGTGATTAGTTAGACAGAGGAATTTGTCATGTGTACGAAGCTCCAATGATTGCGCGAGGGACGACGCCCTCCAACAAATAAAGGTTTTCTTTGCGAGTGCATCAACACTGGACTGCGCATCAGAAAACGACCATCACTCCACGCTTGGGGGCGAGTGGAGCGAGAACTTTCGAGACGAATCATTCGCGATATCACCGTATCTACAATGTTTACCTCGTCATATATCACATCAGCTGTTTGCGGCGGTGGAGATGAATGGTTTGGATAGCACAGACTTTAACCAAGGACACACCTTATCTAGGTAGGCGGCATCTTGATTTGCCCGGTGACTTTAGGCATAATTAAAGCAGTTACAGCAACACCACCATGGATGGATATCTGCAGTGTCGCCCCGTTCGTTGTATCAGTTCGGGAGGAGAGTGGCGTCGATCGCATCAGCTGTTTGCGGCGGTGGAAACTGACTGTCCGGATAGCGCAGAACTATAACGGAGACAAATCTGCGCATCTTGATCTGCTCCGAGGATTTTCAGGCATAAAATAGACTCTCTTTTCTTTAGGATAGGCATAAAGTGGCTATTGCATCTCGTTTTTCGCAGGTGTGCCGACGACATCTCTCTATGGTCTTACTGAACTAAAAACCCTTCTCATAAATCTTTAGCGGAGGATTGGCGGTGAGGTTCTACCACCTTGCGAGAAATGAGTAGTCCACCTTCAGTCTAATTCTATCTTCTTGGTGTACAGTTTTCATCTCTATATATTTTTCCAAAACTCTTGCTTGTCCTAGCTAGGCTATAGACAGTTTTTTTAGTCTTTTTTTATTGGTTGCTCTCTTGGGGCTTTTTTGTAATGACTTTCGCTATGTCGGCTATTCAATGAAATTGGTTCAGGTCGCCCTTGTGCCCGCCGTTGATTCCTCAAAAAATAAAGTGGCTATTGCAGCAACACCACTACTGTCGATAGCATTTCAACAACGCAACACAACCCAACCGTGGAATTATACCTTCTTTAAATGGTCTGCTTTTGCTCTCCACAAAGCAGTGTGGGCAAAAGCACGCAGCATTTGGCATTTCTTTCCGGTCTCGTCTAAAAAGAAAGACAATAAGATCTTAGCAAGCGTTTTATAAGCATAATTTTGTTAATTCTTAGTTGTCCGTAAATTTCATATAAATCACGGCTATCTAAAGTTGAGCATTGTCCAGACTATAAATTTGCAGTTTCGAATGTGCTCAGTTTAGCAGAGCACTGCCATAGTTCGGTCATATATGGAATGAGGTGTAATACTGTTGGATGCTCGTCGAGACTTTTGCCGTCGTTCATGGCGTTCAATTTCGAAGTGTGGCGCCACCTGTCATGGTGTTGCGTAACACAGTGCAGCGCCGAGTATGGCGTCACTTTATAAAAGGGTTAGACTTAGTAAAAAAATTTTGGCTAAAGTTCACTCTGTAAATTTTTTTGAAGTTTGGATTACTTTGTTACAAATTGCCTCGAGCTGATGCTGCTGTGCCATCGCCGTCCTTCTCCTCTGGCCGTGCTTGCTCGGGACGCGGCTCCTACCCTCTCGCTCGAAAATAATCTCGTCCAACGCCACATTAACTACCTAGTTCGTGCAGTACTACGCTACGAAGACACTGATGCTCGTCCTTGATTTGTTTCTCTTTTCTCTTTTGTCCTTTTCGCTTTCGCTGGGCGTT
Organism: Avena sativa; assembly: GCA_916181665.1. Taxonomy (NCBI): domain Eukaryota; kingdom Viridiplantae; phylum Streptophyta; class Magnoliopsida; order Poales; family Poaceae; genus Avena; species Avena sativa. Next base: position 426,944,382 of record OV702283.1, read on the forward strand.
GAGAGTAATTAGTTAGACATAGGAATTTGATTGCGCGAGTGAGGACGCCCTCCAACAACAAAAGTTTCTTTTGCGAGTGCATCAACACTCGCGTTGATAACTGCCACGTTGATTAGGTTTCGCGACAAAGAGTCCTCTGCGTTGCCTAGGTTAGGCGACACGGGCGGCGGCTCAAAGGGTCTGTTTGGTTTGCGCCTGCTAGAGCCCTACCAAACCAGGGCAGGCCAATTAATTAGCTGACGTTTTTGCCGCCCTAGGCTCGCCCTTGATTTGGCGCAAAAAGAGAACTCCGTGACAAAAAAGTTGGCAGGGATCCGAAATTGTAGCCTCAATCCAAACCCGCCCATGCCCTGGTCAATGCCAAATTTTTGGTAGGGCAGTACCCGGCTGCCATCCAAACAAGCCCAGATATAGTTGTGCGGCGGCTCTCCATCCCTTCCCTGCTCCTCTCGCCGTCGCCAGGGCTCACCACCGGGCAAAGCCTGGTCGGTGACGGCGGCGGGCGGGGGGGGGGGAGGGGGGGGGGCTTTTCCCTTCTCTTGCGAGGTCTCCTCTGCGGGTCGAGGTGCATGGCGGCGGGGCTGGCAGCGGAGTGTGGAGCTGCGGTCGGCAGCGAAGCGAGGTGCCCGACCAATGGCTCGACGACGGTGGATGCGGTGCAGGCGGCGCCCCCATGGTGCTGCGGTCGCGGCCAGGCGATTTGGGCTTGGATGCGGGCCAATGGGCCTTGGCGGGCCAGAGCAGCTGGGCGCATGGCGGCTCGCGGTGGAGATGATGTCGAGCGGCGACGGCTGGGCTGTGCAGCAGAGCGGTCGACAGCCAGCAGGGCGGCGGCGGCCTGGATCTTCGCCATCCAGGTCCGGCCGCCGGTGGTGGGCGAGGTGCTTCGGTGGCTCAATGTCTCCCCAATCTCTGCCGACAAACTATGGCTAGCCTCTCAGAGGGTGTGCTATGGCCTTCTTGGCTCCGCCCTACAATGGACACCAAGTTGACGATTGGGCCGGGGCGAAAGCCCTGCATTTGCTAACGATGGTGACGCCCTGGGCGTCGTATCCTTCTTGGAGGCATCGTTATGGCCGCATTCGCGCTACCCAACACGAGCACCGAGGGAAACCCTCGATCCGGCGTACCAGTTTCGGTTCAGGCGGTGGCGACACCACCACAGTGTCGTTCCCTTCTTGAAGGCGCCATTTTGGGCTACTCGTGGAGCTCCTAGGGCAGATAGGGTTAGGGGCGGGCACTGCTGACAGCATGGATCTCAAGGGCGCAAGGTACACCTTGCCGGCGCCTTCCTCCATCCCGGTCGGGTTCTGCTGGCCACTCAGTCGACTTCTTCTAGGCACTTAGAGTGGGCGTTACATTGATCGGTGCCATCTTGGAGGTAGAGTCATGGTAGCGAGGTGTCCGGTCTTGGTGGTGACGCGGTTTTGAGCCTCTATGTCTCATCTTTTCGCCTTTGCGGCTGGAGGTTGGGAAAGACAAGTCGTCGTCGTGTAGCTTGGCGGGAGTGTTATTGTTGAAAAAGGGCGGGGGTCTGGAAGGGCTCCGATGCTGCTTATATTATAAGAGGTGGAGTACAACTTACAAAGAGGACCAGAAATAAATAGAAAATTACACACAGGTCCTGGATTTTTCCAAATGAGACCCTGGAACAGAGAGAGCAAACGCAATCAAGTCTAGAGCATCTCCAAGCTCCTCCTCCACCATGATTTCCTCGCCACGAGCACAGTCAACTGCTTCAACACCGGGGACTTGGCCACTTGGGGTGGAGCAGCGGGAGCCAACCGTCTCATAAGTAAAGATCCTCCATAAAGGCTTCAAGGCCTGGAGGTAAAGCACCCTACACCGGCTGGCCGGTGAGAAGGTATGGAGCGGCGGCCCTACTGCCATGAAGATCAGCACCCTACACCAGCTGGCCGATGCTGATGAAGAGCTCCAAAGAAGATGGGGAGGCTGCCTTCCAGCCAAAGATGTTGACAGCTAAAGCGCCGTCGTTGAATATCCCCTGCGCGAAGCAGCATCCGCGCCATCGAGACCGATACATCACCGTCGCCACCGCATAGACGCCAGCAGCCATGCTCTCCACCTTCTCCCTTCGCCACCACGACCGGCCAGAGAAGGGAAGAGGAACCGCTGCCACGCCTGCAGCATAGCTCCAGCACGAGCCTTATTCGTGGAGGGGATGAAGGCACCGCACCACAGCACAGCAAACTCCTTCCACCGGAGCTCCACAGCAAGCACCGTCGCCGCCATCCGCCAGATCTGACTCGCTAGATCCAGCAGAAACCTCCCGGCATATCCCCACGACACGACACAAAGCCAACACCTAATGTTGGAAATAAAAGCAATAATACATATGATTTAATCCGAAAAATAAACTAATAAAGCATGATCATACAGACAGTAGTAAAACCAATCATGCAGATCAACAAAGTAGATGAACAGATTACATCTATACAAGACAAACCTATCACATCTATGCCAAACGCTAGAACTAGAAACTCTAGCATAATCTGAAAGAAAGAGATTGAAATCACACACGATGCAGTTGCGGCAGTAGCCGCAACGGTAGCAGCAGCAGCAGAGTTGTCGCCCATGTTGAGCTTGCCGAAGAGGTCGCTGACGTCCGGGAAGAAGTCATCGTTCGGGAACTCGTTGTCGGACGACGTCATGGTTACCAGTAGTCACGCTTAAGCGCTCCCCAAAAACCTGATCGCCCCTCACCCGTACAGGTTCACGAGAGGCGGGGTTCCGGAGGCCTACTGTCCCGATCTGTGGTGCATGCCGCAAGCCGGGATGGGGAAGACGAAAGCAGCGACGCAAGATTCTGGAGGTAGGCGCGTGTGTGAATTGATTCACCGATTAGGTTTTGCGCAGACGCTTATATAGTGCAGGTTAGAAAGATCATGGGCTCAGCCCACGTCCGAGTCGGTAACAGTCCACGTCCATAAAAACTTGAAACGGTTGTAATTAAGGCGTCTGTTAATGACTCATAATTAGTTTTCCCAACCAGCAAAATAAAGCTCGGCTTGGCGAGATTTCCGCAACCCGCGGCGCGCGCGTCGTGACGAGGCGAGGCGTGGCGAGGCGAGGCGGGCGGCATCGGAGGAGGAGTGCGTCAGGGCTACTCTTCTTGTCACACCTTAGTGAGTGATGCAACATTCTACTATATAAGGTGGTTCAACTCCCCTTCAACTAGCAATGTGGGACTAAACTTTAGCACCACTACACAGCCGTATGCTGCCATATACAAGTGGGCCAAAGAGAATTGCAGAATTTGTCTAATGGGCCAACAGCCAAAAACTCACCAAATTCCAACAATCCCCCACAAAGTCTCATTGGCACATCACATCGCTTTTCTTCCAGAACATTGTTTTATATACCGGTGTGTAGTGGAGACTGTTAAGTTGAACTTCCACGTTAAACTTCAAGCTGCACTAGCTAGCAACTTGAATAGTGAACTATGCCTTGAACTACAAGTTTTCTACGCGCTAGTTTCACATAAAATATAGACCGGTACAGGGCTACCGTCGGCTTCCCCGCGGTTTGGAGCTTATGCGTCATACTCCAGGGCCTTTCATGAGTTTATTAGAGAGCAACCAACTCTCACGAACTGCGACATTTGACAGTCAGACTCATATAGGTGTGTTCCTCAAGAGATGTTCTACAGGACAACATCTTCGCTTATAAAAAGCCACTTGGAACACATTAAGATAAATATCAACCTGCCATGCAGATTAAGAGAGTATTGCATCTTTATGGAGATGTAAATATAATATGGGAATACTCTCCTCTCAGCTGACCAACAGCTTGTCTCCTAGCTCTAATTCACGGGATCTCCGATCACATAGAGTGGGTTGATCAACTCATAGCGTGGGTCTCAAACCCATCTCCCTCTATGCATTATCTATCACATTGCGTGATAAACCCTTTGTGAAGGGATCTGCTAGATTCTTAGATGTTTGGATGTAATCCAACGCAATAACTTCGGAGTTTCTCAGTTTCCTGACAGATTTCAATCTCCTCTTCACATGCCTTGACGACTTCATATTATCCTTAGAACTGTTTACTTTGACGATCACAGTTTGATTATCACAGTTCATCGGGATGGCGGATATTGGTTTTTCAACCACAGGTAAGTCCATCAAGAGATCATGAAGCCACTCTACTTCAACAGTGGCTGTGTCTAATGTTGTGAGTTCTGCTTCTATTGTTGACCTCGTTAAGATGGTCTACTTGCAAGACTTCCAGGAAACAGCGCCACCACCAAGTGTAAACAAATAACCACTTGTGGCCTTAATCTCATCAGCATCAGATATCCAGTTTGAATCACTATAACCCTCAAGTACCCGTGGATAACTAGTATAGTGAATACCATAACTCGCAGTGCCTTTCAAATAGCACAAAACTCTTTCAAGAGCATGCCAATGATCATCTCCAGGATTTGACACAAATCGACTCAGTTTGCTTACAGCAAAGGAGATGTTAGGTCTAGTGGTGCTGGCTAAATACATGAGTGGGCCAATAATTTGAGAATATCTCAATTGATCTTTAGCAGTCCTTTGATTCTTTCGAAGTAACACACTCGGATCATAAGGCGTTGGAGAAGAATTGCAGTTGCTATACCCGAAACGACTCAATATCTTTTCCACATAGTGAGACTAAAGCAGTGTAATCCCACCATTGTCATCCTTTAGTAGCTTGATGTTTAATATTACATCAGCCACTCCCAAGTCCTTCATCTCAAAGCAGCGAGATAGGAACTCTTTGACCTCCTCGATAACAGCGAGGTTGGTCTCGAATATCAATATGTCATCAACATAGAGACACATAATAACTCCCTCGCCCCCACCATGGCGATAGTACACACATTTGTCAGCTTCATTTACAACAAAGCCTTCAGCAGTTAAAGTTCTTTCAAACTTCTCGTGCCACTGCTTAGGAGCTTGCTTAAGACCATACAAAGACTTCACTAACTTACACACCTTTCCTTCTTGACCATCTACTACAAATCCGTTAGGCCGCTCTATATAAATTTCCTCATCTAGCTCTCCATTTAGAAAAGCTGGCTTAACGTCCATTTGATGAACGAGAATACCATGTGAGGCAGCCAAGGAAAGTAGTACTCGAATAGTGGTCAATCTGGCTACAGGTGAGTAGGTATCGAAGAAGTCTTCACCTTCCTTTTGGGTATAACCCTTAGCCACAAGACGTTCCTTATACTTTTCAATAGTACCATCAGGTCTAAACTTTTCCTTGAACACCCATTTACATCCTACAGGTTTACACCCATAAGTACAATCAGTGATTTCCCAAGTACCATTAGCTAAGATGGAGTCCATCTCGCTTCGAACAGCTTCCTTCCAGTAGTCAGCATCTTGAGATGCATAGGCTTCTGAAATAAAAGTGGGAGTATCATCCACAAGGTATACAATGAAATCATCACCAAATGACTTTGCAGTCCATTGTCTCTTGTTCCTTTTGGGAGCTTCATTGTCATCCTCCACATGATCATCAGAGTGTTCTATCTGCATAGTGGGTTCAGGAATTATAGAAAAATCCTGACTAGATGAACTAGTCATCTCCTGATTTGATGAGCTGGACATACCTTTCATAGGAAAGATGTCCTCAAAGAAAGTCGCATCATTCGACTCCATAATTGTACCAACATGCATGTCGGATACCTCTGATTTTACTATCAAAAATCTATAGCCAATGCTATGAAAAGCATATCCCAGAAAAACACAATCAACGGTTTTTGGTCCAAGCTTTTGCTTCTTGGGTATTGGAATATTGACTTTCACCAAACAACCCCAAGTTCGTAAGTAAAAGAGTTTAAGCCTTTTCTTTTCCCATTCCTCAAATGGCGTCATGGTTTTATCCTTTACAGGAACACGGTTTAGGACATGACACGCGGTCATTAGCGCCTCCCCCACCATTCCTTGGAAAGACCCGATGTATCTAACATGGCGTTAACCAAATCAGTTAGAGTGCGGTTATTTCTTTCGGCCACCCCATTTGACTGAGGTGAGTAGGGAGGCGTCCTCTCATGTATAATACCGTGTTCCATACATAATAAATCAAAATCATTTGAAAAATACTCTCCACCACGATCCGACCTTAGCCGCTTGATTTTAAGATCAAGTTGGTTTTCTGCCTCAGCTTTATAGATTTTGAAGTAGTTCAAAGCTTCATCTTTAGATTTCAGAAGATAAATATAGCAGTATATAGTGGAGTCATCAATCAACGTCATAAAGTATCTTTTTCCACCTTTTGTCAACACACCATTCATCTCACAAAGATCTGAATGTATAAGTTCTAGCGGTGCTAAGTTTCTCGGTTCCGCAGCCGTATGAGACTTGCGAGGTTGCTTTGCTTGCACACAAACTTGGCACTTAGAACCTTTGAAAGTGGTAAATTTCAGAATTAAACTCATATTGGCTAGCCGCGTCATGCAACCAAAGTTAATATGACAGAGTTGTGAATGCCAAACATTGGACTCATTATCATTGCACACATGATTAATAACTTTAGTTCATGAGTCTAACAAAGACCTCCACACTCATAACCCTTTCCAACAAATTGTGCATACTTAGAATTACAACTTTATTGGACTCAAAAACCAACTTAAAGCCATCTCGACATAAAAGTGATCCGCTGACGAGATTCTTATTGATGGAGGGAACGTGCTGCACATTCTTCAGCTGTACGGTCTTCCCCGAAGTAAACTTCAGATTTACCGTACCAACACCATGAACAGAAGCACGTGAGCCGTTCTCCATCAGCACGGAAGAGGTCCTTGAGACCTGATAAGAGGAAAACCTGGAAATATCAGAACATACATGTGTATTAGCACCCGTTTCTATCCACCAATCAGGAAAATGACATACTGAAAGGATAGTAGGTAAGATACCGTACCCAGCATCCTTCATCTCAGTATCGCTAATAACAACATTAGCGGCCTTGTCGCTGTTCCCATGTTAACGCTTGTCAAAGCGATTAGGGCAGTTAGGAGCCCAATGATCAGGATAACCACATACGTGGCAAGAGCCTTTTCTCTTATCATTTTTCTTCTTGAAGTTGGTTGAGTGCGTGACCTTGTTCTTACCATCGAACTTTCCCTTTCCTTCAGTTTTGTTCTTATTCTTGAACTTGTGGGATTGGAAGTTTTTCCTCTGCACTAAATTGCCAGTAGAACCTCCCTCAAGTCCTCGAGAAGTTTTTTCCTTTGCTCTCGCCTTCTCTTCCACATGAAGAGACCCAATGAGATCCGTAATGGAAAACTCTTGTCTCTTATGTTTGAGAGAAGTAGCAAAGTTCCTCCACGAAGGAGGAAGCTTGGCAATAATGCCACCAGCCACAAATTTGTCCGGTAAGGAACACTTGAGCTGCTCAAGTTCTTTGGCAAGTGATTGTATCTCATGAGCTTGCTCAACGACGGAGCGCTCATCAACCATCCTGTAGTCATAGAATTGCTCCATGACATACAGCTCAGTGCCAGCGTCCGAGACCCCAAACTTGGTCTCGAGCGCTTCCCACGCGTCCTTGCCATTATCAAATGACATATAAGGGTCAACAATGTTGTCCCCAAGAGCACTGAACAAAGCCGCCATAAACATGGTATTGGCTTTCTTAAAGTTCATTTCCTGCTCAGCAGAAATATCTCCTTCAGGCTTGCCAAGAGTGGCGCTATAGCAGTTTAGGTTTTCAAACCAAAGAACTTCTCTCTTGCGCCATCTCTTATAGTGCATGCCATCAAAAGGAGGCGGCCTAGTAGCCACGGCTACACCAGTGGAATTCAGTTGCCTATAATCAGGTTTTTGGATTGTTGGAAATATAAGCAATATCCATATGATTTAATCCGAAAAATAAACTGATAAAGCATGATCATACAGACAGTAGTAAAACCAATCATGCAGATCAACAAACTAGATGAACAGATTACATCTATACAAGACAAACCTATCACATCTACGCCAAACGCTAGAACTAGAAACTCTAGCATAATCTGAAAGAAAGAGATTGAGATCATATACGATGCAGTTGCGGCAGTAGCCGCAACGGTAGCAGTGGCAGAGATGTCGCCCATGTTGAGGTTGCCAAAGAGGTCGCTGACGTCCGGAAAGAAGTCGTCGTTCGGGAACTCGTCGTCGGACGACGTCGTGGTTGTCAGTAGTCGCGCTTGAGCGCTCCCCAAAAATCTAATCGTCCCTCACCCGTACAGGTTCACGAGAGGCGGGGTTCCGGAGGCCTACTGTCCCGATATGCGGTGCACGCCCTAAGCCGGGATGGGGAAGACGAAAGCGGCGGCGCAAGGTTCTGAAGATAGGCGCGTGTGTGGATTGATTCACCGATTAAGTTTTGCGCAGACGCTTATGTAATGCAAGTTAGGAAGATCGTGGGCTCAGCCCACGTCCGAGTCGGTAACAGTCCACGTCCATAAAAACTGGAAACGGTTGTAATTAATGCGTCCGTTAATGACTCATAATTAGTTTTTCCAACCAGCAAAATAAAGCTCGGCTTAGCGATATTTTCGCAAACCGTGGCGCGCGCGCGCGTCGTGACGAGGCGAGGCGAGGCGGCGTCAGAGGAGGGGTGCGCGAGGGCTACTCTTCTTGTCACACCTTAGTGAGTGATGCAACACTCTACTATATAATATGGTCCAACTCCCCTTCAACTAGCAATGTGGGATTAAACTTTAGTACCATTACATAGCCATATGCTGCCATATACAAGTGAGTCAAAGAGAATTTCAGAATTTGTTTAATGGGCCAACAGCCCAAAACTCACAAGATTCCAACACCTAGACCTACTAGAACTACTAGAACCTATATCTACAGATGCGCTGCTCCTCGGAAGAGGCCAGAGTTCTCCCGCATGACTCTCAAAGCAAGTGAGGGGGTGGGAAGGGGGGAACTTGGAATTCGGTGCTTGGTGGAAGTGTGTTGTAAACCGTTGCTTGAAGTGTGGCTCGAGGGGGCGTGCGTGGAGCGGTAGCCTGGACTGTGCATTAGAAAACGACCATCACACACTTGAGGGTTAGTGTAGTGAGAACTTTCGAGACGAATCATTCGCTATATATCATCGTATCTACGCTGTTTACCTCGTCATATGTCATCAGTAGGGAAATTGCATCGCATCAGCTAGCTAGCTGTTTGCGGCGGTGGAGATGAATGGTTTGGATAGCACAAACTTTTAACTTTATCAAGATAGGCATCTTGATTTGCCCGGTGTGACTTTAGGCATAAAGCACTTGGCTACAGCAAAATCATTGTGGATGGATATCTGCAGTACTGCATCGTTCGCTGTATCAGTTCGGGAGGGGAGTGGCATCGATCGCATCAGGTATTTGCAGTGGAGCCGAATGTTTGGATAGCGCAAAGCTTTAACGGAGACAAATCTGCGCATCTTGATTTGCTCCAGGAACTTTAGGAATAAATTAGGTAATTGCGGCCACAATAGTGTGGACAGCATCTGCACAATGGGCGACAACCCAAGTCAAGACAGTGGAGTGGGGCAAAAGCACACAGCATTATACATTTATTTCCTGCTCCAGACAAAAAGATCTCGCCTCAAAAATAAATAAGACAAGAAGGTCTTAGCAACGACTATCTAATGTTCTATTGTTTTCTGAAAATTTCATAAATCACGACTGTCTAAAGTTGCGCATTGCCCAGCCTATAAATTATTTGCAGTTTCGTAATTCGCTGGGTTATGTAGCTAGAATCGGTAGATCGGCAATGCGATCTTCAGCAGTTGAAACCGACAGCGGACGCGGAGCTGATTGAGTGGCGGTCATCGTCGAAAAGGATTGAACTCGCTTGTGCTTCTCGTCGTGAGGGTTTTTCAGCGCTCGGGTGAAACCCTAGGCACCATAGCCAATTGACAAGATGGAGCTATGGAAGATGTGAGGTGCTGCTGGTGCTGGGCTAGGAGTTATCTGGAGGTAGACGCATAGATTATTGAGCTCTGTTTCTTTTGCCGGGTTTTGTGATTGTCTAGCATTGTATCTGGCGTGCATCACATCGTCATGCTGTTGGATGCAACCACATCTTCGGATGTTGGACTCAGTTGTTTGTTACGTTTTTTTCTAACGCAATTGATAACAAAAGCTATTGCGTGTTTGAAGAAAATCGGTAGATCGAATCCATAGTAAATATCGAGCCTCACAACAATCGAAACTGGCATATACTGTACCAACTACAAAAAAATTATTTATTTCCAGTGAACCACGTCTAAAGGAGTGGGTATGAAAAAGCTTTAGGCCTTGTTTGTATTAAAGGTTTTGAGAGGATTGGTTGGGTTATCCCCACAGGGAATGGGTGATCACCCGATCCACTCAAACAGGCACCAGTGCTCCGCTCGAGCGGAAGAAATCAAAGGCGAGGTGGGGGTCGTGGGTTAGAGTTACACTAATATCACGTGGTTTTCTAGGGATAAGTGGGGTTTATCGCTGTTAATTCTGGAGAGCAAAACGGCTGATCTAGTTTCCCCGGGGTTTCAGGCTGGGCATGTTTAATCTCCTTTTATCCCTGCTAACTCCCTCTACAAAGAAAAATGATACTACTACTCCGGAGGATCGATCAAATTGATCCCCTGTGTTGTAGATCGATCGAATTGATCCCCTGGGTCGTAGCTTTCCGCTCGCAGTTAGTCCCGAAAAAAGGAAACAGACTTATCCAACCACACACCACGAACATCACCTCGCGTGCCTTCCTTATCATGTCGCGCCGCCGCGCTGGAGCACCGCCGCGCCTCCGTGCTGGAGTGCCCCTACTGCTCCTCCCTCTTGGAGCGCCAACTCATCGGGAGTCGCTGCCACTCCTCCTCAGAGTGTCGCCGCCCTCTCCACCAGCGACTGCGTGCCCTCTGCCGCCGGAGCTCCCGCCAACCGCACCGCCCTCTACGTCATAGTTCCCGCCGGAACTCCTACCAACTGCGCCGCCCTTTGCGCCGGAGCTCCCGCCAACCGCGCCGGAGTTCCCTTCAACGATGGTGCCGCCCTCCGCTGCCAGAGGTCCCGCCGCCACACCTCCGCGCCATGGCCAACCACCCTCACTGTTCCTCCCTCACGGGACGTCGCCCCGCTGTTGGCAAGGTGACTGAGGCGACCAACAGTGATGGTAGCAACCAAAGGGCCGCTGGCGATGCTACAATTGTTGTACGAAGATGCTACGATGGGCACACAACGATGCTACGGCGGCAGACGACGATGCTACCCATGGCGTTGGGCTAGCCCGATTTTACTATTTTGCCCGTTTTAGTTTTGCTACATACTTGTATTTTTTTAGCTAGAACCGTTTTGTTATTTTGCTATAAGCGGCATGAGGCTATCAACTTTTTGCTACATTAACATAAATTATTTGCTACAGTTGTTCTCTAGTTTTGCTACATTAGCACAGTCTTTTGCTATGAAGTACCCGTCGAGTCTCCGGGAGAGTCTTTGGGAAGAGTCTTCGGCAAAAAGGTTTTGCTACATTAGTATTTTTTTTCTACGGTGGCTTCGGCGAGGTCTCTGGTGAGGTCTCTGACGAGAGATAGTCCTTTTATTCTGTTTTGTGCAAACAGAGTCAATTAATATGGATTAGAGAAAGTAGTAAAAACAGAACATTATATATTACAAAAGCGGGATTTAATACAACAAAACATACATATCTGCAGAAGGATCGGAGATCGAAAGTTTTGATCCGGAGACGCATACGACCTGCTCCCCGTTTCACCGTAACCGCCACGCCCCCACCAACCACTCGCCCAGACGCCTGGACGTATAGGTACCCCCACACGTTTTCCTTCACGTATACGTTGCCGCCAAGTATCACGAACGCAGGCGTACACATGTTCGAAGTTTCCGGCACGGAAAGGTACGCGCACGTGGTCCCCGGGCACAGTTGGAGCCCCGCCCCCGCCACGTGTGATCGCCGGGCGCGGCTGCTTCAAGCGCGCGCGCGGCGCGTGCCCCGCCGGGTCGTGCCCGAGAACGCAACGGGAAGACGCCGTCCTCGCGACGCGCCCGCCATGCATCCTCCTCCTAGACGCAGAATCTGGCGGGACAGGGAAGCTTCTCGGCGTGTTTGTTACTCGGGTCTATCTATGTTTCTCGTTTTTGACTTTTGGTTTGTCTGGATGCTGTATAAAAAGAGATTTGAATTTATTTGGATCCTCGAATTTTCATTTTTCTCTAAAATGGTCTAGCATTTCGTTTGTGGCTGCACACACAACACAGTGAATGGTATCCTTCTAATCTAATACTCTCTCCGTTTTAAAATATAAGATGTTTTAGATTTGTAAAAAAAATGAATGTAGACATCTTTTAGTATGTAGATTCATTCTAAAGTTGAGTGAACCTACATATTAAAACAAGTCTAGATTCATTTTTTTCACAAACCTAAAACATCTTATATTTTAAAACGGATGGAGTATATTTTAACTTAATCATCTTTAATCTATCTAACTATGTCTCCATTCGAGATAAATTATACATAAAAAAGATGTCCCTCGATGTTGTCACACACAGTTGATTATTTAAAATTTCTTTTGGAGGGTAGATTCAGTTCATTATTTCACACGATTTTGATGTTGTAAATTTCTATTTTAACATTGCTATACGAATAGATCTATGTGTACGTACGTATAATAGGACGGTTTAGATCTATATAGTTATAAATGTCAAAACGAAAAACTCACAACACGAAAGTTGTGTGATTCCGTGATGCGAAGCTACACCTTAAAAGAAATTTCAAAAGGTCCCTCGTGTACAAAGAATTTGGCAAATTTCATTCATAAAATGTATAAACATGAACATGAAATGGATCCCTAAAAGGTCAACAAAACTAGGGACCGATCATCGGGATGGATTCGCATCATCAACTTTTTTATGTACAACTTATTTTGAATTAGGCCATAGTTTTGTAGATAAGAGAAGATTAAGTTAACCATGATTATGGAGTAGAGTATAGATCGCTGGGTTGCATCCACAGGAAGAATGTGCACCCACCGAGCTGTCCCGTGGAAACACCCAAAATTGTTGTCGGTTTTAATCTGATTTAAGAACGAACCGTACAGTGCAATAGTTTTATACAACTTAGCTCTTCAAATGGGTTTATTTATTCCTGTGTTGTGCGAGAAACGGGCATCGGCCCACCAAACACGCCCTAATGTCCGTCTCAGCGGCACCCTAATTATACACTGCTCGTACTTAGCGGAGCTGAGAGTGGTTAGGGCATGTTCGTAAACACCCTAAACCCGCAAAATAACTATCATTTATTCGTACCTGCAAAAAATTACGAGGAACAGAGCGAGGTTGGCCCGCGAAATTTTTAAACCGAGCCACATCCTCTATCCGCGGTGCTGAAGTTTTAGCATTCTCATCGTCCCCGCCTCCATTTCTCCCGTGTAGACGCGTCTGCTGCCATCGATTTCTGCAGCAACCGTCGTGCCCCACCACGTCCGACTGGCCCGCACCATGCCACGTCCATGGTGGGTCGAATCTCGCGTGGAGAGCCATAAATCCGTCGTGGCAGAAGATTTGGATGGCAACAACCATGGATGCACTGCGGAGGTTCGATTCGGCTGGCGCCCTCAAGCTAGGTGACTGGATTCACGTGTTGCAGCAGTTTCTTCATCCTCTTTCGATTTGGCCGTGAGTTTCGGTCTGAATCGTTCGTGATTTATCAGGTCGACTTGTTTTTTACCTCTGTTTTATGTAGATGTCGACCTCGCTGACCATGGAGTTTCTTTTGGACGACTCCTCTGACTAGGACCTCGACGAGCTTCTCAACGACGATGACACAGAGATGATGATCATGATCCTCGCGGCGAAGCAACTGCGGGACAAGATCAACTTCATCCGCGGACGTTGTGGTTAGATGTTCGGCCGCGCTCGCATCCCGCGAAACCGAGCGCTCGGCCACGCCAACCTCATGCAAGACTACTTCGTCGAGATACCAACATACCCGTCGCATCTCTTTCATAGAAGGTATCAGATGCGTTGTAGTTTGTCTGTGGACATAGTCAAAGCTTGCAAGGACAATTGTCGGTATTTTACTCACGGAAGAAACATCGCAGCTACCGTAGGCTTTAGCGCTTATAAAAAATTTCAGCAGCCATGCTTGTGATTGCGTATGGCATCCCGACAGACTATACGTGTGAGTACCTTTGCATTGGCGAAGATGCCACCATGCAATATATCCGGATGTTTGCCAAGGTAATGGTCCAGGTTTTTGGTCCCAAGTATCTTCGATCCCCTAATGAAGAAGATCTCCAAAGGTTTCTAGCGATAAATGAGAAAAGAGTTTGGCCGGGATGCTAAGAAGTGCAGATTGTATCCATTAGCGGTGGAAGATTTGATCCAAGGCATGGCATAGGAAACATTGTGGTAAAAGTCGTGATCCAACCATGTGTTTGAGACGGTGGCATCGCAGGACTTGTTTATTTGGCATTGCTTTTTTGGATTATCGGGATCACTCAATGGCATAAATGTCTTGCATAGATTTTCTTTGTTTGCCAAATTAGTTAGTGGAGAAGCACCTGCTTGCAACTTCAAAGTCAATGGTCATGACTGTTTCATGGGCTACTACCTTGCCGACGATATCTACCCAGCTTGGTCAACATTTGTTAAAGCTATCCAAACTCCGAAGAACAAGAAGGAAGCTAATTTTGCACAAGCACAAGAGGCATGCCAAAAGGATACTGAAAGAGCTTTCAGAATTTTGCAAGCACGGTTTGCGATTGCTCGGGGTCCTTGTTTTTGGAAAAAAAAAACCTCCGCAACATCGTGACACGTTGTGTGATTCTTCACAATATGATCATCGAAGATGAGAGAGGGTTACATTTTACGTTCTTTTATGATAATGTTGGCACCGCATTCAAGCTCTTCTTGAGACCTATAGGCAAATTGAAGATGCAAACACACATCTTCAACTCAACAATGATATCATCTAGGAGAGAAAATTACAAAAAACCACCACAATTCAGGCTAGGGTTTCAAAAGACCACCAAAAATTTAAAAAAATTCAGATAGCACCATTTTTGGGGCGAGAGGTTTCAGAAAGCACTGATCCGGCTTTGACTCGGGTCTAATAACAAAACTGGCAGATGGGACCCGGTTATCAGGCTGACGTGGCGTTGTTTTTTACCAGAAACACCCTCACACATTATAAATTATAATTATACCTCCACACATCATAAACTCACAGGTGGGGCTCAGCCTAGGAGTTGTCGTGTAGCCGCTGGAGCAGCGCAGAGCGGAGGGTGGCGCCATCGTCGTGCTACAGCCCGATAGGCCCCTCTCCACCACCAGGTCCACCACCTCCGCTCGCCCCTACCCCGACCTCTTTCTCTGGCCGCCTCTCTTGCCTGCAGCCCGTCTGCTCCGGATGGATCCCCGACATGGCCATATACCGGTGTGCTAGTCCCGACGCCGCCTTCTCCTATACTTGCGCGCCTACAATGGTGTGATGGCGAACAGCAGCTGCACACCGAGAAGCCCCACGGGGAAGGCCACGAGCACCCGAAGCGCTCACGGGTCGCCCTGGCAACCTTGCTCATTGCGAGCATTTCATCGAACAGCTCATGCGCATGGCCGGAACGCGAACGACATTAGGAGCACGCCGTCGTCATCATGCTCGTGGACCGAATTTGCCTGGGATGCCATCAAGCTCGTCACATGATGTTTCTGCTTCGTGCTCACCCCCGTGGACGAGGACAAGGGCTAGTTGCAGGCGCCGCTTCTCGAGGGCTGCGCATCGTTGCGCCCGGCCTGGAGGCCGCTCCGTCCGTCGTCGTGGCCGTGTCGCGCCGCTCCGCTCCGCTCCATCCTACACGCCCTGCCCATCCGTGCCCGGCCATGCGCCGCCGACCTCCGCCCGGCCTGGAGGCCGCTCCAGCCGTCGTCATGGCTGTCCCATGCCGCTCCGGCCTACAGGCCCTGCCCATGCGTGCTCGGCCACACGCCCTGCTCCGCGCCGCCCGTCCGCTCCGACCTCCGGCCATCCCCGCCGCTATGCTCAGATGTAGTGAACAAATTGAAAAAACAGAAAAGAGAATAAAAAGGACGTATGATTAGAATTTATAATGTGTGGAGGTGTTTCCTGTAAAAACAACGCCACGTTCAACTTGATAGCCGGTCCCACCTGTCAGTTTTGTCATTAGACCCGAGTCAGAGCTGGATCAGTGCTTTCTGAAACCTCTCGCCTCAAAAACGGTGTTAACTGATTTTTTAAAAAAATTTGGTGCTCTTTTGAAATTCTAGACCCAATTGTGATGGTTTTTTTGTAATTTTCTCCATCTAGGAGCACCGTTGGACGCCACATGGCAAGAAGTGATGTCTCTATTTCATTCATTGTATTTGTTAACTATTTATGTTTACCGCGTTCTTTACTAGCCGGTATGCGGGGTTTGAGTTTTGGGGGCACGCCAGAGATGTTCTTACCTCGACAGAGGATTTCGTCGTACGTACGAAGCTCCAATGGTTGTGCGAGTGACAAACTCCAACCAAACAAAATGTTCTTTGTGATTGATTGTAAAAAAAAGATTGTGAGTGCATCAGTACTGACTACTGGACTACGCATTAATTAGAAAACGACCATCACTCCACACTTGGGGTTGGTTAGTGGAGCGAGAACATTCCAGAGACGAATCGTTCGCGATATCATCATACCTGCCCACACTGTTGCTAGCATCATCATCAGATTTGTAATGTTCCTAGCATATCGGTAGGAGAATGGCATCGCATCAGCTGTTTGCGGTGGAGCCGAATGGTTTGGATAGCGCACTCTTTTCTCGAAGACACGCACATATCATATCTACGTACGCATCTTGATCTGCCCAGCAACTTTAGGGATAAAGCGGCGTTCACTACAGCAACACCACCGTGGTGTGGTATGGATGGATATGAGGACATCACTCTGCAGTGTCATCTACCTAGTTCGCTGTATCAGCAAGGGAGGGGAGTGGCATCGCATCAGCTGTTTCCAGGGGAGCCGAATGCTGGACAAATCTGCACATCTTGATTTGCTCCAGGGACTTTAGGCATAAGATAAGCTCTCTTTCTTTTTACTAGATTATTACAGGCATCTAAAAGAAGCCATTGCAGCAACACCCACTGTCGATAGCATCTCTGCACAATGGTCTGCCTTTGCCCTCCTCAAAACAGTGGGCAAAAGCACGCAGCACTTGGCATTTCTTTCCTACTCCAGACAAAAAGGTCTCGCCTAAAAAAAGAGACAAGAAGGTCTTAGCAAGCGTTTTATAAGCACAATTTTGTTAATTTTTAGTTGTCCGAAAAATTCATAAATCACGGCTATATAAAGTTGCGCATTGCCCGGCCTATAAATTTGTAGTTTCGAATGTGTTCAGTTGATAAGATAATCTTATCTTATATATATGCCACGTAATTTTGATATGGCACTAAAATATTATTTATAATGGGTCTTTTTTTAGTCTATCTCTAGCTACATATATGCCTAAATATGTGGTGAGATATATCGTTGCTAAGAGATCATCTTCTAGCTAAAAAAAGACAAACGTCTTTTTGTTTGTTTGTTTTTTCTCTCCTCCAACTCATAAATCTTCCTAGGAGGCAATGCTAAGATACCATTAGCTAAACACTGCCACGGTTCGGTCATATGTGGAATGAGGTGGAATACTGTTGGATGCCCTGGTCGAGACTTTTGAATGTGAGCTTCAAGATATATTCACATAAGTTGCCATGAATTTTATCGCTGACTTGGCACAAAAAAAAGTAATCTAACCTACGCAAACTGTTTTTATGCCTTGAACGCCTTATTTTGAAAGGCATGTTTGTCCTACACGAAACTATTCATGAACTTTATAGTAAAAACTTGGACTTTTTTTAATATTGACTTTGAAAAGACGTATGATAAAATAAAGTGATATTTCTCACAACATGTTTTGCGTATGAAGGATTTTGATCATAAGGATTAAAAACATTGTACAAGATGGTAGAGTGGGAATAAAGATTAATGATGATGCTGACTATTATTTCAAGACTCGTAAATGTTTGAGACAAGGTGATCCTTTGACTCCTATGTTTTTCAACATTATAGCTGACTAGACGGACACGCGAGCTTCGCCTCGCCGCCTGCACAGCGCGTGTCTATTGCGATGCATTTGCTGGCGGTTCGTTTCAGTGTCGTAGCATGTGATCATTTGGAATAAACATGGTCATAGAATTATATATATTATGGGTTAATGGTGGAGATTAGATCATCTAATTTTTCCAACAGTAAGCATTTGGTGGTCACAAGTACAGAAAACAAAATTTATGTGTACATGCAAACACTATTAGAAGGACGTGAAATGAGCAACCCTACAGTACGTAAATAAAGTTTAGAGGGATCCGCAGTAGACATATATCATTAATGTGAATGACATAGTAGACTTAGCGACAACAATGATCAGTAGGCATCATAGGCATCGGTACAGTGCTAGCCAATTTGACAGCACATTTAGAACATATACCAACGATGGAAAACCACAATTAGATAGGAGTTTAGCACATCATTGCGGTTCAGAAAACCAAAGTAATCACTGTGTTAACGGGCGGGACTAAGATATGGGACTAAGATATGGTCCTGTGCACAGAGGCCATTTCTCTAACATATACTCACTCGTTCAAGTAACTAAGGAGTTTCGTGGAACTAGCAAATCTGTTGCAGACAGAACCATAACCCATAAAGTAGATAGAACAAACATGTTAGGTCTGAGAGGTCATGGCATGCCCAGGTATTTTGCTTACAATAAAATACTTACTTGGAAGCTACTTCATGATGAACCGATAGCAAAATAAATATCCTACATGATAGTCTTAATGGTGCGTTGCAAAACCTAATGCCATGTGACCTGTCCAGGGCAGCTTCTTTTTCTGTTTCATGTAACTGCGAATGCTGATGGCCTGATCTCTTGGATGTCTACTCTTCTAAACATGTAATTTTATATGGAAAAATAGCACACGATCAGTAGCAATAATTATGAAACGAAGATTTGGTGGCCAAAGTAGCATGTAAATTAAGCAATATTTAGAAGCTAGCTTTGATTTTGTACTGTCATAGCTTCTGAAGAAGAAGCTTCTCGGTCAATTCCCTGTGGTGGAACAATTGCGCGAGAGCCATGGAAAAATCCTCTCTCAGTGAGCACGGTAAGAATTCGGTCTTTCAATTTATTCGCTGGCAAAACTAAGAACTCACTATACTGAGCGCATACGACACGCTGGGTATTGGTAAGATCGTCATACGTGGCACGTAGCTTCCTGCCATAGTTGTTCGAAGCATCTAAGGTTGGTCATAGTAGAAAGTAACTTGGACTAGTGTCATGCACATGACACTAGTCTATGTTACCACCTTCATAGTGGATAATAACTTATATCTTGTAACATGCGAGATCTTATTTATTAGCTTGTAAACTCATCTTGTCTTGAAGTGTGTGATGTTATGTTAACATAGCTAGTTACCACAAGTCTCTCTTTTATCATTTAACTAGCATGGTGACCCTCGCAAATACGAGGGCATCGTCTTTGTGGTTGAAAGGCATGTTTGTCCTACACGAAACTATTCATGAACTTTATAGTAAAAACTTGGACTTTTTTTAATATTGACTTTGAAAAGACGTATGATAAAATAAAGTGATATTTCTCACAACATGTTTTGCGTATGAAGGATTTTGATCATAAGGATTAAAAACATTGTACAAGATGGTAGAGTGGGAATAAAGATTAATGATGATGCTGACTATTATTTCAAGACTCGTAAATGTTTGAGACAAGGTGATCCTTTGACTCCTATGTTTTTCAACATTATAGCTGACTAGACGGACACGCGAGCTTCGCCTCGCCGCCTGCGCAGCGCGTGTCTATTGCGATGCATTTGCTGGCGGTTCGTTTCAGTGTCGTAGCATGTGATCATTTGGAATAAACATGGTCATAGAATTATATATATTATGGGTTAATGGTGGAGATTAGATCATCTAATTTTTCCAACAGTAAGCATTTGGTGGTCACAAGTACAGAAAACAAAATTTATGTGTACATGCAAACACTATTAGAAGGACGTGAAATGAGCAACCCTACAGTACGTAAATAAAGTTTAGAGGGATCCGCAGTAGACATATATCATTAATGTGAATGACATAGTAGACTTAGCGACAACAATGATCAGTAGGCATCATAGGCATCGGTACAGTGCTAGCCAATTTGACAGCACATTTAGAACATATACCAACGATGGAAAACCACAATTAGATAGGAGTTTAGCACATCATTGCGGTTCAGAAAACCAAAGTAATCACTGTGTTAACGGGCGGGACTAAGATATGGGACTAAGATATGGTCCTGTGCACAGAGGCCATTTCTCTAACATATACTCACTCGTTCAAGTAACTAAGGAGTTTCGTGGAACTAGCAAATCTGTTGCAGACAGAACCATAACCCATAAAGTAGATAGAACAAACATGTTAGGTCTGAGAGGTCATGGCATGCCCAGGTATTTTGCTTACAATAAAATACTTACTTGGAAGCTACTTCATGATGAACCGATAGCAAAATAAATATCCTACATGATAGTCTTAATGGTGCGTTGCAAAACCTAATGCCATGTGACCTGTCCAGGGCAGCTTCTTTTTCTGTTTCATGTAACTGCGAATGCTGATGGCCTGATCTCTTGGATGTCTACTCTTCTAAACATGTAATTTTATATGGAAAAATAGCACACGATCAGTAGCAATAATTATGAAACGAAGATTTGGTGGCCAAAGTAGCATGTAAATTAAGCAATATTTAGAAGCTAGCTTTGATTTTGTACTGTCATAGCTTCTGAAGAAGAAGCTTCTCGGTCAATTCCCTGTGGTGGAACAATTGCGCGAGAGCCATGGAAAAATCCTCTCTCAGTGAGCACGGTAAGAATTCGGTCTTTCAATTTATTCGCTGGCAAAACTAAGAACTCACTATACTGAGCGCATACGACACGCTGGGTATTGGTAAGATCGTCATACGTGGCACGTAGCTTCCTGCCATAGTTGTTCGAAGCATCTAAGGTTGGTCATAGTAGAAAGTAACTTGGACTAGTGTCATGCACATGACACTAGTCTATGTTACCACCTTCATAGTGGATAATAACTTATATCTTGTAACATGCGAGATCTTATTTATTAGCTTGTAAACTCATCTTGTCTTGAAGTGTGTGATGTTATGTTAACATAGCTAGTTACCACAAGTCTCTCTTTTATCATTTAACTAGCATGGTGGCCCTCGCAAATACGAGGGCATCGTCTTTGTGGTTGAAAATCTATTAGAAATAAACTTATTCGTTTGTAATATTCATATTGCATAAAATATTAATTATATAGTTCAATAGCCAGTAAAATCGTGTGTAAATAAGCTGTCATCTAGGAGAGAACTGTATTTGATATTTTCTAGTAATCATATGGATTGTCTGTATTGATCATAATTAGATTGGTATATATATTAATATTTATTTTGGAATAAAACATATAAACATATATTAATACTTTTTCAGTATGTTACTACCCTAAGTTAATATCGAAGCTAGCTGATAGTTTTAAGTGAAGCTAAAACCGTACATGAGATAGAAAATCAGATTGCTTGTAGTTTGTTATGATGAAAATTTTCCGAAACATCGTCGAAATGATGTTTAGGCAAAAGTAAGAAGAGAACATGATCAATGATATGCTATATATAACGGGTAAGATAGAAATCATCACATGGAAACACATAGAAACATATGGATATTTCTTCGGATGTTTAAGTACCCATTCAAACTCTAAAATATAAGTTGATTTGAAAATAAAATATATAGTTCATCCTTGTTGATTTGTAGTCTAGGCATAAACAATAAAAAATTGGTTTACCTTGATCAACTATTTCTTCTTCTCATTTATTGAATAATAATGAATTTAGGTGTTCCCTATCCCTTCTAAAGTACGTGACCCATCTTGGACACGAACCCTCAAACATCAACTTTGAGCCATATTCTGAATACTAATATGTTTCAAAAAAATAGGAATTGTTCTTCAATAGATTGTTTTATTTTTTCTTACATATTTAAATATATAAATAGTTAACTAAATAGTATCTACTTTGATTGCTTAGCCTTTTATGCCAGAGCCTTCTAAAGTACATGACCCATCTTGGACACGAACCCTCAAACATGCAACTTTGAGCCATATTCTGAATACTAATATGTTTCAAAAAAATAGGAATTGTTCTTCAATAGATTGTTTTATTTTTTCTTACACATTTAAATATATAAATAGTTAACTAAATAGTATCTACTTTGATTGCTTAGCCTTTTATGCCAGAGCTGCTCTTTTTTCCATTATTAAATTTTATATGTTGTGGATAGTACCAATCATCTACAAAGCACAAAATGGCAAGAGTGAATTTTATATTGGATTTTATACGTCCACAAAAAAGTATTTATAGCATTGGTGTGTAGATTGTGAGGACTAACAATATAGATATATCATAACATGTGATTGTAATTTATAGTCCATGTAATAATTAATACATATGTTTAAAAGTAATTTTATATGAGAGTATGGCGATATATTCATAGCGATTTATCTAGCTATAGTTACGAAGATCTACCTATTTTGATGGGAATAGGTGCATTTATCAAGATTTAATGGACGTGTTGTATATTAAGGTACTATTATGTTAATGCAACTATTGCATATACATCTAAGAGTTGTGATTTACGACCTCCGTCCCATGGCTTAAGGCCTATGTTCTTTTAAAGTCAAACTACCTCTAGTTTGACCTAAGTTTTTAGAGAAAAATATTAATATTTTAATATGAAATATATATCCTTTGATACATCGTGAAACATATATTCACATGGTATCTATATAGTATCATAGTTTTTGATAGTTTTTTCTAGAAAGGAGTATTGGCCTTAAGCCTTGGGATGGAAGGAGTATTCATCAATATATATGGTCCACAAGATAAATGTTTTTTTGAAATATTCTAGCACCACTCTCTATTTCAGTGGTATAACGGTATATTTGTTCTAGTATGTGATAACAGATACATAAATACACATGTAGGACTAACATTGGTCACCAAACCGACCAATCTCTGTCCATGTCTCATAAGAATTTTTGTATGCACACTGCAGATTGTTTGCGAAATAAAAATCTGAATTTTGCAATATAATTTACACCCTAGTAAATTCTATTTTTGGTAGAGTAACTTTGGTCAATTTGATAATAACCTAGAGATCCATGAAGAATATTTTTAAATGTAATCTTCACAAAGATTTACGGAAAGGGAGTTGGGTACACTAAAAATACTGCCTTTATCCCTTTGTGTCCTTCGGCCTAAGTCAAGTCGTAAGGAAATATCGATAAGATTTGGTCCATTTGGTGTCTTTCCAGACGGACAAGAGAGAACCCTTTCTGTTTTGGCCGCTTGTATCTTCTTAGTTTTCATAACTTCGCTTCAAGCAGTTTATGTATCCGCGGACGATTGACCGACCTTTCTCCTACGACAAACTTTTCACATTTGGATGCTACACTACACTACTTTCTAGTGGATTAACTTCAAAGGCTATTCATCCAGCAGAAAATCCTTTAGATTCAACCTCAACTTATATTGTAATGTATTCATATTAAGATACAATTGGAAGTTCTACTTAGAGATTGTAGGTATCTATACATAAAGTATTTTGGCGGTAAAGTATGATTTATGGAGAATCCAGGATACTCAAAGTGATTAACACAATTATTATGATGATTCATTAATTCCCTAGATCCCAGCAAATCCAACTCGCTCCAAATGAACATAGACGAATAATGTTAATCACTAAATTATGATCTTCTATTAGTTCTTTTATGTCGTAAAAATACCTAACGGTTCCAAATAAATTGGCGTAGCTTTGTCTAGACACAGATGAGGTTGTGACTGTGTGGCACGACTACCTATAGTTCGATTTGCTAAATTTAAAAGTTGCTTTCCTAAGGTGTCAATGCATCAGCAAGATTAGCTTTACTATTATGTTCTCTTTTTTGCGAAGTTCTTTACCTTCTTTTGAATCCAGATAATCTACATACTACAACAATAAGTTTGACATGTAGCTATATTGGTAAACTGGAGCAGGTGAATCATGGGTGTGTCATGCGGAAACTGGACCGCTACTCCATTATGAAACTTTGCGGTTCATGCACCTCATGCAGCTCACATGTTTATATTGCATTTAATATATAATAATTAATAGATATTTTATAGAGATTAATGCTAGAACGCTCACGCCAGACACATGTATACTAACCTAGCTAGCTGATCGATCTTTACCCTAGCTGATCGATTTGGTTCAGACAGCGACCGTACAAAGCTAGCAAGCTTGGTGTAGATGGAGTTGATCGACTGATCAATAGTTTTGGTATTTATATGTCGCACACTTGTAGGCACATATCAGCTCATATGTATGCCTTCAATAAAGGTATATCTTAACAACAACGTCCGTGCAGTCAACGGAAGAGGGTTTTTTTAAAGATATCGGCAGAGTTTTTTTTTATTAAAGGCCCATCGCACGGGGATTTGACGTACATATATTAATTTTAGTTGGAGACGGCCTTTAACCGCAACAGAGCTAACGTGACATCAGACTTTTTTTTATTCACGTTTACTTTTAGCGTAACACTACTTATCTTATAATCTCAGGTTATATCTAGACCGTTAACTATAGATCTAATAGCTAAAATAAATTTGATGATGTGGATCAACCTGGTGCCTCGAAAAACAATCTTATATTGCTTTTAGTATATAATAGATGACATGCCACATTATCAAAATGTCTAGTTGGCACTACATGTAGATGTATGTTACCATTTTAGTTACTCCCACTATGACTAAACATCTTTGCAGACCTCATAGTAACTTTCTGCCACGGCCTTGGTCCTCCCATATTGGACCAGCTCAATGTGATTCAGATCCTCAATTTTAACGTTTCGGTGGTTAGCCAGAAATAGCAGCACCTCGTTGTGTTTTCAATTCTATAGTAGCCGGGGGCAGTGTTATCCTGAAATATCTCCCTTTTCTATATGTCAGAAGATATCTTCCACAAAAACGTCCATATTTACACTCACAGAGCTGGGGCGGTCCTTCTCTGCATGTGTACATGCATCATATATAGATAGCTCCAAAACCGTGCACACCTGCCGAAGCATGTTTTGCCTTGAGATGTGCACACAGTGCAATGCCTGCAAGAACAAATATGAGTAAGAATCGGTGATAGACGAAGGATAATTTGGGTTCGTTTGTTAAGAGACTAAACACCGCCATTTTATAGGTGAGCCACCAACAGAGAGGGCGCCATAAGACCGGAAAATAGCCATTTGCATCATGATAGTTTTGGGCCATATAAGAACAATAAAGCCATAAGGTAACAACACCTTAACACCAACTATCTTGCTCTAAGGGCTGCCCGAATGCCGGCTTATGTAGACAGGGAGAAAACCTATCCGACTATGGTACATATTACAATATAGTCGGTAACTACTACATCGTGTACTCCAAGTCTTATGGCTTTGGGACCAAATCGGTAAACTTTCCGGGCCTTCTCGTAGCTAGATGGGCCTCCGCCTGTCTCGTTGACTAGACCGCTTGTGGAGCCATAGTTATAATCAGAAAGTATAACCTTGACAACGATTGCAGGATTGGAGTATACACGAGCAGAGAGGAGTGGTCGGCGCGACTGCAACACACACCTTGCAGCGATGATTGCTGGTGCCGGCGTGGATAATCGACGCGGTGTCGCGCCAATTGAGGCCGAGGTGACTAAGGGGCCAAGGCGCCGCACCAATCATCCATCGTCCATTGTCGTTATGGAAGCACATAGCAAAGGGAGTTTAGGGGTCATGGACAAAGAGCCAGATCAACGGCAAACAGCGGGGGAAGGAGGTCCACGTGCGAACAGGACGCAGGGGATCATGGGCAGTAGGAAAACCGGATCGACGGTGCACAATGATGGAATATGAGCAGGTCCTGGTGCGTGTGTTGAGGAAGAAGTAATTGGGAGAAAAAGAAAAGAAGAGATAACGTTTCTAGTGGGCCCCGCATGATGTCGGCCTCGCATGCTCACGAACGCGTGGCACACGCGAAAGCCGGGAGGGAGAGAGGTGTGTGATCCCCCGGGTGCACCACATATTTTTTCCATATGTAGAGATAGATTAGTAGAAGGTTGCTACATAGATCTCGGGCAATCGCCATACTCTACACTATGGGGTGTGGCGACACTGCTCCCACCCTCTCTCTCACCAGCCATTTCCATAAAACACCATGACTCCGGGAAACCAGTCCCATCCTACTAGGGGTATACCCAACTTCAAGTAGTAAGTGCACACGACACATAGTCCAAATCAATTTCTTTCATATATTTCACATATGCATAACTTATGACATCCCCCACTATTAATGATAAATACACTGAGTCATTAGAAGACACCAAATAATTTTCATTCTAGGTTCGCTCCTAGTCCCGACCTCTTCTTAGGTCCTCACATCCACACTCAATTTCTAGGCTAGCTTTTTTTTAACAACGGATTGCCCTGGAAGGGGCTAGAACCTTCAATTAAATTAACAGTGGAGGTACAGAGAAATTACGGAGAACGCCATAAGAAAAGAAAAATACACATGGGCCCCTGGCATTTGTAGAAAGAACCTTGCTAAAAAATCTAGAATTACAAACTAGTCCTTCCTCTTCCCAACTGTGGAGCAAGAAGGTCAAGCTACTGCATCCATGGACGAAGACGGGGACTACGCCACTTGCCTCCGGCCTGGCGACGCGCCCAGCTCCTGAGCTCGAACAGGGCCTCCCAATGGAGGTTGTAGAGTCGCCGGAGCACACCAACATGAAGAAGTCCTTCTAGGCCAAGGATTTAAGCGTCATCCAAGTCGACGCAGATGGATAGCTCCAAGAAGAACAGGTTCCAAAACTCCAAATCATCCCCCGCTGAGCCTCAACCCTGTCGCAATCTCTCCCCATCTCCACCGTGGAGCTCAAGAAGAAGAACAACAGCAGGGCAATCGGCAGAACAAGGACAACAAAGGTAGGCCAACACCACGTTGTGAAAAGCGTCTCACCATTAGACCCGGCGAACCTGCCACGGGCCCGGGAAGGAAAGATTAGGAGATGGTGGTGATGACGAACCGACAAGATCCGCTTATTGAAGAGGCCTCCAACAGATCTGTCGCTGCCGTCCAACTTCCACCTCGGAAGCTTGACGAGCAACCACATCGGTGACCGCCTGACGCCACGGAGAAGCTTCATCTGTTGGAGATATGCCCTAGAGGCAATAATAAATGTAGTTATTATTATATCTTTGTGTTTATGATAAATGTTTACATTCATGCTATAATAGTATTAACAAGGAAACATTAATACTTGTGTGATTTGTAAACTTAATTTGAAGTCCCTAGTATAGCCTCTATACTTCACTAGCTTGTTGGTTGATAAATGATTGTGGTTTCCCTATCATGAACATTGAGATGTTATCAACAACAAGATCATATCATTAGGAGAATGATATGGTGGACATACTCCTATAGATAAGTGTAGCATAAAGATCAAGTCATTTCAATAGTTCAATTGCTATATGCTTTCTGATACATAGTAACCTAATTCCTTCGACCATGAGATCATGCATATCACCTTTACCGGATGGATGCTTTGATGACATCAAACACCACACCGTAACTGGGTGGCTATAAAGGTGGCATTGAGTGTTCGGAAAGTATTGGTTGAGACACATGGATCAAGAGTGGGATTTGTCCATCCATATGACGGATAGATATTCTCTGGGCCCTCTCGGTGAAATGTCATCCAATTAGCTTGCAAGCATGTGACTGGCTCACAAGGGATCACATATCACGGGAACGAGAAAAGAGTACTTATCAGTAACGAGGTTGAACTAGGTATGCAGAGATACCGACGATCATAACCTCGGATAAGTAACATATCGTGAGACAAAGGGAAATTGGTATCGTATGTAAGTGGTTCATTTGATCGCAAAGTAATCGTAGAAATATGTGGGAGCCATATGAATTTCCAGATTCCTCTATTGGTTATTGTTCGGAGAAGTGTCTCGATCATGTCCGCATAATTCACGAACCGTAGGGAGACACACTTAAGGATTCGACGTTGTTTTAAGTAGTTATGGTATTATGAGAAAGAGACCGAATGTTGTTCGGAGTCTCGGATGGGATCCGGGATATCACGAGGTGATCCAGAATGGTCCGGAGAATAAGATTCATATAAGGAAAGTCCCGTTTCGGAGTTCGGAAATGATTCCGGTGAATGTTCTAGAAGGTTCCGGAATGTCCGGCACTCCGGGAGGGGGGAGGGGTACATGAATGTGTCATTACATATTGGAATGATTGCATCATGTACTAAGTATTCTTGCTGTTCCAAATAAAGGATTAAATTGAATCCTAAAACAGAAAAGTCAAATGTCCAGTTTGAAAGTCAAACGGCTAAAACAAGAAACTGTGGGAAACAAGCAAGAGGAGTTGGGAACCGACTTGGGGGAGGAGTCTCCTCCCCAAGCCGGCGCGCCAACCAAGGCCGACTTGGGGAGGGACTCCCCTCCCCTTGGCCGCGCCTCCCACCCATAAAAGGAGGGGCAGGGCCTCCTCCTCTAGACACAAGTTTCTACCTCTAATCTCCGGTTTAGAGTCGTTTTGGTTTAGAGCTTCTAATTGCTTTAGCCTGCGGTTTAGAGCCTTCTAATTGGTGTGTATAAACTCTAGACCACTAATAGCCCTCTCTCATAATCCACCATACTCGCTCCGGCTTAAGGCGAAGCCCTGCGGGATCTCCCCTCTACTTCCGGTACCACGCCGTTGTGCTGCCGGAATCGCGAGGAGAGTGCTACAACCTCCGCTGCCTGCTGGAACAAGGGAGAGGAAGGTCTTCATCGAGTACCGAACGTGTGACCGACTGCGGGAGCGCTGCCGGAACGCAGCGCCGGAAGGATCGTCTACACGATCTTGAGATCGGGAAGAGTACGACTACATCACCCACGAGAATCCGCTCTTGTTAAACACTTTGGAATCTTTGAGGGTAAGTTATTCCATCGACTCGTTGCTACAATCTAGTAGATAGATCTTGGCTTGTTTGTTTGTATGCGATATAAAATTTTTGTTTTCCATGCTACGAACCCCTACAGTGGTATCAGAGCCGTGTCTATATGTAGATCTGTTGCACGAGTAGAACACAATGGTCATTGTGGCGTTGATGCTTTTATTGTCGATTACTTCTTGTGTACTTTGCATCTTGCGGTATGTTGGGATGAAGCGGCCCGGGCGAACCTTACATGACATCGTTCATGAGACTTGCTCCACGCTTGACATGCAACTTGTATTGCATAAGTGGCTTTGCGGGTGCCTGTTTATCCTAGCATAGTTAAGATCCAATTTACAACGGGTGATCAACAATGCTAGTATCAATGTTGTGGTTCTTGTTCGTAAGTTAGAACGACACTTATTGAAAGCCCCAAACCACGTAAAATATGCAAAGAAAGTAGAGGCGTCTAACTTTGTTTTGCAGGGGTGTGCAGTGATGTGATATGGCCATGATTGTGATTATATTTGATGTATGCAATGTTCCTTATTGTAAGTTGGCAACCGGCAGGAGCCATATGGTTGTCTTTAATTTATGTTAAGACCCGCGTGTCTATTCAAAGTAGTTGTAATAGTTAAAGCCGGTGGACGACAACCATGGAGAAGCGTCATTGACCTTGATGCAATGCCGGTGATGATGGAGATCATGTTCGTGCTTGAAGATGGAGATCGGAAGCACAAAGAAGAAAGGCCATATCATATCACATATATATTGAATTGCATGTGATGTTAATCCTTTATGCATCTTGTATTGCTTAGTAGACGACGGTAGCATTATAAGATGATCCCTCATGCACATCAATTTCAAGTCATAAAGTGTTCACCCTTAGTTAGCACCGTTGCTAAAGCTTGTTGTTTCGAAGCACCACGTGATGATCGGGTGTGTTAGATTCTGCAAGTGTATACAACGTGAGCAAGCCAGATTTGCTCATGCGGAAACTAAGGTTTGATCTTGACGAGCCTAGCATGTACAGACATGGTCTCGGAACACGGATCACCGAAAGGTAAAGCATGAATCATATAGTAGATACGATGAACATGTCGATTGTTCGCCATTGAAACTATGTCAACTCTCGTGATGATCGGTGTTGATATGGTGGATTTGGTTCGTGTGATCACTAAAACAATGTGAGGGATATTGTTTTGAGTGGGAGTTCACCTAGTTTAATTTCATTATTAATTTGAACTCAATTTGTCATAAACTTAGTCTAAACTATTGCAAATATGTTTTAGATCAATGGCAGTCCCTACCATCAATTTTAATGCGATCCTAGAGAAAGAAAAGTTGAAAAACAATGGAAGCAACTTCGCGGATTGGTTCCGCAATTTGAGGATTGTCCTCACAGCTGGTAATTTGACCTATGTGCTGGATGCACCGCTGGGTGACCCACCTGCAGATGATGCTCCCGATGAAGTAAAGAATGTTTACCTCGCTCGGAAGAATCAGTACTCCATAGTTCAGTGTGCTATCTTGTATGGTTTGGAATCGGAGCTTCAGAAAAGGTTTGAGGATTCAGACCCATATGATATTGTCGAGGATCTCAAATTGATTTTTGAGACTCATGCGGCAATTGAAAGTTATGAGGCTTCTGAAAAGTTCTTTAACTGCAAGATGGAAGAGGGCAGCTCCGTCAGTGAGCATGTGCTTAAGATGTCTGGGCACGCAAACAAACTTCAAAGCTTGGGTATTGTGATTCCTAATGCTTTGGTGATTTACCGTGTCCTCCAATCACTACCACCAAGTTACAAGAACTTTGTGATGAACTACAACATGCAGAACATGAACAAGACGTTGCCAGAACTCTTTGCCATGTTGAAATCTGCAGAAGTGGAGATTAAGAAAGAGCACCAAGTGTTGTTGGTAAATAAGACCACCAAATTCAAGAAAGGCAAGTCTAAGCAAAAGGGACACTTCAAGAAGGGTGGTAAGAAAGTTACCACGCCGGCGAAGAAGACCAAGGCTGGACCTAAGCCTGATACTGAGTGCTTTTACTGCAAGGGAGAAGGTCACTGGAAGCGGAATTGCCCAAAGTACTTGGCGGATTTGAAGAACGGCAACATCAAGAAGAAAGGTATATCTGATATACATGTTATTGATGTGTATCTCACTAGTACTCGTAGTAGTGCCTGGGTATTTGATACTGGTTCGGTTGCTCATATTTGTAACTCGAAACAGGTGCTGCAGAATAAACGGAAGCTAGCGAAGAACAAGGTGACGATGCGCGTGGGAAACGGATCAAAGGTTGATGTGATCGCGGTCGGCACGCTACCCCTTCATCTACCATCGGGATTAGTTTTATACTTAAGTAATTGTTATTTGGTGCCTGCGTTGAGCATGAACATTATATCGGGATCTTGTTTATTGCGCGACGGTTACTTATTTAAGTCCGAGAATAATGGTTGTTCGATTTATATGAGTAATATGTTTTACGGACATGCACCTTTGATAGATGGTCTATTCTTATTGAATCTCGATAGTGGAAATACACATATCAACAACATTGAGGCTAAACGTTTGAAATCAAGCGATAATTCGACCTATATGTGGCACTGTCGTCTTGGTCACATTGGAGTGAAGCGTATGAAGAAACTCCATTCCGATGGACTTCTTGAATCACTTGATTTTGAATCACTTGAAAGATGCGAAGCATGTCTGATGGGAAAAATGACTAAGACTCCATTTTCTGGTATGATGGAGCGAGCTACGGACTTATTGGAAATCATACATACCGATGTGTGTGGTCTAATGAGTGTAGCATCGCGCGGTGGTTATCGTTATGTTCTTACCTTCACAGATGACTTGAGTAGATATGGGTATATCTATTTCATGAAACATAAGTCCGAAACTTTCGAGAAGTTTAAGGAGTTTCAAAGTGAGGTAGAGAATCAACGTAACAAGAAGATTAAATTTCTACGTTCTGATCATGGAGGTGAATATCTAAGTTACGAGTTTGGCGAGCATTTGAAGAAATGCGGAATACTTTCACAATTGACACCGCCGGGAACACCACAGCGTAATGGTGTGTCCGAACGTCGTAATCGAACTCTCTTAGATATGGTTCGTTCTATGATGTCACTTACAGATTTACCGCTATCATTTTGGGGTTATGCATTAGAAACAGCCGCATTCACTTTAAATAGGGCACCATCTAAATCCGTTGAAACGACACCGTATGAATTATGGTTTGGGAAGAAACCTAAGTTGTCGTTCCTTAAAGTTTGGGGATGCGAAGCCTATGTAAAGAAGTTACAGCCGGACAAGCTTGAACCCAAAGCGGAAAAATGCGTCTTCATAGGATACCCGAAGGAAACTATTGGGTATACCTTCTATCATAGATCCGAAGGCAAAATCTTCGTTGCCAAGAATGGATCCTTTCTAGAGAAGGAATTTCTCTCGAAAGAAGTGACTAGAAGGAAAGTAGAACTCGACGAGGTTGTCGAACCTTCTCTCGAAATTGCGAGTAGCGCAGCACCGGAAGAAGTTCCTGTGGTGCCTGCACCAATTAGAGAGGGAGCTAATGATGGTGATCATGAAACTTCGGTTGAAGTTGCTACAGAACCTCGGAGGTCAACGAGAACTCGTACCACTCCAGATTGGTATGATCCCGTTATGAGTGTCATGTTGGTGGACAACACCGATGACCCCGAGACATATGAGGAAGCGATGATGAGCCCAGATTCCAATAAATGGCAAGAAGCCATGAAATCCGAGATTGGATCCATGTATGGAAACCAAGTATGGACTTTGGTGGACTTACCGGATGGCCGAAAGGCTGTCGAGAACAAATGGATTTTCAAGAAGAAAACAGATGCTGATGGTAATGTTACTGTCTATAAAGCTCGACTTGTCGCAAAAGGGTTTCGACAAATTCAAGGAGTTGACTACGATGAGACTTTTTCACCGGTAGCGAAGCTAAAGTCTGTGAGGATTATGTTAGCAATCGCTGCATATTATGATTATGAGATATGGCAGATGGATGTCAAAACAGCATTCCTCAATAGAGATATTGATGAAGAGTTGTATATGATGCAACCCAAAGGTTTTGTCGATCCTAATGATGCTAACAAGGTATGCAAACTTCAACGGTCCATCTATGGATTGAAGCAAGCATCCCGAAGTTGGAATCAACGTTTTGATAAGGTAATCAAAAGTTTTGGTTTTATACAAACTTATGGAGAAGCTTGTATTTACAAGAAAGTGAGTGGGAGCTCTGTAGCATTCTTAATACTATATGTGGATGACATATTGTTGATTGGGAATGATGTAGACCTTCTTAATAGTGTCAAAGAATATTTGAATAATAGTTTTTCAATGAAGGATCTTGGCGAAGCAGCTTACATATTAGGCATAAAGATTTATAGAGATAGATCGAAATGCCGAATATCATTGTCACAGAGTACATATTTGGACAAAGTTCTAAAGAGGTTTGGAATGGAAGAAAGCAAGAAAGGGTTCTTGCCCATGTTGCCCAATACGACCTTGAGTAAAACTCAAAGTCCGACATCGGCAGAAGATAGAGAAAGGATGAGTAAGACTCCCTATGCATCAGCCATAGGATCTCTAATGTATGCCATGCTATGTACTAGACCCGACATCGCATATGCTGTTAGTCTAACTAGCAGATATCAAAGTGATCCAGGAGTGGATCATTGGACAGCGGTCAAAAACATCCTTAAGTACTTGAGAAGAAGTAAGGATATGGTTCTTTCTTATGGAGGTGATGAACAGCTCGTTGTTAATGGTTACACCGATGCTAGTTGGAACACCGATCCGGATGATTCTAAATCACAATCTGGATACGTATTTATTTTGAATGGTGCAGCAGTTAGCTGGAGGAGTGCAAAGCAAAGCGTTGTGGCGAGATCTTCAACTGAATCGGAATACATGGCTGCTTCGGAGGCTTCTCAAGAAGCGATATGGATGAAAGAGTTCATTACAGAGCTGGGTGTGGTTCCTAGTGCGCTGGACCAAATGTCTATCTACTGTGATAACATGGGCGCCATAGCCAATGCGCAAGAACCAAGGTCACACAAGAAGCTGAAGCATATCAAGCTACGTTTTCACGCTATTCGAGAACATATCCAGGATGGGGATATAAAGATTTGCAAAGTACACACAGATCTGAATGTGGCGGATCCGTTGACTAAACCTCTCCCAAGGGCAAAACATGACCAACACCAAACTGCCATGGGTGTTCGGTATATTACCATGTAATCTAGATTAGATGACTCTAGTGCAAGTGGGAGACTGTTGGAGATATGCCCTAGAGGCAATAATAAATGTAGTTATTATTATATCTTTGTGTTTATGATAAATGTTTACATTCATGCTATAATAGTATTAACAAGGAAACATTAATACTTGTGTGATTTGTAAACTTAATTTGAAGTCCCTAGTATAGCCTCTATACTTCACTAGCTTGTTGGTTGATAAATGATTGTGGTTTCCCTATCATGAACATTGAGATGTTATCAACAACAAGATCATATCATTAGGAGAATGATATGGTGGACATACTCCTATAGATAAGCGTAGCATAAAGATCAAGTCATTTCAATAGTTCAATTGCTATATGCTTTCTGATACATAGTAACCTAATTCCTTCGACCATGAGATCATGCATATCACCTTTACCGGATGGATGCTTTGATGACATCAAACACCACACCGTAACTGGGTGGCTATAAAGGTGGCATTGAGTGTTCGGAAAGTATTGGTTGAGACACATGGATCAAGAGTGGGATTTGTCCATCCATATGACGGATAGATATTCTCTGGGCCCTCTCGGTGAAATGTCATCCAATTAGCTTGCAAGCATGTGACTGGCTCACAAGGGATCACATATCACGGGAACGAGAAAAGAGTACTTATCAGTAACGAGGTTGAACTAGGTATGCAGAGATACCGACGATCATAACCTCGGATAAGTAACATATCGTGAGACAAAGGGAAATTGGTATCGTATGTAAGTGGTTCATTCGATCGCAAAGTAATCGTAGAAATATGTGGGAGCCATATGAATTTCCAGATTCCTCTATTGGTTATTGTTCGGAGAAGTGTCTCGATCATGTCCGCATAATTCACGAACCGTAGGGAGACACACTTAAGGATTCGACGTTGTTTTAAGTAGTTATGGTATTATGAGAAAGAGACCGAATGTTGTTCGGAGTCTCGGATGGGATCCGGGATATCACGAGGTGATCCGGAATGGTCCGGAGAATAAGATTCATATAAGGAAAGTCCCGTTTCGGAGTTCGGAAATGATTCCGGTGAATGTTCTAGAAGGTTCCGGAATGTCCGGCACTCCGGGAGGGGGGAGGGGTACATGAATGTGTCATTACATATTGGAATGATTGCATCATGTACTAAGTATTCTTGCTGTTCCAAATAAAGGATTAAATTGAATCCTAAAACAGAAAAGTCAAATGTCCAGTTTGAAAGTCAAACGGCTAAAACAAGAAACTGTGGGAAACAAGCAAGAGGAGTTGGGAACCGACTTGGGGGAGGAGTCTCCTCCCCAAGGCGACGCGCCAACCAAGGCCGACTTGGGGAGGGACTCCCCTCCCCTTGGCCGCGCCTCCCACCCATAAAAGGAGGGGCAGGGCCTCCTCCTCTAGACACAAGTTTCTACCTCTAATCTCCGGTTTAGAGCCGTTTTGGTTTAGAGCTTCTAATTGCTTTAGCCTGCGGTTTAGAGCCTTCTAATTGGTGTGTCTAAACTCTAGACCACTAATAGCCCTCTCTCATAATCCACCATACTCGCTCCGGCTTAAGGCGAAGCCCTGCGGGATCTCCCCTCTACTTCCGGTACCACGCCGTTGTGCTGCCAGAATCGCGAGGAGAGTGCTACAACCTCCGGTGCCTGCTGGAACAAGGGAGAGGAAGGTCTTCGTCGAGTACCGAACGTGTGACCGACTGCGGGAGCGCTGCCGGAACGCAGCGCCGGAAGGATCGTCTACACGATCTTGAGATCGGGAAGAGTACGACTACATCACCCACGAGAATCCGCTCTCGTTAAACACTTTGGAATCTTCGAGGGTAAGTTATTCCATCGACTCGTTGCTACAATCTAGTAGATAGATCTTGGCTTGTTTGTTTGTATGCGATAGAATTTTTTTGTTTTCCATGCTACGAACCCCTACATCATCTCGGTAGACCTCGGAAGAAAGGGGAATATGCCCTATTGATGGAGATGCCTAGCTCCAGACTCCATTCTTGCCGCCGCTCTTGCCACCGTAGCAGAGCCAGGAGGAGTAAGAAGTAGAGGATGCGCCAGATTCGGTCAATGGGATCCGGTGGCCTACTCCAAGACGCCACAAAGGGACAAATCCTAGAAAAAGAAACCCTAGATCCTAATCTACTGAAGTCGGCGCCTCTCCTTTGCCACATCCGGCCGGCATCACCGCCGTGAGGCGCATCGGATTGGCCCGGTGAGCAGGTTGCGACTCTCAAGGGGGAAACGGGAGAAGACGCAAGGAGGTTGTGAAGTGCTATGTTGATATTCTGGGCTAGCTCGAGACAATCCTTCCTTCAAACTAGCAAACATATGAATCCCAAACTCAACCGGAGAGGCATGTTAGATTTGATTTCTGGTGACACATGTCTCCTCCTCCTCCCCTCCCTCGCTCCCTCCCTCCATTTCTTCGAAGTTATTAGACCAACCATTTCAATTAAACATTGTGTCTCTTGCAAAACACTCTCATGTGATCCTCGCCCCTGCCTCTTCTCCCCGCCCTTGCATCCACCCGGTGTGCTTGTCGACCCTTGGTCGCCGTACATAGAAAGAAAGATTTTGCTGACAAAAAAAATCAAGTGTGAGCAAGATTGAAAAGACAACTTAAGGACAACCATATATTCCGTTGTACACTAAAAGGAAAACCATATATTCAGTTAACCAGCAAAAAACCGATGAGGTAAGAATGTTGGATATAGCTCAAATTGCTGTACACGTAGACGATGCAAGATTCCTCCTCTGGGAGGGTAGTTTGGACATTGGCACGCCTGCCGCTTTCCTATAATTGGCAAGGCGGGTCCTGGATTCTTTCACTTCACGCACTAAAAAATAGATAGATACGCACACCGCGAGCGAGCGAACAGAGCAGAAGCAACCCAGAATAAACACGCGACGGAACCAAACAGAGGAGGATTCCCCAATCCGTGCTTCCTTCCTGCTTGCTCGTCAAAGGAAAGGATAGGCCCTCCTCCTCACCAAATTCTTCCCCGAACCAGATCAATCCGTGCTCGTTTGAGCCTCCTCTCAAGCAGTAGTAATTCTTTGAGTTCCATTCGATTCGATTTGTTTGTTTAGGAACCCCCGAATGCGTCGTCGACTTCGTCTCGCCGAGATCAAATCCTGACACCAAATTTCCGTTCGTTCGTCTTCTCTTCCGCGCCTCCGGTCCCCAGTTCCGTAACCGCTTCCCCGGTTTTGTGTGGGTAGCTAGCAGGAGGCTGGGAGTTCCCCGGACGCTCGCCCGAGGCGTCCCGGATTCTGGCGACCATGTCTCTGTCCGCGATTTCCCTCTACACCAGCCCGCCGGGCGCCGTGTACACCTCCGAGTTCGATCCGAGCTCCCGCGGCTCGCCGCCCTGCAGCACCGCGCCGCCGGCCACGGCCTCCCACCGCGCGTCCGCCGTCGCGGGGGGCCTCTCCTGCCTCTTCTCCTCCCCCGCCGCGGCGGCCTCGCCGCCCCGCGCCCCGGCGCACGACGAGCTGTGGCACGACGGATCCGACGACCTCAGCTTCGGCGGCGGCGGCGGCGGCTACTCCCACTCGCCCTCGCCGCTCAAGTGGCGCGACCACCTCCACCACCACCACCACCACAGCCCCGTGTCGGTGTTCCAGGGGCCCTCGTGCTCCCCGGCGTCCCGGAGCCCGCCGGCGTCCTGGCTGACCGGCCGCGAGCGCGACCGCCTCTTCTCCGGCTTCGTGCGCAACGCTCTCGGCTCCTGCATCGACTACGTCCCGGCCACCAGCCCGCGGCCTGAGGTCGGTGGCGGCGAGCTCGCGTTCGAGCTCGACGAGAACCTCGCCGAGGCGAGCCCGGCCTGCGAGCCCTACGCCCGGGAGCTTCTCGCCGGTGCTCAGGCTCGCCACCGCATCTTCCACGAGGAGCTCGTCGTCAAGGCCTTCTTCGAGGCCGAGAAGGCTCACCACGGCCAGGTGAAAACCAGGGATCATTTAATTGTTTGTTACTGTTCAATAAAAATTTCTGGATTAGTCACTGAATTTTGTTTGGTTTTGTTTATTTATGTGATTAGACACGGGCGAGCGGCGATCCATTCTTGCAACATTGCGTGGAGACGGCCGTGCTACTGGCCAAGATCGGGGCGAGCGCCACGGTTGTCTCTGCCGGCCTTCTACACGACACCATTGATGATTCCTTCATAGACTATGATCACATCTTCCACATGTTCGGGGCTGGAGTGGCTGATCTCGTGGAAGGGGTACGTGTTCCTTCCTCTTTCTTGGATCTTGTCCATTGTTCTAGAAGAATTCGGATAATGAGTTCGGTAGTTAGAACATGGACTTTTATATCATAAAGCTGTTGGCTGGATCAACTGCAATTATTGTGATCTAAATTATGCCGGCATTCGGCATGCTCCCTATATTAAGTAAAAAAATGACCACGTTCCTTTCCCTGTATTATCTTATTAGTATAGCTAATGGAAATTGGTGGGTGAGCCCAATTTGTATGACTTTTATGATAACAATAATTGTACTTTGTTTACTCTGTTCCTTGATGTCATCCTTCCCTTTGATCATACTCGCAAGATATTGTGCAAAAACTTCAAAGCTGATAGTTCGTGTCTAATCTGTTCAGGTCTCCAAGCTGAGCCACTTGAGCAAGCTTGCTCGTGATAACGACACAGCAAGCAGAACTGCCGAGGCAGACCGCTTGCATACAATGCTCCTTGCAATGGCGGATGCACGGGCCGTTCTAATAAAGTTAGCAGATCGTGTGCATAACATGAGGACTCTAGACGCCTTGCCTTTGGTCAAACAACAGAGGTTTGCTAAGGAGACCATGGAAATCTTTGTGCCTTTGGCCAACCGATTGGGGATTGCTAGTTGGAAAGACCAGCTGGAGAACCTTTGCTTCAAGCACTTGAACCCAGAAGAGCACAAGGAGCTTTCGTCAAAACTTACAGAAACATTTGATGAAGCGCTGATCACATCTGCCGTGGATACACTGGATGAAGGTCTGAAGGATGCAGGCGTCTCATATCAGAGCCTTTCTGGAAGGAACAAAAACCTTTACAGCGTTTACTCCAAGATGCTGAAGTATGTTGAGAAACTCCCCTTGTTTGCACTGTAGTACATGATTACAAAATTTGATAGCGAACCATTTTTCCGTATGTGTTGGCTAACTGGTTTTGGCACATTTTTCAGGAAGAATTTAACGATGGACGAAGTCCATGATATCCATGGCCTGCGCCTTGTGGTTGAGAAGGAGGAAGATTGCTACCGAGCACTTGACGTCGTCCATAAACTCTGGCCCCAAGTCAGTGGAAGATTTAAGGACTACATATCGCGTCCAAAATTAAATGGGTACGCAGTGGAACTTCGTTTATATCCATTTGATCTTCTGGCCCTTTGCTAGAGTTTGCACTGATTAACTTGCTGTTGCTACAGGTACCGTTCGCTGCACACCGTTGTCATGAGCGACGGCGACCACCCGTTCGAGGTCCAGATCCGCACGAAGGAGATGCATCTGCAGGCCGAGTACGGGTTCGCGGCGCACTGGAGGTACAAGGAAGGCTCCTGTAGGCACTCGTTCGTGCTCCAGATGGTGGAGTGGGCGAGGTGGGTGCTCACGTGGCAGTGTGAAGCACTGAACAAGGAACATTCGTCGTCTTCTCAAGTGAAGAGCGACGCCATCAGGCCGCCTTGCCCGTTCCCCTTGCACGCGGAGGAATGCCCTTACTCGTACACCCGCCAGTGCAACCACGACGGGCCCTTGTTCGTGATCTTGCTGGAGCATGACAAGGTGAGGCCAGCGTCTGGTTGATGTCTCTGCTGCTTGTGCCATGGTCTTGTATTGCAGTTAGTTGATAGTGTTCGTTCCTCTTGTTTATTTGCAGATGTCTGTTCAGGAATTCCCGGCAGGCTCGACGGTGACGGATCTCATGGAACGGGTGGGCGCCAACAGCGCGAGGTGGAGCCCCTACCGCGTCCCCATGAAAGAGGACCTGCGACCAAAGGTGAACCACGAGCCTATAAGCGACCTGGGAATGGCGCTGAGCATGGGGGACGTGGTGGAGCTGACCCCGGCCCTCCCCAACAAGTCGCTCACCAAGTACCGGGAGGAGATCCAGCGCATGTACGACCGCGGCGGCTTCGCCCTCGCCGCCACCCGCAGCGCCGGCGGCAGCGGCTCTGGCTCAAGACGGTGACCACAACGCTAACAAGCTGTGTGTACCACTATTGTACAATGCTGTCCAACCCATTCAATTCGTTGTAAATACATACATACATACATACATAGTCTAATTCATGCATGGTGGCCATGAGGGCTGCTGTAGGAACGGCCCCTGCTGCAGCTGGGGTCCAGCAGCCCGTCCTGGCTGCTGCTAGCAGGATGAATGGTGTATATAAGCCGTTCAAGTCTGATTCGGCTTCTCCCAGGATCTGTGGAGAGGAATTGGAAACAGTGACAGGGCCGACCCTGTCGTTTGTAACAACACTACTAGATCTTTGTGTGATGGAATGGCATGCCAGGTCTCCTCCGGTTCCAGAACCTGTGGCCTGATTCTGAGAGCAGCGGTGACATCAGATTGTTTGGCGTTTGGCCGGTGCTTCCTCTCCTGTGGACCAGGATCCTGTCGTGTCCGGTTGCGGTGAGGTGTATGTTTGCGTGGAGTTTCCGGATGCTGGAAGAAGGAAGGGGAGACCTCTCGCGTCAGGGGTAGAACTCGCGTGTGGTGGCTAGGCTAGGCTATGCCGCGGCGTGAATCTTCGCCCGTGGGTTCCACACCTGCACCGGTGGTTTTGCAAGGCTGTGGCCGGCCGACGTGCGACGGGGGTTTCTCTTTCTCCCGCACGCCAACGACGCTTGGTGGCGGCACCGAGCACGTGCCGCCGTGCCGGGTCTCCCTGGCGGCGTGGTCACACGTTGACGCTTCCCTCAAACTCTAGCCAGCGGCAGTTACTTGCTTTTGTTGTTGCTGTTGAGTATGGGTGCACTAATCTTGTCCTGGCTTCCAAAACAAAGGAGCACGATAATCTTCCATAGATATGGATTAGCCATCATCATGAGCACACTAATCATCACCCAAATCTTAAACCGTCAGTACCGCTTCCTGGCGTCCCGCCAAGGTTGAAGACAAATTTAGCTTTGCCTCAAGTCTGAACCCAAGATACCCCGCAAAAAAAATAAAAAATCCGAACCTAGATATTATTAGGCGGAACGCGCCGAGCACTGCACCGGTCAGTCAGCAGATAAGAAGAAGAAGAAGAAGAACCGGTTGCCCCGTTGCCGACTCCAGCTGAAGCGTGAACGCACACGTCAGATCAGCTAGCCTCCCTCCCTCCTCTGCACTGCACCTGGCCGCTACGTGCGCGTCTTCTCTTTACGTCGACGTGGACAGGCCGGTCGACTGTTGTGCCACACGAGCCACTTGGCGTGGCCACTTGCAACGGTATCTACTCGGGGCCACGTGGGCCGCGGCTTCGACGACGTGGACAGGTCCCGGTGGCCGACAAAGATTCTGGCGG
This sequence comes from Avena sativa, assembly GCA_916181665.1. Lineage (NCBI taxonomy): Eukaryota > Viridiplantae > Streptophyta > Magnoliopsida > Poales > Poaceae > Avena > Avena sativa. The sequence continues at coordinate 426,986,250 of OV702283.1, forward strand.
GGGGTTTTGTCCGTCGCGGGAAATTCCCGCTCGTAGGCACGTACGAACGTGGCAAAGGAGTATGTATCTACACGTATTATACATGCGCGCGTGCATTGTGCCTCGTGTTGCAAATGCCAGGTTTGTTTGTTTGACTGATCGGCGGCCAAGTTGCCATACTGTTAGGATTTATTTTAAACATGTAAATAAGTAATCCTTTGCTGTAAACCGTCACGACGGTTTTCCCGTTCCCACCGCCTCACGAACGGACGTGACTCTTCTCTATGTCGGTTCTACTGTATATAAACCTGATCGTCGATGGAATAAACTTATGGTTGATTCATTCAACACTTTTACTTTCACACGTTATCAGCACGACTCTACCGACGAGAGCAAAGGCCGAACTCCAAAGATCGCCGGAAAAAGAAGAACAGAACGAAGAAAAGGTGAGCAATGACCACTGCCGGACTGGATCCTTGCCGGAATGGCTGCACCGAACATGTATGCCTCCGCCTCCGCCACCGTCGTGTCCACTATATGGCTGGCCTTGTCCGCGCCTTGCGGCGCTCACGACGCCCATCGAGGAGGAGGCCGAACGCGGGGCGCCCTCGCCACCGGGGTGTCCGGGACTGCTCCATCAAGCGCCGGCCTCGAGCCGCGCCTCCCCACGCCGGCGGCCGCGCATGGGGACGTCTTCAATGGACACCCCAATGGTGTGGACCCGAGACGCACCTTCCGGCGGATATTCGCCAGAGGAAGAGGACAACCCTCCGGGGCTTTTAGTTGCTCGCCGTTGAGAACGGCAGCCGGGGGCGGGTGGAAGCGGTGGTGCGAGAGGTTCTTCGCCGGGGATTGGGAAGAGGATTTTGGGGAGTAGTTTCCGTCGCGGACGGAGCGATAATTTCTTTCCCTGCCTTATCCACTCATCGAGCAACTTCCAGGAATATTACGCGTTGGTCAAGCTGGCCACGTTAGTCACGTTCGTGTCACGTTACCTTTGGTCACGTCCGTGAGAATGAAAAAAAAAAAGCAAAACGAAAATTGGCAGGAGAGCTGCTATATTGGGCTGCGTAGTTTTGGTCCAATAAGTAAAAAAATTATGTTTTTTTTATTAGCTTTTTAGCTGTTCAGTTTTCTTACATATATGTGTTAGTATTATTATCTAGCACTGACTATAAATTGTCTCCACATCTAAATGTCAACATTAGACTGTTTGTAATTTTTAATTGCTTTATGTTGACTATGCTTGACAAAATAATATGATAAATTTCAAATTTGCGCACAACTTATGAATTGATTAAATATCAATGAATTACTTTATACACAACTGTGAGGTCTATGCTAACAAGTTGGCGACTACCTTCAATGTGTTTTTATTAAACACAAGGTTGTGTGAAGTACCATAAGAGGTCGGTCTACATTACTTTGTAGTGATTACCTTGTGTTTAAAGCAAAAATGAAAGTACACATGAAAGTGAGATCTACACTACTCGGTAGTGACTATCTCCATGTGTCCTACAAACATGATCTACACCACATATGGTGATTATCTATTTGTAGAATGTCATATGAGGGGTCGAATAGGCTTTTCCTAGACCTTCAAGTGGATCAAGCATGCTATTTTACACACAATTAATTTACTTGTTGGTAAATTAATGAGCATAATATTTTTCATGCAGGATATGGATAACATATCCAAGAAAGAATTTGCTGAACTTGCACTTGATGGCAGAAACTATCTGACCTGGGCAATGGATGTCAAGATTAACTTGTCATCTAGAAATTTGATCAGCACTATAACCACACCTGCTCAAGGTGCTCCTGCTATACCAGAACCGGCAAAGTATGCTGCTTTACACTTCATTCGACATCACCTCGATCCCGCTCTGAAAGATGAGTACATGATGGAGGAAAATCCTCTATCGTTATGAGACTCCTTAAAGGAGCGCTATGATCAACAGAGATCGGTGATGTTGCCTGAAGCGCAAAGGCAATGGGCACTAATCCGCTTCCAGGATTTCAAGTCCGTTGCAGCATACAACTCCGCCGTACATCAAATCAACTCAAAGTTGAGATTCTGCAACAGTGCAGTTTCGGATGCAGATCTCATTGAGAAGACGCTCTCTACTTTCCATCCTAATATGAGGTTGATTGCTGAACAGCATCGTAACCAAAAGTATAGGAAGCATTCTGAATTGATATATGCACTCCTTCAGGCAGAAAAGCACAATGAAATTCTTGATAAGAATAATCTTTCCCGTCCAACGGGAACATTGCCGCTGCCTGAAGCACATTTCAATTCTTACAATGCTCAAAACTTCCGTGGTTCAAAGAAGAACCGTGTGAGGTCTAAGGGAAAGTGGAAACACAATGAGAATCAGAATAGTCATGGAGTCCAAAAGGGCAAGAATCATTTCAAGAGAAATGATAGGGGTAACAGTTCTCAAGGTTGTTATCGATGTGGTTGTAACACTCATATTGCAAAGAAGTGTACAACTTCTAAGCATTTGGTGTCGCTGTATCAACAATCAATCAAAGGCAAGAAGGCACAAGGGCACCAGTACGAAGCTCACTTCACTGGACCGATGGTCGAGAGTTCCCAAGGTGTTCAACAGAACAGTGTTCAAAAGAACATGGAGAACCATGATCAGCTTCAGCAAAAGGAAAGACCAACACTTCATGCTGAAGACATGCTAGTGGATTTCACTTGTACAAGTGACATATATGGAGATCAACTTTAAACTCCTTATAGTGTCATAAGTATTGTGATAATGTCCTTACATATATTGTGTGTTGTAAAATACTTGTGCCATAAGACATATGGTATTGTAATAATTATGTAGTTGAACATAATGTATTGTAATACGTGAGCAGACATACATAGTATGTATTGTATGTGTATATTCTATATGAGTTTGGATAAAATACTAAAATTTTATTCTTTTTACTCTATAGAAATCTTCTGAAAATTCAATGGAGGAGGAAATTTGTTTAGCGGACAGTGGTGCCTCTAACACAATATTACGGGAGGTTAAATACTTCCAAACTCTGAAAAAGAGTAAGGGGAGTGTCATGACTATTGGTGGTCACGACACCGTCATTGTTGGTTCTGGTCAAGCCACATTTACACTCCCGAATGGTACGAAGTTTATGATCCAGGAGGCATTATTGTATCCGGATTCAACTCGTACATTGCTGAGTTTTAAGGACATCCGGAGTAATGGCTACCACATCGAAACTCATGAAGATGATACGGTTGAAAGCCTACTCATAACTCAGAAAAAGGGTTCCGAAAGGAAGACCCTTGAGAAACTTCCTGCTCTATCTTCTGGATTATATTATACATACATAAAGCCAGAGCCACATTTGGCATATAAAATAATTTTCCAAAATCTTGATAAATTCAAGATATGGCATGATCGCCTGGGTCATCCTGGTGTTGGGATGATGAGGAAAATTATTGATGGTTCTATTGGACACAACATAACGGTTGCTAATTTCCCTCAATCCTCGGATTTTGTTTGCACTGCATGTGCAACTGGGAAATTAATCACTAGACCCTCATACCTGAAGGTCAAGAATGAACCACTAAATTTTCTTGAACGCATTCAAGGAGATATATGTGGTCCAATTCAACCGTTATCGGGACCATTCAGATATTTTATGGTACTCATTGATGCATCTACAAGATGGTCAAATGTGTGTCTCATATCGACAAGGAACCATGCATTCGCAAAGCTGATTACTCAAATCATAAAATTGAGAGCTAATCATCCTGAACATAGGATAAAATCCATCAGAATGGATAATGCTGCTGAATTTAGTTCACGAGCATTCAATGATTACTGCTTAGCTTTGGTCATAACTGTGGAGCATTCTGTACCGTATGTACACACACAAAATGGTCTTGCGGAATCACTTATCAAGATTCAATTGTTGAGGGAAATCACGATGAGTCTGAAGGTATTGAAGAGATTTCCACAAACTATGTTGAATCAGGAGAATCGTTCAACAGAAAGTCTACAAATGTCGACATATTTTTCTCCTCAAAGATTGCAGATGACCTGGCATTGGACCGTGAACCTAAGACCATGGCAGAGTGTATGAAACGCTCGGACTGGTCCAAATGGATGGTTGCAATTGAGGATGAATTGCGCTCGCTTACCAAGAGAGGGGTATTTACTAAAGTGATACCTACTCCTCAACACGTTTTCCCCGTAGGGGCGAAATGGGTTTTTGTTCGAAAGAGGAACGAAAACAATGAGGTGGTGAGATATAAGGCGAGGCTTGTAGCACAAGGGTTTACACAGAAACCTGGCATTGATTACGATGAAACATATTCTCCTGTGATGAGTGGAATCACGTTCCGATACTTGATATCGCTGGCAGTGCAAATGAATTTGTATATCCAATTGATGGATGTGGTGACCGCATATTTATATGGGTCGCTGGATACGGAGATCTACATGAAAGTCCCTGAGGGTATGAAGATTCCAGATCCAAAGGCTGATCGCAAAATGTATTGCGTAAAGCTACAAAGGTCGTTATACGGCTTGAAGCAGTCGGGTAGAATGTGGTACAACCGACTAAGTGAGCTCCTTTTGCAGAAAGGGTACTTAAACGATGATGATTGCCCATGTGTGTTCATCAAGAAATCTACTGATGGATTTTGTATAATCTCTGTGTATGTGGATGATTTGAATATCATTGGTACTACACAAGAGATAAATGAGGCTTGTAATCATCTGAAGACGGAATTTGAGATGAAAGATTTGGGTAAGACCAAATTTTGTCTCGGTTTGCAACTTGAACATATTTCTTCAGGAATATTAGTTCACCAGTCTACGTACATCCAAAAGATATTGGAGAAGTTCAATATGGATAAATCATACCCGTCTAAAACACCTATGGTTGTTAGGTCTCTTGATAGAGATAAAGACCCTTTTAGACCTAAGGATGACGATGAAGAGATATTGGGACCCGAGTTTCCATATCTTAGTGCAATTGGTGCACTAATGTATCTAGCAAACTGCACGAGACCTGATATATCGTTTCCAGTTAATCTCTTAGCTAGATACAGCGCATCGCCAACGAAAAGGCATTGGGTTGGTGTGAAGAATATTCTAAGATATCTTCAGGGCACCAAAGATCTTGGTTTGTTCTATCAGAAAAATCAAGAGAGAACCATGGTGGGGTATTGTGATGCTGGATATTTGTCAGATCCCCATAATGCCAGATCACAGACTGGATTTGTCTTCTTACATGGAGGTACAGCCTTCTCTTGGAAGTCGACAAAGCAAACATTGGTGGCTACATCCACTAATCATTCTGAGATAATTGCTTTATATGAAGCATCACGGGAATGTGTATGGATTCGCAGAATGATGAACTTTGTCCAAGGTTCAAGTGGGATTGGTTCGCTAGAATCACCTACCATTATCTATGAAGATAATGCTGCTTGTATTGTACAGATGCAGACAGGTTATATTAAGAGCAATATTACAAAGCATATTGCTCCTAAGCTATTTTATCCCCATGAGCTACAAAAAGTGGGGAAATAAATATTTTGCAAACGAAGTCATGTGATAATCTCGCTGATTTGTTTACCAAGTCCTTACCAAGTTCGTTGTTTCACAAATATGTACATGGAATTGGTATGAGAAGACTTCGTGACTTGCAAAGTTCAGGGGGAGAAATCTCCCAGGTTAAGACCTGTTGAAGATCATCAGATCTTCGTTATTGCACTCTTTTCCTTTGTGAGTTTTTCATAATGGTTTTTAACGAGGCAATATCATTACAAGCATGGATGACATATGTCATTTTCTCCTTATTTTCCCACTGGGTTTTTGGAAGGAGTTTTTCATGGCATATTGTGTATTTCTCTTCTATTTTTCCCATAGGGTTTTTGGAGGAGATTATTCCAGGATGATCAGGCGCAAGGACAAGCAAGGATTAGGGGGAGTGTTAGGATTTATTTTAAACATGTAAATAAGTAATCCTTTGCTGTAAACCGTCACGACGGTTTTCCCGTTCCCACCGCCTCACGAACGGACGTGACTCTTCTCTATGTCGGTTCTACTATATATAAACCTGATCATCGATGGAATAAACTTATGGTTGATTCATTCACCACTTTTACTTTCACACATACATTACTTCTCAGCGACGAAGTACGCATGTTCAGTCTGGCAGCCTGGAATTAGTCATCGCCTGCTGGGATACCAACGATTCGTCAACCGTTGTTAGGCCGGCGTGGGAGCCTGCAGCCTTTGACAATCCGTTGTGGATCTCGTCAGCAAATTTAATTCGTTCACGGCCTTGGAAACAAAGCTGTGGCACACAGACACACCGGTGTCGCTTCTTGAATCGGGCGAGGAACAAACAAAGAAACACCACACAAAACCAAGCGAATTTACTTGCCTGCACCAAATGATACCAGAAACATTGGGTGTGAGCATATCAACCAATAAAATTGCATATGCATGTATGCAAACATAATACGATCCACACCGTTTTATGTTCATATAGGTTATTATACTCTATAGCATGGGCGTTGTTAAGCTATGACCAAACATACTGTAATTTGTAGTCCTCGAGCTACAGGCGGAACCCTGGACAGGGCACAGGCTCCAGGTTGTGCCGCTGCCTACCGATGATCTGCTATGTGTCTGGCGGCCAGGCGTTCTCTGTTTGGCTTTTCGTCGTTCCATCTCCTCCTCGGCCGCGGACCGGTGGCATCGGGGCTGCTGGTGCGGTTTTCAATAAAGGTGGTTGTCCTAGGGTTCCTCTTGTGCGAAGATGGATACCTTCCCGAGGCCGGTTTTTTTTATCTGGACGGAGTGTTAAGTTTCGGAAGGCTACGCCGGCGAATGTAACAGTGCACCTTATGCCTGGAGTTTGCTGGATCGGGTGGTATTCGATCGTGCGCATCCATGCTTTTATTTCAACCATTTGGTTTTGGAGAGAGCGGCGCGAAGCTCTGTTCTGTGTTGCCATCAGATGAATTCTGTTCCATGGTGAAATCAGAGGTCTAGAAAATCATAAAGGCCGGATTGGAGGACTAGCAATGGAGGTTCGAGTCTCTGTGACGTTGAGGGACTTGCTTGGTGTTCTGGGTTTTGCAGCAGCAGTATGATACTGGGGGCGGCAGCACATGTGAAGTTCAGAGACTTACCTTTCAGGGTGAAAATCCAAGGTCTGGCCTTAATTGGTTGTGCCCGATAGTGATCTTGTTTAAGACATTGTTTTGAGAGTGGACTATCTTCAGGGTGAAAACCTAAGATCTTCTGATCGGACGACGATGGCTCTTGTGCATTGTTCGCTTCTTGGAGGCGTCGCTTTTGGAGAGCATGGAATTCAGGTGTTGTCTTGGTGGTGGATGTATTGTTGCTGCTAGAGCTAGAATACCGTAGCGAACTTTTATTTCTTAGTTTTCTTTGTCTTTTTTTTTTGGATGTGTGCATCCGTACTTCCATTAGAGTATTGCGTTGTTGCAGAGGCTAGGTGTAATTGGTATCTTCGCGATATTAATATATGCTCCTTTCAAAAAAAAATACTGTAATTTGTAAGACTTCGTCTAACCATGTAAAACAGAAAAGAATAATGCCAGCAATTCAATTTATATTCAGGAAGTTTCTATGTATGCATGTACCCAATAATTCACTAGAAATCACCATTAAATATTTGTTAGATGGTACGCTTTAAAGATCTTTACCATAGGTACGTATACACATTATAGATTATGTAACTATAAGGCTAATCAAAAAATTACTTAGGAATTTAGGATACAAAATAGAGTTTCGATGTTGCAATGTAAATGTATTTTTCAAATGGCATTTATTAACAAAATACAATAACTAAATTTTGTAATATAGTTTAGCTATGTGGTTTACTATGCATGAGAAGTAAAGAAAATAATGTTTGTTATGAATGTGGCATGCTAAATTAAGTTGTATAGAAGTATAAAAATTTAGTACAAATTGCATTCATATTATCTTCCAATGTGCCCAATTATCTTTTGGACGGCGTTGGATGAATCCAAATGCATATAGAGTTCGTATTCAATAGTGTCAAGAATTTAAGATGAGATGAAACCCTACCAACCATTTTTTTCCATATTAGATGAACAATTGGAACATTGGCTCAAGTGCGTTTATTTGCTACACTGTTTATTAGCCTATTAGTTTCTAGTTATTGAGTAGGCGCGTTTGATTTCTTATTGAAATATAAAACCAAGTTAAAGTCATTGTACAATGAATGTTAACTTTAAAGAAATGCACACTCTAATCTTTATGTTGATTATATTAAATAGATGTTCATAGAAGCTTCTAATGTAATGTGACCCGACACGCTGATAGTAGGTCCAACACAGAAAGTGAGTTTGAACCCGTGTTTGTTTAATTTTATGATATCTATGGATATTTTACTCTTAGTAAATCTTGGCCTAGCACATCCTCTCGTGAGTGTGATGTCACGAGAGAGGGTAAAAGAGAGAACATATCAAGTATCCTCCCATGGGCATGCTCTCACCGGAGATATTAAAAGCGAATATATTGGCATCCTAACACGAGCGAGTGTGTTGTTACCGGAGAGGTTAAAGGGGAACTTACCGAGTATTGCTACCGCACCCATGACCTTTAGGATGTTAGATGAGAGAGTGATGAACAACATCCCAACACAAGTTGGGCTTTGATGGTTTTTTTAGAAAAAAACTTCCGCTTTATCAAGTCAAGCAATGCTTCGGTTTACACAGAAGTATCACCGCGGTTTTAGTATTTAAAGCTAGGTTAATATACCGTATTTAAGGTTAACTGTGGGTTCACACATGTTAATTGAGTTTTTAAAAGGTTTGAAAATCTAAGATAAATTTTACATAAACATTAATAAAACTCAAACAACTTCTTATACAAAACCTTCAAGAAATAATTACATAGTAAAACTCGATGACACACAATTCAAAAAATCCCAAATGGGTGGTTAGAGAAGTTGAATAAATGTCCCAGTCATAATTTAAGTAATTAAAAATCAAACTTTTTTTGCTTGTTTCTCATATCTCCATAGACGAAGTGATGGCCAAAACACATAGAAAATTAAAATTTAACATTTATCTTGTTTCTAATATCTTCCAAGACAAAAAATGATGGTCGAATTGGATCCAAAATTAGATGTCAGGATTAAAATGTATAAACATCTGTTATCTCTAAATAAAAAACCAAACAAACTAAGTGTGGAGAGACGTGTTGAGTTTAGTGAAATGCCTATTTTAAAAGCATGCTAATAGAATATATTTTATCCTGATAATGATGAGGGCCACCATATGGTGCCCGACCACTAGAGAGCCCATTTTGACGAAAATAATTTAAGAGAATGGTATTTAAAAGTTTCAAAACAAATTAATATTTTCATGCATACAAATGTTTTCAACCAACATATACAATTATCTTGAATTGTAGAATGTATTTTGGTCACAAAAAATATCAAAATTGTGGCTTTAAGTAGACAAAAAAACACTCGGTTTTGGTGTTCATATTTTCTTTTTTTGTGATCAAACATGATTTTTTTAAAATTTAATAGTACATATTAGACATATATAGACACTTGTGTATTCTTTTTTGAGAATTATTTGAGCAGTAAAATCAAAAATTTTGAACTTTTTGGAAATCGTGCTCCCTATAGGTGAACCTCCATTGGAAGTTCTTGGATCATTTCCTCTGTTCAACAATTCAAAACGACTCTAGGAGCACATGCTCTCACCTAAGAAAAAAGGACATTCGAAAAATCCAAAAATCAATAAATATGGAAAATTAATACATGTACATGTCCATATCCATGTCACATGTTCGCAACTAAAGTTTTATCCAAAATGATTTTTAAGTGTAAAAAGAAATGTGGTGCTTGAAAATTCTTTTTAAAGCAGTGTCTTTTGTTTTTAACAAAGACAGAACCTATGTCTTTTCTTCATAAAACTTTGCAGACATGTAAAAGACACAAACACATGCACCGTACAAAAAATCAGTTTCTTTTAAAGATTTTGACATAGTTTTCAAATTTACTATCTATCCAAAAGCATATACTTGTCACGTTGTTATTTCCGTCCCACGGGTTGGAGTTGTATCATGTATGGGTGGGATCATGGGACGGGAGCACGGGATTGCTCGATACTTATTTATTTACTTTTATTAGTCAGCGGGACTGCTCGATATCCGACGGTAACATGCCTGTAGAGAAATCGGCCTAATGATTTTATTATTGGCTTAATAATATGCGTACATACTTCAGGTGGACATGTAACTGGGCCGAGTTCACTAAAAAAGAATCTAAGTGGGCCAGAAGCCATAGTTTCTCTAGGCCTTTTTTATCTTAATCCACCGTACAACATTTCAAGATCACAGTTCTTAATGCCCGCGTCTTTGTTTTGCGTGTTTTTTATTAATATTTATTTTAAATATATAAAAATTATTGGTATAAAATTAGCATCATTAGAAAATGTCTTTTAATACGAATTCAAGGATACTAATTTTACATAATATAATCAAAATTTAGATGCTCAATTTATTAACAAGTGGACGCTTCTCTAATAAACACGAATGTTTTCCAGCTGCATATTTAATATATCAATATTTCTTCCACCACGTTTGCCAGAAAAGATTTCGGTATGTGCGGCTGAGCACTGTTTAAGCCTGATGCGAGGCACTGATTAGCTGCGTGCTCACAGACATTTCTAGTACATTGAGAATTATTTGCTGAAAAGGCCTGATGACTATTCTCACCTGTTACTGTACTAAAAGAATGTTGATAATTTGTCCGAATTTGAATTTAAAATTTCATATAAATTGAGAATTCCCAATCCTTGTACGAAATTTGGTCAAGCCGGAAAAGAAACACTTCTACAACCTTAGACGTTTTCAAACCATCTATCCAGGAGGCTGATGATACGCCTCAAGTTCGTTGTCTCCCGTTAGCTAGAGGATTAAGTCTTCTCTGATAGAAAAGGACGCATGCCACGCGACCCCGTTCCTCCCGTGTTGTCCCCGCTTGGGCGGCACCGGAGGCCAACCCTAGCCGCCGCCCGGGGCCGGCCCTTCCCCCCCTCTCTCCCCTGCCTCTGTCGGACGACACGGCCGGGCAAAGATCGCGCCGCCGACGATGGGGGCGGGCCTCTCTCTCCCGTGCAGCCTCGTCGTGAGGGACGTCGGCCTGGGCGGCGGCGGAGGTCCTCGACGGCGCGGCGGCGCAGGTAGGGTGCGTCGTGATGGTGCTAAGGGCACACAGCGGAGGCTGCAGCAGGTGGTGAGCTTCCCGTGCTTGTGGTCACGCGTGGAGACAGGGCTAGATCTGGGCATGTGCGGGGCGTGCGGGCCATGGATTCGGGAGTGGTGGCGGCGTGAGGAGCTCCTGCTCCGGTGTGCCGCGTGGATGTTGCTGTGGTGTTGGTCGGCCGACATGGGGGGCCTTTTCCCTCGAGCCCATTTTGGCTGGCGGCATACCCGGTGGTGGCCAGCGCCCTTGGCGGTGCGGACGGCCAGCCTCGCGGCGGCGGCGGTGGCTGGGTCCTTACCGCCCAGTCCCCGTTTTACAGTGGTGATGAAACGACGATCAAACCCTTGCTCCACTAACGGTATTTGCGGCTCTCATCTCGTGGGCGGTGAGTCCAAGGCGACTCCTTGACGCGTGTCCAGTGATGTTGGGGTTGGCGGCAGGGCCGGGGAGAAATCCCTGCGCATTGCTGGCGGAAGCGACGCCCGTGGGCGTCGTTACCTTCTTGGAGGCGCCGTCATGGCGTTGCTCGTGCTTTCCCACCTCGAACACCAGGGAAAACCCTAGACCCGACTAAAGGATCGGGCGATGATACGTTGGAAACGTATCTATAATTTTTGCAGGGTTGTGTTGTGATGTGATATGGCCATGATTGTGATTATATTTGATGTATGCAATGTTCCTTATTGTAAGTTGGCAATCGGCAGGAGCCATATGGTTGTATTTAAATTTTGTTAAGACCCGCGTGTCTATTCAAAGTAGTTGTAATAGTTGAAGCTGGTGGACGACAACCATGGAACGACGTCATTGACCTTGATGCAATGCCGGTGATGATGGAGATCATGTTCGTGCTTGAAGATGGAGATCGGAAGCACAAGAAGAAAGGCCATATCATATCACATATTATGAATTGCATGTGATGTTAATCCTTATGCATCTTGTATTGCTTAGTTAACGACGGTAGCATTATAAGATGATCCCTCAAACACACAAATTTCAAGTTTTAAAGTGTTCATCCTTAGTAAGCACCGTTGCTAAAGCTTGTTGTTTCAAAGCACCACGTGATGATCGGGTATGTTAGATTCTGCAAGTGTATACAACGTGAGCAAGCTAGATTTGCTCATGCGGAAGCTAAGGTTTGATCATTGTCACAAAGTACATATTTGGACAAAGTTCTAAAGAGGTTTGGAATGGAAGATAGCAAGAAAGGGTTCTTGCCCATGTTGCCCAATACGACCTTGAGTAAAACTCAAAGTCCAGCAACGGCAGAAGATAGAGAAAGGATGAGTAAGACTCCCTATGCCTCATCCATAGGATCTCTATTGTATGCCATGCTATGTACTAGACCCGACATTGCATATGCTGTTAGTTTGACTAGCAAATATCAAAGTGATCAAGGAGTGGATCATTGGACAGCGGTCAAAAACATCCTTAAGTACTTGAGAAGAACTAAGGATATGGTTATTTTTATGGAGGTGATGAACAGCTCGTTGTTAATGGTTACACCGATGCTAGTTGGAACACCGATCCAGACGATTCTAAATCTCAATCTGGATACGTATTTACTTTGAATGGTGCAGCAGTTAGCTGGAGGAGTGCAAAGCAAAGCGTTGTGGCGAGATCTTCAACTGAATCGGAATACATAGCTGCTTCGGAGGCTTCACAAGAAGCGATATGGATGAAGGAGTTCATTACAGAGCTCGGTGTGGTTCCAAGTGCGCTGGACCCAATGTCTATCTACTGTGATAACATGGGCACCATAGCCAATGCGCAAGAACCAAGGTCACACAAGAAGCTGAAGCACATCAAGCTACGTTTTCACGCTATTCGAGAACATGTCCAAGATGGTGACATAAAGATTTGCAAAGTACACACAGATCTGAATGTGGCGGATTCCGTTGACTAAACCTCTCCCGAGGGCAAAACATGACCAACACCAAACTGCCTTGGGTGTTCGGTATATTACCATGTAATCTAGATTAGTTGACTCTAGTGCAAGTGGGAGACTGTAGGAGATATGCCCTAGAGGCAATAATAAATGTAGTTATTATTATATCTTTGTGTTTATGATAAATGTTTACATTCATGCTATAACAGTATTAACCAGGAAACATTAATACTTGTGTAATTTGTAAACTAAATTAGAGTCCCTAGTAAAGCCTCTTCATAATACTAGCTTGTTGGTTAATAGATGATTGTGGTTTCCCTATCATGAGCATTGAGATGTTATTAACAACAAGATCATATCATTAGGAGAATGGTATGATGGACATACTCCTATAGATAAGCGTAGCATAAAGATCAAGTCATTTTAATAGTTCAATTGCTATAAGCTTTCTGATACATAGTAACCTAATTCCTTCGACCATGAGATCATGCTTATCACCATCACCGGAAGGATGCTTTGATGACATCAAACACCACACCGTAACTGGGTGGTTATAAAGGTGGCATTGAGTGTTCGAAAAGTATGGGTTGAAACACATGAATCAAGAGTGGGATTTCTCCATCCATATGACGGATAGATATACTCTGGGCCCTCTCGGTGGAATGTCATCCAATTAGCTTGCAAGCATGTGACTGGCTCACAAGGGATCACATACCATGGGAACGAGAAAAGAGTACTTATCGGTAACGAGGTTGAACTAGGTATGCAGAGATACCGACGATCAAAACCTCGGATAAGTAAACTATCGTGAGACAAAGGGAAATTGGTATCGTATGTAAGTGGTTCATTCGATCGCAAAGTAATCGTAGAAATATGTGGGAGCCATATGAATTTCCAGATTCCTCTATTGGTTATTGATCGGAGAGGTGTCTCGATCATGTCCGCATAATTCACGAACCGTAGGGAGACACACTTAAGGATTCGATGTTGTTGAGTAGTTATAGAATGATGAGTAAGAGACCGAATGTTGTTCAGAGTCTCGGATGGGATCCGGGATATCACGAGGATATCCGGAATGGTCCGGAGAATAAGATTCATATAAGGAAAGTCCTGTTTCGGAGTTGGGGAATGATTCCGGTGTTTTCACCGGGAATGTTCTAGAAGGGTCCGGAAGGTCCGGCACTCCGGAGGGGGGGTACATGAATGTGTCATAACAATATGGGATGGTTGCATCATGTACTAGGTATCATGGCTGAGAAAAATAAAGGGAGAAATCAAATCCTAGTTTGAAAAGTCAAACGCCAATTTGAATAGTTAAACGGTAGGTTTGCTTGGTGAAGGGAGAGTAGGAAACCTACTTGGGGAGGAAGTCCTCCTCCCTCCACCCGCCGGCCAAGGAGGCCGAGTTGGGGGAGGACTACCTCCTACCAACCGGCGCCCTCCCACCTATAAAAGAAGGGGCATGGGCTGCCCCTCTTTCCTACACCCAACACCACCAAAACCCTAGCCCTAAGCCGCCGGCACCACCACCCCCTGCCGCCACCGCCTAGGTCACCACCAACTCGCCGAGTTGGGGTGATCCAAAACCCTAGCCGCCGGCTAGCCTCTCCCCTTGGTGCCTTCTAAACCCTAGATCGCTAAGGCCTCTCTCATAGTCCACCATACTCGCTCCGGCTTAAGGCGAAGCCCTGCGAGATCTCCCCTCTACTTCCGGTACCACGCCGTCGTGCTACCGGAATCGCGAGGAGAGTGCTACAACCTCCGCTGCCTGCTGGAACAAGGGAGAGGAAGGTCTTCATCGAGTACCGAACGTGTGACCGACTGCGGAAGCGCTGCCGGAACGCAGCGCCGGAAGGATCGTCTACACGATCTTGAGATCGGCAAGAGTACGACTACATCACCCACGAGAATCTGCTCTCGTTAACCACTTTGGAATCTTCGAGGGTGAGTTCCTCTATCGAATCGTTGCTACAATCTAGTAGATAGATCTTGGCTTGTTTGTGTGCATGCGGTAGAATTTTTTTTGTTTTCCATGGTATGAACCCTACACTGTCGAGCCAAACTAGTCAAAACTTTCATAATCTCATCTCTGACGCCTAACAGGATCCCCCGGACCTACCGCACGGCAGACGTGATATACATGTAAAGTCCACTCCACCGGAAAGACGATTGATTAAAGCTTGTGAAAAATCACATCTGCCAGTTTTAGAAATACTCAAAAAATCCAGCTTATAATCACTCACACAGTCGGCAAAGAATAACCGTTTAGCCAAGTCTCGAAGACCTCTGCTATTTGAGAACATGTCATTCATTGAGAAATAATAGGTTGTTTGGATATACATGATCTCTTACTTGACTTTTGGCTCTTTGATTCGTGACCAAAGGCTTTAAGCTCATATAATAAACACAACCCAGTCTCATCAAAGTCCACCTCTAACACTTCACCAACTAAGTGAGAGAGTATTTGACCATCTAATGTGGCATGCAACTCCTTCTTCTGTGTCGGTAATGTGTCAGGAACAATTGAAATCTTAGGAGTAACCGTTAAATGGTCAACCTCCATATGTCTCAACACAGAACTAGAAAACTTAACTTCCTTTACAGATCTACCCATGCTAACGCCAACACTGGCTAGCTTATCAACAATAATTGGGGTGGAAAACGAAAGGAAAGATTTAGACGAATTGCTTATACCATGTGAGTCAAGATTCTTCTCTGCCTTTCTTCGCATGACCTTAACCATCGAGTCCTCGTCAGTAAGTGACGCCCCGAGGGCATCAGTTTCATGTAGAGAGCTCCTACGCGAAGGGGTCCCTCCATCGGAAGCTTGCTCGCAAGGCCCCCTGCGCCCCCTCCTATGCCGCCTGATGCCGAAGTAGGGGAGTAACCCGACCCCTCGTGGTCCAGGTCCCCCAAGAGTGCAGGCCCGCCTGGGCGATGTCATCCCTGGTGTGCAGCCCCGCCAGGGCCTCCAAGAAGCCAGCACCCGGGTGCCTCGCCTGGGACACCGAGTAAGCCACATGGGCTTTGCCGAGACCCGTCCAGCCGTAGGTGATCCGCCCCCGTCCTAGGCCAACGCCAGGCTTGGTTGGCCAGCCGCTCCCGCGTCCACATGCCCAGCAGGCCGAGCCGGAGAATGCACCATCGAGGCCGTGTCCGAGCCGGCCATCCCCTCCCGCCTGGGCTGCTATGGTAAGTTGATTCAATGAGGCATTTTTTTTTGTCAGTCTACTAGAACAAGCTCTAGTAGGACAAGATTTGCCTAGTTCTAGTGATATGTCTAGTGAAATATTTATAATTTATTATTTTTAGAACTCTTTGTACTATCAATAGATTTTTTTTCCATGATGTGCATCTAAAGTTGTAGTTGGGTATTGGAAAGATATAATGGAATAATAATAAAAATTGAGCGCGGAAATGTGGATAAGACGATAACACAGGGTTTCCTCCAGCTCATGCTCTGCTGGTAACGCAAAACCCCGTCGTCTCTCTTCGCTGATCAATCCAATTGATTCCGAGCTGATCCGCATGTGACGTGGCACCGTAATCGTTCATCAGAAAGGTCAAGCCTCTCAAAGGAAATTTTAATTTTAATAACCCGGCGATCGTGCGTATATATAATAAACCCCGACTCTTTACCCGACCACGACAGGCGCTTCGTTTTCTTTCGTTGGCACCGCTCTATTCCTTGTCCGCGGCGTGGTGTGATCCTATCGGCGGTCGGCGGATCAGCGAGGCCGGTCCCAGATCGGACGGATGCCGGTGGCCTTCGGCCGTGACACCGTCTCGGGGAGGACGGGGATGCTGGCGGAAGCGGCGGCGTGCAGCTCGTCGTCGCTAGGGAACGACAGCGACGAGGGGTCGTCGCCTGCGGGGAAGGAGGACGGCGAGGGGGAGGTGCAGAGCGCGTACAGCGGGGCGGGGCTCGCGGGGCTCGGCGCATTGGAGGAGGCGCTTCCTATCCGGTGAGCAGACTTACATTATTGTTTAGTTTTGCTACAACTGTAAGTTAAATTTCTCGACATTTCGTTGACGTACCTACCAGCGCCGTGGGTTCTATCTGCATTGGGTCTCTTATGTGTATCTGTATCTTTGTTTTTCTGCGACTGTAAACCTAAGACCAGCAGTCACAACAAGCATCTCTAGCAGATTCCGGAAACCCCCGGTCCGGAAAACTCAGGACGATATGCCGTCTTGGGTTGTTCTCGTGACTAGAACTGAAACCGTGTATTGGCCTGGCCCAGGAAAAAATTATCTAGTGGGCCGGATATCGGCCTAACTGGGCACTATATATACTCGGGTGGGAGTGCATTTTCAGGGGAGAAATCTCCATTCCCCATCACCTCTTTGCCGCAATCTTCTTCTCCTCCGTCGCAATCACCTCCTCCTTCGGCATAAAATCGTCGTTGATTTCAATGGCACACGGCTCCGCCCGCGGTCGTGGCCCTTTCCCGCCTCCGCGTCGTGAGGGTTCCAACGTGTGCGGTGGGCGAATCCCTCCCACCGACGAGGAAGAGGAACCGTGTCGTCTTGTGCGCTTGGAGGGTGCTCGAAAACGCAAGACGAACACATCGTTAATCGAGGAGGATTGTTTCGCTGTCGTGGAGGCGGAGAGCTCTCGCGTCCCGTCACCTGCCTTCTCATGCGACGTGGAGGCGGGAAGCTCCTCGGCCGCTTCCCGCTCGCAGCAGGCAAGAGCCCATGACGCACTCTCCCAAAGTGGCAGACATGCGGTGTGTGTGTGTGTGTGTGTAGGGGGGGGGGGCTGGGATGTCCTAAAAACGTCATGCTCCCCGTGTTCCTCCGGGAGCGCGAGGCAATGGAGCATGTCCTAGATCTTAGGGAGATTGCGGCTCGGAACCCTGGTGACATCGCTTGGCTACGCCAAGTCGAGGACGCGCAGCGGGAGTACAACCTGCTGAATGGGATCCGACAGTCCCTCGAGGTCAAGCACGGCATAATGCCCGGCGCCGGCGGCGAGGAGTAGCGCCGACGACAATGAGTAGCGCCGGCTCAGATCTAGGGTTTGTGTTAGGGTTAGGGTTTGATCTAGCTGGGTATCTAGATCATCCAAAGTATGATGATAAACTTGGTTTGCCTCCTTTGTATTTGGAACTCGTTGATGAAATCTATGGCGCCATGTAGGTTTTTAAATATCCAGTAAACATTTTCAGCATCTGTTCTTGTAGACGAATTTAGAAACCGCAAAATTAGTTTCCAGCTCCACATCTTTGGTTTATCCTGCAACTGCTAGAGATATGCTCTTAATGTAAACATTGTCACCGATTGAGACAATGGTATTTTCATAACTGGTTCAATTGGAGGTGTTTGGATTCAACAAATAAGGCGACGTGCGCTACTGTCACGTTGCAGGCTGTAGTCTGTGTTCTTGATTAGTATATTGGTTGACCATTATTGGGTCCTGTGATGGCATGGAGTGCTCCAAATTATTTAGTTGATGGGAGGAGCATGTTTGGTATGTGCTAAGCCTCCTGGAATAATCAAAGAGATGCTAGTACTAATTTGTGTGGTATTGACTGTTCCATTGCGTCCTTTTCATGTCCGTCCTGCTTTAGTTAATGTTTACCTTTGCGAGGTTGACGATTTGTACCAATCTTCACATGAATGCTTGCACATTTTTCTACCAAAACATTGCTTGGAATGGAAATTTCGAAAACACGTATTATTAGATGGAAATTGTATAGCGGGGGGTCTGACAAATACGGGATGCTTGTTGCATATTGGGATCCTTCGCTGTACATTCAGACAGAAGAATGGAAAATCAAAGACAAACAATTTGTTGCAAGAAATTAAGTTTCCCCTTTTGTGCTTAGTCTAAACTCTAAACTAGTACTAAGTACCAACCTGAGGGATTGAGGCGGTGCCCGGAGCGACACAAAAGGTTGTTTAACTTCCATATGGAGAAAGTTTGACGGCAGATAGCGGGTAATATTGATGGAAATGAAGCAAACATTGGAACTTATGGTGTGGGTAATAGGATCCACAGATAATCATGTCACCCCTGGCTTCATTAGTTGAATGTATTCCACATGAGATGTGTTCGCTATGATACCAAGTGTCACCATGTCCATTGAGGGAATCATTTTCGACTTGTTTTTCAGGCAGCTGCGGGCATATGGTCCTTAATAATAATTTCTCTATAGAAATAGCTTGCATTTCCTATAATGAGAGAAGTAGCTTACCAATTTTGTTGGCAGTATGTGCATGCTAGGTGCTAAGGTTCTTTCTGTGTATTGACATAATCTACCTTGATTTCTGATTTTGAAAAGATTGCTCATAAGTACACAGTCGTTTCTTTTGCTTATCACCACAACTATTATTATGTTGTTTAGTTGCTAAATTTTTGCACTACATGCACAATGCGGGCGCTTCATTGCATGATTAATGATGTTTATCTATGCTACTACCTCTGATGTCCTCGTCCTTTTATTGTGGAGCAGGCGTGGCATCTCTCAGTTCTACAATGGCAAGTCCAGATCATTCACATTCCTCAAGGAAGCTATCGGGCCATCTGGTTCTGCAAAGGCCATCGCCAAGGCTGACAATACTTACAGCCGGAAACGGAAAATCCTTCTCGCGCATAGCATCATGTATGATAAATCATGGATCACAACACCTGATACGTATGAGAATGACGTCCCCAAGAGGATTGCCAGTTTAAGCAGGCTGAGACCCTTGGACAGTATTAGCCCCAACTGCAGCAGTAGCAGCCTCAGCAGTGATGAACACGAGCCGCCTCGACAGTTCATCTTTGCTCGGTCCCCTGATCACATTTCGCATTTGGCTTCTCCCACAACGACCGTGTCCCGGCCTGGTTTCTGCGCACCTAATAAGCCATTGCACGTGCCTACGAGGTCGTTTTCGACGGTGAACCTTCACCGTTGGCATATGCGTTCATCTATTTGCCCGAAAGAAGAGCCGAAGGCTGATTAGCAGGCGACTTACAAACATTTCCACTTTCTTGTGTCCTTTTTTTAGTTTGTTATGGGGGTCAATATACGTATCTCCTTTTGCAACCTAAGGTTGCCTTTGGAGGTGCTTGCATAAATAAGAGGGAGTAAGCATGGTGAGGGTTTTGCGTGTAGCATAGCATGTTTGATGAATGATGATGTGTAAATTAACATAATATATGTAAATATTAAAAGGCCTTGGTCGGTTTTGTTTCGGTCACAGAAACCATTTTAAGAATGCTAGTGTCCAACTTTATGCTAAATTTTAGCAACATCTATTTCGACTCACATTCCCTCTAGTTAAAAAAAACTGATGTTCTTGACAAAGTTATCTCTCCAATCCACACATAATTACCAAGAGCTCAATCCAAATATTTGTGAAAATGTAGATATGCCAAGTTCTAAATTTTGACAAGGTTCAACCTCCATAATGTGTCTTAATATTCTCTGCTTTCGCATATAGATAGCGTTTTAGACATTGATATATAGATAGCGTTTTAGACATTGATGCCAAGTTCTATGGATCATCTACTCTATTTAGGAAAATATTCCCAATTATCTCTTATGTTAGTGTGCCACATCATCTCAAATTGTTCTACTCATCTTCCTGCAAAAAAAAGTGTCATAATCGTCGTCGTCATATACTATTGTTTTGTAAAAAATTCACCACTATGTTCATACTCATCAACAACAGTTCAAGGAATCCCACATCAAGGTTATACATGTAATATTGATTTAATAGCCGTTAGATCAAGTCTGTTCGCAAAAAAGAACATCAAGTCTATTTGCAAAACATTTCTCCAAATCACACTGCCTTTTTTTTCAAGAAAAAAAAAAACAGTCCCAGTGTTCCGCCACGCGAAAAAGGGACAAATGTGCCCATCGAGTTCCCTTTGGGCTTAGGCCTGTCCAGTCTGGCTCATCCATCGCCCATTGGGCCAGGTTGTATTGTGGTAACCTGGTGTGTGACCGAACCACGGCGACTCGGCGAGCCAGATCCGTTCGCCGGCTCTCTCTTCTCTGTGATTCCGGTTCCGATTCCGATAGCGACGGGGAGCGACGCCCAAGCCTCCGGCGACAAGGAGGTATCGCATCGTCAAATCCGGCGAAACCTTTGCGTTTAAGGTGAGCCATATACCCTCGTCCCCTCCACCCCACACACGCGACACCCTCTGCTACGCCTCCGTCGAAATCCGATTAAATTGATAAATTTTGGTAGGATTATGCAGATTCTAATTACGTATGCACTTTGGAATGTAGTTTTTCTTATCGAATTGGTATAACAACAATCCCGTTCACTGTACTAGTTCAAATCCGTTTCGAGGAGACAACATGTTCATCAGTAGTGGATCAGATTTGGAGGAGCCGAAACGGATCCAAAGGATATGGTTGTCGCCAAACAGCGTGATTTGGGCGAATATTTGCTTGAAACATTGCTAAGTGGCAAATAGTAGATGTTGCAATGGTACTTAGGCAAATAAGAAATAACCCTAGAATATTAGATAGTCTAATTCTTTAGCGGTACAGTCTACCGGCATTTTTTCTTTGTATATATTCCCTCATATTCGTTAGCGGTACAGTCTACCAGTGTTTTTGTTCTTTATATTCCCTCCTATGTTAGGACTTAGGACAACATGGGCGAGGAATTTGTAATCTGTCCTTGCTTTGTTTCAATCAAGCAGGTTGTCTAAACAGTAGAAGATTTGGGGGTGCTTATCTGCTGTGTTGACTGATTGTGAAGATGCCTTCCCACAAGATAGAAACTGGACACCAGGATGTGGTGCACGATGTTGTCATGGATTACTACGGCAAGCGTATCGCGACAGCCTCCTCGGACAACACCATAAAGGTCATCGGCGTCAGTGGAAACTCACACCAGCTGCTGGCAACTCTGAGCGGGCACCAGGGACCGGTCTGGCAGGTAGCATGGGCTCATCCTAAGTTCGGCTCCATGCTTGCCTCCTGCGGGTACGATAGCCGTGTCATCATCTGGAAAGAAGGCAGCAAGCCTGATGAGTGGGTTCAGGCGCACACATTCACCGAGCACAAGTCCTCTGTAAACTCCATCGCCTGGGCGCCTCACGAACTTGGGCTGTGCTTGGCTTGCGGTTCGTCTGACGGGAACATTTCAGTCTTCACGGCACGCTCTGATGGTGGTTGGGACACTTCGCGTATCGATCAGGCGCATCCGGTGGGGGTGACCTCGGTTTCATGGGCTCCAGCGATGGCCCCTGGTTCTCTGATCACCACAGGACCTTCTGGCCAGTTTGAGTACGTTCAGAAACTTGCATCTGGTGGCTGCGATAACACGGTCAAGGTATGGAAGCTCAGCAATGGAAGCTGGAGGATGGATTGCTTCCCTGCGCTCCAGATGCACAGGGACTGGGTGAGGGATGTAGCCTGGGCTCCGAACCTCGGCCTTCCGAAGTCTACGATCGCCAGCGCCTCTCAGGATGGAACCGTCGTCATCTGGACTGAGGCGAAGGAAGGCCAGCAGTGGGCAGGCAGGGTTCTGCACGACTTCCAAACCCCTGTGTGGAGGGTGTCGTGGTCGCTGACCGGGAACATTCTGGCTGCTTCTGATGGCAACAACAACGTGACACTGTGGAAGGAAGCTGTTGACGGCCAATGGCAGCAAGTGACGACTGTTGAGCCCTAGGCGTTCCGATTGTTCGTTTTTGCTACCTATTACAATGATTATTATAGTTTTCACTTCTCTGCATGGTAGTTCAAGCATTGCGCTTGGTTAACATCAGAGCTCTATGCTCCCTCTCCTGTTTATCTAGTTGTTTTGTCATTGCCATGATATCTTACTGTGGTGTCTCTACTAAACATGTGTGATCACAATGATGTTGGGAAATACAGACTATGCACCGTTTGTGCTTTGAACATATTCATGGAGGTTTGTATTCAGCGAAGCCAGCCAAGCGGTCGGATTGTTTGTTCGGTTTGCTACCCATTACGATGATTATGGTCTCATTTTGCTGTAGGACTTGGCTGTCATCAGAGCTCTATCCCTCTCCCTGGTTTCTATTATCTTTTGGCCACTGCCATGTTGTCTTGCTGTGGTTTCTCTGCTACCCATTACGTTTACTCGAAACTTCCGGACTGGAAGTTCTATCGAGGACTTTTTACCTCCCCAGTCGCCTGAAGCCCTGAACGTATCACCATGAAATATTCAGAGAAAACGTAGTACTAGATCATTCTCAGGTTGCATTAACCAGACCGCGCAGGCAGTAGCTCAGCCACACCGTCGGGCATACAGTACATATCCATCGGCTTTCCGACCCGCTACCTGACTATCTCCACCCACGGCCGCCGGCGCAGAAAATGGCGTCGTCGTTTCCGCCGCCACCTACCGCCGGCGCGCGGCCCAACCGCAACGTACCCTCCTCCTCCTCCTTGCCCGCTGTCTCTCCGTGCGGTCCCATCTCGCTTTACGGCGCCTCGAGGGCTTTCTCCGTCTCGTTCCAGCAACGGCGGGCATCCCATCTCACCGGGAGGCCACGCCCACTGAGCCCCGTCCGGTGCTCTGATGGCTCCGGCGAGGTAGCGAATTCTCATTTTACTCGATCGCCTTATAATCAATTGGTTATATATGTGCATAGATTTGGTCTTCTGTTGGACTAGATTAGGGCGAATGCAGAGAATGCTGTCCAACTATGTTCCATGGTGAACTGTAGAGAAGGTGAATGGTACTCCTTTTTAGTCATAAGGCTGATTCTTAATCGAACCGCAAAAGGTTGATTCGACGTACACAGCTCATTCTAGACTCAGGTTATGGGTGTGGATATGGCAATTGTTAGAGATTTAGCTCGGTTTATTTTGTCGGAGTTATCAGGTGTGCTGGAAAGGATGGTTTCTACGCTGTTTATCCGTTCAGGAATCAGTTATGTGCAACATGAAAATCTTGATTGTTTGGACAGCACAGTAATCCCGTAAATAATCATGGGATTATTTTTTCAGTTTCAACTTTGTTAGCATTATCCCTTTTGTCTAATTTTTAGCTGGTTTTATTAAATGAAGATTGCTTGTTAAAAAATGCTCAAATGAGTTCATTTGGTGTGGAAATGGGAACAAGAATGAGAAGTCATGAATAGGAAAAAAACATGGGAATTTGATAGGGATGCAAGTGATGCAAGCAATTGATTTCCAAACACATGAAAATTCCAGAAAATGTTGTATCGATAGAACACTAGAAAATTGCAAGAATGTTAAGCCACTAATTTTTGGGAATAAGGGATCAATGAAATACATAAACGAAACATTAATGAGAAAATATTCTAGATTGGAATACATTTTTTTATTAATACTGATGTGCATTTCCTTTCTAGGTTGATGCACTACATATTGAAGAAACCAAGCAGCCACAAGGCGGCTCCACTGGTATGATGTCCATGGCACGTACTTAGTTTGCTTCACCATCGGGATAATGCTAAAGTGTTATTTTATTTTCTTTCATACAGGCACAAGAAATTATGGCAAAGATTTTTTGAGAAGTTTTTCACCTAAAGAGTATTTACAACTAACTGTAAATCCAAAGACAATAGTACATCTTCTGTTATATCTTGTTCTCTTGGTACAATTTTGTAGTAGTTATGTGCATGCCTTCTTAGTATTCACTAGAGTGTACTGGAGTCACAGAGGTAGAAGTCATCACATAAGTTGGTGCTCCTGTATTTATCTGACTTCACGTGAAAACAAGGAATTGTTTTGTAGTTAGTCTTTTATGCAAAAATCTGTTGGCAGAGAAAATAATTGGTTGTACTGAGGCTTGGGCCAAGATAGCACAGTGGCAGTGTGAGTAATAACTTTGAATGTAGTAGTATTTCAGAAGAACCTTACATCATCTGTTTTTCTCATGCATCTCTGTTTTTGAGTCTAGCAAATGCCACTTTCCAGCTCTCAGCACTTCTCATGAATTATTATACCAACAATACTTGGAATGCAGTACATCCAGTTTACTCTTCTGATCTTGTGATATAAGGTGATAGTTCATCATTCCTCATATCATATTGCTGGTTCAGGTTGCTGGAAAAATTGAAGAGATATGGCGCTGCTGGAGTTTTGGCATATGGGCTGCTTAATACCGTGTATTATGTCACAACCTTTTTATTAGTTTGGTAAGTCAATGCATGGTTCTGTGGTGCCTTGCTGGTTTTAGACTAAGTTTTACCTTTATGGAACCATTACTTTCAGAAGAAACATTTCATTCTGTAACATCAACATGTAAAGTTCTCAACTAATTGTTCATGATGAAAAAAGGTCAATAATCCACTTAAATAGTTATGTTATTTCACTTCATGCATTTCAATGAGCCAAGATGAGTGCAGATGCAATAGCAGCATTAGGTGGGAAGGGAGTTACTGAATGACTTATTTTTCAGGTTCCATTTTTCTCCTGCTCCTGGTAGAATGGGTTATGCTGCAGCAGTAGAAAGGTAAAAGTTGCGAAATCTGTCTTTTGTAGCAGTCGTCATTATAATGTCTTCTATTCTATACCATGAAAGCAGATTTCTTAAACTAATGGCAATGGTGTGGGCTGGCAGTCAAGTTACTAAAGTTCTTCGGGCAGGAGGGTAAGTCAGTAACCAACTTATTGCACAGATTGTTTCATTAATCAGAGTAGTGAAACATAGTTGGATATTATTTTGAGTGGTAAACTTGAGGGACATCCTCCAGCGCGTAAGTTTCAAAGAATGCATGTTACCTGTCGAAATACACATTGCCCTCTATCCTGAAAGATGATTCGCTTGGTATATTCCAGAGCCCTGGCAATGGCTCCTTTTGTTGACAAAGGGCTGAGATGGTTTACAGTCAAGTTCAACTTGCAGTCAGAAGGAAAGGTAAATATAAAGCTGTCCTTCCAAAAAAAAAGGCTTCCCTTCAAACACCCTTCTGAAGGGGAATAGTTCCTTCAAACCAAAAGGAATGGCAAGTGTTAGGTTTAATCACCAATATTCTAACGTGTTTCTGTTACATCCAACTGTCCTGTAGGCATTTGCGACGATTGTAGGGTTATGCTTTGCACTTGCTGCCCTCATGTTCGTTGGATTGACAGTACTTTGGGCATAGCGCATCTGTTGCTGACGACAGTTAAGGGATCATGGCAAGATCCTGCGGAGGTACAGGGGCACAGGCATTCTCAGGCATTCAGCCTTCATATGGGGCTTACTTACAAGACCTTCGGCATGAATATTCCTGTATCAAGATCTTGTCGGCCGTGTGCGGAACTGCAGTCTGGCCTGATGTTAAAAAAGCCTCTGGATCCAAGCAACTTGACGCTCTTCTAGCATGCTTTTAACTCTTTCCTTGTATCAAATAAAATTACTCCATTTTGTCCTTCAATTACTAGTTAAACTCGAGAACCAGTTGAATAGGAGGATAGTTACACCCTGAACCCACCAGGGATCAAACCATGGGAGTAGACGCTATCTAAGAGTACTAGTACTATGTTTTTCTTGAGAAAAAAAAACAACTGGTTGAATTTAATATTGCTTCATAAACTCCAAACTAAAACAAATCTAGCAACTGGTTGAATTTAATGTTGTTTCATCAGGTAGTAGAGTAGTACCTATAAGTCTGTAACTGATGAAACGACGGTCTTTTTGGCAGACATGACGGGTTGTGAAAAAAACGTTTGAGCTCGATGGTCTATTCGAGTTTGGCTCGACGTGGGGCCCGTTTTGAGGATTACTTGAGCCCTAAAACGAGGCGACACCTCAACCATATCAAGCTCGATAATTGTCTGGTTTACTTTGTCTAGTCGAGCTTGAGCATATTCGATACTTGTCGAACTTACTTTAATTTTCTTTTTTGTGTTGCGACGATTGACCAGAGCTCAAGCCTAACACTATAAGGGTCAACCGCCAATTTGTTTGGTTTTGCACTTTGAGAGGAAAGCTCCAAGTTCAGCCAAGAGCTTAGATACAAAATCTAAAAAAAAACCCAGCTTAGATACAAAAATCTGTTTTTTTTTCCACGAACTTACGTACTGTAGTAAGCTGCAAGTTGTGGACGTGTTCGCACACGTGCACGGTACACATGCCGGTGAGCCGGTGCTGTTACTCTGTTAGCAGTCAGCGCGCGCCCCCTCGCCTCCTCCATGTGGCCATTGCACGGAATGTCAACGTACATCTGCACAATTGCCGGCGATGTCGGTGCAGACAGATTGACGGTGCAGCAGCCCTAAGGGAGCACAATTGTACTGCTACGTAGTAGTACATTGGTAGAATCACACGTGACACTATCCAAGTGGCAAGTACACTCACTCCGTCTCAAAAGATGTCCTCCATCCTAAAAGGAATTTCATACTCCCTCCGGTTATATTAATAAGCTCAATTTTATCTTGATTTCGTATGTATCTAGTTAAATATTAATTGTCTCAATTTTGTCTAGGTAAAAATTCATCTAGCGTAAATACTTATATATATATATATATATATATATATATATATATATATATATAAACTTGAGGCTATTAATATAGATCAGAGGAAGTAGATTTATTTTGATTCATACATGCCTAATAAAAAATCATGCATACTAAGAAACACTAAGGGTGACAGTAGACAAATATTTCGACCAACGATAACGCGTGAGCTCGATTCCAAAAACGAGAAACGAGATGGTGAAAAAAGAGAGGAAAACTCTTCCCCTCAACCGGTTGTAGCTACTCTCTCCGTTTTAAAATATAAGATGTTTTAGATTTATGAAAAAAAATATCTAGACTTTTTTTAGTGTGTAGATTCGTTTTAAACCTGAGTGAACCTACATACTAAAAGTAGTCTAGATACATTCGTTTCATAAAGCTAAAACATCTTATATTTTAAAACGGAGGGAGTACATCCGGTTTGCCCACTCACTTGTGTAGCATAGCTCCTCGTCAACCTTGCGCGCGCATCTATATCTTTCCCAAGAGTGAGCAGGATGCAGCTCTTTCCATAGGCCGACGCGGCCAGCAGGCCCTGCTCATCTCCATTCGCTCATGCCTAGCAGGCCACTCCTCCTACCGAGAGCGCAGATGTTCCTTCCACATTTGCTCTATGCCAGCTGGCCGTTGCTCCTCCCGGAGGCAAGCCAGTCGCCATTTCTATCCTACCGACTGATATGACCCCAGGTGAAGGAGGATGGTGATCTCGCCATGGACAACGAGGTCCCCCAAACGCCACCAGATGTGAAGACGATGACATCCCACGAGTGGATGTGATGGGATTCACCGGATCTAGCTCTGAGGCCCCTCTGGTGTGGCAGATTTGTGGCCAGCAAAGCTCGAATTGGCCATGGCGTTGTCTCCATGGTGGATGGTAAATGTTAGATATTCTGGAAACTTTTTTATGTCGCAGAAGGTGTTTCAAAGTGCTACATGTGTATATTCTCTTTGCTACATGAGTCCGTTGAAAATGTAGCAAATGGTGACACGTCCACGCACACACGCACTGTCTACGGTTCTTTTCTAAAGTACGGGTACCGAAAAGCCACAAACTACTTCCAAACAGATACTACAGGTAGAAACAAGAAGCTGCAGATTACACCTTGGGCACCACCCTAAACCGCTCGCCATCTCCCAGCAGCATCAACACATTTGCATCCAGAG
This sequence comes from Avena sativa, assembly GCA_916181665.1. NCBI lineage: Eukaryota > Viridiplantae > Streptophyta > Magnoliopsida > Poales > Poaceae > Avena > Avena sativa. The sequence continues at coordinate 427,014,939 of OV702283.1, forward strand.
TTTGCTACAGACTAGCGGCGCGGTGATCTTCTAGTCCTCCCCTCCAGCTGAGTGAGGTTCTAGAGCTCAACCCTCGACTGTGTCATCACCTTCTTCTCAGGGATCAACTAGGATCTGGCCATAACAAGAGAGGTGGAGCACGTTCCCAAAATCTCATCCTGAGCACTATGATGTCTAGCTTTCCTTTTCATTCCTCCCAACTGAGCAAGGTTGAAGGCACATTTCTGCCAGATTACTTGCATACCCAGCAAATAGAACGATTGAAACATAAGTCATTTCTCATATTCCAAAGCACCCACATAACTGCAGCATGAACCACATTTTTAACTATATAGAGTTCATTTTTATTCCATTTATCAACAATAACCTCAAAAGTAACAAGGCTAACTGTCAGTCTAGTCATTACAGATATATCTTTGCAGATAGTTGTAGCAACAACGCACTCAAAAAAGAGGTGCCTACAGGTTTCAGGTTTACAAAAGGGACGGGTCAAATCATCAATTGTTTGTCTCTTAACAAGGTTATCTCTAGTGGGAACCCTATTGTGAGCAATGAGCTACAAAAAGAAATGAATCCTTTGTGGAACTTTTATTTCCCACACAAATTAAACATAAACAGGCATACTTTCTTTAAAATTTATAACATCATATACATACTTAACACTAGATTGCCCATTAGGCTCTAACTTCTAGATAAGGGAATCACCCTCGGCAATAATCTGCAAAGTTTGTGCAATTTGTACAACCTTATGATACGTCGGAAACGTATCTATAATTTTTGATGCTCCATGCTTGTTTAGTATCTACTTTGCTTTGCTTGTCTACACTTTGAGGTGCTTTTTACATGTTTTCTGGTACTAACCTATTAACAAGTTGCCACAGTGCCAGTTGCCTGTTTTCTGCTGTTTTTGGTTTCAGAAAAGTTAGTAAAGAAATATTCTCGGAATTGGACAGGACAAACGTCAAAGTCAATTACTTTCCGTGGGGAACAAGAAGTCCACAGGGGAGACGGAGACGCAAGCCAGGGCAGCCAGACCCCATAGGCGCGGGTGGGCCCTGCCCCGCGCCTGGGAGGGGTGTGGCCCCTCTAGTCGCCTCCTCAAACTCCCCCTTCGCCTATAAGAAGCCCCTCATGCAAAAACCCTAAGCACCCGATCAAATCTCCACGAAATCGTCTGTAGCCGCCGCCACCATCGTTCCTAGATCAGGGGGATCTGAAGTTCTTCCCGGGACCCTGCCAGAGGGGAGATCATTCCGGAGGCCATCTCTCCGGTATGATGCGTGAGTAGTTCCACCTTGGACTATGGGTCCATGTAGTAGCTAGATGGTTGCATCTCCTCCTTTGTGCTTTCATGTATAGATCTTGTGAGCTCCGTTCATGATTAAGATCTAATCTATTTGTAATCATGCATGTTGTGTTTGCGGGGATCTGATGGATATTGAGATTATTATGTTGGTTTGATTAATGGTTTTGTCTTTATGATTCTATCATGTCTGTGTTGTTTGTGATCTTGCATGCTCTCCATTGTTAGTAGATATCTTGGCCAAGTAGTTGCTAGTGACTCCAAGAGGGAGTATTTATGCTCGATAGTGGGTTCATGCCTCTAGTTTCCAAGGGAAGTGACAATAATCTCTTCGGTTAAAGATGTGTTGTTGCTACTAGGGAGAAAACAACTGTCTCTTGTTCATGGAACATGTGGACTGTTTACCTTACACACTTTGCTTAAAGCAGTTGTCTGTTGCTTGCAACTTAATACTGGAGGGGGTTCAGATGATAACCTGAAGGTGGACTTATAGTCATAGATGCATTTGGATGGCGGTCTATGTATATTTTTGTATTGCCCAATCGAATCTTATAGGATCTTTCTGACTAGTAATTGCATTGTTATGCCCTGCTCAGTTCATGTCAATTGCCCTGCTATAATTTGTTTACCCTTCATGCCATGTTGTTTATCTAAGGAGAGCACCTCTAGTGAACTATGGACCCCGGTCCAATATTTACCATTGATACATCTTCCACTGTTACTTGTTTACTTGCTGCAAACCATTACCTTCCACACCATACGTTTAATCCTTTGTTACAGCAAACCGGTGAGCTTGACAACCTAACTGATTCGTTGGGACAAAGTCTTGAGTTTGTGTTGTGTAGGTCTCCGCATTGCTTGCAACACCTGTGTGACGTTTCCTTCCTCCTACTGGTTCGATAACCTCGGTTTCTTACTGAGCGAAACTTGTTGCTGTGTTATTTCATACCTTGCTCTTGGGGTTTCCAACAAAGCGTCCCATAACAAGTGTTGGGAGTCCTTCACTTCCTTTCTCTTTACTTTGTTTTTAGTTTTGCTTGGTTTGTTTGCCTCTTTCCAAAAAACCCAAAAAAATAGTCTAGTTTGGTTTGCTTTCTTTATTCAAAAACACAAAAAAATAGTTCCTGTTCTAGCTGTTGTTGCTGTTTTTGGCTTGCCCACCTTTGCCAAAATGAACTCTGCTGAGAACACCAAGTTGTGTGACTTCACTAGCACCAACAACAATGATTTCCTTAGCACACCTATTGCTCCACCTGCTCCTGATGCTACCTTTTATGAAATTAAGCCTGCTTTGTTGAATCTTGTGATGAGAGAGCAATTTTTTGATGATCCTGCTGCCCATCTCAATAGCTTTGTTGAACTTTGTGAGATGCAAAAGTATAAGGATGTAGATGGAGATATTATTAAGCTCAAGCTTTTTCCTTTCTCCTTGAGAGGAAAAGCTAAAGAATGGTTGCTATCTTTGCCTAAAAATAGTATTGATTCTTGGACTAAGTGCAAAGATGCTTTTATTGGGAAGTACTACCCTCCTGCTAAGATTATATCTATGAGAAGTGACATTATGAAATTTAAACAACTTGATAATGAACATGTTGCTCAAGCTTGGGAAAGAATGAAATCTTTGGTTAAGAATTGCCCCACTCATGGACTCACTGCTTGGATGATTATCCAGACTTTTTATGCAGGTTTGAACTTCTCCTCAAGAAACCTGTTGGATTCAGCTGCTGGAGGTACTTTTATGAGCATCACTTTGGGTGCTGCAACTACACTCCTTGATAATATGATGGTTAACTACTCTGAATGGCACACTAAGAGAGCTCCACATGGTAAGAAGGTAAATTCTGTTGAGAAAACTTCCTCTTTGAGTGATAATGTTGATGTTATTATGGCTATGCTTGTTAATGGGAAAGCTCCTCTAGATCCTAATAGTGTTCCCTTAGCCTCTTTGGTTGCTCAAGAAGAGCAAGTTGATGTGAACTTCATTAGAAACAACAATTTTGGCAACAATACTTATGGTAAATATAGGCCTTATCCTTCTAGTGGAAATGCTTATTAGGGTAGATCTGGAATGCTTAGTGAAGAGAGGATTCTAGAAGTTGAGAGATCCACTAAAAACTTTATGCAATTGCAATATGAGCAAAACAAGTTTTTCACTAAAACTTTGGAGGAACAATCTATCATTTTGAAAAATATTAGTCATCAGCTTGAGAATCTCAATAGAAAAATTCCTAGTTTACAGTCAAAAATTTTGAGTGCTGAAAAGAATATATCTTTTTTGTCTAAAGCACAGTCCTCCCTGATTAATAAAATGGTCGCTAAGCCTGAAACTATGGAAAATACCTTTGCTACCACTCATGCCATACAAGTTACTATTGATGAAAATGTTAGGTTGTTCGCTCAACTTCATGCTAAGTAGGAAAGGGAAGCTGAAATTGATAGAAACAATAGTGTGTGCACTATTACCACTAAACCACAAGTAGTCCCTATTCCTCCTCCTACTATGCCTAAGCCTATTGAGCCTACTACTAGTGATGCTAAGTTTGGTTTTGATATTGATGGTTGCAATATTTCTGAGGTGATCATTTTCCTACAAAAGCTTGCTAGAAGTCATGATGCTAGTGATATGCATGTTGCTTTCACCAAACACATTACAGATGCTCTTGTTAAGATTAAGGAAGAGAAGCTAAAACACAAAGCTTCTATTCCTAGGAAAGTAGAAGATAGTTGGGAACCCATTATTAATATGCAAGTGAATGACTTTGATCTCAAAGCTTCATGTGATCTTGGTTCTAGTGTCTCTATTATGCCTAGGAAGATTTATGAAATGCTAGATTTGCCACCGCTAGAAGATTGTTATTTGGATGTCCCACTCAATGATAATGCTAAGAAGAAACTCATGGGTAGTATTAATGATGTTCTCATTATGGTTAACAATGCTTATGTCCCTGTTGATTTCTATGTTTTGGATGTTGAATACAATGCTTCTTGTCCTATTACTTTGGGGAGACCTTTTCTTAGAACAGTTGGTGCCATTATTGATATAAAAGAAGGCACCATTAAATATCATTTTCCATTCAAGAAAGGTATTGGACACTTCCCTATGAGGAAAGAGAAGTTGCGTTTTGCTCCTCCTTTGAAAGCAAGGTTTGATGTTCATGCTTCTTCATTTGAAAATACTTGATTCTTCTTGCTTCTTGTGTCTAACTTAAAGGCATTAAAGAAAAATACTTGTTGGGAGATAACCCAAGAGTTTTCTTGAGTCTTGGAAGTTATTACTTCAGTAATGACCTCTCCTTATCCTTTTTGTTTGTTTTTGTGCCAAGAATGACCTCTAATGAGAGGGGAGTAAGATTTGGGGAGTTGCTATCCTGAAACAGATTTCTGTCCTCCACCATAAAAATTCGTGAGGGGTCTCTATAACTCGGATTGAGCTCAAAATTTACGAATAAATCCTCCAGTATGTTAGCTAACTTTCGTTAGTTCAACACTTTTTTATTTAGCAACATAAGATGTTCTAAAAAATCGGTTTCTACCTGCTGGTCTGTTTTGACAGATGTCTGCCATTATTTGCATTTGCTTCTTATTGATTCCTTTTTGAGTTATCTTTAGGTGAATTGAGCTTTTTGAAGGAGTTACTACAGTAGCTTGTGTGTTTAATGAAAAGCCTTCCTGTTTCAAAGCTTTGCCAGAGGTCTAATATCTTTTGAATAAACTAATGTTGTTAATGAAGATTGTGTGAAGGAAAAAATTCAGGTGTAGAGAGAGAATGATGCAAGAAGATGAAGAATAGACAAAAGCTCAAGCTTGGGGATGCCACCATGGTGTCACCCCAAGAAATATCCAAGAGGTACAAGCGTCAAAGCTTGGGGATGCCTTGGGCATCCTCTTCTTCATCAATAAAAAGCTCAGGTCTATCTAGACACTTCGTTTTTATTGTTTCATGCACAGTTGTGTTGTTCTTGGAGCGTCTTAGTTTTCGTTTGCTTTGCTTAGTTTGTTTAGTTTTCTAAAGTAGTTTGGACCCCTATTCTCACTGTTTTGTTTTGCAAATAAGTTGCTTGGTGTTGGAAAGGAGTAGTAAGTTCTTGCTTGAAGTGCAAGAGGAGCTTGCATTGACTATGACTTAGACTTTAGCATGACATGCTAGGTGTTGTTTTGACCTTATGCTTAGTGATTATTGTTGTAGCATGTCTTGTTCCACGCAATTGGGATTGCTTAGCGTGCCTTGAAGAAATTATGCGTTGTTTTAGCATGCAAAAGCATAGTATTGTGGTATTCTCCTTTGATGCTTTGCTTGGGTTGACTTGGCACATGCTCACACCATGTTATGACTATGAAAAGTCACCATTAGCCTCTATGATCATTTAGTCCTTGACTTGTAGTACCACTTTTTGCTTTGATTAGTAATGCTTTGTTGCACTGCATGATTATGGCCATTATTGCTCTCTTAGTTGGTTGCTCCCAGTCTTTTGCTAGCCTCCACTTGTATGAGTAAGTTCTAATCATGCTTCCAACTCCCAAGAAACCAAGTTATTCCAAAGTGTCCACTATATACTCCTATGCATGGTGTGTTGCACCATTCCAAGTATATTCTTGTTTTCAGGTATCTTTCAATTAAAAACTATTTTGTTATGTGAAAACTTAGTGATTAAAGCCCTCACAAACTTGATGGCACACTTTATATTCTTTGCTCCTAATAAACTTGAACCATTGTGTCTTCTATGTTGTATATGCTTGCACTTATACGTTGGAATTAGCAGAACTATGCTGTCACGGGGAACATTTTCAACATTGCACTTGTACTTTTTACTCAGTTGATATCATGCTCTTTTGTCTATGGATGTCACCGGTGTGAAATAAAGAGGGAACTTGTAAGTCCATGGAGTTGGTATCCTGTGTTAGATAAACGTCTGGGCCGCTAGCCTAAGCCATGCCTAATCATGGTGAAAACTTGCAGCATCACCATAGTGAAATCTATGAAGCATTCTTATTATATAAAAAAGATACACATTGATAAGAGAGTAAAGAGAGAGAAAAGCACCATATTCTCATGGTAAATAAGAAGATTGCTGAGATGCTCATTGTCTGCTTGCCTTGTCATTTTGGTTATGGGAAAGCTCCTGTACCATGTGCAAGGGGTACCCCGTTGGCAGTTCTCAATGATATGCAAATACTTACAATGACAAGAACTTACAGGTGACTAAAGTTGAGTAGCATGAGGTGTGGCCCTCGTATTCAAGGGACTTGAGATTGCCAACTTATACTTCGTCAAGCATATACTCCATCTTTGTTCACTTTAACCTTAACCACTTCAAGATTCTTATGATAGGGGCAATGAGGGCTGAAAGCTAACAAGTACCATAATTTTTGGAAGCTCTTTTTGAAACTTGAAATCCATGCTTCCTTTATAAAAGGCCTTTCTTCCACCATTATCTGAGTCTCCACCTTCTACCTTTAGGCACCATTAAGAGAGCATAGTTGTCATTATGTGTGCAGTGTTCCAAAGCTTATTGATTGATGCATATTGTGATATTACTTGTTCTTATGCTATTTGTTTCTAGTCACCCTTGTGAACTTTGAAGGTGTCCTATGCATCTATTTGCTACTCTATGAGGGACAAGCTGATTGCCACTATTCTATGTTTTCTGTATGTGAAACAAACAAACGTTTTTCAATGCATGTTATTCATGATCTTTGTTTGTAGCTTGTCATGTTGCATGCATAGTTACTATGTCCTATTGTTAGAACTCCATCTTTCATGCACATGTTTAGAATTCTTTGATCCCAGCTTTCAACGCTTGCAAATGGTTGGATCTTTATTGTGAGGGTGCATGTCACCTAAAAAAAATGTTTTTATCACTTACCTACTCGAGGACGAGCAGGAGTTAAGCTTGGGGATGCTTGATACATCGGAAATGTATCTATAATTTTTGATGCTTCATGCTTGTTTAGTATATACTTCGCTTTGCTTGTCTACACTTTGAGGTGCTTTTTACATGTTTTCTGGTACTAACCTATTAACAAGTTACCACAGTGCCAGTTGCCTGTTTTCTGTTGTTTTTTGTTTCAGAAAAGTTAGTAAAGAAATATTCTCGGAATTGGACAGGACAAATGTCAAAGTCAATTACTTTCCGTGGGGAACAAGAAGTCCAGAGGGGAGACGGAGACGCAATCCAGGGCAGCCAGACCCCCCTAGGCGTGGGTGGGCCCTGCCCTGCGCCTGGGAGGGGTGTGGACCCTCTGGCCGCCTCCTCGGCCTCCCCCTTCGCCTATAAGAAGCCCCCGATGCAGAAACCCTAAGCACCCGATCAAATCTCCATGAAACCGTCTGTAGCCGTCACCACCATCGTTCCTAGATCAGGGGGGATCTGAAGTTCTTCCCGGCACCCTGCCGGAGGGGAGATCATCCCGGAGGCCTTCTCTCCGGTATGATGCGTGAGTAGTTCCACCTTGGACTATGGGTCCATGTAGTAGCTAGATGGTTGTATCTCCTCCTTTGTGCTTTCATGTATAGATCTTGTGAGCTCCGTTCATGATCAAGATCTAATCTATTTGTAACATACATGTTGTGTTTGCGGGGATCCGATGGATATTAAGATTATTATGTTGGTTTGATTAATGGTTTTGTCTTTATGATTCTATCATGTCTATGTTGTTTGTGATCTTGCATGCTCTCCGTTGTTAGTAGCTATCTTGGCCAAGTAGTTGCTAATGACTCCAAGAGGGAGTATTTATGCTCGATAGTGGGTTCATGCCTCTAGTTTCCAAGGGAAGTGACAATAATCTCTTCAGTTGTAGATGTGTTGTTGCTACTAGGGAGAAAACAACGGTCTCTTGTTCACAGAACATGTGGATTATTTACCTTACACTTTGCTTAAAGCAGTTGTCTGTTGCTTGCAACTTAATACTGGAGGGGGTTCGGATGATAACTTGAAGGTGGACTTCTAGTCATAGATGCAGTTGGATGACGGTCTATGTATATTGTTGTATTGCCCAATCGAATCTCATAGGATCTTTCTGACTAGTAATTGCATTGTTATGCCTTGCTCAGTTCCTGCCAATTGCCCTGCTATAATTTGTTTGCCCTTCATGCCATGTTTTTTTATCTAAGGAGAGCACCTATAGTGAACTATGGACCCCGGTCCAATCTTTACCATTGATACATCTTCCACTGTTACTTGTTTACTTGCTGCAAATCATTACCTTCCACACCATACGTTTAATCCTTTGTTACAGCGAATGGTGAGCTTGACGACCTCACTGATTCATTGGGGCAAAGTCTTGAGTTTGTGTTGTGCAGGTCTCCGCGTTGCTTGCAACACGTGTGTGACATTTCCTTCCTCCTACTGATTCAATAACCTCGGTTTATTACTGAGGGAAACTTGCTGATGTGTTGCTTCATACCTTGCTCTTGGAGTTTTCCAACGAAGCGTCCCATGACAAGTGCTAGGCGCCATCACCTCATACCATTGGATCATTAACATATGATCAAAACATCTTATAAAGGTGAATTTGAGAACCTCCCCATCCCACATATCAGATATACAAGATTTTTGCTCATTTATTAAGACATAAATCTCCCAATATTGAATAGCAATACTACATGTTCCAAACCAATGGTCTTCCCAAAACTTCACTTTTTTCTCATCACCTACTTTCCACTTGTACCCCATGTGTGCTGCCTAACATCCCATAGAACCCCTTTCCAGAAGAGGAAGCTCGAAAACCAGAGCAAGCAAATATATTATGATGGTTTATGTTATACTTATGGTCAATAATTTTCTTTCCAAGCTTATTTTAATCTAGGTGGTATCTTTTAATACAAGAAGCTACCAAAATTTATTCATCATAGCTAGATCTGGAATGTCAAGACCCCAAACTCCTTTTTGAGAAACCAAGCTCCAATTAGCTAGATGGTACTTGTGATGTCCCTCATAATTATCCCATAGACAATGAGCCATCGGGGAATTTATTCGAGTTATGGCCAACTTGGGAAATTTAATGACACTTAGTAGGTAAAGAGGAATGCTAGCTAAAACACTTCTCACTAATTCCAACTTAGCAACATGCTTTAACAACTTTCCTCTTCACCTTGCAACTTTTTTAGAGTTTTTTTTTGCGAAATAGAGTTTTATATATAATAGGTTCTAGATCCTCTTTTCTAAGTTTAGTATGGTGCAGGGGAACCTCTAAATATTTTCAAGGGTCCCTTCGGGGACATCCGATAAATATTTTCAAGCGGAAGTGCCCTAACCTTTAAGTTAAAGTTTGAGCAAAGACCCGAGCCACACCCTCTCCCACATTAATGGGAATAAGATCACATTTGTGAAATTTTATGCGTATGCCAGACATTTGTTCAAACAAAATAGAAACCACTTCATATTAACAACCGATGCTATCTTAGTAAAGGCATCAACCATGCAATCAAAAAGTCATAGTTAACATCATTAATCCCAGCCCCACCGTATAATTCAAAATGTTGTGAACAATGACACTTTTTTCAATGTTTTTCAATAACAAATAAGGATTTGGTGCATATGTTTAGGTCTTAAAAATGTTTGCAACTCTTTTTAGGAGTTTTTTACCTACTACAGACAAATGTTGCGGACGCTCACTATACACATTGAAAAAAGTTGCTAATTGCGAAACGTTTTCTGCTACTCCCTCCGGCCATATTTATAGCCTCAACTTTATCGTGATACGAATATATCTAGTCTAAATATTTAACCAAATAATATAAATCTTGATAAAATTGACGTCATTAATATGAACTGAAGGAAGTACATCAATCGAACGCTCAGGATCGAATCACTGTATCCCATGGCTCCAGAGACCGCTGATTTTTTTGTCTTTCCGTGCTTGCAGACGGCAAAGCCCTTGGCCAAAAACCAGATAGATGCATGTGAAATGTTTTGCACATCGAGCGGTAGAGACATTTCCTTCAAGAAAAAAAAAGTGCCCCTGCGTTCGTCTCACTATCGCTCACGTGAGAGGAAGGTCGACTTTTCGCCGTTCGTACAATAACGGCCTTTTCATGGGCACCACATCGCACGGAAAAGAAAGAAGAGAATAATCCGGCACGAGATCAGCCACCGCCGACGACGCGTCCAAATGGCAACGCCGTAACTGCGGCCTCCCAGTCAGTCCCCGCCCGGTCGTCTGACCGTTTCCGTCTCCGTCGCGTGCCTGCGTAACCCACTCCCTCCCACTACGCGCTCACGTCGTCTCCCTACCGTCTCCTTCACGCCTCCCCCTCCTCAACTCACTCCCACCATCACCACTTCCCCACCGAGCTCCATTAATGGCGCCTCCCCTAATTTAGCAAATCATACCCATATAATAAGTAGTACCAGGAGGACCGAGTGGGGTACACTGAACCTAGCCCAGCCGCGAGTGGTTCCGGGGTCGAGGTACGTACAGTCCAGGGCAAGGGAGTCTGACTGCTTCCTTCGTGGAGCTTCCCCACGCCACATGGGCTACCAACCCAAGCACGGGGCCGGCGGCGGGGGCGGGTCCGCGGGCGGAGGCGGCGCCGGGGACCACCTGCCGCGCCTGCACAGCCCCCGCGTCGGCGTCGGCGGCTCCATGACCCGCCGCGCCAACTCCTTCAAGCGCTGCCCGGGCGGCGAGATCGAGCTCCAGATCAGCAGCTCCCCGCGCTCGCCGCGGACCGACGGCCTCGGGAGCCCGCTCTCCGACGCCGCGGAGCCGTCCTCCTCGTCTTCCGGCGCCGGCGGTGCGGGTGGCGGCGGCATCCACCACCATCAGAACCATCACCAGCAGCAGCTGCGGTTCCGGCTCTTCAAGCGGCCGGGCTCCGGTGGGTCCGTCGGCGAGGTCGTGCTGGGGCTGGGGATCCGGGAGCGGAGGAAGCTCGGGAATCTGCTCTTCTTCGCCTTCTGCGGCGTCTGCCTGCTCCTCGGCGTCGGCAAGATCTGGGCCGGCGGCTGGTCCGCCCTCCCAGCTGGCGATGATTTGCAGGTATGGAAGCTACAAATTACATTCTACACTAGACTTCCTTCCATTTGGTATTGTTTGGATCAACAGCATGCGGTGCTCCAAGAACTCTGCATTTTTTGCCTAGCTTGAAATGTTTTTATCCCTATGCTTCGTTTTTTTATATCACGGACACATTGTTTTCTACCAAGAATCACGAGTATGTGATGTTTCATGTCTTCTAGCATTGCTGTTAATGGAAAGCAATGATAACTGTACTACCGACCGTTCCTAAATATAAGATGTTTCATGAAGCTAAAACAGCTTGCCGAAACATCTTATATGGAACGGAGGGAATCACTTCTATTATGATTAGTCTTTTCTTCTGATTTTAAATTTGCAATTTGGCCATCCACGTAGTTTAACCGTTCTGGACAAGTCAGAAAGAGTGGAAAGAGAGATCTAATGGAATCTGATTCTCATTGTTTGATATTGAAAAGGTTGTAAGAATCTTGACAGGTTTTAGCATAATGTAATGCGATGCTGTTGCAATCGGTCTGCATGAAGAACTGCTAAATTGGTCTATTATCTTCGGTTGGACTGTAATGTCTGTCCGTCTTCCTTCAGCTCGAGATTTCGAGGGAACTGGTTGATGCATGCAGTCGATATAGCATTGTACTAGGCTTTATAGCTCTATTTGGAACTCTGCAAGTGTGGCTGTTTTAGCACACACTTAACATTTTAGGACGTTTCCTCATTTGTTGTAGGTTTGGAGCCCTTCGCCAGGTGGTGTACTATTAAAACACTTGCTGCTTGTAGCTGTTGGCAGTTGGTTGTTGTAGTGTTTAAGATCTTGTGGTAGGAAGTACGCTTGTACTATAATGTACTAGTAGGTGTGCTTAGTTGGATTTATTCAGCTCAAACATATATAATTCAGAACTTCATTGACTCCAAATTTTCTTTAGATCACGTTCTAGATACTAGTTTCATATGGTGCCTTTTAAGAAAATGCAAATTTTAAGAGAACTAGTTTCATATGGTGCCTTTTAGTGTGCCTATCGAAGCTAGATACCTCAACGAAACTAGCTGCTAACATGTGATATAACATCTACTCGTAGTGCGGATATACTGCATGTATGGTATGGTGTCACAGTATTAAAATGTTCCATTGCTAGTATTAATCAAGGTAAAATTATAATTGAAACTAATAATAGGATCATGATAGTGTGCAGTCACAACTGGTAGTTTATTTAATCGGCAGAATCAAGCAATATCGAGTTGAAAATACACCAGGTTTCATAACACTAATCTTCTCATTCAGGGGCCCAACCAACCAGAATCAGATGGAAAGATAATTCTTCTGTTAAGCATAGAAAAAACATTGCACAGCTGATCTCTTGTATCTTTTTCCTCTTTTGACAAATGTCCACCTTTATGTTAAAAGTTGGCAGTTGTCACCTATCCTTGATTATATACATATTAGTACCTGAGATATTGGAAGCTGATGATAAATTCAATTTGTGCACAGATTGCAAGTATGGGTTATATACGTTCACTTGGCTTTACTGTAGCCCAATATCTCCATCACAATATTGGCTTGGCATAATTATAGTTATTTGATTATTTTGACATCACATGAGGTTTATATGACTGGACACAACTGTTTGTTATACCAAGTTATTGACTCAATCTAGAACTCTACATCATAACATTTAGGAATGAAAAATTTTAGCACTAAAGTGTAACTTCACCGTTCTGTACATGTTTCTAGGATCTCTCCGTCTCCTTCAGTGGTAAAGGGCATCATCACTTCGGGTACATGGGAGGGAAAGAGAGTGACAGGATGTTGATGACATTGGAATCTAGCATTGGTGAACGACAAGGCAGTGTGGCTGAGGCTAGTAATATACCGCTGCTAGACCTGTTCCTCTATTGATACAATAATTACTGAAATTAACATTTTTTATCTTTCTTTTATGCTTCATATAGGCCTCTGATGTCTGGTCCCAGCCAAGCAGTGCAAACTTCAGACAATGCATTGTTTCAAACTCTCATAAAAGTAGGTTGGTTTCTATCTCATAGATCCATTTGTTTATCATTCTTTTACACCTTTGTTAACTTGGTATGGTCTTCTGTTCTTAATTGTATAGAGCAAGATCCTATCACGAATGGCTACATTCTCATAAATGCAAATGGAGGCTTGAATCAAATGAGATTTGGGGTGTGATTACTATCCTATATATTGCTTATTGTAGCCATTGTAACTATTTGGCCTGATATATCATATGTAACTATTCTTTTTCACATCTCAGATATGTGATATGGTTGCTGTTGCTAAGATTCTGAAAGCAACACTTGTTCTACCTTCACTTGATCATACATCCTACTGGGCAGATGACAGGTTAGCCCCTTCGCCGTAACTCTTCATCCCTGTAGGTAATCAATCAGTGCACTCATTTTAACTAATGTGCTCCTCAATTATTTAGTGAATTTAAGGATCTTTTCAATTGGAGACACTTCATTGAGTCATTGAAAGAGGACATTGATATTGTTGAAACACTACCTCCTGCATACAAGCATATTGAGCCTGTGGCTAAAGCTCCAATATCCTGGTCAAAGGTTAAAACTAGACATTTTTTAATCTATATAGTTTAACATCGATATATGGTGGAAACACTCACTCAGTATTTTATTTTGGCAGGTGAATTATTACAGAGATGAAATACTCCCTCTTTTGAAGAAACACAGAGTCATTTACTTCACACATACAGATTCTCGCTTAGCAAATAATGAGCTTCCTAGTTATATTCAGAAACTAAGATGCCGAGTTAACTATAGATCTTTGAAGTATTCTCATACAATTGAAGATCTCGGTGCTACCTTAGTTTCGAGGATGCACCAGGATGGAAGCCCATATCTTGCTCTTCATCTAAGGCAAGTTCTATGCTCCTACATTCATCTCAGGATGCTCCTGTCTGCACTATTTTTGTTGTTTTCTATACATACTGACGTTGTTTTCTTAGTAAGTACTTTTTCATCCTAATTTTCGCAATTTGTGTTGTAGCTGTAGCTTTTATCATTTCCATCGTACCAAGAAATGAAATCTTGGTTTGCCTATCTCCAAAATATACAAGCAAGTAGAATAGGCTTTAACATATTGGTTTTTGTCGGCACATTATGCAAATCCTTCTGTCTATGTTAGCTGCTAGCACGAGTTAATCAATTAGGGCATGTCTATTGATCTCTTCAGTAAAGAACTAAAGCTAGGTGACCCTTCGTGAACTTTGAACTGCAGTGTCTCATTTTAGTGATGTTATATTGATAAAATAGTTTGCCTATATAAATCACCGGCGAGTGATGTTAGGCATGCTACTTGACAGGTATTTCACAAAATCATCTTGTGAACGAAGTTCTGGATTGCTTCAACCATTTGGTTGTGAAGTTTTACTCTTAAGTTCTTGGAACTACAGCAGCAAACCATGCGACAGAACCATGGTGCTAAGATTCCAGAAGTTTTTAAGCAATGTTGTAGCCCTAGCAAAGCAGACTCTTAACTTGAAACCTTTCGTAACATATAATAATTTATTGAACTCTTTTTAGATACACCAGCTAGCAAGCTAATAAGATAGAAACCATGTAGTAGTACATATTGTGGTATTTACTTGCACATAAATAAGATGTGCCAACATTTGTGTTAGTTATTCTTTTATTTACTTCGAAGATGAGATAATTTAACTATATTACGTTTTGCAGGTATGAGAAGGATATGCTAGCTTTTACTGGTTGCAGCCATGGCTTGACATCAGATGAGGAAGAGGAGTTACGTAAGATGCGTTATGAGGTCAGTCATTGGAAAGAGAAAGAAATAAATGGAACCGAGAGAAGAAGTATTGGAGGCTGTCCTTTGACTCCAAGGGAAACTTCACTTTTGTTGAAAGGATTGGGTTTCACACGAAGCACCAGAATTTACTTAGTCGCGGGTGAGGCTTTTGGCAATGGAAGCATGCAACCGCTGTTGGACGATTTTCCCAATATCTATTCTCATTCTACCCTTGCAAAAGAAGAGGAACTCGAGCCCTTCAAAAATCATCAAAACATGCTTGCTGGTCTTGACTATAGTGTAGCTCTTCAGAGTGATGTCTTTATGTACACATACGATGGAAACATGGCAAAAGCTGTGCAAGGCCATAGGCGTTTCGAGGACTTCAGGAAGACAATCAACCCGGACAGGTAGCACCTCCCTGTTAGAAGTAGTTAAGTACTATGGGTACCCAATTTTGCCTAACCAAAATTTCGGAAGCCTATGATATTTTGGTGTTTGTTTTGTTGGTTGCCAATATTTTGGTTGTCTATGGTATCTTGTCAAATCTTCTCACCTTCTCATAACAAATTTGACCAACTTTTTTGCCAACATGGGGTCAAGGAATAACCCAATTTTATGTGTTGAATTGTTTTCCCTTGATAACAAGTACTCCCTCCATCCAGAAATAAAAGTCGCTTATTTCTGGACGGAGGGAGTACTACTCCCTCCATCTCATATTATGTTGCGCATAATTTTGCGTGCAAGTCAAACTTTGCAAAGTTTGACCATGAATATACACAACAATATGAATATGTGTTATATACATTTTATATATTATAAAAATATATTTCAAGACAATTCTAATAATATTAATTTGGTACCTTATAAGTTTATAGTTGTATCAAATTACTTGGTCAAACATTGTATAGTTTGACTCTAATAAAATCTTATGCGCAACCTAATTTGGGACGGAGGGAGTATGTATGACGGATTTTGGTTTTCCTTTTTTTTTCTCTAAATGTGTAAAGTTCTCTCGCAGGATGAATTTTGTGAACCTGGTAGATGAATTTGATGAAGGAAGGATCCATTGGGAAGAATTCAGTTCAGAAGTGAAAAGGTTGCACAAAGATAGAACAGGAGCTCCATATTTTCGGGAGCCTGGAGAATTCCCAAAGCTAGAGGAGTCTTTCTTCGCAAACCCCATGCCGGGCTGTATATGTGAGAAACATAGTGAACAATGAACACGTAATCCGGTCGATGATTCTCTGACAAACTACCCTGAGGCCCTCTGCTTCCTGCGAGCTGCAGCATGCAGTTCCATTTTGAAGAGCATCCCCTGAAGCTCAATGCAAGAAATTTGTCAGACGATCAAAATATGCAAGCAATTGGCAGTGGTAAACTAATTGCCATACAACCAGAGCACATGGAGATCCAGCAGCATATCACAGTGATTTGCGACCGTATATAAGAAGTAATTACGTTGGCGGCATATGCCTAGGTTATTCTTAGTATATGTTCATTTTTTTTTGCACTTATGTGTGCCCATTATTGATGCTGCTAAGTTGTATTTTGTCTAGAAAAAATTGGACAAACGCAGATGTTCAGATAGGGGTTGCCTTGTGCCCTTATTTGTACAACTGGAAATTTTGACACCCATTTTTTTAACCCAGATATATATAAAGAAGTATACCACGTAGATCATGCAGGAGGCTCGTGGTACCGAAATGGAAGCAACAAAAGATGGTAATTGCATAATCTGAAGTGCTACCGGAAACATTTCCGCAGTTACTGAGTTATGTGGGGAGGTTTTGTACCAAGAATTACCCAGAAAATGTTAATAATGAAGGGTAATGGAGTTAGGGGTGGAAACGGATTAGTTGAGGATGGATAGTGCCTTTGTCACATCGGTAAACAAATAAGAATGTTGTCAAATACAGAATGAAACAAATATGGATGCTACTTGAATATGGACGTGGAGAATGGATAACGGATATAGAAAAAATGATAGACTTGTGTCTAGTACGTCAACTATAAGACGGTAGAGTGACAAATATAGGTCAACTACAAAACGGTAGTGACAAATATTAGTCAACTGTAAAACGGCAGTGACATGTATACGGACATACGGAGCACTACACAATAGTTAAAAGCTCAATCATAGGAAAATACCACTTCGTTAGTGTTTTTAGGTTGGATAATTGGCGTATCTGACTACAATTACTAAAATTGGCTAACACAATTTTATCCGGATACAGATATCCAATTTTCAAAATTCAAACCAAAATTGTATTTGTAATTGTAACACAAATCCAGATTCATTTTCATGCTTATTCTATAAACGTTTCCAATTTCACAAGCACGAATGTCAGATAATTTGGACTAACCACTTGTTTGTCAGCGTTGATATCCCACTCGTGAAGCTCTTGAAAACAATTTTGTAACAAATTTAAGCTAATGTTCCAACAGCGACCTTTATGTTCTGAGAAATTCGAAACAGTACATAACAAGAGTTTATTCTAATGAGACTTTTGCAGGCCATTCACTCATACACGGATTACTTATGACCACAGAGCGTAGCTCCAGCCAGCAGCTATTTTCTTCAGGATCATATCTAACCTCCAAGGGTCAAAAGAGGGGTTACACCATCTGATATGCAAGTGAGCCACCTAAATGTAGAATGCACCCATTCCCAGTAAGACACAAAAGACACACTGTCCACTTGACATTTTATTTGGTCTCACCTGCAAAAAGATAGCAGTCAGTATATGAATTTAGGCGACACGTTACAAAATATTAAGCAGGTGATAAAAATATCAGAGTAATGAAGAATTAGCAGCATGTGGTAGTTCACAAATCTACAATGCACTCAGTAAAGCATGAAACTCGATGTCAGGTTCCCGCTGCAGTCAACAGGGTGTTGGATAACTACGAACTTTCCCCCCTAAACACTTCAAAAAAAAACTTTTCCTGCTAAAGATACATCCACAAGACTCAACACAATGCTATCACCGTGCATCCCAATGTACTGTACAATAAATCTATGTCAACTGTCCAGGCACAAAGCTAGATATTCACTTATAATGGTCTCTACAGTGGTCAATGTTAAAATATGCACTTCTATCTTGTTTTAATTTTCGTTTTGTCAAGACTGAAAGGAGGTTGTTAGCATTAGAATGAAAATAAGCAAAAGACCATACTAGCACAAAACCCATGATCTTGTATGCGATGGCCGATGATAACAGAATCCAACTACAAGGCAGTGGTTTGGAGAAAAAAAATCAACAAATCCAGTTATCTTGTAAAGAAACAAGCAAGTCATGGTCTTGTAAAGAAAACTTGGATAGATCCAATCTCCTCTTTCAAGTTTTCTACATTAACATGTGATTTCTGTTGACATGACACACGATTCTTGTATTACCATCCACCCCTTCCTCCTAAGCATCAATACCATTCTCTTGGGTACAGATAATAGTAATTGAACTTCTACCCAAGGACTAACTTAAGATGTGAAACAATTAAGATACTCCATAATGTTCAAAGGAAATACATGGTATGGATAAATGACTAAAATTTAAGGGTTCTTTACCATTAATTAAAGAAGACTTGAGCATGAGGTGAAGCCCTTCTGTATGTCATCAGTTCTCGCAGTCCATCCTCATTAGACTTTGATCTTACGCAACCACATCGTCTAAGATGCATTGTACGAAGAACTATTGCTTTAGATAAAATGAGCTCGATAAAATACATTTCATTTGGCAACCAGCCAATACCCTTTATTATCACAGCCTGAAGGTTGGCACAGAAGGCATCAGTCCATTGTGTGTTTCGATATTCTGCAATTGCTTCAATTTCATCCAACTCAATACTGTCGATCTTAAAAAACAAAAGAATATGTCAAGCAGAAAAAATAGCAGTTATCACCTTCAAGCACAAAAAATATGACAGTTTGCAAGGGTGTGTTCTTAGTTCATACCGTAACATCAAGTTCTTCTAGATTAGGAGCTTTCTTTAGCAAGCAAAAGGTTGACAAAATGGCAGGCCTCTCACAGAAGTGTATCCAAAGGACTAAACTCTTTAAGTTGTTGAAGGTACATGGAAGTGTTTCCATTAAATAACCATTCGTCAACTGTAAATACAAACAAATATTGTGAATCTCAATGCAAGGGTTGGTTAGGACAACTATTGCACAATTGGGCAATTGGCATTATTCGCTTCCCTAAAAAAGGTTAATGTCCCTAGAACTATCAGAACATTTTCTTAAACCATGTGTAGGACTGTAGGCACCAGGCACCCATATATATCTTTAGAACAAAGGAGTAGTATAATTCAATTCCGTTAGTGGATATCTGATTGATCACAATTATCAACTAGAAACACAAGAGGCAAGGAGAAAATTTACCGGTGGCAGTGGGTGGCGTATATGGAGAATGAGCTTCCTAACTTGAGCAAACCTGGCAATGAATCCTTCCAAACTACCAGAGATCACATAGTTTCCCATATCGATGTTGGCATCATCAAGGCATGGCAGATCCGTGATTCGCCAGTTATAAGAAGCATCACAAAGTATCGTAAGGCTTCGTAGGCTAGGTCCCCCAATCACCCACTCGTTTGAGCCGCCGCCGCGGATATTCACACAGTACATATTCAGGGTATTAAGCAAGGGTGACGCACCAAGAATCGCTCCCAGCTGGCTCTCTCCATTCTCAGGGAATTCGGCATGGTAGAGTTTTAGCTCCCCAAGGACAGGGAAGCCAGTGAATCCCACTGGGAGAGGTGGTATGCAGCAATCATGCAGCTCCAGGCACACGAGTTGGGTGCATAAGAAGACAGAGGAGTGAAGGTTGAAGGAGGAGGTGTACGAAAAGTATTGTAGGTTGATAGACTTGACGCCGCGGTTGCAGAGGGCGATGAGCCAGTCGGCGACGCGAGTGACGGAGTGCTTGTCCAGAAGGAAGGAGAAGAGCGAGATGCGGCCGGAGTAGCGAACGAGGACGCGGTCGACAGCCAACGGGGGTGTGCCGAGCTCGTCGACGAAGGAGAGGGGGAGGTAAGGGAGGGCCTCCCACCGGCGGCGCCAGGCGCGAGAGAGCGCGGAGGTGCGGACGGTGTCGCGGAGGTCGAGGCGGGTGAGGATGCCGTCGAGCAGGTGCGCCGGGAGGGAGGTCAGCAGGTCCGGCGCCAGCCCGCTCGGCTCCCCGCGGCGGCGCGAGGATGCCATTTCAGTATGTGACTCTAGGGTTACGACTCCCCCTCTGAAGCTCACACTCCGCATATCCGCAAGGACATTTGGTCATTTCCTCCAACAGTGAACCAAGGAGAAAATTTCACTCATAATCGAATACACGATCTCCAAATTTAAAGCGAAGCATCAAAATCAAGCAAATCCGAAAGACAAACTAAAGTCATAAGAGGCCATGAACTCTCGGTGAAATCAATTGGCAAAATTGAACCACCAAGGATCAAAGAATGGTCCAACTACTGAAACAACAAATAAAAGAGTTTTCTCCAAGGAGACTTTTGCAGGCCATTCACTGATAAAAGGATACAGTACGTACTTGGAGAAGGTCAAAATAAACATCTTATGCAATTGAGCCACCAAAATGTGGTATGCACTCATTCCCAGCAAGGCAGAGAAGACACGGTCTCCATTTTACAATTTATTCCATCTCAGTTGCAAAAAGATAGGGGTCAATTTAGATTAAGACTATACAGGAGCAACTCTAATGGTATCCGTAAAAGCGGTCAAACCTGTAAAAAAAGGACGATTACAGTTTTGATTGAAAAAGTGCGCTCTAGCAGATCCCGTAAAATAGGTCGACCCGTAAATTTGTTTATAGGGTAATAAGAATTCACTCCCGCGACCCGTGTATACTCAGTTTCGTGGAAACTGAGCCAATGTTGCAGGCACCTGTTAACCGGTCAACGCCAGAATATCGCCGAACCGCCGCTAAAAAAACGTCGGGAAATCACCGAACCACCACACATCCATGCACGGGCAGCCGGCCAGGCGGCCAGGGGAGGCCCCGTCAGGCGGCGAGCGGCCGGGGCACGGTAGGCCAGGAGAGGCGCGTCGGGCGATCTGTGAGCTCGTGGGGCGGCGGGGCAGCCGGTGTGGCGGGGGCAGGCGCAGGAGCGGCGGGCGACCGGGGTGTGGCATTCCAAGGGCCGACGCAGGCTGGCGAGCTCGCGCGCAAGAAGAAGAAGAAGAAACACGAAAAAAGAAAAAAAAAGTGGTGGGCCAGAGGTGGGCCCCATGAATACAAGTCCGTTTTACAGTGTCAGTCATTTCAGCTACATTTCGGACCCTAAAACCGGTTTTTCATGGACTCTAAAGGTGTTTTACAGTTTGTGCATTTAAGGTACCGTTAGAGTTGCTCTAAAGAGATGAGGCACAAAACTTTGTATTAGGAGTGTGTCCTCTTTCTGCAAACTCACTAAAAGCACTGTCAGCATTCCTTCTCAAGCCACAAAATTATCTTTCACTTATCTTGAGTACTACCCAAGTGAAAACATAATTGTGAGGCTGGAATTGCTTTGTCTGTTGCTATTATGAATTATGGTGTGCATGCTGTCAAATTTATCAAACTGTACCCAATAGAATTAACAGTGATAGATTTTTCATCAGGACTTATTTTGAAATACTAAATCTGCAAGAAGATACTCTAGAGGGTCAGAATCTAATGGCATATACAGGCAGAATCTAGGTACACTGCCGTGTCCAGCTTTCAAAAATCAACTACATTCTGTGTGCCCAATTGATCGTCTCCCATATTTGCACTTCCGTTACTATGTGCAAAAGATTTATTAAGAGGCAAGAAATTTTTCATAACAAACTGGTGTACTATGCTAAGCATGGGTGGATCCAACTCTCTTCCATAGTCGAAGTTCAGAACATATCTTCAGATGATGCAGCAGTTGGCAGATTGACACTTGTGCAATATTTATGTTTATGGTTAATTCTGCTGCAGTCCGAGCATAGGTAAATTGTATACACCGAGTTCGAATGTTTAGATCTTTTCTACTTGATCACACTACATGCACCAATTTCGTATCACCATCTGGTGATTTTACATGCATTTTCCATTCTTTATTGCTTCACACCAATGAGTGAATTGGCATCCGTTGGCAGAGACATGTACTCCCTCCGTTTAGAAATATAAGATGTTTTAGGTTTGTAAAAGAGATGTCTCTAGACATCTTTTAGTGTATAGGTTCAAATGAATCTAGACACTAAAATCATCTTCGTAAATCTAAAACATCTTATATTTCTAAACGAAGGGAGTACTCCTTTAGGGAGCCATGTACTCATTGTTCAGGTGTAACCATCAACACTTTCGTTTAAACAGAACAGAAGTTCTGGTCAGCTGAACAATTGGTTCGAGTGAAGTAGCCGTTTAATTAGGCTATTAGTTTAAAAGAACCGAATTAACCAAAACCTGAGAAAACCAAAATAAACGAAAGAACTGAAAGAACCAAATGAAATGACCAGGCGTAGATGACAACTTCAGTCTGACAGTACCTTAAGGACGCATGATGACTCACAATAATCTACGCAGCAATCATCCCAGCGAGTAGCCACTCTTCCGGACAAGCAGGTGGCGCTTCCCATCTAGTACGAAGTGTGTAGTATAGATTGCTCACTCAGCTGCTGCGTCATGGAATGCTTAATACAAAGCTAAGTGCTCTTAAGCAGAAACAATGAATTAACAAGCTAGCCGCGCACAATCTGAAATCATAAATCACATACAATTTTTTCACAAAATCAATATTCTTGTCAGGTCGTGACGTACATTTCCTGGCAATAGCCTCTAAGCTTCTGCCTCCAGCTAGCCTCTGCTCCTCCCGTGGCTATTGCTGCAGAAGGAATATGATGTCAGTGTAAATTCATTTTTCTAGCATACTGCTGTTTTAGGAGGTGGCTGATTGACACACTTTGCCACTTCACTAAGCTTAAGTAAGAAAGATTGTTGCTGGCTGCAATCTGAGTGATAATTGTGATGGATTAGCTGTTATTAAGATGGAGATATACGAAAAGAATCTAGTTATGAAACACCTCATGGCAGTATCTTTTTTCCATTTGATGCATACAGTAGTGATCGGCCTATATATACTCTGTGATTACTGGGAAAGAGAGTGTGTGTACAGTACCTTTTTTTCAGATTTAGTTATGGAACCGACCTAAGAGTTTGATTCCGTTTGCACCTTGCTACTGCTCACTACCTTCCTGTTCAAACAACTGCATTGTAAGTACTACCTCATCCGACATCGAGCAGCAGCAAATGTGAAATTTGAGATCTATACAGCAAGCTTTAAATAACGAGGTGTCCGGTGGCAGCATGCCACGTACCGGGCAAGAGTGAACTTACATGCGCTAATGAAGAAGCACTCTCGCTCTTTTCCGTAGACCCCTCCGTACTTTCCGTTTCATTAAGTAGTTGGAGTATATGTCGTATAGCTGGTCTCTTCTCTGGGTCAAAGTCCATGCACTTTTCGGCTGTCTCGGCGCATATTCTTATTTGTTTCAACTGCGAGCCTTCCTTTGATTTCTCCACCCTAGCCCTCCAACTTTCAAGCACCTACCATATTGCAATCATACGATGCTTTATGAAAAGTGAAACATCTGTTTATCCACTTTGGACCGAAAATTCGGCCCATTAATAATAGCAAGCAAAGAATCAATAAAAGCTTCCATCTCCAAGAAAATGCAGGGGCAGGGGCTACTCGGCCTAGCACCACGACACGCCCGCTCCAGCTTCAGAGGTACCAGCCTCCCAGCACACTTCGGAGGGAGGTCCCTCGGGGGAGGCTGCTACTTCTTTTTTTTGCGGGTATTTTTTTTTCGGGGGAGGCTGCTACCTCGACCCCGCCTCCCCTGGAACACCGTCCTGGTCCGGTTTTGGAGGCTGCCACGATGACATCTCTGCCAACACCTGCATCCATTGTCACTATGGTGGAGCCATCTGCAGGTGCCGCTGGGACGACGACTCCCCCTTCCTCGACGATGCACTCGCCCCGTGCCACTCGTACGGTGGTTGGTTCCACTGTTACGCCGACACCGATGCGGCGCAGCGGCCACCATGTGACGGATGATAGCGGGGCAACTGCGACGGATGAGGATTCGATGGTCAAGGCGATGCGTCGCAAAGCGGAGCAAAATTTGGATTCGCCAGGTATATCACATTCTTTGAAATCCTTTTTTTCTTCCTCACCTACACTTTTGACTTCTAAATTACGAAATGTAGGAGTTAGTCTTGGTAGTTATGCAATTAATATTTCTGTCTCAACAAAGTCTTGAGGTGGATGGAATTTGACCGTTTAACGGTTATTTCAAAAGCTTCGACTGCGTTGGACACCACTTATCTAGATGATGATGAAGCGATTGCCACATCAGATGGTCAGCTTCTTTCTCATCTAGTTGGTGAGGTATCGGAGGTTGGTTTGGATGAGGACATGCTAAGCTCATTATATGAGCTAATAGCTTCTGGCCAGAAATCCAAATCTACAACTGGTAAGAAGTCCCGGAAATGGGCTAAGTTTTCAAAATCTCCAATAGTTTCCAAATGAATGGCATGTTTCTGAATAGTAGAGGTCTTCGTGACTTGGCTAAACACTTACACATTGCTCAATGTTCTTAATGTTCACAGGAACATAGTTTGGATTTTTTGGCTATTTTGGAAACGGGTAGACGAGATTTCTCGCCAAGTTTTCTAGACCGTCTTTCGGGCGGAGTAAACTTTGTGTGGTATTCGCGACCACCTCGTGGACGATCTAGGGGTATTCTACTTGGCATAAGTGAAAGAGCATGTGGTTCTCCATGTATGGTTTTGGTAATTAATGATAATCTCTATGGACTAATGTTTGCATTGAGTTGCACTTGTAGGAATTGTCCATTGGCATCTCTTGGAGCATGTGTTGGCTTCAAGGGTGTAGAAGAACAACAAGAAGAATAATAATAAAGAAAAGAAGATCAAGAGTGTGTTGTACAAGAAGATAGAGTTTCTCATGTGTATCTTCAAGACATCATCCTAATGGAGTTAGAAGAAATGAAGTAGCTAAAGATGCTCCATTTCTAGGATATATCATGCTTGAAGCTTGCCATCCTCGGTGATCATGGATTGATGAAGACAAGTTTAAATAAGTGGTTCCCCCATGGTGTATGGGGGAGAAATTCGCAAGTCTTTATCAAGCAAGCCCAAACAAGGGCAACCGAAAAAGAAGTTCCATCTTGAGAAGGACAAGATCATCTACATCAAGCTTAAGTAGAATGTTCAAGGCAAAGGTATGATCTTTATAGGTTTTAACATTTAACGGTCTCATGTTGTTAGTTGGGAGACCGGTTTATAGGATAGATAACTGTACTATGAAGAGGGGCTCTCGAGTGAGTAACTTAATCATATCTTTCAGAGAGAGCTCAAACCTTTGCATACTTGGCATCATCCTTCTTGGTTCTTATTTGATTCTTATCCATGAGAGGATTTAGAGCTTGTATTAATCTCCATGACAAGCCCTAGTTCATTGAAAACAGATTTCATATGCATTTTCTATTGCGTTTTTTTGTTGAAGGTTTTATCGGTTTGTCTTTTATAGATAGGTTAAACCTTTCATAATTTGGTTTTATCCTACCTTGCTGGTCTATGATGGTTCCCTGCATAATCTTGTATAGTTTATTGTCCTCTTCGAAACGAGCCCAAGATCATCAAAATCGGAGTCCGAATGCAAAAGTTATGATGGTTTTAGTGTTGATGTTTCTGTCAGTTTTCACGGGGTGAAGACTCCGGTCTCGGGGGAGCGGAATCTACGGCCCGAGCGGAATTTCGAACCAGAAAAGTCTCCGAATAGACAGCAGGAGCTTGCAGCTCTGTCTCTCCTTGACCTGGATGTTCTAGGGACGAAGAATCCGGGGTTTGGACCCCGGAAACTCCGGGTTAAGTGCCTAGCAATGACTCTATTTCGTGGAGAGACTTATAAAAGGTCCCCTTCTTCCTCCTTAGGCTGTTAGCTTGCTCTCCCTCTCTTCTCCATTGTTTCTACCTTCTAGAGTTTGCAATTACTCTCAATCCCTCCCATATTTTTTGAATCTTTTTGTGAGATTTGAAAGAGGAGATCTAGATCTACAACTCCACCAATCCATCTCTCCTCTATGTGAGGGAAACATCTTGGGATCTAGATCTTAGTTTTCTTGTGTGGATTTCCTTTTGTGTTCTTTCTCTCTTATTCTCCCAATAGCTTTTGTAGCACTGGTGGAATTTGAGAGTTAAGGACTTGCCATTTGCATTAGGTGCATCGGTTTGAATTCTCCTCGGGAGGTTTAGTTGGTAAAATCAAGAAGCTTGTTACTCTTGGGTTCTTGGAACCCTATGTTAGGCAAACCGAATATGCCCAGCATATACCTAGCATATTCGGTTTATACCCTGCCATATTTAGTGCTTGATATTTGGCCATTATGGTTAGGATTGGTATCCATGTATTAGTGCTTGATATTTGGCCATTATGGTTAGGATTGGTATCCATGTATATCTTGTGTAAATGCCTATATATATGAGATACGTGAAAGACCACAATGTGTGGCAAATCATTCTCCTCTTCTAATTCTATCATGGTATCAGACAAACGATCTCACGCCTCCGCCCCCTTCTTCTACCGCCGCCGCCCTAGGGTAGCCGCCCCACCTCGCCGCGCCGCCTCTCCCATGGCCGCAGCCGCTGAGCTCCCCCTTCCCCCTCCCCCTCCCCCGCTACACACCACCACACCGCGCTCTGGGCTCAAGCCACGGCGATCCAGAGCATCAAGTCTCTCATCCCCGTCACCCTCGACCTCAAGGACTCCAACTTCACCAAGTGGCGCAATTTCTTGCAGGTTGCCGTCACCCAGTACGCCCTCGCCGACCACCTCGTCTCCGCCGTCCCCCTCGCCACCGACCCCGAGGACTGGCTGCGGATGGACTCCACCGTCCTGCGCTGGCTGTACGGCTCCATCAACACCGACATCGTCGACATGGTGATGACGGAGGCGCCCAACGCCTTCACCATCCTCTCACGCATCACCGCCCTCTTCCGCGACAACCAACAGGCGCGCACGGGCTACCTCGAGCAGAAGTTCCGGAACATCGAGCAGGGCGACAAGAGCGTCCACGACTACTGCCTTGAGCAGAAATCGGTCGCCGACGCCCTGGCCGACAACGGTGCTCCGGTCACCGACAACGCCCTCGTCTGGAACACCATCAAGGGTCTCTCCGACGACTTCAAGGAGGTTGGTAATATGGCGCCATACATGACGCCCTTCCCCGACTTTCTGCAGTTCCGCAACCTGCTGCTCCTCCACGAGCTCAAGCCCTCCACCAAGCGCTCGTCCACGCCGGGGGTCTTCTACTCCGCCCCTGCCCCTGGCGGCTACCGCGCCCCGGCGCCACCTGCACCACCCGCCTACGGCGCCCCTCCGGGTTTCGGCGCTCCCTTGGGCCAGGGTGCCCCCGCTGCTCCTCACCGCGGCCGGTGGAAGAAGAGGAAGACCGGGTACCCCGCACCGGCACCCGTCCCCACCGTGCAGAACCCATGGACCGGCGCCATCCACATGTACCCCATGGTCGGGCCTCCAGGGGTCCTCGGGCCTCGCCCCTTCGCGCCCGCCCCGCGCCCCGCCTACGCGCCTCCGCCACGACCGGCCGCGCAGGGGTACCTCACCTACCCCGCGCCCCCTCCGCCGGCGACGTTCTCCTACCCCGGCCAGGCTCCGTATGGTGCTCCTTACGGCGCCTCCGCTGCACCAACCTAGGATCCCTCCGCCCTCGCCAACTACTTCAACACCATGAGCCTTCAGGCTCCCACCGACTGGCACATGGATACGGGCGCGTCCGCTCACATGTCTTCGGACGTCGGTAACCTACTCACCCTCTCCTCATCTCCACCACACTCTCGTGTTCTCGTTGGAGATGGTTCCTCTATACCGGTCACTCAATCCGGACATGTGTCTCTCTCTACAAATTCATCGCGCACACTTTCCCTTCGTGATGTTCTTGTTACTCCTCGCATTGTTAAAAATCTTATTTCCGTCCGTCAATTTACCACTGATAATTTCTATTCCGTTGAATTTGACCCGTGGGGTTTTTCTGTGAAGGATCTCAGGACAGGGGCCGTGATTCTCAGGTGCAGTAGCACGGGTGACCTCTATCCGGTCACCTCGACGCCATGCGCCCTCACCACCGTCTCCCCGGACTCCACCCTTTGGCATCGGCGCCTCGGTCATCTTGGTCATGGTGCTCTCCAACGCCTTGTGTCATCCGCGTTCCTCCCATTCACCAAAGTTTCCCCCACCCCTAGTACTTGTCATGCTTGTCAACTAGGACGTCATGTACGGTTACCTTTTTCGGCTTTTACCACACAAACTCATCGTGCTTTTGAATTAATACATTGTGATTTATGGACATCACCTGTGGAGAGTGTTTCTGGCTATAAGTATTTTCTTGTCATCTTAGAAGATTTTACTCATTATTTGTGGACGTTTCCTGTGCGGCGTAAATCTGAAGTGTTTTCATTGTTGTCTAACTTTCGCAACTATGCGGCCACTCAGTTTTCCCTCTCCATCCAAGCAATTCAGATGGACAATGGCAAAGAGTTTGACAATCATGCTCTTCACGCCCTTGCCGCCGCACACGGTATCCTCCTCCGTTTCTCATGCCCATACACGTCTCCACAGAACGGTAAAGCTGAACGCATTATTCGCACCGTTAATGATATTGTTCGCACTTTGCTTTTTCAAGCTCACATGCCGACTAATTTTTGGGTTGAATCTCTTCACACCGCCACATGCCTCCTCAACCGCATTCCCCCTAAAGCTATTTCCGCACCATGCCATTTTTTCGCCCTGTTTTCCGTGATTCCTACTTACTCTCATATCCGCACTTTCGGTTGTTTGTGTTATCCTAACACCACTGCTACTATGCCACATAAACTGTCTCCTCGTTCGGTCGCCTATGTTTTCCTAGGCTACACATCCAACCATCGGGGCTATCGCTGCATGGATATAGAGTCTCGGCGCATCATCATCTCACGGCATGTGGTTTTTTATGAGAATCAGTTCCCTTTTGCTCCCGGTTTTTCGGTTACTAACTTGCAACAGCACACCGCCTCGCCACCGCTCGACGTCGACCCGATCGACGTCCCCGTCTCAGTGCCCCCTATGCACGCCGAGTCGCGTTACTCTGCAGAGGTGCATCGGCCCGTTGGGCCTCCCTCTCCACCAGCCGTCTACGCGCCGACGCCTTCGGCCTCGCGCACGTCGGTTTCCACGCCGCCCCCCTCGCCAGCGTCCTCACCACCGGCCTCTCCGAGCTGGGCCTCGCCAGCTCCTGGGCCGTCTCCCGCGGCCTCCCCTGCCTCGTCGTCTCCCGCGACACCGGCTTCCCCCGCCTCGGCTTCACCAGCACCTGGCCCCTCACCGGCTGGTCCGTCTCCTGCGGCTTCGGACGATGACGAGGCTGCACCGCCTGACGCCGCGCCACCGCCTACCGCCCCGACCGCTCCAGTTCACCACATGGTGACTCGTCGTCAAGCCGGCAAGGTCTTCGGCCTGCTCCCCCGCCTCAACCTCCACGTCGACACCGCCGCCTCTCCCTCGCCGGTCCCTAAGTCAGTTTGCGGTGCTCTCAAAGACCCGAACTGGCTAGCGGCCATGACCGACGAGTATAGCGCTCTCCTCGCCAACGACACTTGGGATCTTGTCGTCCCGCCTGCGAACGCCAACATCGTCTCCGGCAAGTGGATCTTTCGGCACAAGTACAAACCCGACGGCTCCCTAGACCGCTACAAAGCGCGTTGGGTGCTTCGCGGCTTCTCACAGGAGCACGGCATCGACTTCGACGAGACCTTTAGTCCGGTGGTAAAACCCGCCACCATCCGGACTATTCTCTCCATCGCCCTCTCCGCCAACTGGAAGATTCGTCAACTGGATGTGAAGAATGCCTTCCTCCATGGGAAGCTCTCCGAGGTGGTATTTTGTCATCAGCCCACCGGGTTCGTTGACTCTGCCCGCCCCGGTCATGTGTGCCGCCTCAACCGGGCGCTCTACGGGCTGAAGCAAGCCCCTCGCGCCTGGTATCATCGGTTCGCGACTTTCTTCACCGCCTTCGGCTTCACCTGCTCCAAGTCGGATACGTCGCTCTTCATCCTTCACGGCATACACGGCACGGCATACTTGCTCCTCTACGTCGACGACATCATCCTCACGGCTTCGTCTACGACCTTACTCGAGCGCGTCATCACCGCCCTCAGTGCTGAGTTCGCCATGACCGATCTGGGCGAGCTTCATCACTTCCTCGGCCTTGCCGTCCGACGAGATTCCTAGGGGATGTTTCTCTCCCAGACCCAGTACGCTCTCGAGATTCTCGAGCGTGCCGGCATGAGCTCCTGCCACCCCGCGTCCACGCCCGTGGACACCTCGCCGAAGCTTGCGGCCGAGGCTGGTCGTCCTGTCGCCGATCCCTCCGCCTACCGCAGCTTAGCGGGTGCTCTTCAGTACCTGACATTCACTCGTCCGGACATCGCCTGCGCCGTGCAGCAGATTTGTCTTCACATGCACGACCCTCGGGATCAACACTTGGCTTTGGTCAAACGAGTTCTTCGGTACATCAAGGGCACGCTTCGTCACAGTCTCCAGCTCACGCCTTCCGTGACGGACCGCCTCGTCGCCTACACCGACGCGGACTGGGCTGGCTGTCCAGACACCCGGCGCTCCACCTCTGGGTACTGCGTCTTCCTCGGCGACAACTTGATCTCTTGGTCTTCCAAGCGTCAGCACACGGTGTCTCGCTCTAGTGCTGAAGCGGAGTATCGGGCTGTTGCCAACGCCGTCGCCGAAGCAAGTTGGCTTCGCCAACTCCTCCAGGAGCTTCATCGCCCACTTCATAGTGCCACTGTTGTCTTTTGCGACAATGTGAGCGCTGTGTACATGTCCACGAATCCCATCCAGCACCAAACACATCGAGATCGACCTTCACTTCGTTCAAGACCGTGTTGCGTTGGGGCACATTCGAGTTCTTCATGTGCCATCGTCTCGACAATTCGCGGACATCTTCACCAAAGGCCTAGCATCACCGTTGTTCTTGGATTTCCGGTCCAGTCTCAGCGTCTGAGAGTCTCCCGTTGCGACTGCGGGGGTGTGTTAGGCAAACCGAATATGCCCAGCATATACCTAGCATATTCGGTTTATACCCTGCCATATTTAGTGCTTGATATTTGGCCATTATGGTTAGGATTGGTATCCATGTATTAGTGCTTGATATTTGGCCATTATGGTTAGGATTGGTATCCATGTATATCTTGTGTAAATGCGTATATATATGAGATACGTGAAAGACCACAATGTGTGGCAAATCATTCTCCTCTTCTAATTCTATCACCCTAGACGGTTGTGTAGCCTTTGTGGTGTGTTCTTGGGGCCTCAAATTAAGTTGTGGAGCTCTCCCCAAGTTTGTGGCCTTGGTGGTGATTATTGGGAGCCTCCAATTAAGTTGTGAAGATTGTCCCAATCTTGTACGGATTTGGTGACCGCCCTCAAGTGTCCCATAGTGGATCGGATGCTTTCCGTGCGGCGGGTGCTCGAGAGAATAGGGTGAGGCCTCTTATGCGTTGGTGGTCTTAGTACCGCCCACCCCTCTAACGAGACGTACTTCCTTGTAGGAAGGAACTCGATAAAATATCGTTGTCCCCGCGTGCCTCGGTTATCTCTATACCCGAGCTCTTTACTTATGCACTTTACATTGTAATAGCCTTCGTGCTTGAAGTAATACATCTTGTTATCACTTTATTTCTTGTCTTGCTTAGCATAAGTTGTCGGTGCACATAGGTGAACCTTAGTATATATATAGGCTTTGTTCTTGATAAAAGAAAACACTAGTTTTATTCCGCCATTGTTACGCCCATCTCGTAAAAGTTTTTTAACCGCCTATTCACCCCTCCTTCTAGGCGGCATCCGTGATATTTCAATAAGAACAAACACTATGGATGTGTTAGCTTGATCATATGGCGAGTATCACATAAAAATCCACATTAGAAACAAGGCTGACAATTTCATATGGAGTCTTGTTGCCGTGTATGGTGCAGCCCAAGAAATTTACAAACCTGACTTTCTGAGAGAATTGGTGAAGTGGGCAAAAGATAATCTGCACCATATCCTTATAGGGGGTGATTTCAACTTGCTTCGTTCTCCATTCGAGAAGAGTCGTGGTCGGTTTGATGGTCATTGGCCCTTCTTATTAATGTTGTCATCGACAACTTGGATTTAAGAGAGGTTGCAATGACTAGAAAACAGTTTACATGGGAAACCAGTCTTCTAGAACCTACATACGAAAAATTAGACCGAGTATTGATGGACTCTGATTGGAAAGAAAATTTCCCCTTAGTCTCGGTACGGGCTCTAGAACGTATTGAGGCCATCGCTGACCATGCTCCCATTCTGCTAACTACTGGATGCCTAGGATACAATGTAACATCAGTTCAAATTTGAACTTGGATGGTTACAACGGGATGGCTTCTAGAATATGGTGAAAGCAGTTTGGAAAAGACTTGTTCTTGGTTGTAATCCCATTCAGAGGTGGAATAACAAAATGCGTGTGACACACAAACACCTAGTTGGATGGGCACGCCATATGACACTTATTCTTAAGAATGAGAAGCAACGGCTTTCGTCCATTATTGATGGCCTTGAGGCGATCGCTGACTATAAATGAAATTCTGCTTAAAAGTCAATCCAATGAACAGCTAGCGAAACTTCCGCATGAGGAAGAGCTCAAATAGTATCAATGGTCCAAAGCCTAATTTATTTTGAAAGGAGATGCGAATACAATATACTTCCACGGTGTCGCTAATGGTAGACACAGGAAGAAACGTATTTGTAATCTTATTCAAGATGAGGGACTAAGAGAGGGACATGAACAACTTAAGTCTTACATTACAAATTACTACAAAAACCTGTTCAGGGCCTCGAAAGAAGGTAACTTCTCATTGGATGAATCCCGAATAGATGACAGACCCCAAGTTTCCGATTTGGAAAACAACCTACTGACAACTCCATATATTGAGGAAGTGAAGAAGACTGTTTTCCAAATGGAACACAACAAAGATCCTGGCTCTGATGGTTTTCCGGCTAAATTCTACCAGAATTTTTAGGATATTATCAAGACAGATCTTCTAGAACTGTTCAGTGTTCTTCATACTGGACAACTAGAATTGTTTCGTCTGAATTTTGGTAAAATAATTTTATTATCTAAGGTTAATGAGGCAGAATGGATCAAGCAATACATGCCGATATGTCTTCTTAATGTTAGTTTTAAGATTTTCACTAAAGTTGCAACAATCAGACTTAAGTCTGTAGCTGATCATGTGGTTCGTCCGTCTTAGACGGCTTTCATGCAAGGTCGAAATATGCTAGATGGGGTGGTTACCCTATATGAAATAATGCATGAACTACCTAGGAAAAGGTTGAATGTGGTTATTTTAAAAATTGATTTTAAAAAAGCTTACGACAAAGTCAAATGGTCTTTCATTCAACAAACTCTTAGAATGTAAGGCTTTTACGCTGAGTGGCGTGCCCTAATCCACAATTTTGTGTCCGGAGGTAGTGTTGCCATAAAAGTTAATAAGAATGTTGGCAACTACTTTCAGACAAAAAGGGATTAAGACAAGGCAATCCATTATCACCAATGCTATTTAATATAATGGCTGATATGTTAGCTGTCATGATTGAGCATGCAAAAGCCGATGGCCAAATTGAAGGGATGATTCCTCATCTAGTTGATGGAGGGCTATCTATACTTCAATATGCCGATGACACAATCCTTTTTATGAAACATGACATCGAAAAAGCAAGAAATCTAAAACTGATATTTTCAGCTTTCGAACAATTATCGGGTCTTAAAATAAACTTCTATAAGAGTGAATTGTTTTGCTTTGGTGAGGCTCAAGAGGAGGTCAATCCATATGCAGAACTTTTTGGCTGTAGACAAGGACAGTTTCCTATCAGATATTTGGGCATTCCGATACATTATCGGAGGCTTAAAAATGTTGAATGGAAATCTGTTAAAGAGAGGCTGCAATTAAGACTGGATAGTTGGAAAGGCAAAATATTAT
Organism: Avena sativa; assembly: GCA_916181665.1. NCBI lineage: Eukaryota > Viridiplantae > Streptophyta > Magnoliopsida > Poales > Poaceae > Avena > Avena sativa. The sequence continues at coordinate 427,049,101 of OV702283.1, forward strand.
CCTTGGGAGTAAGATTGGTACTCATTAATTCAATACTTAGTAACATGGTACTTTATATGATATCTTTCTTTCTATTACTAAAAGGGGTCTTAAAACGGTTGGATTATTTCCGATCAAGATTCTTTTGACAAGGGGATAACGAGAAGAAGAAGAAATATCGACTGGCTAAGTGGAGTGTGGTTTGCCGACCAAAAGACCAGGGAGGGCTTGGCATTCAGGATCTTGAGATCAAGAATATAGCCCTGCTAGGTAAATGACTCTTCAAGTTGTTAACTGAAGATAGGGTTTGGCAAACCCTCCTTAAACGTAAATATGTGGGTTCAAAAGCGATATCCTAGGTAATTTGGAAACCTGGTGATTCGCATTATTAGGCTGGTCTAATGACGACGAAGAAATATTTCTTCCGTTTTGGATCATTTTCTATTAAGGACAGATCTGAGATACGATTCTGAAAAGATAAGTGGCTAGGCAACACTACACTCCGGGAACGGTATCCAACATTGTATAATATTGTTTGTCATAAAGGTGATACAATCGCCAAAGTGATGGATTCATCTCCACCGAATGTGACGTTCAGAAGAGATTAATTGGACCTAGACTTACTTGGTATTTCATTGGAGGTTACACAGAATAGTCAATTCTTAGTCGCTTCTATGCATAATAGGCTTGTCCAACTAGCCTTACCGGTCGATAACAATAGGAAAATCTGAAGAATAAAGATACCTCTACACAATAAATTTTTTGCCTGGTATCTTCGTCGAGGGGTGACCCTTACTAAACATAATCTCATTAAAAGTAATTGGCAGGGGATATGTGTTTTTTTTCATCATGACGAGGCACTTAAACATTTGTTTTCTCAATGCCATCTAGCTCGTTTTATATGGTCAGTCACCCAAGTAGCGTCAGGCTTGAATCCTCCGCGTAGTGTTACCAATATTTTGGGGAACTGGCTACACAGTATCAATCACAAGTACATAATTCTTCTTAGGATGGGAGCGATTGCCATAATTTGATCGCTATGGCTATATAGAAATGATAAAGTGTTTAATAGTAAATCATCTTCTCTTTTGCAGGTTATCTACCGGTGTACATGTACGCTCCGTACATGGTCTTCCCTGCATCGTGCGGTGTTTCACGGACTTTTTGTGGAGGTCTATACACGACTGGATGTGGAGGTCTATACACGACTGGAGGATACGGCGAATTGCCTATTTACTCATCATGGTTGGCAGCATAACCTACATATCGGCCCTTCACCTCCTTAGGCATCTTATAATTTCTCAGGATGATATGTAATTTGCCTATTTTTATTTTGTTTTTGGTTCTAGACTTCGGACTCGGATTGGCTGTGTGCATCTTAGTTATGCAGAAGCCGGGTATAAGACTTAAACTTTAAGCAATAAAATCACCCTTTATCAAAAAAATCTCCAAGAAAATGCATTTTCCTTGAAATATGATTGCTAATATCTTTTGTTGGAGACTGTCATAGGAGAGCCTGGAATATTCCAGTAAGTGTTAGTATAGTAGTGATGTCCTAGGACTGCCTGGAACATTCCAGTGAATGTAGAGTCTAAGTTAGTGTCCTACTAGATTCTAGAGTATTCTGGTGTACTAGTAAAGGTGTACATAAGTTCAGCTATATATATTAGAGGGTGTGGAGGTCCAAGGGACCAGCCCATCCAGAAATTTTCCCCTAGAACCAACATGGCATCAGAGCACAAGGTTGAGGTGCTGCTGGTTCCTGGAGGTGGCCGACGGTGAATCACCAAGTGCTGGAGCTCGCGTGTGTGGAGGTGCCCTGCTGGAGACACGGCGGTGGAGCAGGGGGGCGAGTTGTAGGTGAGGCTCAGTGGTGACTCTAGGAAGAGGAAAAGGCTAGACCGGTGGCCAGCAGTGCGCGTGTGGCGAGGAGAACTAGCGGCGCTGCAGCAAGTTGGAAACAACAAAGGATTAGTGAGGAGGACGCAATTGAAGCCAGCAGCGGCTTGGTGGCTTGGTGTAGAGAAGTAAACCCTGCCCTTGGACGTGGTGGACTTGGTGTTGCAGGGAGAGTTGCTGCTACAACAGGGAAGAGAGGAGGAGCCAGAGCAGTTGTAGATAGTTTAGCAGCATTTGCAAGGAGTGGACTGGAGGCTCACAAAGCAGTCCAAAAGAGTTCGTGCTAAGGAGAAGCAGAGTTCGTGCAGCAAGACACATAATAAAGGGAGAACAAGAGGGCATAGCGGTGCTCCAAGAATGGGAGAGAATCGAGATATTGAGCAATTGCTCGATAAATTGGCTCAACTGTTCAAGGCAAAAGACAAGGACATGTTGATTTTGACTGCCAAGGGATCAGGGGAGGTGCTTGAATTCTCGACCAAAGATTTGGAGTCATTGAGAAAATCAAATAGGAGTGCGGAAAGAGCCAATCAAAGTGGGAAAACAACAGTTCTTGGCAATTTTGTCAATCTCGCACAAATTGAAGAAGGGATCTCAAATCAGGCTCCTATGTTAGATGAAACTTCTCGTTCAAATTGGATACTAGACTCGGGAGCAACTACACATGTCACGAGTAGGTGGAGTGAGTTTGCATCATATGCTCCACATCCACCCATGCATAAAGAGACCATCCAAACAGCCGATGGAACTTATCAACCTGTCAAAGGTGTCGGCACAGTGAAATGCACTCCGTCAATTACATTGTCTTCAATCTTATATGCTCCATCATTTCCGGTGAGTTTGGTGTCTATGAGCTCCTTGGTTGATGATATTGATTGTCGAATCATCGTTGATCGATACAATTGCATAATTGAGGAGAGGAAGACCAGAAGGAGGCTTGGGATCGGAGTGAGGCATAAGGGACTATGGTACTTAGATAGACAAGAAAGTGATGGAGCATTCTGCACCGCTCTGACAGTTGCAAGTAATGATGAGGCAAGGGTGATACTCCAACATTGTCGATTGGGCCATATGTCCTTTGATACTATGAGTAAGGTATTTCCTGAAGAGATGAAGAAGGTGGATAAAGACAAGCTTGTGTGTGATGCATGTGAGTATGGAAAACACACAAGGACATCATATGTGAGTCGTGGACTCCGAAGCACATCGCCCTTTGTGCTGATTCACTCTGATGTCTGGACGTCTCCTGTGGTCTCTGTTAGTGGAATGAAGTATTTTGTCACATTTATTGATTGTTACTCTAGGATGACTTGGATATATCTCATGAAACAAAAAAGTGAGGTGTTCGTATGTTTCAGGGACTTCTATGCATATATCCAAAATCGCTTCAACATTGGTGTTCAAATTATCAGGACTGACAATGGGACAGAGTATGTGAACCATGAATTTGGCAATTTTCTTTCAGAAAAGGGAGTACTTCATCAAACTTCGTGCCCTGATACTTCTCCACAAAACGGAGTAGCTGAGAGGAAGCTAGAGGTAGCTCGATCACTTATGTTTACTATGAATGTGCCTAAATTCTTATGGAGTGAAGCAGTTATGACTGCTACTTATCTAATCAATCGGATGCCATCAAAAGTTCTTGGGATGAAGACTCCGTATGAAATGATCTATGGGAAAAATGAGTTCATTGTTCCCCCAAAGGTATTTGGATGTACATGCTTTGTTAGGGACCACAGACCTTCGGTGGGAAAATTAGATCCACATGCTGTGAAGTGCATCTTCATTGGATACCCATCTGGACAAAAGGGCTACAAGTGTTGGAGTCCTAGTGAGCGGAGAACATTTGTGAGCATGGATATGACATTCAGAGAGTCTGAGCCGTTCTATGGAGAGAAGACGGATCTCAGCTCATTATTTGACTTTGACTCCTAGCACAAGTAATGCTAGTCGAGAGGGGGAGAGTGAACCACTCAGGACAAGGGAAGATGAACCATCGAGATTTGTGGTTGATTCAATTCCATGTCCTATGAGTGAAGAGAGATGGATAAAGCCAAATGAGGAACAAAATTTGAGGGTGTATACAAGAAGACAACCTATGGATAAAGAGAGATGGAGAAAACCAAATGAGGAAGAAAATTTAAGGGTGTATACGAGGAGGCAACCGCATCAACAACAGGGTCAAACAAATGGTGAGATCCAGCTGCAGGGGGAGCAACATCAACAACAAATTCCAGGGGTCGATGAAGTTGACTCATCTGAGAGTGTGCCATGTGTCACTGATGATTCATTGGATCTACCCATTGCCTTAAGAAAAGGAACTCGAGCTGGAGCTAGAAAACCTCCAAATTGGTACCGGGAGGAGCATGACATAGCTAATTATGTATCATATACATCTCTATCTACGAACTACATGGCCTTCATCGCATCATTGCAATCTGTGGTAATTCCAACAGACTGGAGAGTAGCAAAGCAAGACCCGAAGTGGCGTGAGGCCATGATAGAGGAGTTAAATGCTCTCGAAAGGAATAAAACTTGGGAACTTGTACATCTTCCAGCAGGAAAGAGAGTTGTTGGGTGTAAATGGATCTACACCGTGAAACAGAATCCAGAAGGGAAAATTGAAAGGTACAAGGCAAGTCTAGTTGCGAGAGGATATAGTCAAATATATGGGATTGACTATGATGAGACATTTGCGTCGGTGGCAAAGATGAACACAGTGAGGATCCTAATCTCATGTGCAGCTAACTTCGGGTGGCCTTTGCATCAGTTGGATGTCAAGAATGCATTCTTGCATGGAGATTTACATGAGGAGGTATACATGGAGATCTCACCTGGTTTCTCCACTCCTAGAACATCAGGAAAGGTATGCAGGTTGAGAAAATCTCTATACGGCCTCAAGCAATCTCCGCGGGCATGGTTTGATAGATTTAGACGAGTTGTATGCGGTATGGGATATAAGCAGTGTAATGGGGATCATACAGTGTTCTATCGGCACTCAAATAACCAGATTACAATCCTTGTCGTATATGTTAATGATATCATAATCACCGGAGATGATGAGGTGGAGATATCACGGTTGAAAGACAGCCTACGCAAAGAATTTGAGGTAAAGGACCTTGGCCAACTCAAGTACTTTCTTGGCATAGAAATTGCTAGATCTCCCAAACGGATTGTTCTCTCCCAGAGAAAGTACGTATTGGACTTGCTTAGTGACATAGGCATGCTTGGGTGTCGGGTTGCATCAACACCTATCAATCAAAACCACAAATTATGTGCCGAATCTGGGGAACCAGTGGATAAGGAGAAGTACCAAAAGCTTGTTGGAAGGCTCATCTATCTATGTCACACAAGACCTGATATTTCATATGCAGTGAGTGTAGTGAGCAGATACATGCATGATCCTAGGAGCGGACACTTGGATGCGGTCAATCAAATCCTCCGGTACTTGAAGGGTAGTCCAGGAAAGGGACTATTGTTCAAAAGAAATGGTCATCTAAATGTGGATGGGTATTGTGATGCTGACTGGGCAAGTTGCTTGAATGATAGGAGATCCACATCTGGTTATTGTGTATTTGTCGGGGAAAATTTAGTGTCGTGGCACAGTAAGAAGCAGCCGGTGGTTTCAAAGTCAACAGCTGAAGCTGAATATAGAGCTATGTCGCAAGGTTTGAGTGAGATGTTATGGGTGAGGAATCTTCTTTCAGAACTGAAAGTGTTGAGAAAATGCCCTTTAAATTTGTGGTGTGACAACAAGTCGGCGATCAACATCGCAAACAACCCTGTTCAACATGATCGAACCAAGCATGTGGAGATTGATCGCTTCTTCATAAAGGAGAAGTTGGATGACGGTATAATTAGGATAAATCATGTAACCTCTAGCGAGCAAATTGCAGACAGTTTAACTAAAGGATTAGGAAATAAAGAGTGCAGTTCAGCTTGTAACAAGATGGGAATGATAGATATCTATCACCCATCTTGAGGGGGAGTGTTGGAGACTGTCATAGGAGAGCCTGGAATATTTCAGTAAGTGTTAGTATAGTAGTACTGTCCTAGGACTGCCTGGAACATTTCAGTAAATGTAGAGTCTAAGTTAGTGTCCTACTAGATTCTAGAGTATTCTGGTGTACTAGTAAAGGTGTACATAAGTTCAGCTATATATATTAGAGGGTGTGGAGGTCCAAGGGAAGGACATACACTATTAGATGTATTTCAAAGAATGGACCTATTAGATGTATTTATTAGAGGGTGTGTACATAAGTTTTACCCAGCAACAATATTAGATGTATATATTAGAGGGTGTGTACATAAGTTTTACCCAGCAACAATATTAGATGTATTTCAAAGAATGGACCTATTAAACTCCAGATAAACAGGAAGGGAAGGACATACACTACGCATTATTGAAAGTAAAACAGTAATACGAATGTCGAGCATTTATCTTGTGATGGTGACATCTTACACTCTCGGCTTCCTGATGCCCCTTCTTTCCCGTCAGTAGCTCCATGATAACAACACCAAGGCTATATAAGTCGAATTGGTATGTGATTATCCCGCTGCTGAATTCTGGTGGTAGATATGCACTGCATATGAAAATATATTCATTCGATTGCTTAGCGTGAAAACAGATTACTGTACAATATAAACTATATCTAAAGACAAGGGTGATTTTTATTTAACTTACGGTGGTCCACCTATACCTCCAGTCCAGATCTGGCTTTCATTTACAAAGTACCTTGAGATACTAAAGTCAGAAATTTTTGGCGACATATTACCATCCAGTAGTACAATTGTGGGTGTAAGGTACACGTGGACGATATGATTCTGGTGAAGATAATATAGTCCCTCACATATTTCTTTGATAATTTTATATCGCTCGCTCCATTCAAGTCCGCAAGATGCATCTATATAGGAAACATGGTAAATGGAATTTAGTACGCAAGATCCTTGAACTGATCGTTACTTTTTGAACACAAAGGATAAACCAGGCAAATATAGTTATATATTAGCATTCTAGTGTGAATGTTTGCATCAAATAATATTATTTAGGAAAACAATGGTAGAAAGATGTGCGAGATAATCTTACCAGTGATATAATCATGAAGATTCCCATTTGGTAGATATTCAAAGCATAGCAATCTTTGTTCTACATCTGCCATAACAAATTTCCCGTCGAATTTTGCGGCTACTGCTCTTGTTTCAGCACAATATCCTAGGCATCGTACTATATTTTTGTGGTTCACTTTCATTAGACATTCAACTTCTCGATTGAATTCCTTCTCGTACATGTATGAATTGGACATCTTCTTCACAACCACAGTTCCTCTCGGAAGAATTCCCTAGTCATAACACCCTTTGTTAGCATCAACTCGACGTTTCATATCTACAGAAACTGAGAGTTACTGTACCTTATAAAACACCCCGATCCCATCGTTGTAGATTTGTCGATCATCAGAGAAACCATTTGTGATATCTTCTAAAAGTGATAACGATAGGTCCGCTGGCTCTGCACTTTCATCAAGTAGGATGCGCTCCAGCTCACTTGCCATGAATGATCTCTGCATTGTCCTTGAACTACTCCACTTTTCTGTACTTTCTATTCCACCATGCCTCTCAGTTGTGTGCCCAGCATCTGGTGTCTGCTCAGGGTTATAGTGAATGTGCTCTTTCCCAGCCTTGGGGTATACGTGTACTTGTTCCATTTGTCGTTCTTCCATTGAGTTCTCCAATCCAGTCTCGTTCAAACTTTCAAGTAGCTATGAAGAACATAAATTTTGTTTATGTAAATAACACTTTTTTCACAAAAAAAATACTAGCACTTATTTCGTTTTAAATTTTATGTGTTAATCAGAGCATCGCGTTTGGCAATGCATGCGGTAACTCCCCGCCCTCAGTTGGCAAAAAAAAGAGAGCATCGCGTTTGGCATGAGTGAATTACCTGAACAACTTCCACCTCCTGGAGCCTATCAATTACATTTTGTGGATCTGGTCTCTTCGCTGGATTGAACTCAATGCACTCAACCGCGATCTCAGCACATACTCGTAATTGTTCCAGCTGTTTTTGTCCCACTGATCTGTCCAACCTATTTCTCCAATTTTCAAGTACCTAAGAAATTACAAGTGAGTTATGAAATGGAACTAGTGTCGCATTAGATGGCAACACTACTAGGAAACTAGCTATAGGTAGAAAAGCTCTCTATGACGCATATAAAAGGGCATATGTTCCACAAAATTAATTTTGTCATGCATACAGACACGAACACCATAAAATATGGAAACTCCGTGGTGCACGGAACCTATATACGTCACAGAAATGTGTGTTTCTGTGCGCATATTTTCCCGTGCGCCACAGAAAGTGATGATTCTGTGAAGCATACACATAAACGCCACAGAATTTCCACAAAAATTTGATGAAACCCAGAACCAACTAAGAGGGGGAGACAATTCGGTGGCGCATATGTCCACAGAAAGTAATGATTATGTGATTCATATGCCTCCCTAGTGGATCACCTTTTAAGTTTTGTAAAACATAAACGAAAATGATAAAAACTTCAAAAAAAATATTCCTTAGAGATGTAGTTATATTCTAGGGTATAGTTGTAAGAAAAATTAAAAACATGAATTTAGATGTATTTTTCAAAAATAGGTCATGGCACGGTAAAATGGTCATAACTTTTGTATACAATGTCGGAAAAAAAAATTTACCTATCAAAACGATTGTCTCGGAATTTCCCGTCCGAATACAACCACCAAAGGTTGCTCTGGATTTTACAGAATACCCAAATTCGAAAAGAGTAAAAAGTTATTTTAAAAGAATGATTTTTCCTAAAAAAATAAAAAAGGGGAGACAATTATGTGGCGCCAGCGGGATTCGAACTTTGAATCCCACCGGGGCCCCTTCTCCCTCTCTTTTCTCCTCCCTCCACTTCTCCCTTCTCCACTCTCCTTCTCCCTTTCTCCACTTCTCCCCTTCTCCCTTTCTCCTCTCCTCTCCCTCCTCCCCTCCTCCCCTTCTCCCTTTCTCCGGTCTCCTTCTCCTCCTATTCTTCCCTTCTCCCTTTCTCCACTTCTCCCCTTCTCTTCCCTCCTCCCATTCTCCCATTCTCCTCTCCTCTCCTCTCCTCCTCCACCACCACCTCTGGTGACCTCCTCCTCCTCCACCTCCTCTGGCGGCCTCCTCCTCCTCCTCCTCCTCCATCACCTTCAGTGACCACCTCCTCCGGCGGCCTCCGCCTCTACCATCTCTAGCGAGCCCCTCCTCCACCCACATCCGACGACCCCCTCCTCCATCGACCTCCGGCCTAGACCTCCTCCAGTGACCCCCACTTGCAGCCACGGACACGACCTCCGACAAAATTCCGGCGGCTGCAGCGTGGCTAGATCCAGATCTAGATCTGGCCCCGCTTAGTGGCGAGGTAACAGTGGCACATCCCATATGCGCCACAGAATTCCAAAAACATGCGCCACTAATAAACTTTTTCCTAGTAGTGCAATCGTGAAAACTCATGATGTTTTTCAATAGATTGATGGAATTTCGCAAAAACAGAAAACCGTGAAATGTACGAGATCAAACTAACAGCATATCTCTCCAAAAGGAAAAGTGAGCCCCATGTACTAATCAAATTTAACTCTAACAAAAATTCAACATTTGAGCATATTTTTTTATAAGGATTGCTTGAGCATATTGGAGTATTTTTAATGATTTATGACTTTCCTTCCCGTTATCCTATCTTAACATTACTTGGTTTCTTTGGAGAATAGATATTGTTACATTTTTCGCCGGGAGCTTTAGAGTAGTATATATGCAGTTTCTTAATAAGAATAAAAAAAGGGAGTCATGATCGTAACACATTCCCTTAATATATAGTCAATGTCTTTTTAGCATCACGTAATTAAATTGTCCCTTACGTTTTCGACTTTGGTGTACCCCTTCTCTCCAGTAAGCAATTCTATGATTATGACGCCAAGACTGTACATGTCCATTTTCATCGTGATTTTTCCACCGAAGAATTCTGGTGCCAAGTAACCACTGTAAACTGAAGGTAGTGGGACAAGGGAAGGCCACATGATTCATACTCAACAAAAAAGAAACGATTCTTCAGATGCTTAGACAACTTACATCGATCCAACTAGTGTTGTGATAGTGGCCTGGAGTTGGTTTTCACCGAAGCACCTTGAGAGCCCGAAGTCAGCAATTTTCGGCACCAGACTTTCATTCAGTAGAACGTTGGCGGGCTTGAGGTCCAAATGGACAATATGATTTTGGTGAAGGTAATGTAAACCTTCAGTAATCCCTTTTATTATTTCAAAACGTGTTCTCCATTCTAGTCCACAAGATGCATCTGTAAAGGAGAGATAGAATAAAATTAATTTAGTATTCCAGATACTCGAATAAGATTTGGCCCCTAATGCAACTCGAATAACTATTTTTTTTATACATTTCAGGTGGTGTATGTATTTTGTATGGTGTACTACTTAACACAATACAATCTCACCTACAACCTCTCCTTCTACTCCCACTTACTCTATCAAACCAGAGAGGCAGAGAACATGTAGCTTCACTCTATGATAAATATGACCACTTAAAAGTACAAAACTGCTTTTTAGACAGTGAACATTTTCAAAGGTATTACTCTAATATTTATATGTATATACTAGACGTGGATGTGATTTGTACCCATATAATTTATTTTCTTTATACATATATGGTAATAAAGTAAAGCAAAATGAAACAAACTTTACGTCTAACATGACCTACCAGCGATATGATCATAAAGACTCCCATTTGGTAGGTACTCGAAACATAGCAATCTTTGTTGTACGTCTGCCATGACAAAATCTCCATTGTACATTTCCATGTTCCCTTGTGTGTCTGCACAGTATCCAAGAAAGCGCACTATATTTTTGTGCTTTATCTTCATCAAGCATTGAACCTCTCGGTGAAACTCCTCCTGCAAATGCGATCGCGACAGTCTCTTGACGGCGATTGTCGCATTCCCTAACATTCCCTGGAGTTCAAGGATGTATGGTTAGCATCAACAACTTCAGCTCTTATATTGGTCATATGATACAACGACCGGGGCACTTTGAGAACTAATATTGTAGTACAATAGTATTAGGTACCTTGTAAACCACCGCAAACCGGCCGCGGCCAATTTCCAGTTCATCGGAGAAACCATTTGTGACTTCTTCCAAGACCGATAACGATAGGGCCTTCGGCCCTTCGTTTTCAGCTGAGAGCATGCGCTCAAGATAACTTCGTGTGATGGCTTGGCGATCCATTTGCAGTTACAGAAGGCTTCTTCGTTTTGTGAAGGCACCCTTGAAACTAGAGCAAGCACGACTACTAGATTAAACTTCCCAGGTCACGCACAACGGAAATCACTCGTTGGTTCTGCACATTGAAAATGCTTAGAGATCCCAACACTAATCCCCAGAGTGCATCCTATCGAGTATCCGACTAAATCCCCCTTTTCCCCTTCTGATCTCAAACTGCTTGTTTCCCCAGATTCGACTAACCGGATAGAAAATCAATGGTGATGACATGTAAACAAGGTGCTGCGATGATGAAACAGCCAAATGATATGGATTACTAAGCTAAAGCATCCGAATCAAAATGAAGAAGCAGGTACTCGCTAAATCTAGAGACCGTCTGAGATTTGCAACACCACCCAACTTAATGTTCTAGAGAAGATCTTTCACCTGCAGACGCCCTCATTTGAAGGTCAGCTTTCAGACATTGCAGAGCTCCACAGCAGGACCAGGACGAGTGGACGACGGATGTTTTCTGAAGTCAACGAAGAGAGGAAAGGGGATGTCAATATGTGATACCAAGAGGTAATTAGATCTAGATCGTGCCCCTTCGGAATCCAGCTAGCGCAAACATTTTAAAATAGTATAAAAAAAATTAGACGGAAGGCACGAGATTGTGCCTGGCTTTAAATTAAAAGCAACATGCTGGATACTCCCTCTAGGAGTAACTTGAGTAGTAATATAGTCCTATATATATTGCCAAGTAAATATTTTCTTCCTCCGTTTTAAAATATAAGATGTTTGAGATTTGTAAAGAAAATAAATCTAGACTTGTTTTAATATGTAGGTTTACTCAACTTTAGGATGAATCTATATACTAAAAGAAGTCTAGATTCATTTTCTTCACAAACCTAAAACACCTTATATTTTAAACAGAAGGAGTAGATGACATGACATTCAATTAATAATGAGAGAGAGGCTTGTGGTAACTAGCTATGTTACCATAACATCACACATTTCAAGCCAAAATGAGTCTATATTCAATAAATAAGACTTTGCATGATACAACACCTATATTATTTTTCACTATGGAGGTAGTAACTTAGACTAGTAATATATGCATGTTACTACTCTAAGTTACTCCCCACTATGACCAGCCTTAGGCATTATAAGGCATATGAACCATTTTGATAGGATTAAGAAAATCAACAACTCACCCTCTTGATTACTACATGCACCAATAATTGTACATGCATGAGAGAAAAGAAAAAAAAACCATGCATTGGAAGAGAGATGATAATAAATCTCTCTCGAAATAGGCTTTCGCCCCGCTATATTAATATAGCAACCACACGATACAAACTGCTGGACAGCAGCACACTCAAGACCAAAACGAAAAATAAGAGAAAGAAAAGAGAAATAAAAGCCAACAATGGCAGATCGACTAAACAAGGGTAACCCGCAATCGCTGCGCCATCCGACGATGTACCACCACGTGCCTAGCATTCCGGAGCGCCACGTACCAAGTAACACCTTCAAGAAGGGAGGCGACGACGACGACGCTGTTACCCGGACTAGTCCTAGGGGTTTCCCTCGGTACTTGGAGGGGAGTGGAAAAGGGTACACCCGACGCCCACCAGGAAGGAACGATGACACCGGAGGCGTCACCGCGTCGGTGCCGGACGAGCCGACATGGATTTCTCCCGACCCCCAAAAAAATCACTCCCCCAAATGCTCCGACGTGCTCCACCACACTTTGTCGCCCACCAACATGCGCCACCACGATCGAGATGCCGCCCTTGTCTGTCTCCCTGAGATCACCAACACGAGGCCTAGAGGAATAGGGCAACACAACATGAATTGGAGGTGCCAGCGGCGCCATCGGCGGGAGAGAACTACCTCCACCATGTCACGGTAGCCGACCGGACGTGGTAGTAGGGTCACACCAGGCCCCGCTGGGCCCCGTCGGGCCCCGCCGGTCCCCGATCGAGCCCGCAAAGCCCCCACTGCCTCGCTGCAGCAGGCCAGCAGCACCGCCGCCACCACCCAGATGCCCACGCGAGCTACACCTTCACCTCCGGGAACCACCGCAACAGCGTGACGTCCGGCCCGCCTGGACCTAGATGGGGCCCAAAGGGCCCAGATCTGGGCCGAGCGGGCGCTGCCGCCAACCTAGCTCGCCACCAATGGTCGTGCCCCGTGCCGTCGAGCTCCCAGCCGGCGTCGAGCAACCCCGCCGCCATGCCGAACCACCGCCGCTGAGGAGCACCGCCGGCGGCCGACCCTCCCGAGCCGAGCCCCGTGCGCGCGGGAAGAAGAGCGCCCGCCGCCGCCGGCACCGCGCGGGCAACGCCCGGCGGCGTCTGCCGGCGACAGTGGGAGGGAGCTGTCAGGGAGGCGCTGGGGAAGAGGCGCGGGGTGCGCCGCTCCGGTCGCCCGCGCGGGGAGCGACGCGGAGCGGTCCTGTTTTTTCTCTTCCGAGATGATAATAAATAAGAAAGGACTTGTAATTTCTAACATTTTAAAAAACCTCATAGGTCTTATAAACCCTAACGGAGGGAATACCAGCTTAGGGTTCCTTTGATTGGGAGGAAATATGAAGAAAACATGAAGAATTAAAAATATTTCTAAAATACTACTATTTACATATTTGATCATAGGAATGGTATAAGGGAAAGCCATGGAAACTTTTTCTACATCTCTAGATTCAAGACAAAATTACATGAAATAAAAAATCCACCTAGACCTTATTTTTTATTCCTTTGCACAAACTCCTACCATCCTTTCCTATTTCTATGTCTTTCCAATTCCTTTGATTTTTCTATCCTCTAAATCAAAGAGGCCTTTAGAGTTTTACAAAACGACGTTCCAAGACAACATTACAGGAACCAAGTTTACTAGTTTCTCCATCCCAAAATAGATGTCTCAGATTTGTTAAAATTTAGATAAATCTAGACACTATTTAGTATATAGATTCATCCAAATTTTGATTAATCTAAGACATCTATTTTGGGACGGAGGGAGTACTATTTTATCTGCCCCAAACAAGACGGATTCGTCTAGATTTATAAGTATCCATACACTTAAAGCACGTGCGCATATGGACAGAACCGTGATATCTATTTTTTATTGCAACATTTAATTCAAGAAGTCGGTACCGGGATAAATGGATCGGCACGCCTTGGTGGCGTAGCTGCAATCCATGTGCTACGTCCAAGAAAAAAGGGCCCCCCTACAACTACAAGGCGGCTCCTCCCTCCCGTTCCCCTTTCCCTCCCGTGAGTTGAGAGTCAACCGTCTAAAACCGCCCGATCCTGAGCCCTTTCCGACGGCCTCGCCGGCTGGAGAGGGTGGAGGAGAGGCGCCGGAGTAGTTCTTAGGTGTAGATCTAGGTTTTTTGTCCTTGTGCCTGTAGTATGAAGTAGGGTACCGGATTTCTCTGGCCAGATCTGGTACATCCGGCTGCGGTGGCATCTTCTGCATCTTCGGCGGACGGAGATGGCGGCCGTTGCCCTGGGGCCTGGGATCTCTGCAAATAAGGTCAGGCCTCCTCTCTGCTGGGGCGGTGCTCTGTTTTGTTTTCTTCTTCTGGTCGGCCGTGGAGGCGAGGGGACGTGGAGAAGAAGCAGTGGCGCTGTTGAGAAGAGAGGCGGACGAGGGTCTTCTGCTCTATCGCTTCGGCGCGGCGGCAGGCAGTCGTCGGTTGAAGGCGATGTCATGCTCCCAAGGTGGGTGATGGCGTTCTTCCTTCTTCTAGCGAGGCCTTGTTGCCATAAGCGCAAGTGTGACCTCCCTACAATGGACGAGAAGTAGGTGGTGTATCTTCCTCCGGTCGGTCGTGGCGGCGAGGGGCGGAAGAGGCGCTCTAGGTCTTCTTCGGCTTCTGCAAGGTGGTGGGTGGTGTTCTTGCTGCAACCTCGAGCTTCCTACACGTGGGGATTTTGTGCCCCAGCGATCTATGGCCGCAAGGGCGGCTCTGCCAGACGCCATGTGGGTGATCTGTTCAACCTCAACATCGGAGGCCCTTCTTCGAGCATCACGCCGAGTTCCCCGCCTTCCTGTTGTCAAGTGGTTCGTCCCTGACAACTTCAAGGTGGCCGGCGTTCGACGCTCTTCGTCGGTGGAGAGGACCAAGGAGTCGATTGCGTCCCTTATGTTTTTCAGAGGGTCCTTTGTGTAATTGTTCCGGCCTTAGTTGTTTCTAGTTCTTTTCTTATAGGGCCTGTTTGTAAGTTGTACCCACTGCCATCGGATTGAATGCAGCTCTCGGGGTCCTTCGAGACCCCTTACCCGTTCAAAAAAAAAGTGCTACGTCCATTCTAAAATATAAGTACATATAAATATTTATAAAGTTTGACAAAACTTATAGAGAAACATATCGACATATAGGATACCAAATATGTTTATCAAATATTATTTGACCTATCATGAAATATATATATCTACATATTGTTATACGAGCCATGTGAAGGTTTAGTGAGTAGTTGAGTAAGTAAGAAAGATGTGAATCAATTTAAAATTTAAAATACAATTACCGCAGAAAAACAATCAGCTACCACTGGTGAATCAGTGCTTATATACCTGGTTGGTATTGGCCATCCCGCTTAAAAAAAATGAAAAATCATATTTTTTTAGTATCAAAAAATTCTAAGCCCCTGATTTATACCATACATATGCAAAATTTCGATTCAAAATAATGTATATTTTAAGCTACACAAAAATGATAGAATTGTAGATCTATAGTATATAGTGAATTCAAATCACAAAAAAGTCACACTTTGTAATTTTTGTGTAGCTTGGAATACAAAAACACATCAAATTAAGATTTTGCACGTTTATGGGATACATCATTAGCAAATTTTTGGATTTTGTTTTAAGAATTTTTTAAAACTTATAAGTGTAGTTTTTCATATTTGTTTTAATAAGCATGGAGCACCGGAGCTCGGGAGACAAAAGAGCTTTCCGTGTGCATCGTTCTCTTGATAAGAGCATCACGACGCGCACCCTAAACCTCCACCCCAAGGGTTATGGGGGTGCTAGCGCAGAAAATCACGCCTATCGCACCCCCCCCCCCCCAATTTGGTTTTAGCGCCGGCGCAGCCCAACTAATTATCCAGCGCCCCTAGGCCGAACCCAACCCACGGAGGGTCTAGCAGGGATGCCAGATGAACGAGAAGGCGTGCGGTCCAGGCCTAGCAGTGAGATAGACGGTTCGTGTCCCGAGCAGCGCCGCGTCCCATCGATGGCCATGCGGCGACGAAATTGCTTGCCCTTCCCGCCTTTTCCACCGCTTCCCATTCGGTCTTCCCGCCCTTTTATCCCTATATGTAGGCGCGGTGACCATCACCATTGCAGATCTACACTCACTCTCGCACCATGTCCTCTCCTCAACTCACTCTCAGCAACGCGCGGGTGGAGGCATTGTGCGCCTTCGACTACCCTTGTCCCCCGAACTATCGGTACCCGCCAGTTGGAATCTAAGCGTCGGCGGCATGCCTATCGCTCCCATGTCTATAGGGGTGGCTCACCGGACCAGTACTAAAGCGATCTCACGCCGATGCAGCGGATGGACTCCCGGTGGGATCCCGACAACGATGACACTTGGGACGCCTTCTTTGTCAATCGACGGGAGATGGAGCTCGCAAGGTACGAAGGGGGCGACCCGCCTCCTATGAACAACAATGAGGCCGGCCGGCCGGCGGCTATGTTGGGGTGCCCAGACCCTCCGGGACATGATGACCCACATCATGGCAGGAGGTCACCCATGCATGCGCTAGCTGCACTTTCATCGGTTGCCACCGAAGAAGGGCGAGCACGGACGCGACGTCGTCACCATTCAAGCAGCCGAGGCCGGGCAAATTGGCTGGGAGCCGAAGCCCCCCATTCATGTGATCTATCCGACGGGCCCCCATACGGGCCAAAAAACGGACGCTGGATGCCGTATGGGTGTCCCCATACAAAAAAATCAACAAGTTCAATATATAAATTTACAAGTTCATCGAATCAAACAAACAATTCAACAAGTTCAATATAGCAAAACTTGGGTTCCAGGAATAAGCCTGTTTGTTGTGTTGGGTCGCAAGTCGCATGTTTTTTTTGCATCGCACGGATTTTAAAGCAGCTAAAAACTTGGCATGCTAAAAACGCCGAAATCGAGTGTTTTCACGGAAACGTCTCCGTATGTGCAACCTTTGGCTTGCTGGGTGCAAATCTAACCTTGCTTACTTAACATGGCAAATTTAATCCTCTCTGGTCTACATAATGATGCAACGATTCAAAAAAAGTCTTACATGAAAAAGATGTGTATCAGCGTTGTGGTTTCATTCCAACAACCAGTTCCTAGTTTCGTTGACCTTTTGGGGGTCTATTTTATGTTCATGTTTATAGTTTTCTGAACAAATTTTGTTAAATTCGTTACACATGGACGGCCGTTTGAAATTTCCTTTGAGGAGTAGCTTCGTGTCATGTCGTTTGTCACATCATTCATGTTGTAAGTTTTCTGTTTACTCGTGTATGAATGTCAAAACAGAAAACTTACAACATGAAAGTTGTATGAAACGACAAGTTGAAGCTTCCTCTGAAAGGAAATTTCAAACGGTCAAGCATGCGCGGAGAATTTGGCAAAATTCATCCAAAATAGCTCCAAAAAGGAACATGAAATAGAGGTTAAAACACTCAATGAAACTTGGAACCGATTGTGGGAGTGGAAATGTAACATCAAGCAGCATCTTATTCATGTAAATATTATCTTGAATGGTAGCATAGTTAGGTAGATTAGAAAGGATTTAGATCAAGTATGTTAGTAGATTAGAAAGGATTACGATCAAGTATGTTAGTTAAAGCCATAAGGAGTGAGTCTAGCTCAACTGGTTGGAGGAGTGGATGTACAAATCCAACACCTGAGTTCAAATCCTCACGGAAACGAATTAAGGTTTCTATTTATACTTAAGGACCAGGCTATCCTGGTACTCATGCAATTTATCCTGAGGACCAGGCTCGGTGCTTAACCAAGTTTAAAATTCCTGGTACTCATGCTTAATGGTTGTGTGCATCCCTAGTTGGTGCAGAGGCCGGGGAAGTGAAATCCTCCCTCCATTTTAAGACCGACTCCTCCCGGGTCGCCTCGCGCGGGGCGGCTTCGGAGGCCCCCCAAACCCTAGAAAAGCGACAGCGCCACCTCCTCTCCCCCGGCCGCTGCCGGCGCCGGCGCCGGCGGTGGCGGCCGCGCCTGGCCGTCGAAGGCGGCGGGCGAGGGAGGCGCTCTCCCGGCGGGGCCCCTTCGCGCGGAGGCGGGTCGTCACAGGGGGAGTGAGGGTGGTGCTTGGGAGGCGGCAAACCCTGCAAGGGATGGCAGCGGCGATGCGGGGAAGGGCTCGGCAGCGCGAGGAAGCATGGAGGGCAGCGAGGTCCGTCCGGAGTGCTGGCGCGTAGCGGCCGTCCGTCCCCCGTGTGGCTTGTTCTTTCCTCCAGGGCGACGGAGTGGGGCGATCTAGTGGAAGAGATGCCGACGATTGGATTCCGTTGGAAGACCTAGATCGGATCTCTAACCCTAATTGCTTGCTCGATCCGTTCTCCGGAAACCGGCCGGCGGTGTGGAGATCATTGTGTCGGATCTAATAATGGTGGTGGTCCTTTGGTTTCTGTTGCACGAGGACGAAGATCTGCTTGATGTCTGCCCTCATTGATCCGATCTGGAGAGACGAGTTCCGAAAGGCTCCGCCGGCGAACTCCCATGGGCGTATCATGCCTGAAGATTGCTGGATCGGAAGGTATTCGGTCGTGCGCACCTTGTTTTTCTGGCCGTTTGGTTTCAGCGGGAGCATTGCGAAGCTCTGTTGTTTGTTCCCACCAAGTGCCATTCTTAGAGCCATGGTGAAGTCAGATGCGGAGAATATCAGGAAAGCGGAAATTTGAGGGTAGCGATGGTGATTTTTGTTCCTGTGGCGACAGAGATCTGGCTGCGTGATCTGTGACTCGTTGCAGCGGTTGTTGGTGCGGGAAGACAACACATGGGAGTTTCCAGTCTTATCTTGCAGGGTGAAAATCCAAGGTCTGGCCTTAGCTGGTTGTGCCTGGCAATGGCCTTATTAAAGGCATTGTTTTGAGCAAGGACTTTCTCCAGGGTGAAAACCTATGACCTTTGGTCGGGCAACGACGGCGCTTGGGCATTGTTTCCTTCTTAAAGGCGTTGTTATTGGAGTGGAGGACTACTGGTGTTGTTCTGATGGTGTCACTGTCGGGACTTTTCTTTTTTGTAATTTCTCTTTCTTTTTTCTGAGCTGTGTGCATCCATAGAGCTGCTAGGGCATGCGTTGTTGCAGAGGCTGGGTGTAATTGGTGTTTTTGTGATATTAATATATACTCTTTTCTATAAAAAAAAATTCCATCGCCTCTTGTTACACGCGTGGACCAAATGCCAATGTTTTTTTTTTGCATGGAGCAAAAAACATGCTACCAATTAAGAGGCCAAAGTTGGCTTAAGCCAAATCTCCCCTGTACAGCTTTCACGGGGCCAAATAGCAAAAACAGAAAATATTGGTCAGGCAAGCAAACACGTCCAAAGGTCATGTGATCTTGTGAAGAAAAACATGTATACATCCAATCTCCCATAATAGCTTTCCACATTTAGATGAGATTTCTTGGAAAAAAAAGGACATCTTGACGACTAGTCCAACAACCTATGGCTGGACCATAGGCGTTCAACTCACTGAACAAATGGTCATCTTCCAAGATGATTAATTTTGTTTAAATCAAAATAAACATTGAAAAGTTTTGAAATCTAATATATTGCGCAGATATACATTAATTCACCAGTAGATGCCATGCTGTTTAGTTGCCAAAACATCTTTTATCAAAATAGAGAAGTGTTTGCGATGTTATAATTTCTCAAAGATCAATGTTGGAACTTCTCCACGACAGCAAAAGTACAAATGAAACGAGCTAAGTACTGAGCAATATCACAACTTTTTGCCAAACTACCGATTGCACCAAATTTCTTTCAGAACACATAGCTACGTAGCCCCTTCAGAAGTCAATTTTCTGTGTGTGACACAGATCTGATCTTCGGAAGACTACATTTGTCATTAAACAGTACTTTTCATCCCAGGCGAAGAGCGTCCAACTCTTCAGGCTCGAATCCTTTCAGCTTGCCTGCACAACGAGAATATACTGTTTGTGCAACTCATCCCAATAGGCATAAATGAGCAGATAAAACAAAATATATCCTGCTTCTAATTTAATCCAGCTTAAAACTATTACAGTACGAAAAGAAAAGTTGAATTAGGAGCATGGGCAAACTCCCAGTTGCACTGAACCTTGTTCACGTTCAACTCCTAAGCACTAAAGCGAGTCTCTTCTAACCCAAAAATACCTTTTCCTTATCTTGAATAATACCATACGTGGAAACAGAAGAATAACATCGATAAATTTTCCTAAGCACTAAAGTGAGCAGTAAAGTTGGAATTAGGCATTGTTATTTGCCCGTTGCCATTTGGATCATTGTGGGATGTATGGTGTCAAACTTCTCAAACTATATCAATTTGAAATAACATCGATAGATTTTCCACCAAGAGTGCTCCTAAAATAATGTATGATTTACATTTCCATCTGAAGGTCCATAAATATTTGTCAAAAAGTTGCATATTTAAGACCATAAAAATCAGAAACCATCTAACATCAAGTCCACCTAACTGAAAAGGGATAATACATAAATGGAATGGAAGAGAAACACTCAGATTTCTATTTTAACCACTAAAAAACATGTAATCTTGCATTAAGAACTTGGGGCGAGCGATCCCGCTATACAGAAGCCCTAGTTCTTCAACATAAGCCTCATACGACCTCATCACGACATGTCACTATAAGTTAGCCTGACTTGTAACATGGAAAAAACTAAAATGTGACGTGAAACACACAGGAAATTCTGAAAGCAAAAAATGGAACAAAATTCTCAAAACAATAGCTTGAAAAATAAAGAACGTACGATGGAAATTTGCTACATAAAGTAAGAGTTTTACCTTTAAACAGAACCTTGGCATTACTTGAAGCTTTCTTGTAGTTTAGTAACTTCCTCAATGCACCCTCATTAGACATTGAGCATCCCTCACCATGCCTGATGGATAATGTGCGAAGAAGCCTTGCTTTAGATAGAATAAGCTCCATGAAGGACATCTCATTTGATAGCCAGTGAATACCAGCCGTCATCACAAATTGAAGGTTCGCACATGTACCGACGGTACACTGTGCACTTTGAAACTCTCCATTTGCCTCAAATTTCTGCTCCTCGTTATCATCAACCTTCATGAATATAAGTAAGAAGTCATTCATTGAAAATAGGGGTCTTCAAGTAATGTAAATATAACTTTGTGTGATGTTAGCACTCAACATACCAGTATTCTGAGTGTTTCAAGGTTCGGAGCATTCCTCAATAAGTAAAAGATTGACAAAATAGGGTGAAGTTCACAGAATTGTGTATACATGTCTAAGCTTTTTAAGTTGCCAAAGATGCACGGAAGTGTCTCTAGTACCCCATTGATCTGAAACAGATAAAGTCATAATGTCAATAGTTTGAAACTCGTTACATATGCACATGCACAGTTGCTGAGAAAATTTCTCACTGTTTACTCAAGTAACCAAAGCCAAATCCGCAACTCAGAAAGGCATGGACCCTGTTCCGTAAGAACTATAGGAGTTTAGGTTGTTACAATCTACAATGGCTCTCAGCACCCTAAAGGCCAATAAGATCAGTTCATAACTCTTTATAGGAAATTACATGATTATTGACATATACTAGAAATTAGTGGTTGTGGGTGATGCAACGAACATCACTAGGAAGTAATTTATAAGTTATATTTCAAACAATGAGGTTTTCCAATTTAGTTGGATTGTAGGCTTTAGGGCCCAACACCACTTCAGTTTACATCTTTACTGTACCTAGCAGATCAAGTACTTCACCACAACTAACAAAGAGATGAGACCGAGAAGGTCCACCGAGAGGATACACTAGGAAAATGAGGCACAATCAAGATAAGAAACAATCTTTACATACCCTACCCATCAATGTTGTATGTAAGGAAATTAAATTAAACTTACAAGTTTCAAACTGAGCCTAAATATCCATTAGTGGGAAGCTGTAAATGAATAGCGAGCATCAAGTTTACCTGTGAATGACAAGTATATATCACAAGCTTAGTAATGCTTGCGCAATTAGTGAGAAATTTGGAGAAATTACGGTTCCCTAAATAATTCCATATATCAATGAAAGCAGAATCCAGACACGGAAATTCCCCAAAGTTCCATCCAAAATCCTCCGTCGAAACAATTTTGACACGTCGGAGATTGGGTGCCTGAATCAGCCACTCTGCGAATTCACCTGGGATATCCACATCCCAAAGTGTCAAAGCCTCAAGTGATGGCGATGTTGTAATTATATTTTCTAGTTGGTCCTCACCCCCGTTCTCTTGTAACTGGACATGGGTGAGATTTAGTTTCTTGAGCTCCACAAAGCCCTCAAAGCCCGGTGGTAGGGGCGGGATGGCGCAATTGCGGAGAGTGAGGGAGGTGAGCCGACCACAGGAGAAGACGTAGGATGGGAGGGCAAACTTGTCGTCGATGAAGTTGGGGCTGAGGTCGAGAGTCTCGACACCCCGGTGGGAGAGGATGAAGATCCAGTCATGGATGCGGCCTGCGTAGATCTTGTCAAGTCGCCTCGCATAGAAGCGTCGGACACGACCAGGGTAGCGGAGGAGGATGCCATCGACGGCGCTCAACCCCTTCGGCGCGCCCTTGTTGCCTTTAGTCCTCGGGAAGTAGAGGTCAAGGGATGGGAGAGCCTCCCATCGGTGTCGCCAATTGCGGGAGAGCATCGACGTACGTATGACGTCACGTAGGCCAAGGCGGCCGAGGATTTCATCGAGAATTTCCGTGGGCAGGGAGATCAGGGCATCTGCCTCCGCCACGGCGACCTCAGTCGTCCGACGCTTCCTGGAAGGGCGGCGCGGTGGCAACATTTCTATGGTGGTCATGGCAACATTTCTATGGTGGTCAAGTGGCGGCGCCGTTCTAGGGTTTGTTTTTGGGCAGAGCACCGCTTCACGGTGATTTGGAAATGTGCGCTCTTTTTATCATGGTGGGACTTGGTGCGTGATGAAGCGGTCTCTATTTGGACGACAGAAAAAATCAAGATGGCGACCCAAGGGCTTCTGTGGTGTGCGAGGCATTTCTAATTTTGGTGGGGAGATTCTACCATGTTCTTCTTTTTTGTGGCTCAAATTTTTATTGCTTTATGTTATAATAGTGCGACCAAACAATGTTAGTATGTTCTTATGTTATACCATAATAAGATATTTGTGTGTTTTGATGTATTACATTTTGTCGTGATCTATAAAAAGGTACAAAAGACGGAGATCAAAAAATCGATCATATTGCAAGCACAGAAGTATGGATAACCCTTCTTTGCAACTTTCACAAGGACTTCTACGATGCCAAAGAGAGAAAGAAACTTGTCCAGCAGTGTTCACAAATATAGCTGACATTTACTAAATCCATTGGTTGGAGATACAATATGAAAGATATTATCCTTTGGAGTACAAAAAATATTATAATTACCTCCGTTTGGAAGTAAATAAATATGATGTATTGAGTAAATCCTTATAATTTTCTAGCAGAGATGGAGAAAGTTTCCCTATTATGAAGTATGAAAAATATCAATCAAATAAAAAGGAGCTAAGAGACTACTGCTAAATATGAAAAGAACAGGAAGCCAATAAGAACCAAATTGATAGATACAAGTAAAGCAAGATCAAACATATCGAGTGTAATGAAAATAATTGGGGGAAAACAAAAACTACTTTGTTCACACCAATAAAGAAAGAACACACAAGCACTAAGAGCATGTTTGACAATATAGAGTCTAGTAGTGACTGTTGGACGACAAGACTATTATTCAATGTGTATATGGAGGCGATAATAGTCTATCACAATACGGGAAGTAGCATTCAGAAAATCAGAAGGCACATTACTCCAAATATGAAGCCCAAACAGAAAGGAAGAGGAAGATAAGAAGAATGGTTGGCCTACACAACTCACTATTGGTTTTTTATGCCAATTTTGGTGGTAGTTATCCTCTATGTACTTAAGATGGACTTTTTCTTCACTAGCAATCCTAGTACTATATTATGTTTATTCCCTTAGTATAATTTTCTTGAAAAAGATATAATGTGCTATTGCTTTTAGTTCTGTCTACCTAAGTCTCCTGTGAATAGATACCAAAATGGTATTGTTTAATACAGGTCCTAAGTAGGTGACATGATCAGTCACCTACGCATTCCAAGGACTTCCAAACCCGAGAAATCAAACTTAAGCCCCTGACCATAAATGGCAAAAATTATGCACTGATATAATCGCATGATGTAGAAAAATATATATTTGATACAACATTCCTCCAGAAGACCATCTGAAATTGAAGTGCACTAATAATTTTATATCATCAAGGGATAGTTCAGATAGGCAAGATCAATATTGCACTGCCCAAGAAAATAAATCGCTTGCCACACAGAGTTTAATTCCACACACATAAAGAGCCTTATATGACAGCATTAGCAGGCATGCAATGGATTGTATCCCCTTCACCAAAGCATTTTTTTCTATCTACTCCTTATCTTTTTTGAAACTGCAACGCCTGATGACATCCGTTGTAGTCTGCGGAACAGGTGATATAATTGAACACCAGATCGTCCTTGCCTTCCAAAGCTGCCAGATCAAAACAGTCCGGACCATGTCCCCGACACCAGACAGACCGCGAGGCATAATGTAGCTGAGTTGTTGTAAGTGAGTCATTTCGGTTCTGATGTTGCTGTGGTGATCTAAAATCCTAAACTAAACGATCACCTACCATACCTCCCAGTCCCAAGGTTTTAGCCAAAGCACTTAACGAGACAGTTGCACTGTGACCGAGCAAGTACGGGAGAGGCTTCCAGTCGCCCAGTCCGAACTATTCCAGCAAATTCATACCCTATTAGGAGTACCTTGATTCTGCTAATCTCAGCGAACCCAATCAGATAACCTTAATACTATTCCTTGGCTCATATTCTTAATGATTGGATTTTTGGCCATCCTCAGCAACAAACCTTCTCCTGGTGTGCCCGTCGACAAGTACCCTATGAGGCCGGAGACCCAGAGCACAGCAGACTGCCTCATAAGAATAGTTTCTATTTTATCCCCACAAGTAGCATCAGGTTAATTAGTACATGTAAACAAGATTGAATCAAGAAAAAATTATAATGAAAAAGGGAAGAAATAAAATTTTATTCTGAAAGGCCAAGTCTGGAACGTCATAATGGACTTCTACATAGCAGTAAAAGTATCAACAGTAGTATCACATATTTTATGCCAAACCACAAACAGTAGCAACTTCCTTTAAGTACGCCTGGGAAGGGAATTTTATGGATGCGGCGTATCTGACCTTCGACAGATTTCATCGCACACAGGAGAGTACTGTATCATCCCAGGGACCGACTTTACATATCTACCGCAGTGCAGAGAGCCTACTGTTTCTTCGTTTTGCCTGCATGTGGAAAAGTAGACTGTTTATGCGGCTCATCCTTCATAAAGCAGATGAAAGAAAATATAGGGTGCAACCTGACCCCTACATAGAATTTAGGTTAAGACTACATTAAAAAAAGATAAGCACAAACAGGCAAAAATGTGCAGTTGCATACACTTGTGAGCTGTCTTCTTCCTGCTAACTCCTAACTCCTATGCACCCACAACATTCTTTCTCCTCTAA
The DNA here is from genome assembly GCA_916181665.1 of Avena sativa. Lineage (NCBI taxonomy): Eukaryota > Viridiplantae > Streptophyta > Magnoliopsida > Poales > Poaceae > Avena > Avena sativa. Next base: position 427,075,016 of record OV702283.1, read on the forward strand.
CCATAATAATATTCTTTTTTTGTTTATCTTGAATTATAACCATAGGTAAAACATAATTGTGGAGTCAGAATTAAGCACGGTTAATGTCTTCAGCAATTATGAACTATTGTGGTACAAACTTCTCACACCTTGTCTAGTGGAAATAACACCAATAGATTCTTCATCGAGACTACTTCGAAAAATGTTCTATTCACAGTTTATTTCAAACACCGAAAGTAATAGTAAACTTTGTATCTTGTAGTCCTGGAATGGAGAAAGGAATAATATGGACCTATAATGGGAAAGGGACACCCAAATAATTTGAATATTAACCACAGAAAAACAAATGTTATATTGCATTATGAAGATGGTAGTCTGAGTGTCCGAACAAATAGCAACTAAAGTTTCTTAAGTTTCATATTAGGATTTCTCATCGTAAGACAGCATGGCGCTATAGGTTAAACTTACTCGCGGAATAGATAAAAGTAAAATCTGATGTGAAACACATAAGGAATTTCTGTAAACAAAATATGAAGTGAAATGCACAAAACCATAGGTTAAAAAAAATACAATAGAAAGTTGCTACCTAAATTAAGATGTTTTACCTTCATACAGAACTTCTGCATGACTTGAAGCTCTTGTGTACTTCAGTAGCTTGCTCACTGCATCCTCGTTAGACATTGAGCATTTCTCACCATGACTAACAGATAAAGTGCGAAGAAGCCTTGCATTGGAGAGAATAAGCTCTATAAAAGAAAATTCATTTGAATGCCAATGAATACCAGTTATCTGCACAAACTGAAGGTTGGCACACATGCCATCTGTCAACTGTGCACTCTGAAACTCTCCATTGGCCTCATATTTCTGATCCGCATGATCATCAATCTTCATGAACATGAGTAGCAAATTATTCACATGAAGTAGTAATGATGGTCTTCAAATAATGTACTCCCTCCGTCTCAAAATAGATGTCGCAGATTTGTCAAAATTTAGATGAATCTAGACACTATTTAGTATATAGATTTATCCGATTTTTGGTGAACCCGCAACATCTATTTTGAGATGGAAGGAGTAAATACAAATTAAATGCGACGCCATCATTTAGCATACCAGTATTTTGAGTCTTTCAAGGTTTGAAGCATTCCTCAATAAGCAAAAGGTTAACAAAATGGAGGGAAGTTCACAGAATTGTGTATACAATTTTAAGCCCTTTAATTTGCCAAAAGTGCATGGAAATCTCTCTACTATATTAGCCCCATTCAACTGAAAAGACAAAAAGACATAATGTGAAAAGTTTGAAACTCAACGCAAATCTAGAATATTTGATCAAATGTTTGCATTCATTATTCATGCAAGCAAGGCCATTCTATTCATGCAAGTAAAGCCATTCTATTCATGCAAGAATGGTAGTAGTTTAGGATGTCACAATTTACAAAAGCACTCGAGTCTCAAGACCCAAAAACCAAAAAAGTTAGTTAAAATATATGTAAAAAAGCAAAATAGTATATTAGCTCCGTGAACAGACTTGGATAATCAGTAACAACAACTAGCAATGGCTAAAAATGTATCTATAAATCCATATAAAATATGTTGTTAGATCACATAAGGATTATTAAGTATATGCAGCTCTGTGACTACACAAGTAATATAATTAGGAAGTAATTTAAAAGTTAAATTGCAAACAAATTTATCACTAAGTTGGGGGCTTGGATCCAACACCACTTTGGACTCTTGACTGTCCCTAGCAGAACAAATACTTGACAACAACCACATCATGTCAAGGGAATATGCTAAGAAGGTAAGGCAGAACAAAGATAAGAAAGATATCTATGATGTATATGAATCCAAGGAGCTTCAGTTATATCTATGATTCTAATATAAACTGAGCCTAGCTATCTACTAAGATTGGCAGAATTGAGAGTATTGGCGTGTAGGATCGCGGGTATATATCTTAAGCTTGGTAATACTCGAAAACTGAGCCTAACTATCTACTAAAGCAGTCTAAATTTAGAGCATTGGTGTGTACCGGTGAATGACGAGTGCATATCACAAGCTTGGTAATACTCGAAAATCCGGCGAGGAATTTGGCGAAATCTCGGTCCCCTAAATAATCCCGAATATCAATTTCGGCAGAATGCAGGCACGGAAGCTCACCAATGTTCCAGCCTAAATCTTCAGCTGATCTGATGTTTAGGTGCCGGAGATTGGGCGCCTGAATCACCCACTCCGTGAAGTCGCCCGCTATTTCCATGTCCCAGAGGAGCAGCTCCTTGAGCAAAGGCGATGTCGCGATGATCTCCTCCAGCTGGTACTGCCCGTGCTCCTGAAACCTGACGTTGATCAGAGCAAGGTTCCTCAGCTCCAGGAAACCCCCGAAGCCCGTCGGTAGGAGCGGGACGGCGCAGCCGTAGAGGCGGAGGGTGGTGAGGCTGACGCAGGAGAAGACGGCGGAGGGGAGGGCGAGGAAGCCGTCGACGGAGATGAGGTTGAAGACCTCGACGCCCCGGCGGGAGAAGACGAGGAGCCAGTCGTCGATGCGGCCCGCGTAGAGCCGGTCGAGGTAGGCGTAGAAGCGCCGGACTCGTCCGGGGCAGCGGAGGAGTACGCTGTCGACGGCCCTGAGCCCCTTGGAGGCTCCCTTGTCGCCTCTGGGGCGGGGAGAGTCGAGGTCGAGGGACGGGAGGGCCTCCCATCGGCGTCGCCAGGCGCGCGAGAGCGCCGACGTGCGGACGGCGTCACGGAGGCCGACGCGGGCGAGTATGTCGTCGAGGACGCCCGCTGGCAGGGAGATCAGGGCGTCCGCCTCCGCCACGGCGACCTCGGTCACCCGACGCGGCGGCGCCGACATTTCCCCGTGATCTGCGTGGCGCGGTTCGATGGTTTTGAGGAACGCCAATTCGCCTCCTTTTGGCAGAACCCGCACAAACACTGATGCGACTTGCGAGTGGGTCGGTCGATCGGACTGTCGGCCCATTCACTTCACTTGGGTGTGTTCGGTAGACTGGGTAGACTGGGTGGACAATCTCACCTCAGATATGCTGGGTCTAGCTATGTGGACTACATACAAATGCTTTTACGATGTGGTGTTTGGCAGGTCGTGTTAGTTGAGCTGTGCTCGGTTGGGATTGTGTTTGGTATGACCGTATAACATAAGCTAGGCTAGCTATTATTATATAGCAATCATGTCCCTAGATAAAAGCAATCAGGTCCCTAATTACAAAACCAAAAAGCAATCAAGTCCCTAGTGGTTGGGCTCTGGCGCCACCGCAGCCATGTGTCCCCGGCCGGCGAGAGAGCCTCCGCCGCGCGTCGCCATGCGCCGCCGATGCTGCCGCTCGCTACTGCTGCTCCGCCCGCTGCCGCTCGCTACTGCTGCTCCGCCCGCTGCCGCCATGCGCCGCTCGTTGTTGCTGCTCCGCCCGCTGCCGTCATGCGCTGCTCGCTGCCGCCATGCGCCCGCTGCTGTTACTGCTCCACGCGCCGCTAGCTGTTGCTGCTCCGCCCGTCGCCATGTGTCGTTGTTTCCTCTGCTGCCACGCGAGGCTGCTGCTGCGCCGCGCCTCTGCAGACGGACGAGGCATGGAAATGTGTTCCCAGCTCGACGGGGACGGTGGAGATAGGCGAGGAGGATGGAGAGCTCGACGGGGACAGTAATGGTGGCGTTCGGCGGGGATAGGGCGGTGGCGTTCAATGGGGACGGGGGGCGGTGGTGTTTGTTGCGGATGATGCGTCGCTGAGAACCGGGGGGAATGCGGGTGCGGGCCTCGAACCCCTGTCGGGCTGGATCGGACACAGTCACACGCGTGGGATGGACTCGGCACTGCCGAGTTGTGAAGCTCGATTTGAGCTTCGCAACCGGGCAGGGCTGAGGGACCATTTTCGTATCAGACGGGCACTGCCGGATGGAGACAAGCGGACCTACCAAACGAAAAGATACCGTATGAGCAGAGAATATCTGGGTTGCCCCGACCTACCAAACACACCCTACTTGACAAAATGAACCAAAAAATGAAGACATGGGATGTGGTGCAGTGCAGGATATAAAATGTGAATCCATTTTTTTTTGGCCATAGGAAATTATAGGACGACACTGACTGAAGCCTGATGGCGCAAGCCAGGAATAGTCAGTTTTTGGACAAAGAGCATTGTACATCTCTAGATTCTCTGCCCGCAAACGAATGCGCTCATGGGATACATTAAAATGGATCTGCATAATTAGTGTTCGGCAATGACGAAAAACCCTTGACTCTGGAGTCTGGACCTGTCTGGTGTTCCAATCTAGTTTGTTTTTTCGAGATGATCCAGTCTAGTTCTGAAAATACTTTCCCTATGGCCAAGAAAGGAAAAAAACGATTGGCGTTATATATTAGGACCAGGGGCGGACCGACCAGGGCAGTCGTCCAGACTTGCCAACGCGCGCTGTCTTATATTTTTTTGACTTTCTATAGCGATTTTTCTCAAAAAAAGACGTCTTAAACATGTTTGCCCAGGCTTCCGGTGTCTTTTGGGTCCGACACTGATTAGGACATCACATTGGTATTGGTTTTCCACTCCTATTCTTTTTACGGTTTCTCATCTAGAGGCTAAATTTCGTAAACCATATGTTCGTCTCGACAAGCTGAACTCATGAGCAAACTTTGAACCACCATTTGATGAAATTTATCAGAATTCCAGCTTCTCATGGGAGCATCCCTCTCACGTCGCCCCCGTCTTGCGACCGAGGGGGAACCCTAGCCACTGCCTACCACCCCTCCCACTCCTTTCTCCTCCTTCACCATCGCAAGAGGACACGGCTGGGCAAAGCCCAGTCGGCGCCTATGTAGGAGGGCCCCCTCTCGGTCCCTCGCTCATGGTCCCTAGACCGAGACGGCAGCCTTGGGTTAGGGCATGGCGCGGTTGCCTCCTGCAGCGGCGCAACAGTCTGCATCCGAATGGCAGTGGTTGCGGTCATCGTTCTCTGGGAGGCAAGCGCAGTGAGGGACGCAGGCTACGTGTCTGCCTTCGACAACCATGGTCTATGTGGCGACAACGCAACTAGAGCTCGATCTTCAAACCAAGACACTACAATTGTTGTGCATCTGTCCTCTCGGTAGCTGCATCGTGGGATCAAGCAATGGAGATGCATGGTTGCCTGTGTAAACCGAGCCGACTCTGGTCATGGCGTATGATGGTGAGGTTTCCGCATCGCTCCCTTGTTAAAGGCATCGTCAACGCAGCTCTTGCGTCTTCGTTCGGGCTACTTCAGGAAAAACCCTAAATTTAGGTCTCCTGAATAAGACGATGGATGCTACACGTGGGGCATCTTTTTTGGAGTAGCTATTGGTCGAGAAGAGGTCAGAAGGTGGTTCGATGTGTCATCAGTCGCGTCGACGACGACGAGTCTTGGCAGCAGGAAACCACGGAGTATCGGCGGCGGATGCATCTTGATGGACGAGTGCATGGTAGGGGTGCTGTTTGGCTCAAAGCCGGTCAGAGTAATAATACGTTAAGGCTCAAAGCCGGTCAAAGGCTCAAAAAACGGACCACACATGGCAAGCTCAAGCTACCGAGTAAGAGTAATACGTTACGCACAGTAGCTCACCCTGATTGTCGCCCGTACATCGTCTCGTCGTCGTCGCAGCACTGGCCGCCGGTATACTGCTGCTGTAGCCTCACCAGTGCAGGACGCCCCGGTACTGCTAGCTTGAGTGCCGACGATCGAACCATGGTTCCCTGCTTCATGCTTCGAGGTCCTCGAGTACGTGCCCATGTCCAGGGATGGGAGCCATGACAACAAGGGCTGGCGCACGCGGCTTCTTCCCCCGCCTCCTTCATGCTCATGCGCCCGGGTACCAGCCATCCTTAATCACCTCCTACACCACCATGAACACCCCTGACGGCTGCTCCGCCATCTATGTATCGTCGTCCGCCAATGGCACGTACTGCTTCGATCGACACGTACGGTGCGCCTTTACGAGAGCCAACGGTTAGGATGGACAGCTGCCGGAGGAATGGAGACACGTCGGTGACTGGGCTCTGCCGTTCGATGGCAGAGCCGAGCACGTCCCTGAACTCAACACGTGGTTGGGCTTCGAAGCTCCCAAACCCTACCACCTGTGTGCCATGGACCATGCGCTACTAGTAAAATGGCTATAGTTAATCAGCATATCCGTGGCTCACATGGTTGAAGTGTCCCACGGCTAAAACAGGCGTGGCTCACTATGGGCAGTGCCCTACTAGTAACTAGAACAACCGTGACGCACATGACCATAGTGCGCCACAGATATATGTGGGCTAGGGCCCTGTTGGCCGCACGCCAAACATCTGTAGCGCACATAGGGTAGGTGCGCTACGGTTGTTAGTGTCAACCGTGGCGCACATGGAGGGGGTGCGCTACGCCTATGCGCATGCCCCCCTCTGCTGTGAAACGGCCAGACACATCCGTGGCGCACTATGGCATGTGCGCCACGGATGTTACTCCTCCCTGTGGCGCACTAGGGCAGTGTGCGCCACGGATGTGTCGATTTTTTTTACAGCACTTTATGTGCACATGTGTGACCACATCCACCACCCCACACTTCACTTTCCCCTTCTTCTTCCTCCTTAGATCAAGTCGGGATTTTCTCCTTCCCACCTCAATTTCTCCACCCATTCACCATTTTTAGCATATAGAACTTTCCTTGGATGTTACATAAGTAATAGAGGAAGGTCTCCGGTCTCTCATCTCCTTCTCCGGTCTCGCGCGCGCACCTCTCATTTCCATCTTTCTCGCGATCGGTCTCTCATCTCGGTAAGTTGTCCATGTAAGGATGTGTTCATGTGTATATGGATGATATGCTCATATGTATGTAGATGATAGATGCTCATGATGTGTGTATAGAGAGGATCGATGGTCATATGTGTGTGTATATGGAGAGTATCGATGATGCTCATGCATGAGTGTATGGAGAGGATAATGATATGTTCATGTGTGTATGGATCGGTCTCTCTCTCTCTCTTGTGTTTGTATGTGAACAAGTTGCCATTTGTTTTGCCAAAATGTTGATTCATTTCCATTTTGGCAAAACTTTGGCATTTCGCAAAGGTCCTAATTTTAGGATAGGTCATGCCGAAATTTTCTATCGACCATTGCATGCATGCATTCATTATGTGGTTCTAATAGACTTCTAATTGTACCATGTACACCGTGCAGGAAAAAATGGTTCGCATAATGAGCGAAGGCATTGTGGCTAGATTTTTGAAATGTGCGACGGCCGACATGATACAAAATAACAAGACGGATATAAGATGTCCGTGCAGAAGATGCAAACTCAACTGGGTGATCGACCCAGATTCCGGGAATCTGTAGGCGCACCTGCTCCGCCATGGTTTCATGGATGGATACACTCATTGGATAAGCGATGACGAAGACGATGGAGACGGTGAAGGTGGCCAACATGACGATGATCATCATCACGACGAGAACGGGCGAGATGATGAAGAGTCTCCTGGAGATGGTGAAGGTGCGGAATCAGACCGGGATGATGATGATCTAGATGCCGGAGGAGCAGACGGCGATGGAACAACGTCAGGCTGGGTGCGGGACCCTTATGTGCAAGAGCTGCTTCTCAAGCAGACGAGTAACGCCAGGGCTGCCGCTAGAGAGAAAGCCAAGCTTGCGCAACTTGAGAAAGACGCGGTTACTCCATTGTATGAAGGATGCAGGCCCGATGATACCCGGTTGAATGTAACGCTCAAGGCTATGGAGATGAAGGCAAAACACAAATTGAGCGACGCAAGTTCCGACGATATGATGGCATTCTGGCACGATCGTCTCCCGGAGGGGAACACATGTCCAACTAGTATCGAGGACGCAAAGAAAATCGTCTGTCCTCTCGATCTACCGCACGTTAGATATCACGTATGCATCAACGGTTGCATCATTTATCGGGGCGAGGACGCGGAGAAAACCACATGTTGTAGGGTTCGCAGCATAGAAAACAAAAATTTTCCTACGATGTGAACTATATACCAAGATCTGTCTACTAGATACAAACAACGGGCGGATGTATATCCGTAGAGAACATACCCTTGAAGACCGACAAAGCTTAACGAGTTCAACTCGTGGTTGATGTAGACGATCTCTTGCCGATCTCAAGATCGAGAGGAAGTCCTAGCGCCGCAAATTAGCAGCGCATCCGTGCTCGCACACACGTTCGAGGCACCGAGCAACCTCCGCCTCCTCGCTCCAGCGATGCAGCGGAAGCACAAATCTTTCTTGCCGAATAGCCACCGGGAACATGTATCTCGCTAGTCCGAGACCATGGGGAATAAATTCTAGAGGGGGGAGAGAGATCCTTCACGAGGATGTGTGAGAGACAAGTGAGGAGGGGGGCTCCTTTTATAGGAGGAGGGGGGGAACCCCAAGGGGGTGGCCGGCGCATGGGGGCTGCCCCCTTGCCCTCCCCTCTTCATGTGGGTGGACACTCCACTCACAAATCTCCTTTAAATTCCCTCCACTCAAAAGTCCACTCAAATTCCCATTAAATTTCCACCAAATTTAATGCAAACTCTCATTAAATAAAACTCTTTTATTTTATTCAGAATTTTGTCAATTACTTTAATGACAAACATTCACAAATAACCCCTTGCTAGAATTCTATTTCACATGCATAACCACTTTATGCAATTTCACCCGAAAACCTGTTTCGGTATCTAGTGAAATAAATTCCCGCGCTTGTTCATTCTTTCGGCATGAAACATTTGCTCCAATTAGATGTCGGTGTCTCTTAAGTGTGTCACCCTACGGTTCGTGAATAATGCGGACATGATCGAGACCCCTCTCGGATCAATAATCAGAAGCGGGATCTGGAGACCCATACTGACTCCCACACATTCAACGATGACTTTCTTGTGATCGTCGGAACCTTTTACGCTAGTATCTTAATCCCTTTGTTTCACGATATATTACATGTCCGAGATTCGATCATCGGTATCTCCATACCTAGTTTGATCTCGTTACCGACATGCACTCTTTTCTCGTTCCTGTGATATAACATTCTAGTGATCAAATCACTTGCTTGCAAGCTAATCAATATGATATCACCGAGAGGGCCCAGAGTATATCTATCCGTCATCGGGATGAACAAATTCCACTCTCGATCCATGAGCCTCAACATAACACTTTATTAGTTCTGAATCCATCTTTATAATCACCCTGTTATGGTGTGACGTTTGATGTTATCAAGAAACTCTTCCGGTGTTAGTGATTGACATGATCTCATGGTCTAAGGATTAGGATCACTTCGTAAGTTGTTATAGCAATATAAACTCAATGACTTTGATCATAATGCTATACTTCGGATGAATGTTCATCACACCATTACACTAATGTTGTGATCCCGTTATTAACAACATCCAATGTCCATGATCAGGAAACCTTGATCATCTTGTTAATCAACGAGCTAGTTTATGAGAGAGGCATAACTAGGAACTTTCTGTTTGTTTATTAAACACACATGTATTAACGTTTCCGTATTAATACAATTATAGCATGCAAAATAAACATCTATCATATACTTGGAATACACATAATAAACACTTTATTATTGCCTCTCAGGGCATATTCCCTTCAGTCTCCCACTTGCACTAGAGACAATAATCTAGTTACATAGTGATAAATCTAACACCCATTGAGTTCTGGTGTTGATCATGTTTTGCTCTAGGGAGAGTTTTAGTCAACGGATCTGCTACATTGAGATCCGTATGTACTTTACAAATCTTTATATCTCCATCCTTGACATGCTCGCGGATGGAGTGAAACCGGCGCTTAATATGCTTGGAATGCTTGTGAGACCTTGGCTCTTTGGCATTGGCAATGGCACCATTGTTGTCACAATAGATCACCATTGGGTCCAACGCGTTTGCCACCACTCCTAGTTCGGATATGAACTCCTTCATCCAAACTGCTTCCTGAGCCGCTTCTGAAGCAGCAACATATTCGGCCTCCGTTGTTGATCCCGCTACCACAGGTTGTTTGGAGCTCCTCCAACTAACCGCTCCGCCATTCATGAGAAATACGTATCCGGATTGAGACTTAGAGTCATCCGGATCGGTGTCAAAGCTAGCGTCGACATAACACTTAGTGACGAGCTCTTCTTCACCTCCGTATACAAGAAACATATCCTTAGTTCTTCGTAAGTACTTAAGGATATTCTTGACCGCTATCCAGTGTTTCGAACCTGGATCCGATTGGTACCTACTAGTCAAACTAATAGCATGTGCCACATCCGGTCTTGTACATAGCATGGCGTACATTATAGAGCCTATGGCTGAAGCATAGGGGACTTTGTCCATTATCTCTCTTTCTTCCGCCGAAGCCGGACTTTGAGTCTTACTCAATGTCTTGCCTTGCAACATAGGTAAGAACCCCTTCTTACTTCCGTCCATTTTAAACTTCTTTAAAATATTATCAAGGTATGTACTTTGCGATAGCCCTATTAGGCGCCTAGATCTATCTCTATAGATCTTTATGCCTAATATGTATGACGCTTCACCTAGGTCCTTCATTGAAAATTTGCTGTTTAGATAACTTTTAACACTGTTTAAAAGATCTATATCATTTCCGATCAATAATATGTCATCCACATATAATATCAGAAATGCCACATTGCTCCCACTCACTTTCTTGTAAATACAAGCTTCTCCATAAGTTTGGACAAATCCAAACTCTTTGATCACCTCATCAAAGCAGAGATTCCAACTTCATGATGCTTGCTTCAATCCATAGATGGATCGCTGAAGCTTGCACACCTTGTTAGCATCCTTAGGATCGACAAAACCCTTTGGTTGTATCATATACAACTCTTCTTCAATATTACCATTGAGAAACGCGGTTTTGACATCCATCTGCCATATCTCATAATCGAAATATGCAGCAATTGCTAACATAATCCTAACTGACTTTAGCATCGCTACGGGAGAGAAAGTCTCATCGTAGTCAACTCCTTGAATTTGTCGAAACCCCTTTGCGACAAGTCGAGCTTTATAGACGGTCACTTTACCATCAGCATCAGTTTTCCTTTTGAAAATCCACTTGTTCTCCACGGCCTTTCGGTCGTGAGGTAATTCCACCAAGTTCCAAACTTGATTTTCATACATGGATTCCATCTCGGATTTCATGGCTTCTAACCATTTGTTGGAATCCGGGCTCATCATCGCTTCTTCATACGTCGCAGGGTCATCATTTTCATCAACCATGAAATTCATGACAGGATTTCCGTACAGCTCGGGAGCTACACGCGTCCTGTTTGACCTGCGAGGTTCGGTAGTACTCTCTTTTGGAGTTTCATGATCATTATCATTAGTTCCCTCTTCAACAGGTGGAGCCAACTCCGGAACAACTTCCGGCGCTGCGCTACTCGCCATACTTTGAAGAGAAGGTTCCACAACCTCTTCGAGTTCTACCTTCCGACTACTCACACCTTTCACGAGAAACTCTTTCTCTAGAAAGGATCCATTCTTGGCAACAAAAAACCTTGCCCTCGGATCTGTGATAGAAGGAATACCCAATAGTTTCTTTAGGGTATCCTATGAAGACGCATTTTTCCGCTTTGGGTTCGAGTTTATCCGGTTGAAGTTTCTTCACATAAACATCGCATCCCCAAACTTTAAGAAATGACAGCTTAGGTTTGTTTCCAAACCACAATTCATACGGTGTTGACATGGTTATACCCTACGGGTACGTAACTTCAGCATACCTGGTCCAGCCCAAGGAAGGCCCACGGCAGACATATGCTGGCCCATGAAGATTTTCGGGTGGCCAAGGCCCATGACGTCTTCGGATCCTTGGAGAGCAAGACTAGAGGAGATAGGAAATTCAAAGGGGTAAAACCCTAGAACTTGTAACCGACTAGGACTACGCCCGGGACCTGCCTAAGTCTATATAAAGGCCAGGAGGGCACGTCCTAGGGCAACTCGACTCATACTTTCGCACACGCATCCACGCCAGATCGAATCTGCGCACCCTGTAACCTTCGGTTCCGCCGTAATCAAAGAGCAGACAAGCAGGAGTAGGGTTTTCCCTCCGGGGGCCTGAACCTGGGTAAATCTCGTGTCCCCTGGTTGCTTGTCTGTTAACCGTGCCACGATCTCCAGCATCCCCATCTTCTCCAAAACCCAAGTCCATAACAATGGGCATTGACGAGATTAAACCTCGTCAATTGGCGCCGTCTGTGGGAATTGGGGCTGCTGATTGTGCGGTCGTGACGGTTCCGACCCGATCGATCTACAACTCCACGGCGACGGAGAATCACCTCCTCTTCGGCTCTTTCGACTTCACCGCCCACTCGCCGGATACCATGAAGGATTTCGAGCCCGTAGGCGACGGACTCGAAATTTTGTTCGGGAGCTTCTGCTTCCAGGTGGGACAAACTGGCACCCTCCGCCTCCCTGAGCGGGTGCCCGTGCCGTCAATCAGGCCCGCTTCGTGGGCTCCACACCCCGTGCTACGCACGTCACCATCAACAGATGAGTTCTACAGCAGCAGCAGCTGCAACTCCGATCTGTGCGATCCACCTTCGGATGAAGGGACCTACGGTTCCGGATCCGAAAGCTGCGGCAGCAGCCAACCAATCTGCAGGCGCTATCTGTGCGCCGCAGTCATCCAAACCGACGAGGAAACGCCTAACCCGCCGCCCAACCCCAACCCGCAGGACAGAAACGGCGAAAACGGTGGAAACGGCGAAAACGGGGAAAACAGGGGCCACCTCATCCAACTCAGCAAAGAAGGATGGGTCGAAGCACGCCGCGCCGTCGCAGGCGAAATAGTCCTACCTCTGGACTCCCCACGTGATCTGCTGAGGGCATACCACTACCTCCTCATCGAGGAGCACAAGAAACAAGTCAAGATGCAGGAGACGCTCGACAAACGCAAGCAAGCAGCCTCCGAGTCCAGCGCGCGACGAGCTGCGCTCTCCGCCATGGCACCCGGCTCTAGCACAAACAGAAACGAGGGAAATAAGCACCGCTCTCGGGTGGAAAACATGGATCCCAAGGAGCGGCGTGACGTGACCCGAACTCTCCATACATCGTTCATGGATATGGACGCTGACGGCAACATCATACCGAAGACGCCACAAGCTGCGATCATGGCAGCCACTGCGTATCTCGCGGCTCACCCACCTCCGGAGGGGACCCGAAAAGGGCCATGCATAGGTCCGCACTCACCAGACTGGGACTAATCGGAGCTGCGCTCCACGAAGACGCTTCTGCGGAGCCGAAGAAGAAAGCTCCGGCCAGGCGCGACCGGAGCCCCACCCCCTCATCCGAAGAGGAAGAGGAGCACGATCTCCCTCGAAGAAAGAAGAGCTCGCACCGCCATAAACGTGACTACGACGCCAGAGACAAGCTTACACAACGCAAGATCGACAAAGAACGCGCTAAACGCGCATGCTCGTCCGAATCTGAGATGGATGAAGACGAAGGAGAACTCTGCGGAGCTCGATGCTTTAGCAGATCTGTTCGGCGAACGCAGATGCCACGCAACTTCAAGCTTCCTTCGGATACTCCGAAGTTCAACGGCACGCAAGATCCAAAGTCCTGGCTCAGTGACCATCTGTCATCCGTCAAGCTTCACGGAGGCAACAAAGAAACCGCCATGCAATGCCTTCAGCTGCAGCTGACAGGCGCGGCGCGGGTCTGTCTTAGCAGCCTATCATCAGGATCCATCCGAAGCTGGGAGGAGCTCGCTTACAGCTTCATCCGAAACTTCAAAGGCACCAGCAAGAGGCCCGCCTCAATCGAAGAGTTGCGAGCCTGCACTCAGAGAACGGGTGAATCTATTCGCTCGTACATACTACGCTGGTCTACAACCAAGAACTCCGCAGCACACATCTCCGAAGAGAGGGCCATCGACGCCTTAAGGGACGGCGTCAAACGCCCAGACTTCAAGGAGGAACTTGGGCGTGTAAAGCCCAAGACACTCGACCACCTCATGGAAATTGCCAACAGTTGGGCAGACGGCGAAGATTGCATCCAGCGAGCGCAATCAGATGAAGAGGACGAATACGGCCGAAGACGCGAACGCCGCAGCAAGAGGAGATCGCGCGTCTACGAGGACCGCGACGGACCCGACATGGTCGTAGCCGGCTACGCCGACCGCCGTAATGACAACAGCCGCAACAGCGGAGGATACCGCAGCGGAAACTTCCGCGACAACGGACGACCAACGCAGTCGTGGCAACGCCGCGACCGCGAGAACGGACCCTCAGCATTCGACAAACTTTCGGGTCCATGCACCATCCACTTCTACATCGACAAACAAGATGACAAAAAGAAAGCTAGCCACATGCTCAAGGACTGCCGCGAGTTCCAGAAACTCAGCGAAGGCATGATGCAGATGAGGCAACAAGCTCCAATCCCTGCGTTCGGAAACACACCTGCGCCAGGTGAAATAGCACACGGAGCTCCTCCACCGCCGCCTGTCGGAGGCCCAAATCAACCAGTCGCACCAGCGCAAAACAATGTCGGGGTCCCATACCCCCCACCAAAAGGAGCACTCAATATGATACAGAAGGGACGCCCCACAAATAGGGTGCAGAAGAAAATCACCCGACAAATCAACTTGGCCGTGGCAACTCCGCCTGCAATCCCTGAGTACCTCAGCAGATCGGAGTCCTGCATCACATTCACTCGCGCGGATCACCCTTGTCAGATCCCCCGCCCAGGTCATGCTGCCCTGGTGCTGGAGGCACAGATCGGAGGCTTCGAGATGAGTCGCGTCTTCATGGACGGCGGCAGCGGCATCAACCTAATGTTCGCAAGCACTCTAGCAGCTATGCGGATCCCGCAATGCAGCCTGGAACAATCAGACACAATGTTCCATGGCATTGTCCCAGGGAAGGGCATCTTCCCCCTGGGCAAAATAGGGCTCGACGTCATCTTCGGGAAGCCGGACAACTTTTGGCAGAGCGCCTAGAATTCGAAGTGGTGGACTGGCCGTCGCAATACCATGCCATCCTGGGACGTGTAGCATTCGCAAGGTTCCTGGCCGTCCCACACTACGCATACCTACTACTCAAGATGCCAGGACCAAGGGGCGTCATCACAGTCCACGGGAGCTTCACCCGATCGGACCAATGCGACAGGGATTTCAACAAAATCTCCCAGTCCTTCGGCATGCAAGACGAGCTCGTAAGGCTCCGCGAGGTGACGGACAATGGGATACCCCCAGTCACAAGGCAGAACGCACCCGACATGTCCTTCGACTCCACCGTCAACACCAAGAAAGTGCAGGTCCATCCGACAGACGCCTCCAAGACGGCGCTGATCACCAACGACCTCAGCACTGCATAGGAAGGCGCGCTCGTCGAATTCCTCCGTGAGCGTTAGGAAATATTCGCCTGGTGTCCTGCGGACATGCTAGGAGTTCCCAAGGAATTTGCCGAGCACGCACTCAATGTCTTCCCAGACACCAAGCCAGTCAAGCAGTCTATCCGAAGACTGTCGGAGCCACGAGCCGAAGCTATCGGCAAGGAGATCAACAGATTACTCGCAGCAGACTTTATCCGGGAAATCAAGGAAAGCGAGTGGCTGGCAAATACGGTGATGGTCCCAAAGAAGGACACGGACATCCTGCAGATGTGCGTGGACTTCACGTCACTAAATAAACACTGCCCAAAGGACCACTTCCCTCTACCTCGGATCGACCAGATCATTGATTCGACTGCAGGTTGTGAGAAGCTCTCCTTCCTCGACGCCTACTCAGGCTATAACC
Source organism: Avena sativa (assembly GCA_916181665.1). Taxonomy (NCBI): domain Eukaryota; kingdom Viridiplantae; phylum Streptophyta; class Magnoliopsida; order Poales; family Poaceae; genus Avena; species Avena sativa. The sequence continues at coordinate 427,090,728 of OV702283.1, forward strand.
AGATTCGACTCAAGGTCGAAGATCAAGAGAAAACGGCGTTGATCACACCGTTCGGAGTATTCTGCTACAACACAATGCCCTTCGGGCTAAAGAACGCGGGTGCCACGTACCAGCGATGCATGCAGGCCTGCCTCAAGGACCAGATCGGTCGCAACGTCCAAGTCTATGTCGACGACATAGTCATAAAAACCAAGGAGGCAAGAACACTTATCGACGATCTCCGCGAGACGTTCGACAACCTTGATCGCTACAGGATCAAGCTCAATCCAGAAAAGTGCGCCTTCGGCGTCCCCTCGGGTCAGCTGCTCGGGTACTTCATCTCTCAACGAGGGATCGAAGCGAACCCGAAGAAAATCAAAGCTATCATGACAATGGAGAAGCCGAAAAACCTCAAGGGCGTTCAGCAGCTCGCAGGGCGAGTAGCGGCACTAAGCAGGTTCATCAGCCGCATGGGCGAGAAGGCCCTACCATTTTACCAGCTACTGCGCAAGGCAGACAAGTTCGAGTGGACACCAGAAGCCAACGACGCATTCGAAAGCCTCAAGCGGCTCCTCTCCACCTCGCCCGTTTTGGTCACGCCAAAGGAGCGCGAGCCCCTACTACTGTACATAGCATCCACACACCAGGTGGTCAGCACCGTACTCGTGGTTGAACGACCCGAAGAAGGCAAGACCCACGGGGTCCAGCGTCCAATTTACTACCTCAGCGAGGTTCTCACTCCAACAAAACAGCGGTACCCGCACTACCAGAAGCTGGCCTACGGCGTGTCCATGACGGCTCGACGACTGAGCCACTACTTCCAGGAGCATCAGGTGATAGTCGTCAACGAGGCACCCCTAAACAGCATCCTGAATAACCCAGAGGCCACAGGACGCGTGGCCCTGTGGGGCATTGAACTATCACCCCTGGACATCATCTACGAGCAGCGACACGTAATCAAATCTCAAGTCCTTCCGGACTTCCTGGTGCACTGGATGGAGCTGCAGCTGCCTAACACCCCAGACATGTCGCAGTCCTGGACAATGCATTTTGACGGCTCCAAACGTGAAGCCGGAGCAGCGGCAGGAGTCATACTGACCTCCCCGCAAGGTGACAAGATGAAGTACGTCCTTCGGATGAAATTCAGAGCCTCCAACAACGAGGCCGAATACGAAGCCCTCATCCATGGCATGAAGATGGCAAAAATATGTGGCGCAACGCGCCTGGTCATCTACGGTGACTCCAACCTTGCCGTACAGCAGACGATGAATGAGTGTGATGCACACGCCGAAAATATGATCGCGTACCGCGCACTATACAACGCACTCGAAGGAGAATTCGACGGCTGCGAACTTCGGCACGTTGGAAGAGAGAGCAACGAGGAAGCCGATAAACTCGCCAACATCGGCTCCACTTGCGCAAAGGTGCCACCAGGTGTGTTCCTCGAACAAATCTGCGTGCCATCCATCAAGCGGAAATTCCCCAAAGGATCACCCGAAGAAGCAGAACACTCGGGGGCTACGCTACCCAAAGGTCATGAAGGACCCGAAAAGTTGGATACCGAAGTTTCCATGGTCAACCTGATGCAGGTCATGGCAGTCGAAGAAACTTGGACACGTCCATACCTCCAGTTCCTGATAAACGGAGAATTGCCTGATAGCCCGACAGATGCCCGGCGCATATCTCGTCGGTCAAAAGCCTTCGCCATCATCAACGGCGAGCTGTACAAACGCAGCATTACGGGTGTACTACAACGGTGCGTCACCATCGACGACGGCAAGGCCATACTCCAAGATATCCATGAGGGCATCTGCGGCCACCACGCAGGCAGTCGCTCCCTCGTCGCCAAAGCTCTGCGAGCAGGATTCTACTGGCCAACGACCATGAACGACGCGAAGGACATCGTACGAAGATGCAACGGGTGCCAACGGTTCGCCGACAAACCGCACGCACCTGGGTCCGAACTTCGACCCATACCCATAGCCTGGCCTTTTGCCCAATGGGGCCTTGACATGATCGGCAAACTGCCAAAATCTTCGAAAGGAGGACACGTCTTCGTCCTGGTCGCAGTCGACAAATTCACCAAGTGGATCGAGGCCATGCCAGTCACCAACCAGAAGGGCAAAACCGCCGTCAAGTTCTTCGAATCCATTGTCTACAGGTTTGGCGTACCACACAGCATCATCACCGACAATGGATCAAACTTCATCTCCGAAGAATTCCAGGACTTCTGCGAAGGCCTCGGGATCAATATCACGTATGCCTCAGTGGCACACCCGCAAACAAACGGGCAAGTGGAAAAGGCCAACGGCCTAATCGGCGCCGGGATCAAGAAACGCCTCATGAGCTCACTCGAGCACAAAGCTGGAAACTGGACGAAAGAGCTACCGTCTGTCCTGTGGAGCTTACGGACTACGCCAAACAGCTCCACCGGCTACACACCGTTCTTCATGGTGCACGGAGCTGAGGCCGTGCTACCAGCCGAAGTACGCCACCAGGCTCCACGAGTCGTCGCTTACAGCGAAGCCGAATCAACGGCTGCACTCGAAGATGCCGTCGACACACTCGATGAAGCACGGGATATAGCAGCAGCTAGATCAGCGGTGTACCAGCAAAGTCTCCGCAGCTACCACAGCCGCCGGCTGCGCCCAAGGTCCTTCGTCGAAGGAGACCTCGTCTTACGACTCAAGCAAAAGCGACCGAATAAATTCGAGTCACCATGGGAAGGACCCTATGTCATCACCGAAGTCATCCCAGGTGGCGCCTATCGCCTCAAGCACGTGGAGTCTGGAGTCGCATACTCCAACCCATGGAACATCTCGCACCTGCGACGATTCTACCCGTAGCAACCTACCCCCTTTTACTTTCAATAACGCTTTCAGCCAAGGCTACTCAGCCGAACCATGTACCTCCTCCATTACGATATAAATAAAGCTAAGTGTCTCGCCCCCAACCTTCAGTTGACTATTTTTCTGCAACTTTACTACATGCTACAAATGCACTTGGGGGCTCCCCCACCTCACGATTTCATCGTCTGAGGACCAAACGTGTACACCTGAGTAGCTGACTACGTCAGGCAAACGAAAAGGGCACGTACTCAATCAAAGCACCGCGTGCTCACAAACCTTTACAACAAAGGGCACATAAACGCCCAGCCGCAATATACAAATTTTACATTTATCTGTTTATTTTCAGGTCCTACCTATTCTGAAGAATAACCTGAGCACACTGCTCAAACAAATCTACAATCTGTTCGGCATACTGCCTTACAACCGCGTAATACGGACGCATATCCCACTCGACACCATCTGGTCGAGGAGGCGGCCCAGTCGCCACAGCAGCCAAATCTATGTCAGGGCGGTGCACCCTCACAAGAGACAAGGCAGCCTTCACCCCTGCGACGAGCTGCTGTCGCACCAGCTCCTTGACATTGCTGGCACTCCGAAATTTCGTCAGAAGACCCGCAAGGGTCGTTGGCACGGCGTCCAACGGAAACATGACGTGCAGCACCGAGGAAAGTGATGTCTGCACCTGACGGAGCACCCGCGAAACCTGGTAGACGCGATCCTGCACCGTCGCCAGAACTATGGCGCGATCACGATCCATCCAGAAGAAGCCGCCGGTCTCCATGTCCTGTTGAGTCAAGCAATTGACTCGAACAGCAATACGCTCCTTTTCTTCCCTCGGAGCAAGATTGGCACCTGCGACAATCGCACAAAACAAGAGTAAGGCCAGCAGGCTCACCCGAAGAACTGAGCTACAGCCCGAAAGAAAGATCAACTTACATTGCAGCTGCTCAGACAGTCGACCCAGCTCCGCCATCAAATACTCCTCTCTGGCTGCACCACGGTCTGCTTTGGATTTCCAAACGTCAGCGCGACCGCGTAACCCAAGCAAATCCCTCTCCAAGCTGCGCACGCGATCTCGAAGAAAAGCGAGCTGCGAGGAATCATCCAATGATGCTCGCAAGGGCCTTTCGGATGAAGTGTCAACTGGGTCAGCACCCGAAGAAACCTATAGCAGCAGAAAAAAGAAGGCACACAGACATTCAGCCAAGGATAGAGCACAACTCGGAGGAATTCATTAAAATATATAAGGCCACTACGTGGCACAAGGATGGTACTACAAAAGATATTTACAAACAAAAGAAGACTCCAAACTACCCTACGTCTACTATGCCTAAGGTGCAGGACACTGAGTCACCTCAGAACCAGACTGCCTAGCTTTGGCCTCGCCCTGCTGCCGCAGTGCGTACTCAGACAGCAAGTCAATGAGCTTGGGCCCATATCGTCTGCAGCGAGCGGAGTAGGCGGCGAAGGCTACCTCGGATCCATCCGCAGCCGTCGGCATCCGAGAAGTGATCTGGGGCAGGTCCAGCTCCGCCCCAGCCGCCATGGCCATCGCCAGCCCGACGGACGCACCGATGCCCTTCTGCTTGCGCTTATACGCTGCAGGCGCTTCGCCTGATAGAGCCTCTGCCAGGGCATCCACATCTTCAAGGGATGCGCCCTTCGGGAAGAGCTCCTGGTAGAAGCGACCAAGGACCTCTTTCGCCTTGGCAAGGGAGTTGACGACGGTGCTGCAGCGGTCTTCGACTGCTACAGTGGCATCATCTAGAGCACTCCCGTGCTCCAGAGCACCACGGTCGAACTCGATGCCTGCGGCATCTGAGACAAAAAAGAAGAAAACATGAAGAAAGGCAACATAGAAGAAGATCCGTCGAAAAAGAAGCAAGTACAAAAGCTAACGCTCACCCGAAATAGCCTTGGCAGCAGCCATGAGCTTATCCGCCACCCCTTTTTCACGAGCGGCCGCAACGGTGGCCAGCTGCTCCTCACGATCTGCGGCCTCCTGCTGCAGACGCTCTTTCGCTTCGGCTGCCTTCGCCAGCTCCAGCTCAAGGCGCTCTCTCGCACCAGCGGCAGCTTCGGCCTTCTGCTCCGATTGGCCAAGGCTCTTCTTCAGAGCATCGACCTCACGGAGAGAGTCGTTATGCTCCTCTGCATTTACAACAAGCAAGTGTCAAAGAACAGGACCAGGATAAGCAAGAGGAGTACTACAAGGGAGACGAATACCTTGAAGCTGCCGCAGTTTCGCCTCCAGCGTCACGCGCTCCTCCACCAGCCGCTTGGCCTCTTGGACAAAAGGCTGCAGAAAAAGGCAATAGCAGTAATAACAGGACTTGGGGGCTATGCCCAACACAAAAAAGCAAAAACAACATCAGCACTCGAAGACACTCGGGGGCTCCCCCCGTAACATCAAGCAGAAAAACTTACGTGCTCCGAAGGCGAACCCGCAGGCCCGCCTGCGAAATTCTGGGGCGCAACCACCAGCCTCTCCTGCACAGGAGGAACTGGCGCAACGTCACCAGAAGTCGCCACAATCTGAGGAGGAGGCGACGCAATGTTCGACTCCCCCATCATCTCCTGCCCACCATCACTAGAGCCGTCGGAGGATTGCCTGCATACGAAGCCAATCAACACAGGTGCAAACACCATCAAGGAAAAAGGACAACAATGGCAACAAGAAAACTTACGAGCCCAACGCGCTCAGGTCGAAGATAGAAGAAGCCCCTCGGGCCCTCTTCTCTTCCTTCTTTTCTTCCTTCTTCTCCTCCTTCTTTTCTTCCTTCTTCCGCTTTGCTGGCGGGTGCGGAGCAACAGCTCGCACAGGAATGGCAGGAAGAGGAGAGGAAGAACCCCCATGAACATCATCATGACGCTCAAGGCCCAGAGGATTTCTGGGAGTCGGAGGAGTCGAGGCATCCGAAGACTCGCTGGAGCTCCGAGATCGCTTGCGCGAATGGTCCTCACTCGACTCGTCGGCATCCTCCGCTGGAGATCGCGCTGACGGTAGCTCGGACACGGAATCCACCACTTCATTATCCGGGGCATTCGGATACCTTTCGGGCAACGGTGGTGCCATGCCCGGCACTTTGAAGCTCTGCAAAAGGAAATGGAACTTTGTTAGCAAACAAAGGGAAAAGTACACAGCTGACAAAAACAAAAGGGGAGCACTACGTGCGCAAATCTACACCTTCGGTACGACCAACGTCGAAGAAAAGGGAGGAGTTTGCGACTTCCCCGGGATTTCTTCGTCGGCCTTGAACTTCAACAGCGCGCGAAGAGCCTTGTCAAGTTCCACCTCGGAGATTTTCTCACTCGAAACCCTCGTCGGATCACGGCGCCCAGAGTAAAGAAACATCGGATGCGCCCTCGCTTGGAGAGGATGCACCTGACGCTCAAGAAACGTCTGGATGACGTCGACACCGTTCACCTCCTTCTCAGGAATCAGTTGGAGATCCTCCACCCGACGGTACAGGGCCTCTATCTCCGCCACCTCACCATCTAAGATTTGGTTTTTCCAGGATCTTTTATTCTCAATCAATTGGGAGGGGTCAAAAGGAACGAGACCAAAATCTTGCCCAGGCAGTACGGAGTCACGGATGTAAAACCATTTCCTCCGCCAGTACTGGACAGATTCAGACATGGAAAAGGAAAAGAATTGCACATTGGGACTGAGGGAGATGATGAAACCCCCAATGGGATACACACCATCCGAACCAGACTGCCTCTTCACGGAATAAAGCTTCTGGAAGAGGCCAAAGTGCGGCTCAATGCCCAGCCAGAACTCGCAAAGGGTGACAAAACAAGCAATGTGGAGAAGAGAATTGGGAGACAGATGATGCAACTGAACCCCATAGAAGAAGAGTAGTCCACAAAGGAAGTCATGGACTGGATACGAAAACCCACGCAAGACGAAGGCAAGAAACATAACCCGGTACCCAGATGGGGGACGGGGGATTACCTCATTGCCGGGGAGTTTGACGGCCGTCGTATCCTGCGGGATCAGGCCCCGCTCGCGCAGTTTGCGGAGATCGCTCTCCCGCGTCTCTGATCGCCGCCAGCCACCATCGGTGACGCGAGCAGCGGCGGTGCTCTTCTTGCCTCCGGCGGCGCTGGTCCCAACCGCAGATGAGGACTTCTTTGTTTTCCCCATGGCGCTGCAGCGGTGGTGGCGATGACAACGCAGAAAGAACGAAGGAAATGTGGAAGGAAAGCTCAGCGCGAAGCAAGAATCGCTCAAGAACAGGGAGGCAGTGAACAGATGAACTGATGCGGTGAAAAACAAACCACGATTTCACCCAGGATTATAACAGCGAAGACGACGCACGCTGGCCGTCCATCGAGAAGACCTAACGCCAACGATAGATCTGGCCGTACACGTGTCAACACCACAACGAACCGTCGTTACCACGCCGCCCACTACGCGCGGAAATCGAGGAGACGCCGTAATCATCTCCACGCCGCGCGTGACCGGTCAATTCAAAGTCAGCAAGTGGGACCCACGCTTTGTCCAGTCAAGTCATCTCTGGCACAGCAGACGCTTGAGGTCATCGATCGTAAGCACTGACGTCATCAAAAGCTATACTAGCACCACTTCGGCTCCACAGCTAAAAGTAGTCAATCGAATCTACGATTCGACTAAATACTCGGGGGCTACTCCTATCAGGAGCGCTGGCCGCGCACCCGACAGACAAATGAAGGCAAAATTACTTCTCTGAGTCCTACGTCGAGTCTACGACTCCACTACGGACTCGGGGGCTACTCCCATAGGGAGGATGGATTTAAGCATCCGAAAATTTTCGAGTCCTGTGGACCTAATGATTGAAACAATGCTTGAACTGAAAGTCTCCGTTCGAGTCTACTACTCGAACAGACACTTGGGGGCTACTCCCATAGGGAGAGCTGGTCGCGCACCCTATGAAATCTTCGACTGCGATCTTTCGGATCAGCACGCAAAAACTTTCTTGGCAACTCTGCCCCAACAAAACGCTGAGTGAGCGACAATCTCCTTGGCCACCCGAAGCACCTCCGAGGTGATAAATGTTCGGATGCTGCGTCTGCGACGCAAAGATAAGACCTACAGATATCATCTGATGGCCTGGCAACGCACCTGACTGCGCTCTGCTAGTATGGATCCGTACCAGCAGGTACGATGAAAAATCCTGACGGACGTGTTGGGTACACCAATTAAAATCACTGGAATTCCACTCCAATAAGTCCTCCGCGGCCTGAGTTGAATTACGCCAGCATATGTTCCAGGCTCGGGTTAAGGGACCCGAACCTGAAGAAGATCGTGTTGTTTCGTCCTAAGACAGTTAACTGACCCTGATCCGTCGGGTGAGTCAGGCACACGCATCAACAATCCCTACACACATATACTATTAACATATAGTTGCTCCCGAAGAATGGAAGAGTCCTCAGCCGAATCTACGATTCGACTGATCACTCGGGGGCTACTGACATGGTTATACCCTACGGGTACGTAACTTCAGCATACCTGGTCCAGCCCAAGGAAGGCCCACGGCAGACATATGCTGGCCCATGAAGATTTTCGGGTGGCCAAGGCCCATGACGTCTTCGGATCCTTGGAGAGGAAGACTAGAGGAGATAGGAAATTCAAAGGGGTAAAACCCTAGAACTTGTAACCGACTAGGACTACGCCCGGGACCTGCCTAAGTCTATATAAAGGCCAGGAGGGCACGTCCTAGGGCAACTCGACTCATACTTTCGCACACGCATCCACGCCAGATCGAATCTGCGCACCCTGTAACCTTCGGTTCCGCCGTAATCAAAGAGCAGACAAGCAGGAGTAGGGTTTTCCCTCCGGGGGCCTGAACCTGGGTAAATCTCGTGTCCCCTGGTTGCTTGTCTGTTAACCGTGCCACGATCTCCAGCATCCCCATCTTCTCCAAAACCCAAGTCCATAACAATGGGCATTGACGAGATTAAACCTCGTCAATTGGCGCCGTCTGTGGGAATTGGGGCTGCTGATTGTGCGGTCGTGACGGTTCTGACCCGATCGATCTACAACTCCGCGGCGACGGAGAATCACCTCCTCTTCAGCGCTTTCGACTTCACCGCCCACTCGTCGGATACCATGAAGGATTTCGAGCCCGTAGGCGACGGACTCGAAATTTTGTTCGGGAGCTTCTGCTTCCAGGTGGGACAAACTGGCACCCTCCGCCTCCCTGAGCGGGTGCCCGTGCCATCAATCAGGCCCGCTTCGTGGGCTCCACACCCCGTGCTACGCACGTCACCATCAACAGATGAGTTCTACAGCAGCAGCAGCTGCAACTCCGATCTGTGCGATCCACCTTCGGATGAAGGGACCTACGGTTCCGGATCCGAAAGCTGCGGCAGCAGCCAACCAATCTGCAGGCGCTATCTGTGTGCCGCAGTCATCCAAACCGACGAGGAAACGCCTAACCCGCCGCCTAACCCCAACCCGCAGGACAGAAACGGCGAAAACGGGGAAAACAGGGGCCACCTCATCCAACTCAGCAAAGAAGGATGGGTCGAAGCACGCCGCGCCGTCGCAGGCGAAATAGTCCTACCTCTGGACTCCCCACGTGATCTGCTGAGGGCATACCACTACCTCCTCATCGAGGAGCACAAGAAACAAGTCAAGATGCAGGAGACGCTCGACAAACGCAAGCAAGCAGCCTCCGAGTCCAGCGCGCGACGAGCTGCGCTCTCCGCCATGGCACCCGGCTCTAGCACAAATGAAAACGAGGGAAATAAGCACCGCTCTCGGGTGGAAAACATGGATCCCAAGGAGCGGCGTGACGTGACCCGAACTCTCCATACATCGTTCATGGATATGGACGCTGACGGCAACATCATACCGAAGACGCCACAAGCTGCGATCATGGCAGCCACTGCGTATCTCGCGGCTCACCCACCTCCGGAGGGGGACCCGAAAAGGGCCATGCATAGGTCCGCACTCACCGGACTGGGACTAATCGGAGCTGCGCTCCACGAAGACGCTTCTGCGGAGCCGAAGAAGAAAGCTCCGGCCAGGCGCGACCGGAGCCCCACCCCCTCATCCGAAGAGGAAGAGGAGCACGATCTCCCTCGAAGAAAGAAGAGCTCGCACCGCCATAAACGTGACTACGACGCCAGAGACAAGCTTACACAACGCAAGATCGACAAAGAACGCGCTAAACGCGCATGCTCGTCCGAATCTGAGATGGATGAAGACGAAGGAGAACTCTGCGGAGCTCGATGCTTTAGCAGATCTGTTCGGCGAACGCAGATGCCATGCAACTTCAAGCTTCCTTCGGATACTCCGAAGTTCAACGGCACGCAAGATCCAAAGTCCTGGCTCAGTGACCATCTGTCATCCGTCAAGCTTCACGGAGGCAACAAAGAAACCGCCATGCAATGCCTTCAGCTGCAGCTGACAGGCGCGGCGCGGGTCTGTCTTAGCAGCCTATCATCAGGATCCATCCGAAGCTGGGAGGAGCTCGCTTACAGCTTCATCCGAAACTTCAAAGGCACCAGCAAGAGGCCCGCCTCAATCGAAGAGTTGCGAGCCTGCACTCAGAGAACGGGTGAATCTATTCGCTCGTACATACTACGCTGGTCTACAACCAAGAACTCCGCAGCACACATCTCCGAAGAGAGGGCCATCGACGCCTTAAGGGACGGCGTCAAACGCCCAGACTTCAAGGAGGAACTTGGGCGTGTAAAGCCCAAGACACTCGACCACCTCATGGAAATTGCCAACAGTTGGGCAGACGGCGAAGATTGCATCCAGCGAGCGCAATCAGATGAAGAGGACGAATACGGCCGAAGACGCGAACGCCGCAGCAAGAGGAGATCGCGCGTCTACGAGGACCGCGACGGACCCGACATGGTCGTAGCCGGCTACGCCGACCGCCGTAATGACAACAGCCGCAACAGCGGAGGATACCGCAGCGGAAACTTCCGCGACAACGGACGACCAACGCAGTCGTGGCAACGCCGCGACCGCGAGAACGGACCCTCAGCATTCGACAAACTTTTGGGTCCATGCACCATCCACTTCTACATCGACAAACAAGATGACAAAAAGAAAGCTAGCCACATGCTCAAGGACTGCCGCGAGTTCCAGAAACTCAGCGAAGGCATGATGCAGATGAGGCAACAAGCTCCAATCCCTGCGTTCGGAAACACACCTGCGCCAGGTGAAATAGCACACGGAGCTCCTCCACCGCCGCCTGTCGGAGGCCCAAATCAACCAGTCGCACCAGCGCAAAACAATGCCGGGGTCCCATACCCCCCACCAAAAGGAGCACTCAATATGATACAGAAGGGACGCCCCACAAATAGGGTGCAGAAGAAAATCACCCGACAAATCAACTTGGCCGTGGCAACTCCGCCTGCAATCCCTGAGTACCTCAGCAGATCGGAGTCCTGCATCACATTCACTCGTGCGGATCACCCTTGTCAGATCCCCCGCCCAGGTCATGCTGCCCTGGTGCTGGAGGCACAGATCGGAGGCTTCGAGATGAGTCACGTCTTCATGGACGGCGGCAGCGGCATCAACCTAATGTTCGCAAGCACTCTAGCAGCTATGCGGATCCCGCAATGCAGCCTGGAACAATCAGACACAATGTTCCATGGCATTGTCCCAGGGAAGGGCATCTTCCCCCTGGGCAAAATAGGGCTCGACGTCATCTTCGGGAAGCCGGACAACTTTTGGCAGAGCGCCTAGAATTCGAAGTGGTGGACTGGCCGTCGCAATACCATGCCATCCTGGGACGTGTAGCATTCGCAAGGTTCCTGGCCGTCCCACACTACGCATACCTACTACTCAAGATGCCAGGACCAAGGGGCGTCATCACAGTCCACGGGAGCTTCACCCGATCGGACCAATGCGACAGGGATTTCAACAAAATCTCCCAGTCCTTCGGCATGCAAGACGAGCTCGTAAGGCTCCGCGAGGTGACGGACAATGGGCTACCCCCAGTCACAAGGCAGAACGCACCCGACATGTCCTTCGACTCCACCGTCAACACCAAGAAAGTGCAGGTCCATCCGACAGACGCCTCCAAGACGGCGCTGATCACCAACAACCTCAGCACTGCATAGGAAGGCGCGCTCGTCGAATTCCTCCGTGAGCGTTGGGAAATATTCGCCTGGTGTCCTGCGGACATGCTAGGAGTTCCCAAGGAATTTGCCGAGCACGCACTCAATGTCTTCCCAGACACCAAGCCAGTCAAGCAGTCTATCCGAAGACTGTCGGAGCCACGAGCCGAAGCTATCGGCAAGGAGATCAACAGATTACTCGCAGCAGACTTTATCCGGGAAATCAAGGAAAGCGAGTGGCTGGCAAATACGGTGATGGTCCCAAAGAAGGACACGGACATCCTGCAGATGTGCGTGGACTTCACGTCACTAAATAAACACTGCCCAAAGGACCACTTCCCTCTACCTCGGATCGACCAGATCATTGATTCGACTGCAGGTTGTGAGAAGCTCTCCTTCCTCGACGCCTACTCAGGCTATAACCAGATTCGACTCAAGGTCGAAGATCAAGAGAAAACGGCGTTGATCACACCGTTCGGAGTATTCTGCTACAACACAATGCCCTTCGGGCTAAAGAACGCGGGTGCCACGTACCAGCGATGCATGCAGGCCTGCCTCAAGGACCAGATCGGTCGCAACGTCCAAGTCTATGTCGACGACATAGTCATAAAAACCAAGGAGGCAAGAACACTTATCGACGATCTCCGCGAGACGTTCGACAACCTTGATCGCTACAGGATCAAGCTCAATCCAGAAAAGTGCGCCTTCGGCGTCCCCTCGGGTCAGCTGCTCGGGTACTTCATCTCTCAACGAGGGATCGAAGCGAACCCGAAGAAAATCAAAGCTATCATGACAATGGAGAAGCCGAAAAACCTCAAGGGCGTTCAGCAGCTCGCAGGGCGAGTAGCGGCACTAAGCAGGTTCATCAGCCGCATGGGCGAGAAGGCCCTACCATTTTACCAGCTACTGCGCAAGGCAGACAAGTTCGAGTGGACACCAGAAGCCAACGACGCATTCGAAAGCCTCAAGCGGCTCCTCTCCACCTCGCCCGTTTTGGTCACGCCAAAGGAGCGATCATCAACACTTGATGTTCCTTTTTGATCTCCACTTCTGCAGTTTTAAGCATTGACAGAAGCTCGGGGAGAGACTTCTTCATGCCTTGCATATTATAGTTCATCACGAAGCTCTTATAGCTAGGTGGCAGAGACTGCAGAACACGATGGATGCCTAAGTCAATGGGAATCGATATTCCCAAGGACACAAGCTTATCGGCGTAACCCGACATCTTGAGTACATGCTCACTAACGGAGTTGTGCTCTTCCATCATGCAGCTAAAGAACTTTTCTGAAGCGTTGTAGCTCTCTACAGCAGCATGTGTGTCGAAAATCATTTTCAACTCACCCATTGTATCAAATGCATTGCCGTTTTCGAAACGCTTTCGAAGTTCTAGCTCTAGCCCATACAATATGCCGCAATGAACTAAGTTGTGGTCCTCCTGACGAGTCTGATAGACATTCTTCTCCTCGTCAGGGGCATCATCAAAAGGTGGGGGGCCTAACGGCGCTTCTAGCACATATTGCTTTTGTGCAGCAGAGAGGAGAATCCTCAAATTCATGGCCCATTCGGTAAAGTTGCTACCGTTCGTTGCTAGTTTCTCTTTCTCCATGAACACATTGAAATTAAAAGCAGGTGGTGCCATCTACAACAGAATTTGTAAAGTTTAGACTAAGTGTATGATAGATTGAGTTTAACTAATCTATATTACGAATGAACTCCCACTCAAAAACGACATCCCTCGTGCCTTTTTGGTGATTACATGAACCAAATCCACTACACCAAGTCCGATCATCACGTGAGTCGGTATAGCTTCAAAGGCGAGCATCAAATGGGCATCATATCAACTATATGACTCATGCTTAACCTTTCGGTCCGTGTTCCGAGGCCATGTCTGTACATGCTAGGCTCGCCAAGTTAGAACCTTAGTATTTGCGTGTGTAACTGTTTTACACCCGAAATATGGTCGTGGATCCAAGATCACCCGATCATCACGTGATGTCTTGGAGCAACGAAAACATAATCGGTGCATACTAAAGGAAGAACACATTCTTATCTTTATATTTAAATGAGGGATCATCTTATTATGCTAACAAAGCGCTAAACAAGCAATATAAGATGCTATCAAACATCATATGTTTATTAGTGAAATTATATGGTTCCCGCAGATGATCTCTATCATGTGCATCGTGGTATGATCACTATCATACCTATATGTGTAAATCCAAGGTCTATGGATTTTACACGCTATGTGTGTTGTAAGAGTATCATCTCATAATTCTACTTACAACACTACCATATCATAACACTAGCCCAGCAACAATCTAAACTAGACGCCTCTAATTTATCCATTGCAAGTTTTACGTGGCTTAGGGCTTTCGAGATAGAACCGTTCTTACCTACGAACATGAACCACAACGAGGATAATCAAATTGTTGACAACTCGCTTGCAAAATAGATATTGACTATAGTAGGAGAGACAGACACCCGCTAGCCACTTATGCAAACTAGTTGCATGTCAAGCGTGGAACAGGTCTCATGTGCGAGGACATGTAAAGTTTGTCCGGGCCGCTTCATCCCACTATGCCACCAATATCCAAAATTACAACAAAGGAGCAACAACATGATCATCATCGCCCACATACTCATATGTGTACTACCCGTGTAAAGTATCTACGCATAGATCCGGCTCTGATACCACTGTAGGGTTCGCAACATAGAAAACAAAAAATTTCCTACGATGTGAACTATATACCAAGATCTGTCTACTAGATACAAACAACGGGCGGATGTATATCCGTAGAGAACATACCCTTGAAGACCGACAAAGCTTAACGAGTTCAACTCGTGGTTGATGTAGACGATCTCTTGCCGATCTCAAGATCGAGAGAAAGTCCTAGCGCCGCAAATCAGCAGCGCATCCGTGCTCGCACACACGTTCGAGGCACCGAGCAACCTCCGCCTCCTCGCTCCAGCGATGTAGTGGAAGCACAACTCTTTCTTGCCGAATAGCCACCGGGAACATGTATCTCGCTAGTCCGAGACCATGGGGAATAAATTCTAGAGGGGGAGAGAGATCCTTCACGAGGAGGTGTGAGAGACAAGTGAGGAGGGGGGCTCCTTTTATAGGAGGAGGGGGGAACCCCAAGGGGGTGGCCGGCGCATGGGGGCTGCCCCCTTTCCCTCCCCTCTTCATGTGGGTGGACACTCCACTCACAAATCTCCTTTAAATTCCCTCCACTCAAAAGTCCACTCAAATTCCCATTAAATTTCCACCAAATTTAATGCAAACTCTCATTAAATAAAACTCTTTTATTTTATTCAGAATTTTGTCAATTACTTTAATGACAAACATTCACAAATAACCCCTTGCTAGAATTCTATTTCACATGCATAACCACTTTATGCAATTTCACCCGAAAACCTGTTTCGGTATCTAGTGAAATAAATTCCTGCACTTGTTCATTCTTTCGGCATGAAACATTTGCTCCAATTGGATGTCGGTGTCTCTTAAGTGTGTCACCCTAAGGTTCGTGAATAATGCGGACATGATCGAGACCCCTCTCGGATCAATAATCAGAAGCGGGATCTGGAGACCCATACTGACTCCCACACATTCAACGATGACTTTCTTGTGATCGTCGGAACCTTTTACGCTAGTATCTTAATCCCTTTGTTTCACGATATATTACATATCCGATATTCGATCATCGGTATCTCCATACCTAGTTTGATCTCGTTACCGACATGCACTGTTTTCTCGTTCCTGTGATATAACATTCTAGTGATCAAATCACTTGCTTGCAAGCTAATCAATGTGATATCACCGAGAGGGCCCAGAGTATATCTATCCGTCATCGGGATGAACAAATTCCACTCTCGATCCATGAGCCTCAACATAACACTTTATTAGTTCTGAATCCATCTTTATAATCACCCTGTTACGGTGTGACGTTTGATGTTATCAAGAAACTCTTCCGGTGTTAGTGATTGACATGATCTCATGGTCTAAGGATTAGGATCACTTTGTAAGTTGTTATAGCAATATAAACTCAATGACTTTGATCGTAATGCTATACTTCGGATGAATGTTCATAACACCATTACACTAATGTTGTGATCCCGTTATTAACAACATCCAATGTCCATGATCAGGAAACCTTGATCATCTTGTTAATCAACGAGCTAGTTTATGAGAGAGGCATAACTAGGAACTTTCTGTTTGTTTATTAAACACACATGTATTAACGTTTCCGTATTAATACAATTATAGCATGCAAAATAAACATCTATCATATACTTGGAATACACATAATAAACACTTTATTATTGCCTCTCAGGGCATATTCCCTTCACATGTCCGGTGTGCGGCGTGAGTCGATACAAGAAAGGGAAGAAAGCACCTCGAAAAGTGGTATGGTACTTTCCTATCACTCCTCGTCTGCAGCGCTATTTCACGGACCCTAAGGAAGCGAAGCTCATGCAATGGCATGCGGAAAGGAAGAAGCCTGAAGATGATGATGATGACCCCGAAAAGGATGAGCTGCTGACGCACCCTTCAGATGCTAGCCAGTGGAAAGCATTGGACCTCGAATTCCGAGAATTCGGTGGAGATTCGAGGAACATCAGGCTTGGTGCAAGCACCGATGGACTCAATCCGTTCGGTAGCCAGAGCAGCACGCACAGCACTTGGCCCGTGTTTGTATGGATGTACAACCTCCCTCCATGGTTGTGCATGAAGAAGAAGTACATACAAATGAGTATGCTAATTCAAGGGCCGAAACAACCTGGTACCAACATCAATCTGTATCTCGGGCTGTTGAAAGAGGAGCTAGCCACGTTATGGGAATCTGGAGCCAATACTTACGACGCCGTCGCACAAGATTATTTCACTATGAGAGCCGCGTTGGTCACTACGGTGCAAGATTATCCAGGTTGCGGGTATATCTCGGGGCAGGTTATCCAAGGATTCTGCGCATGCGTTAGGTGCATGGATAACACAAGCTATCTCCAACTAGAGAAAGATCCAGGGTCATCGAAAACCGTGTTCATGGCGCACCGGAGGTGGCTCGGCAAGAATGATCCATGGAGAAAATGTGGAGACCTGTTCGATGGCAAATCAGAGTCCCGAGGAATCCCAGAGCGTAGGAGCAGCGAAGAAGTGGAAGAGTTGCTGAAAAACTGGAAAGATTGTCCTAAGCCTGGAAAGAAGCGAAAGAGGAAGCAACAAGACAAGCCGCTGATGAAGGTATGGAAAACAAGGTCTGTTTTCTGGGAGTTGCCATACTGGAAGTTTCTCCGCACGCCTCATAGCCTCGACATCATGCATATCATGAAAAACGTGTGCGAGAGTCTGGTCGCCACCATAATCAACATGCCAGATAGGACGAAAGATGGTCCGAAAGCAAGGCACGACCTGATATGCTTGGGTATCCGGAAGGAGCTTCACAGAGGACGCACTACTTCTGATGATCAGGAAGATGACGATGATCATGAGTCGGAGACGACACAAGGTCGTCGGAAGGGTAAAAAGTTCAAGAAGAATGAATATTACTGCCCTCCTTCTTGCTTCACTCTAAGCCAGGATGAGATCAAACAGTTTTTTAAGTGCCTTTTAGGAGTCAAATTTCCTTACGGCTACGCGGGCAAGATAAGCAGATACCTAGACGAGGCGAAGCAGAGGTTCAGTGGCATGAAGTCTCACGACTGTGCCGTGCTAATGACGCAGGTACTTCCGGTCGCACTAAGAGGGATAATGGACGAGCACGTCCGTGAAACGTTATTTGGCATATGCAAGTTTTTCGATGTCATCTCTAGGAAGTCGATTGGCGTGAATCAGCTCGGGAGGCTACAGGAGGAGATCGTGGTGATACTATGTGAGCTTGAGGTCTACTTCCCACCCGCATTCTTCGACATTATGGTGCATCTGCTGGTCCATGTCGTGGAGGACATCGTATAACTCGGGCCGATGTTCCTCCGTAGCATGATGGCGTTCGAAAGGATGAACAGACACATCAAAGGATACGTTCGCAACAGGTCCCGTCCAGATGGAAGCATAGCCAAGGGCTTTCTGGCCGAAGAGTGCATCTCTTTCTGCACGAACTATCTAGACATCGAGAACCCTGTCGGTCTTCCCGTCAACAGGCACCTTGGCAAGCTCGACGGATCTGGTCACCGAGAGGGTCGTCGCATACTGCATGCAGACTTCGATTTTCGACGCGCAGACTTTGATCGAGCAAACCTCGTCGCGCTACAGCATTTAGAACTGGTCGATCCTTGGGTACATAAGTACAAAAGGTTAATCGAGAAGAAGTACAGTGACCGGGGCATACAGAGGACGCAGGGAGAAATAATCAAAGAGCACAACTCAGATTTCACGCGTTGGTTTAGGCAGACGCTCCTTGATAATCCCCCGCGGTCGCATTCTTCTGACACGGAAAAGATCATATTCTCCTTGTCGCAGGGACCGATGCAAAACCTGGTGACCTATCAGGCGTATGATATCAACGGCTACACATTCTACACGGAGGAAAAGGACAACAAGTGTGATTATCAGAACTCAGGCGTAACGTCGGAATTCTACACCGATGACAACATGAAGGAAAGATTCTACGGAAGAATCGAGGAGATCTGGGAGCTCGACTACTGTGGAGAAAAGGTGCCGATGTTCCGTGTCAGATGGGCAAAGAGCGTCGAAATAGAAGACCGGTATTTCACAACCATGGTTATACCCGAAGCAACCAAATCCAAGGCCGCCGGTGCAAACGTGGCCGCGAAAAATGAACCGTGGGTACTGGCTACCAAAGTGGACCAATGTTTTTTCATTACCGACCCTACAAAGCCTAGCCGTGTTGTCGTGAGGAGAGGAAAAAGAAACATCATCGGAATGGATGGAGTCGCCAACGAGCAAGACTTCGACCAGTACGGCGATCCAAAGATTGAAGATGATGACGACTACGATGCAGCAACATACATCACAAGAAGAAAAAGGACAACCCTACCCAAAAAAGGTAGCCCGTTCGAAAGAAGAAATATTAAAGTGCCGGGGCTAAATTATTCAACCGCGACAAAGAAGGGAAAAAAGATTGTAAAACGCTAGCTCAAAAAATATTGTAAAACGCGTGGTCGAAAAAGATTGTAAAGTGCGGGTGGTCGAGTAGGGCCGTGCCCGATTCATATTATTATGGACAAATTATTATGAAATTTAGTTATACTTTGAATCATATTATTTGTACCACTTTTATGACATATATTATCACTTTTGGGAATTTTTGGAACATTTAAAAGTATTTATAAAATAAAAACAAAACAAATATGATATATATTACCACTTTTGGGCATTTTGGAACATTTAAAAATATTTTTAAAATAAAAAAAGGGGGGCACCCGTAGCGCACTATGCCAGAGTGCGCTACGCGTATCTGTGCCTTATCCACGTGCACGCAGGCACACGTCGGCCTCATCCCCATTCTCAACCGCGCCCACCGCCGCCGCTGTCGATCCCGATCCCGAGCCCCCGCTCTCTCCATCCGCCGTCTCGCCAGCCATCGTCGCTCGAGGAGGAGGCCGTGGAGCAGGAGCAGGAGGAGGCCCGTTGCCGCTCGAGGAGGAGGCCTGCCGCCATCGTCGTCCTCATCTCAGAGGTCAACGTCGCCCCTCCCCTCTCTCCCTCTCTCCCTCTCTCCCTCTCTCCCTCTCTCTCCCCTCTCTCCCTCTCTCCCCTCTCTCCCTCATCTCTGTGTTGTTCAGGTGTTATGATTCTTGTCCCTTTTATGCCAGTTTATGGTTGCACTCTTGCGAATTGTTCGTCAAGGGCACAAACAAATCTGCATATTGCTATTTTATATCTTGCAAAGTGATTATATAGACGGCTGTTTTGCATTAACATCTGTGGTGCTGACAATGTTATTTACTGCTCATATAGTTGCTTGCTATATGCTACTGTTCGATATAGTTGCTTGCATTAACATCTGAGGATGGGTCGTTGGGTGTGAACTGTAAAGTGTAATGTTTATTTTTCAGTTGTTCTATGTTCAGTTGAATAGTTGTTGCTATATGCTACTGTTCGATATTCTGGAGTGGCCTGTTTAGGAATCTTGGAATTGTGAAGTGTAATATTCGTTATTTCAGTTGTTTTATTATGTTAAGTTGAATAGGCGCTGCTAGTGTTGCTATATGCTATTGTGTGTTTAAGTCTGAAATGGCCTTCGTAGGAATCTTTGAACCGCTATATATGCCTTATGACCTGAATATAGTGACCTTTGAACGATTCAGTATTGACCTGAGTAGGAACGGTTTGCATTTTAGATGCGCCTGACACATGAATTTGTTCCATGTCTGGCATAATTAGATGAGTGCGGTCTATCCTGACCATTGTGCAAGAGTGCAATTGTCTGGCATAATTAGTGGTTATTTGATGGTACTAGTGTTCATAGTAAGCCAATGTAACTGATAAGGCCTAGGCCTAAACTTGCTGTCATCTGTTCCTAGCTAGTACAACATCTTTACAGCTATATACATACATATATGGACGACTCAATGGTTTCCCGGATTCCTACATGTCTGTATGATATATGTATATATGGTATTATTCCCTAAGAGGGAAATAAATCTAAATAGTCATGCGCACACTCGTGTACATCATTTTTTTCTAATTAGTTGCATATATGCAGACGTTATTTGTTTTAAGTCCTCGATCAACAACTTGTATAGGTTATTTTTTCTCCTTTTCTTTTCTTTTTAAAGAGATGAAATACATAGGTAGTTTGAGCTTGCCATGTGTGGAGACCAACCTTGATTTGTTTATGCAGGACTAGAATTCTGATATTCTCATTTTCTTCTTGTCTGTGCCATATGATTGTACTTTTTACATGTCCATATGTGACTGAATGAAATGAACAGTACCTTAAAAAACAGCTGGTCCAATTTTATCATTGAGTTTTGTACCTCTAGCTAGCTCTGCAAAGTAGTGTAGCATGTTATTGTTTTGCAGCAACAAAAACAAGACAGTAGCTAGCTAGCTAGCTAGCTAGCTCTGAGATTAAAAAAACAAAAACAAGACAGTATCTAGCTAGCTAGCTCTGAGGTTAGGTTCAGGTTAGGTTCAGAGTAGCAAGATTCAAGTTAGGTTTAGGTTAGGTTCAGAGTAGATGAAAATGCAGTAGTAGAACAAAGATATGCAGTAGTAAAACTTGTGTTTTTTAATGCATGTCGCCTATGTTTAGCCCAAGTTGAAATTGAGTGGCTGGAGCTAAGGATCACCTGGACCACCTGGAGCTAAGTTATATATATATATGCTTCTTGGGGTTACATCTGAGTGGCTGGAGCTAAGGATCACCTGGACCATGCTCCAGAAACTCCTCTCTCTGGGTGGGAACAATTTTTGTCTTTGCATTTTTACACTCTTTATGCTTGCTGAAACCTGAAACTGCTAAGTCCAAACCTGAAACTGCTAAGTCCAAACCTGAAACCTGGCCATTTATGCTTGATGTACTGTTTGTGTGTTGGCCATTTATTCTAGTTGCTCCATTTTTGCCTGAAACAGATTTATTGTGTGCTGGTTGTGCAGTTGTGCTGGCTATACTGGCCATTTATGCTGGTTGTGCTGGCTATGAAATTGTGTGCTAGCTATGCTATGCTGGCCATTTATTGTGTGCTAGCTATGCTGGCCATATATATGCAGGTTCTTGTATGAAATGAGTCCCGATTTTTGCCGGAATGTTGATTAACTTCCATTTCGGCAGAAATCGGGCACTCCTAGTTTAAGAAAATTAGCAAAGGTCATGCCATATTTTTCCGTGCATTTAACCAATTATTTGTTTTTTATTAGTGCAAAGATGTGTGACAACGACGAGGCTGGATGTTCTAAGCGCATCAGCGCTGAAGGAGAACTCAGACCTCCGAATAAACAATTGACATTCTAGGAGGCGGCCCAGCGGCTAGAAGACGATGAAGAATACCATCCTTCGGAGAGCGAGGATGATGAGATGGAAGACACGGAGGAAGAAGCCGAAGGAACGGCGGGTGATGAAACAACTGATGGCGGCGAGGGCACAGGGAGTGGTAGCAATCCTCCTAAGAAGAAGAAGCTGTAGGGTTTTGTAGCATGGAAAACAAAAATTTTCTACCGCATACAAACAAACAAGCCAAGATCTATCTACTAGATTGTAGCAATGAGTCGATGGAATAACTCACCCTCGAAGATTCCAAAGTGTTTAACGAGAGCGGATTCTCGTGGGTGATGTAGTCGTACTCTTGCCGATCTCAAGATCGCGTAGAAGATCCTTCCGGCGTTGCGTTCCGGCAGCGCTTCCGCAGTCGGTCACACGTTCGGTACTCGACGAAGACCTTCCTCTCCCTTGTTCCAGCAGGCAGCGGAGGTTGTAGCACTCTCCTCGCGATTCCGGCAGCACAACGGCGTGGTACCGGAAGTGGAGGGGAGATCTCGCAGGGCTTCGCCTTAAGCCGGAGCGAGTATGGTGGACTATGAGAGAGAACCTCGGCGATCTAGGGTTTAGACGCACCAAGGAGGAGCAAGGCCGGTGGCTAGGGTTTGCCTAGGCGGCGGCGGCTTTCCCTAGGCGGCGGCGGCAGCAGGAGGTGGCGGCGCCGGCGGCTAGGATCTAGGGTTTTGGGTGGAGGTGTTGTGTGTCTGGAGCGGCAGCCCTGCCCCTCCTTATATAGGTGGAGGGGGCACGCCAGGGGAGGGGAGTCCCTCCCCAACTCGGTCTCCAAGTGGGCCGGCGGTGGAGGGAGGGAACTCCTCCCCAAGTAGGTTTCCTACTTCCCCTCCACCTCACAAAATAGCCGTCTGACTTTTCAAATTGGCGTTTTGACTTTTCAAACTAGGATTTGATTAAACCCTTTATTTTGTTCAGCGATGACACTTAGTACATGATGCAATCATTCCAACTTTATATGACACATTCATGTACCCTTCCCCTCCGGAGTGCCGGACATTCCGGAACCTTCTAGAACATTCCCGATGAAAACACCGGAACCATTCTCCAACCCCGAAATAGGAATTTCCTTATATGAATCTTATTCTCCGGACCATTCCGGATCTCCTTGTGATATCCCGGATCCCATCCGAGACTCCGAACAACATTCGGTCTCTTACTCATCATTCCATAACTACTCAAACAACGTCGAATCCTTAAGTGTGTCTCCCTATGGTTCGTGAATTACGCGGACATGATCGAGACACTTCTCCGAACAATAACCAATAGAGGAATCTGGAAATTCATATGGTTCCCACATATTTCTACGATTACTTTGCGATCGAATGAACCACTTACATACGATACCAATTTCCCTTTGTCTCACGATAGTTTACTTATCCGAGGTTATGATCGTCGGTATCTCTGCATACCTAGTTCAACCTCGTTACTGATAAGTACTCTTTTCTCGTTCCCATGATATGTGATCCCTTGTGAGCCAGTCACATGCTTGCAAGCTAATTGGATAACATTCCACCGAGAGGGCCCAGAGTATATCTATCCGTCATATGGATGGACAAATCCCACTCTTGATCCATGTGTCTCAACCAATACTTTCCGAACACTCAATGCCACCTTTATAGCCACCCAGTTACGGTGTGGTGTTTGATGTCATCAAAGCATCCTTCCGGTGAAGGTGATATGCATGATCTCATGGTCGAAGGAATTAGGTTACTATGTATCAGAAAGCATATAGCAATTGAACTATTAAAATGACTTGATCTTTATGCTACGCTTATCTATAGGAGTATGTCCACCATATCATTCTCCTAATGATATGATCTTGTTGTTAATAACATCTCAATGTTCATGATAGGGAAACCACAATCAATTATTAACCAACAAGCTAGTATTATAAAGAGGCTTTACCAGGGACTCTATTTTAGTTTACAAATCACACAAGTATTAATGTTTCCTTGTTAATACTATTATAGCATGAATGTAAACATTTATCATAAACACAAAGATATAATAATAACTATATTTATTATTGCCTCTAGGGCATATCTCCAACAGTCTCCCAAATAAAAACACTTGCACTAGAGTCATCTAATCTAGATTACATGGTAATATACCGAACACCCATGGCAGTTTGGTGTTGGTCATGTTTTGCCCTCTGGAGAGGTTTTAGTCAACGGATCCGCCACATTCAGATCTGTGTGTACTTTGCAAATCTTTATGTCCCCATCTTGGACATGTTCTCGAATAGCGTGAAAACGTAGCTTGATGTTCTTCAGCTTCTTGTGTGACCTTGGTTCTTGCGCATTGGCTATGGCGCCCATGTTATCACAGTAGATAGACATTGGGTCCAGCGCACTAGGAACCACACCCAGCTCTGTAATGAACACTTTCATCCATATCGCTTCTTGTGAAGCCTCCGAAGCAGCCATGTATTCCGATTCAGTTGAAGATCTTGCCACAACGCTTTGCTTTGCACTCCTCCAGCTAACTGCTGCACCATTCAAAGTAAATACGTATCCAGATTGTGATTTAGAATCATCCGGATCGGTGTTCCAACTAGCATCGGTGTAACCATTAACAACGAGCTGTTCATTACCTCCATAAGAAAGAACCATATCCTTAGTTCTTCTCAAGTACTTAAGGATGTTTTTGACCGCTGTCCAATGATCCACTCCTCGATCACTTTGATATCTGCTAGTTAAACTAACAGCATATGCAATGTCGGGTCCAGTACATAGCATGGCATACATTAGAGATCCTATGGCTGAGGCATAGGGAGTTTTACTCATCCTTTATCTATCTTCTGCTGTTGTCGGACTTTGAGTTTTACTCAAGGTCGTATTGAGCAACATGGGCAAGAACCCTTTCTTGCTATCTTCCATTCCAAACCTCTTTAGAACATAGTCCAAATATGTACTTTGTGACAATGATATTAGGCGTCTCGATCTATCTCTATAAATCTTTATGCCCAATATATAAGCTGCTTCGCCAAGATCCTTCATTGAAAAACTATTATTCAATTCCTTGACACTATTAAGAAGGTCTACATTATTCCCAATCAACAATATGTCATCTACATATAGTATTAAGAATGCTACAGAGCTCCCACTCACTTTCTTGTAAATAAAAGCTTCTCCATAAGTTTGTATAAAACCAAAACTTTTGATCACCTTATCAAAACGTTGATTCCAACTTCGGGATGCTTGCTTCAATCCATAGATGGACCGTTGAAGTTTGCATACCTTGTTAGCATCTTTAGGATCGACAAAACCTTTGGGTTGCATCATATACAACTCTTCATCAATGTCTCCATTGAGGAATGTTGTTTTGACATCCATCTGCCATATCTCATAATCATAATATGCAGCGATTGCTAACATAATCCTCATAGACTTTAGCTTCGCTACAGGTGAGAAAGTCTCATCGTAGTCAACTCCTTGAATTTATCGAAACCCTTTTGCGACAAGTCAAGCTTTATAGACAGTAACATTACCATCAGCATCTGTTTTCTTCTTGAAAATCCATTTGTTCTCGACAGCCTTCCGGCCATCCTGTAAGTCCACCAAAGTCCATACTTGGTTTTCGTACATGGATCCAATCTCGGATTTCATGGCTTCTTGCCATTTATTGGAATCTGGGATCATCATCGCTTCCTCATATGTCGCAGGGTCATCGGTGTTGTCCACCAACATGACACTCATAACGGGATCATACCAATCAGGAGTGGTACGAGTTCTCATTGACCTGCGAGGCTCTGTAGCAACTACAACCGAAGTTTCATGATCATCATCATTAGCTTCCTCTCTTATTGGTGCAAGCACCACAGGAACTTCTTCCGGTGCTGCGCTACTCGCAAGTTCGAGAGAAGGTTCTACAACCTCGTCGAGTTCTACTTTCCTTCCAGTCACTTCTTTCGAGAGAAATTCCTTCTCTAGAAAGGATCCATTCTTGGCAACGAAGATTTTGCCTTCGGATCTATGATAGAAGGTATACCCAATAGTTTCCTTCGGGTATCCTATGAAGACGCATTTTTCCGCTTTGGGTTCAAGCTTGTCCGGCTGTAACTTCTTTACATAGGCTTCGCAACCCCAAACTTTAAGGAACGACAATTTAGGTTTCTTCCCAAACCATAATTCATACGGTGTCGTTTCAACGGATTTAGATGGTGCCCTATTTAAAGTGAATGCGGTTGTTTCTAATGCATAACCCCAAAATGATAGCGGTAAATCTGAAAGTGACATCATAGAACGAACCATATCTAAGAGAGTTCGATTACGGCGTTCGGACACACCATTACGCTGTGGTGTTCCCGGCGGTGTCAATTGTGAAAGTATTCCGCATTTCTTCAAATGCTCGCCAAACTCGTAACTTAGATATTCACCTCCACGATCAGAACGTAGAAATTTAATCTTCTTGTTACGTTGATTCTCTACCTCACTTTGAAATTCCTTAAACTTCTCGAAAGTTTCGGACTTATGTTTCATGAAATAGATATACCCATATCTACTCAAGTCATCCGTGAAGGTAAGAACATAACGATAACCACCGCGCGATGCTATACTCATTGGACCACACACATCGGTATGTATGATTTCCAATAAGTCCGTAGCTCGCTCCATCATACCAGGAAATGGAGTCTTAGTCATTTTACCCATCACACATGCTTCGCATCTTTCAAGTGATTCGAAATCAAGTGATTCAAGAAGTCCATCGGAATGGAGTTTCTTCATACGCTTCACTCCAATGTGACCAAGACGACAGTGCCACATATAGGTCGAGTTATCGCTCGATTTCAAACGTTTGGCCTCAATGTTGTTAATATGTGTATTTCCACTATCGAGATTCAATAAGAATATACCATCTATCAAAGGTGCATGTGCATAAAACATATTACTCATATAAATCAAACAACCATTATTCTCGGACTTAAACAAGTAACCGTCTCGCAATAAACAAGATCCCGATATAATGTTCATGCTTAACGCAGGCACCAAATAACAATTATTTAAGTATAAAACTAATCCCGATGGTAGATGAAGAGGTAGCGTGCCGACCGCGATCACATCAACCTTTGATCCATTTCCCACGCGCATCGTCACCTCGTTCTTCGCTAGATTCCGTTTATTCTGCAGCACCTGTTTCGAGTTACAGATATGAGCAACCGAACCAGTATCAAATACCCGGACACTACTACGAGTAGTAGTGAGATACACATCAATAACATGTATATCGGATATACCTTTCTTCTTGATGTTGCCGTTCTTCAAATCCGCCAAGTACTTTGGGCAATTCCGCTTCCAGTGACCTTCTCCCTTGCAGTAAAAGCACTCAGTATCAGGCTTAGGTCCAGCCTTGGTCTTCTTCGTCGGCGTGGTAACTTTCTTACCACCCTTCTTGAAGTGTCCCTTTTGCTTAGACTTGCCTTTCTTGAATTTGGTGGTCTTATTGACTATCAACACTTGGTGCTCTTTCTTGATCTCCACTTCTGTAGATTTTAACATGGCAAAGAGTTCTGGCAACTGCTTGTTCATGTTTTGCATATTGTAGTTCATCACAAAGTTCTTGTAACTTGGTGGTAGTGATTGGAGGACATGATAAATACCCAAAGCATTAGGAATCACTATACCCAAGCTTTGAAGTTTGTTTGCGTGCCTAGACATCTTAATCACATGCTCACTGACGGAGCTGCCCTCTTCCATCTTGCAGTTAAAGAACTTTTCAGAAGCCTCATAGCTCTCAATTGCCGCGTGAGTCTCAAAGATCAATTTGAGATCACGGACAATATCATGTGGGTCTGAATTCTCAAACCTTTTCTGAAGCTCCGATTCTAAACCATACAAGATAGCACACTGAACTGTGGAGTACTGAGTCTTCCGAGCGAGGTAAACATTATTTACTTCATCGGTAGCAGTAGCTGCAGGCGGGTCACCCAGCGGTTCATCCAGCACATAGGTCAAATTACCAGCTGTGAGGACAATCCTCAAATTGCGGAACCAATCCGCGAAGTTGCTTCCATTGTTTTTCAACTTTTCTTTCTCTAGGAACGCATTAAAATTGATGGTAGGGGCCGCCATTGATCTACAACATATTTGCAATAGTTTAGACTAAGTTTATGACAAATTGAGTTCTAATTAATAGTTAAATTAATCTAGGTGAACTCCCACTCAAAAGAATATCCCTCACATTGTTTTAGTGATCACACGAACCAAATCCACCACATCAACACCGATCATCACGAGAGTTGATGCAGCTTCAATGGCGAACAATCGACATGTTCATCATATCTACTATATGATTCATGCTTTACCTTTCGGTGATCCGTGTTCCGAGACCATGTCTGTACATGCTAGGCTCGTCAAGATCAAACCTTATCTTCCGCATGAGCAAATCTGGCTTGCTCACGTTGTATACACTTGCGGAATCTAACACACCCGATCATCACGTGGTGCTTCAAACAACAAGCTTTAGCAACGGTGCTTACTAAGGATGAACACTTTAGAACTTGAAATTCATGTGCATGAGGGATCATATTATAATGCTACCGTCGATAACTAAGCAATACAAGATGCATAAAGGATTAACATCACATGCAATTCATAATATGTGATATGATATGGCCTATCTTCTTTGTGCTTCCGATCTCCATCTTCAAGCACGAACATGATCTCCATCATCACCGGCATTGCATCAAGGTCAATGATGCCGCTCCATGGTTGTCGTCCACCAGCTTCAACTATTACAACTACTTTGAATAGACAAGCGGGTCTTAACATAAATTAAAGACAACCATATGGCTCCTACCGGTTGCCAACTTACAATAAGGAACATTGCATACATCAAATATAATCACAATCATGGCCATATCACATCACAGCACACCCCTGCAAAACAAAGTTAGACGCCTCTACTTTCTTTGCATGTTTTACGTGGCTTGGGGCTTTTAATAAGTGTCGTTCTAACTTACGAACAAGAACCACAACATTGATACTAGCATTGTCAATCACCCGTTGTAAATTGAATCTTAACTATGTTGGGAGAAACAGGCACCCGCAAAGCCACTTATGCAATACAAGTTGCATGTCAAGCGTGGAGCAAGTCTCGTGAACGATGTCATGTAAGGTTAGCCCGGGCCGCTTCATCCCACCATCCCGCAAGATGCAAAGTACATAAGAAGCAATCGACAACAAAAGCATCAACGCCCACAATGACCATTGTGTTCTACTCGTGCAACAGATCTACATATAGACACGGCTCTAATACCACTGTAGGGTTTCGTAGCATGGAAAACAAAAAATTTCTACCGCATACAAACAAACAAGCCAAGATCTATCTACTAGATTGTAGCAATGAGTCGATGGAATCACTCACCCTCGAAGATTCCAAAGTGTTTAACGAGAGTGGATTCTCGTGGGTGATGTAGTCGTACTCTTGCCGATCTCAAGATCGCGTAGACGATCCTTCCGGCGCTGCGTTCCGGCAGTGCTTCCGCAGTCGGTCACACGTTCGGTACTCGACGAAGACCTTCCTCTCCCTTGTTCCAGCAGGCAGCGGAGGTTGTAGCACTCTCCTCGCGATTCCGGCAGCACAACGGCGTGGTACCGAAAGTGGAGGGGAGATCTCGCAGGGCTTCGCCTTAAGCCGGAGTGAGTATGGTGGACTATGAGAGAGATCCTCGGCGATCTAGGGTTTAGACGCACCAAGGAGGAGCAAGTCCGGTGGCTAGGGTTTGCCTAGGCGGCGGCGGCTTGCCCTAGGCGGCGGCAGCAGGAGGTGGCGGCGACGGCGGCTAGGAGCTAGGGTTTTGGGTGGAGGTGTTGTGTGTCTGGAGGGGCAGCCCTGCCCCTCCTTATATAGGTGGAGGGGGCACGCCTGGGGAGGGGAGTCCCTCCCCAACTCGGTCTCCAAGTGGGCCGGCAGTGGAGGGAGGGAACTCCTCCCCAAGTAGGTTTCCTACTTCCCCTCCACCTCACAAAATAGCCGTTTGACTTTTCAAATTGGCGTTTTGACTTTTCAAACTAGGATTTGATTAAACCCTTTATTTTGTTCAGCGATGACACTTAGTACATGATGCAATCATTCCAACTTGATATGACACATTCATGTACCCTTCCCCTCCGGAGTGCCGGACATTCCGGAACCTTCTAGAACATTCCCGATGAAAACACCGGAACCATTCTCCAATCCCGAAACAGGATTTTCCTTATATGAATCTTATTCTCTGGACCATTCCAGATCTCCTTGTGATATCCCGGATCCCATCCGAGACTTCGAACAACATTTGGTCTCTTACTCATCATTCCATAACTACTCAAACAACGTCGAATCCTTAAGTGTGTCTCCCTACGGTTCGTGACTTACGCGGACATGATCGAGACACTTCTCCGAACAATAACCAATAGAGGAATCTGGAAATTCATATGGCTCCCACATATTTCTACGATTACTTTGCGATCGAATGAACCACTTACATACGATACCAATTTCCCTTTGTCTCACGATAGTTTACTTATCCGAGGTTATGATCGTTGGTATCTCTGCATACCTAGTTCAACCTCGTTACTGATAAGTACTCTTTTCTCATTCCTGTGATATGTGATCCCTTGTGAGCCAGTCACATGCTTGCAAGCTAATTGGATGACATTCCACCGAGAGGGCCCAGAGTATATCTATCCGTCATATGGATGGACAAATCCCACTCTTGATCCATGTGTCTCAACCAATACTTTCCGAACACTCAATGCCACCTTTATAGCCACCCAGTTACGGTGTGGTGTTTGATGTCATCAAAGCATCCTTCCGGTGAAGGTGATATGCATGATATCATGGTCGAAGGAATTAGGTTACTATGTATCAGAAAGCATATAGCAATTGAACTATTAAAATGACTTGATCTTTATGCTACGCTTATCTATAGGAGTATGTCCACCATATCATTCTCCTAACGATATGATCTTGTTGTTAATAACATCTCAATGTTCATGATAGGGAAACCACAATCATTTATTAACCAACAAGCTAGTATTATAAAGAGGCTTTACCAGGGACTCTATTTTAGTTTACAAATCACACAAGTATTAATGTTTCCTTGTTAATACTATTATAGCATGAATGTAAACATTTATCATAAACACAAAGATATAATAATAACTATATTTATTATTGCCTCTAGGGCATATCTCCAACAGAAGCAGCCGAAGGACCGGCGCCCAAACACGGTCGGCACCGTCAGGGAGGAAATTACCGAAGTGAGCCCATCAGGGGTTCCTTTGGAGCCTGCCCTTGTCGTCAAAGGGTACGGTGGACAAGTGGCGGCGATCACCCGGACAACCATCTCGATCAACACCGAGAATCTCCGGCATAAAGATAATGGCCACTTGCGCACACTCCTCTTCGAGAAGCTGCACGCAAGATACAAGTTCCCTGCTAAGTATCAGAACACAAATTATCATGGGAACGAAGTAAACAAATCCGCCCTCACAAAGATGAGCACCGCCCTGTCCAGCTGGAGAACCCGGATAAAGAAGAAGATCTATAAATAAGGCAAAAGTCTCGAGGAGATCCAGAAGATTGACCCGCAGATCACCGAAGATCAGTTTCGGGAGTTCAAGGAGAGGTGTGAATCCGAAAGAGCCCTGGCCAATAGTAATCGGGGAAAGGTGTTGCAGGCGATGAATATAGGTCATCACCATCTCGGATCTGGTGGATACAAAACCGCGGAGGCCAAATGGAATAAGGAGGACGAAGAGTATATATCCAAGGGGATAGAAACCCCTTTGCTAAATTCGAACCCGGGCAGGTTCAAAACTTCATCAGGGCCCGTTACCATGTGGACCCAAAAACCAAACAACTCACCGCGGATCCTGCGGTGAAGGAATTCGAGGAAATTGTGGTAAGTATAATCTAATTACCGCGGATCAACTTGATTGCAATCTAATCGATGATCTAAATGATTCACTGTTACTTCTTCTGCAGGAGGAGGAAATTGTTGCTAGTCATGGATCCCAGGGTTCCTCATCCCAGGGGTCGACGGCGGCCACCCGGTGGGATAACCCTTTTAACAGGGCGATGAACCGGGCCAAGAAAATAGAGCCGGTTACGAAGAAGTCGTCGTCGGCTGGCCGTCTGGCCGGCCTCGGGGGTAAGAATTGGGTGGATCATTTTGGTCCACCGCCGAGGACGCATGTGGCGCCGTCGGGAAGGAGCGAGGAGGAAAACCGCGAGGTTCAAGAACTTAAGGCACAAGTGGCGTGGATCCCGCAGATTGTCCAAGACAACCTGGCAATCACCCTCACGTCCTTCCTGCCTACCTTGGTGGAGTCAATAGCGAACTGGAGTGCGGGTGGTCGAGTAGGGCCGTGCCCGATTCCAAGCATGGTTAGCAGCCACTCGAACAACGCGGCGCCGACGAATCAGGCGAACTACATGTTCATGACTCCGCCCGCTAGCACCGCGGCGCCGCAAGTGTTGGTGACTCCCCCTGCCATCACCGCGGCGCCGGAGTACATGTTGGTGCCCCCCTGCCATCGTCGCGGCGGCACCGGAGCTCCAAGCACCCGTCGGTAGGGAGAATACACTGGCGGCCAGCACCGCGCCATCAAGCAGCCCTTCCGTCTATTGCACACCCGTCGCCGTATGTGGTGCGTCGACATTAGCCGATCTCGACGCCATCACGGTAAACAAATTGCTTTAATTACCGCCTTTCATGCCATCTATTACTCTTATGGCATCTCTGACGACGCCGTACATGTTTTCCGCAGACGGATGTTCCTTGCACTCTCTTATGCTACGTGAACAACAAGCCGAGGGATGTTGCCAAGGGTACCATCGTTCAACCCTTGCAGCGCACGTTCCACTCAAGGCCGATGCCAGATAGCGTGCACAGGGTTAAAATTAGTCGGGTGCTAAGGGGCTGCGACGACCTGGAACCTCCCATTCAACACCCAAGAGCGGATGAAGAAGAGCCGGCTGTCCTCAGAACTTGCTTCGGCTTATTCTTGCTATGGCCAAAGAGCATGATCCGTTTGGGGACAGCGGGGGCCATCACGCCACAGACAACAGCACCGCCTGTCGTGCCAGCGACAAGCGGTGGCAAGGCCCCCTTACCGCCCTCGCCGTCACCTCCACGCGGGGGGTCGGATGATCATGTTGATGATATGCACATGGCGCAGGATCCGGCCGAGGACGACGAAGACTGGAATGATCACTTCTTCAACACTCAGTTTAGCAACAAAGACCTAGCTGGTGGCCCCACAGAGAAAGCCACTATCACCAAGCGTCTGTTTGGTTCTCAGGAGACGCCTCCAGCTTGCGCCTTTACAGAGCCAGCTGATACAACCAACCGGCCCTTTATTCTAAGCCCTGACACACTACATAGGGCGGCCGATTCTCAGATTGCGGTGCCTGCCCGCTCTCCAAAAGGAAAAAAGGGCAGGAAAAGAAAATCTAGCAGCTCGAGCCAGCCGGTGGCGTCGACAACTGCGAATCCGATCAGGTTTCGGGACGGGCCACCAAGACCCGAGGGTATTATGTGGAGGATTCTTGTGGCGGGTGAGCCCATGCTACCTAAGAATTTGCGGAAGCTCGCCAATTCGGAACTGCAGAGTGTGCATGACGGCGTGCTGACGATAGAGAGACGTCTTCTATCGGAGAAAGATCCCTCGCACCCGGTATTCGTGGTTAAGGTGCCACCAGGCTTGGGCTTCATCGATGATTCCCCTGCGGATCTGTTCTTCCTGCGGTTCGACGACATCTTCAATATGTTCCACCTATACCCGCTGCACTATACCATGGTCCGTCTGTTTTCTCTCAGCCTGGCCATGCAGATCATTAGAGAGAACACACCGGGCATCGCTATAGTGGACCCCTACTACATGCGTGACGGCTGCTTGGGTTCCCCCGCCGAACGACGTATCGTGGCCTCATACCTAAAAAGAATCCTCGTGGCGAACAAGACAAAGGAATACATTCTCGTGCCTTACTTTCCCGAGTAAGTCGTTATTCACTCGCCACCGTCGATTGGCTTTATTAGATCATCATCATTCTTTTTCCAACACATTCCATTTGAATTTTTTGCGCAGAGATGAACACTGCACGCTCATCTCCTTATCGTCGAAGCATTCCCACGCCACGTATTTCGACTCGGGGAGTCTAGAAAAGAAGAAAAACTACGACAAGATCAAGGAAGTTCTGGATGATGCTCTCAGTGGCTTTGCCTCGACGGAAGGCACCACCTTCGTGCATACGAAGGTCAAGTTCGGCAGGCACGTCTTCAACCACGTAACGGAGTTCCCCTGCGTTAAGCAGCCGGAAAACAGTAAAAAGGAAGCCTACTACGCACTCCATCACATGAGGGCGTTCCTACTTGACCAGCAGAATTCTACACTGCCAGATCATCTCAAACAGTGAGCCGAAGCAAAGGCCAAGATCAATGATTCAGATATTAGACAAGAGATGTATCGCATCCAGCAGCAGTTTGGGGCAATCATGTTTCGTGATGTCATGACTTCGGGGGGGATCTTCTACGGAGAAAATATCCCGAATAACCGTGACATAGAAGATCGCCTAGAGATGCAGGGTGACTATAGGAAGTTCATGACGAGACAAGGCGTCCTCCCATTCCCTAAGCCGAGCCAGAAGGCTTGATGTTGGCCTAGTTGTAGTTACAAACTATAGATGACCTTTGTGTGTGTGTGGACAAGTGTACATGATACTATACTTATCTTATTAGGTTTATGAATCAGCGCTTACTTCTTTTGCTTATTATTATTATATATCAATCAATGCTTGGTTTTTTTGCTTACTCTTTGGTCCTTTGCTCACTTTGGTCCTTCTTTTTTTCCTTACTCTTTTTTCGAGAATAATGCCGATGATTGAAATGTCGTGGCACAATATATATGTGAATGTGTTACGACGGGATAGTTAGCCTTATGATATGCACAAGTCCAGAAATTGTGCATCCTATTTGGCTGACTGTTCCGTCGTAGCATATTCCTGTGTCCAACGACCTAGCTAGTTATATATGAGGCATTCTTTTCGAGTTATTTTTGTCTTTTTTGAGAATATGCCGATGATTGAAATGTCGTGGCACAATATATATGTGAATGTGCTATGACGGGATAGTTAGCCTTGTGATATGCACAAGTCCAGGAATTGTGCATCCTACTTGGCTAACCGTTCCGTCATAGCATATTCCTGTGTCCAACGACCTAGCTAGTTATATATGAGGCATTCTTTTCGAGCTACTTTGGTCTTTTTCGAGAATAATGCCGATGATTGAAATGTCTTGGCACAATATATATGTGAATGTGCTACGACGGGATTGTGAGCCTTGTGATATGCACAAGTCCATGTCTTGTGCATAGCTACTTGGCTCACAGTTCCATCGTAGCATATTCCTGTGTCCAACGACCTATGTATATATATGAGGCATTCTTTTCGAGCTACTTTGGTCTTTTTCAAGAATAATGCCGATGATTGAAATGTCTTGGCACAATATATATGTGAATGTGCTACGACGGGATTGTGAGCCTTGTGATATGCACAAGTCCAGATCTTGTGCATAGCTACTTGGCTCACAGTTTCATCGTAGCATATTCCTGTGTCCAACGACCTACGTATATATATGAGGCATGCTTTTCGAGTTACTTTGGTCTTTTTCGAGAATAATGCCGATGATTGAAATTTCGTGGCACACTATATGTGAATGTGCTGCGATGAGATTGTTCGCCTTGTGCTATGCACAGGTCCAGGTGTTGTGCATCCTGCTTGGCGAACGGTTCCATCATAGCATATTCCTGTGTCGAACAACCTAGTTATATATGAGGCATGCTTTTTGAGTTTGGTCTTTTGATTTAGGATACTTTTTATAAGTGTATCTTCATATGCAACTTTAATTATATATGTTTTTTTCAATCACCGGTTAATTATTATTGTCAACTTATAGATGACGTGGTACGTCGTGTACAAGGGACGGGTTCTCGGAGTCTACGATGATTGGGAAGACTGCCGAAGACAGGTGCACCGTTTCAGCGGCAATAGCTACAAAGGGTACAACACTATGGCGGAGGCGGAAGCTAGATACACGCGCTATCTAGCGGGAGTTAGGACAAGAAACCGGATGAAGACCTACACCTTCGTCACGGCGGTGATCATGCTTATCTTCTTTGGTTGTTTATCACGCGTTTGTGTCTAGCTAGTTTAGATGTCTAGGCGAGCTGAGCTCTAACTTATTCGATCGACACATGTATTCGCATGTCACCAACTATTTTGTAACTTGATCGAAACAATGTAACTTATACTATGTATTCATGTATAAGACTTATCTATATGTATTTGTTTCAATCTTGTTTTTCAAATTATGTATTTATATATATAATTGTATATCTTGTATATGTGTGTGTATATCTGCTGTAATATTGTATAAATCTGTATTGTATATAATCTGGCTTGAAAATTAAAAAAAAAAAACACACCTGTGACGCACATGACCTACCTTTTATGGCGCACTACACCTAAAGCGCACTTTAGAAGCTTAGTGGCGCACTGGGAAGTGCGCCACAGAAGATCCTACACGTAGCGCACCTGCCCACATAGCCGTGACGCACTAGCAGCACTAGGCAGTGCGTCACGGCTAGAAGATAGCCGTAGCGCAAGGGCCGTGGTGCACTGCTAGTGCGCCACTAACTGCTATTTTCCTAGTAGTGATGGCCGCCCGCCCACCGTGCAGTACCGCTGGGAAGATCTCAGCCTCACCCTGCCAGATGACGTGGATTGCTACTGGTCTCCTGTGCGTCTCAAGCTCGTCAACCTGGGCGGCGGCAGGTTTTGCAACGCCTATAGTGACCACGAAGAAGGGCTGCAGTTTGCTGCGCTTACAGGCATAAGAGATTCTACGAGACAAAGAAGACCGGAGCCTCCACATTGTCAAGCCCAAGTGCACGCGTTACATGTGTCCAGAACTAACACGGTCCGGTGGGTGCTCTGAATGAATAATCATCATCTTGTCTGGGTTTTCACGATGAGTAATTAGTTTTTTTTGTTACAAAGCTGTTTTCAGATATATATTTCATGTTTGTTCGTGCATGTAAAGGGGTTCTTTTTTCAAAAGGGAAAAAAGGATACTTATCCGTGACAAATAAACAACACAGTTTAAAAGGAGTCTAAACATATCGGAGATTGAAAAATGCAGGCGCATGTACCATCATCAAAGCCGAAATAGCCGATGAGTGTGCCTCCTACTGGGCATGCATAGCAAATAGAATGGCAGAACACAATTCTTGCTGGAAAAACAAAAATCATAGTACAACATGCAAGCTATATTGAACCGGCTAAGCAGAAGTAATCTGGATCACCAGACTTTCAGCTCAGGCGTTTCGAAGTCGCAGCGGAACAGATTATGGCTGAATCAGGCAGGCAGACAGGTGATGCCAAATGCATCGCTTGTCGATGGTTGCGTACCATGCCATGCTTTGCTGACAGACTTAGCCGCAGGAGGGATTAGACAGGCAGCCATGCGAGGATCTCCAGAACTCTAAGCTATCAATCTATGACACTCATCAATGCTCATGTTAACATCTGTGCAAGGGATTCATGAGAACACAGATCACTAGTACGTACTCAGTTGTTCAAGATGACGATCACCACTGATATTACTTGCAGGCTAATCAAGTCAACATCGCAAATCTGGTAGATGAATGGATAACTTATAGCTGCAAACAAGCGTCCAAATTTGATTACATTCCACCACATAAGGGTGCATGTTCTGCCATATGCTGGTGGTATCAGGATCACGGGAACAGGTTAAAACGTCACCGTAAGATCTGAAAACTTCCATCATCTACAGAACTTAGCTCCTTACAGCTGTCATGAGTTGTTGCAAGCAGATCGCATACTGAACTGCGGTATGCTGGTAAGAATAGTGATCTGAGAGACCAAACTCTGCAAAATTAGATTCTACGTGGATGAAACGGCCGGGAAGCGCCTTCTTTGCAAGTGTCTCCTGCCATATGTCAAAGAAGTCTACCATGATCGCCCTGGACTTTTCAATGGAAGATAGGGGGTAATACTCTACCTGCATCAAAAGCAACAACAAAGTTAACGTCAGTATCCCAGGCACACGGAAATGATCTCACACAAAAATCACTCAAAACAGGATTTCTTTGTGGGTTCTAAAATTTGTGTGAACCGATAGAACGTTTGACAAATGACAATAAAATTATAAGTGTAATATTATAAGTATCCACAAGATCCATGACACAGAAAGACTCGTCTGCTTTGATGGGAAGTTTGCACGCTTTGGTGCTGGGCTCGAGACAAAAAAGAAAGCATCATTTTTTTTCCTGGTAAAAATATCAGATTCAAATTTTTTTAATATGCCAAAATTTCTTATTCCCAGAAATATTGGAGGGACCAGAAAGTTTTATAACTGAGATTCTTTTCCCTGATAAAAGGAAAGCACTGATGGTTCACGTACGGAACAGTTACAGGCAGGCCATACCAACATATATACTAGAATTCATCTAGTTCTTTCCTTCTTCCAATTAAGAATTTGAGCTAATTACACAGAAAAATGTGTAGACCATAACATATGTTTACAAGTTAATGCATATGTCCAAATAATGAGATGGCCTTTGAACTATTGCCAGAATGGATATCAAGAGCCTGACAAATTTCAAGCTCAGAAGGTGTACTATAAAAATAAAATCATGCAGGTGATCAAAGATCACCATCTGCATCTGCTAAAGTTTATCAAGCTCAACATAGTTAAATTTTATTCCACTCACATAAAGTGTTAATGAAGCAGGTCGTATATTTTACTTATCAATAGAGGGAAACCCCAGTCTACTTGAACCTATATAAATCTAAAAATCAGGAATTAGGTTGAAAAACTAAGCATCAAAACTCCCACTCTTCCAGTAACAGTACTTACTCAAACTTGATTACACAATAGTTCCACTGCATCTGGTTTGACTCATCTTTTACTAAGAGAAGTCAGATAATCAACTAGCAATCATACAATTAAGGCCAACCAGGTATGAGTAGAAAAGGAAACGGGAAATAAAAAGTTAATAACAGTACCTCCATCATGATTCCCCTGAGTGTTTCAGAATTGTTAGGAACACATTTTCCTATCCTCAAGCAAAAATCACCCAGTTGATACTGAAATCCCTATAGATGGAAACAGATACATAATTAACGTGTGAATCGACTGAACTTTCATATGAGACAATGCAGCAAGCACAGTGTAATAGCATCAGCACAACATAAATAAAATATAAGATAAAAAATGAAGGGTCAAGAGAGCACGAAAGATAAATACAACATCTAAGTAGCTTCACTTTTAGACTCAATCTTCAATTGTCTGCAAATTTTCGCTGATCACTACTTATTGAAGGACACAGACTTCCTGAAAGTACAAGTGAAACAAGAAACTGGTACTAGATTCGTTTTTTTTTCACCAAAAAGACATAAACCATATAACTTGCACCTGCTCTGAACCCTGCACGAGAATTATGTACTTTCCAATAGAGTAGAGGACAATTGATACAAATGAGTCCATATCTTCTGAGAAGCAAATGCATTTTCCTTTTGCAGAAAAAAAGCAGGAGTTGTGCCAATTAATTGCAGAAGAATAGATTTATATTGCATGTGCAAGATCACAAAGGGAAGACCACCAATGTGTGCCTTTTATGATCTAATATTTGGAATAATTTTGGTGGGTGTCTTTGCTAATTTAACTGAAGGTGTCTTGGTTATTTAAATTTTATCCCGGACGGATTCATCCCTTTAGCAGCATTCCACGGTTGTTGTCCACTTAGCATATCTCCCAAAAGAAGTTGGAAGTTATTTAACAAGAATTAAGTCCATTTCCAATTTCAACAAAAAAGTCACGTCTGTGGTGGCTTTCCTCATCGTGGTAAGTTCACTTAGCAAATCTTACAAAAGAACTTTGTATATATCAAAGCTAATATAGCTTCACTTCCAATTTCAGTAGAAAACAACACAAATTCATCGTTGAACTTTCTACAGGAAACCCAACAATTTACTCGCAACTATTTCAATTGCAATAATGTAGTACCAAAATAAATCCTTAGGTGTGACATGAAGGAAGAAATTAGGAGGAGAGGGAAAGAAGCAAAGGTGACCTCGAAGTTGAGGGCGACGCGGCCCTTGTAGGACTGGAGCTTCTCCATGACCTGGGGGAAGGCGGCGTCAGCCTGTAGGACGAGGCGCTGGGTCCGGAGGATGGAGAAGTAGAGGCCGGGGCGCTCGTGGAGGGCAACACCGAGGAGCTCGCGGGGCACGTCTGGGGGCTGCTGCTGCTGCTGCGCCCCGCTCGCGGACGTCTCTCGCGCTATCGGGCGGTAGAAGAAGATGGAGGTCTTCCAGCGGCCGTCCTTGGTGCCGCCGAGGGACTCCGCGCAGCCACAAGCCTCCGCCAGGATCTGGCTGTTGAGCGTCGCTCCAGGGTTCGGGTGCCAGTGCATCAGCCTGCGGAGAGGAAACGTAGGGACGGGGTGAGCTCGCGGCGGGGCGCCGTGGGAAGAGAGGGAAAGGGAGAGGCGAGAGTACGGTACCACTTTGCGGGAGGCATGGCGGCGAGTTGGTCGAACGCCGGCGAGGTGGGGCGGCGGCGGTGTCTTACTGAGGTGCGGATCGCTGGGCTTGGCGAGACAGTGGGAAGAGATTCCTTCTTACATGTGGGCTATGTATAATGGATATGGGCTGGAACTCTTGAAGCAGGTCTATTGGGTTGGCTCCAAGTAAGAAGCCTGTACTTTTACCTGTCACACTCCAGCCAGTTTGTTCCTTGATTTGGCAAATGAAGGTCTTTCCGAAATCTCCACATCAATCAAATGAAGGCCTTTCCGAAATCTCCACATCCCACGTTCAGCAGATGAGAACAACCAAGCAGCTACAATGTGCAAAGGTTACATCTCATTTTTCCATTTGCTAATTCCTACTTTCCA
The DNA here is from genome assembly GCA_916181665.1 of Avena sativa. NCBI lineage: Eukaryota > Viridiplantae > Streptophyta > Magnoliopsida > Poales > Poaceae > Avena > Avena sativa. The sequence goes on from OV702283.1 coordinate 427,131,546, forward strand.
TGGCATTGGTTGGATCAATATTCACGAGAGAAAAGATAAACCTACATTTTACAGGAATGCTAATTCTTTCTTTACTATTTTTCTTGACTATTGTTACTTGTGTATATAAGTAATCCACCAACCATGGGGTTGCTTGTGTAAATTTGTAAGTACTCCCTCCGGTCATTCCGAACCTACAAACTAAAAACATCTAGATATATTCATTTCAAAAAATGTAAAATATCTTATATTTTTTAATGGAGGGAGTACTAAGAGGATTTGTGACCTTCTTAATGGTTGTGAACGACCTCATATACTGATACATGCAACATGCTAAATCCCAAGGACATTGATAGTGACTCGGTAACCGTGATTCATTATCCACTACGCATTTCCAATATAGGCTCCAGCACAGGAAGTGTCCCATATATTTGTAGCAAATTTCAATATTTTCTTAGATTACAGACAAGCATGTATCCACACGCCCGCATCACATCTATGACACATCACACTCACACACATGTGTGGATTCTTTTTAAAGGAATTCCTCTTCGAAATAGGCTTTCGTCCCGTTATATTAATATAGCAACCAACACAGTACAATTTTGAGTTGACGGCGGAGGAAAACAGCACAAGCAAGCCCCAAAAGAGAAAAATAAGAGAAATAGAAAGCCAAGAGCATTGGATCGACAAAAGAATGGAGCAATTAACGTCAGCATACAAATTGGCTGCTAGAAAGAAAACCCTACCGGCGATGAGTTCAAGAGTGTAGTATGTGGTTTCCAGATGCCTCATCTTCCTATTCGATCATCATGTTGCTTGTCGTGAAACCTACCCGTTAATACTGAGCTTGTGTTACTTCCCGGCTACATTTTGGACATAGTTAGACGACGAGCATGGTCATATTTTTCTCTCACTACCAAGACAGCTATATAGGGATGTGACAACCACTAATATTAAGATCGTAAAGATCCGGGGTGTACCGGATCATAACTAGTGGCACCAACCATTTGTGAGGTGGCAGAGTAATTTTGCAATGCAAGTATACGTAGAAAGTTGGATGACCTTACCTAGGTTTGACCTTGTTAATGGTTGGGGATTTTAGATGACTTCAAATTACCTGCAACATGCTAAACCACCAGCGCACAGTGATTAGTAACCCATGTTACCAGTATATATAGGGTCGTACTACGCATTTCGGGGGATAATTCCCCAAAATCTTCCGGGTTCTCCCGCTGACACGTATCCACTAAAAACCCCAAAATCCCATTTTTGCTACAAATATATCTGTTTTTGCTAAAAAATAGTCTCCCTTTTGCTACATGTAGAAGAAAACGGTTCCCAAAAATAGAAAAATAGACTGGACCTCGCCGGAGATTTCGTCGGAGACCTCGCCGGCGACCGTGCAGCAAAAAAATTATGCTAACATAGCATATCTGACCTCGCCGTAGACTCGCCGGAGGTTTTCGTAGGTAAACCTCACTGGAGACCATGTAGCAAAAACTTTACGCTATTGTAGTAAAACCGCAAAACGGTGATAGAAAAAAATGCTAATGTAGCAAAAAAAGACCTCGCCGGAGACATCGCCGGTGGCTAACGTATCATCGAAAATGATATAGCATATACTTTGCGCTATTGTAGCAAAAAATATAGAAAAAATAGCAAAAAAATGCTACTATTGTAGCATCGCCCTGTAGCACCATAGCAAAATCCGCCGACGAGGTTGTAGCATCCACATAGCATCATCAAACGCCTTAGGTAGCATCTTTATTCGCTTCTCATAGTCGCCCGGGACAACGCTCATAGCATCGACGATGAGGGAGTTCGCCAACAACATCACTATGGCTGCAGTGAGCCTGAAGCGTCTTCCTCGGGTGAGCGCGCAAGGGGATACGTCCTCGTGGAGCACAGCGGCACACACTACAGGCGTCCTAGTGTGCGCGAGCTGCAGGTGTGCCCTGTCACCTCGTGTGTGCGACCGTGCACCATGGCAGCCCGGCGGCACGGCGGTGTGCGGTGGCACGGCAGCGGCCAGGCAGGGCAATGATGCAGGCGGCGATTGCGAGCGGCCCGGCGGCGCGGAGGCGCAACAAGCCGGCGGCGTGCGGTGGCACAACAGTGTGTTGCGGCAGCGCGGTGTTGCAGGCACGCGGCAGCAGCTCGACAGCACGGAGGCAGCGAGGCGGTTGCGACGGCGTACAGATGTAGAACACGAGGAGGAAGGAGATAAGGTTAGAGGTGGGCCCGCTACCCTTTGACCACGACGCGGGCCGCTGTTAGCTATGTGCGGAGGCCCAGACGATGCGACGCGGAAGGAGCTGATCCGGGGTTCGATCCCCAGGGAAACAATATCATTTCCTTGTATATAGGCTCCCACAAAAGTACCCACACATATGTATTTTTAGTCTTTCTTTTTTGGATTTATAAGAAGCCGCAGTCACCCACGTAGCACACTCACAAAAATCACACTTAACGCACACGCCTGCCCAGACATTTGCTCAAATACATGCTAGATTTGGAACAAAGCTGGCTCAGATAATCTATTGATTTATCCTATATATACCTGATGGACCGTGAGACATATGTTTTACCATTCGACGTGCACATATGTGAATGTGCAACACACCACAGCTCAATCCAAAAAAAATGAACTATGTTGGACATGTGGCACCACCGGAAACCTTAGTTTCAATCTGATCTGATCATCTGAGTAAACATTCCATTGCATTAGCCAATTGGAGAAACATTGCAAGCACCCGGCCACAGAAGTAGATTCCGTGGTCAACCTACCGATATTCTTTTTCTTTTTTGAAAAGGAGAAGATTACCCCGGTCTCTGCATCCAAGAGAACCTATCAATATTCGTATGTATATGATTATGCAAGTAATTAACAGAAGGGGAAAAATGAAGTTCAGTAGTGTGAACTACATTGCATTTCTCTCTCATGCGACTTGCCAATGTTGGTTCGACTATAATTAGAATTAGAATGGAGGTTTTTGTTCTCCGCCTCATATAAGTTGTTATTTTATTTCTCAAACTAATGAAGCGAAGTAATTTTTAGACTGCACGCACGCACCCACGCTGCAGTTATGCCGCTCAGACATACGTGCATGGATGTTCTTATTGAACTACTCCCTCCGTTTAAAATATAAGATGTTTTAGGTTTGTGAAGAGAATATATCTAGACTTGTTTTAGTGTGCAGATTCACTCCAAACATGAGTGAACCTATATACTAAAAGTAGTTTAGATACATTTGCTTGACAAAGCTAAAACATCTTATATTTTGAAATGGAGAGAGTACATGTCAACCACTAAACGGACTGTATGAAGGTGCCACACACTACCGTTCAGTCTAGGGACTAAATCCGGGTGAACACCACTAAGACAGTATGCTAATTGGCCAAACATCACAAGCACCAACCACATTCCCAAAACAAATGTGAGCTCCTTGATCAACTAATAAAGTTCATTTGTAAACAACTATGAAATGTGATCAAGCGGGAGGGATAAAAATGAAGTTCAAGGGCATAGACTACACTGCATTTATTTGTTTTGCGATTGCAATCAAAATGTTGGTTTTGTTCTCCGTGTACCACACAAATTGGTCTTTAATTTCTCAAAGTGTCAAGGCGATAGTGGAAGATGAAGGCCTCCTTGAGGCTTTTGTTTCCCACCTTTGGTAGATTAGATCAACCAGACCACTACACCATGCGCTGTTTTACGAGAGATTTGGTTTTACTGTTTGGTCCGCTCCTTCCAACACAATCTGTAGTGAAGCACAACCAGGGTGGTTGGCTACATGCTACAAGAATTCAAGATGCATAGAAGATTTATGCGTTGTTCTTTTTTTAGATGGCTCATTTATGTCGCTACTTTGAGTGACCCGTGATTTGTAAACTATGAATTTTTGAACATTGAAATAAAAGAGAAAGTGTGCATCGTTTCGATGCAGACCACCGGGGCATTCCCCCATTTCAAAAATAATAATGTAGATATCATTAAAAAAATATGTGTTTGCAAGTTTCAAGCGACCATACAATTTTTTTACAACATGTAGAACAAGTGCATGAAAGTGTACATGGAAGCAATAGTAACAAATAACATTAGTAGCATGTCCTCTATCTAAGGCCCATGACCAGCGAGGTGAAACAAATAGAGCTTGAGAAACAGAAAAACACATGCTCTAGTAGGAATGCCCAGGACGTGTCCACTTTTAGACACCAATGCATCCTTGAGGTATGAAATTCACTAAACTTCAGCCACCGGCGAGGCTATCGATTCCTAATTCCTCCTCTTCCTATTTGATTATCATGTGGCTTGCTGTGAAACCCTCTCCTTTACATCCAGCTTCCTTCACTCTCAGGTCGCACTTCAGATCTAGTAAGATGATGAACATGGTCATGTCCACTTGCTATAGGAATATAGCTATATATGGAGACGGCTACCACTACTATTAAGATCATAGTGATGTCGATGTGTATCAGATCATAACTAGCAGTGTAAAGTAGTCCACCAACCTTTTGTATGTTGATAGAGTCATTTTGGAAGTATGAAAAGTTCTACGATCTTACCGAGGTTTGTCCTTGTTAATGGTTGTGGATTTATGCATAAGTATGATTTCAAGATTGTAAGCAACATGCTAAACCACCACACTACATATTTTACCAATGTAGGTCCCCACCACCAGAAGTACCTCATATAGCCCGTGGGATATTTTCGATCCATCGAATGCGCACACATGTAAATGTGCAAGACACCAACACTCGATCCAAAAAAAAAAAAAAACTAGTTAGACAGGTTGCGCCGCCTCAAGCCTTACTTTTTCAATACGATCTGAAGATATATTAAGTTGCATATTCCAATTGGAGAAACATCGAAAGCACCCACCAATATCATGTAACAACTCCGCATCAACTACCCATATCCGTTTGCAGACAATTGTGCAAGCAATAAACGAAAGGAGAAAAACCTAGCTCGGTATTGCGAACTACATCGCATTTGTCTCTCTCTCTCTCTCTCTCTCTCTCTCTCTCTCTCACACACACACACACACACACACACACACACACACACACACAACTTACAACATTGGTTCATCTACAATTCAAATTAGAGTGCTGGTTTTGTTCTTCCTATCACACTAGGTATTCCTTTATTTCTTGAAGTGACGAAGCGATTGTGGCAAATGAAGGACTCCTCGAGGGCTCCATGTCCCAAGTTCTGCGGATGAGATCCACCATGCCGCTACAATGTTTGTCATTTTCCGGTAGTTTCGGCCTAAGTTTCCCATCCGCTCCTTCCAAGGCAATCTGCAAAACAAAATAGCTAATATCATACTATAGATGTTACTAATGTAGGTCCCCATAAAAAATACCTCATATAGCCCGCGGGGCATTGTTGTTCCACCGAATGTGCACACATGTAAATGTGCAACACACCAGCACTCGGTCCAAAAGAAAATAGTTAGACAGGTTCACCACCACAAGCCTTACTTTTTCAATATGATCTGAAGATATATTCAGCTGCATCTTCCAATTGGAGAAACATCGAAAACACCCACCAATATGACGTAACAACTCCGCATCAACTACCCATATATGTTTGCAGACAACTGTGCAAGCAATAAATGAAAGGAGAAAAGCCAAAGTTCGGCATTGTGATCTACACTGCATCTATCTATCTCTCACACCACCTACAACATTGGTTCATCTACAATTCAAATTAGAATGGTGGTTTTGTTCTCCCTATCACACTAGATATATTCCTTTATTTCTCGAAGTGACGAAGCGATAGTGGCAAATGAAGGCCTCCTCGAGGGGTCCATGTCCCAAGTTCTGCAGATGAGATCCACCATGCCGCTACAATGTGTCTCATTTTCCGGTAGTTTCGGCCTCAGTTTCCCATCTGCTACTTCCAAGGCAATCTGCAAAACACAACAACTAATATATCAACGACAAAGAACATGGTTAGAGGCATGAAGAAGGTAACCTCACCTTGCTAGGACCGTAGCTCGTGTCTATGTACGGATGCTCTCCAGTTAGCAGTTCATTCAGTATGACGCCAAAGCTGTACACGTCGCACTTCTCGGTGTACGGCTCACATCGGATAACTTCAGGAGCCATATACACATAGGTCCCTAAAGTGAAAACAATCGAAACATGTATAAGAGTCAGAAGTGGAAAATGTATATGTTTTGCCTCGTGTACATGGACAATGGACCGATCTCTTACCGGTTTCGCCGGTGAGCGCCTCTGTGCCGTCCGGCAAGAACCTGGCGTGCCCAAAGTCCGAGACGCGCACGCGCGAGTCGCCGTCCAGCAGCACGTTGCTCGGCTTCAGGTCCCGGTGCAGGACCCGCGGCGTCTGCTCGTGGAGGTACCTCATCGCCAGCGCGATCTCCAACGCCCTGCTCACTCTCTCTGCCAGAGACGGCAGTACTGACCCCGGCGGCCGCTCCCTCCGCCGCTCCTTGCCGCCGTGCAGCCACTCCCCCAGCGTCGCGCCGCTCAGGAGCTCCGTCACCAGGAAGCAGCTCTGCGGCGGGCACAGGCACGCGCCCATCAGCCGCAGCACGTGCGGGTGCCGCTGCCGCGACAGCACGTCCAGCTCCTGTGCGAAGAAGGCCTCCGCGCTCGCGTTGGACAGGAAGAGCTCCGGCCTCATCCACTTAACCGCCACCTCGAGCCCCCTCCACGTCGCCCGGTGTATGTCCGCCGTCGTCCCTCGGCCGATCATCTCGTGCAGCTCGATCTGTCTCACAATCCGGGAACAAGAATCAGAATTCAGAAAACCGAGTGGGTATGCAAGAGTTTTGCTGTCATCGATCTACTCCTTCTCGTTACCTCGTCCGGTGCAACGGACCAGCCGTGCTGCACGGCGAGGCCTCTCGTGGCGGCCAGGTACGGATCACATGGCGGCGCTTCTGTCAATCCTGGTTCGCCTTCTACGTCGTCGACGACCGCCGTCGCGGCTTCCGCTTCGTCGTCGTGCTTGTCGTCGTTGGAGGTGGACATGAGGTGCAAGAAGCCGTGCCGCTGCGCGACCTCGAGGCAGAACCTGAGATACTCCTGCGCGTTCTCCAGCCGGGCCTTGTACGTGTCCTTGAGCTCGCTCTGCTTCTGCAGCTGCTCCCTGAGTTTCGCGACCTTGACATGACAACTTATACAAACTTCGGTTCATCTCTTCGAACTGTATACCCGTTGACAAGTTGCAGGATACGCGTGTACCTGTTCGGAGCAGCACTTCTGTTCGGGCGTCGGCGAGGAGAAGATGCCGGCAAGACGGCCTCGGAGCCCATGCCGCGTGCGCTGCCCGTTGTCCGCCGGCGTGCCCGCCATGGCCGGCGGAGGCTTCTGAATGTCGATTCGGCTCAACCCCCCGGTAGTACAGAATAGAGAAGAGGCCAATATGATGGATCGATCGGAAGGAACTCGTTCGGAGCGGCCGTAGCAGCTGTAAGGAGACAAAGTAGTTGCGATTCATCCAATGCAATGTAGACGAGGGATTTTTGGAGTTTTCGCAGCACAAAGCGTAGATGCGACTGCTGGCATTTGGAACTGTTGGGGAATTTCAACTCGACTCTGTTATGTCATGCCGGCCAGCTTCGTGGGCCAAGTTCTGTCATGGCAAATGGGTATCAACTCTGGAGTGTGGATTTCCCTCAAAAAAAAGTGTGGGGAGTGGATATTGCGCTGCTTGTGTTTTATCAAGGTCTGTGATCTTGATGAAACTGGACCAAGGAGGTGTGCTTCGGTCCCCCCCTAAACTTAAGCTTCTTGGGTCGTTTTATTTCTTTGATCCGTCGAAACCCATATCGAGGCCACGTATATCTTTGTATATGTGTACTCGGTCGAACCGGGTATAATCTACGCTCCGAACGGCTGATCCCACCTCCTATTATCGCGATCTACGTATTTGCATGTCATATTTAAATTTTTTATTGTTGTTGTTATATAACTTACGATTTTCGCATTCTGGAGGCATATAAGTATACGTGTACAGTGAGTATACGTATAAGAGGACCATATATACTTCGGGTGAGTTCGTACGGTCCTCTAAACAATCGGTATCGAGTTTTTGTTTATCAAAGTTTGAAAAGAAGGAGGAAGAGGGGGGGGGGGGGGGGACCGAAGCAAAAGTGCTGGACCAAGTTAATCTTTTCTTTAATTCAATGGATTCATACCACGGCAACTTTTAGGATTTGAAAAAATTATTACTCTTTCGGTCTCAAATTAGTTGTCTTTAATTTGTCTTGATACGGATACATCTACAATAAAACATTTCTAGAGATATCCGTACTTAGACAAATCTAAGACAACTAGTTTGAGACAAAGTAGGACTACAAAAGAAAAAAAGTTAGAAATATACCACTACAACTTTCCCATATCATAATCTCCACTTAAGATAATATCGGTTCAACAAATACTTGTATTTCAATGTGTATTTTCATACTGATTCTCACCTGCCCACCCGGTGCCCAACTTTTGGCAACACTTTTGGGTAATGCCATCTCATCCAGATGCCAAAGAAATTCAAATTTTGACCAAAAGGTTGAACTTCCTAGAAGAATCCGAAAAAACCCCAGAAAACTAAGCATGCTAATATGACGAGATTCTTCTTTTCTTTAATCCAAAATGAAGAAGACAACAAAGAGTAAATGACATCCAACGAGTTTTTCATGAATTTGTCAAATTTTAGCTAAAAATTTGACCATGAGTCGAGGTGGGCAGTCGATGCGACTCTTGCGTTCTTAGTCAGCGTCGAGAATTGAGGGAGCATGGAGCGGGCCCTGTTTTGAGTTAGTATAAAGATATGTACATGCATATAAGGGCACTGTGTGCCTAGATATTGGGGAGAATGATATATAGAGAGGTATAAGAAAGTTTCATTAGCATATCATAAATTCAATTTTGTAATAGCATTTTTTTCAACTCATTAAAGTTGTGGTGAAATGAATCTAGTTAATCCTTATTTGGTTACTATGCTTTCTTGTTATGAGGAACATAGAGGTAAGAGGAAACCTTGTTGTCGACAGATTTCCTCATTGATGTGTTGCAACTCTGCTCGTCTCCAACAACCCGAGGTTCGAACATGGATAAACCAATGCTTAGAGTGCAATATAAGTTTATAATATTTGAGGTTTATGACAACAATAATGCAAAATTACAATCAAATGTGTCGTATATATGTACAATTTGCAATTGGTCACCTAAAATGAATATACAATAAAAATATTTACCGTTGGCATGTTAGAGTTTTGTGCGAGATGTTAGATCTTGATAGTGAGTCAAGTCCACAACATCCAAAAGTATATATTTTAAGGATGAAGAATAGTTTCTCGATAACTCCTTGTTTGTATGCAACCACACCAAAGTTTTATGTCACATGAAATTATCTAACTTCGGAAGTCAATAAGAAATACATGTCGATGTAATGTTTTTGTGTATGTGGCAGAAAAATGGACGTAATTTTAATGAAGTTTACATTCTTATAACTCGTATTTTCTATTTCGTATACTAATTTTTGTGTTGTGGGTCAACGTGGATGTTTTACATCATGTCTATTTATCTGACGGACACTCGGTCATTTATACATATCCAACAAAATTCTTCTGTACGATAAAAAATCAGTAGATGGAAGTAAAGTTAGGATTGAAAGCATCAAAATTTGGCCAGTTCAGACACTAGTTGGTTTGCACATTACGCCTACATGGCTAGTATTTTATACATGATAGTGAACTAGTGCAATGGGTACTTAAATTGTCGATGATTGATTCCATACTTTGTTTTTGAAGGATTCATCCATAAATTATGCAAGCACAAATATTTGGTAGCTTTTAACTTAAAAATAAGAGAGATTGAGTAGCTTTTGTATGAGCTGTAAGATTGTGAGTATCTATTGATTTAGGCCATTGCACCTCCATTTTTTAACTTACCATAACAAATTTGTTAAGATATTGATATTATTTATGTATGTTTAAGTTAGTAAATAAGAACTAACATATCATGGAAACATTTTCATGACATATACAGTAAAATTCTTTTAACATATCTTGTTAATACATTAGTAGATAAGGTTACAAAATTTTGACTGAAAACTTCTTAGGAGACTATGAAGTCAAGTATTTACGTAAAGTGATAATAATAGACAAGGTAAACTAGATAATTTCCCAATAAATATTAGCATGCAGTTTTAAAGATAATGTGGCTCACCCATATATGATTATGACGACTTATCGGTTGGTCTGTTTTCAAATACATGGATTGTGTGTGTAAATGTGTTGATTTTTAAACTGAATGGAATGTATAAGATGTGTTTTTCTCTTAGGAGAGTGCATACATTGTCTCCTTTGGTTGTAGTTTTTGCAAATTATTGGTCAAGAGTTGAAAATTTTGCTACATACTAATTATTTTGTATAGTGAAGACAACATGGAAACACCCATTTGGGAATCGACCCTGATAGCTGATCCACATCACTACGCATATCCCGATAGCTAATTACCAATTCCCTGAACTGATAATTGGAAGAAATATCTGGCCAACAAACATACATATCCAATGAGGGAGCAATAGAGGGATTTGTGACCAAACTACTTGCAATCTAGAAGTGTCTACTTAGTAAAACATAAAGTTATTCTTAATAGTCTTGTACTTTAGAGAACTTTTCAATTTATTAGCGAGGTTATACTCGAAATACTCTATCAAGGTACCTAGATATTTTGGGATAGTAGAAAAGGACACACATATAAATTACTTTATAAAGTAATGTGCTATGTTTGTCTTCTTATTTTAAGTTAAATTCCATGGTTACACAAGTTATAAAAAACTAAAATCAAATTTGAAAGGTGAATTTTTGCAAAAAAAATCAATTTAGCACAAAACAATGTATTGTAACGACATTGTTAATTTTTCTTGTTATACATGGAAAAAATACGCAAAATATATGTGACGGATGTATGTACACATAACATGCAGATGACATCAAGTTAAGTCATAAGTAAAAAAAATTATTATAAATAGGTGGTTATGGTGTAACACCCCCGGAATTAGGGTTAAACTAACCTCATATCACCGTCTAAGATAAGATCAACTCCAATCTTGGAAGATCACAGTAAGATTCGGTAATATTACAGAGCTTAGGGATTCAATAGCATAAGTTTAAACTCTTAACAGAGTACGATATCAGAGTTATTACAAACCAGAGGTCACATACCCAACACTACATCAAACAACGAAAGCAAATTATGTTGTTCTACTCAACAACTTAGCAAAGGGCCTAAGATGTCATAAACAAAAGCGACGTCCAACCCATAGTCCTCAGGCTGCTACCTAGGACCCCTAACTACTCGTCAATGTCAATGTAGAAGCCACCTTAAGTCGCAATTAGATTATCTGTATAAAAATAACAATGGCACAAGGCTGAGTATGAGAATGTACTCTGCAAGACTTAGATAACCTAGTATCTACATGCTCTGGCTAGAAAGGCTTTCTCTGTATTTACTTTTGCATAAAGCGATCTTTATTTGTAAAACAAGAGGCAGAATAGGCTCGTCTACTCAGAATCTTTTAAAAAAGATAGGATAACGACCTCTTCATCTTGATCAGCATATCTCGATATCCACCAGCTTCATCAGAAACTCCTATCTAGGGTCACCACCTCGAACCCTGAGGAAGCATCCTTAAGCACACTGTTGGAGATATGCCCTAGAGGCAATAATAAAAGTGGTTATTATTATATCTTTATGTTTATGATAAATGTTTACATTCATGCTATAATAGTATTAACCGGAAAAATTAATACGTGTGTGATTTGTAAAATAAATTAGAGTCCTTGGTAAAGCCTCTTTGTAATACTAGCTTGTTGGTTAATAGATGATCATGGTTTCTGGATCATGAACATAGAGATGTTGTCAACAACAAGATCATATCATTAGGAGAATGGTATGATGGACATACTCCTATAGATAAGCATAGCATAAAAATCAAGTCATTTCAATAGTTCGTTTGCTATAAGCTTTCTGATACATAGTAACCTAATTCCTTTGACCATGAGATCATGCTAATCACCATCACCGGAAGGATGCTTTGATGACATCAAACATCACACCGTACTGGGTGGCTATAAAGATGGCATTGAGTGTTCGGAAAGTATGTGTTGAGGCACATGGATCAAAGAGTGGGATTTGTCCATCCATATGACGGATAGATATACTCTGGGCCCTCTCGGTGGAATGTCATCCAATTAGCTTGCAAGCATGTGACTGGCTCACAAGGGATCACATATCACGGGAATGAGAAAAGAGTACTTATCGGTAACGAGGTTGAACTAGGTATGCAGAGATATCGACGATCAAACCTTGGATAAGTGAACTATCGCGAGACAAAGGGAAATTGGTATCGTATGTAAGTGGTTCATTTGATCACAAAGTAATCGTAGAAATATGTGGGAGCCATATGAATTTCCATATTCCTCTATTGGTTATTGATCAGAGAAGTGTCTCGGTCATGTCCGCGTAATTCACGAACCGTAGGGAGACACACTTAAGGATTCAGTGTTGTTTAGTAGATATGGAATGTAAGTAGGGAGACCGAATGTTGTTCGGAGTCTCGGATGGGATCCGGGATATCAAGAGGAGATCTGGAATGGTCCGGAGAATAGGATTCATAAAAGGAAAGTCCAATTCCGGAGTTCGGGAATGATTCCGATGTTTTCATCGGAGAGGTTCTAGAAGGGTCTAGAAGGTTCACCGGACCGGAAGGGGAAGGGTACTGATGACCCACAAGTATAGGGGGTGTATCGTAGTACTTTCGATAAATAGGAGTGTCGATCCCAACGAGGAGTAGAAGGTGCTGAATAGTGGTATGGAGTAGGAAATCCCTATGAATACTTAGCAAACAGATTTTTAGTGGTTTTCTGACAAAGCAACAAAACAAAGAGCAAGTAACAGAAGTAACGAACAAACGGAGCAAGTGGCCCAATAATTTCTTAGCAAAGGATAAGCTGGTGGAAATACTTATAAGGACCAAACGTTCTCGAGGACACATGGGAATTCTGTCAAGTGCTTTCGCTGCAAATAGCTGAGTACTCTTCTTTGGTGTTTGTAAGTGTCGTGTGGGTGAACCTGTGCTAACATACTGCCCCTCCTAGGACTAATACATACTTGTAATTAAACCCCCTGCAAACATCCGTAACTACAGGAAAGTAATTAAGATATAAATCTAACCGCAGCCTTAGACTCTGAGATCCTACACTCCCTTGTGCAAAGGTGTCCTCACGGGGGTTCATGTTTCTGTCACTCCGGCAACCCCGCAATTAGTGGCCAAATACACAATGCATTCCCCTAGGCCCATAAATGGTAAAGTGTCATGTAGTCGACGTTCACGTGACACCACTAGAAGAATAGAACCACAACTTAAATACTAAACCATTGAATAATAACTCATCACAGATTCACTACTAACAACATGACTTCTCCCATGTCCTCAAGAACTAAATGAACTACTCACGAGACATCATAAGGATCAATATCAAAGATAATATGATAATGGATAACAAACTGAACATAAACAATAATCCAATGGTTCCACTCACAAACATCAACTACAATAGTAATTAACACCGGGAAAGTTTCCCCTAATGAACTAAGCAATGTCCAACACAATTGTTAAAGCGGGACGGAGTGGTGATGATGGTGCTGGAGGAGATTATGGTGTGGATGATGATGATGATCCCGATGAAGCCTAGCTTGATGACGGTGTTGATGGCGACGGTCTTCCCTCTCCGGGAAGGAATTCCCCCGGCAGAAATCTGTCTGCCAGAGAGATCTGTCTCTCTCGGTGTTTTCCGCCTCCCAGAGGCGGCGGAAGTCTATCTGTGGTCGCCCCCTGGTGTTAGGGTTCCGTAGGGAAGATATAGGTGAAGGGGCGGAGTCGAAGGCCGAACAGGTGGGCCAAACCCACCCTAGGCGCGGGGTCAGGTGGGCCCGCGCCTAGGGGGTGTGGGCCCCTTGAGGCCCCCCTTCGCTCCTCCTTCTGGCTTCCTTCGTCTTCCGGTAAAATAATATGTTTCCATATTTTTCTGATCTTCGCGAAATTGCACCGAAACGCCGTCTTTTCCATCAGAATCCAGACTCCGGCAGTCCATCCTCCAGGAATGATCCAACATACATAAACAGATGAAAATCCATAAGTAATACCTCATAATAAGTCAAATATCAATGAATAGAGGTAAATTATGATATAGAATGGTGATGCAAATTGGGCATATCAACTCCCCCAAGCTTAGACTTCTCTTGTCGCCAAGCGAATACTAAGCTTAGTAAACATGTAGACGGGTTTATGGAGTGAAGTGTCGATAAAAAGAATACGAACAAGAAGCATCACACTTACCTTTGCACAACTCATAGAAGAAAGCAACTCACCATTATATAACTTAGATTGCAACCAAATACAGCAGTCACAATAGAGATACATAAAGCTAAATCATAATTGGAATTGGCAAACTTGTTCTTGGTCAGAGAACACCTGATAAACAGTTTCACAAAAGCTTTTTGTAGAAGTTCCAAAACAGGAGCACACTTTTCTCAAAAAGGTTTTTTCACAAGTGAAGGCTTTCAAAGTAATACTCAATAGATAAGAGTTTTGTGCAAACAAGGAAGATAAAGAACATGATTGAATAAATCATCATATGAATGCTTGAAACACAACAACTCAAAAGCTTGCTGGAGATATAGAGGAAGTAGGTTTACTGACTCAACTGGTAACTGGTATAAAGGTCCCTTCTTAGAGGGTAGCAGGGATTACAAGTCATAAAGAGCTTCCAAAAATTATGGTACTTACTAGCTTTGATCCCTCATTGCCTCTATCATAAGCATCTTGAGATGATTAAGGTTAAGGTGAACAAAGATGGAGTATATGCTTGATGAAATATAAGTTGGCAATATCATGTCCCTTGAATATGAGGTCCACTCCTCATGCATACTCAACTTTGGATCCATGTAAGTTCTTGTCATTGTAAGTATTTGCATATCATTGAGAACCGCCAACGGGGTACCCCTTGCACATGGTACATGAGCTTTCCCATAACCAAAATGACAAGGCAAGCAGACAATGAGCATCTCAGCAATCTTTTTATTTACTATGCATATAACTTTTTATTGAGGATGATTCATAGATGACTCACTATGGTGATGCTGCAAGTTTCCACCATGATTAAGCATGGCTTAGGCTTGCGGCCCAGGCGTTTCTCTAACACAGAATACAAACTCCATGGACTTACAAGTCCCCTCTTTATTTCACACCGTTGACATCCATAGACAAAAGAGCATGATATCAACTATGTACGACAAGGTACAAGTGCAATGTTGAAAACGTTCCCCGTGACAACACGGTTCTGCTAATCCCAACGTATAGATGCAAGCATATACAACTTCGATGTCCACAATGGTTCAAGTTTATTAGGGGCAAGTAAATAAAGTGTGCCATCAAGTTCGTGAGAGCTTTACTAACTAGTTTTCACATAACAAAATACTTTTTAATTTGAAAGGTAGATGAAACTTGAGAATTTTCTTGGAATAGCAAAAGCTACTAGGTAGATATGGTGGACACAAATGGCAACAGTTTTGGGTTCAAAGGATTTTGGAAACATGAGAAGTATGCCTTCTCAAAACAGGTTTTTGGCTAGCAAGGCTGGGTAGCAAGCAAGAGAGTTGAAAGAAACATGCAAACATACAAGTAATAAAGCCAAACATGCAATCTTTCCTTAAAGACACAAAAGAATCTTAAATAAAGAATACTAAGCTTATGAGCCAACAAGAAAGAAAACAAATGATACCAAATACCTTTAAGCTTTTTCTTTATTTCTTTTTCTTTCAAATTTATGCCACTGACCAGAACTTGGTTTGCCAAAACCAATTTAGATCCACTTGATGATCCCAAAGTGGTTCCAATACTGAACAACAAGATCCATCATATAATAGAGATTTGTAAACTAAAAATAAGAATTGCAAAAAGTAAAAGATGGGACTTCTCATTAATATTCCAATAAAGGCACTCACACCAAGGGATACATAGATAATCAACTAAAGGAGAGATACTTTCACATACAAACCAAACTATAAGATAACTTCTCTACCACAGATATGGATCCACTAAAAAGGTAAAATATGAAAGATAATGGTGGTGATACCGCGGCACTCCCCCAAGCTTGGAACAAGCCAAGGGGATGCCAAACCTGATGACGAATTACCCCTTCGGTGGTGGTGTTCTTCCAACTCTATCTCCACGGGCTTCTTGCCTTCGTCGTTGGCGGGGGCCATGGTGCTCTAAACTTGAGAAGATTTCCTGACAGAAACAAATTGAAACGAAAACACGATGAGAACATGATGCACGAACCTCGGGGGATCCGGGGGGTTATATATTACGAAGTTTCAATGCATAAGGAAGGTTTTGACACAGAAACAAAGCAGAGACGGAGTTT
This sequence comes from Avena sativa, assembly GCA_916181665.1. Taxonomy (NCBI): domain Eukaryota; kingdom Viridiplantae; phylum Streptophyta; class Magnoliopsida; order Poales; family Poaceae; genus Avena; species Avena sativa. Next base: position 427,148,003 of record OV702283.1, read on the forward strand.
GAGGAGGGGAAACCCCCCTCAGGCGCGACCAGGCTGGGTCCGCGCCTGGGGTGGGTTTGTCCACCCCGAGCTCCGTTTCCTCTTCAGTTTCATCTCGTAACTTCCCTTATGTATTAAAAACTACAGAAATATAAAAAGATTGGAGTTTCATGAACCTTCTGTTTTCACCACTTTTACCTATTCAAAGACGAACTCTGTAGATTCCTTTTCTCTTTCTCCTGAAAAATTCCTTCTTACAAAACCCTTGCACAAACTCAATGACAACATTAGTGTAAGCAAAAAAAATAAACCTTTGGTGCACACTTCAACTGAAAACCCACCAAAACAAAAGCTTCTGTAAGAGGCAAATGCAAATGATGGCAGAAATTTGTCAAAACATACCAGCAGGTAAATATTGATTTTTACGAAGACCTTCTGTTGCTCAAATCAAAAAGTGCAGAACTAATGAAAGTTGGGTAACAACTTGGAGAACAAGCTCAGAAAAATGCAGCTCCATCCGACATACTGAGCTCCCTCAAGAATTTTTACAATACAGCACAAAAATCTGTCCCAGGACAGCCACTTTTCACAACTCCTCTACTTCACAAAAGTAGTTGAACTTGACACAAAAACCAAAACAAAAAGGATAAGGAGCGGTTATTACAGAGGTAATAACTTCCAAGACTCGACAAAACTCTTGGGTTATCTCCCAACAAGTACTTTTCTTTAATGCCTTTAAGTTAGGCTTGAAACTTCCAAAGATGCTCACATAGGATAAATATATCTGGAGTGAAGGAGAGAATCAAGAAGCAAATAACCAACACACTTGAGTCTAACCCACTTCCTATGCATGGGGGTATCATGGGAAAACGAATTGTTGAAACAAAAAACCACTAGCATAGGAAGACAAAACAGATGCAACTTTAAAGCTTTCAACATAAAACGGGGAAAGTTAACATCATTGAGATGCATAAAACCACATTTCCCTCTCTCAAAATAAATTTCGGTAGCTCTTTGAATAATGGTGATAATATAACTGTTACTGGAAACAACTTTATCATTAGAATAAGCATACTTACAGTCATCAAAGAGAGGTCCAAGGTCATAAACTGGATCAATAGAAGCAAGTTGTTCCATCCTGAAATCTTTATTAGGCAAGCCATTTTCACAAGGAGCTTTAGCAAATTTGGAAAATTTAAACTCATAAGAATCTCCATCAAACTTAGTTAAAACTTTTTCCTTCTTACAATCAATAATAGCTCCACAAGTGTTTAAGAAAGGTCTACCAAAAATGATAGGACAAGTTTTGCTAGCTGCTGAATTAAGCACTAAAAAATCAGCAGAATACTTAACCTTACCACAAAGAACCTCCACATCTCTTATGATGCCAATGGGTCAAATGGTTTCCTTGTTAGCAAGGTGGATAACCACATAAATGTCCTCAAGCTCACAAGGAACAATTTCATGCATAATTTCCCTGTAAAGCTCATAAGGAATAGCACTAGAACTAGCACCAATATCACATAAACCATAGTAGCAATGATCACCAATTTTAACTGAGAGCACAAGAACACTAGCTTTTCTAGCTTTACTAGGATGAGATATAATATTATAAGCATCTTCACATAAGACAATGTACTCATCCCCTATATTTCTAGCATCAAGATCTTTCACTATAGCTACCACAGGTTCAACATTCAGTTGCTTACCAGGCTCCATAGTTTTCATTGTACATTTGTTATTGATACGTTGGAAACGTATCTATAATTTTTTATGCTCCATGCTTGTTTAGTATCTACTTTGCTTTACTTGTCTACACTTTGAGGTGCTTTTTACATGTTTTATGGTACTAACCTATTAACAAGTTGCAATAGTGCCAGATGCCTGTTTTCTGCTGTTTTTGGTTTCAGAAAAGTTAGTAAAGAAGTATTCTCGGAATTGGACAGGACAAACGCCAAATTCAATAACTTTCCTGGGGAACAATAAGTCCAGAGGAGAGCCGGAGGGGCTGGCCAGGGGGGCCAGACCCACCCCAGGCACGGGGTCAGGTGGACCCGCGCCTGGGTAGGGTTTGGCGACCCTGGTCGCCTCCCGGACTCGCCCCTTCGCCTATAAGAAGTCCCCGATACAGAAACTCTCGGTACCCAATCAAAAATCCACGAAACCGTCTATAGCCACCGCCACCATTGTCCCTAGATCAGGGGGGATCTGAAGTTCTTCCCGGCACCCTGCCGGAGGGGAGATCATCCCGGAGGCCTTCTATCCGGTATGATTTGTGAGTAGTTCCACCTTGGACTATGGATCCATGTAGTAGCTAGATGGTTGTATCTCCTCCTTTGTGCTTTCATGTATAGATATTGTGATCTCCGTTCATGATCAAGATCTAATCTATTTGTAATCATGCATGTTCTGTTTGCGGGGATCCGATGGATATTGAGATTATTATGTTGGTTTAATTAATGGTTCTATCTTTATGATTCTATCATGTCTGTATTGTTTGTGATCTTGCATGCTCTCCGTTGCTAGTGGTTATCTTGGCCAAGTAGTTGCTAGTGACTCCAAGAGGGACTATTTATGATCGATAGTGGGTTCATGCCTCTAGTTTCCAAGGGAAGTGACAGAAATCTCTTCGGTTGTAGATGTGCTGTTGCTACTAGGGAGAAAACAACGGTCCCTTGTTCATGGAACATGTGGATTGTTTACCTTACACACTTTGCTTGAAGTAGTTGTGCGGTGACCCAGCATACCACTACATGTGTAGTATACTATAGTCGTTGACATGACACTCACAGAACACCGTTCCGTAAATATCACATCCCTCAGAGTGGCACAACACAAACATTACGGGTCCATATTACAACATTCACACATTATTATTATTACAATACCAGAAGTTCAGGACTTCAAAAGGTTTCAACTTACAAACCAAAATATAAAGTGTTTCAATGGAATTTAAAAGTAGCAACTCTGACTAGGAGTTGAGCTCAGCAGATTATTCTATAGAGTTCATGCTGCTCGGCTCTGTTGGTTACTACTAACTAGGATACTTAGTTGGATTTGTTATCGTCGACACCATAGCGGATTTCGTAATCCACTCCTTCAACACCTCCTGACAGGTCAGGCTCTTCGTAGAACACATCTTCTTGACATTCAACTGCATACATTGGCACGTCTTCGGAATCCTCGGAGTCTAAGCAAAGGATCAAAGGAAAGGATGAGTAACAACGTTACCCAACAAGTTCATTATATGCAAGGTGGGAAGTTTGATGCTCTAACTACCACCTCGGACTATAAGTCCTTGGCACTATGCAGTTTTTTGTAAATATTTCTTCAAAGATTGATTTTATTATAAAAATCTATGACGATCATCCTTCACAGGTTGACCAGAACTTTCATGGAGTTCCTTTCCTACCACGTTCGTAGCTCCTTCCCGGAACAGGGAGTAACAAGTTACAATTCTTACACTCTGCAGAGGTGCGTAACTTTACCCATGAGAGATCAACTCCTTGTTGCACAATCGGGCGTACTTTCCCGTCCACAATTCCATGATGTGGGGCCCAGTAGTTGGTCCAAGCCAATCACTGTCCCCTTCGCGACCTCGCATGCCTCCTTGGTGTACACCATGCCCACATAATGAATTACGGCAATGGTTTGTACAAACCGTTAGATGCCAGAACTATCATGGGATGATGAGGGTTCCCACCCATATGCTGCATATCCTCTACGAATTACCAATTAATATGCATGCTACAAGTATAACAACCATGACCTGCACATCCGGCTTCATGCGAGAGGAAGAAGATACAGCTGACTTCTTCGTCCCATTCCAAATCTCATGGCTAACGCGTAATATACGGCGCTAGAATCACTGATGTCAGGGGTTATTAAGTCCCTATATGATCATCATTGTTGCAAATAGATCCCTAAGTTCTATTGCTCCATTATATCATCACTTAGGATGATATTTATGATTTCTTTATTTGTGAAATTAATATTTTCTTTATTTTAGAGTATATATGATAACACACAATTTGCAAATACTTTGATAAAGACTCTTCAAAGGATATGAGCAAGTGATGAACTTGCCTTGTGATGGCAAGGTAGTGAAGTCTGATGCTTGCACTGGACCTTGAGCTTCTATGTCTACAAAAACATCATTATTGCCCGGTAAGGACAATATTTAAAGAAGCAAAATGATTATGCAAAGTAATGTAATGCATCATTTAACTTGATATGCATTATCCCCATTATTATAAAAAGTCTTTTTAATAATAAAGGATTTATATATATTATTTTTTAATATTTATAATATATATTGTATTATTTTATTTTATTTGACTTTTATTGATTTAATAATTCTTTTAGGAATTATCACTTAAATATCAAAAAATGTTATTAAATATTTATTTAGTATTTTTTGAAAATACTACAATATTAATATATAATGAAAGTGATTTTTATTTATTTTTATCATCTTTCAATAATTTTGTAAAATTCCATAAAAAATAAATAAATTACAAAATTCTTAATAAAATTTAAATGTCTAAAATTTTATATCTTAATTTATTTGGATAGTTTTGATTTTTGTGAATCCAAAAATATTTTATTTATAATTTTTGGACTTTTATTTTATTTTCTATAATTTAATTAAGTTCAGGGGCATTTTGGTTTTTTTTCTATTTATTAAACAGGCCTTAAGGTTTTTGGGCTGCCTTTTTCTTATTGGGACCTTGTGGCCCATTAGGCATAGTCAAAACAGCCACCCTGAAGGGTTCTTGCCCAACTCAGCCCACTCACTCGCTGTCTCTCACCCTCGATCTCACTCCTCTCCTCCTCTATCCCCGACCCCGTGGTCGGTGATGTCGCCACCGGCGATTCCCGTCGTCGTGGACCGCCATGGCCGCCACCGTGGTGCAGGAAGGGATTGTCGATTCTGCTCTTCCCTCCTGTCCAACTAGATTTGGACATGGAGATCTCCTGTGAAAGATCGATGCCGTCCCAAACCCTAGGGTTTGGGATTGGCGTTGATCCTGGCGCCGCCATTGCTGTCGCACTCTGTGGTGATTCACCTCGCCCCTAGGCGTGACTATGGTCGCCGCCGTGGTGCTATATGGGTCACAGCGCCCCCATGGGGTGCTCCTCATGCCGCCATGGTTGTCATCCCTTCTGCTTCCTCTTCTATTCTTCAGCGAGGACCTTTGGTGAGTGCTCCCTCTCCTCTCATGCTGCTCTGTGTTAAGTCATCCTCTGCTATATGTTTGGTGGTGATCTTTCTGGTTACTTTCTTATTCTGATTAGGGTTCTTGGTTCTGTTTAGGGTTCATACCCTGCTATTGATTAGATACTGATGAATTAGATCATGTGATGATGATCTCTGAATCGTTAAGTGTTGATTAGCTGTGGTTTATGGCTTATTATTAGATGTGGTGATGCTAGTGGCTTACTGATGATGATTCCATGGTTAAATCTCATATGATTTAGAGGGTAAAATTGTACTGGAAACACTACTTGGTAAAGCTAGCGGTTTGGATAACTCACTAATGTCATTACTTGGTTAATGACAGTGGATATGGTGTGATGAAGTTACTGTCTTAGTACTATTGGCTTGAGAATTCATGTGTGGTTTGAGATAACAATGGTCTCTTACAGTGAAGATATACATAGGTGAATATTTTGTTTATGATTCGTGTATTTAAAAACAGGAAAATGATTTAAAGTGGTTTGGTTGTATCTGTGAAGATTGAATGCTTAATCTGATTAATATAGAATTGTTCTTGTGAAACCATCTTTGTCTGGCACACAAGTTAGATTCTATTTCATTGTTTGGGTTGGTCCCAGCTTAAAATGAGTTTGGCTTTCAAGATAAGTATAAATCTTCCTTTCTTAAATCCCTAAGACCAATGATGTTGGTCTGAGGTTTAGGGATTTAGACCTCTATCTAATTGGTTCACATGAATTAATTCTGATAGTGATACCAGCTATTATTGCTTGAATCAAAGTTGGGAAAAGATGCTTGTAATCTTGATAACTTAGATAGATCCATAAGATTAGATTCTAAGGTGCTACTCTTGTCTTAGAGATGTGCCTAGAAGTTAAATCTTAGCTATATTCATTCTTGAGTGAAAATATAGCTTGATAGCTAAATCAATGATGTTGTTCTGAGATTTAGTTGGATCCTTATGCTTTTCTGTTTGCTTTTAGAGTTTAAAACCTCAGTGATGGATTCACCCCACTTGGGTGCTTTCTGAGAGTTTGAATGTGATACAGATCATGTATGCTTGTCTAATCTTAGTTAGATAGATCATGTGATGGTCTATTTACTCACCATTGTCACTTGATGTTGTGGTTGCTAGTAGTTGATCTTGTGGTAGCTTGACCTGGTGCCCCCCTGGTATTTCCAGCTCCTGGCTTGTCCTTGATCTAGCCCATCATCTCCTGATCCTGATGGCTTGACCTTGGTGTTGCTATCCACCTGATCTTCCCCCTCCTTATGTCACCATCTTGGTGATGTGATCCTGGGATTTGGTTGGTTTGGCTGCTGGATGTTGTGCTTGGTTTAGCTGCTGGCTGCTGTGCTTGGTGTGTAAGAGCAAAGGAATGATGTGGGGATTGGTTTCCCACGGCTGTGTTGATAGTTTTGTTTGGTTTTGCTGCTGCTTTGGTGTTGACAGCACACACCATGCAGTTTGGTGTGTGTGCTGCTTGTGTGCTTGCTGCACAGATGTGGATATGTTCAGAATTTTGAAAGTTACTTTTATCTGATTACTTTTACTTGGCTGGTGAAACTTGCCCCTCCTTGCTATCATTTGACTTCTGGCTTATAATTATGAAAGATACATTCTTTCATATTGGTGAAACTTGCCCCTTTTATAAGTTTACTCCATGATGAACCTTGATCAGTGCACTTCACTAACAAGTCTGAGAGTAAAACAATGCTAATCCTAACTTTCCTTTTCCTATTTAGTTTCTGTTTATTTTGCAGGTACAGATTTGAAGATGAAGATTTTAGTTTATTTTTCTTTATAGAATAGTGCAATGTAATCTTTTTATTCTGTTGTAATTTAGTTCTATTCTTTTCTAACCTCCATTTTATTATTTTGTAATAAATATTATACTATTATCAATAAATAAATATTATTCTTTATTTATTTACTATTGTAAAAATTGTGGATGATTTTTTTATAAGTTACATTTTTGTAACTTATTTATTGAATGAAAATATGAAATAGATATTCATATTCTTAATTGCTTTCTTTAGATAAAGTTTGAGTTATATTGGTGAACTCTTAATTAAATCAAGATTCAAACATTATTCAAAAATCCTTTTGAATTATAATTCAAACACTCAATGTTTTAAATTCAAATTTCATTTCCCAAAACACATAATTCCACAAAGATCATATCAAAGTCTATAGCAATCATCCTTTAAGACTAAACCTAATCTCTAAGTATGAAAGAAACCTTGATCACTTTAGGTTTTTTATTTGGCAAAAAAATTTACCCACATTTTCATAGATGAATGCATGCAACATTCCGAATTCCTAAATCTACCCTTCGTGAGTTCCTAAATGCTGGGATGTTACACACTTCCCCCCTTAAATTAAACTTCGCCCCGAAGTTTGTTGAGGTGTACCTGAATAGTTCTGGATAAGTTTTTCTTAAATCCTCTTCTTTCTCCCAAGTGGCTTCCCTTTCAGGGTGATGTTCCCACTGTACTTTGCAATACTTCATTGCTCTATTCCTCAACCTTTTCCAGTTGTCTTCCAAAAATTTACAGGGCTTTTCAACATAGGTCAAGTCTGCTTGTAGCTCTATCTCTTGATGTGTGATTGCATCATCTGGAACTTTCAAACGTTTACGAAGTTGTGACACATGGAAAACATTGTGCACTTGAGCCAATCTTGATGGTAACTCTAAAGCATAAGCTATAGTTCTGTTGTGACTCAATATCTTGAATGGTCCGATGTATCTTGGACTCAATTTTCCTTTAACTCCGAACCTTTTCACCCCTTTCATTGGACTTACTTTCAAGTATACCATGTCTCCTACTTCTGGATGCCATGATCTTTGACTTTGATCAGCATTACTTTTCTGCCTACTCTGAGCTATTTTCAGTCTATCCCTGATCTTATCAATGATATCTTATCTTTCCTTAATATAATCTGGCACAAATTCTTTGCTGCTTCCAGGCTCATACCAACATATTGGTGATCTACACTTCCTTCCATACAGAACCTGATATGGAGCTGCCTTCAGACTACTCTGATAGCTATTATTATAATAAAATTCTGCCAATGGTAGATGATCTTCCCATGTACCTCCAAAATCTAATGCACACGCTCTTAGTATGTCTTCTAGTATTTGATTTGTTCTCTCTGTTTGACCTCCTGTCTCAGGATGATAGGCTGTGCTGAAATCTAACTTTGAACCAAGTGCTTCATGCAATTGCTTCCAAAATGCTGAAGTAAACACTGATCCCCTATCAGTTACGATCTTTTTGGGTACTCCATGCTTACTTACTCTCTCTTTGACATATACTTCAACTAACTTCTCGGCATTATCTTTTTGATTCACCGGAATAAAATGTGCACTCTTAGTGAGTCTGTCCACAATTACCCATATCATATCCTTCCTTTCTGGTGTCATGGGCAATCCTGTGATGAAGTCCATACCTATTTCTTCCCACTTCCATTCGGGAATTTCCAAAGGTTGTAATGGCCCTGCTGGGCTTTGATGTTCAGCCTTCACCCTTTGGCAAGTATGACATTCTGATTCATATTTAGCAATGTCCCTTTTCATGTTATTCCACCAGAATAGTTCTTTCAAATCCAGTTACATCTTAGTACTTCCTGGATGTATAGAATACGGTGTTTCATGTGCTTCTCTAAGTATGACATCTCGAATCTCAGACACATCTGGAACACAAAGACGGTCTTGAAACCATAAGGACTCATAATCTCCAAGGCGAAAAACTGATTTTTTTCCCTTGAGATATCCTCCAAATTTCCTCAGCAATAAAAGGATCTTCTGCTTGATGTCTAATTTTTTTTGCTTAAGATCACTGTTCTGCTCTGCAACTACCTCATAGTAGCTAATCCTCCAAAAACCTCCGTTCTGATGAATTGAAGCTCTAATCTTTCCAAGTCCATTTGTAACTCTTTTGGTAGCTCCCTATTGCTAGGCTGAATATCTGCACTCTTTCTGCTTAAAGCATCAGCTACAACATTTGCTTTCCATGGAGTATAATTGATTGTTAAATCATAATCTTTGATTAGTTCCAACCAACGCTTCTGTCTCATATTCAATTCCTTTTGAGTGAAGAAATATTTGAGACTTTTATGGTCAGTGTATAACTCACATCTAGCTCCGTATAGAAAATGCCTCCATCCTTTTAGCGCAATAACTACTGCTGCTAACTCTAAATCATGAGTTGGATAGTTGACTTCAGGTGGTTTTAGTTGTCTTGAACCATAAGCAATCACTTTCCGATCTTGCATTAGCACACAACCTAAACCTTCTTTAGATGCATCACAGTATATTGTAAAGTCTTTCCCTATTTCAGGAACTGCTAAGATTGGAGCTGTGGTTAAACTAGTCTTCAACTCCTGAAAACTTGCTTCACACTTCTCATCCCAATTGAATGGTGTATTCTTTCTTAACAATTTGGTCATTGGTCCGGCTATTTTGGAGAAACCTTCAATGAATCTCCGATAATAACCAACCATTCCTAAGAAACGTTGAATTTGCTTCACATTGGTTGGTGCAGTCCACTCTAGTACTGACTGAACTTTAGATGGATTTACAGCAATTCCATCTTTACTGATCACATGACCGAGGAATTCTACCTCATCTAGCCAAAATTCACACTTACTAAACTTAGCATAAAGTTTGTGTTCCCTTAGAGTCTGCAATGCTATTCTCAAATGATCAGCATGCTCTTCCTTATCCTTGGAATATATCAGAATATCATCAATAAAGACTATGACGAACTTGTCCAAATATGGCATGAAGATCTTGTTCATCAGATTCATGAATATTGCTGGTGCATTGGTCAAACCAAATGGTACTACCAGATACTCATGGTGTCCATATCTTGATACAAATGTTGTCTTTGGGACATCTTCCGGTTTGATTTTTATTTGATGGTATCCAGATCTTAAATCGATCTTTGAGAATACTCCGGCTCCTTTCACTTGATCAAACAAATCTTGAATTCTTGGTAAAGGATACTTATTCTTGATAGTAACGCTGTTCAGATTTCTATAATCTCCACACATTCTTCTTCCACCATCTCTCTTATCCACAAAGATTACTGGTGTTCCCCATGGAGATACACTTTCCTGAATAAATCCTTTTCTGGCTAACTCATCAATTTGCTCTTTGAGTTCTTTTAACTCTTTGGGTCCCATCTTATATGGTGCTTGAGCTATTGGTGATGTACCAGGAATTAGGTCAATAGTGAACTCTATCTCCCGGTCTGGTGGCATTCCCGGTAGCTCTGCTGGAAAAACATCTTGAAATTCATTTACTATAGGAATATCTTCCAATTTGACCTCTTTCATCGAGTTCAACTGCAGATCCACCATGATATGACTGTGCTTATCTGCTTGGTAAACTATCCTTGCTCCACTTGGAGTTTTAATTGAGACAGTTTTCTCCTCACAATTTATCTGAGCTCCGTGTTCCATCATCTAATCCATTCCCAGCACTACTGCAATTCCCTTCAAAGGAATCACATAAAGGTCTGTGAAATATGTACAACCACAGATCGAGATAACCTGATCTTGTTTTATGTGGCGTACAATCACATTTCCCCCTGCCGTAACTACGGTCATAGGGCTTTCTAACGTTGCCCTTCTAATCCGAACTTATCAAAAAATTCTTCAGAAAGGAATGAAGTAGTTGCACTAGTATCAAATAGAACTTTGCCGGGATTGGTAAGGATATTAAGCGTACCTATCACTGCATGCTCCGAATTATCCACCTCCTCGAGGGTTGCACAGTTCAGTTTCGCGGTAGGTCGGTTCCTCTTGCCATTGTTGTTCTTGCCATTATTTCCTCCTTTATTGGGCTGTCCATTTCCTCCACTGGCTTGTCCTCCTCCCTTGGTAGGCCAACCTCCTGGTGGTTTGCTTGGACAATCGGGCTTGATATGCCCCTTCTGACCACAACTGTAACAGATCACTACAGTTTTTTTTGCATTCCCTCTGGAAATGCCCTAGAATTCCACAATTGTTACAAATAACATTCCTTCTCGGATTGGATTGATTTCCACCACTGCCCTTGTTATTGTTATTGTTATTTTTATTGTTATTGTTGCCATAGTTCCTGTTCCGAGGTTTGAACTCCAGGTTGGGTTTAGGTTTGCTTGCCTGAATTCTCTTAGTTTCCTTCTTGGCTCTCTTCCTCCTATCCTCTTGGACATTCTTATAATCATCTTCGAAAGTAATGGCTGCATCCAGCAACTGCTAATAAGTTTGCTTATTAGCTAACCTTAGATGCATTTTCACAAATGGGTTTAATCCTCACAGGAAACATTTCTTCTTATTCTGTTCAGTGTTAACATCCTCCTCAGCATAACGACACAGTTGACTAAACTCCCGGATGTACTTCATGACACTAGTATATCCCTGCTGAAGCTCCTCAAATTCTCTCTGCTTCAACTCCATAACACTTTCCGTAACATGATATTCACAGAATCTCTGCTTAAACTCCTCCCAGGTGAACTCCCTTCCTGGTTGTTGCATAGCCAACTGATTCTCCCACCAAGATGCTGTAGGTCTAGTCAGAAGATGAGTTGCATACCTCAATTTCTCCTCATCATTGCAACCTACAGTCTTCAGCTTCCTTTCGGTATCTGCTAGCCAATCTTCTGCATCCATGGGTTCAGGAGCTGGTGCAAAAGGTAACGGTCTTGCATTCTGGAAATCAGATAGACTCACTCCTCCACCCTTAGGTGCCCTCTGATTTGCTCATCCCAGCAACTCCTCCATGAACTTGTTCTGGGTCTCTTGCATCATTTGCATACACTGCATAAAGTTGTGCTCCATTAATGACCTCATTGGTGGTGGTGGTGGTGGCAATGCTCCCTGATTTTCTGCATCTGCATCGTCCTTCTCCTTGGCCTCACGCTCCATCCGCTGCTGCTCAATTTTGATTTCTACACCCGTATCCATGACCCTCTAGTCCTGCAACATAAAGTGAATACTCATATTTACATCATGCACATGTGTTCTGAGCTCGACGTTACGCACAGAACCAGTCACACAATGAAGATCCAAAGAAAATCCAAATATGCATTTCACATATTATACATAATATCATAATAATACAAAGTCACTACAACATATACCATATAGGTATAATCACAAAACTATCTTATTCATCTAACTATCTTATTTCTTGGAGTACAATATATGGTACTTGATACCTCTACATATCTGCCTACTTCTAGTAGTAACTACGTTCATCATACATGCCTGATGTCCAACCATGATGACGTGTTGTTCGTCGCACAGTTTGTGGAACAAATTGCCTTCCAGAAGGAACATACTCTGTATCTCAAGTGTCAGGACTTGAGTTATTACTCAATCTGACCACATTGACTCCCTCCAGCTCAACTGAAAAGTCTTCAGAAACATATTCAACATTATCTCCCGCTTGCATCTCCTGAGATTCATTCCTTGAGTTGTCAACAGGATACGCAAATCCAGCTGCTTCCCAGGTACTCCTTTGGGCAAGATAATTAAACACTGGATAATGTATATTCCCTGGTTTTTGAGAAGATGTAGATGATTCAAACACTCTTTCTTCAGGATCTTCTTCTTCATCCTGATTTTCTATCGACATGGCATTTCTACTACTGTTACTAGGGTTAGTCCTTGCACCCATCCATCTAGATTGTCCAACATTTCTGTCAGAACCATCTGTGGACATCTGGAGTTCATGAGATTCTTCATATGATCCCCTTCTCCAACCATCAGAATTCTCAATAGGAAGTTCTGAGTCAGAACCATCCTCTAAGCCTTGTGGTACTACATACCTCATATCCATAGTAGGATCATATCTAGGTTCAGGACTTGGTGAATAAGGATATGATATAAAAGATTTAGGATCTATAGGGATATCCTTAAAGATAGGTGTTGCACTACTACCTGCTTCCTTCTCTAACTGGAATGCTAACTGCTTCCTCCTTTCCGGATCAGTTAGATCCTCTAACATGTCATTTTTATCTTCAACAATCACTTGATGTGTCTTGTAAAAATACGCAACGAGTGTCCGGTATCTATCCATAAACTTGGAAGCTAACTTAGGATGCTTCTTAACCAAAGTAAGATGATCCGGTATAGGCTCCGAGTCTATAGAATCATGAGGTATCACAGAGAATGTGCTACCTTCTAACTCCTTGGCTTTATGCTCCCGGATATTTGCTATCACCTCCACAACAGCAACATGATATGCTGCTAAATGACTCCTACCTTCACCCATAGGTAGATCGTGATATAATCCAAGCTCCTCTGGAAGTTGGAAACTCACCCGATACTTGGATAACATTCGGCCATCAAGGTAAGTTATAGTATTCACTGGAATTCTAGTTGGACAACTAAAGATCTTTAAAAGTTGACAAAGTTGGTCTGTGAATGATCCTTGATAATCATCAAGAGTCTCCTCTTTCCTTACCAAACTCTATTTTGGAAACTTTGGTGCCATAGCTCTGTATATCAGAAAAATAATTTTTGATTAGTAACCAATAATATATTGCATCATAACAAAGAATTATCACACTAAAATATATAATGGAATATTCTCATTTGAATACCCATTATATTTATTTTAGAGAATTCTTTATCGTTGCTAAACTTTCCTACAGGTAATACCCTTTACTAGGTTTCCAACCTAAGGTCAAAGCAATTCGCTCTGATACCAACTGCGGTGACCCAGCATACCACTGCATGTGTAGTATACTATAGTCGTTGACATGACACTCACAGAACACCGTTCCGTAAATATCACATCCCTCAGAGTGGCACAACAGAAACATTGTGGGTCCATATTACAACATTCACACATTATTATTATTACAATCCTAGAAGTTCAGTACTTCAAAAGGTTTCAACTTACAAACCAAAATTTAAAGTGTTTCAGTGGAATTTAAAAGTAGCAACTCCGACTAGGAGTTGAGCTCAGCAGCTTATTCTATAGAGTTCATGCTGCTCGGCTCCGTTGGGTACTACTAACTAGGATACTTAGTTGGATTCTTTATCGTCGACACCATAGCGGATTTCGTAATCCACTCCTTCAACACCTCCTGACAGGTCAGGCTCTTCGTAGAACACATCTTCTTGACATTCAGCTGCATACATTGGCACGTCTTCGGAATCCTCAGAGTCTAAGCAAAGGATCAAAGGAAAGGATGAGTAACAGCATTACCCAACAAGTTCATTATATGCAAGGTGGGAAGTTTGATGCTCTAACTACCACCTCGGACTATAAGTCCTTGGCACTATGCAGTTTTTTGTAAATCTTTCTTCAAAGATTGATTTTATTATAAAAATCTATGACAATCAGTCTTCACAGGTTGACCAGAACTTCCATGGAGTTCCTTTCCTGCCGCGTTCGTAGCTCCTTCCCAGAACAAGGAGTAACAAGTTACAATTCTTACACTTTGCAGAGGTGCGTTACTTTACCCATGAGAGATCAACTCCTTATTGCACAATCGGGCGTACTTTCCCATCCACAATTCCATGATGTGGGGCCCAGTAGTCGGTCCAAGCCAATCACTGCCCCCTTCACGACCTTGCATGCCTCCTTGGTGTACACCATGCCCACGTAATGAATTACGGCAATGGTTTGTACAAACCGTTAGATGCCAGAACTATCATGGGACGATGAGGGTTCCCACCCATATGCTGCATATCCTCTACGAATTACCAATTAATATGCATGCTACGAGGATAACAGTCATGACATGCACATCCGGCTTCATGCGAGAGGAAGAAGATACAGCTGACTTCTCCGTCCCATTCCAAATCTCATGGCTAACGCATAATATACGACACTAGAATCACTGATGTCAAGGGTTATTAAGTCCCTAATTTATCATCATTGTTGCAAATAAATCCCTATGTTCTATTGCTCCATTATATCATCACTTAGGATGATATCTATGATTTCTTTATTTGTGAAATTAATATTTTCTTTAATTTAGAGTATATATGATAACACACAATTTGCAAATACTTTGATAAAGACTCTTCAAAGGATATGAGCAAGTGATGAACTTGCCTTGTGATGGCAAGGTAGTGAAATCTGATGCTTGCACTGGACCTTGAGCTTCTATGTCTACAAAAACATCATTATTGCCCGGTAAGGACAATATTTAAAGAAGCAAAATGATTATGCAAAGTAATGTAATGCATCATTTAACTTGATATGCATTCTCCCCATTATTATAAAAAGTCTTTCTAATAATAAAGGATTTATAAATATTATTTTTTAATATTTATAATATATATTGTATTATTTTATTTTATTTGACTTTTATTGATTTAATAATTTTTTTAGGAATTATCACTTAAATATCAAAAATTGTTATTAAATATTTATTTAGTATTTTTCAAAAGTACTACAATATTAATATATAATGAAGTGATTTTTATTTATTTTTATCATCTTTCAATAATTTTGTAAAATTCCATAAGGAATATGTAAATTACAAAATTATTAATAATATTTAAATGTCTAAAATTTTATATCTTAATTTATTTGCATAGTTTGGATTTTTGTGAATCCAAAAATATTTTATTTATAATTTTTGGACTTTTATTTTATTTTCTAGAATTTAATTAATTTCAGGGGCATTTTGGTCTTTTTCTATTTATTAAACAGGCCTTAAGGTTTTTGGGCTGGCTTATTCTTATTGGGCCCTTGTGGCCCATTAGGCATAGTCAAAACAGCCACCCCGAAGGGTTCTGGCCCGACTCAGCCCACTCACTCGCTGTCTCTCACCCTCTCCTCTATCCCCGACCCCGTGGTCGGTGATGTCGCCACCGGCGATTCCCGTCGTCGTGGACCGCCATGGCTGCCGCCGTGGTGCAGGAAGGGATTGTCGATTCTGTTCTTCCCTCCGGTCCAACTAGATTTGGACATGGAGCTCTCCTGCAAAACATCGATGTCGTCCCGAACCCTAGGGTTTGGGATTGGCATTGATCCTGGCGCCGCCGTTGCTGTCGCACTCTGTGGAGATTCACCTCGCCCCTAGGCGTGACTATGGTCGCCGCCGTGGTGCTATATGGGTCGCAGCGCCCCCCATGGGGTGCTCCTCGTGCCGCCATGGTTGTCAGCCCTTCTGCTTCCTCTTCTATTCTTCAGCGAGGACCTTTGGTGAGTGCTCCATCTCCTCTCGTGTTGCTCTGTGTTAAGTAATCCTCTGCTAGATGTTTGGTGGTGATCTTTCTGGTCACTGTCTTATTCTGATTAGGGTTCTTGGTTCTGTTTAGGGTTCATACCCTGCTATTGATTAGATACTGATGAATTAGATCATGTGTTGATGATCTCTGAATCTGTTAAGTGATGATTAGCTATGGTTTATGGCTGATGATTAGCTGTGGTGATGCTAGTGGCTTACTGATGATGATTCCATGGTTAAATCTCATATGATTTAGAGGGTAGAATTGTACTAGAAACACTACTTGGTAAAGCTAGTGGTTTGGATAACTCACCAGTGTCATTACTTGGTTAATGACGGTGGATATGGTGTGATGAAGTTACTATCTTAGTACTATTGGCTTGAGAATTCATGTGTGGTTTGAGATCACAATGGTCTTTTACAGTGAAGATATACATAGGTGAATATTTTGTTTATGATTCCTGTATTTAAAAACAGGAAAATGATTTAAAGTGGTTTGGTTGTATGTGTGAAGATTGAATGATTAATATGATTAATATAGAATTGTTCTTGTGAAACCATCTTTGTATGACACACAAGTTAGATTCTATTTCATTGTTTGGGTTGGTCCCAACTTAAAATGAGTTTGGCTTTCAAGATAAGTAGAAATCTTCCTTTCTTAAATCCCTAAGACCAATGATGTTGGTCTGAGGTTTAGGGATTTAGACCTCTATCTAATTGGTTCACATGAATTAATTCTAATAGTGATACCAACTATTATTGCTTGAATCAAAGTTGGGAAAAGATGCTTGTAAGCTTGATAACTTATATAGATCCATAAGATTAGATTCTAAGGTGCTACTCTTGTCTTAGAGATGTGCCTAGAAGTTAAATCTTAGCTATATTCATTCTTGAGTGAAAATATAGCTTGATAGCTAAATCAATGATGTTGTTCTGAGATTCAGTTGGATCCTTATGCTTTTCTGTTTGCTTTTAGAGTTTAAAACCTGAGTGATGGATTCACCCCACTTGGGTGCTTTCTGAGAGTTTGAATGTGATATAGATCATGTATGCTTGTCTAATCTTAGACAAATAGATCATGTGATGGTCTATTTACTCACCACTGTCACTTGATGTTGTGGTTGCTAGTAGTTGATCTTGTGGTAGCTTGATCTGGTGCCCCTGTCAACACCCGGATTTTTTCAATCCTAGATGCCTGTTATGCCATACATCGCAATCCCAGGATTACCATTTTTGCGAGACATAACATAATTGGATACCATAGTACATCATCCATTACAAACGATACATAAGTTCTTACACAAATAGGGATCTCATGATCCAGTTCTTAATACAACATCAAGCAGCGGAATACGTAATAATAATGGTAGCGTAGGCGAAGCTCCATCTTCGGGGTCACATGCAATGCTGACGATGGGAGATGATCCTAGTTGTCGTAACCTTCCTGGGGTCCATCCTCAAGGTACTCCTCTTCATAGTCTGGCCATGGGAATAGCCAGGGACAAAGCCATGAGTACTCTTTAAGTACTCGCAAACTAATACTAACAGGTAAAGGGGTTTTT
Organism: Avena sativa; assembly: GCA_916181665.1. NCBI lineage: Eukaryota > Viridiplantae > Streptophyta > Magnoliopsida > Poales > Poaceae > Avena > Avena sativa. The sequence continues at coordinate 427,165,952 of OV702283.1, forward strand.
GGATAATAGGACACTAGGCTCTAGGGTTGTTTTGCAAAAGCCAGATTTATCTCTACTAAGTTCTAAAGCTAGTCACAATTTTATAACTCCTAAGTGGGATCTTGTAACTCATGTCACAACCCTGTTGTGGTCAAGTCAAAGTCTCAATTCATTTCACAAGTCATTTTGAAAAGTCTGACGGGGGAACAGTATGGCCACTCCAACTGTCCATAACCGCGGGCGCGGCTATTCGAATAGTTTGACACTCTGCAGAGATTGAACACTTTCACCACAACATTCGATACATCCGTCAGGAACAAATCCTGAATTCACCATACTCAGTATGCGGATAATCAATCCTAACCTTTCAATTACACGCCCTAGTATAAGCACCTCTCTGAGTTTGGCCTCCCAACCATGACCAACTGTCATCTTGGGTACTGCACAGGTGGACAATCTTCACAAGGTAGCCTCAGCTCAGACCTTGGCCGTGAGGGAACTAATACTAAGGTATATAAGTTTCCAGTCAAGCCCTACCCAATCTTCGGGTATTGTGGTTGTACGATAAAATTGGAATGGTATCGCATCCAGACAACCATCAGTTTTATAAAGGGCTAAGGCTCATGCCTCAACATTTTCATCACTAAAATCATCAGGTGTTCGGAAACACATGTCCAAAACATTTCAATAGAATGATCCATCATTCCAAGGTTTTCATAACCATTTTTCCACCAAGTGTTCCCATCTAAAGTTGGTCAAGTTTTATGCTTAGCACTAGCATCTACAGGTGGGGGTAAGCAATAGTGAGGGGTGGTAAACTAGTGGAGTTTCAACTAAGTACAACATTATATCTTAGGATGATATCAAGGTTTCTAACTTAGGCCAAATTTTATGCTCTTTATGCAACCTTCACATATTTTTATAGTATCTACCATTCTCTTAAGTAAACTCTAAGTAAGAGCTTTGATAAAGAAATAAAGTATAAAGCTTGCAATTAAAACTAGGATGGTTTATCAAGTGGTATAAGCTTGCTAAGTTAATAGCTTGCATAGGTCAACTGATGTAGTAAGGCTTGCTAAATTGCAAGTGTTAACTTGCACAGTCACTAGTAGTATTAGGCTTGCCAAATTAGAGTATCTTGCAAGTTTTAGCTTGCATTGGTATAGTATCAGCTTGCCTTGTGCAGAGCAGTGGTTGAAGTTCTCCTCGGCTTCTTCTTCGTAGTATCCTCCTTCCTCCTCGTATCCTTGGTCGGTACTAGCGTCTATGAATAAATACGAGGTACACAATCACCAAACAATACTTAACTACTTGCAATCATCACACACAAGGGTCCTATAGATGATCTAGCATCATCTCTAACATTACAAGGTTAAGGCTTGATTTAATTCCTTTTATTTTTAGAAAAGTAATTTCTACTCATTGAAAAACTACTTAAGATTTAATATTCTCCAAACCAAACATGGGATCATGTTGACACATGTCATCACCACATATTGTAGTCCAAGGGAATGTGATTTAAAGTGGTGTCACAATTTAATAAGGTTTTACCCTTTTATTTTAATTAATTAAAGTGGCTAGAAATGCTTATGTAGCATTCTTTTATTACTTGAACATTATTCCTGCAAGTAAACCTATATAATTTTATATATTCTGAAAGGTATGGTTAAATGTGATTTTTGAGAGTTGGAATCAACTCAAAAGCTATTATGGTTTAAATTTGAAAAATGTTTGAATGCAGAAAAGCTTTTGCCTTGTTATTTTTACCATGGGTGATCTATAGATCCAAATGACTTGAATCCAATGGGCTTGGATTCAGCATTCTCAGACCTTTCTAACAAAATTAGTTTCATTCAATTTGATGCACTGAATCGACCTGGGTTGATTTTTGAAGTTGAGTATAGAAGTGAGTTTGAAATAAAATGGAAAAGGTTTAATTTGAATAACTGGGCTACGCGGGAAAAGTTAACAAGGCCGGCCTGATAAGCGTAATGCTCCCGCGGGCTGCTTAAGTGGGTGTCCCCACTCGTCAGTGACACGGGGCTGGGCGAAGCGGTATGGGGCAACGTGGGTCGTTCGATCTGATTCTAATCCAACGGCTGGGAGTCATCGTCGACGCGAGACAACGCCAGCGAGAACGAAACCTAGCGTGGCCAGTGGGGGGTGCTGGGGACTCACCGGGGTGCTGGCGAGGGTCGGCGAGGCGGGCGAATGACGAAGTCGACGACGGCGAACTCAGGGGTGGTCGCGGCAGCTCCTAGGGTGGACGAAATCGATGGCTCCCTTCTTCTCTAGAGGCGGCGGGCTCCGGTGAAATTCTGGCGGGGTGGTGCTCGCCTTGCTCTGAGAACGGTGTGGCACGATCAGTGAGGAGAGGGGAGTGAGATGGTGTGAAGAAATCGAGCGGGGGTGGCCTCTATTTATAGTCGAGCGAGGGGACCGACGGGGCGCACGGTGAGCTCGTTGGGGGCGGGGTTACAGGCGGCTACTGGCATGGGCGAAGGTAGGGGACGGTGTGGTGTCTCCTGGCGATGCTCAACGACATGGTTTCGAGGCATGGGGCGGTGCGGCTTGGCCTGGAACATGCGACGCTCTGCGCGGCAGAGGCGGCGTCTTCGACGGCGAGTGGTGGCTGTGCGGCACGGGGCTGCGAACGGGGATGTCTGGCGGTCTCCTGGGTCGGTGGTGATCGTGTGTGCACGCGGTGAGGGCGGCGCGCGGTCTGTGGGTGCTGGTCGAGGGTGGCGCTCTGGCGCACGCTCGGCATGGTCGCTGGCGAGGTTGGCATGGTCCGTGCGTGTGGTCCAGGGCTTGGTAACACTCGTGGCTGGGATAGTGAGTGGCGGTGGACGGTGGGCTGCCTCCCAGACATGCTGGCTAGGCTTGCTGCTGCTCCTAGCTTGCTGTCGACTATGGGGTGGCAAGGGTGTGCTCGGCTGTTCACCATTGATGGCAATGGCAAGCTCACAGTGGTGCTAGTGGTTAGTTAATCTTCCTAGATGATCTACTGAGCTGGTTGTGAGCTAAATGGGGAACCAGTTAGGCAAGAATCACTGATCACAATAGTGTTTGATGTTTGTTTGATTTGTGTCTGCAACCTGTTTGATGAAATGGCCGCATGAAATCAAGTTTTGAATTTTGAAAAGATTTTTGGTGGGTTTGCTAGATTGGTGCTGGTGAGTCTGCAGATGCTTGGGTTTTGAAAGTTGAGCTTGTTTGAGTGGTTTTTGAAAAAGTGGGATCTTCCCATATGATAAAGATTCAATTTTGAAATGTCATTTAAACTATGCATTTGAAAGTTTCTGGATGATCACAAAGTGGGACTTGATACTTTGTTATGAGTACATTCAAGGGGTGCAAAGATCCAGAAAAGTTTCTGTTAGGTTCTGAAAGTTTGAGACAGCCAAAGTGGGCATGGGAGTTAAATTGGTCAAAATGATCATTCCCTTAATATATGTGTTTTGATTTACTTGTCTTTAGGAAAAGTGTGGAAATGTTTTAGATGATGTTTATTTCATCTAAGAAACATTTTACAAGCAATGAAACAATCAAACAAGGTGGTTCAAAAGCATTTCAAATTAAATGCATACACATATGCATGCATTCATAATTTTATTTAGCAAAGTTTTTGTTAACCCTAATTTTGATGATTAGGAAATGGATGATCCAAGTTTAGTATTTTTGGGATGTTACAGCCCCCCTGGTATTTCCAGCTCCTGGCTTGTCCTTGATCTAGCCCATCATCTCCTGATCCTGATGGCTTGACCTTGGTCTTGCTATCCACCTGATCTTCCCCCTCCTTATGTCACCATCCTGGTGATGTGATCCTGGGATTTGGTTGGTTTGGCTGCTGGTTGTTGTGCTTGGTTTAGCTGCTGGCTGCTGTGCTTGGTGTGTAAGAGCAAAGTAATTATGTGGGGATTGGTTTCCCACGGCTGTGGTGACAGTTTTGTTTGGTTTTGCTGCTGCTATGGTGTTGACAGCACACACCATGAAGTTTGGTGTGTGTGCTGCTTGTGTGCTTGTTGTACAGATGTGGATATGTTACAGAATTTTGAAAGTTACTTTTATCTGATTACTTTTACTTGGCTGGTGAAACTTGCCCCTCCTTGCTGTCATTTGACTTCTGGCTTATAATTATGAAAGATACATTCTTTCATATTGGTGAAACTTGCCCCTTTTATAAGTTTACTCCATGATGATCCTTGATCAGTGCACTTCACTGACAAGTCTGAGAGTAAAACAATGCTAATCCTAACTTTCCTTTTCCTATTTAGTTTTTGTTTATTTTGCAGGTACAGATTTGAAGATGAAGTTAGTTTATTTTTCTTTATAGAATAGTACAATGTAATCTTTTTTATTCTTTTGTAATTTAGTTCTATTCTTTTGTAATCTTCATTTTATTATTTTGTAATAAAGATTATACTATTATCAATAAATAAATATTATTCTTTATTTATCTACTATTGTAAAAATTGTGGCTGCTTTTTTTATAAGTTACATTTTTGTAACTTATTTATTGAATGAAAATATGAAACAGATATTCATATTCTTAATTGCTTTCTTTAGATAAAGTTTTAGTTATATTGGTTAACTCTTAATTAAATCAAGATTCAAACATTATTCAAAAATACTTTTGAATTATAATTCAAACACACAATGTTTTAAATTCAAATTTCATTTCCCAAAACACATAATTCCACAAAGATCATATCAAAGTCTATAGCAATCATCCTTTAAGACTAAACCTAATCTCAAAGTATGAAAGAAACCTTGATCACTTTAGGTTTTTACTTGGCGAAAAAATTTACCCATATTTTCACAGATGAATGCATGCAACATTCCGAATTCCTAAATCTACCCTTCGTGAGTTCCTAAATGCTGGGATGTTACAACCTGTGATAACATACTGCCCCTCCTAGGACTAATACATACTTGTGATTAAACCCCCTGCAAACATCCGTAACTAGAGGAAAGTAATTAAGATATAAATCTAACCACTACCTTAAACTCTGAGATCCTACACTCCCTTGTGCAAAGGTGTCCTAACGGGGGTTCAGGTTTCTGTCACTCCGGCAACCCCGCAATTAAACTTCGCCCCGAAGTTTGTTGAGGTGTACCTGAATAGTTCTGGATAAGTTTTTCTTAAATCCTCTTCTTTCTCCCAAGTGGCTTCCCTTTCAGGGTGATGTTCCCACTGTACTTTGCAATACTTGATTGCTCTATTCCTCAACCTTTTCCAGTTGTCTTCCAAAAATTTACAGGGCTTTTCAACATAGGTCAAGTCTGCTTGTAGCTCTATCTCTTGATGTGTGATTGCATCATCTGGAACTTTCAAACGTTTACGAAGTTGTGACACATGGAAAACATTGTGCACTTGAGCCAATCTTGATGGTAACTCTAAAGCATAAGCTATAGTTCTGTTCTGACTCAATATCTTGAATGGTCCGATGTATCTTGGACTCAATTTTCCTTTAACTCCGAACCTTTTCACCCCTTTCATTGGACTTACTTTCAAGTATACCATGTCTCCTACTTCTGGATGCCATGATCTTTGACTTTGATCAGCATTACTTTTCTGCCTACTCTGAGCTATTTTCAGTCTATCCCTGATCTTATCAATGATATCTTATCTTTCCTTAATATAATCTGGCACAAATTCTTTGCTGCTTCCAGGCTCATACCAACATATTGGTGATCTACACTTCCTTCCATACAGAACCTGATATGGAGCTGCCTTCAGACTACTCTAATAGCTATTATTATAATAAAATTCTGCCAATGGTAGATGATCTTCCCATGTACCTCCAAAATCTAATGCACACGCTCTTAGTATGTCTTCTAGTATTTGATTTGTTCTCTCTGTTTGACCTCCTGTCTCAGGATGATAGGCTGTGCTGAAATCTAACTTTGAACCAAGTGCTTCATGCAATTGCTTCCAAAATGCTGAAGTAAACACTGATCCCCTATCAGTTACGATCTTTTTGGGTACTCCATGCTTACTTACTCTCTCTTTGACATATACTTCAACTAACTTCTCGGCATTATCTTTTTGATTCACCGGAATAAAATGTGCACTCTTAGTGAGTCTGTCCACAATTACCCATATCATATCCTTCCTTTTTGGTGTCATGGGCAATCCCGTGATGAAGTCCATACCTATTTATTCCCACTTCCATTCGGGAATTTCCAAAGGTTGTAATGGCCCTGCTGGGCTTTGATGTTCAGCCTTCACCCTTTGGCAAGTATGACATTCTGATTCATATTTAGCAATGTCCCTTTTCATGTTATTCCACCAGAATAGTTCTTTCAAATCCAGTTACATCTTAGTACTTCCTGGATGTATAGAATACGGTGTTTCATGTGCTTCTCTAAGTATGACATCTCGAATCTCAGACACATCTGGAACACAAAGACGGTCTTGAAACCATAAGGACTCATAATCTCCAAGGCGAAAAACTGATTTTTGCCCTTGAGATATCCTCCAAATTTCCTCAGCAATAAAAGGATCTTCTGCTTGATGTCTAATTTTTTTTGCTTAAGATCACTGTTCTGCTCTGCAACTACCTGCATAGTAGCTAATCCTCCAAAAACCTCCGTTCTGATGAATTGAAGCTCTAATCTTTCCAAGTCCATTTGTAACTCTTTTGGTAGCTCCCTATTGCTAGGCTGAATATCTGCACTCTTTCTGCTTAAAGCATCAGCTACAACATTTGCTTTCCCTGGAGTATAATTGATTGTTAAGTCATAATCTTTGATTAGTTCCAACCAACGCTTCTGTCTCATATTCAATTCCTTTTGAGTGAAGAAATATTTGAGACTTTTATGGTCAGTGTATAACTCACATCTAGCTCCGTATAGAAAATGCCTCCATCCTTTTAGCGCAATAACTACTGCTGCTAACTCTAAATCATGAGTTGGATAGTTGACTTCAGGTGGTTTTAGTTGTCTTGAACCATAAGCAATCACTTTCCGATCTTGCATTAACACACAACCTAAACCTTCTTTAGATGCATCACAGTATATTGTAAAGTCTTTCCCTATTTTAGGAACTGCTAAGATTGGAGCTGTGGTTAAACTAGTCTTCAACTCCTGAAAACTTGCTTCACACTTCTCATCCCAATTGAATGGTGTATTCTTTCTTAACAATTTGGTCATTGGTCCGGCTATTTTGGAGAAACCTTCAATGAATCTCCGATAATAACCAGCCATTCCTAAGAAACCTTGAATTTGCTTCACATTGGTTGGTGCAGTCCACTCTAGTACTGACTGAACTTTAGATGGATTTACAGCAATTCCATCTTTACTGATCACATGACCGACGAATTCTACCTCATCTAGCCAAAATTCACACTTACTAAACTTAGCATAAAGTTTGTGTTCCCTTAGAGTCTGCAATGCTATTCTCAAATGATCAGCATGCTCTTCCATATCCTTGGAATATATCAGAATATCATCAATAAAGACTATGACGAACTTGTCCAAATATGGCATGAAGATCTTGTTCATCAGATTCATGAATATTGCTGGTGCATTGGTCAAACCAAATGGTACTACCAGATACTCATGGTGTCCATATCTTGATACAAATGTTGTCTTTGGGACATCTTCCGGTTTGATTTTTATTTGATGGTATCCAGATCTTAAATCGATCTTTGAGAATACTCCGGCTCCTTTCACTTGATCAAACAAATCTTGAATTCTTGGTAAAGGATACTTATTCTTGATAGTAACGCTGTTCAGATTTCTATAATCTCCACACATTCTTCTTCCACCATCTCTCTTATCCACAAAGATTACTGGTGTTCCCCATGGAGATACACTTTCCTGAATAAATCCTTTTCTGGCTAACTCATCAATTTGCTCTTTGAGTTCTTTTAACTCTTTGGGTCCCATCTTATATGGTGCTTGAGCTATTGGTGATGTACCAGGAATTAGGTCAATAGTGAACTCTATCTCCCGGTCTGGTGGCATTCCCGGTAGCTCTGCTGGAAAAACATCTTGAAATTCATTTACTATAGGAATATCTTCCAATTTGACCTCTTTCATCGAGTTCAACTGCAGATCCACCATGATATGACTGTGCTTATCTGCTTGGTAAACTATCCTTGCTCCACTTGGAGTTTTAATTGAGACAGTTTTCTCCTCACAATTTATCTGAGCTCCGTGTTCCATCATCTAATCCATTCCCAGCACTACTGCAATTCCCTTCAAAGGAATCACATAAAGGTCTGTGAAATATGTACAACCACAGATCGAGATAACCTGATCTTGTTTTATGTGGCGTACAATCACATTTCCCCCTGCCGTAACTACGGTCATAGGGCTTTCTAACGTTGCCCTTCTAATCCGAACTTATCAAAAAATTCTTTAGAAAGGAATGAAGTAGTTGCACTAGTATCAAATAGAACTTTGCCGGGATTGGTAAGGATATTAAGCGTACCTATCACTGCATGCTCCGAATTATCCACCTCCTCGAGGGTTGCACAGTTCAGTTTCGCGGTAGGTCGGTTCCTCTTGCCATTGTTGTTCTTGCCATTATTTCCTCCTTTATTGGGCTGTCCATTTCCTCCACTGGCTTGTCCTCCTCCCTTGGTAGGCCAACCTCCTGGTGGTTTGCTTGGACAATCGGGCTTGATATGCCCCTTCTGACCACAACTGTAACAGATCACTACAGTTTTTTTTGCATTCCCTCTGGAAATGCCCTAGAATTCCACAATTGTTACAAATAACATTCCTTCTCGGATTGGATTGATTTCCACCACTGCCCTTGTTATTGTTATTGTTATTGTTATTTTTATTGTTATTGTTGCCATAGTTCCTGTTCCGAGGTTTGAACTCCAGGTTGGGTTTAGGTTTGCTTGCCTGAATTCTCTTAGTTTCCTTCTTGGCTCTCTTCCTCCTATCCTCTTGGACATTCTTATAATCATCTTCGAAAGTAATGGCTGCATCCAGCAACTGCTAATAAGTTTGCTTATTAGCTAACCTTAGATGCATTTTCACAAATGGGTTTAATCCTCACAGGAAACATTTCTTCTTATTCTGTTCAGTGTTAACATCCTCCTCAGCATAACGACGCAGTTGACTAAACTCCCGGATGTACTTCATGACACTAGTATATCCCTGCTGAAGCTCCTCAAATTCTCTCTGCTTCAACTCCATAACACTTTCCGGAACATGATATTCACAGAATCTCTGCTTAAACTCCTCCCAGGTGAACTCCCTTCCTGGTTGTTGCATAGCCAACTGATTCTCCCACCAAGATGCTGTAGGTCTAGTCAGAAGATGAGTTGCATACCTCAATTTCTCCTCATCATTGCAACCTACAGTCTTCAGCTTCCTTTTGGTATCTGCTAGCCAATCTTCTGCATCCATGGGTTCAGGAGCTGGTGCAAAAGGTAACGGTCTTGCATTCTGGAAATCAGATAGACTCACTCCTCCACCCTTAGGTGCCCTCTGATTTGCTCATCCCAGCAACTCCTCCATGAACTTGTTCTGGGTCTCTTGCATCATTTGCATACACTGCATAAAGTTGTGCTCCATTAATGACCTCATTGGTGGTGGTGGTGGTGGCAATGCTCCCTGATTTGCTGCATCTGCATCGTCCTTCTCCTTGGCCTCACGCTCCATCCGCTGCTGCTCAATTTTGATTTCTACACCCGTATCCATGACCCTCTAGTCCTGCAACATAAAGCGAATACTCATATTTACATCATGCACATGTGTTCTGAGCTCGACGTTACGCACAGAACCAGTCACACAATGAAGATCCAAAGAAAATCCAAATATGCATTTCACATATTATACATAATATCATAATAATACAAAGTCACTACAACATATACCATATAGGTATAATCACAAAACTATCTTATTCATCTAACTATCTTATTTCTTGGAGTACAATATATGGTACTTGATACCTCTACATATCTGCCTACTTCTAGTAGTAACTACGTTCATCATACATGCCTGATGTCCAACCATGATGACGTGTTGTTCGTCGCACAGTTTGTGGAACAAATTGCCTTCCAGAAGGAACATACTCTGTATCTCAAGTGTCAGGACTTGAGTTATTACTCAATCTGACCACATTGACTCCCTCCAGCTCAACTGAAAAGTCTTCAGAAACATATTCAACATTATCTCCCGCTTGCATCTCCTGAGATTCATTCCTTGAGTTGTCAACAGGATACGCAAATCCAGATGCTTCCCAGGTACTCCTTTGGGCAAGATAATTAAACACTGGATAATGTATATTCCCTGGTTTTTGAGAAGATGTAGATGATTCAAACACTCTTTCTTCAGGATCTTCTTCTTCATCCTGATTTTCTATCGACATGGCATTTCTACTACTGTTACTAGGGTTAGTCCTTGCACCCATCCATCTAGATTGTCCAACATTTCTGTCAGAACCATCTGTGGACATCTGGAGTTCATGAGATTCTTCATATGATCCCCTTCTCCAACCATCAGAATTCTCAATAGGAAGTTCTGAGTCAGAACCATCCTCTGAGCCCTGTGGTACTACATACCTCATATCCATAGTAGGATCATATCTAGGTTCTGGACTTGGTGAATAAGGATATGATATAAAAGATTTAGGATCTATAGGGATATCCTTAAAGATAGGTGTTGCACTACTACCTGCTTCCTTCTCTAACTGGAATGCTAACTGCTTCCTCCTTTCCGGATCAGTTAGATCCTCTAACATGTCATTTTTATCTTCAACAATCACTTGATGTGTCTTGTAAAAATACGCAACGAGTGTCCGGTATCTATCCATAAACTTGGAAGCTAACTTAGGATGCTTCTTAACCAAAGTAAGATGATCCGGTATAGGCTCCGAGTCTATAGAATCATGAGGTATCACAGAGAATGTGCTACCTTCTAACTCCTTGGCTTTATGCTCCCGGATATTTGCTATCGCCTCCACAACAGCAACATGATATGCTGCTAAATGACTCCTACCTTCACCCATAGGTAGATCGTGATATAATCCAAGCTCCTCTGGAAGTTGGAAACTCACCCGATACTTGGATAACATTCGGCCATCAAGGTAAGTTATAGTATTCACTGGAATTCTAGTTGGACAACTAAAGATCTTTAAAAGTTGACAAAGTTGGTCTGTGAATGATCCTTGATAATCATCAAGAGTCTCCTCTTTCCTTACCAAACTCTATTTTGGAAACTTTGGTGCCATAGCTCTGTATATCAGAAAAATAATTTTTGATTAGTAACCAATAATATATTGCATCATAACAAAGAATTATCACACTAAAATATATAATGGAATATTCTCATTTGAATACCCATTATATTTATTTTAGAGAATTCTTTATCGTTGCTAAACTTTCCTACAGGTAATACCCTTTACTAGGTTTCCAACCTAAGGTCAAAGCAATTCGCTCTGATACCAACTGCGGTGACCCAGCATACCACTGCATGTGTAGTATACTATAGTTGTTGACATGACACTCACAGAACACCGTTCCGTAAATATCACATCCCTCAGAGTGGCACAACAGAAACATTGTGGGTCCATATTACAACATTCACACATTATTATTATTACAATCCTAGAAGTTCAATACTTCAAAAGGTTTCAACTTACAAACCAAAATTTAAAGTGTTTCAGCGGAATTTAAAAGTAGCAACTCCGACTAGGAGTTGAGCTCAGCAGCTTATTCTATAGAGTTCATGCTGCTCGGCTCCGTTGGGTACTACTAACTAGGATACTTAGTTGGATTCTTTATCGTCGACACCATAGCGGATTTCGTAATCCACTCCTTCAACACCTCCTGACAGGTCAGGCTCTTCGTAGAACACATCTTCTTGACATTCAGCTGCATACATTGGCACGTCTTCGGAATCCTCAGAGTCTAAGCAAAGGATCAAAGGAAAGGATGAGTAACAGCATTACCCAACAAGTTCATTATATGCAAGGTGGGAAGTTTGATGCTCTAACTACCACCTCGGACTATAAGTCCTTGGCACTATGAGTTTTTTGTAAATCTTTCTTCAAAGATTGATTTTATTATAAAAATCTATGACAATCAGTCTTCACAGGTTGACCAGAACTTCCATGGAGTTCCTTTCCTGCCGCGTTCGTAGCTCCTTCCCGGAACAAGGAGTAACAAGTTACAATTCTTACACTTTGCAGAGGTGCGTTACTTTACCCATGAGAGATCAACTCCTTATTGCACAATCGGGCGTACTTTCCCATCCACAATTCCATGATGTGGGGCCCAGTAGTCGGTCCAAGCCAATCACTGCCCCCTTCACGACCTTGCATGCCTCCTTGGTGTACACCATGCCCACATAATGAATTACGGCAATGGTTTGTACAAACCGTTAGATGCCAGAACTATCATGGGACGATGAGGGTTCCCACCCATATGCTGCATATCCTCTACGAATTACCAATTAATATGCATGCTACGAGGATAACAGTCATGACATGCACATCCGGATTCATGCGAGAGGAAGAAGATACATCTGACTTCTCCGTCCCATTCCAAATGTCATGGCTAACGCATAATATACGACACTAGAATCACTGATGTCAAGGGTTATTAAGTCCCTAATTTATCATCATTGTTGTAAATAAATCCCTATGTTCTATTGCTCCATTATATCATCACTTAGGATGATATCTATGATTTCTTTATTTGTGAAATTAATATTTTCTTTAATTTAGAGTATATATGATAACACACAATTTGCAAATACTTTGATAAAGACTCTTCAAAGGATATGAGCAAGTGATGAACTTGCCTTGTGATGGCAAGGTAGTGAAATCTGATGCTTGCACTGGACCTTGAGCTTCTATGTCTACAAAAACATCATTATTGCCCGGTAAGGACAATATTTAAAGAAGCAAAATGATTATGCAAAGTAATGTAATGCATCATTTAACTTGATATGCATTCTCCCCATTATTATAAAAAGTCTTTCTAATAATAAAGGATTTATAAATATTATTTTTTAATATTTATAATATATATTGTATTATTTTATTTTATTTGACTTTTATTGATTTAATAATTTTTTTAGGAATTATCACTTAAATATCAAAAATTGTTATTAAATATTTATTTAGTATTTTTCAAAAGTACTACAATATTAATATATAATGAAGTGATTTTTATTTATTTTTATCATCTTTCAATAATTTTGTAAAATTCCATAAGGAATATGTAAATTACAAAATTATTAATAATATTTAAATGTCTAAAATTTTATATCTTAATTTATTTGCATAGTTTGGATTTTTGTGAATCCAAAAATATTTTATTTATAATTTTTGGACTTTTATTTTATTTTCTAGAATTTAATTAATTTCAGGGGCATTTTGGTCTTTTTCTATTTATTAAACAGGCCTTAAGGTTTTTGGGCTGGCTTATTCTTATTGGGCCCTTGTGGCCCATTAGGCATAGTCAAAACAGCCACCCCGAAGGGTTCTGGCCTGACTCAGCCCACTCACTCGCTGTCTCTCACCCTCTCCTCCTCTATCCCCGACCCCGTGGTCGGTGATGTCGCCACCGGCGATTCCCGTCGTCGTGGACCGCCATGGCTGCCGCCGTGGTGCAGGAAGGGATTGTCGATTCTGTTCTTCCCTCCGGTCCAACTAGATTTGGACATGGAGCTCTCCTGCAAAACATCGATGTCGTCCCGAACCCTAGGGTTTGGGATTGGCATTGATCCTGGCGCCGCCGTTGCTGTCGCACTCTGTGGAGATTCACCTCGCCCCTAGGCGTGACTATGGTCGCCGCCGTGGTGCTATATGGGTCGCAGCGCCCCCCATGGGGTGCTCCTCGTGCCGCCATGGTTGTCAGCCCTTCTGCTTCCTCTTCTATTCTTCAGCGAGGACCTTTGGTGAGTGCTCCCTCTCCTCTCGTGTTGCTCTGTGTTAAGTAATCCTCTGCTAGATGTTTGGTGGTGATCTTTCTGGTCACTGTCTTATTCTGATTAGGGTTCTTGGTTCTGTTTAGGGTTCATACCCTGCTATTGATTAGATACTGATGAATTAGATCATGTGTTGATGATCTCTGAATCTGTTAAGTGATGATTAGCTATGGTTTATGGCTGATGATTAGCTGTGGTGATGCTAGTGGCTTACTGATGATGATTCCATGGTTAAATCTCATATGATTTAGAGGGTAGAATTGTACTAGAAACACTACTTGGTAAAGCTAGTGGTTTGGATAACTCACCAGTGTCATTACTTGGTTAATGACGGTGGATATGGTGTGATGAAGTTACTGTCTTAGTACTATTGGCTTGAGAATTCATGTGTGGTTTGAGATCACAATGGTCTCTTACAGTGAAGATATACATAGGTGAATATTTTGTTTATGATTCCTGTATTTAAAAACAGGAAACTGATTTAAAGTGGTTTGGTTGTATGTGTGAAGATTGAATGATTAATATGATTAATATAGAATTGTTCTTGTGAAACCATCTTTGTATGACACACAAGTTAGATTCTATTTCATTGTTTGGGTTGGTCCCAACTTAAAATGAGTTTGGCTTTCAAGATAAGTAGAAATCTTCCTTTCTTAAATCCCTAAGACCAATGATGTTGGTCTGAGGTTTAGGGATTTAGACCTCTATCTAATTGGTTCACATGAATTAATTCTAATAGTGATACCAACTATTATTGCTTGAATCAAAGTTGGGAAAAGATGCTTGTAAGCTTGATAACTTATATAGATCCATAAGATTAGATTCTAAGGTGCTACTCTTGTCTTAGAGATGTGCCTAGAAGTTAAATCTTAGCTATATTCATTCTTGAGTGAAAATATAGCTTGATAGCTAAATCAATGATGTTGTTCTGAGATTCAGTTGGATCCTTATGCTTTTCTGTTTGCTTTTAGAGTTTAAAACCTCAGTGATGGATTCACCCCACTTGGGTGCTTTTTGAGAGTTTGAATGTGATATAGATCATGTATGCTTGTCTAATCTTAGACAAATAGATCATGTGATGGTCTATTTACTCACCACTGTCACTTGATGTTGTGGTTGCTAGTAGTTGATCTTGTGGTAGCTTGATCTGGTGCCCCTGTCAACACCCGGATTTTTTCAATCCTAGATGCCTGTTATGCCATACATCGCAATCCCAGGATTACCATTTTTGCGAGACATAACAGAATTGGATACCATAGTACATCATCCATTACAAACGATACATAAGTTCTTACACAAATAGGGATCTCATGATCCAGTTCTTAATACAACATCAAGCAGCGGAATACGTAATAATAACGGTAGCGTAGGCGAAGCTCCATCTTCGGGGCCACATGCAATGCTGACGATGGGAGATGATCCTAGTTGTCGTAACCTTCCTGGGGTCCATCCTCAAGGTACTCCTCTTCATAGTCTGGCCATGGGAATAGCCAGGGACAAAGCCATGAGTACTCTTTAAGTACTCGCAAACTAATACTAACAGGTAAAGGGGTTTTTGGATAATAGGACACTAGGCTCTAGGGTTGTTTTGCAAAAGCCAGATTTATCTCTACTAAGTTCTAAAGCTAGTCACAATTTTATAACTCCTAAGTGGGATCTTGTAACTCATGTCACAACCCTGTTGTGGTCAAGTCAAAGTCTCAATTCATTTCACAAGTCATTTTGAAAAGTCTGACGGGGGAACAGTATGGCCACTCCAACTGTCCATAACCGCGGGCGCGGCTATTCGAATAGTTTGACACTCTGCAGAGATTGAACACTTTCACCACAACATTCGATACATCCGTCAGGAACAAATCCTGAATTCACCATACTCAGTATGCGGATAATCAATCCTAACCTTTCAATTACACGCCCTAGTATAAGCACCTCTCTGAGTTTGGCCTCCCAACCATGACCAACTATCATCTTGGGTACTGCACAGGTGGACAATCTTCACAAGGTAGCCTCAGCTCAGACCTTGGCCGTGAGGGAACTAATACTAAGGTATATAAGTTTCCAGTCAAGCCCTACCCAATCTTCGGGTATTGTGGTTGTACGATAAAATTGGAATGGTATCGCATCCAGACAACCATCAGTTTTATAAAGGGCTAAGGCTCATGCCTCAACATTTTCATCACTAAAATCATCAGGTGTTCGGAAACACATGTCCAAAACATTTCAATAGAATGATCCATCATTCCAAGGTTTTCATAACCATTTTTCCACCAAGTGTTCCCATCTAAAGTTGGTCAAGTTTTATGCTTAGCACTAGCATCTACAGGTGGGGGTAAGCAATAGTGAGGGGTGGTAAACTAGTGGAGTTTCAACTAAGTACAACATTATATCTTAGGATGATATCAAGGTTTCTAACTTAGGCCAAATTTTATGCTCTTTATGCAACCTTCACATATTTTTATAGTATCTACCATTCTCTTAAGTAAACTCTAAGTAAGAGCTTTGATAAAGAAATAAAGTATAAAGCTTGCAATTAAAACTAGGATGGTTTATCAAGTGGTATAAGCTTGCTAAGTTAATAGCTTGCATAGGTCAACTGATGTAGTAAGGCTTGCTAAATTGCAAGTGTTAACTTGCACAGTCACTAGTAGTATTAGGCTTGCCAAATTAGAGTATCTTGCAAGTTTTAGCTTGCATTGGTATAGTATCAGCTTGCCTTGTGCAGAGCAGTGGTTGAAGTTCTCCTCGGCTTCTTCTTCGTAGTATCCTCCTTCCTCCTCGTATCCTTGGTCGGTACTAGCGTCTATGAATAAATACGAGGTACACAATCACCAAACAATACTTAACTACTTGCAATCATCACACACAAGGGTCCTATAGATGATCTAGCATAATCTCTAACATTACAAGGTTAAGGCTTGATTTAATTCCTTTTATTTTTAGAAAA
Source organism: Avena sativa (assembly GCA_916181665.1). Lineage (NCBI taxonomy): Eukaryota > Viridiplantae > Streptophyta > Magnoliopsida > Poales > Poaceae > Avena > Avena sativa. The sequence goes on from OV702283.1 coordinate 427,182,783, forward strand.
GTAATTTCTACTCATTGAAAAACTACTTAAGATTTAATATTCTCCAAACCAAACATGGGATCATGTTGACACATGTCATCACCACATATTGTAGTCCAAGGGAATGTGATTTAAAGTGGTGTCACAATTTAATAAGGTTTTACTCTTTTATTTTAAATAATTAAAGTGGCTAGAAATGCTTATGTAGCATTCTTTTATTACTTGAACATTATTCCTGCAAGTAAACCTATATATTTTTATATATTCTGAAAGGTATGGTTAAATGTGATTTTTGAGAGTTGGAATCAACTCAAAAGCTATTATGGTTTAAATTTGAAAAATGTTTGAATGCAGAAAAGCTTCTGCCTTGTTATTTTTACCATGGGTGATCTATAGATCCAAATGACTTGAATCCAATGGGCTTGGATTCAGCATTCTTAGACCTTTCTAACAAAATTAGTTTCATTCAATTTGATGCACTGAATCGACCTGGGTTGATTTTTGAAGTTGAGTATAGAAGTGAGTTTGAAATAAAATGGAAAAGGTTTAATTTGAATAACTGGGCTGCGCGGGAAAAGTTAACAGGCCGGCCTGCTAAGCGTAATGCTCCCGCGGGCTGCTTAAGTGGGTGTCCCCACTCGTCAGTGACACGGGGCTGGGCGAAGCGGTATGGGGCAACGTGGGTCGTTCGATCTGATTCTAATCCAACGGCTGGGAGTCATCGTCGACGCGAGACAACGCCAGCGAGAACGAAACCTAGTGCGGCCAGTGGGGGGTGCTGGGGACTCACCGGGGTGCTGGCGAGGGTCGGCGAGGCGGGCGAATGACGAAGTCGACGACAGCAAACTCAGGGGTGGTCGCGGCAGCTCCTAGGGTGGACGAAATCGATGGCTCCCTTCTTCTCTAGAGGCGGCGGGCTCCGGTGAAATTCTGGCGGGGTGGTGCTCGCCTTGCTCTAAGAACGGTGTGGCACGATCAGTGAGGAGAGGGGAGTGAGATGGTGTGAAGAAATCGAGCGGGGGTGGCGTCTATTTATAGTCGAGCGAGGGGACCGACGGGGCGCACGGTGAGCTCGTTGGGGGCGGGGTTACAGGCAGCTACTGGCATGGGCGAAGGTAGGGGACGGTGTGGTGTCTCCTGGCGATGCTCAACGACATGGTTTCGAGGCATGGGGCGGTGCGGCTTGGCCTGGAACATGCGACGCTCTGCGCGGCAGAGGCGGCGTCTTCGACGGCGAGTGGTGGCTGTGCGGCACGGGGCTGCGAACGGGGATGTCTGGTGGTCTCCTGGGTCGGTGGTGATCGTGTGTGCACGCGGTGAGGGCGGTGCGCGGTCTGTGGGTGCTGGTCGAGGGTGGCGCTCTGGCGCACGCTCGGCATGGTCGCTGGCGAGGTTGGCATGGTCCGTGCGTGTGGTCCAGGGCTTGGTAACACTCGCGGCTGGGATAGTGAGTGGCGGTGGACGGTGGGCTGCCTCCCAGACATGCTGGCTAGGCTTGCTGCTGCTCCTAGCTTGCTTTCGACTATGGGGTGGCAAGGGTGTGCTCGGCTGTTCACCATTGATGGCAATGGCAAGCTCACAGTGGTGCTAGTGGTTAGTTAATCTTCCTAGATGATCTACTGAGCTGGTTGTGAGCTAAATGGGGAACCAGTTAGGCAAGAATCACTGATCACAATAGTGTTTGATGTTTGTTTGATTTGTGTCTGCAACCTGTTTGATGAAATGGCCGCATGAAATCAAGTTTTGAATTTTGAAAAGATTTTTGGTGGGTTTGCTAGATTGGTGCTGGTGAGTCTGCAGATGCTTGGGTTTTGAAAGTTGAGCTTGTTTGAGTGGTTTTTGAAAAAGTGGGATCTTCCCATATGATAAATATTCAATTTTGAAATGTCATTTAAACTATGCATTTGAAAGTTTCTGGATGATCACAAAGTGGGACTTGATACTTTGTTATGAGTACATTCAAGGGGTGCAAAGATCCAGAAAAGTTTCTGTTAGGTTCTGAAAGTTTGAGACAGCCAAAGTGGGCATGGGAGTTAAATTGGTCAAAATGATCATTCCCTTAATATATGTGTTTTGATTTACTTGTCTTTAGGAAAAGTGTGGAAATGTTTTAGATGATGTTTATTTCATCTAAGAAACATTTTACAAGCAATGAAACAATCAAACAAGGTGGTTCAAAAGCATTTCAAATTAAATGCATACACATATGCATGCATTCATAACTTTATTTAGCAAAGTTTTTGTTAACCCTAATTTTGATGATTAGGAAATGGATGATCCAAGTTTAGTATTTTTGGGATGTTACAGCCCCCCTGGTATTTCCAGCTCCTGGCTTGTCCTTGATCTAGCCCATCATCTCCTGATCCTGATGGCTTGACCTTGGTCTTGCTATCCACCTGATCTTCCCCCTCCTTATGTCACCATCCTGGTGATGTGATCCTGGGATTTGGTTGGTTTGGCTGCTGGTTGTTGTGCTTGGTTTAGCTGCTGGCTGCTGTGCTTGGTGTGTAAGAGCAAAGGAATTATGTGGGGATTGGTTTCCCACGGCTGTGGTGACAGTTTTGTTTGGTTTTGCTGCTGCTCTGGTGTTGACAGCACACACCATGAAGTTTGGTGTGTGTGCTGCTTGTGTGCTTGCTGTACAGATGTGGATATGTTACAGAATTTTGAAAGTTACTTTTATCTGATTACTTTTACTTGGCTGGTGAAACTTGCCCCTCCTTGCTGTCATTTGACTTGTGGCTTATAATTATGAAAGATACATTCTTTCATATTGGTGAAACTTGCCCCTTTTATAAGTTTACTCCATGATGAACCTTGATCAGTGCACTTCACTGACAAGTCTGAGAGTAAAACAATGCTAATCCTAACTTTCCTTTTCCTATTTAGTTTTTGTTTATTTTGCAGGTACAGATTTGAAGATGAAGTTAGTTTATTTTTCTTTATAGAATAGTCCAATGTAATCTTTTTTATTCTTTTGTAATTTAGTTCTATTCTTTTGTAATCTTCATTTTATTATTTTGTAATAAAGATTATACTATTATCAATAAATAAATATTATTCTTTATTTATCTACTATTGTAAAAATTGTGGCTGCTTTTTTTATAAGTTACATTTTTGTAACTTATTTATTGAATGAAAATATGAAACAGATATTCATATTCTTAATTGCTTTCTTTAGATAAAGTTTTAGTTATATTGGTTAACTCTTAATTAAATCAAGATTCAAACATTATTCAAAAATACTTTTGAATTATAATTCAAACACTCAATGTTTTAAATTCAAATTTCATTTCCCAAAACACATAATTCCACAAAGATCATATCAAAGTCTATAGCAATCATCCTTTAAGACTAAACCTAATCTCAAAGTATGAAAGAAACCTTGATCACTTTAGGTTTTTATTTGGCGAAAAAATTTACCCACATTTTCACAGATGAATGCATGCAACATTCCGTATTCCTAAATCTACCCTTCGTGAGTTCCTAAATGCTGGGATGTTACAACCTGTGATAACATACTGCCCCTTCTAGGACTAATACATACTTGTGATTAAACCCCCTGCAAACATCCGTAACTAGAGGAAAGTAATTAAGATATAAATCTAACCACTACCTTAAACTCTGAGATCCTACACTCCCTTGTGCAAAGGTGTCCTAACGGGGGTTCAGGTTTCTGTCACTCCGGCAACCCCGCAATTAGTAGCCAAATACACAATGCATTCCCCTAGGCCCATAAATGGTGAAGTGTCATGTAGTCGACGTTCACATGACACCACTAGAAGAATAGAACCACAACTTAAATACTAAACCATTGAATAATAACTCATCACAAATTCACTACTAACAACATGACTTCTGCCATGTCCTCAAGAACTAAACGAACTACTCACCAGACATCATAAGGATCAAGATCAAAGATAATATGATAATGGATAACAATCTGAACATAAACAATAATCCAATAGTTCCACTCACAAGAATCAAGTACAATAGTAATTAACACCGGGAAAGTTTCCCCTAATGAACTAAGCAATATCCAACACAATTGTTACAGCGGGACGGAGTGGTGATGATGGTGCTGGAGGAGATGATGGTGTGGATGATAATCATGATGATGATGATGATCCCGATGAAGCCTAGCTTGATGAAGGTGTTGATGGCGATGGTCTCCCCTCTCCGGGAAGGAATTCCCTCGGCAGAAATCTGTCTGCCAGAGAGATCTTTCTCTCTCGGTGTTTTTCGCCTCCTAGAGGCGGCGGAAGTCTATCTGTGGTCGCCCCCTGGTGTTAGGGTTCCATAGGGAAGATATAGGCGAAGGGGCGGAGTCGGAGGCCGAACAGGTGGGCCAAACCCACCCTAGGCGCGGGGTCAGGTGGGCTCGCGTCTAGGTGGTGTGGGCCCCCTGAGGCCCCCCTTCGCTCCTCCTTCTGGCTTCCTTCGTCTTCCGGTAGAATAATATGTTTCCATATTTTTCTGGTATTTTTCTGATCTTCGCGAAATTGCACCGAAACGCCGTCTTTTCCATCAGAATCCAGACTCCGGCAGTCCATCCTCCAGGAATCATCCAACATGCATAAACAGATGAAAAGCCATAAGTAATACCTCATAATAAGACAAATATCAATGCATAGAGGTAAATTATGATATAGAATGGTGATGCAAATTGGGCGTATCAGGTACATGAATGTGTCATGGATAAGTGGAATGATTGAATCATGTCCTAGGTCACTTGGTTAGGAATTTGCAAGAAAGAAATAAAGCTCCAAATTGAAAGTCAAAAGGCAAGTTTGAAAAGTCAAACTAGGACAATGTATCCTAGTGGAGGAAGGATAGAATCCTTCTTTCCCTCCACCACAAGCCAACTAGGAGAGGGAGTTGGGGAAGGATTCAAACTCTCCTCTCCCAAGCTGCCCTCCCTCTCATAAATAGAGGGGAGGGGGTGCCCCAAGGCCACACAACCAGCCCCTCCCACCTAGCCCCCCCCCGCCGCGCCGCCGCCACGCCACCGCCGGATCGTCGTCATCGCCCTAGCCGCCGCCGACTCCACCTCCTCCTCTCCGGACCTCCAAACCCTAGATCGCCGAAAACCTTAAATCCACCATAACCTGCTCCGGCTTAGGTGAAGCCCTGCAGGATCTTCCGTCTACTTCCGACACCACGCCGGCATGCTGCCGGAATCGTGAGGGTAGAACTACAACCTCCGCTGCCTGCTGGAACAAGGTAAAGGAAGGTCTTCATCGAGTACCGAACGTGTGACCGACTGCGGAAGCACTGCCAGAACGCAGCGCCGGAAGGATCGTCTGCGCGATCTTGAGATCAGCAAGTGTACGACTATATCACCCACGAGAATCTGCTCTTGTTAACTGCTTTGGAATCTTCGAGGGTTAGTACTCTAATCGACTCATTGCTACAATCTAGTATATAGATCTTGGCTTGTTTGTGTGCATGCGGTAGAATTTTTTTGTTTTCCATTCTACGAACCCCTATAGTGGTATCAGAGACGTGTCTATATGTAGATTTGTTGCACGAGTAGAACATAATGGTTATTGTGGGTGGTGGTGCTTTTATTATCAATTTCTTTTTGTGTACATTGCATCTTGTAGTATGAGGGATGAAGTGGTCCGGGCTAACCTTACATGACATCGTTCACGAGACTTGCTCCACGCTTAACATGCAACTTGTATTGCATAAGTGGCTTTGCGGGTGCCTGTCTCTCGCATCATAGTATAGATTCAATTTACAAAGGGCACTTGATAGTTCAAGCATCAACATTGTGGTTCTTGTTCGTAAGTTAGAACGACACTTATTGAAAGCCCCAAACCACGTAAAAAATTCAAAGAAAATTAGAGGCGTCTAACTTTGTTTTGCAGGGGTGTGCTGTGATGTGATATGGCCATGATTGTGATTATATATGATGTATGCAATGTTCCTTATTGTAAGTAGGCAACCGGCAGGAGCCTTATGGTTATATTTTAATTTTGTTAAGACATGCGTGTCTATTATTCAAAGTAGTTGTAATAGTTGATGCTGGTGGACGACAACCATGGAGCGGTGCCATTGACCTTGACGCCACGCCGGTGATGATGGAGATCATATTCGTGCTTGAAGATGGAGATCGGAAGCACAAGAAGAAAGGCCATATCATATCACATATTTTAAATTGCATGTGATGGTAATCCTTTTATGCATCTTGTATTGCTTAGTTCACGACGATAGAATTATAAGATGACCCCTCTCACAAAACATCAAGTTATAAAGTGTTTATCCTTAGTAGGCACCGTTGCTAAAGCTCGTTGTTTCGAAGCACCACGTGATGATCGGGTGTGTTAGATTCTGCGAGTGTATACAACGGGAGCAAGCCAGATTTGCTCATGCGGAAGCTAAGGTTTGATCTTGACGAGCCTAGCATGTACAAACATGGTCTCGGAACACGGATCACCGAAAGGTAAAGCATGAGTCACATAGTAGATATGATGAACATGTTGATTGTTCGCCATTGAAGCTACATCATCTCTCATGATGATCGGTTTGGATGTGGTGGATTTGGTTCGTGTGATCACTAAAACAATGTGAGGGATATTGTTTTGAGTGGGAGTTCACCTAGATTAATTTAACTATTAATTAGAACTCAATTTATTATAAACTTAGTCTAAACTATTGCAAATATATTGTAGATCAATGGCAGACCCTACCATCAATTTTAATGCATTCCTAGAGAAAGAAAAGTTGAAAAACAATGGAAGCAACTTCGCGGATTAGCTTCACAACTTGAGGATTGTCCTCAATGCTGGTAATTTTACCTATGTGCTGGATGCACCGCTGGGTGACCCACCTGCAGCTGATGCTACCGATGAGGTGAAGAATGTTTTCCTCACTCGGAAGAATCAATACTCCACAGTTCAGTGTTCTATCTTGTATGGTTTGGAATTGGAGCTTCAAAAAAGGTTTGAGAACCATGACCAGATGATATTGTCCGTGAAGTCAAAATCATATTTGAGGCTCACACGGTAGTTGAGAGTTATGAGGCTTCTGAAAAGTTCTTTAACTGCAAGATGGAAGAGGGCAGCTCCGTTAGTGAGCACGTGCTTAAGATGTCTGGGCATGCAAGCAAGCTTCAAAGCTTGGGTATAGTGATTCCTAATGCTTTGGGGATTCACCGCGTCCTCCAATCACTAGCACCAAGTTACAAGAGCTTTATAATGAACTACAATATGCAAAACATGGACAAGTCGTTACCTGAACTCTTCTCCATGTTAAAGTCCACGGACATGGAGATCAAGAAAGAGCACCAAGTGTTGATGGCCAATAAGACCACCAAATTCAAGAAGAAAGGCAAGTCTAAGAAAAAGGGAAACTTCAAGAAGGGCGGTAAGAAATTTACCGCACCGACGAAGAAGACCAAGTGTAGTGACCCAGCATACCACTGCATGTGTAGTACACTATAGTCGTTGACATGACACTCACAAAACACCATTTCGTAAATATCACATCCTCAGAGTGGTACAACAGAAACATTGTGGGTCCATATTACAACATTCACACATTATTATTATTACAATACCAAAAGTTCAAGACTTTAAAAGGTTCAACTTACAAACCAGAGTATAAAGTGTTTCAGCGGAATTTAAAAGTAGCAACTCCGACTAGGAGTTGAGCTCAATAGCTTATTCTATAGAGTTCATGCTGCTCGGCTCCATTGGTTACTATTAACTAAGGATACTTAGTTGGACTCGTTATCATCGATACCATAGCGGATTTCGTAATCCACTCCTTCAACACCTCCGGATAGATCAGGTTCCTCGTAGAACACGTCTTCTTGGCATTCAGCTGCATACATTGGCACGTCTTCGGGATCCTAGAGTCTAAGCAAGGGATCAAAGGAAAGGATGAGTAACAACGTTACCCAACAAGTTCATTATATGCAAGGTGGGAAGTTTGATGCTCTAACTACCACCTCGGATTATAAATCCTTGGCGTTATGCAGTTTTTGTAAATCTTTCTTCAAAGATTGATTTTATTCTGAAAAACTATGACAATCAGCCTTCACAGGTTGGCCAGAACTTTCATGGAGTTCCTTTCCCGCCGCGTTCATAGCTCCTTCCCGGAACAGGGAGTAACAAGTTACAGTTCTTACACTTTGTAGAGGTGCGTTACTTTACCTATGAGAGATCAACTCCTTGTTGCACAACCGGGCGTACTTTCCCATCCACAATTCCATGATGTGGGGCCCAGTAGTTGGTCCAAGCCAATCACTGCCCCCTTCGCGACCCCGCATGCCTCCTTGGTGTACACCATACCAACATAAAGAATTACAGCAATGGTCTGTACAAACCGTTAGATGCCAGAACTATCATGGGACGATGAGGGTTCCCACCCATATGCTGCATATCCTGTACGAATTACCAATTAGTATGCACGGTACGAGTGATAACAGCCACGACCTGCACATCCGGCTTCATGCGAGAGGAAGAAGATACAGCTGACTTCTCTGTCCCATTCCAAATCTCATGGCTAACGTATAATATACGGCGCTAGAATCACTGATGTCAGGGGTTATTAAGTCCCTAATTGATCATCATTCTTGCAAATAGAACTCTAAGTTCTATTGCTCCATTATATCACCACTTAGGATGATATCTATAATTTCTTTATTTGTGAAAATAATAGTTTCTTTCTTTTATAGCATATATGATAACACACAATTTGCAAATACTTTGATAAAGACTCTTCAAAGGACATGAGCAAGTGATGAACTTGCCTTGTGATGGCAAGGTAGTGAAGTCTGATGCTTGCACTGGACCTTGAGCTTCTAGTTCTACAAAAACATCATTATTGCCCGGTAAGGACAATATTTAAAGAAGCAAAATGATTATGCAACTAATGTAATGCATTATTTAATTTTATTTGTATTTACCCCCAAAAGTTCCTTTTTAGTAATAAAGGATTTATAAATATTATCTTTTAATATTTCTAACATAAATTGAATTATTTTATTTTATTTCCCTTTTATTTAACTTTTATTGATTTAATAATTCTTTTAGGAATTATTAATTAAACATTATAAATTGTGATTAAATATTTATTTAGTATTTTTCAAAAATACTACAATACTAATACATAATGAAAGTGAATTTTAATTAATTTTATCACCTTTCAATAATTTTGTAAAATTCCATAAGCAATCTATAATTTACAAAATTCTTAATAAAATTTGAATGTCTAAAATTTTATATTTTAATTTATTTGGGTAGTTTGAATTTTTGTGAATCCAAAAATATTTTGTTTATCATTTTGCACTTTTATTTTATTTTCTAGAATTTTATTAAATCCAAGGGTATTTTGGTCTTTTCCTTTTTATTAAAACAAGCCTGAAAAGATTTTTGGGCTGGTTTAGCTTATTGGGCCCTAGTGGCCCATTAGTCATTGACAAAAGAACCACCCCGAAGGGTCTGGCCCAACTCGGCCCACTCCTCACTGCCGCTCTCTCCCCCTCGAGCTTATCCTCTCCTCCTCTGACCCCGACCCTGTGGCCGGCGATGCCACCACCGGCGATTCCCGCTGCCGTAGGCTGTTCTGGTCGCCGCCATGGTGCAACCGGGGATTGTCGACGACGCCTGTTTGTTCCATCCAATTGGATTCGAGCCTGGGGCTCTCCTGCTATGGATCGATGCCGTCTCGAACCCTAGGGTTTAGGGATTGGCATGAATCTAGGTGCTGCCGTGGTCGTCGCGTGTCGAGGTGATGCTCTGCACCTCCAGGCGTGGTCAGGGTCGCTGCCGTGGCGCTGTGCGGGTTGCAGCGCCCCCTCTGGGGTGCTCCCCGTGCCACCATGGTCGTCGTCCCCTCTTCTTCCTCTTCTAGTCATCAGCGAGGACCTACGGTGAGTTTGATTCCTCTCCCCTGGTGCTCTCTGTGCTTGCTAATTCGATGCTAGATGCTAGCAGTGTCCTCTCTGGCTACTGTCTGATTCTGATTAGGATAATTTATCCCTTTAGGGTTTTTATCCTGGGCTGTTCATATACTGGATGAATTAGTTCATGTTTGGATGGTCTGTACACATGCTAAATGATTATTGGCCTGAGGCTTGTTGCTTAAGATGATCTATGATGTCTCTGTTGGCTTATTAGATGATTTTATGATTGGATTGCATCTTATTCAGATGGTATAGTTGCTTGGGAATCATGCTTGATTAAGTCAGTGACTTTATAAGTTTTCTCTGTCATCTCTGGTTTATGATTATGATTATGATATGATGAAATCACTGTCCTAGTGCTGTTGGCTTAGAACTAGTGTGTGTTTTGAGATCATCAGTGAAGCTTAATATAGAAATATCCTAGTTATGATTCCTATGTTAACAGGAAAATGATTAGTAAGTTAATTGTCTGAATTTATGATGATCAAATGCCTATTCTGATTCATATAAAATTGTTCTTGTGACACCATCATGGTATGGCACACAAGTTTGATTCTAATAAACTGATTGGTTTGGTTTATGCTTCAGACAGACTTGGATTTATAAGATAAATAGAGATGCTCTTATCTGAATTCCCTAAGACCAATGATGTTGGTCTGAGGCTTAGGGATTCAGATCTTATCTAGTTGATTCATATAGATAGTCCTGGTAGTAGTACCAGCTATTGTTCTTGAATCAAAGCTTGGGGGAAAATGATAGTAGGCTTGATCATTCTATGGATCTCAAAGATTTGTTTCTAAGGTGCTACCCTTCCTTTAGGGATGTGCCTAGAAATAGATCATAGATATATGTATGCTTGAATATAGTTTGACAACCAGAGCAATGATGTTGCTCTAAGATCTGGCTGGGTCCTGGTATTTTGCTGTTTGCCTTTAGTGTTTAAAATCCCTATGATGGATTCACCCCACTTGGGTGCTTTCTGAGGGTTTGTTTTATAAAACAACACATGCTTCTCTTCGTATGATATGATTAGATCATGTGAAGGTTTTATGAAACTCACCACAAAATCTTGCTGTTTGTGGAGTAAAGTGATGATTATCTTGATCTTGTTCTGCTGGACTCCTGTGCTTTCTCTTGAGCTAGCCTGATCCTCCTAGCTCCTGGGCTTGGCCTTGTTGTCCACCTGATTCTTCCCCCTCCTTATGTCACCATCCTGGTGATGTTTGGTTGATCTTGGGTGGTTTGGTTTGGCTGTTGTGCTTGGTAAGCTGCTATCTAGGCTGGTTGTTCTTGTGTGCAAACTGTGGAGTGATGCACTAGTGCCTCTCCACGGCTGTGCTTGTGGTTTTGTGAGATTGGGATGTGCTGTGAGGTTGACAACACACCACATGCATGTTGGTGTGTGTCCTGCCTGTGTGCTTGCTGTGCACTTGTGGATATGTTCAGAATTTTTGACACTTGCTATTACCAGGTTACTTTCACCTGGCTGGTGAATTTCCCATCTTGGCTGTCATTTGACTTCTGGCTTTAAATTTATGAAAGATGGATTCTTTCATATTGGTGAAACTTGCCCCTTTTTATAAATTTCTCAATGATGAATTTGTCTAGTGCACTTCACTGACATGTCTGAGAGAAAAATAATACTAACTCTAACCTTTTATTTCTCTATATATTCTGTTTGTTTTGCAGGTACAGATATAAAGTGAAGATTTAGTTTAGGTTTAGATATAGAATAGTTATAGAATAATCCAATGTAATTTTCTTATTCTTTTGTAATTTTCTTTTTATTATTTTGTAATCTTCATTTTATTCTTCTGTAATAAAGATTACATTGTTATTAATAAAGAATATTCTTATTCTTTATATATTTACCTTTCTGTATTGTGTGGATGATTTCAATAAGTTATAATTATGGTAACTTGATTATATATTGACGATATGAAATAAGTTTTCATATTCTTTATTGTTTTTCTTTGGATAGAATTTAAGTTGTAATATTTATTTATTTATTAAATTAAGATTCAAAACTTATCCCTAATTTATTTGATTTATAATTCAAACACTCAAGTTTAAACTTCAAATTCATTTTAAAACACATAATTCCTTAAAGATCATATCAAAGTCTATAGCAATCACCCTTTAAGACTAAACCTAATCTTAAAGTATGAAAGAAACATTGATCACTTAAGGTTTTTATTTGGCGAAATTTTTACCCACATTTTCACAAATGGATGCATGCAACATTCCATATTCCTAAATCTACCCTTCGTTAGTTCCTAAATGCTGGGATGTTACACCAAGGCTAGGCCTAAGCCTGATACTGAGTGCTTTTACTACAAGGGAGAAGGTCAATAGAAGCGGAATTTCCCTAAGTACTTGGCAGATTTGATGAACGGCAACATCAAGTAGAAAGGTATATCCAATATACATGTTATTGATGTGTATCTGACTAGTAGTCGTAGTAGTGCCTGGGTATTTGATACTGGTTCGGTTGCTCATATTTGTAACTCGAAATAGGTGCTGCAGAATAGACAGAAACTAGCGAAGAACGAGGTGATGATGCGCGTTGGAAATGGATCAAAGGTTGATGTGATCGCGGTCGGCATGCTACCTCTTCATCTACCGTCGAGATTAGTTTTATACTTAAATAATTGTTATTTGGTGCCTATGTTGAGCATGAACATTATATCCAGATCATGTTTATTGCGAGAAAGTTACTTGTTTAAGTCCGAGAATAATGGTTGTTCGATTTATATGAGTAATATGTTTTATGCAAATGCACCTTTGATAGATGGTCTATTATTATTGAATATTGATTATAGTAATACACATATTAATAACATTGAAGCTAAACGTTTGAAATTTAGAAATAACTCGACCTATATGTGGCACTGTCGTCTTGGTCACATTGAAGTGAAGCGTATGAAGAAAGTCCATTTCGATGGACTTCTTGAATCACTTGATTTCGAATCACTTGAAAGATGCGAAGCATGTCTGATGGGTAAAATGACTAAGACTCCATTTTCTGGTATAATGGAGCGAGCTACGGACTTATTGGAAATCATACATACCGATGTGTGTGGCCCAATGAGTGTAGCATCACGCGGTGGTTATCGTTATGTTCTTACTTTCACGGATGACTTGAGTAGATATGGGTATATATTTCATGAAACATAAGTCCGAAACTATCAAGAAGTTTAAGGAATTTCAAAGTGAAGTAGAGAATCAACGTAACAAGAAGATTAAGTTTCTACGATCTGATCGTGGAGGTGAATATCTAACTTACAAGTTTAGGGAGCATTTGAAGAAATGTGAAATACTTTCACAATTGACACTGCCGGGAACACCACAACGTAATGGTGTGTCCGAACGTCGTAATCGAACTCTCTTAGATATGGTTCGTTCTATGATGTCACTTACCGATTTACCGCTATCATTTTGGGGTTATGCATTAGAAACAGCCGTATTCACTTTAAATAAGGCACCATATAAAACCTTGAAATGACACCGTATGAAATATGGTTTGGGAAGAACCCTAAATTGTCGTTTCTTAAAGTTTGGGGTTGCGAAGCTTAAGTAAAGAAGTTACGACCCGACAAGCTTGAACCCAAAGCGGAAAAATGCGTCTTCATAGGATACCCGAAGGAAACTATTGGGTACACCTTCTATCATAGATCCGAGGGCAAAATCTTCGTTGCCAAGAATGGATCCTTTCTAGAGAAGGAGTTTCTCTCGAAAGAAGTGACTAGAAGGAAAGTAGAAATCAACAAGGTTGTTGAACCTTCTCTCAGACTTGAGAGTAGCACAGCACCGGAAGTGGATCCTACACCAATAAGAGAGGAAGCTAATGATGTTGATCATGAAACTTCGGTTGAAGTTACTACGGAACCTCGCAGGTCAACGAGAACTCGTACCACTCCTGATTGGTATGATCCCGTTATGAGTGTCATGTTGGTGGACGACACCGATGACCCTACGACATATGAGGAAGCAATGATGAGCCCAGATTCCAATAAATGGCAAGAATCCATGAAATCCGAGATTGGATCCATGTACAAAAACAAGTATGGACTTTGGTGGACTTACCGGATGGCCAGAAGGCTGTCGGGAACAAATGGATTTTCAACAAGAAAATAGATGCCGATGGTAATGTTACTGTCTATAAAGCTCGACTTGTCGCAAAAGGGTTTCGACAAATTAAGGAGTTGACTACGACGTGACCTTCTCACCGGTAGCAAAGCTAAAGTCTATGAGGATTTTATTAGCAATCGCTGCATATTATGATTATGAGATATGGCAAATGGATGTCAAAACGACATTCCTCAATGGAGACATTGATGAAGAGTTGTATATGGTACAACCCAAAGGTTTTGTCGATTCTAAGATGCTAACAAGGTATTCAAACTTCAACGATACATTTATGGATTGAAGCAAGCATCCCGGAGTTGGAATCAACGTTTTGATAAGGTAATCAAAAGTTTTGGTTTTATACATACTTATGGAGAAGCTTGTATTTACAAGAAAGTGAGTGGGAGCTCTGTAGCTTTCCTAGTACTATATGTGGATGACATATTGTTGATTGGGAATGATGTAGACCTTCTTAATCGTGTCAGGGATTATTTGAATAATAGTTTTTCAATGAAAGATCTTGGCAAAGCAGCTTACATATTAGGCATAAAGATTTATAGATATAGAGAAAGGCGCCTAATATCATTGTCACAGAGTAAATATTTGGAAAAAGTTCTAAAGAGGTTTGGAATGGAAGATAGCAAGAAAGGGTTCTTGCCCATGTTGCCCAATATGACCTTGAGTAAAACTCAAAGTCCTGCTACGGCAGAAGATAGAGAAAGGATGAGTAAGACTCCCTATGCCTCAGCTGTAGGATCTATCATGTATGCCATGCTATGTACTAGACCCGAAATTGCATATGTTGTTAGTTTAACTAGCAGATATCAAAGTGATCCAGGAGTGGATCATTGGACAACGGTCAAAAACATCTTTAAGTACTTGATAAGAACTAAGGATATGGTTCTTTCTTATGGAGGTGATGAACAACTCGTTGTTAATGGTTACATCGATGCTAGTTGGAACACCGATCCGGATGATTCTAAATCTCAATCTGGATACGTATTTACTTTGAATAGTGCAACAATTAGCTGGAGGAGTGCAAAGCAAAGCGTTGTGGTGAGATCTTCAACTGAATCAAAATACATAGCTTCTTTAGAGGCTTCACAAGAGGCGATATGGATGAAGGAGTTCATTACAGAGCTTGGTGTGGTTCCCAGTGCGCTGGACCCAATGTCTATCTACTATGATAACATGGGCGCCATAGCCAATGCGCAAGAACCAAGGTCACACAAGAAGCTGAAGCATATCAAGCTGCGTTTTCACGCTATTCGAGAGCATGTCCAAGATGGTGACATAAAGATTTGCAAAGTACACACAGATCTGAATGTGGCAGATTCGTTGACTAAACCTCTCCCGAGGGCAAAACATGACCAACACCAAACCGCCATGGGTGTTCGGTATATTACCATGTAATCTAAATTAGTTGACTCTAGTGCAAGTGGGAGACTATTGGAGATATGCCCTAGAGGCAATAATAAAAGTGGTTATTATTATATCTTTGTGTTTATGATAAATGTTTACATTCATGCTATAATAGTATTAACCGGAAACATTAATACTTGTGTGATTTGTAAACTAAATTAGAGTCCCTGGTAAAGCCTCTTTGTAATACTAGCTTGTTGGTTAATAGATGATCATGGTTTCTGGATCATGAACATAGAGATGTTGTTAACAACAAGATCATATCATTAGGAGAATGGTGCGATGGACATACTCCTATAGATAGGCGTAGCATAAATATCAAGTCATTTCAATAGTTCGTTTGCTATAAGCTTTCTGATACATAGTAACCTAATTCCTTTGATCGTGAGATCATATTAATCACCATCACCGGAAGGATGCTTTGATTACATCAAACACCACACCGTAACTGGGTGGCTATAAAGATGGCATTGAGTGTTCGGAAAGTATGTGTTGAGGCACATGGATCAAGAGTGGGATTTGTCCATCCATATGACGGATAGATATACTTTGGGCCCTCTCGGTGGAATGTCATCCAATTAGCTTGCAAGCATGTGACTGGATCACAAGGGATCACATATCACGGGAACGAGAAAAGAGTACTTATCGGTAACGAGGTTGAACTACGTATGCAAAGATACCGACGATCAAACCTCGTACAAGTGAACTATCACGAGACAAAGGGAAATTAGTATCGTATGTAAGTGGTTCATTCGATCGCAAAGTAATCGTAGAAATATGTGTGAGCCATATGAATTTCCAGATTCCTCTATTGGTTATTGATCGGAGAAGTGTCTCGATCATGTCCGCGTAATTCACGAATCATAGGGAGACACACTTAAGGATTCGATGTTGTTTAGTAGATATGGAATGTAAGTAGGGAGACCGAATGTTGTTCGGAGTCTCGGATGGGATCCGGGATATCACGAGGAGATCCGGATGGTCCGTAGAATAAGATTCATATAAGGAAAGTCCAATTTCGGAGTTCGGGAATGACTCCGATGTTTTCATCAAAGAGGTTCTAGAAGGGTCTAGAAGGTTCACCGGACCAGAAGGGTAAGGGTACATGAATGTGTCATGGATAAGTGAAATGATTGAATCATATCCTAGGTCACTTGGTTGGGCATTTGCAAGAAAAAATAAAGCTCTGAATTGAAAGTCAAAAGGCAAGTTTGAAAAGCCAAATTGGGACAATGTGTCCTAGTGGAGGAAGGAAAGAATCCTTCTTTCCCTCCACCACAAGCCAACTAGGAGAGGGAGTTGGGGAAGGATTCAAACTCCCCTCTCCCAAGCTGCCACCTCTCATAAATAGAGGGGAGGGTTCCCCAAGGCCACACAACCAGCTCCTCCCACCTAGCCACGCCGCCGCCCCCCTCCCGCAGTGCCACCGCCGCCGCAGCGCTGCCGCTGCTGCACCGCCGCCGCTGGATCGTCTTTGTCGCCCTAGCTGCCGCCGACTCCACCTCCTCCTCTCCAGCCTTCTAAACCCTAGATCACCGGAAACCCTAAATCCACCATAACCTGCTCTGGCTTAGGCGAAGCCCTGCAGGATCTTCCCTCTACTTTCGACACCACGTCGTCGTGCTGCCAGAATTGCGTGGGGAGAAATATAACCTCTGCTGCCTGTTGGAACAAGGGAGAAGAAGGTCTTCATCGAGTACCGAACGTGTGACCGACTGCGGAACCACTGCCGGAACGCAGCGCAGGAAGGATCGTCTCCACGATCTTGAGATCGACAAGTGTACGACTACATCACCCACAAGAATCTGCTCTCGTTAACCGCTTTGGAATCTTCGAGGGTGAGTACTCTAATCGACTCGTTGCTACAATCTAGTAGATAGATCTTGGCTTGTTTGTGTGCATGCGGTAGAATTTTTTTGTTTTCCATGCTACGAACCCCTACACACAACACATGGATCAACAAGTTTTACTTTTAGGTTATAGTTCTCTATGATCTTAGAATCTGGTCACCAAGCGTTCATAACCGTGAACACGGATTTTTGAAAATATTCAACCCTACAGGAGTGTACAACTTTACCCACACATACCAACTGACTCTTAATGCCAAATTATTAGCCCCCTTCCATAAAAGACCAACAGAGGGTGGTTAACCACGAGCTTTACCTTGCTTTCTCCAAAACCATGAGTCATGCCCTAAGGATGGTTCCGCCGTAACGGGTCAAGTTCCGGAGTCGGTCCCTAGAGATGTGAGGCGAGGTTGGTTTACCAGGGACGCTATCTATCCTAAGTAACCCGGTCCACGCTTCCCTACCTGTTATAATGCACCTCCTTCACCTCCTCTTTCAAAAACGTTTTTAATGCATATACCAAATGGAAAGCCCAAACTATGTGAGTCATGGAATCTACTAGGCAAGCTAGTCAGTCGAGGGGTTCCCAAGCCCCGTGTGGCTATACGCTCATCTCGGTTCCAAAGGCAAGAACTCAGTTCCTAGTGGTATAAGTAAAATTAATATATTTATCAACTACCTCTTTTATCTAGAATATAAGATTTTTGTTTGGCGATGTTTTTTTTACTTAATATTTTTATCAACTGCCTCTTTTATCTAGAATATAAGATTCTTGTTTGGCGATGTTTTTTTAGTGCATATAATTTAAGAAAACGATTATCCATTTTAGAGCGTTTGATTTATCTCGAAGATGCAATTTATTTAAGGAGATAAATTAAATGCATGCTATGCTTATGATTGCAAGTAATCACTTTATTACATACATGAGTTGTTACAGATTGGTTAGGAATGCAATACGTATTAAATAATTATACATTATAGACATACTTCATCATCTAAATTGTGTTCAAAGTCACTTGCTAATCATTTGCGAGAGATTCCGAATTTCAAAAGAACATAGTGCATTTGTTCCAAGAAGATTGATTACTCACAATGTTTCAATGCCTATGAGTGTATACACTTGACGAGGAAGAAGAAAGGTCGCCAAGGTTTGTGCGCTGTTAAACTCTTGATATGTGTTGAATGAGCATATTTTTCAGCGTAGCCTCGATCCCCGTCGGCGTAGGCTACGCCGAGGGCTGTCCTCGACGTAGCATCCTCGGCAAAGACCTCCCTCGGCGGAGGCACTTTTGCCTGTCGGCGTAGCTCTAGTGTTGGCGTACACCGACGGCTTTGCCCTCGGCATAGCCCCATCGGCATAATAATGACTGGTTCTAAAAAATCCGAAAAAAATCAAAAATTTTGATTTTTTTTGATTTTTTTAAATCTTTGAATTGTTTGAATAGTTAATCTCTCACCTAATTACATTTAATATTTGATCAAATTGCAGTCTTTATAAAACTTCCCGCTCGGTCACCCATCCTAACACTACTCCAGCTCCAGCACACTTAAGTTCTTAGTTCCTTCTGAATCAGTTTCCGTGAAGCAATTTGTACCTACTTGTCAATACTATGATATCAATCCTATTAACTCTTATATCGTTATGTCACATGTTTTTATTTTTTGAAACTACAAACACTTATTTAAGTACATAACAATAAATAAGTAAAAATATTACTGATTCAAATAAAAATACTATTGAATTCAAATAAAAATATAATAATTTTGCTTTTTATATTTTTCTATTTAATATGAAATAATTAATATCTTTAAATCCGTAAATCGGAATTCGATAAATAATATGTCTAAATTGATCAGAAAAATGAAAGGAAACTAAATATGATATCCATATCAACTTATCACAAACCCCCCGTTTTTTAATTAGCTATTTGGTGGTTGCTTCACAAAATTCCTCTTTTTTTCTCCCGGAAAATGGAAAATATATTTTTGGTGCGACGAAAATGAAAACTTTCTCCTAAAATATTGTTCGACATCCCATGATGCACAATATGGGCACATTATCACAAACTATGCCTTGATTCTAGACATAACATTGGCCATTTGACCCGAAAGTCAAGAAACCTCGAATGAGATAGGTCATTTTGTGAGTGTTTTTTCAGACATAATCAATATAGCAAGTTTAATATTTTTCCTTCTAACTATGTCACATAATATGACACCACGCGAAGGTTTTGCATTGTTTGGATCTTTTTTGAATTTCTTATGCTTGTTTTAAACTATCATCAAACTTTGTCGAACGGTGGGCATGAACATTCTTAGATCGGGGCCGAGCCTCGCTAAACTTGCATTGGATCTTTGATAAAATAGCATATTGTAAAGCTAAAAATAATTTTTGTAAAAAACATGAGCATCGGATCATGTACCTGTAGTTCATATCTGACCCACTTCCTATAGATTCGGCAGGAATTTGTCTTTTTACCAGGGATGGATGGAAAGGTTTAAGATCTCCCTGTTGGTAGATTGTCCATATAAGGTGGTCTAGTATTTTTGTAAAATGTGGTGGTAGCATTTTGAATTAGCCATTTGGTGGTTGTTTCACAAAACCGTCCATTTTTTGTGCTCGAAAAATGGAAAATGGCTTTTTGGTGCGACGAAAAGGAAAACTTCCTCCTGCAACATTGTTCGCCATCCCATGATCCACATGTATGCACAATATGGGCATATTATCACAAAATATGCCTTGATTCTAGCCATAACATTAGTTATTTAATCCGAAAGCCAAGAAACCTCGAATGGAATAGGTCATTTTGTGAAGGGTTTTTTCAGACATAATCAATATAGCAGGTTTGATATTTTTCTTCTAACTATGTCACATAATATGACACCACGCGAAGGTTTCACATTGTTTGGATCGTTTTTGAATTTCTTATGCCCGTTTTAAACTATCGTCAAACATTATCGAATGGTGGGCATGAAGATTCTTAGCTCGGGGGCGAGCCTCGCTAAACTTGCATTTGATATTTGATAAAATAACATATTATGAACCTAGAAATGATTTTTGTAAAAAACATGAGCATCAGATCATGTACCTGTAGTTCATATCTGACCCACTTCCTGCCGATTAGGCAGGAATTTGTTTTTTTCACCAGGGGTGCATAGAAGGTTTCAGATCCCCTGTTGGGACATTGTCCATATAAGGTGGTCTAGTATTTTTGTAAAATGTGGTGGTAGCATTTTGAATTAGCCTTTTGGTGGTTGCTTCAAAAAACCGTCCGTTTTTATGCTCGGAAAATGGAAAATGGATTTTTGGTGCGACGAAAAGGAAAACTTCCTCCTGCAACATTGTTCGCCATCCCATGATGCACATGTATGCATAATATGGGCACATTATCACAAACTATGCTTTGATTCTAGCCATAATATTGGTCATTTGACCCGAAAGCCAAGAAACCTCGAATGAGGTAGGTCATTTTGTGAAGGTTTTTTGAGACATAATCAATATACCAAGTGTGATATTTTTCCTTCTAACTATGTCACATAATATAACACCATGCGAAGGTTTCGCATTGTTTGGATCGCTTTTGAATTTCTTATGCCCGTTTTAAACTATATATAATGTTTTATGTTTCATTTAATTTTTATTTACAAATGTGTAATATTTGAGTGTAGATATATAGTCTTATTTTTCTGCAAATTTTGATATATTATATGTATTTTTTTGAATTAGAATGATTTAGTTATGATTTTTCAAAGATTAATGAGGTAAAATAAAAAATAGCTATGCCGAGGGCAGCCGTCGGCGTAGCATAGGATACGCCGAGGGCAATTCTACGCCGATGGCTGCTTGGCGGGGCTGGCCTGGTCACGGTCTACGCCGACGGCCCCGAAGTTTGGCTGTCGGCGTATTCATCCATTCCTGTAGTGTAGTGGAGAGGTCTTATCATCTCTACTGAAGTTTTATGATGGAGCATGGGTGGATAGAGGGATTAGGGTGTGTGCTAGCGCACCATGGATTTCTCATCTTTGTTTGCTGATGTACCTTGTCTTCTTGCGTGCTGATGCTATAAATGTACCAAGATTACATGACATATACTTGGAATTTGTCGGTGGGATCTAGACAAAGTGCAAATGTGTAAAAGAGTTTGGTGTACTATAGCCCAAAGTTATTCACCTTCTATTAGAGATTATGTTGAAGAAACTTTGCAGATTACCTGGAAGCCCTCTCTGAAAAGTACGTGGGATTCACCTTCCATTAGAGATTATGTTGAAGGGACTTTGCAGATTACCTGGAAGCCCTCTCCGAAAAGTACGTGGGACTCCCTGCAGCTTCAGGAGGAATGACTGAACCTAATTTTGATCATATTGTGGAGAGATGAAGATCAAAACTTCAGGGGTATAGAAAAAAGAATTTTTCTTGTGCTAGTAAAGCAGTGCATCTGAAGTTTGTGATCAAGGCATAGTTCAATGAGCACAAAGCCCTTGGACATTCCTTCATCTTTCAACCTTGAGACCAACACATGGCCCAAGCGATGCAATGGACAAACCTACAAATGAAACTCAATTTACACATTAGTCCATATAGATTGTCATTAGTTACCAAAACCACACATGGGGGCATATATGCCCTTTAAACATGCATATAAGGGCAATATATGCCTAGATATTGGGTAGAATGATATATAGAGAGGTATAATAAATTTTTATTAGCATATCATAAACTCAATTTTGTAATAGCATTTTTTCAATTCATTAAATTTGTGGTGAAATGAATCTAGTTAATCCTTATTTTGGTTATTATGCTTTCTTGTTCTGAGGAACATAGAGGTAAGAGGAAACCTTGTTGTCGACAAATTTCCTTGTTGATGCATTGCAACTCTGCTCGTCTCCAACAACCCGAGGATCGAACATGGAGAAACCAATGTTTAGAGTGCAATATAAGTTGATAATATTTGAGGTTTATGACAACAATAGTGCAAGATTACAATCAAATGTGTTGTATGTATGTGCAATTTTCAATTGGTCGGTACCTAAAATGAGTGTATACAATAAAAATATTTATCATTGGAATGCTAGAGTTTTGTACAAGATGTTAGATAATTGTTGATAATGAGTCAAGTCTACAACATCCAAAAGTATATAGTTTAAGGATGAAGAATAGTTTCTCGACAACTCCTTGCTTTTATGCAACCACACCAAAGTTTTCTGTCACATGAAATTTATATTACTTTGGAAGTAAATAAGAATGAAATACATGTTGATGTATTGTTTTTGTGTATGTGATGGAAAAATGTATGTAATTTTAATAAAGTTTACATTCTTATAACTCAGATTTTCTGTTTCGTATACTAATTTTTGCATTGTGGGTAAACATGAATGTTTTACATCATGTCTATTTATCTAATGGTCGCTCGGTCATTTATACATATCCAATAAAAATTCTTGTGTACGATAAAAAAATCAGTAGATGGAAGTAAAGTTAGGATTGCAAGCATCAAAATTTGGCCCGCTCAGATGCTAGTTCGTTTGCACATTACGCCTACATGGCTAGTATTTTATACATGATAGTGAACTAGTGCAATGGCTACTTAAATTATCGATGATTGATTCCATACTTTTTTTGAAAGTTTCATCCCATAAATTATGCAAGCACAAAACTTTGGTAGCTTTTAACTTAAAAACAAGAGAGATTGAGTAGCTTTTGTATGAGCCGTAAGATTGTGAGTATCTATTGATTTAGGCCATTGCACCCCCATTTTTAACTTACCATACATATTTGTTAAGATATTGATATTATTTATGTATGTTTAAGTTAGTAAATAAGAACTAACATATCATGGAAACATTTTCATGACATATGCAGTAAAATTATTTTAACACATCTTGTTAATACATTAGTAGATAAAGTTACAAAATTTTAAATGCAAACTTCTTAGGAGACTAGGAAGTCAAGTATTTACGTTAAGTGCTAATAATAGACAAGGTAAACTAGATAATTTCCCAAATAATAGTAGCATGCAGTTTTAAAGATAATGTGGCTCACCCATATATGATTATGGTGACTTATCGGTTGGTTTGTTTTTTTCAAATTATTGGTCAAGAGTTGAAAATTTTGCTACAAACTAATTATTTTGTATAGTGAAGACAACATGGCAACACCCATTTGGGAATCGACCCAGATATCTAATCCACACCACTACCCATATCCCGGTAGCTATTTGGAAGAAATATCTGGCCAACAAACGTACTTATCCAATGAGGGAGCGATAGAGGGATTTGTGACCAAACTACTTGCAATCTAGAAGTGTCTACTAAGTAAAACATAAAGTTAGTCTTCATAGTCTTGTACTTTAGAGAACTTTTCAATTTATTAGCGAGGTTACACTCCAAATACTCTATCAAGGTACCTAGATATTTTGGGATAGTAGACAAAGACACACATATAAATTACTTTATAAAGTAATGTGCTATGTTTGTCTTCTTATTTTAAGGTAAATTCCATGGTTACATAAGTTATAAAAACTAAAGTCAAATTTGAAAAGTAAAATTTTGTAACAAATACAATTCAATTTAGCACAAAACAATGTATTGTAGTGACACTGTTAATTTTTCTTGTTATACATGAAAAAATACGCAAAATATATGTGATGGATGTATGAACACATAACATGCAGATGACATCAAGTTAAGTCATAAATAAAAAAGTTTATTATAAATAGGTGGTTATGAAGGGATTGGTTAGAAATGCAATACCTATTAAATAATTACACGTTATAGACATATTGCATCATCTAAATTGTGCTTGTTGAAGCGTGATTTAAATTCTTCTAAAGGGTTATATGTATGTACGTTGGCCAACGCATACGAGTATATCTTGTTTTCTTGTCCTTCAAGGAATCTTGTATATTGCCCTCGTATATACCCATGTAGTCGCACCAAAAGATCGTCTCGTGTTTGTAATACTCCTCCATCATAGTGAAATTGCGTCTTCGTGTGCGTCCGTGGTTTTTCCCCACAAGGGTTTTCACATAAAAATTTATGTCTCGTTTTGTCCCGCTTGATCTCTATTTTGACAACAAGTGGTATCAAAGCCATGGTTGTGGTTTTTTTTCGAAAATCATATCGAGGAGATCGACAAGATCACACCGTCGGCATCCCGAAGGCCGCTTCAACGATTCCCAAGATCACCGTGTTCTGCTGCAATTGCATCAGGACGGAGTTGTATGGGCGGTTGATCCCGTTGCCGAGTACAACACGAACTATTGCCCTCCGACCTGGCGAGTATTTTATTTGGCGCCGTTTGGATCTGATCCATTCGAGCTAAGTCGAATTAGCCATGAAGGAGTACGTGCGTTAGATCGATCGCCACACACGGATCAGCTTCCAAGGTGGAGCTTTTGCTCCATCACGTGAAGGCCTACGGATAGTTTTCTAATCTCCAAAATTGCTACGTCCAGATTACAATTACCAGGTGCTATTTACCTCAGTTTTTGCTCGCAGATTTAATTCTATAAAGAATTCGTATATCCACTTGTACTACTTTGTGTTCATAGATTAATCTGCTCATGGCTACCATGAAGTATGATCTTCCTCTGTTGGACCGTGACACAAGGTTTTATCTATGGGAAGTCAAGATGCGAGTGTTGTTGGCGCAAGACGATTATGAGAATGCATTAGATGGTTTCAGAAGCAATCGAGCTGCTGATTGGACTGATGTGGAGAAAAGTAAGGATCACAAGGCTATGACCCAAATTCAACTCCATCTACATAATAATATCTTGCAGGAAGTTTTGACCGAGAAATCCTCTGCTGCCCTTTGGTCAAAACTAGAGACGATTCGCATGACAAAAGATCTCACCAGTAAGATGCATCTCAAGAAGAAATTATTCATGCATAGGCTGCAAGAGGGAGGTAATGTTTTAAATCACATCTCACAATTTAAGGAGATTATTACCGACCTAGCAGCGATGGAAGTTGAGTATGAAGAAGAAGATTTGGGTTTAATTCTCTTATGTTCACTGCCAAGTTCTTACACCAATTTTAGAGATACGATTTTATACAGTCGTGATACTCTCACTCTTAATGAGGTTTATGAAGCTTTGCACTCCAAGGAGAAGATGAAGCTCATGGTGTCTAATGATGTTCAAATTCCTCTCAAGCCGAGGGATTATCTGTTTGTGGCAGGGCAAAATACAAGAACCCAAACAATGGAAATAGGGACAAAAGTTCGAACAGCTACAGAGGCCGGTCGAAGTCAAGGGGCGGTTACAAGTCTTGCAAATATTGCAAGAAAGACGGGCATGATATTTCTAAATGTTACAGGTTGCAAAACAAGGAGAAGAGAAAAAATTCAGAGAAAGAAAAAGGACAGAGCAACGGTCATGCCGCCGTTGTTACCAAGCATCAAGGTTATGATGGGAATGTCTTAGTTGCCTTCACTTGTGATGCTAACACGGGTGATGATTGGATTCTTGATTCCGCTTGTAGTTTTCACATGAGCCCATACAGAGAGTGGTTTTCTACACGTGTTGAACAAGATAGAGGTTCTGTCAAGATGGGTAATGATTCCCCATGCAAAATTGAAGGCATTGGCTCTATTAGGATCAAGATGTTTGATGGCATTATCAGAGCATTGTCACATGTTAGTTACATTCCTGATTTAAAGAGAAATCTTATCTCATCGAGTAATCTTGATGTCAAAGGGTTCAAGTATCAAGGTGGAGACAAGCTTATTAAAGTCTCCAGAGGCTCTCTCATTGTAATGAAGGGTGACTTAATTACTTCCAATTGCCTTTATTTTATTCGAGGTACTATACTTTCAGGTAATGCTAATGTTGCTTCTAGTAAAGTTTCTGATTCTGATGCTACTAACCTTTGGCATTTGCGTCTGAGGTACATGAGTGAAACTGGAATGTTGGAGCTCTGCAAAAGAGGGCTTCTTGGTGGTCAACGCATCGAAAAGTTGGAATTTTGTGAGCATTGCGTCTTCGGCAAGCAAACAAGAGTGAAGTTTGGCACCGCTGCTAACAACACAAAAGA
This sequence comes from Avena sativa, assembly GCA_916181665.1. Lineage (NCBI taxonomy): Eukaryota > Viridiplantae > Streptophyta > Magnoliopsida > Poales > Poaceae > Avena > Avena sativa. Next base: position 427,209,111 of record OV702283.1, read on the forward strand.
TATATTGGATTATATCCATTCAGATTTGTGGGGAGAGTCCCGCGTCCCGTCACTTGGAGGTGCTCGTTATATGTTGACCATTGTTGATGATTACTCGAGGAGGGTTTGGTCGTTATTTATTAAGCACAAGTCAGATGTATTTAATACATTCAAAGAATGGAAGATTATGATTGAGAAGCAATCCGGCAAGCGTATTAAGAAGTTGCGTACCGATAATGGCTTGGAATTCTTATCAGGAGAATTTGAGTCTTTCTGTAAATCTGAGGAAATTGCAAGACACTATACTGTCCTAGGTATCCCTCAGCAAAATGGCGTCGCCAAACGCATGAATAGAACAATTTTAGAGAAGGTACGTTGCATGTTGTCTAGCTCTAGATTATCTAAGAATTTTTGGGATGAAGCCTTCCACTGCTTGTCAACTAATTAATCGGTCACCTAATTTGTCTATTGAAAAGAAGACACCTATTGAGGTATGGTCTGGTTATCCTGCTGATTATACCGAGTTGAAAGTATTTGGTTGTCCTGCTTATGATCACGTTAATAATAGTAAATTGGAGCCTAGAGCTGTTAAATGCATTGACCTTGGTTATAAGCCTGGTGTGAAAGGTTTTAAATTGTGGAATCTGAAACTAGAAAGGTTGTTATTAGTAGAAGTGTTACTTTTGATAAAGCTGCAATATTTCGTGATAAACAATCTACTAATATTCCTATTGAGAAGGAAATTGAGACAAGCGTGCAGATGGAGCACACTATTAATTCAGGATCTACACTAGAGATTCAGCATGACAATGATTTAGAAGTTTCTACTAATGAGCATCCACAACATCATTCTATTGCAGTAGATAGACCCCAGTAGGAATACTCAACCTCACAAGAGATTGATTGAAGAAGTTAATATGGTCTCTTATTGTTTGAATGTGGCAGAATAAATTAAAGGTATTGCTGAACCTTCTTCATATTCCGAGGCTATTGTTTCTAGTGATAAAAATAAATGGATGACCGCTATGCATGATGATATGGAATCACTTGAAAAGAATGGCACTTGGAGATTAGTTAAATTACCAAGAGAGAAGAAACCTATTCGCTGCAAGTGGGTTTTCAAAAGAAAATAAGGTGTTTCTCCTAATGATCCGGCTAGATATAAAGCAAGGTTAGTGCTAAAGGTTATAGCCAAATTCCAGGTATTGACTTCAATGAAGTTTTCTTCCCTATTGTGAAACATATCTCTATTCGCACATTACTCGGTATTGTTGCAATGCATGATTATGAGCTTGAGCAATTAGATGTTAAAACTGCATTCTTACATGGGGAGTTAGAAGAGGATATTTATATGGAACAACCTGAAGATTTTATTATTCCTAGAAAAGAAGACCTCGTCTGCAAGTTACAGAAATCTCTTTATGGATTGAAGCAATCTCCTAGACAATGGTACAAGAAATTTGACACCTTTATGCTCTCTCAAGGTTTTAAGCGGTCTCTGATTATGATAGCTGTGTTTATTTGAAAGTTGTTAAAGATTTAGCTATTTATTTGCTCCTTTATGTTGATATTATGTTAATTGTTGCAAAGAGTATGAAATAAATTGAAAAACTAAAGAAGCAATTGAGTAGTGAATTTGAGATGAAGGATTTGGGTGCAACAAAGAAGATTCTTGGCATGGAAATTTCCAGAGATAGACCATCTGGAAAATTATATCTAAGTCAAAGTGGATATATTGATAAGGTCCTTCATCGCTTTAATATGCATGACGCCAAGAAAGTAAGTACTCCGTTAGCTGCACATTTTAAATTATCATCAGCTTTATGTCCTAAATTGGATGATGATATTGAGTACATGTCCAAAGTTCCCTATTCAAGTGCCGTTGGTTCACTTACGTACGCCATGGTTTGTTCACGCCCTGATTTATCACATGCTTTGAGTGTTGTTAGTAGATACATGGCTAATCCTGGAAAAGAGCATTGGAAAGCAGTCCAGTGGATTTTTAGGTACCTGCGAGGTACTTCTAATGCTCGTTTACAGTTTGAGAAATCTGGAGATGGACTTGTTGGTTTTGTTGATTCTGATTATGCTGGTGATTTGGAAAGGATGTCACTCAAAGGCTATATTTTCACCATTGGTGGTTGTGCCGTGAGTTGGAAAGCAATTTTGCAGTCTACTATTGCATGGTCTACTACCGAGGCCGAGTATATGGCGATTGTTGAAGCATGTAGAGAAGCTACATGGTTGAGATGTTTGTACACTGAGCTTTGTGGTGATATATCTTACACTACAATACTTTATGATAGTCAAAGTGCTATATGCCTTACAAAGGTTTCTATGTTTCATGAGAGAACAAATCATATTGACGTGAGATATCACTATACTCGAGAAGTTATTGCTAAAGGTGATGTGAAGGTATGCAAAATAAGTACACATAATAATGCAGCTGTAGCTGTAGCTAAGTTTGAGATTTGCCCAGACTTAGTTGGCATCTCTCACTAGTCATGTGGGACTTCGACGCACAAGGTGTTTATGCAAATTTGACATGGAGAAGTTAATTACTTTATTCGACTATTTGACGGATTTTGGCTCAAGGTCGAGATTGTTGAAGCGTGATCCAAATTTTTCTAGAGGGCTATATGTATGTACGCTAGCCAGCGCATACGAGTATATCTCGTTTTCTTGTCCTTCAAGGACTCTTGTATATTGCCCTCATATATACCCATATAGTCGCACCAAAAGACGGTGCGTCGTCTCGTGCTTGTAATACTCCTCCATCATAGTGAAATTGCGCCTTCGTGCGTTCATGGTTTTTTTCTGCAAGGGTTTCCACGTAAAAAATTGTGTCTCGTTTTGTCTCGCTTGATCTCTATTTTGATAACAGTGTTCAAAGTCACTTGACAATCATTTGCAAGAGATTCTAAATTTCAAAAGGAAAAAGTGCATTTGTTCCGGGAAGATTGATTACTCATACTGTTTCAATGCCTACAAGTGTATACACTCGACGAGGAAGAACAAAAGGTCGCTGAGGTTTGTGTGTTGTTAAACTTGATATGTGTTGAATGAGCATATTTGTCAGGGATCTTGCAAAGCTAGGCTTTGATAAACAACGAGTTTCTCTACGGTAAATTTCCATGTAAGTTAAATGGATAATTGTTACCAAATTTCAAGCCTTAATGTGGATTACGCCAATGTGATCCAATCTCATCATATTTATTCCTGCTAGTGGAGAGATCTTATCATCTCTACTGAAGTTTTATGATGGAGCATGGGTGGATAGAGGGATTAGGGTGTGTGCTAGCGCACCATCCTTGTACCTTGTTATCGTTTGCTGATGTACCTTGTCTTCTTGCGTGTTGATGCTAGAAGTGTATCAAGATTACATGACATATACTTGGAATTTATCGGTGGGATCTAGACAAAGTGCAAATATGTAAAAGAGTTTGGTGTACTATAGCCCAAAGCTATTCACCTTCTATTAGAGATTATGTTGAAGAGACTTTGCAGATTACCTGGAATCCCTCTCCGAAAAGTACATTGGATTCACCTTCTATTAGAGATTATGTTGAAGGGACTTTGCAGATCACCTGGAAGCCCTCTCCGAAAAGTACGTGGGACTCCCTGCAGCTTTAGGAGGAATGACTGAACCTAATTTTGATCATATTGTGGAGAGATGAAGATCAAAACTTCACAAGTATAGCAAAAAGAATTTTTCTTGTGCTGGTAAAGCGGTGCATTTGAAGTTTGTGATGCAAGCTTTGTCGTCCTATTCTATGAGTTAGCTTCAAAATCACAAAAGATTTATGCAAGAAAGTAATGATAATTATGTCGAAATACTGGTGTGCTAGATCATTAGACAAGGAAGAAGTGCACTGGTAATCTTGTGATAAGATGGCAATTCAGAAAAGTAAAGAGGGACTTGGCTTTCAGGATTTCAAGCTTCTTAACGATGCTATACTTGCAAAGCATGCATGGAGATTATGCGGATATACCGGGCAAACTTGGGATAAGGTGACTTTCAGGATTTCAAGCTTGTTATTGATGGCATGATCAATGGATCGATGGAGTTATGTCCATGAAACCACTAGTTATGTCCTACAACAACACCCGTTGTCCAGGGATCGATGGAGGTCATGCTCGTAGGCTCGCGAGCGGCCAGGCATGGGTTGGCAGGCGTGGGCGCGCAAGCTCGCGAGGAAGAAGGGGAACAAAGATGAGAGAGTAGAAGGGGAACTGAGAAAAAAAATTGTGGGTCTCAATGGTTGCCCATTTTTTAGGTATCCTCTAGAGACGTCCTTTGGGTGAGATTGAGAAGTACTCCACTTGTTGTGTGAAAGGTACACTGCAGTTCCTGGATAAGACTGCAATTCCGATGCCCGGATCGAAGGCCTGACACCCAATTCGTATTATCGACTGCTTGGCTGGCTGGATGACTTGACCCACCGGTCATGGTCAGGGCCTGTGCAACTTGTCAGGTGAAGACAAACAATCGGGCAAGCTGGCCGGTCGCCGGAGAGCTATCGGCGGGCCACTCCACTCAGGTCCTTTTGGAAGCTCTCCGCAAGCTGCCGGATGCTTGCCGATGGATCCATGCGCCGTATGGTATGGTATGGGAGGAAGCTGATAATAATTCACCAAAGACGTACGGGACATGCCACCGCAGCATGCAGCGCCACCACTCACCGGCACGCACGCACCAACCTTATATAAATCCTTGCCTCGCACGTCTCCGCCTCGCCCTCCTCATCGATCACGCTCCTACTACCTTTCCCTGCCCCCTTGCTCTTCACCACTCCCGCCGCACATTTCCCCTCCACCTAGCGCGGTGGGTGCGCGTGTCCGATCTGTATCACATTCTTCGGCATGGACAAGGGCCGCGATCACGGCAAGCACCCGCACCAGCCACCGCTCGCACCACCGCGTCGAGTCCGCGGTGAGCGCGACCGCGCGTCCGGCGCCTCCTTCTCGGCGTCGCTCCTGGACGCCATCTACCACTCTCTCGACGACGGCGACGCCACCACGCGCCGGTCGGAGGAGAAGGCGCTGGCGCCGGCGCCGCCGCAGTTCTGGTGGGCGGGCAAGCCCAAGCAGGCGGACAGGCACCGCCGCCGCGAGACGGGGCCGGCGGCGGCGGCTCGCCCGCGGCACTCAGGCTACGCGTCGTCCACCACCTCCTCCTCCGACTCCACCTCCAGCTACAGCTTCTCCTGCTCCTCCGCCTCGACCACCGACACCGAGTCCACGCGCCGCCGCCGCAGCAGCCCGCCTCCCCCGCGGCGCCAGCCTGAAGAACTCGTCGCCGCGGACGGTGCGGAAGCGGATTCCCCCGCGCTCCCACCCTGCGACAATGCGAAGAAGAAGAAGGGCAGGCCGTGTTTCCCCGTAGCGAGGCTCCGGCCAAGAGACGCCGCGCCGCCGTCATCGCCCGGGCCAGCGCTGCCGCAGTCACCGGCGACGTTCGCGTGCGTCCTGAAGACTCTCTTCACCTCAGGCCGCCTCCCGAGGAAGCCCAAGACCTCGACACGCGTCCCACCATCACATATTCTGCCGGAGCTACCGCGGCCATCGTGCACGTCAGTGACGACGGACGCGGGCACGGTGGAACGGAGGTGCGTGAGGTTCTGCTCGGACGCCGAGGTGTCGGTGGTGCGGCGCAGGGTCGAGGAGCTTGTGCGCAGCCTCGGGGAGCTGGAGGAGGACGACGAGGGGAGCGACTCCAGCTCCGACCTCTTCGAGCTGCAGACCCTTGCCGGAGCCAACGGCGACGAGCTGCCCGTGTACGGCACCACCAGCCTCGTGACCAATCGCGCCATCGCGCACGCCGCGGTTTTCTAGTTCCATTTCGTTCTAAAAGCTGAAAAAGAAAGAAATGGAAAAGGTTGTAAGAATCCCAGAAAAAGGGACTGAAGAAATGTTATGCTGTTGTTTACGTTTTCTTCAGGTTCATTATGTTTGTATTCTGTACTATTTTGTCTCTTATTAAATGTTTAATTGCTGAAAATGAGTTCAAAATTATCACGCTTAATGAAAATGTACAAAGGAAAATAAAAAATTATACTCCCTCCAGGCCTCCATTACTAGATACGATAAGATGTACTCTTTTAAGGAAATATATATAAGGTGTATTGTGTCACACCATTTGTGTGGACGATTTTTTTTAAGGAATTAGTTATGTTTTCTTATCTCATGGAAACTCTTGTATTTTCTCATACCAATTAGTCAGGGTTAATCTTGTCTAAAACTGGTATATTTTTCGCTCAAATTACACTTACTTGCCGTGACAAAAAACTATACACCCTATGTCTAGAAAGGGAGGGACTTTTGGATAATTTTGGGGCATAGCGTTGCTGTTTTTCTTTGACGAGATAGCCCGGAGGTAATGCCAATAATCTGGCTTACTCCCTCCGTTTCGGTTTACAAGTCCTACACGTAGTTCTATGTCATCAAATTAAGCAATTTAGTATGATGTATATATTACAAAAAATATATCACCGGAAACTTTAGATTGTATTTTCCAATGATATAATTTTTATATTATATAATTCAAATTATATAGGTCAAATTGATAACCTAGATATACGCGTAGGCCTTGTAAACTGAAACGGAGGGAGTACTATTTTTCTGAGAAATAATTATTTTTAATTCGATATTATAAACACTTTGAGTGCCGATATTTCTATATATTTTATATTGTTAGAAAGGAGGTCTTTTGAAGTAAATATTTACTACTTTTTTCTGCCGGTAACACTTCGAGTGAACAAGATTTGGTTAAAACGATTTACGTGTTTTTGCTTTCACCGGTGCATGTCAAACAAGTGGCACCATCGGCATGCGTGTTTCAACTTTCACCAATAATTTGACCAACAGTACACATTTCACTTGTTATAAAATTATAGTATCACTCAAAACTTTATTTGTATACGTATTTAATGATATATCTTCAAATGGACGGTCAAATCTCTGGACCTCAAAGATGATGTGTGTCAACTAAACGGGGCGACATGATTAATTTACAATCAATGCTAAAAACTATCTGATCTGAACGTGTCCTGATTCAGTCGAATATAAGATGTCATGAGATCTCCATGACAAAGATAATAAGTAGTAATCCTAATAAGTCAACTGATAAAATCACTGACATACTTGTACATACATGTATAGCTCTTTCTTTGTGTGCTGGGATTGTACCTGTGTATATTAGTGTATATATCTCGCCGACTTGCCCTGCCAATACCAACGACAGATTATTCACCGAACAAACAAAATAAAAGATGCGCCCATCCCATGCACACGCACGATTAGACGCAACTAGCTAGGTGACGGTGATGCTCTGTACCAGCCGTTGTGAGACGTACCCCAGCTAACTGGCCAACGCATGAGAGTAGATAATTAAGGCTCCACCGATCGACCAAATATTCCATGAGTTCTTCCGAAGAAAACACTATTATTTTCCTTTTCACGATCGAGTTCTTCTGAAGAAAACACTATTATTCCACGAGCTAGCATAACATTTCCTTTTCACGACCGAGTTCTTATGAAGAAAACACTACTCTTTCCGATCCATATTAGTTGACTTGGATTTATCAAAATTTAAATAAATCTATATACTAAATAGTGTCTAGATTCACCTAAATTTAGACAAATTTGAGTCAACTAATATGGATTGGAGGGAGTATTATTTCATGAAGCTTTTAACTGCAAATGTACCTATATATAGCTAGGTAGCTAGTCCAAATATGTGGATAGCTTCTACCTCAAGCATTTCCTTTTCATGATTGAAATGTCGGGAAAAATTAAGTGCGGATCGGAGCGTGTGCTGGGAGCCGGGAGGAGGACATGATCTTCGACCGATATCGATGCCATGTCCGATCACGTCTTTGTGCTAATTTTGATACTTTCTCTTACCCAAATTAGTTGACTTAGAGTTATTTAGATTCGATTGTATTTAGATATAATTTAGTATTAGATTCATCCGTATCTAGATAAATCTGAGTCGACTAATTTGAATAGAAGGGAGTACGTAGTTTATTATTACTAAACGTCTTATATTAAGAAACGTAGGTACTCGTACATACTTTGTATTATTGTGCATACAAACTGTACTTCCGTTCGTATCAGTTTCGTCGAAGTTGCATGATTCCGCGCTCCTGCGGATCGAGCTGGATATTCCTTCGCGCTCAATTCAAGATGTCGATTTAGATTACGAGTGCGTATTGGATCAATCATCACATCGTAAGTATTGGAGTTGGAGGAGGTGGTACGTGCTGATTGCATGGAACTGCAGCACAAGACTCCAATTACGTACAGGGACATGTATGTAGTGTAGCTCGGGATAGGGATGGTTGATCTGTATGTTGTAGCGTGAGAGTATCTCGAGGGGCATACCCTGATTTGCGTTTGCCCATAAACAGAAAATGTGTCGCTGTCCAGCCAATCCAGACAGTGCGTCTAGTGTCGCGACCTATTCGGTTCGTGATGGCCATTTTGGCCAGCGCTGGCCAGTTGGTCAATGGTCATTTCATATTGATATTTAACTTAGTAGACACATAAAATATAAATAAAGTTTCCAGTAAAATAAAGTGACTACTAAACAAGGTGGCAAATATGTGTCATTGCCCTCCAAGCACCGCCAAAAAGTGGCAAGTTCCTTATAAATGTGCAAAATGAGATAATTATCTTACAACATGTCTAAAAAGTAGCAAGTTTCTCCTATATGGCACTCATATATGCCATTTCCCTTCAAGCATCGCGAGATCAAATGATATTTTGCTTCTTCCCGATCCAAGCTCTTTGTTCGGGGTCGACGATGCTCTCCAAGTCGGTCATCATGATCTTGTTCTCCCTGGCCATGATCTTGGATTCAGCCTCCATGCGCCTAGACTTGGCATTGGTCTCTTCCACCTCAAGAGATCTCATCTGGAGATCAACAAAGCTTTTTTGTAGTGGCCTCTTTCTCTTTGTGCCGCCTCTTTTCCCTCTTGGCATTGGTCTCTTCCTTCTTGGTAATCAACTTCCTCCAAGCTTCCGAGCTTGGGGCACTAGTGTTGGGGCCATCGTCGTCAATGTCGGGTTGTAGTATAATAGTATTTTGGGTTTCAATGCAATTTTCACGTATGGCGCCACTTTTACATCTAAAACTATCACTGTTGTAGTTTGGGTTGTAGTGTGAGCGTATTTCGAGTTCCAATGCATTTTTCGCGTATGGTGTGAGATCCAGGCACATGGCTTAATAGGATTGATAGGATACTCATATCAACAAGTTGCAACTTCTTTTCCGTAAGCTATCCAAAAAGAACTCTAAGGTTAAGCGTGCTTGGCCTAGAGAAATTTGAGGACGAGTGACCCACCGGGAAGTGGGTACCGGGTGCGAACGAGTGAGAACAAAGTTCCTAAAAAAGACTAGTATTGATTTGTGGGTTCAGTCTAGAGATCCTAGTAAGCTGTCAAGAGTGACACTCCCGGGGTCGGTGTTTGGACGGGGTGTTACATATGGTGCCACTTTTAATGTAGTATTGTATTTGCATTTCATCGTCACTGACTTAGTACTTTGTCTTCAACGAACTTAGTACTCTGTCTGCAGTGTAATTGTACTCCATCTTCAGTATATTTTGTACTCCGTCAGCTAGGTACTTAGTATTAGTCTTATTTGTACTTTGTACTCACTTTTGTTGTATACTTAGTATATTTCATGATGCTCCTAATCACACACACACACACACCGAGAGAGAGAGAGAGAGAGAGAGAGAGAGAGAGAGAATATGCTAGCTCGTGTGAGCGAAAGAGGGAGGGAAGTGGATGTGGGAATACATCATGGGAATCAAGAAAATTTGGCATTATATGAATTGAGGGGGTGTGCATTGACTTGTCCAAGTTGACCCTACGATAAACCATCCTTGTTCTGTGAGATTTTTTTGGAATATGATTGTTTTGAAGGAGTCCTGGTGATATTTTGCAATATTCAATTGGATTGTAGTCATTTATTTCTCATGCATTAAAAATATGCATGATACCATCACAACGGTTTATGGAAAACTAAAATGTTATTAGTAGAAGGAGAGAAGATGGATAATTTAGTTATTCATTCTTGGAAGCAAGCATGGAACAAGTATCAAAAGTATACAAGTATACATGTTATCACAATCAGGCCAAAGGTACCTTGCATTAAGTCAACTACTTAAACATTATTCAATTGACTCACGCCAACCATTGTTGTTCTACAAGCTCTTGCCTTCCACGATAATTACTATATGCACACACACATATATACTATCTTGAGTTATGTTCTCACCTCTCTCATTCGTCTAGTATACATTCTGTATCCATCAAATAGTGTTCACATATATGTGTTCAACTAGAGTCTAAGAGTTACATACGACACCACTGATATCCAACTAAAGAAGTGTCGATATGATAATAGGAAGTATCATGAATGTTCTAGTGGCGAGAATTTGGTGATTTCATTGCATCTCCATGAAATACGACTCAAAGTGAAGAAAGACAAAGAACCAAGGTCCCAAATTAAATATATATTTATATGGGAAGAAGATGAAAGTCGGTGTACTATTCCTCCTAGGGGTAATCTATCTATGGGATATGCATGATTTTCTTAGCCATTGTAACTCTTTTGAAATAGATACAAAAGTTATTCAGTGGGATGATTGGGTCAGCTCCACACCACACATTTACTGGTAGGTCAAGTGAAGACTAAAATGTAACCATGTTTCTTTGCAAATGCTATGTTTTAAATATTCCTTATTTTTACCTTAATATTCTGTTTATAACCGATCTGCTTTGAACAATGATGTTAGCAATATTTACTCCCATATAATTGAACACGACAACTTATATTGGAACTAGTCACAAATTTTCCATTTTTGAAGTTGTTCTCATCACTCTTCCACCAGCTATTTTTTTATCCAAATGGTTCAAAAGCTTAAGAGTATTATAGAACAAAACAATTTAAGATACCTGACACAAATTTAACCATGGCATGATAGACACAAGTGTTTGTCTTTTGCCTTTACCCAACAAGCCCCTTCCCCTGTATCTTTAGGATAACAAGAGAAGGCGAGGTAGATGAATTTTGGAACACCCTCGCATTCCCCTTGTTCCAGATAATCAAGAAAAATCAAAATAATGGAAGGTATAGCTTTGGAATGCGCTCTCCCTACATGGAGACTATGTACCACCAATCGTTAAGCATGGTGGCCTCTCCTGATATCCATATAAAGTATGGGTTCAAGCCATTCCTTAGCCATGCCCCAAATCCTATTATATTACCGATAATAGAAAAATGTGGGCCACCAACTCCAATTCTCTCTAGAAAACTTGGCATAAGCCATAATTTGGCAAACTTCGACGCCTAAGGTAGTCAAATTTGTAGAACCTATTCCAGAGTATAAGCCGGTCAAAGTATTTACATTTGACTAAATGTATTCCAATCTTTAGGACAACAAGAGAAGGCATGGTAGAGTAATTTTGGAACACTCTCGCACTTCCCACATTCCAAATAATCAAGGCAAAATCAAAACAATGGAAGGTATAGCCCTGGAATGGGCTCTCCCCCTCGTGGATACTATGTACCACCATTCGTTAAGCGTGGTGTCCTCATTCCAGATATCAGTACAAAGGTCTATATATGGGGCCAAGCCAATCATTGATCATGACAATCCAGATAGTGCGTCTAGGGTCGCAGCCTATTCGGTTTGTGATGGTCATTTTGGACAGCGCTAGCCAGTTGATCAATGGTCATTTCATATTTACATTTAACTTAGTAGACACACAAAATATAAATAAAGTTGCCAGTAAAATGAAGTGACTACTAAACAAAGTGGCAAATATGTGCCATTTCCCTTCAAGCACCATCAAAATGTGGCAAGTTCCTTCTAAATGTGCAAAATGAGACAATTATCTTACAACACATGTACAAAAACTAGCAAGTTTCTCCTATATGGCACTCATCTATGCCATTGCCCTTCAAGCATGGCGAGCTCGAATAGTCTTTTGCATCTTCTTGATCCAAGCTCTTTGTTTGGGTTTGGCGATGCTCTCCAAGTCGGTCATCATGATCTAATTCTCCTCGGCCATGACCTTCGCTTCAGTGTCCATGATCCTATACTTGGCATTGGTATCTTCCACCTCAAGAGATCTCATCTGGAGATCAACAATGCTAATCGTGGTGGCCTATTTCTCTTTGCGGCGCTTATCTTCCCTCGTGGCATTGGTCTCTTCCTTCTTGGTGATCAAATCCCTCCGAGCTTCCGAGCTTGGGTCACTAGTGTTCTGGGCTGTAGTGTAAGAGTATTTTGGGTTTCAATGCAATTTTCATGTATGATGCCACTTTTACATCTAAAACTATCACTATTTTAGTTTGGGTTGTAGTGTGAGCGTATTTCGAGTTCCAATGCAGTTTTTGCGTATGGCGCCACTTTTAGTGTAGTATTGTACTTGTATTTCATCGTCAGTGACTTAGTACTTTGTCTTCAATGAACTTACTACTCCGTCTGCAGTGTAATTGTACTCCATCTTCAGTATATTTTGTACTCCATGATGGCTCGGTTGATGTGGAGCCTGTTGGGAACCCCAAGATCAAGGTGTGATGAGCACAGCAACAAGTTTTCCCTCAGTAAGAAACCGAGGTTATCGAACCAGTAGGAGGAAGGAAACGTCACACAGGTGTTGTAACCAACGCGAAGACCTACACAACACAAATTCAAGACTTTGCCCCAACTAACAGTGGGGTTGTCAATCTCACCGGTTAATGTAACAAAGGATTAAAAGTATGGTGTGGAAGGTAATGGTTTGCAGCAAGTAAACAGGTAACAGTGGAAGATGTATCAATGGTAAAGATTGTACCGGGGTCCATAGTTTACTAGAGGTGCTCTCCTTAGATAAACAACATGGCATGAAGGATAAACAAATTGCATTAGGGCAATTGACAGGAACTGAGCAAGGCATAACAATGCAATACTAGACAAAAATATCCTATGAGATTCGATTGGGCAATACAAAAATATACATAGGCCGCCATCCAACTGCATCTACGACTAGAAGTCCACCTTCAGGTTATCATCCAAACCCCCTCCAGTATTAAGTTGCAAGCAAGAGACAACTGCTTTAATCAAAGTGTGTAAGGTAAACAATCCACTTGTTCTATGAACAAGAGACCGTTGTTTTCTCCCTAGTAGCAACATCACATCTACAACCAAAGAGATTTCTGTCACTTCCCTTGGAAACTAGAGGCATGAACCCACTATCGAGCATAAATACCCCCTCTTGGAGTCATTAGCAACTACTTGGCCAAGATATCTACTAACAACGGAGAGCATGAAAGATCACAAACAACACAAACATGATAGTATCAAATAGACAATACCATTAATCAATCTGACATAGTAATCTCAATATCCATCGGATCCCCGCAAACACAACATGCATGATTACAAATAGATTAGATCTTGATCATAAACGGAGCTCACAAGATCTATACATGAAAGCACAAGGAGGAGATACAACCATCTAGTTACTACATGGACCCATAGTTCAAGGTGGAACTACTCATGCATCATACCGGAGAAGAAGGCCTCCAGGATGATCTCCCCTCTGGCAGGGTGCCGAGAAGAACTTTAGATCCCCCCGATCTAGGGACAACGGTGGCGGCGGCTACAGAAGGTTTCATGGAGTTTTGATCGGTCCTAGGGTTTCTACATCGGGGGCTTCTTATAGGCGAAGATGCAAGGCTGGGAGGTGGCTAGGGGGCCCACACCCTACCCAGGCGTGGGGTAGGGCCCACCTGTTCCTAGGGGGGTGTGGTGGCCCTGGTTCGTCTCTCCGTCTCTCCTCTTGACTTCGTGTCGCACACGGTAAAATATTGACTTTGGATTTTGTACCGTCCAATTCTGAGAATATTGATTTTCTGCCTTTCTGGAACCAAAAACAGAAGAAAACATGCAACTAGTACTATGATAACTTGTTAATAGGTTAGTTCCATAAAAGATATAAAAACACCTCAAAGTGTAGACAAAGCAAAGCAAAGTAGATACAAAACAAGCATGGAGTTATAGATATGTTTCCGATGTATCAAACATCCCCAAGCTTAACTCCTGCTCGTCCTCGAGTAGCTAAGTGATAAAAGAATATTTTTTTAGGTTACATGCACCATCAAAATCAAGATCAAACCATTTGCAAGCATTGAAGCTAGAATCAAAGAACTCTAATGTGCATGAAAGATGGAGTTCTAACAATAGGACAAAGTAACTATGCATGCAACATGAAAGGCTACAAACAAAGACCATGAATAATATGCATTGAAAAACGTTTGTTTGTTTCGCATACAGAAAACATGGCATAGTGGCAATCAGCTTGTCCCTCATAGAGTAGCAAATAGATGCAGAGGACACCTTCAAAGTTCATAAGGGTGACTAGAAACAAGTAGCACAAGAACAAGTAATATCACAATATGCATCTATCAATAAGTTTTGGGACAATGTACACAGAATGACAACTATGCTCTCTTAATGGTGCCTAAGGGTAGAAGGTGGAGACTCAAATAATGGTGGAAGAAAGGCATTTCATAAAGGAAGCAGGGATTTCAAGTTTCAAAAGAGCTTCCAAAAATTATGGTACTCGTTAGCTTTCAGCCCTCATTGCCCCTATCATAAGCATCTTGAAGTAGTTAAGGTAAAAGTGAACAAACTATGGAGTATATGCTTGACAAAGTATAAGTTGGCAATCTCAAGTCCCCTGAATACGAGGGCCACACCTCATGCTACTCAACTTCAGTCACTTGTAAGTTCTTATCATTATAAGTACATGCATATCATAGAGAACCGCCAACGTGGTACCCCTTGCACATGGTACAGGAGCTATCCCATAACCAAAATGACAAGGCAAGCAGACAATGAGAATCTCAGCGATCTTTTTATTTACTATGTGCATAGCTTTTTATTGAGGATGCTTCATAGATAGCTCATTATGGTGATGCTGCAAGTTTCCACCATGATTAGGCATGGCTTAGGCTAGCGGCCCAGGTGTTTCTCTAAGACAGAATACAAACTCCATGGACTTACAAGTTCCCTCTTTATTTCACACCGGTGACATCCATAGACAAAATAGCATGATATCAACTGAGTACAAAGTACAAGTACAATGTTTAAAACGTTCCTCGTGACAGCATGGTTCTGCTAATTCCAACGTATAAGTGCAAGCATATACAACATAGATGACACAATGGTTCAAGTTTATTAGGGGCAAAGAATATAAAGTGTGCCATCAAGTTTGTGAGGGCTTTAATCACTAAGTTTTACATAACAAAGAGACTTTTTAACTGGAAGGTAGCTGAAAACAAGAATATACTTGGAATGATGTAACACACCATGCATAGGAATTTATAGTGGACACTTTGGAATAACTTGGTTTCTTGGGAGTTAGAAGCATGATTAGAACTTACTCATACAAGTGGAGGCTAGCGAAAGACTGGGAGGAACCAACTAAGAGAGCAATAATGGTCATAATCATGTAGAGCAACAAAACAATACTAATCAAAGCATAGAGTGGTACTACAAGTCAAGGACTAAATGATCATAGAGGCTATGGTGACTTGTTCATAGTCATGACATGGTGTGAGCATATGCCAAGTCAACCCAAACAAAGCATCAAAGGAGAATACCACAATACTATGCTTTTGCATGCTAAAACAACACATAATTCTTTCAAGGCACACTAAGCAATCCCAATTGTTTGGAACAATACATGCTACAGAAATAATCACTAAGCATAAGGTCAAAACAACACCTAGCATGTCATCCTAAAGTCTAAGTCACAGTCAATGCAAGCTCCTCTTGCACTTATCAAGTAAGAACTTTCTACTCCTTTCCAACACCAAGCAACTTATTTGAAACAACACAACGAGAACGAGGGTCCAAACTACTTTATTCAAGAAAACTAAGCAAACCAAATGAAAACTAAGACGCTCCAAGAACAACACAACTTGTGCATGAAACAATAAAAACGAAGTGCCTAGACAGGCCTGAGCTTTTTATTGATGAAGAAGGGGATGCCTTGGGCATCCCCAAGCTTTGACGCTTGTACCTCTTGGATATTTCTTGGGGTGACACCGGGGTGGCATCCCTAATCTTAAGCTTTTTCCATTCTTCATCTCATTACATCATTCTCTCTCTACACGTGAAATTTTTGCTTCATACAAAACTTCACACAATCTTCATTAGCAACATTAGTATATTCAAAAGATAATAGACCTTTAGGAAAAGCTTTGGAACAGAAAAACTTTTCACTAAAAACACAAGCTACTGTAGCAACTCCTTCAAAAATCTCAATTAACCTAAAGAGAACTCAAAAATGAATCAATAAGAAGCAAATGCAAATAATGGCAGAAATTTGTCAAAACAGACCAGCACGTAGAAACTGATATTTTCGAAAATCTTCTGTTGATCAAATAAAAAACTGTTGAACTAACGAAAGTTAGCTAACATATTGGGGGATTTATTCGTAAAGTTTCAGCTCTATCTGAGTTACAGAGACTCCTCACGAATTTTTATGGTGGATGACAGAAATATGTTTCGGGACAGCAACTCCCCAAATCTTACTTCCCTCTCATTAGAGGTCATTCTTGGCACAAAAAGCAAACAAAAGGATAAGAAAAGGTCATTACTGAAGTAATAACTTCCAAGACTCAAGGAAACTCTTGGATTATCTCCCAAAAAGTACTTTTCTTTAACGCCTTTAAGTTAGGCACAAAAAGCAAGAAATCAAGTATTTTCAAATGAGGAATTGAGATCAATACTTGCAAAATCTTCAACTATGAGAGGTATCTCATCCAAATGAGTCTTGGAGGATCTTTTTCATCTCTTTTTGGTTTACTACTTTCATCAAAAGGATTTTTAGGAACAATCCAATCAAAATTCTTTTCAAAGGCTTCATGCATTCCAACAAGCTTAAAGGGGATGGGTACCTTAAATTCCTCTCTAGGCTTAGTTTTATCAGAAGCACTCACAACATCTACACATGAGCTTAGCATATGAAAACGTTGAAAGACCTTTTTGGCTTCCTTAGCAACATCATCGAACTCTTTGAGTAAATTTTTAAGAATAAGTTCTCTCTTTTCAGCATTCTTTTCTTTCTTTAGATTTAGGAACAAAATTTGCATCATGGGGTTAAGGTTAACAAACCTAGCCTCCAACATATAAACTAAAGAAACT
Source organism: Avena sativa (assembly GCA_916181665.1). Classification (NCBI taxonomy): domain Eukaryota; kingdom Viridiplantae; phylum Streptophyta; class Magnoliopsida; order Poales; family Poaceae; genus Avena; species Avena sativa. Next base: position 427,226,306 of record OV702283.1, read on the forward strand.
GCAGCAATCTAATAATTAGGAGCAAGCTTTGCTATAGATTTATCCTCAATATCCTCATGCTTGCTAACATAATTAAAGAATTCTTCAATATTATCTTTCCCAATTATGGAGCCACTACCTATTGAAAGGTTTTTCAGGGTGAACTTGGGGAGCAACATGGTGTTCTCAGCAGAGCTCATTTTGGCAAAGGTGGGCAAGCCAAAAACAGCAGCAACAGCTAGAGTAGGAACTAATTTTTTGTGTTTTTGAATAAAGAAAGCAAACAAAACTAGACTAATTTTTTTGGAGTTTTTGAAAAGAATAAAACAAAACCAAGTAAAATAAACTAAGCAAACAAAAAACAAAGTAAAGAGAAAGGAAGTGGAGGACTCTCCTTCTGAAGGCGTTGATGTAGCACTGAGTTGATGTAGGAGCGCTTCGTTGGGAACCCCAAGAGCAAGGTGTGAAGCAGCACAGTAGCAAGTTTTCCCTCAGTAAGAAACCGAGGTTATCGAACCAGTAGGAGGAAGGAAACTTCACATAGGTGTTGCAAGCAATGCAGAAACCTGCACAACAGAAACTCAAGACTTTGCCCCAACGAATCAGTAAGGTTGTCAAGATCACCGGTTTGCTGTAACAAAGGATTAAACGTATGGTGTGGAAGGTAATGGTGGTTTGCAGCAAGTAAACAAGTAACAGTGGAAGATGTATGAATAATAAAGATTGTACCGGGGTCCATAGTTCACTAGAGGTGCTCTCCTTAGATAAACAACATGGCATGAAGGGTAAACAAATTACAGCACGACAATTGACAGGAACTGAGCAAGGCATAACAATGCAATTACTAGTCAGAAAGATCCTAGAGATTCGATTGGGCAATACAACAAGATACATAGACCGCCATCCAACTTCATCTATGACTAGAAGTCCACCTTCAGGTTATCATCCGAACCCCCTCCAGTATTAAGTTGCAAGCAACAGACAACTGCTTTAAGCAAAGTGTGTAAGGTAAACAGTCCACGTGTTCCATGAACAAGAGACCGTTGTTTTCTCCCTAGTAGCAACATCACATCTACAACCGAAGAGATTATTATCACTTCCCTTGGAAACTAGAAGCATGAACCCACTATCGAGCATAAATACCCCCTCTTGGAGTCACTAGCAACTACTTGGCCAAGATAGCTACTAACAACAGAGAGCATGCAAGATCACAAACAACATAGACATGATAGAATCATAAAGACAAAACCATTAATCAAACCAACATAATAATCGCAATATCCATCTGATCTCTGCAAACACAACATGCATGATTACAAATAGATTAGATCTTGATCATGAATGGAGCTCACAAGATCCATACATGAAAGCACAAGAAGGAGATACAACCATCTAGCTACCACATGGACCCATAGTCCAAGGTGGAACTACTCATGCATCATACCGGAGAGAAGGCCTCCGGGATGATATCCCCTCCGGCAGGGTGCCAGGAAGAACTTCAGATCCCCTCGATCTAGGGACGACGGTGACGGCGGCTACAAAAGGTTTCGTGGAATATTGATCGGGTACTTCGGGTTTCTGCATCAGGGGCTTCTTATAGGCGAAGGGGGAGGCCGAGGCGCCTAGGCGCGGGGCAGGGCCCACCTGCGCCTAGAGGGGGTGTGGCTGCCCTGGCACGCCTCTCTGACTCCCCTCTGGACTTCTTGTTCCCCACGGAAAGTTATTGACTTTGACGTTTATCCTGTCCAATTCCGAGAATATTTCTTTACTAACTTTTCTAGAACCAAAAACAGCAGAAAACAAGCAACTGGCACTGTGGAAATTTGTTAATAGGTTAGTACCAGAAAACATGTAAAAAGCACCTCAAAGTGTAGACAAAGCAAACCAAAGTAGATACTAAACAAGCATGGAGCATAAAAAATTATAGATACGTTTCCGACGTATCAGACGTCCTTAGCCTCCCCGGCAACGGTGCCAGAAAACTTGTTGATGGCTCAGTTGATGTGGAGCCTATTGGGAACCCTAAGAGCAAGGTGTGATGAGCACAACAGCAAGTTTTCCCTCTGTAAGAAACCAATATTATCGAACCAGTAGGAGGAAGGAAAGGTCACACAGGTGTTGTAAGCAACGCGGAGACCTGCACAACACAAACTCAAGACTTTGACCCAACTAACAGTGAGGTTGTCAATCTCACCGGTTAATGTAACAAAGGATTAAACGTATGGTGTGGAAGGTAATGGTTTGCAGCAAGTAAACAGGTAACAGTGGAATATGTATCAATGGTAAAGATTGGACCGGGGTCCATAGTTCACTAGAGGTGCTCTTCTTAGATAAACAACATGGCATGAAGGGTAAACAAATTACAGCAGGGCAATTGACAGGAACTGAGCAAGGCATAACAATGCAATACATAACAAAAAGATCCTATGAGATTCAATTGGGCAATACAACAATATACATAGACCGCCATCCAACTTCATCTATGACTAGAAGTCCACCTTCAGGTTATCATCCGAACCCCCTCCAGTATTAAGTTGCAAGCAACAGACAACTGCTTTAAGCAAAGTGTGTAAGGTAAACAGTCCACGTGTTCCATGAACAAGAGACCGTTGTTTTCTCCCTAGTAGCAACATTACATCTACAACCAAAGAGATTTCTGTCACTTCCCTTGAAAACTAGAGGCATGAACCCGCTATCGAGCATAAATACCCCCTCTTGGAGTCACTAGCAACTACTTGGCCAAGATAGCTACTAACAACGGAGAGCATGCAAGATCACAAACAACACAGATATGATAGTATCAAATAGACAAAACCATTAATCAATTTGACATAGTAATCTCAATATCCATCGGATCCCGCAAACACAACATGCATGATTAGAAATAGATTAGGTCTTGATCATGAACGGAGCTCATAAGATCTATACATGAAAGCACAAGGAGGAGATACAACCATCTAGCTACTACATGGACCCATAATCCAAGGTGGAACTACTCACGCATCATACCGGAGAAGAAAGCCTCCAGGATGATTTCCCCTCTGGCAGGGTGCCGGGAAGAACTTCTGATCCCCCCCCCCCGATCTAGGGACGACGGTGGCGGCGGCTACAGAAGGTTTCGTGGAGTTTTGATTGGGTCCTAGGGTTTCTGCATCGGGGTCTTCTTATAGGCGAAGAGGCGAGGCTGGGAGGCGGCCAGGGGGCCCACACCCTACCCAGGCGCGGGGTAGGGCCCACCCGTGCCTAGGGGGGTGTGGTGGCCCTGGTTCGCCTCTCCGTCTCTCCTTTGGACTTCGTGTCGCCCACGGTAAAATATTGACTTTGGCTTTTGTCCCGTCCAATTCTGAGAATATTGATTTTCTGCCTTTCTGAAACCAAAAACAGAAGAAAACATGCAACTGGCACTATGGCAACTTGTTAATAGGTTAGTTCTAGAAAATATATAAAAACACCTTCAAGTGTAGATAAAGCAAAGCAAAGTAGATACAAAACAAGCATGGAGCATCAAAAGTTATAGACACGTTTCCGACGTATCACTCCGTCAGCTAGGTACTTAGTACCTAGTCTGATTTGTACTTCATACTCATTTTTGTTGTATACTTACTATACTTCATGATGCTCCTAATCACACAAAGAGAGAGAAAGAGAGAGAGAATGTGCGAGCTCGTGTGAGAGAAACATGTAGGGAAATGGATGTGGGAATACAACATGGGGATCAAGAACAATTGGCATTTGATTGAGACGTTGTGCATGGACTTGCCCAAGTTTAACCTATGATGAAGCATCCTTGTTCTGTGAGATTTTTTTGGAATATGATTGTTTTGAAGTAGTCCTAGTGATATTTTTGCAGTATTCTCAATTGGACTGTAGTCATTTATTTCTCATGCATTAAAAATATGCATGATACCATCACAATGCTTTATGGAAAACTAAAATGTTATTTAGTAAAAGGAGAGAAGATGGATAATTTGGGTCTTTATTCTTGCAAGCAAGCATGGAACAAGTATCAAAAGTACACAGGTGTACATGTTATCATAAGCAGACCAAAGGTACCTTGCATTAAGTCAACTACTTTAACATTGTTCAATTGACTCGCATTAACCATTGTTGTTCTATGAGCTCTTACCTTCCACGGTAATTACTATATGCACATATATATACTATCTTGAGTTATGTTCTCACCTCTCTCATTCGTCTAGTATACATTGTGTATCCATCAAATAGTGTTCACATATATATGTTCAACTAGAGTCTAAGAGTTACATATGACATCGATATCCAACTAGAGAAGTGCCAATATGATAATAGGAAGTATCATGAATGTTCCAGTGGCGAGAATTTTGTGATTTCATTGCATCTCCATTTATTAGTCCATTAAATACGACTCAAAGTGAAGAAAGACAAAAAACCAAGGTCCCAAATTAAATATATATTTATATGGGAATAAGATGAAAGTCGATGTACTATTTCTCCTAGGGGTAATCTATCTATGGGATATTCATGATCTTCTTAGCCATTGTAACTCTTTTGAAATAGATACAAAAGTTATTCGGTGGATGATTGGGTCAGCTCTACACCAAACATTTACTGGTAGGTCAAGTGAAGACCAAAATGTAACCATGTTTCTTTGCAAATACTATGTTTTAAATATCCCTTATTTTTACCTCAATATTCTTTTTATAAGTGATCTGCTTTAAACAATAATGTTAGCAATATTTACTACCATATAATTGAAGACGACAACTTATATTGGAACTAGTCATAGCTTTTTAATTTTTGAAGTTGTTCTCGTCACTCTTCCAACTACTATTTTGTTTTATCCAAATGGTTCAAAAGCTTAAGAGTATTATAGAACCAAAAATTTAAGAAACTTGGCACAAAATTAACCATGGCATGAGAGACACATGTGTTTGTCTCCGGCCTTTACCAAGCATGCCCCTTTCCCTGAATCTTTAGGACAACAAGATAAGGCATGTTAGAGTAATTTTGGAACACTCTCGTATTCCCCTCATTCGAGATAATCAAGAAAAATGGAAGGTATAGCCTTAGAATACGCTCTCCCTTCATGGAGACTATGTACCACCAATCGTTAAGCGTGGTGTCATCATTCCGGATATCCATACAAAGATCTATATATGGGGCCAAGACTATCCTTGGACATGCCCCAAATCCTAGTATATTACCCACAACAAATATATGCGCCACCAACTCCGGTTCTCTCCTAGAAACTTGGCATAAGCCACAATTTGGCAAACTGCGACTGAGATAGTCAATTTTGTAAAACCTATTCCAGAGTATAAGCCAGTCGAAGTATTTACATTTGACTGTATTCAAATCTTTAGGACAACAAGAGAAGCCAAGGTAGAGTAGTTTTGGAAAACTCTCGCACTGCCCAGGTTCCAAATAATCAAAACAAAATCAAAACAATGGAAGGTATAGCCCTGGAATGCGCTCTCCCCCTCGTGGATACTATGTACCACCAATCGTTAAGTTTGGTGGCCTCATTCCAGATATCAGTACAAAGGTCTATATATGGGGTCAAGCCAATACTTGATCATGCCCCAAATCCTATTATAGTACCAACAACGGAAAAATACGCGCAACCAACTCTAGTTCCCTCTGGGAAACTTGGCATAAACCATAATTTGGCAAACTTCGGCGTTCGAGACAGTTAATTTTATAGAACCTATTCGAGAGTATAAGCCAGTCAACGCATTTACATTTGACTGGATTCCAAGCTTTGAAAATAAGAAAAACCGTGGGTTAACCCACGGTTTCCTCGATCTGGCACATATAGGCACATGGTGTAGAGTAGACATGTTATTTGTGTATACGTTCCACTGCTAAGACAAGGCTAACAACCACAGTTGGTGTATATGCCTCTTGTCGTTCACCTATACTATCATGTTTACCATGAAAGATGCAAGAGTGTGATCATGGTTCATCACAACCTTAGTACCCTATGAAACAAATATATATTATTTCAAAGTTGTGGCACTAAAATATGTAGAAAGAAAATCAGAAGGGTTGTAAAAAAACTTGAATAAATCAATATTTGTATGATGGCAAACCCATATATGATGTCAATTAAATTTCAATCTCCCCTTTTGCAAAAAAAAAGAGAACTTAGAACATCGGGAGTGGGTATTGTGAAAACTCACATTACACCATTAGAGCATGTGTTTTATCTTCTTATGTGTTGCAAAATTAAAACTAATGTATGCAAGCAGGCATGTACATCTACATTGACTAATTTTGGAGGACATTCGGATTTCCAAAAAGATGTTCATAATCTTCCTATATCCACTACAAATTAATATAAAGCATTAATACATGAAGCCGTGAAGAAGGACCTTATATGGTTGCCTTTGGGGTATTTTGGCTCAATAGTTGTGTTGAAAGCGATCATGTTCTTCTTGGATAACTTTATACTTATTGTTTTCCTTCGACTTTAAAACAAAGATGTACAATATCACCATGTGTTCTAGAAAAAGAAAAGATTTTCCATAGGAGTATTGTGATGCATAATTTATGATTGTGGTACAATGAGCAAGAAAGACATGTGAATACATGGCGTCCTTGATTCATTCCCTCACAATATCTCAACTTTAACTTCATTTCACTAGACTAGCACCAACCACTTTTTTAACTCATTATATAGAGTGGCATCTTTCATCTTCTTCTGTACACATACATCTACCCTCTTATGTTCTCTTCTCACACATAGCTCCCGCATGTTCTATAGTCTGCAACGTCATTTCCCTGTAACTTGTGTTCTCAAATATATTTCCTTGGATTCTAACAATTGCATACTATGTCAGGAAGATAAAGCCCCTATAAACATAAAAGTGTGAATGCATGAGAACATGAGGCATCAGGAATGTGCTAGTAGATAAATATTTCATAGTTTCATCTAGGGGTCTGCCAAAAAGTGGTGACCTTCCCAGGCCATCAAGTCACACGAGAACACCCGGTATATTATATAAACTAGACTCTTCTCTGCGCACCTAGCTAGACTATGGCTATGGCTTTCGGGTTAAATGACCAAGGTTATGGCTAGAATCAAGGCATAGTTTGTGATAATATGTTCATATTGTGCATACATGTGCATCATAGGATGGCAAACAATGTTCCAGAAGGAAATTTTCCTTTTCGTCGCGCCAAAAAGCCGTTTACCATTTTCCGAGTGCAAAAAATGGGCGGTTTTGTGAAACAACCACCAAATGGCTAATTCAAAATGCTACCACCATATTTTTAGAAAATACTAGACCATCTTATATGGACAATGTCCAATCAGGGGGATCTCAAACCTTTCCGTATATCCCTGGTAAAAAAGACAAATTCCTACCGAATCGGTAGGAAGTGGGTGAGATATGAACTATAGGTACATGATCTGATGCTCATGATTTTTTACAAAAATCATTTTTAGGTTCAAAATATGCTATTTCATCAGCGATCCACTTCAATTTTATCAAGGCTCGACCCGAGCTAAGAATATTCATGCACGTTGTTCGACAAAGTTTGACGATAGTTTAAAACGGGCATAAGAAATTCAAAAACGATCCAAACAATGCGAAATCTTTGCGTAGTGTAATATTATGTGACATAGTTGGAAGGAAAAATATCAAACTTGTTATATTGATTATGTCTCAAGCAAACCTTTATAAAATGACATATCTCATTCGAGGTTGTCAAAAAGACATTTTCCATTTTTAAACGGGCAAATGAAATTATGGCTAGAATCACGACATGGTTTGTGATATATTGATATTGATATCATATTTAGATTCCTCTCATTTTTCTGATCAATTTAGACATATTATTTGTCGAATCCCGATTTACGTATTTAAATATATTAATTATTCCATATTAAATAGAAAAATACGAAAAAAATCATTATATTTTTATTTGAATTCAATAATAGTTCAAAAGCACATTCCCTTGCTAGAGATATTCCTTTTATTCATCCCGAATTGTGTGAATGCGTTTACTTATTCATTATTGTTTACTTAAATAATTGTTTATAATTTCAAAAAATACAGACATGTGACATGATGATATAAGAGTTAATATGATTGATATCATAGTATTGATAACAATGTATAAATTGCTTTGCGAAAACAGATTTTGAAGGAACGGAGAAGTTAAGCATGCTCGAGGTGGAGTGGTGAGTATGGGTGACCGACTAAAAAGTTTGACCAAGACTAAAATTTAATCAAAGATTAAGTGTAATTAGTGTTAAAAAATTCAAAGTTAGATATTAACGAGTCAAACAATTTAAAGATTCAAAAAAATAAAAATAAAAACTTATTTTTGCAACCGACCGGTAGGCTATGCCAACGGCCTCTATGCCGAGGGTAGCCGCCGACGTAGCGTATGCCAACGGATTTTGATACGCCAACAGCCTCCGTGCGTTCTGCCGAGAGAGATCTTTGCCGAGAAGCCTACGCCGAGGACAGCCGTCGGCATAGCCTACGCCGACGGCTTTTACCCCTCGGCGTATCGCGCACGTCCTGTAGTGCATGATTCCGCGCTACGGATCGAGATGAATATTTCTTCGCGCTCAATTCAAGATGTCCATTTAGATTATGAGTGCGCATTGAATCAATCATCACATGTAAGTATTGGAGTTGGAGGAGGTGGTTCGTGTTGATTGCATGGAACAGCAGCAGCAAAAGACTCCAAATACGTATAGACATGGATATAGTGTAGCGCAGGACAGAGACGGTTGATCTGTATGTTATAGTGTGAGGGCATATCAAGGGGCACATCCTAATTTGGGTTTGCCCTTAAACAGAAAATGTGTCGCTGTCTAGCTGATTCAGACAATGCATCTAGCGTCGCGGCCGTTCGATTCGTGATGGCCATTTTGGCCAGCGCTGGCCAATTGGTCAATGGTCATTTCATATTAACATTTAACTTAGTAGACACACAAAATATAAATAAAGTTGCCAATAAAATGAAGTGACTACTAAACAAAGTGGCAAATATGTGTCATTGCAAGCACTGTCAAAATGTGGCAAGTTCCTTCTAAATGTGCAAAATGAGACAATTATCTTACAACATGTCCAAAAAGTAGCAAGTATTTCTCCCATATGGCACTCATATATGCCATTGCCCTTCAAGCATCGCGAGATCGGATGATCTTTTGCTTCTTCCCGGTCCAAGCCCTTTGTTCGGGATCGGCGATGCTCTCCAAGTCGGTCATCATGATCTTGTTCTCCTCGACCATGATCTTGGCTTCAGCCTCCATGCACCTAGACTTGGCATTGATCTATTGATGACCCACAAGTATATGGGATCGCAACAGTCTTCGCGGGTAGTATTACACAATTTATTGATTTGACACAAGGGGAGCCAAAGAATACTTGCAAGCCTTAACAACTGAGTTATCAGTTCAGTTGCACCTGGAAATAGTTCTTGCTCATAGAAGTTTATCAGTAGAAACAGTTTGTAGTAGCAACATCAACAGTGAAACAGTAGCAATAGTAATAGTAACGGTAATAGTAGGATTCAAGTGCGGTAGGCATAGAGATGGATGGATGGGCGTTGCATGGACGAGTCTAAACATGTAACTTCAAGACCTAGGGCATTGAAGATAAATAATAACAAGAATCCAAGTACTAAACAATCCTAGGCATGTGCTCTAAATATAGGCATACGTGCTCGCAATGAGAACTTGCACAACATCTTTTGTCCAGCCAGCTCGTGGCAGCGGGGCCTCTAGGGAACTGCTGGAAATTAAGGTGCTCCTTTTAATAAAGCACCGGAGCAAAGCATTAACATTCCGTGAACACATGTGATCCTCAGACCACAGCCATCCCCTCTGGTTGTCCCAGTTATTGTCACTTTGGGGCCTTTGGATCCGGACAATGATATGTGTACACAACTTGCAGATAAGATCACAAACAATACTATCATAATGATTCAATAATAAGTTCAGATCTAAGATCATGGCACTCGGGCCCTAGTGACAAGCATTAAGCACAACAAGTTGGAACAAAGTCAAATAGCACTAATAGAGATACTAGGCACTATGCCCCTAACAGATCTTATTCGATTACATTATAGAACTCATCCAATCCCTACCATCCCCAAGTCTACAGCAGGGGATTACTCACTCTTAGATGAGGGAAACATCGGTGGTTGATGGAGATGTGTTGGTGATGACGATGGCAATGATCCTCTCCATATTCCCCATCCCGGCAGGGTGCCAGAACGGAGTTTCTGGATCCGAATCTTGGTTTCTCATGGCGGCGGCGGAGCGGAACACTTTCTGAAAAACTATCGAACCCCCTCTATTTTTAGGTCAGAAGGCAACTTATAGGCACGGAGGGAGGCCGAGGAGCTGCCTGGGGTGGCCAGACCTCCCGCATGCGCGGGGTCAATAGGCCCGCGCCTGGGGTGGGTATGGCCCTCCAGGCCTCCCTTCTGTCTCCCCTTCTGGCTCTATGGATCTTCTGGTGAGAAATAGTTTTTGGCATATTTTCCGGGATTTTTCCTGATAGTTCATTTTCTGCACAAAAACAAGACACCAAGGTAATTCTGCTGAAAACAGCGTCAGTCCGTGTTAGTTGTATCCAAATCACACAAGTTTAGAGAAGAAACAATAGCAAAGTGTTCAAGAAAGTAGATACGTTTTGGACGTATCAACTCCCCCCAAGCTTAGCTTATTGCTTGTCCTCAAGCAATTCAGTTGAAAACTGAGTGCGATAAAAGAACTTTCATGAACACTTTGCTTCATATGATGTATATATTCTCAGCACAGGAGTAGATACTTGTGAAAACGGTTTTGTGAAGGTTTGATAAGCTTCTCAATGCTGAAAGGAAGGTACTCATTAGCTTTGAGCTCTCATTGCCCCTATCATAGGCATCTTTATGTGGTTAAGGTGAAAGTGAGGTCCACTCTGAATTATATGCTTGACAGACCATAGACTAGAAATCCCATGTCCCTTGAGTACGAGGGTCGCTTCGCATGCTACTCAACTTTGATCACCGGAAAGTTCTTGTCATTGTAAATACATGAATATCATCGAGAACCGCCAACGGGGTACCCCTTGCACATGGTACAGGAGCTTTTCCATAACCAAAATGACAAGGAAAGCAGACAATGAGCATCTCAGCAATCTTTTTATTTACCATATGCATAGATTTTTATTGAGGACGCTTCATAGATGCTCATTATAGTGTTGCTGCAAGTTTCCACCATGATTAAGCATGGCTTAGGCTAGCGGCCTAGGCGTTTCTCTAACACAATATATAAACTCCATGAACTAACAACTTCCCCTTTTATTTCACATCGCCGACATCCGTGAACAAAAGAGCAAGGAACCAACTGGATAAGATATCCAACAGGTGTTCAAAGCGTTCCCCGTGACAACACGGTTCTACTGACTCCCAGTATATAATTAGCAAGCATATAACTTTCATGGACTAGTCATAATGGTTCAAGATTATTAAGCGCAAGGAATAAAGTATGTCATCAAGTTCGTGAGAGCTTTACTAACTAACTTTCTCAAAACAGACAAACATTTTATTTTGGAAGAAAACACGACATATGTAATATGCACTGAAGTAGCAAATGATGCTAATAGGTAGATATGGTGGACACAGCTGGCAATATTGGTTTTGGGAAGTTAGAAGCATAGGTAGAGCACGTACTCAGTGCAAGTGAAGTCTAGCAACGGAGAGAGAGCGACAAACGAGAGAGCAATAACTGTCATAATCATGCTTGCAACAAAACATGACTAACTATGGCATGAAAGTGATACAAGAACTCTGAGGCAAAATAAATCATCGAGGCTTACTGACTATTGGTTAGTCATATGCATGCGTGAGCATGTGCCAAGTCGATTCATATGTACAGTCATGGGAGGATACCACAATGTCATACCAAAGTATGAATAAAACAATGCAAGCAACATTCATGTAACATGCTACAAACTATTAGCAAGCTGGAGCTAATCATAGACAAGTAAGAACTACTAAGCATCCATAATTACATACACCTTATACAAACAGGCTAAGCATGCTCACTATGATGAGTATATGTACAAAAATAAAACAAATAGAGTTCGTTACCAGCCTCTTACCGTACCTCGAGTTGTCTTAATCTTCATTATTGCCCTTCACTTGTGTGACTTGAATAATTAACATGAAAACCAATATCCACTGAGAACGGCCGAACCCTACGAAGAACTCACAAAACCAAAGAAGAACAATAAATTTTTTTGGTGTTTTCAATTTTTTAGAAACAAGCAAACAAAGAAAAACCAAACAAAAACAAAGCAAACCAAACAAAGAAAAATATTTTTGGATTTTTCTTTTAAGGTAAACCAAAGCAAAGAAACAAAGAAACAAACCAAGAGAAACAACGAAAATATTTTTGGTATTTTTGGGTTTTTAGAAAGAAGCAACAAAAACCAAAAAGAAAGCGAAAACAATGGATATACAAAGAACCGACCGAACATGATATATATATATGAGTGTGATGTCGGTATACCTCCCCCAAGCTTAGGCTTTTGTCCTAAGTGGGGCTCAATAGCGCGGATAGTAACCCCATGCTGGTGGGTCATCATAGGAATGATCATAGTTAGGCACCTGTGATGAAGAAGAAGATGCGCCCAAATGAAATGAGGGCTACTGGTATGAAGACTCTCCCAAGTTGGAGGGCTAAACCGAATTGTCTTCGGCATCCTCTTCAACATTATCCTCTTGCTGGGAGAGTTCCCCCACATAAGTGTCAACCTCCTCCTCCGTAAGTGACCATCCTTGCCTGTTATCAAAGTTAAACAAAGTAGGTGCAGGCAAATAAACTATTTTCTCACTCCTACCCTTTCTCCGACCTTGCTGGGCAAAAGATAGTTCAAATGGCAAACTTCTCACATTAGCTTCCAAAGAAACAAAACCATGCTGAATCATAGGTTCAATATCAAGCCTCTCTATGGGAAACTGAAAATATAAATAACGAGGCTCTAAACCATGGAAAGCTAGCAACCTAGAAGCAATGAGACCTCCACAAATTCCACCCTTCTCACGGTTGGTGGTGAGACAGTGAGCTATCAAAGCACCCAAACTATAAGAACTATTCCTATTCAGAGCAGCTGCAATAAAAGCTAGATCAAAAGAAGACAACTTTCTAGCAGTCTTTCTAGCAAGAACACACTTGGTAATGAAATAGGAAAAGTATCTAATAGCTGGGAGCTGAATGTTCCGAATTTTATCACTTTCCTTTGAGAAGTCAAAACCTTGGAAAATCTCAGCATACAAATCAACAAGTGACTTGGGCTTCTCCTTGATCTTCTCACAAGATCCCCACTGAGGTACTCTAATTGCTGCACAGAAATTAGCAAAAGGCAGGTTGACAGGTATATTATAAATTTTGTAATGGACCATTGGATTAGAACTAGACCAAGTTAACCGGACGTCCTGCACACAATCCATGGTTAGCTTAACATATTGGATTGGTTCACCTTCAACAAAGTGCTCCAACCCTGCATTTGTAACCAAAGTTTGGAAATCTTGGAGGATCCTGCAGCTCTCATAAATTCATGGGATGGATATATGGAAGTAAAAACTGCCTCCTCACGATGAACCTTCATTGGCTCATGCACCATCAATTCATATTGATTCAGTGGATAAGAACTCATCTTCTTTGCTGAAATGTTTAGACAAACATCAAACCAAGTGATTTATAAGTTGATAAATGATGAGCAACTACTATAGGAACTTGCTAGAGGACTACACATGCATCAAAACAAAGTTTCTAAGCATAGAACAAGCATACAAGCTCAAACAACATGTCACCTACATCAGCAAAATACTCAAAATACAATCTACCAATCACAAATCTAGTTGGACAAGTGGAGGAGGCACATACCAAGGAACAATCCCACCAAAAATCAGCACTTGAGATGGGTTGAACAAGGAGATCAAAAATCATGAGCAAGAACAACAAGAACTCGAGCTTGAGCAAGTTTTCCGGTGTTTTTCAGGAGAGAGAAAGAAGGTGGCATTGAGGAGGCAACCTGGAGTGGCCCAGGTGGGCCAGACCCCCCTAGGCGCCACCACTAGGTAGGTCGCGCCTACCATGGGTGTGGGGCCTAGGGGCGGCCCCTGGGTCATCTCAGGTGCCACTCTGCCCCTTTTTTCGAGGAAAAAATATTTTGAATTTTATGGGATTTTTCGGGAAACTTTATTTTTGGCCAATTTTCAGGGTATGAAAATTGATTTTCTCGCAGAAACAGTTTTTTCATAAGAATCAAAAGCAAACCAAAATAAAAACTATAGGAGCTCTAAGAAACTCAAACAAACAAACAATTAACAAAACTAAAGCTAAAGCAAAGACTAGGAAGGAGAAAGGAAAAAGAAAGCAAGTATAACCACAGTGGAGGCATTATTTTGTTTATTAAAATCCTTTTGTTAACAAGGTTGATCAAGTCTTATTACCAAAACAATCTTATATGAAGCAAAACTTTGCATTCCACAAGGTGATTATGTTACCTCATACTTGATAGCAATGGTACCAATCATAATAGTTTCAAAATTTTCTTGTGGAATGGGACAATATATTTCTCCAACCTTGATGCTCTCAATATTTTCAATGGAATTCAGGCAATAGCTCTTAACAACCTTCTTGGGGAAATAGACAGTGTGTTCTTTGTCATTAATATTGAATGTTACTTTTTCTTGATTACAATTGATGACAGCACCTGCAGTATTAAAAAAAGGTCTCCCAAGAATAATAGACATATTATCATCTTCAGGCATTTCAAGCACAACAAAATCAGTTAAGACCATGCAATTATGAGCAACTTGAATAGGAACATCCTCACATATACCAACATGGACAGTATTTGACTTATCAGCCATTTGCAAAGATATATTAGTTGGTATCAACTTTTCTAGCCGGAGTCTCTTGTAGAGAGAAAAAGGCATAACACTAACTCCAGCTCCCAAATCACATAAAGCAGTTCTAACATAATTATTCTTAATGGGGCAAGGAATAGTAGGTATACCTGGATCACCAAGTTTCTTTGGAACCTTACCATTGAAGGAGTAATTAGCAAGTAGAGTAGAAATCTCCTCATTAGGAATCTTCCTTTTATTAGAGACAATATCCTTCATATACTTTGAATAAGGAGGCAACTTAATAGCATCAGTCAAAGGAATTTGCAAAAATAAAGGTTCCATCCACTCACAAAACTTGTTGTAGTGTTCTTCCTCCTTTGACTTGTGTTTCTTACCTGGAAAAGGCATAGGTTTCTGCGCCCAAGGTTCTCTCTCTTTACCATGTTTATTAGCAATAAAATCTTCCTTTGTGTACCTAGTGTTCTTAGTGTGTTTCTCAGGTTCTTCCTCACATTCCTCCTTATCAGGAGACTCATCAATATTACCACTCTCAGTTTTAGCATCAGAGACAGATATACTATTAGGATCTACATCAGGTTCAAGTGGTTCATCAACTTTCTTATGTTTATTTTTCTTCCTCTTACGAGGACTACCAATATCCTCACCTTGTTGGGAATCCTGCTCTATTCTTTTAGGGTGTCCTTCAGGATATAAAGGATCTTGAGTAGTTGCACCACTCCTAGTTCTAATTCCATAAGCATGTTTATTTCCTAAAGCATTAACTAGCATATCCTTTTGTACTTTAGCAAGTTGATCAAGTTGAGTTTGAACCATTTCAAAGTGTTTACAAAGCATTTTAATATCATTGGAAGTTCTTTCTACAATATCTTTCAACTCATGGATAGCCCTAGAGTTTTCCAATAAATGATTCTGAACTTGTTTATTAAAATTACCTTATTTAACAATGAATGTGTCAAGTTCCTCTAAGCATTGATCAGGAGGCTTACCATAAGGAATATCACCTTCATTAAATTGGAGAGAGTGTACCTCAATAGTAGATGAGTGGGGAATTGGCTTGCATAATTATTCTATAGGAGGTAGATTATTCACATCTTCAGCTCTAATACCTTTCTCCTTTAGACACTTCTTAGCTTCCTTCATCACTTTATCATTTAATGCAATAACTCCCTACTTCTTTGTTGTTGGTGTTGGAACTGGTTCAAGAACAACTGGTTCAGGAGTAATAGGCTCAGGTGTATTTAGCTCAGTTGAAGTCCAATCATCATAATTCTTGCTTATCTTGGTCATTAATTCTTCAGCATATTTAGGAGTCCTTCTCCTGAAATACAACCAGCAAAGCTATCTAGGTAGGTCCTAGAATCATCAGTTAGTCCATTATAATAAATATCAAGAAGCTCATTCTTAGGTAATGGACATCCAGGATGTGCATGAATCAAGGAACGGAATCTTTTCCACGACTCAGGCAATTTATCTTCTTCTCCCTGTTTAAAATCAAAAAGTCTCTGCAAAGCAGCATGTCTAGCACTGGGAGGAAAATATTTATGGAAGAAAGAAGCAATCAAGCAATCAGGGCTATCAATGGAACCAAGAGGTAATATATTAAACCAATCCCTAGCTTCTCCTTTTAGTGAAAAGGGGAAGATCTTAGCAACAAAGTACTTGCGCATTTTAAAATCATCAGAGAACAAAGCACTCATAGTAGAAATCTCATTCATATGAGCCACAACACTCTCATTTTCAGTACCACAAAAAGGTTCTTTCTCAACAATATCTAAATAAGATAAATCAAGAGAGAAATCATAATCTTTATCTTTAATATCTATGAGAGAAGTGGCAAACTTAGGATCATAGGACAACTTAGGCATAATAGTACGTCTAGCAAGGAGACTCTTCATAGCACTAGCACCATGCGTGTTTCGGCACTCTTCATCAAATTCATCAGTGAGCTCAATATAACCATCATTAATATCACAACTCTCACTAGACTCAGGTGAGCTAACAGGTGTAACAGTGTATTCACTAGGAGTTTCGGTATTTCCTAAACTAGCCATAGTAGCATCTAGAAAAGGACCTAATGAACCACTCGTATCAAGCACAGTAGAAGTAACATCGTGAGCATCAAAAGCAGTTTCAGACTCAGCAGTAGTAGCAGTGTGTGTAGCATGTGTATGTGGTGGTGGTGTGACGAGCTTACTTATAACAGACGGTGAATCAAGAGCAACAGAGGTGTTTAGGACTGTATCTCTTCTTGTAGTGGATGGTAAAGTAGGGAGATTCCATAGCGAGACTTCCCATGATGAAAGGAGTAGAAGTGAATAATAATAGATCCAAGTGAACTTACAAATAAAGCTATGCTCCCCGGCAACGGCGCCAAAAAATAGTATTAATGACCCACAAGTATAGGGGATCGCAACAGTTTTCGCGGGTAGTATTACCCAATTTATTGATTCGACACAAGGGGAGTCAAAGAATACTTGCAAGCCTTAACAACTGAGTTGTCAGTTCAGCTGCACCTGGAAATAGTTCTTGCTCACAGAAGTTTATCAGTAGCAACAGTTTGTAGTAGCAACAACAACAGTAACAGTGAAACAATAGCAATGGTAATAGTAACGGTAACAGTAGGATTCGAGTGCGGTAGGCATAGCAATGGATAGATGGGCGTTGCATGGACGAGTCTAAACATGTAACTTCAATACCTAGGGCATTGCAGATAAATAATAACAAGCATCCAAGTACTAAACAATCCTAGGCATGTGTTCCAAATATAGTCATACGTGCTCGCAATGAGAACTTGCACAACATCTTTTGTCCAGCCAGCCCGTGGCAGCGGGGCTTCTAGGGAACTACTGGCAATTAAGGTGCTCCTTTTAATAAAGCACTGGAGCAAAGCATTAACATTCTGTGAACACATGTGATCCTCACACCACAGCCATCCCCTCTGGTTGTCCTAATTATTGTCAGTTTGGGGCCTTTGGATCCGGACAATGATATGTGTACACAACTTGCAGATAAGATCACAAACAATACTATCATAATGATTCAATAATAATTTTAGATCGGAGATCATGGCACTCGGATCCTAGTGACAAGCATTAAGCACAACAAGTTGCAACAAAGTCAAATAGCAGTAATAGAGATACTAGGCACTATGCCCCTAATAGATCTTATTCGATTACATGATAGAACTCATACAATACCTACCATCCCCAAGCCTACAGCGGGGGATTACTCACTCATGGATGAGGGAAACATCGGTGGTTGATGGAGATGTGTTGGTCATGACGATGGTGATGATCCTCTCCAAATTGCCCGTCCCGGCAGGGTGCCAGAACGGAGTTTCTAGATCCGAATCTTGGTTTCTCGTGGCGGTGGAGCGGAACTCTTTATAAAAAACTATCGAACCCCCTTTGTTTTTAGGTCATAAGGCAACTTATAGGCGAGGAGGGAGGCCGAGGAGCTGCCTGGGGTGGCCAGACCTCCCCCAGGCGCGGGGTCAGTGGGTCCGCGCCTGGGGTGGGTCTGGGCCCCCCAGGCCTCCCTTCTGTCTCCCCTTCTGGCTCCGTGGATCTTCTGGTGAGAAATAGTTTTTGGCATATTTTCCGGGATTTTTTCGATAGTTCATTTTCTGTACAAAAACAAGACACGAAGGTAATTCTGCTGAAAACAGCGTCAATATGTGTTAGTTGTATCCAAATCACACAAGTTTAGAGAAGAAACAATAGCAAAGTGTTCGATAAAGTAGATACGTTTTGGACATATCATCTATTCTACCTCAAGAGATCTCATATGGAGATCAACAAAGCTCTTTCATAGTGGCCTCTTTCTCTTTGTGTCGCCTCTTTTTCCTCTTGGCATTGGTCTCTTCCTTGCTGGTGATCAACTTCCTCCAAGCTTCCGAGCTTCGGGCACTAGCGTTGGGGCCATCGTCGTCAACGTCGGGTTGTAGTATAAGAGTATTTCGGGTTTCAATGCAATTTTCACGTATGGCACCACTTTTACATCTAAAACTATCATTGTTGTAGTTTGGATTGTAGTGTGAGGGTAATTCGAGTTCCAATGCATTTTTCGCGTATGGTGTGAGATCCAGGCACATGACTTAATAGGATTGATAGGATACTCATACCAACAAGTTGTAACTTCTTTTCCGAAAGCTCATCCAAAAAGAACTATGAGGTTAAGCGTGCTTGGCCTAGAGCAATCTGAGGATGAGTGACCGACCGGGAAGTGGGTACCGGGTGCGAAGGAGTGAGAACAAAGTTCGTAGAAAAGACTAGTATTGATATGTGGGTCCAGTCTAGAGATCCTAGTAAGTTGTCAAGAGTGACACCCCCGAGGCCGGTGTTTGGACGGGGTGTTACATATGGCGCCACTTTTAATGTAGTATTATATTTGTATTTCATCGTCTATGACATAGTACTTTGTCTTCAATGAACTTAGTACTCTGTCTGCAGTGTAATTGTACTCCATCTTCATTATATTTTGTACTCCGTTAGCTAGGTACTTAGTATTAGTCTTCTTTGTACTTTGTACTCACTTTTGTTGTATTCTTAGTATATTTCATGATGCTCCTAATCACATACAGAGAGAGAGAGAATATGCGAGCTCGTGTGAGGGAAATAGGGAGGGAAGTGGACGTGGGAATACATCATTGGAATCAATAAAATTTGGCATATGAATTGAGGGGGTGTGCATTGAATTTTCCAAGTTGACCCTATGATAAACCATCCTTTTTCTGTGAGATTTTTTTGGAATATGATTATTTTGAAGGAGTTCTGGTGATATTTTTGCAATATTCAATTGGATTGTAGTCATTTATTTCTCATGCATTAAAAATATGCATGATACCATCACAACGGTTTATGGAAAACTAAAATGTTATTTAGTAGAAGGAGAGATGGATAATTTGGTTCTTCATTCTTGCAAGAAAGCATGGAACAAGTATCAAAAGTACACAAGTGTACATTTTATCACAATCAGGCCAAAGGTACGTTGCATTAAGTCAACTACTTTAACATTATTCAATTGACTCACACCAACCATTGTTGTTCTATAAGCTCTTGCCTTTCACGGTAATTACTATATGCACACACACACAAGTCATTTTAACTATATATATATATATATATATATATATACTATCTTGAGTTATGTTGTGATCTCTCTCATTCGTCTAGTATACACTGTGTATCCATCAAGTAGTGTTCACATATATGTGTTCAACTAGATTCTAAGAGTTACATATGACACCACCGATATCCAACTAGAAAAGTGTCGATATGATAATAGGAAGTATCATGAATGTTCCAGTGGCAAGAATTTCATGATTTCATTGCATATCCATGAAATACGACTCAAAGTGAAGAAAGACAAAGAACCAAGGTCCCTAATTAAATATATATTTATATGGGAAGAAGATGAAAGTCGATGTACTATTCCTCTTGGGGTTAATCTATCTATGGGATATGCATGATCTTCCTAGCCATTGTAAATCTTTTGCAAAAGATACAAAAGTTATTCAGTGGGATGATTAGGTCAGCTCCACACCACACATTTACTTGTAGGTCAAGTGAAGACCAAAATGTAACCATGTTTATTTGCAAATACTATGTTTTAAATATTCCTTATTTTTGCCTTAATATTCTGTTTATCACTGGTCTGCTTTGAACATTGATGCTAGCAATATTTACTCCCATATAATTGAAGACGACAACTTATATTCGAACTAGTCACAAATTTTCCATTTTTGAAGTTGTTCTCATCACTCTTCCACCCGCTATTTTTTATCCAAATGGTTCAAAATCTTAAGAGTATTATAGAACAAAAAATTTAAGATATCTGACACAAATTTAACCATGGCATGAGAGACACATGTGTTTGTCTTTTGCCTTTACTCAGCAAGCCCCTTCCCCTGAATTTTTAGGACAACAAGAGAAGGCAAGGTAGAGTAATTTTGGAACACCCTCGCATTCCCCTTGTTCCAGATAATCAAGAAAAATCAAAATAATGGAAGGTATAGCCTTGGAATGCGCTCTCCCTTCATGGAGACTATGTGGTGACCTCTCCTGATATCCATATAAAGTATGGGGCCAAGCCATTCCTTAGCCATGCCCCAAATGCTATTATATTACCGACAACAGAAAAATGTGTGCCACCAACTCCAGTTATCTCTAGAAAACTTGGCATAAGCCATAATTTGTCAAACTTCGACGCCTGAGATAGTCAACTTTGTAGAACCTATTCCAGAGTATAAGCCGGTCAAAGTATTTACATTTGACTAACTATATTCCAATCTTTAGGAAAACAAGAGAAGGCATGGTAGAGTAATTTTGTAACACTCTCGCACTGCCCACGTTCCAAATAATCAAGGCAAAATCAAAACAATGGAAGGTATAGCCCTGGAATAGGCTCTCCCCCTCGTGGATACTACGTACCACCAATCTTTAAGCGTGGTGGTCTCATTCCAGATATCAGTACAAAGGTCTATATATGGGGACAAGCCAATCATTGATCATGCCCCAAATGTGCGTAACCAACTGCATCCCTCTAGGAAACTTGGCATAAGCCACAATTTGGCAAACTTCAGCACTCTCGAGAGAGTCAATTTTGTAGAACCTATTCGAGAGTATAAGCTGGTCAAAGTATTTACATTTGACTAAATTCCAAGCTTTGAAAATAAGCAAAACCATTGGTTAACCCACAGTTCCCTCAAACTGGCACATATAGGCACATGTTGTAGAGTAGACGTGCTATTTGTGTGTATGTTACTATGCTAAGATGAGTCTAACAACAATAGTTGGTATATATGCCTCTTGCCGTTCACTTGTACTATCATGTTTAGCAGAAAATATGCATGAGCGTGATCATGTTTCATCACAACCTTAGTATCCTATGAAACAAATATATATTATTTCAAAGTTGTGGCACTAAAACATGTAGAAAGCAAATCAGAAGGGTTGTCAAAAGTTCTTGAATAAACCAATATTGTGTATGATGGTGTACCCATATATGATTATGTCAATTAAATTTCAAGCTCCTCTTTCGAAAAAAAAGAGAAGAGAACTTAGAAAATCATGAGAGGGTATTGTGAAAACTCACATTACACCATTAGAGCATGTATTTTTTCTTCTTACGTGTTGCAAAATTAAAACTAATGTATGCAAGCAGGCATGTACATCTACATTGACTAATTTTGGAGGGCATTCGGATTTTCAAAAAAATGTTCATAATCTTCCTATATCTACTAAAAATTAATATAAAGCATTAATACATGAATCCGTGAAGAAGGACCTTATATGGTTGCCGTTTGGGTATTTTGGCTCAATAGTTGTGTTGAAAGCGATCATGTGCTTCTTGGCTAACTTTGTACTTATTGTTTTCCTTCGACTTTAAAACAAAGATGTACAATATCACCATGTGTTCTAGAAAAAGAAAAGATTTTCCAGAGGAGTATTGTGATGCATAATTTATGATTGTGGTACAATGAACAAGAAAGACATGTGAATACACGGCGTCTTTGATTTATTCCCTCACAATATCTCAACTTTAACTTCATTTCACTAGACTCGCACCAACCACTCTTTTAACTTATTATATAGAGTTGCATCTTTCATCTTCTTCTTTACACATACATTACCCTCTTATGTTCTCTTCTCACACATAGCTCCCGCATGTTCTGTAGTCTACAACGCCATTTCCCTGCAACTTGTGTTCTCAAATATATTTCTTTGGATTCTAACAATTGCATACTATGTCAGGAAGATAAAGCCCCTATAAACATAAAAGTGTGAATGCATGAGAACATGAGGCATCGGGAATGTTCTAGTAGATAAATATTTCATAGTTTTATCTAGGGGGCTGCCAAAAAGTGGTGACCTTCCCAGGCCATCAAGTCACACGAGAACACCCGGTATATTAAACTAGACTCTTCTCTGCGCACCTAGACCGTATCAGGAAGGCACTCTGTTTGATGTGGAAATTGTTTAATGAGCAAATCGTCGTCTGATGGCTCGTAATGTGTACAACACAAGCCCCCGCGAGTGCCAATATTTCTATATTTTCTATTGTTTAATGGAGTGTTATTTATATAAATGTTTACTAGTCTCTTAGCTGGCAACACTTCGCGTGATTCAATGGAATATAAGATGTCACGAGATCTCCGTAGCAGAGATAATTAGTAATTCTAAGTCAACTGATAATATCACTCACATACTTGCACATGTGTATCTTGCCGACTCGGCCAGCCAATACCAAAAGATCATTCACCTTACAAACGAAATAAGATGCGCCCATGCACGCACGATTAGACGCTATACCAACTGTTGTGACACTACTGAAAAAATGGCTATCCGTTCGCGACCCTCAGAGCATTTGTCCCGGTTGCGCCACCAACCGGGACTAATGCTGGAACGCATCCCGGTTGGAGCGGGCACGGGACCAGGCGGCATGCGTCCCGGTTGGTAAGGGGGAATACGTCCCGGTTGGAGCCACCAACCGGGACTAAAGGTTTGGCCACAGCCACGTGGCGTGGCACGTACCTTTAGTCCCGGTTGCTGGCTCCAATCGGGACTAAAGACCCCTTGCCCTCTATAAATACGACGCCCCAGCCCCCTCTGCCTCCACTCTGTTTTTTCGAATGGTGGAAGGGTGAGTGTCACATCCCAAATTTTAGATTTGGTCTTGCATATCATTCATAACATTGCATCATATGTTTCCATGCAAAACCGTCGAGTAGAAAGGTTCGGCGAACCGCTATCTTCAAAACCCTATTTTGTTTCGCTACGAGTTTCCTGCGGGAGGCTTTAGAAGGACTTGCGACAACCACCCCTGTAGGTTCGAGTTTTCGCGCAAATCTTGATTGAAGGTTGTTCCCCTCGACGATACGAACCCGTAGGCGCGAGAATCGCTCCAATCGGAGTTCGTATGCAAAAGACTCGGACGTTTTAGTAAACCGCCGGAAAACGGTCCGAAAATTCCGGACCTATTTCCGAGTTGGAGTCAATTTCTGGACCGATTCTGAGTAGAATTCGCGAGGGATTATTTAAAGAGGGCCCCACCGCCTGCCTTGGGAACCGTGCCCGACTTCCCCGACCCCGCCGCCTACCCCACGCGCGCGCCTCCTCGGGATCCGATCCCGTCGCCGCCGCCGCGCCTGGTCGCCTCCTTGGCCGCCGCCGCCGGCCATCGCCACCGCCACTGCCGGGTACGTCGCCGCCTCCTCTCTCCGTTCCCGCCATCTGCGCCACCATCCACCGCCGCCATCCGCCGCCGCCATCGGTGCAGCGCCGCCACACCGCGGCCGCCGCCCTGCACCCGTCCCGCGGCCACGCCGCCACCTCCCGCCCGCAGCCGCGCTGCCGCGAGCACCCGCCGCCGCGCCAGCTCGCGCCGACGCGGCCTGCGCCTCTGCGCGCGCCACCTCGGCCTGCGCGCCGCTCGCTGCCCCGCCGCCGACGCTGCGCTGCGCGCCACCGCCGCTGCTTCCCCGCTGCGCGCCTCGCTGCGCCGCACGCACGTGCACGTGCGCGTCATCGCATGCGCACATGCATACATGCACACACACGCACGTACGCGCCGCCTCGCGCGCGATGTAATTTTCTCGACCCATAGTGACCGTGTGTACGTCCGTGCAGGAAGAACCCCGATGCCGGAACCGATCGTCGCCGCCGTCCGGAGCTCGCCGGAGTCCGTTTCGCCATCCGTTTCCGGTAAGACAACAGCCACCGTCAGATCTCAGATCAGCGGCCTAGATCGTTAGTTGACCGGTCAGACTCAGGCGTTGACTAGTCAGACGCCCAGTCAGTGCCCAGTCAGCAGACGCTTTGACCAGTCAACAGACACAATTGACTGGTCAATTTCGTTAATCCCTTTAGTTGGCAGATTTCGGTAGAATCTTGTAAATTGCGTAGAAATTAAACAGTTTGGCCAAAAATTGCAAATAAAATATGTACAGGTTCAGTGAGTCGTGTAGAATCTCGCTGTAACTTTGGTTCAGACTTTTACTGCCAGGTTTAGTACAGTTTAATCAAACTAGTTAGTGGCCTTTTCGGAGTAATAAATTCGTAGAAAAAGATCAGTAGCTCCAAAAATCGCGTACGATATGTCCCTGAACTCGTATGAATGAGGGGAATCTCATCGTGAATTAAAAAGGTAGGCTTACAGTAAAAACTTCTGCAGTATTTGTCTAATGGATTTCTGCAATGTTTTAATTACTCGGGAAGTTTTATAACTCCTTTTTGAGTAATTCCAATTGGTACTGTTTCTATTCAGCGATGCCTATGTGGTAGATTTTTTCCAAAATTTTACAAACGGTATACTACTGGTAGTTAATTATTTAAGTTCTAGCTCTAGTTTGGAGCATTACTTTTGCCTATTAGTTTTCCTAGCGCTAAAACTATTTTCCATGCATGCAATCGGTAGTATTATGATATAGGATATTGTGGTGCAGCTGTAGCACCAATTCACTTGCCGTTCTTGCATTCATGCATCATCTTTGTCGCATATGCTTGTGGATTGTTTGTTTATGAATGCAATTGTGTCGTGTAGATTGTGACGAGTGCAACGCTTGCTCGTGTGTGGATTGTTCCTCCAACCGCTACAACCAAGGCAAGTAGATGCTACTTTGTTCATGATATCGTCCTACTATTTTCAATGCATTGTCGTGTATTTTGTAGATGCATGTGTAAGATGATACTATCGCTATGCTATGTCCTATTATGTGGTAGGACTTTCCTTGTAGATGAACCACCGTTAGTAGATGTGCTTAGCCATGCTATGTTGAACGAGGGCTGGGTTACATCATTGATACTTGTTTCTAAAAGTATTGGTTTGTGAAAACTAAAACAACTTAATCAATGAATCTCCTGGGTGTGATGGTATTGATAATTTTTGGTGGTTTCATTGCGGAAGGGCACCCAGGTATCGAGAGAAATTGATTGGTTTCTTTATTGTGTAGCTTACGTGTACAACCATGTGCCAATAATGAAATGGGCGGTTGGTTGGACTTAGTAGGTTGTGGTAACTCAAACCCGCGTATCCAGAGATGTAGAATTTTGGTAGGTTGGACCGGTGCGCGTCGGGATTGAGGAGCTACTTTCCGAACAGTCTCTTCTTGGTCTTCTCCCTATCATCACCCTAAATGAGAGTGGTGGTACGAGCTGGGCTGGCCAAGTCACATGGGTAAAATGTACTAACCTCTGCAGAGTGTATAATCTAATTGATTAGCCGTGTCCCCGGTTATGGACATCTGAGTTGCTAGATATTGATTCCATGACATGTTTCTTGCTCATTCTAATTTCATAATTGTTTTAACATTGTTGGGTTAACTTAATTGGGATCTTTTCAAAGAAAATCAAAAACTGTTTATGAAAGTAGGACAAATGTATTTGCAAATGCTAGCCAGACACAGCTCCACTTGCCAAATATGCATGTAGATGTTAGTATTATTGTCTCCATTACTAGCTCTACTTGCCATACATTCCATGTATTGACCCTTCGGGGCTGCTACGTTTCATGTTGCAGGTTATTCCGATTCTGATTGATCGTTATAGGCCACGGTACTCCACTCGGCACTTGTTCACTTGTGGGCAATTTGAAGATTGGAGGATTTACATGTTTATGTTGCTACCTGAATAATTTGAGCTAGCTTTATGCTAAGATTTTATTGTAATAATGGTACTCTGGATCATCGTTATTCATGATACACGGATATTTTGCTATGTTATCTATCTTACTCTATTGTGGGCCAATGAACCGATCCAGGGATTGGCATGTCACATAGAGGCCACGGTCTTTTCAGAACCGGGGTGTTACAGGATGGTATCAGAGCCCGTGTGTCGACTGTAGGATCGTGACCTAGGATTGGATTAGGAAGCCATAGAATTATTAAGCCTATATTAACTCTGTCTTTCCTCTTATGCCTTTCACCCTCGTAAATTCTTACCATATGCTATTCTCACACTTTCCTCTTTTACTTGATAGATGGGAGACGTCAGGACTGAGTATGTCACCATGGAGTCACCAAGGCCCTTTGCAAGGCAGTTAGCTCAGCTCTCTCAGTCATTGGGATTGCCACTGCCTATGTTCAAGGGAAGAAGGCTGTACACCTATGGATATGGAGAGGATGCATGGGAGATCACTACCTTCATATTCAGAGATGCCGCCTTGCCAAACCCCGTGCACTTGATCTACACCAAGACATACTGCAACTGGGGACTTGGAATCAACTTGGCCATACATGAAGCCCTGTCTCGCCAGTGCCACTATGTCCGACACCTACTGCCTGCAGATTTACCCTACCGTGACTATGGAAGGCGTGATGAAGATGGGAACATTGTGATTACCCCAGGCGACAGGAACAACATGCCGCCCCGTCGGAGGCACATAGAGGACATGGAAAGGGAGAATGGAGCTCTAGCAGAGAAGGTGAGGATGATAAAGGAGATTGCAGATTTTACTAGCAATGGTATGGTGGTCCAAGGACAGGAGATTGACACTTTGCATGAAGCTGTGGGAGTTCTGGAGAATGCCCTGATAGCCAGAGATGAAACCATAGCACATCTTCATGGCACTATGCAAGAGAATACCCAGAACATACAACAGTTGCAAGGGACCGTCCAGGAAAGGGACCAAACCATTGAAGCTATGACAACCCAGATTGCCGCTCTCCAAGCACAGCTGAATCCACCCTCTGATGATGACAATGGAGATGATGGCAACAATGGGGATGATGATGAAAGTGGAGACGATGATGATGATGAGGACGAGGATGATGATGATGGAGACGATGATGGAGACGATGATGGTGGAGGAGATGAAGTTGTTGCTGTTGCAGCTGAAAATGAAGAAGAGGAGGAGGATCCAGAAGAGGTGGAGTTTGAAGTCTCAAGTGATGGTTCAGGAGAGGTGTACACTCTGCCGCCATGGTTGTACCGCGAGCCAAAGCGCCAGCGCATGACCGCAAGGACCTACATCAACCTCTTCAAGAAATAGATAGAAGTCCACCAATTAGTCCACGTTAGGCGAATTCGTTAGGATTAGTATCGATCGTTGTGAAGCTTAGTTCGTGTTAGTTTAAGAGTGTTTAGTTGCTTATTTGTGTACTGCAATATCCCAGGAATTATTTGTGCGAATTCTATGAAAGAGTTATGGCAATTTGGTTACTATCTGTGTTATTTTCGCTGCAGTTTCTCTGCTGATACAGCAGTACTGCGCGATTTTTCATATTTTTCTGGTAACTCGTAAAAATTGAAAAAAATTGGGCTGATGCGAAACTCTCTGTGCTATATGCAAAAAAATCAGCTAAATTTTCTGACGAGTTTAAGTCAGGCAGAAAAATTCGTGAACGCTGCTGGACTGTTCTGGCAGAATTGCTGTTTTGTTTATTAGTTGATCTATTGTTTAGTTAACCATTGCCAACTCTTGTAAAACTATTTCAGTAGGTTTATACTGCTAGGATAACAC
This sequence comes from Avena sativa, assembly GCA_916181665.1. Classification (NCBI taxonomy): domain Eukaryota; kingdom Viridiplantae; phylum Streptophyta; class Magnoliopsida; order Poales; family Poaceae; genus Avena; species Avena sativa. The sequence continues at coordinate 427,254,614 of OV702283.1, forward strand.
CTGGGATGTTGCTGGACCGCTTGTTTGTTGATGTGTAGCTTGCTTGTGATTGTCTGCTATTGTTTGTTGTTGATTGATCCTATGCATGGGTAGAATCCTATTACCGTAGATGATTCTTTCTAAACTTACCTGTGCTGAACCGCAGATGCCTCCCCGTCGCCACCCCACTGAGATGGAGAAGCTCATGGCCGCTCAGGCACAGCTAACCCAAGTGATGACTCAGTTCATGGCGAATCAGAACAACAACAATGGAAACAATCAGCCTCAGGGAGATGCTCTCACCAGATTTCTGAGGTTAAGGCCAGCTAAGTTCTCTACTGCAACGGAACCAATGGTTGCTCTCGACTGGTTGCGTTCAGTCAACAAGGATCTAGTAACTGTTGGATGCACTGATGCCGAGAAAGTGAGGTTTGCCGCTCACCTACTGGAGGGACCAGCCGCTTCTTGGTGGGACACATTTCAGATCACCCACCCGCTGGACACCGTGACTTGGGCAATGTTTGAGGAAGGTTTCAGGACCAACCACGTGTCTTCAGGAGTTCTGAGCCTGAAGAGGAAGGAGTTCCGCAACTTGCGCCAAACCAATCGCACCGTGGCCGAGTACATTGAGGAGTTCAACAACCTGTCCCGCTATGCACCTGAGGATGTTGACACTGATGCAAAAATGAGGGAAAGATTCCTGGATGGCCTCAGTGATGAGCTTTCAGTACAGCTACTTGTGGTTTATTGCCCCACTTTCCAGGAGCTTATGGACAAGGCCAGAATCTTGGAAGGGAAGCATAAGCAGGTGGAGAACCGCAAGAGAAAGAACAACAATCACCACTCTGGTTCACACCACAAGTCTCACACTTCATATGATGGATACTCCAAGCATGGAGGGAGTGACCATGGGAGCCATGACCGCCACCACCATGGAGGCGATGGGCATCGTCATGACAACCATAGGAGCAACCACCACATCCACAAGGGAGGACACTCTCACCACTCTGGAGGACACGGTGGACATGACCGCAACCGTGATCGCAGCTTTGTGAAGAAGGATCTGAGTGAGGTGACATGCTTCAAGTGTAAACAGAAGGGACACTATGCTGACAACTGTCCGGAGAGGAAGGGACTGAAGCCAACCAACAATGAGAAGGCCATAGTGAACCACATGAATGTGGAGGAGATCCCAGATGAACCCGACCTTGTGATTGGTAAGTTCCCAATCAACACTTACCCTACACTTATACTTTTCGATACTGGTGCATCGCATTCATTCATATCAAGAGCATTTGTGGATAAGTATAAGTTACCTACTGAGTCTATGAAAAGGTCATTTAGAGTGAGTTCACCTGGAGGAGATATGATAGCTAGTGCGGGATGCCGCGATTTAACTATGAGGATTGGAACACACAACTTCATTGCACATTTGGTAGTGTTGGATTCACAGGGATTATATGTCATTCTGGGTATGGATTGGATGTCTATGCATGGGGGACACATAGATTGTGCACAGCGAGCTGTTTCACTCAAAACCCCGGATGGTAAGAGGATTAGATTCAAGTCGGCTGCGCGACCGGGAAGGTGTAAGCTGAATTCTCTTGAGGGGGTTAGCATGGATACTGTGCCAGTGATTAGGGATTTCCCCGACGTGTTTCCGGAAGAACTGCCAGGAATGCCACCTGACAGGGAAGTAGAGTTTCTTATCGACCTGATGTCGGGAACAGGACCAATAGCAAAGAAACCATATAAGATGGATGTGGATGAGCTGAAGGAATTGAAGAAGCAATTGAAAGAGCAGCTGGAAAAGGGATTCATTCAGCCTAGTGCGTCGTCATGGGGTGCACCTGTTCTGTTTGTGGAGAAAAAAGACAGCACCAAGAGATTAGTGGTGGACTATCGCTCGCTGAATGAAGTAACCATCAAGAACAAGTACCCTCTGCCGAACATAAATGATTTGTTTGATCAACTGGAAGGAGCAAAGGTGTTCAGCAAGATCGATCTGCGATCAGGCTACTTCCAATTGAAGATCCGGAAGGAGTATGTACCAAAAACCGCCTTCACCACTAGGTATGGGTTATATGAGTATACAGTTATGTCTTTTGGACTAACGAATGCCCCGGCATACTTCATGACCATGATGAACAAGGTATTTATGGAGTACTTGGACAAGTTCATGGTGGTGTTTATTGATGACATACTGATATATTCGAAGGATGATGCTAAGCATGAGAAACATCTGCGACTGATTATGGAGAAGCTGAGAGAACATCAGCTGTATGCCAAATTCAGCAAGTGTGAATTCTGTCTTAACACTGTTGGATTTCTTGGACACGTAGTGTCAGGAGAAGGAGTCGCTGTTGATCCAAGCAAAGTGACTACAGTGACAGAGTGGGAAGCGCCCAAAAATGCTGGAGAGATTCGAAGCTTTTTGGGACTTGCTGGATATTACAGGAGGTTCATTGAAATTTTTTCCAAGATTGCTAAGCCGATGACTGAACTTCTGAAGAAGGAGAGAAAGTTTGAATGGTCAGACGTATGTGAAGCCAGCTTTCAGGAACTGAAGCGTCGACTAGTGACCGCGCATGTTCTGTGTTTACCAGATCTTCAGAAGGATTTCCAAGTGTACTGTGATGCCTCACGACAGGGACTTGGGAGTGTGCTGATGCAAGATGGGAGAGTAGTGTCATATGCCTCGCGACAACTCAAGCACCATGAGCGGAATTACCCCACACACGACTTGGAGTTAGCGTCAGTGGTTCATGCGCTCAAGGTATGGAGACATTACTTAATGGGAAAACACTGTGATGTGTACACCGACCACAAGAGCCTGAAGTACATATTCACGCAGAAGGAACTGAACATGAGGCAAAGGAGATGGTTGGAACTTATCAAGGACTATGATATGAATCTGCAATACCACCCAGGAAAGGCCAATGTAGTAGCAGATGCTCTGAGCCGGAAGGTTTATGCCAATGGATTGACGATTGGTGAATTGCCTGAGGATTTGTGCAAGCAATTCAAGGACCTTAGACTGGAGGTAGTATCTGAAGGGTACCTGGCAACAATGGAAGTCCAACCAACACTACAGGACAGGATCATCAAGGCTCAGAAGGGAGACAAAGAGATAGATGAAATTAAGGAAAAGATGAAGGAAGGTCGAGCAAGGGAATTCCGCGAGGATGAGCAAGGAACCCTGTGGTACGGAGATCGATTGTGCGTCCCCAACGATCCCGAGATAAGGAAGTTGATACTGCAGGAGGCTCATGACTCGCCATATTCCATACATCCGGGCAATACGAAGATGTACATGGACCTAAAGGACAGATTCTGGTGGAACAACTTGAAGGGAGACATCGCGGAGCATATTGCCCTATGTGATGTATGTAGCCGAGTGAAGGCAGAACACCAGAAGCCAGCAGGACTGCTACAGCCATTGCCTGTGCCAGATTGGAAGTGGGATAGAGTGGGAATGGATTTTATCACAGGACTGCCCAGGACCAGGTTAGGATATGACTCTATTTGGGTAGTGGTCGACCATTTGACCAAGGTAGCCCACTTTATACCGGTGAAAACGACCTATACGAGTGCAAAGTTGGCCAAGATTTACATGGACAAGATTGTGTGCCTACATGGAGTTCCCAAGAGTATCGTATCTGATAGAGGCACCCAATTTACCTCACACTTCTGGCGCCAGCTGCACGAGTCGCTTGGTACTAGATTGGAGTTTAGCACAGCGTTTCACCCGCAGACTGATGGTCAGACCGAAAGGGTGAATCAGATTTTGGAGGACATGCTGAGAGCTTGCGCCTTGGCTCATGGATCCAGTTGGGATGGGAATTTGTCGTATGCGGAGTTTTCCTACAACAATAGCTATCAAACCAGCATCAAGACGTCATCGTTTGATGTACTATATGGGAAACGGTGCCGAACACCATTGTTATGGGATGGAGTAGGAGAACGTCAGTTGTTTGGGCCTGATTTGATCAAGGACGCTGAGGAGAAGGTCGCCTTGAATAGGGACAGGCTGAAGGTAGCACAATCAAGGCAGAAGAGCTACGCTGACGCCAAGCGCAAGGAAGTGGTGTATGAGATAGGTGATAGAGCATACCTCAGAGTATCGCCGCTTCGTGGAATCAAGAGATTTGGAATTAAGGGTAAGCTGGCACCACGATTTATTGGACCGTATCGGGTCTTAGCACGCAAAGGAGAAGTTGCTTATCAGTTGGAGTTGCCAGAAGCTCTGTCTGCTGTTCACAACGTGTTCCACGTGTCCCAGCTGAAGAAGTGCCATCCAGAGATGGTGGACACACCATTGAGAGACACTGTACCACTAGAGGAGGTTCAGCTTGAGAACGACTTGACCTACGAGGAGAAACCGGTCAAGATTCTGGAAACAGCAGAGAGGACTACCCGAACCAAGACGATCAAATTTTGCAAGGTACAGTGGAGTCACCACACCGAAGAGGAAGCCACTTGGGAGCGTGAGGATGACATCCGAGAGGACTACCCACACCTATTTGCTAGTCGCGCCGAATCTCGAGGACGAGATTCATCTTAAGGGGGTTAGTCTTGTCACATCCCAAATTTTAGATTTGGTCTTGCATATCATTCATAACATTGCATCATATCTTTCCATGCAAAACCGTCGAGTAGAAAGGTTCGGCGAAACGCTATCTTCAAAACCCTATTTTGTTTCGCTACGAGTTTCCTGCGGGAGGCTTTAGAAGGACTTGCGACAACCACCCCTGTAGGTTCGAGTTTTCGCGCAAATCTTGACTGAAGGTTGTTCCCCTCGACGATACGAACCCGTAGGCGCGAGAATCGCTCCAATCGGAGTTCGTATGCAAAAGACTCGGACGTTTTAGTAAACCGCCGGAAAACGGTCCGAAAATTCCGGACCTATTTCCGAGTTGGAGTCAATTTCTGGACCGATTCTGAGTAGAATTCGCGAGGGATTATTTAAAGAGGGCCCCACCGCCTGCCTTGGGAACCGTGCCCGACTTCCCCGACCCCGCCGCCTACCCCACGCGCGCGCCTCCTCGGGATCCGATCCCGTCGCCGCCGCCGCGCCTGGTCGCCTCCTTGGCCGCCGCCGCCGGCCATCGCCACCGCCGGGTACGTCGCCGCCTCCTCTCTCCGTTCCCGCCATCTGCGCCACCATCCACCGCCGCCATCCGCCGCCGCCATCGCTGCAGCGCCGCCACACCGCGGCCGCCGCCCTGCACCCGCCCCGCGGCCACGCCGCCACCTCCCGCCCGCAGCCGCGCTGCCGCGAGCACCCGCCGCCGCGCCAGCTCGCGCCGACGCCGCCGCCTGCGCCTCTGCGCGCGCCACCTCGGCCTGCGCGCCGCTCGCTGCCCCGCCGCCGACGTTGCGCTGCGCGCCACCGCCGCCTAGCGCCGCCTCGCCGCGCGCGCTGCGCCACCGCCGCTGCTGCCCCGCTGCGCCGCACACACGTGCACGTGCGCGTCATCGCATGCGCACATGCATACATGCACACACACGCACGTACGCGCCGCCTCGCGCGCGATGTAATTTTCTCGACCCGTAGTGACCGTGTGTACGTCCGTGCAGGAAGAACCCCGACGCCGGAACCGATCGTCGCCGCCGTCCGGAGCTCGCCGGAGTCCGTTTTGCCATCCGTTTCCGGTAAGACAGCAGCCACCGTCAGATCTCAGATCAGCGGCCTAGATCGTTAGTTGACCGGTCAGACTCAGGCGTTGACTAGTCAGACGCCCAGTCAGCGCCCAGTCAGCAGACGCTTTGACCAGTCAACAGACACAATTGACTGGTCAATTTCGTTAATCCCTTTAGTTGGCAGATTTCGGTAGAATCTTGTAAATTGCGTAGAAATTAAACCGTTTGGCCAAAAATTGCAAATAAAATATGTACGGGTTCAGTGAGTCGTGTAGAATCTCGTTGTACCTTTGGTTCAGACTTTTACTGCCAGGTTTAGTACAGTTTAATCAAACTAGTTAGTGGCCTTTTCGGAGTAATAAATTCGTAGAAAAAGGTCCGTAGCTCCAAAAATCGCGTATGATATGTCCCTGAACTCGTATGAACGAGGGGAATCTCATCGTGAATTAAAAAGGTAGGCTTACAGTAAAAACTTCTGCAGTATTTGTCTAATGGCTTTCTGCAGTGTTTTAATTACTCGGGAAGTTTTATAACTCCTTTTTGATTAATTCCAATTGGTACTGTTTCTATTCAGCGATGCCTATGTGGTAGAATTTTTCCAAGATTTTACAAACGGTATACTACCGGTAGTTAATTATTTAAGTTCTAGCTCTAGTTTGGAGCATTACTTTTGCCTATGCTATGTTGATGGTATTGATAATTTTTGGTGGTTTCATTGCGGAAGGGCACCCAGGTATCGAGAGAAATTGATTGGCTTCTTTATTGTGTAGCTTACGTGTACAACCATGTGCCAATAATGAAATGGGCGGTTGGTTGGACTTAGTAGGTTGTGGTAACTCGAACCCGCGTATCCAGAGATGTAGAATTTTGGTAGGTTGGACCGGTGCGCGTCGGGATTGAGGAGCTACTTCCCGAACAGTCTCTTCTTGGTCTTCTCCCTATCATCACCCTAAATGAGAGTGGTGGTACGAGCTGGGCTGGCCAAGTCACATGGGTAAAGTGTACTAACCTCTGCAGAGTGTATAATCTAATCGATTAGCCGTGTCCCCGGTTATGGACATCTGAGTTGCTAGATATTGATTCCATGACATGTTTCTCGCTCATTCTAATTTCATAATTGTTTTAACATTGTTGGGTTAACTTAATTGGGATCTTTTCAAAGAAAATCAAAAACTGTTTATGAAAGTAGGACAAATGTATTTGCAAATGCTAGCCAGACACAACTCCACTTGCCAAATATGCATGTAGATGTTAGTATTATTGTCTCCATTACTAGCTCTACTTGCCATACATTCCATGTATTGACCCTTCGGGGCTGCTACGTTTCATGTTGCAGGTTATTCCGATTCTGATTGATCGTTATAGGCCACGGTACTCCACTCGGCACTTGTTCACTTGTGGGCAATTTGAAGATTGGAGGATTTACATGTTTATGTTGCTACCTGAATAATTTGAGCTAGCTTTATGCTAAGCTTTTATTGTAATAATGGTACTCTGGATCATCGTTATTCATGATACACGGATATTTTGCTATGTTATCTATCTGACTCTACTGTGGGCCAATGAACCGATCCAGGGATTGACATGTCACATAGAGGCCACGGTCTTTTTCAGAACCGGGGTGTTACAGTGAGGGGGTGTGCTAGTTTTTTCTCATGCATGCATTGAAGGTGTTTGTTGAAATGTTTGAGTGAATAATCCCATTGAATTTCTCATAGAACAAAAATATAGAAGGTGTCCGAGACGCACTTGAGCTTTCTCCTCTTTATTTCCCTTGATCGAGGTTAGCAATCTTATCTTTTCTAGGTCATTGATACAATTCATGTGTCGGTGTGAATTGGTTATTTCACTATTTATGATGTCCTGTTTTTTGAAAAACTTACTTATATGATGCAGATGAACGGTCGGGAATGGATGTACGGTGACCGGCGCGTAGCCGGGTATATCAAAGGCGTGGATAAATTTATCGATGTGGCTACGGCAAACAAAGAGAATGGATTTATACGTTGTCCATGTGTTCAATGTCGGAACAACAAGGAGTACTCTTCCTCGAAAATCATTCGCGGCCACCTGATTATGAAAGGTTTCATGCCCAACTATAATTGCTGGACCAAGCACGGGGAAAGAGGGGTTATGATGGAAGATGGTGAAGAAGAAGATGATGATAACAACTATCATCATATGTTTCCTGAATACAGTTATACTGCAATGGAAGACAATGGAGAGGAAAGAGGTGAAGAACGGGCATCAGATGAGCCGGCTGATGAACTTGGTAGGGTCATTTCTGATGCAAAGCGAGACTGTGAAACAGAAAATGAGAAGTTGAAGTTAGAGGGCATGTTAGAAGATCACAAGAAATTGTTGTACCCAAATTGTGAAGATGGCAGCACAAAGCTCGGTACCACACTGGAATTGTTGCGATGGAAGGCAGAGTGTGGTCTAACTGACTCCTCATTTGAAAAGATGCTGAAAATAATGAAGCCGAAGTTTCCAAAACATAACGAACTTCCCGAGAGTACCTACGAAGCAAAGAAGACTCTCTGTCCTCTCGGATTAGATGTGCAAAAGATACATGCATGCATTAATGACTGCATCCTCTACCGCGGTAAGGAGTATGAGAATTTAGATAAATGTCCGGTATGCAATGCGTTGCGGTATAAGATCAGACGAGATGACCCTGGTGATGTTAAGGGAGAGCCCCTCCGGAAGAGGGTTCCTGCTAAGGTTATGTGGTGTGCTCCTATAATCCCAAGGTTGAAACGCATGTTCAGAAACAAAGAGCATGCCAGGTTGTTGCGATGGCACAAAGAAGACCGTAACAAAGACGGGAAGTTGAGACACCCTGCTGATGGGTCACAGTGGAGAAAAATCGAGAGAGACTTCCCAGACTTTGCAGGTGATGCAAGGAACTTATGGTTTGGTCTAAGTACGGATGGCATGAATCCTTTTGGGGAGCAGAGCTGCAGTCACAGCACCTGGCCCGTGACTCTATGTATCTACAACCTGCCTCCTTGGTTGTGCATGAAGCGTAAGTTCATTATGATGCCAGTGCTCATCCAAGGCCCGAAGCAACCGGGCAACGACATTGATGTGTACCTTAGGCCATTAGTTGAAGAACTCTTACAGTTGTGGGGCAAACCAGGTGTACGTGCATGGGATGAGAACAAACAGGAGCCATTTGATCTACGAGGGTTGTTATTCGTAACCATCAATGATTGGCCTGCTCTTAGTAACCTTTCAGGACAGACAAACAAGGGATATAAGGCATGCACCCACTGTTTAGATAAGACCGAAGGTACATATTTGCATAAATTCAAGAAGGTTGTGTACCTGGCGAATTGCTTCCGACCAATCATCCCGTAAGAAAGAAAGGCAAGCATTTCAAAGGTGAGGCAGATCACCGGAAGAAGCCTGAACTCCCTGCTGGTGATGATGTATTTGGTATGGTCAAGGACATAGAAGTAATCTTTGGAAAGGGTCCCGGCGGTCAATCAGTTCCGAACGACGTCGCTACAGGACACGCACCCATGTGGAAGAAGAAATCTATATTTTGGGAGCTGCCATATTGGAAAGTCCTTCGTGTCCGCTCTTCAATCGACGTGATGCACGTGACGAAGAATCTCTGCGTGAACCTTCTAGGATTCCTAGGCGTGTATGGGAAGACAAAAGATACACCTGAAGCACGGGAGGACCAACAAATTATGAAAGACCCAAAGAACATGCATACACATAACAAGACGGATAAAGGGCGTCACTTAAGTCGTGCCAGCTATGCTCTTACCAAAGCAGAGAAGGAAATCTTTTTTGAAGTCCTTTACAGTATCAAGGTGTCGTCGGGCTTCTCATCTAATATAAAGGGGATAATAAATATGGCAGATAAAAAGTTCCAAAACCTGAAGTCTCATGACTGTCACGTGATTATGACGCAGTTGCTTCCGATTGCATTGAGGGGGCTTCTACCGGAAAATGTTCGAGTACCCATTGTGAAGCTGTGTTCATTCCTCAATGCAATATCTCAGAAGGTAATCAATCCAGATATTCTGCCAAGGTTACAAAAGGATGTGGTACAATGTCTTGTTAGTTTTGAATTGGTGTTCCCACCATCCTTCTTCAATATTATGACGCATCTCCTGGTTCATCTAGTGGAAGAGATTGCCATTCTCGGTCCGGTATTTCTGCACAATATGTTCCCCTTTGAGAGGTTCATGGGAGTCTTGAAGAAATATGTTCATAACCGTGCTAGACCAGAAGGAAGCATCTCCAAGGGATATGGAACAGAGGAGGTCATTGAGTTTTGTGTTGACTTTATTCCTGACCTTAAGCCGATTGGTGTTTCTGACTCGCGACATGAGGGAAGACTAAGTGGAAAAGGCACGCTGGGAAAGAAAGCAATGATATGTAGGGACGGGGATTCTTTCACTAAAGCACACTACACAGTTCTACATAATTCCACCTTGGCAGCTCCGTATATCGAGGAACACAAGAATATTGTACGCTCCAAAAACCCGGGGAAGCCTGAATCATGGATTACAGATGAACACATGAAGTCTTTCGGTGGTTGGATGCGGACACATCTCTTGAATGACACCACTGTTGGAGATCAGCTATACTTGTTGGCCGCGTCACCATCTTCTACTGTATTGAATTTCCAAGGGTACGAAATAAATGGGAATACATTCTACACGATCGCCCAAGATAAAAAGAGCACCAACCAAAATAGTGGTGTCCGCTTTGATGCAATAGACGAGAATGGACAAAAGGACACATATTATGGTTACATAGAGGAGATATGGGAACTAGACTATGGAGTCTCTTTTAAGGTCCCTTTGTTTCGCTCCAAATGGGTCAACCTGAATGGGGAAGGGGTAAAGATAGACCAGTTGTACGGAATGACAATAGTGGATCTCAACAATCTTGGTTATAGAGATGAACCATTCGTCCTAGCCAATGACGTGTCTCAGGTTTTCTATGTGAAGAACATGTCCTCCAGACCGAAAAAAAGAAAAAATATGCAAACGAATACATCATATGATGAGCCAAAGCGTCACATAGTTCTTTCAGGGAAAAGAAACATCGTGGGAATCGAGGACAAGACAGACATGTCAGAAGATTATAATAAGTTTGATGAAATTCTGCCCTTCACAGTGAAAACTGACCCAAGCATTCCGTTAAGTAAAGAAGATGCTCCATGGTTACGTCTGAAGCGGTCATAAGGAATGACATATGCCAAGAAGTTCATGCTCATATTATGTAATATCTTTCGCGGTTTGTGGCCTTTAGTCCCGATTTTTTAGTCTCAGTTTTTAATATTAATAAATGTCTTGAGTGTTAGTCCCGTTTTGTGGCTGGACCGGGAGTGCCTCTATGACCAGTTTCTTGGAGATGCCGGAGGACTGGGATCCGGCGGCATCTCCCTGAAACTGGTCGTAGTGGTGTCCCTGCTCTCGAAAACCATCTTGCAGCTTGTAACTTCTCTAACTAGATCAATACGCCTGGGAGCTAACTAATTTCACATATTAGGGAGTGCCTCTATGACCAGTTTCTCGGAGATGCCGGAGGACTGGGCTCCGTCGGCATCTCCCTGAAACTGGCCGAAGTGGTGTCCCTGCTCTCGAAAACCATCTTGTAGCTTGTAACTTCACTAACTAGATCAATACGCCTCGGAGCTAACTAATTTCACATATTAGGGAGTGCCTCTATGACCAGTTTCTCGGAGATGCCGGAGGACTGGGCTCCGTCGGCATCTCCCTGAAACTGGCCGTAGTGGTGTCCCTGCTCTCTAAAACCATCTTGGAGATGCCTCAAACTGGCTGGAGGACTGGACTCACAAGGATGCCTATTTATAGTACAAGCAGCTCGGCATAATGTCGACACTCACGACATAATGTCGACACTCACGACATAATGTCGACACTCACCCCTATTATTAGTGCTGACTCATCTTTAGTCTCGGTTGGTGTCTCCAACCGGGACTAAAGGTTCATCTTTAGTCCCGGTTGGTGACACCATCCGGGACAAGGTACAAGCCGCACGACATAATGTCGACACTCACCCCTATTATTAGTGTTGCCTGGCCCACTCTGCCGCAATCCCTTCAGTCGCGGTTGGTTTCTCCAACCGGGACTAAAGATGAACCCTCTCTTTATATAGGCATTTCCCTCTATTTATTAGGTAACACTCAAGACATTTATTAATATTAAAAACCGGGACAAACCGGGACTAGCTAACACTCAGGACTAAAGCCGCCCCCTTTAGTCATAATCATGCCTAGTCCTATAGTACATAGCTTCAGGGTCTTCATCGTCGTCGTCATCATCATCGTCATCGTCACCTGCCACTCCGAGGATCCTCAGCCCATCCATGGCATATACCAGGGGCCATTCCAGCCTCGGATTCACGGCGGGCGGGAGAGGGGTCTCCTGGAAGACGATGCCGCTACCGCCGGGACAGTGTGGGGCCTGTGGCGGGTGGACTCGTGGGCACCGTAGGCGAGGATGGTCTCCCCCGGCGATGTAGCGCATCACTCCGATGATAGTACGGTTCGCCCACCAAAGACGACGGCCGGCTTCATTGTGGTTCACCGGTGGCGGGCCATCACCCTCGTACCTGGCGAGCTCCCTTTCCCGCCTATTAGCGAATAAGGCATTCCAGGTGTCGTAGTTGTCGGGATCCCACAGGGGATCCATCCGCTGCTCCGGCGTGAGCTCGTGGTAGAAGTGGTTTGTGATGGCCGCCTGGCGTGCGGAACCTTGAGGGACAGGAGGGACAGGAACCCCTCCAGCGCTCAGCATCCAGCCGGCGGGGACCGGTAGCCCGGCGGACAAGGGTAGTTGGAGGCGCACAGCGCCTCGGTCTCCTCGAGGGTCAGAATGGCCCAGTAGGCGTTGTCCATTGTTCTAAGAGAGGAAGGTGTGGATAGCCATGACACGATCACCCTAAATATAGAGGGAAAGGGCGGGAAAACTTGGCGTGAAGCTTTGGGAAATGGCGGTAAATATCTTTAGTCCCGGTTAGTGACTACATCCGGGACAAAAAGCTCTAGTAGAAAGGAAAGGGCGGGAAAACTTGGCGGGAAGAGGTGGGAAATGGCGGAAAATATTTTTAGTCCCGGTTTGTTACTACATCCGGGACTAAATGTCTGCCGAACAATGAAAATCCTTCGCGTGGTAGTCCATAGTTAGAAATTCAGATAATTCAAAACGGGCATAATAAATTCAAAAAAAATCCGAACAATGAAAATCCTTCGCGTGGTGTCATATTTTGTTACATAGTTGAAAGGAAAAATACCAGACTTGGTATATTGATCATGTTTCGAAAAAACCTTCACAAAATGACCTATCATGTTCGAGGTTTCATGGCTTTCGGTCCAAATGACCGATGTTATGTGCTGAATCACGGTATAGTTTGTGATGTTGTGCCCATATTATGCATTTGTGTGGACATTGGTATGGAGAACAATGTTGCAGGAGGAAGTTTTCCTTTTTGTTGCACGGAAAAGCCCTTTTCCATTTTCCGAGCGCAAAAAACGGGTCGTTTTGTGAAGTAACCACCAAAATGCCGTTTCAGAATGCTACCGTCCCATTTTCCTAAAATACTAGACCACCTTACATGGACTATCTCCCAACCGATACATCTTAAACCTTTTCGTCCATCCCGGGTAAAAATGACAAATGTCTGACGAATCTGTAGGAAGTGGGTCCGGTTTGTACTACAGGTACATGATCTATCGCCCATGATTTTTTTGAAAAAATCATTTTTAGACTCGCAATATGTGGTTTCTTCAGAGATCCAATGCAAGTTCTAACGATGCTCGCCCCCTATCTTCATGCACACCGGTTCGACCATAGTTAGAAATTCAGATAATTCAAAACGGGCATAATAAATTAAAAAAAAACCGAATAATGAAAATCCTTCACAAAAACAGAAAATGGTTTTGAATTACTTATAAGTTAATTCATTTTTAATTGTAAATGGTTCATATTTTAAATGGTTACATTAATTATTTTTTAAAAATAGAAAATGGTTTTGAATTATTTATTCAAATCCAAACACTTTTTATGTTTAAAGTTTTTCTAAATTCCAAATTAATATTTAAAAAATATAAGTTAATTCATTTTTAATTTTAAATGGTTACATTAATTATTTTTTAAAAAATAGAAATTGGTTTTGGATTATTTATTCAAATCCATACACTTTTTATGTTTAAAGTTTTTATAAATTCCAAATTAATATTTAAAAAATATAAGTTAATTCATTTTTAATTTTAAATGGTTACATTAATTATTTTTTAAAAATAGAAAATGGTTTTGGATTATTTATTCAAATACATACACTTTTTATGTTTAAAGTTTTTCTAAATTCCAAATAAATATTTAAAAAATATAAGTTATTTCATTATTAATTTTAAATGGTTACATTAATTATTTTTTTAAAAATAGAAATTGGTTTTGGATTATTTATTCAAATCCATACACTTTTTATGTTTAAAGTTTTTCTAAATTCCAAATTAATATTTAAAAAATATAAGTTATTTCATTATTAATTTTAAATGGTTACATTAATTATTTTTTAAAAATAGAAAATGGTTTTGGATTATTTATTCAAATCCATACACTTTTTATGTTTAAAGTTTTTCTAAATTCCAAATAAATATTTTAAAAATATAAGTTATTTCATTATTAATTTTAAATGGTTACATTAATTATTTTTTAAAAATAGAAATTGGTTTTGGATTATTTATTCAAATCCATACACTTTTTATGTTTAAAGTTTTTCTAAATTCCAAATTAATATTTAAAAAATATAAGTTATTTCATTATTAATTTTAAATGGTTCATAGTTTAAATGGTTACATTAATTATTTTTCAAAAAATAAAATGGTTTCGAATTAGTTATTCAAATTCAAACACTTTTTATGTTTAAAGTTTTTCTAAATTCCAAAGTAATTATCATTTAAAAAACATTACAAATTTAAACCCCAAAATAAAAAATAAGGCGGGAACAGAGAGAAAATAACTGAAAAACTTTGAAAACAGGGAAATACGTCCCGGTTGGAGCCACCAACCGGGACTAAAGACCCCCCTGCTCGCGCGCCCCTTCGGGTGCTAAAAATTGGAGTATACGTCCCGGTTGGTGGCTCCAACCGGGACGTATGCCCTTTTAGTCCCGGTTGGTGCCACCAACCGGGACGTATGCCCTTTTAGTCCCGGTTGGTGCCACCAACCGGGACGTATACTCCCTCCCCTTTATATAACTTCTCTTCTTCTCTACTTCTCGACGACGCCGCCAGGCTGCCCGCGCCCTCCGTCGTCGTCAACGCCTCCGCCTCCGGCCGCCACTGCCGCGCTCTCCACGTAGCGGCTCCTCCTCCGGCTGCCACCGCCGCGCACTCCGTAGCGGCTCCTCCTCCTCCCGCGCGCGTCTCCTTCCCGCCTCGACGACCGCCGCCCTCTCTTCCCGCCGACAACGTCCGTGCCGTCCGCGCCCTTCCCCACCGCCGCGCGTCAGGTACGCCCCTCCCTGCCTCTCTGTCCTCTCCCTCCCTCTGCTGCTGCTGGTGGGCGGCGGCGGCGCTGCATGGTGGGCTTCGGGTGTGGTGGGCGGCGCGCGGCTGCTGCTGGTGGTGGGCGGCGGCGGCTGCTGCTGTCCTCCCCCTCCCTCTGCTGCTGCTGGTGGTGGGCGGCGGCGGCTGCTGCTAGTGGGCGGCGGCGGCTGCATGGTGGGCTTCGAATTCGGGGGTGTGGTGGGCGGCGGCTACTGCTGCTGGTGGGCGGCGGCTGCATGGTGGGCTTCGGGTGTGGTGGGCGGCGGCTGTTGCTGGTGGGCTTCGATCGGGTGGTGGGCGGCGGCTTCAGGTGATCGACGTGTGTTGTCTGTGTGCATGGCCCGCGTGGACGTACGTGTGGTTAGTCATATGATAATTAGGGCATGTACTACGACAAGCTCTTGTACATACGCTTATGTTTAAAAAAATAATGTCAGAAAATTGGATTATGGACTAAACGCCTCGTCTCACAGCACGAAACGCTAATTTGGGTAGCTAGCAACAGCTAGGAGCGCTAATCAAACTCCTGTGCGCTGAAAAAAAGTAGTCCTAGCGACCGACGCTTCCTCGTACGTCGACGCTAGAGAAAATCCCCGGATCGGACGGGATGGAGGCCTAACCGCAAGTAAAATCATCCTAGCTAGCGTCTGCTTTATTTAAACGTTTGCGTTAAACATGCTCTTAGGGATAGGATTAAGGCTTAGAGCGGGTCTGCGGGTATGGGTTTGCCACCCCCATCCCGCCCCATTAAACTTGGAGGGTCTAACTTTTTACCAAACCCTCCCCATTTAAGGCGGGTATCCATCGGGTTTGTGGGTTTCGGGGCCCCATTGCCATCCCTAATCGCATCCTTATCTTCGGACTATCCTCGTTTGCTATAGGAGTATCACATTTACTCAATGATAGATTTATACTCCCTCATGTCGGGTTTGTAAGGCTCGAGAAAAGGGGATGTCGGTGGCCGGTTCCGCAGGACATGGGAGGCGTGCAGGGACGCGTGGGGCGGGTGTATTGTGGCAAGAGAGATGCAGAAGCTCTGTTTGCTCGGGGAAGGTGAGGAGAGGGGGGAGGAGGCGGCGCCGATGGGAGTTCCCCTGTTCTCTCACGCGTGGGCGAGACATGGGCGAAGGGGTCACGCGGTCAAAACCATTGTGTTCGACGTAGGAAAGCTCGGTCTGGCTCGGTCGCGCGTAAATCTTCCCATGAAATTGCATGCCCCTTAGGTGCATGTGGGTTCGACGATGTGCCTTCGCCAGGGCATTCCGAACCCTCTTAAATCGATTCCAATATGGTATTTTGTTAGTATCTAGTGTTACCTATCTGCTGGATAGTTTCCCTTTTGTAGCCTTATACTCATGTTCCCCTCTCATATGCATCTGAGGTTTCTCCGAACTAGGTTTTACACCCCTCGGAACTCCGGAATATTGATTTTAGTTGATTTTAGCTAGAGTTACCTATCTACTACACGGTTTCCTTTTTGTAGCTAGGTTTAGGGTTTAGGGTTTCTCTTCATTTTTATTATTGTGTATGTATATATTAGGGTTTCTCCTTAACTTTCTCCTTTAGCTGCTTTGACTTATTTGTTTTTCCACCTATGTATAAAATATGGACCCACACGTCAGAGACGAAGAAAAGGAAGAGTTGATCCAAGGTGTGATCCGTGGGGAAGATAACTTAGACGTATCAACGTTTCTGAACAACTCCGGTGAGGGTGATCCTCTTTTTACCGGAATAGACAACTTGTTTGAGGTTGAAGGTGTTGCCTTCCGCGAGGGAGAAGGCGATGCCTTGTGTAATCGAGAAGACGACCGCTCCGGCGAGGTGCATGTAATATAAATCAATTCATTAATTAATCATCTGCTATCTATATAGAAATAATAACGACGATCTTTCTTCTTTTAGCCCTCCGGATCGAAGGAATCTACTGAAAAGAGCAGACGAGGCCCAACCAAAAAGTTGCAAGACCATGAGAGGTTCAGGATCGAAGATGTCGCTGAAGACGGCAAACCGACAGCTCCCGAAGTTGTCGCAACCAAATTTGTGGCACAATGCGGAGTAATCGTTAGGGACTTAATCCCGATCACCATTAGAAATTGGAATAGGCCTGCTAATGCAGATGAAGAGGGAACATGTTTATTTGTCCCTAACCACGCCAAAGATTTACTGTGGAAGAGGCTCATGGTTAATTTCAAACTACCGAAGATAGAGCTGGATCCAAATGCGGAGGATCCAGTTGAGGACGCCTTACAACATGGGAGAGCCATGGAGGCTAAGGTCAGGGAGTGGGCTTTGAAGAAGATGGCCTAGTGTTTCACCAACTGGAAGAAAAGATTGCACCTTGACTATGTCGTGAAAAATAAGACTCCTGATTTCAAGAATATTCAGTTTGAGAAGATAAAACCATTCTGGGCTGAGTTTGTGGAATACAAGAAATCAGAAAAAGCTAAGAAAATGTCTGAAACGAATAAGCTGAATGCTGCTAACAAGAAGTATCACCATACTATGGGGCAAGGTGGCTACAGGGCTGGCATTCCTAAGTGGGAGAAACTTGAGAATGAACTGCGTGCTAAAAAGATCACCCCAGAGACAGACGATTGGGTAGAACGTGCAAGGAATTGGTTTTACGGGCATGGGGGCACGTTGGACTCGGAAGGGAGGTGTATATATAACATACGACATAAAGAAGACCCCTTGCCAATCGAGAGGATGAGAAAAGCAGTAAAGGCTGTTAAAGATGGGGACTTCATTCCCGATAGAGAGAATGATGAGCTCACACTCGCCCTTGGAAATAAGGAACATGATGGACGAACACGAGGCACAAGAGGCTCCCAACCATGGAGGACTGGGTTTCCCGAAGAGAGGAAGAAATATCCTGATAGAAGCCGTCAGAGGAGAAAGGACAGGGTGGAAGTTGAAGCAAATAGTCAGAAAGAGCAAATGCGTTTAATTGAAGAATGATTAAAGCAACAACAAGATGAAATTAACGCACTTAAAGAGCAAAGTACTACCGGCCCATCTCAGCAGCACACTGCATTCGATGCTACCGGCCTATCGAATAATCGAAAAAGCAGTGTGGCTTCCACCGAGGTCCCGGGTGATGACAATGGCGATGACGATGATGCACCGACGATGGCTCCTGTTGGCTACCCAGTGGATGATATCACAGAGATGACACACTGCGAGCTACATGTCAAAGTTGTGAACATATCAATGAAGGTGGCGGTCGGTTATGCCTTACCAATTGGACCCACACCAACTTACCATTGTCGTCCGGTTCCAGAGGGCTACGCTGTTGTCGGCGTGGATGAAATCATGCCCACCTTTGAAGTTTTGGATCTTCACTACCCTGTAGGTGAAGGGGATGTGACTGTGCTGGGAGACGCAAAAAACGTCACCATTCTATGGCCGAAGGAATGTATCGTGCTTCGAAATCACACGCCAAGGCCATCTTCGCCGCCACCTCACCCGTCTCCAGCGAGGTCGTCGCCGCCGCGGCAGCCGTCTTCGTCGCCTCACCCGGCTCCGTCGCCTCACCAATCTCCGGCGCAGCCATCGCCGCGGGAGCCATCACCGGCGCCTAAGGGTCAAAAGCGTACCGCTACTGTGCCTCGTGGTAAGCGATCGCCGAAACGTAAACAAGAGCCTCTTCCAAAAGTACCAAAGGTTCCTCCCAAGAGAGCTTATGACTGTACTGAAGAGTAGACTGTGGCGATCGTTGATGCGGAAACGACAGCGTTTTTCGCTAAGCTAAGGCGGCCGAAAGAGCCAGAGTTCCCCAGCACCAAAGAAGAAAAAGCCAAAGTGTTGAAAATGCTAAAGAATCTTCATCAATCCGAGCCAAAGCTGTCATCAAACTATGAGCGTTCTATTATCAAGTCACATGCGGCACAAAAAGCCTCGAAGAGCAGTACTGATGCAAGCGAGAAATCTGTTGCCCAGCTCGGAGAACAAGCAAAACAGACTTGCGCCCCTCTCAAGGTGATTTCTCAAACCAATGTGGGGTCGAGCAAATATGGGGCCGAAGAGCAGTATGATCCAGAGGTAGTTGCACAATACGGAGAAGCTGCCGCTGCTCAAGGTATGAGTATTGCCCAGTACTTATCCCAGTTAGAGTTCTTCCCCGTGAGTGAAGTAGCATACAGATACCAGTACGGCAAACCTCTCGTCAAACCTGAGGAGGTAAACAATCTTCCAACAAAAATGCGAAGATTGCATAACTGGTACATGCATGCCACAAGGGCCGGGGCTAACTGGATAGTGCTGAGGGTTACAAAAAAGCATCATGGGAAAGAAAAGGATGATATGATATCCATTGAATTTGATGAACTATTTCAATTATTCAATCAAGACGCCTTGAACAAATCGATCATCAGTGCCTATTGTCTGTAAGTACTAATTCTGTAATTAATTTAGTCTCCAGCTATATTATTTTGTTTATTGCATGTATATAATCATACTGTAATATGCAGAATGGAGATTCTCGAATACAGCAGAGGACAAATCTATGACATTGGCTTCATTGAACCATATTGGGTTCATGAAGCTAATCTCAAAATAAGCCCCCAGGATACGGAGGATAATATAGTACACGCGTTAAGGTTTCAAGAAACCAAAAGGGAAATACTATTTCCTTACAACTTCGAGTGGGTGTTATTGTCTTGTATACACTTTCTATTTCGCTTACTCGATGTTAAGTATATAATTGATTAGTTATGCATTTGCAGCTTCCACTATATTTTGTTAATCATTCAACTTGACAAAGGGCGTGTACTAGTCATGGACTCGAAACATAAACCCCTTGAGACGTGGAAGGACATGCAGATACTTCTCCAGCGGTAATTCTAATCATTACGACACTATATCGGCAACGTTTGTGAATTTTATGATATCAAGTACTTAATAACTTATTTTATTCGTTTTCTACGCCGGGCAGCGCTTGGAAACGGTTCACCAACAAGGCTAGGGGTGTTTGGAAAGAGGAGCTTACATTTCAACCACTAGATGTAAGCACCACTAGCTATATCCGCGCATCTCTTTGATTCTAGTTTTGATACAGTTATTATCATGCTTGATTATTATTTTGATTGAACTCTATTCTCGTAAAGTGCCTGACGCAGGGACCAGGTAACAATCTATGTAGATACTATGTATGCGAGTTCATCCGGCAGACGTGCGATGAGAAGGGCAGAAATTTAGAGCAACTCCACGTACGTAAACAATTTCTATAGTTTTTAATTACAATCAAATTGTGTTTAGTTTCATTCATATATGCTAACTCCTTTTTTAAATCAGATCGAACGTCTACGGGACGGTCTTCTGCCAAAAGATCGCGTACGAGCAATTCAGAAGGAATTGGCGGGATTCTTGGATGTAGAAGTCCTAGACCCAAAAGGGGAATACTACTCGGCTGTGTATAGACAATAGGAATTGTAAAAATAGCAACTTTGAAGAAATTGGCCGGTAGCATCGAATAGCAACTTTTGTATGTAGTGCATGAACTCGATCCGTGTATTGAATATAATATTATCATCATGATGTAATATAAGGTTCCTTCATTGATAAGTGCAACTCACTAAATAAACAATAAAACAACCTAAATGAATTCTCTGCCGCGGCACAAAAAGTGACGAAAATGCTGCTGCGGCAACAAAATGAATTCTCTGCCGCGGCAGAAGGTTATTTGTCCGCCCTCTGCCGCTGCCACGTGTGCATCCTTTAGTCCCGGTTGGTGGGGCAACCGGGACTAAAGGTTAGAGCTTTAGTCCCGATTGCCCCGTCAACCGAGACTAAAGCCCCGTACCAACCGGGACCAATAGGGTTATTTCCACCAGTGTGAGATCCCTAGCTAATTCATCGACGCATCGTCAAACTGTCACTGTCAGAGTAGACAAAGGCTCCATCACCGATCAATATTCCATGAGTTCGTCTGAAGAAAACACTATTATTCCACGAGCATATAGTAACATTCTTTTCAGGAAATAAACTTTTAACTGCAAATGTACTACCTAGCTAGCAGCTAGGTAGCCCAAATCTGGATAGATTGTACTACTGCCTTTCTCTAGCCGGTAGCTTAATACCTGAAGCATGTTTCCTTTTCATGATTGAAACGGTGTCGGGAAAATTAAGCGCGAGACGTGTGCTGGGACATGACATGATATCTTGGACCGATATCGATGCCATGTCTGATCACGCCCTGGTGCTAATTAATCAAGGCACCCACTGATGATCATTATACACGGATTAATAAACTTGTCAGCGATACGCGTAAACAATTATACATTTTGTATTATTGTATATATATAAACTGTGCTAGTACTTTTGTTGGTAGTATCAGTTTCGTCGAAGGTGCGTGTGCATGCAAAGCTGGCAGCTCGACCGCGATCGCATCTTGAGCTCTGACTGGCACCGAATGATCTTGAGTTTGTACAATACGGCGTGCCATGTACTAGATCTCATCGGCGCCGGCGGCATGGCGAAAACCATTCGTGCCTACTGGTGTCGACGCATGTCCTAGAGGAACAGCCTGTGCGTGTACGCAAGAGAATTTTTTAAAGCCGGGCACGACTGCGCACGAAGGTCCTGCGCTGCGGATCGAGCTGGATATTCTTCCTTGGCGCCGAATTCTAAATGTCGATTTAGATTTTCTTGGAGTAAGTAGGTCCGTATTGCTTGTGTACTCCATAATTCTGCAGTGTATGAGTGTGTATTGGATCAATCATCGCATGTATTGGAGGTGGTGGACTGGTGGTACGTGCTGATTGCATGGAACTGTGTCAGAAGACTCCAAGTACGTACAGTATATGTAGCGCGGGACAGCAACGGCTGATCTGTATGTTGGCGCGTACGTGGAGGGTGGCCGTGCGTGAGAGCGACGGTGGTAGCTGCGGGTAACTAGTGTCCTTGCTAGTTATACCTACCTGTGTCGCGCTCCGTTTTTGTTAACCTCCCACGCTGCACCAGATGATAAACACGATTGATGGCCAGCGCGCGCTCCGTGCCGATATGCTGGTATGGTATGCCATCAATGGCCGGAGTCGCGCGCGGCCGAGACAGCAACGTCAATGGTGACGCGGACACCGGCCGGTTCGTGTACGTACGGCCGGCCAAGGGCAACCGCCGACCGGCCGGCCCCGATGGCAATAAACCACGACCTCCCCAGCCGCGCGCGAGGAGGGAGACGCGGACGGGGCAGCTAGCCAAATCAAGGAAGCTCGATCGAGGGGATGCCGGCCGGGTGCCTTCCGGTACTTTTCTTTCGGTAGCGCGACGGGGACAACGAGCGAGCGAGCGGTGCACGGATCCGGCGGAGAGTGCGCGCACGAGCGCGGACCACAGGAGGGGCGAGGTGGTGGTGGTTGCGCGGGCGCCGCTTTCGGGGGGACACATGCGGAGTAGCCACCAATGGCCGTCGATCGGGACAGCGATTCGCGGCACCGGGGCACGCCTAGTGTCCAGTTTTTGAGAAAACTGAGATTTGGTAGTGCTTTAAAGTTTTCAAAATTATAAAAACCATCTGAATATGCTCCCTATACATTTGTAAAATTTCAGTGAAAGAGCCGTTGTATGTTGAGCTAATAAGAAAATCGTGGATGCACATATTTAGGAATATAACATCTCTTATTTTTCCCGTAAATTGTCTTTTTGTGTACCTATTTTTGCCTAAACTTCTAGCTTACATTCAAGATGAGTTATCCGCATATTTGTTTCCATGTTTTTCCTTAGCCTTGGTTTTTTTTTTGCAAAACACGGTAGAAATGCAGGCGTCTCATAACACACGCGCACAGTCACCCTATGAATGCATGCACGATTCCTCTAAAAACAATAAACGCATGCACACACGGTCAGCGTGCACACGGTAGAATATGATTGTTTTGAAGGAGTCCTAGTGATATTTTTGTACTATTCAATTGGATTGTAGTTATTTTTTTCTCAAGCATTACAAAATATGCATGATATCATCACAATATTTTATGGAAAACTAAAATGTGTTATTTAGTAGAAGGAGAGAAGATGGATAATTTGGGTCTTCATTCGTGCAATCAAGCATGGAACAAGTATCAAAGGTACACATGTGTGTACATGTTATCATAATTGGACCAAAGGTACCTTATATTAACTCAACTACTTTACAATTGTTCAATTGACTCAGCACCAACCATTTTTGTTCTATAAGCTCTTACCTTCCACGGTAATCTACTATCTTGAGCTCTGTTCTCACCTCTCTCATTCGTCTAGTCTACAATGTGTATCCATGCAAATAATATTTACATATATATGTTCAAATGGAGTCTCATAGTTACATACGACAACGGTAAATTCAACCATAGAATTCTAGATGTGAGAATAGGAAGCATGGGGAATGCTCTAGTGGTGAGAATTTTGTGGTGTCATTGCATCTCCATTTATTAGTCTATGAATTACAACTCGAAGTGAAGAAAGACCAAGAATCATCGTCCCAAATTAAATCTATATTTACATGGGAAGAAGATGGAAAGTCGACCTACCATTCCTCCTAGAGAGAAATCTATCTATGGGATATGCATGATCTTCCTAGCCATTGTAACTCTTTCTTTTTTAGAAACATAGTGCATTGAAAATGCTCACAAATACACATGTACACTCATTCCTATGAACGCACGCACGCAAACCCTATCCCTATGAGCACCTCCGAGACATTGAGCCGACATATCTTGAGATTGACAAAGTCACCACGAGTGTCTCGATGTTGACGATCACGTGAGATACCACTAAAAGAACATCGATGTTTAAATTCTAGAATAAATATAGATAATGCAAACACCCATGCCAAGTCTAGAACTTGGATCTTCCTAGCCATTATAACTCATTTGAAATAGATACAAAGTTACTTAGTGGATGATTGGGTCAGCTCCATATTAGAGTATAGGTCGGTGCGGCTAGGGCACCGGCCGCCTCTCCCCTCCCTATTCGAATTGTAACTCTATCTCTATTAGTCTTGGAGTCCAAGTCAGTTGTAATCTATATAAACAACCCACCGTAGCTGAAATCAATACAAGTTATTATTCTCTCAATATATCAAACTATCATGGTATCATGCGCCTAGGTTTTCCGCACCTGGGATGACGCCTCCACCTGCGCCGCCAAAGCCGCCGCCGCCCCCAGCTCGTCCCCTCTTCTCCATGGCCGAGTTCCGTGCTGCCGGTGTCCCTCCTTCCCCTCTTCCTCCTCTACATCTACAACCACACAACCACCACCTCCCCAAATTCCGATGATCTCTTTAGCCGACACCATCGCCGATGTCTCCCCCTTCATACCGATCTCGCTCGACCTCGGTGCCCACAACTACTACCACTGGCTCCACCTCTTTACCATCCACCTCGGCCGTTGTGGCCTCCGTCACCATATAGATCCCTCCTACCCTCCACAGCCCGCCGATCCCGCCTGGGTCAAAGATGATCTCGCCATCATCCAGTGGATCTACACCCGCATCTCCACGGAGCTCTTCAACCTGGTCTCCTCCGACGATGCCACCGTCGCCAATCTATGGGCCTCTCTCCAGCAGCTATTCCAGGACAACTCCAACGCGCGCATCAACGCGCTCAACACGGAGCTTCGCATGACCACCCAAGGAGACGCCCCGGTCACCGTCTTCTGCCAGCGGATCAAGGACATCGGCGATGAACTCCATGAGCTTGGTGATCACGTCCACGACTGCACCCTCATCAATGCCCTCCTCGTCGGGCTCGGATATCAGTTCGAGAAGTAGCAGTCCTTCATCCCCATGTTGAATCCCTACCCGACCTTCAAGGAGGTGCGTTCCCTCCTCCAGCAAGAAGAGAAGAATCAAGCTCGCAAGGCACAATGGGCGCCGCACGTCTTCCACGCCACCGCCCCTGCCGCGGCAGGGAATCCGCCCTCTAGGCTGTCGCGGCAGCCGCCTATGCACCCACCTCCTGCCGCGTCAGCCGCGGACCCGACCCCGCCTCCTGGATGGCGCCCGAGCCCTAATTACAGGGGCAAGAACCCGATCTACATGCGTCCCACGACACGCTCCTCCAGCCCTGCACCCGCTTCGTCATTGACTGCTTCTTCACTGCACGCGCCCCCGTCCTGGCCTCCTCAGCACGACCCTTGGATTGTCCTTGTGTAGGCTTGGTCGATGCCATGGTAGGCCCCGTCTCCGCATGGCGCCCCTCCTGCATACACAAACGCATGGAATCCCGGTCTTCATCCAGCCACGGGCTCTCCCGTCCTCCTTGGCCCTCGGCCGCCGGCTCACGTCTACACCGCGACTGCTACACCACCGTCTGGCGTGCCCTGCTACCACATCCCGGCCTCCTACGTCACCATGCAAGCTCCGCACGCATACAACCAGCAGAAATGGATCGTATGGGCACCTAGAGGGGGTGAATAGGTGCTACTCAATTTTTAGTTATTTTTCAATTTTAGGCTTGGCATAAAGTAAATTCTCTAGATATGCAACTACGAGAATTTCCCTTTATGCAACCCTAGCTACTAAGCACGTAAAGAGAGGATCGAGGGGACCGTAGTGGAGGACGCGAAGACACAGGGATTTGTTTTACCGCAGATACTTCCTTGTTAAGGGAAGTACATCTGTGTTAGAGGGGTGGGCGGTTCTAAGACAACCACGCTACAATAGGCCTCACCCTATTCTCCGATGGATCTCGCCATGAATGGCATGATCCACCTTCTCTACTATTGGTACCCTTCGAGGCGGGAACCGGTGCCTTTACAACTCTACCGGGGCACACACCCACAACTGAATTGGGGGCTCCCGTAATGACAACAAGCTGTCACAAGAACAAGGATTATCAATATAATCAAAAGAAAGGATCTAGATATTTGTAAGAAATACTAGATCGGAGATTCTCCAAACGAATGGAGAGGAGATGAAGCGCTTGATTGCAGTTGCTGAAGATCAAGTACTCATCCTTCTATTCCCCAAGGGACGAGGCCTTTGGGTGGATCTAGGTGGAGCTCTCTTGGATGAAGGTTGTAGATCAGATCTTGACTTTTTCGAATGAACTAAGAGATCTGGCAGGAGGGGGAAGGCAGGCTTAAATACCCCCTGCCTAGATCTGGCCGTTGAAGAAGTTTGGGGGCGGATTATCCTCCCCCCACTAGGGGCGGATTATCCGCCCTGGGGAAAACTCTGCCCCTAGGACGGAAACTCCGGGGGAAAGTCTGCCCCCCATACAGAGAGCGACGCAGGTCCAAACTTGGCGAAATTCCTTGAGGGGCGGATTATCCGCCCCCCTCAAGGGGCGGACTATCCGGCCTAGCGAAAAACTCCGCCCCCATACAGAGAGCGACGCAGGTCCAGACTTGGTGAAAATCCTCGAGGGACGGATTATCCGCCCCCTCCAGGGGCGGACTATCCGCTCTTTCTGAAAAATCCGGCCGATTCTTCGCCCCCTCTCTAGGGGTTGCGCCCTTCTAGATATGGGGTGGGGCGGATTATCCGCCCCCAAAGGCAGTTCCCTTTTCCTTTTTCAATGTAAAGATCTGCAGCACTTCAACACACATTAAATAATCCTTGATATTGTTATCTAACACATAAAACACTAGGGATTATGAAATGTTCTTTTAATCTCCCCCTTTTTTTGTGTTAGATGACAATACCAGGATTTGCAAGGATACCTACTAACGACACCTTAAACTAAATGAAAGAGGCTCCCCCTAGATGTGTGCATATTTAAACTTTGAATTTGAATACAAATGCACACACTAGAGAGTACGCAACTTTCATAGCAAAGACAAAAAAGACAAGCTGAGTTAGGAAACAAGGTCATACCACCGGGATGTGAATATAGCCAAAAATAATGAGATTGTCAGGCTCCAAGCACATCCCACAATATAGATGCATACACTAGATAATCCCATGATTCCATATGCCATCAAATAGACTCCATAGATAAATCCAGAATTCCAAGAGAGTAGATCCACAATATAAATCCAGAATTCCAGAAGACCATACAGAGTAAAGCACAACAGAGTCTTACATAAACCAAACACAAATGACAAATAAGTTCACGCTAAAGGGGCACAAGCAAGCAAATAAACGACTAAAAGAGAGACAAGTGCTTGCACCCGACCCATGCAAATCCGTGAGACCTAATAGAACTACGTCTCCCCCTTTGGCATTGAAGCGCCAAAAAGGAAGAAGAGCGATGCTAACGCCCCAGAAGATCACGCCTCTATTGGGAATATGCCCTAGAGGCAATCATGTATGATGAGATTTTCCATTGTATTCATAAAGATATTAAGTAGTCCTTGTATAAACATCTGATGTGTATCATTGAATATGTGATTCGGTTGTGGAACTATGCATTCATGTTGTTTGTACTAAATATCCTTGGTCATTGAGGTTGTGCTGGACACACAACTTAGACCAATGTGAAAGTTGTCTTGATGACTCGGTTCCACTTGTCATGGGCATGGAGATGCTATTCCAACTTACACAGACTAGGCTAAAGAGTTTAGCGAGTCGGATTGACCCATATTGAGGTACAACGAACAAGTTATCATTTGTATATCTCAATCAATGTAATCCTTAGACCTGAGGTTATTGCATAGTCCAAGTTGAGGATCGCCGACTTAGGTTCTATCAAACGCTGATCCGTAACTGGTCAGTTATAAAGGCAGAGTTCGGGTCGATTAAGAATCAAGCTGTGTGATGTGAATAACCAAGATGGGATTTTGCCCCTCCACTTGGAGAGATATTCTCTGGGCCCTCTTGTGAGATATGATTCGGAAAGCATGGACATGCACGACTAGGTTAAGTCTTAACCGAGGCGATCGACTAAGAGTTAGTCAGGTGAATCACTTATCTTGGATCGAGAAGAGAGTCGGACTATTTAAGGGATGAAAATTATTCGCCTATAGTCTGACAAGGTATATCGTGAGGCAAAAGGGACTCGGATGTAAGTCGCATTGGAAAGGCAAGTCGTCGTGACTCTTTGGTACTTGGGAGTCGGCACGTTCTGCTAGGAGCCGCTACCGACTGATCGATTGAGAGTCGGACTCCAATCGTGTCCAAGTAGCCATGAGCCTGCGGGGTCACACACTTAAGAGCGGGAGCATGTTCGGATTGGATCTGAACCTGTAATCTGGTTGGGTTGGACCTAAACCGGATTAGGACTGAGTTAGTGAGTTGGACTCGCGGTGACTAGTGTTATATGGGCTTTAGTGAATGGGTCGCGCGAGCAGAGCCCATGTTCACTCCCTATATATAGTGAAGCACCGTAACCCAGAAAGGTTAATCGTTGTTCGGTTAGGTCATTCCATGTGTTGGAAACCCTAGCTCCACAGCAGTCCAGCCGTCGTTACGAACCTAGCAATTCGCCGCCGGTGCTCCTCCTTGTACGTGTGGATACCAGCAGAGATGTTGTGCGATCAGCACCAGGACGATCGGATCATGAGGACTGCACTGCATCAACTGACGTGCTTCATCATTAATCCGCAACTGCGCGTCTAGTGGTAAACCTCGTGGCCTTCTACCTCAGCTAGATCTTGGGATCACCACGTTAGAGGGGAAAATTTTTGTTTTATCTCCGCGTGGCCCAACAGTGGTATCAGAGCGATAGCTTCTGGTTTTAGGCTCGAGATCTCGCATATGTGATATGCGGTTGGCTGTAGATGAGATCTATGTGCTGTTTGGTGGTCGATCTATGAGATAGATCGGTTTTGTACGAAGTTGATTGGATCAACTGTGCTCGGGGAATGGTAGATCTGATTTTCGTGATCATACTGATGAGGTCGTGGAACGACATACCCCTACCGGTCGGCTTCCGCCATCGGGGTAGACTGTGACACGTAAATCCAGAAGCGGTGATCAAAGATCAAAGAGTTTGATCGAATCGGAACGATGATTGGAATCTATGTTCGGATCGTAGATGAGATCTACGTTTTCGGAAAAATCATCGGGCGCTGCCCGCACCCGCGAGGGGCGCTGCCCCTTTGATCCCCGCCCGCTATCCGGCTAGCGGGACCGCTGGCTTCGCCCTGTCATAGCGCCTTAGATGTCGTTGCGAGTTTCACAACGCCGGTAGATATTGTATCTATGCATAACTTGTTCTTGCAGGAAGTTGTGAATGGTATGGTTCATGTGCATGTGATGTATGTGTGTAATCCATACGTGATCTGCGAATCATGGTTTTTTGTCAGCCGGCTGGAGCCTAGGTGCTGTCATTTTATTGTATAACGACCTGCGTGTAGGATTCTCTATGTAATTTACTTTACTAAGCTAGTGTAGCTGTTTGGAGAACCCGGAAGGTATGCAAGGCGTTGTACATGTCGGCGACATGGAGTAAGACGGCAAGTGACAAGAGTTGGCACGAGTCGGATTACAGGCTTTGTGGAGATGGAGATCGCCATGAAGAGA
Organism: Avena sativa; assembly: GCA_916181665.1. Classification (NCBI taxonomy): domain Eukaryota; kingdom Viridiplantae; phylum Streptophyta; class Magnoliopsida; order Poales; family Poaceae; genus Avena; species Avena sativa. Next base: position 427,284,163 of record OV702283.1, read on the forward strand.
GCCATACCATTTCACATTATAAATGCTTTATTTTGTGTTATTGTTATGTCTCAGTTTTACCTCTATTAGATAGTCGGTAAAATTTAATCCCTCAAAGAAGGTCTAGTCGGTTTTCCCGCCAGTGTTTGCACCATCACAAGTTGGACATTTTTGGTAGTGGGCTCATAAAATTGAGGTGCTGCCAATTCTTTCCGACTAGGTGGGTTCGAGTCGGACTCTTACTGCGGAAACACTTGGTAAGCTAGACGGGTCTATCACAACGGTTGTGGGGCTCGGGGAAAAGTCGGATGGGAGCCGGGGCATGTGATGCCACCCGTCCAACAGGAGTCGCATGAGATGCGATTGATAAGGAGTTGTCTACCTAGATCACTTGGCGGCTAGCGGTGATGCTAAAGCTCACTAGCCGACTTGCTTATTTAGGATCCTGAATCACTAAGTAACCATCGGAGGGGTGTTGGTTCTAGTGGGAGCATAAAATATTAAAGTATTTAATATGCTTGCTCTTTTATGAATACATGTCTTAAGTGTTTTGCATATTTTCTGTTGTAGATCATGGCACCAAGTAGCAGTCACTCTCAGATATCCGGTTTTGCGTTGAGAACTATCCTTGAGAAAGATAAACTGAACGACACTAATTTTACCAACTGGTATCGAAATCTGAGAATTGTTCTCAAACAAGAAAAGAAGGACCATGTCCTAGACAACCCACTTCCAGATGTGCCAAATGAGAATGCGACTGTCGCTGCCACCAATGCCTACCGTCGGGCTAAGGATGAGTCCACGGATATTAGCTGTCTTATGCTTGCTCACATGGAACCGGACTTGCAAAAGCAGTTTGAGCATGTTGAGGCCTACGATATGATCGAAAGCCTCAAAAGTATGTTCCAGGCTCAGGCGAAGACTGAGAGGTATCAAGTCTCTCAGGCTTTGCTGAGTTGCAATCTTAAGGATGGTGATCCACTGAGTCCGCATGTGATCAAAATGGTTGGTTACGTGCAGTCTCTGGAGAGGCTTGGATACCCCATAAGCGAAGAGTTCGCTACGGATATAATTCTGAACTCTCTTCCTAGTGCATATGGGCAGTTCATTTCGAACTACCACATGCATGGTATGGATAAGAAGCTCACTGAATTACATGGGATGCTCAAGCAGGCAGAGGCGGATCTCAAGAAGGGCGCCAGTCAAGTGTTGATGGTGCATAATAAGGCTAATTTCAAGAAGAGTTCTTGGACTAAGAAGAAGGCTAAGTCAGGAGGAAAGCAGGCTCAGGACCCGGTCCCAAGCGCTTCCTCAGGGACTAAACCATCTCCTTCAGCCAGATCCACTTGCTTCTACTGCAAGGCGGATGGCCACTGGAAGAGGAACTACAGCAAGTACTTGGCCGACAAAGCCAAGAGTGGAGGTATGACTTCCGACTCAGGTACACTTGTTTGCAATGTTATAGACATATAGCTTGCTGATGCACCTAATAGTTCTTGGGTATATGATACCGAATCAGTTATTCACATCTGCAACTCGTTGCAGGGACTGGTAAGAACTAGGAGCGTAGCAAGAGGCGAGGTTGATATTCGAGTCGGCAACAAAGCAAGAGTTGCTGCGTTGGAAGTCGGCACGATGCAACTTCATTTACCTTCCGGATTCATTATGGAACTGAATAATTGTTATTATGTTCCAGTGCTCAGTCGAAACATTATTTCTGCTTCATGTTTGATGAGTTAAGGCTATGAGTCGAATATCAAGAATAATGGTTGTTCTTTGTATTTGAATGATATGTTTCACGGCTTTGCACCCGTCTAGGACGGGTTATTTATTTTGAATCTTGATGGTGAGTCGGTTTATAACATAAATGTTAAAAGGTTGAAACCAAATGATCTGAATATGACTTACTTTTGGCATTGTCGTCTTGGTCATATAAGTTGGAAACGCATGAAGAAGCTCCATGATGATGGACTCCTAACTTCGTTCGACTTGGAGTCGTTCGAGACATGCAAATCTTGCCTACTCGGCAAAATGACCAAGACACCTTTTGCAAAGAGTTGCGAAAGGGAGTCCGACTTGTTGGGACTAGTACATAGTGATGTATGTGGACCAATGAGCACGACAGCCAGGGGTGGTTATGAGTACTTCATTACCTTCACTGATGATTTGAGTAGGTATGGATATATCTACTTGATGAAACACAAGTCGGAAGCCTTTGAAAATTTCAAAGAATTCCAGAATGAAGCACATAATCAACTCGGCAAGAAAATAAAGTTTCTTCGGTCGGACCGAGGAGGCGAGTACATGAGCCATGAGTTTGATGACTATCTGAAAAGTTGTGGAATAGTTCCTCAACTTACTCCGCCAGGAACGCCGCAAAGGAATGGTGTTTCAGAAAGGAGGAATCGGACCTTGTTGGACATGGTACGGTTAATGATGAGTCGGACAGATCTGCCTTTATCATTTTGGGGTTATTGTCTAGAAACAGCGGCGTTCACACTAAACAGAGTACCATCAAAATCGGTAGAGAAGACACCGCATGAGATGTGGACAGGCAAAAAGCCGAGTTTGTCTTTTCTTAAGATTTGGGGTTGTGAAGCATTTGTCAAGCGACTTCAGTCGGACAAGCTTATGGCCAAGTCAGATAAATGTATTTTCGTGGGGTATCCGAGGGAAACCTTGGGTTACTACTTCTACAGCCGAGAAGAGGGCAAAGTGTTTGTCACTCGGAACGGTGTCTTCCTTTAGAAAGAGTTTCTCAGTCAGGGAGTAAGTGGGAGCACGATGCAACTCGAAGAAATTCGAGAGGAACCGGCTAGTAGCGAGTCGGCAAAAACCTTGTAGGTTGAGCCGGTCGTGGCAGCTGAGCCGGCAGCAGCACCTGTACTACGAAGATCCGCAAGATTACGAAGTGTTCGTGATGTGTTACTGTTAGATAGTGATGAGCCGTCAAATTATTCGGAAGCGATGGTGGGATCTAATTCCGAGTCATGTCTTGGAGCCATGAGATCCGAGATAAAGTCCATGGATGAAAATCAAGTTTGGAACTTGGTTGATCTGCCAGACGGTGCAAGACCCGTCGAGTGCAAATGGGTCTTTAAGAAGAAAACTGATATGGATGGAAATGTTTCAATCTATAAAGCACGCCTTGTCGCGAAGGGGTTCCGACAAGTTCAAGGAGTTGATTACGACGAGACTTTCTCGCCCGTAGCGATACCTAAATCAGTTTGGATCATGTTAGCTATAGCGGCCTATTTCGACTACGAGATATGGCAGATGGATGTCAAAACGGCTTTCCTTAACGAAAATTTAACCGAGGATGTGTATATGATACAGCCCGAGGGTTTTGTTGATCCGGCTAATGGTGACAAGGTGTGCAAACTTCAGAAATCCATTTATGGGTTGAAGCAAGCATCTCGGAGTTGGAATATTCGCTTTGATAAGGTAGTCAAATCGTTTGGCTTCATCAAGAGTGATCATGATTCTTGTTTGTACAAGAAGTTTAGTGGGAACAAAGTAAATTTTCTAATCTTATATGTGGATGACATATTACTGATTGGAAATGATGTCCAGATGTTGCAAGAAACCAAGGAATCATTGGAAAGGAGTTTCTCAATGAAAGACTTGGGTGAGGCAACATACATCCTCGGAATCCGGATCTATAGAGATAGATCAAGGAGGCTCATTGGATTGAGTCAGAGTACTTATTTGGACAAAGTGTTGAAGAAGTTCAACATGGAATCATCTAAGAAGGGGTTCTTACCGATGTCCCATGGTGTAAAACTTAGCAAGACTCAATTTCCTTCGACAACTGATGAGCGAAGTCGGATGAGTGCGATTCCATATGCTTCTGCAGTCGGATCCATCATGTATGCCATGATTTGTACTAGGACGGATGTTTCCTATGCTCTAAGTGTTGTGAGCAGATACCAGGCTGATCCTGGAGAGATCCACTGGACAGCGGCTAAAAATATCCTAAAGTACTTGAGAAGGACTAAGGATATGTTCTTGGTTTATGGTGGTGAAGATGAAATCAGTGTAAAGGGTTACACGGATGCGAGTTATCTTACCGACTCTGATGATTCTTGTTCGCAATCTGGATACGTGTTTATTATAAACGGAGGTGTTGTGAGCTGGAAGAGTTCCAAGCAAGAGACTGTGTCTGCGTCTACAATAGAGGCTGAGTATATTGCCGCCTCGGAGGCAGCAAAGGAAGCTGTTTGGATGAGGAATTTCCTCATGGATCTTGGTGTGGTTCAGGGCTCGTCCAATCCATTGGACGTGTATTGTGATAAAAATGGTGCTATTGCACAAGCCAAGAAACCTAGACAGCACCAGAAGAACAAGCACATACTCATGCGGTACCACCTGATTCGCCAGTTCGTGGATCAGAGTGATATCAAGTTATGCAAGGTACACACGGATGCAAATATTGCGAATCCGTTGACAAAGCCGTTACCACAGCCAAAGCATGAGGCGCACCTGAGAGCCATGGGCATTAGATGCTTAACATGTGATGTCGGAAGATTGACTCTAGTGCAAGTGGGAGACTGTTGGGAATATGCCCTAGAGGCAATCATGTATGATGAGATTTCCCATTGTATTCATAAAGATATTAAGTAGTCCTTGTATAAACATCTGATGTGTATCATTGAATATGTGATTTGGTTGTGGAACTATGCATTCATGTTGTTTGTACTAAATATCCTTGGTCATTGAGGTTGTGCTGGACACACAACTTAGACCAATGTGAAAGTTGGCTTGATGACTCGGTTCCACTTGTCATGGGCATGGAGATGCTATTCCAACTTACATAGACTAGGCTAAAGAGTTTAGCGAGTCGGATTGACCCATATTGAGGTACAACGAACAAGTTGTCATTTGTATATCTCAATCAATGTAATCCTTAGACCTGAGGTTATTGCATAGTCCAAGTTGAGGATCGCCGACTTAGGTTCTGTCAAACGCTGATCCGTAACTGGGCAGTTATAAAGGCAGAGTTCGGATCGACTGAGAATCAAGCTGTGTGATGTGAATAACGAAGATGGGATTTTGCCCCTCCACTTGGAGAGATATTCTCTGGGCCCTCTTGTGAGATATGATTCGGAAAGCATGGCCATGCACGACTCGGTTAACCGAGGCGATCGACTAAGAGTTAGTCGGGTGAATCACTTATCTCGGATCGAGAAGAGAGTCGAACTATTTAAGGGATGACAATTATTCACCTATAGTCTGACAAGGTATATCGTGAGGCAAAAGGGACTCGGACGTAAGTCGCATTGGAAAGGCAAGTCGTCATGACTCTTTGGTACTTGGGAGTCGGCACGTTCTGCTAGGAGCCGCTACCGACTGATCGATTGAGAATCAGACTCGAATCGTGTCCAAGTAGCCATGAGCCTGCGGGGTCACACACTTAAGAGCGGGAGCATGTTCGGATTGGATCTGAACCTGTAATCTGGTTGGGTTGGACCTAAACCGGATTAGGACTGAGTTAGTGAGTTGGACTCACGGTGACTAGTGTTACATGGGCTTTAGTGAATGGGTCGCGCGAGCAGACCCCACGTTCACTCCCTATATATAGTGGAGCACCGTAACCCAGAAAGGTTAATCGTTGTTCGGTTAGGTCATTCCATGTGTTGGAAACCCTAGCTCCACAGCAGTCCAGCCGTCGTTACGAACCTAGAAGTTTGCCGCCGGTGCTCCTCCTTGTACGTGTGGATACCAGCAGAGGTGTTGTGCGATCAGCACCAGGACGATCGGATCGTGAGGACTGCACTGCATCAACTGACGCGCTTCATCAGTAATCTGCAACTGCACGTCTAGTGGTAAACCTCGTGGCCTTCTACCTCAGCTAGATCTTGGGATCACCACGTTAGAAGGGAATTTTTTTGTTTTATCTCCACGTGGCCCAACAGCCTCCTCATCCTCGTTGTAGTTATCCCTGTCCCCTTCCTCTTCATCATACTCAGCATCATCGTCATCAGCTGGAGGAGTAGGTGCCCTCGGAGGTGGAGGAAACAGGCAACTCTCGAGCTCACCATAGTTGATCCCTGAAGTGTTCCACTGAGCATATGGTTCCAGATCGTTAGGAGGAGGTGGATGGCCAGTGGCACCGGACACGTGATGAAGAATGAGCTGCTGAGTGTGTGCCATCTCATGGCTCCTCCGGTATTCCTCATACTGGCCCTTGTGTGTATCAATGACCATGCAAAGGATGTTCCGCTGGAACCAATTAAGCTGCTTGACCTCGCGTGCCATTGGGGGCACCGCGGAACGACGACCACTAGCCCTTGCATCACGCATGAAGGACTCAGGAGCAGAGGATGGGTGATGGGTCTTCTGAGCTTTGTTGTAGATTTTCTTGGGCCTGTGAACACCATCCAAATCAGTGCCAAAGTCCTCAAGGGGCAACATATGCTTGATGAGCATCAAAATGAAAGGATCATATGGGATAGAGAGCCTGTTGATCATAGCATCCGTCATCTCATGATATATGTAGTCCATGACATCCAGTTTGTAACCTGTAGCTGAACCAGAATTAGTGGCACACTCGTGAGAAAATGCAAGGAAAGGAACCAGGTGACCATGAATCTTGTCATTTTTGCCCCCACTTGGAGATATGATTTCCCTAAAAAGACCAACGAGGGAGGCATACAAAGGGGAGAGTCCAGAGAAAGTGCCAGCAATACCATCAGATGTCAGACATGGAGCAAGCACAGTGTCCTTGGATGGCTTGAGTGGAGAAATGATGCGGTGGCCAGAAGGAGTGTCACGGCCATGGAAAGCATACCCAAGAACCTGCCCAAAAATGCGGAAGCCTGACTGAATCATTGTTGTCCTGGTCATCCACTTCATGGTATGGCGCTCATCACCGCAAATCACAAGTGTCGAGAAAAACTGCCTCACCATGGAGGAATCTGTTGGAGATATGCCCTAGAGGCAATAATAAATGTAGTTATTATTATATCTTTGTGTTTATGATAAATGTTTACATTCATGCTATAATAGTATTAACAAGGAAACATTAATACTTGTGTGATTTGTAAACTTAAATTGAAGTCCCTAGTAAAGCCTCTTTATAATACTAGCTTGTTGGTTAATAGATGATTGTGGTTTCCCTATCATGAACATTGAGATGTTATTAACAACAAGATCATATCGTTAGGAGAATGATATGGTGGACATACTCCTATAGATAAGCGTAGCATAAAGATCAAGTCATTTTAATAGTTCAATTGCTATATGCTTTCTGATACATAGTAACGTAATTCCTTCGACCATGAGATCATGCATATCACCTTTACCGGATGGATGCTTTGATGACATCAAACATCACACCGTAACTGGGTGGCTATAAAGGTGGCATTGAGTGTTCGGAAAGTATTGGTTGAAACACATGGATCAATAGTGGGATTTGTCCAACCATATGACGGATAGATATACTCTGGGCCCTCTCGGTGAAATGTCATCCAATTAGCTTGCAAGCATGTGACTGGCTCACAAGGGATCACATATCACGGGAACGAGAAAAGAGTACTTATCGGTAACGAGGTTGAACTAGGTATGTAGAGATACCGACGATCATAACCTCGGATAAGTAAACTATCGTGAGACAAAGGGAAATTGGTATCGTATGTAAGTGGTTCATTCGATCACAAAGTAATCGTAGAAATATGTGGGAGCCATATGAATTTCCAGATTCCTCTATTGGTTATTGTTCGGAGAAGTGTCTCGATCATGTCCGCATAATTCACGAACCGTAGGGAGACACACTTAAGGATTCGACGTTGTTTGAGTAGTTATGGAATGATGAGAAAGAGTCCGAATGTTTTTCGGAGTCTCGAATGGGATTCGGGATATCACGAGGAGATCCGGAATGGTCCGGAGAATAAGATTCATATAAGGAAAGCCCCGTTTCGGAGTTGGAGAACGGTTCCGGTGTTTTCATCGGGAATGTTCTAGAAGGTTCCGGAATGCCCAACACTCCGGAGGGGAAGGGTACATGAATGTGTTATATCAAGTTGGTATGATTGCATCATGTACTCGGTGTCATCGCTGAACAAAATAGAGGGTTTATTCAAATCCTAGTTTGAAAAGTCAAACGCCAAGTTTGAAAGTCAAACGGCTAGTTTTGGGAAGTGGAGAGGGAGGTGGAAACCGACTTTGGGGAGGAGTTCCTCCTCCCACCGCCGGCGCACCACCAAGCCGAGTTGGGGAGGGACTCCCCTCCCCTTGGTCGGCCCCTCTACCTATATAAGGAGGGGCAGGGCTCCCCTCCTAGACACACAAGTTCCTACCTCTAAACCCTAGTACCAAGCCGCCGCCGCCGCCTCCATAGCCGCCGCCGGCCCTAGGGCACTCGCCGCCGCCTAGGTGAAACCCTAGCCGCCGGCCTAGCCCCCTCCTTGGCGTGTCTAAACCCTAGATCGTCGAGGGACTCTCTCATACTCCACCATACTCGCTCCGGCTTAAGTCGAAGCCCTGCGAGATCTCCCCTCTACTTCCGGCACCACGCCGTTGTGCTGCCGGAATCGCGAGGAGAGTGCTACAACCTCCGCTGCCTGCTGGAACAAGGGAGAGGAAGGTCTTCGTCGAGTACCGAACGTGTGACCGACTGCGGGAGCGCTGCCGGAACGCAGCGCCGGAAGGATCGTCTACGCGATCTTGAGATCGGGAAGAGTACGACTACATCACCCACGAGAATCCTCTCTCGTTAAACACTTTGGAATCTTCGAGGGTGAGTTATTCCATCGACTCGTTGCTACAATCTAGTAGATAGATCTTGGCTTGTTTGTTTGTATGCGATAGAATTTTTTTTGTTTTCCATGCTACGAAACCCTACAGTGGTATCAGAGCCGTGTCTATATGTAGATCTGTTGCACGAGTAGAACACAATGGTCATTGTGGGCGTCGATGCTTTTATTGTCGATTGCTTCTTGTGTACTTTGCATCTTGCGGGATGTTGGGATGAAGCGGCCCGGGCTAACCTTACATGACATCGTTCATGAGACTTGCTCCACGCTTGACATGCAACTTGTATTGCATAAGTGGCTTTGCGGGTGCCTGTTTATCCTAGCATAGTTAAGATTCAATTTAAAACGGGTGATTAACAATGCTAGTATCAATGTTGTGGTTCTTGTTCGTAAGTTAGAACGACACTTACTGAAAGCCCCAAACCACGTAAAATATGCAAAGAAAGTAGAGGCGTCTAACTTTGTTTTGCAGGGGTGTGCTGTGATGTGATATGGCCATGATTGTGATTATATTTGATGTATGCAATGTTCCTTATTGTAAGTTGGCAACCGGCATGAGCCATATGGTTGTCTTTAATTTATGTTAAGACCCGCGTGTCTATTCAAAGTAGTTGTAATAAATGAAGCCGGTGGACGACAACCATGGAGAAGCGTCATTGACCTTGATGCAATGCCGGTGATGATGGAGATCATGTTCGTGCTTGAAGATGAAGATCGGAAGCACAAAGAAGAAAGGCCATATCATATCACATATTATCAATTGCATGTGATGTTAATCCTTTATGCATCTTGTATTGCTTAGTAGACGAGGGTAGCATTATAAGATGATCCCTCATACACATGAATTTCAAGTCAAAGATTGTTCACCCTTAGTTAGCACCGTTGCTAAAGCTTGTTGTTTCGAAGCACCACGTGATGATCGGGTGTGTTAGATTCCGCAAGTGTATACAACGTGAGCAAGCCAGATTTGCTCATGCGGAAACTAAGGTTTGATCTTGACGAGCCTAGCATGTACAGACATGGTCTCGGAACACGGATCACTGAAAGGTAAACCATGAATCATATAGTAGATATGATGAACATGTCGATTGTTCGCCATTGAAACTATATCAACTCTCGTGATGATCGGTGTTGATATGGTGGATTTGGTTCATGTGATCACTAAAACAATGTGAGGGATATTGTTTTGAGTGGGAGTTCACCTAGATTAATTTTATTGTTAATTTGAACTCAATTTGTCATAAACTTAGTCTAAACTACTACAAATATGTTGTAGATCAATGGCAGCCCCTACCATCAATTTTAATGCGTTCCTAGAGAAAGAAAAGTTGAAAAACAATGGAAGCAACTTCGCGGATTGGTTCCGCAATTTGAGGATTGTCCTCACAACTGGTAATTTGACCTATGTGATGGATGCACCGCTGGGTGACCCACCTGCAGATGATGCTGCCGATGAAGTAAAGAATGTTTACCTCACTCGGAAGACTCGGTACTCCACAATTCAGTGTGCTATCTTGTATGGTTTAGAATCGGAGCTTCAGAAAAGGTTTGAGAATTCAGACCCATATGATATTGTCGAGGACCTCAAATTGATCTTTGAGACTCATGCCGCAGTTGAAAGCTATGAGGATTCTGAAAAGTTCTTTAACTGCAAGATGGAAGAGGGCAGCTCCGTCAGTGAGCATGTGCTTAAGATGTATGGACACGCAAACAAACTTCGAAGCTTGGGTATAGTGATTCCTAATGCTTTGGGGATTTATCGCGTCCTCCAGTCACTACCACCAAGTTACAAGAACTTTGTGATGAACTACAACATGCAAAACATGAACAAGACGTTGCCAGAACTCTTTGCCATGTTGAAATCTGCAGAAGTGGAGATCAAGAAAGAGCACCAAGTGTTGTTGGTCAATAAGACCACCAAATTCAAGAAAGGCAAGTCTAAGCAGAAGGGACACTTCAAGAAGGTTGGTAAGAAAGTTACCACGCCAACGAAGAAGACCAAGGATGGACCTAAGCCTGATACTGAGTGCTTTTACTGCAAGGGAGAAGGTCACTGGAAGCGGAATTTCCCAAAGTACTTGGCGGATTTGAAGAACGGCAACATCAATAAGAAAGGTATATCTGATATACATGTTATTGATGTGTATCTCACTAGTACTCGTAGTAGTGCCTGGGTATTTGTTGGAGATATGCCCTAGAGGCAATAATAAATATAGTTATTATTATATCTTTGTGTTTATGATAAATGTTTGCATTCATGCTATAATAGTATTAACAAGGAAACATTAATACTTGTGTGATTTGTAGACTAAAATAAGAGTCCCTAGTAAAGCCACTATATAATACTAGCTTGTTGGTTAATAGATGATTGTGGTTTCCCTATCATGAACATTAAGATGTTATTAACAACAAGATCATATCGTTAGGAGAATGAAATGGTGGACATACTCCTATAGATAAGCGTAGCATAAAGATCAAGTCATTTTAATAGTTCAATTGCTATATGCTTTCTGATACATAGTAATCTAATTCCTTCGACCATGAGATCATGCATATCACCTTTACCGGATGGATGCTTCGATGACATCAAACACCACACCGTAACTGGGTGGCTATAAAGGTGACATTGAGTGTTCGGAAAGTATTGGTTGAGACACATGGATCAAGAGTGGGATTTGTCCATCCATATGACGGATAGATATACTCTGGGCCCTCTCGGTGAAATGTCATCCAATTAGCTTGCAAGCATGTGACTGGCTCACAAGGGATCACATATCATGGGAACGAGAAACGAGTACTTATCAGTAACGAGGTTGAACTAGGTATGCAGAGATACCGACGATCATAACCTCGGATAAGTAAACTATCGTGAGACAAAGGGAAATTGATATCGTATGTAAGTGGTTCATTCGATCGCAAAGTAATCGTAGAAATATGTGGGAGCCGTATGAATTTCCAGATTCCTCTATTGGTTATTGATCGGAGAAGTGTCTCGATCATGTCCGCATAATTCACGAACCGTAGGGAGACACACTTAAGGATTCGACGTTGTTTGAGTAGTTATGGAATGATGAGAAAGAGTCCGAATGTTGTTCGGAGTCTCGAATGGGATTCGGGATATCACAAGGAGAATGGTCCGGAGAATAAGATTCATATAAGGAAAGTCTCGTTTCGGAGTTGGAGAATGGTTCCGGTGTTTTCATCGGGAATGTTCTAGAAGGTTCCGGAATGTACGGCACTCCGGAGGGGAAGGGTACATGAATGTGTTATATCAAGTTGGTATGATTGCATTATGTACTCGGTGTCATCGCTGAACAAAATAGAGTGTTTATTCAAATCCTAGTTTGAAAAGTCAAACGCCAAGTTTGAAAGTCAAACGGCTAGTTTTGGGAAGTGGAGAGGGAGGTGGAAACCGACTTGGGGGAGGAGTTCTTCCTCCCACCGCCGGTGCACCACCAAGCCGAGTTGGGGAGGGACTCCCCTCCCCTTGGCCGGCCCCCTCCACCTATATAAGGAGGGGCAGGGCTCCCCTCCTAGACACACAAGTTCCTACCTCTAAACCCTAGTACCAAGCCGCCGCCGCCTCCATAGCCGCCGCCGGCCCTAGGGCAAACCGCCGCCGCCTAGCTAAACCCTAGCCGTCGGCTTGCCCCCTCCTCGGCGTGTCTAAACCCTAGATCGTCGAGGAACTCTCTCATACTCCACCATACTCGCTCCGGCTTAAGGCGAAGCCCTGCGAGATCTCCCCTCCACTTCCGGTACCACGCCGTTGTGCTGCCGGAATCGCGAGGAGAGTGCTACAACCTCCGCTGCCTGCTGGAACAAGGGAGAGGAAGGTCTTCGTCGAGTACCAAACGTGTGACCGACTGCGGGAGCGCTGCCGGAACGCAGCGCCGGAAGGATCGTCTACGCGATCTTGAGATCGGGAAGAGTACGACTACATCACCCACGAGAATCCGCTCTCGTTAAACACTTTGGAATCTTCGAGGGTGAGTTATTCCATCGACTCGTTGCTACAAACTAGTAGATAGATCTTGGCTTGTTTGTTTGTATGCGATAGAAAAATTTTGTTTTCCATGCTACGAATCCCTATAGTGGTATCAGAGCCGTGTCTATATGTAGATCTGTTGCACGAGTAGAACACATTGGTCATTGTGGGCGTTGATGCTTTTATTGTTGATTGCTTTTTGTGTACTTTGCATCTTGCGGGATGTTGGGATGAAGAGGCCCGGGCTAACCTTACATGACATCGTTCATGAGACTTGCTCCACGCTTGACATGCAACTTGTATTGCATAAGTGGCTTTGCGGGTGCCTGTTTCTCCTAGCATAGTTAAGATCCAATTTACAACGGGTGATTAACAATACTAGTATCAATGTTGTGGTTCATGTTCGTAAGTTATAACGACACTTATTGAAAGCCCCAAACCACGTAAAACATGCAAAGAAAGTAGAGGCGTCTAACTTTGTTTTGCAGGGGTGTGCTGTGATGTGATATGGCCATGATTGTGATTATATTTGATGTATGCAATGTTCCTTATTGTAAGTTGTCAACCGGCAGGAGCCATATGGTTGTCTTTAATTTATGTTAAGACCCGCGTGTCTATTCAAAGTAGTTGTAATAGTTGAAGCCGGTGGACGACAACCATGGAGAAGCGTCATTGACCTTGATGCAATGTCGGTGATGATGGAGATCATGTTCGTGCTAGAAGATGGAGATCGGAAGCACAAAGAAGAAAGGTTATATCATATCACATATTATCAATTGCATGTGATGTTAATCCTTTATGCATCTTGTATTGCTTAGTAGACGACGGTAGCATTATAAGATGATCCCTCATGCACATGAATTTCAAGTCATAAAGTGTTCACCCTTAGTTAGCACCGTTGCTAAAGCTTGTTGTTTCGAAGCACCACGTGATGATCGGGTGTGTTAGATTCCGCAAGTGTATACAACGTGAGCAAGCCAGATTTGCTCATGTGGAAACTAAGGTTTGATCTTGACGAGCCTAGCATGTACAGACATGGTCTCGGAACACGGATCACCGAAAGGTAAAGCATGAATCATATAGTAGATATGATGAACATGTCGATTGTTCGCCATTGAAACTATATCAACTCTCGTGATGTTCGGTGTTGATGTGGTGGATTTGGTTCGTGTGATCACTAAAACAATGTGAGGGATATTGTTTTGAGTGGGAGTTCACCTAGATTAGTTTTATTATTAATTTGAACTAAATATGTTGTAGATCAATGGAAGCCCCTACCATCAATTTTAATGTGTTCCTAGAGAAAGAAAAGTTGAAAAACAATGGAAGCAACTTTGCGGATTGGTTCCGCAATTTGAGGATTATCCTCACAGCTGGTAAATTGACCTATGTGCTGGATGCACCGCTGGGTGACCCACCTGCAGCTGATGCTGCCGATGAAGTAAAGAAAGTTTACCTCACTCGGAAGACTCAGTACTCCACAGTTCAGTGTGCTATCTTATATGGTTTAGAATCGGAGCTTCAGAAAAGGTTTGAGAATTCAGACCCATATGATATTGTCGAGGATCTCAAATTGATCTTTGAGACTCATGCGGCAATTGAAAGCTATGAGGCTTCTGAAAAGTTCTTTAACTGCAAGATGGAAGAGGGCAGCTCCGTCAGTGAGCATGTGCTTAAGATGTCTGGGCACGCAAACAAACTTCAAAGCTTGGGTATAGTGATTCGTAATGCTTTGGGGATTTACCGTGTCCTCCAATCACTACCACCAAGTTACAAGAACTTTGTGATGAACTACAACATGCAGAACATGAACAAGACGTTGCCAGAACTCTTTGCCATGTTGAAATCTGCAGAAGTGGAGATCAAGAAAGAGCACCAAGTGTTGTTGGTCAATAAGACCACCAAATTCAAGAAAGGCAAGTCTAAGCAGAAGGGACACTTCAAGAAGGGTGGTAAGAAAGTTACCGCGCCAACGAAGAAGACCAAGGCTGGACCTAAGCCTGATACTGAGTGCTTTTACTGCAAGGGAGAAGGTCACTGGAAGCGGAATTGCCCAAAGTACTTGGCGGATTTGAAGAACGGCAACATCAAGAAGAAAGGTATATCTGATATACATGTTATTGATGTGTATCTCACTAGTACTCGTAGTAGTGCCTGGGTATTTGATACTGGTTCGGTTGCTCATATTTGTAACTCGAAACAGGTGCTGCAGAATAAACGGAAGCTAGCGAAGAACGAGGTGACGATGCGCGTGGGAAACAGATCAAAGGTTGATGTGATCGCGGTCGGCACGCTACCCCTTCATCTACCATCGGAATTAGTTTTA
The DNA here is from genome assembly GCA_916181665.1 of Avena sativa. Taxonomy (NCBI): domain Eukaryota; kingdom Viridiplantae; phylum Streptophyta; class Magnoliopsida; order Poales; family Poaceae; genus Avena; species Avena sativa. Next base: position 427,299,209 of record OV702283.1, read on the forward strand.
TACTTAAATAATTGTTATTTGGTGCCCGCGTTAAGCATGAACATTATATCGAGATCTTGTTTATTGCGAGACGGTTACTTGTTTAAGTCCGAGAATAATGGTTGTTCGATTTATATGAATAATATGTTTTATGCACATGCACCTTTGATAGATGGTCTATTCTTGTTGAATCTCGATAGTGGAAATACACATATTAATAACATTGAGGCTAAACGTTTGAAATCGAGCGATAACTCGACCTATATGTGGCACTGTCGTCTTAGTCACATTGGAGTGAAGCGTATGAAGAAACTCCATTCCGATGGACTTCTTGAATCACTTGATTTCGAATCACTTGAAAGATGCGAAGCATGTCTGATGGGTAAAATGACTAAGACTCCATTTTCTGGTATGATGGAGCGAGCTACGGACTTATTGGAAATCATACATACCGATGTGTGTGGTCCAATGAGTGTAGCATCGCGCGGTGGTTATCTTTATGTTCTTACCTTCACGGATGACTTGAGTAGATATGGGTATATCTATTTCATGAAACATAAGTCCGAAACTTTCGAGAAGTTTAAGGAATTTCAAAGTTAGGTAGAGAATCAACGTAACAAGAAGATTAAATTTCTACGTTCTGATCGTGGAGGTGAATATCTAAGTTACGAGTTTGGCGAGCATTTGAAGAAATGCGGAATACTTTCACAATTGACACCGCCGGGAACACCACAGCGTAATGGTGTGTCCGAACGTCGTAATCGAACTCTCTTAGATATGGTTCGTTCTATGATGTCACTTACAGATTTACCGCTATCATTTTGGGGTTATGCATTAGAAACAGCCGCATTCACTTTAAATAGGGCACCATCTAAATCCGTTGAAACGACACCGTATGAATTATGGTTTGGGAAGAAACCTAGATTCTCGTTCCTTAAAGTTTGGGGTTGCGAAGCCTATGTAAAGAAGTTACAGCCGGACAAGCTTGAACCCAAAGCGGAAAAATGCGTCTTCATAGGATACCCGAAGGAAACTATTGGGTATACCTTCTATCATAGATCCGAAGGCAAAATCTTCATTGCCAAGAATGGATCCTTTCTAGAGAAGGAATTTCTCTCGAAAGAAGTGACTGGAAGGAAAGTAGAACTCGACGAGGTTGTCGAACCTTCTCTCGAAATTGCGAGTAGCGCAGCACCGGAAGAAGTTCCTGTGGTGCCTGCACCAGTTAGAGAGGAAGCTAATGATGATGATCATGAAACTTCGGTTGAAGTTGCTACAGAGCCTCGCAGGTCAACGAGAACTCGTACCACTCTAGATTGGTATGATCCCGTTATGAGTGTCATGTTGGTGGACAACACCGATGACCCTGAGACATATGAGGAAGCGATGATGAGCCCAGATTCCAATAAATGGCAAGAAGCCATGAAATCCGAGATTGGATCCATGTACGAAAACCAAGTATGGACTTTGGTGGACTTACCGGATGGCCGGAAGGCTGTCGAGAACAAATGGATTTTCAAGAAGAAAACATATGCTGATGGTAATGTTACTGTCTATAAAGCTCGACTTGTCGCAAAGGGGTTTCGACAAATTCAAGGAGTTGACTACGATGAAACTTTCTCACCAGTAGCGAAGCTAAAGTCTGTGAGGATTATGTTAGCAATCGCTGCATATTATGATTATGAGATATGGCAGATGGATGTCAAAACAACATTCCTCAATGGAGACATTGATGAAGAGTTCTATATGATGCAACCCAAAGGTTTTGTCGATCCTAAAGATGCTAACAAGGTGTGCAAACTTCAACGGTCCATCTATGGATTGAAGCAAGCATCCCGAAGTTGGAATCAACGTTTTGATAAGGTGATCAAAAGTTTTGGTTTTATACAAACTTATGGAGAAGCTTGTATTTACAAGAAAGTGAGTGGGAGCTCTGTAGCATTCTTAATACTATATGTAGATGACATATTGTTGATTGGGAATGATGTAGACCTTCTTAATAGTGTCAAGGAATATTTGAATAATAGTTTTTCAATGAAGGATCTTGGCGACGCAGCTTACTTATTAGGCATAAAGATTTATAGAGATAGATCAAGACGCCAAATATCATTGTCACAAAGTACATATTTGGACAAAGTTCTAAAGAGGTTTGGAATGGAAGATAGCAAGAAAGGGTTCTTGCCCATGTTGCCCAATACGACCTTGAGTAAAACTCAAAGTCCGACATCGGCGGAAGTGAAGGGAATATGCCCTGAGAGGCAATAATAAAGTGTTTATTATGTGTATTCCAAGTATATGATAGATGTTTATTTTGCATGCTATAATTGTATTAATATGGAAACGTTAATACATGTGTGTTTAATAAACAAACAGAAAGTTCCTAGTTATGCCTCTCTCATAAACCAGCTCGTTGATTAACAAGATGATCAAGGTTTCCTGATCATGGACATTGGATGTTGTTAATAACGGGATCACAACATTAGTGTAATGGTGTGATGAACATTCATCCGAAGTATAGCATTACGATCAAAGTCATTGAGTTTATATTGCTATAACAACTTACGAAGTGATCCTAATCCTTAGACCATGAGATCATGTCAATCACTAACACCGGAAGAGTTTCTTGATAACATCAAACGTCACACCGTAACAGGGTGATTATAAAGATGGATTCAGAACTAATAAAGTGTTATGTTGAGGCTCATGGATCGAGAGTGGAATTTGTTCATCCCGATGACGGATAGATATACTCTGGGCCCTCTCGGTGATATCACATTGATTAGCTTGCAAGCAAGTGATTTGATCACTAGAATGTTATATCACAGGAACGAGAAAAGAGTGCATGTCGGTAACGAGATCAAACTAGGTATGGAGATACCGATGATCGAATCTCGGACATGTAATATATCGTGAAACAAAGGGATTAAGATACTAGCGTAAAAGGTTCCGACGATCACAAGAAAGTCATCGTTGAATGTGTGGGAGTCAGTATGGGTCTCCAGATCCCGCTTCTGATTATTGATCCGAGAGGGATCTCGATCATGTCCGCATTATTCACGAATCGTAGGGTGACACACTTAAGAGACACCGACATCCAATTGGAGCAAATGTTTCATGCCGAAAGAATGAACAAGCGCAGGAATTTATTTCACTAGATACCGAAACAGGTTTTCGGGTGAAATTGCATAAAGTGGTTATGCATGTGAAATAGAATTCTAGCAAGGGGTTATTTGTGAATGTTTGTAATTAAAGTAATTGACAAAATTCTGAATAAAATAAAAGAGTTTTATTTAATGAGAGTTTGCATTAAATTTGGTGGAAATTTAATGGGAATTTGAGTGGACTTTTGAGTGGAGGGAATTTAAAGGAGATTTATGAGTGGAGTGTCACCCACATGAAGAGGGGAGGGCAAGGGGCAGCCCCCATGCGCCGGCCACCCCCTTGGGGTCCCCCCCCCTCCTCCTATAAAAGGAGCCCCCCTCCTCACTTGTCTCTCACACCTCCTCGTGAAGGATCTCTCTCCTCCTCTAGAATTTATCCCCCATGGTCTCGGACTAGCGAGATACATGTTCCCGGTGGCTATTTGGCAAGAAAGAGTTGTGCTTCCGCTGCATCGCTGGAGCGAGGAGGCGGAGGTTTCTCGGTGCCTCGAACGTGTGTGCGAGCACGGATGCGCTGCTGATTTGTGGCGCTAGGACTTCCTCTCGATCTTGAGATCGGCAAGAGATCGTCTACATCAACCATGAGTTGAACTCGTTAAGCTTTGTCGGTCTTCAAGGGTATGTTCTCTACGGATATACATCTGCCCGTTGTTTGTATCTAGTAGATAGATCTTGGTATATAGTTCACATCGTAGGAAATTTTTTGTTTTCTATGTTGCGAACCCTACAGTGGTATCAGAGCCGGATCTATGCGTAGATACTTTACACGGGTAGTACACATATGAGTATGTGGGCGATGATGATCATGTTGTTGCTCCTTTGTTGTAATTTTGGATATTGGTGGCATAGTGGGATGAAGCGGCCCGGACAAACTTTACATGTCCTCGCACATGAGACCTGTTCCACGCTTGACATGCAACTAGTTTGCATAAGTGGCTAGCGGGTGTCTGTCTCTCCTACTATAGTCAATATATATTTTGCAAGCGAGTTGTCAACAATTTGATTATCCTCGTTGTGGTTCATGTTCGTAGGTAAGAACGGTTCTATCTCGAAAGCCCTAAGCCACGTAAAACTTGCAATGGATAAATTAGAGGCGTCTAGTTTAGATTGTTGCTGGGCTAGTGTTATGATATGGTAGTGTTGTAAGTAGAAGTATGAGATGATACTCTTACAACACACATAGCGTGTAAAATCCATAGACCTTGGATTTACACATATAGGTATGATAGTGATCATACCACGATGCACATGATAGAGATCATCTGCGGGAACCATATAATTTCACTAATAAACATATGATGTTTGATAGCATCTTATATTGCTTGTTTAGCGCTTTGTTAGCATAATAAGATGATCCCTCATTTAAATATCAAGATAAGAATGTGTTCTTCCTTTAGTATGCACCGATTATGTTTTCGTCGCTCCAAGACATCACGTGATGATCGGGTGTTCTTGGATCCACGACCATATTTCGGGTGTAAAACAGTTACACACGCGAATACTAAGGTTCTAACTTGGCGATCCTAGCATGTACAGACATGGCCTCGGAACACGGACCGAAAGTTTAAGCATGAGTCATATAGTTGATATGATGCCCATTTGATGCTCGCCTTTGAAGCTATACCGACTCACGTGATGATCGGACTTGGTGTAGTGGATTTGGTTCATGTAATCACCAAAAAGGCACGAGGGATGTCGTTTTTGAGTGGGAGTTCATTCGATTAGTTGAACTCAATCTATCATACACTTAGTCTAAACTTTACAAATTCTGTTGTAGATGGCACCACCTGCTTTTAATTTCAATGTGTTTATGGAGAAAGAGAAACTAGCAACGAACGGTAGCAACTTTACCGAATGGGCCATGAATTTGAGGATTCTCCTCTCTGCTGCACAAAAGCAATATGTGCTAGAAGCGCCGTTAGGCCCCCCACCTTTTGATGATGCCCCTGACGAGGAGAAGAATGTCTATCAGACTCATCAGGAGGACCACAACTTAGTTCATTGCGGCAATTGTATGGGCTAGAGCCGGAACTTCGAAAGCGTTTCGAAAACGGCAATGCATTTGATACAATGGGTGAGTTGAAAATGATTTTCGACACACATGCTGCTATAGAGAGCTACAACGCTTCAGAAAAGTTCTTTAGCTGCATGATGGAAGAGCACAGCTCCGTTAGTGAGCATGTACTCAAGATGTCGGGTTACGCCGATAAGCTTGTGTCCTTGGGAATATCGATTCCCATTGACTTAGGCATCCATCGTGTTCTGCAGTCTCTGCCACCTAGCTATAAGAGCTTCGTGATGAACTATAATGTAACACCCTCAGAATCGGACCTATGCAAGTTTCAGCGATTCCCGCCAAAACCCGCATAGAAACGATTCAAAGGTGCCCACCAGGCACTTTCGTGCGGGTGGAAAACGAAGTAATAACATTACACAACAGTCCTCGATGGGACCCACAGAACAGATATATATAACAGCGACTCCATGAGTCAAGAATACAGATATAATATACAAAGATCCAAATCACCTTGAAAACGATATAGCGTCCAGCTACAGACAAGATGCAAATGGGGCTAAGAGCCCTGAAGAATAACCAATGGCGTCCATAACCCTGCCCAGGCCAAGCCGGAAGGGTAACCCTGCTAACGACGTCGATCTCAAAACCTGCTTAAACAAAAGGGGTGCCGACAAAGGGCAAAGGAAAAAGAGGAGCGTCAGTACTGAGGCCAGTACACGGCGAGACTAGAATTCGGCGGTCCTCGCCTACATAGGTATGGTGGACTGAAGCGGCAGCGGCAGCATGCACTAAACAACCTATAGAGACTCGATACAACTGGCGGTTATCAGAGAGGGGTGAGAAAGACCTGTCCGGATCCAACCTGATACTAACACCAAACAAACCCATCCTGGTATTTCCCCCTCGAGACCAATCGAGGAAGTCAACCGAGGAACTCACACGGTTGGCAGTTTTATTTATTCAGTTATCGTTGCAGCAATTACTAGTCAGGTATAGATAATCATCCTGATAAAATAAGCAGTGGGCACTTTTAGTTAACCATTCCGTGATAGTGGCAACACTTACTAGTCAGATTCATTTAGCATGAGATAACCCAAAACCCAGCAGTTGTTGGCACTTTTATTTAGCCATTCCGTTGTAGTTGTCATACTTACTAGTCAGGTACAATGGTCGCAAGCGACACTCCAAACAAGCAATTGTGGGCAGTATTAATTAGCCATTCCATTATAGTGAAGCTGATTACTAGTCATTATAAAGTCAAATTTATAGCAATAAACTTTAGTTATGCTTGTCTATGGTCGAGATACTGTGCTCCAAGTCGTCCATAACCGCGGACACGGCTTTCAGAAAGTTTTACCCGGCCGGGGTGCACCAATAGCAACACACACTCGATCAGCCTCGGAAAAACCAAATCAAAACCCAACGAGGCCTTCACGACAAAGCAATCACAGGATTCAGAAATATTTCAGGGGGGCACCCCATTGAGTAGACCCGCAACGAAGTAAGCAAGCTCCGAGACGGACTCAAGGTTTGCGCCAATGGCTGTAAACGACTGGGAACCCAAAAGTGTGGCTGGGCTTGTCGATACCGCGAAAACATTCCGCTTACCTAAACAGTACAGTGTGCTCCTCGCACAATCGTAAATAAAGCAGTAGCATGGCATAAGTACAGGATAGTAAATAAAACCTCAAACTAGTTTGTGGCCCCAAGAAATAAGACTGAATCAAGCTCTGGCTCAGGGGGGGTCCCATATACCTCCCGGATGTGGATAGCGCGATAATTCAAGGAACAGGTATCAAGTACTCGGGGTCCTACGGGACACAAGTGGGCGTTCGGAAACCAAATATTATCTATCACCCACCGATGCCTCTGCTTACTTCAATTTTAGTTGTTAAACAGGAATTAAAGTGAACGATAAGTAAAACTAGGATCATCTCCAACAACAACATGCGGCAATACATCATCACTGTGGCACTTGACGACACGCAACAGCAATTGAGCAAGCGACTACGACGCGCAAGTCCAGCTATCTACCAAACAACAGGTAATAGGATGTGTCCAAGGCAATATACGGCTGCAGGGAATATCACGGGTACGCAAACTAGAGCAACGCAACACAGATAGCAATAGATCAACAGGAGGGAATAAATACTATAAAAGTAAGATAGGTAGAAAGGGGGAGATGCTCGCCTGAAAACATTGCCGAAGGTTCAGCCGAAGATCGGGTCGACACTCGCATCAACTCAACGGCCTTATCCGCGAAGAAGCAAAACACTAGAAGAAACACCGGATGCACTATTTAATACAACGGCAGAAGGTCGGCATGATGCATGTATGATGCATGACATGGCCAAGGTGCAATGCAATTAGGTCAGATTAAGCGGAACCGGGGTCCCGACAATTAATAAGGTGGTTCATGTTGTTAAACTACCCCGCAATTTAAATGTTGTTTTAACATGGCAAAAGATAGCACCGGTTCGCTACACAAATTTAAATGAGGCCAATATAAGACTAGATTTGCTCGCATATGGGCCCCATATTTAATTATAAGGTGAATCGGCATAAGGCCCCCAAACCACATGATTATGCATGCAAGATGACAATTAAATATGCAACAATTCATATAGTTGACCATTTATAAAATAGGGTTCTCGGATAAGGGGTTCACACTTTAGGGGGTCTCAACGAACTTGGGGTTCCGGGGTACGGGGTCGGTCTCAGGGTCCAGGGTTCGACGGAAACGTTCTCGGACTCCGGGATCGTTCTCAGATAACGGGGTAGATCTTGGCGTTCCATGGTCTTCGGGTCATGTCGACGGCCTTGGTGTCCTTGTTGGAGAACTCGAGGTCGATGGCGAACTTGTCCGGTACCGGGGTTTGGGTCCGGGAAGGAGTACTCGTCGCGTCGGGGTCTCGGCCATCGGATCCTTGAAGGAGGTCATGGCGTCCGTGGCGACGATCTTCGGGGTTCATGTCTCCGAAAGTCTACGGACGATCTTGGTAGATGCTTCCCGGCTGACGGTCATGGCGCTTCCGGGAAGTAGGCTTGGCGTTCCCTGACGACAATCGTGGATCTTATTATCCGCCTCTGTGTCGGTGTTGAGCTTCACGGGCCACCGCCAATTGGTTGTCGAGGTTGGTCTTGTATCTCTGGTGGCGATGAGAACCCACGAATAGCCGTGTGGTCTGCAGACAGCATCACACCGATGTTCGTAACACAACCGACGCTTCCCATGTGCCCACGGAACACCACACCAACGTCAAACGAGCAGCAGAACTTGGGGAACCAGAGGTGACGCAGGGGCTCGAGGCAGCAGAGACGCACGCGGGCTCGGGCACCGGTGTCGGACGACGGGGCCGAAGGTGGCTCGAGGCGAGGGAGGCGAGCACGGGGCCTGGAGGCGGCTGCACGGTGAGGAGGCGACGCCGGCGGGGTCGCGGCCGGGGACGACAGGGGCTCGTGCAGGCGGTGCAGGCAACGGCCGGAGGAGGAGGCGGTGGCGAGGCGGCGGGGTTGACCGACGGAGGGAGGTCGTCGGGGCGGCGCTCGGAGGCGAGGGCGGCGCGACGGGGGCGGACGGCGTCGGGGACGTCGCGCGCGGGCTTGGCCGGGGCGGCGGCAGCCCGAGAGAGGCGCGGCGGCGCGGGGTCGGAGCACGCAGGGGCCGGGGCGGCGCGGCGAGGCGGAGCCTGGGCGAGCGGCGGCGCGGAGCGGTGGTGAGGTGGGGAGGAAGGGCGGCGCGCGGCGAGGAGAGGAAGAGCGGCGGGGCGAGCGGCGCTGCGGGACTCCTGGCGGCGGCGGATGCGGGGCTCCGAGGTGGGGAAGAGGAGCGCGGGAGGGCGGAGGAGGATGGCTGCCTGCGGGCGGCGAGCGGGGGCGGCGGCGAGGTCGCTGGCGGCTGGGAGCAGGCCGGAGGGGAGCGAGGTCGCTAGGGGGAGAGGAGAGGGTCGGCTGGAGGAGAGAGACGGGGCGGGGCGGGACAGGTGAGCGAGCGAGAGGTGGGGGACGGGGTCGCGTGGGTGGGGTCCAGGCGGGGCCAGGTCGGGGTGGGTGTGTGGGTTGGTGGGGGTATGACAGGTGGGCCACGGGGGAACGGGGTCCACGGGCAGGGAGTGGGGACTGGGGCAGGGGAGTGGACCAGGTCCAGGGGAGGTGGGATCCGGGGGGGCAGGCGTGTGGGGGTGGAAAAGGGGCAGCAGGGAGAGTGGGGTGGGACCCGTGGTGGCAGTGGGGGAGTGGGGGGGTTGGGTCGGCTGGCTGAGGGTGAGAAAGGAAGGGGCTGCGGTTTAGGTGGAGGGGAGAGGGTTGTTGGGGGGTGAGGTGGCTGTGTGGGATAGGGTAGAGGGAGGGGAGAGGCGACGTGGCGGCCAACGATTGGAGGAGGTGAGGTGGAGAGGGGGTGTGGGTAGATAGGTTGGTAGGTTTAGGAATTAGGGGTGGGCCGTTGTATTTTTCTGGGGTGGTCGTTCGGGTCATTCGGCCCGTTCGACTGCCCCACTAAATTAATATAAACTTTTATTTACTTTAAATGCACCGTTTGCAAACCGATAATAGACAACAAAATATTCCGGCGACCCGGGTTTGAATTTGAAAACAAGACGGGGCGTTTTAGAAAACAAAACGGACTTTGTGAAAATAGTTTTAAGCAATCAATGCATGATGATGACGATGCAATGCACAAATTCCACGCGATTTTCTAGTAGTGGTATTGCGGGATGCCACAATTCGACTCCACTAACAAGGGATCTCGCCCTCGAGATCCGCATCATGGTACCGGAAGGAAGGTCGGCGATCTGAATCTTCTCGCTTCGTGTAGATCCTCGCGACACCACTAACAGAAGGTCGTTGTCCGTGATCATCGAGAGAGCACTCCGGAACAAAAGTTCGAAGGTAGAGGCATCAACAAATAAGGCCACCTCTAGTTCCCGTGGACGGAGTAAAATTGCTGGATCCACTGGTTAAATGCACAAAAGCGAATGATAAGAGTAGTCGGATGGTGATCATTCCATCGCGCACCCAAACCATTACTCTGCACACGAACAGGCAGATTATGCAACCAACTCTTGGAATTAGACTGAAGATCTCGACAAGCGAGGGTCGGAACAAAGGAGTGATGCAGACTCTGCATCGGATCTGGCGTAGATGATGTCGTCGTGTCGGAAAACACCGGAAGGCACAAACAAGGAACAAAGAAGGGTACCACCGTAGATGGATTCTTCGGATAGCATGAAGACCAGATGTAGCAACACCGTTTCCAAAAGAGGAAGCGAAACCCTGAAGGTACGACGGAACCCAACCACGAGAATTCCTGGACTCGAGGAAAAGATAAGAGAGGATATTCAAAACACGCAGAGGTGAGAGGAGAATAGCAGAGGGGTAAGGAGGAAAATCAGACCTAACCAGAACTATCCAACCGATTTTGCAAAAATAGTTTTGACACTCTACTTCGGCCGTTAGCTAGGTTATCCTACAGGCTGGACTTGTGGGGTATCGCAACTGCTGAGCTCTGATACCACTCTGTAACACCCTCAGAATCGGACCTATGCAAGTTTTAGCGATTTCTCGCCAAACCCGCATAGAAACGATTCAAAGGTGCCCACTAGGCACTTTCGTGCGGGTGGAAAACGAAGTAATAACATTACACAATAGTCCTCGATGGGACCCACAGAACAGATATATACAGCAGTGACTCAAAGAGTCAAGAATACAGATATAATATACAAAGATCCAAATCACCTTGAAAACGATAGAGCGTCCAGCTACGGACAAGATGCAAATGGGGCTAAGAGCCCTGAAGAATAAACAATGGCGTCCATAACCCTGCCCAGGCCAAGCCGGAAGGGTAACCCTGCTAACGACGTCGAAACCTGCTAAAAACAAAAGGGGTGCCGACAAAGGGCAAAGGAAAAAGAGGAGCGTCAGTACTGAGGCCAGTACACGGCGAGACTAGAATTCGGCGGTCCTCGCCTACATAGGTATGGTGGACTGAAGCGGCAGCGGCAGCATGCACTAAACAACCTATAGAGACTCGATCCAACTGGCGGTTATCAGAGAGGGATAAGAATGACCTATCCGAATCCAACCTGAAACTAACACCAAACAAACCCATCCTGGTGTTTTCCCCTCGAGACCAAACGAGGAAGTCAACCGAGGAACTCACACGGTTGGCAGTTTTATTTATCCAGTTATCGTTGCAGCAATTAACTAGTCAGGTATAGATAATCATCCTGATAAAATAAGCAGTGGGCACTTTTAGTTAACCATTCCGTGATAGTGGCAACACTTACTAGTCAGATTCATTTAGCATGAGATAACCCAAAACCCAGCAGTTGTTGGCACTTTTATTTAGCCATTCCGTTGTAGTTGTCATACTTACTAGTCAGGTACAATGGTCGCAAGCGACACTCTAAACAAGCAATTGTGGGCAGTATTAATTAGCCATTCCATTATAGTGAAGCTGATTACTAGTCATTATAAAGTCAAATTTATAGCAATAAACTTTAGTTATGCTTGTCTATGGTCGAGATACTGTGCTCCAAGTCGTCCATAACCGCGGACACGGCTTTCAGAAAGTTTTACCCGGCCGGGGTGCACCAATAGCAACACACACTCGATCAACCTCGGAAAAACCAAATCAAAACCCAACGAGGCTTTCACGACAAAGCAATCACAGGATTCAGAAATATTTCAGGGGGCCACCCCATTGAGTAGACCCGCAACGAAGTAAGCAAGCTCCGAGACGGACTCAAGGTTTGCGCCAATGGCTGTAAACGACTGGGAACCCGAAAGTGTGGCTGGGCTTGTCGATACCGTGAAAACATTCCGCTTACCTAAACAGTACAGTGTGCTCCTCGCACAATCGTAAATAAAGCAGTAGCATGGCATAAGTACAGGATCGTAAATAAAACCTCAAACTAGTTTGTGGCCCCAAGAAATAAGACTGAATCAAGCTCTAGCTAAGGGGGGTCCCATATACCTCCCGGATGTGGATAGCGCGATAAATCAAGGAACAGGTATCAAGTACTCGGGGTCCTACGGGACACAAGTGGGCGTTCGGAAACCAAATATTATCTATCACCCACCGATGCCTCTGCTTACTTCAATTTTAGTTGTTAAACAGGAATTAAAGTGAACGATAAGTAAAACTAGGATCATCTCCAACAACAGCATGCGGCAATACATCAACAACTGTGGCACTTGACGACACGCAACAGCACTTGAGCAAGCGACTACGACGCGCAAGTCCAACTATCTACCAAACAACAGGTAATAGGATGTGTCCAAGGCAATATAGGGCTGCACGGTATATCACAGGTACGGAAACTAAAGCATCGCAACACAGATAGCAATAGATCAACAGGAGGGAATAAATACTATAAAAGTAAGATAGGTAGAAAGGGGGAGATGCTCGCCTGAAAACATTGTCGAAGGTTCAACCGAAGTTCGGGGCGAAGCTCACATCAACTCAACGGCCTTATCCGCGAAGAAGCAAAACACTAGAATAAACACCGGATGCAATATTTAATACAACGGCAGAAGATCGGCATGATGCATGTATGATGTATGACATGGCAAAGGTGCGATGCGATTAGGTCATATTAAGCGGAACCGGGGTTCCGACAATTAATTAAACGGTTCAAGTTATTTGTTTACCCCGCAATTAAATGTTCTGTAACAAGGCAAAATATAGCACCGGGTTCGCTACACATATTTAAATGAGGCCGATATGAGACTAGATTTGCCCGCATATGGGCCCCATATTTAATTATTAGGTGAATTGGCCTAAGGCCCCCAAACCACATGATTATGCATGCGAGTATGACAATGTAATTATGCAACAAGTTGTTATTATATTATAAAATAGGGCTCGAGACAAGGGGTCACACTTTAGGGTTCGGCAGATCTTGGTTTCCGGGGTTCGGGGTCGGGGTCGGTCTCGGGGTTTCCAGGGTTCGACGGAGCGGTCTCGCGGGAACGTTCTCGGCTAGCGGGGTAGGTCTTGGCGCATCCGGGGTCTTCGGGTCATGTCGACGATCATGGCGTTCGGGAAGGAGGGCTCGGTGTTTCCGCGTCTTCTTTGGGTTGGGGTTCTCGGCGTCCGGGGTTAGGGTCTTATCGGTCTTGGCGTTCGGGGCCTCGACGTCGCATCCTGGGAAGAAGATCTTGTGGCATCCGGGGGCGTCAGGTCATGGCGTCTGTTTTGTCGTTTCCACGGCGGGGATCTTGGCGGCCTTGTCGAGGTACTTGAGCGCCAGTGCCGGACTTGGGTTCGGCGCCGGTGGTTACTCGAGTTCGCGTTGGGCACTGTCGATCTTAACGAGATGGCTCTTGGAAGATAGCTGCGAGGCACTTGCACGCATGCGAGGACGAACATGGCGGCACGGCTCGGGCCGGCGGTGGCGCAGACGCGGGCCGCGGGGATGGGCCGGAGCAGGGCGGCTCGGGACGGAGGCAGCGAGGCGGGCTCCTGCGGCGGCGATGCGGAGGCAGGCCGCGGCTGCAGACTCGCCGCGCGACGGTGGCTGGCCGGAGGCGGTACAAGGCGACGCGGGAGAAGGCGCAGTGGCGGGCCAGGGGAGGACGCGGGCGACGGGGCGAGGAGGCTCGTGGGCGCGGCTTGCAGAGGGGCCGGAGCGGCGGAGGGCGAGGCTTGCTGCGGCGAGGGCAGGTGCGGCAGGGCGGCGGAGGAAGGGGCTGGCGCGGCTGGCGGAGCGTCGGAGCGGCAGGGCGGCGGAGGAAGAGGCTGGCGTGCGGGGAGAGGCGGCGGTGAGGTTCGGGGAGGACCGAGGCGGGGGCGCGGCCGGAGCAGAGCTTGGCCGACGGCGGGGCGAGGCCGGAGCAGCGCGTCAACGGAGCGGAGGAGGAGGCCGGCGTCGGGCGGGGCACGCGCAGAGATGGTCGGGGCCGGGGCGCTCGGACGCGGCAGAGGCGGCACTGCGGCGCAGTGGTCGTCGGCGGCCGCGGGGCGGCGAGGCGGAGGGGGCCCGAGGGCGGTGGAAGGTGGGGGTTCTGCGGAGGGAGGTTGGGGTAGGGGGAAGAAAGGGTGCGTCGGGGGTGGGCCGCTCGGGGAAGGAGGACCTGGGGAGGGAGCAGGAGGTCAGGGTGGGACCGGTGTGTGGGTCCCGCGGGCAGGTGAGGGGGGTGGACTGGGTCCAGGTGGCCAGGGCGGTTGGGAGAGGGGCACGCGGGATGGCCGCGTGTGGGCCAGGCGTGGGGCCCAGGGGGCGCAGGTGGTGGTGCAGCGTGCGTGGTGGGTGGTGTTTGGTGGGTGGGGAGGGATGAGTTAGTCTAGGTGGCAACATAGGATTGGTAGAGGGGAGGGAGAGGTTGAGGTGGCAAGTGGGGATTGGGTGGGGTGATGTGGAGGGTTGGGCTGGGTAGGTAGTTTGGTGAACTTAGGAATTAGGGGGGGCTGGTTAGGTGGTCCGTTTTAAAATCCTGGGGTGGTCGTTCGGGTCATTCGGCCCGTTCGACTGTCCCACTAAAAATAATATAAATTTTATTTGTTTTAATAACACCGTTTGCAACCCGATAGTAGACAACAAAAATCATTTCGGAGGCCCGGGGTTTGCGTGTTGAACGAAGACGAGGCGTTTGGAAAACAAAAATAGGTTTTTCGAAATTAGTTTTTGACAACAATACATGATGATGACGATGCAATGCACAAATTCAACGCGATTTTCTAGTAGTGGTATTGCGGGATGCCACAATTCGACACCACTAACAAGGGATCTCGCCCTCGAGATCCGCCTCATGGTACCGGAAGGAAGGTCGGCGATCTGAATCTTCTCGCTTCGTGTAGATCCTCGCGACACCACTAACAGAAGGTCGTTGTCCGTGATCATCGAGAGAGCACTCCGGAACAAAAGGTCGAAGGTAGAGGCATCAACAAATAAGGCCACCTCTAGTTCCCGTGGACGGAGTAAAATTGCTGGATCCACTGGTTCAATGCACAAAAGCGAATGATAAGAGTAGTCGGATGGTGATCAGTCCATCGCGCACCCAAACCATTACTCTGCACACGAACAGGCAGATTATGCAACCAACTCTCGAAATTAGACTGAAGATCTCGACAAGCGAGGGTCGGAACAAAGGAGTGATGCAGACTCTGCATCGGATCTGGCGTAGATGATGTCGTCGTGTCGGAAAACACCGGAAGGCACAAACAAGGAACAAAGAAGGGTACCACCGTAGATGGATTCTTCGGATAGCATGAAGACCAGATGTAGCAACACCGTTTCCAAAAGAGGAAGCGAAACCCTGAAGGTACGACGGAACCCAACCACGAGAATTCCTGGACTCGAGGAAAATATAAGAGAGGATATTCAAAACACGCAGAGGTGAGAGGAGAATAGCAGAGGGGTAAGGAGGAAAATCAGACCTAACCAGAACTATCCAACCGATTTTGCAAAAATAGTTTTGACACTCTACTTCGGCCGTTAGCTAGGTTATCCTACAGGCTGGACTTGTGGGGTATCGCAACTGCTGAGCTCTGATACCACTCTGTAACACCCTCAGAATCGGACCTATGCAAGTTTCAGCGATTCCCGCCAAAACCCGCATAGAAACGATTCAAAGGTGCCCACCAGGCACTTTCGTGCGGGTGGAAAACAAAGTAATAACATTACACAACAGTCCTCGATGGGACCCACAGAACAGATATATATAACAGCGACTCCATGAGTCAAGAATACAGATATAATATACAAAGATCCAAATCACCTTGAAAACGATATAGCGTCCAGCTACAGACAAGATGCAAATGGGGCTAAGAGCCCTGAAGAATAACCAATGGCGTCCATAACCCTGCCCAGGCCAAGCCCGAAGGGTAACCCTGCTAACGACGTCGATCTCAAAACCTGCTTAAACAAAAGGGGTGCCGACAAAGGGCAAAGGAAAAAGAGGAGCGTCAGTACTGAGGCCAGTACACGGCGAGACTAGAATTCGGCGGTCCTCGCCTACATAGGTATGGTGGACTGAAGCGGCAGCGGCAGCATGCACTAAACAACCTATAGAGACTCGATACAACTGGCGGTTATCAGAGAGGGGTGAGAAAGACCTGTCCGGATCCAACCTGATACTAACACCAAACAAACCCATCCTGGTATTTCCCCCTCGAGACCAATCGAGGAAGTCAACCGAGGAACTCACACGGTTGGCAGTTTTATTTATTCAGTTATCGTTGCAGCAATTACTAGTCAGGTATAGATAATCATCCTGATAAAATAAGCAGTGGGCACTTTTAGTTAACCATTCCGTGATAGTGGCAACACTTACTAGTCAGATTCATTTAGCATGAGATAACCCAAAACCCAGCAGTTGTTGGCACTTTTATTTAGCCATTCCGTTGTAGTTGTCATACTTACTAGTCAGGTACAATGGTCGCAAGCGACACTCCAAACAAGCAATTGTGGGCAGTATTAATTAGCCATTCCATTATAGTGAAGCTGATTACTAGTCATTATAAAGTCAAATTTATAGCAATAAACTTTAGTTATGCTTGTCTATGGTCGAGATACTGTGCTCCATGTCGTCCATAACCGCGGACACGGCTTTCAGAAAGTTTTACCCGGCCGGGGTGCACCAATAGCAACACACACTCGATCAGCCTCGGAAAAACCAAATCAAAACCCAACGAGGCCTTCACGACAAAGCAATCACAGGATTCAGAAATATTTCAGGGGGCCACCCCATTGAGTAGACCCGCAACGAAGTAAGCAAGCTCCGAGACGGACTCAAGGTTTGCGCCAATGGCTGTAAACGACTGGGAACCCGAAAGTGTGGCTGGGCTTGTCGATACCGCGAAAACATTCCGCTTACCTAAACAGTACAGTGTGCTCCTCGCACAATCGTAAATAAAGCAGTAGCATGGCATAAGTACAGGATAGTAAATAAAACCTCAAACTAGTTTGTGGCCCCAAGAAATAAGACTGAATCAAGCTCTGGCTCAGGGGGGGTCCCATATACCTCCCGGATGTGGATAGCGCGATAATTCAAGGAACAGGTATCAAGTACTCGGGGTCCTACGGGACACAAGTGGGCGTTCGGAAACCAAATATTATCTATCACCCACCGATGCCTCTGCTTACTTCAATTTTAGTTGTTAAACAGGAATTAAAGTGAACGATAAGTAAAACTAGGATCATCTCCAACAACAACATGCGGCAATACATCATCACTGTGGCACTTGACGACACGCAACAGCAATTGAGCAAGCGACTACGACGCGCAAGTCTAGCTATCTACCAAACAACAGGTAATAGGATGTGTCCAAGGCAATATACGGCTGCAGGGAATATCACGGGTACGCAAACTAGAGCAACGCAACACAGATAGCAATAGATCAACAGGAGGGAATAAATACTATAAAAGTAAGATAGGTAGAAAGGGGGAGATGCTCGCCTGAAAACATTGCCGAAGGTTCAGCCGAAGATCGGGTCGACACTCGCATCAACTCAACGGCCTTATCCGCGAAGAAGCAAAACACTAGAAGAAACACCGGATGCACTATTTAATACAACGGCAGAAGGTCGGCATGATGCATGTATGATGCATGACATGGCCAAGGTGCAATGCAATTAGGTCAGATTAAGCGGAACCGGGGTCCCGACAATTAATAAGGTGGTTCATGTTGTTAAACTACCCCGCAATTTAAATGTTGTTTTAACATGGCAAAAGATAGCACCGGTTCGCTACACAAATTTAAATGAGGCCAATATAAGACTAGATTTGCTCGCATATGGGCCCCATATTTAATTATAAGGTGAATCGGCATAAGGCCCCCAAACCACATGATTATGCATGCAAGATGACAATTAAATATGCAACAATTCATATAGTTGACCATTTATAAAATAGGGTTCTCGGATAAGGGGTTCACACTTTAGGGGGTCTCGACGAACTTGGGGTTCCGGGGTACGGGGTCGGTCTCAGGGTCCAGGGTTCGACGGAAACGTTCTCGGACTCCGGGATCGTTCTCAGATAACGGGGTAGATCTTGGCGTTCCGTGGTCTTCGGGTCATGTCGACGGCCTTGGTGTCCTTGTTGGAGAACTCGAGGTCGATGGCGAACTTGTCCGGTACCGGGGTTTGGGTCCGGGAAGGAGTACTCGTCGCGTCAGGGTCTCAGCCATCGGATCCTTAAAGGAGGTCATGGCGTCCGTGGCGACGATCTTCGGGGTTCATGTCTCCGAAAGTCTACGGACGATCTTGGTAGATGCTTCCCGGCTGACGGTCATGGCGCTTCCGGGAAGTAGGCTTGGCGTTCCCTGACGACAATCGTGGATCTTATTATCCGCCTCTGTGTCGGTGTTGAGCTTCACGGGCCACCGCCAATTGGTTGTCGAGGTTGGTCTTGTATCTCTGGTGGCGATGAGAACCCACGAATAGCCGTGTGGTCTGCAGACAGCATCACACCGATGTTCGTAACACAACCGACGCTTCCCATGTGCCCACGGAACACCACACCAACGTCAAACGAGCAGCAGAACTTGGGGAACCAGAGGTGACGCAGGGGCTCGAGGCAGCAGAGACGCACGCGGGCTCGGGCACCGGTGTCGGACGACGGGGCCGAAGGTGGCTCAGGGCGAGGGAGGCGAGCACGGGGCCTGGAGGCGGCTGCACGGTGAGGAGGCGACGCCGGCGGGGTCGCGGCCGGGGACGACAGGGGCTCGTGCAGGCGGTGCAGGCAACGGCCGGAGGAGGAGGCGGTGGCGAGGCGGCGGGGTTGACCGACGGAGGGAGGTCGTCGGGGCGGCGCTCGGAGGCGAGGGCGGCGCGACGGGGGCGGACGGCGTCGGGGACGTCGCGCGCGGGCTCGACCGGGGCGGCGGCAGCCCGAGAGAGGCGCGGCGGCACGGGGTCGGAGCACGCAGGGGCCGGGGCGGCGCGGCGAGGCGGAGCCTGGGCGAGCGGCGGCGCGGAGCGGTGGTGAGGTGGAGAGGAAGGGCGGCGCGCGGCGAGGAGAGGGAGAGCGGCGGGGCGAGCAGCGCTGCGGGGCTCCTGGCGGCGGCGGATGCGGGGCTCCGAGGTGGGGAAGAGGAGCGCGGGAGGGCGGAGGAGGATGGCTGCCTGCGGGCGGCGAGCGGGGGCGGCGGCGAGGTCGCTGGCGGCTGGGAGCAGGCCGGAGGGGAGCGAGGTCGCTAGGGGGAGAGGAGAGGGTCGGCTGGAGGAGAGAGACGGGGCGGGGCGGGACAGGTGAGCGAGCGAGAGGTGGGGGACGGGGTCGCGTGGGTGGGGTCCAGGCGGGGCCAGGTCGGGGTGGGTGTGTGGGTTGGTGGGGGTATGACAGGTGGGCCACGGGGGAACGGGGTCCACGGGCAGGGAGTGGGGACTGGGGCAGGGGAGTGGACCAGGTCCAGGGGAGGTGGGATCCGGGGGGGCAGGCGTGTGGGGGTGGAAAAGGGGCAGCAGGGAGAGTGGGGTGGGACCCGTGGTGGCAGTGGGGGAGTGGGGGGGTTGGGTTGGCTGGCTGAGGGTGAGAAAGGAAGGGGCTGCGGTTTAGGTGGAGGGGAGAGGGTTGTTGGGGGGTGAGGTGGCTGTGTGGGATAGGGTAGAGGGAGGGGAGAGGCGACGTGGCGGCCAACGATTGGAGGGGGTGAGGTGGAGAGGGGGTGTGGGTAGATAGGTTGGTAGGTTTAGGAATTAGGGGTGGGCCGCTGTATTTTTCTGGGGTGGTCGTTCGGGTCATTCGGCCCGTTCGACTGCCCCACTAAATTAATATAAACTTTTATTTACTTTAAATGCACCGTTTGCAAACCGATAGTAGACAACAAAATATTCCGGCGACCCGGGTTTGAATTTGAAAACAAGACGGGGCGTTTTAGAAAACAAAACGGACTTTGCGAAAATAGTTTTAAGCAATCAATGCATGATGATGACGATGCAATGCACAAATTCCACGCGATTTTCTAGTAGTGGTATTGCGGGATGCCACATATAATATGCAAGGCATGAAGAAGTCTCTCCCCGAGCTTCTGTCAATGCTTAAAACTGCAGAAGTGGAGATCAAAAAGGAACATCAAGTGTTGATGATCAATAGGAACACTGGTTTCAAGAAAGACAAGAAGGGAAAACGGAAGTGAAGTAAGGGCGGCAAGCCTGTTGCCGCGCCTGAAAATAAACCCCGAGTTGGACCTAAGTCTGATTCCGAGTGCTACTATTATAAGGGGACTGGCCACTGGAAGCGCAACTGCCCCAAGTATCTGGCAGACAAGAAGGCCGGCAAGGCAAACAAAGGTATATATGATATACATGTTATTGATGTGTACTTGACTAGTGCTCGCAGTAGCACCTAGGTATTTGATACCGGTTCAGTTGCTAATATTTGTAACTCGAATCAGGGGCTGCGGAACAAGCGACCGCTATCAAGGGGTGAGGTCAAGATGCGTGTCGGCAATGGATCAAGCGTTGATGTGATCGCCGTCGGAACGCTGCCTCTCCACTTACCGTCGGGATTAGTTATAAACTTGAATAAATGTTATCTGGTGCCTGCACTGAGCATGAACATTGTATCTGGATCGTGTTTGATGCGAAGTGGTTACTCATTTAAATCCGAGAACAATGGTTGTTCCATTTATATGAATGAAATCTTTTATGGTCATGCACCGATGATGAATGGTTTATTTCTATTAGATCTCGATGATAATGTTACACATATTCATAATGTTGATGCTAAAAGGATTAAACTTAATGATGATATATACGCATATATGTGGCACTGCCGTCTAGGTCATATTGGCGTTAAACGCATGAAGAAGCTCCATTCGGATGGACTTTTGGAATCACTTGATTATGAATCAGTTGATACATGTGAGCCATGCCTTATGGGCAAGATGACTAGAACGCCGTTTTCCGGTTCAATGGAATGGGCGACAGATTTATTGGAAATCATACATTCTGATGTATGTGGTCCAATGAGTGTGTCGGCGCGAGGTGGATATCGTTATTTTGTTACTTTCACGGATGATTTGAGTAGATACGGTTATATCTACTTGATGAAACACAAGTCTGAAACCTTTGAAAAGTTCAAGGAATTTCAGAATGAAGTGGAAAATCATCGTAATAGAAATATCAAATTTCTACGGTCCGACCGTGGAGGTGAGTATCTAAGTTACGAGTTTAGCACTCACATGAAAGAGTGTGGAATTGTTTCACAACTCACACCTGCCGGAACACCACAGCAAAATGGTGTGTCGGAACGTCGTAATCGTACTTTATTAGATATGGTTCGATCTATGATGTCTCTGACGGACTTGCTGTTGTCTTTTTGGGGTTATGCACTAGAAACTGCTGCATTCACTTTAAATCGGGCACCATCTAAATTCGTTGAAAAGACACCGTATGAATTGTGGTTTGGAAACAAACCTAAGCTGTCATTTCTTAAAGTTTGGGGATGCGATGTTTATGTGAAGAAACTTCAACCGGATAAACTCGAACCCAAAGCGGAAAAATGCATCTTCATAGGATACCCTAAAGAAACTATTGGGTATTCCTTCTATCACAGATCCGAGGGCAAGGTTTTTGTTGCCAAGAATGGATCCTTTCTAGAGAAAGAGTTTTCTCGCGAAAGGTGTGAGTAGTCGGAAGGTAGAACTCGAAGAGGTTGTGGAACCTTCTCTTCAAAGTATGGCGAGTAGCGCAGCGCCGGAAGTTGTTCCGGAGTTGGCTCCACCTGTTGAAGAGGGAACTAATGATAATGATCATGAAACTCCGAAAGAGAGTACTACCGAACCTCGCAGGTCAAACAGGACACGTGCAGCTCCCGAGCTGTACGGAAATCCTGTCATGAATTTCATGGTTGATGAAAATGATGACCCTGCGACGTATGAAGAAGCGATGATGAGCCCGGATTCCAACAAATGGTTAGAAGCCATGAAATCCGAGATGGAATCCATGTATGAAAATCAAGTTTGGAACTTGGTGGAATTACCTCACGACCGAAAGGCCGTGGAGAACAAATGGATTTTCAAAAGGAAAACTGATGCTGATGGTAATGTGACCGTCTATAAAGCTCGACTTGTCGCAAAGGGGTTTCGAAAAATTCAAGGAGTTGACTACGATGAGACTTTCTCTCCCGTAGCGATGCTAAAGTCAGTTAGGATTATGTTAGCAATTGCTGCATATTTCGATTATGAGATATGGCAGATGGATGTCAAAACCGCGTTTCTCAATGGTAATATTGAAGAAGAGTTGTATATGATACAACCAAAGGGTTTTGTCGATCCTAAGGATGCTAACAAGGTGTGCAAGCTTCAGCGATCCATCTATGGATTGAAGCAAGCATCACGAAGTTGGAATCTCCGCTTTGATGAGGTGATCAAAGAGTTTGGATTTGTCCAAACTTATGGAGAAGCTTGTATTTACAAGAAAGTGAGTGGGAGCAATGTGGCATTTCTGATATTATATATGGATGACATATTATTGATCGGAAATGATATAGATCTTTTAAACAGTGTTAAAAGTTATCTAAACAGCAAATTTTCAATGAAGGACCTAGGTGAAGCGTCATTCATATTAGGCATAAAGATCTATAGAGATAGATCTAGGCGCCTAATAGGGCTATCACAAAGTACATACCTTGATAAGATTTTAAAGAAGTTTAAAATGGACGGAAGTAAGAAGGGGTTCTTACCTATGTTGCAAGGCAAGACATTGAGTAAGACTCAAAGTCCGGCTTCGGCGGAAGAAAGAGAGATAATGGACAAAGTCCCCTATGCTTCAGCCATAGGCTCTATAATGTACGCCATGCTATGTACAAGACCGGATGTGGCACATGCTATTAGTTTGACTAGTAGGTACCAATCGGATCCAGGTTCGGAACACTGGATAGCGGTCAAGAATATCCTTAAGTACTTACGAAGAACTAAGGATATGTTTCTTGTATACAGAGGTGAAGAAGAGCTCGTCGCTAAGTGTTATGTCGACGCTAGCTTTGACACCGATCCGGATGACTCTAAGTCTCAATCCGGATACGTATTTCTCATGAATGGCGGAGCGGTTAGTTGGAGGAGCTCCAAACAACCTGTGGTAGCGGGATCAACAACGGAGGCCGAATATGTTGCTGCTTCAGAAGCGGCTCAGGAAGCAGTTTGGATGAAGGAGTTCATATCCGAACTAGGAGTGGTGGCAAACGCGTTGTACCCAATGGTGATCTATTGTGACAACAATGGTGCCATTGCCAATGCCAAAGAGCCAAGGTCTCACAAGCATTCCAAGCATATTAAGCGCCGGTTTCACTCCATCCGCGAGCATGTCAAGGATGGAGATATAAAGATTTGTAAAGTACATACGGATCTCAATGTAGCAGATCCGTTGACTAAAACTCTCCCTAGAGCAAAACATGATCAACACCAGAACTCAATGGGTGTTAGATTTATCACTATGTAACTAGATTATTGTCTCTAGTGCAAGTGGGAGACTGAAGGGAATATGCCCTGAGAGGCAATAATAAAGTGTTTATTATGTGTATTCCGAGTATATGATAGATGTTTATTTTGCATGCTATGATTGTATTAATACGGAAACGTTAATACATGTGTGTTTAATAAACAAACAGAAAGTTCCTAGTTATGCCTCTCTCATAAACCAGCTCGTTGATTAACAAGATGATCAAGGTTTCCTGATCATGGACATTGGATGTTGTTAATAACGGGATCACAACATTAGTGTAATGGTGTGATGAACATTCATCCGAAGTATAGCATTACGATCAAAGTCATTGAGTTTATATTGCTATAACAACTTATGAAGTGATCCTAATCCTTAGACCATGAGATCATGTCAATCACTAACACTGGAAGAGTTTCTTGATAACATCAAACGTCACACCGTAACAGGGTGATTATAAAGATGGATTCAGAACTAATAAAGTGTTATGTTGAGGCTCATGGATCGAGAGTGGAATTTGTTCATCCCGATGACGGATAGATATACTCTGGGCCCTCTCGGTGATATCACATTGATTAGCTTGCAAGCAAGTGATTTGATCACTAGAATGTTATATCACAGGAACGAGAAAAGAGTGCATGTCGGTAACGAGATCAAACTAGGTATGGAGATACCGATGATCGAATCTCGGACATGTAATATATCGTGAAACAAAGGGATTAAGATACTAGCGTAAAAGGTTCCGACGATCACAAGAAAGTCATCGTTGAATGTGTGGGAGTCCGTATGGGTCTCCAGATCCCGCTTCTGATTATTGATCCGAGAGGGGTCTCGATCATGTCCGCATTATTCAAGAACCGTAGGGTGACACACTTAAGAGACACCGACATCCAATTGGAGCAAATGTTTCATGCCAAAAGAATGAACAAGCGCAGGAATTTATTTCACTAGATACCGAAACAGGTTTTCGGGTGAAATTGCATAAAGTGGTTATGCATGTGAAATAGAATTCTAGCAAGGGGTTATTTGTGAATGTTTGTCATTAAAGTAATTGACAAAATTCTGAATAAAATAAAAGAGTTTTATTTAATGAGAGTTTGCATTAAATTTGGTGGAAATTTAATGGGAATTTGAGTGGACTTTTGAGTGGAGGGAATTTAAAGGAGATTTGTGAGTGGAGTGTCCACCCACATGAAGAGGGGAGGGCAAGGGGGCAGCCCCCATGCGCCGGCCACCCCCTTGGGGTCCCCCCCCTCCTCCTATAAAAGGAGCCCCCCTCCTCACTTGTCTCTCACACCTCCTCGTGAAGGATCTCTCTCCCCCTCTATAATTTATCCCCCATGGTCTCGGACTAGCGAGATACATGTTCCCGGTGGCTATTCGGCAAGAAAGAGTTGTGCTTCCGCTGCATCGCTGGAGCGAGGAGGCGGAGGTTGCTCGGTGCCTCGAACGTGTGTGCGAGCACGGATGCGCTGCTGATTTGCGGCGCTAGGACTTCCTCTCGATCTTGAGATCGGCAAGAGATCGTCTACATCAACCACGAGTTGAACTCGTTAAGCTTTGTCGGTCTTCAAGGGTATGTTCTCTACGGATATACATCCGCCCGTTGTTTGTATCTAGTAGATAGATCTTGGTATATAGTTCACATCGTAGGAAATTTTTTGTTTTCTATGCTGCGAACCCTACAGGAAGATAGAGAAAGGATGAGTAAGACTCCCTATGCCTCAGCCATAGGATCTCTAATGTATGCCATGCTATGTACTAGACCCGACATTGCATATGCTGTTAGTTTAACTAGCAGATATCAAAGTGGTCCAGGAGTGGATCATTGGACAGCGGTCAAAAACATCCTTAAGTACTTGAGAAGAACTAAGGATATGGTTCTTTCTTATGGAGGTGATGAACATCTCGTTTGTTAATGGTTACATCGATGCTAGTCGGAACACCGATCCGGATGATTCTAAATCATAATCTGGATACGTATTTATTTTGAATGGTGCAGCAGTTAGCTGGAGGAGTGCAAAGCAAAGCGTTGTGGCGAGATCTTCAACTGAATCGGAATACATGGCTGCTTCGAAGGCTTCACAAGAAGCGATATGGATGAAAGAGTTCATTACAGAGCTGGGTGTGGTTCCTAGTGCGCTGGACCCAATGTCTATCTACTGTGATAACATGGGCGCCATAGCCAATGCGCAAGAACCAAGGTCACACAAGAAGCTGAAGCACATCAAGCTACGTTTTCACGCTATTCGAGAACATATCCAAGATGGGGATATAAAGATTTGCAAAGTACACACAGATCTGAATGTGGCGGATCCGTTGACTAAACCTCTCCCGAGGGCAAAACATGACCAGCACCAAACTGCCATGGGTGTTCGGTATATTACCATGTAATCTAGATTAGATGACTCTAGTGCAAGTGGGAGACTGTTGGAGATATGCCCTAGAGGCAATAATAAATATAGTTATTATTATATCTTTGTGTTTATGATAAATGTTTACATTCATGCTATAATAGTATTAACAAGGAAACATTAATACTTGTGTGATTTGTAGACTAAAATAAGAGTCCCTAGTAAAGCCTCTATATAATACTAGCTTGTTGGTTAATAGATGATTGTGGTTTCCCTATCATGAACATTAAGATGTTATTAACAACAAGATCATATCGTTAGGAGAATGATATGGTGGACATACTCCTATAGACAAGCGTAGCATAAAGATCAAGTCATTTTAATAGTTCAATTGCTATATGCTTTCTGATACATAGTAATCTAATTCCTTCGACCATGAGATCATGCATATCACCTTTACCGGATGGATGCTTTGATGACATCAAACACCACACCGTAACTGGGTGGCTATAAAGGTGACATTGAGTGTTCGGAAAGTATTGGTTGAGACACATGGATCAAGAGTGGTATTTGTCCATCCATATGACGGATAGATATACTCTGGGCCCTCTCGGTGAAATGTCATCCAATTAGCTTGCAAGCATGTGACTGGCTCACAAGGGATCACATATCACGGGAACGAGAAAAGAGTACTTATCAGTAACGAGGTTGAACTAGGTATGCAGAGATACCGACGATCATAACCTCGGATAAGTAAACTATCGTGAGACAAAGGGAAATTGATATCGTATGTAAGTGGTTCATTCGATCGCAAAGTAATCGTAGAAATATGTGGGAGCCATATGAATTTCCAGATTCCTCTATTGGTTATTGATCGGAGAAGTGTCTCGATCATGTCCGCATAATTCACGAACCGTAGGGAGACACACTTAAGGATTCGACGTTGTTTAAGTAGTTATGGAATGATGAGAAAGAGTCCGAATGTTGTTCGGAGTCTCGAATGGGATTTGGGATATCACGAGGAGATCCGGAATGGTCCGTAGAATAAGATTCATATAAGGAAAGTCTCGTTTCGGAGTTGGAGAATGGTTCCGGTGTTTTCCTCGGGAATGTTCTAGAAGGTTCCGGAATGTCCGGCACTCCGGAGGGGAAGGGTACATGAATGTGTTATATCAAGTTGGTATGATTTCATTATGTACTCGGTGTCATCGCTGAACAAAATAGAGGGTTTATTCAAATCCTAGTTTGAAAAGTCAAACGCCAAGTTTGAAAGTCAAACGGCTAGTTTTGGGAAGTGGAGAGGGAGGTGGAAACCGACTTGGGGGAGGAGTTCCTCCTCCCACCGCCGGCGCACCACCAAGCCGAGTTGGGGAGGGACTCCCCTCGCCTTGGCCGGGCCCCTCCACCTATATAAGGAGGGGCAGGGCACCCCTCCTAGACACACAAGTTCCTACCTCTAAACCCTAGTACCAAGCCGCCGCCGCCTCCATAGCCGCCGCCGGCCCTAGGGCAAACTGCCTCCGTCGCCTAGCTAAACCCTAGCCGCCGGCTTGCCCCCTACTCGGCGTGTCTAAACCCTAGATCGTCGAGGAACTCTCTCATACTCCACCATACTCGCTCCGGCTTAAGGCGAAGCCCTGCGAGATCTCCCCTCTACTTCCGGTACCACGCCGTTGTGCTGCCGGAATCGCGAGGAGAGTGCTACAACCTCCGCTGCCTGCTGGAACAAGGGAGAGGAAGGTCTTCGTCGAGTACCGAACGTGTGACCGACTGCGGGAGCGCTGCCAGAACGCAGCGCCGGAAGGATCGTCTACGCGATCTTGAGATCGGGAAGAGTACGACTACATCACCCACGAGAATCCGCTCTCGTTAAACACTTTGGAATCTTCGAGGGTGAGTTATTCCATCGACTCGTTGCTACAATCTAGTAGATAGATCTTGGCTTGTTTGTTTGTATGTGATAGAAATTTTTTGTTTTCCATGCTACGAAACCCTACAGAATCATAGTTGCATTGGAGAGTCATAAGGTGGTGAAGCCCCATCTTGTTAGTCATATCCAATGCTTCAAGGAGCCCTGCCTTGGATTGGGCCTCAGTCATATTGATGGGGTGCATGGGGAGAAGCTTGAGAGTAGCATACACATCATCATGAACAGCCCGAAAGTGTGCATTCCAAAATATAGAGTCCTCTGGGGTACCATCACTGTCAGCCTCATCATAGTAATTAGTTTAGCGAATGGAGGCATACCGAATACTGTCCATAGCCTCGTAGTTAGGCCACTCCTATTTTCCCTTGAGAGAAGCAGTCCTCTTGGTTTTCTTTGCTGCCTCTGCCATCCGCTCAGCCTCTCTTGATGCTCTGAGAACTTCTGTTTCGTCAATGAACGTCCCTTCTGCAGTGGGCCTGAGATAACGGGCACGGGGACGACGAGTGAAGGTCTTAGTAGCCTTGGAACCACCTGTGAAAAGCATGAGAGGGATAGCAGGGAGATAAGAACACACACAAGTCCAGGAGAAATGTTAGAAATAGTAGAAAAGCAATCCATGAGCCAAGGGTGTGCATTTCGGAAATTAGAGCCAAACCAGACCAGTTTTTAAGCTCCAGGCCGGATTATCCGGCCCTGGCAGGGGCGGATAATCCGCCCCCCACAGAAAATTCTGGAATGGCCCAGATTTACCAAGGCAAAACAGATTGGGCACTAGGATTGCAATACTACTGATTCTAACAAGCAAGGGAAACACATAGTATCTTCTACAACGAGATATCCACCAAACATAATGAATCACATACAAAAGGACATAGATGAGGGAGTTACCCTCACTCATTGGAGGAAAATCGTGGAGGAGAAGATACCCGGAGGCGAGGTGAAGAAGATCCGGGGAGGCCTCGAAGAATCCGGTGGTCAAATCGACTCCAGGGAGGGGCGGAAGCTCCGGTGGCGGCTGGGGGAAGAGCTAGGGTTGGGGGAGGGCTGACTGCTCTGTTTGAGCCTGGCCTCCCCGACCCAGCCCTTAAGAGGCAGAATTCGCCCGGGGCGGATAATCCTCCCCCCACTTGGGGCGGATAGTCCGCCCCCCCCCCCTCTGAATTTTCTGTAAAGACAGATTTAGGCCGGAGCATCCTTGCAAAACCCCTCGATGGTGTATAGAGGACTTGTGTGCAAGAATAGATGGTTCAAGGAGGGAAAGAAGGCTTGGGTTTAGAGCAACAAACTGTGATGGTACTACACACCCAAAGTTGCAAGAACAAATCAAACAAAAGCAAAGGTTGGGTGTGTTTTCCATAAGAACAAGAGATATGCAAGAAAATCCAAAGAGAGCAATTAGAAACCAACTCTTCTCAAGGAAGAAAGCGGCGGCCGAAGCCACCATGTTGGAGCGCATGGCATGACATCGCGAAGATGTATCTTGAGTTCAAAACCAATGCTCATCAATAACCCACATATCACAAAATGATATTAAGGGAAATGATTTTGTCTTGCTTTCGGCATTATGGGGGAGGGTTATCCCAATCAATTAGGACCACACTCCCCCTATGTCCATGCCCGCATCTAAACCAAATACATGAATAAGAGCAAGTGAGTGTGCAAGGGTAGTCAAGCCAAGCTCCTTGAATCTATGATATTTAGCTCATTCCTCAAATAACAAAATCTTGCTTCATCAAGAGGCTTCGTGAAAATATTAGCAAGTTGGTTCCTCGTGCTCACAAAGGATAGGGCAATATCGCCACGAGCAACATGATCCCGAATGAAATGGTTGTGAATATCAATATGTTTTTTTCTTGTATGCTGCACTGGATTGTAAGCAATTTTGATAGCACTTTCATTGTCACATAAAAGAGGCACTTTGTCACAATTGACACCATATTCCTTTAAAGTTTGCCTCATCCATAATAACTGTGTACAAGCACTTGCAGCAGCAACATATTCAGCTTCGGTGGTTGAGAGTGATATGCAATTATGTTTCTTTGAAGACCAACACAATAACCTGCCCAAGAATTGACATGCACCAGAAGTTGATTTTCGTTCACCAGCCCAATCTGAATCAGTGTAACCACATAGAGAGAAACTTGAACCTTTGGGATACCATAACCCAAATTTGGGGAATGAACCAAATATCTGAAGATTCGTTTGACCGCCACTAAGTGGCTTTCTTTAGGAGCGGCTTGGTACCTTGCGCACACTCCTACACTTAACACGATATCGGGCCTAGATGCGCAAAGGTAAAGGAGAGAGCCGATCATGGATCGGTATACCTTTTGGTCCACGTCTTTACAGTTGGGATTAAGCTCAAGATGACACTTTGTTTGCATTGGAGTAGCAACGCCATTGAGATCCGTCATCTTGAACCTCTTGAGCATGTCTTGGATGTACTTAGCTTGATTAATAAAAGTTCCCTCTCTAAGTTGTTTGATCTCGAATCCAAGAAAGAACCTCAATTCACCCATCATAGACATCTCAAACCTGTTAGTCATAAGCTTTGAAAATTCATCGTTAAAAGCTTGGTTAGTAGAGCCAAAAATAATGTCGTCTACATATAGTTGGCATACAAAAAGCTCCCCATTAACCTTCTTAGTAAAAAGAGTGGGATCGATTTGCCCAACTTTGGATCCATGGTCTAACAAAAGCTCTTTAAGGTGCTCATACCACACACGTGGGGCTTGTTTAAGGCCATAGAGCGCCTTATCGAGTTTGTAGACATGGTTCAGAAATTTGGGGTCCTCAAAACCCGGGGGTTTATTGACGTATACCAACTCATGTAGTGGAGCATTAAGAAACGCACTCTTAACATCCATTTGCTGTAATTTAAAATTATGATGAGCGGCATATGCAAGAAGGATACGGATGGACTCAAGACGTGCCACATGAGCATAAGTCTCGCCAAAATCAATTCCTTCCACTTGAAAGAATCCTTGAGCCACGAGTCTTGCTTTGTTACTCACAACAATGCCATTTTCATCTTGTTTGTTCTTGAAAATCCACTCGGTGCCGATAACATTGCGGCATTCTTTTGGTTTCTCAACAAGCTTCCAAACTTTGTTGCGCTCGAAGTTATTTACTTCTTCATGCATTGCAACTACTCAATCGGGATCTTCAAGAGCATCAAAGACCTTCTTTGGTTCAACCATAGAAATGTGAGCTTGATGATCATAGAAGCTTGCAAGTTCTCTTCTAGTAGACACCCTTCTTCGCAGATCACCGACAACTTTGTCAAGAGTGTGACGTCTTAGCTCAAGGTTCCAATCAGCACGAGCCTTGCGACGAGCCTCAATGTCCTTATTATTTCTATAAGGAGTTGATTCAACATTTGTATCCTTGTCTTGTCCACTACCTTGCCCTTGATCTTGATCTGAGTTGACAATAGGAGCTTGCTCCTGAACATGTTCTTCAGGGCTGGATAATCCGCCCCTTGGTGGGGCCGTACTATCTGGCCTGGGAGATGTGGCTACAACTTCCTCTTCCTGAGAATGTCTGACAGAGCTGGGAGATCCAGGGCCAGACAATCCGCCCTCGGGGGCCGAAGAATCCGGCATGGAGTCTTCTTGGCTATTCTGTTCTTCTGATCCCCTGGGACGAGTTGGAGTGCCACGGGCAGACTGTCCGCCCCTTGGAGGGGGCGGATAGTCTGACCTAGGACTACCATTTTGTCCAGGAGACCGATGAGCTTCAGAAAGTTGTGGTGTTGGTGCAGAGTTTTCTCCAGCAGTAGGAGCTTGTTGATCTTGTGTAGATGAGGGCTCCACTTGAGTGAAGCATTGTCCTTCCCGATCTGCCACAAGGGGTTCCTCAATGGGGCGGAAAAATCCCACGCCCATTATTCTTATGGCATCTTGGGGTATTTCAACATCATCAACTTTCCCGACATAGGATCCGTTATTTTCATCGAAATCCACACTACAAGATTCTACAACAGTCCCGGTGAGCTTGTTGTAGACTATATAAGTGTGGGATTTGGCACTGTAACCAACAAAAATACCTTCTAAAGCCTTGGACTCAAATTTAGACAAGCGGACACCTTTGATAAGAAAGAAACACTTAAACCCGAATACCCTGAAGTATGAGATGTTGGGCTTGTTACCGGTAAGTATTTCATACGGAGTCTTGTCCAAGATTTTTTGGAGGTAGAGACGGTTAGATGAGTGACAAGCGGTGGATATGGCTTTAGCCCAAAAATTGTAAGGAGAATTGAATTCAACCAACATTTATCTTGCCATATCCATCAAAGTGTGGTTCTTCCTCTCGGCTACACCATTTTGTTGAGGGGTGTATGAAGCGGAATATTGATGTCTTATCCCCTCTTCACTTAGAAACTCATTCAAAGTGTAGTTCTTGAATTCGGAGTCGTTGTCACTTCTTAATGCCAAGATAGGAACATTGTGTTGATGTTGAACTTCATTGGCAAAGTCAATAACTGTTTGTTGAGTCTCACTCTTTAGCTTGAAGAAATTGACCCATGTATATCTTGAGTAATCATCGACAATGACCAAGCAATATTTCTTCCCACCGAGACTGGCATGAGATGGAGGACCAAATAAATCCACATGAAGTAATTCCAAGATTCTCTTTGAAGACACAATAGTCTTCCTCTTGTGGGGAGAGTCATGCATTTTGCCTTCAACACAAGCCCTGCAAACACGATCTTTGGCAAAAGAGACATTGTCTTTTAGTCCAAGGATGTGGCCACCCTTGTGGAGACTTTGCAAAGTTCTCATGTTGACATGGGCTAAACGGCGATGCCATAACCAGCCCACGTCGGCCTTTCCGAATAGGCACATCGGACCAGAAGTGGTTTTCCCGGAAAAGTCCACCACATATAGGTCATTTTCAACGTACCCAACAAAAGCGACCTTTAGAGACTTGCTCCACAAGAGTACCACCAAATCATCATCAATGAAAACAGCAAAACCCATCTTGCCAAGGTCACGAACAGAAAGAAGGTTGTAACCGAGGGTCTCAACAAGCATGACATCCACGAGAGAGATATCGTGGGCAACCACAACCTTGCCAAGACCTAATACCTGAGATTTAGACTTATCACCATAGGAGACTGTAATATTATCATGATTGGGACGCATCTCCGTGATGATCTCCTTGATTCCGGTCATATGACTAGTGCATCCACTATCCAGCACCCATTTCGACCCACCGGAAGCATAGTCCTGCAAGAGAATTACTTCCCATTTTTCAGTGGGTCCTCTCATGGTAGTAACAAGGGTCTTTGGAACCCAAATATACCAAGCAACATATTCATCAAAAGGACCGACATAATAAGCATAAACATCGCCATAATAATCACAAAAGAGTTCATAATTTGGATTGTGAGACCCTGCAAAAACAATATTGTTAGTTTTGTCTTTTGTGACATTCTTCTCAGCGGTGCTTGTCTTTGATTGTACATTCTTGGTCTTGTTCTTCTTGTTTTTCTTCTTCTTGGACTTGGTGACATACCCAGGTCCCTCTTTACCAAGATTTGATTTTTGCTTGCCAAGAACCTCATCAAGAACACCCTTATCTTTGGGAGTGATGTCCTTGACAAATCCTTCTTCCACACTAGCATTTTCCTTGTGAATATATGTTGACTTAGATGTGCTAGGAACATCATACTTGGCCAATCGAATTTGGAGCTGATCATGTGACTCATTGAGAATGGAGAAATCACTTTTCAACGCCTTGTGAGCGATGTCAAGTTTCTCCAATTCCTCGGAGAGTCTATCATGAGCATCCCCAAAGTCAATCTTTTCATTCTTTAACTTGTTTGCTTTGGCGACTGCATTGTCACGTTCCTTAAAAATCTTAGCCACTATTTCTTCATGTGACTCCTCAATGGACTCAAGCCTCTCTTCAAGAGAAACCTGAGCCTCTTCTTCTTCTAGAGCATTTTTTAAGGATGCAATTTCCATTGCATCCCCCCTTTCAATTCTGCCCTTTTCTTCGAGGAGAACTTCATTTTGGGCCAGCTGGTCCATAAGAGCCTCAAAATGTATTTTGTGCTCACCTTGCAAGTTAGTGAAGAAATAGTCCAAAGCAATAATCTCTTCTTTAACCTTAAGACTACTAGGATCATCCATGTCAATCATAGCCTTAGGAAAAGAAGAGTTAGAAGTAGTTACCTTGGAACTTCTTGCCATGAGACACGTAGCATTCTTGTTGATGACATTTTCGTTCGGGGAGTCGAAGAGTGATGTTGATGCAGATGTGGTTACTATAGCAGCCACCTCTTGAGAGCTATCATCCTCGTCCTCATCTTCACTTCCCGAAGAATATTCTTCTTGATCCACTGGAACAATCTTTGGTTGCTTCTTGAAAGGAGCATTCTTCTTTACAAACTGTTTCTTGCGTGGAGCCTTTGACTTGTCATTGAAAATAAGTCTTCCCCCATTATCTTCCCGACTTTGATATGGACACTCAGCTACAAAGTGCAGCCGGTCTCCACAGTTGAAACATGTTCTTAGCTTGGGACCATTTTCCTTTCTTCCATAAGCTCCACTCTTGCATTCTAGTTCAGCTTTAGCCTTGGCCGGGTCTTTCCAAAAGTTTCTAGCATAAAGGGCCAGGTATTGTCCATGGATCCTTTTTATATCCTTGGGACAGTCCATACCTTCTATGACATATTCATCATGATCAATCACACTAGTCTTCAAGGCGATGTTGACCCCCTTTTGCATCCCCATAGCTCGTGCACGAGCATCTTCGGCATTCTTGGCAGCCACTTTGAAAGCGGCCATTTCTTGCATTACCTCATTGGATGTCATAAGGTGGTAGTTATGCCTACCTTGGAGACTTTTCAAATCTGTGGGCTCAAATGGCATAAGAGCACTGACATACTTGCGATTGATCCATGCATCATCAACGTGAGAGGCACCATGATTCCTGAAAGTGGTGGCTATTGCCTTGAGCCTCCTATACATGTCCTCGCTGTTTTCTCCATCCAACATATAAAATCCTTCAACTTCATTGCTCAAAGCATCATATCTATTCCTTCTCATACCTCCATTTCCGATGAAGAGATCGGTGAGAGCATCCCAAGCTTCCTTAGTTATACTAAGATGCTGAATGTGTGGCATGTCTTTGTCACCCACACCAAGCTGTATCATGTGTAGAGTTGTAGTGTTGAGTTGACTATCAACAACCTCTCTTCTTGTTAGATTGTTGGGATCTCCAACATGAAGACCATTCTCGATGATTTTCCATAACTCAATGGAGGAACTGCACACATGATACTTCATCAAAAATTGCCATTGAATGAAAGTAGATGTTGAAAGTTTGGATGGATCACCCCTATTATGTATATGTGGGTGAGGGATAGGTGGATCAGGAGAATACACATGGGAAACCTCATTGTATCCTTCCTTACCACTATCCTTTTTCGAGGAGGAGCTCTTGCTAGTGCCATCACCAACCACTTCGTTATCTTTGGAATCGGTTTTACCCGTTTACTTGGATTGCGGAGTGGTAGCCTCAGAGTTAGATGGAGGTGATGCTACGGATGTGGAGAGACGCATTATCAATTGACACATCTCTTCCATCTTATCCTCCATTGAACTCACTAAGGTTGCTTCCAACGTCTTGAGATTGTTCATGGTGACTACCTCCAGAGCATCACTCCCATCTCCCTTGGAACCCATACTTATCTTAGGCGGTTAAGCCCGAATTAAGAGCCGGGGCTCTGATACCAATTGAAATGGATCGTATGGGCACCTAGAGGGGGGGTGAATAGGTGCTACTCAATTTTTAGTTCTTTTTCAATTTTAGGCTTGGCATAAAGTAAATTCTCTAGATATGCAACTACGAGAATTTCCCTATATGCAACCCTAGCTACTAAGAACGTAAAGAGAGGATCGAGGGAACCATAGTGGAGCACGCGGAGACACAGGGATTTGTTTTACTGCAGTTCCTTCCTTGTTAAGGGAAGTATATCTGTGTTGGAGGGGTGGGCGGTTCTAAGACCACCACGCCACAATATGCCTCACCCTATTCTCCGATGGATCTCGCCACGAAAGGCTTGATCCACCTTCTCCACTATTGGTACCCTTCGAGGCGGGAACCGGTGCCTTTACAACTCTACCGGGGCACACACCCACAACTGAATTGGGGGTTCCCAAAATGACAACAAGCTGTCACAAGAACAAGGATTATCAATATAATCAAAAGCAAGGATCTAGATATTTGTAAGAAATACTAGATCAGAGATTCTCCAAACGAATGGAGAGGAGATGAAGCACTTGATTGCAGTTGTTGAAGATCTAGTCCTCCTCCTTCGATTCCCCAAGGGACGAGGCCTTTGGGTGGATTTAGGTGGATATCTCTTGGATGAAGTTTGTAGATCAGATCTTGAAATTTTCGAATGAACCAAGATATATGGCAGGAGGGGGAAGGCAGGCTTAAATACCCCCTGCCCAGATCTGGCTGTTGAAGAAGTTTGGGGGTGAATTATCCGCCCCCACTAGGGGCGGATTATCATCCCTGGGGGAAACTCCGTCCCCAGGACGGAAACTCTGGGGGAAAGTCCTCCCCCCATACAGAGAGCGACGCAGGTCCAGACTTGGCAAAATTCCTTGAGGGGCGGATTATCCCCCCCCTGAAGGGGTGGACTATCCGGCCTAGGGGAAAACTCCGCCCCCGGGCCGGAAAGTCCGGGGGAAAATCTGCCCCCATACAGAGAGCAACGTAGGTCCAGACTTGGTGAAAATCCTCGAGGGGCGGATTATCCGCCCCCCTCCAGGGGCGTACTATCCGTCCTTGCCGGAAAATCCGGCTGATTCTCCGCCCCCTCTCTAGGGGTTGCGCCCTTCTAGATATGGGGTGGGGCGGATTATCCGCCCCCAAAAGCAGTTCCCTTTTCCTTTTTCAATGTAAAGATCTGCAACACTTCAACACATTAAATAATCCTTGATATTATTATCTAACACACAAAACACTAGGGATTACAAAATGTTCTTTCACCAGCTACCACCCCTCCCCTGCGTCAACATGCAAGCTCCCGGCTCCTCTGCTCCTCCCTAGCAGCCAACCCGGGACCAAGCTGCCTTCATCAACGCCATGAACAACTTTACACTAAATAATGAAGGTACGGATTGGATTTTCGATTCTGGTGCATCCTCGCATATGTCTTCAAATATGAATTTGCTGTCAGCTTGTTTCCCCTCTGCTGTTTCCACAATCACTATTGGCGATGGCTCCACAATTCCTGTCTCTTGCGCCGGAAATTCTCACATCTCTTCATCTTATGCTAATTTTCTTCTACGTAATATTCTTGTTGTTCCTTTCTTAATCAAAAATCTTATTTCTGTTCGACAATTCTATGTTGAAAACAAAGTTATTCTGGCTTTTGACACTTTTGGTTTGTCTGTGAAGGATCTAAAAACGGGGGAGGTCCTCGCTCGGTACAATAGCACAGGCGATCTTTATCCACTTCATGGTGCGCCCACATCCACCCCCCGCGCCATGCTTGCATCCGTTGATTTATGGCATCGTTGTCTAGGCCACCCCAATAAAACTACTATGTCGTATTTGCTTCAAGATTTTTGTATACCTAGTTCTAGTTCCTCTCATAATCCCTCTCTCTGTAATGCCTGTCAATGCGGCAAACATTTTAGATTACCTTTTGGTACCTCAACTACTGTGAGTTCTTTTTCGTTTGAGCTTCTTCATTGTGATTTATGGACCTCTCTAGTTCCTAGTGTTTCTGGTTATAAATATTATCTTGTGATACTGGATGACTACTCTCACTATATTTGGACTTTTCCTCTTCGTGCAAAATCTAATGTGCATACAATTTTTATAAATTTTCGGCAGTATGTACTTACTCACTTTGGCTTGCCTATTCGATTTATTCAATGTGATAATGGACGAGAATTTGACAACACTAACAAGCGCAGTTTCTTTCTTTCTCAAGAAATTCTTCTTCGTTTTTCATGTCCTTATACTTCTTCTCAAAACAGTAAAGCTAAACGTTCTCTTTGTTCTATAAATGACATTCTTCACACTTTACTTTTGCAAGCCTCTCTTCCTTCTCGTTTTTGGGCTGAAGCTCTTCGCACTGCCAAATTCCTCATCAATGTTTGCCCCACCAAAACGTGTCCTTTTTATTCACCCTTTCAATCTTTGTTTTTATCTCACCCAGACTATTCTTTCTTGCGTGTTTTTGGTTGCCTTTGTTTTCCAAACATTGCCTCTATAGCCTCCAATAAACTTGAACCACGTTCCCTACCTTGCATTCATCTTGGCCTTTCTGATGATCACAAAGGATATCGTTGTTTTGATCCCTTATCTGGTCGTGTTATTGTTTCTCGCCATGTTAATTTTGATGAAAATACTTTTCCTTATGCTGCCACCAAACTCACTCCCCAAACCGAACCGCCAGCCCATACCACCACCAAAACACCTTTCGTTCAACCCACTGTCGCCCCTGCCGCGGCAGACTTTTGCCACATTTCTCTGTC
Source organism: Avena sativa (assembly GCA_916181665.1). Classification (NCBI taxonomy): domain Eukaryota; kingdom Viridiplantae; phylum Streptophyta; class Magnoliopsida; order Poales; family Poaceae; genus Avena; species Avena sativa. The sequence continues at coordinate 427,337,547 of OV702283.1, forward strand.
GCGGCAGGATTTTCGCCGGTTTCTCTGTCGCGGCAGACTTTTCGCCTGTTTCTCTGCCACGGTAGAACTTTCACCCGATTCTCTGCCACAGCAGGAACCTGTCACCACCCCACCACTATCGTGTCCGCCCCACGTAGCACCACTTCCCCTACCCCTACCACCGAACCATCTACCCCATCACCCGAACCATCAACACCTACTGTCGAGTCTTCCTCCACACCCCCATTACCACCTAATGTTGTTCCTATTCAACCACCTACAAATGATCACGTCATGTGAACTCGTGGAAAACGTGGATTTCTTCTCCCTTCTAAACGTCTCAATATCACAGCCACAACCACAATTTCCCGTGTACCCACATCCTACAAACGTGCTCTTCTTGATCCTCTTTGATTTTCAGCTATGCGTGATGAATTTTATGCTCTTCAACAAAACAATACATGGATTCTCGTTCCCAAACCTTCTGGCGTTAATGTTGTTTCTGGCAAATGGTTTTTTTCGACACAATTTTCATTCCGATGGCACCCTTGCTCGTTACAAAGCTTGTTGGGTTTGTCGCGGTTTTTTACAACAACATGGCATTGATTTCGATGAGACTTTCTCCCCTGGTGTCAAACCAAGCACTATTCGCGTTATTCTTAGTCTTGCCGTTTATTCTTCATGGCCGATTCATCAACTCAATGCTAAAAATGCTTTTCTCCATGGTACTCTTAATGAAACTGTCTATTGTCAGCAACCCTCTGGTATGAGCATCCCTCTTCTCCAAATCTTGTTTGTTTACTCAAAAAATCTCTTTATGGTCTCAAACAGGCTCCTCGTGTCTGGTTTCAACATTTTGCTACTTTTATTAAAACCATTGGCTTTATATCCTCTAAATCTGATTTTTCTCTATTCATTTTTCGTCCCTCCGAACATACTGCATATCTTCTCCTTTATGTTGATGACATCGTTCTTACTGCTAGCTCTGACTCTTTTCTCCAACATATCATTTCTTCTCTTCATCGTGAATTTTCCATGACTGATTTAGGGCCTCTTCATCATTTTCTTGGCATTACAAAATCCTCTCTTTTTCTTTCTCAACGACAATATCTTTTGGATTTGCTTTCACGGGTTGGTATGTCCGATTTTCAACATTCTCGCACTCCGGCCGACATAGGTGCCAATCTGTCAGCTGATGGTGATCCTGTTTCCGATCCAACTTTTTACTATAGCATCACTAGTGCTCTTCAGTACACCACTCTCACTCGTCCCGACATCTCTTATTCGGTTCAACAAGCTTGTCTTTTCATGCATGATGCTCATGCTCCTCACCTTTCTCATGTAAAACAAATTCTTCGATATTTAAAAGGAACTCTTGATCATGGTATTCTTGTAAACTCTTCTTCCCCTACAAGCTTGACAATTTATTCTGATGCAGACTGGGCAGGTTGTCCAAATACTCGACGGTCCACATCCAGATTTTGCGTTTATTTAGGAGATAATCTTGTTTCTTGGTGTTCTAAAAGGAAGGTAACAGTTTCCAGGTCTTCTGCTGAGGCTGAGTATAGGTCGGTTTCCCATGCCGTGGCGGAGGCGGTGTGGCTGCGTCATCTGATGAATCCTTGGTGGCGCCAGAGAACTTGGTGCTTGATGTGGAGTCTTGTTGGGAACCCCAAGAGCAAGGTGTGAAGCAGCACATCAGCAAGTTTTCCCTCAGTAGAGACCGAGGTTATCGAACCAGAAGGAGGAAGGAAACGTCACATAGGTGTTGCAAGCAACACGGAGACCTGCACAACACAAACTCAAGACTTTTCCCCAACGAATCAGTAAGGTTGTCAAGCTCACCGGTTTGCTGTAACAAAGGATTAAACGTATGGTGTGGAAGGTAATGGTTTGCAGCAAGTAAACAAGTAACAGTGGAAGATGTATTGATGGTAAAGACTGGACCGGGGTCCATAGTTCACTAGAGGTGCTCTCCTTAGATAAACAACATGGCATGAAGGTTAAACAAATTACAGCAGGGCAATTGACAGGAACTGAGCAAGGCATAACAATGCAATTACTAGTCAGAAATATCCTATGAGATTCGGTTGGGCAATACAACAAGATACATATACCGCCATCCAACTACATCTATGACTAGAAGTCCACCTTCAGGTTATCATCCAAACCCCCTCCAGTATTAAGTTGCAAGCAACAGACAACTGCTTTAAGCAAAGTGTGTAAGGTAAACAGTCCACATGTTCCATGAACAAGAGACCATTGTCTTCTCCCTAGTGGCAACAACACATCTACAACCGAAGAGATTTCTGTCACTTTCCCTTGGAAACTAGAGGCATGAACCCACTATCGAGCATAAATACCCCCTCTTGGAGTCACTAGCAACTACTTGGCCAAGATAGCTACTAACAACGGAGAGCATGCAAGATCACAAACAACACAGACATGATAGAATCATAAAGACAAAACCATTAAGCAAACCAACATAGTAATCTCAATATTCCATCGGATCCCTGCAAACACAACATGCATGATTACAAATAGATTAGATATTGATCATGAACGGAGCTCACAAGATCTATACATGAAAGCACAAAGGAGGAGATACAACCATCTAGCTACTACATGGACCCATAGTCCAAGGTGGAACTACTCACGCATCATACCGGAGAGAAGGCCTCCGGGATGATCTCCCCTCCGGCAGGGTGCCTGGAAGAACTTCAGATCCCCACCGATCTAGGGACGATGGTGGTGGCGGCTACAGACGGTTTCGTGGAGATTTGATCGGGTTCTTAGGGTTTATGCATCGGGGGCTTTTTATAGGCGAAGGGGGAGGCCGAGGAGGCGACTAGGGGGGCCAAACCCTAGCCAGGCGCGGCCCTACCCTTGGCCGCACCTGGGGGGAATGGCTGCCCTGGCCCGCTTCCTCGTCTCCCCTCTGGACTTCTTGTTCCCCACGGAAAGTAATTGACTTTGACGTTTGTTCCGTCCAATTCCGAGAATATTTCTTTACTAACTTTTCTGAAACCAAAAACAGCAGAAAACATGCATCTGGCACTGTTGCAACTTGTTAATAGGTTAGTACCAGAAAACATGAAAAAAAACACCTCAAAGTGTAGACAAGTAAAGCAAAGTAGATACTAAACAAGCATGGAGCATCAAAAATTATAGATACGTTTCCAACGTATCATCAGCTACTCGTCGAGCTTCATCGCCCCCTGGAGCGAGCCACCATTGTTTATTGTGACAATATTTCTGTAGTCTACATGGCATCCAATCTTGTTCAGCATCGGCGCACGAAGCATATTGAGATTGACATTCACTTTGTTTGTGAGAAGGTGGCTCTTGGCGAAGTTCGAGTTCTTCATGTTCCTACCAGTGCTTAATTTGCTGATATTTTTACTAAAGGACTCCCCACTTTATCGTTTACAGACATTCGCTCCAATCTCAACATCGTTACTCCTAACGTTGAGACTGCGGGGATATTAGAGTATAGGTCTGTACGGCTAGGGCACCGGCCGCCTCTCCCCTCCATATACGAATTGTAACTCTATCTCTATTAGTCTTGGAGTCCAAGTCAGTTGTAATCTATATAAACACCCCACCGTGGCTGAAATCAATACAAGGTATTATTCTCTCAGTATCTAAAACTATCACTCCACACCACACATTTACTGGTAGGTCAAGTGAAGACCGTAATGTAACCATGTTTCTTTCGAAATACTGTGATTTAAATATTCCTTAGTTTTGCCTCAATAATCTATTTGTAAGTGATATATTTTGAACAATGATGCTAGCAATATTTACTCCCATATAATTGAAGACGGCAACTATATATTGGAACTAGTCACAACTCTTCCATTTTTTAAGTTGTTTTCATTACTCTTCCACCTGTTATTTTTTTATCCAAATGGTTCAAAAGCTTAAGAGTACTACAAAACAAAAACAAAATTAAGAAACCCGACACAAATTTAGCCATGGCATGAGAGACCCATGTGTTTCGCTCCAACCTTTTCCTAACATGCCCCTTCCCCATTAATATTTAGGTCAACAAGAGAAGGTATGGTAGAGTAATTTTGGAACACTTACGCATTACCCTCGTTCCAAATTCTCAAGTAAAATAAAAAATGGAAGGTATATCCTTGGAATGTGCTCTCCTCCTCGTGGAGATTGTGGACCACCAATCATAAAGTGTGATTGCCTCAGTACAAATATTAGTACAAAGGTTTATATATGGGACCAATCCAATCCTTGACCATGCCCCACCTCCTATTAGATTACTGATAATGAAAAAAATGTGCGCCACCAACTCCAGTTCTCTCTGGAAAACTTGGGATAAGCCCCAATTTGGAACTTGGACGCTCAAGACAATCAATTTTGTAGACCCTATTCGGGGGTATAAGACGGTCAAAATATTTCCATTTTACTAGATTCCAAGATTTGAAAACAAGCAAAACCATATGTTAACCCGCAGTCCCCTCGAACTGGCACATAATAGGCACGTGATGTAGAGTAGACGTACTATGGTGTGTATTGACCGCTACTAAGACAAGGCTAACAACTAGAGAGTTGGTGTATATACCTCTTGTCAGGAAAGATGCATCAATCATGGTTCATCACTACCCGAGTATCCTATGAAATAAATATATGTTATTTTAAAGTTGTTGCACTCAAACAAGTGGAAAACAACCCAGAAGGATTCTCAAAAATTCTTTAAAAAATCAATATTGGGTATCATGGCGTACCCGTTATGACAATTAAAGTTCAAATTCCCCTTTTCTAAAAAAGATAACTTAGAACATGCGAGAGTGGATATTCTGAAAACTCACATTACATCATTAGACATTGGCATTGACTAATTTTGGAGGGCATTCAGATTTTCAAAAAGATGTTCATGATCTTCCTATATCCATGAAAAATTATTATAAAGCATTGATAGATAAAACAGTTAAAAATGACCTGATATCACTCAAGCAAGCCATTATAGTGGCAGATTTCTATAACTCTTTGGAGGTCAGTTCTATGTTCATGTTTCCACTCTCAGCCCAAGCGTTTGGAGAGCTTGAACAAATTAATCAGATATGGATTGCCTGACTGTCGATCCTTTTACCAGTGATACTAGAGTTTTTGTTTAGGGAAATTCAAACTATTCGCTAGCTAAATATTATAATTCATCTTTGAACGAATTCCCAAAGTCCCATCCTTTCAAGCAATTTGGAAATCCAAGTGCCTTCCTAGATTGAGAGTTTTTGTCTGGCTTCTCCTCAAAGACTATCTCTTTTTTTTGCGGAAACCTCGAAGACTATCTTAACACCAAAGATTTGATACAGCGTAAACACTGACACGTGGAGGCAGGGTACTTGTGTGTTTTTTGCTCATCACAATCGTTTACAAGGGACCAGTTGTTTCTGAGTGCTCTTTCATTGTTGCTTGTTGGGCACATATTCATATTATGTGGGATTGTTTGCTTCCAATCTCTGAATGCCTTAGCCTAGCTCGACAGTCATTCTATGGTCCTCGCTTTATGGGAATTTTTGCATGCATGTTATGGAATATATGGAAAGAGCGAAATGACTTTATTTTCAAAAATCAGCCACCGTCTTTTAGACGTTGGAAAGTCATGTTCCAAAGTGATTTGTTGCTGCATCAGTATGTAGTAAAAACCGTCTATAGTTCAGTCCTTGTTAGTTTACTTAATCTTGATGGTGTCTTCTTTCCACTCCCCCCCCCCCATATAACTCTCTCTTTGTCCTATTGTTTTGTACTTGGGTTTGGTCTTTGATTAATAGAAAATTTATACCGCAGGGGCTTTCCCTACGGTAAAGTTGTCTAAAATAAAAAGATGGACCTTATATAGTTGGAAAATGCATAAAGAGGACGGGCCCCATGGTGCCTGCTTTTGGATTTCTCAAAAATGACCAAATATTTTTGAAAAAAATACCTACGTATAGCCAATAATATGAAATATAAGTCTGCAAATTTGAGCAGAAAATACCCTGTATTTCGGGTGTAAAAAAAGAAAAATGTGAAATTGTTTGAGAAGATGGAGGCCCATTCAAAATTGGTACACGTCTAGATCTGAAATTTTCTTTTTTTTGCTGAGGCGAAAATACGAAGTTTTTTCACATGAATTTTTGCACGCGCATATTAAAATCATTATCTACATCCCTTTATTTTTTCAACTTTTTAAATCTATACATTTGAATTTTTCAAAAAAAATATAGTCCTCCACATAGGACGAACTCCAATCGACTTTTGGGTATTTTGGCTCAGTAGTTGTGTTGAAAGTCATCAAGTGCTTCTGGTCGAACTTGGTACTTACTGTTTTCCTTCGACTTTAATACAAAGATGTGCAATATTACCATGTTTCTAGAAAAGGCGAAGATTTTTGTAGAGTAATGTGATGCATAACTTATGATTGTGGTATAGTGAGCAAGAAAGACACCATGAATACATGGTATCCTTTATTCATTCCCTCCTCAACTTCAGCTTTATTTCACTAGACTAGCACCAACCACTCTTTTAACTCGTATATAGAACGTCATCTTTCATCTTCATCTCTCTATATATATACCCTCTCGTGTTCTCTTCTCACACATATCTCGCGTATGTTCTATAGTCTATACTGCCATTCCCCTTCAATTCGTGTTCCCAAATATTATTATTTTGTATTCTAACAGTTACATACTATGTCAGGAAGATAAAACCTTTATAAACATAGAAGAGCAAATGTTTGAGAACGGGAGGCACCGGGAATGTGCAAGTAGCATAATATTCCATAGTTTTATCTAAAAGGTTGCAAAAAAGTGGTGACCTTCCCAGGACACCAAGTGAAAGAAAAACACTCTGTCTTAAAATAAGTGACTTACACTTGTCTAAATTTGTATGTATCTATTACACTAAAATATGTCTAGGTATATACGAATCTAGATAAACATAAGCCACTTATTTACTTCAATGGAGAACAAATGTACGAGTGGCTAATATACATGTTTTGAGATGATAAATAAAACAAGCAAGACTACCAGCTACTATCCACTACAACGGAGTACCTCCCTCCTCCCCCTCGTGATATGTATTTTCTCTAATTGAGGGCCTGTTTGGTTTCTAGCCATAATTTGCTAAGCCAAAGTTTGGTAAAGTATGGCAGCCACAAGGTGTGGCTAAGAAATTGGAAGCCAAACTTTGGCAAAAGTTAGCAAGAAAATTAACTCCATGACAAGTGGGCCATATAATTAATAAAGTGTGGCAAACTACAAGTATGGAAAATATCAAATACAAGCCAAACAACTTGTGCACCAAACGAGCCCTGAATGCACCTCTTTGAGGTAACTGCACTCGATATCAACTACTTGCCCATGGGAACAGTTTAGTCGTTGAACTTCAAAATTATTATGGACAAATAATTATATAAACCTATCTTTCAGGTTTAATTAGGTCCAAATAGAGGTTTATCAGGCTATTTTGTAGGTTCATCATGCAATACTTTGTTGATATTTTGGAGTATTTGTATTGGAATCATACACATTTAAAACATATGTATTGAACTAGAATGTTGTGTGCAATGTTGTGAATCAGTGGCTACTTATATTGTTCATTTGGCAATTTTTTATCGCACAAAGGCAAGTGCAAAATAAAATTTGATTGTACACACCCTCAAGTTTGATCAAATCAAAATCAAGAAACTTTCAACCAGATAAATTTTTTGTCTTGTAATAAACAAATGAATGTTATGCCTGATCAAAATGCAAATGACTGCACAACATTTCTTCACATCATCACAAAGGAACCTACAAAAGTATCACGACTTGCATCTATACACTTTTAATATACAACGCAAGTTCACAGTGTCACAATAAGTCGAGAGGAAAATCATTACATCATCGAATCAAAATTTATAGAAATCAATCAGAGAATAAAACCTATCCTCATAGGAGACATGATTTCCTACTAATTTCATGTAGATGTTATAATTTCAGCTTGATTTTCTCCGACCACTTGAAAATATCAGAATACACCTGATCACCATCGAGTTCCTTACCGGTTGCCCCAGCAGCAATCCTGATAATATCCTCCATTAAAGCAAAGTTTCCCATGATATCAACGTGCGCACCTCTCTCTGTGCCTGCCTTCGAGGAGTGTTGAGGGAGGAGAATGACTATACTCTCTCACGTAAGTCTTGCTACCAGACGGGTTGAAGCGAGTTTTTCCACGCCATCCTTTGGCACACATATAGCCCGCACTAAGAACTGGAACAATCTCATCACCGTTAGACAAGTAAACACCACCTTTCAAGCAGCTATTCTCATCCCCACCCTCAGCTGAGGCGTCTATCTGAAAATATTTCCATACATTGAAAATATTTCCATACATCAAATAGTGTTCACCTTTTGGTAGGAATACCTACTCCATACATTGAAAATATTTCCATTTCAGGAGCATTTGGTAGTCTGCAAATGAAAATGTTGTAAGACAGCATGCATAAACCAAAAAAATACACAGGGTATGGAGGTATATTCTTTGTATGCATGATTGGTGTGCAGCAGATCCTTCTTTTTTTTGTTAGGAAAAGCATGTTTCTTGGATTTGCCTAATGTAGGAAGCTAATTAAAATTAGAATGATGGCAAATGGTTCTTACTTTGTCTCCAAGGGGTTTGACCAATACTTGTAGTGATTGTATTTTGGATCATCCAAGTCATCAGCAATTCCATATGAGAAATTAACACTACATTCTTTAATTGTCATGACTGGTATATTGTTCCCTCAAATTACATTATTTAATTGCCATGACAAAATCTATACACCCTATGTCTAGAAAAAGGACTTTTGGATAAATTTTGGACTATTTTTATGAGAAATAATTATTATTAATTCGATGTTAGGAACACTTCGAGTGCTAATATTTCTATATATTTTATATTGTTAGAAGGAGTGCTTTTGAAGTAAATATTTACTACTCACTTTGTTCCATATTAATGGCCTCAACTTTGTGTAGATACGAATACATCTAGTATAAATACATAACTAGATACACACAAATCTAGATAAAGTTGAGGTCATTAATATGACACGGAGCAAGTAGTTTTTATTTGCCGGTAACACTTCGAGTGCTTTTTCTTTCACCAATGCATGTCAAACAAGTGGCACATCAGTATTCTTGTTTCAACTTTCACCAATAATTTAACCAACAATACACATGTCACTTGTTATAAAATTATATCACTCAATTTTTTCTGTATACGTATCTAGTGATATACTATCTTCAAACTGAGGCTCAAATCTGGACCTCGAAGATGATGTGTGACAACTAAACGGGTCCATGGCCGGAGGAAATAACTGATTTTACAATCAATGCTAAAAACTATCTGATCTAAATGTCCTGATTCAATCGAATATAAGATTTCATGAGATCTCCATGACAGAGATTATAAGTAATCGTTAAGTCAACTGATAAAATCACTCACATACTCTTGAATCAGGCTTTTGTCCTCAACACAAGACGACCCAAAGAAAGTCAACGACACACTCGCCAAGCGAGAAAGCACAAAACAACGAGAAAAAAGGCGTTCTAAGGGGGGAGCCGCTGTGTCGCCTCCAGGAGATGCCGAAGGATTTCGTCCAGCCTCGCCTTGTCCCTTTGTCTACATAGCGGGTACCAGAGCTGCAAAAGATGCCAAGAATTTGAAGACCGAGTCAGTGACATGCCGAGGAAGGATCTTTTCAATTACTCGCATACTTGTACGTGTATCTCTTTCTTTGTGTGCCGGGGTTGTACCTGTGATTCTCACCGACTCGCCCTGCCAATACCAACAGATTATTCACCGAACAAACAAAATAAGATGCGCCCATGCACACACGCAGCAAAGGCTTCACCGACCAAATATTCCATGAGTTCTTCTGAAGAAAACAGTATTATTCCACGAGCATAGCATTCTTTTCATGAAACTTTTAACTGCAAATGTACCAATAACTAGGTAGTCCAAATATGTGGATAGATTCTACCTGAAGCATTTCCTTTTCATGATTGAAACGATGTCGGGAAAATGAAGTGCCGAAGTGCGTGCTGGGCAGGATATGATCTTCGATCGACCGATATTGATGCCATGTCCAATCAACGCCCTCATGCTAATTTAATCAAGGCACCCACTGATCATAGGTTCCAACTATACACGATTAAACTTGCCGGTGACACAAGACGTTTTCGTAGTTTACCATACGTCTTATATTAAGAAATCGTAGGTACTCGTACATATTTTGTACTAATATTGTAGTACATACAAACTGAACTTCCATTCTATCAGAAGGTGCATCACTACAATACTGGCGAAGATGCCAACGGCCGGCGCTGCGCTGATGGCCAAACGTCGGGGCCGTCAGCATAGACCGTGACCAGGCTAGCCTCTCTAAGCAGTCGTCGGCGTAAAATTGCCCTCGGCGTATAATAGCTACGCCGATGGTTGCCCTCGGCATAGCTAGTTTTATTTTTATCTTATTAATCTTTGAAAAATCATAACTAAATCATTCTAATTCAGAAAAAACAAATAATATATCAAAATCTGCATAAAAACAAGATTTATCTATTTACACTCAAATATTACACATTTGTCAATATAAAACATTATTTATAGTTTAAAACGGGCATAAGAAATTCAAAAGGATCCAAATAATGCGAAACCTTCGCGTGGTGTCATATTATGTGACATATTTAGAAGAAAAATATTAAACTTGGTATATTGATTAGGTCTCAAAAAACGTTCACAAAATGACCTATCTCATTCGAGGTTTTATGGCTTTCAGGTCAAATGACCAATGTTATGACTAGAGTCAAGACGTAGTTTGCGATAATGTGTCCATGTTGTGTATACATGTGCATCATGGGATGACGAACAATATTACAGGAGGAAGTTTTTCTTTTCGTAGTGCCAAAAATCCATTTTCCGAGTGCAAAAAACGGGCGGTTTTGTGAAGCAACCACCAAATGGCTAATTCAAAATGCTACCATCACATTTTTCAAAAATACTATACCACCTTACATGGACAATGTCCTAACAAGGGGATCTCAAACCTTTCTGTTTATCCCTGGTAAAAAAGAAAATTTCATGTCGAATCGGTAGGAAGTGGGTCAGATATGAACTATATGTACATGATCTGGTGCTCATGATTTTTTACAAAAATCATTTTTAGGTTCAAAATATGCTATTTCACCAGAGATCCACTTCAAGTTTATCAAGGCTCGGCCCGAGATAAGAATCTTCATGCCCGTTGTTCGACAAAGTTTGACGGTAGTTTAAAATAAGCATAAGAAATTCAAAAAAGATACAAACAATGTGAAACCTTTGTGTGGTGTCATATTATGTGACATAGTTGGAAGGAAAAATATAAAACTTGGCCTATCTCATAAAATGACCTATCTCATTCGAGGTTTCCTGGCTTTTGGGTCAAATGACCAATGTTATGGATAGAATCAAGGCATATTTTATGATAATATGTCCATATTATGCATACATGTGCATCATAGGATGGCGAACAATGTTGCAGGAGGAAGTTTTCCTTTTCGTCGCGCCAAAAAGCCATTTTACATTTTCTAAGTGCAAAAAACGGGCGGTTTTGTGAAGCAGCCACCAAATGGCTAATTCAAAATTCTACCACCACATTTTAAAAAATACTATATCACCTTACATGGACAATTTCCTAACAGGGGGATCTCAAACCTTTCGTCTATCTCTGGTGAAAAAGACAAATTCCTGCCAAATCGGCAGGAAGTGGGTGAGATATAAACTATAGGTACATGATCTGATGCTCATGATTTTTTACAAAAATATTTTTTAGGTTCACAATATGCTATTTCATGAGAGATCCACCTCAAGTTTATCGAGGCTCGTCCCCAATAAGAATCTTCATGCCCGTTGTTCGACAAAGTTCAACGATAGTTTAAAACTGGCATAAAAAATTCAAAAACGATCCAAACAATGAGAAACCTTCGTGTGGTGTCATGTTATGTGACATAGTTACAAGGAAAATATCAAACTTGGTATATTGATTATGTCTTAAAAAACCTTCACAAAATGACCTATCTCATTCGAGGTTTCCTGACTTTTGGGTCAAATAACCAAGATTATGGCTAGAATAAAGACATAGTTTATGATAATATGTCCATATTGTGCATACATGTGCATCATGGGATTGCAAACAATGTTGCAGGAGGAAATTTTCCTTTTCGTCATGCCAAAAAGCCGTTTACCATTTTCCGACTGCAAAAAATGGGCGGTTTTGTGAAGCAACCACCAAATGGCTAATTCAAAATGCTACCACCACATTTTTCAAAAATACTAGACCACCTTATATGGACAATGTCCAATCAGGGGAATCTCAAACCTTTCTGTATATCCCTGGTGAAAAAGACAAATTCCTACCAAATCGGTAGGAAGTGGGTGAGATATGAACTATAGGTACATGATCTGATGCTCATGATTTTTTACAAAAATCATTTTTAGGTCTAAAATATGCTATTTCATCAGTGATCCACTTCAAGTTTATCAAGGCTCAGCCCGGGCTAAGAATCTTCATGCACGTTGTTCGACAAAGTTTGATGATAGTTTAAAACGGTCATAAGAAATTCAAAAATGATCCAAACAATGCGAAATCTTCGCATGGTGTAATATTATATGACATAATTGGAAGGAAAAATATCAAACTTGTTATATTGATTATGTCTCAAGAAAACCTTCATAAAATGACATATCTCATTCGAGATTGTCAAAAAGACATTTTCCATTTTTAAACGGGCAAATGAAATTATGGCTAGAATCACTGCATGGTTTGTGATAAATTGATATTGATATCATATTTAGATTCCTCTTATTTTTCTGATCAATTTAGACATATTATTTGTCGAATCCCGATTTACGTATTTAAATATATTAATTATTCCATATTAAATAGAAAAATACAATAAAATAAAATCATTATATTTTTATTTGAATTCAATAATAGTTCAAAAGCATATTCCCTTGCTAGAGATATTCCTTTTATTCATCCCGAATTGTGTGAATGCGTTTACTTATTCATTATTGTTTACTTAAATAATTGTTTGTAATTTCAAAAAATACAAACATGTGACATGATGATATAAGAGTTAATAGGATTGATATCATAGTATTGATAACAATGTATAAATTGCTTTGCGGAAACAGATTTTGAAGGAACGGAGAAGTTAAGCATGCTCGAGGTGGAGTGGTGAGTATGGGTGACCGACCGAAAAGTCTGACCAAAACTGCAATTTTATCAAAGATTAAGTGTAATTAGTGTTAAAAAAATTCAAAGTGAGAGATTAACGAGTTAAACAATTTAAGGATTCAAAAAAATAAAAAAAATAAAAAAAGTAAAAAAACTTATTTTTGCAACCGGCCGGTAGGCTATGTCGACGACAGCTATGCCGAGGGTAGCCGTCGACGTAGCGTATGCCAACGGATTTTTGATACGCCGACGGTCTCCGTGCGCTCCGTCGAGAGAGATCTTTACCGAGAAGCCTACGCCGAGTGCAGCCGTCGGCGTAGCCTACGCCGACTCGCGCGCGTCCTGTAGTGCATGATTCCGCGCTACGGATCGAGCTGAATATTCCTTCGCGCTCAATTCAAGATGTCCATTTAGATTATGAGTGTGCATTGAATCAATCATCACATGTAAGTATTGGAGTTGGAGGAGGTGGTACGTGTTGATTGCATGGAACTGTAGCAGCAAAAGACTCCAAGTAACGTATAGGGACATGGATATAGTGTAGCGCAGGACAGAGACGGTTGATCTGTATGTTGTAGCGTGAGGGCATATCGAGGGGCACACCCTAATTTGGGTTTGTCCTTAAACAGAAAATGTGTCGCTGTCTAGCCGATTTAGATAGTGCATCTAGCATCGCGGCCGTTCGATTCGTGATGGCCATTTTGGCCAGCGCTGGCCAGTTGGTCAATGGTCATTTCATATTAACATTTAACTTAGTAGACACACAAAATATAAATAAAGTTGCCAATAAAATGAAGTGACTACTAAACAAAGTGGCAAATATGTGTCATTGCAAGCACCGTCAAAATGTGGAAAGTTCCTTCTAAATGTGCAAAATGAGACAATTATCTTACAACATGTCCAAAAAGTAGCAAGTATTTCTCCCATATGGCACTCATATATGCCATTGCCCTTCAAGCATCGCGAGATCGGATGATCTTTTGCTTCTTACCGATCCAAGCCCTTTGTTCGGGATCGGCGATGCTCTCCAAGTCGGTCATCATGATCTTATTCTCCTCGGCCATGATCTTGGCTTCAGCCTCCATGCACCTAGACTTGGCATTGGTCTATTCTACCTCAAGAGATCTCATATGGAGATCAACAAAGCTCTTTCATAGTGGCCTCTTTCTCTTTGTGTCGCCTCTTTTTCCTCTTGGCATTGGTCTCTTCCTTCCTGGTGATCAACTTCCTCCAAGCTTCCGACCTTGGGGCACTAGCGTTGGGGCCATCGCTGTCAACCGGGTTGTAGTATCAGAGTATTTCGAGTTTCAATGCAATTTTCACGCATGGAACCACTTTTACATCTAAAAGTATCATTGTTGTAGTTTGGATTGTAGTGTGAGGGTAATTCGAGTTCCAATGCATTTTTCGCGTATGGTGTGAGATCCAGGCACATGACTTAATAGGATTGATAGGATACTCATACCAACAAGTTGCAACTTATTTTCCGGAAGCTTATCCAAAAAGAATTATGAGGTTAAGCGTGCTTGGCCTAGAGCAATCTGAGGATGAGTGACCGACCGGGAAGTGGATACCGGGTGCGAGAACAAAGTTCGTAGAAAAGACTAGTATTGATTTGTGGGTCCGGTCTAGAGATCCTAGTAAGTTGTCAAGTGTGACACCCCCGAGGCCGGTGTTTGGACGGGGTGTTACATATGGTGCCACTTTTAATGTAGTATTGTATTTGTATTTCATCGTCAGTGACATAGTACTTTGTCTTCAATGAACTTAGTACTCTGTTTGCAGTGTAATTGTACTCCATCTTCATTATATTTTGTACTCCGTCAGCTAGGTACTTAGTATTAGTCTTCTTTGTACTTTGTACTCACTTTTGTTGTATAATTAGTATATTTCATGATGCTCCTAATCACATACGGAGAGAGAGAGAGAATATGTGAGCTCGTGTGAGGGAAAGAGGGAGGGAAGTGGATGTGGGAATACATCATTGGAATCAAGAAAATTTGGCATCTGAATTGAGGGGGTGTGCATTGACTTGTCCAAGTTGACCCTACGATAAACCATCCTTTTATGTGAGACTTTTTTGAAATATGATTATTTTGAAGGAGTCCCGGTGATATTTTTGCAATATTCAATTGGATTGTAGTCATTTATTTCTCATGCATTAAAAATATGCATGATACCATCACAACGGTTTATGGAAAACTAAAATGTTATTTAGTAGAAGGAGAGATGGATAATTTGGTTCTTCATTCTTGCAAGAAAGCATGGAACAAGTATCAAAAGTACACAAGTGTACATTTTATCACAATCAGGCCAAAGGTACCTTGCATTAAGTCAACTAGTTTAACATTATTCAATTGACTCACATCAACCATTGTTGTTCTATATATATATATATACTATCTTGAGTTATGTTCTGACCTCTCTCATTCGTCTAGTATACATTGTGTATCCATCAAATAGTGTTCACATATATGTGTTCAACTATATTCTAAGAGTTACATACGACACCACCGATATCCAATTAGAGAAGTGTCGATATGATAATAGGAAGTATCATGAATGTTCCAGTGGCAAGAATTTCGTGATTTCATTGCATATCCATGAAATACGACTCAAAGTTAATAAAGACAAAGAACCAAGGTCCCAAATTAAATATATATTTATATGGGAAGAATATGAAAGTCGATGTACTATTCCTCCTAGGGTTAATCTATCTATGGGATATTCATGATCTTCTTAGCCATTGTAACTCTTTTGCAAAAGATACAAAAGTTATTCAGTGGGATGATTGGGTCAGCTCCACACCACACATTTACTGGTAGGTCAAGTGAAGAACAAAATGTAACCATGTTTCTTTGCAAATACTATGTTTTAAATATTTCTTATTTTTACCTTAATATTCTGTTTATAACTGATCTGCTTTGAAAAATGATGCTAGCAATATTTACTCCCATATAATTGAAGACGACAACTTATATTCGAACTAGTCACAACTTTTCCATTTTTGAAGTTGTTCTCATCACTCTTCCACCTGCTATTTTTTTATCCAAATGGTTCAAAAGCTTAAGAGTATTATAGAACAAAAAATTTAAGAAACCTGGCACAAATTTAACCATGGCATGAGAGACACATGTGTTTGTCTTTTGCCTTTACCCAGGAAGCCCCTTCCCCTGAATTTTGAGGACAACAAGAGAAGGCAAGGTAGAGTAATTTTGGAACACCCTCGCATTCCCCTTGTTCTAGATAATCAAGAAAAATCAAAATAATGGAAGGTATAGCCTTGGAATGCGCTCTCCCTTCATGGATACTATGTGGTGGCCTCTCCTGATATCCATATAAAGTATGGGGCCAAGCCATTCCTTAGCCATGCCCCAAATCCTATTATATTACCGACAACAGAAAAATGTGTGCCACCAACTCCAGTTCTCTCTAGAAAACTTGGCAAACTTCGACGCCTGAGATAGTCAACTTTGTAGAACCTATTCCAGAGTATAAGCGGGTCAAAGTATTTACATTTGACTAACTGTATTCCAATCTTTAGGAAAACAAGAGAAGACATGGTAGAGTAATTTTGGAACACTATCGCACTGCCCACATTCCAAATAATCAAGGCAAAATCAAAACAATGGAAGGTATAGCCCTGGAATAGGCACTCCCCCTCGTGGATACTATGTACCACCAATCTTTAAGCGTGGTGGCCTCATTCCAGATATCAGTACAAAGGTCTATATATGGGGACAAGCCAATCATTGATCATGCCCCAAATGTGCGTAACCAACTCCAGTTCCCTCTAGGAAACTTGGCATAAGCCATAATTTGGCAAACTTCAGCACTCGAAAGAGTCAATTTTGTAGAACCTATTCGAGAGTATAAGCTGGTCAAAGTATTTACATTTGACTAAATTCCAAGCTTTGAAAATAAACAAAACCATGGGTTAACCCACGGTCCCCTCAATCTGGCACATATAGGCACATGGTGTAGAGTAGACGTGCTATTTGTGTGTACGTTCTACTGCTAAGACGAGTCTAACAACAATAGTTGGTATATATTCCTCTTGTCGTTCAATTGTACTATCATGTTTAGCAGAAAATATGCATGAGCGTAATCATGTTTCATCACAACCTTAATATCCTATGAAACAAATATATATTATTTCAAAGTTGTGGCACTAAAACATGAAGAAAGCAAATCAGAAGGGTTGTCAAAAGTTCTTAAATAAACCAATATTTTGTATGATGGTGTACCCATATATGATTATGTCAATTAAATTTCAACCTCCTCTTTTGAAAAAAAAAGAGAAGAGAACTTAGAAAATCATGAGGGGGTATTGTGAAAACTCACATTACACCATTAGAGCATGTGTTTTATCTTCTTACGTGTTGCAAAATTAAAACTAATGTATGCAAGCAGGCATGTACATCTACATTGACTAATTTTGGAGGGCATTCTGATTTTCACAAAAATGTTCATAATCTTCCTATATCCACTACAAATTAATATAAATCATTAATAGATGAAGCCGTTATGAAGGACCTTATATAGTTGCCTTTTGGGTATTTTGGCTCAGTAGTTGTGTTGAAAACAATCAAGTGTTTCTTGGCTAACTTGGTACTTATTGTTTTCCTTAACTTTAAAACAAAGATGTACAATATCACCATGTGTTTTAGAAAGAGAAAAGATTTTTCATAAGAGTAATGTGATGCATAATTTATGATTGTGGTACAGTGAGCAAGAAAGACATGTGAATACAGGGCGTCCTTGATTCATTCCCTCACAGTATCTCAACTTTAACTTCATTTCACTAGACTCGCACCAACCACTCTTTTAACTTCGTTATATAGAGTGGCATCTTTCATCTTCTTCTCTGCACATACATCTACCCTCTTGTGTTTCCTTCTCACACATAGCTCACGCATGCTCTGTAGTCTGCAACACCATTCCCCTGCAACTTGTGTTCTCAAATATATTTCCTTGAATTCTAACAATTGCATACTATGTTAGGAAGAGAAAGCCCATATAAACATAGAAGTGTGAATGCACAAGAATAGGAGGCACCGGGAATGTGCTACTCCCTCCGTCCAAGAATAGATGTCTTGGATTTTTAAAATTTTGGATGAATCTATATATTAAATAGTGTCTAGATTCATCCAAATTTTGATAAATTTAAGACATTTATTTTGAGACAGAGGGAGTAGAACAAACCGTCTGATGGCTCGTAATGTGTACAGCGCGAGCTCCCGCGAACATGACATTGGTAGCTTTCTAATGGGCTAGGTATTTTTGTTTGTTTACCCGATCGATCTACTGTCTAGGCGTTGGCCATACATGGAAAGTCGCGTAGGGTCGTGTCGTGGACCCCGAGAGCGCGCACAATCAGCTCGCTCACCTTGTCGGGTTGTAGCTTGAGTTGGTGTGACGCGATCAATCCTTCTCCAGATCTTGGCCGTTCACAGAAAATCGCTTACCGGGCGTGTTGTGGGTGCCTAAAATGTTGCCAGTTTCCGAAAGCACGAGGAGGAAGCGCACCGCGCGAGACCACTCAGCGACATGTTGTCATAAGCTTGTGCCGCTTCTTACCATGCTTGTGTGATGAGAGAGAGGTCGGGCGATCAATAGCGCATACAATATCTTTAGTTGCCATGTCAAAACTATACACGCCACTCTAGGAAGGGAGAAAGTATTGGATAAGTTTGGAGCACAACCTTGTTATTTTCCTTTGACAAGATAGCGCAGTGATATTGCAAATAATCCTACGTTTTCACTATTTTCATGAGAAATAATTATTTTATAATTAAAGGTTAGAAACTCAAAATATGGTCATTTTTCTTTGACGAGTGCCAATATTTCTATATTTTCTATTGTTTGAAGGAGTGATTTTGAAATAAAATATTTACTAGTCTCTTGGCTGGTAACACTTCGCGTGAACAAGATTCAGTTAAAACAATTTGCGCATTTTTATCTTTCGCCAATGCATATTAGACAAGTGGCGTCATTGCTTTGCACACTTGTTCCAACTTTCATTAATAATTTGACCAGTAATGCATGTGTCACTTGTTCTAAAAAATCATATCATTTAAAAGATTATTTGTGCATTTATTGGAGTGGAGATTTGCTCCTTTTTTTAAAGAGTTGTAATTTTGAATTTAAAAAATATAAAAATTGTCTCATTTTAGACTACATGAAAAATACAATTTTTTAACGGTTAATAAGATTGTCGGAAGTTTATCTTTTTTGTGTAGTCGAAAATACAACATATTTTTAAACAAAATTTCTGGCGTACATTCCTGATGGTATATATTTCTTTCCAGAATTTTTGGAGACCAAAAAGTACAAGTTTATTTTAAGAGAAAACAGGAACACGGGTGTCTATGTGTAAATGGTACTTTCCGTTCGTAATTAATGATATATCTTCAAATTGATGATGGTCTAATCTAGACCTCGAAGACGATGTGTGTTAACTAAACCGGGTCGACTAAGGAAGTAATTAATTTACAATCAACGCTAAAACCTACTACTCCTTCAGGCACGCATGTTGTTTAAAAAAATGTTTGACCCTCAATTTTGATCAATAAAATATGCAATTTATGTTTAAAAAATATATCATTAAAACTACTTTTGAAGATGAATCTAATGATATAATTTTTGTGACATATTATGTAAAATTTGTTGACCAAAATTATTGGTCAAAGTTGTTCTCAAATTACGTGCGTGCCTAATAAACCGGACCGGAGGGAGTATCTGATCTGGATGTGATGATTCAATGGAATATAAGAGCAAGGACAATAATATAGCCAACCGCCGTCTATAAGTCATGTTCATATCATCTGTAGTTAATTTATCATTTGTAGTTAATTATATAGCCAACATGTACAATAGATAGATACAAAAATATACTACTTATCAATATATGACCAACTTTACAGTCTCATGTTGTACCTAGAAGCACGTGCTGCAGCCGGCTTTTAACTAAAAGTCCGCTTCTCTTCTCTTTTCTTCTCTCTTATCCAACTAAATAAAAGTATAGTATTTTAATGCTTATAACCTGCTGGCGTCAACTGATAAAATCAAACACATACTCCCTGCCGATAGCATCGTCATAGCAACCGATTATTCGCTGAACAAACAAAATAAGATGCGCCCATGCACGCACGATTAGACGCAAGGTGCTGATGTACCAACCGTTGTGAGATCCCCAGCCAATTGGCCGACGCATCGTCAGAGTAGACAAGGCTCCACCACCGACCAAATATTCCATGAATTCATCTGAAGAAATCACTATTATTCCACGAGCATAACATTCTTCATTTTAGGAAACTTTTAACTGCAAATGTACTACCTAGCTAGCAGCTAGGTAGTCCAAATCTGGATAGATCGTATTAGTGCCTTTCTCTAGCCGCTAGCTTCTACCTTAAGCATATTTCATTTTTTTATCTCAAAAAAAAAAGCATATTTCATTTTCATGATTGAATCGATGTCGGGAAAATTAAGCGCGGAGCGTGTGCTGGGGTGGGACAGGACATGATCTTGAGCACCCACTGATCATTTTCATTAGTCTGATCACGGCCCGGTTGCTAATTCATTGATGAAGCACCCACTGATCATGAGTTCCAATTATATACGAATGAACGGTGTCAGTGATCATACGAAGTATATCTGTATATTCATTACACAAGGTGTACTTTCGTAGTACCAGTTTCGTGGAAGGTGGGACTGGGAGCTGCCAGGTCGACGGCGATCGCATCTTGAGGTCTGGCACCCAGGAACCGTATCTCGTGATCTCGTCAGAGGTCGAATAATCTTGAGTTTGTACAGTACGGCGGGCCATGTAAACGCACAGCCCAGCTGAGACGACTGAGAGGATGAAGATGGGGAAACGCACAGCCCAGCTCACAGCCTGTACGTGTACGCGAGCGAGTTTTTTAAGCCGGCCGGGCACGACTACTGCGCACGACGAACGCCCCGTGGTGGGACTTCGGATGCGCTGCGGATATCGTACGTTCTGGATATTCCTTCCTTCTCTGAATTGAAGATATGTCGATCTGCTAGATATCAGCAATCTCTACGGCGTACTCCATAATTCTGCAGTGTATTGGATCATCATGCATGTAGTACTGATTGCATGGAACTGTGGCAGAAGACGCCAATTGCAAGTACGTACAGGGGACATGTATGTGGTGTAGCGCGGGACAGCGACGGGTGATCTGTATGTATGTTGGCGCGTGATCTGGAGTACTGGACCGGCACCGGAGGGTGGCTGGCCGTGCGTGAGAGCGACGACGTACGGTGGTAGCGCGTAGCTCCGTTTCTTGTTAACCTCGCACGCACCAGATGATAAACGATTGATGGCCAGAGCGCGCTCCGCCGTGTGACTTCAAAGTACAGACCGATATGCTGGTACGCCATCAATGGCCGGCCGGAGTCGCGCGCGGGCGGGCGGGGCAGCAACCGCTCGTCAATGGTGACGCGGACACCGGCCGGTTCATGTGCGGCCGGCCGGCCCCGACGGCAGTAAACCACGACATCCCCAGCCGCGCGCGAGGAGGGAGACGCGGACGGCGGGGCAGCTAGCCATACCGAAGGAGCGCCCCACCATTGAGCAGGGGATGCCGGCCGGGGGTGCCTTTCCGGTGCTTTTCTTTCGATCGGTAGCGCGAGGGGGACAGCGAGCGAGCGGTGCACGGATCCGGCGGAGAGGTGCACGAGCGCGGACCACACGCTACAACACGGTAGTTATTTTAAAAGACTTCAAAGTGTCTCTATATGTGATTAAAATGTCTTTAAAAGGCTTTAGAGGCATTTTAAAATGTGACACTAATACTTATGTTCCTAAAAGTTTTAGAGACACTTTGATTAAAATGCCTTAAAATACTTTTCTGATACTAAGAGAAATGCCTCTAAATCCATTTAGTGGCACTACGAAAAATGCTTCTAAAACACTTTAGCGACATTAAGAGAAATGTCTCTAAATCCATTTAGTGACACTATGAAAACTGACCCTAAAGGTTTTCATCCTAATTTTTACAAATCTAAGTCAACTTTTTTAGATGTAAATTTTTTTGGAAGTACGCCCGCGAGCTCTCCCTTCGTACGTGGGCCATCGGTGCTGTAGGTCCATTAATTTGTTCGGAATATTTTGTTGATCAGGCCGATATTTTTTTTATCCAGACGACAAAATCGTCCAGTCGCGTTTTCAGAATGCCGAATAGCGCTGGATTTGGCCCAACTTTCATCCGATGTTCTCTGGCCGAACCTAGAGCGCTAGGAACCGCCTACAAACGCCGGACGCAGCGGAATTGGCGAAAAAAGAACCTCGCCCTGTCAGCATGTAAAGCCGAGTTGTCCTCATCTCGTCACCTCGGCGTAACCAGGAACTCACCGCTCGCGACGGCGCCGGATCTCCGCCGAAGAGGCACAACGCCGCGGGACGTCGTCGGTGGTGGAGTGCGCCAGGCCAGACCCTAGCCGTTGTCCTCTAGTACATCACCGCTAGGGATCGCCCTAAGCTGGGCTATCCTCCCCGCTCACCATCGTCGTCTGCCCGGCACCATGGCACCGCCAACTAGCTACCGAGGAGGATGACCACCCTCTCCTTATCGTCCTCGGTGTTCGCGCGTTCGTCCGGCTCGTCGCTGGCCCAGTCGCCGCGCGCCACACCTCCGCTCCGACCGGTGAAGAACGAGGTGGAATCGCCGGTGCGCTTGCCGCCGATGACGCAATCCCGCGACATTGTCATCAACGAAGGCCACGCACCGTCGGCGCCAGTCGGCTGCCTTTGGCTGCGCACGCCGAAGACCGAGCCGACGGACTGGACCGTCCCCGTCGACGAGGACGAGTTCGGCCTCGGGATGGCGATGGAGCGCTCCCTCAACGACGTGACGCCAATGCCGGTGATGGACACCCGTGCTTGGTCTAGGGCGGACTGGGAGCGGGAGGAGGCCGACCGCATCTAGCGTCTGTAGCTGCAGGCAGAACGTCAGGCTTCACATGGTGCTCACCGCCAGCGCGCCTACCAGGGCGCGCCCCTCATCGTCCTCGACGACGACGACGAGGTCGGGCCCTCATCGCAGCCATGGAGCTACAGCGACGGCGGCCAAGGCAGCTCCCGTCCACCGCAGCCGTCGAGCGACTATGACGGCGTCAACGACGACACACAAGACGCTGACTACACATGCTTATACCGCAACTTCGGCATGTGCGCCCGGCGGCGTTGACATCGGCATCGGCCTAGTAGTATTTCTATGTTTTTTTTTACTTTTTTTAGCCTAATGCGAAAAAATGGGTATATGTCTGAATTTTACACAATATGTTCGAACTCGCATGTTTTTTAATGTAATCGTCTATACTCGTCCAAATTTTACCGAGTTTGATCGAATTTTGGCCAAACACGAGAGCTCGGACTGGGTACACGAATGGAAAACCGGCCATTCCCACGCCAAAAGTTATATCCATCCCGCCATATCTGCATGATAACGTCCAATACGAGTAGAGGTGCTCTAAGACTATGTGCATGCATACATGCTGCTGGGACTGAAAAGGGAGTGCGGCTCCAATTTTGTATCTTAAATGGACCAACAATGGAACAACAATTAAATCCTAATTTTAGGGTGGTTGGAACAAGCAAGGGTGCAAAAAGGAACGATTTTTTTTACCAAGAGGAACACAATTTAAGATAGAGAAACAAAGTTTTAAAATCAAGAGGACCACGGCCACACCCATCCACCCACCCACCCATTTCTCTACTCTTTTCGGATTACAAGAGTGCAGAGTCAAACCCAGATTATTATCTTCCCAAATGTTCACTTATCCGTTTCAGGGCTTAAGGCGTCCTCGTTTTGCGTGTTTTTTCTTTGACCAAGAATTACTTTAAATACGTAAAGAGTTTTGGTATAAAACTAGTATCACTGGAAAGTATTTTTCAATACGAATCCAACGGTACTAATTATGTACAATATAATCAATATAATTTTGCTTAATTCTTTCGGTCAAACTTTGCTTTAAAAAGTGTGTGCGCCTTAAGCCCTGAAACGGAGGTAGTATCCTATTCAAAATACCACACTGCAGAGCCAAACCTAGTACGATATCCTATTTAGAATTACCAGACTGCAGAGCCAAACACAGAGATTCATGCATTGTTGAAAAGGACATCAATACATCTATTACATACAGAAGTAATTGTACCAAAGGTAACTATACCAAATATATCCTTAATTTCACTTAACTGTGCCAAATTGCATGCCTTGACACGCATCGAATCGGTGACGCCCGAGGACACCGGCGTCGGTGAGGGCCCTAGGGTCACCATGGATGTGAAATATCGAAGCTTGCCAGAGCCTGAGGATGCCAACGCCGCCATGGATGCCCCAGGGACCCAACTTCAGAGCTCAAGGACACCGAAGGCGCCATGAATCCCAAAAATCGAACCTTGCTAGAACCTGGTCTAGGGTTGTGGTGGGGATGTGGATCTACGGTTCCACGCCATAGGATTGAGAGAGGAGAATGAGGTGGTTCTGGGACGTCAGTCGCGCGGCATTAGGACATCGCCGAAATTGGCTGACCATGGTGGCAGGCGGAATGGGGATTGGGAGACGATGGCGGACAGAACGAGAGTGATGCAGGATGACGACTGGAGGGACGCGGGTTGTGTTGGAAAATCGCAGAGGATGTTTTTGCAAAATCACCACTGTGTTAGTTATTTCTAGACAAAGGAAGTATCTTTAGGAACACTTCATTGAAAATTCCTCTAAAGGTAGTATCTTTAGGGGAACTTTTAGAAATGCCCGAAAAGTAGTATTTTTAGAGGCACTTTGGTAAAAACCTTTAAAGACAGTATTTTTAGGGCCACATTAAAAATGGTCCTAAAGATAGTATTTTTTGGGGCACTTCGATCAAAATGTCCCTAAAGGTAGTATATTCAGGGGCACTTTGACCAAATGCCCCTAAGAGCAACTCCAACAGCTTACCCATATATGGGTAAGAGGGCCAAAAATCAATTTTATAGGTAAGATGGACAAAAAACTTGCTCCAACAGCTTACCTATAAGTGGTCCCCATTGAAAAAAATTGGGTGATCACCCAAATTTTGACACCTCCTACCCATATATGGGTAGATAAACACAAAATATGAGTAAGATGCAACTCCTACCCACATGTTTGCCACGTCAGCAAAAGGAGACGGGAGGCTGCAATGGACACGCACGGAAGCTGCCTTGCTCGACTCGGCGCCAGCCATCGCCGTCCCTGACGCCTCCGGTTGTCGGGGACCCTCCTCGCGCCGCCCCAAGCGCACCCCCACATCCACGACGGTCGCCGCCTCTCTAGCGCTGCCCTCTGGGCCGGAATCGAGCCCTCATCGCTGCACTCCTCTCATCGTCGGTGCGGGAAATACTCCGTACCTAGGCCGTCTCCGCCACCGTACGCCTCCCCCTGGCACCCCCTCGAGCCCTATAGCCAACCACTTGCATCGATTCGGTCGAGGACGATCGCCGGTAGCCCGCCGCCATGCTCGGCCTAGCCTAGGTCGCCGTTGTGGCCCATCTCCGGCCGCACGTCGTGCCTCGCCCAACTCTACCCACCGCCATGCTCGGCCTAGCCTAGGCCGCCGCCGTGCCCCGTCTCCGCCATACGTCGTGTCGTCGTGTCACGGGGAAGAAGAAAGAAAAGGGAGAGAAAAACACAAGAGGAAAAATATGATCCAATGACAAGTAGGTCCTACGTCCAGATTTTTCTTTGTACTAGTTTTGGGTGGATGAATATGCGTAAGCTAGAAAAGTAGAAATATTTTGGCTTACCCATACCTTCTCTCTCCTCTTACCTAGATGATTTTTGCTTACCCATTTATGGGTAAGCTGTCGGAGTTGCTCTAAAGATAGTATCTTTTAGGGTACTTCGATCAAAATATCCCTAAAGATAGTATCTTTAGGGACACTTTAACCAAATTCCCTAAAGATAGTATCTTTTAGGGCACTTCAATCAAAGTATCTTTAGGGGCACTTCGATCAAAGTGCCTCCAAAGACTAAAGATAGTATCTTTAGGGGCACTTTGACCAAATACCCCTAAAGATAGTATCTTTTAGGCACTTCGATTAAAATACCCAAAAGATAGTATCTTTAGGGGCACTTTGATCAAATGCCACTAAAGATAGTATCTTTTGAGGCACTTTGATCAAAATGCTCCTAAAGATAGTATCTTTAGGGACGCTTTGACCAAATGCCCCTAATTGACACATTTAGAGGCATTTTGAGAAATGCCCCTAACCAAAATGCCTCTAAAGGTATACCGTATACTAGTGACAGGGGCAAGGCGGTGGTGGTTACGCGCGCCGCTTTCGGGGGGCACATTCCGTCGGTCGCGACAACGTGTCGGCCACGAATGGCCGACGGGACAGGGATTCGTGGCACCGGCAAGGGCACGCCTGGTGTCCAGTTTTTGAGAAAACTGAGATTTGTACTTTAAAGTTTTTAAAATCGTAAAAACTACTACACTTGAATATGCTCCCTATACTTTTGTAAAATTTCAATGAAACAGCCGTTGTATATATGTTGAGATAAGAAAATTGTGGATGTACACATAGGAATATAACATCTCTTATTTTTCATGTAAATTGTCTTTTTGTGTAACTATTTTTGCCTAAACTTATAGCTTACATTCATGATGAGTAATTATCCGCATATTCGTTTCCAGGGTTTTCCTTAGCCTTGGATTTTTCTTTTTGCAAAACACGGTAGAAATGCAGGCGTCTCATAACACATGCGCACGGTCACCCTATGAATGCATGCACCTTCCTCTAAAAACAATAAACGCATGTACACACGGTAGAATATGATTGTTTTGAAAGAGTGCTAGTGATATTTTTGTACTATTCAATTGGATTGTAGTTATTTTTGTCTCAAGCATTACAAAATATGCATGATATCATCACAGTATTTTTGGAAAACTAAAATGTTATTTAGTAGAAGGAGAGAAGATGGATAATTTGGGTCTTCATTCGTGCAATCAAGCATGGAACAAGTATCAAAGGTACACATGTATGTACATGTTATCATAATTGGACCAAAGGTACCTTGTATTAACTCAACTACTTCACAATTGTTCAATTGACTTAGCACCAACCATTTTTGTTCTATAAGCTCTTACCTTCCATGGTAATTCTTCTACGCACGCACGCACGCACGCACACACACACACACACACACACACACACACACACACACACACACACACACACACACACACACATATATATATATATATATATATATATATATATATATATATATATATATATATATGCAAAATAGGCAGTTACACACATGCATAGCTGTGCATAGCCTATCCACCGTTGATTCTCTCCCCTTTTGATATAGGGAGCACACATTTCCATACCCAAAACGGTGGGTTTCCATCTGAGGCTATTAACGTCGTTAGCTGATGGAGAAGTGAAACCCATGTTGACTAGCTTGCTATTTTCAATGCAAACCCTAATATCCTACGTACCATAGCATGCACAAAACTATAGTCAAACAAAGCTTCTCAGATTAGATTTCTTTAACTGCGTGCAAACCCTAATGTACTACATGCACAAAACCCTAACTGAACTAAGCCTTATTCCTTTTGTAACGCAAAACCCAATGTACCATAGACAAAGACATGCAAAAACCTCATTTCCATCACAATTTGCCCCCGTTGTTCGGGATTTTTTTATTGTCTCAACAGATCAAAAAAAAAGAAATTATACCAAAAAAAGACCGCATATTTATTTCACTACACCTATTCCGAATGAGCAAACCAAAAAACAGACAAATCTCAAATTTTTTGTTTAAAGAACAATCCCCTTTCTAATATTCACGCTACAAATTTCAGCTACTTTGTTAGAATGTTCAGACATAACAAATCGGCGTTACACCATGCACAAAATCTTGTGGCCATACTACATAGAGTGCAGCCACCCAAATCAAAACAACGGTTATTTGTCTTTCGCATCTAGTGTCCCCCGAAACCCTAAGTCAAACAACTATTGTTTTTTATGCCCAACGTGAGGTGCATGCGTAACCCTAACTCAAACAACTATTGTTTTTTATGCCCAACGTGAGGTGCATGCGTAACCCTAACTCAAACATTTTGTTTCGATTTTGCATGCGGTCAACATGAGGTGTATGCATAACCCTAACTCAAACAACGCTTGTTTTGTTTCGATTTTGCATGCGGTCAACATGAGGTACATGCGTAACCCTAACTCAAAAAACGAAATGATACACACACTGTTACACACCGTTATCCCTTTTCAAGAGTCAGCCACTAGTATCTAAAGGAGCATTGCATGTGATCCAACGGATCTAAGCCTATGCATAGCTATGGCTGTGTGTAGCAAATCTCGCTAGAGGAAGCATCTCGCGCCGTCCGTTGCATTGAGATCCGTGTTTAGAGAGAGAAACTCTTCTCTTTTATCCGCTTTCTATCACGTTTCGGTATATCTCAATATGGAATTTTGAGACCTACCTTTCTCTGTTCCTGTTAACTCACTTTTTCTGTCACGCACGCCAGTACTAGCGCCAAGAGACATGGTCCTTGTAGGCCATGTGCATCGGCCAGGCCCCTCCCATCTCTCTACCTGTCGAACCACCATCGGAATCCCCATGCTCTCTTCTTGCCATCCCAGGCAGATCAATCGAAGCACCCCGTTCAAGGTCTGCCGCCGCTCACCGTGTCACCCTCAACACCATCTCTCTCCACCCTCGCCTCTCCCCACCCATCCCTTCCTCGCTGCGCGCCACCGCTACCATCCAGCCTCGCCGCCACGGCTTCCTGCGCCAGAAGAAAACCCACCGGGCTACCTCTCCCCCTAGATCCAAGTCGCCATACCGGACTAGGAGCTACCTGAGCTTCCTCTCGTCCCTCTTTCCGCTTCCTCGACGGCGCGACCACGGTCATCGCTCGTCCACCCAAGCGAGGATGATGGGCAGATGCTCCCCGTTGATCTCGGCAGGCCAGAAATCGGCACCCATCGATACGGTCACAAGACCCTGCTGCAGTGCGTGTCGCGATATTGACGTCCACCTGGAGGCGATGGTGTCGGAGTTGGACACAATCTCCGTCGTCTGCTCCGAGGTTCATCCGGCCATGATTTAGTGAGGCATTTATGTCTTCTCCTCTGTTTTATTCAGGTCTGATGGGAAAAGAAAATAAGTTTTGGTTGAAATTGTTATTCTTTTGTTCTAGTAAAAAATATTAAAATATTTCATTGTTTCTCCATCTAGATGTGTCTGCATTTTTTCTTGCCCATCAACTGTTTGTAAAAATCTGAGAAGGAGCATGTTATTGTTCTGATTGTGCCTGCATGGTGATCTCAGTATGCGAGCCGTCCCATACTTTTAACTAAACATCGGTTGTACTCATTATGTGAGTATCTTCAGTAACCATGGTTAATTTGGTTGCACATCAGGCTCAATATATAATGACGGTAAAATCAGTGAGTACTTGAATAGTGTCATTTACTAACTTCCTTGGTGTGGATTTCTTATTTTCTTGGTCTGAATTTTGACCCTCGTGTTATAATGCCATCCATGGTATTAGCTGAAATATCATACTGGTATTGGACATTAACGGTCTGCATGTTGAAATGAAGATTTTCTTCTAGACCGAGATACCAATGTACTTGCGGATTTATGTCGGTGCTTACCAAGATAAGTGTATTTTTTCTAGGAAACTACGATAGTGTATTTTTTCTGAGAAACTAAAAGAGATTTCTATTCCCCTGTCAGTTGATTCAGTAAATCAGCTGAAACAAACTAAAGAACTATACAGTTAAGTATATAATTCTAATGAAATTGCTTCAGAAGCACCCTAATGTTCTTGTCTTTTCTGATATGGGTGCTTCTGAAGTATAATTCTAATTGAACCAGGGCGCTGGATGTGTTTTACGAGTGTATATAAGTACTGAATGGAATATATAGAAACTTAGTAAGTTAAAGTTGGGTGCTTAGTAATCTGCTAGTACGAGGTGCTTAATCGTCGATGTTGGGTGCTGGAGCATGGTGGCCTGCGACCATGGAAACTTAGTAAGTTTGTCGTGCATTTTGAGTTGTTACCACGCCACCATTCATTTCAGTTTGCCGTGCATGCCAATTGTTTGAATGGATGTCAATTTGGTGTTGAATCATATGGGTTCTTAACAAGTTTATCTGAGGTGCTGAAACATTTAGAACTAGCCCTCTATTCCATGTCTTAAGGAATGCCCTTTGTCACCTCACTACAAGTTCTGCAATTTAGAACTAGCCCTCTGTTCTATTGTATACAGAGTTGGTTACATTCCACTATCCCTTTGATGTGCTGAATCTTTTCTACTATCTGGGTGCGTACTAGATCCACAAATTTCGGTGCTTAATTATTCTTATACAGGTACTCAATTGTTTGCTTAACCGTGGATGTCGGTGCTGAATCGTGGTGGAGCTCGTCACTAATTCCAGTGCTTAATTAATCTTCCCTAGGTACTTAATTGTATGATGCCCGGAATTCTAAAAGAAGATGGATCGTTTTCTTATCCATTGTGCTGAAATGATTAGTTAACCTTTCCCATCAGGGTGCGGAACATGAGATACCGTGGGTGCTTAACAAGATATGGTGTAGTGTTGAATGACTACTTCAGGTCCCCGAAGACATAATGCTCAGGCGAGTAAACATCAAAGGGGAGTTAAAGCTATTGAATGGAGTCCAAATAGTGGGAAGATGGTTCCAGTTGGCTGCAAGTATGCGGCAGTATGCATTAGTATCACCAGATAAGAGAAACATTAGGTGCTGAATCTTTCACCTCAAGTATCGAGTTCATGTTCGCTGACTTGATTAATTTTCTGAAATGTTGGACACCAGGTGCACCTGACGAAATACAAAATCCTTTTTACCACAGGGGCAAGGCGGTGGTGGTTACGCGCGCCGCTTTCGGGAGGCACATTCCGTCGGTCGCGACAACGTGTCAGCCACGAATGGCCGGCGGGACAGGGATTCGTGGCACCGGCGGCCGGGGCACGCCTGGTGTCCAGTTTTTGAGAAAACTGAGATTGGTACTTTAAAGTTTTCAAAATCGTAAAAACTACTACACTTGAATATGCTCCCTATACTTTTGTAAAATTTCGGTGAAACAGCCGTTGTATATATGTTGAGCTAAGAAAATTGTGGATGTACACATAGGAATATAACATCTTTTATTTTTCCCGTAAATTGTCTTTTTGTGTAACTATTTTTGCCTAAACTTCTAGCTTACATTCATGATGAGTTATTATCCCCATATTCGTTTCCAGGTTTTTCCTTAGCCTTGGATTTTTCTTTTTGCAAAACACGGTAGAAATGCAGGCGTCTCACAAACGCGCACGGTCACCCTATGCACGTTTCTCTAAAAACAGTAAACGCATGCACACACGGTAGAATATGATTGTTTTGAAGGAGTCCCAGTGATATTTTTGTACTATTCAATTGGATTGTAGTTATTTTTTTCTCAAGCATTACAAAAAATATGCATGATATCATCACAATATTTTATGGAAAACTAAAATGTTTTTTTTAGATAAAGAAAAACTAAAATGTTATTTAGTAGAAGGAGAGAAGATGGATAATTTGGGTCTTCATTCGTGCAAGCAAGCATGGAACAAGTATCAAAGGTACACATGTGTGTACATGTTATCATAATTGGACCAAAGGTACCTTGTATTAACTCAACTACTTTACAATTGTTCAATTGACTCAGCACCAACCATTTTTGTTCTATAAGCTCTTACCTTTCATGGTAATCTAATATCTTGAGCTCTGTTCTCACCTCTCTCATTCGTCTAGTCTACAATGTGTATCCATGCAAATAATATTTACATATATATGTTCAAATGGAGTCTCACAGTTACATACGACAACGGTAAATTCAACCAGAGAATTCTGGATGTGAGAATAGGAAGCATGGGGAATGTTCTAGTGGTGAGAATTTTGTGGTGTCATTGCATCTCCATTTATTAGTCTATAAATTACAACTCGAAGTGAAGAAAGACCAAGAATCATTGTCCCAAATTAAATCTATATTTACATGGGAAGAAGATGGAAAGTCAACCTACCATTCCTCCTAGAGGGAAATCTATCTATGGGATATGCATGGTCTTCCTAGCCATTGTAACTCTTTCTTTTTTAAAACATAGTGCATTGAAAATGCTCACAAATACACATGTACACTCATCCCTATGAACGCACACACACACAAGTCACCGCGAGTGTCTCGATGTTAACGAGCACGTGACTTACCACTAAAAGAACATCGCCGGTTAAATTCTAGAATAAATATAGATAATGCAAACACCCATGCCAAGTCTAGGACTTGGATCTTCCTAGCCATTATAACTCATTTGAAATAGATACAAAGTTACTTAGTGGATGATTGGGTCAGCTCCACACCACACATTTACCGGTAGGTCAAGTGAAGACCATAATGTAACCATGTTTCTTTCGAAATACTATGATTTAAATATCCCTTAGTTTTGCCTCAATAATCTATTTGTAAGTGATATATTTTGAACAATGATGCTAGCAATATTTACTCCCATATAATTGAAGGCGGCAACTATATATTGGAACTAGTCACAACTCTTCCATTTTTAAAGTTGTTTTCATCACTCTTCCACCTGCTATTTTTTTATCCAAATGGTTCAAAAGCTTAAGAGTACTACAAAACAAAACAAAAATTAAGAAACCCGGCACATGGCATGAGAGACCCATGTGTTTCCCTCCAGCCTTTTCCTAACCTGCCCCTTCCCCATTAACATTTATGTCAACAAGAGAAGGTACGG
This sequence comes from Avena sativa, assembly GCA_916181665.1. Lineage (NCBI taxonomy): Eukaryota > Viridiplantae > Streptophyta > Magnoliopsida > Poales > Poaceae > Avena > Avena sativa. The sequence continues at coordinate 427,370,580 of OV702283.1, forward strand.
TAGAGTAATTTTGGAACACTTACGCATTACCCTCGTTCCAAATTCTCAAGTGAAATCAAAAAATGGAAGGTATATCCTTGGAATGGAATGTGCTCTCCTCCTCGTAGAGATTGTGGACCACCAATCCTTAAGTGTGATTGCCTCAGTACTGATATTAGTACAAAAGTTTATATATGGGACCAATCCAATCCTTGAAAAAATGTGCGCCACCAACTCCAGTTCTCTCTGGGAAACTTGGGATAAGCCACAATTTGGAACTTTGACGCTTAAGACAATCAATTTTGTAGACCCTGTTCGGGGGGTATAAGACGGTCAAAATATTTCCATTTTACTAGATTCCAAGCTTTGAAAACAAGCAAAACCATATGTTAACATGTAGTCCCCTTGAACTGGCACATAATAGGCACGTGATGTACAGTAGACGTGCTATGATGTGTATGGACCGCTGCTAAGACAAGGCTAACAACCAGAGTTGGTGTATATGCCTCTTGTCAGGAAAGATGCATGAATGGATCATGGTTCATTACTACCTTAGTATCCTATGAAACAAATATATGTTATTTTAAAGTTGTTGCACCGAAACATGTGGAAAACAACCCAGAAGGATTCTCAAAAATTCTTTAAAAAATCAATATTGGGTATAATGGCGTACCCATTATGACAATTAAAGTTCAAATTCCCCTTTTCTAAAAAAGATAACTTAGAACATGCGAGAGTGGATATTCTGAAAACTCGCATTACATCATTAGACATTGACATTGACTAATTTTGGAGGGCATTCGGATTTTCAAAAAGATGTTCATGATCTTCCTATATCCACGACAAATTAATATAAAGCATTGATAGATGAAACAGTTAAGAATGACCTGATATCACTCAATCAAGCCATTATAGTGGAAGATTTCTATAACTCTTTGGAAATCAGTTCTATGTTCATGTTTCCACTCTCAGCCCAAGCGTTTGGAGAGCTTGAACAAATTAATCATATCATGGATTGTCTGACTGTCGATCCTTCTACCAGTGATACTAGAGTTTTTGTTTGAAATTCAAACTATTCGTCAGCTAAATACTATAATTCATCTTTGAATGAATTCCCAAAGTCCCAGCCTTTCAAGCAATTTGGAAATCCAAGTGCCTTCCTAGAATGAGAGTTTTTGTCTGGCTTCTCCTCAAAGACTATCTCTTTTTTTTGCGGAAACCTCGAAGACTATCTTAACACCAAAGATTTGATACAGCGTAAACACTAACACATGGAGGCAGGGTACTTGTGTGTTCTTTGCTCATCACAATTGTTTACAAGGGACCAGTTGTTTCTGAGTGCTCTTTCATTGTTGCTTGTTGGGCTCATATTCATTTTATGTGGGATTGTTTGCTGCCAATCTCTGAATGCCTTAGCCTAGCTCGATAGTCATTCTATGGTCCTCGCTTTATGGGATTTTTTGCATGCATGTTATGGAATATATGGAAAGAGCGAAATGACTTTATTTTTAAAAATCAGCCACCGTCTTTTAGACGTTGGAAAGTCATGTTCCAAAGTGATTTGTTGCTGCATCAGTATATAGTAAAACCGTCTATAGTTCAGTCCTTGTTAGATTGGGTAATTAGCTCATTTACTTAATCTTGATGGTGTCTTCTTTCCACTCCCCCCCCCCCCCCATATAACTCTCTCTTTGTGTTATTGTTTTGTACTTGGGTTTGGTGTTTGATTAATAGAAAATTTATACCGCAGGGGCTTTCCCTATGGTAAAGTTGTCTAAAAGAAAAAGGAGGACCTTATATAGTTGGAAAATGCATATAGAGGACGGGCTCCATGGTGCCTGCTTTTAGATTTCTCAAAAATGACCAAATATTTTTGAAAAAAATACCTATGTATAGCCAACAATATGAAATATAAGTCTACAAATTTGAATAGAAAATACCCTATATTTTGGGTGTAAAAAAAGAAAAAAATGAAATTGTTTGAGAAAATGGAGGCCCATTCAAAATTGGTACACGTCTAGATCTGAATTTTTTTTTTTCGTGAGGCGGAAATACAAAGTTTTTTCACATGAATTTTGGCACGTGCATATTAAAATCATTATCTACATCCTTGTATTTTTTAACTTTTTAAATCTGTACATTTGAATTTTTCAAAAAAAAAGTCCTCCACATAGGACGAACTCCAATCGGCTTTTGGGTATTTTGGCTCAGTGGTTGTGTTGAAAGCCATCAAGTTCTTCTGGGCGAACTTGGTACTTACTGTTTTCCTTCGACTTTAATACAAAGATGTGCAATATCACCATGTTTTTAGAAAAAAGAGAAGATTTCCGTAGGGTAATGTGATGCATAATTTATGATTATGGTACAATGAGCAAGAAAGACACGTGAATACATGGTGTCCTTTATTCATTCCCTCACATTATCTCAACTTCAACTTTATTTCACTAGACTAGCACCAACCACTCTTTTAACTCGTATATAGAACGTCATCTTTCATCTTTATCTCTCTCTATATATACCCTCTCGTGTTCTCTTCTCACACATAGCTCGTGTATGTTCTATAGTCTATACTGCCATTCCCCTTCAATTCGTGTTCCCAAATATATTTTTTTTGTATTCTAACAGTTACATACTATGTCAGAAAGATAAAGCCTTTATAAACATAGAAGAGCGAATGTCTGAGAACGGGAGGCACTGGGAATGTGCAAGTAGCATAATATTCCATAGTTTTATCTAAGAGGTTGCAAAAAAGTGGTGATCTTTTCAGGACACCAAGTGAAAGAAAAACACTCTGTATTGAAATAAGTGACTTACACTAAAATATGTCTAGATATATACGAATCTAGATAAATATAATTCACTTATTTACTTTAATGGAGAACAAATGTACGAGTGGCTAATGTACATGTTTTGAGATGATAAATAAAACAAGCAAGACTACCAGCTACTATCCACTACAATGGAGTACCTCCCTCTCGTGATATGTATTTTCTCTAATTGAGGGTCTGTTTGGTTTCTAGCCATAATTTGCCAAGCCAAAGTTTGGTAAAGTATGGCAGCCATAAAGTGTGGCTAAGAAATTGGATGCCAAACTTTGGCAAAAGTTAGCAAAAAAATAACTTCATGACAAGTGGGTCATATAATTAATAAAGTGTGGCAAACTACAAGTATGATAAAAATCAAACACAAGCCAAACAACTTGTGATTGCCAAAGTTTGCGCTGGCAACCAAACAAGCCTGAATGCACCTCAAAGAGGTAACTACACTCGAGATCAACTACTTGCCCACAGGAACAGTTTAGTCGTTGAACTTCAAAATTATTATGGACAGATAATTATATAAACCTATCTTTCGGGTTTAATTAGGTCCAAATAGAGGTTTATCAGGCTATTTTGTAGGTTCATCATGCAATACTTTGTTGATATTTTGGAGTATTTGTATTGGAATCATACACATTTAAAACATATGTATTGAACTACAATGATGTGTGCAATGTTGTGAATCAGTGGCTACTTATATTGTTCATTTGGCAAATTTTTATCGCACAAAGGCTAGTGCAAAAGAAAATTTGATTGTACACACCCTCAAGTTTAATCAAATCAAAATCGAGAAACTTTCAACCAGAGAAAAATTCTGTCTTGTAATAAACAAATGAATGTTATGCCTGATCAAAATGCAAATGACTGCACAACATTTCTTCCCATCATCACAAAGGAACCTACAAAAGTATCACGACTTGCATCTATACACTTTTAATATACAACGCCAATTCACAATGTCACAATAAGGCGAGAGGAAAATCATTACATCATCGAATCAAAATTTATAGAAATCAATCAGAGAATAAAACCTGTCCTCATAGGAGTCATGATTTCCTACTAATTTCATGTAGATGTTATAATTTCAGCTTGATTTTCTCCGACCACTTGAAAATATCAGAATACACATGATCACCATCGAGTTCCTCACCTGTTGCCCCAGCAGCAATCCTGATAATATCCTCCATTAAAGCAAAGTTTCCCATGATATCAACGTGCGCACCACTCTGTGTGCCCCGGCCTTCGAGGAGGGTTGAGGGAGGAGAATGACTATACTCTCTCACGTAAGTCTTGCTGCCAGACGGGTTGAAGCGAGTTTTTCCACGCCATCCTTTGGCACACATATAGCCCGCACTAAGAACTGGAACAGTCTCATCACCGTTAGACAAGTAAACACCACCTTTCAAGCAGCTATTCTCATCCCCACCCTCAGCTGAGGCGTCTATCTGAAAGGGTATATAGCACTCTGCCTGTGGGGATAACTTGTAGACATATGCTCTTTCGGTAGGAATGCCTACTCCGTACATTGAAAATATTTCCATTTCAGGCGCATTTGGTAGTCTGCAAATGAAAATGTTGTAAGACAGCATGCATAAACCCAAAAAAATACACAGGGTATGCAGGTATTCTTTGTATGCATGATTGATGTGCAGCAGATCCTTCTTTTTTTGTCAGGAAAAGCATGTTTCTTGGATTTGCCTAATGTAGGAAGCTAATTAAAATGAGAATGATGGCAAATAAATTCTTACTTTGTCTCCAAGGGGTTTGACCAATACTTGTAGTGATTGTATTTTGGATCATCCAAGTCATCAGCAATTCCATATGAGAAATGTACACTACCACGCTGCATCATCCTTGGAGCAACAAAGTGAAAAAGATCTATGATAGAGCTGGCCGTGTAAACTTTGTAATCTGCAACTGCCTTTATTCCACCCCACCCTAATTCGTGATACTCTGTCCACACATCTCGGCATGATGTATTTGAATGGGCAAGATTACTGCCTTTGACAGCATCCTGAAACGAGGATAATGAGGTTTCCTTTGACATCAAGATCATACCACAAGCTGCTCACGTCCAATTTCCAGAAAAATACATGCCCAAACCATACATCTTGAAGAAAATAACTCATTCTACATACATTAATATAAATATAGAACTAACTATTTTAAGAGTACTATATCTTTCATAAAAAGTAAATGAAGTAAGATATCTTTTAAGAGTACTATACATTTACTGGTGAACTGGAAGGCTCATATTGGAGTAGCCTCTTAGACTCACAGTTCTAAGGACTGTAGCAACATGCATAAAACTATGTAAGTAAATAAATAAAAACAAGTCAGCAAGTTTGAACCACAAAACTTCTAACAGTGGCATGGAATGGAGCACCCCACCAATTGTGGTTCGGCATTACACAGGAAGGCAAGGAGATCAATCCTCTCTGAAACCAATATTTCTCAAACGGTATCAAGGCAAACGAGCGACCAAGACAAGTATAGACCAAAATGGTAGTGCATTAGGCTTAACACACGACAAATACCTGAACCATCACAGGTTAAGTCAACGATGTAACCATAATGCAATACTAAATGATAATCATTAAATAAGAGTGTCACTGAAAATATGAACCAGCTACAGTCTGAGCCAACATTACTGGTAATCGTGAGATAAAAGAGTTTCATTGGAGTGATTGCTGAATGGATGTCAAAACAACAGTGCAACTAACAAACTGAATTCTATACTGAAACAGACCCGCAAAAAAAGGATCACTGAAACAGGAAAGGATAATGCAAGACCAAGGAAAATATTGATTTGCATACATGATGGTCATAAGTAGAGTGAAGCTAGTATGCTATTATGCTTCAGAATACTTACACGGAATTCTATCTGCTCAATATCTGCAGCTGGAACTTCTGCTACATCTTTTCCGAAAGATACCATTCTTCCATAGTTCACAGGCTCTGGATTAACTTCAACAGGTGCACCATTAACATCCTTAGAAACCTCAGAATCATTGGTTTTTTGCTTCTTAGATTTACACTCAACGCCATCTTCTGGAGACCAATCCAAACCTCCCCAAATAGTTTCGCCACCTTTAGGGATCATTGACATTGTTGAATCCCATGTACGGGTCATTCGCATCAAGTGTCTCAAGGTCTGAAGTCCAAGAAAATCAGAGTCCAACACTTCTGGTGCAATAGCTCTGTATTGGATGACATAATAATAAAAGAGGGGTAGTTTTCTGTCAGACAAATAAAGAAAAGTGTGCCACTACCATACCACCCAGAGCAGCACATTTTATGTTTCAAGTGAAATCGGACAAGTACATACTCAAAACAGTCCGTTTACACTACTGACCCTGAACAAAGGCCATGGTAATACCGTACATGGTGCATCCATGGAAGTAGGATAACCCAGTGAGGTTACATAAGCTTGGAACTTGTATACATAATAGTGTTGTATCACTAACAAACAGCCCGAAGGTAGCAGATTCATAATTCGGATCATGGCCACTGGCATAGCAATGAACAGCATACATACAATCTACACTTTGGATGTTGTTTATATTATGGTTGCGTATAGAACATGTCAAGGATTTCTGTAAATACAAAACCTGATATGTGTCCATCATTACTTTAATCTCCGTTCTAGAGGTAAGGATACAAACAACACAGATTTACTTACAATAATTCTACATGGGCGCAACCTTGAGTTCTAAGTTATCAACTACTCCCTCCGTTTCTCAAAAGAAGGCGTGCACGTTTCCCAAAATTTAACTTTGACCAAGCATTGAAATGACCAATAGCAGGTATTTCTCCATTGTGAAAAAAAATCTGAGGGCTCACTGTTATCCTTTCATAATGTAGTAAAAAGAATAATTGTGCCATTGATAAATAACCAAAAATTGAAAGTTTTCCTGCAATTTTACCTCAAAAACCACTGTTATCATATCAGATAGTACTTGATTTATGCAGTGCCAGTTCATACTTCTAACTAGAAAAGTAGTTCCCAGCCCAATATGGCAATATCTTTATCACAGCACAGGTGAAACACTATGGGCATATCATTCTAAAGGGATAACCATGTGGCCACAACTTTAAGAATGATGTTATGATCATTTATTCCCACAGTTACAAAATTGTCTATGCATGATTAAGACATGAGTATAAGAACAGTTAGATGACTGTGTGCACAGCTGACCACTACGGGTTATGTGTGGACAATGAATGAGCATAACTGAGAGTGATCTGCAGTAAATCTTACAAAGAACTGCCATTATTCAAATGATAGCTATCGGGTGTCATATGTGACCTTGACTTATAACCCTATAAACAACTGCATTATAAAATAGTATGATTTCAGTATGCCCATTAAACAACAGCTACCAAACTTCTAAGTTTAATTACCTGGCAACAGCAACATCTTTGGCTTCAGACGAGAAAAGCCCAGCGACAGCCTTCGGAACTCCTAAGAAAGGTCCACCAATATTTGTTACAGCTTTGATGTGTTCCGCACACCAATTGGGACCGCCACCACCACCCATGGGAGACGGTGCTTCTACCCACTTCATAAAATGAAGAAAATAGAGAACTCCCATGGAGTGTGGGATCACCACCACCCTATTCCCACCATTAGTCGCTACCAAGAGTTCAATGTTACTCTTTATTCTGCTCAACGTTTGATCACGGACCTGCAGATAGTGATTTACATTAGAAACATGGCAGGCCATTCTAAATTAGTAGCATTTACACAATGAGGAAAATACAGCCAATGACCCGGGACTCTGTCATTCTTCACATTGTATAAGTGCATCAAAAAGTTACCTCGGTGTTCTGGAAAGATAACCTCCAATCATACGCAGCCATGTACATGTTCTTTTCTTCATAACCAATACGAGCTAAATTGGCAATCAAGACTGCCCAAACAAAATATCCAGGGACAAAATAGTCTGCTGCGACAAGGCCTGTGACCGGTCTAACTCTTATTCCTGGTTTATCTAATCCAGTTTCATTGTCCAATGACATATGTTCAACCCAGCATAAAGGCCTGAAAATATTCCAAGAGGATTCATCAGAAGAGATAACAACAGTCTGCAGGCCTAATAGTGCACAACTATACCAAAGACAATGCTCTAGCAAAGGAAGGAGAATAGGAAGATATACCAACTTTTAGACTAAGTAACAAAGCTTTTATAACTGCAGGCAAAAGAGAAAGAGCACCAATTCTAGGAAAAGCTTTCCAGTAGAATGAATTGGTAGAAAAATATAAACTAAAAAATAAGTAATAACCTTCACCCTTTATAGTGTATACATTCTAAGCAGTGGTGACTCTAATACAATACCAAATGAAGTAACAACACGTCAGCACCATGACACACAATTTTCTTTGATCCTGTAGTAGTATCCCACCCTCTTACATATAGCAAAAACATCAAAATAATAAACATCAAAATGAACACCCTGTCATGAAAAAGTAAAACTGACTCTGAAGATAATCCATGTTAAGGAGTCCCTTTTTAAAAAGCAGTAGCATCTATCTTTGTGTGGATGCTACAAGACTGAAGATATGTCATAGGATATAGGATACCACTTCTATTTGTGAACTATCAACTTCACTCCTGAGTAACAGGCATAGGGATATTAAATTATTCAAATTGTCACAGTTTAATGCAGGTATTTACTACAAAGTACATACACAATCATATCACATAACTAATACCACAAGGAATTGACAAAAATGTCGAACATGTAATGCCATATACTCATATATAGCACGGCAGTCCACAAGCCACTGAACAAGATAGATAATTTCCCAATGGTATACAGGAGATGAAATTGTAGTAAGAGATGAAATACTAAAAGTCTACATTCCTCACTTTCAGCTCAAAAGTTTTTACATGATTTAAATTAGGCTTCTTAGATTTTTTTTCAATTTCGAATCCAGAGTTTCGTAAACAAGCAAGCAAGATTATCACTCTTACAAAACACGAGTAAATAAATAAAATTGTTTCAGTGCAAGGTTAGTGATCTATTTTTATTTTATATTGATAGCTCCAACAAACAGAAAGCTTAGAAGGAACAGTAGGTATGCTAACCAGGAATACTTTGTTATGCTAACCAGAAAATAGGCAACATGGATCTTTCCAGAAAACCAGTAGTAAATAAGTGATAGAAAAGTGAGAGGAAACCAACAATCCCCTGTAAAAATTACAGGACATCTCGTGACCACACCAAAAGAATCTTTGAATACAAATTGCAATTGCTTTTAATGATCTGGAAAGTGCATAATCTAGACATAACTCAGTTCTCTTGTACAAGAATCTTTTAATACAAATTGCAATTGCTTTTAATGACCTGGAAAGTGCATAATCTAGACATAACTCAGTTCTCTTGTACAAGAATCTTCCTATGCCACGTGGCCCACGCCGCATCGCCTGTGGAAGACATTGCCAGAGAAATGAAAAATGGGAAGTCAAACCGAACACTGAAATAAGGCAATGTTGTGTGGTTTGCACTCCAAGCAGCTCTAAAAGGCACATCATGCCCACTCAAATCCTACTTCCCTCATAGCAGCCAATACACCAGCCTTTCAAGGCAACCCCGTTTGGTAGCTCTTTTTTTTTTAAGTAATCCAAAAATACTTCAGTTTCTAGAAATAATGAAGTATCGAATACTTCAAAGCGTTTGGCTCCAAGGAATACGGTGGTTTTGAAAACTTAAGTATGGCAAAAACTACAGTTTTTTTGACGTTTTGGAAACTTCAGTCCCGACCACTTTTTTCTGCAAAACAGAGAAAAGCGCTCTCTCTTGCCCCTTGCAAAACAACTACCCAAACGTGTTGTAATTTTTGCCAAACTGAGAAATACTAGAGTATGAAGAAACTGCAGCATTACTCCCCCGTGCACTGAAATACTTCAGTTTTACAATACTTCAATTTAAGAAAAACTTTTTTGCCAAACTAGTAAACTGTAAAAAACTAGCATACAAAACATCGACTGAGCTCAAATCACCAAGAAGCTTCCAATCCTTCTGTGGTAAGAAAACGACCATACAGGAAAGTAATAAATATTAGCTAAATCTGGAGCAAACTTTCCCATTGAGCACCCAAATCCCAGATGTTGGCCAAGCACCTTGCCATTGAGGAATCATACAACCGTACTCTAACTTGAGAATATCTGAAAAGAATCTCTAGTCTTGCAGCTCAGATACATTAAGGCCTAATAGTAGTTCTGCCAAAAGGGCGTCAGAGATCAAGAGGGACTGACTACCTACAAGCAAGTGAAAGCACACTTCGGTCTTTCAAGAAAAGAAGGCATTCTAGTTTTGGGGATTTGACTACCTATGGAAGCGAACTACGTAGTAGTTACTAAAATCCCAAGTCGCCAAAGCAATTCTCAAAAGCTCAATAACGAACAGACTATCGAGAAGAGCAGTAGTAACATGTGACTGGTTCTATTAAAGGACCCAAAAGCATGGTCGATTTCTAAAGCAACACTAACCGCCGAACAAAGCAGAAACGTGAGGAACACACACACACACGCGGCGGGATGGAGCACCCACAACCCAACGCAACCCAACAGATAAGATTGAGAGCGACCTCTTGTACACGTCGCCGAAGGTGCCGCCCCATAGGCGCTTCCGGAAGAGCCCCTCGGCGCACTGGTGGCCCTCCCATAGCTCGAGCCCCCCCGTGACGATCCCGGGCACGAAGACGACGGGGTGCTTGGCGTGGAGCCCCTCCTTCTGCAGCTTGACCCCCGGCGGGTCCGGGAGCGGACCCGTGATGGCCTCCGTGACGTACTGCGGGAAGGAGGCCGGCATGGCGTTGTAAAGGAAGAGCAGCAGCCACCAGGCGCAGCAGACGCAGCCCACGAGCCAGCAGCAGCTGTCGACGCAGGACCACTTGGCCTTGGCCCGCTTGGGCTGCGTCGGCGGGCAGGCGGAGGTGGAGGTGGAGGGGGTGGAGGGCGGCTCCGCGTCCGGCGGGCTCTTCCCCTTGTCGCCCTTGTTCTCGTCGTGGTCGGAGCCATTGCTGTCGTCGCCCGGCGAGGGCGGCGGCGGCTGCTGCTGCTGCCTCCGCCTCCGGAGGAGCGACATGGCGCGCGGGGGCGAATGGGATCGGCACGCGGGCTAGCTGCGCAGGCGGCGCACTCGCATCGCCGGCGGGCGGGGCCCTCGAAACCCTAAGCGGCGAGCGGGGCGGCGGGGCCCGGGGCTGGGAGGCGGAGGGAGCGAGGTCGGGAGGGACCGGGGAGGGGGCGGGGGCTTGTCGTGGCGTGGCGGTGGCGGCCTCGCGGGGTTTGCGTTTGTGAGGTCGGGAGAGGGAGGAGGGGGCCTGCGGCCGAGAGCTGCAGCGCACGACACCACCGTGGGGGAGCGACCGCGTGCGTGCTCCCATCCCCTGCACCGGACGTAGGTGCGCCGAGCCGGTCACGACTCACGCGAGACTGGCTGCGTGGGACCCGCTGCAGGAGATAAGGTGCGTGGCTCGTGAGGACCCGGTGCAGGCAAGGTGGAGGGGCTGCGAGCTGTGTCCTGGCTCGATTGCGATGTGTGGGCCAGGGTGTGGGGTCAAAGGCGGTGAGCTGGGGCCGGCGCTGTTGGCTGAATGATCATGGCGCAGGTCCTCGCCGTAACGTCTATGTTTCCGTCGGTTTTTGTTTTGTTTTGTTTTCTGTTGAAAAAGGCAGCGCAAGTGCCGCAGCCACAGCTGAGTAAACGAGGACGTGCAAAGATCCGCCAGCAAACTAAAACGATACCGAGGAAAAAAAAACTAAAACGATACCGGGGACAGCTCATTAATTCATTGACATACTCAGACTTATCACTTATGGTAGTTGTACCATCCAGCTGGATTTTAATTTGTTTTCCTTCTGTAAACTTCATGAAACTACAAGTAAATTGAATGCCAATAATTTGTCTATTGTATGGAGTATCAAGGATGGCGATGGGTAAAGTGGCAGACGGACCGTAACGGTACATAAGGCTAACGAGAAAGGCATGAAAACTCCATCTAGAGTTCCATCCCCCTTGCCTGCGACACAGACGGTCTACTCCGTCTCTAGCGGCTTTGGTCTTGGAGGTGGGCCCTCGCCCATCGTAGGGTTGCCGTTCTTTGTTTAGCTTGTCTTTAAGTATCTTTTTCGGGATGGTGAGACGGCCGCTACATCCTGAAGTTAGATAAGGTCACCATGCCCTATCCTCGCTCCGGTGGTGGGGTCATGTTACCGGCGGATTTCCTCGAGTATGGTCGGTTTTCGTGTTCACTGGTGTGGTTTCAGACCGGTCTATTTCGATCTATGTTTATCATATCTGGTGATGGTTGTTACTCTGATGTGCTGGTCATTTAGGGTCTTAGCACAACATTACTAGGACAAGCATTGCCAAACTCTAGTGATGGAGGGGCGATGACGGCGGCGCACCTTCGGCTCGCTGTAGCGTCGGTAGTTGTCGCTAGTTGGTCCAAGGACCTACTTGTAATCGAATATCTTTGTATTGTAGTTGATGATTATTAATTGATCGGCGTAAGTAAAACAAAAAAAGATGGCAATGGTAGAGTACGACGCGTAGAGTAATACCATATCCACACACATATAGCTTGTATGTATAAAACAACATAAAATGGAAATGTCATGTTAGATCCTACAAGAACAAAAATACTAATTTTGGGTACTCTCTCCGGTCCGATTTATTAGACGTGTACGTAGTTTAAAATCAACTTTGACCATTAATTTTAGTCAATAAATTTTACATAGTGTAACATCCCAAAAATATTGAACAGTGATTATCAAAATTCAATCACCAAAATTAGGGTTAACAAAAACTTTTATTAATTAACCTCATATGAATGCATGTGTATATGTGATGATTGTATGAATGTTGTATGATTGTTATAAATAGCAAGGAATGGTTCAAGGATGAAAACAATATCGTCTAAAACATTTCCAAACAGAAAAAAATCAAGAGAATTTCAAAAACAAACAAAATAAGAAATGGTTATTTTTGTCAATCTTGCTCACTAGGCCACTTTGAGTGTTTTTAGTCCAAGATTTCAAATAGAAACAATTCCATTTCTTTTCACCCCTTGCTAGACCAAGTAAAAATGAACCAAAGCCCATCTTTCAAGCTTACAGAAACATTTGGCAACTTGATTTAAATGACAATTCAAAATTGAATCTTTAACATATGTGAAGGTCACCAATTCTCAAAAACCAACCAAACCAATTCACCTTGACCTTTCCCACTAACCAGAGACTACCTAGTATGTAACTAGTACACCCACCAAATTTGAACCAAAAAATTAAATTTAAATCTTTTTTTGGACATTTCATCGAACACCTTGCAAACACAAATCAAACAAATACAAAACACTATAGTGAGCAGTGTTTTGGCCAACCTTGTTCCCTCTCTAGCTCACAGCATGCTATTAATAGATCATCTAGCTCAATTAACCAGCTTTATCTCACTGTGAGCTTGTCATTGTCATCAATGGTGAGCATGTCGAGCCTCACTTGTCACCCCATTATCGACAGCCAGCTAGGAGAAGCTCTAGCCTCGCCAGCCTTGTCTGGGACATTGACCACCGTCCACCGCCACCCCTTTTCCAACACCAATGCGTAGCAAGTCCCTGGACCACCCTAGAACCGCCGCGCCCTATGCCTCTGTGCCATGCCAAGACCGCGCCAGAGCGCCGCACTTGACACGCGACCACAGACCGCGCGCCGCCCCCGCCTCTTGCGTGCGTGATCACCACCGTCCCAGGAACCGCCAGGACACGCCCGTTCATCACCGCGCGACCAGGAAAGCCCGTGCGCCATTAAACTTTCCGTCGGATCCGCCCAGAGCACCGCAATGTTCCGACCGTCTCGCACCATCCCACGCCTCGCGACCATGCCGTTGAGCTTCGCCAGGGAGCACAGCACCGCCCCTACCGTCGCCCATGCCATTAGCTCATTATAAATAGAGGCCACCTCCGTTTGATTTCTTCACACCAACACCCCCTCTCTCTCGGAACCACCCCACCTCATCCCCAGAGCAAGGCGAGCAGCAGGTCACCGGAATTTTGTCGGTGTTTGCCGCTGAGGAGGAAGAGAGGAGCCAGCGATTGGAGCCGCCCAGGAAAAGCCACCGGTACTAGGAGGTTCGCCATCGTCAACTTCGTCGTTCACCCCTGTAGACCACCTCTGGCCGCACTAGGGTTCTGTCTCGCCGGAGTTGCCCGACGGAGATGATAAGTCATAGTCGTTCGATTAGATGTTGATCGTGTGGTTTAGATTGCCCCGTACCGCTTCGCACCACCTGTCTCGCTAACTAGTGGGGACAACCACTTAAACTCACCCGCGCGCGTTGTGCGTCGTGGGCCGGCCCTGTTACATTCCCGCATGACCCAGTAGTTTAAATTTAGGTTTATTCATTTAGTTTCAAACTTAGTTCCGTACCTAGATTCAAAAATCAATCCAGATCGATTCACTAAACCAAAATGCATGAAACCAATGTTGTTAGAAAGGTACTGGAATTCTTAATCCAAGCCCGTTGGATTCAAACCATTTAGAATTGTGGATCACCTATAGTAAAAATAACAAGGCAGAAGCTTTTCTGCATTCAAATATTTTTCAAAATTCAACCGCAAAAGCTTTTGAGTTGATTCCAACTCTCAAAAATCACATTTAACTATACCTTTCTCAATATATAAAAATATCTAGGTTTACTTGCAGAAATAATGAACAAGTAATAAAAGAATGCCTCATAGGCAATTCTAGTCACTTCATTTAATGAAAATAAAAAGTTTAAACCTTATTAAATTGTGACACCACTTTAAATCATATTCCCATGTACTGAAATATGTGGTGATGACATGTGTTAACATGATCCCATGTTTTAGTTGGAGAATATTAAATCTTAAGTAGTTTTTCAATGGGTAGAAATTACTTTTTCAAAATAAAATAAATAAGACAAGTACTTGGATGATTGTATTGTTTGTGATGATGCTAGATCATCTAGTGAAAACTTTGGTGTGATAAATAAAAGTATTTAAGTATTGTTTGGTGATTGTATACCTCGTATTTATTTATAGACGTTAGTACCGACCAAGGATACGAGGAGGAAGAAGGATACTACGAGGAAGAAGCCGAGGAGAACTTCAACCACTGCTCTACACAAGGCAAGCTAACACTTGCAACTTAGCAAGCTTATACTACTATCTTAGCAAGCTACTATCTTATCAAGCTAAGCTAAACCATGCAAGTTTTACTTGCAAGCCTACACCACTTGATACCCAATCCTAGTTTTACTTGCAAGCTTAGTATTTTATTTCTTTATCAATGATTTCTATTGGAGTTTACTTAGTGAATTGTAGATCTTGGAAAGATATTTAAAGGTAGCATAAAGAGCATAAAACTTGGCCTAAGTTAGATAAATCTTGATGTCATCCTGAGGCATGAGATTGAACTTAGATCATTCACCCTTGTTTACCACCCCTCATTAGTGTTTACTCCCACTTGTAGATGCTAGTGTTAAGCATAAAAATTGATCAACTTTAGATGGGATTACTTGGTGAAAATGGTTATGAAAACCTTAGAATGATGAGTCATTCTACTGAAATGTTTTGACATGTGTTCTTGAACACCAGATGATTTTGATGATGAAAATGTTGAGGCATGAGCCTTAGCCCTTTATAAAACTGATGGTTGTTTGTATACGATACCATTTCAATTTTATCGTACAACCACAATACCCGAAATTTGGATAGGGCTTGACTGGAAGTTTATATACCTTAGTATGGGTTCCCTTGCGGCCAAGGTTTGAGCCGAGGCTACCTTGTGAAGATTTTCCGCCTGTGCAGTTCCCAAGATGACAGTTGGTCATGGTTGGGAGGCCAAACTCATAGGAGAGGTGCCTATACTAGGGCGTGTAATTGAAAGGTTATGATTGATTATCCGCATACCGAGTATGGTGAATTCAGGATTGTTTCTGACAGATGTATCGAATGTTGTGGTAAAAGTGTACCACCTCTACAGAGTGTCAAACTATTCGAATAGCCGCGTCCGCGGTTATGGACAGTTGGAGTGGCCATACTGTTCCATCGTCAGATGTTTTCAAAATGACTTATGAAATGATTCATGACTTGACTTGACCACAACAGGGCTGTGATATGAAATTCAAGTTCCCACTTAGGTGTTATAAAACTTTCAACTAGCTTTCTTTGCTTCTGAACTCAGTAGAGATAAATCTGGCTTTTTGCAAAACAACCTAGAGCTTAGCATCCTTACTCAAAACTGTAGGGGTTCGTAGCATGGAAAACAAAAATTTTCTATCGCATACAAACAAACAAGCCAAGATCTATCTACTAGATTGTAGCAACGAGTCGATGGAATAACTCACCCTCGAAGATTCCAAAGTGTTTAACGAGAGCAGATTCTCGTGGGTGATGTAGTCGTACTCTTTCCGATCTCAAGATCGCGTAGACGATCCTTCCGGCGCCACGTTCCAGCAGCGCCCCCGCAGTCGGTCACACGTTCGGTACTCGACGAAGACCTTCCTCTCCCTTGTTCCAGCAGGCAGCGGAGGTTGTAGCACTCTCCTCGCGATTCCGGCAGCACAACGGCGTGGTACCGGAAGTAGAGGGGAGATCCCGCAGGGCTTCGCCTTAAGCCGGTGCGAGTATGGTGGAGCTTATGAGAGAGGCTATTAGTGGTCTAGTAATTAGACACACCAATTAGAGGGCTCTAAACCAATTAGAAGGCTCTAAACCGAATAGCTCTAAACCGGGGTCTAGATCTAGGGTTTAGGTTTAGAGGATAGGATCTAGTGTTGTGTCTAGAGGAGGAGGCCCTGCCCCTCCCTTTATAGGTGGGAGGGCCGGCGGCCAAGGGGAGGAGTCCCTCCCCAAGTCGGCCTTGGGAGGCGCGCCGGCCAAGGGGACTCCTCCCCCAAGTCGGTCTCCACCTCCTCCTCCTCTTTCCCACTTTCCGAAACTGGCAGTTTGACCGAAAACTGGCAGTTTGACTTTTCCAATTTAGGATTTGAATTAACCCTTTATTTCGGACAGCGAGAACACTTAGTACATGATGCAATCATTCCAACATGCAATGACACATTCATGTACCCCCTTCCCCCCCGGAGTGCCGGACATTCCGGGACCTTCTAGAATGTTCCCGATGAAAACACCGGAACCATTCCCCAACTCCGAAACGGGACTTTCCTTATATGAATCTTATTCTCCGGACCATTCCGGATCACCTCGTGATATCCCGGATCCCATCCGAGACTCCGAACAACATTCGGTCTCTTTCTCATAATACCATAACTACTCAAACAACGTCGAATCCTTAAGTGTGTCTCCCTACGGTTCGTGAATTATGCGGACATGATCGAGACACTTCTCCGAACAATAACCAATAGAGGAATCTGGAAATTCATATGGCTCCCACATATTTCTACGATTACTTTGCGATCGAATGAACCACTTACATACGATACCAATTTCCCTTTGTCTCACGATATGTTACTTATCCGAGGTTATGATCGTCGGTATCTCTGCATACCTAGTTCATCCTCGTTACTGATAAGTACTCTTTTCTCGTTCCCGTGATATGTGATCCCTTGTGACCAAGTCACATGCTTGCAAGCTAATTGGATGACATTTCACCGAGAGGGCCCAGAGAATATCTATCCGTCATGTGGATGGACAAATCCCACTCTTGATCCATGTGTTTCAACCAATACTTTCCGAACACTCAATGCCACCTTTATAGCCACCCTGTTACGGTGTGGTGTTTGATGATATCAAAGCATCCATCCAGTAAAGGTGATATACATGATCTCATGGTCGAAGGAATTAGGTTACTATGTATCAGAAAGCATATAGCAATTGAACTATTGAAATGACTTGATCTTTATGCTACGCTTGTCTATAGGAGTATGTCCACCATATCATTCTCCTAACGATATGATCTTGTTGTTGATAACATCTCAATGTTCATGATAAAGAAACCACATCATCAATCAACCAACAAGCTAGTGAAGTATAGAGGCTATCCTAGGGACTTCAAATTAAGTTTACAAATCACACAAGTATTAATGGTTTCCTTGTTAATACTATTATAGCATGAATGCAAACATTTATCATAAACACAAAGATATAATAATAACTATATTTATTATTGCCTCTAGGGCATATCTCCAACAGTCTCCCACTTGCACTAGAGTCATCTAATCTAGATTACATGGTAATATACCGAACACCCATGGCAGTTTGGTGTTGGTCATGTTTTGCCCTCGGGAGAGGTTTAGTCAACGGATCCGCCACATTCAGATCTGTGTGTACTTTGCAAATCTTTATATCCCCATCCTGGATATGTTCTCGAATAGCGTGAAAACGCAGCTTGATATGCTTCAGCTTCTTGTGTGACCTTGGTTCTTGCGCATTGGCTATGGCGCCCATGTTATCACAGTAGATAGACATTGGGTCCAGCGCACTAGGAACCACACCCAGCTCTGTAATGAACTCTTTCATCCATATCGCTTCTTGTGAAGCCTCCGAAGCAGCCATGTATTCCGATTCAGTTGAAGATCTCGCCACAACGCTTTGCTTTGCACTCCTCCAGCTAACTGCTGCACCATTCAAAATAAATACGTACCCAGATTGCGATTTAGAATCATCTGGATCGGTGTTCCAACTAGCATCGGTGTAACCATTAACAACGAGCTGTTCATCACCTCCATAAGAAAGAACCATATCCTTAGTTCTTCTCAAGTACTTAAGGATGTTTTTGACCGCTGTCCAATGATCCACTCCTGGATCACTTTGATATCTGCTAGTTAGACTAACAGCATATGCGATGTCGGGTCTAGTACATAGCATGGCATACATTAGAGATCCTATGGCTGAGGCATAGGGAGTCTTACTCATCCTTTCTCTATCTTCTGCCGATGTCGGACTTTGAGTTTTACTCAAGGTCGTATTGGGCAACATGGGCAAGAACCCTTTCTTGCTTTCTTCCATTCCAAACTTCTTTAGAACTTTGTCCAAATATGTACTTTGTGACAATGATATTTGGCGTTTCGATCTATCTCTATAAATCTTTATGCCTAATATGTAAGCTGCTTCGCCAAGATCCTTCATTGAAAAACTATTATTCAAATACTCTTTGACACTATTAAGAAGGTCTACATCATTCCCAATCAACAATATGTCATCCACATACAGTATTAAGAATGCTATAGAGCTCCCACTCACTTTCTTGTAAATACAAGCTTCTCCATAAGTTTGTATAAAACCAAAACTTTTGATTACCTTATCAAAACGTTGATTCCAACTTCGGGATGCTTGCTTCAATCCATAGATGGACCGTTGAAGCTTGCATACCTTGTTAGCATCTTTAGGATCGACAAAACCTTTGGGTTGTATCATATACAACTCTTCATCAATGTCTCCATTGAGGAATGCTGTTTTGACATCCATCTGCCATATCTCATAATCATAATATGCAGCGATTGCTAACATAATCCTCACAGACTTTAGCTTCGCTACCGGTGAGAAAGTCTCATCGTAGTCAACTCCTTGAATTTGTCGAAACCCTTTTGCGACAAGTCGAGCTTTATAGACAGTAACATTACCATCAGCATCTGTTTTCTTCTTGAAAATCCATTTGTTCTCGACAGCCTTCCGGCCATCCGGTAAGTCCACCAAAGTCCATACTTGGTTTTCGTACATGGATCCAATCTCGGATTTCATGGCTTCTTGCCATTTATTGGAATCTGGGCTCATCATCGCTTCCTCATATGTCTCGGGATCATCGGTGTTGTCCACCAACATGACATTCATAACGGAATCATACCAATCTGGAGTGGTACGAGTTCTCGTTGACCTCCGAGGCTCTGTAGCAACTTCAACCGAAGTTTCATGATCACCATCATTAGCTTCCTCTCTTATTGGTGCAGGCACCACAGGAACTTCTTCCGGTGCTGCGCTACTCGCAATTTCGAGAGAAGGTTCGACAACCTCGTCGAGTTCTACTTTCCTTCCAGTCACTTCTTTCGAGAGAAATTCCTTCTCTAGAAAGGATCCATTCTTGGCAACGAAGATTTTGCCTTCGGATCTATGATAGAAGGTATACCCAATAGTTTCCTTCGGGTATCCTATGAAGACGCATTTTTCCGCTTTGGGTTCAAGCTTGTCCGGCTGTAACTTCTTTACATAGGCTTCGCATCCCCAAACTTTAAGGAACGACAATTTAGGTTTCTTCCCAAACCATAATTCATACGGTGTCGTTTCAACGGATTTAGATGGTGCCCTATTTAAAGTGAATGCGGCTGTTTCTAATGCATAACCCCAAAATGATAGTGGTAAATCTGTAAGTGACATCATAGAACGAACCATATCTAAGAGAGTTCGATTACGACGTTCAGACACACCATTACGCTGTGGTGTTCCCGGCGGTGTCAACTGCGAAAGTATTCCACATTTCTTCAAATGCTCGCCAAACTCGTAACTTAGATATTCACCTCCACGATCAGAACGTAGAAATTTAATCTTCTTGTTACGTTGATTCTCTACCTCACTTTGAAACTCCTTAAACTTCTCGAAAGTTTCGGACTTATGTTTCATGAAATAGATATACCCATATCTACTCAAATCATCCGTGAAGGTAAGAACATAACGATAACCACCGCGCGATGCCACACTCATTGGACCACATACATCGGTATGTATGATTTCCAATAAGTCCGTAGCTCGCTCCATCATACCAGAAAATGGAGTCTTAGTCATTTTACCCATCAGACATGCTTCGCATCTTTCAAGTGATTCAAAATCAAGTGATTCAAGAAGTCCATCGGAATGGAGTTTCTTCATACGTTTCACTCCAATGTGACCAAGACGACAGTGCCACATATAGGTCAAATTATCGCTTGATTTCAAACGTTTAGCCTCAATGTTATTAATATGTGTATTTCTACTATCGAGATTCAATATGAATAGACCATCTATCAAAGGTGCATGTGCATAAAACACACTACTCATATAAATCGAACAACCATTATTCTCGGATTTAAACAAGTAACTGTCTCGCAATAAACAAGATCCTGATATAATGTTCATGCTTAACGCAGGCACCAAATAACAATTATTTAAGTATAAAACTAATCCCGATGGTAGATGAAGAGGTAGCGTGCCGACCGCGATCACATCAACCTTTGATCCGTTTCCTACGCGCATCGTCACCTCGTTCTTCGCTAGCTTCCGTTTATTCTGCAGCTCCTGTTTCGAGTTACAAATATGAGCAACCGAACCAGTATCAAATACCCAGGCACTACTACGAGTACTAGTGAGATACACATCAATAACATGTATATCAGATATACCTTTCTTCTTGATGTTGCCGTTCTTCAAATCCGCCAAGTACCTTGGGCAATTCCGCTTCCAGTGACCTTCTCCCTTGCAGTAAAAGCACTCAGTTTCAGGCTTAGGTCCAGCCTTGGTCTTCTTCGTCGGCGTGGTAACTTTCTTACCACCCTTCTTGAAGTGTCCCTTTTGCTTAGACTTGCCTTTCTTGAATTTGGTGGTCTTATTGACCATCAACACTTGGTGCTCTTTCTTGATCTCCACTTCTGCAGATTTTAACATAGCAAATAGTTCTGGCAACTCTTTGTTCATGTTCTGCATGTTGTAGTTCATCACAAAGTTCTTGTAACTTGGTGGTAGTGATTGGAGGATGCGGTAAACTCCCAAAGTATTAGGAATCACTATACCCAAACTTTGAAGTTTATTTGCGTGCCCAGACATCTTAAGCACATGCTCACTGACGGAGCTACCCTCTTCCATCTTGCAGTTAAAGAACTTTTCAGAAGCTTCATAACTTTCAATTGCCGCATGAGTCTCAAAAATTAATTTGAGATCCTCGACAATATCATATGGATCTGACTCTTCAAACCTTTTCTGAAGCTCCGATTCTAAACCATACAAGATAGCACACTGAACTATGGAGTACTGATTCTTCCGAGCGAGGTAAACATTCTTTACTTCATCGGTAGCATCAGCTGCAGGTGGGTCACCTAGCGGTGCATCCAGCACATAGGTCAAATTACCAGCTGTGAGGACAATCCTCAAATTGCGGAACCAATCCGCGAAGTTGCTTCCATTGTTTTTCAACTTTTCTTTCTCTAGGAACGCATTAAAATTGATGGTAGGGGCTGCCATTGATCTACAACATATTTGCAATAGTTTAGACTAAGTTTATGACAAATTGAGTTCAAATTAATTAATGAAATTAAACTAGGTGAACTCCCACTCAAAACAATATCCCTCACATTGTTTTAGTGATCACACGAACCAAATCCACTACATCAACACCGATCATCACGAGAGCTGATATAGTTTTAATGGCGAACAATCATCATGTTCATCATATCTACTATATGATTCATGCTTTGCCTTTCGGCGATCCGTGTTCCTGAGGCCATGTCTGTACATGCTAGGCTCGTCAAGATCAAACCTTAGCTTCCGCATAAGCAAATCTGGCTTGCTTACGTTGTATTCACCCGCGGAATCAAAGACACCCGATCATCACGTGGTGCTTCGAAGCAGCAAGCTTTGGCAACGGTGCATACTAAGGGTGAACACTTTAGAACTTGAAATTTATGTGCATGAGGGATCATCTTATAATGCTACCGTCGTCTACTAAGCAATACAAGATGCATAAAGGATTAACATCACATGCAATTCATAATATGTGATATGATATGGCCTTTCTTCTTTGTGCTTCCGATCTCCATCTTCAAGCACGAATATGATCTCCATCATCACCGGCATAGCATCAAGGTCAATGACGCTTCTTCATGGTTGTCGTCCACCAGCTTCAACTATTACAACTATTTTGAATAGACACGCAGGTCTTTAACAGAAATTAAAGACAACCATATGGCTCCTGCCGGTTGCCAACTTACAATAAGGAACATTGCATACATCAAATATAATCACAATCATGGCCATATCACATCACTGCACACCCCTGCAAAACAAAGTTAGACGCTTCTACTTTCTTTGCATATTTTACGTGGTTTGGGGCTTCCCATAAGTGTCGTTCTAACTTACGAACATGAACCACAACATTGATACTAGCATTGTTGATTACCCGTTGTAAATTGGATCTTAACTATGCTAGGAGAAACAGGCACCCGCAAAGCCACTTATGCAATACAAGTTGCATGTCAAACGTGGAGCAAGTCTCATGAACGATGTCATGTAAGGTTAGCCCGGGCCGCTTCATCCCAACATACCGCAAGATGCAAAGTACACAAAAAGCAATCTACAATAAAAGCATCAACGCCCACAATGACCATTGTGTTCTACTCGTGCAACAGATCTACATATAGACACGGCTCTGATACCACTGTAGGGGTTCGTAGCATGGAAAACAAAAATTTTCTATCGCATACAAACAAACAAGCCAAGATCTATCTACTAGATTGTAGCAACGAGTCGATGGAATAACTCACCCTCGAAGATTCCAAAGTGTTTAACGAGAGCAGATTCTCGTGGGTGATGTAGTCGTACTCTTTCCGATCTCAAGATCGCGTAGACGATCCTTCCGGCGCCACGTTCCAGCAGCGCCCCCGCAGTCGGTCACACGTTCGGTACTCGACGAAGACCTTCCTCTCCCTTGTTCCAGCAGGCAGCGGAGGTTGTAGCACTCTCCTCGCGATTCCGGCAGCACAACGGCGTGGTACCGGAAGTAGAGGGGAGATCCCGCAGGGCTTCGCCTTAAGCCGGTGCGAGTATGGTGGAGCTTATGAGAGAGGCTATTAGTGGTCTAGTAATTAGACACACCAATTAGAGGGCTCTAAACCAATTAGAAGGCTCTAAACCGAATAGCTCTAAACCGGGGTCTAGATCTAGGGTTTAGGTTTAGAGGATAGGATCTAGTGTTGTGTCTAGAGGAGGAGGCCCTGCCCCTCCCTTTATAGGTGGGAGGGCCGGCGGCCAAGGGGAGGAGTCCCTCCCCAAGTCGGCCTTGGGAGGCGCGCCTGTTGGAGATATGCCCTAGAGGCAATAATAAATATAGTTATTATTATATCTTTGTGTTTATGACAAATGTTTGCATTCATGCTATAATAGTATTAACAAGGAAACCATTAATACTTGTGTGAATTGTAAACTTAATTTGAAGTCCCTAGTATAGCCTCTATACTTCACTAGCTTGTTGGTTGATTGATGATGTGGTTTCTTTGTCATGAACATTGAGATGTTATCAACAACAAGATCATATCATTAGGAGAATGATATGGTGGACATACTCCTATAGATAAGCGTAGCATAAAGATCAAGTCATTTCAATAGTTCAATTGCTATATGCTTTCTGATACATAGTAACCTAATTCCTTCGACCATGAGATCATGCATATCACCTTTACTGGATGGATGCTTTGATGTCATCAAACACCACACCGTAACAGGGTGGCTATAAAGGTGGTATTGAGTGTTCGGAAAGTATTGGTTGAAACACATGGATCAAGAGTGGGATTTGTCCATCCACATGACGGATAGATATTCTCTGGGCCCTCTCGGTGAAATGTCATCCAATTAGCTTGCAAGCATGTGACTTGGTCACAAGGGATCACATATCACGGGAACGAGAAAAGAGTACTTATCAGTAACGAGGTTGAACTAGGTATGCAAAGATACCGAAGATCATAACCTCGGATAAGTAACATATCGTGAGACAAAGGGAAATTGGTATCGTATGTAAGTGGTTCATTCGATCGCAAAGTAATCGTAGAAATATGTGGGAGCCATATGAATTTCCAGATTCCTCTATTGGTTATTGTTCGGAGAAGTGTCTCGATCATGTCCGCATAATTCACGAACCGTAGGGAGACACACTTAAGGATTCGACGTTGTTTGAGTAGTTATGGTATTATGAGAAAGAGACCGAATGTTGTTCGGAGTCTCGGATGGGATCCGGGATATCACGAGGTGATCCGGAATGGTCCGGAGAATAAGATTCATATAAGGAAAGTCCCGTTTCGGAGTTGGGGAATGGTTCCGGTGTTTTCATCGGGAACATTCTAGAAGGTCCCGGAATGTCCGGCACTCCGGGGGGGAAGGGGTACATGAATGTGTCATTGCATGTTGGAATGATTGCATCATGTACTAAGTGTTCTCGCTGTCCGAAATAAAGGGTTAATTCAAATCCTAAATTGAAAAGTCAAACTGCCAGTTTTCGGTCAAACTGCCAGTTTTCGGAAAGAGGAGAAAGAGGAGGAGTTGGAGGCCGAGTTGGAGGGGAGTTCCTCCCCTTGGCCGGCGCGCCTCCCTAGGCCGAGTTGGGGAGGAACTCCTCCCCTAGGCGCCGGCCCTCCCACCTATAAGAGGAGGGGCAGGGCCTCCTCCTCTAGACACAACACAAGCTTCCTATCCTCTAGACCTAAACCCTAGATCTAAACCCCGGTTTAGAGCTATTCGGTTTAGAGCCTTCTAATTGGTTTAGAGCCCTCTAATTGGTGTGTCTAATTACTAGACCACTAATAGCCTCTCTCATAAGCTCCACCATACTCGCACCGGCTTAAGGCGAAGCCCTGCGGGATCTCCCCTCTACTTCCGGTACCACGCCGTTGTGCTGCCGGAATCGCGAGGAGAGTGCTACAACCTCCGCTGCCTGCTGGAACAAGGGAGAGGAAGGTCTTCGTCGAGTACCGAACGTGTGACCGACTGCGGGGGCGCTGCTGGAACGTGGCGCCGGAAGGATCGTCTACGCGATCTTGAGATCGGAAAGAGTACGACTACATCACCCACGAGAATCTGCTCTCGTTAAACACTTTGGAATCTTCGAGGGTGAGTTATTCCATCGACTCGTTGCTACAATC
Organism: Avena sativa; assembly: GCA_916181665.1. Classification (NCBI taxonomy): domain Eukaryota; kingdom Viridiplantae; phylum Streptophyta; class Magnoliopsida; order Poales; family Poaceae; genus Avena; species Avena sativa. Next base: position 427,396,238 of record OV702283.1, read on the forward strand.
TAGTAGATAGATCTTGGCTTGTTTGTTTGTATGCGATAGAAAATTTTTGTTTTCCATGCTACGAACCCCTACAGTGGTATCAGAGCCGTGTCTATATGTAGATCTGTTGCACGAGTAGAACACAATGGTCATTGTGGGCGTTGATGCTTTTATTGTAGATTGCTTTTTGTGTACTTTGCATCTTGCGGTATGTTGGGATGAAGCGGCCCGGGCTAACCTTACATGACATCGTTCATGAGACTTGCTCCACGTTTGACATGCAACTTGTATTGCATAAGTGGCTTTGCGGGTGCCTGTTTCTCCTAGCATAGTTAAGATCCAATTTACAACGGGTAATCAACAATGCTAGTATCAATGTTGTGGTTCATGTTCGTAAGTTAGAACGACACTTATGGAAAGCCCCAAACCACGTAAAATATGCAAAGAAAGTAGAAGCGTCTAACTTTGTTTTGCAGGGGTGTGCAGTGATGTGATATGGCCATGATTGTGATTATATTTGATGTATGCAATGTTCCTTATTGTAAGTTGGCAACCGGCAGGAGCCATATGGTTGTCTTTAATTTCTGTTAAGACCTGCGTGTCTATTCAAAATAGTTGTAATAGTTGAAGCTGGTGGACGACAACCATGAAGAAGCGTCATTGACCTTGATGCTATGCCGGTGATGATGGAGATCATATTCGTGCTTGAAGATGGAGATCGGAAGCACAAAGAAGAAAGGCCATATCATATCACATATTATGAATTGCATGTGATGTTAATCCTTTATGCATCTTGTATTGCTTAGTAGACGACGGTAGCATTATAAGATGATCCCTCATGCACATAATTTCAAGTTATAAAGTGTTCACCCTTAGTATGCACCGTTGCCAAAGCTTGTTGCTTCGAAGCACCTCGTGATGATCGGGTGTCTTTGATTCCGCGGGTGAATACAACGTAAGCAAGTCAGATTTGCTTATGCGGTAGCTAAGGTTTGATCTTGACGAGCCTAGCATGTACAGACATGGCCTCAGGAACACGGATCGCCGAAAGGCAAAGCATGAATCATATAGTAGATATGATGAACATGATGATTGTTCGCCATTAAAACTATATCGGCTCTCGTGATGATCGGTGTTGATATAGTAGTTTTGGTTCGTGTGATCACTAAAACAATGTGAGGGATGTTGTTTTGAGTGGGAGTTCACCTAGTTTAATTTCATTAATTAATTTGAACTCAATTTATCATAAACTTAGTCTAAACTATTGCAAATATGTTGTAGATCAATGGCAGCCCCTACCATCAATTTTAATGCGTTCCTAGAGAAAGAAAAGTTGAAAAAACAATGGAAGCAACTTCGCGGATTGGTTCCGCAATTTGAGGATTGTCCTCACAGCTGGTAATTTGACCTATGTGCTGGATGCACCGCTAGGTGACCCACCTGCAGCTGATGCTACCGATGAAGTAAAGAATGTTTACCTCGCTCGGAAGAATCAGTACTCCATAGTTCAGTGTGCTATCTTGTATGGTTTAGAATCGGAGCTTCAGAAAAGGTTTGAAGAGTCAGATCCATATGATATTGTCGAGGATCTCAAATTAATCTTTGAGACTCATGCGGCAATTGAAAGTTATGAAGCTTCTGAAAAGTTCTTTAACTGCAAGATGGAAGAGGGTAGCTCCGTCAGTGAGCATGTGCTTAAGATGTCTGGGCACGCAAATAAACTTCAAAGTTTGGGTATAGTGATTCCTAATACTTTGGGAGTTTACCGCATCCTCCAATCACTACCACCAAGTTACAAGAACTTTGTGATGAACTACAACATGCAGAACATGAACAAAGAGTTGCCAGAACTATTTGCTATGTTAAAATCTGCAGAAGTGGAGATCAAGAAAGAGCACCAAGTGTTGATGGTCAATAAGACCACCAAATTCAAGAAAGGCAAGTCTAAGCAAAAGGGACACTTCAAGAAGGGTGGTAAGAAAGTTACCATGCCAACGAAGAAGACCAAGGCTGGACCTAAGCCTGAAACTGAGTGCTTTTACTGCAAGGGAGAAGGTCACTGGAAGCGGAATTGCCCAAAGTACTTGGCGGATTTGAAGAACGGCAACATCAAGAAGAAAGGTATATTTGATATACATGTTATTGATGTGTATCTCACTAGTATTCGTAGTAGTGCCTGGGTATTTGATACTGGTTCGGTTGCTCATATTTGTAACTCGAAACAGGAGCTGCAGAATAAACGGAAGCTAGTGAAGAACGAGGTGACGATGCGCGTAGGAAACGGATCAAAGGTTGATGTGATCGCGGTCGGCACGCTACCTCTTCATCTACCATCGGGATTAGTTTTATACTTAAATAATTGTTATTTGGTGCCTGCATTAAGCATGAACATTATATCAGGATCTTGTTTATTGCGAGACAGTTACTTGTTTAAATCCGAGAATAATGGTTGTTCGATTTATATGAGTAATGTGTTCTATGCACATGCACCTTTGATAGATGGTCTATTCATATTGAATCTCGATAGTAGAAATACACATATTAATAACATTGAGGCTAAACGTTTGAAATCAAGCGATAATTTGACCTATATGTGGCACTGTCGTCTTGGTCACATTGGAGTGAAACGTATGAAGAAACTCCATTCCGATGGACTTCTTGAATCACTTGATTTTGAATCACTTGAAAGATGCGAAGCATGTCTGATGGGTAAAATGACTAAGACTCCATTTTCTGGTATGATGGAGCGAGCTACGGACTTATTGGAAATCATACATACCGATGTGTGTGGTCCAATGAGTGTAGCATCGCGCGGTGGTTATCGTTATGTTCTTACCTTCACGGATGATTTGAGTAGATATGGGTATATCTATTTCATGAAACATAAGTCCGAAACTTTCGGGAAGTTTAAGGAGTTTCAAAGTGAGGTAGAGAATCAACGTAACAAGAAGATTAAATTTCTACGTTCTGATCGTGGAGGTGAATATCTAAGTTACGAGTTTGGCGAGCATTTAAAGAAGTGCGGAATACTTTCACAATTGACACCGCCGGGAACACCACAGCGTAATGGTGTGTCTGAACGTCGTAATCGAACTCTCTTAGATATGGTTCGTTCTATGATGTCACTTACAGATTTACCGCTATCATTTTGGGGTTATGCATTAGAAACAGCCGCATTCACTTTAAATAGGGCACCGTCTAAATCCGTTGAAACGACACCGTATGAATTATGGTTTGGGAAGAAACCTAAATTGTCGTTCCTTAAAATTTGGGGATGCGAAGCCTATGTAAAGAAGTTACAGCCGGACAAGCTTGAACCCAAAGCGGAAAAATGCGTCTTCATAGGATACCCAAAGGAAACTATTGGGTATACCTTCTATCATAGATCCGAAGGCAAAATCTTTGTTGCCAAGAATGGATCCTTTCTAGAGAAGGAATTTCTCTCGAAAGAAGTGACTGGAAGGAAAGTAGAACTCGACGAGGTTGTCGAACCTTCTCTCGAAATTGCGAGTAGCGCAGCACCGGAAGAAGTTCCTGTGGTGCCTGCACCAATAAGAGAGGAAGCTAATGATATTGATCATGAAACTTCGGTTGAAGTTGCTACAGAGCCTCGGAGGTCAACGAGAACTCGTACCACTCCAGATTGGTATGATTCCGTTATGAATGTCATGTTGGTGGACAACACCGATGACCCTGAGACATATGAGGAAGCGATGATGAGCCCAGATTCCAATAAATGGCAAGAAGCCATGAAATCCGAGATTGAATCCATGTACGAAAACCAAGTATGGACTTTGGTGGACTTACCGGATGGCCGGAAGGCTGTCGAGAACAAATGGATTTTCAAGAAGAAAACAGATGCTGATGGTAATGTTACTGTCTATAAAGCTCGACTTGTCGCAAAAGGGTTTCGACAAATTCAAGGAGTTGACTACGATGAGACTTTCTCACCGGTAGCGAAGCTAAAGTCTGTGAGGATTATGTTAGCAATTGCTGCATATTATGATTATGAGATATGGCAGATGGATGTCAAAACAGCATTCCTCAATGGAGACATTGATGAAGAGTTGTATATGATACAACCCAAAGGTTTTATCGATCCTAAAGATGCTAACAAGGTATGCAAGCTTCAACGGTCCATCTATGGATTGAAGCAAGCATCCCGAAGTTGGAATCAACGTTTTGATAAGGTAATCAAAAGTTTTGGTTTTATACAAACTTATGGAGAAGCTTGTATTTACAAGAAAGTGAGTGGGAGCTCTGTAGCATTCTTAATACTGTATGTGGATGACATATTGTTGATTGGGAATGATGTAGACCTTCTTAATAGTGTCAAAGAGTATTTGAATAATAGTTTTTCAATAAAGGATCTTGGCGAAGCAGCTTACATATTAGGCATAAAGATTTATAGAGATAGATCGAAACGCCAAATATCATTGTCACAGAGTACATATTTGGACAAACTTCTAAAGAAGTTTGGAATGGAAGAAAGCAAGAAAGGGTTCTTGCACATGTTGCCCAATACGACCTTGAGTAAAACTCAAAGTCCGACATCGGCAGAAGATAGAGAAAGGATGAGTAAGACTCCCTATGCCTCAGCCATAGGATCTCTAATGTATGCCATGCTATGTACTAGACCCGACATCGCATATGCTGTTAGTCTAACTAGCAGATATCAAAGTGATCCAGGAGTGGATCATTGGACAGCGGTCAAAAACATCCTTAAGTACTTGAGAAGAACTAAGGATATGGTTCTTTCTTATGGAGGTGATGAACAGCTCGTTGTTAATGGTTACACCGATGCTAGTTGGAACACCGATCCAGATGATTCTAAATCACAATCTGGATACGTATTTATTTTGAATGGTGCAGCAGTTAGCTGGAGGAGTGCAAAGCAAAGCGTTGTGGCGAGATCTTCAACTGAATCGGAATACATGGCTGCTTCGGAGGCTTCACAAGAAGCGATATGGATGAAAGAGTTCATTACAGAGCTGGGTGTGGTTCCTAGTGCGCTGGACCCAATGTCTATCTACTGTGATAACATGGGCGCCATAGCCAATGCACAAGAACCAAGGTCACACAAGAAGCTGAAGCATATCAAGCTACGTTTTCACGCTATTCGAGAACATATCCAGGATGGGGATATAAAGATTTGCAAAGTACACACAGATCTGAATGTGGCGGATCCGTTGACTAAACCTCTCCCGAGGGCAAAACATGACCAACACCAAACTGCCATGGGTGTTCGGTATATTACCATGTAATCTAGATTAGATGACTCTAGTGCAAGTGGGAGACTGTTGGAGATATGCCCTAGAGGCAATAATAAATATAGTTATTATTATATCTTTGTGTTTATGACAAATGTTTGCATTCATGCTATAATAGTATTAACAAGGAAACCATTAATACTTGTGTGAATTGTAAACTTAATTTGAAGTCCCTAGTATAGCCTCTATACTTCACTAGCTTGTTGGTTGATTGATGATGTGGTTTCTTTGTCATGAACATTGAGATGTTATCAACAACAAGATCATATCATTAGGAGAATGATATGGTGGACATACTCCTATAGATAAGCGTAGCATAAAGATCAAGTCATTTCAATAGTTCAATTGCTATATGCTTTCTGATACATAGTAACCTAATTCCTTCGACCATGAGATCATGCATATCACCTTTACTGGATGGATGCTTTGATGTCATCAAACACCACACCGTAACAGGGTGGCTATAAAGGTGGTATTGAGTGTTCGGAAAGTATTGGTTGAAACACATGGATCAAGAGTGGGATTTGTCCATCCACATGACGGATAGATATTCCCTGGGCCCTCTCGGTGAAATGTCATCCAATTAGCTTGCAAGCATGTGACTTGGTCACAAGGGATCACATATCACGGGAACGAGAAAAGAGTACTTATCAGTAACGAGGTTGAACTAGGTATGCAAAGATACCGAAGATCATAACCTCGGATAAGTAACATATCGTGAGACAAAGGGAAATTGGTATCGTATGTAAGTGGTTCATTCGATCGCAAAGTAATCGTAGAAATATGTGGGAGCCATATGAATTTCCAGATTCCTCTATTGGTTATTGTTCGGAGAAGTGTCTCGATCATGTCCGCATAATTCACGAACCGTAGGGAGACACACTTAAGGATTCGACGTTGTTTGAGTAGTTATGGTATTATGAGAAAGAGACCGAATGTTGTTCGGAGTCTCGGATGGGATCCGGGATATCACGAGGTGATCCGGAATGGTCCGGAGAATAAGATTCATATAAGGAAAGTCCCGTTTCGGAGTTGGGGAATGGTTCCGGTGTTTTCATCGGGAACATTCTAGAAGGTCCCGGAATGTCCGGCACTCCGGGGGGGAAGGGGTACATGAATGTGTCATTGCATGTTGGAATGATTGCATCATGTACTAAGTGTTCTCGCTGTCCGAAATAAAGGGTTAATTCAAATCCTAAATTGAAAAGTCAAACTGCCAGTTTTCGGTCAAACTGCCAGTTTTCGGAAAGAGGAGAAAGAGGAGGAGTTGGAGGCCGAGTTGGAGGGGAGTTCCTCCCCTTGGCCGGCGCGCCTCCCTAGGCCGAGTTGGGGAGGAACTCCTCCCCTAGGCGCCGGCCCTCCCACCTATAAGAGGAGGGGCAGGGCCTCCTCCTCTAGACACAACACAAGCTTCCTATCCTCTAGACCTAAACCCTAGATCTAAACCCCGGTTTAGAGCTATTCGGTTTAGAGCCTTCTAATTGGTTTAGAGCCCTCTAATTGGTGTGTCTAATTACTAGACCACTAATAGCCTCTCTCATAAGCTCCACCATACTCGCACCGGCTTAAGGCGAAGCCCTGCGGGATCTCCCCTCTACTTCCGGTACCACGCCGTTGTGCTGCCGGAATCGCGAGGAGAGTGCTACAACCTCCGCTGCCTGCTGGAACAAGGGAGAGGAAGGTCTTCGTCGAGTACCGAACGTGTGACCGACTGCGGGGGCGCTGCTGGAACGTGGCGCCGGAAGGATCGTCTACGCGATCTTGAGATCGGAAAGAGTACGACTACATCACCCACGAGAATCTGCTCTCGTTAAACACTTTGGAATCTTCGAGGGTGAGTTATTCCATCGACTCGTTGCTACAATCTAGTAGATAGATCTTGGCTTGTTTGTTTGTATGCGATAGAAAATTTTTGTTTTCCATGCTACGAACCCCTACAGCGCCGGCCAAGGGGACTCCTCCCCCAAGTCGGTCTCCACCTCCTCCTCCTCTTTCCCACTTTCCGAAACTGGCAGTTTGACCGAAAACTGGCAGTTTGACTTTTCCAATTTAGGATTTGAATTAACCCTTTATTTCGGACAGCGAGAACACTTAGTACATGATGCAATCATTCCAACATGCAATGACACATTCATGTACCCCCTTCCCCCCCGGAGTGCCGGACATTCCGGGACCTTCTAGAATGTTCCCGATGAAAACACCGGAACCATTCCCCAACTCCGAAACGGGACTTTCCTTATATGAATCTTATTCTCCGGACCATTCCGGATCACCTCGTGATATCCCGGATCCCATCCGAGACTCCGAACAACATTCGGTCTCTTTCTCATAATACCATAACTACTCAAACAACGTCGAATCCTTAAGTGTGTCTCCCTACGGTTCGTGAATTATGCGGACATGATCGAGACACTTCTCCGAACAATAACCAATAGAGGAATCTGGAAATTCATATGGCTCCCACATATTTCTACGATTACTTTGCGATCGAATGAACCACTTACATACGATACCAATTTCCCTTTGTCTCACGATATGTTACTTATCCGAGGTTATGATCGTCGGTATCTCTGCATACCTAGTTCATCCTCGTTACTGATAAGTACTCTTTTCTCGTTCCCGTGATATGTGATCCCTTGTGACCAAGTCACATGCTTGCAAGCTAATTGGATGACATTTCACCGAGAGGGCCCAGAGAATATCTATCCGTCATGTGGATGGACAAATCCCACTCTTGATCCATGTGTTTCAACCAATACTTTCCGAACACTCAATGCCACCTTTATAGCCACCCTGTTACGGTGTGGTGTTTGATGATATCAAAGCATCCATCCAGTAAAGGTGATATACATGATCTCATGGTCGAAGGAATTAGGTTACTATGTATCAGAAAGCATATAGCAATTGAACTATTGAAATGACTTGATCTTTATGCTACGCTTGTCTATAGGAGTATGTCCACCATATCATTCTCCTAACGATATGATCTTGTTGTTGATAACATCTCAATGTTCATGATAAAGAAACCACATCATCAATCAACCAACAAGCTAGTGAAGTATAGAGGCTATCCTAGGGACTTCAAATTAAGTTTACAAATCACACAAGTATTAATGGTTTCCTTGTTAATACTATTATAGCATGAATGCAAACATTTATCATAAACACAAAGATATAATAATAACTATATTTATTATTGCCTCTAGGGCATATCTCCAACAAAAACCACTTCACTTGTTAGTATTAGTTGTGAGTACTTAAAGAGTACTCATGGCTTTGTCCCTGACTATTCCCGTGGCCAGACTATGAAGAGGACTATCAGGAGGATGGACCGCAGGAAGGTTACGACAACTAGGATCATCTCCCATCGTCAGCATTTTCTGTGACCATGAAGATGTATCCTCACCTACGCTACCGTTATTATTACGTTATTCCGCTTCTTGAGTTGTATTAAGACTGGATCATGTGATCATTTATTTGTTGTAAGACCTTATGTATGGTTTATAATGGATGATGTACTGTGATATCCAATCTGTTATGTCTCGCAAAAAATGATAATCCTGGGATTGTGATGTATGGCATAACAGGCATCTGAGATTAAAAATCCGGGTGTTGACACATAGTATGTCACAAAAATTATACCATTATATTTATCTTTAAAAGTAGTTTCCAATAATATATTTTTTAAGACATATATTGCATATTTTATAAATCAAAATTAATAGTTAAACATTTTTTTAAACTACGTGCATGCCTAATAAACTGGATCGGAGGGGGTAGCATCATTTGGATACTTGGAAAATAAATAAATGAGTTCTAAAAACTTTTTATTCGGTTAGAACGAGAAGTACTAGAGGTGCATTGGAGTTCTCAAATGGGTTTTTCATGAATGCCAGCATATTTGTTTTCCTTGGAAACTTGCAGCAAGCAAATTATCCTGGCGCAATATAACCATTCAAATGTTAGGAAAAGGATTTTAGATTGCAAATCCTTCATTCTGTTTCCTTAAAAAAAATCAAAAGAGTTCGTGGTGGTGAGAGAGCATATACATTTCTTTGCCAAGAGATTGCTCGCGACGAAAGACTCGTTTCTTAAGCACCTGAGGTCTATCATGGAACAAAATATGAATTTTAAAATAGCATGAGTACTAGTAATAATATTTAAGGTTGCAATGCTATGTCCAATTAAATCCTCTATTATTTTGGTTTGTTTGTTTGCATTGAGCGGATGCAAAATTTGAAATCGGGTTTTTTCTGAAAGTGGGAAGGGTCTAGAAGACCCTAGCTGCTTCAGCAATTCATACACGTGGCAGGTACATTTTACAAAGAGGCCATTGACAAAGTAAGGCCTCAGTTTTTTGCAAAAAAGACCTTAGCACAAAAAATAAAAAGCAATCACGTGCTTGGTCTTCTCTGACACAGCTCGCCGGCGACCTCAGGGTGCCGCCAGCGCCGAGGTCGGAAGGAAGGTGCTCAAACGAATGCCTCCGGCGAGAGATCACAGCCACCGGCCACCTCGCAATCTCCGGGGACGAAACCACTTGGAGACAGAGAGACGCCGAGCTCCGGCGCTGGATCAAGAGGGCCTCCACCATGGAGGTTAAATAACCTGGGCCGCCATGCCGGCCGAAGATCGCGGCAACTCTGTTGTCGACCGCATGATGCGCTTGATGAAGCAGAAAAATCCGTCTATGCCGTCTTCTCTTCTTTCCGCCAACTCCAACCTCCCCCTCACCGCCATGGCCGGCTAGGAGGCTGAAGCACATCAGGAGGATAGGAAGACGTCGGCAGAAGCACTGGAAGTGATAGAGGGGGCTGGCTGCTCTCCACGCCGTCGCTCCCTCCAACCCCTCGCCTCCACGGCCGGCCGGAGGAGAGTAGAGCGACGGAAAAGGCGAGTCAGACCACCGCTCGGCGCCGCGCACCCGCGCCGAAGCTGATCACCCTCGCCACCCCCCAATCCCCATGACGCCCAGATCCACATCTCCCTCTCCTCTCCACCACGGACGGCCAGCGAGAGATAGAGGAACACTGAGGCAACGCAGGAACATGGGAGGCACGCGACCTTATTGGATGATTCTATGGCCATCCCTATCGTCAACCACCCAAACCAGATGGGCAAGAGGACGAACAGGATGAACCGTAAATCGCATGACTGGTCACGGTGACCTGCGACTTCGAATCCGGGCACACGGCCCACTACCGGCATAAAGCCACTACCACTAAGCCTACAACTACTAGGGGGAGCACGGCCATCCCACCCCCAACCCCTCCGGCCGGCGAAGCCGCCAGTGAGGAAGGGGGAGGGTGCCGTGGACGTGAGGGCGACTCTCAAAGCGGTGGCTTGCGTCTAGAAGCGTGCGACCGAGCCCCGCAGCTGGGTCGCAGCCGATGTCTGGAAGAAGATCAGGTGTTATGTTATTATTAGAAAACAAATCCCATGAGACACCGTCCTACTAATGAAATAACCAACAATTTTTTTTGTTTTTTGACGATTATAGTCCTATAAAAATTCTTATAAAAATATATAAACCAAAGATACCCTAAAGTGTTGGCCTCCGATATAAAAAAAAAAGTTAAAAACACATCGGATCTCCTGCCTGCCCACAGGGGAAAGATGTTGGATGTCGCATTCCAGTGGGCGTCGGCAGTGGGCCCTCGTTGAACTAATCCTAGTCCTGACACGACTACGCTACGGGTGACACAGGGGAAAGATGTAATAAATCCGACAGGGGAAAGATGTAATATTTTAAGAGCGACGACGCTGACACGACTGTCCAGAATAAATCCGCTACGGGTGGAGCTGATGGCAGCTGCATATGGGGAGAGTGTTGTTTATCTCTGATCACCACTACTCCAGCAGATCAGACAACAGAAAAAAATGTTTTTTTTTTCTCCAGTAGTACTAGTAGCACGTCGGTAGAAGGAGGAATACCTTGCGTTCAAGGTCCAGGGGAGGCTCTGCGTCTGCGCTGCCGACTACTCGATCAGAATCATCCAGCCTGCAGTGCAGTGCGAATCCATCTCCAACCCGCTGAAGTGATCCAATCTGCTTGCAAGTCCACTGGAAGGTCAAGCCGAGATCTTCAAAGAAAAAACTAGCTTTCAAAGGAAATTTTCAAATGATCCTGCCTGGTGCCTCTCTGTTTAGGTATCCATGAGCCCAGCTTGAGGAACAGAGAACGTTAGGCCCGCTCTCCGTTGCCAACGCACCGCTGGCCTATGCTTGGCCCAAGCAAAGGAGTAACTGAGGCCCGTCACCCTTCTTTTATCTTTTAACAAAAAAAAACCCTACTTTACCAGTCTTGAGTAGTCTGCCACTTATCAGGGGGTGTTCGAAGTCGAATCAGTTATGTTCTATCCCCGCGTGCTAGCTGAACATGACCGAAAACAGCACTTCTCCGTCCGAGGGCACGTACAATAGAACGATGTCAGTCTTTTTTTATAACTGCGACGTTGAATATTTGCTTAATTGGAGGAGAGAGAAATAAGAAAGATGGAGTTGTCTTCCCTTATCGAAGGGATGATCTCTTAGAAATAAGAGAAGAGTAATGTCTTGGTTGTATCATATGTCTTCTCTTAGCAAATCAATTTTTTAATAAAAATAGACGATTCTCTTTAATTGGTGGAGATGACACTAAGAAATAATGCATTGTACAACTTATCTCTAATGACTTCCGTAGATGATGTGGAGGACTAAGAGAAAACATGTTCTCTCTAGCACTGTATATGACCCGAATAGTTTGAGAGGAAAAACTTCACCTTTTAGCTGATCAGTGGATATACTCTAATCATACCGCATCGTTACTTTTTGACGACACACACTGGTAACAGCAACGTTCGTGCACCCGTAGCTGCAGACAGGGGGGCTAAAAGTAACCCTTAAGTAAGACGAGAGAAAAGATTGGACTTGTAGCAGCCGCGCCTGCAGCGGAGCAGCTCGGCAGTAGCAACCCCACTCACGAAAAGAACGGCTTAACTACTTGGCTAATTAAGCACAGCAAGGAGCAATCAGTGGCAGCTCATTGATTTGTCACCACCGGAGGGAGAGCCAGAAAAGGGCCCGGGTAGTTGGGGGACAGGCCGAGCCCCCGCGACGGCGAGCGCGCATGTGCATGTCAGCACAGCATGTGACGCCGCCGACGACCGCCTACGTACGGACGGGCGGACATCGCGTTACCCGCCGCGCGGCGGGACGGCGGGGCGATGGCGACGCGGGGCGCGCCGGCTATTGTGGCCGCTAGCGGTGGGCGGGGCAGGGCCGGAGCATTTCGAGGCTGGCGTGTCGTGGCGCGTACCGTACCGGAAAGGCGGAAAGGGCCGGGTGGATGGCGCGTTGAGAGTGGACACGGTGGACGCAGGACGCGATCGCCAGAGCGGCCGGCGTGGCTGATTGCGTGCGCAGGTCGTGGCGCACGGCCGTCGGGCGTGGCGTGGGGAGCGCGTGCACGGCACCGCCAGGACTCGATCACAGGTCAGAAGAGCTAGTAGCGCGCCCGGCGCCACGGGAGGAAACCTGGCGAGAATAAAGGGGTTGCTCGCCCTGCCCTGCCCGTGCAACCAGCGGGCCAGGTAGCCAGTGAATCACCCACCGCGGATTCGATCCAAATCCTCTCTTTTTTTCTGAGGGAACGATCCAAATCCTCTTATCTACTCGTGGTCGCGGTACTACTGGTACAACGATCTCTTTTTATTGCCTCTACGGAAGACATGAGTTAAAACCAGGAAAATGCCAATGCTACTAACTACATGATCCCATATTCCCACTAGTACAAGATTTGGCGGGAGATGGTACGATTTGGAGCATAAGAGCATCTTTAACACGCGCACTAAAATTCGGCGCGCTATATGTCGCTGTGACCGCGCCGTAAAAGTTTGCCACGCGCTGCGCTGAATTTTCCCCTGCCGGATGCTCTATTATGCAGCGCGTGCTAAAAAGGTTTCTCTGCCGGGCGCTTCATTATGCAGCGCGCAGCGCGGCGCAAACAACAATCACAAGCAACTATGCATCAAAGAAGATCAAACAAGCTTCATAAATTCACAAATAAAATGTACCATATAAATACAACAAATTGTTCACAACAAATACAACGAGTTTACGGATCATACAACAATGCAACAGAGTTTCGAGACAATACAACATATAGTTTTCAAACAAGTACAACAAGTATGCAACTATTGTTGTCCATGTCAATTCCCTCATTCTTCCATGAGATCTTTTTGAAGCTCATCATGTGTGTCGTTGGAGCGAATGGCATGGTACGAGACAATGAACCGGTCAATCCTACGTGCGGACCTCTTCACTTACACGGGAACACCCATCAACTCGTAGTGGGTATGATCCACATCTTTCTCACGATCATCCTCTATAATCATGTTATGCATGATGATACAAGCGGTTATGATATACCAAAGGCACTCTTGGTCCCCAAATCTAGCCGACCCCCTCACAATGGCAAATTGAGCTTGAAAAATCCCAAATGCTCTCTCTACATCTTTCCTAGTCGTCGCTTGTGCATTGTGAAATTGGGTTTGCTTCTTACCTCGTGGTTGAATAACCGCTTCACAAATGTTTGCCACCTTGGATATATGCCGTCGGCGAGGAAGTAGCCATAGTTGTACTTGTGGCCATTTGCTTCAAACTCCACCAATGGACCTTCCCGCATTGCAAATCTTGTCATTAGTGGTGACCGTTGAAGAATATTGATGTCATTGCAAGACCCGGACATTCCAAAAAATGCATGCCATATCCAAGTCTCATGATCGGTGATCGCTTCAAGGACTATAGTGGCATCCTTCTTGTACCCTTTGAATTGTCCATGCCATGTCGCTAGACAATTCTTCCAACTCCAATGCATACAATCAATGGAGCCAAGCATACCTGGAAATCCCCGGTCAGCGTTGAACTCCAAAAGTCTTGCCGTGTCTTGAGCATTGGGGGCTCTCAAGTATGTGGATCCGAAAACATTCACAATTGCCATGACAAAGCGCTTCACACACATGATAGAAGTGCTCTCTCCCATGGCCAAATGATCGTCAATTAGATCCGCCGGTATACCATATGCCAACATACGCAAGGCGGCGGTCACCTTGTGATATGTGCTATGACCAAGTTCTCCGTTGGCATTTCTCCTTTGCTCAAAGAACCGATCATACTTGGTCAACTCTGTTGCTATGTGTTTGAACAAGTTGATGCTCATCCGAAAACGCCGTCGAAAATAGCTTTCGGGAAATATCGGATTCTCATTGAAACGCATCAACTTCTCATGCCCTTCAATCCTTTCTCTCCACAACTTCTGTCTATCGAACACCGATCCACCTTTTTTTGGCTTCTTGACGGCGCGGTATGCTAATAGTAAGGATATGTTCTCTTCTTCCTCTTGGTCGTACTCGTCATCCGATGAATCGTATGATGAACTCTACAAACATACATATGAAATGACTTCACTACAACTAGCTAGTAGCAAAAATGATGGCGGCCGGCCGGCGGAGGCGCATACCTTGCGAGCAAATCAGCAAGCATCTTGGCTGCGCCATGTTGACAGTAGGCTCGAGGACGACGACGTGGCGATGGCGGCGCGGGGTATGGAGAGGAGAAGGCGCGGAGAAGCGTCGGCCTTGTGCCCGTCGGTGGCGACGGCGCCCGTTTGGTACAACGTGGCGTAGTGGCCGGTACTGCCGGCAGGAGGCGCGGGCGAGGTGGATCTACGACGCGGCGGCGAGCAACAGCGGGGCCGGCGGCGGAATTTTACGGCGGCGGCGCGGTGGGAAAATGGATGGCGCGGGGGAGAGGGAGGGGGGATTTCAGCCGTTGGGGTATTCGCACGTGCGTCGAGCGATGCCGCGCGCTGCACCCGGAGCCCAAAGTTTAGCGCTTGGGATAGGGCAAAAAGCCGCGCGCCCCAATTTTTTTGCAGCGCCTGCTGGAGGGCCGATTCCGTCTCCGCGCAAATCCGCGGTTTATATAGTGCGCGACTTATATAACGCGTCCGTTAGAGATGTTCTAATAGGCGGACCCAACCGCTCCTAATTTGCCTAGGCTTTCGGCCGGTGGAAAGCCTAATTTTATTTTTATGGCAATTTAATTAAAAGATAATGTCGTTAATCTTGAAATACACGTCTGTCTAGACTATAAATAATTTTTGGGTTTGCTACTGGTTTGGAAAACCACTCGTAATAAAAGGCACGCACGAGGGTGCGAGCTTATCATTGAGAGCATCATTCCTTTCGTAAGGAATTACTGAATTTAAACACACTCCTAAGTTTCTTGTACTAGTAATATTTGTTTTGAGTTAAAAGGTGGTCGCTCTGCCGTCCGATTAGATAGAAAAGGAGTGTTTATGTACAAAGATTTAAAAGCCGAAGCTTAGTTCAAACCACGAACAGGCCGTCGGGACATCTCCGGGTCCTGAGTGTACGCAAGTTTCTTGTGATTTTTTTTTTGAACGGGAATAGGGTCCGAAGACCCCAGAAGCTGTATTAAACTTGTCGGTGGGTACAAATTACAGAATAACCCCTAAAAGAGGGAAACAACAAAAGCAGTACCACAACATATGCAAAGAAGCCCTCAGAACTAAAAGAGGAAAAGCAATCAGGTCCACAGGCTTCTTCTCCACCGCCGACGACAGCGAGCACGTCTCGTCGGCCCTCAGAGCGGCGCCGGGGACAAGACCACTTGGCGGCACTTGGGGGGGGGGGGAATCCTTCGAGGTGCTCCATACAGGGCCTCCACACCGGAGGTTTGAGCGTGCGCCAACATGGCGCAGCGGAAGGCTCGAAGATCTTCGAGCGTGGAGTGGCCTCTCTAGCCAGGAATAGCTCCGGCGACGTCGCCTTTGCTTGGGAACTCCACAGGTCGCAGCTTCAGATACCTGCAGATCTCGAGGAAGAAGAAAAACCAACCCACCATCCTCCGCTGAGCCGCAACCATAGCGACCTGGAAGAGGAGGGAGACGGTCCACCCACTCCAAGAGCTCCACCAAAATTGTCTCCTTGACAGGAGAACAGGACGACCCTCTCGAGGAGGTCGCAGCCGAGCTTCTCCACTCCTCCTCGCCACCACGGCCGGTCGGGAGAGGATCCGCATCCCTGCAAGGTGCAACACCATGCTCTTCCTCCTCGCCTCCACGGCCGGCCAGGAAAAGCCACAGCGTGCAGACACCACTCGAAGGAACGCCCGCGACTCTTGATTTATTGACGGAGGCGGTTGTTCTTCTCTTCATCTCCGGCGCCGACCATCGGGCCAGAAGAAAGAGGAAGAACCCTAAAAATCCCCAGATCTGGTCGCCAAGATCTGGAGCTCCGCTCCACCTACCGGGCAGAGTGCCCACAACCGGCAAGAAGCCAAAGAAACTACATCCTACAACTACCTCGGCGACCCTCCGCCGCCACCTCCCACCGGCTACTCCGGCAAGAAGGGCGCGGAAGGGCCCCGACCTACTGAGCACGACTCTCAAAGCAAGTCACGGGGGGAGGAGAGGAGAGGAAGAGAGGTTGTTTGTGTCTATGATCTAGTCTGCAAGTTTCTTGTGATAGAACACTCCTTTTGGAGAACCACAACTCGTGGTAATAAAACACACGCACGAGGGTTCGAGCTTAACACATTGAGTGGTAAATGAAAGATACTTTTTAATGAGAATGAACTCGATGGAAAAGTCCGCCTGGGCCGGTATTCAGTAGTCAGCAGGTTCTAGTTTTACAAATCAACAAGTTCCATAGGCAGAAAATCACTTCGAATATATATTTTTCCTGAGTAAAAGTTGGATGAAAAAGCCCCACGCAACGCAATACGTTTGTCCTTATATATATTTCTATGCATGTTTTCATAGGATTTGAATCGACAAGATAATCTTTCCGCAAAACCTGTTAAAGATTTCGAGAGCCCAAACTTACTCGAACTCTTATCTACTCAAGTAGATCGTGCTAATTTCTAACATGTGTTTCTCTTGCGTTCTATCTAGACGACAATTAGCTATGCGTTTCTTGTATCGTTTGCAAGTATAGTTATCATGTTTGGAATTCAATTGCATCTTATCTTATTCTTGTGGTGTATTATCCGTACTACGACCCACCGCGTCACCTAGCTAGGGTGGCACGCTACCGAAAGCATATCACGTTACGGGCGTGGAAGAGGGGAAAGATTCTTGGAAGGGTTTAAGCAGAAGACCCAGAAAAGAAATCGCGAGAGCTGGAGCACGCCTCACGAGGCGAATCTGAAAGTCAGAAACTTGACACAAATCTCGCCATGTACAGAACACCCCAAGAAATATGTACAGGCAACGGGAAGAAATCACGAGTGACGACATACATGAACCTTTCACACTCCACCTTTTTCACCCGCCACCAACCCCAAATCCGAGATCCCCCATCGAGACAGACAGACACGCTCGCAATCGGCAGAAAAAAAAAGTCACCGTTCTGACTCCCTGCTGGCAGCTGCCGAGTGCTAGTACCACTGCCCACACGGCCGCGCCAGACGGCGAGGGTCCCGCCGGCCACCAGGGACGTGTCAGGGAAAACTTTACATTGATCGCCCGCCCGCCCGCCCGTCCGATCGGCAGTGGTCAGTGGAGTGGAGGCGCTGCCGCTGCCGCTGCGTGCCGTGCGCCGCTCCATAAATCAAATCCCACTTGGCTCGTGCCGTCGTGCGGCTCCTGCCATCAAACCGCAATATACTAATCCGCCATTAATGCCCCCTTAACTCGAGCTCGAGATCGGAGGAGCCGAGGCGAGGCGGAGGAGGGGAGAGCAGCCAGCCGCGTGACCGCGTGTAGTACTACGTCGCCACGTCGTGTGGTAGTACCTACGTGCCGCCCCCGATTAAAGGCGCGCGCGCGCTGCTCTGGGTCTCGCTTTCCAGCACTGTCTGTCGCTGTCGCCGCGAGTCCGTCCGTCTGCGGGAGGGGCCTGCGCCGTGCGTGCGTGCGTGCGTGCGCGCCGGAGGAGAGCAGGAGGAGGAAGGGGGGCGGGATGCTCGCGTGCGTCGCGTGCTCCAGGCAGCTCGGCGGCGGCGGCGGTGGCCTGCCGCCGCTGCACGAGCCGGCGGAGGAGGAGGACGCGGTCGACGGGGGCGTGGGCGGCGCGGCGACGCCCAGCACGCGGCAGGCCATCAAGGCGCTCACCGCGCAGGTGGGTTCTCCGTTCTCGGCACTCGGCACAGTGCTTCAGAAATGCCGATTTTGTTTTATCTCGTCCAAAATTTGCCTGGAAAGGTTACGGCTTTTGAGGCTTCGGAGTCTTCGTTCCGAGGTCGTAATCATCAGATCGGGTGGGAGGCTGAC
Source organism: Avena sativa (assembly GCA_916181665.1). Lineage (NCBI taxonomy): Eukaryota > Viridiplantae > Streptophyta > Magnoliopsida > Poales > Poaceae > Avena > Avena sativa. The sequence continues at coordinate 427,414,766 of OV702283.1, forward strand.
TGGGGTTTCCAATTGTTTCCGGGGGGACTTGATTTTCTCGGGTTCGTTTTCAGATCAAGGACATGGCGCTGAAGGCGTCGGGCGCGTACCGGCACTGCAAGCCCTGCGCGGGCTCCTCGGCGGGGGGCTCGGGCCGGCACCACCCGTACCACCACCGCGGCGGCAGCAGCGGCTTCCGGGACTCGGAGACCGCCTCGGGCTCCGGCCGCTTCCACTACGCGTACCGACGCGCCGCGGGCGGCGGCGGCGGCGGCTCCAGCGGGGACGCCACGCCGTCCGTGAGCGCGCGCACCGACTTCCTCGCCGGCGACGAGGAGGAGGCGGAGGGGGAGGACGACGACGACATGTCTTCCGGCGGCGGGGGCGGCGGCAAGGAGGACAACGCCAAGGAGTGGGTGGCGCAGGTGGAGCCCGGCGTCCTCATCACCTTCGTCTCACTGCCGCAAGGTGGGAACGACCTCAAACGCATCCGATTCAGGTATGTGCTCTTCTTGCTGCATTGCGCTTGTGCTGATACAGTATCTGCATTTTTTGGTCTCATACTCGGTTTGTTGATTGGGAATAGATCCTAGTATTGGCCTAGTTTACATTTTGAGCAACTGTGGTTGAAATTTTGGGATCCTTCTGCATATGAGTAGAACAAGTGTTTTGTTAAAGCTGGTAAAATATTTGCGGATAGACGAGATACAGTGTGTTTTAAAAACTCCAAACGAACTGAAGTTCCAAGCACTATCTTTCAGTTCTATTCACTGGCCAGTACACAAATTACTTCAAATTTCCATGAGAAATGCATATTATAGTTGCACTCTTGAAAATACAAGTTTGATATGTGAGCAAATAGAATTGCTTGACTTGTTCAATTAAGTTCAACTTCAAACTTACAGAAATTTTGAAAAGGAAAAACAAAAACTCTTCCATCCAAGGGCTGTTTTTATTTTTAGGCCATGGGTAGCAACCATCCAGACTCAAATTTATGAAGGGATGTGAGATTTTTTTTTTTAATAATCTTGCAGGATGACTATATGCTCCCATGTTCTCACTTGGGTGTCATCCTGATTGGACTTGAAATTAGTGAAAAGCACTATGCAGTTGGAATAGTAACATAGAGGTTCGATTTGTAAAAATACCACTCGAAGTATGTGCTAGACTTTTCCCTCGCTCCTATGTGTTCTGTAGATAGTAAACCCCTTATTATTTTAGATTTTACATAGCACTGGATGAGCTCTAACGGGAACAATCGGGTGCATTATAAGTAGCAGTGACTTTAGAATATGACACTACTTTTGTTGTCAACTCTGTGAGAAAGACCCTCATTTAACCCCTCACGTGCTGCAGCCAGGTTGAAGTCTAGATGTGTCAGCATGCATGTTCTAGAGTCGGTAGATTTAGAATTTTAAGCTATATGTTATAGAGTTTATGAATCATGTCAGTTGCCCATGTTAGAAGTATAGGAGCTCGCTGTATCAAACTGCTATGAATTTTGAACTTCCAGTACTATGTGGGGCAAGTCCAGCTTGCACATTTGTACTTTAGGTTATCAAATTCATACATTTGCTGTGCTGGCAATGATGTTTCCACTCTAGCGAGAGAGTCATTTGTCCCAAATGGCCCTTTGCCACATTTATTCCTAGACATGGTCCTTGAGAAAACTCATTCCTAGTTTTGGGCCCTCGTGGTAACACCATTTAGTTTGGGTGGACTGAAGTGTAGGACATGCCATCTGAGTCGGCTGTACATGACCCTCCGAGTGCTGAAAAAATTTCTAAGTCATTTGAGTCCTACTAAGTTAATTGGCTATAAATAGGAATAAGTTTTCTTAAAGACCATGTCTAGCATAAGTGGGCCAAAGGGCCATTTAGAACAAAAGACTCTCATCAAGAGGTAGTATTATCATGGGACAGGGACATGAGAGGCCCACATGCTACATCTTCTCATGGTGGTCAATAAAGAAGCTTAATGGAAAGAGAAGCATTGGAACAGAAAAGCTCCTCCGTCTTCTTTGGCCATTGGCTTGCCTTGTTGTCTTATTGGTATATGTAGTTGGGTCCCTCCACACCGGGTTATCAGGAGAGCCATCAAATGTGGACCTTTAGTTGAGCATTTTCGGTAATGCGTGGAGCTCTAATTCCAACATCGTTACTACTCTAATCAGATCTTACAAACCACTTTTGCAAACTTAGTCTGGATACTATAAATTTAAAATGGATATATGAAAATATTCCCATTATAAATTTGTAGTGTTCAGATTAAGTTTATAATAGTCGTTTTTAAGATTTGTTTGTAAGCATAGTAACATTATTAAAACAAGATTCTTGTGACAGTCCGTCATGGCCAGCTATGTTGATTGGGCCCCACTAGCATTATTAGGTATAGAATAAAATACTATTTTATGGGTACAATACTAGCTGGACCTTAAGCTGTGTGCATGTGTTGTTTTGTTTAGTTCATTGGTTGTGGATCTAAGCAACTAGGGACAATTTACAATTTGGTAGCTTGTGGAGTAACATTGGTTTGACTGCCAACGTTGTCACGGGATGCACTAGTGTCATTCCATGGGGCGTGTGGATCAGTTGATTAGTGTGCTTTCGATCTACCAAGTTATGGCATAATTACGTGTGCTGAGCAGCAGTTTTGGATTTCTTTTGCCACTATGTGCTGAATGGGGCATGTGCTACACAGTAAATTGATTGCTGTAGGCCATCTCGACTGCACCATCTCTCTCTCTCTCTCTGGTCCCTTCAGCAATCAGCATGATATACAATGATATATCATAGGAATGGAGTAGCATCCAGCTATTGCTATACAGGCTGTTTCTAATCTTATACTTCCTCCGAAATAAGTGACTCAGATTTGTCTAGATTCGTATGTATCTGCATACTAAAACGTGTCTAAATACATGCGAATCTTGACAAAATGAAGTCATTTATTTCCGGATGGAGGGAGTATTAAAGCTTTCAGCTAAATAGGGATTTCCTTTTTAGACGGTGTGCCATATTTTGGGTGTGTATTTAGATCTACCCTCTGCTCTTTATTTACATTGCCAGGTGAAGTTCGTTGTCTGTTCTCTGTATTACCTGAACCTCGGTTTTCAACTTGTTGATATGTGTAATTGTGTATGTGAAAATGGAACTCTGCAAATCGCGATGCAAGTGGAACTAAAAATAGCTATATGCTACTACCAGGCATCCTGCATCCATAACCACTGTCTTGAAAACACATGCATATGTCATGAGTTATGAAACATAAAGAAAAATATGCACAGGAATCGCATAAGTTTGGGCTTATAAGTTTGGCCTAGCTAGTTTTGTTTTAGCTTTCTCGATGTGTAAGCTGTTTCTTCTGTTGTGCTCTTGCACATCTGTAACTCAAACCTTATTCTTTCTCTTCTGTGATCAATGAAAGCAGCAAGTCTGCCTTTCGTCAAAAAAAAACTTCCCTAGTCTGATCTGGGAAATTATAGAGTAATGAAGCAAACTCTTTTCTCCGAGCCATGTAGGACTGCAAGCAAACACTCCACTGTGTAGTATCAACCATGTAGATATCTGCTGCCATGATCGATATCTCTTAGATGCCTATGTGTTCATCGATATCACTGTGTAGCTTAGTGTTCATTGATCATGTAGATCACTTAGTTATACAGGTATAGCTTGTGCGGATTATCAATTCACTACTCATTCTATGATAGTGTACATGAAAGACATTCTAGTTGTTCTTTACCCGCGATTTGATAATGTAGTGCTTTGCACAAGATACCACCTAAACATATACAAATTATTAAACAAGGAAATATGAGAAAAAGGAAATATATGTCTGCATATGAATATGCCTGCTTGCTTACCTTCTCTTGTGATAATTTTGCATGTATCGTGATGTGACATTTTTTTTGCATGGAATGATGTACGACAGCCGTGAGATGTTCAACAAATGGCAAGCGCAAAGGTGGTGGGCTGAAAATTATGACAAAGTTATGGAACTTTACAACGTCCAGAGGTTTAACCATCAAAGTGTCCCTCTCCCCACTGCTCCAAAGTCTGAAGATGAGGTGAGACGTGCTCGATTTATCACTAGCTGTTTCAGTCACTACAGGACTCATGTCTTTTAGGCAACCCTTTACATTGTTCCATGGCCTTTGCTTCGTACAGAGCTCCAAGGAGGACAGCCCAGTAACACCACCACTGGACAAGGAGCGATTGCCTCGTTCTTTACAACAGAGACCAACCTCGGGTGGCGGAGCGATGGGTTACTCTTCATCCGACTCTCTTGAGCACCACTGTAACGGCCTCCACCATCACCATGGACACCAGTGCTATGATTCAGTTGGGCTGACCTCAACACCGAAGCTGTCAAGTATAAGCGGAGCAAAGACAGAGACCTCGTCGATGGACGCATCGATGCGGACGAGCTCGTCTCCAGAAGAGGTCGACAGATCCGGCGAGCTCTCGGTGTCCATCAGCAACGCAAGCGACCAAGAGAGGGAGTGGGTGGAGGAAGACCAGCCTGGTGTATATATTACCATCCGGGCCTTGCCTGGCGGCATCAGAGAGCTACGTCGTGTTCGATTCAGGTGTGTCTTCTGTCCTTGCCTTACTAGTTTTTTTTGCGATTGAGATTATCCAAGAACCTCGTTGTGGGATTTCATAAGGCCCTAAAATTGCAAGATAGAAAGACAGCAACTCCTGGGCTATGATATACAAGGATAGAAATTCACGGAAGTCGGAAAAAAAATTCAATCCTGATAATACAAGTTGGGTGAAATGATTCGAGTGGCGCGTGTTGGATCCGGCATCAATCATTTTCCCCTGTTCTAACTATCTGGGGTGGCATGATCATGGTGAGAGTAACTTATCCGATGAACTCTTTGCTGTGCTTGCAGCCGAGAGAAGTTCAGCGAGATGCACGTGAGGCTATGGTGGGAGGAGAACCGAGCGAGGATACACGAACAGTACCTCTGAGACAGGAGAAGAGCGCATGAAAACAGAGCAGAGAACTCGGTCGTTGACGTGAGCTAGCTGGGCGATCCATGTTGTACATTTCCGGTTGGAGCTAACACTACTCCCTCTGGGCCTCTCTTGCATGTGAGGTTTAAGGAGGCATCGTTTCTACCATACTGATCTGGCTAGGTTCTGGTTATGTGGCCATCCACATGCTTTCCTTTGCTGTTTTTGGCTCTAGATTGGGCAGTAAGTTTGTGTTGGGTAGCTAAGAGAGGGGTGTGTATCGTGTAAGTCCAGAAACACCGTCTGTCCTGATTCCTGAAACTGTAGCTTTGCTGAAACCAGTTACCTGCCTGGAATGCTGATCTTTTTTTGTGGATTCTCGAAGGCATCTGAAGAACTCATGAAAACCAGCATTTTCAAGCAGTCCGGAATCGTCCGTGTTTCGAATGTTGTCCATTCTACAACCCCAAACGGTTGCTACAACACCATCCCTCTCTTGTTGCAGTCAGCTCACCTGACCAATGGGGGATAAGTTGCCGATAAGTGCGGGCCAAATTCCCCGTGGCTATTCCTTTGATTGGAAGGAAGGGCCACCGATAAGAACTCCACCTCCAGTTTTTAGTCTGGCTGGTAGAGACAGACAGGCGATTCTTATTCGTGTGACCTTTAGGTGAGTTTATACTATGTTTGGATAATCATCCTCCTACGCGTCTGATTCAGAACTAGGCTTTGTGGACGCAGAAGTCCTGCCTAACTCTAATGAGCTTTCGCCGTCAGAGATTGGCCAGTCAGATGCACAATACTACCATAATTACAAGACAATCGCGTTACCTTCTCGTCAACTTGGATAAACATATTCTATAGACACTCACTGAAGCAACGTGGTATGTCTATCCAAGCCACTCAGGAGTGACTGCCTAGGGCGGTAGACCATTGGGTCACAAGGCATGTCACTTTGGGTAGTCAGCAAAGAAAGATAAAAAAAAGTGTCTTACTCTCCCATGGCGGCATAATTACCCTCCCTCAAAGTCACTTTAAGTCGTTTTCATTTTGCCAATGACCACATATTTGAAAACTTTGCGGATAAGAGATTTTCTAGGTAAGGATAGATCTTGATTCGGGGTTAGTACAGTAGTACGATATAGAGGCGGCTACAGGAGTTTCAGTAGCTACCTAGTAGTGCTTGGACAGTAGTAATCATAGTTGGAATATACTGATTGCATCTTGCAACTCTAGTGATTAGACAGAACACAAGTTTATCTAATACATGCTACAAGCTTGCTGTTACAAAAGGAAACATATTGTTAACTGCTGCTAGGTAATATATCAATTTGTTTCACTCAAATTTAACAATCATCAAGTAGTACCTATATTCCAACTCCGTTTTGTTTCTCTCAGTGAGCTCAGACTGTGGGTAATCGGATGAAATATAATTGGTTCAGGCCGGCCGGCGCAAAGCCCGCCGTTGACCCCTAAAAAAAGGGTGAAATATAATTAACAATGATATTTGCACTCGAGCAAACCAAGAACAAGGGGTATTTTAAAAAGTACTAAAAGACAATGTGCATAATAACACTAGCAAAGGAAGACAATGTGCATAACACTAACAAAGGAATAGAGCAATGGGAGGAAAGCAACCTAAATTTAGCCGTTCCAGTGGATAATGATAGCATAAACAATGAATAAACACACGTCTAGCCGTCATAAACAAGAGAGGTGAAGCATTATCAAATATCAACATGAGAGATTTACAAGTGATTTGCAACCAATGTAGTGCAGGTGGTTGGAACATCAGTAGTAGTACTTGTTTATTCCAATAGAAGAGTCTCACAGGCCTCCCATTTTCCCAATGACAAGGCATAGAAGCTTTCATCAAGAGGAAAAACTGACAAAAAGGGTAAACAGATGTTCCATTTTTCCAGGAACGTACTACTTATATCAGGTTACAGCAGCAGTACCTGTCACTCGTGACCATTCGTGGAGTGGAAGCTGGAGCAAGTTGGAAAGGCATCACATCAGTGTAAGCTACAGTGCACTCCAGGCTCTCTGTCACTTGACGCTTTCACATACCTGATGTGTCATGCAATTCATGATCTGGACCAGAAATCAGGACAGGAATGGCAGGAAACCTTCTTGGGCATGCTGGAGTGGAATGGAGTGCTGATCTGATTACCATGTCTGGTTTGAAGCAGTTCCAGTAAATGGCAGAATGTATTGCAGATCTGGAGTAGTTTGTGAGTAGTGCATATAGACATCTTCAATACCATTCAAGAACAGAGTAAATATCTAGTACTCCCTCATCTAGTCTAGATTCATCCATACCTAGCAAAGTTGAGTCAACTAATATGGGTCGGAGGGAGTACTCAAATCAATCCCGCATAAGGAAATAATCAATTAACTCCACTAAACATCCTTTAGAGACTTGCTAATGCTATGTTATAATTTTAAGATGGAACATGACAGAAAATCATTGTTAGTGACTATTCCAAATCATCTGATCAGTATTTCCAAATCATCTGGGTTGATGCAGTATAGAGTGAATTATACTTCTGAAGGCTCACAACATAAGATATTTGAGGAGGCAGTGGCAGAGTACCAGAAATAGAGTGGATTGCGTTGATTGATAAGCTGTGGTTACAAACGAAGACACTATCTACAAACACTTGATCACCATTCTCTTTTCTACACCTGAAAGATCAGATAAGCTGTGGAAAGGAACGAAACAAACCAAGCAAAAACAAAAAAACGAACACCTAATTTGCATTATCTATACTATACTTGCCATCAGAAACGCCCACTCTCCTGCCCCTTCTTGGCCGAGAGGCGCTTGAGGAACTCGTAGGTGGTGATCATGGTGGTGGCAGACAGGGACATGGACGCCCACCTGGGGCCGAGACCCCTGTAACACGCGCCCCACCCGCCTTCCTTGATCAGCCTCCGCACCGTCCGCCCGATGGTGATTGGCTCGCCGTGGCCGTCCATGACCTGCATCCTGGTCTTGATGGTGTCCAGCGGCATGGTCACGAGCGCCGAAGCGCCGCCGGCCATCGCGGCACTCGCTCCCTGCACCACCATCAGAGTCTTGCAACTCGGCTGGAACAAGGTGTCTCCATCGCCGTCGTCGATCTCTTGCACACCCACGCCGTACTGGCACAGGTAGCAGCCGACACCGCTCCAGATTGTCTTCTGCGACAGTGAGTAAGTCGCCCACCACACGGCATTGGAGGGGGCGTAGGTTAGGATGGACATGCCGAAGCCGCGGTACAGGCCGCGGAGACCGTCGCAGGCAACGATCTTGCGGAAGGCGTCGAGGCCGCCGTGGTAGCGGGAGGCCGGGCACGGGTTGCCCTGCACCATGAGGCGCTGGCTGATGACGTCGACGGGGGTCCACACGACCTGCGCGGCGACGGCGGCGGTGAGTCCGGCCGCGGCGCTCGCGACGGCAGACGCGGCGGGCTCCGGCGCGCCGAGGCTGAGCATGGCCGGACCGACGGCGGCTCGCGTGGCCTCGAGCGCGCCCATGTAGAGCGCGCGCGCGGGGACGGTTCCGGCTAGTGAAGTGGCAAAGCCACGGTAGAAGGCTAGAGGGCCCTCCCGACGCAGGATGGTGGTGGCCGCGGCGGCAGCGGAGGGCGGGAGCCCTGCTCCCGGTCTCGCTCCCGCCGCGGCGTGCGCCGGGGGTGGCTCCGGCGCGACCTGCAAGCGCGTCTTGAGGACTACAGCAGGGTAGAGCGCGAGGGAGACGGCGGAGAAGAGCCCCGCGCCGAGGACGAAGAAGCGCGACTTGTCGAGGCGGTCCCAGTCGATGTCCGCCGGGAGCTGCAGCTCCTGGCCCTGCTCCGCCGCCGCGTCCGGCGGCGGCGGAGGCGCCTGCTGGCGATCTATGGCCTCTCCTCCATTCCGGCTCGCCGGAGACGGCGGTAGGCCAAACTCTCGGGGATGCTTTACCTGCGCGCGTATCGCACGGCAACCGAGGCTATGGCCACCGGAGGAATCCGAATTTCCTCGCGCAAACGACGGCGGCGGCTAGGGTTTTGGATGTGCCTGGGGGAGGGGGAGGGAGGAAGCGGGAGCAGAGCAGGCGGTGGGAAGAAAGGTGCGAAGTGTGTGGAACGGCGTCGTACGTGGCGCGCTCGGATTAATGGCCGGCCTGGACTTCCCGATTTTCTGAACTCAGACAGAAGAGACTGTTGCTGCGGTTCGTGCTCGCTCGGACGCGAGCGTGACGGCTGGGGCTGATGCCGGATGCGGCGCGTGGCACCCAGCGGCGGGTTGGATAATCCTGCCCAAAGGGATGCGGTGCCCAAAAAAGTCAAGGAACTACACTTTTTTTTTCTGTAGGATTATTGTCATTAAAAGATACTCCGAATAGTATAAAACACTTTAATAAAAACGAATATCACAATGAAATTCTTGAGACACTCTCCATCTTCAACCTCTAGACCACGTCGATGACGCACTGGCTCCTTTTTGAGTCGGCTCGACATTGTTGGTTGCGGACGGAAAGTCGTCGACCACATCTATCCCGAAGACGAAGAGGAAGAAATAACCAACGAGGAAGCTATTTGACGATTCGAAGATCCCCATAGCCAGAAGAAGTCCTCGAGAACCACATCACTTCCATAAGAGCAAGTACAATAAGGTGACATCAACCGGCTATAAGACATTAAATAGTATATTTGTGCTGAGTTGGAAGAGAGAGAAGTAGAGTGAGCTCTTATGCAAGAGCCAACTCTAGGACATGCTCCTAGGCACTCTGTGAGGGTGAATGGTGGGCCAAGTATTGATAAAATAGTACGTTTCTATAGCTTGTTATTGTACATATTAACTATTTGGTTGACTATAGATGACATGACACTACCTTATAGACAACAGTTGGCTATACTATTGCTCTTGCTCTAAGCTTCTCGACGTCATCGTCGAGGGCTTTATTGGAGAAGGTGCCTCCATCACCACCTGAACGCCACCCCACCAAGCCTTAAACCTAAAAAATAGAAAAACGAAGCCCTCAAACCGACGAGAGCCGAGATCCACCCCGCCTCCATGGCCCGAAGGCCACAAAAAAAAGGCAAATCAGCAACGACACCGACGGGAGGTAGGGAAACCATAATCGCTTCTGCAAGCTCTCTCTCAAGGCGAAGGGATACCTTGCACGTCTGGTACCAAGGAATTACAGTTCGTAATGGAGTTAATCCATCTTAAAAGAAAAATAGAAATGAAATAGATGTTATCTCTTTAAATAAGTGTGGTTATTTTGAAAAATATAAAAAAGATAATGCACTTTCTCAAGGCGTTAAAATGATGGGAGGCACCTACACATTTTTTTTCTAAAAACTTAGTGGTTGTAGGCAAGCATCGCTGCCAAGTAGGATGAAGCCTTGTAGGGATCAGATTTCGGATTAGTTTTTACGAAAGGTAAGATGTGTGCTAAGTTTGTCAAAAGGGTTGGATTTGTAAAAAAACAAACTCCAAAATGGTTCCATGATTTGTATCCGAATGCATGATATTTTAAGAAATTCGTCATGCCATGAATTAATCGTTTGGTATTTGTATTTCATAATCCAACAAGGAGATAATATGATGAACAAACAACTATAACCTTCTAGGCTCACCTGATAGCTACAGTTGATTCTTGGAGTTGCAGTTGTAAAGCTTCGGTACCAACAAAAACACCACAATATCAGTGGCAGCGGTTGTGCTAACTTAAGGTAAATCTTTTAAAAACTGGATAGAGTAAACATATTTTGAGCTTTTTAGGTTGTTGCGCGATGGATGTCTTATTCCATTTGTTCCATGTTTTTAATTTCTATTTGTTGCATAATATTTTATTATTTTTCAAATGTTTATTCTTTGCAACATTAATTGTATCGGGGTGTAACCGTGTGCCTCGTGCTCACATTTTTGGGTTTCTATATCTCACGTATTTGATATCATTATGATATAAGCTTGCTAGTGCATGTTTTTTCTTTATTAATTCGTTCTTCATCCTCCACCTCACTATGAATCGTCACATATTATCTTCACTTTTTAATCGTTCACCATTCTTGTCGTGGACTTGAGATTATAGCAAGAGCGGTCCTACATTCTTTTCCTACATATGGTACGATCTCCACACCAACATAAATATGTTTTTGTTCAGGGTGTCTAAGGGCTTTAGATATGGCTATGGTTTGGCTTCCTCTATCACAACACAAATGCAAAGCACGACTATGCATTCTATCATTCCTAGTTGGTATAGATCTGACTCCTTACTCTAGTCATCCTTCTACTTTGGCACTGGATCATGAAAACGATAATGGCGTTCAATGATGTAGAGGGAGTTGATATGTGCCAGATCTAAGAAGGTCTATCATTTTTAAGTGGCGCATTTTTTTATATTGGTCGATTGTTTTCTAGATTGCCTAAGGGCTTGAGTAGTTTAATTCGAGGTACACAAACAATTTTCCCTTTTATGTTGTTGCTTCTTTGTGTCATTGATGTTTTTCTTGTCCTCTCCTACGCTGGTGCAATACTATGCTTCGCTTATTTTTTATGTTTTTATTTATCATCCACCTCTCTATATGAACCTCCACAAATTATCCTCACCTTTTAGTCTCTCACCATCCTATTTGCTAACAGGGGAGGAGGGAGGCTTCAGAGTCCTTTGCTACATATGTTATAGTCTCCACATAACCATAACTATATTCCTAGCCAGAGGGACCTTAATTGAGGGCTCCATATATGGCTATGGTTGGGATTCCTCTATTGCGGTGTGGAATGCAAATGACAAGTATGTATTCCTCCTCCTCACATGGTATAGATCCAACTCCTTACTCCAGTCATCCTTTTATTCTGACACTAGGCACAATAACCGTAATGGCGTTCGACGATATTGAGGGGGTGGGTAAGTGTCATATTTGAGCGGTACTATCATTATTCTAGTTTCTTTTTTTAGAACACAATTTCAGTTTCTTGTTTGTTTTGTTTCTTGTCTATTAGTGTCATTTGTAGCACATTATATACGAGGACGTGTCTACGCTGCATCATTTTCATGTTGGATGATTGTTTTCTTGATTGCCCACAGGCTTGAGTAGATTGTTCGTGGTACACACCTACTTTTATTTCTTTTTATTTATGTTGCTTTGTTGCAATATTAAACTTTGGTGAGGCTCTAGCAGTGTCATAATCCATATCCTTTTTAGCCCGTTCACAAATAGGCCCACGGTGTGGTTTTTAAGGATCTGGTGGTGTGGCTCGAGGAGATCTTGGTCATAGTTACAACTTCCATGGGGCATAAGCCCATCCCAGGGCTTCTATTCTCCACTATTGCTCGATATTTCCATATTTTGTTTTGCGGCTGAAGGAATCTTTCTATGAAAAACGAAATAGAACGAGCACATGTGAAAAAGGGGAAATGAACATGATAAAGAAATGAACCAATGATCATCAAGTTTTATTTTCCCCATCGGTAACCTTTAGGGGCAGATCTAGCTAGGGGTTGAAGGGTGTGGCCACTTCCCACCCTGAGATTTCTCGGCAGCTCCCATCCTGGTCTAGATTTCATCCTGGTCTGCCTGGCCTGGCCTACAAATCCTGGGTCCGCTACCGGGTAACCACGTACGCCGCTCTGCCGTTGGGCGTTGGCTATGGGCAGGAGGCCGCACCGCCATTAATTAACAAAGGAAAGAGCAGACGCATTCGTGGGGGTTCTCCCCCGCGCAGTCGCCGACGACGGCCTTGATGCCCGGGTACTTCCACATGTACTGCTCCACGCACAGCCCGTCGCAATGGTCCCGATCGCAGATGCGGTCGTGCGGGATGTGGATGACGACGACGTTGTCGCACGGGAAGCCATGGACGTGCTCGGATGACAGTGACGCGGAGGAGGAGGAGGAGGAGCCTTCCAGTTCCAGCGCCGCCGCCGCCGCTCCAGGATTCGTACGACAGACTGCGTGAGGCACTGCGATCGAACAAGCGAAAACAAGCAGGAAAACAAGCAGAAAATATGCTATAGCGCCGCTATAGCGAAAAAATAACGCGCTATTTTTTTCCATGATTTTGTTTTGTGCTGAAGGAATCTTTCTATGAAAAACGAAATAGAACGAGCACATGTGAAAAAGGGGAAATGAACATGATAAAGAAATGAACGAATGATCATCAAGTTTTATTTTCCCCATCGGTAACCTTTAGGGGCAGATCTAGCTAGGGGTTGAAGGGTGGCCACTTCCCACCCTGATATTTCTCGGCAGCTCCCATCCTAGTCTAGATTTCATCCGAAAAATTTCAGCATTGGCCTGCCCTGGCCTACAAATCCCGGGTCCGCTACCGGGTAACAACGTTACGCCGCTCTGCCGTTCGGCGTTGGCTGTGTGGGCAGGAGGCCGCACCGCCATTAATTAACAGAGGAAAGAGCAGACGCATTCGTGTGGGTTCTCCCCGGCGCAGTCGCCGACGACGGCCTTGATGCCCGGGTACTTCCACATGTACTGCTCCACGCACAGCCCGCCGCAACGGTCCGGGTCGCAGATGCCGTCGTGGGGGATGTGGAGGACGACGACGTTGTCGCACGGGAAGCCATGGACGTGCTCCGATGACAGTGACACGGAGGAGGAGGAGCCTTCCAGTTCCAGCGCCGCCGCCGCCGCCGCCGCCGCTCCAGGATTCGTCCGAGAGACTGCGTGAGGCACTGCGATCGAACAAGCGAAACCAAGCAGGAAATTAGTTAACCAGTACTAGTACATGCGTATTATGAGCGGAGAGAGACAGAGGAAGGGAGGCCAACCTAAGCAGAGCGCGAGGAGAGCGCAGAGTGCAAGAGACGACGCCGCCGATCTGGCCGCCATGCCACGTTCCGCTGCTGCTCCTGCGATCGGAATTAGCGGCTCTTCGATCTTCCGTACGTGGTACTACTATCTAAGTAGATTATACTTCTCCTATATGTGCGTATGCTTTGAGCGTGCGTCTCAATTGGTTTAAACATGAGCTGCCGACTGACGGAGGCTCGCTCGTGTGTTGATGTATATAATCATGGTAAGCTGTTAATTGCCGTATCATTTTCGTACCCAGAAAATATTTGGTAATGCTGTGTTGGTCAGAATAATATGGGATCTTTCAAGATAGCATCTGAATCTGATTACAGATCCGATCCACAAGATGATACTACATGTTAGATTTCCAGTTTGATACCTTGCCATTTTTACGCAAAAGCCATTGTGCACGTGCGTTTCGTGATCTAGCGTCTACTGCCGGTCACAAAAAAATCGCACAGATATTTTGGAATCAATCTGGCAGATCATATCTACATGAGAGCTCTATCCCTAACACGTGTTCAGGTTCCTAAAAAACACATGGTGTCATAGGTTAAGGAGAGAGAGGAAGGTGATTTATTTTATTTTATACATATAGATTTCCTTCCACATATTCAGCCTTGAAAGCTTATTAGGAAGAGGTACATACATTTTTAGCCCCACAACCTGCACCGTGAGAGCGTTTTAAACCTACATCTTACAAAGTGAGCATATTATTCCCATAACTTATAACCCAAAGAGCATTTTGGTCTATTTTAATCAAATTTCTATGTTTTTGATCGAATTCGCCACTAAAGGTCGAAACTCATCCTAAAACTGACACGTGGCATCACAGCTTTTGCAAATAACCCTGTGTATTTTTCTCTGCCGCTTACGACCCTTAGTATGGCTTGATAGGAAGGCCCCACCTGTCAGTGGTTGTACATACATGAAAATAAATGAGAAAACCTCTATGTGGAGTGGAGGGAATTGAACTCACAACTTGAGCTTTTAAAGAAATAGGCTTACCGCTAGAGCACAAACAAAGTAATGATAAATTGAAGAGCGGTCGTCTATAATAGATTATTTTGAGGCTGATGATCTATAACTCGCCTGCACAAACATGAAGCACGTAAAGGAAAAGTTAGCTTTCAGTCATGCAACAAGCTAGCTAACTTTAGATAACTCACACGACATGAAACACATAAAGAATAGCACACTCGTATGAAAGTAAAGCTCGATTGATTGAGTGTATACACCTCGGTACATATAAGCCTTTATTTTAGATATTCAAAAATACATGTTCTATGTTGTCAAAAATTCAAAAAATAATGCAAATTTTCAATCTAAAATAATTTGTGTTCTAGACTACATAGAAAAAGCTTACATCAATGTCCATATGTACGTATTTTTTGAAGTTGTTTTTTATACTTTGAATTGTATTTTTTAAATGTTTAAAATAAAAGCCTCCACGTGATAAGACATTGGATATAGATGATATGCAAGATTATGTTAACGGCGGACACTATCATTTTTACGTGTGTTTGTGATTTTATACCGTATATATAAACTACGTTCTCAAATGCACCACGTAGCATTTGGTGTAGTGGCTTGTCCGGTTGTGTATACATAGGAAGGTACTAGGGTCAAATTTCATCACCGCCTATAGTTTTAACTATTTTATTTGTAGACTACTGGGTCTGTCTTTCAGTCCGCACTAAGGACACAAATGTCAGAGAAAAATATACATGGGTTATTTTGAAAAAATGCGATGCCATAGCTGAACGAATTTAGTCAAACTTGCTAAAATTCAACCAAATTGGACTAAAATGCTCTAGAAATGCAAGTTATGGGACTAGTGTTGCTCACTTTGCAAAGTGTGGGACTAAAATGTTCTCACAATATAAGACGTGGGACTAAAAGTGTATACACCTCTATTAGAAATGCCCTGGTACTTCAAACAAGGTCTAATCGGCAACCTTAAGATAGGTTTCTTAATATTTTGATTTATAGCTCCATAAAAATGAGTACCCGAATATTGATTAATACAAACAAATCCATCTAGGAACAAGGTTATGGTGCCATGCCAAAATTGTATGAAAAAGAACGGCAAACCAAACAGATTTTTGAAAGTTTTGAACAAAGTTCCAAAAGCAACAAATGTTGACAAAATTTTGAACTTTATATCAATTTGGCCAATAATACCAGGGCTCAATTAATTTTACACTTGCCAAAACCAGAATTTAAGATCTTCTGTTTTAGTATTAACAAATGTTAGACTTAGATAGTAGCACCGCATCAAAAGCAAAACAAAATCCTACCACCGCCAGTTCACAATCATATGAGGTGTTACTACGTACCACATTATCAGAAGATACAATCCATCAGAAAAGTTTTTAGGACCTAGGTACTAAGTACTGAAATGACATGAATTACAGATCACTCATCATATATTTCTTTAATCCTGTTCAAGTTATCAGTGTTAGCCTTGCTAGCATTGAGTTTATCAAACAACATGTACACAAGCTTCTTCTTTTCCTCCTTCATGTGCTCCTTTTCATTATCTCATTTCTTCAACCTGATCTTCATTATATCTGCTTGAGATTTCTGCACATGCTTCATCATATCCACTTCATATTTCAACACTTTAGTCACCATGTCCTTCTCCTTCGCAATTGTTTGCTCCTCGACTCTCAAAGTGTTGTCCTTAATCCTGGACATCTTCACATTAATTAACATACTTGAGTACTTCTCATCAATCCTGTCCTTCTCATTATCTAGCTCCTTCACCAACTTTGCACTCTCAATCCTTTCGCCAATTCTTGCACTGTTGCTCTCAGAGTCTGCCTAATGTATTTTTGGTTGTTTTATCAGGACATTCTTATCCAACCAAGCCACAAACCCACAGTTTGTGACTTCCCGCAAATCAGAAGTTCATGCTCGTAGCTTGTGTGTTATAATTGCGACAAGTAAATAACAAAGAACGAAAACGAAAACGCACAACAAGGGGACACAGATTGAAGGTGGAAAAACCTCTCCAACAAAGAGAGGAAAAAACCACGGGCGCCAGCCAGCGAAACTTCACTATATCGGGGAGTGTTTACAAACGCCGAGGATTTTACAGATGCAACTCATCCCAACCGGCGACTTACAAGAGGTTTATATATCGGTGAAAACCTAGGTCTTCGACGATCCGTATCGTACCACGGGTGCTATCGCCCCTCGCACCCCCCACAAGCGTCCCTATTGGGCATGGAGTGGGCTCCACTCGTCAGAAGTTGCCCTATACTTTGTAGAATTTGGATCAACATATAACATTGTGGAGGAGGTAGTATCTGAAAAGTCTGAAGCAAGTGTTGCTTAGACTTGCATTCTGTAGAGAATAGAGGTAGAATCTACGGCCAGTGTTGGTTACTTCGAATGCAACACGCTTGACATGCTCAACCTTATGGACGTGACACATCTTGGAACAATCCACTACTATGCCGCATTATGTGAGGTCTTTGGTGCAGTATGGAGCATAGTAAATGTCCGTGAGGTCCTAATAGATAAGAAATTATAAAGAAATTGACTTGAATGAAGGCCAAATTAGAAAATCTGAAATAGGAAGCAAACCTTAAACCTCCAAAGGAGGGGGGATTTGAACACCCATAGAAACGACAGTCTCGAGCTCTCGCTGTCTTTCCATCTCGGCATGGCGGATTTGGCGGCCGCACGGTAATGTGGAGGAAGAGTGCGTACTAGTCTTCATGGGGACGCCGCCTCCGATGACCGGATATAAGGTCGCTGACTACAGTAGAGCGACCGAGGATGAGAGCTCGATGGGAGAGGGGAATGGTGGTTTTAGTTTCGGCGGTGACGGTGAGGGTTCCGATGGGAGGTGACCGAATATCTCTCGCCCCCTTTTTCTCTATAGTGGAAAAGCTCTCGCCATCGTCATGGTCTGACGCGCTCGTGCGAGGAGAGCCGCTTTTTGCATCAGGTGAGCACACAACGAGCGTGGCTCCCTGGGAACGCCCAATTCAAGCGTTTTAGTTGGGCTGGCCGCTTTAAAGTTCACCGGCGCAACCCAATCTTGCATGCGGAATTCTAAACGTGCCAATTTTGTTGCTAAATTCTTCCTCAACAACAAAATATTACCGAGCCGTATGTGTGTGACTCACCGCCACATCGGTTCTCCCGTGCCACCGCTAGGCCAAGGCAAAGTGAGGTCTCCACAACACTGCATGTCTTTTTCCCCGGATTTGCTAGTTCTCAAGGCGCATGAGAACTTCTTATGTCTTAGTAACCTCTTTTGCCATTGAATTTATCTCGCGATTCTTGGAACATGAGCCTTATACATGAGTTGCAACTATGTTATAACTGGGATTTTAATGAGTTGCAACCAGGTTGTAACTGGGATTTTAATGAGTTGCAACTAGGTTGCAACTCACAATTAGTACAAATTGTATAAATTGCAATTAGGTTACAACTGAAAATTAGCACAAATAGTAAGATGATGTCAGCGACTTAGACATAAGAAGTTCTTAAATAGTCACTTCCTTTTTTTAGCAAAATTTTACTAATCTATTAACAATTATCAGCAAAGTACAAAGAGTCACAAAAGTTACAGATAAGTCATTGGACCACCTTACCACCTGACTCCAGCTGGAGTACTCCGTAGAGTGTAGATGTGAGGACCCCTCTGTTGAACGGTGGAGGCTGCTTGGTTTAGTACCACCTCGCCTACGGGAGGAGGCCACATCTAGCTTATAAGGGGGAGATTCCTTCCTCCCATCAGTCCGGGCTTTTGGGATGGAGTGGGTTCTCTTCTTATTGTTGGGTTGTGAGCGCATGAACGTCCAGAACGTGGGCCGAGTGCTGGGCTAGCCAAGTGAACGCTAACATTTGGTATCAGAGCCAGCATCGACATGCCTCCCTGAGGGGCTTCTCAGGGGGATGGGATGTGAGGACCCCTCTGTTGACCGGTGAAGGCTGCTTGGTTTAGTCCCACCTCGCCTACGGGAGGAGGCCACACCCAGCTTATAAGGGGAAGATTCCTTCCTCCCATCAGTCCGGGCTTTTGGGATGGAGTGCGCTCTCTTCTTATTGTTGGGCTATGAGCGCATGAACGTCCAGAACGTGGGCCGAGTGCTGGGCTGGCCAAGTGAACGCTAACATTTGGTATCAGAGCCAGCATCGCCATGCCTCCCTGAGGGGCTTCTCAGGGGGATGGGATGTGAGGACCCCTCTGTTGACCGGTGGAGGCTTCTTGGTTTAGTCCCACCTCGCCTACAGAAGGAGGCCACACCCAACTTATAAGGGGGAGATTCCTTCCTCCCATCAGTCCGGGCTTGGAGTGGGCTCTCTTCTTATTGTTGGGCTGTGAGCGCATGAACGTCCAGAACGTGGGCCGAGTGCTGGGCTAGCCAAGTGAACGCTAACATTTGGTATCAGAGCCAGCATCGCCATGCCTCCCTGAGGAGCTTCTCAGGGGGGATGGGATGTGAGGACCCCTCTGTTGACCGGTGGAAGCTGCTTGGTTTAGTCCCACCTCGCTTACGGGAAGAGGCCACACCCAGCTTATAAGGGGGAGATTTCTTCCTCCCATCAGTCCGGGCTTTTGGGATAGAGTGGGCTCTCTTCTTATTGTTGGGTTGTGAGCGCATGAACGTCCAAAACGTGGGCCGAGTGCTGGGCTGGCCAAGTGAACGCTAACATTTGGTATCAGAGCCAGCATCGCCATGCCTCCCTGAGGGGCTTCTCAGGGGGATGGGATGTGAGGACCCCTCTATTGACCGGTAAAGGCTGCTTGGTTTAGTCCCACCTCGCCTACGGGAGGAGGCCACACCCAGCTTATAAGGGGGAGATTTCTTCCTCCCGTCAGTCCGGGCTTTTGGGATGGAGTGAGCTCTTTTTTTATTGCTGTGCTATGAGCACATGAACGTCCAGAACGTGGGCCGAGTGCTGAGTTGGGCAAGTGGACGGTAACAGTAGGCTGTATACATTATGTGCCGTTTGAACATAGATTCGTATTCATATATACACTGCACTCAACGTCACCAAAACTTATCTTCGGAGTAAGGTCTTCTTTGGCCGACCTTGATCATATGCTGGCAGCTGGCTACTCACACCAACTCATGTGCCTTCTTCTTCTTCCATCAGTATCAGCTAGCTACACAAAAAAATGGCACGTCCAAGAAGATATATCGACCAACGAACGTTCGTAGATAATATTCAAACGAACACTGTACATCGCGTCTGCACTCTGCAGGATCGTAGCAGGTGTAGGAACTGACTGGCTGCACGCTACAATTTGATACATTTAAACTACACTTCGATCTCCAATGGCGCGAAGCCGTCCACATGCGCGTCCCCGGCGCCGATGTCACGCGGCACCCCGCACTTGTGCGCCTCGAGGCGATCCTCTTCCGATGGAAGAATTGCCCTTGCCAAGTCCGTCCTCATGGCCATCGCTGTCTACCATGCTACAGTCATCCCCTTATCCAAATGGG
The DNA here is from genome assembly GCA_916181665.1 of Avena sativa. Lineage (NCBI taxonomy): Eukaryota > Viridiplantae > Streptophyta > Magnoliopsida > Poales > Poaceae > Avena > Avena sativa. Next base: position 427,434,962 of record OV702283.1, read on the forward strand.
CTAGAGATAAGATTACTCGTATTGCAAGGAACTTCGTCTGGGCCGGCGACGAAGGCGAGCACGCGGCAAGAGGAAGAGCCTTAGTTAGCTGGACGACGCTCTGTAGACCGAAAGATCTGGGCGGGCTTGGGATGCCTCACCTGCAACGAACGGGACGGGCCCTCAGACTCCGATGGCCTTGGCTACAGTGGACTGACCCCCAACGCACCTGGGCGGGTTCTAAGCTCCCCTGTGACGATGGCGACATGGATCTCTTCAGAGCTTCCACGAAAATCTCCCTAGGTGATGGTGAGACGGCCTCATTCTGGCACGACAGCTGGTCTCAGCATGGCCCCATACGCCTTTGGGCGCCGGACCTTTTCAAGATTGCTTCGAGAAAAACCAGAAGCGTGGCCAAAGAATTAGCTGACGGAAACTGGATACGCGCCATTTCTAGCCTGACCACTCCGGTGCAGCTTGCCCAGTTCATCAAAGTTTGGGACGTGGTTGCGAGCACGCAGCTGACTCCAGGACAAAAAGATGGAATAGTTTGGACTTTGACGGCGGATGGAAACTATAGTGCTACCTCTGCGTACCTTGCGCAATTCCACGGCAGTCACCCCAAGTTCATTGCCCAAAAGTTGTGGACTGCCCATGCCGAACCCAAATGCAAGATTTTTGGTTGGCTGGCCATGCATGGCAAGCTCCTTACGGCTGATAACTTAGCCGCTAGGGGGTGGACGCACGACACTATCTGCGCTCTTTGCCTTAGCGCGCCCGAGACGGCCAATCACCTCTGCAAAGATTGTCCTTTTACTACAGCTGTCTGGACCCTCACCCAACTTTGGGACAACGCTGCAGGGGTGCTTCAGGGCCACGACTTCCATTCCCTCACTGAATGGTGGGACAATCTGATTGTCGGAATACCATCGAACGCAAAAAGAACTTTAAGTGGTCGACTCTTATATGTCCTCTGGAACGTTTGGAAAGAGAGAAACAGACGAATCTTCACCGGACGGCGACTGACTTATGTCGAGGTGGCGGAGATCGCTAGGGAGGATATCAGGCAACGCGCCCAGGCTTTTGGGGCCTTCGGGCCTGCCATTCCCGCGGAGCCTGATTAGGCGTTGGTTTTTTTGTTTCTGCAGTGTTTTTCCGCATGTTTTCACCTTAACCAAAACATGCTCCCATGTACCGTGTGTTTCGTTTTTCCCTCTATCTATTTGAAAAGGCAGAGCTCCTGCCGGTTGCTCAAAAAAAAAAAATCCTCTTCCTCCTCGTCGCCGGCTTTCGGGACGAGCCGTGCGTACGCCTGTTCGGCAGGGTATCTGCTGCACACGTACAGGTAGACCGCGAGGACGAACACGGTCATGAAGGACAGGTACCATCCGAACTGAAGGTTCACGAGCGCCCTGGCGCGGTGGAGGCTGGCCTTGTCGTGGCAGCGCACCGTGTCGCGGCCGTCCTCCCGCACCAGCGAGCACCCCTTGGGCACCATGCTCGGCACCCACACCATGGCGCCGATCACCGCCAGCCACACCCCGTGGAACATCACGCACGCCGACCGGGCCAGGCTCACCGCGAAGCTCCGCGGGAAGCCGATACCTAGGAGCGCCGTGCCGAGGCACGCCGCCACGACCACCTGCAGGATCCAGTGGAACTGGCCCTCCACGCCCGCGTGCGTCGTGGAGTGGAAGTGGAACACCACCAGCTCCTGCGCGAACAACACGGACACCAGGAGGAGGCACAGCGCGCGGCGGCCAGGGGCGCGGACGCGGTCGAGGTGGACGGCGGCGCCCGCGTAGACGATCAGCGCGAGGCAGATGACGGCGTGCTCGTGGTTGTGGAGGCGGTCCGACGGGATGGAGCCGTCCGCGTCGAACGGCAGGAACGTCGAGTGGTCAACGAACATCTCCATCACCAGCTCCACGGCGCTGCCGGCCATGACCAGTGCGGGCTCCAGGTACCGGGCGCGCCGCACGGGGAACCAGACAGGCGCCACGTACGAGTCCGGGCGCAGAGAGAAGAGCCGTACGTGGTTGAACAGGTGCCACAGGCCCACGGCGAAGAAGCCGGCGCCGGGCAGGATGTGGCCGATGCTGCTGCGCGGCGTGCCGACCATCGCCGGGGCTGCTCGAGGATCGACCCGACTACTGTTCCTCCCTTTGGGCCGCTACACTGGTTATTTTATACTAAAAGGGAGCTCGCCTTGAGTAAGCGATAAATCCGCCAAGATGTTGCTTGTAAGTCAGCACAGGTGTTTTCGGTGTGTCCTCGACTCTGGTCATTGCGCAAGCAACTCAGCTGTTTTTCCAAACTAGTGATCAAGCACGTGCATGCACGTTTAATCTAAAAATGAAATGGAAAATTAGATAAGTTATACTCCCTCCGTCTCAAAATCAAAATAAATGTCTCAGATTTATCAAAATCTAAATGAATCTAGACACTGTTAGTATATAGATTCTACAATTTTTGATAAACTTTCGACATCTATTTCGAAACTAAGGGAGTACATGGAAAACATGTACCTAGTTAATGTAGGATTTGATATTTGTTTTAGTAAAGTAATCCTCACAGACATGTCACAATAACTACAAGCTTCTTAGAACGTACATCATACAAGCTTCTTAGAACCATGCTAGCTTGTAAATACAAAAAAAATTACTTAGCGTGTGGTACACGTGATATGAGATATCTCAAACCAGTAAAGCACTACTTTTTATATTAAAAAAATCAGGAATCAATTCACTATTCAAGAGAGGATAAGCTGATGAGTTTGTATCACTATTTAGTCATATGTTATACACCAAAAAGATAGCATTTCCCTGTCAAACCAAGTAAGAAATGAAGTTTATCAGACTACACCTCGCCGCCGTCGTCCTTGGTGTTTGGTTGTAGATGTCGCACCCTCGATCTAGCGTCGCCGCCACATTGGGTTTGTTTGGGATGGGAAGAAGAAAGTTGTGCCCGATCCTGTGACGCCAGGTTCGTTTGGGTTCATGAGAAAAAAAACTACATAACCGGTAGGTTTTCTCTAGGAATAGGAATAGGAACGGAGCAATCAAACATACGCATAAGGAACACCGGACGAAATGAGAGACGCGGCGGACAAAAAAGCTACGACGAAAACCACCTCTAGACAAATTATACAGTAGATAGAAGAAAAGAGATAGAGATAGAGACCAACCAAGTTCGTCATGAAGACCAAACTTGGACCCGCAACGCTGACGGGCGCGCTTGAAAAAAAAAAAAAAAAACTCTGACGGGCGCGGCGATACGGCACGGGCCTAGCCTGAGACGGAATATAAGCACCCACCCCCACCCTCTCTAATCTCTATCCGTATTAACCCTAGTTGGTTCTTGTGAAAAAAAAGGAGCAATGTCCCGTGGCGGCGACGGCGACGGCCAAAACCAGGGAGAAGAAGCGGCGAGCAAAATCTCGTCCGTGATGCAGCCTTTACCAAGGCCGATCTTCTATAGCCGGAGGAGACGGTCCTCGCACCACTCCGACTCGCAGCGCCAAGAAGAGATGCTTGGAGCGGTGGGATCAGAAGAGGAGTCAGAAGAGGAGGAGGAAGAGGAGGAGGAGGAGGAGGAGGAAGAGGAAGAAGATGAAGAGAAGGATGACGAAGGGGACTCCATGGAGAGTGAGGAGAAGGATTTCGCTCAACACCGTAAATACTGGGAAAACAGATTTGGCAAGGGATATTTCGAAGTTTTGAGTGAGTATGCGTATCTGATTTTCGCATTTTTTCTTCTTCTAAATTTTCTTGTTACTACACGACTGTCTGCAGCAATCTTCCGTTAGGCCTTGTTACCGCACTAGTGGAACCAATCCAGCGATCCACCCAATCCCCTAGTGGAACTAGCTAATCCCTTCTCATCTCAATACCCTCACCTGATGTTGTTTGTATGGGTATTAGGAAGCTTGGGTGGATTCCTGAGAAAGTCTGATTCAGTAATTTGAAACAACATTAAAACGTATCAAAGAACAGTTGGCAAACAGACAAATCTGCTCAGGCTTGCCGGATCAATGCTTAGCTAGAATTGCACCAGAAGCAGCAGCTTATTTTAACTTCATCCACATCATGCCATGGAGACGCCAACAAATGCTCCGGAGGTAGATAGTGGAAGAAATCAAACTTGGTAGTTCCAGCAAATTCAAAGAATTAAGTCATGTTCAGTTTATTACTAATAGTTCAAAAAAGAATTAGTACTCAAATAATAACACAGATTGAAGATTTTTTACCCTCGGGTAGAGGCTTTGGTAAAATCAACATGATGATATATGCTGGTCAATTGAATAATATGAACAGTAGGGGTAGCTCCTGCTGTATTTTATTGCCAAGATGGGTGCACAAAACAAAGAGCTGAACTAACAAGTGCTTTCCATACAACTGTCAGAGAGAAAACATGAAAGAACTAAAGCAGGTCACAGGCTTCGACCAGTGTTCAGCAGTAAATTCATGTTATTTCTTTTAAAGCTGAAATTAGCAGATAAGAATGATATCAATATATAATGAACTAAGTATATATTGCTAAGGCAACAGCGAACAGTCAACTAATTTTGAAATGACAAGATTAAGTCTGATTTTCATAGATATAATTTCATATAGCCCACAAAACAATCAGTAAGATGAAAATTGGGTACAATGTGTGGATGAGCCCACTGTAACAGTGTTACAGGCAGTTTGTAACCAAATTAATTATGTTTTGTAACAGAACAATTGAGTAAATTCCACGCTCTCTTTAGTTGGTCCATTCCTATTAGAGTATTTTTCATACACACTTTACTAATTGGGTGTTACATGGGTGCAGCGACATTCAGTCCAATGCTCTTTACACACTACACACCGGGTTTTGTCCCGTTAGGGGCTGTTCGTGCCAGAAGTCTACAGATCTATTCCATCAAAATTTCTAAAATAAAACACCTGAAGTGGCCACTGGATGTGTATGGTGTGGTTGCGGCGAGGGACTATGTGGATAACAAACGCAACGTTCTGTTCTATCGTACAAGCCGTTGGTGCCAAACCCTCACTAAAAATGTACGTATGGTATTCATTGTCTTTGTTTTACTGATTTTAATGCCTGCTTGTTGATTAGTTCAGGATTAATGATGATGTTTGCAGAATCCTTATTTGCACTTGACTGGCCCTTGTCGTGCAATTATGTCTGAGGAACCTGTCCAAATAGAAATCCAACTGAAAGTGAAGGGACAGCCTGATAGTAAAGGGACGGCATTGATCAGTCAAGTTTTCCGATATAAGAATCATGGCAATGTTGAGCGTTTTTATTTCTACCTCTCCAACCACTTGTGCAAGATGGAGTTATGCTTGGAACAACTCGAACGGTCATGCCAGGCCACTGTGGTTGGTGTTCGTGCTATTGAAGGGTCGCCTTTTAAGTATGGCGGACAAGTTGTTTGTTGTACATTACCTTGGGAGGATCCTGTTAGGAAAGTTGTGCTGTTTGATTCGAAGCAAGGAAGAAGGCGAATGGCTTCTGAGGGAAGAATGAGTATGGAGTCAGATGGTTACCTCGATCTGTCAAGGTGTGTTGTTTCTGTACAAGGAATGCTCAAAGTTTTCATTCATACCTATTCACGGTCTGGTGCTATCCTTTCAAGTGGTCGCGTGGTCTTCAAAGCCAAAGAATGCCAAATAAGCAAGGCTACATGTGTCCTTCACAGCAGCAAGCCCTCTAATGGGAAGGACTCTAAAGTAAAGATTACTGTTGCTTGGTCCCGCTTGGTTACAACCAAATCCTCTATTGAGCTTATAAGTGCTTAGGTAATGTTTAGTGGAGGTCGAGCTTGAGATTGCTATGAACGTTTGGCAGGCATCTTGAGATCGAGTATAACTCTTTAAGTGTTACTCCCTCCGTTTCAAATTAACTCGAGCAACTTTTTCTAGGTATTTTAGTACTATGTAGATACATATGTTTGGAAACAAGTGTATCTAGACCGTTTTAGTGTGTAGAACATGCATATCTAGATAAATATGCGACACTTATTTCTAAATGTAAGTAGTATGTATCTAGACAAATGTGCGTTAGTTAGTTTGGAACGGAGGGAGTATATTTGTTATGTGAACCACTATTATGTATAAATAATCAGACCAAACGTTCTATTGTGTATCGGTTCGAGGCTATGCTCATTTGCTGCTTTGATTGACTCCTGACTGTTGAATTTTTTTTTGTTCTAAAATGACCGCTTTCTCTGTTACAACACTTTGTTATAGAAAAATCTGTGTCATAGAAATATTAGCTTGACGGTTAAAAGAAATAGCTGTACAGTTTGGTGTTTTTTTCCTTTCTTTGTAGTTTGCTCTTTCTTTTTACTTCTACTTTCTTTGTTTTTTTTCGCTTGAGGTGGCTCTGAACTTCGCGCCATCCCGGTGCTCTCCATCCAATACAAATGACGCACATTTAGATGTGTATCTGAGACAAAAAAAAGGAAAGAAGCTAACAATTACAAGTCCGTAGTTGTGAATAAATTTGAAACTGAACTTGCTGCAGAGATTGATATACCCTGCAGTACCCTCTCTGCATCCATAGGTTAGCAAATATAAGCCCCAAGGCTGTGGGAGAACCTATGGCAATCTTGTGTTACCCATAACATTATATGTACTAATACATAGCTCTGCATGAATAAATTTACACAATATTTGTCTGCACTTATTTAAAGAAGTGGGGACATCATTTGCTACCAAAAAAGCCTGAAATCATGGAACCAACATACACACCCTTCTGTTGTATCATTCTTGACCACGGTTATAATTTGAAGGTAGTTGTCTTTGTATCGACTTTGCCATCTTATCCAGGCCCCTTACCTAGCCAATAATTAGAAAATTTAATCTATATCATGTAATCCATACAAGTTTGATTACTATTTACCTTACTCCAGAACTGTTTTAAAAGTGTAAATCTGATTCTGTTGTCAATTCTCTCTCCCACTATATGGCTGGTAAGGACGGAAATGGGTAACCTTTAGTACAAAAAAATGAACTAGATTTTCACAAATCATCACTTCCTGAGAAAACTAGTTCATTTGTTTGAGCTAGAGTAAAATAGAGGGTACCCTAAAGGTTCCAAACTTCCATCTCCAATGGTTGGTCTATTAAATCTACATACCTGATTTCTTTTTGGTTACTTCGAACCTTTGTGACTTTTTCATCTTATTAGATAAATGGTGGTTGTTTAATTCCTAATGCTTGATGGTGTCACACATAATTTAATAAGAGGCTTCTGATATTTTCTTAACAAGTAGAAGGCACTTTGCTTGAATTTGTCTTGGGGACATTTTGATTCGCAGGATTTGTTTTCCTCGATTCCTGATGGAATTCATCTTTTTATTCTAAAATACTTGTGAATCAAAAGGTTCTTTAGTGTGCTTAAGTAATAACTATGATCTTAGGGAGAATGGACCATATATGTGACAGTTTCCTAGATTCATGTGCGTCTGTGCAGCGAGACTTAAATGTCCGCGAGAAAATATTGAGTTTGAATGACACGTCGCAAGTGGTTTTTGGAGGTCCATCTGGGAGATATCCCCAGTATCACACCGCATACCAAGAACTCAGGGTACCTTCCGCATATGTCCCTTTATTATTATTTATCTTGTGCAATCTTTGAATTAGTTTTCTACTTAACTGCTTTTTCCCTGTCAACTTCAGTCTTCTCCATTTCATATTCTTATTATAAACTTATATCTTTTTTTGTTTCTGCAGGCAGCTGGTGTCGATTTTCCACCTCGAGAGGAGAATACAGTTCCACTGTTTACACCTCCTCAAACTCAACCACTGAGGCAGCCACATGTATATCCTCCAGGTCAAAGTTATGAAGATGTAGCTATACAAGCTTCCCTCATCAAACCGGTCTCCTTCCTACATGCATTGCTTTCAGGTTATGGAAAAATGGGGTGCTCCAAATAAAGATTGACTGGCATGCAGAAGATGTGTGTCAAGTGTGTAACTCGCTAATGAACAATCTTTGGTTAGGCCGTTGATTTTCCTATGAGCGAGCTTCGAGGCAGGCACCAAAATGAGGTAGTTTTGTGTATGGCATAATCTTTAGGATACCTCTCGTTTGCCTTTTATTCTTGGTCTGCTCTGGTTGTTTTAATTGGCTCGTGTTGATTGATGCAAATTATTCTGGTTTGTTGTACCCAGGTACCTGTGAGAGGCTGAGAGCTACACAGGTAGAATTCATGCTGGTTTGTTTAGCTGTGGTATGTATGGCAGCTGAAGCTAGCAGCCTGACAATTAGCCTCAGACAAGGTAATTTACTTTTCCCCATTTACATATCATGGATATATGTGATGTACCTCTCCCGATTTGTTTTACATATAATGGATCTATGTGATGGTTGCAATCCATTACTGAAGTTAGTTGTTGTTGTGTTCTCCCTGATTATGTTAATAAGGCAGTATCTGTTATGGTGTTGATATTTGTTGCTTGCCATTTCCTTTAGTTTTGGTTTCCTCTGCATAAAAAGGTTAAAACTGTAAACTGAAGTGATTTCATGATTCAAATATTTTATTTTTAGTAGGGTATTTTGGATAGTATAGTTGTGCACAGGTGAAAGTTTGGGACCAATTATGTTGTAACAGGATGTTACATAGTTACCACTGATGTTCAGTTCATGTACATTGCTATATCCTTTTCAAGAATTTAATTAAGAAACTACTTTTTGTTCCAGCTGGTTTATATATTGCCCTATGTCATTGATGCGCTTTTGGATAGTATAGTTGTGCACAGGTGGACCAATTATGTTGTAACAGGATGTTACATAGTTACCACTGATGTTCAGTTCATGTACATTGCTATATCCTTTTCAAGAATTTAATTAAGAAACTACTTTTTGTTCCAGCTGGTTTATATATTGCCCTAAGTCATCGATGCGCCTATCATACAGCGTTTTCTGAGTTCCATTGCGGTTTCCGAGATCCATTGCTTCAACGCAGGGTGTCTATTTATTTTTCAAAGTCGGTGGTGCAAATGAATACTGTTGTACAGTGCCATCTCCAAGGTGGTTCAGCACACCTTGGATGGATCATCTTACTGTCTCAGTCCCTGATCTCTGTGATGAATAACTGATATCGCTGCTGCCTCAGGTTCGCACTTGTCTAGACGGTAAGATTTCAGTCTACACCATATCAAAGATTTCGGGGCAACACCATATCCATGGAGGCCTATATTGCATCCAATCTATACTTGTACATGTGGGTAGCTGCTACTAAATTACAGTATAGATCGTGTGTGGTGTTTACATGACTATGGTCTTTGGTTGCCACTTCCTGAACTTTGGGCCTTTGTGAAGTCCTAATTTAAGATTCTATAGAATTTTGTTGAAGTGTTTGTGGTCTGATGAAGAAATTATAGATGTGGTCAGTAATCTGAATGAAAAATGATGGATAATCATCCGACAAGCTTGATGATCCATGTCGCTCAATTACTGCTATTTTATTTGCGTTAATGATATATAATCTTTATGTGTGATAATTTTACAGGTACAGGAAAATATAGCTGCTACCTATGATTAGCCTGGTGGGGATCATGTATTGCCCAATGAATGTCTGATGGCACCATGAAGGATCTGCGGGCAGCTCAGGCGTGGAGCAGCAACCCGAGGAGATTTGGTTTGGATTTTGGGGAAAGGGAGTGCTATGCACTGTGCAGTTTGCGGTTGAAAGCCGGTCAGGCAAGAACAATAATTTTTTTCGCAGCCCATGTCTACCTCCGTAGTTTTTTCGCAGCCCAAACCCTCGTCCACATACGCCCTTCATCAGCCACCTCCGTGTGATTCCTTCACTCGCATGTTGGCCTGTACAATTGCCCTCGATTAGTACTGATTCCTTCACTCGCATGTTGGCCTGTACTTACAATTGAGTCCGCCCTCGATTAGTACTGCTAGCATGCTCAGTGCATGCTCGTTATGTAATTCTAGCACGAACTGAGTCTTATGCTAGAATAGACGGTCTTTATTTTCTGTCCATTACCATTTTATAGGTCCTATTTGGGGATTGCAGAACACGTGAAAACTGCAAGAGTAGTTATTTGGATGGAAATATACGGATTGTCTCAATCCTAAGCAAAATGAGTGAAGATAGCTCCAGCCTGAGGTAGTCGTAGTTTCAGCCTGATTCTAGTTGGCTGGTCTGAGCATATTTTCTGAAAGTAGTAATCTACCTATATTTCTGAATGGTAGTGATGGTCTTGCTAGTAGTACTAATTTGTTGGCCATGCAACGGAGCTTAATTACATATCACACATCCCGTTCTGTTATATGCGCACACACCCTTTTGACACACACGGTCGAGATGCAATAATTAATCATTTTTCTTTTCAAATCTTTTGTGTCACTAAGAGCATCTCCACTCGCCTACCCAATAGGCTGATCCGGACGCCGAATTTCGGTCCGAACGCCGAAAATTGGTCCAGTCACGTACCCAGGGACCTGTTTTCGTTCGGATTTGGGCGTGTTTTGGTCCGGCCTACCCAGGCCGAACTCAGGTTCCCGGGTACGCCAGACGCCGCAAAAAAGGGCGTGGGCCAGCTCTGTCGGCGAGACAGTATCATTCCCACCCACTCCACTCGCCTAGACTATCGCGAAGAGCTCTGTCGCCATGACTTCGCCGGCGGAGTTCCCCGCGCCGAGACATGCCCACGCCTCTAGCTACGTTCGCCGTCGTTGTCGCCTAGCTCCACGCCTTTTCCGCCGCCACTTTCTCCGACCTATCCTCGTCGTAGCTGTGCTTCGGCTCCGTGTGCCCGCTACCACGCCCGCTAGGTGTTCGACATTTGGCCGGATTCGGCCATGGACTCCGACGGCGACGAGGTACTGTCCACTGACTCTGACGAGGGCGAGATACTCGCCATGGATTCCGACGACGAGGAGTTGCTCGCCGAAAGTGAAGTGCACTTGCAGATTCTCGCATCGCTCGCCCAGCTGTACATGCAGATGGCGAAGCCGAAGCGCGGTGGTTCGGCGCCAGGTCGCATGAAGTGCAAGGCGAGACAGAGGATAGTGTTGGAGATATGCCCAAGAGGCAATAATAAAGTGGTTATTATCATATCTTCATACTTATGATAAATGTTTACATTCATGCTATAACAGTATTAACAAGGAAACATTAATACTTGTGTGATTTGTAAACATAAAAGAGTCCCTAGTAAAGCCTCTTGTTAAACTAGCTTGTTGGTTAATATATGATCATGGTTTTCTGATCATGAACATAGAGATGTTATTAACAACAGGGTTATATCATTAGGAGAATGATGTGATGGACATACTCCTATAGTTAAGCATAGCATAAAGATCAAGTCATTTAATATAGTTTATTTGTTATAAGCTTTCTGATACATAGTAACCTAATTCCTTCGACCATGAGATCATGTTAATCACCATCACCAGAAGGATGCTTTGATGACATCAAACACCACACCGTAACTGGGTGGCTATAAAGGTGGCATTGAGTGTTCGGAAAGTATGGGTTGAGGCATATGGATCAAGAGTGGGATTTGTCCATCCATATGACGGATAGATATACTCTGGGCCCTCTCGGTGGAATGTCATCCAATTAGCTTGCAAGCATGTGACTGGCTCACAAGGGATCACATATCACGGGAACGAGAAAAGAGTACTTATCAGTAATGAGGTTAAACTAAGTATGCAGAGATACCGACGATCAAAACCTCGGATAAGTAAACTATCGTGAGACAAAGGGAAATTGGTATCGTATGTAAGTGGTTCATTCGATCACAAAGTAATCGTAGAAATATGTGCGAGCCATATAAATTTCTAGATTCCTCTATTGGTTATTGTTCGGAGAAGTGTCTCGATCATGTCCGCATAATTCACGAACTGTAGGGAGACACACTTAAGGATTCGATGTTGTTGAGTAGTTATGAAATGATGAGTAAGAGACCGAGTGTTGTTCGGAGTCTCGGATGGGATCCAGGATATCACGAGGAGATCCGGAATGGTCCGGAGAATAAGATTCATATAAGGAAAGTCCATTTTCGGGGTTGGAGAATGGTTCCGGTGTTTTCATCGGGAATGTTCTAGAAGGTTCCGGAAGGTCCGACACTCCGGAGGGGAAGGGTACATGAATGTGTCATAACAAGTTGAAATGGTTGCATCATGTACTAGGTGTCATCGCTGAGCAAATTAAAGGGATAAATAAAATCCTAGTTTGAAAAGTCAAACGCCAATTTGAAAAGTCAAACGGGAAGTTTGCTTGGTGGAGGGAGAGTAGGAAACCTACTTGGGGAGGAGTTCCTCTCCCTGCACCGCCGGCCTTGGAAGCCGAGTTGGGGAGGGACTCCTCTCCCCTTGGTCGCGCCCTCCCACCTATATAAGGAGGGGCAGGGCTGCCCCTCCAAGTACACACCTCTCTCCACCCAAAACCCTAGCTCTAGGCGCCACCACCCCTCCAAGTGTTGCCGCCACCTAGGGATCCTCTAGCCGCCGAATTAGGGTTTCTCCAAGCCCTAGCCGCCGGCCACACCACCCCCCTTTGGTGCTTCTAATACGTAGATCCCCAAGGCCCTCTCTTACTCCACCATACTCGCTCCGGCTTAAGGCGAAGCCCTGCGAGATCTCCCCTCTACTTCCGGTACCACGCCGTCGTGCTGCCGGAATCGCGAGGAGAGTGCTACAACCTCCGCTGCCTGCTGGAACAAGGGAGATGAAGGTCTTCATCGAGTACCGAACGTGTTTCCAACTACGGAAGCGCTGCCGGAACGCAGCGCCGGAAGGATCGTCTACGCGATCTTGAGATCGGAAGTGTACGACTACATCACCCATGAGAATCTGCTCTCGTTAACCGCTTTGGATCTTCGAGGGTTTAGTATTCTATCGAATCGTTGCTACAATCTAGTAGATAGATCTTCGCTTGATCATAGATTAGATCTTGATTGTGTGTTCATGCGGTAGAATTTTTTTGTTTTCCATGCTACGAACCCCTACACTGGTATCAGAGCCGTGTCTATATGTAGATCTGTTGCACGAGTAGAAGACAATGGTCATTATGGGCGGTGGTGCTTTTATTATCAATTGCTTCTTGTGTACTTTGCGTCTTGCAGTATGATGGGATGAAGCGGCCCGGGCTAACCTTACATGACATCGTTCATGAGACTTGCTCCACGCTCAACATGCAACTTGTATTGCATAAGTGGCTTTGCGGGTGTCTGTCTCTCCTATTATAGTATAGATCCAATTTACAACGGGCACTTGATAGTTCAAACATCAACGTTGTGGTTCTTGTTCGTAAGTTAGATCGACACTTATTGAAAGCCCCAAACCACGTAAAATATGCAAAGAAATTAGAGGCGTCTAATTTTGTTTTGCAGGGGTGTACTGTGATGTGATATGGCCATGATTGTGATTATATTTGATGTATGCAATGTTCCTTATTGTAAGTTGGCAACCGGCAGGAGCCATATGGTTGTCTTTAATTTCTGTTAAGACCCGCGTGTCTATTCAAAGTGGTTGTAATAGTTGAAGCTGGTGGACGACAATCATGGAGCAGCGTCATTGACCTTGATGCAATGCCGGTGATGATGGATATCATGTTCTCGCTTGAAGATGGAGATCGGAAGCACAAAAAAGAAAGGCCATATCATATCACATATTATGAATTGCATGTGATGTTAATCCTTTATGCATCTTGTATTGCTTAGTTAACGACGGTAGCATTATAATATGATCTCTCATGCACATAAATTTCAAGTTCTAAAGTGTTCATCCTTAGTAAGCACCGTTGCTAAAGCTTGTTGTTTCGAAGCACCACGTGATGATCGGGTGTGTTAGATTCCGCAAGTGTATACAACGTGAGCAAGCCAGATTTGCTCATGCGGAAGCTAAGGTTTGATCTTGACGAGCCTAGCATGTACAGACATGGTCTCGGAACACGGATCACCGAAAGGTAAAGCATGAATCATATAGTAGATATGATGAACATGTCGATTGTTCGCCATTGAAGCTACATCAACTCTCGTGATGATCGGTTTTGATGTGGTGGATTTGGTTTGTGTGATCACTAAAACAATGTGAGGGATATTGTTTTGAGTGGGAGTTCAACAGCAATATGATTAAAAGTTGAACACTATTTATCATAAATTAAATCAAAGTGAATTTGCATAATTGTTGTAGTCATTGGCATCCGTTTACCACCTTGCGCTTAGTTATAATTGAGATGATAGAACTATAGAATTCTGGTTAGTTACTTTACGAACTGGTATCGTATTGTTTTGAAGTGTTAATCTAAAGTTTAAAAGTCCCATTGCAAACTTTCAGTAAGTTTGGTTACTCCATGAAGTTTAATAATTGGTATTAAATTAAGAGTGACAATTCCAAGTGTTAGTGTATGAGTATCATGTTTGTCTCCATGATTCTTGATATTCAAAGAATTGTCTTAATATCAAGGTTATCTAGGATCTGAAAGAGTTATTTCAGAAACCATGATGTGTGGAAGATATTGTGATATCTGAAACGAAGTTTTGGTTGCAACATGATAGAATATAATATGGAAAAAGTCATGTTCTCATATTTGATGAGAATTTGCAAAAGGTTGGAGACACTAGTTGTCCTAATCCTCCAAAAGGTTTTGGAAAGCAACATTATACTCGAGATTCATCGTTATAAGCTAAAAGTAGCTTGATCATGGATAATTCCATGATAAGGGTGAATATTTGATGTAGGTAAAATGTTTACTACACCAAGAGATTACCAAAGAAAGGAATTTGAAAGAACACCAAACATTTGATTATGGTGATCTACTTCAAAGTGCAAGTCCAAAGACATTGGTATTTAACTATACACGCTTTGGACTATGTGTCATATGTATGGCTTCACTATTGATGATAGATTATTTCAAACAGAAAAAGGAAATACTGAACGAGAATCTCATAAATATATGGCAGAAAAGAAAAGACTAGAATTGTTCAGCTTAAGTATATAGATGATATACATGTTATGGCTATATTCTTTGCTTATTAAACAATGTGGTTCTTAAGTATCTGATACTGAATTTGTTGGTGTGAATCGTCATACGAAACAACACAATTCGTGAACTACGATGGCCTAAGTAACTAGCAAAAGAATATGTGATGATGTTCATCAAGAACAAATACAGGGTTATTGTGCTGCTTGTTAAACATCAAAGCTTGCCTTCAAGATTTGTTTAATCGGGTGTTATGAGAACAAAAGGGTTGTTCAAATAATTGCCGTAATCCATAAAAGATGGATGATTTACAAATCTCGTTGTAGAAATCACATCCATAAAACTAGTGCTAAAATGTCGAAAGACAAATTGATTGAAAGGTCACTTAGGAAGTGACATCGCCGTTTAAATTATAATGGAAAGAAAACATGAAGAAACTCCATGTTGATGGAATTTGGGAGTTTTTTGATTTTTGATCAAATGACGCTTGTAAAACTTTCCTAGAGATAATTAAAACTTCGTTCATAGGCCAAAAGGGAACGAATGACTAGCTTATAGGAACTTGTACATATTGTTGTATGAAGTCCATTATGTATAGTCAAGAGCGATGGATTTCAACTTCATATGCTTTCTCTGAAAATTTGAGTGAATATATGAATATTTACTTAATAAGGATAAAGTATGAAACATTTGAAAAGTTCAAAGATTTTCAAGATGAAGTGCAAAATCATTGTAACAAGAATATAAATAGTTCATGATAAGATCATAAAGGAAGATATTTGAGTTAAAAGTTTAGCATAATACCTAAGATTTAAGGAATCGTTCCGTGGATTTGCATTCCCGGAAACACCATAAGAGTATGGAGTGTTCGAGATATGTAATTAAACCTTGTTTGACATGGTAAGATCAAAGGTGTAATTCATAAAACTGCCATTATATTTTAAAGATTAAAAGCTTTAGAGACTACCGTTTTTCCACTGAAAAGAGCTCCATCATAATCCGTTGAAATGACACCATATAAAGTTATGGTTTGGGATAAAACCCAAGTAGTCCTTTCTTAAACATTGGTATGCTATGCATAAGAAAGATGTTTGCAACCAAAGTCGGATGAACCTGTCTTTGTATGTTATTTCGAATAACTGTTAAGTATTCCTCCATAACATCAGAGACAAAAGTGTTTGTCACTTAGAACGTCAAGTTTCTTTGAGAAGGAATTTTTCGTGAAAATATAAGTGGGAGGACAATAGAACTTTGATAAGGTTAAAAGAACCTTAGCTATATGTGCAAAGTTGCGCAGCACCGAAAAGTGTTCTAGAGGCAGCAACAATGCTCATGGCTCACGTGCCTCAAAGGTTGTGGTTACGGAGGTCAAAGTTTCTATTAAACCAAGTAGGTCGAGTAAACAATCAAATACCAAGATTTGAGGGTTGAATCATTATTTGAGAATAATGAACGTACTACATGCAAAGAAGCGATGATGGGCCCTGACTCCGTAAAATGGCTTGAAGCCATAAAATCCGTGATAGTTTCATACACGAGAAATCAAGTTTTGAACTTGAAGGACCCTCGAGAAAGGTGTAAGACCTTACAGTTGTGTTTGGATCTATAAAGAAATAGACATGGATGTTGCACATCTATGAAATAGTCGACATGTTGGGAAAGAGTTCACAACAATGTTCAAAGGTTGACTATGACAAGATTTGATCTTTCATAGCGATATTTAGCCTAGACGGATTAATGTAGCAACCACTACATATAATTTTGTTATGTGGTAGTTGAATAAGAAAAACAAGTTCTTCTAATAGAATTGTTACCTAGGACATGTGCATAACACGGTCCATAGGGTTTTGTTAATTCAAAGGATGCTAAAAGCATATGCAAACTTCAATTGTTGAAGTAAGCATTGCGGAGTTGGAATCTTCACTATGATGAAACTGTTAAAGGAGTTTAAATTCGTCGGAGACGATGAAGATGCTTGCATTTGCAAGAAATTAAGTGGGAGCGCTAAGACATGTTTCTAATACATTATGTGGAAGACATATTGTTGATTGGAAATGATGTATCTTTTATTAACACATGTTAAGAATTTCATCCCGATGAAAGATTTAGGCAAAACCCAAATATTTGGCATCAATAGACGCTAATATGGTTGTGCCGAAAGTACATAGATGATATATATTGAATGGGTTCAATATAGAAACTACAAGAAAGGTTCTTGTCGCACAGAAAGGATTGAATGAGTTCAATATTGATGATATATTCAAGTGTATTGACACTTGGTAAGTGAAACAAAGATTCAAGTATATATTGATACTTGATGTATGAAATCACAAAGAGTATTTATATCAATCATACTGTGATATGTGCAAATCCAGATATGTCCTATGCTCTAAATGTTATGAGCATATACCAGAATGATTCATAAGATGATCATTGGACGATAGTAAGGATATTCTTATGATCTTGTAAAAGAACTAAGAATATATTATTTTGTAGAAGTGGCAAATAGATGGTTAGTTCATTGTAAAAGTACTACATTGATACTAGTTTTGTCACAAAGTACAAATTAAGTTTATCTCAATCTAAACTAAGGGTGGCACAATATAATGGAAAGTAAGTTCCATAACGGATTTGGATGAGTTCCAAAGTTAAAAAAAATTGTGACAGATACTACAACAAAAGGCTAAGTATATGACTGCTATTATAGCAGCTAAAGAGGGCATTTGTGTCAAGTAGTTTATTATCAAACTAGGTGTAGTTCACAGCGGGATAATACTATGAAGATATATTGTACGACAATATTATCAACATGTTTTAACCCCAAAGAACTAAAGGTCTCACCAAAGGACCAAATTTATACAAAGCCATCTCATTAGAGAATGAGTGATGCGTAGAGACGCAAAGACATGCAATTACACACGGACCTGGAAGTGTCAGATCCGGAGATCAGTTGACCACTAGCAATCGTGTACATACAACACCGGAAAGCCATAGGTGTTGAATACACAAAGGTTTGAAACTAGATTATTGACTCTAGTGCAAGTGGGAGACTGTTGGAGATATACCCAAGAGGCAATAATAAAGTGGTTATTATTATATCTTCGTACTTATGATAAATGTTTACATTCATGCTATAACAGTATTAACAAGGAAATATTAATACTTGTGTGATTTGTAAACATAAAAGAGTCCCTAGTAAAGCCTCTTGTTAAACTATCTTGTTGGTTAATATATGATCATGGTTTCCTGATCATGAACATAGAGGTATTATTAACAACAGGGTCATATCATTAGGAGAATGATGTGATGGACATACTCCTATAGTTAAGCATAGCATAAAGATCAAGTCATTTAATATAGTTCATTTGCTATAATCTTTCTGATACATAGTAACCTAATTCCTTCGACCATGAGATCATGTTAATCACCATCACCAGAAGGATGCTTTGATGACATCAAACACCACACCGTAACTGGGTGGCTATAAAGGTGGCATTGAGTGTTTGGAGAGTATGGGTTGAGGCATATGGATCAAGAGTGGGATTTGTCCATCCATATGACGGATAGAT
The DNA here is from genome assembly GCA_916181665.1 of Avena sativa. Lineage (NCBI taxonomy): Eukaryota > Viridiplantae > Streptophyta > Magnoliopsida > Poales > Poaceae > Avena > Avena sativa. The sequence goes on from OV702283.1 coordinate 427,453,454, forward strand.
ATACTCTGGGCCCTCTCGGTGGAATGTCATCCAATTAGCTTGCAAGCATGTGACTGGCTCACAAGGGATCACATATCACGGGAACGAGAAAAGAGTACTTATCAGTAACGAGGTTGAACTAGGTATGTAGAGATACCGACGATCAAAACCTCGGATAAGTAAACTATCGTGAGACAAAGGGAAATTGGTATCGTATGTAAGTGGTTCATTCGATCGCAAAGTAATCGTAGAAATATGTGGGAGCCATATGAATTTCCAGATTCCTCTATTGGTTATTGTTCGGAGAAGTGTCTCGATCATGTCCGCATAATTCACGAACTGTAGGGAGACACACTTAAGGATTCGATGTTGTTGAGTAGTTATGGAATGATGAGTAAGAGACCGAGTGTTGTTCGGAGTCTCGGATGGGATCCGGGATATCACGAGGAGATCCGTAATGGTCCGGAGAATAAGATTCATATAAGGAAAGTCCAGTTTCGGGGTTGGAGAATGGTTCCGGTGTTTTCATCGGGAATGTTCTAGAAGGTTCCGGAAGGTCCGGCACTCCGGAGGGGAAGGGTACATGAATGTGTCATAACAAGTTGGAATGGTTGCATCATGTACTAGGTGTCATCGTTGAGCAAAATAAAGGGATAAATCAAATCCTAGTTTGAAAAGTCAAACGCCAATTTGAAAAGTCAAACGGCAAGTTTGCTTGGTGGAGGGAGAGTAGGAAACCTACTTGGGGAGGAGTTCCTCTCCCTCCACCGCCGGCCTTGGAAGCCGAGTTGGGGAGGGACTCCACTCCCCTTGGTCGCGCCCTCCCACCTATATAAGGAGGGGCAGGGCTGCCCCTCCAAGTACACACCTCTCTCCACCCAAAACCCTAGCTCTAGGCGCCACCACCCCTCCAAGTGTTGCCGCCACCTAGGGATCCTCTAGCCGCCGAATTAGGGTTTCTCCAATCCCTAGCCGCCGGCCACACCACCCCCTTTGGTGCTTCTAATCCGTAGATCCCCAAGGCCCTCTCTTACTCCACCATACTCGCTCCGGCTTAAGGCGAAGCCCTGCGAGATCTCCCCTCTACTTTCGGTACCACGCCGTCGTGCTGCAGGAATCGCGAGGAGAGTGCTACAACCTCCGCTGCCTGCTGGAACAAGGGAGAGGAAGGTCTTTATCGAGTACCGAACGTGTTTCCAACTGCGGAAGCGCTGCCGGAACGCGGCGCCGGAAGGATCGTCTACGCGATCTTGAGATCGAAAGTGTACGACTACATCACCCATGCGAATCTGCTCTCGTTAACCGCTTTGGATCTTCGAGGGTTTAGTATTATATCGACTCGTTGCTACAATCTAGTAGATAGATCTTGGCTTGATCATAGATTATATCTTGATTATGTGTTCATGCGGTAGAAATTTTTTATTTTCCATGCTACGAACCCCTACAGATAGAGGGCTATTGCATGTTGTACCCCGACTACTTCGCCGACCAGCCACTCCATGGAGAGGACGTGTTTTGCCGCCGTTTCAGGATGAGTCGGAAGCTCTTCCTCAAGATCGTGCATGCCATCCGGGAGTTCGACCCATATTTCCTTTGCAAGAAGGACTGCACCGGCTTGGTTGGGTTTTCGTCGCTTCAGAAGTGCACCGTGGCGATGAGGTTGCTTGCATATGGAGCCCCAACTGATGCTGCCGATGACTATCTCCGCATCGCCGAGTCCACCGCCCTTGATTGCTTGTACAGGTTCTGCAGGGCAGTGATTACAGTGTTCGGAGAACAGTACTTGAGATCACCCACTGTTGAAGACACTGCTCGGATCCTTGCAGTCAATGAAAGTAGAGGATTTCCTGGTATGCTTGGAAGCATAGATTGCATTTATTGGGAGTGGAAGAACTGTCCATTTGAATGGCAAGGAATGTACAAAGGCCACAAAGGAGGATGCACTGTGATACTTGAGGCAGTTGCTACACATGATCTTTGGATCTGGCACTCCTTTTTTGGCATGGCAGGATCGAACAACGACATCAACGTCCTCAACTCCTCAACTGTCTTTTCCAAGTTTGTTGAGGGTCATGCTCCTCCTGTGGAATTTGAGATCAACGGGCATCACTACAACAAAGGATACTATCTAGCAGATGGCATCTATCCAAGATGACCAACATTTGTGAAGACTATCTCAAACCTCAATGCTCCCCAAGCATTCTCACTTTGCCAAGGAACAGGAAGCTTGCAGGAAGGGCGTGGAGCGGACATTTGGTGTGCTCCAGCAGAGGTTTGCAGTTGTCCGATTCCCTGCTATGATCTGGTCGAAAGATCAGATGTGGGAAGTGATGAACTGTTGTGTGACCTTGTACAACATGATCATCGAGGATGAGAGGAAGGATCCAATGAGTTTGCTCGAGGAGGACGAGCCATACCATCTACAGGGTCCTCTTGCCGAGCCTGATCATCAGGTGCCTCCAACATGGGCTGCATTCATCGCAATGCGTCAGAAGATCCGAGATTCGGCGATGCATCAACAGCTACAGGATGATCTTGTCGAGCATCTATGGATATGCAGGGGCAACACAACGTATATCCTGAGCATGAACTGGCCAAACTTGGCCGAAATATGTTGTAATTTTATTATAGTCCGAACTATGTTTACATTACGCCGAACTCTGTTTAAAATTTCGCCGAACTTTGGTCTTAAAGTGTTATGTATTCATCGTATAACAAACTATGCCGAAATTTGGACGAACTTTAGCCGAATTTGAGCCGAATTCTAGCGAAAACGGGTGACCCGGGAACTCGCCTGGTTATGCGAGTGGGATGTATCCAGCCGAAAACTTGCGCCGTTCGACCGAAGTTTGGTCCAGATTTCGGCGGCCAACCAGTGGAGATGCTCTGACTAGATCGCGAACCACCTGTCGCGGAAGTTGGACTGGTAGGAGACCATGACGATGAGGAGCAGGAGCAGGAGGCCGACGCCCCACGGCGACCCCCCGGCGCGGTGGATGGAGTCCCTCTCTGGCATCGACATGGACATGAGCTGGTCGACGCGCCGCCCATGCCCTTGGCCGTGGCCGCCGTCGCCATTATTATCGGCGCCCGAGAGCAGGCGCACGGCGAGCAGCAGCGCGAGCGGGGAGACCATGAGCAGGATGCGGCCCTGGTCGGCGAAGGTCTCCGCCACCGACTCGTAGCTCATGTACCAGGAGAAGCCGAGGAAGACGGAGAGCACCAGCAGGAAGAAGCAGAGGTGCAGCGGCAGCTCCGGCGCCTGCAGGTGCTGCCCCGACGCCGACGTCGTGGACGAGCCGCCGTTGCCGTACGAGTTCCCCATGTCGATCGGTGGCCTCGTCTGCCGGTGCTACTGGCTATTGATCGGTGGAACGAGGGGGAGCCGATTTATTTGCAGGTGGTGTTGTGGGAGAAGCGGAAATTGTTTGGATTTGAAGGTACTACTCGGAGTGGTGAGCTAGAGAGTGGATCGATTCGGCTTATTTATAGATGAAAGTGGAGAGGACACGTGGCCAACCAGAGCAGCCGCCCCAGCACGGAGCACGTTCGTCTCGGCATGTCGGCACCTCACATGGGGCCGGCTCCGCGAGGGGAGGAGGAAGAAAGCACGATCGACCCGAAGGAACGCTTTGTTTAGCCCGAGTCCCGGCGCGTCGCGGCTAAGTAAAGCGCGCCCGTCCAGCAGCGGGGCCACCGGTCAGTGAGAGCGGGGAAGGCGTGCGTTGCGGGCCCGAGGGTGCGCTGGCCGGCCCGTCCACTGGATCTGATAGCATTTTTATCTGGGCCGATGTTCCCTTGAGCTCGAGCAAGATCTGCAGCGCCTGCGCCGTTCGAGGGTTAAGTAAACCCGTTGCTAAGTGGAGACGACACGGCAGGCGTGTCCGGTAGTGCAGCTTATCACTGGCCAGGGCAAAAGATTACAAGATCTAGGACAGCCACAGCACGTACGGATGCGTGGACACCGACCAGGACCGGTGCTCTCTACACTACATTAGTCTGTGATCACGTGCGGCATCTCATCCCATCTCTCGTCCCCTTGCGCTTCTCATTGCTCGGGTCTGATCTGATCAGATCGAGATCCACTTGTGCTCCTTCCAGTTTTGGGTACAAGGAGCTAGTAGAAGAGGTAGGGGATACACTGGAAATAGAGATCAGGAGGAAGAAGAGGTCGTCCGCCCTTCAGCTTCATGTTCTTCGCTCCCCAGGCCCTCAGCTAGTAGAAGAGGTAGGGGATACACTGTTCACATGGTATGAAAAATGTTCACCGGTGTTTAGGGTCCACCAGATTCGAAAAAATGTCCATGAGATTCAAAAAATTGTTCATGGTCTAAAAAATGTTCATGGATTTCGTAAATAGGTTTAGAGATATGGAAAAGGTTTTCACGAGATTCAAAAAATTGTTCATTGATTATAAAAATTGGTTCATGATTTAAAAAAAATTGTTCATGAATTAAATTTTTGGTTCATGGTTTTAAAATTTTTGTTCATGATATTTGAAAAATTGTCATGAACTTAAATTCGTGGTTCATGATTTGAATAATTGCTTCATGGTTCTATTAATTGGTCCATGGTTTAAAAATTTGTGCATGATTTTGAAAGTTAAAATTTTAAAAGTTGTTCATGATTCTCAAAAAGTATTTATGAACTTTTTAAAAAATGATCATGATTTTTAAAAATAGTTCATGAATTTTGAAATTTGGTTTATGAATTTCAAAAATTGGTTCATGATTTTTGGAGAATGTCCATGGTTTCTAAAAATCACGATTTTTATAAATTGTTTATGAATTTCGAAAATAGTTTGTGATTTTTTCAAATAAATGTTCATCTTTTTCGTTTGTTCTTATTTTTTTGAAATTTTTGTTTACGATTTTTGAAAAAATCTTCATGAATATTTTAAGAATGTTTATGGGTTTTAAATCACTATTGTAGAAATGTTTAGAGTTTTAAATAAAATGCAGAAAAAGGAAGGAGAAATAGGAACCAACCTAGCAATAGGAACAGAAACATGCGATCGTGCACACTCCTAATGCAATAGGAACCTAGCAATAGAAAAAGGAAAGAGAATAGAAACCTTACCGATCTAGAAAAAATCCTAGCCCTTGAGGAGGCGCTACTCTGAGGCGCCGCAAGGAGCGGCGCATAGCACGTCCCCATGCACACTCCTAATGCAATAAAAACTGGACGCAGGCCGGCTTCGTTCGTCTTTCACACTTCACTTCCGCCCAAAAAAAACACACCTCTTTACTACCCAACGTGCTCTAGACTTTCCAGCCCAATTTAACGTCCCATATACTGGTATACAGCCAAATTAAAGGCCCATGTAGCATCGGGGTGAGGTTTTCTTTCTTGCTGGTCTCATTTTCTGCACTAGAAAAACAAGCGACCGGTAATAAACAAAAATAGAATTGGAGATGGGAGGTATCGATCCCCCTTCCTCTAACAAGCGTAAATTAGTGCTCTACCATTTGAGCTACATCCCCATTTACAAGCACTTAATTAATTTAAGCAATTAGTATCTAATTAAACGCGATCAAGAATGAACCAAACACTAAATTACACCTTATTTCCAGCACTTACTTTTTTTTTGAAAGCATTATATATTAAGTCAGCGGGCCGCCTCATTAAAACCTCCCAGTCCACGTAGGTACCCTGGTGAGAAAAAGAGTGTGTCTGAAACTTGCTGCTTTAGGATCAGTATATGGTTACGTCATTTGTGAGAAGCCCACGAATAAAACCTGGCGAATCCTCCAACCAAGTGGTATGGGGTCTCTCCGCCTTACAACCAAGCGTATGAGCTATTCTATTACTATTCCTATCACAATGAGCGAAAGAAACCTCGGCGAAGCCTTTGGCAAAAAAAGTGCACTCCTCATAGATTGCCGCCGTAGCCCCAAGGGAATTTCCTCCATCAAGCATTGTTGAAATCACATCCATGCAGTCACTATTAACAGTAATCTTTGTACATACAACCTGCCTAGCCAGAAGAAGACCGTCATGAAGGGCCCGGCCTCAGCACTCGCCGCGTCAGAGACTGATGGAATACCACAATTGCTACCGGTGACAAAACTACCATGATCATCACGGATAACAGCGCCTGTGGCACCTTTAAAAGATTCAACAATGAAGGATGCATCCACGTTTAATTTGTAGTAACCTTCCTTGGGTTTCTCCCAACCATCAGCACGGGGACGAACATTCTTCTTATAAGCACTATAGTAGTTTGTAGTGATTGCCTAGATTGCAAGAGCAGCCTTCATCGTGAGGAGACTGGTTCATGATGGACAATCTGTCTAGACACCAGATATACCAACATGCAGTGATCACAAGCTCCTTCAAACCCACTACAGAATGGCCTCCAGAACCCTCGACCCCGGTCTATCAATTATGCTCATTTCATTGATAAGATCAGACAAACCCAAATGCTTTCAAATTTCTAGAACACGAGGACACTGAAAGAAAGCACATGTACTGGTAGTAACAATGTGCCTACTTAATGTTGTAGTCATCATGGACTCACGGTGGGAAACATTAACTTGTACTTTTGACACCCCTTATGTTTTCTTTGCATGTTTAATAATTTCTTAATGAAGCATATCTCTTGCTTGTATTCTTCTTACACAGCTATCGGTGTTGATTACAAGACATGATTAGCATTTTAATGAAGCATATCTCTTGCTTGTATTCGTCTTAGACTAGTCACAATGGGAAGTATCATATAGTAGTATCATGTATATGATACTAGTATATGATATCATCTTTACAATGTATAGTATCATGTAGTAGTATCATAGTCTTAGTGTATTTATTATTTTTTAGAATCTCAATGTAAAATTGTGTACAAGATTTATTTGAGATTATTTTTTTACCGTATCTATCTATGATACCAATATAACCTCTTTTATCATTAATTGCAGTGACGCATAAGCATTTTGCATGCATGTAGTGCATGATATTACCTATGATACCCCATTGGGGCTAGTCTTACACAGCTATTGGTGTTGATTACAAGACATGATTAGCAATGCTACAAAGAGTATTCCTGAAAATAGAACATAACAAATGGACCATAGAGTAAGGATTATCAGATACCATTTAATGAATTATTATGTCGTTAATTTTGCGGTAAATGTCTCATGTGAGGTAAATGTCTCATGTGAGGTTGAATTCATATACTCGCTCGATCCATAATAACTGTCAGTTGGAGTACTTATGTTTCATACAGTAGTTTGTACCGATTAAGTGTGGGCATCTATACTACACTCGGTGTCTACTATACTCGGTGTTTCGCCAACGAAAAATTGTCCAACACGTAGACAAAGGGTCCGTTTGTCTAATTGCGAAGTGACTTCAGTCAATTGAACCATTATCGTCAAAAAATACTAGAATGACATATCTGCACGACGATAAAGGTAATATTTCAGCTTGGAGCAACCCGTTCGGTGCAAACAGAACTGGAACATAATACACCAGCTCAGCCGCGCACCATTCTGAAACACAACTTAGTTGCACAAACGAGGAGTACCCATATCTGTTCTGAAGCAGAGTTACTACATAGAATTCTATGTAGCAGAACATTCCAACAGTTTGATACTCACACACGGTACCATCATACATGTTACCAAAAAAGCACTAGGATCCGTCGAAGCTTTGAAAGCACCATCGTACTTCATGGGGATCATGGTTCCCAACTAGATACTTGCTAACCGCACAATAAGTAGTGTTACATACTTACATCCAGTCGTCCATCCCACATTCAATGAGTTCATCCCTGGCGAGCTCCCTCATAAACTTCTGGCCACGTAGATCTGGTAGAAATATCAGGAAATGGATGACTGGATTAGGACCACGCACGAAAGAACAACCTCAAGTTAAACAGAATACACTTCTCATTTAACAGAATAGTGACAGATATCAAGCAGATCATACACCAACTAAACATATTTAGATTTTCAGGAAGAAACATATAAACCAGCAAACAAACAATATGAAATACCGATTAAACAGATTATATGCCCATTAAACAATATGCATCTTACGTCTCAGTAAACTGCATTTGGATTTGATCATATAAACCAGTGATGAAATGCTGATTCTGCAAGTAAATACGAAATAGTATGCGAAGAGAAGGTATGACTCACGAGCATTCCCACTCCGACGGACATAAATCTTCTCAAATGGTACACCATTTGCCATGAACATATGTGCCAACGTATGGACTCTGGCATCATCCTTTGAGCATTTGATCTTCACCATTCCAAGGTCTTTGCAAGTAAACGATCTTCCCATCGGTTTGATACCTGTTTCCAATGCCTTCCTGGTGTTGAAGTTCTTTTGCACGGAACAAAACTGCTATTAAGCATACGCTAACAAACTAAAAACTTTGAAATGAAATCAAGAATCAAGTAGCATATAACAAATATGTAATTACACATACTATTTTAAGTTGGAGAAAAAGCCTCTCTATATTAGGAGAATGCTGCAGCAAGAAAATTAGTGCATCAAAATCAGCAGCCATACACCATTCACCCAGGGACAGGGTCTTCAGGTTGCTAAAAGTTGGGCACCTCATCATTTCCCTACTCAGAACCACCTTCATATTACAGATAAAAGAGCATTCAGCAAATAACAGCAGAAACTAGAATCAACATAGTGTAGAGTATACAAACTACATACTAGCGATTTATTAAGTACAAAGGATAAAACAAACATGCCTTCTTAAAGAAGCAAAGGGAAAACAACATATAGATGATGTACTGCTAGTGCAAAGGGAAAAAAACATACTAGCGATTCATTATTCTATCTAGTAATGATGAAGGAACTCTGCCCTTAAACAATCTCATAAAACTCAACCAATCAGGCACTAGCAACCAGCAGCATTGATCAAGAAAAATAACTGGACACGGTCACTGCTTGGAGCAGACAAAATTCCGCTTCACGCAGGAGTCGAACCCTAGTGGGAAGGTTGGCGTTGTCACTCCTGTAGCAACTGAGCGACATTCGGTTTCCTTAGACACTCTTATTAAGGACTGAATATATTTAACCAGTTGGAAAGATACACTACTGCAACAAAGAGAAAAGCGACACTCGGTTTCCTTAGACACTCTTATTAAGGACTGGATATATTTAACCAGTTGGAAAGATACACTACTGCAACAAAGAGAAAAGCGACACTCGGTTTCCTTAGACACTGTTATTAAGGACTGAATATATTAAACTAGTTGGAAAGATACACTACTCACTACTGCAACAAAGAGAAAAGCGACACACAATCCTCTGAGAACATAAATGGTGAATATGCTCACCCCTTCTTATCTAATTGATCCACCTACTACACTTCATGATTAAACAAACTAGTACAGCTTTATTTATTTGAACTATGTAGCCAGGTGCTGACACTAAAGGGCAAAAGGTCAGAAATGTGCTCGTTCAACACATGTGTTCTGTTGGGGGAACACACCATTTCATTGGAGAACATCCAAAAAAAATGTCCTGTAATAATTATACACTTGTAAAATGAGAGAGGGATAGAGAGATCAGCAAAAGAGGGTGATAGCTATACCTCTCCAGCATCAGTTAACAACTCCAAACGTGTAGCACTTGAAAGGCTTTCAAGAATATGATGGCCACCTAGAATCTTACTATGATTGCCAAGACTGTTTTCACCATAGTTACCACCTTTACTTGGGTTCTGGCCATCACCTTTGTAGCCATACTTTGCATCACTTGCAATCTCACTGTATTCATAGGTATTGTCATCGCTGTCGATATCACTGCCATAATGGTAATTATCCTTGTAACGATCATGCCCATATCTTCCTCCGGGGAAACCATGTCCATATCCAAACTTGCCAAAGTCATCCTCATCACACATGTATCCAAAATCATCAGCACTCAAGGAAGATCCATCATGAATCTTATAGTTACCACTTCTATCATTATCATTGTTATCGTCGCCATCGTCATCAGTAGTTTCATCACAATCATCCTTATCGCTGATGTGTTCAAAATCATCACCCAAGTAAGAGTCATCAAGTACGATAGTGCTTGTGACCAGTGACCCAAAGTTTGTGAATGAAGGAACTCGGACGTAAGGTGTGACGAGGCGCAGGAGTGCGAGGTTCGGAGCAACAATGGAGAAGGCGCAATTGATCTTGCATTTGAGCATGATTAGAATCTTCAAAGAGGCAGACACTATCTCAGGGCTGGTGATCAGGCAGTCCTTCAGATCCAGTTCTTCCAAGGATGTGCAACTAGAAGAGAGCTGCTGGAGGTTACTAGAGTCGAGCCAGGCATACGACAACTTCAAGATCTTGAGGTGGCGAGAGACGAAGTGCACGCCGTCCAACGACGCGGCCTCCTTGCGATGCCCAGCAAGATGAATGACCCGTGCTCTGCGGTTGATAGCGACCCTGATCCAGATGCTGGCATCGTTCTCATCGAAACGCGCGTCCTCGTCGCTCGACCGCAAGCGCAGCGTGTCCACGGGCATCGACACGTCGCGGAGGAGGAAGAGGCGGTGGACGAAGTCGCGGAACTCCTCGGGCGGCTCGCTGTCGCGGCTGAGGTAGCGCACGCGGAGGTCGACGCAGGGCGCGGACGCCCAGAGGTCACGCCACCGCCGCGCGAGCACGCAGGTGCGCACCACCTCCCACGCCTTCAGGGACGACATGATGTGGTGCAGGAGCGCGTCCGGGAGGGCGCTGAGGCGATCGACCGCGACGGCGCCTCGTCCCCCGGAGCCGGGCTTCTCGCCAGCGTGGCGGCGCGGCCCATAGCGCTGGACGGCTCCCCGACGCATTCCGTCGAGCAGATAGCCTGCATACAGGTTACGGGACACCGGAAGTAAAGATTATGCAGGAAAATTAATGGAGGGGGCTGGAGAGGGAGAGGGAATCAGAGTCGAAGGAAAATCCACGGAGGAACTTACGGAGTGATTCGTGGAAATGCTGGGGAGTTCTTGCCGCTCCAGAAATCCGAAATTTTGGGGATGGAGGCGACCCCTTGATTCTCGCCTTCTAGGCAACGGTAGCGGGGCGGCTGCACCTTAAGCCGAAATGAGTTCGAATGGGCCAATTTTGGCAACAGGACGGCCCAATGTTCTTTTGCCAGTGTAGTGTGCTGGACGCGAAAAGTTCTTCTTCTTTTTCGAAATGGACGCGAAAAGTTCTTATGAATCATAAGAACTTTTGCCATGTGAACTATCTATAGTTGATGTTTGGCTACAGAATGTTATACCTGTGGTTTTATAGCTGCGGAATGCTGTATCTATAATTTTATAGCTGCTGAAATCTCGATTTTTTATACTTTATACGAAACGCTATTTTGAAAAATAGCGCGCTATTAGCACGCTATAGCGTTTATAGCATTTTTTTGAAGTCCGCGCTATTTAAGTTAGCGCGCTATTTTTTTCTTGCTTATGATACACGAGTCCAAACCTTTGGTTCAGCGGTAGATTCCTGAAAATCAGCTGTGGAGAATCTGGAGTAATCTAAGATATTATTTTACATGCTAATTAATCGTAGAACAACGATTTATACATTTATAGACATGCAAATGTCCATTTTCGAATATATTTTTGCATATCTTAGACAAAAGACATATTGATAGTACAAAAGACATGTGGTTCACAACACCATGTTTGTGGTTATGTAGTTGCTTGTGCCGCCTTATCACCCATACTTCAATCACATAAATTAATTACTTCAGCTAGTATGCCAAAATATCATGAAAACTCCAACTACAGATAATAGAATAAGCATGCACCTCCCACAAGAATTTTCACAAACAGATTATAGGCAACTCCAAATCATGTTCTGGAGGGGGCTATATATCACAGACCATTGCACCATAATCGTTGCTATATATCATACATAATAATCATTGCTATGTATCACCGACGAATTGCAAGAAATCATGGATAGCCAAAACCAGAAAAAATTGAGAAATATGTACAAGACAGGGATTGGAGGGAAGGAGGAAGGACATGGCAAGGAGGAAGAGGAGGGGAGAGGGAAGACGTAACCATACCTGCAGGCGTCTTAGGTCGACCTCCGGCGACCGGCAGCGTTCCTGGAGGCCGCAGCCCTAGCGTTGGTGGCGGCGGGCACGAGGTCTGAGCGATGGAGGAGGCGGCGGGCAGGGTCGCGCGCTGGTCTACTGAAGGAGGGGGAAAGGGCAGAGAGCTGGGTTGGCTCCGTTTCCGTCCGACGAGCTGCCGGAGGCCACCGTCGGCGAGGCGAAACCCTGGCTCGCCTCTCCTCTACCTGGTACGAGTTGGGGGATAAGAGGACTCGCCAGAACAGGGAGCGGGTTGGTGCGAGAAAAGAAACTGAACCGTTCACTTTCCACTTACGGGATGGCATCGCGGGTAAATTTTGAGTTCTCGGTTGGACGTGACGCAGTAAAATCTAGGGCCAAGGAAACTTCCAGTTTACACTGCCAGAATCTAATGCGTTCCCAAAATCTATACGAGTTGGGTACCTCTTTGGTTCAGATTTCCGCTTTCACGTAGTGAATCTGGCCGTGCAATCTCAACCAAACACAGCCTAAATAAAATTCAAAAACCATATTTTTCAAGTTCTATAAAATAAAAAATCTATATTTTTTTATTGATATATTTTACGGGTATGCAAAACTGTAATGCGAAATTCTTTTTTATTATGGCTACAAAAATATAATAAAATAATATATTTTTTGAAGATTTTAAAATATAGTACTCAGATCCACAATTTTTTCTAAGATCACATTAGAAATTACTTTCAATTTCAGCTTATACGTTTGTGGTTTATCACTGGCTATATATCCAATTTTGTCTTCAGAATTTTCTAGAACTCATAAATATAATTTTTAATTTTGGAAAATCTAACGCCCAGCGCCGCACCACACAAGTACCATGCGGCGGCACCAATACGATACGCGCACCGCGACCGAGGTGGCCGGGTGGCCGGACGACTTCGTATACATATTTTTTTAACCAACCTTATTCTCTCATGAATTGCTCTGGACCACTCATTCACTCCTTGTCTTTTCTCTCTCTCGAAAAGCAGCCGGACGGAGATTCACAAGTACCGTGCAATCAGTCACTATGAATATGACAATTAGATAAAATTAACCTGGCAGCTACGTAGTAATTAACTAATGATCCTATTTTGTTTAAATATGGTAATCAAATTTTGCTTATCTGGCAACTATGCTCAGTGAGCCGATAAGCATATCTTATTGGAGTAATTTTTCTGTCAATCCAGTTTAACTATTCTGGCAATCAAGTTTAATTATTAAGGCATTTAAGTTTAATGAATCAAGCAATCAAGTTTAACTATTCTGGCAATAAGTACAATTATTTAGTTGGTCAAGTATACTATCTGGCAAGTGGCAGTTATGCTCTGTTTTGTGCTAGCTAAACGGGACATCATGAGATTTTAGTTGAGAAATCGAATGAGCTATGGTCTGATGCCATATGAAAGATGCTTTGCATGCATTTAGATGCTTTGCATGCAGCTTTATGCATAGGCATGCAGGAGGGCAACATGTAGCTTTTTTTACATTGTATTTATGTTATGCATGGAAGGACATCCAGTTCAAAGTAAAAAAAAAAGTGCGCGTGGACAAATACTGCCACCGCACGGATGGACATGTGTACGGCGCCGCGCGTTAACAGAGTCCTTTAATTTTTTAGTAAAAAACAGGTATCTGTCCATGTCCACCAAAGCTCCACTCGCAAGACTGCTAATATTATGTTAACGAGGGGAAAATCCTATCCTAGAAATAAAAAAGGAAAATCCCAAGAAAAATCAGTGTTCCCCTCACCTCTTTCCGTCGTCCATTTTATGGCTCATGAGATGAGCAGGGAGGTCGCCATCACAAGCCGATTAAGGATGGCATCCTCGTCATTTGAGACGATTCATTTCACGCTAAACTTTTGTCTCAAGATCAATTTTATCATTTTTTTCCTTGTTCCAAATCTACTGCCGACGGGACATTTGTCGATGAATGATCTCCACGATGAGGACGAACAATAGACGATTGAGCTTATGTGTGTGTTATAAAAATGGATGGCGACCAGAGGAATCGAATACATGTGGGCGGGAATTGCCATGGCGGTCACATGTTTCCAAGAATGCAAAAGAGTGGATGTGGGCCACAGCGCCATGACATGTCTCAACTGTGGATTGCAGCAATTGTCGAACAAATTCAAAGTTCTCCCTATGGATGTATGAGAAGGGCACCTTCTACTTACACCGACCGCCACAAGTGTACTACCCCCTAGCTAGACACATGGGTCGATTAAGAATGTATATTTGAAGCATTTTTACTTATTATTTTTGCACTTATAGCATTTTTATGCTTGTTTGAGTAGGATTCTAAAATTCTAAGTCATGATGAACATATCAATAAAAACTATCATATTATATGTTAATATGATATTTTAACGTGATATTCATGCAACCAGGCAAAAGGAGTACACGTGGAGAGACTCCAGGAGCCATAACGACCGTGGATATCCATAGACAGTCATAGCTTCAACAACCATCCACATAATTCTATAGGTATCTATGAGATCGAGAATAGAATTATGTTTACTCACTTTAAATTGAGTATCGTTTCTCTCCTTTGCCATGGGGCGGAGCCAGCCCATGACCATAGACAAAGTCAAACAGGTTATACTAGGTAAAGAATCATATTTCCTTTATTTTCTTCTTGCGATTTTTTTTTAGAAGGGGAATAGCCCGAGTGGCCCTGGGCCTGGCTCTGCCTTGCACGTAACTGGAGGACGGACGTGGGTAAAGGAAATAATTCATGTATGTAAGTCACGCTATAATGTGCAATGCAAGAACTTATAAGAAAATATAATCTAATGTGAACCGTACAAAAAAGACAAATTTACAGCATGTGCTTGCTATTTAACACCATCACTATTCATTTAATTCTTATCTTTTTTTGTCTAGGTCATACTCCGTAAGTAGTCATATTTTTGGATGAATTTCTGCACGTGCGCATGATATAGTTACTAATTAGCATGAATTATTTCACATTTTTAAGATGGAGAAATAAAAATTGAGAGAGAATATATGTTGGACGGGAAACTAGTTGCAGAAAATCCACTTTCAGGGTGAAGATGAGATTAATGGAAGCTTTTATTTTGGAAAAAGTATTTAGAAAACTACAACAAAATTAAAAAAAAACTTCTAAATAGCTACAGAAATAATGTATCACACGTTTCACACTATTGATATATTATATTATGTTCCATTAGCAAGGACATGATTTAATTCAGAAATATATGGCCGGATAGTAAAACGTGTTGACATAACATAGATATGTAATATACCCGCAAAAAAAAAAACATAGATATATAATATGAGGAGAGAGTTAAGGCCAGGATTGGAGACTCTGAAAATCAAGAAAGGCTATTGGGTTTCTGCTGGATATCAATTACTACCCTATTCCGCGTGTGGAGAAATGCTATCAGGGAGCACATTTGGGGATCACGGATCACCTGAAGATCCTCTAAGAGGTTCCAATGTTACACCCTGAGAAATACGATGAATCTGGTTGCTAGTAGATGCATGGTCGATTTCCAGTTTTCCACGTAAGAATCATTCAAGCAGTTGCTGAAGTAAGTTCGTTAGCCTTGCTTCTTTGGGCAAAACCTCGGAGTAAATGTTGTCAGCAACCGCTGCTGCAGTGCTGCAGGTAGCAGCAGCTGCTACTACAAAAGGCCAGTGATAAGGATAACTGCCAGCTAAAGTAGCAAAAACTGAGTAGCATTTCGAGGATAGAGACATGTCCAGAAAGATAAAAAAGAAAACTTTTGGTTTGAATGGACAGACATACAGAACAGAAAATTAGTGCTAGGACAGACAGACAGATGCATCAGTCCATACCAGTCAATATTATTATGACATTAGAAGAAGATTATGGATGGATGGCTGGGCAATATACTTAAAGAAGATGAAAATGACATCACTCATTTTTTCCCCCTTCATCTTCATGCCTGTTGCCCAAAGAAATTGTTCCATTTATTTCCCCTTTCTTTTTTTTTCTTACAAAGCAATCTAAAGCGATGCGAGAAGACGAATGATGAGTACTTGCTGCTGCTGCTGCACGACGAGAAAACACTGCAAAAATGGGCACCCAAGAAAAAAGAATCTCTCCCCACCGATAATGGAGCTAAACAAACTCACGAACTAGAGAAAAAGAATTAACCTTCGATCTTAATCTCTGCTGCATGAACCCGCTAATTAATTAACCGTAGTACGTACCACCCCGTAGTTGTTGTTCGAGAGATTGAATTACAAGGTGAGATCCAGGCTCACGTTTGCTCTGTTGTCGGCGGCGGCGGCGTCTCCCCCGTGGCGTACTGCTTCGTGCTGCGAAGACGACGACGCGGATGACGCCGAGCCGGCTTGTCCTCTTCTTTCCCACGCCACCGCCATCTCGTCACGTCGGGCGAGAGTCAAGGGCGTCGGCCGTTCTTGCCGCGGCACTGGCGCCGTCACGCTGACGCCCGGGACCCGCCAGAGCGCGGCCGCTGGCACCGGGCTGCCGTTGATCGGCTGGGACATGGAGCCGGGGCCGCTGCCGTAGTACCTGGGCACCGCGCCTGGCGCGGCGAGCGAGACGTGGTGGCTGGACCAGGAGGGGTAGTGGGGCGGCGGCTCGTAGCTGGCCATGTGCGCGGGCGCGGCGAGGAAGCGGTGGTGGTGGTGGCCGTAGCCGCTGCCGAAGGCCGGGTACGCGTGGGCCGGGTAGTGGCCCTGCATGGCCATGGCGCTCTGGAACTGCGCGCGCTTCGCGTGCTGCCGCTCCCTCTTGTGCGCGTTCTGGTGGCCCCCCAGCGCCTGCGACGTCGGGAAGTTCCGGCAGCAGTAGTGGCACTCGAACTTGCGGCTACTCCCGCCGCCGCTTGCACCGGCCGACGCAGCAGCAGCCGCCGTCTGGCCGGGATCAGCGGTGCTGACGGCGGAGGCGGCGGCATCGCCGTTGGTGACGGGGGACGCCGCGCCGTCGGGCGGGAAGTCGAAGCCGAAGAGACGGATGGACGACGTGGGACTCGACCCGCCCGCCTCTGATGCCGCCGGCGGCGGCTTGGGCCGCACGAACGGGAGCTGCGAGAAGGAGTGGATGTCCGGGGCGCCATTCGCCGTCTCGCCGGGAAGGCTGTTGGTCGCGTCTTGCTCGCTCATACCCGTCGAGGAGTGCGAGCTAGACACGCCCCTGGCTAGGGTAAGCAAGCAGTGGAGCTAGCCGTGTCGTGTGCTAGGGGAGCGGACGCTAGGTAGCTGGAGCTACAGGGGATTCTTCTCTTGGTCTTCCTATACTGTTGCGCGATGGTAATATGTTGGGATGGAGCTAGACATCGAGCGAGCGAGCTAGCTAGCTAGCTGCGTTGATGTATGGGCCAGCTTGTAGTAGGGGTTAACTTTGTGAGAGGTGGAACGGGACCAGCACGGACGGTAGGGTTGACAACGAAACTGTTTAATGTTGGTGTGTTTGGTTAGATTGGAAATGTACTATTGGTTGATATATGTGCATCTTATGTATATTATGGATATTTCCTTGCTATTTTTTAATAAATATTTGTTGTCGTTTTCGGGGCCGATAAGACTTGTATATATGTATCCATATCCTGCATAATCTGAATGAGCTGAATATGACACTTATTGAGGGACACAAGAATCAACTGCCATTTGTTGCCATGAAAAGAGAAGGGCGAAATTGCATAAAAACAACTTAAAGCAAAAATAGTATCATCCAATTTTAAGTTTTGGATAGTTTTGAGTTTGCCACATGATGTGGAAAATCACACTTCTAATTTGTGGTCAACATTACCACTAGTTCTACACCCTCCTACAAAAAAAGTATAATTTAAACCTCAACATTGCATGAGGTTTATCGAGTTTATATTATATTGCAGTCTTACACTTGAAAGCAGGGAGACCTAACCTTAACTACTACAATTGGCAAGAATACATACCTTAATTAGGCCTATGCCTAAGAAGTTTTGGTTATTTTAGATGATTATAGTAAATTTGGCGTCTCCATGTCTTCCAAGTCATTAAAACCTTCTGTCTAAAAAAAGTCATTAAAACCCAATAATAAAATACAAACTAAACTTTTTTAAATATGAAACAAAGTAAAATATTTATTAAACTAATTAAGAAATTTTCAAAGCCTATTTGTATATTATATTTATTAGAAATTTCGGTATACCTTCACCTCAGATTGTCCTCTATATTTCAAAATTAAATGTTTGAATCTTATATATTTGTATCATAATTGATCTCACAAGGGGAATAAGAAATCATAAAACCACTATTTGAGGAATTTTTTCTTTATGCTCAACACTGCCACTGGACTTTTATGAAAAAAATTGTGTTTTTAACTCTCAAATGTTAATATTGGACCTATATAATATTTTAACGTTGAATGTTAAGACTATGCAAATCCAGTCTCGACTAGCGATTTTGGCCATTTTTAAATTGTATTATACAACATGACACCTACATGTGTCCTACATCACTCAATATCCATGCAACTCTAAAGCTTCAAACCTATTAAGATATGCAAAAATAAAATATATGTAACCTTCTTCATCGTATTGAAACCATAAATAACGTGTTTTATTAAAGTAAGAAAAATCCAATAGACATTTTGTTCTCCGGAAGATATTGTAAAAAGCACACCATCCCATAGTTCCACCCCATTTTCTCTCCAGTTTTCACAACTAAATATGCAAGATTTATAAACAATTATTTTATATTAAAATCTAGATTCTTTAGGGGTTTCCACATGTTGGAGATTTCCACTTTCATGTCATTGCATAAATAACCTCTTATTGAAAGTGTGTTCTTATATTTCAACTAATTAACAAATTTATATGTTATGTAATCCAAACTACAAAAGTAAACACAAAAAACCTCAACTATTTATACTAGCTAATAATCCCCTTAAACCATTGTTAAGTATGTTTGGCTACTTCAGGCAGGTTGCAGAACACATATCACCTACATTAGTGGCATGCCATTTAGAACCTATAATGCTAAAAGGATATTGTTTTTTTGGAAGTGTACCAAAATATGCAACAAAGTAAAAAAATGAAAAGGTTCCATCATATTAAAACTTAAAAATATTTTTAAGAAATTTGGAATAAAAAACCTAACAAATTCTGATACTTATGAATGAAAAGTATATTCCTCTATTACCTACTTTTTTTCCACTTCTAGGTTTTTAGAGTTCAGCATTTAAAATGAAAATTATGACTAAGTTCATTTCTTTTGAAAATATCATAATATTTTAGAAACTTTGTTTATGATCTTTTGGTACGGTGTAGCAGTCATGTAGGTACTTGACATTTAAAATCTTTAATGTGTCTCATGGATTATTCCACAAGGCTATGAGAGGGGAGGGTTATATTTTGTCAGTATTTTGTGTTAGTGTATACATATTGTGCAATCAAGCAACAGTTAAGGGGAGAAAATGTGTATACTTTTCAGTGAAAAAAACATGTGTGACGCAATGGCCATCATTCATAGAAAAGAATATTAGAATTCCTCTACTAGGGGAAGTGTAGAGAATTGTATCTCCAATACTAGTTATATATCCCATTGATTTTTTTGTACATATATAGTCACTTTCTTGCCTTATTTCTCAGTATCATACCATCTCATGGATTCGTAAAATGCATCTTGGTGGCACTTGAACTATCAGAATTTTTTAGCTAGTTGATCAAAATCCCCTCGATGGGATGTGAACCAGATATAATCGTCCATACTATACAAATATAACCAATTCACATCCTAAATAGATCCATCTAATTAAAATGAAAATTAGATAAAAGTGTGATGAATGATTCTAATGTATAATATGACTATAGGTGGGTACCTGAACCATTTAAAGAATCCAGCCACCCAGGTTCAAGTCCTCATAGACGCAGATTTGGGTTCTTATTATTTCAGAAATAAATCACTGTAGGGGCTTTCCCTACCGCATTCCTTTCAAAAAAATGAAATGAAATAAAATGGACCGTGTAAGCACGTGCATTCTAGCACCCCAAATAGGTATTAAGTGCATCTATTATATACTAAAATGAAGATAAGTGAGGAAATACATAGTAAAGCTAGAAATTTTGGAAAAGAACAAGACATACATTGTCTATTGCCGGACTATCTCTTTATTAGTAGATCGCAATTGTTGGATCTACATAGAGCCCCTTAATTTTTATAACTCTATGTAAACAAATCACATCCTTAGATCTCCATAACTATACCTATATAGATCATATCTGGCGGACACTGTAAATATATAGCGTGATAAATGACAACTGATAGATCATCATAGTTGCATTTTGACAAATCTCATTTGAGGAAATGTAAGTTTACATGTTAATTATTAGTTGGACTATATATCTTTAAAATGTTAGTCCATACTACAAACATTAATGATATAATGCAATGAATAAATAGATGATTAGGCACTTATGGTAAAATCCCAGTTAAGTAATATTGACAATGTAGAAAATTCTCTGGGAATGGGGCACCAACATAAACATCGACGGATTAGTACGTAGAGTAGGTTGATTTCTAGAAAAAGAAGCTAGAGAGCATGCTGGTCATTAATTTGTTCAAATACTCATTTTCTTCATAAAATATGGATCCATGTGCATATACAAGAAAGAATGTCAAGGCAATCCTCAAAAAAAAAGGCAAAATGAAAACGCCAGGTAGACCAAATTGCTTTGCATGGCCATGCCGCGGAAACAAAAAAAAAGTTTATAGCTACGGACCTAACAACATACATGATTGTATAAAGAAGTTATTGAGAAAAACATTATAATTAGATTTTCCATATAAAAACCTTTCGTGATTACTTTATTATTATTTCACAACATATAAATATACTCCCTACTTGCAATAATAGAATGCATATAAGTTGTGTTTGGCATACTAAAGATAATGCTCTCTTATGTACAATGGCTACGGTGCTAGTTATAGTAAGTTAGTGTAGACCCATTTTCTTTAAGATCTATTAACTTCTTCCATTCTGCAATTATATCAGTATAGGATTGTTCGTTTTGGATCACAAAGAAAACTACAACTCGACCAGTGTGTAACTGTTGTGCTATGGCCGACTCCACTCCACACTAGGCTTCCATTGAAAGCTGACATAGATTGTGCATGTGCTTAGGGTTAGGATGCACATTATGCCTGATAGTAACGAATCTTGGTAGGCGTAGTTATCACGCGCGTGCAAGGAACTGCTGCATACAGTGGGGGCGATCGCATGCATGTAGCTACCCCGACGACCGACAACCAACAGTACTAAATAGCGTCCGTATATAGGTGCCTAAGGGCATGTATATTGCAGGGCGCTTGTTTAGACGTTTATGCACAGGAAAAAGCGGAAACTAATCCTAACGTCCGACGCAGGAGTCCAAAGCCCCAACGCAAGCCTCTAATTCCAGACGCTTGTTATCCAACTGATTGAGTTCCGATTTTTATGCCGCAGAGCAAAATTGAACTTAAGCGTCGGACGCAACTTTTCTCGTCGACGTCTATAATTAAGCGCCCAGCAGCCAGGATCTATGATGCAACTGCCGCAAGGACCGGGAACAAAATCCTAGCGTCCATCCCTAAGCGTCTGCGTTATATTTGCCCTAATAGCGGCAGCAGGACGCAGACGCTACACCGATACACGAAGCGTATCCGCCATAAATAGTCGATAGATCGGCAGGTACTGGGCCGGTTAGGGTGGCCGCTACAGTGAACCGCCGGACTGTTGCTACAGGGCGAGCTGTGTAGTAGTAGTAGTGTAGTACTAATTAACATCAAACTCACGGAAAAGCTTAGCTACGTGGACCAACGTGTGAGCTGAAAAGAGTGGTCAAACGGCGGATATTCAGTTCGGCTCGCATGTGTAACCACCGTGACAAAACATATTTTGAAATGTTAATTTTTTTTAAAAAAAATCTACATTTTATGCTTGTTCACACGTTTTCGGGACGAAAGAACATAATATGTGTCGTGTATAAAAAAGAGAAAAAATGTCACGTGAATAGGTTCACGAGTTTTCGGGACAAAAGAACATTTTATGTGTGGTGTATAAAAAAGAGAAAAAAATGTATACAAATTATGTTTTTCATCCCGAAAACTTGTGAACCAACATAAAATGTTCGAATGTATATGTACAATTTTTTTTCAAAATTTTTGATATTTAAATATGTTTTCTCATAGGATGTATTTGCATCTATGAGCCGAATTGCCGCCTCCGGTCAAATGGATGATTATAACCTAGTGCTAGTGGCAAAACTCCAGCACAAGCACAAGGACCTGTTTCAAATTTTTAACCAACTCTAACTTTTTTTGCTAGCGTCAAACGTGGCAGCCACGGCGGTAGACCTCACACGGTACCACCGTGGTCGTGGCGGTACCGTCCAGGTCCACGGTCACGGCAACCGCGTTTGACCTCGCTGACGTGGATTGGTACCGCTAGTGACCCTAGTCTACCGTCGTGACCTCCAGAGGTACACTGTGCAATGGTACCTCCTGTGCTTCTCGAGGTAGCCCCAAAGGGCTATGTAGCCACGGGGCCGCGGGTGAGCCATCCACCCTTGCCCCCATGTCCCCATTCTTCCTCCTTCCTACCCGAGCCGCCACCTCTCTAACACCCACTCAAATCCCTCTAGATCAGAAGGATTTTTTTCTTGAAATCACACTGGTAGAGAACGCCCCATGCGTCCCGGTTGGTAAGGGCCATTAGTCCCGGTTGCCCAACCGGGACGGGGCAATCGGGACTAAAGCTCTAACCTTTAGTCCCGGTTGCCCCACCAACCGGGACAAATGGGGGCACACGTGGCGGCATCAGAGCGCGAGGGGGGGTGGAGCATTAGTCCCGGTTCGTAACACGAACCGGGACAAATGGGGGTACACGTGGCGGCATCAGAGCGCGAGGGGGGGTGGAGCTTTAGTCCCGGTTCGTAACACGAACCGGGACTAATAACCTGCTGCCGCGGCAGAGATTTGGCCCATTTCTCTGCCGCGGCAGAGAATTCATTTTGGCACATTTTGTTGCCGCGGCAGCATTTTCGCCACTTTTTGTGCCGTGGCAGAGAATTCATTTAGGTTGTTTTATTGTTTATTTAGTGTTTTGCACTTATCAATGAAGGAACCTTATATTACACAAGATCATCATGACAACATTTTACATTCAATACACGGATCGAGTTCATGCACTACATACAAAAGTTGCTATTCGATGCTACCGGCCAATTCCTTGAAAGTTGCTATTTTTACAATCCCTATTGTCTATACACAGCCGAATAGTATTCCCCTTTTGGGTCTAGGACTTCTGCATCCAAGAATCCCGCCAATTCCTCCTGTATTGCTCGTATGCGATCCTTTGGCAGAAGACCGTCCCGTAGACGTTCGATCTGATTTAAAAAAGGAGTCAGCCTATATGAATATGAAACTAAACACAATTTGATTGTAATTAAAAACTATAGAAATTGTTTACGTACGTGGAGTTGCTCTAAATTTCTGCCGTTCTCATCGCACGTCTGCCGGATGAACTCGCATACATAGTATCCACATAGATTGTTACCTGGTCCCTGCGTCAGGCACTTTACGACAACAGAGTTCAATCAAAATAATAATCAAGCATGATAATAACTGTATCAAAACTAGAATCAAAGAGATGCGCGGATATAGCTAGTGGTGCTTACATCTAGTGGTTGAAATGTAAGCTCCTCTTTCCAAACACCCCTAGCCTTCTTGGTGAACCGTTTCCAAGCGCTGCCCGGCGTAGAAAACGAATAAAATAAGTTATTAAGTACTTGATATCATAAAATTTACGAACGTTGCCGATATAGTGTCGTAATGATTAGAATTACCGCTGGAGAAGTATCTGCATGTCCTTCCACGTCTCAAGGGGTTTATGTTTCGAGTCCATGACTAGTACACGCCCTTTGTCAAGTTGAATGATTAACAGAATATAGTGGTACCTGCGAATGCAGAACTAATCAATTATATACTTAACATCGAGTAAGCGAAATAGAAAGTGTATACAAGACAATAACACTCACTGGAAGTTGTAAGGAAATAGTATTTCCCTTTTGGTTTCTTGAAACCTTAACGCGTGTACTATATTATCCTCCGTATCCTGGGGGCTTATTTTGAGATTAGCTTCATGAACCCAATATGGGTTAATGAAGCCAATGTCATAGATTTGTCCTCTGCTGCATTCGAGAATCTTCATTCTGCATATTAAAGTATGATTATATACATCCAATAAACAAAATAATATAGATGGAGACTAAGTTAATTACAGAATTAGTACTTACAGACAATAGGCACTCATGATCGATTTGTCCAAGGCGTCTTGAATGAATAATTGAAATAGTTCATCAAATTCAATGGATATCATGTCATCCCTTTCTTTCCCATGATGCTTTTTTGTAACCCTCAGCACTATCCAGTTAGCCCCGGCCTTTGTGGCATGCAAGTACCAGTTATGCAATATTCTCATTTTTGTTGGAAGATTGTTTACCTCCTTAGGTTTGACGAGAGGTTTTCCGTACTGGTATTGGTATGCTACTTCACTCACGGGGAAGAACTCTAACTGGGATAAGTACTGGGCAATACTCATACCTTGAGCAGCGGCAGCTTCTCCGTATTGTGCAACTACCTCTGGATCATACTGCTCTTCGGCCCCATATTTGCTCGACCCCACATTGGTTTGAGAAATCACCTTGAGAGGGACGCAAGTCTGTTTTGCTTGTTCTCCGAGCTGGGCAACAGATTTCCCGCTTGCATCAGTACTGCTCTTCGAGGCTTTTTGTGCTGCATGTGACTTGAGAATAGAACGCTCATAGTCTGATGACAGCTTTGGCTCGGGTTGATGAAGAGTCTTTAGCATTTTCAACACTTTGTCTTTTTCTTCTTTGGTGTTGGGGAACTCTGGCTCTTTCGGCCGCCTCAGCTTAGCGAAAAACGCTGTCGTTTCCGCATCAACGATCGCCGCAGTCTCCTCTTCAGTACAGTCATAAGCTCTCTTGGGAGGAACCGTTGGTACTTTTGGAAGAGGCTCTTGTTTACGTTTCGGCGATCGCTTACGACGCACAGTAGCGGTACGCTTACGCTTTTTATCCTGAGGCGCCGGCGATGGCTCCCGCGGCGATGGCTGCACCGGAGACGGGTGAGGCGACGGAGCCGGGTGAGGCGACGAAGACGGCTGCAGCGGCGGCGACGACCTCGCTGGAGACGGGTGAGGCGGCGGCGAAGATGGCCTTGGCGTGTGATTTCGAAGCACGATACAATCCTTCGGCCATAGAATGGTGACGTTTTTTGCGTCACCCAGCACAGTCACATCCCCTTCACCAGCAGGGTAGTGAAGATCCAAAACCTCAAAGGTGGGCATGATTTCATCCACGCCGACAACAGCGTAGCCCTCTGGAACCGGACGACTGTGGTAAGTTGGTGTGGGTCCAATTGGTAAGGCATAGCCGACCGCCACCTTCATTGATATGTTCACAACTTTGACATGTAGCTCGCAGTGTGTCATCTCTGTGATATCATCCACTGGGTAGCCAACAGGAGCCATCGTCGGTGCATCATCGGCATCGCCATTGTCATCACCCGGGACCTCGGTGGAAGCCACACTGCTTTTTCGATTATTCGATAGGCCGGTAGCATCGAATGCAGTGTGCTGCTGAGATGGGCCGGTAGTACTTTGCTCTTTAAGTGAGTTAATTTCATCTTGTTGTTGCTTTAATCGTTCTTCAATTAAACGCATTCGCTCTTTCTGACTTTTTGCTTCAACTGCCGCCCTGTCCTTACTCCTCTGACGGCTTCTATCAGGATATTTCTTCCTCTCTTCGGGAAACCCAGTCCTCCATGATTGGGAGCCTATTGTGCCTCGTGTTCGTCCATCATGTTCCTTATTTCCAAGGGCGAGTGTGAGCTCATCATTCTCTCTATCGGGAATGAAGTCCCCATCTTTAACAGCCTTTACTGCTTTTCTCATCCTCTCGATTGGCAAGGGGTCTTCTTTATGTCGTATGTTATATATACACCTCCCTTCCGAGTCCAACGTGCCCCCATGCCCGTAAAACCAATTCCTTGCACGTTCTACCCAATCATCTGTCTCTGGAGTGATCTTTTTAGCACGCAGTTCTTCCTCAAGTTTCTCCCACTTAGGAATGCCAGCCCTGTAGCCACCTTGCCCCATAGTATGGCGATACTTCTTGTTAGCAGCATTCAGCTTATTCTTTGCAGACATTTCCTTAGCTTTTTCCGATGTCTTGTATTCCACAAACTCAGCCCAGAATGGTTTTATCTTCTGAAACTGAGTCTTCTTGAAATCCGGAGTCTTCTCTTTCACGACATAGTCAAGGTGCAATCTTTTCTTCCAGTTGGTGAAACACTGGGCCATCTTCTTCAAAGCCCACTCCCTGACCTTAGCCTCCATGGCTCTCCCATGTTGTAAGGCGTCCTCAACTAGATCCTCCGCATTTGGATCCAGCTCTATCTTCGGTAGTTTGAAATTAACCATGAGCCTCTTCCACAGTAAATCTTTGGCGTGGTTAGGGACAAATAAACATGTTCCCTCTTCATCCGCTTTAGCAGGCCTATTCCAATTTCTAATGGTGATCGGGATTAAGTCCCTAACGATTACTCCGCATTGTGCCACAAATTTGGTTGCGACAACTTCGGGAGCTGTCGGTCTGCCGTCTTCAGCGACATCTTCGATCCTAAACCTCTCATGGTCTTGCAACTTTTTGGTTGGGCCTCGTCTGCTCTTTTCAGTAGATTCCTTCGATCCGGAGGGATAAAAGAAGAAAGATCGTCGTTACTATTTCTATATAGATAGCAGATGATTAATTAATGAATTGATTTATATTACATGCACCTCGCCGGAGCGGTCGTCTTCTCGATTACACAAGGCATCGCCTTCTCCCTCGCGGAAGGCAACACCTTCAACCTCAAACAAGTTGTCTACTCCGGTAAAAAGAGGATCACCCTCACCGGAGTTGTTCAGAAACGTTGATACGTCTAAATTATCTTCCCCACGGATCACACCTTGGATCAACTCTTCCTTTTCTTCGTCTCTGACGTGTGGGTCCATATTTTCTGCATACGTGGAAAAACGAATAAGTCAAAGCGGCTAAAGGAGAAAGTTAAGGAGAAACCCTAATATATACATACACAATAATAAAAATGAAGAGAAACCCTAAACCTAGCTACAAAAAGGAAACCGTGTAGTAGATAGGTAACTCTAGCTAAAATCAACTAAAATCAATATTCCGGAGTTCCGAGGGGTGTAACCTAGTTCGGAGAAACCTCCGATGCATATGAGAGGGGAACATGAGTATAAGGCTACAAAAGGGAAACTATCCAGCAGATAGGTAACACTAGATACTAACAAAATACCATATTGGAATCGATTTAAGAGGGTTCAGAATGCCCTGGCGAAGGCACATCGTCGAACCCACATGCACCTAAGGGGTATTAATGATTCCTTATCTAACCACAGTGACTGACAATGTGAATCGGGTCTGGGGCTACCCACATTGACTGACCAGTGGGGTCGAATACCAATAATACCAAACTAATTAATAAACCTAATAATACCTAACTAATAATAAACCTAATAATCGAAACACCGAAAAGAAAGGGAAACAATCAACACATGGCATCGATGCAATGCTCAAGCAAGTATGATGATATGACAAGTTAATTTGCATTGGAATGTAACCCTAAGACATGCTCGACGATTTAATCGGGGTTCCGACGGGTGAAAACCCTAACTCGGGGAAACTCCGGAACATATGAGAGGGGTGCATTTTTTCTTCTAATTATACTTGTCATTTAAATTGTTGAACAATGCATGATTATAGGTTAAATAGGTAGGTTTCATTTTTCTGAACAATTTGATATATTATTTGTATTTTTCTGACTTATAAATAAAAAGATATTGAATTTACAAGTTTATATCAATTTCTGGAATTATTAAATCATTTAAAATTGAATTACTGTGTCAATATGACATCAGCAAAGGGTTGGGTTTTTTTTTACCAAGACAGAACCTAGCCACTGTCACTGAGTGCTGGGCCCTAGGCCACATCAGCAAGCCACCGTGGGCCACGTCAGCGGGCCCGTACCTGACGCGCGGCGGTGGGGGAAACGGCGCGGCGGTGGAGGAAACGGCGCGGCGACGATGCACCACCACCAGCAGCAGAGGGAGGGTGAGGACAGAGAGGGGCAGGGAGGGGCGGCGCCGTACCTGACGCGCGGCGGTGGGGGAAGGGCGCGGTCGTCGACGGGAAGCAGAGAAGCGGGCGGCCGGCGGTCGTCGGGGGAAGGAGACGCACGGGCGGCGCGGTCGTCGGCGCGCGGGAAGAGACGCGGGTGGCGGCCGGAGGCGGAGGCGTTGACGACGGAGCCGCTACGGGGAGCGCGCGATGGTGGCGGGGGCAGCCTGGCGGCGTCGTCGGCGGCGAGGGCGCGGGCAGAGGCAGAGTGGGAAAGGGAAGAAGAAGAGGAGGCACGCGCTGTTATAACTAAAGAGCCTTTAGTCCCGGTTCGTCGCTCCAACCGGGACTAAAGGTGCATACGTCCCGGTTGGAGCCACCAACCGGGACCTATACTCCAAAATTTTCAGCAGACCAAGGGTTGGCGCAGTGGGTCTTTAGTCCCGGTTGGTGGCTCCAACCGGGACATATTCCCCTGTTTTCAAAAAATTTCAGGTATTTTCTCTCTGTTCCCGCCTTATTTTTTATTTTGGGGTTTAAATTTGTATTGTTTTTTAAATGATAATTAATTTGGAATTTAGAAAAACTTTAAACATAAAAAGTGTTTGGATTTGAATAAATAATTCAAAACCATTTTCTGTTTTAAAAAATAATTAATGTAACCATTTAAAATATGAAGCATTTACAATTAAAAATGAATTAACTTGTATTTTTTTAATATCAATTTGGAATTTAGAAAAACTTTAAACATAAGAAGTGTATGGATTTGAATAAATAATTCAAAAACATATTCTATTTTTAAAAAATAATTAATGTAACCTTTTAAAATGAATTAACTTATATTTTTGAATATTAATTTGGAATTTAGAAAAAATTTAAACATAAAAAGTGTTTGGATTTAAATAACTATGGTCGAACCGGTGTGCATGAAGATAGGGGACGGGCATCGTTAGAACTTGCATTGGATCTCTGAAGAAACCACATATTGCGAGTCTAAAAATGATTTTTTCAAAAAATCACGGGCGATAGATCATGTACCTGTAGTACAAACCGGACCCACTTCCTACCGATTCGGCAGACATTTGTCCTTTTTATCCGGGATGGACGAAAAGGTTTGAGATGTACCGGTTGGGATATAGTCCATGTAAGGTGGTCTAGTATTTTAGGAAAATAGGACGGTAGCATTCTGAAACGGCATTTTGGTGGTTACTTCACAAAACGACCCGTTTTTTGCGCTCGGAAAATGGAAAAGGGATTTTCCGTGCGACAAAAAGGAAAACTTCCTCCTGCAACATTGTTCTACATACCAATGTCCACACACATGCATAATATGGGCACAACATCACAAACTATGCCGTGATTCAGCACATAACATCGGTCATTTGGACCGAAAGCCATGAAACCTCGAACATGATAGGTCATTTTGTGAAGGTTTTTTCGAAACATGATCAATATACCAAGTCTGGTATTTTTCCTTTCAACTATGTAACATAATATGACACCACGCGAAGGATTTTCATTGTTCGGATTTTTTTTGAATTTATTATGCCCGTTTTGAATTATCTGAATTTCTAACTATGGTCGAACCGGTGTGCATGAAGATAGGGGACGGGCATCGTTAGAACTTGCATTGGATCTCTGAAGAAACCACATATTGCGAGTCTAAAAATGATTTTTTCAAAAAATCACGGGCGATAGATCATGTACCTGTAGTACAAACCGGACCCACTTCCTGCCGATTCGGCAGACATTTGTCCTTTTTACCCGGGATGGACGAAAAGGTTTGAGATATACCGGTTGGGATATAGTCCATGTAAGGTGGTCTAGTATTTTAGGAAAATAGGACGGTAGCATTCTGAAACGGCATTTTGGTGGTTACTTCACAAAACGACCCGTTTTTTGCGCTCGGAAAATGGAAAAGGGATTTTCCGTGCGACAAAAAGGAAAACTTCCTCCTGCAACATTGTTCTACATACCAATGTCCACACACATGCATAATATGGGCACAACATCACAAACTATGCCGTGATTCAGCACATAACATCGGTCATTTGGACCGAAAGCCATGAAACCTCGAACATGATAGGTCATTTTGTGAAGTTTTTTCGAAACATGATCAATATACCAAGTCTGGTATTTTTCCTTTCAACTATGTAACATAATATGACACCACGCGAAGGATTTTCATTGTTCGGATTTTTTTTGAATTTATTATGCCCGTTTTGAATTATCTGAATTTCTAACTATGGTCGAACCGGTGTGCATGAAGATAGGGGACGGGCATCGTTAGAACTTGCATTGGATCTCTGAAGAAACCACATATTGCGAGTCTAAAAATGATTTTTTTTAAAAATCACGGGCGATAGATCATGTACCTGTAGTACAAACCGGACCCACTTCCCGCCGATTCGGCAGACATTTATCCTTTTTATCCGGGATGGACGAAAAGGTTTGAGATGTACCGGTTGGGATATAGTCCATGTAAGGTGGTCTAGTATTTTAGGAAAATAGGACGGTAGCATTCTGAAACGGCATTTTGGTGGTTACTTCACAAAACGACCCGTTTTTTGCGCTCGGAAAATGGAAAAGGGATTTTCCGTGCGACAAAAAGGAAAACTTCCTCCTGCAACATTGTTCTACATACCAATGTCCACACACATGCATAATATGGGCACAACATCATAAACTATGCCGTGATTCAGCACATAACATCGGTCATTTGGACCGAAAGCCATGAAACCTCGAACATGATAGGTCATTTTGTGAAGGTTTTTTCGAAACATGATCAATATACCAAGTCTGGTATTTTTCCTTTCAACTATGTAACATAATATGACACCACGCGAAGGATTTTCATTGTTCGGATTTTTTTTGAATTTATTATGCCCGTTTTGAATTATCTGAATTTCTAACTATGGTCGAACCGGTGTGCATGAAGATAGGGGACGGGCATCGTTAGAACTTGCATTGGATCTCTGAAGAAACCACATATTGCGAGTCTAAAAATGATTTTTTCAAAAAATCACGGGCGATAGATCATGTACCTGTAGTACAAACCGGACCCACTTCCTGCCGATTCGGCAGACATTTGTCCTTTTTACCCGGGATGGACGAAAAGGTTTGAGATGTACCGGTTGGGATATAGTCCATGTAAGGTGGTCTAGTATTTTAGGAAAATAGGACGGTAGCATTCTGAAACGGCATTTTGGTGGTTACTTCACAAAACGACCCGTTTTTTGCGCTCGGAAAATGGAAAACTTCCTCCTGCAACATTGTTCTACATACCAATGTCCACACACATGCATAATATGGGCACAACATCACAAACTATGCCGTGATTCAGCACATAACATCGGTCATTTGGACCGAAAGCCATGAAACCTCGAACATGATAGGTCATTTTGTGAAGGTTTTTTCGAAACATGATCATTGTTCGGCACACATTTAGTCCCGGATGTAGTCACAAACCGGGACTAAAGGGATTGCGGCAGAGTGGGCCAGACAACACTAATAATAGGGGTGAGTGTCGACATTATGTCGTGCGGCTTGTACCTTGTCCCGGATGGTGTCACCAACCGGGACTAAAGATGAACCTTTAGTCCCGGTTGGAGACACCAACCGGGACTAAAGATGAGTCAGCACTAATAATAGGGGTGAGTGTCGACATTATGTCGTGAGTGTCGACATTATGCCGAGCTGCTTGTACTATAAATATGCATCCTTGTGAGTCCAGTCCTCCAGCCAGTTTGAGGCATCTCCAAGATGGTTTTAGAGAGCAGGGACACCACTACGGCCAGTTTCAGGGAGATGCCGACGGAGCCCAGTCCTCCGGCATCTCCGAGAAACTGGTCATAGAGGCACTCCCTAATATGTGAAATTAGTTAGCTCCGAGGCGTATTGATCTAGTTAGTGAAGTTACAAGCTGCAAGATGGTTTTCGAGAGCAGGGAAACCACTGCGGCCAGTTTCAGGGAGATGCCGACGGAGCCCAGTCCTCCGGCATCTCCGAGAAACTGGTCATAGAGGCACTCCCTAATATGTGAAATTAGTTAGCTCCGAGGCGTATTGATCTAGTTAGTGAAGTTACAAGCTGCAAGATGGTTTTCGAGAGCAGGGACACCACTGCGGCCAGTTTCAGGGAGATGCCGACGGAGCCCAGTCCTCCGGCATCTCCGAGAAACTGGTCATAGAGGCACTCCCTAATATGTGAAATTAGTTAGCTCCGAGGCGTATTGATCTAGTTAGTGAAGTTACAAGCTGCAAGATGGTTTTCGAAAGCAGGGCCACCACTACGACCAGTTTCAGGGAGATGCCGACGGAGCCCAGTCCTCCGGCATCTCCAAGAAACTGGTCATAGAGGCACTCCCGCTCCAGCCACAAAATGGGACTAACACTCAAGACATTTATTAATATTAAAAACTGAGACTACAAAACCGGGACTAAAGGCCACAAACCGCGAAAGATATCCTTCGGTCAAGCCACAAACCGCGAAAGACATGAACTAGAGTTACATAATATGAGCATGAACTTCTTGGCATATGTCATTCCTTATGACCGCTTCAGACGTAACCATGGAGCATCTTCTTTACTTAACGGAATGCTTGGGTCAGTTTTCACTGTGAAGGGCGGAATTTCATCAAACTTATTATAATCTTCTGACATGTCTGTCTTGTCCTCGATTCCCATGATGTTTCTTTTCCCTGAAAGAGCTATGTGACGCTTTGGCTCATCATATGATGTATTCGTTTGCATATTTTTTCTTTTTTTCGGTCTGGAGGACATGTCCTTCACATAGAAAACCTGAGACACATCATTGGCTAGGACGAATGGTTCATCTCTATAACCAAGATTGTTGAGATCCACTGTTGTCATTCCATACAACTGGTCTATCTTTACCCCTTCCCCAGGTTGACCCATTTGCAGCGAAACAAAGGGACCTTAAAAGAGACTCCATAGTCTAGTTCCCATATCTCCTCTATGTAACCATAATATGTGTCCTTTTGTCCATTCTCGTCTATTGCATCAAAGCGGACACCACTATTTTGGTTGGTGCTCTTTTTATCTTGGGCGATCGTGTAGAATGTATTCCCATTTATTTCGTACCCTTGGAAATTCAATACAGTAGAAGATGGTGACGCGGCCAACAAGTATAGCTGATCTCCAACAGTGGTGTCATTCAAGAGATGTGTTCGCATCCAACCACCGAAAGACTTCATGTGTTCATCTGTAATCCATGATTCAGGCTTCCCCGGGTTTTTGGAGCGTACAATATTCTTGTGTTCCTCGATATACGGAGCTGCCAAGGTGGAATTATGTAGAACTGTGTAGTGTGCTTAAGTGAAAGAATCCCCGTCCCTACATATCATTGCTTTCTTTCCCAGCGTGCCTTTTCCACTTAGTCTTCCCTCATGCCGCGAGTCAGAAACACCAATCGGCTTAAGGTCAGGAATAAAATCAACACAAAACTCAATGACTTCCTCTGTTCCATATCCCTTGGAGATGCTTACTTCTGGTCTAGCACGGTTATGAACATATTTCTTTAAGACTCCCCTGAACCTCTCAAAGGGGAACATATTGTGCAGAAATACCGGACCGAGAATGGCAATCTCTTCCACTAGATGAACCAGGAGATGCGTCATAATATTGAAGAAGGATGGTGGGAACACCAATTCAAAACTAACAAGACATTGTACCACATCCTTCTGTAACCTTGGCAGAATATCTGGATTGATTACCTTCTGAGATATTGCATTGAGGAATGCACACAGCTTCACAATGGGTACTCGAACATTTTCCGGTAGAAGCCCCCTCAATGCAATCGGAAGCAACTGCGTCATAATCACGTGACAGTCATGAGACTTCAGGTTTTGGAACTTTTTCTCTGCCATATTTATTATCCCCTTTATATTAGATGAGAAGCCCGACGGCACCTTGATACTGTAAAGGACTTCAAAAAAGATTTCCTTCTCTGCTTTGGTAAGAGCATAGCTGGCACGACTTAAGTGACGCCCTTTATCCGTCTTGTTATCTGTATGCATGTTCTTTGGGTCTTTCATAATTTGTTGGTCCTCCCGTGCTTCAGGTGTATCTTTTGTCTTACCATACACGCCTAGGAATCCTAGCAGGTTCACGCAGAGATTCTTCGTCACATGCATCACGTCGATTGAAGAGCGGACACGCAAGACTTTCCAATATGGCAGCTCCCAAAATATAGATTTCTTCTTCCACATGGGTGCGTGTCCTGTAGCGACGTCGTTCGGAACTGATTGACCGCCGGGACCCTTTCCAAAGATTACTTCTATGTCCTTGACCATACCAAATACATCATCACCAGCAGGGAGTTCAGGCTTCTTCCGGTGACCTGCCTCACCTTTAAAATGCTTGCCTTTCTTTCTTACGGGATGATTGGTCGGAAGAAATCGTCGATTCGCTAGGTACACAACCTTCTTGCATTTATGCAAATATGTACCTTCGGTCTTATCTAAACAGTGGGTGCATGCCTTATATCCTTTGTTTGTCTGTCCTGAAAGGTTACTAAGAGCAGGCCAATCATTGATGGTTACGAATAACAACCCTCGTAGATTAAATGGCTCCTGTTTGTTCTCATCCCACGCACGTACACCTGGTTTGCCCCACAACTGTAAGAGTTCTTCAACTAATGGCCTAAGGTACACATCAATGTCGTTGCCCGGTTGCTTCGGGCCTTGGATGAGCACTGGCATCATAATGAACTTACGCTTCATGCACAACCAAGGAGGCAGGTTGTAGATACATAGAGTCACGGGCCAGGTGCTGTGACTGCAGCTCTGCTCCCCAAAAGGATTCATGCCATCCGTACTTAGACCAAACCATAAGTTCCTTGCGTCACCTGCAAAGTCTGGGAAGTCTCTCTCGATTTTTCTCCACTGTGACCCATCAGCAGGGTGTCTCAACTTCCCGTCTTTCTTACGGTCTTCTTTGTGCCATCGCAACAACCTGGCATGCTCTTTGTTTCTGAACATGCGTTTCAACCTTGGTATTATAGGAGCATACCACATAACCTTAGCAGGAACCCTCTTCCGGAGGGGCTCTCCCTCAACATCACCAGGGTCATCTCGTCTGATCTTATACCGCAACGCGTTGCATACCGGGCATTTATCTAAATTCTCATACTCCTTACCGCGGTAGAGGATGCAGTCATTAATGCATGCATGTATCTTTTGCACATCTAATCCCAGAGGACAGAGAGTCTTCTTTGCTTCGTAGGTACTCTCGGGAAGTTCGTTATGTTTTGGAAACTTCGGCTTCATTATTTTCAGCATCTTTTCAAATGAGGAGTCAGTTAGACCACACTCTGCCTTCCATCGCAACAATTCCAGTGTGGTACCGAGCTTTGTGCTGCCATCTTCACAATTTGGGTACAACAATTTCTTGTGATCTTCTAACATGCCCTCTAACTTCAACTTCTCATTTTCTGTTTCACAGTCTCGCTTTGCATCAGAAATGACCCTACCAAGTTCATCAGCCGGCTCATCTGATGCCCGTTCTTCACCTTTTTCCTCTCCATTGTCTTCCATAGCAGTATCACCGTATTCAGGAAACATATGATGATAGTTGTTATCATCATCTTCTTCTTCACCATCTTTCATCATAACCCCTCTTTCCCCGTGCTTGGTCCAGCAATTATAGTTGGGCATGAAACCTTTCATAATCAGGTGGCCGCGAATGATTTTCGAGGAAGAGTACTCCTTGTTGTTCCGACATTGAACACATGGGCAACGTATAAATCCATTCTCTTTGTTTGCCGTAGCCACATCGATAAATTTATCCACGCCTTTGATATACCCGGCTACCCGCCGGTCACCGTACATCCATTCCCGACCGTTCATCTGCATCATATAAGTAAGTTTATCAAAAAACAGGACATCATAAATAGTGAAATAACCAATTCACACCGACACATGAATTGTATCAATGACCTAGAAAAGATAGGATTGCTAACCTCGATCGAGGGAAATAAAGAGGAGAAAGCTCAAGTGCGTCTCGGACACCTTCTATATTTTTGTTCTATGAGAAATTCAACTGGATTTTTCACTCAAACATTTCAACAAACACCTTCAATGCATGCATGAGAAAAAACTAGCACACACCCTCACACCTTACACCATTCGAAAAAACAGAGTGGAGGCAGAGGGGGCTGGGGCGTTGCATTTATAGAGGGCAAGGGGTCTTTAGTCCCGGTTGGAGCCAGCAACCGGGACTAAAGGTGCGTGCCACGCCACGTGGCTGTGGCCAAACCTTTAGTCCCGGTTGGTGGCTCCAACCGGGACGCATGCCCCCTTACCAACCGGGACCCATGCCCCCTGGCCCCGTGCCCGCTCCAACCGGGACGCGTGCCAGCATTAGTCCCGGTTGGTGGCGCAACCGGGACTAATGCTCCCAGGGGTGGCGAACGGATGACCCTTTTTCCTCTAGTGTCAGCCCCTTTGCATCCTTTGATGTAATCTCTCTCAGTTCTCATGATTTAGTTTGTTCAAAAAAAAATTATGGCATTGCTCACTTTTGGTCGAACCTGGATTTGTAAATTTATCCCAATTCCATTCTTCAAATTGGTGCATTGTGAGCTATATGATGTTTATGATGCGTGGTAAGCACGTGGGTTTAGGCACCTACATGTGATTTTACCTAGACATTTAGGGTTAGGTGTAGGGTTTGTGGTAGTGGTTAGAGCACATTTCATGCCATTGTCTTTTCTAGGTAGTTATATAATACTTCATGTTTGTTGTCATTTATTTATATATGGAAAGACGCGTGAAATATCCACTATATAGACAAGGAAGGATTTTTTAGTAACAATGCCAAGTATATATGTTGACAACAAGGAGGAAGTGATGGTCTTTGTCACTAGTCCGACCTATGCTGAGGTTGTGGCAAGAGGAAGAGATGATTAGAAATGGATGGATCCAAAGGAGAAAGATGAACTAGATGGAAGGTATGATGTTGGGTCGTGGCATAAAACTCTAATGAAGAAAATACGTATCGAGTGCGAGTTGGATTGGGGGCATACAAGATTTTCGTGATCTCATTCTCATTTTGGATAAAAACACGAAACATGTTTATTTTGTGCTAAAGTTTCGTAACAAGGTTAGAATCGTCTGTTTGGACCGAAAAAGCCAGGGAAAAATCATTATAAGTGAGGGTGCTTAGCATTATACTACTCACATAATAAGTCCTCATAACTAAGCCGAGGTTTTTAGGCGGCGTATACGAAACCTCGGCGGAACAATTGAAGCGGCATAAACGCGCAGGCAGCCAGGATGGGGGAGGGACAAGTCGCTGCCTCCGGCGCAGCCCCTAAAAGTGGTATGGTTCGTACGATGGGGCATGCAGCTGAAATGCAGGTTCTGCGTCCGATGCGTGAGAGGCTCCATGGCTCCATCCCAACGTACGAGCCCTCGGCCCCGGCCGGGCATCGGATGCCGACGCGCTGCCCCGCCAGAAGTGGGTGCTCGGGCGCGTCGCTGTCCGGGAGGGCCGACCCCTGGATCCCCTCGCCATCGCCGAGGATGCGCCCGATCCAGCTCGAGGCCGACTCCACGGCCGCTGGTGAGTGCGTGGTAACTGTCGAAACCCAGACATGCAACTCCAGCCAGGTAGCAGGAGCCGCTGCTGCCGCCGACGTGGCCGTGCGCTGGCCTCTCCGTCCTGCCGCCGCTGCCGGGTCCTCGCGGTCTGTACTGCACGTCCCTTTCCCGACGAGATCGATAGCTTGGTTGCTGACGGGGCACGAGCGCGCGGGGCGACAGTGGTAAGCCGGTAGACGCCGTCAACCAGCTGCTGTGGACAAGGACGTGCGCGCGTAGGTCCGAATATAACGCCGCTGTCTGTCTCTCTGGGCGAAGCG
Source organism: Avena sativa (assembly GCA_916181665.1). Lineage (NCBI taxonomy): Eukaryota > Viridiplantae > Streptophyta > Magnoliopsida > Poales > Poaceae > Avena > Avena sativa. Next base: position 427,491,564 of record OV702283.1, read on the forward strand.
GCTTGCTTGCTAGCTAGCTACATCGTCAGGGCAAAGTAGTGGTCGACCGAAACTGTCAAATTGGACGCGCGATCCGCGAAAAGTATCTACTTGTAGGTTATAACCTGCCGCTAGCGATGCTACACGTTTCTTCACACGCGCTCGTGAAATTAAGTGTGACCTTTGGCTGCTTATTGGGGATTTTAGGGCAGCTCTAACCCAAGTAGTACAAAAGTTAGAGCAGCAAAAATGGCTCTCTAAAAGTTAGAGGAGTAAAAAGTACTCCTCTAACAAAAAAAATGGTTTCTAGCCGATCTCCAAAAGTTTAGAGTAAAACCTAAATCGCATCAAAATTCACTCAAATCTAACGGAATTTTGGATGGTTGGAACCAAATTTTAAACATACTACTTCATTTCACTAAATTTGTATACATACAACCAAAAATCGGTCAAATTTCGCTAAACTCGACCGAATTTCACCTAAACCGACCTAATCCTCCTCCCAGTCGTAGGAGTAGGAGGAGTCACTGCCGAGGTCGACGGCCGCGGGTGTCATCGACGGTCCCGCCCCATCGCCGATGTTCTCCTCCTTCACCCTTGTCGGCGTCGGCGCTATCGACGGCACCGCATCGTCGACGACCTCCGTTTTCATCCTCCTCATGTTCGCCTTCCTCTTCGCCTCGGCAAATGCCTCGAGCCGGTGCCGCTCCTCCTCGACGAGCTTCGGGTTGGTGTTGACAAGCCTCTCTACCATCATTGTGTCGCGGCGCTCCGCCTCGAGGTGCTCGCGGGCCTCCCGGTCCTCCTTCCGCTCGCGATCGAAGACAAAACGAAGGTCGGTCGGCTCCAGCTCCGGCATCAGTCCTCTGTCATTGGTCCTCCCGCCTCAGGCGGAAAGTTGAGCTCGCTGCAGTCCGGGCCGTGGAGTTCACGCCGTACGCCATCTGTAGGGGTTCGTAGCATGGAAAAAAATTCTACCGCATGCATACAAACAAGCCAAGATCTATCTACTAGATTGAAGCAATGAGTCAATTAGAGTACTCACCCTCGAAGATTCCAAAGCGGTTAACGAGAGCAGATTCTCGTGGGTGATGTAGTCGTAAACTCGCCAATCTCAAGATCGCGTAGACGATCCTTCCGGCGCTGCGATCCGGCAGCGCTTCCGCAGTCGGTCACACGTTCGGTACTCGATGAAGACCTTCCTCTCCCTTGTTCCAGCAGGCAGCGGAGGTTGTAGTTCTCCCCTCGCGATTCCGGCAGCACGACGGCGTGGTGTCGGAAGTAGAGGGAAGATCCCGCAGGGCTTCGCCTAAGCCGGTGCGAGTTATGGTGGATCTAGGGTTTCCGACGATCTAGGTTTAGAAGGCCGGAGAGGAGGAGGAGGTGTCGGCGGCTAGGGCAACGACGACGGGTCGGCGGCGGCGGCGCATGGATGGGGAGGGCTGGTGTTGTTGTGCTTTGGGGCAGCCCTCCCCCTCTATTTATGAGAGGGAGGGCAGCTTGGGAGAGGGGAGTTTGAATCCAGACCCAAACCCAAGTTGGATAGAAGGAAGGACTCTTTCCTTCTTCCACTAGGAAACTATTGTTCCAATTTGAATTTTCAAACCTCCCTTTTGACTTTCAATTTAGAGCTTTATTACTCTCTCGCAAATGCCCAACCAAAGTGATCTAGGACATGATTCAATCATTCCACTTAACCATGACACATTCATGGATCATCCCCTTCCGGTCCGGTGAACCTTCTAGACCCTTCTAGAACCTCTTCGATGAAAACATCGGAATCATTCCCGAACTCCGGAATCGGACTTTCCTTATATGAATCTTATTCTCCGGACCATTCCAGATCTCCTCGTGATATCCCGGATCCCATCCGAGACTCCGAACAACATTCGGTTTCCCTACTTACATTCCATATCTACTAAACAACATTGAATCCTTAAGTGTGTCTCCCTACGGTTCGTGAATTATGCGGACATGACCAAGACACTTCTCCGATCAATAACCAATAGAGGAATCTGTAAATTCATATGGCTCCCACATATTTCTACGATTACATTCCGATCGAATGAACCACTTACATACGATACCAATTTCCCTTTGTCTCGCGATAGTTTACTTATCCGAGGTTTGATCGTCGGTATCTCTGCATACCTAGTTCAACCTTGTTAACGAGAAGTACTCTTTTCTCGTTCCCATGATATGTGATCCCTTGTGAACCAGTCACATGCTTGCAAGCTAATTGGATGACATTCCACCGAGAGGGCCCAGAGCATATCTATCCGTCATATGGATGGACAAATCACAATCTTGATCCATGTGCCTCAACACATACTTTCCGAATACTCAATGCCACCTTTATAGCCACCCAGTTACGGTGTGGTGTTTGATGTCATCAAAGCATCCTTCCGGTGATGGTGATTAGCATGATCTCATGGTCGAAGGAATTAGGTTACTATGTATCAGAAAGCTTATAGCAAATGAACTATTGAAATGACTTGATCTTTATGATACGCTTATCTATAGGAGTATGTCCATCATACCATTCTCCTAATAATATGATCTTGTTGTTAATAACATCTCAATGTTCATGATCGAGAAACCACAATCATCTATTAAGCAACAAGCTAGTATTATAAAGAGGCTTTACCAGAGACTCTAATTTAGTTTACAAATCACACAAGTATTAATGTTTCCGGTTAATACTATTATAGCATGAATGTAAACATTTATCATAAACACAAAGATATAATAATAACCATTTTTATTATTGCCTCTAGGGCATATCTCCAACAGTCTCCCACTTGTAGTAGAGTCAACTAATCTATATTACATGGTAATATACCGAACACCCATGGCGGTTTGGTGCTGGTCATGTTTTGCCCTCGGGAGAGGTTTAGTCAACGGATCCGCCACATTCAGATATGTGTGTACTTTGCAAATCTTTATGTCACCATTTTGGACATACTCTCGAATAGCGTGAAAATGTATCTTGATGTGCTTCAGCTTCTTGTGTGACCTTGGTTCTTGCGCATTAGCTATGGCGCCCATGTTATCACAATAGATAGACATTGGGTCCAGCACGCTTGGAACCACACCGAGCTCTGTAATGAACTCCTTCATCCATATCGTCTCTTGTGAAGCCTCTGAAGCAGCTATGTATTCCGATTTAGTTAAAGATCTCGCCACAACGCTTTGCTTTGCATTCCTCCAGCTAACTGTTGCACCATTCAAAGTAAATACGTATCCAGATTGAGATTTAGAATCATCCGAATCGGTGTTCCAACTAGCATCGGTGTAACCATTAACAACGAGTTGTTCATCACCTCCATAGGAAAGAACCATATCCTTAGTTCTTCTCAAGTACTTAAGGATGTTTTTGACTGTTGTCCAATGATCCACTCCTGGATCACTTTGATATTTGCTAGTCAAACTAACAACATATGCAACGTCGGGTCTAGTACATAGCATGGCATACATAAGAGATCCTATGGCTGAGGCATAGGGAGTTTTACTCATCCTTTCTCTATCTTCTGCCGTTGCAGGACTTTGAGTTTTACTCAAGGTCATATTGGGCAACATGGGCAAGAACCCTTTCTTGCTATCTTACATTCCAAACCTCTTTAGAACTTTGTCCAAATATGTACTCTATGACAATGATATTAGGCGTCTCGATCTATCTCTATAAATCTTTATGCCTAATATGTATGCTGCTTCGACAAGATCTTTCATTGAAAAACTATTATTCAAATAATCCTTGACACTATTAAGAAGGTCTACATCATTCCCAATCAACAATATGTCATCTACATCTAGTATTAAGAATGCTACAGGGCTCCCACTCACTTTCTTGTAAATACAAGCTTCTCCATAAGTTTGTACAAAACCAAAACTTTTGATCGCCTTATCAAAACATTGATTCCAACTCCGGGATGCTTGCTTCAATCCATAAAAGGACGTTGAAGTTTGCATACCTTTTTAGCATCTTTAGGATCGACAAAACCTTTGGGTTGTACCATATACAACTCTTCATCAATGTCTCCATTAAAGAACGTCGTCTTGACATCCATCTGCCATATCTCATAATCATAATATGCAGCGATTGCTAATAAAATCCTCTTAGACTTTAGCTTCGCTACCGGTGAGAAAGTCTCATCGTAGTCAACTCCTTGAATTTGTCGAAACCCTTTTGCGACAAGTCGAGCTTTATAGACAGTAACATTACCATCAACATATGTTTTCTTCTTGAAAATCCATTTGTTCTCGACAGCCTTCCGGCCATCCGGTAAGTCCACCAAAGTCCATACTTGGTTTTTGTACATGGATCCAATCTTGGATTTCATGGCTTCTTGCCATTTATTGGAATCTGGGCTCATCATCGCTTCCTCATATGTCGCAGGGTCATCGATGTTGTCCACCAACATGACACTCATAACGGATCATACCAATCAGGAGTGGTACGATTTATCGTTGACCTGCGAGGTTCCGTAGTTACTTCAACCGAAGTTTCATGATCAACATCATTAGCTTCCTCTCTTATTGGTGTAGGCGCCACAGGAACCACTTCCGGTGTTGTGCTACTCTCAAGTTCGAGAGAAGGTTCAACAACCTCGTCAAGTTCTACTTTCCTTCCAGTCACTTCTTTCGAGAGAAACTCCTTCTCTAGAAAGGATCCATTCTTGGCAACGAAGATTTTGTACTGATAGAAGGTATACCCAATAGTTTCCTTCGGGTATCCTATGAAGACGTATTTTTCCGCTTTGGGTTCAAGCTTGTCTGGCTGTAACATCTTTACATAAGCTTCGCAACCCCAAACTTTAAGGAACGACAATTTAGGTTTCTTCCCAAACCATAATTCATACGGTGTCGTTTCAACGGATTTAGATGGTGCACTATTTAAAGTGAATGCGGCTTTTTATAATGCATAACCCCAAAACGATAGCGGTAAATCTGTAAGTGACATCATAGAATGAATCATATCTAAGAGAGTTCGATTACGACGTTCGGATATACCATTACGTTCTGGTGTTCCCGGCGGTGTCAATTATGAAAGTATTCTGCATTTCTTCAAATGCTCGCCAAACTCGTAACTTAGATATTCACCTCCACAATGAGATCGTAGAAATTTAATCTTCTTGTTACGTTGATTCTCTACCTCACTTTGAAATTCCTTAAACTTCTCAAAAGTTTAGGACTTATGTTTCATGAAATAGATATACCCATATATACTCAAGTTGTAACACCCTCAGAATCGGACCTATGCAAGTTTTAGCGAAACCCGCCAAACCTGCATAGAAACGATTCAAAGGTGCCCACCAGGCACTTTCGTGCGGGTGGAAAACGAAGTAATAACATTACACAACAGTCCTCGATGGGACCCACAGAACAGATATATACAACAGCGACTCCATGAGTCAAGAATACAGATATAATGTACAAAGATCCAAATCACCTTGAAATCGATATAGCGTCCGAGTACGGACAAGATGCAAATGGGGCTAAGAGCCCTGAAGAATAACCAATGGCGTCCATAACCCTGCCCAGGCCAAGCCGGAAGGGTAACCCTGCTAACGACGTCGATCTCAACCTGCTTAAACAAAAGGGGTGCCGACGAAGGGCAAAGGAAAAAGAAAGGAGCGTCAGTACTGAGGCCAGTACACGGCGAGACTAGAATTCGGCGGTCCTCGCCTACATAGGTATGGTGGACTGAAGTGGCAGCGGCAGCATGCACTAAACAACCTATAGAGACTCGATACAACTGGCGGTTATCAGAGAGGGATAAGAATGACCTATCCGGATCCAACCTGAAGCTATCCAGAACTTGACGTGTCGAGGTTCGGTTTCCGGTTCCATGTTGGCATTCTCAGTATCCCGCGGTGTAATGATTGTCGCTTTTGGGGCGCGCTTGGCGGGCATCGGGCTCGGCGTCTATGGTCGTTGGCGAGCTTGGGTGCCTCAGTACGGCCCACAGAGAACACAAACAGACCCCCATGGCTCCCTTACACGAGCTCACAGAGAACGCGCACGCACACCGAGCGAAGAGCAGACGGGGCCAGCTTGGGAGGACGGTGCCGGAACGGCGGCGGGGAGGCGGTCGCAGCGGCGAGGTCGGGCCGGGCCAGAGGAGGCAGACGCGCAGGGGGTCGCGGTCGGCTCGAGGAGAGCAGGGGGGACGACGGGGGCCGGGGCGGCGATCTGAGCGGGAGGGACGGTGGAGCGGGAGAGGGCCGACGGCGGGCGGGCTGGACGACGGGGAGGAGGAAGCGGAGCGGCGTCGGGCCGAGCTCGGGCCGGCGATGGCGGGGAAGGGGCGGGGCGCCGACGAGCTTGGCCGGAGGAAACCGGCGGCGAGGACGGGCGGAGCGGGGCGGCTCGAGCGCGGGCGGCGGCGGCGGCGTCCGTCGCGCGCGGAGGAGGGGCCGGCGGCGGGGGCCCGCGGTGACCGGAGCGGGCGCGGTGGAGCCCTGGCGAGCGGCGGCTGCGATGCGGGGTGAGGGAGGCGGGCGGTCGCGGAGGCGGCTAGAGGTAGGGCGCGGCGGAGGTCGCCGGGGTCGAGCGGACCGGGGCGAGAGCGGCTACTGGGGAGAGGAGGTGCGGGGAGGCGCGGGGCGAGCGGTTGGAGGAGCGAGGTGGGAGAAGGCGTGCGGCTGCGGGAGAAGAGGAACAGGGGGCGGGCGCGGTGCTGTGGTGGGGGCCCGCGGGATGGGGCCCGGCTGCAGCGGGTGTGGGGGAAAAATCTGGGGAGGGTGCGGCTGTGGCCAGGGAGAGAGGGCTGTGTGGGGAAGGTGGGAACTGGGGCAGCAGGCGTGCGTGCTGGGGGGGGTGTGGGTCAGGGTTGGCAGCGGGTGTGGGGGAAGGGCCGTGTGCGTGTGGCGTGTGTGTTGGGTTGGGGAGAGAGAGGAAAGAGAGAGGGGGTGGAGGAGGTGGCAGGGTCTGGTTGGTGGGGAGTTTGGGGAGGGTGAGGTGGCAGCGTATGAGTGGCCAGGGTGATGTGGAGGCTGGGTTGGGGTAGATAGATGGGTAGGTTTAGGATTAGAGGTGGACCGATTTAAAATTCCTGGGGGTGGTCGTTCGGGTCAATCGGCCCGTTCGACTGCCCCCACTAAAACAATTAATTAAATTATTTATCTCAACCAGCGTTTTTGCAAACTGACAACGGACAAAACAAAATACTCCGGTGACCCGGGTTTGCGCGATAATTAAGGTGGGGCGTTTTAGAAAACAAAACGGGCTTTCCGAAAATAGTTTTTGACAAACAACATATGATGATGACGATGCAATGCACGAATTCAACGCGATTTTCTAGTAGTGGTTTTTGCGGGATGCCACAATTCGACACCACTAACAATGGATCTCGCCCTCGAGATCCGCCTCATGGTACCGGAACGAAGGTCGGCGATCTGCGTCTTCTCACTTCGTGTAGATCCTCGCGACACCACTAACAAGAGGTTGTTGTCCGTGATCGTCGAGAGAACACTCCGGAAACAAAAGGTCGAAGGTAGAGGTATCAGCAAATAAAGCCACCTCTAACTTCCGTGGATGGAGTAAAACTGCTGGATCCACTGATTCGGGGTACAAGAGCGAATGATAAGAGTAGTCGGATGGTGATCAGTCCATCGCGCACCCAAACCATTACTCTGCACACGAATAGGCGGATTATGCAACCAACTCTCGGAATCAGACTGAAGATCTCGACAAGCGAGGTTCAGAAACAAGGAGTGATGCAGACTCTGCATCGGATCTGGCGTGGATGATTTCGTCGCGTCGGAAAACACCGGAAGGCACAAACAAGGAACAAAGAATGGTACCACAGCGGACGGATTCCTCGGATAGCATGAAGACCAGATGTAGCCACACTGTTACCAAGGGAGGAAGCGAAACCCTAAAGGTACGACGAAACCCAACCACGAGAATTCCTGGACTCGAAGAAAGAGAAGAGAGCGGATTCAAAACGCGCAGAGATAAGAGGAGAATAGCAGAGGGGTAAGGAGTAAAATCAGACCTAATCAGAACTATCCAACCGATTTTGAAAAATAGTTTTGACACTCTACTTCGGCCGTTAGCTAGGTTATCCTACAGGCTGGACTTGTGGGGTATCGCAACTGCTGAGCTCTGATACCACTCTGTAACACCCTCAGAATCGGACCTATGCAAGTTTTAGCGAAACCCGCCAAACCTGCATAGAAACGATTCAAAGGTGCCCACCAGGCACTTTCGTGCGGGTGGAAAACGAAGTAATACATTACACAACAGTCCTCGATGGGACCCACAAAACAGATATATACAACAGCGACTCCATGAGTCAAGAATACAGATATAATGTACAAAGATCCAAATCACCTTGAAATCGATATAGCGTCCGAGTACGGACAAGATGCAAATGGGGCTAAGAGCCCTGAAGAATAACCAATGGCGTCCATAACCCTGCCCAGGCCAAGCCGGAAGGGTAACCCTGCTAACGACGTCGATCTCAACCTGCTTAAACAAAAGGGGTGCCGACGAAGGGCAAAGGAAAAAGAAAGGAGCGTCAGTACTGAGGCCAGTACACGGCGAGACTAGAATTCGGCGGTCCTCGCCTACATAGGTATGGTGGACTGAAGTGGCAGCGGCAGCATGCACTAAACAACCTATAGAGACTCGATACAACTGGCGGTTATCAGAGAGGGATAAGAATGACCTATCCGGATCCAACCTGAAGCTAACACCAAACAAACCCATCCTGGTGTTTCCCCCTCGATACCAAACGAGGAAGTCACCCGAGGAACTCACACAGTTGGCAGTTTTATTTATTCAGTTATCGTTGCAGTAATTACTAGTCAGGTATAGATAATCATCCTGATAAAATAAGCAGTGGGCACTTTTAGTTAATCCTTCTGTGGTAGTTGCAACAATTACTAATCAGATACAATTAGTATGAGATAACCCAAAAACCCAGCAGTTGTTGGTACTTTTATTCAGCCATTCCGTTGTAGTTGTCATACTTACTAGTCAGGTACAATGGTCGCAAGCGACACTCCAAACAAGCAATTATGGGCAGTATTAATTAGCCATTCCATTGTAGTGAAGCTGATTACTAGTCATTATAAAGTCAAATTTATAGCAATAAACTTTAGTTATGCTTGTCTATGGTCGAGATACTGTGCTCCAAGTCGTCCATAACCGCGGACACGGCTTTCAGAAAGTTTTACCCGGCCGGGGTGCACCAATAGCAACACACACTCGATCAACCTCGGAAAAACCAAATCAAAACCCAACGAGGCCTTCACGACAAAGCAATCACAGGATTCAGAAATATTTCAGGGGGCCACCCCTTGGAGTAGACCCGCAACGAAGTAAGCAAGCTCCGAGACGGACTCAAGGTTTGGGTAGACGGCTGTGAACGACTGGGAACCCCAAACGAGGCTTGTCGACACCGCGGAATCGTGTCCCGCTCCTAAACAGTACAGTGTGCTATACATCGCACAATCGTAATTAAAGCAGTAAAGCATGGCATAAGTACAGGATCGTAAATAAAACCTCAAACTAGTTTGTGGCCCCAAGAAATAAGACTGAATCAAGCTCTGGCTAAGGGGGGTCCCATATACCTCCCGGATGTGGATAGCGCGATAAATCAAGGAACAGGTATCAAGTACTCGGGGTCCTACGGGACACAAGTGGGCGTTCGGAAACCAAATATTTTCTATCACCCACCGATGCCTCTGCTTACCTCAATTTTAGTTGTTAAACAGGAATTAAAGTGAACGATAAGTAAAACCATGATCATCTCCAACATCAACATGCGGCATTTCTCCAACAACTGTGGTACTTGACGGCACGCAACAACATTTGAGCAAGCGACTACGACGCGCAAGTCCAACTATCTACCAAACATCAGGTAATAGGATGTGTCCAAGGCAATATAGGGCTGCACGGTATATCACAGGTACGGAAACTAAAGCATCGCAACACAGATAGCAATAGATCAACAGGAGGGAATAAAGACTATAAAAGTAAGATAGGTAGAAAGGGGGAGATGCTCGCCTGAAAAACATTGTCGAAGGTTCGACCGAAGATCGGGGCGAAGCTCACATCAACTCAACGGCCTTATCCGCGAAGAAGCAAAACACTAGAAGAACACCGGATGCAATATTTAATACAACGGCAGAAGATCGGCATGATGCATGTTTGAGGTATGGCAAAGGTGCAATGCAATTAGGCCAGATTAAGCGGAACCGGGGTCCCGACAATTAATAAGGCGGTTCAAGTTGTCTAGCTACCCCGCAATTTAAATGTTGCATTAGCAAGACAAAAGATGGCAACGGTTCGTTACACAAGTTTAAATGAGGCCAATATAAGGCTAGATTTACCCGCATATGGGCCCCATATTTAATTATAAGGTGAATCGGCCTAAGGCCCCCAAACCACATGACAAGATGCATGCAAGTATGAATATTTTAATATGCGACAAGGTTGTATTTCATTTATAAAAATAGGGTTTGCGGGAAGGGGTTCACACATTAGGGGGTCTCGACGAACTTGAGGTTCCGGGGTTCGGGGTCGGGGGTCCAGGTTTCGACGGGATCGTTCTCGGACTCCGGGGGTTTAGGGTCTTCGGATCGGGGAAGGAGAACTTGGTTCGGCGTCGGGGCGCATCGGATTCTTCCGGGTCGGTGTCGTTCTTGTCGGGCCCGCGTATCGGGTCGGTCTTGGCGTCCGAGGCAGTTCTTGGCGTCCGTGAGGGAGAACTCGAGGGTCCAGCGTCTCGGGGTCCTCGGATCCGAGCAGAAGAACTTGTCGGGCCGGGTCCGGCCTTCGGGGTCCCGGAGGGAGAACTTGACGTGTCGAGGTTCGGTTTCCGGTTCCATGTTGGCATTCTCAGTATCCCGCGGTGTAATGATTGTCGCTTTTGGGGCGCGCTTGGCGGGCATCGGGCTCGGCGTCTATGGTCGTTGGCGAGCTTGGGTGCCTCAGTACGGCCCACAGAGAACACAAACAGACCCCCATGGCTCCCTTACACGAGCTCACAGAGAACGCGCACGCACACCGAGCGAAGAGCAGACGGGGCCAGCTTGGGAGGACGGTGCCGGAACGGCGGCGGGGAGGCGGTCGCAGCGGCGAGGTCGGGCCGGGCCAGAGGAGGCAGACGCGCAGGGGGTCGCGGTCGGCTCGAGGAGAGCAGGGGGGACGACGGGGGCCGGGGCGGCGATCTGAGCGGGAGGGACGGTGGAGCGGGAGAGGGCCGACGGCGGGCGGGCTGGACGACGGGGAGGAGGAAGCGGAGCGGCGTCGGGCCGAGCTCGGGCCGGCGATGGCGGGGAAGGGGCGGGGCGCCGACGAGCTTGGCCGGAGGAAACCGGCGGCAAGGACGGGCGGAGCGGGGCGGCTCGAGCGCGGGCGGCGGCGGCGGCGTCCGTCGCGCGCGGAGGAGGGGCCGGCGGCGGGGGCCCGCGGTGACCGGAGCGGGCGCGGTGGAGCCCTGGCGAGCGGCGGCTGCGATGCGGGGTGAGGGAGGCGGGCGGTCGCGGAGGAGGCTAGAGGTAGGGCGCGGCGGAGGTCGCCGGGGTCGAGCGGACCGGGGCGAGAGCGGCTACTGGGGAGAGGAGGTGCGGGGAGGCGCGGGGCGAGCGGTTGGAGGAGCGAGGTGGGAGAAGGCGTGCGGCTGCGGGAGAAGAGGAACAGGGGGCGGGCGCGGTGCTGTGGTGGGGGCCCGCGGGATGGGGCCCGGCTGCAGCGGGTGTGGGGGAAAAATCTGGGGAGGGTGCGGCTGTGGCCAGGGAGAGAGGGCTGTGTGGGGAAGGTGGGAACTGGGGCAGCAGGCGTGCGTGCTGGGGGGGGTGTGGGTCAGGGTTGGCAGCGGGTGTGGGGGAAGGGCCGTGTGCGTGTGGCGTGTGTGTTGGGTTGGGGAGAGAGAGGAAAGAGAGAGGGGGTGGAGGAGGTGGCAGGGTCTGGTTGGTGGGGAGTTTGGGGAGGGTGAGGTGGCAGCGTATGAGTGGCCAGGGTGATGTGGAGGCTGGGTTGGGGTAGATAGATGGGTAGGTTTAGGATTAGAGGTGGACCGATTTAAAATTCCTGGGGGTGGTCGTTCGGGTCAATCGGCCCGTTCGACTGCCCCCACTAAAACAATTAATTAAATTATTTATCTCAACCAGCGTTTTTGCAAACTGACAACGGACAAAACAAAATACTCCGGTGACCCGGGTTTGCGCGATAATTAAGGTGGGGCGTTTTAGAAAACAAAACGGGCTTTCCGAAAATAGTTTTTGACAAACAACATATGATGATGACGATGCAATGCACGAATTCAACGCGATTTTCTAGTAGTGGTTTTTGCGGGATGCCACAATTCGACACCACTAACAATGGATCTCGCCCTCGAGATCCGCCTCATGGTACCGGAACGAAGGTCGGCGATCTGCGTCTTCTCACTTCGTGTAGATCCTCGCGACACCACTAACAAGAGGTTGTTGTCCGTGATCGTCGAGAGAACACTCCGGAAACAAAAGGTCGAAGGTAGAGGTATCAGCAAATAAAGCCACCTCTAACTTCCGTGGATGGAGTAAAACTGCTGGATCCACTGATTCGGGGTACAAGAGCGAATGATAAGAGTAGTCGGATGGTGATCAGTCCATCGCGCACCCAAACCATTACTCTGCACACGAATAGGCGGATTATGCAACCAACTCTCGGAATCAGACTGAAGATCTCGACAAGCGAGGTTCGGAAACAAGGAGTGATGCAGACTCTGCATCAGATCTGGCGTGGATGATTTCGTCGCGTCGGAAAACACCGGAAGGCACAAACAAGGAACAAAGAATGGTACCACAGCGGACGGATTCCTCGGATAGCATGAAGACCAGATGTAGCCACACTGTTACCAAGGGAGGAAGCGAAACCCTAAAGGTACGACGAAACCCAACCACGAGAATTCCTGGACTCGAAGAAAGAGAAGAGAGCGGATTCAAAACGCGCAGAGATAAGAGGAGAATAGCAGAGGGGTAAGGAGTAAAATCAGACCTAATCAGAACTATCCAACCGATTTTGAAAAATAGTTTTGACACTCTACTTCGGCCGTTAGCTAGGTTATCCTACAGGCTGGACTTGTGGGGTATCGCAACTGCTGAGCTCTGATACCACTCTGTAACACCCTCAGAATCGGACCTATGCAAGTTTTAGCGAAACCCGCCAAACCTGCATAGAAACGATTCAAAGGTGCCCACCAGGCACTTTCGTGCGGGTGGAAAACGAAGTAATAACATTACACAACAGTCCTCGATGGGACCCACAAAACAGATATATACAACAGCGACTCCATGAGTCAAGAATACAGATATAATGTACAAAGATCCAAATCACCTTGAAATCGATATAGCGTCCGAGTACGGACAAGATGCAAATGGGGCTAAGAGCCCTGAAGAATAACCAATGGCGTCCATAACCCTGCCCAGGCCAAGCCGGAAGGGTAACCCTGCTAACGACGTCGATCTCAACCTGCTTAAACAAAAGGGGTGCCGACGAAGGGCAAAGGAAAAAGAAAGGAGCGTCAGTACTGAGGCCAGTACACGGCGAGACTAGAATTCGGCGGTCCTCGCCTACATAGGTATGGTGGACTGAAGTGGCAGCGGCAACATGCACTAAACAACCTATAGAGACTCGATACAACTGGCGGTTATCAGAGAGGGATAAGAATGACCTATCCGGATCCAACCTGAAGCTAACACCAAACAAACCCATCCTGGTGTTTCCCCCTCGATACCAAACGAGGAAGTCACCCGAGGAACTCACACAGTTGGCAGTTTTATTTATTCAGTTATCGTTGCAGTAATTACTAGTCAGGTATAGATAATCATCCTGATAAAATAAGCAGTGGGCACTTTTAGTTAATCCTTCCGTGGTAGTTGCAACAATTACTAATCAGATACAATTAGTATGAGATAACCCAAAAACCCAGCAGTTGTTGGTACTTTTATTCAGCCATTCCGTTGTAGTTGTCATACTTACTAGTCAGGTACAATGGTCGCAAGCGACACTCCAAACAAGCAATTATGGGCAGTATTAATTAGCCATTCCATTGTAGTGAAGCTGATTACTAGTCATTATAAAGTCAAATTTATAGCAATAAACTTTAGTTATGCTTGTCTATGGTCGAGATACTGTGCTCCAAGTCGTCCATAACCGCGGACACGGCTTTCAGAAAGTTTTACCCGGCCGGGGTGCACCAATAGCAACACACACTCGATCAACCTCGGAAAAACCAAATCAAAACCCAACGAGGCCTTCACGACAAAGCAATCACAGGATTCAGAAATATTTCAGGGGGCCACCCCTTGGAGTAGACCCGCAACGAAGTAAGCAAGCTCCGAGACGGACTCAAGGTTTGGGTAGACGGCTGTGAACGACTGGGAACCCCAAACGAGGCTTGTCGACACCGCGGAATCGTGTCCCGCTCCTAAACAGTACAGTGTGCTATACATCGCACAATCGTAATTAAAGCAGTAAAGCATGGCATAAGTACAGGATCGTAAATAAAACCTCAAACTAGTTTGTGGCCCCAAGAAATAAGACTGAATCAAGCTCTGGCTAAGGGGGGTCCCATATACCTCCCGGATGTGGATAGCGCGATAAATCAAGGAACAGGTATCAAGTACTCGGGGTCCTACGGGACACAAGTGGGCGTTCGGAAACCAAATATTTTCTATCACCCACCGATGCCTCTGCTTACCTCAATTTTAGTTGTTAAACAGGAATTAAAGTGAACGATAAGTAAAACCATGATCATCTCCAACATCAACATGCGGCATTTCTCCAACAACTGTGGTACTTGACGGCACGCAACAACATTTGAGCAAGCGACTACGACGCGCAAGTCCAACTATCTACCAAACATCAGGTAATAGGATGTGTCCAAGGCAATATAGGGCTGCACGGTATATCACAGGTACGGAAACTAAAGCATCGCAACACAGATAGCAATAGATCAACAGGAGGGAATAAAGACTATAAAAGTAAGATAGGTAGAAAGGGGGAGATGCTCGCCTGAAAAACATTGTCGAAGGTTCGACCGAAGATCGGGGCGAAGCTCACATCAACTCAACGGCCTTATCCGCGAAGAAGCAAAACACTAGAAGAACACCGGATGCAATATTTAATACAACGGCAGAAGATCGGCATGATGCATGTTTGAGGTATGGCAAAGGTGCAATGCAATTAGGCCAGATTAAGCGGAACCGGGGTCCCGACAATTAATAAGGCGGTTCAAGTTGTTTAGCTACCCCGCAATTTAAATGTTGCATTAGCAAGACAAAAGATGGCAACGGTTCGTTACACAAGTTTAAATGAGGCCAATATAAGGCTAGATTTACCCGCATATGGGCCCCATATTTAATTATAAGGTGAATCGGCCTAAGGCCCCCAAACCACATGACAAGATGCATGCAAGTATGAATATTTTAATATGCGACAAGGTTGTATTTCATTTATAAAAATAGGGTTTGCGGGAAGGGGTTCACACATTAGGGGGTCTCGACGAACTTGAGGTTCCGGGGTTCGGGGTCGGGGGTCCAGGTTTCGACGGGATCGTTCTCGGACTCCGGGGGTTTAGGGTCTTCGGATCGGGGAAGGAGAACTTGGTTCGGCGTCGGGGCGCATCGGATTCTTCCGGGTCGGTGTCGTTCTTGTCGGGCCCGCGTATCGGGTCGGTCTTGGCGTCCGAGGCAGTTCTTGGCGTCCGTGAGGGAGAACTCGAGGGTCCAGCGTCTCGGGGTCCTCGGATCCGAGCAGAAGAACTTGTCGGGCCGGGTCCGGCCTTCGGGGTCCCGGAGGGAGAACTTGACGTGTCGAGGTTCGGTTTCCGGTTCCATGTTGGCATTCTCAGTATCCCGCGGTGTAATGATTGTCGCTTTTGGGGCGCGCTTGGCGGGCATCGGGCTCGGCGTCTATGGTCGTTGGCGAGCTTGGGTGCCTCAGTACGGCCCACAGAGAACACAAACAGACCCCCATGGCTCCCTTACACGAGCTCACAGAGAACGCGCACGCACACCGAGCGAAGAGCAGACGGGGCCAGCTTGGGAGGACGGTGCCGGAACGGCGGCGGGGAGGCGGTCGCAGCGGCGAGGTCGGGCCGGGCCAGAGGAGGCAGACGCGCAGGGGGTCGCGGTCGGCTCGAGGAGAGCAGGGGGGACGACGGGGGCCGGGGCGGCGATCTGAGCGGGAGGGACGGTGGAGCGGGAGAGGGCCGACGGCGGGCGGGCTGGACGACGGGGAGGAGGAAGCGGAGCGGCGTCGGGCCGAGCTCGGGCCGGCGATGGCGGGGAAGGGGCGGGGCGCCGACGAGCTTGGCCGGAGGAAACCGGCGGCAAGGACGGGCGGAGCGGGGCGGCTCGAGCGCGGGCGGCGGCGGCGGCGTCCGTCGCGCGCGGAGGAGGGGCCGGCGGCGGGGGCCCGCGGTGACCGGAGCGGGCGCGGTGGAGCCCTGGCGAGCGGCGGCTGCGATGCGGGGTGAGGGAGGCGGGCGGTCGCGGAGGAGGCTAGAGGTAGGGCGCGGCGGAGGTCGCCGGGGTCGAGCGGACCGGGGCGAGAGCGGCTACTGGGGAGAGGAGGTGCGGGGAGGCGCGGGGCGAGCGGTTGGAGGAGCGAGGTGGGAGAAGGCGTGCGGCTGCGGGAGAAGAGGAACAGGGGGCGGGCGCGGTGCTGTGGTGGGGGCCCGCGGGATGGGGCCCGGCTGCAGCGGGTGTGGGGGAAAAATCTGGGGAGGGTGCGGCTGTGGCCAGGGAGAGAGGGCTGTGTGGGGAAGGTGGGAACTGGGGCAGCAGGCGTGCGTGCTGGGGGGGGTGTGGGTCAGGGTTGGCAGCGGGTGTGGGGGAAGGGCCGTGTGCGTGTGGCGTGTGTGTTGGGTTGGGGAGAGAGAGGAAAGAGAGAGGGGGTGGAGGAGGTGGCAGGGTCTGGTTGGTGGGGAGTTTGGGGAGGGTGAGGTGGCAGCGTATGAGTGGCCAGGGTGATGTGGAGGCTGGGTTGGGGTAGATAGATGGGTAGGTTTAGGATTAGAGGTGGACCGATTTAAAATTCCTGGGGGTGGTCGTTCGGGTCAATCGGCCCGTTCGACTGCCCCCACTAAAACAATTAATTAAATTATTTATCTCAACCAGCGTTTTTGCAAACTGACAACGGACAAAACAAAATACTCCGGTGACCCGGGTTTGCGCGATAATTAAGGTGGGGCGTTTTAGAAAACAAAACGGGCTTTCCGAAAATAGTTTTTGACAAACAACATATGATGATGACGATGCAATGCACGAATTCAACGCGATTTTCTAGTAGTGGTTTTTGCGGGATGCCACACAAGTCATCCGTGAAGGTAAGAACATAACGATAACCACCGCGCGATGCTACACTCATTCGGCCACACACATCGGTATGTATGATTTCCAATAAGTCCATAGCTCGCTCCATCATACCAGAAAATGGAGTCTTAGTCATTTTACCCATCAGACATGCTTCGCATCTTTCAAGTGATTTGAAATCAAGTGATTCAAGAAGTCCATCAGAATGGAGTTTCTTCATACGCTTCACTCCAATATGATCAAGACGACAGTGCCATATATAGGTCGAGTTATCGCTCAATTTCAAACGTTTAGCTTCAATGTTAGTAATGTGTGTATTTCTACAATCGAGATTCAATAAGAATAGACCATCTATCAAAGGTGCATGTGCATAAAACATATTACTCATATAAATTGAACAACCATTGTTCTCGGACTTAAACAAGTAACCGTCTCGCAATAAACATGATCCGGATATAATGTTTATGCTCAATGCAGGCACCAAATAACAATTATTTAAGTATAAAACTAATCCCAATGGTAGATGAAGAGGTAGCGTGCCGACCGCGATAACATCAACCTTTGATCCTTTTCCAACGCGCATCGTCACCTTGTTCTTCGCTAGCTTCCGTCTATTCTGCAGCACTTGTTTCGAGTTACAAATATGAGCAACCAAACTAGTATCAAATACCCAGGCACTACTATGAGTACTAGTGAGATACACATTAATAACATGTATATCGAACATACATTTCTTCTTGATGTTACCATTCTTCAAATCTGCCAAGTACTTAGGGCAATTCCGCTTCCAGTGACCCTCTCCCTTGCAGTAAAAGCACTCAGTGTCAGGCTTAGGCCCAGCCTTGGTCTTCTTCGCCGGCGCGGTAACTTTCTTACCGCCCTTCTTGAAGTTTCCCTTTTTCTTAGACTTTCCTTGCTTCTTGAATTTGGTGGTCTTATTGACCATAAACTATTGGTGCTCTTTCTTGATCTTCACTTCTGCAGACTTTAACATGGAGAAGAGTTCGGGCAACGACTTGTCCATGTTTTTCATATTGTAGTTCATCACAAAGTTCTTGTAACTTGGTGGTAGTGATTGGAGGACACGGTGAATCCCCAAAGCATTAGGAATCACTATACCCAAGATTTGAAGCTTGCTTGTGTGCCCAGACATCTTAAGCACGTGCTCACTAACGGTGCTGCCATCTTCTATCTTGCAATTAAAGAACTTTTTAGAAGCCTCATAACTCTCAATTGCCACGTGAGCCTCAAATATCATTTTGAGTTCACGGACAATATCATGTCGGTCATGGTTCTCAAACCTTTTCTGAAGCTCTGATTCCAAACCATACAAGATAGCACACTAAACTGTGGAGTACTGATTCTTCCGAGCGAGGAAAAATTTCTTTACCTTATCGGTAGCATCAGCTGAAGGTGGGTCACCCAGCGGTGCATCCAGCACATAGGTCAAATTACCAGCATTGAGGACAATCCTCAAGTTGCGAAACCAATCCGTGAAGTTGCTTCCATTGTTTTTCAACTTTGCTTTCTCTAGGAATGCATTAAAATTGATGGTAGGGGCCGCCATTGATCTACAACATATTTGCAATAGTTTAGACTAAGTTTATGACAAATTGAGTTCTAATCAATAGTTAAATTAATCTAGGTGAACTCCCACTCAAAACAATATTCTTCACATTGTTTTAGTGATCACACGAACCAAATCCCCCACATCAAAACCGATCATCACGAGAGTTGATGTAGCTTCAATGTCGAACAATCAACATGTTCATCATATCTACTATATGACTCATGCTTTACCTTTTGGTGATTCGTGTTCCGAGACCATGTATATACATGCTAGGCTCGTCAAGATCAAACCTTAGCTTCCGCATGAGCAAATCTGGCTTGCTCCCATTGTATACACTCACAGAATCTAACACACCCGATCAACACGTGGTGCTTCGAAAAAACGAGCTTTAGCAACGGTGCTTACTAAGAATGAACACTTTATAACTTGAAATTTTGTGAGAGGGATCATCTTATAATGATACCGTCGCCAACTAAGCAATACAAGATGCATAAAAGGATTAACATCACATGCAATTCAAAATATGTGATATGATATGACCTTTCTTCTTGTGCTTCCGATCTCCATCTTCAAGCACGAACATGATCTCCATCATCACCGGCATGGAGTCAAGGTCAATGGCGCCGCTTCATGGTTGTCGTCCACCAGCATCAACTATTACAACTACTTTGAGTAATAGACACGCAGGTCTTAACGAAATTAAAAAAGACAACCATATGGCTCCTGCTGGTTGCCAACTTACAATAAGGAACATTGCATACATCATATATAATCACAATCATGGCCATATCACATTACAGAACACCCCTGCAAAACAAAGTTAGACGTTTCTAATTTTCTTTGCATATTTTACGTGGTTTGGGGCTTTCAATAAGTGTCGTTCTAACTTACGAACAAGAACCACAACGTTGATACTAGTATTGTCAATTACCCATTGTAAATTGAATCTTCACTATGTTGGGAGAAACAAGCACCCGTAAAGCCACTTATGCAATACAAGTTGCATGTCAAGCGTGGAGCAAGTCTCATGAACGATGTCATGTAAGGTCAGCCCGGGCCGCTTCATCCCACCATCCCGCAAGATGCAAAGTACACAAGAAGCAATCAACAACAAAAGCATCAACGGCCACAATGACCATTGTGTTCTACTCGTGCAACAGATCTACATATAGACACGACGTTCATACCACTGTAGGGGTTAGTAGCATGGAAAACAAAAAAGTTCTACCGCATGCATACAAACAATCCAAGATCTATCTACCAGATTGAAGCAACAAGTCGATTAGAGTACTCACCCTCGAAGATTCCAAAGCGGTTAACGAGAGCAGATTCTCGTGGGTGATGTAGTCGTACACTCGCCGATCTCAAGATTGTGTAGACGATCCTTCCGGCGCTGCGATCCGGAAGCGCTTCCGCAGTCGGTCACACGTTCGGTACTCGATGAAGACCTTCCTCTCCCTTGTTCCAGCAGACAGCGAAGGTTGTAGTTCTCCCCTCGCGATTCTGGCAGCACGACGGCATTGTGTCGGAAGTAGAGGGAAGATCCTGTAGGGCTTCGCCTAAGCCGGTGCGAGTTATGGTGGATCTAGGGTTTTCGGCGATCTAGGTTTAGAAGGTCGGAGAGGAGGAGGAGGAGGTGTCGGCGGCGGCGGCTGGCGGCAGCGTGCGGCGGCGACGGCGTAGGACGGAGGCGACGCACGGGTGGGGATGGCTGGTGTTGTTGTGCTTTGGGGCAGCCCTCCCCCTCTATTTATGAGAAGGGGGGCAGCTTGGGAGAGGGGAGTTTGAATCCATACCCAAACCCAAGTTGGATATAAGAAAGGACTATTTCCTTCTT
Source organism: Avena sativa (assembly GCA_916181665.1). Lineage (NCBI taxonomy): Eukaryota > Viridiplantae > Streptophyta > Magnoliopsida > Poales > Poaceae > Avena > Avena sativa. Next base: position 427,512,262 of record OV702283.1, read on the forward strand.
CCACTAGGAAACTATTGTTCTAGTTTGACTTTTCAAACCTCCCTTTTGACTTTCAATTTAGAGCTTTATTACTCTCTCGCAAATGCCCAACCAAAGTGACCTAGGACATGATCTAATCATTCCACTTAAGCATGACACATTCATGGACCATTCCCCTTCCGGTCCGGTGAACCTTCTAGAACCTCTCCGAGGAAAACATCGGAATCTTTCCCGAACTCCGGAATCATACTTTCCTTATATGAATCTCATTCTCCGGACCATTCCGGATCTCCTCGTGATACCCCGGATCCCATCCGAGACTCCGAACAACATTCGGTTTCCCTACTTACATTCCATATCTACTAAACAACATCGAATCCTTAAGTGTGTCTCCCTATGGTTCGTGAATTATGCGGACATGACCAAGACACTTCTTCGATCAATAACCAATAGAGGAATCTAGAAATTCATATGGCTCCCACATATTTCTACGATTACTTTGTGATCGAATAAACCACTTACATACGATACTAATTTCCCTTTGTCTCGCGATAGTTTACTTATCCGAGGTTTGATCATCGGTATCTCTGCATACCTAGTTCAACCTTGTTACCGATAAGTACTCTTTTCTCGTTCCTGTGATATGTGATCCCTTGTGAACCAGTCACATGCTTGCAAGCTAATTGGATGACATTTCACCGAGAGGGCCTAGAGCATATCTATCCGTCATATGGATGGACAAATCCCAATCTTGATCCATGTGCCTCCACACATACTTTCCGAACACTTAATGCGACCTTTATAGCCACCCAGTTATAGTGTGGTGTTTGATGTCATCAAAGCATTCTTCCGGTGATGGTGATTAGCATGATCTCATGGTCGAATGAATTAGGTTACTATGTATCAGAAAGCTTATAGCAAATGAACTATTGAAATCACTTGATCTTTATGCTACGCTTATCTATAGGAGTATGTCCATCATACCATTCTCCTAACGATATGATCTTGTTGTTAATAACATCTCAATGTTCATGATAGGGAAACCACAATCATCTATTAACCAACAAGCTAGTATTATATAGAGGCTTTACTAGGGACTTCAAATTAAGTTTACAAATCACACAAGTATTAATGTTTCCTTGTTAATACTATTATAGCATGAATGTAAACATTTATCATAAACACAAAGATATAATAATAACTATTTTTATAATTGCCTCTAGGGCATATCTCCAACACCATCGCCACCTGCTTCGCCGACTGTAACCTCCCGATCCACACCTTCCGACGAGTGTTCCGTCCGGTGATTTCGGTCACCCGCGAGCCCCACGACCGCTGTTCGTACGCCGCGGTAACCTGCGTCAGCGGCACCGGCAGGTCGAGGAGCAGCGGGGCTATCGTCGGCGCTTGGGTGGCTCCAATCGCGGAGGGGAACAGTAGAAGAAGAAGCGGCAGAGGGCTGATGGGGGGGGGAGGCTGCGATGAAGGACGACAGGATACCAAAATGGGCCGGGCCGACGCCAAAAAGAATTGAGGGATGGGCTGGCCGTGATTTTGAGCGCGGGCACCATTGATAGTCATTTAAGGGGGTTCTAGGACCCCAAATGGAGATGTTCTAATCCAAGACGAGTTCGGTTAGGAACCTTCTCCTCTAACCGGTGTTTTACAACGGTTAGAGATGCCCTTAGCTACTTCTCCCAGAGAACCACCTTAAAAACACACGTACGGGGCCTCTGATTTTGGCAGCCTTGGGTTAACGGCATCTGGATCTGCTGTTCCCCGATCGAACCCATCAATAACCCAACCACGCGCGTACGTCGAGGACAGTCCCATGTTTTTCCGATCCCTGCATGCGCCAATTCAATTCATTCCATCGACAGCAAGCAGTGGCGCGCCAGATCCCGATGGCTGCATCCACCAGATTCAGGTGTGCCATCTATGATGATCTGCTCATGATCTATGTCCACGCAAATTTGGGGCGTAGGTACACTCACTCGACCATTGGCAGAGATCCGATCAGCAAACGTACGTACGTACGTACGTACACGGGCAGTATAAATCCGGTAGGTGGAGTAGGTCTCCAGGGTTCACAAGAGCGTTGCTGCCGCCATAACTACTGATGAGCTGCTTCCCGTTTCTAGATCGACCACGCAGATGGTCCCGTACGTCGTCCGTCCGGCCTGCATGCGATCTCGACACCGGCCGTGGCGGGCTCAAGACTTTGAAGTGGCATCAAAAGGTACTTGGGCGAGGGTGTTCTACTATAATTGGCATCAATGATCGCAGCGTCCGATGCGCTGAGTTGTTTGGATCATATCGTACACCAATTTTCACTTCTAATTACAACATATATTTGTCGCTCCATGATAATTTGAGTTAGACTTAATTTTCGACGGCAACTGAACCGGACTTGAGCATCTTTTTCACTCTGAAACAGATGCAACGTTTGGTCCCCATCGGGCCGGCATATGCATGTTAGGCAACACGATGATGACTAGGATGCATGCCACATCATGCATATTGGTCATCATTATGGTACCTTTTACCCTCTTTAGTTCAAAAAAAATTCAAAATGATATATAAGTAAAAAAGTTAGTTTATTATGTTGAACTAAATAGGGTAGAGGGTACCCTTTACCCTCTTGTTGACCAACTTGCATCTCTAATCCGGTCAATGTGGATTCTTATTCCGGGGTGACTAAGCAAGGGATCTAGGGTTATACCCTAGCCGCCTCCCTGGTCCGTCTATCTCCACCGTTTTTAGTTGGGAACCGATGGTCCCTGCCTCCTCTATTTGCTGATCCGATGGAGGGAGGGGCTGGGAACCTCGGACCTGTGCTCAGCGCTGTAGTTAGGCCCTGAAAGTCAGAATTTGGTCAGTCGGCAACGATGTTTGGTGTCAAAAGATTTCAATTGATTCAAGGATTCAATGGGATGACTTAAACTATTGGACGCTGGTCTTTATGTGCACGCGAAGACTTCCCGATTATCATCATGACACGGTCTAAGAGCCGGTGACGATGGAAAATGGAATCAACATGAAAAACACAAGGGTTATTTTCCGGGTATAATCTACATATGTGCTTGACATGAAGGGTTAACTAGATAGTCTGGACGGGAACCAAATATTAACTCTTTTGTGAAATTTTGTCATCGTGTCATAAATATATAATTAAATATGGTTTAACTTTATTTAGCTTTGGAAGTTCTAGGTATAATTTTCTCTTAGTTTTAATTCTGGTACCACTAGATCTTTTTTCTCATCTGATATGCTTTTAAGAAATTGCACCACTCGGTAGTGACTCATTTTCCCACATACCACTCAAAACTTGTGGATTCAAATATGCCTCAAAACTTTGAAATCAAGAAAAGAGTAACCAATGCATTTACTTGACTGTATTATATATGACCATTGAAAAAAATGGATTTTTTCCTTAGCCATATATTGTGTTAAAATGGCTAAAACAATTTCGGCCAAAATTTTGAAACTCCATGGTAAAGAAAAATAGAGTAAGTCATATATGATATCCTTACTTTTATGTCCAAGTTCGAGCAAACCTGGATTGTTAAGAGAAAATCAGTTATCAAGTTTTTTAATCGAATTTTGGACAATAATAAGGCTATCGATAAAATCTAAGAATAATTAAGTAAATAAAAAATGTTGTCCTTACTATTATATTAAACCTTATTTAATTCTTAGCCACATATTTAAGAGAAATGCAATTTATAGATCTTGTATTCAAACCTTTGACAAAATTTGAAACTTCTAGTAAACAATGGAATAATTACAGTAAATCACAACTATATCTTTACTATTTGGGCTAAATATGTGTAGAGGTTTAGAAGAAAATGAAGTTATCAGTTGATCTAATGGTGGAATTTTTGATAGCATAGGGAAATTAAAACCACTATAGGAAATAATAAATAGTGTTTATACTATTTTGGTCAAATTTATGGAAAGACTATAGTGAACCATAAATAGTTTCCTTATTATTCTTCAAATTTGAGCCAATTTTGTGTACTAGTTTTGAAATAAAAATTTAGAAAATATGTTTTTTACAGAACCTTGGCTTAAATTCCAAACTTCAACAAATAATTTTACAATTAGGGTAAATAATAAAATATATTTTTCACTATTCTTTTCAAATTTTAGCAAATTATGTGCAGTAGTTGAAGACAAATGAAACTATCACGTTCTTATAAATTTTATCATAAATTTGAAACTTACAAAAAAAGGGATAATTACAGGGCTACTCAGAGAGCGTACGAGACAGAGAGGACCAAGTAGCTCGATTTTGGAGAGAGATTCTTTTATTCTTATTTTCCAACCTAACTACCAAAAGATCGACTTGTCAACCGCGATGAAAATCTGACAAGGTTTTGTCTGTTCTACACAGTCAACTGGGGGAAACTAACGAAATTTGTATATTATTGCATGGTACAAATTGTTAGTGTCATTATTTGTACCTTTGAAATTTTGCATGGAATTTGGGTACATACACTAGAGGAAAAATGGCCATCCGTTCGCCACCCCTGGGAGCATTAGTCCCGGTTGCGCCACCAACCGGGACTAATGCTGGCACGCGTCCCGGTTGGAGCGGGCACGGGGCCAGGGGCATGGGTCCCGGTTGGTAAGGGGGCATGCGTCCCGGTTGGAGCCACCAACCGGGACTAAAGGTTTGGCCACAGCCACGTGGCGTGGCACGCACCTTTAGTCCCGGTTGCTGGCTCCAACCGGGACTAAAGACCCCTTGCCCTCTATAAATGCAACGCCCCAGCCCCCTCTGCCTCCACTCTGTTTTTTCGAATGGTGTAAGGTGTGAGGGTGTGTGCTAGTTTTTTCTCATGCATGCATTGAAGGTGTTTGTTGAAATGTTTGAGTGAAAAATCCAGTTGAATTTCTCATAGAACAAAAATATAGAAGGTGTCCGAGACGCACTTGAGCTTTCTCCTCTTTATTTCCCTCGATCGAGGTTAGCAATCCTATCTTTTCTAGGTCATTGATACAATTCATGTGTCGGTGTGAATTGGTTATTTCACTATTTATGATGTCCTGTTTTTTGATAAACTTACTTATATGATGCAGATGAACGGTCGGGAATGGATGTACGGTGACCGGCAGGTAGCCGGGTATATCAAAGGCGTGGATAAATTTATCGATCTGGCTACGGCAAACAAAGAGAATGGATTTATACGTTGTCCATGTGTTCAATGTCGGAACAACAAGGAGTACTCTTCCTCGAAAATCATTCGCGGCCACCTGATTATGAAAGGTTTCATGCCCAACTATAATTGCTGGACCAAGCACGGGGAAAGAGGGGTTATGGTGGAAGACGGTGAAGAAGAAGATGATGATAACAACTATCATCATATGTTTCCTGAATACAGTGATACTGCAATGGAAGACAATGAAGAGGAAGGAGGTGAAGAACGGGCATCAGATGAGCCGGCTGATGAACTTGGTAGGGTCATTTCTGATGCAAAGCGAGACTGTGAAACAGAAAATGAGAAGTTGAAGTTAGAGGGCATGTTAGAAGATCACAAGAAATTGTTGTACCCAAATTGTGAAGATGGCAGCACAAAGCTCGGTACCACACTGGAATTGTTGCGATGGAAGGCAGAGTGTGGTCTAACTGACTCCTCATTTGAAAAGATGCTGAAAATAATGAAGCCGAAGTTTCCAAAACATAACGAACTTCCCGAGAGTACCTACGAAGCAAAGAAGACTCTCTGTCCTCTGGGATTAGATGTGCAAAAGATACATGCATGCATTAATGACTGCATCCTCTACCGCGGTAAGGAGTATGAGAATTTAGATAAATGCCCGGTATGCAACGCGTTGCGGTATAAGATCAGACGAGATGACCCTGGTGATGTTGAGGGAGAGCCCCTCCGGAAGAGGGTTCCTGCTAAGGTTATGTGGTATGCTCCTATAATACCAAGGTTGAAACGCATGTTCAGAAACAAAGAGCATGTCAGGTTGTTGCGATGGCACAAAGAAGACCGTAAGAAAGACGGGGAGTTGAGACACCCTGCTGATGGGTCACAGTGGAGAAAAATCGAGAGAGACTTCCCAGACTTTGCAGGTGACGCAAGGAACTTATGGTTTGGTCTAAGTACGGATGGCATGAATCCTTTTGGGGAGCAGAGCTGCAGTCACAGCACCTGGCCCGTGACTCTATGTATCTACAACCTGCCTCCTTGGTTGTGCATGAAGCGTAAGTTTATTATGATGCCAGTGCTCATCCAAGGCCCGAAGCAACCAGGCAACGACATTGATGTGTACCTTAGGCCATTAGTTGAAGAACTCTTACAGTTGTGGGGCAAACCAGGTGTACGTGCGTGGGATGAGAACAAACAGGAGCCATTTAATCTACGAGGGTTGTTATTCGTAACCATCAATGATTGGCCTGCTCTTAGTAACCTTTCAGGACAGACAAACAAAGGATATAAGGCATGCACCCACTGTTTAGATAAGACCGAAGGTACATATTTGCATAAATGCAAGAAGGTTGTGTACCTAGCGAATCGACGATTTCTTCCGACCAATCATCCCGTAAGAAAGAAAGGCAAGCATTTTAAAGGTGAGGCAGATCACCGGAAGAAGCCTGAACTCCCTGCTGGTGATGATGTATTTGGTATGGTCAAGGACATAGAAGTAATCTTTGGAAAGGGTCCCGGCGGTCAATCAGTTCCGAACGACGTCGCTACAGGACACGCACCCATGTGGAAGAAGAAATCTATATTTTGGGAGCTGCCATATTGGAAAGTCCTGCGTGTCCGCTCTTCAATCGACGTGATGCACGTGACGAATAATCTCTGCGTGAACCTGCTAGGATTCCTAGGCGTGTATGGTAAGACAAAAGATACACCTGAAGCACGGGAGGACCAACAAATTATGAAAGACCCAAAGAACATGCATACAGATAACAAGACGGATAAAGGGCGTCACTTAAGTCGTGCCAGCTATGCTCTTACCAAAGCAGAGAAGGAAATCTTTTTTGAAGTCCTTTACAGTATCAAGGTGCCGTCGGGCTTCTCATCTAATATAAAGGGGATAATAAATATGGCAGAGAAAAAGTTCCAAAACCTGAAGTCTCATGACTGTCACGTGATTATGACGCAGTTGCTTCCGATTGCATTGAGGGGGCTTCTACCGGAAAATGTTCGAGTACCCATTGTGAAGCTGTGTGCATTCCTCAATGCAATATCTCAGAAGGTAATCAATCAAGATATTCTGCCAAGGTTACAGAAGGATGTGGTACAATGTCTTGTTAGTTTTGAATTGGTGTTCCCACCATCCTTCTTCAATATTATGACGCATCTCCTGGTTCATCTAGTGGAAGAGATTGCCATTCTCGGTCCGGTATTTCTGCACAATATGTTCCCCTTTGAGAGGTTCATGGGAGTCTTAAAAAAATATGTTCATAATCGTGCTAGACCAGAAGGAAGCATCTCCAAGGGATATGGAACAGAGGAGGTCATTGAGTTTTGTGTTGACTTTATTCCTGACCTTAAGCCGATTGGTGTTTCTGACTCGCGGCATGAGGGAAGACTAAGTGGAAAAGGCACGCTGGGAAAGAAAGCAATGATATGTAGGGACGGGGATTCTTTCACTTAAGCACACTACACAGTTCTACATAATTCCACCTTGGCAGCTCCGTATATCGAGGAACACAAGAATATTGTACGCTCCAAAAACCCGGGGAAGCCTGAATCATGGATTACAGATGAACACATGAAGTCTTTCGGTGGTTGGATGCGAACACATCTCTTGAATGACACCACTGTTGGAGATCAGCTATACTTGTTGGCCGCGTCACCATCTTCTACTGTATTGAATTTCCAAGGGTACGAAATAAATGGGAATACATTCTACACGATCGCCCAAGATAAAAAGAGCACCAACCAAAATAGTGGTGTCCGCTTTGATGCAATAGACGAGAATGGACAAAAGGACACATATTATGGTTACATAGAGGAGATATGGGAACTAGACTATGGAGTCTCTTTTAAGGTCCCTTTGTTTCGCTGCAAATGGGTCAACCTGAATGGGGAAGGGGTAAAGATAGACCAGTTGTACGGAATGACAACAGTGGATCTCAACAATCTTGGTTATAGAGATGAACCATTCGTCCTAGCCAATGATGTGTCTCAGGTTTTCTATGTGAAGGACATGTCCTCCAGACCGAAAAAAAGAAAAAATATGCAAACGAATACATCATATGATGAGCCAAAGCGTCACATAGTTCTTTCAGGGAAAAGAAACATTGTGGGAATCGAGGACAAGACAGACATGTTAGAAGATTATAATAAGTTTGATGAAATTCCGCCCTTCACAGTGAAAACTGACCCAAGCATTCCGTTAAGTAAAGAAGATGCTCCATGGTTACGTCTGAAGCGGTCATAAGGAATGACATATGCCAAGAAGTTCATGCTCATATTATGTAACTCTAGTTCATGTCTTTCGCGGTTTGTGGCTTGACCGAAGGATATCTTTCGCGGTTTGTGGCCTTTAGTCCCGGTTTTGTAGTCTTAGTTTTTAATATTAATAAATGTCTTGAGTGTTAGTCCCATTTTGTGGCTGGAGCGGGAGTGCCTCTATGACCAGTTTCTTGGAGATGCCGGAGGACTGGGCTCCGTCGGCATCTCCCTGAAACTGGTCGTAGTGGTGGCCCTGCTTTCGAAAACCATCTTGCAGCTTGTAACTTCACTAACTAGATCAATATGCCTCGGAGCTAACTAATTTCACATATTAGGGAGTGCCTCTATGACCAGTTTCTCGGAGATGCCGGAGGACTGGGCTCTGTCGGCATCTCCCTGAAACTGGCCGCAGTGGTGTCCCTGCTCTCGAAAACCATATTGCAGCTTGTAACTTCACTAACTAGATCAATACGCCTCGGAGCTAACTAATTTCACATATTAGGGAGTGCCTCTATGACCAGTTTCTCGGAGATGCCGGAGGACTGGGCTCCGTCGGCATCTCCCTGAAACTGGCCGCAGTGGTGTCCCTGCTCTCGAAAACCATCTTGCAGCTTGTAACTTCACTAACTAGATCAATACGCCTCGGAGCTAACTAATTTCACATATTAGGGAGTGCCTCTATGACCAGTTTCTCGGAGATGCCGGAGGACTGGGCTCCGTCGGCATCTCCCTGAAACTGGCCGTAGTGGTGTCCCTGCTCTCTAAAACCATCTTGGAGATGCCTCAAACTGGCTGGAGGACTGGACTCACAAGGATGCATATTTATAGTACAAGCAGCTCGGCATAATGTCGACACTCACGACATAATGTCGACACTCACCCCTATTATTAGTGCTGACTCATCTTTAGTCCCGGTTGGTGTCTCCAACCGGGACTAAAGGTTCATCTTTAGTCCCGGTTGGTGACACCATCCGGGACAAGGTACAAGCCGCACGACATAATGTCGACACTCACCCCTATTATTAGTGTTGTCTGGCCCACTCTGCCGCAATCCCTTTAGTCCCGGTTTGTGACTACATCCGGGACTAAATGTGTGCCGAACAATGATCATGTTTCGAAAAAACCTTCACAAAATGACCTATCATGTTCGAGGTTTCATGGCTTTCGGTCCAAATGACCGATGTTATGTGCTGAATCACGGCATAGTTTGTGATGTTGTGCCCATATTATGCATGTGTGTGGACATTGGTATGTAGAACAATGTTGCAGGAGGAAGTTTTCCATTTTCCGAGCGCAAAAAACGGGTCGTTTTGTGAAGTAACCACCAAAATGCCGTTTCAGAATGCTACCGTCCTATTTTCCTAAAATACTAGACCACCTTACATGGACTATATCCCAACCGGTACATCTCAAACCTTTTCGTCCATCCCGGGTAAAAAGGACAAATGTCTGCCGAATCGGCAGGAAGTGGGTCCGGTTTGTACTACAGGTACATGATCTATCGCCCGTGATTTTTTGAAAAAATCATTTTTAGACTCGCAATATGTGGTTTCTTCAGAGATCCAATGCAAGTTCTAACGATGCCCGTCCCCTATCTTCATGCACACCGGTTCGACCATAGTTAGAAATTCAGATAATTCAAAACGGGCATAATAAATTCAAAAAAAATCCGAACAATGAAAATCCTTCGCGTGGTGTCATATTATGTTACATAGTTGAAAGGAAAAATACCAGACTTGGTATATTGATCATGTTTCGAAAAAACCTTCACAAAATGACCTATCATGTTCGAGGTTTCATGGCTTTCGGTCCAAATGACCGATGTTATGTGCTGAATCACGGCATAGTTTGTGATGTTGTGCCCATATTATGCATGTGTGTGGACATTGGTATGTAGAACAATGTTGCAGGAGGAAGTTTTCCTTTTTGTCGCACGGAAAATCCCTTTTCCATTTTCCGAGCGCAAAAAACGGGTCGTTTTGTGAAGTAACCACCAAAATGCCGTTTCAGAATGCTACCGTCCTATTTTCCTAAAATACTAGACCACCTTACATGGACTATATCCCAACCGGTACATCTCAAACCTTTTCGTCCATCCCGGATAAAAAGGATAAATGTCTGCCGAATCGGCGGGAAGTGGGTCCGGTTTGTACTACAGGTACATGATCTATCGCCCGTGATTTTTAAAAAAAATCATTTTTAGACTCGCAATATGTGGTTTCTTCAGAGATCCAATGCAAGTTCTAACGATGCCCGTCCCCTATCTTCATGCACACCGGTTCGACCATAGTTAGAAATTCAGATAATTCAAAACGGGCATAATAAATTCAAAAAAAATCCGAACAATGAAAATCCTTCGCGTGGTGTCATATTATGTTACATAGTTGAAAGGAAAAATACCAGACTTGGTATATTGATCATGTTTCGAAAAAACTTTACAAAATGACCTATCATGTTCGAGGTTTCATGGCTTTCGGTCCAAATGACCGATGTTATGTGCTGAATCACGGCATAGTTTGTGATGTTGTGCCCATATTATGCATGTGTGTGGACATTGGTATGTAGAACAATGTTGCAGGAGGAAGTTTTCCTTTTTGTCGCACGGAAAATCCCTTTTCCATTTTCCGAGCGCAAAAAACGGGTCGTTTTGTGAAGTAACCACCAAAATGCCGTTTCAGAATGCTACCGTCCTATTTTCCTAAAATACTAGACCACCTTACATGGACTATATCCCAACCGGTACATCTCAAACCTTTTCGTCCATCCCGGGTAAAAAGGACAAATGTCTGCCGAATCGGCAGGAAGTGGGTCCGGTTTGTACTACAGGTACATGATCTATCGCCCGTGATTTTTTGAAAAAATCATTTTTAGACTCGCAATATGTGGTTTCTTCAGAGATCCAATGCAAGTTATAACGATGCCCGTCCCCTATCTTCATGCACACCGGTTCGACCATAGTTAGAAATTCAGATAATTCAAAACGGGCATAATAAATTCAAAAAAAATCCGAACAATGAAAATCCTTCGCGTGGTGTCATATTATGTTACATAGTTGAAAGGAAAAATACCAGACTTGGTATATTGATCATGTTTCGAAAAAACTTCACAAAATGACCTATCATGTTCGAGGTTTCATGGCTTTCGGTCCAAATGACCGATGTTATGTGCTGAATCACGGCATAGTTTGTGATGTTGTGCCCATATTATGCATGTGTGTGGACATTGGTATGTAGAACAATGTTGCAGGAGGAAGTTTTCCTTTTTGTCGCACGGAAAATCCCTTTTCCATTTTCCGAGCGCAAAAAACGGGTCGTTTTGTGAAGTAACCACCAAAATGCCGTTTCAGAATGCTACCGTCCTATTTTCCTAAAATACTAGACCACCTTACATGGACTATATCCCAACCGGTACATCTCAAACCTTTTCGTCCATCCCGGGTAAAAAGGACAAATGTCTGCCGAATCGGTAGGAAGTGGGTCCGGTTTGTACTACAGGTACATGATCTATCGCCCGTGATTTTTTGAAAAAATCATTTTTAGACTCGCAATATGTGGTTTCTTCAGAGATCCAATGCAAGTTCTAACGATGCCCGTCCCCTATCTTCATGCACACCGGTTCGACCATAGTTAGAAATTCAGATAATTCAAAACGGGCATAATAAATTCAAAAAAAATCCGAACAATGAAAATCCTTCGCGTGGTGTCATATTATGTTACATAGTTGAAAGGAAAAATACCAGACTTGGTATATTGATCATGTTTCGAAAAAACCTTCACAAAATGACCTATCATGTTCGAGGTTTCATGGCTTTCGGTCCAAATGACCGATGTTATGTGCTGAATCACGGCATAGTTTGTGATGTTGTGCCCATATTATGCATGTGTGTGGACATTGGTATGTAGAACAATGTTGCAGGAGGAAGTTTTCCTTTTTGTCGCACGGAAAATCCCTTTTCCATTTTCCGAGCGCAAAAAACGGGTCGTTTTGTGAAGTAACCACCAAAATGCCGTTTCAGAATGCTACCGTCCTATTTTCCTAAAATACTAGACCACCTTACATGGACTATATCCCAACCGGTACATCTCAAACCTTTTCGTCCATCCCGGGTAAAAAGGACAAATGTCTGCCGAATCGGTAGGAAGTGGGTCCGGTTTGTACTACAGGTACATGATCTATCGCCCGTGATTTTTTGAAAAAATCATTTTTAGACTCGCAATATGTGGTTTCTTCAGAGATCCAATGCAAGTTCTAACGATGCCCGTCCCCTATCTTCATGCACACCGGTTCGACCATAGTTAGAAATTCAGATAATTCAAAACGGGCATAATAAATTCAAAAAAAATCCGAACAATGAAAATCCTTCGCGTGGTGTCATATTATGTTACATAGTTGAAAGGAAAAATACCAGACTTGGTATATTGATCATGTTTCGAAAAAACCTTCACAAAATGACCTATCATGTTCGAGGTTTCATGGCTTTCGGTCCAAATGACCGATGTTATGTGCTGAATCACGGCATAGTTTGTGATGTTGTGCCCATATTATGCATGTGTGTGGACATTGGTATGTAGAACAATGTTGCAGGAGGAAGTTTTCCTTTTTGTCGCACGGAAAATCCCTTTTCCATTTTCCGAGCGCAAAAAACGGGTCGTTTTGTGAAGTAACCACCAAAATGCCGTTTCAGAATGCTACCGTCCTATTTTCCTAAAATACTAGACCACCTTACATGGACTATATCCCAACCGGTACATCTCAAACCTTTTCGTCCATCCCGGGTAAAAAGGACAAATGTCTGCCGAATCGGCAGGAAGTGGGTCCGGTTTGTACTACAGGTACATGATCTATCGCCCGTGATTTTTTGAAAAAATCATTTTTAGACTCGCAATATGTGGTTTCTTCAGAGATCCAATGCAAGTTATAACGATGCCCGTCCCCTATCTTCATGCACACCGGTTCGACCATAGTTAGAAATTCAGATAATTCAAAACGGGCATAATAAATTCAAAAAAAATCCGAACAATGAAAATCCTTCGCGTGGTGTCATATTATGTTACATAGTTGAAAGGAAAAATACCAGACTTGGTATATTGATCATGTTTCGAAAAAACTTCACAAAATGACCTATCATGTTCGAGGTTTCATGGCTTTCGGTCCAAATGACCGATGTTATGTGCTGAATCACGGCATAGTTTGTGATGTTGTGCCCATATTATGCATGTGTGTGGACATTGGTATGTAGAACAATGTTGCAGGAGGAAGTTTTCCTTTTTGTCGCACGGAAAATCCCTTTTCCATTTTCCGAGCGCAAAAAACGGGTCGTTTTGTGAAGTAACCACCAAAATGCCGTTTCAGAATGCTACCGTCCTATTTTCCTAAAATACTAGACCACCTTACATGGACTATATCCCAACCGGTACATCTCAAACCTTTTCGTCCATCCCGGGTAAAAAGGACAAATGTCTGCCGAATCGGTAGGAAGTGGGTCCGGTTTGTACTACAGGTACATGATCTATCGCCCGTGATTTTTTGAAAAAATCATTTTTAGACTCGCAATATGTGGTTTCTTCAGAGATCCAATGCAAGTTCTAACGATGCCCGTCCCCTATCTTCATGCACACCGGTTCGACCATAGTTAGAAATTCAGATAATTCAAAACGGGCATAATAAATTCAAAAAAAATCCGAACAATGAAAATCCTTCGCGTGGTGTCATATTATGTTACATAGTTGAAAGGAAAAATACCAGACTTGGTATATTGATCATGTTTCGAAAAAACCTTCACAAAATGACCTATCATGTTCGAGGTTTCATGGCTTTCGGTCCAAATGACCGATGTTATGTGCTGAATCACGCCATAGTTTGTGATGTTGTGCCCATATTATGCATATGTGTGGACATTGGTATGTAGAACAATGTTGCAGGAGGAAGTTTTCCTTTTTGTCGCACGGAAAATCCCTTTTCCATTTTCCGAGCGCAAAAAACGGGTCGTTTTGTGAAGTAACCACCAAAATGCCGTTTCAGAATGCTACCGTCCTATTTTCCTAAAATACTAGACCACCTTACATGGACTATATCCCAACCGGTACATCTCAAACCTTTTCGTCCATCCCGGGTAAAAAGGACAAATGTCTGCCGAATCGGTAGGAAGTGGGTCCGGTTTGTACTACAGGTACATGATCTATCGCCCGTGATTTTTTGAAAAAATCATTTTTAGACTCGCAATATGTGGTTTCTTCAGAGATCCAATGCAAGTTCTAACGATGCCCGTCCCCTATCTTCATGCACACCGGTTCGACCATAGTTAGAAATTCAGATAATTCAAAACGGGCATAATAAATTCAAAAAAAATCCGAACAATGAAAATCCTTCGCGTGGTGTCATATTATGTTACATAGTTGAAAGGAAAAATACCAGACTTGGTATATTGATCATGTTTCAAAAAAACCTTCACAAAATGACCTATCATGTTCGAGGTTTCATGGCTTTCGGTCCAAATGACCGATGTTATGTGCTGAATCACGGCATAGTTCATGATGTTGTGCCCATATTATGCATGTGTGTGGACATTGGTATGTAGAACAATGTTGCAGGAGGAAGTTTTCCTTTTTGTCGCACGGAAAATCCCTTTTCCATTTTCCGAGCGCAAAAAACGGGTCGTTTTGTGAAGTAACCACCAAAATGCCGTTTCAGAATGCTACGTCCTATTTTCCTAAAATACTAGACCACCTTACATGGACTATATCCCAACCGGTACATCTCAAACCTTTTCGTCCATCCCGGGTAAAAAGGACAAATGTCTGCCGAATCGGTAGGAAGTGGGTCCGGTTTGTACTACAGGTACATGATCTATCGCCCGTGATTTTTTGAAAAAATCATTTTTAGACTCGCAATATGTGGTTTCTTCAGAGATCCAATGCAAGTTCTAACGATGCCCGTCCCCTATCTTCATGCACACCGGTTCGACCATAGTTAGAAATTCAGATAATTCAAAACGGGCATAATAAATTCAAAAAAAATCCGAACAATGAAAATCCTTCGCGTGGTGTCATATTATGTTACATAGTTGAAAGGAAAAATACCAGACTTGGTATATTGATCATGTTTCGAAAAAACCTTCACAAAATGACCTATCATGTTCGAGGTTTCATGGCTTTCGGTCCAAATGACCGATGTTATGTGCTGAATCACGGCATAGTTTGTGATGTTGTGCCCATATTATGCATGTGTGTGGACATTGGTATGTAGAACAATGTTGCAGGAGGAAGTTTTCCTTTTTGTCGCACGGAAAATCCCTTTTCCATTTTCCGAGCGCAAAAAACGGGTCGTTTTGTGAAGTAACCACCAAAATGCCGTTTCAGAATGCTACCGTCCTATTTTCCTAAAATACTAGACCACCTTACATGGACTATATCCCAACCGGTACATCTCAAACCTTTTCGTCCATCCCGGGTAAAAAGGACAAATGTCTGCCGAATCGGTAGGAAGTGGGTCCGGTTTGTACTACAGGTACATGATCTATCGCCCGTGATTTTTTGAAAAAATCATTTTTAGACTCGCAATATGTGGTTTCTTCAGAGATCCAATGCAAGTTCTAACGATGCCCGTCCCCTATCTTCATGCACACCGGTTCGACCATAGTTAGAAATTCAGATAATTCAAAACGGGCATAATAAATTCAAAAAAAATCCGAACAATGAAAATCCTTCGCGTGGTGTCATATTATGTTACATAGTTGAAAGGAAAAATACCAGACTTGGTATATTGATCATGTTTCGAAAAAACCTTCACAAAATGACCTATCATGTTCGAGGTTTCATGGCTTTCGGTCCAAATGACCGATGTTATGTGCTGAATCACGGCATAGTTTGTGATGTTGTGCCCATATTATGCATGTGTGTGGACATTGGTATGTAGAACAATGTTGCAGGAGGAAGTTTTCCTTTTTGTCGCACGGAAAATCCCTTTTCCATTTTCCGAGCGCAAAAAACGGGTCGTTTTGTGAAGTAACCACCAAAATGCCGTTTCAGAATGCTACCGTCCTATTTTACTAAAATACTAGACCACCTTACATGGACTATATCCCAACCGGTACATCTCAAACCTTTTCTTCCATCCCGGGTAAAAAGGACAAATGTCTGCCGAATCGGCAGGAAGTGGGTCCGGTTTGTACTACAGGTACATGATCTATCACCCGTGATTTTTTAAAAAAATCATTTTTAGACTCGCAATATGTGGTTTCTTCAGAGATCCAATGCAAGTTCTAACGATGCCCGTCCCCTATCTTCATGCACACCGGTTCGACCATAGTTAGAAATTCAGATAATTCAAAACGGGCATAATAAATTCAAAAAAAATCCGAACAATGAAAATCCTTCGCGTGGTGTCATATTATGTTACATAGTTGAAAGGAAAAATACCAGACTTGGTATATTGATCATGTTTCGAAAAAACCTTCACAAAATGACCTATCATGTTCGAGGTTTCATGGCTTTCGGTCCAAATGACCGATGTTATGTGCTGAATCACGGCATAGTTTGTGATGTTGTGCCCATATTATGCATGTGTGTGGACATTGGTATGTAGAACAATGTTGCAGGAGGAAGTTTTCCTTTTTGTCGCACGGAAAATCCCTTTTCCATTTTCCGAGCGCAAAAAACGGGTCGTTTTGTGAAGTAACCACCAAAATGCCGTTTCAGAATGCTACCGTCCTATTTTCCTAAAATACTAGACCACCTTACATGGACTATATCCCAACCGGTACATCTCAAACCTTTTCGTCCATCCCGGGTAAAAAGGACAAATGTCTGCCGAATCGGTAGGAAGTGGGTCCGGTTTGTACTACAGGTACATGATCTATCGCCCGTGATTTTTTGAAAAAATCATTTTTAGACTCGCAATATGTGGTTTCTTCAGAGATCCAATGCAAGTTCTAACGATGCCCGTCCCCTATCTTCATGCACACCGGTTCGACCATAGTTAGAAATTCAGATAATTCAAAACGGGCATAATAAATTCAAAAAAAATCCGAACAATGAAAATCCTTCGCGTGGTGTCATATTATGTTACATAGTTGAAAGGAAAAATACCAGACTTGGTATATTGATCATGTTTCGAAAAAACCTTCACAAAATGACCTATCATGTTCGAGGTTTCATGGCTTTCGGTCCAAATGACCGATGTTATGTGCTGAATCACGGCATAGTTTGTGATGTTGTGCCCATATTATGCATGTGTGTGGACATTGGTATGTAGAACAATGTTGCAGGAGGAAGTTTTCCTTTTTGTCGCACGGAAAATCCCTTTTCCATTTTCCGAGCGCAAAAAACGGGTCGTTTTGTGAAGTAACCACCAAAATGCCGTTTCAGAATGCTACCGTCCTATTTTCCTAAAATACTAGACCACCTTACATGGACTATATCCCAACCGGTACATCTCAAACCTTTTCGTCCATCCCGGGTAAAAAGGACAAATGTCTGCCGAATCGGCAGGAAGTGGGTCCGGTTTGTACTACAGGTACATGATCTATCGCCCGTGATTTTTTGAAAAAATCATTTTTAGACTCGCAATATGTGGTTTCTTCAGAGATCCAATGCAATTTATAACGATGCCCGTCCCCTATCTTCATGCACACCGGTTCGACCATAGTTAGAAATTCAGATAATTCAAAACGGGCATAATAAATTCAAAAAAAATCCGAACAATGAAAATCCTTCGCGTGGTGTCATATTATGTTACATAGTTGAAAGGAAAAATACCAGACTTGGTATATTGATCATGTTTCGAAAAAACTTCACAAAATGACTTATCATGTTCGAGGTTTCATGGCTTTCGGTCCAAATGACCGATGTTATGTGCTGAATCACGGCATAGTTTGTGATGTTGTGCCCATATTATGCATGTGTGTGGACATTGGTATATAGAACAATGTTGCAGGAGGAAGTTTTCCTTTTTGTCGCACGGAAAATCCCTTTTCCATTTTCCGAGCGCAAAAAACGGGTCGTTTTGTGAAGTAACCACCAAAATGCCGTTTCAGAATGCTACCGTCCTATTTTCCTAAAATACTAGACCACCTTACATGGACTATATCCCAACCGGTACATCTCAAACCTTTTCGTCCATCCCGGGTAAAAAGGACAAATGTCTGCCGAATCGGTAGGAAGTGGGTCCGGTTTGTACTACAGGTACATGATCTATCGCCCGTGATTTTTTGAAAAAATCATTTTTAGACTCGCAATATGTGGTTTCTTCAGAGATCCAATGCAAGTTCTAACGATGCCCGTCCCCTATCTTCATGCACACCGGTTCGACCATAGTTAGAAATTCAGATAATTCAAAACGGGCATAATAAATTCAAAAAAAATCCGAACAATGAAAATCCTTCGCGTGGTGTCATATTATGTTACATAGTTGAAAGGAAAAATACCAGACTTGGTATATTGATCATGTTTCGAAAAAACCTTCACAAAATGACCTATCATGTTCGAGGTTTCATGGCTTTCGGTCCAAATGACCGATGTTATATGCTGAATCACGGCATAGTTTGTGATGTTGTGCCCATATTATGCATGTGTGTGGACATTGGTATGTAGAACAATGTTGCAGGAGGAAGTTTTCCTTTTTGTCGCACGGAAAATCCCTTTTCCATTTTCCGAGCGCAAAAAACGGGTCGTTTTGTGAAGTAACCACCAAAATGCCGTTTCAGAATGCTACCGTCCTATTTTCCTAAAATACTAGACCACCTTACATGGACTATATCCCAACCGGTACATCTCAAACCTTTTCGTCCATCCCGGGTAAAAAGGACAAATGTCTGCCGAATCGGTAGGAAGTGGGTCCGGTTTGTACTACAGGTACATGATCTATCGCCCGTGATTTTTTGAAAAAATCATTTTTAGACTCGCAATATGTGGTTTCTTCAGAGATCCAATGCAAGTTCTAACGATGCCCGTCCCCTATCTTCATGCACACCGGTTCGACCATAGTTAGAAATTCAGATAATTCAAAACGGGCATAATAAATTCAAAAAAAATCCGAACAATGAAAATCCTTCGCGTGGTGTCATATTATGTTACATAGTTGAAAGGAAAAATACCAGACTTGGTATATTGATCATGTTTCGAAAAAACCTTCACAAAATGACCTATCATGTTCGAGGTTTCATGGCTTTCGGTCCAAATGACCGATGTTATGTGCTGAATCACGGCATAGTTTGTGATGTTGTGCCCATATTATGCATGTGTGTGGACATTGGTATGTAGAACAATGTTGCAGGAGGAAGTTTTCCTTTTTGTCGCACGGAAAATCCCTTTTCCATTTTCCGAGCGCAAAAAACGGGTCGTTTTGTGAAGTAACCACCAAAATGCCGTTTCAGAATGCTACGTCCTATTTTCCTAAAATACTAGACCACCTTACATGGACTATATCCCAACCGGTACATCTCAAACCTTTTCGTCCATCCCGGGTAAAAAGGACAAATGTCTGCCGAATCGGTAGGAAGTGGGTCCGGTTTGTACTACAGGTACATGATCTATCGCCCGTGATTTTTTGAAAAAATCATTTTTAGACTCGCAATATGTGGTTTCTTCAGAGATCCAATGCAAGTTCTAACGATGCCCGTCCCCTATCTTCATGCACACCGGTTCGACCATAGTTAGAAATTCAGATAATTCAAAACGGGCATAATAAATTCAAAAAAAATCCGAACAATGAAAATCCTTCGCGTGGTGTCATATTATGTTACATAGTTGAAAGGAAAAATACCAGACTTGGTATATTGATCATGTTTCGAAAAAACCTTCACAAAATGACCTATCATGTTCGAGGTTTCATGGCTTTCGGTCCAAATGACCGATGTTATGTGCTGAATCACGGCATAGTTTGTGATGTTGTGCCCATATTATGCATGTGTGTGGACATTGGTATGTAGAACAATGTTGCAGGAGGAAGTTTTCCTTTTTGTCGCACGGAAAATCCCTTTTCCATTTTCCGAGCGCAAAAAACGGGTCGTTTTGTGAAGTAACCACCAAAATGCCGTTTCAGAATGCTACCGTCCTATTTTCCTAAAATACTAGACCACCTTACATGGACTATATCCCAACCGGTACATCTCAAACCTTTTCGTCCATCCCGGGTAAAAAGGACAAATGTCTGCCGAATCGGTAGGAAGTGGGTCCGGTTTGTACTACAGGTACATGATCTATCGCCCGTGATTTTTTGAAAAAATCATTTTTAGACTCGCAATATGTGGTTTCTTCAGAGATCCAATGCAAGTTCTAACGATGCCCGTCCCCTATCTTCATGCACACCGGTTCGACCATAGTTAGAAATTCAGATAATTCAAAACGGGCATAATAAATTCAAAAAAAATCCGAACAATGAAAATCCTTCGCGTGGTGTCATATTATGTTACATAGTTGAAAGGAAAAATACCAGACTTGGTATATTGATCATGTTTCGAAAAAACCTTCACAAAATGACCTATCATGTTCGAGGTTTCATGGCTTTCGGTCCAAATGACCGATGTTATGTGCTGAATCACGGCATAGTTTGTGATGTTGTGCCCATATTATGCATGTGTGTGGACATTGGTATGTAGAACAATGTTGCAGGAGGAAGTTTTCCTTTTTGTCGCACGGAAAATCCCTTTTCCATTTTCCGAGCGCAAAAAACGGGTCGTTTTGTGAAGTAACCACCAAAATGCCGTTTCAGAATGCTACCGTCCTATTTTACTAAAATACTAGACCACCTTACATGGACTATATCCCAACCGGTACATCTCAAACCTTTTCTTCCATCCCGGGTAAAAAGGACAAATGTCTGCCGAATCGGCAGGAAGTGGGTCCGGTTTGTACTACAGGTACATGATCTATCACCCGTGATTTTTTAAAAAAATCATTTTTAGACTCGCAATATGTGGTTTCTTCAGAGATCCAATGCAAGTTCTAACGATGCCCGTCCCCTATCTTCATGCACACCGGTTCGACCATAGTTAGAAATTCAGATAATTCAAAACGGGCATAATAAATTCAAAAAAAATCCGAACAATGAAAATCCTTCGCGTGGTGTCATATTATGTTACATAGTTGAAAGGAAAAATACCAGACTTGGTATATTGATCATGTTTCGAAAAAACCTTCACAAAATGACCTATCATGTTCGAGGTTTCATGGCTTTCGGTCCAAATGACCGATGTTATGTGCTGAATCACGGCATAGTTTGTGATGTTGTGCCCATATTATGCATGTGTGTGGACATTGGTATGTAGAACAATGTTGCAGGAGGAAGTTTTCCTTTTTGTCGCACGGAAAATCCCTTTTCCATTTTCCGAGCGCAAAAAACGGGTCGTTTTGTGAAGTAACCACCAAAATGCCGTTTCAGAATGCTACCGTCCTATTTTCCTAAAATACTAGACCACCTTACATGGACTATATCCCAACCGGTACATCTCAAACCTTTTCGTCCATCCCGGGTAAAAAGGATAAATGTCTGCCGAATCGGCGGGAAGTGGGTCCGGTTTGTACTACAGGTACATGATCTATCGCCCGTGATTTTTTGAAAAAATCATTTTTAGACTCGCAATATGTGGTTTCTTCAGAGATCCAATGCAAGTTCTAACGATGCCCGTCCCCTATCTTCATGCACACCGGTTCGACCATAGTTAGAAATTCAGATAATTCAAAACGGGCATAATAAATTCAAAAAAAACGGGCATATAAGTTCAAAATCCAAACACTTCTTATGTTTAAAGTTTTTCTAAATTCCAAATTGATATTAAAAAAATATAAGTTAATTCATTTTTAATTGTAAATGGTTCATATTTTAAATGGTTACATTAATTATTTTTTAAAACAGAAAATGTTTTTGAATTATTTATTTAAATCCAAACACTTTTTATGTTTAAATTTTTTATAAATTCTAAATTAATATTCAAAAATATAAGTTAATACATTTTAAAAGGTTACATTAATTATTTTTTAAAAATAGAATATGTTTTTGAATTATTTATTCAAATCCATACACTTCTTATATTTAAATTTTTTCTAAATTCCAAATTGATATTAAAAAAATATAAGTTAATTCATTTTTAATTGTAAATGGTTCATATTTTAAATGGTTACATTAATTATTTTTTAAAACAGAAAATGGTTTTGAATTATTTATTCAAATCCAAACACTTTTTATGTTTAAAGTTTTTCTAAATTCCAAATTAATTATCATTTAAAAAACAATACAAATTTAAACCCCAAAATAAAAAATAAGGCGGGAACAGAGAGAAAATACCTGAAATTTTTTGAAAACAGGGGAATACGTCCCGGTTGGAGCCACCAACTGGGACTAAAGACCCACTGCGCGCCAACCCTTGGTCTGCTGAAAATTTTGGAGTATAGGTCCCGGTTGGTGGCTCCAACCGGGACGTATCCACCTTTAGTCCCGGTTGGAGCCACGAACCGGGACTAAAGGCCCTTTAGTTATAACAGCGCGTGCCTCCTCTTCTTCTTCCCTTCCCCACTCTGCCTCTGCCCGCGCCCTCGCCGACGACGACGCCGCCAGGCTGCCCCCGCCACCGTCGCGCGCTCCCCGTAGCGGCTCCGTCGTCAATGCCTCCGCCTCCGGCCGCCACCCGTGTCTCTTCCCGCGCGCCGACGACTGCGCCGCCCGCGCGTCTCCTTCCCCCGACGACCGCCGGCCGCCCGCTTCTCTGCTTCCTGTCGACGACCGCGCCCTTCCCCCACCGCCGCGCGTCAGGTACGGCGCCGCCCCTCCCTGCCCCTCTCTGTCCTCCCCCTCCCTCTGTTGCTGGTGGTGGTGCATCGTCGCCGCGCCGTTTCCTCCACCGCCGCGCCGTTTCCCCCACCGCCGCGCGTCAGGTACGGGCCCGCTGACGTGGCCCATGGTGGCTTGCTGATGTGGCCTAGGGCCCAGCACTCAGTGACAGTGGCTAGGTTCTGTCTTGGTAAAAAAAAACCCAACCCTTTGCTGATGTCATATTGACACAGTAATTCAATTTTAAATGATTTAATAATTCCAGAAATTGATATAAACTTGTAAATTCAATATCTTTTTATTTATAAGTCAGAAAAATACAAATAATATATCAAATTGTTCAGAAAAATGAAACCTATCTATTTAACCTATAATCATGCATTGTTCAACAATTTAAATGACAAGTATAATTAGAAGAACAAATGCACCCCTCTCATATGTTCCGGAGTTTCCCCGAGTTAGGGTTTTCACCCGTCGGAACCCGGATTAAATCGTCGAGCATGTCTTAGGGTTACATTCCAATGCAAATTAACTTGTCATATCATCATACTTGCTTGAGCATTGCATCGATGCCATGTGTTGATTGTTTCCCTTTCTTTTCGGTGTTTCGATTATTAGGTTTATTATTAGTTAGGTATTATTAGGTTTATTAATTAGTTTGGTATTATTGGTATTCGACCCCACTGGTCAGTCAATGTGGGTAGCCCCAGACCCGATTCACATTGTCAGTCACTGTGGTTAGATAAGGAATCATTAATACCCCTTAGGTGCATGTGGGTTCGACGATGTGCCTTCGCCAGGGCATTCTGAACCCTCTTAAATCGATTCCAATATGGTATTTTGTTAGTATCTAGTGTTACCTATCTGCTGGATAGTTTCCCTTTTGTATCCTTATACTCATGTTCCCCTCTCATATGCATCGGAGGTTTCTCCGAACTAGGTTACACCTCTCGGAACTCCGGAATATTGATTTTAGTTGATTTTAGCTAGAGTTACCTATCTACTACATGGTTTCCTTTTTGTAGCTAGGTTTAGGGTTTCTCTTCATTTTTATTATTGTGTATGTATATATTAGGGTTTCTCCTTAACTTTCTCCTTTAGCCGCTTTGACTTATTCATTTTTCCACCTATGCAGAAAATATGGACCCACACGTCAGAGACGAAGAAAAGGAAGAGTTTATCCAAGGTGTGATCCGTGGGGAATATAATTTAGACGTATCAACGTTTCTGAACAACTCCGGTGAGGGTGATCCTCTTTTTACCGGAGTAGACAACTTGTTTGAGGTTGAAGGTGTTGCCTTCCGCGAGGGAGAAGGCGATGCCTTGTGTAATCGAGAAGACGACCGCTCCGGCGAGGTGCATGTAATATAAATCAATTCATTAATTAATCATCTGCTATCTATATAGAAATAGTAACGACGATCTTTCTTCTTTTAGCCCTCCAGATCGAAGGAATCTACTGAAAAGAGCAGACGAGGCCCAACCAAAAAGTTGCAAGACCATGAGAGGTTTAGGATCGAAGATGTCGCTGAAGACGGCAGACCGACAGCTCCCGAAGTTGTCGCAACCAAATTTGTGGCACAATGCGGAGTAATCGTTAGGGACTTAATCCCGATCACCATTAGAAATTGGAATAGGCCTGCTAAAGCGGATGAAGAGGGAACATGTTTATTTGTCCCTAACCACGCCAAAGATTTACTGTGGAAGAGGCTCATGGTTAATTTCAAACTACCGAAGATAGAGCTGGATCCAAATGCGGAGGATCCAGTTGAGGACGCCTTACAACATGGGAGAGCCATGGAGGCTAAGGTCAGGGAGTGGGCTTTGAAGAAAATGGCCCAGTGTTTCACCAACTGGAAGAAAAGATTGCACCTTGACTATGTCGTGAAAGAGAAGACTCCGGATTTCAAGAAGACTCAGTTTCAGAAGATAAAACCATTCTGGGTTGAGTTTGTGGAATACAAGACATCGGAAAAAGCTAAGGAAATGTCTGCAAAGAATAAGCTGAATGCTGCTAACAAGAAGTATCACCATACTATGGGGCAAGGTGGCTACAGGGCTGGCATTCCTAAGTGGGAGAAACTTGAGGAAGAACTGCGTGCTAAAAAGATCACTCCAGAGACAGACGATTGGGTAGAACGTGCAAGGAATTGGTTTTACGGGCATGGGGGCATGTTGGACTCGGAAGGGAGGTGTATATATAACATACGACATAAAGAAGACCCCTTGCCAATCGAGAGGATGAGAAAAGTAGTAAAGGCTGTTAAAGATGGGGACTTCATTCCCGATAGAGAGAATGATGAGCTCACACTCGCCCTTGGAAATAAGGAACATGATGGACGAACACGAGGCACAATAGGCTCCCAATCATGGAGGACTGGGTTTCCCGAAGAGAGGAAGAAATATCCTGATAGAAGCCGTCAGAGGAGTAAGGACAGGGCGGCAGTTGAAGCAGAAAGTCAGAAAGAGCGAATGCCTTTAATTGAAGAACGATTAAAGCAACAAAAAGATGAAATTAACTCACTTAAAGAGCAAAGTACTACCGGCCCATCTCAGCAGCACACTGCATTCGATGCTACCGGCCTATCGAATAATCGAAAAAGCAGTGTGGCTTCCACCGAGGTCCCGGGTGATGACAATGGCGATGCCGATGATGCACCGACGATGGCTCCTGTTGGCTACCCAGTGGATGATATCACAGAGATGACACACTGCGAGCTACATGTCAAAGTTGTGAACATATCAATGAAGGTGGCGGTCGGCTATGCCTTACCAATTGGACCCACACCAACTTACCACAGTCGTCCGGTTCCAGAGGGCTACGCTGTTGTCGGCGTGGATGAAATCATGCCCACCTTTGAGGTTTTGGATCTTCACTACCCTGCTGGTGAAGGGGATGTGACTGTGCTGGGTGACGCAAAAAACGTCACCATTCTATGGCCGAAGGATTGTATCGTGCTTCAAAATCACACGCCAAGGCCATCTTCGCCGCCGCCTCACCCGTCTCCAGCGAGGTCGTCGCCGCCGCGGCAGCCGTCTTCGTCGCCTCACCCGGCTCCGTCGCCTCACCCGTCTCCGGTGCAGCCATCGCCGCGGGAGCCATCGCCGGCGCCTCAGGATAAAAAGCGTAAGCGTACCGCTACTGTGCGTCGTAAGCGATCGCCGAAACGTAAACAAGAGCCTCTTCCAAAAGTACCAACGGTTCCTCCCAAGAGAGCTTATGACTGTACTGAAGAGGAGACTGCGGCGATCGTTGATGCGGAAACGACAGCGTTTTTCGCTAAGCTGAGACGGCCGAAAGAGCCAGAGTTCCCCAGCACCAAAGAAGAAAAAGCCAAAGTGTTGAAAATGCTAAAGACTCTTCATCAACCCGAGCCAAAGCTGTCATCAGACTATGAGCGTTCTATTCTCAAGTCACATGCAGCACAAAAAGCCTCGAAGAGCAGTACTGATGCAAGCGGGAAATCTGTTGCCCAGCTCGGAGAACAAGCAAAACAGACTTGCGCCCCTCTCAAGGTGATTTCTCAAACCAATGTGGGGTCGAGCAAATATGGGGCCGAAGAGCAGTATGATCCAGAGGTAGTTGCACAATACGGAGAAGCTGCCGCTGCTCAAGGTATGAGTATTGCCCAGTACTTATCCCAGTTAGAGTTCTTCCCCGTGAGTGAAGTAGCATACCAATACCAGTACGGAAAACCTCTCGTCAAACCTGAGGAGGTAAACAATCTTCCAACAAAAATGCGAAGATTGCATAACTGGTACTTGCATGCCACAAAGGCCGGGGCTAACTGGATAGTGCTGAGGGTTACAAAAAAGCATCATGGGAAAGAAAGGGATGACATGATATCCATTGAATTTTATGAACTATTTCAATTATTCAATCAAGACGCCTTGGACAAATCGATCATGAGTGCCTATTGTCTGTAAGTACTAATTCTGTAATTAATTTAGTCTCCATCTATATTATTTTGTTTATTGCATGTATATAATCATACTTTAATATGCAGAATGAAGATTCTCGAATGCAGCAGAGGAAAAATCTATGACATTGGCTTCATTGACCCATATTAGGTTCATGAAGCTAATCTCAAAATAAGCCCCCAGGATACGGAGGATAATATAGTACACGCGTTAAGGTTTCAAGAAACCAAAAGGGAAATACTATTTCCTTACAACTTCCAGTGAGTGTTATTGTCTTGTATACACTTTCTATTTCGCTTACTCGATGTTAAGTATATAATTGATTAGTTCTGCATTCGCAGGTACCACTATATTCTGTTAATCATTCAACTTGACAAAGGGCGTGTACTAGTCATGGACTCGAAACATAAACCCCTTGAGACGTGGAAGGACATGCAGATACTTCTCCAGCGGTAATTATAATCATTACGACACTATATCGGCAACGTTCGTGAATTTTATGATATCAAGTACTTAATAACTTATTTTATTCGTTTTCTACGCCGGGCAGCGCTTGGAAACGGTTCACCAAGAAGGCTAGGGGTGTTTGGAAAGAGGAGCTTACATTTCAACCACTAGATGTAAGCACCACTAGCTATATCCGCGCATCTCTTTGATTCTAGTTTTGATACAGTTATTATCATGCTTGATTATTATTTTGATTGAACTCTGTTGTCGTAAAGTGCCTGACGCAGGGACCAGGTAACAATCTATGTGGATACTATGTATGCGAGTTCATCCGGCAGACGTGCGATGAGAAGGGCAGAAATTTAGAGCAACTCCATGTACGTAAACAATTTCTATAGTTTTTAATTACAATCAAATTGTGTTTAGTTTCATATTCATATAGGCTGACTCCTTTTTTAAATCAAATCGAACGTCTACGGGACGGTCTTCTGCCAAAGGATCGCATACGAGCAATACAGGAGGAATTGGCGGGATTCTTGGATGCAGAAGTCCTAAACACACAAGGGGAATACTACTCGGCTGTGTATAGACAATAGGAATTATAAAAATAGCAACTTTCAAGAAATTGGCCGGTAGCATCGAATAGCAACTTTTGTATGTAGTGCATGAATTCGATCCGTGTATTGAATGTAAAATGTTGTCATGATGATCTTGTGTAATATAAGGTTCCTTCATTGATAAGTGCAAAACACTAAATAAACAATAAAACAACCTAAATGAATTCTCTGCCGCGGCACAAAAAGTGGCGAAAATGCTGCCGCGGCAACAAAATGTGCCAAAATGAATTCTCTGCCGCGGCAGAGAAATGGGCCAAATCTCTGCCGCGGCAGCAGGTTATTAGTCCCGGTTCGTGTTACGAACCGGGACTAATGCTCCACCCCCCCCTCGCGCTCTGATGCCGCCACGTGTGCCCCCATCTGTCCCGGTTGGTGGGGCAACCGGGACTAAAGGTTAGAGCTTTAGTCCCGATTGCCCCGTCCCGGTTGGGCAACCGGGACTAATGGCCCTTACCAACCGGGACGCATGGGGCGTTCTCTACCAGTGATAGCAAACTCTCGGTGGTTTATATGCATTTTTCTTCTATTTGAGTAACAATTGTATATGCATTTTTTATTTTCTTTTAGAGAATTGCGGTAGGCAATTTTAACCTTTTATAGGAAAACAATATGGAAAACCCCAAAATGTAGTTTTTTGTCAAAATAATAAAACATAAATGCACGACTATGATTACTTGAACCTACTAGATGGTTAGGTTGCATATTTACGACATTTAGTCCCCTGGGTGGCTTTTTAAACTTTGCCACTGCATTGGTAACATCAGGAAGTGGGCACACATATGAGTTTTCACTTATCAGGACCACATATATATACCCAAAAGCTAACAAACGCGCGCGCGTCCTGTCTGATCGAGCGGCCTCACGCGCGCCGTCCTTTCACGTGGAGATTCATGCTGTGTTCCCAGGTGTTTTTATGTCCACGCCCGCACCTCCCGCAGTTACTGTAGCAATTCCCCACTTCCGTTTCGCTCGGTCTTCTCTGCGCTCGTCGCTCTCGCATTTGTCGCCGGAGGTCTGCGGGTGCTGGAGCAGGACCGCACGGCGCGCGCGACGCCGATACTACCCCACTTCCGTTTCGCTCGTCGCAGTCGTCATCTTCTCCGCGCTTGTCGCGCTTGTCGCTCTCGATTTGTCGCCGGGATTCGGAGGTCTGCGGGTGTTGTCGCCGGGATTCGGAGGTCTGCGGGTGTTGTCGCCGGGATTCGGAGGTCTGCGGGTGCTGGAGCAGGACCGCACGGCGCGCGCGACGCCGGTACTACCCCACTTCTGTTTCTCTCGTTGCAGTCGTCATCTTCTCCGCGCTCGTCGCACTCGTCGCTCTTGATTTGTCGCCGGGATTCGGAGGTCTGCGGGTGTTGTCGCCGGGATTCGAAGGTCTGTGGGTGCTGGAGCAGGACCGCACGGCGCGTGCGACGCCGGTACTACCCCACTTCTGTTTCGCTCGTCGCACTCGTCATCTTCTCCGCCCTCGTCGCGCTCGTCGCTCTCGATTTGTCGCCGGGATTCGGAGGTCTGCGGGTGCTCGAGCAGGGCCGCACGGCGCGCGCGACGCCGGTATTAGTCTCTGGTGAGCCACCGCTCTCTTCATCTTATCCACCACCTTCGCATTCTCCGCTCGATTTGCCGCCGCTCTCGATTTGTCGCCGGGATTGGGAGGTCAGTATCGGGTGCTGGAGCAGGGCCGCACGACGCGAGCATCCGTAGGCACATCCTCTACCTGGTGGCGCTTCTCCCTGCCTTAAGATCCAGCAGTGCGGCCGTCCCCATCTCCTGCATCGTGCATTCTCTGCCGTAGTTGGTGCTGGTGGGTCAGAGATGGAGGCACATTGGAGCAGCCTCCATCCCCTGCATCGTGCATACCTCGGCCTGTACAACTCCTGCATCGTGCATCCCCTGCATCGTGCATCCCCTGCATCTGCACATTGGTGCGTCGATTGGGAAGGGAGAAGGTGTCGGCAGCGTCCTGGGGAGTGGATGACCACCTATGGGATGGGCTCGACCATGACCTCGAGCTGCAGGTAGAGGAGGGGCGCTTGTCTAGGCCGATGCGCGCCTATGCTAAATTATAGGCAATTTAGAACAAGTAGGCAAATTATGTGAATAGGCATGCATCAGTACCCCTTCTGTAAGGATGCATGAGCATTATCCATAAGGATGTAGATGGGGCACTTTATTGATGCTGAGATGTTTATTAACAATTATTTTGTTGAAGCAGAAAAATGACCTTTGTGTGTTTTTTCCTTTTTCTGCAGGCATGTTTTCTTCTTCGACATAAGGGGAAGCAGTCATGTCTGACTTTCCGGGACAAGACACCCGGCAGGTTATCCTTCTATCTTAACAATGTAGGAAGTATGATAAGTTTGTCCGAAGTTTATCCTAGGCAGTGTGGGCAATATATTGCTAGTGCTTGCGATCTGTTTTGCAACTAGTGTACCAATGCAGGCAATTATTTGATGTTAATTGTACTAAGTAGGCAATATGTGTAGCAATCCAGGCAATTATCTAATTAATCCAGGCAAATATATGCTACTACGGGTTAATGAAATTTAGAACAAGTAGGCAAATTATGTAGAAATCCACACAATTATCTTATAATCCAGGAAAATATATGCTACTATGGGTAAATGAAATTTAACACAAGTAGGCAAATTATGTTCAGTACTGTTTTTACAGGCAATTCTGAGTCACATATAGGCAAATGTTCAGTACTGTTTTTATGTTTAGTATGATTTTTTGAGATTCTTATTTTTGTTTGCTTTCGTTTGGTAAGGGAGGTGGTCCAGATGAAGTGTTGATGGCCAATATGGAGAAGAATGCTGGACAAGGTAGGAACAGAGCTTCACCAGCAAGGATTATGAAGCTAAATGATAACCTCAGCCTTGCCAGAGAGAGTTAATTGCCAGTTATGGACTTGGTGTACTTTTGAGGATTGCTGCCTTGACACTACCAGCAGACTATAGCAAATGGATTTTGCAGCATGTGGACCCAAATAAGAGAAGCATAGTCATTGAAGGACAGGGTTCTATCCCTGTAACTGCGGATGGTGTAACAGAAGTTCTAGGGCTACCAAACAGAGGGGATGATGTTTTCTATGGGTGTGATCCTGAAGCGACTAAGTTTATGATGAATCTTTATGGATTCGAGAAAGGATCAGCACCCAACGTTACCACTTTTTGCAAGATGATCGAAGACATGAAGGGGAGGGCTGATGATGACTTCATGCGTGCTTGCATCACCCTAATGGTCAACTGTTTTCTATGCCCTACCACTGGTCTGACCATCAGCCCTCGATGCTATCCTATTGTTGTGGACCTGAAAAGAGTAAAGAGGATGAACTTTGCAAAGTTTGTAGTTGACCAAATAATGAAAGCTGTTAGCGAAATGGGAACTAAGAAAAAATCTGTCGTGTGCTGTGTACACCATCTAGTGGTAAGATAGTACCCCCCTGCTTTAACCTAGGTTTATTTTTTGTTTTTTTATTGTTTCACTCACAGATTGTTTCATCTTTTATGGGTTTTTTCTATGGAAAACAGGTTAAATATGTAGATTCACTGGTCGTTGAAATGCTTGTTCCAAATTGCAAAGTTCGGGCGGAGGCTTGGGACAGCAAGCTCATAGGCAAGGTAGTTAAAGCTGACAAGAATCCAGGTGGTGGGTTCGGGCATCTCAAAGTGAAGCCTAGCGTCTTGCAAAAACCTGGCGGTGAACTATTTGTGGGTTATGAAGAGACCGCACGTTTTGTATCATCAAAGTTGCCAGATAATTTCAACAAAAGTGTATGTGTGCCTTTTCTCTCTATCATTTTTTGTTATCTGTTTTCTCACACTTTTTCTACTGCCAACTAACTAGGGGTATTTTGACATGTTTCTTATGATGCAGAACAAAAGAAAATTGGCTGCAATGGTGACTGAGCTATGCAGAGGTATATCATTACAGATTGGTATGTTCCTCGAGGGTGTTGGCAACCTAGATTGTCAAGAGGAAATTCAGGGATCAACAAAAAGAAGAAAACAAGCTGCAGGTGTCCATATGAGCAGCAAGAACTTAGATAAAGACATTGTTGCAGGAGTTGGGGGCAAGCGTACAGGCGGACTCAGCGAAGATTCTGATTCTAATGCATTCGTCCCAATAAAAAGGCGCAGCTGCAAAAAAGCTATAGGGAGATCCATGGTACAAAAAGCAAACACATCAAATCCTGAAAAATCCATTGCATCAACCCAACTTGTACCAACCAGTAGCAAGGCGGTAGGGGCTTCCGAAGATGTCCAAACAGAGGAGCCTCCAGTGATGGTCTCCAACATTGCAAAAAGCACCCCTATGGCAAGCGATGGTCGACAAGCATCTCAGTGTGTGTCAAAAGTACAAATCCCAGAAGTTGACATACTTCCCAATGCATCAGTCCTACCTGCAAATCTGGTACTGCATGGAACAACAATTCATGAGGCACCCCCAACATTTGACAGAACTCCAGATGGAACCTCTCGTGAGGTAGCTTTACACTCAGACCAAGCAGTTGTTTTGCAGGCAAATTCGAACAAAAGTGCGGATGGAACCTCTCCGGATGAAACCTCTCCGGATGTATTCCAGGCAAATTCAAACTCAATTCAGGCAACTATTTGGCCAGAAGCATTAGTTGAAAAAACACCTGCTGCTGTTCACCCTGATCAGGCAACATTACATGAAAACCAGGCAAGTCCAACCCCACTACAAGCAATTGTTTTGCCAGCACCAACTTTTGACAGAACACCTATTGCCAACTCCTTTGAGGCAACTATTCAACCAAATCAGGCAATATTCCATGGAAACCAGGCAAGTTCAAACTCAAATCAGGCAAGAATTTGGACAGCACCAACTTTTGACAGAACACCTGCTGGGAACTCCCTTGAGGCAACTATTCAACCAATCCAGGCAATATTCCATGGAAACCAGGCAAGTTCAAACTCAAATCAGGCAAAAAATTGGACAGCACCAACTTTTGACAGAACACCTGCTGGGAACTCCCTTGAGGCAACTATTCAACCAATCCAGGCAATATTCCATGGAAACCAGGCAAGTTCAAACTCAAATCAGGCAAAAATTTGGACAGCACCAACTTTTGACAGAACACCTGCTGGGAACTCCCTTGAGGCAACTATTCAACCAATCCAGGCAACTATTTCACCAGTCCCACTGTCAACAGTTCTAATGTTGGAAAAAAAAGATCCAAGCCATACACCGGCGACTTCAAAAACTTGTCCTCCTCCAGTGCCTATCCAAACTGGGACAGCAGGATCGTCTTGCAAGCCCTTGAAGAACAGGTTACGGTTGCCTGTAACGTCACCGAACAAGTCAAATAATTGCGAACAGACATTAGTTGGGTCTGGTTCAGGCCTTCAAAGCAGTGGTAGACGGGTGACAATTGTAGACAAAACGATCAACCTTAACTCCCACCTGCAGGATACAGTTGAAAGTGAAATCAGGCCAAAAAATCTAGAAGTTTCATTTGACACGGGAGAAGAGGAATGGGACATGTCTCTTCTTAGTCAAGCAGAGGCTGATGCCAAAAGAGTAATTGGTGAGATGCGTAAAATGCAACTGAACAGCAAAACACTAGAAGATGTGAAAACTCCAAGCTCTAACATAGAACCAGCCAAAGATGCTCCAGGTAGCAGCTCATCAAAAACTCCACAAGGTGCTGGGCACGAACGAAGAGTTTCACGGGTAGCACCTGCTGTCAGGTCACCTTATGTAGATCCTGATAACACGGACGCTTTCTTCTATTCAGAAGAAGTCAACAAAAAATACAATGTTGTCCGTCATTACAAACGTAGGAGGTCTCGTAGCCAAGCTAAGGAGACAAGGTTAGTGTACTTCATTCCATAATACTGATTTTCTTCACAGTTTCATCTCAGTTCTATGCCCCTCATTAACTTTGTTCCTCCTGTTTTTCTTTGTTCCTCTCGTCTCCATAGCAAACCAATAATCAACTACGATGAATTCTTCATCTCGGGCGAGGAACTTGCATCTTCAGTAGCTGATGGTAGCAAGTTTGAAGCTTGCGTTGTAGAAATAGGAATTGTTGCTTTGAGAACAATAGAGATGTGTCCAAAGAAAAGATATATGCCACTAAGGATCACTGTAAGCACCTTTTTTCTTCATTGTTATACCTGATTAGTTTTTCTTAGGCAATTATTATGATCAAGGAGGCAAAATATGTTGCAATACAGGCAATTTTTATGTTTGTAATTCAAATAGTCCTACTAATCTGATTTCCCATTTAGGAGTAGGCAATTAATATGAGTCATGTACCAACATAAGTAGCAATGCAGGCAATTTTTGTTAGTAGACAGTTAGTACTGAACATGTATATCAGTTTTTTAACTTTCGACTTTTCCCTCATGCGTGTTGTCTTCAGACTTTCTTCCAAAATGGTAGTTTCATCCGAAGTGAAGTCGACAAGTGGTTCAACTACCATACCATGAGGCTGAGCCGTTGTGAATTGGTAAGTAATACCTTGCTGATTTGTTTTCTAAATTAGTGGTCACTTTGTTTTCTGACCCTTTAAAACTGTGAATTAGGTTGCCTTCCCAACTCTAGAAGTACTTGATCTTGAAAGACCAAAAGAGACAGGGCACTATTGGCTCCTAGTGCTGAATTTAAGGGATGAGCGATTCGAACTGTTAGACTCGCTTAGGACTCTGGAAGATAAAAAGTTGCTTAAAACAGCAAAGATCATTATTGAAGGGATTGTAGCAAATTGGGAGAAGCATTATAGCAAGTCAAGCAAGCAAGTTAAGCGGTACTGGCCTATTATTGATGTCAACAACGCCAAACAAGACGATGGGTCAGTAATTTTTCCTTGTGCTTTTTTCGACTACCTTTTCTGTTTTTAATTACATCAAACTGATTAGCCCTTATTATCTTACTTGCATAAAAAAGCTCTAGTTGTGGCATTTACATGTTACACAAAGCTGAGAAGTGGGAGGGAAGTGTTGTACCAGTTCTTAATTCAAATGACGTACCGAAGCTCAGGAAGTTGATGACTGTGAAATGGCTAAATAGCCGTCACAATGATGTAAATTGGAGGAGCATGTTGAACATCAAAAAGGTGTGCCCAACAAGTTTTAACCTTGTTTTTACCACTTCTTTTTGTCTCTTTTCTGTTTTTTTAGTGTACAAGCAGCAACTCCCCTCCTCACCTCCCTAGTTCTTTTGCATGGTTGTTGTCGAGCAAATTCAGGACGGTAGCATACAAATGCAAGAAAGGAACCTAGCTGAAAACATGATGTCTTTTTAATCTCAACTTTTACTAAATCCAAGTATTACAAAACCATTACAGCCATCTCATAAAACAACTACTACTAACACAATAGGAAACTAGTACTAACTTGATATTTTCCCCAGAAAACAAGCTGGGTTTCTGAAACACTTTGGTTCAATCTCGTGCTGCAAGTAGCAGCATTGTGTCCTTGCTGGCCACAAAGTGCACATTTCACACTCCTCTTAGGATGCAATTCAAGTGCTGAACCGAGGGCTTTATCTTTCTTGCGTCCTTTTGTCGACGACTTCAGTGGATTCTTCACACGGGAAGGACCTGCACCTGGTGACGAGGTTTGATCTCATCAATGCCCATTGTCATGGACTTGGGTTTTGGAGAAGATGGGGATGCTGGAGATCGTGGAATGGTTAGCAAACAAGCAACACGGGGACGCAAGGTTTACCCAGGTTCAGGCCCCCGGAGGGAAAACCCTACTCCTTCTTGTCTGCTCTTGATTATGGCGGAACCGAAGGTTACAGGGGTGCGCAGATGCAATCTGGCGTGGAGGTGTGTATGCGAAAGTATGAGGAGAGAGAGAGATCTAGGTCGTGCCCTCCTAGCCTTTATATAGACTCAGGCAGGTCCCGGGCATAGACCTAGTCGGTTACAGGTTCTAGGGTTTTACCCCTTTGAATTTCTTATCTACTCTAGTCTTGCTCTCCAAGGATCCGAAAGCGTCATGGGCCTTGGCCACCCGAAAATCTTCATGGGCTGGCGTACATATGCCATGGGCCTTCCTTGGGCTGGACCAGGTATGCTGAGATCACGTACCCGTAGGGTATAACCATGTCAGTAGCCCCCGAGTGATCAGTCGAATCGTAGATTCGGCTGAGGACTCTTCAATCCTTCGGGTGCAGCTATGTATTAACAGTATGTGTGTAGGGATTGTTGATGCGTGTGCCTGACTCACCCGGCGGATCAGGGTCAGTTAACTGTCTTAGGACGAAACAACACGATCTTCCTCAGGTTCGAGTCCCTTAACTCGAACCCGGAACATATGCTGGCGTAATTCGACTCAGGCCGCGGAGGACTTACAGGAGTGGAATTCCAGTGATTTTAACTGATGTACCCAACGCGTCCGTTGAGATTTTTCATCGCGCCTGCTGGCACGGGTTTATACTAGCATAGCGCAGTCGTGTGCGTTGCCAGGCCATCAGATGATATCTGTAGGTCTTATCTTTGTGTCGCAGACACAGCATCCGAATGTTTATCACCACGGAGGTGTTTCGGGTGGCCAAGCAGAACGTTGCTCACTTAGCGTTTTGTTGGGGCAGAGTTGCCGAAAAGTTTTTTGCATGCTAATCCGAAAGATCGCAGTCGAAGAATTTATAGGGTGCGCGGCCAGCGCTCCCTATGGGAGTAGCCCCCGAGTGTCTGTTCGAGTCGTAGACTCGAGCGGAGACTTTAATTCAGACATAGTTCAGTGTTAAGTCCGTTGGACACAAAATAATTCGGATGCTTAAATCCATCCTCCCTATGGGAGTAGCCCCCGAGTCCGTAGTGGAGTCGTAGACTCGATGTAGGACTCGAAGAAATAGGTCGTTTCTATTCATCTTTCGGGTGCGCGGCCAGCGCTCCTAATAGGAGTAGCCCCCGAGTATTTAGTTGAATCGTAGATTCGAGTGAGTACTCTTAGCTTTGAAGCCGAAGAAATTGTAGTTGTTGCTAGTATAGCTTTTGATGACATCAGTGCTGATGATCAATGACCTCAAGCGTCTGCTGCGCCAGAGATGACTTGACTGGACGAACGTGGGTCCCACTTGCTGACCTTGAATTGACCGGTCACGCGCGGCGTGGAGATAATTATGGCGTCGCCTCGATTTCCGGGTGTAGTGGACGGCGTGGTAACGACGGTTCGTTGTGATGCTGACACGTGTATGGCCAGATCTGCCGTTGGCGTTAGGTCTTCTTGATGGACGGTTGCCGTGCGTCGTCTTCGCCGTTATAATCATTGGAGAAAGCTGCAGTTTGTTTTCACCGCATCGATTCTTGTTTTAACTACCTCCTTGTGTTCTAGGAGTTCTTGCTGCACGCTGGAATATCCTTCCACATTTCCTTCTTCCCTTCTACGCTCTCACCGCCGGCGCTGCCGTAGCGCGATGGGGAAACCGAAGAAGTCATCATCTGCGGCTGGTACCAGCGCTGCCAGAGGGAAGAAAGGCGCCACCACTACCCGTGTCACCGACGGTGGTTGGCAGCGATCGGAGACGCGGGAGAGTGACCTCCGCAAGCTTTGCGAGCGGGGCTTGATCCCGCAGGATAGGGAGGCCGTCAGACTCCCCGGCAATAAGGTAATCCCCCGTCCCCCCGCTGGGTATCGGGTTATGTTTCTCGCCTTCGTTATTCATGGGTTTTCCTTCCCAGTCCACGACTTCCTTCGTGGACTGCTCTTTCTCTCTGGCATCCAGCTGCATCATCTTTCCCCCAATTCTCTTCTTCACATTGCTTGTTTTATCACTTTCTGCGAGTGCTGGCTCGGAATCGAGCCGCACTTTGGTCTCTTCCGGAAACTCTATTCCGTGAAGAGGCAATCCGGTTCGGATGGTGTGTATCCCGTTGGGGGGTTGCATCATCTCCCTCAAGGCCAATATTCTTTTCTTTTCTTTTCTTTCTCTATGTCTGAATCTGTCCAGTACTGGCGGAGGCGATGGTTTTACATTCGCGACTCCACAGTGGTTGGGCAGCATTTTGGTCTTGCTCCTTTCGACTCCTCCCAGATAATCGAGCCGAAAAGGTCCTGGAAAAACCAGATCTTGGATGGCGAGTCAACGGAGATAGAGGCCCTTTACCGTCGGGTGGAGGATCTCCAGTTGACTCCTGAGAAAGAAGTGAACGGCGTGGATATTATCCGCACGTTTTTCGAGCGTCGGGTGCAGCCCCTCCAGGCTAGAGCGCACCCGATGTTTCTTTATGCTGGGCGCC
Source organism: Avena sativa (assembly GCA_916181665.1). Taxonomy (NCBI): domain Eukaryota; kingdom Viridiplantae; phylum Streptophyta; class Magnoliopsida; order Poales; family Poaceae; genus Avena; species Avena sativa. The sequence goes on from OV702283.1 coordinate 427,550,631, forward strand.
GTGATCCGACGAGAGTTTCGGCCGAGAAGCTTTCCCAGGGTGATCTCGATAGGGCCCTTCGTACGTTATTGAAGTACAAGGCTGGAGAGGATATCCCGGGGAAGTCACTGACTCCGCCGTTTTCTTCGACGCTGGCCGTTCCACAGGTGTAGATTCGTGCGCGTAGCGCTTTTCGTCGACTGCATATTTATTTTCCTTTGTTTGCTAACAAAGTCCCTTCTTTTTTGCAGAGCTTCAAGGTGCCGGGGATGGTGCCGCCATTGCCTGAATTATTTCCGGATGCTCCGGATAATGACATGGTGGATTCCGTGTCCGAACTGCCTTCAGCACGATCGCCGGCTGAAGAGGCCAACGAGTCGAGCGAGGACCATACTCGCAAACAATCGCGGAGCTCCAGCGAGTCTTCGGATGCGTCGACTCCTCCGACTCCCAGAAACCCTCTGTGCCTTGAGCGTCACAGTGACAGGCATGGAGGTTCTTCCTCTCCTATTCCTGCTCTTCCCGTGCGAGCTGTAGCACCGCACTCGCCAGCGAAGCGGAAGAAGGAAGAAAAGAAGGAAGAGAAGGAAGAAGAGAAGAAGGGGAAGAAGAGATCCCGAAGGACTCCTCCTGTCTTCGACCTGAGCTCACTGGAGTCGTAAGTTTCTTTTATACTGCTGTCTTTTTGCTGTTGACTTTTGTGCTTGTGCTAATTATTTCGTGTGCAGGCATTCCTCCCACGACTCCTCCAGCGATGGTGCTCGGGAGATGATGGGAGAGTCGAAGGTTGCGTCTCCTCCTCCTCAGATGATGGCTACCACTGAGGGTGCTGCGCCGGTCCCTTCTCCGCAGGAAGCTCAGGTGGTTGCGCCTCAGAAGGCTGCGAGCGGGCCTTCGGAGTCGCCATCGGAGCATGTAAGTACTTCTGTTTCCTGCCACGGGGGGAGCCCCCAAGCGTCTGAAAAATTTTCTTGTCTTGTTCTTTCTTCGAGTCTTCGGGGGGAGCCCCCGAGCGTTTTCGTGTGCGAATTTTGCTTTTGTTCCTTCGTGTTGGGCACAGCCCCCAAGTCCTTTTCCTTACTGGTAGTTCTTCTTCCTGCAGCCTTTTGTGCAGGATGCCAAGCGACTGGTGCAGGAGCACCTGGTGCTGGAGGCCAACCTCCAACAGCTTCAAGGTACCTGTATGCTTTGGTGCTTCTTTCTTTTTGCATTATTGTCTTGCTTTCTGACGCTTGTATGTTTTGAATGCAGAGGAGCATAACACTTACCTCCGTGAGATTGACGCTCTCAAGAAGAGCCTTGGTCAAGCGGAGAAGAAGGCCGAGGCCACCGCTGGTGTGAAAGAGCGCCTTGAGCTGGAGCTGGCCAAGGCAGCCGAGGCTAAGGAGCGTCTGCAGCAGGAGGCCACGGACCGCGAGGAGCAGCTTGCCACTGCTGCGACTGCGCGTGAAAGAGAGGTGGCGGGCAAGCTCATGGCAGCTGCCAAGGCTGTTTCGGGTGAGTACCTTATTTTTGCTCCTTTCTTTTTGTTTTCTTGTCTTTCTTCTGTGTTACTTTCTTCATTCCTTTTCTTTTTTGTCTCAGATGCTGCAGGCATCGAGTTTGACCACAGCGCTCTGGAGCACGGTAGTGATCTAGATGATGCTACTGCAGCGGTCGAAGATCGCTGCAGCACCGTCGTCAACTCCCTCGCCAAGGCGAAGGAGGTCCTTGGCCGCTTCTACAAGGAGCTTGTCCCCAAGGGCGCGACCCTTGACGATGTTGACGCCCTGGCGGAGGCTTTGTCAGCCGAAGCGCCTGCGGCGTACAAGCGCAAGCAGAAGGGCATCGGCGCGTCCGTCGGGCTGGCGATGGCCTTGGCGGCTGGAGCGGAGCTGGACCTTCCCCAGATCACCTCCCGGATGCCGATGACCGCGGATGGATCCGGGGTAGCCTTTGCTACCTATTATGCTCGCTGCAAGCGATATGGGCCAAAGCTCATTGATCTGCTGTCCGAGTATGCGCTGCGGCAACAGGGGGAGGCCAAGGCGAGGCAATCCGGCTCCGAGGCTACTCAGGGTGCCGCGTCTTAGGCTTGTAGCTGTAGGATAGTTTATAATCTTCTTTTGATTGTAATTATGTTGAGGAACAAAAATCATTGTGCCATGTAGTGGCCTTTATATGCTTAATGAGTTTTGCTGAGTTGTGCTCTTCTCCGTCTGAATGTTTATGTCCGTTTCTTTTCTGCTGCTCTAGGTTCCTTCGGGTGCTGATCCCGTTGGCACCTCGCCTGCAACGCGGCAGCGGCCATCTTTGGATGATTCTTCACAACTTGCTTTCCTTCGAGACCGTGTTCGTAGTCTTGAGAGGGAGTTTCTTGGGGTGCGTGGTCACTCCGATGTTTGGAAGTCCAAGGCAGATCGCAGTGCAGCCAGAGAGGAGTACTTAATGGCTGAACTGCTTCAAATGTTTGAGCAGCTTCAATGTAAGTTGTTCTTTGTTTCGAGCTGCAGCTCAGTTCTTCGGATGCGCCTACTGACCTTGCGTCTTATTTTGTGCGAGTATCGCAGGTGCTAACCTTGCTCCGAAGGAGGAGAAAGAGCGTGTCGCTGTTCGGGTCAATTGCTTGACTCAACAAGACATGGAAACCGGCGGGTTCTTCTGGATGGATCGTGACCGTGACATGGCCCTGGCGACGGTGCAAGATCGTGTGCACCAAGTTTTGCGGGTGCTTCGTCAGGTGCAGACGTCGCTTGCGTCAGTGATGCATGTCATGTTTCCTTTGGATGCCGTGCCAACGAGTCTTGCTGGTCTTCTGTCGAAGTTTCGGAAGGTCAATAATGTCAAGGAGTTGGTGCGGCAACAGCTCATCGCAGGCGTAAAGGCTGCTTTGTCCCTTGTGAGGCTGCACCGCCCTGATGTGGATTTGTCTGCTGTAGCTGCTGGGCCACCTCTTCGGCCGGATGGTGATGAGTGGGATATGCGGCTGTGAGGCAGTATGCCAAACAGGTTGTAGATTTGTTTGAGCATCGTGCTCAAGTTATTCTTCAAAATAGGTAGTACCTGTAAAAGAGATAAATGTAAAATTTGTATGTATGTGTCTGGGCGCCTTGTGCCCCTTTGTTATAAAGATGCAATTGTTGTTTGAGCATGTAGTACTTTGTTTGCGTACGTGTCCTTTTCGTTAGCCTGACGTGATCAGCTATTCAGGTATACACGTGTTATCCTCAGTCGATGAAATCGTGAGGTGGGGGGAGCCCCCGAGTGCGTTTTGTAGCATGTAGTAAAGGTGTAAATAGTAAAATGAAATTTTTGGGGCGAGACACTTAGCTTTATTTATATCGTAATGGAGGGAACACATTGTTGGGCTGAGTAGCCTTGGATGAATAGCCTTATTGAAAGTAAAGGGGTAGATAGCTAGGGGTAGAATCGTCGCAAGTGCGCGATGTTCCATGGATTGGAGTATGCGACTCCGGACTCCACGTGCTTGAGGAGATAGGCGCCACCTGGGATGACTTCGGTGATGATGTAGGGTCCTTCCCATGGCGACTCGAATTTCTTTGGTCGCTCTTGCTTGAGTCGCAAGACGAGGTCTCCTTCGACGAAGGACCTTGGGCATAGCTGGCGGCTGTGATAGTTGCGGAGACTCTGCTGGTACACCGCTGATCGAGCTGCTGCTACGTCTCTTGCTTCATCGAGTGTGTCGACGGTGTCTTCGAGTGCAGCCGTGGATTCGGCTTCGCTATAAGCGACGACCCGGGGGGCATGGTGGCGTACTTCGTCTGGTAGCACGGCCTCGGCTCCGTGCACCATGAAGAACGGCGTGTAGCCGGTGGAGCTGTTTGGCGTAGTCCGCAAGCTCCATAGGACGGATGGTAGCTCTTTCGTCCAGGCTCCGGCTTTTCGTTCGAGTGGGCTCATGAGGTGCTTCTTGATGCCAGCGCCGATTAGGCCGTTGGCCTTTTCCACCTTCCCGTTCGTTTGCGGGTGTGCCACTGAGGCATACGTGATGTTGATCCCCAGGCCTTCGCAGAAGTCCTGGAATTCCTTGGAGATAAAGTTTGATCCATTGTCGGTGATGATGCTGTGCGGTACGCCGAACCTGTAGACAATGGACTCAAAGAATTTTACGGCGGTCTTGCCCTTTTGGTTAGTGACCGGCATGGCCTCGACCCACTTGGTGAATTTGTCGACTGCGACTAGGAGGTAGACGTGGCCCCCTTTCGAAGACTTTGGCAGTTTGCCAATCATGTCGAGGCCCCATGGAGTAAAAGGCCAGGCTATAGGTATGGGCCTGAGCTCTGATCCGGGTGCGTGTGGTTTGTCGGCGAACCTTTGGCATCCCTTGCATCTTCGGACGATGTCCTTTGCATCGCTCATGGCTGTTGGCCAGTAGAATCCAGCTCGTAGAGCTTTGGCGACAAGGGAGCGGGTGCCTGCGTGATGGCCGCAGATGCCCTCGTGGATGTCTTGGAGGATGGTTTTCCCGTCACCGATGGCGACGCATCTTTGTAGTACACCCGTAATACTGTGCTTGTACAGCTCGCCATTGATGATGGTGAAAGCTTTCGACCGGCGAGATATGCGCCGGGCATCTGTCGGTCTGTCAGGCAGTTCTCCGTTGATGAGGAACTGGAGGTATGGTCGTGTCCATGTTTCTTCGACCACCATCACCTGCATCAAGTTGACCATAGCGACTTCTGTGTCCAGTTTTTCGGGTCCTTCATGACCTTCGGGCAGCGTAGCCCCCGAGTGTTCTGCTTCTTCGGGTGATCCCTTGGGGAATTTTTGCTTGATGGATGGCACACAGATCTGTTCGAGGAACACACCTGGTGGCACCTTTGCGCAGGTGGAGCCGATGTTGGCGAGTCTATCGGCCTCCTCGTTGCTTTCTCTTCCAATGTGTCGAAGCTCGCAGCCGTCGAATTCTCCTTCGAGTGCGTTGTAGAGCGCGCGATACACGATCATGTTTTCGGTGTGTGCGTCGCACTCATTCATCGTCTGTTGGACGACGAGGTTGGAGTCACCGTAGATGACCAGGCGCGTTGCGCCGCAGATTTTTTCCATCCTCATGCCATGGATGAGGGCTTCGTATTCGGCCTCGTTGTTGGAAGCTCAGAATTTCATCCGAAGGACATACTTCATCTTGTCGCCTTGCGGGGAGGTCAGTATGTCTCCAGCTCCTGCCCCAGCTTCACGCTTGGAGCCGTCGAAGTGCATCGTCCATGACTGCGACATGTCTGGGGTGTCTGGTAGTTCTAGCTCCATCCAGTGTACAAGGAAGTCCGGTAGGACCTGCGACTTGATTGCTTGTCGTTTCTCGTAGACGATGTCTAGAGGTGACAACTCAATTCCCCACAGGGCCACGCGTCATGTATAGCAACAGATGAGCCGTCATGAACACGCCGTAGGCAAGTTTTTGGTAGTGGGGGTATCTCTGTTTTGTTGGTGCCAATACCTCGCTGAGGTAGTAAATTGGGCGTTGGACCCCATGGGTTTTGCCTTCTTCGGGTCGTTCGACCACTAGCACGGTGCTCACCAGCTGATGAGTGGCTGCTATGTATAGCAACAGAGGCTCGCGCTCCTTTGGTGTGACCAAAACGGGCGAGGTAGAGAGTAGTCGCTTGAGACTTTCGAATGCGTCGTCAGCTTCGGGCGTCCATTCGAATTTATCTGCCTTGCGTAGCAGCTGGTAGAATGGCAGGGCCTTCTCGCCCATGCGGCTGATAAACCTGCTCAATGCCGCTATTCGTCCTGCAAGCTGCTGGACGCCCTTGAGATTCTTTGGCTTTTCCATTGCCATGATGGCCCGAATTTTCTTCGGGTTCGCCTCGATCCCTCGCTGGGAGATGAAGTAGCCAAGGAGTTGTCCTGATGGGACGCCGAAGGCGCACTTTTCAGGGTTGAGCTTGATCCTGTAGCGGTCGAGATTATTGGACGTCTCGCGGAGATCTTCGATGAGTGTTTTTGCCTCCCTGGTTTTGATGACTATATCATCGACATAGACTTGAACGTTGCGACCAATCTGGTCCTTGAGGCATGCCTGCATGCATCGCTGGTACGTGGCACCTGCGTTTTTTTAGCCCGAAGGGCATTGTGTTGTAGCAGAACACTCCGAACGGTGTGGTAAACACCGTTTTCTCTTGATCTTCGACCTTGAGCCGAATCTGGTTGTAGCCTGAGTAGGCATCGAGGAAGGAGAGTTTCTCACATCCTGCGGTCGAATCGATGATTTGGTCGATCCGAGGAAGGGGGAAGTGGTCCTTTGGGCAGTGCTTGTTCAGTGACGTGAAGTCTACGCACATCCGCAGGATATCCGTGTCCTTCTTGGGGACCATCACTGTGCTCGCGAGCCACTCGCTTTCTTTGATCTCCCTGATGGAGTCTACGGCGAGTAACCTGTTTATTTCCTTCCCGATGGCTTCGGCCTGTGGCTCGGACAGTCTCCGGATGGACTGCTTGACGGGCTTGGTGTCTGGAAAGATGTTGAGTGCGTGCTCGGCGAATTCCCTGGGAACTCCTGGCATGTCCGCAGGACACCAGGCGAAGATTTCCCAGTGCTCACGGAGGAATTCGACGAGCGCTATTTCCTATGCGGGGCTGAGGTCGTTAGTGATCAGCGCCGTCTTGGAGGCATCCGTCGGATGGACCTGCACCTTCTTTGTGTTAACGGTGGAGTCGAAGGACATGTCAGGTGCGTTTTGTCGTGCGACTGGGGGTGCCCCATTGTCCGTCACTTCGCGGAGCCTTACTAGTTCCTCCTGCATGCCGAATGATTGGGAGATTCTGTTGAAATCCCTGTCGCATTGGTCCGATCGGGTGAAACTCCCGTGGATTGTGATGACACCCTTCGGCCCTGGCATCTTGAGTAGCAGGTATGCGTAGTGTGGGACAGCCAAGAACCTTGCGAATGCCACACGCCCGAGGATGGCGTGGTACTGTGATGGCCAGTCCACCACTTCGAATTCGAGCCATTCCAGTCCGAAATTGTCCGGCTTGCCGAAGATGACGTCGAGCCATATTTTGCCTAGGGGAAATATGCCCTTTCCTGGAACAATGCCGTGGAACATTGTATCTGATTGTGCGGGATCCGCATTGCTGCCAAAGTACTTGCGAACATCAGATTGATGCCGCTGCCGCCGTCCATGAAGACGCGACTCATCTCGAAACCTCCGATCTGCGCCTCCAGCACCAGGGCAGCATGACCTGGGCGAGGGATCTGGCAAGGGTGATCCGAACGACTGAACGTGATGCAGGACTCCGATCCGCTGAGCTACTCAGGGATGGCGGGTGGGGTTGCCACGGCCAGGTTGATCTGTCGGGTTATTTTCTTCTGCACCCTATTCGTGGGGCGCACTTTCTGGATCATCAGGGCTCCTTTCGACGGGGGATACCCGTTCCCAGCGTTGTTCTGTGTTGGTGCGACTGGTTGGTTCGGGCCTCCTACAGGTGACGGTGGAGGATCTCCATGCGCTATCTCGCCCGGCGCGGGTGCGTTTCCGAATCCAGGAAGTGGAGCTTGCTTCCTCATCTGGACCATGCTTTCGCTGAGTTTCTGGAACTCGCGGCAGTCCTTGAGCATGTGGCTTGCCTTCTTCTTGCCATCCTGGTTGTCGATGTAGAAGTGGATGGTGCATGGACCCGAAAGTTTTTCGTATCCTGAGGGTCCGTTATCGCGGTCGCGGCGCTACCACGACTGTGATGGGCGTCCTCCATCGTGGAAGTTTCCTCCGCTGTTGCGGTTGGCGTCGTTGCGGCGATCGGCGTAGCCGGCCGCGACCATGTCGGGTCCGTCGCGATCGTCGTAGATGCGCGATCTTCTCTTGCTACGACGCTCTCGCCGTCGGCCGTAGTCATCCTCTTCCTCTGATTGTGCTCGGTGGATGGAATCTTCGCCGTCAGCCCACCTGTTGGCAATGTCCATGAGGTGGTCGAGTGTCTTGGGCTTGACGCGCCCGAGTTCCTCCTTGAAGTCTTGGCGCTTGACGCCGTCCCTGAAGGCGTCGATGGCCCTCTCTTCGGAGATGTGCGCTGTGGAGTTCTTGATGTTGGACCAGCGTAGTATGTATGAGCGAATGGATTCGCCCGTTCGTTGGGTGCAGGCTCGCAACGCTTCTACTGAGGCAGGCCTATTGCTGGTGCCCTTGAAGTTTCGGATGAAGCTGTAAGCTAGCTCATCCCAGCTTCGGATGGACCCTGAAGATAGGCTGCTGAGCAAGATCCGGGCTGCGCCTGTCAGCTGCAGCTGAAGGCATTGCATGGCAGTCTCTTTGTTTCCCCCGTGCAGTTTGACGGATGATAAGTGGTCGCTAAGCCAAGCCTTTGGGTCTTGAGTGCCATCGAACTTCGGAGTATCCGAAGGAAGCTTGAAATTTCACGGCATCCGTGTCCGCCGGACGGATCTGCTGAAGCACCGGGCTCCGCAGAGTTCTCCTTCGTATTCATCCATCTCAGATTCAGACGAGCATGCGCGCTTAGCTCGCGCTTTGTCGATTTTGCGTTGTGTGAGTGCGTCTCTAGCGTCGTAGTTGCGGTGACGGCGCGAGCTCTTCTTCCTTCGAGGAAGGTCATGTTCCTCTTCTTCGGATGAAGGGGTGGGGCTGCGGTCGAATCTGACCGGAGCTTTCTTCTTCGGCTCCGTGGGAGCTTCCTGGTGGAGCGCGGCTCCGGCGAGTCCGAGTCCGGTAAGTGCGAACTTGTGCATGGCTCTTTTCGGGTCCCCTTCCGGAGGTGGGTGGGCCGCGAGGTACGCAGTGGCTGCCATGATCGCAGCCTGCGGCGTTTTCGGGATGACGTTGCCGTCGGCGTCCATCTCCATGAAGGATGTGTGGAGGGTTCGGGTCACCTCACGGCGCTCCTGGGGATCAATGTTCTCCATCCGAGAGCGGTGCTTGTTGCCTTGGTTGCCGTTCGAGCTGGAGCCGATGCCCATGGCGGAGAGCGCGGCTCGTCGCGCGCTGGACTCTAAGGCTGCTTGCTTACGTTTGTCAAGCACCTCCTGCATCTGGACCTGCTTTTTGTGCTCCTCGATCAGGAGCAGAAGGTAGGCCATCAGCAGATCCCGGGAGGAGTCTGCAGGCAGGACTATGTTGCCCGCCACGGCGTTGCGGGCCTGGGCCCATCCTTCTTTGCTAAGGCGGATGACGTGGCTGTTGTTTTCCCCTTCGGGTGGGGGAGACTGTCTTCTTCTATTCCCGCCGTTTCGATCTGGCGGGTTAGATGGTGGGTTGGGCGGCGGGTTGGGTGTTTGCTGACCCCCGTCAGCCTGTATGACAACGGCGCATTGGTAGCGCTCGTAGATTGGCCCGCTGCTACCGCAACTTTCAGATCCAGAACCGTAGGTCCCTTCATCCGACGGCGGATCGCACAGATCAGAGTTGCAGCTGCTGCTGTCATAGGAATCATCTGCTGATGATGTTGTGCGTAGCACGGGGTGTGGGGTCCATGAAGCGGGCCTGATTGATGGTAGGGGCACCCGCTCAGGGAGGCGGAGAGTGCCAGTTTGCCCCACCTGGAAGCAGAAGCTCCCGAACAGGATTTCGAGTCCGTCGCCTACGGGCTCGAAGTCCTTCATGGTGGCCGGTGAGTGGGCGGTGAAGTCGAAAGCGCCGAAGAGGAGGTGACTCTCCGTCACCGCGGTGTTGTAGATCGATCGAGTTGGGACCGTCACGATCGCACAATCAGCGTCCCCAGTTCCCACAGACGGCGCCAATTGACGAGGTTTGATCTCATCAATGCCCATTGTTATGGACTTGGGTTTTGGAGAAGATGGGGATGCTGGAGATCGTGGAACGGTTAGCAAACAAGCAACACGGGGACACAAGGTTTACCCAGGTTCAGGCCCCGGAGGAAAAACCCTACTCCTTCTTGTCTGCTCTTGATTACGGCGGAACCGAAGGTTACAGGGGTGCGCAAATGCAATCTGGCGTGGAGGTGTGTATGCGAAAGGACGAGGAGAGAGAGAGATCTAGGTCGTGCCCTCCTAGCCTTTATATAGACTTAGGCAGGTCCCGGGCATAGACCTAGTCGGTTACAGGTTCTAGGGTTTTACCCCTTTGAATTTCTTATCAACTCTAGTCTTGCTCTCCAAGGATCCGAAAGCGTCATGGGCCTTGGCCACCCGAAAATCTTCATGGGCTGGCGTACATCTGCCGTGGGCCTTCCTTGGGCTGGACCAGGTATGCTGAGATCACGTACCCGTAGGGTATAACCATGTCACCTGGTTCACCAGCAGATGCCTGTGTAGCTACAGAGGGTGTATGTCGTTCTTGCTTCTTTTTTATATTCCTAAGCACTTTATCCATCTGCCCAACCTCGGTCCGCATTGCTCGGATGTGCGCATTGCAAATAGCAACACCCTCATCAGACCGACAAGCAACTTTAGCAACCTTAGCAAAGTCTGTACACAAGTTTGCATGTCTGATCATTTCGATCGCATCGGGAGACATGACATCAGGCACCTGTTCAACAGCTGGTGCAACACCATCTGCAATTGCTTTCTGTGTCCATCTGGCAAGTATGTACCGAGAAGGTATCTCGTCTATACCCAAATGAGTGAAAACCTTCAAGATATGGATGCAAAGAATCTCATCTTTGTAGAATTTGCAGCACTCACATTCATATTCCTGGAGGTCGACCAGAGAGGTGACTGTGTACGACCTACTCCCATAGTTTCCCACATAGGTGTTGTTAGGAACAAGCAGGTACATATTCCCTGGTTGCGGCCTTACATTGTACCTACCAATCATCTCAAACTCATGTTGAAACCTGTAGTATATGTCCCGTGTATACACAGCTAAAGCTTGCTTCTCAATTGGGAAGGGAGACCATGTCCTCGGAACCAGTTCATCAGTCCGGAAGTCATTTACTTCCTCCCTAACGAGAATCTTGTCGTTTATCTTCTCATATTGCTTGACGAAGTTCATCACAGAGTTTTGTGGGTTCACATACCCTTTCAAAACATAATTGAAACCCTCACTCCTCTGGGTAGACTGAAGAAAGGGGAAGAAATTCTTTCTGAAGTAGCATGGAACCCATGACTCCCTAATATCATACAAGTCTGCGAAGTGCTTGTTGCCTGCCACATTGTAATTCTGGAGCATAGCAGACCAGTTAAACTCAAACTCCAAGGGAGTCATGCTCATGTCTATGCACTCATTAGAAATTCTTGCCAACTCTGGATTCCTACCTAGGAATGCACAATGATATGATTGAGCTTTTCTGATTATGTGCCACCTGCAATTTCGGTGACATGTGTTTGGAAACATTTTGTCTATGGACTTCGCCATTGCAAAATCCTGATCAGTTATAATATTAAGTGGCGCCAAACCATTCATCGCTAGTAGAAAGCTTTCAAAGAGCCAATCAAAACTAGTTGCTAGTTTTTGTCTCATGAAACCACAGCCCAACATGAAAGGTGCAAATGGCATATTGTACATGCTTGTACAGTATGTTGTATCAAAGGAGATACAATCATGGTATGCCTTAGTGTATGCTTCTCGAGCTTTTCCATCAATCCAGAACAAGTTAACAACCCTTTCATCAGAATCCAAATCCATTCTAAAGTAGAAATTGGGATCCTCCTCTTTCTTTGCTTGAAAGTAGGCAATAGTAGCAGGCATGTCACCTCCTTTTGTCTCTGTTTGCCGGATACTAGTTCTCAAATTGCTTATCTTTTTTGTCGTGTACGGCACAAGTTTTGCACAACCATAGAATTCAGACATCACTGACATCATGCGCCCTGTCTCCAAGTTGCAGTGATGTAGAGTAGTAAGAAATTTTTGCTCCTCCCTTGGTATAACCTGGTGAGAACGAAGGTACTTAGTCAGCGATGGTTTATTGATCATATCATGGTTGTCTTCAGGTATAAAAGCTGTCACTTCAAACTTGTTGTCAATCAGCTTAACCCTCATGCTTGCTCTGCAATTTGTTTGCTTTATTGATTCCCTCCTCCTTTTCTTCCCAATCTTGCCTGAACTCCCTTTTTTCTTGCTCGATGTTCTCTGGCCACCTTCCCCTCCTTCGTCATCAGTATCAGATTCTGAACTTGGACTCTCAGGTAACGGAACAGCAGGGACATCATCTATTTTTGGTTTCCTATTTTTGTTGCAACAGAATTGTTGCTTTTCCAGAACCTTGGTGAATGCAGACCTCCTGGAGGTGTTAGACTTGACTGAGAACCCAAGCCTTTTGCATAAGCATTGTAATGCAACTTTGCTTCTTCAAGTGTGTCGAATCTCATACCAACATATGGTTCTTAAGGGGTCGACCGCACCTCTGTCTCATCGTCACCTTCAACAACATGTTCCAGCTTATTCCCGTCGCCTTCATCCAAAAACATGTCTTTAGACAACATGCAAGTCCAGGCCAGACATTAGTCCTGCACATCAAACAAACATCATTTGTAGGCAATTGTTAACAGAAATCATACAAAATAAACAGAAATCATGGATACACAACTGTTCCAGCTTGCTTTGTGTGCCTTTTCCCAATAGTCAAGTTGGTTGTTTTTCAATGCAAGCAAGTTAATTTACTCAATCTTTATCACTTTTCAAACTAATTCATTTTTTTGTTTTCTTCTACAGACTAGGTGCAAGCAAGCAAAGGTCAACTGATCCATGGTTCTACAATCAATCAACACAGGAACATGCATGTATAGGTGTGAGGCATTATGGGGGTAGGGGTAGAAATCTGGGGAGAAGTAAACTTGTGAGCAATTTTATTTGCTTTTTGTTTTGGTCAGAAGCAACTTCAACTGCTGATTAGTAATAGTAGTAAGAATCTTCCATTGCAACTGACAAGCAAGTTATTCTGTTTCTGGGGGGGGGGGAGTTTTATGACAAAAACAAAGAACAACAAGGACTGGTAAGAAGATATCTCAATTGTGATGGTCGTGTTACCTGTTTTGAGGGTGGCAGATTTGTGCCAAACATTCTGGGCAACTTTGTTATCTCCTTGTTTTTTGGATCTGCTTCTTGTGCTTCATGTAATTTTTCTTGCCTGGAATTCTTGCCTGGAATTTTTCTTGCCTGGGATTTTCTTGCATAGCCTGATACTAGAGCGGCGGCGCTGGGTGGGAAACCCTTGCGATGGGGAAGAGAGAAAAAATCAGGGGAGGAAGAAAGAAGCCCTGGAATCGGGCTAGGTTGTCCGATTGGTTGTTTTTTATACAGCTGTCGATGGGCTGTGTTGGGAGCACGCGGGGGGAGGGGGGGGGGGACCAGGTTGTTTCTTTTTTGGACAGCAGCGGGTCGGTGGGATCGTAACTTTCCTAAAACGGGAGGCCGCTTGATCGCACAAACCAGCAGCCGGCCGCTGCCTAGTCCTGTCCATATATATAAGGAAATTTTGCTTCAAAGTGGAAGAATCTGAATTCTTAATTTTCTTTTATCAATGTGGCATACAAGATACAAATTTTATTTGTGAAGATACAGCCTTATTTTTGCTCATGACAAATAAAATGGGCCAGGTCTTGGATAAAAGAAAAAACCAGGTGCGCCTTCCTCTTTGAAAGAGGTGTGTTATTTTTTTTGTGTGTGTGAAAAGAAAGTGGTGTATAATTGGTGAAAATCATCAATATGGGCCGAGTGACAATATAATCTCACATACAAGTGTGAGTTTCAAGTCGTCAGCATCACAGGCAGAAACAAATCAACATCCGGAGAGGAATAATAAGTAGGCATTTGTGGGAGCAACATTTGTGTTGCCAAGAAAGTCGAGAGAGACAGCAACTGGTCATGCGCATCGATTGCCAAAAGTTTGAAGCGCTAGCTGATCAGAGGTCCCCGCCCGGCCGCGTGGACGTGGACATGGACGCGCACAACTGCGGGATCCTATCGTTTACCTGCAGACGGAGATGGGTAGTACTACGCGACGCGACCTGCCGCGGGCACGCCACCATATACGTACGTACCTAGCTCGGGCCATTTGTAGGAACCGAGAGAGAGGAGAGGAGCAGAGACAGCAGACGTTGATCGGGCCGATCCAGCGAACCACACCCTGCCGCTGCCTGCCTTTAAAGCGATGGCTGCCCGGCACCTGTCCACGAACGACCTAGCTAGCTCGCGGAGCCTCCGCGGAAGGCACGGGCAGGGGAAAGCGACCGCCGGCCTTGCTTTGCTTCCCCGGCGCGCATCACCGCACGAACTACTCCCGTCCATGAGCGCAGACGTCCTACTACAGGCGGTCCCGGCCGGCCAGATGGAGGGAGAAAAGTCCATGAGGATTGAGGAGTACTCGGAAGTCGGAAGTTCCATTTCGCCGCCTGCGTCGTGTTCCCAAACACGGCACTGACAGCGGTACGACCGCTGCTCCCCTCTCCTTTCCGGATCAGCTCTAGCTCCCTCCCCGCCCTTTGTGAGGTCTGCATGCATGCCACTGTGCATGATGAGCCGAGCTCGAACCGGAAAGCAGAGCCAGTGCCAGCATGCAATGGGGTGGAGAAAACGATGAGCGGTCCAAGTACTACGTCGCACGTACTGTACCTGCGCCGTGGCGTTCGGCTTTACCGAAGTGGCAAAACTGGTGCGTGCCTGCATGCATGTGCCTGCTACAGAGGCCTACGTTCGTGTGCCTGCATGCCCTAGGGTTTCACTCTGCAGCGGTTTGCATGCATGGAGTGGCAGCTAGGTTTGCTAGCTAGGGGTGTCCGTGGCTGTCCCCTCCACCGGCTCCACGGCTGTCGCTCACCATTCGTCGCTCGTATCGTATTGGTGTGGCTGCTAGCTACGTACGTACCCCAAAGATTAATCCAATTAATCCAATGCTGGAGTGTGTGTATGACTGACCAGATTGAGAAAATTAAAAGATGGCTCGATGGATCGGATGTCGACGCATGCATCAAGTCGACGAAGCAAGCGAGCTACTTGTGGTTTGCGCGCGTTTGCCATCTTCTCATGTCACGGCGTCGACGGCGACGGGTCGAACTGGTGTGTTGCACGACCCGTCGGATCGGTTGGCCACTGACCAATGCGCGGCGGGAGCGGACGTCGCCGTCGGCCACACTCGTGGTCGCGGCAGGTCCGGCTGCCCGGGACGTGAGGTGCAGGCCGGATCCGTACGCGCGCGAGCGTGAGGCACATCGTCGCGTGGTGCGGCTGTGTCTCCCTGGGGGGTCTGTGACGGCGATTGGCCAGCGGTGGGCGCTGGAATTAAGATGTGTGGCGTGCGAAGCCGACAAGTAGTTTGCGCGAGACGCACTCTGGTTTGGTTTTAATTCCTTCTCCAGTTCTGGTGGAGTAGCCGCCTGTGTGTGGCTGACCTTGGTTTGTGTTGATTGATGCGAAAGCGAGACGAGCTGATATGATTAACCTGGTCGATCGATCGATGGATGCATGGGGCCTTGTCAAGTTAGCTATCTAGGGCCGTAGTACATATTGCCGTACATAATCTTTTCAGGCGACTTGTTTTTCTCTCCATTTGTAGTACGCATGCAGGAGTACTATATATATGTGTGCCACACCTTTTATCCTGTACTAGAAACAATAAACATGTATCAGATGGCCTTCGATTTCTACATGTTCATTTGGTCATCAAATTTGAGCTAGACTCATCAGTGAAAACCAACAGCTGCAGTACCCGAGCATCATCAATACTCCCAGCTTTTGAAATAAAAACCGTAAAACGTATTTCTAGGACTCCTAAAATTCTGAAAGAAAAATATGCTCATACATATAAACATTACGAGGGTACGGTAACAATTTTGGAGAGAAATACGTTGTATTTTGAGCTGCACAAAAAAAAATTACAAATTTCTGACAAAAATCAGAGTTTTTATTCCTATATATATAGCCACAAATTAGTCTTTTAGATGTAGCTCAAAATACAATGTAATTTCTACCGGAACTTCACACGAATATTCATGGCATGTGTACACATTCACGGTATTAAATTTGTAATTTTTGAAATTCGAAAGTACAATTCTCAGAAAATTGAATTATGCGGAGCACCGATGATGATGGTGCTGCAAATCCGTGTTCCTACACTCGAGATTAATTTGAGAATCATTTCAAACTATACTACTGTATGTAGCTTCCGCCATATGCTTTGTGGTATGCCAAATTTACCAGCAATCCATGCAGTGAAGTCCTCCGTTAACTGTTTACTACTAAGTGGTAAAAAAATTACTAAAATTTACCGTTGGGGAATTAGCGAATCCAAACTTGACCTAAAATTAAGCAGCGAAATAAGATGTAAACTTTAGCACCGCTCATATACTAAATACACGGATCGTTGCTCAACCATGACCAAAGCCACCCAAATGTTCTTCCACTATTATCAAATGGGGATAAACCTTGTTCTTCTCTAAAGAGCACTAGAGGATGCCATACATTAAGATACACACGAATATTGGATGCCAATAACAAGATTTGGGCACAAGAGTTATGGATTAGAACAATTTTACCAAAAATGGTGAAATCACAGCTTAAAGGAGACAAGGTAGTAGATCGTCGTCTTCACAACTTTTTGGGCAGAGCCTAGTGTTTGATTTTGTTTTTTTCCTTCAACTTCTTCATTTTTCCTCCTCTCTTGGTTTTCTTCTTTAATAGAGGCTAACCTGGATTTTCGTTACTCCACCTTGTGATGCCTAGGTGAGAGGTTTATCCTCTCTCTCTTCCCTCATGTACAATGTCTAAATGACCATTGGTCATACCCTAAAGGTTGGTGGTCACTTGTACTAGTTTGGGCCATCTGAAAGATTTCATAAGGCCATCTCCTCACAAGTTACATGCGGAGGATACCCAACATTCTCCCCCATCTGACTCATGTGTGTGTGTGTGGGGGGGGGGGCACTGCCATGCCCGCTGCCTTGCAATATACAAGCAACTTCTCACTTTGTAATATATTGGTCATCATATCCGATCTATTCTTGTCATTATGGATCTTCTCAAGTTTTATCAACTTGGAACTCACAACATCTCGAATCCAATGATACCTCATATCAATGTGCTTGGTTCGAGAGTGGAAACTTGGATTCTTGGCAAGATGGATAACACTCCGCCTATCGCAAAGTAGATTGCAATTATCTTGCTTCATGCCCAACTCTTGCAATAATTTCTTCATCTACAACACTTCCTTGCAAGCCTCAAGCGGTGATTTGTACTAATCATCTGTGGTTGATAGTGAAATGCATTTCTGCAACCTTGATTGTCACGACACTGCTCCCCCTTCTCCCCCTGCATTTGTTTCCTGGATATATATAGTGTAATCACAAGAATCAAACAAGAGATTTAGATACATGTAATAAATTTAATATATGATCACAATTGGTTGTGTAGTAGCTCAAATTTCTGACAAATTTTGGAGAACAATATGCGGTATTTTGAGCTGCACAGTACAAATTTCTGACAAAAATCAGAGTTTTTATTCCTATATATATAGCCACAAATTAGTTTTTCCATGTAGCTCAAAATACAATGTAATTTCTACCGGAACTTCACACGAATATTCATGGCATGCGTACACATTCACGGTATTAAATTTGTGATTTTTGAAATTCGAAAGTACACTTCTCAAAAAATTAAATTACGTGGAGCACCTATGCTCGGGTGCTGCAAATCCACGTTCCTAAACTAAGAGAATAATTTCAAATTACGCTACTGTATGTATAGTAGCTTCCGCCATATGCTTTGTGGCATGCCGAATTTACGAGTGATCAATGCAGTGAAGTCCTCGGCCGTCTTTGAATTAGCACATTCAAACGTGATCTAAAAATACGCAGTGAAATAAGATGTAAATTTCAATACCGCTCTTGTACTAAATACACGGATCGTTTCTCAACCACGACAAAAGTCACCCAAATCTTATTCCACTATTATCAAATAGAGATAAACCTTGTTCTTCTCTAGAGAACACTTAAGATGTCATACATTAAGATACACACGAATCTTGGATGCCAATAACAAGATTTTGGCACAAGAGGTAGAGATTAAAACAATATCACCAAAGATGGTGGGACTCACGGCTTGATGGAGACAAGGTAGTAGATCTACGTCTTCACAACCTCGTGGGCAGAGCCTGGTGCTTGATTTAGTTTCTTCCTTCAACTTCTTTCTTTTTCTTCTTTCTTGGTTTTCTTCTTCAATGGAGGCTAATCTGGATTTTCCTTACTACACCTTGTGGTGGCTGGATGATAGGCTTATACTCTCTTTTCCCTCATGTATAATGTCTAAATGACCATTGGTCATAACCCTAAAGGTTGGTGGGCTGTTGCACTAGTTTGGGCCGTCTGAAAAACTTCATAAGGCCATCTCCTCACAAGTCACATGCGAAGATACCCAACATTCTCCGACATATGACTCATGTGTGTGTGTGTGTGGGGGGGGGGGGGGCACCGCCATGCCCGTTGCCTTGCAACATACAAGCAACTTCTCACTTGGCAATATCTTGGTCATCATATCCGATCTATTCTTGTCGGTATGGATCTTCTCAAGTTTTATCAACTTGGAACTCACACCATCTCGAATCCAACGATACCTCATATCAATGTTCTGGTTCAAGAGTGGATAACACTCTGCCTATAGCAAAGCTGATTGCAATTCTCTTGCTTCATGCCCAACTCTTACAAGAAGTTCTTCATCTATAACACTTCCTTGCAAGCCTCAAGAGGTCCTTTGTACTCATCATTTGTGGTTGATAGTGAAATGCATTTCTGCAACCTTGATTGTCACGACACTGCTCCCCCTCCCCCCTGCATTTGTTTCCTAGATATATATAGTGTAATCACAAAAATCAAACAAGAGTTCAAATACATGTAATAAATTCAATATATGATCACAATTGGTTACTAGTAGAAAACGGGCCAACAGTCCCGGTTTGTAAGGGCCTTTAGTCCCGGTTTTGCAATCGGGACAACGAAATCGGGACTAAAGGTCCCCCCTTTAGTCCCGGTTGTACCACAAACTGGGACTAAAGGCCCTCTCGGGGCCACGGTCGATGATTATTTTTTTGATTTTTTTAACTTTTGAATTATCTGACTCGTTAATCTTTCTCTCTCACTTGGAATATTTTTAACACTAACTATACTTAATCTTAGGTCAAATCGCAGACTTCAGGGTCGGTCACCTATCCTAGCACTACTCCAACCCCAGCACGCTTAACTCCTCTATTCCATCCGGATGTCCTTGCACGAAGCACATTAGTACTTTGTTGTCAACACTACCATATTCAATCATATTAGCACATATCAATATGTCACACGTCTATGTTTCGAAACTACAAACAACTATTTAAGTAAACAACAATAAATAGCTAATAATAATATTTTAATCCAATAAAAGTAAAAAAAGCTAATTAAAATAATATTTTATTCACATTTTTGCCATTTATTCATTTAATATGGCATAAATAATATCTTTAAATCCGTAAATCGAAATTCGACAAATAATATATCCATTATTATCAGAAAAATGTGAGGAATCCAAATATGGCATAAAAAATTTCTGAAAAAAATAATTTTTTAAATAATTTTTTTTCCTTTTCGAATTTTAAAAATCTAAAAAAATCCCAAACGACCTAAGGCAAAAGTTATAGCCGTTTGAAGTTTTCATGACAGTTTTTGGCAAAATATATCGAAATTCATGTTTGTTTATTTCCGTAACAACTTAATCACTTAATATATCTATAGTCTAAAGGAACTTTTTTATATAATTTTGTGGCGTTCTTTCGAAACTAGAAATGGCGATCTTGGGGGGAGGGGGGTGCGGTGGACAGAAATATCCTGCCGCGCCAGGATTTTTGCCCATTTTCCTGCCATGGCAGAACCGGCCAAAGTTTTTTTGCCAATTTTTTTTTGTCCCGGTTGATGTCTCAAACCGGGACTAAAGGTCCATCTTTAGTCCCGGTTTATGTCTCCAACCGGGACTAAAGGGTGTTGCTCACATCTACACCCGTCTCCACCCCTTTAGCCCCGGTTTGTAGTTCGAACCGGGACTAAAGGTTGCCGGTGTCCAACCTGTTCGAACAGGGACTAATGTGAGCATTAGTCCCGGTTCCTAACACATCCGAGACTAATGCTCCGAAGGGCTCTAGACGAAAGCCCTATTTTCTACTAGTGTATATACTAGCAGAACCAATTCAAAGATCATAGTTCCATATGAATGTAGAATAAATCTGGGGCCTCATAGGTTTTAGAGATGGAGTTGGCAAACCAAAGTACCAAGCACAACCTATATTGTTCGTGTACATTGCCTCATATTCACTAACCTATCCCTAAAAAATCTGACACCATCAAATGTGTCTCCGTTGCACTCTTTTATGACAAATTTGAATCATTAGCCTCGGTAAGAAATTGAAATATAATATATACACTATGTAATACATATATGCATGGTGTGTATCGAAAACAACACTCCAGTAACAACAATCCCTAAAACTCCTAAAATCAAATATGTTATAGATCAATTAAATCTGTAGCACAAGAAGAACCGTATGAAAAACAATAACCAAATGTAAAATTACTAGATGACAGATCAGTAGATCTAATCAAATCTACAAAATAATCGATCGTTCAAACTATATATTTTAATATGTATGACGAGAAGGCAGCGGAGCAAAAGAAATCCTATATATGAACAGTGAAATCTGTGACTGCGAATAGAGAAGCAAAGTACTACCTCGGATGCCTCATTAAAGACCTCCTCCTCGAACTCATCTCTCTCCTTGCCTACTTCGAGGAAGGGGTCGATGATGATGTGGGCGTAGTTCTCTTCTTTTGCCGGGTCGAAGAAGTCGCCTCCGCCTGCATGCCCCTCATCTAGATCTACCACTAGCACCACGATGTTGTCATTCACCTGCTGCTCGACGACGACGAAGACTGGCTGGACCGAGTTCGAAGCAGCATCGACGGTGCGACGATGAGCGACGCGTGTGCCGGGAGAATCCGGACCAGCCACATCGGCGACGACCGAGCCATCTGCTGTTGTGGCTCCAACCGGCTTCACCTCTGGCTTGTCTCGACGAGTACGCTTCATGGCGCAGCTAGGGAAGGGTGGTGCTATGGAAGGAGCTTATGCGCGCGTGGAAGATATATATTAGGGTTTTCTAACTAGACAGATTGGGGAAGACGCTGCTGAAAGAGATGATGAGGCTGAGCGACTTTATATAAGCGAAGACGATTGGTTTCCCTTGAGTGAACACATGGGTGTGGACGCGTGGGTGGTGGACTCGTGTAGTATGATCTTCACTTTTTAATTAAATTTAACAACAGATCCACGCGCATGCTACCTCAGAAATGCGCAGGAAGCCGGTTTTCAAGACGGGTGGTATAAAGGTCCGGCTTAGTAGGCCCATGAAGGTTGTTAATATTTGTGAATGGTTGTGGTTCAAATTTCTAGGGAGACGGCTACTATTTACTTTGTCTCGGGTTTTTTTAGATTTTTTTATAGACGTTTTATTTTAAAGTAATACTATATATGGTGTTGTATAAGGGCATCTTCATCGGGGCTATCTAACCGGTCAGAGCGCGTCCGAATGGGTCCACACGGACGCACGGGACGTACGCGGCGCCCCAGCGTTATCACCCATCCGGACTGACGTACCCCGAACCGACCCATCCGGACGTCAAATCTAGGTCATGGATGCGTCTGCCCGGACTGACGCGGACACAGGCTGGCCCAGATACAACACATGGACCTTCTTCTCTTGAGTTGGCCTATCCATTTTCGTCTGTTTAGATTACGCTGCTATGCGTGGTCGGCCGAATAAACCGGACCACAACCCCTAAATCATCCTGGTCGTCCGTTGCATCTCTCCGGAGAGATGCGCTAACCGTCTGATGCTACTGTTAAAGACGGTCAGGACATAACGACCGCATGAGGTACTGGTGCTGACACCGAGCTCCGGCGAGGGTGCAACAAGCTATAGCAATAGCTAGGGAGAAAAGTCCATGAGCGAGGAGTACTCGGAGGAACCACCGTTTCGCCGCTGCATCGTATTCCCAGAACACGCACTGACAGCAGTACGAGCGCTGCGCCTGCGCCCCCTCCTTTTCGGATCTGCTCTAGCTCTAGCTCCCCGCCCTCCTCGTGTAGTCTGCATGCATGCCACTGTGCGTGATGAGCCGAGCTTGAACCCGGCCGGAAAGCAGAGCCAGTGCCAATGGGGTGGAGAAAACGATGAGCGGTGTCCAAGTACGCCGCACGTACTCCACTCCACTACGAGCACGCCGTGCACCTGCGCGTACCTGCGACGTTGCGTTCGGCTTTGCCGAAGTAGCAAAAGCTGGTGCGTGCATGCATGTGCCAGCTACAGAGACCTACTACGTTTTTGTGGCATGGCCAAGGCAGTGGTTATTTGCATGCATGAGGTAGGGGCGTTGCTGCTGGGGTTGCTCGCTAGGGGTGTCGGTGTCCGTGGTTTTCCCTCCAGGGCTGTCGCTCACCATTCGTTGCTCGTTTTATATATTGTGGCTGCAAGCCAGAGTAAGTAGGCCAAGAACACATTGTTGGATAAATAAGAAATATTTTGATGATTGAATTTAGAATATAAAGCAATAAAGCATGACTCGGCAGCAACTACAATTAATCAACATAAACAGTAGGAGTACAAACACAATAACATCTGTAGTATTAGATCGGATCACGGTGTATGTATGGATCAGTTGTAGGTGAAGCGGTTGTGGTTGCAGTAGAGAGCCGATGAAAAAAGCGAAGCCTAGCCGCAACCGCCCTGGGTAGACGAGCCGTATCGAAGATCACAAGCAGTTGCGCGGAGCGCTTCCCAAAACCCTCATGCTAGCTCTCTCACCTTGTACTCGTACATGATCGTAATGGTGTGTGGTTCTAAAAACCCGCTCTTCCGTTCGCCGAAACTGTGGATAGGATAGACTACGATGGCGGCGCCAATAATAGAGCTAGCAAAACCTCGACGTCACATTATACTAGTATAGAACAGCTCATGGAAAACCCTAACAGACCGGAAGCTTGGCTCGAGGCTGATTCCGCAAACCGCGAAGCGCGTGTTATGACGAGACGAGGACGAGGAGGAGCAGGAATGCGCTTGTAATACATCAATTCTGACTCACTTACCAAGTGGTGAAACACTCCACTTGATGAGATGCACTAGTAGAAAACATGCTATCCGTTCATGCCTCCTAACAGCATTAGTCCCGGTTGCGCCACGAACCGGGACTAATGCTGGCACGCGTCCCGGTTCGAGCGGGCACGGTGGCCGGAGGCATGCGTCCCGGTTGGTAAGGGGTCATGCGTCCCGGTTTGTAACACAAACCGGGACTAAAGGTTGGGCGTCAGCCACGTGGCGCCCCAGCCCTCTGCCTCCCCTCTGTTTTTTCTTGGTGGAAGGTGTGAGAGGTGTGCTAGATTTTTTCCTATGCATGCATTCAAGGTGTTTGATGAAATGTTTGAGTGAATGACCCCGTTCAATTTCTCATAGAACAAAAATATGGAAGGTGTCTGAGACGCACTTGAGCTTTCTCCTCTTTATTTCCCTCGATCGAGGTTAGCAATCTTATCTTTTCTCTGTCATTGATACAATGCATGTGTCGATGTGAATTGGTCATTTCACTATTTATGATGTCCTGTTTTTGATAAACTTACTTATATGATGCAGATGAACGGTCGGGAATGGATGTACGGTGACCGGCGTGTACCCGGGTACATTAAAGGCGTGGATAAATTTATTGATGTGGCTACGACAAACAAAGAGAATGGTTTTATACGTTGTCCATGTGTTCAATGTCGGAACAACAAGGAGTACTCTTCCTCGAAAATCATTCGCGGCCACCTGATTATGAAAGGTTTCATGCCCAACTATAATTGCTGGACCAAGCACGGGGAAAGAGGGGTTATGGTGGAAGACGGTGAAGAAGAAGATGATGATAACAACTATCATCATATGTTTCCTGAATACAGTGATACTGCAATGGAAGACAATGAAGAGGAAGTAGGTGAAGAACGGGCATCAGATGAGCCGGCTGATGAACTTGGTAGGGTCATTTCTGATGCAAAGCGAGACTGTGAAACAGAAAATGAGAAGTTGAAGTTAGAGGGCATGTTAGAAGATCACAAGAAATTGTTGTACCCAAATTGTGAAGATGGCAGCACAAAGCTCGGTACCACACTGGAATTGCTGCGATGGAAGGCAGAGTGTGGTCTAACTTACTCCTCATTTGAAAAGATGCTAAAAATAATGAAGCCGAAGTTTCCAAAACATAACGAACTTCCCGAGAGTACCTTCGAAGCAAAGAAGACTCTCTGTCCTCTAGGATTAGATGTGCAAAAGATACATGCATGCATTAATGACTGCATCCTCTACCGCGGTAAGGAGTATGAGAATTTAGATAAATGCCCGGTATGCAATGCATTGCGGTATAAGATCAGACGAGATGACCCTGGTGATGTTGAGGGAGAGCCCCTCCGGAAGAGGGTTCCTGCTAAGGTTATGTGGTATGCTCCTATAATACCAAGGTTGAAACGCATGTCCAGAAACAAAGAGCATGCCAGGTTGTTGCGATGGCACAAAGAATACCGTAAGAAAGACGGGAAGTTGAGACACCCTGCTGATGGGTCACAGTGGAGAAAAATCGAGAGAGACTTTCCAGACTTTGCAGGTGACGCAAGGAACTTATGGTTTGGTCTAAGTACGGATGGCATGAATCCTTTTGGGGAGCGGAGCTGCCGTCATAGTACCTGGCCCGTGACTCTATGTATCTACAACCTTCCTCCTTGGTTGTGCATGAAGCGTAAGTTCATTATGATGCCAGTGCTCATCCAAGGCCCGAAGCAACCGGGCAACGACATTGATGTGTACCTTAGGCCATTAGTTGAAGAACTCTTACAGCTGTGGGGAAAACCAGGTGTACATGCGTAGGATGAGAACAAACAGGAGCCATTTGATATACGAGGGTTGCTTTTCGTAACCATCAATGATTGGCCTGCTCTTAGTAACCTTTCAGGACAGACAAAAAAGGGATATAAGGCATGCACGCACTGTTTAGATAAGACTGAAGGTACATATTTGCATAAATGCAAGAAGGTTGTGTACCTGGCGAATCGACGATTTCTTCCGACAAATCATCCTGTAAGAAAGAAAGGCAAGCATTTCAAAGGTGAGGCAGATCACCGGAAGAAGCCTGAACTCCCTGCTGGTGATGATGTATTTGGTATGGTCAAGGACATAGAAGTAATCTTTGGACAGGGTCCCGACGGTCAATCAGTTCCGAACAACGTCACTACAGGACACGCACCCATGTGGAAGAAGAAATCTATGTTTTGGGAGATGCCATATTGGAAAGTCCTATGTGTCCGCTCTTCAATCGACGTGATGCACGTGACAAAAAATCTTTGCGTGAACCTGCTAGGATTCCTAGGCGTGTATGGGAAGACAAAAGATACACCAGAAGCACAGGAGGACCAACAAATTATGAAAGACCCGAAGAACATGCATACATAGAACAAGACGGATAAAGGGCGTCACTTAAGTCGTGCCAGCTATGCTCTTACCAAAGCAGAGAAGGAAATCTTTTTTGAAGTCCTTTACAGTATCAAGATGTCGTCTGGCTTCTCATCTAATATAAAGAGGATAATAAATATGGTAGAGAAAAAGTTCCAAAACCTGAAGTCTCATGACTGTCACGTAATTATGATGCAGTTGCTTCCGATTGCATTGAGGGGGCTTCTACCGAAAAATGTTCGAGTACCCATTGTGAAGCTGTGTGCATTCCTCAATGCAATATCTCAGAAGGTAATCAATCCAAATATTCTGCCAATGTTACAGAAGGATGTGGTACAATGTCTTGTTAGTTTTGAGTTGGTGTTCCCACCATCCTTATTCAATATTATGACGCATCTCCTGGTTCACCTAGTGTAAGAGATTGCCATTCTCGGTCTTGTATTTCTGCACAATATGTTACCCTTTGAGAGGTTCATGGGGGTCTTAAAGAAATATGTACATAACCGTGCTAGACCAGAAGGAAGCATCTCCAAGGGATATGGAACAGAGGAGGTCATTGAGTTTTGTGTTGACTTTATTCCTGACCTTAAGTCGATTGGTGTTTCTGACTCGCGGCATGAGGGAAGATTAAGTGGAAAAGGCACGCTGGGAAAGAAAGCAATGATATGTATGAAGGGAATATGCCCGAGAGGCAATAATAAAGTGGTTATTATCGTATTCCTTGTTTATGATAAATGTTTATTTTACATGCTATAATTGTATTAATACGGAAACGTTAATACATGTGTGTTTAATAAACAAAAAGGAAGTTCCTAGTTATGCCTCTCTTATAAACTAGCTCGTTGATTAACAAGATGATCAAAGGTTTCCTGATCATGGACATTGGATGTTGTTAATAACGAGGTCACAACATTAGTGTAATGGTGTGATGAACATTCATCCGAAGTATAGCATTACGATCAAAGTCATTGAGTTTATATTGCTATAACAACTTACGAAGTGATCCTAATCCTTAGACCATGAGATCATGTCAATCACTAACACCGGAAGAGTTTCTTGATAACATCAAACGTCACACCGTAACAGGGTGATTATAAAGATGGATTCAGAACTAATAAAGTGTTATGTTGAGGCCCATGGATCGAGAGTGGAATTTGTTCATCCCGATGACGGATAGATATGGTCTGGGCCCTCTCGGTGATATCACATTGATTAGCTTGCAAGCAAGTGATTTGATCACTAGAATGTTATATCACGGGAACGAGAAAAGAGTGCATGTCAGTAACGAGATCAAACTAGGTATGGAGATACCGATGATCGAATCTCGGACATGTAATATATCGCGAAACAAAGGGATTAAGATACTAGCGTAAAAGGTTCCGACGATCACAAGAAAGTCATCGTTGAATGTGTGGGAGTCAGTATGGGTCTCCAGATCCCGCTTCTGATTATTGATCCGAGAGGGGTCTCGATCATGTCCGCATTATTCGCGAACCGTAGGGTGACACACTTAAGAGACACCGACATCCATTCGGAGCAAAAGTTTCATGCCGAAAAGAATAACAAGAGCAGGAATTTATTTCACTAGATACCGAAACGGGTTTTCGGGTGAAATTGCATAAAGTGGTTATGCATGTGAAATAGAATTCTAGCAAGGGGTTATTTGTGAATATTTGTCATTAAAGTAATTGACAAAATTCTGAATAAAATAAAAGAGTTTTATTTAATGAGAGTTTGCATTAAATTTAGTGGAAATTTAATGGGAATTTGAGTGGGTTTTTGAGTGGAGGGAATTGAAAGCCTTTTGTGTGAGTGGAGTGTCCACCCACATGAATGAGGGAGAGGTGGGGGCACCCTCCATGGCCGGCGGCCATGCCCCCTTGGGCTGCCCCCCTCCCCTATATAAGGAGCCCCTCCTCTCACTTCTCACTCACACCTCCTCGTGAAGGATCTCTCTCCCCCTCTAGTATTTATCCCCCATGGTCTCGGACTAGCGAGATACATGTTCCCGGTGGCTTTTCGGCAAGAAAGAGTTGTGCTTCCGCTGCATCGCTGGAGCGAGGAGGCGGAGGTTGCTCGGTGCCTCGAACGTGTGTGCGAGCACGGATGCGCTGCTGTTTTGCGGCGCTAGGACTTCCTCTCAATCTTGAGATCGGCAAGAGATAGTCTACATCAACCACGAGTTTGGACTCGTTAAGCTTTGTCGGTCTTCAAGGGTATGTTCTCTACGGATATACATCCGCCCGTTGTTTGTATCTAGTAGATAGATCATGGTACATAGTTGTTCCCATCGTAGGAAATTTTTTGTTTTCTATGCTGCGAACCCTACAATGTAGGGACGGGGATTCTTTCACTAAAGCACACTACATAGTTTTACATAATTCCACCTTGGCAGCTCTGTATATCGAGGAACACAAGAATATTGTACGCTCCAAAAACCCGAGGAAGCCTAAATCATGGATTACAGATGAACACATGAAGTCTTTCGGTGGTTGGATGCGGACACATCTCTTGAATGACACCACTGTTGGAGATCAGCTATACTTGTTGGCCGCGTCACCATCTTCTACTATATTGAATTTTCAAGGGTACGAAATAAATGGAAATACATTCTACACGATCGCCCAAGATAAAAAGAGCACCAACCAGAATAGTGGTGTTCGCTTTGATGCAACAGACGAGAATGGACAAAAGGACACATACTATGGTTACATATAGGAGATATGGGAATTAGACTATGGAGTCTCTTTTAAGGTCCCTTTGTTTCGCTGCAAATGGGTCAACCTGATGGGGAAGGGGTAAAGATAGACCAGTTGTACAGAATGACAACAGTGGATCTCAACAATCTTGGTTATAGAGATGAACCATTCGTCCTAGCCAATGATGTGTCTCAGGTTTTCTATGTGAAGGACATGTCCTCCAGACCGAAAAAAAGAAAAAATATGCAAACGATTACATCATATGATAAGCCAAAGCGTCACATAGTTCTTTCAGGGAAAGAAACATCGTGGGAATCGAGGACAAGACAGACATGTCAGAAGATTATAATAAGTTTGATGAAATTCTGCCTTCACAGTGAAAACTGACCCAAGCATTCCGTTAAGTAAAGAAGATGCTCCATGGTTACGTCTGAAGCAATCATAAGGAAGGACATATGCCAAGAAGTTCATGCTCATATTGTGTAACTCTAGTTCATGTCTGGCCAGGATATCTTATGATGTTTGCAATTTTCCAAGTTTAATAAATGTATTGAGTGTTAGTCCCAGTTTGTGGCTTGACCGGGACTATATGTAGGGGGGCCTTTAGTCCCGATTTTGTAGTCTCGGTTTTTAATATTAATAAATGTCTTGAGTGTTAGTCCCGTTTTGTGGCTGGACCGGGACTAAAGGGGGCCTTTAGTAACTATGAAGAAGTTGTCCCAATTCGTACTTACCATTAAGATCTGATCTCCAAACGCGCGTGGTCACATATTAGAGAGTGCCTCTATGACCAGTTTCTTGGAGATGCCGGAGGACTGGGATCCGGCGGCATCTCCCTGAAACTAGTCGTAGTGGTGTCCCTGCTCTCGCACACCATCTTGCACCTTGTAACTTCTCTAACTAGATCAATACACCTGGGAGCTAACTAATTTCACATATTAGGGAGTGCCTCTATGACCAGTTTCTTGGAGATGCCAGAGGACTGGGATCCGGCGACATCTCCCTAAAACTGGTCGTAGTGGTATCCCTGCTCTCGAAAACAATATTGGAGATGCCTCATGTAGGGTTTCGTAGCATGGAAAACAAAAAATTTCTACCGCATACAAACAAACAAGCGAAGATCTATCTACTAGATTATAGCAACGAGTTGATGGAATAACTCACCCTCGAAGATTCCAAAGTGTTTAACGAGAGCGGATTCTCGTGGGTGATGTAGTCGTACTCTTCCCGATCTCAAGATCGCGTAGACGATCCTTCCGGCGCTGCGTTCCGGCAGCGCTCCCGCAGTCGGTCACACGTTCGGTACTCGACGAAGACCTTCCTCTCCCTTGTTCCAGCAGGCAGCGGAGGTTGTAGCACTCTCCTCGCAATTCCGGCAGCACAACGGCGTGGTACCGGAAGTAGAGGGGAGATCTCGCAGGGCTTCGCCTTAAGCCGGAGCGAGTATGGTGGAGTATGAGAGAGTCCCTCGACGATCTAGGGTTTAGACACGCCGAGGAGGGGGCTAGGCCGGCGGCTAGGGTTTCACCTAGGCGGCGGCGGCGAGTGCCCTAGGGCCGGCGGCGGCTATGGAGGCGGCGACGGCTTGGGGCTACGGTTTAGAGGAGTAGGAACTTGTGTGTCTAGGAGGGAGCCCTGCCCCTCCTTATATAGGTGGAGGGGCCGGCCGGCCAAGGGGAGGGGAGTCCCTCCCCAACTTGGCTTGGAGGTGGGCCGGCGATGGAGGAGGGACTCCTCCCCAACTCGGTTTCCTCCTCTTTCTCCACTTCCCAAAAATAGTTGTTTGACTTTCAAACTTGGCGTTTGACTTTTCAAACTAGGATTTGATTAATCCCTCTATTTTGTTCAGCGATGACACCGAGTACATGATGCAATCATACCAACTTGATATAACACATTCATGTACCCTTCCCCTCCGGAGTGCCGGACATTTCGGAACCTTCTAGAACATTCCCGATGAAAACACCGGAACCATTCTCCAACTCCGAAACGGGACTTTCCTTATATGAATCTTATTCTCCGGACCATTCCGGATCTCCTCGTGATATCCCGAATCCCATTCGAGACTCCGAACAACATTCGGTCTCTTTCTCATCATTCCATAACTACTCAAACAACGTCGAATCCTTAAGTGTGTCTCCCTATGGTTCGTGAATTATGCGGACATGATCAATAGAGGAATATGGAAATTCATATGGCTTCCACATATTTCTACGATTACTTTGCGATCGAATGAACCACTTACATACGATATCAATTTCCCTTTGTCTCACGATAGCTTACTTATCCGAGGTTATGATCGTCGGTATCTCTGCATACCTAGTTCAACCTCGTTACCGATAAGTACTCTTTTCTCGTTCCCGTGATATGTGATCCCTTGTGAGCCAGTCACATGCTTGCAAGCTAATTGGATGACATTTCACCGAGAGGGCCCAGAGTATATCTATCCGTCATATGGATGGACAAATCCCACTCTTGATCCATGTGTCTCAACCAATACTTTCCGAACACTCAATGCCACCTTTATAGCCACCCAGTTACGGTGTGGTGTTTGATGTCATCAAAGCATCCATCCGGTAAAGGTGATATGCATGATCTCATGGTCGAAGGAATTAGATTACTATGTATCAGAAAGCATATAGCAATTGAACTATTAAAATGACTTGATCTTTATGCTACGCTTATCTATAGGAGTATGTCCACCATATCATTCTCCTAACGATATGATCTTGTTGTTAATAACATCTCAATGTTCATGATAGGGAAACCACAATCATCTATTAACCAACAAGCTAGTATTATATAGAGGCTTTACTAGGGACTCTTATTTTTAGTCTACAAATCACACAAGTATTAATGTTTCCTTGTTAATACTATTATAGCATGAATGTAAACATTTATCATAAACACAAAGATATAATAATAACTATATTTATTATTGCCTCTAGGGAATATCTCCAACAGTCTCCCACTTGCACTAGAGTCATCTAATCTAGATTACATGGTAATATACCGAACACCCATGGCAGTTTGGTGCTGGTCATGTTTTGCCCTCGGGAGAGGTTTAGTCAACGGATCCGCCACATTCAGATCTGTGTGTACTTTGCAAATCTTTATATCCCCATCTTGGATATGTTCTCGAATAGCGTGAAAACGTAGCTTGATGTGCTTCAGCTTCTTGTGTGACCTTGGTTCTTGCGCATTGGCTATGGCGCCCATGTTATCACAGTAGATAGACATTGGGTCCAGCGCACTAGGAACCACACCCAGCTCTGTAATGAACTCTTTCATCCAAATCGCTTCTTGTGAAGCCTCCGAAGCAGCCATGTATTCCGATTCAGTTGAAGATCTCGCCACAACGCTTTGCTTTGCACTCCTCCAGCTAACTCCTGCACCATTCAAAATAAATATGTATCCAGATTGTGATTTAGAATCATCCGGATCGGTGTTCCAACTAGCATCGGTGTAACCATTCACAACGAGTTGTTCATCACCTCCATAAGAAAGAACCATATCCTTAGTTCTTCTCAAGTACTTAAGGATGTTTTTGACCGCTGTCCAATGATCCACTCCTGGATCACTTTGATATCTGCTAGTCAAACTAACAGCATATGCAATGTCGGGTCTAGTACATAGCATGGCATACATTAGAGATCCTATGGCTGAGGCATATGGAGTCTTACTCATCCTTTCTCTATCTTCCGTCGATGTCGGACTTTGAGTTTTACTCAAGGTCGTATTGGGCAACATGGGCAAGAACCCTTTCTTGCTATCTTACATTCCAAAC
This sequence comes from Avena sativa, assembly GCA_916181665.1. Lineage (NCBI taxonomy): Eukaryota > Viridiplantae > Streptophyta > Magnoliopsida > Poales > Poaceae > Avena > Avena sativa. The sequence goes on from OV702283.1 coordinate 427,582,482, forward strand.
CTCTTTAGAACTTTGTCCAAATATGTACTTTGTGACTATGATATTTGGCGTCTCGATCTATCTCTATAAATCTTTATGCCTAATATGTAAGCTGCTTCGCCAAGATCCTTCATTGAAAAACTATTATTCAAATATTCCTTGACACTATTAAGAAGGTCTACATCATTCCCAATCAACAATATGTCATCTACATATAGTATTAAGAATGCCACAGAGCTCCCACTCACTTTCTTGTAAATACAAGCTTCTCCATAAGTTTGTATAAAACCAAAACTTTTGATCACCTTATCAAAACGTTGATTCCAACTTCGGGATGCTTGCTTCAACCCATAGATGGACCGTTGAAGTTTGCATACCTTGTTAGCATCTTTAGGATCGACAAAACCTTTGGGTTGCATCATATACAACTCTTCATCAATGTCTCCATTGAGGAATGTTGTTTTGACATCCATCTGCCATATCTCATAATCATAATATGCAGCGATTGCTAACATAATCCTCACAGACTTTAGCTTCGCTACTGGTGAGAAAGTCTCATCGTAGTCAACTCCTTGAATTTCTCGAAACCCCTTTGCGACAAGTCGAGCTTTATAGACAGTAACATTACCATCAGCATCTGTTTTCTTCTTGAAAATCCATTTGTTCTCGACAGCCTTCCGGCCATTCGGTAAGTCCACCAAAGTCCATATTTGGTTTTCGTACATGGATCCAATCTCGGATTTCATGGCTTCTTGCCATTTATTGGAATCTGGGCTCATCATTGCTTCCTCATATGTCTCAGGGTCATCGGTGTTGTCCACCAACATGACACTCATAACGTGATCATACCAATCTGGAGTGGTACGAGTTCTCGTTGACATGCGAGGCTCTGTAGCAACTTCAACCGAAGTTTCATGATCATCATCATTAGCTTCCTCTCTAACTGGTGCAGGCACCACAGGAACTTCTTCCGGTGCTGCGCTACTCGCAATTTCGAGAGAAGGTTCGACAACCTCGTCGAGTTCTACTTTCCTTCCAGTCACTTCTTTTGAGAGAAATTCCTTCTCTAGAAAGGATCCATTTTTGGCAACAAAGATTTTTCCTTCGGATCTATGATAGAAGGTATTGAAGGGAATATGCCCGAGAGGCAATAATAAAGTGGTTATTATCGTATTCCTTATTTATGATAAATGTTTATTTTACATGCTATAATTGTATTAATACGGAAACGTTAATACATGTGTGTTTAATAAACAAAAAGAAAGTTCCTAGCTATGCCTCTCTCATAAACTAGCTCGTTGATTAACAAGATGATCAAGGTTTCCTGATCATGGACATTGGATGTTGTTAATAACGGGATCACAACATTAGTGTAATGGTGTGATGAACATTCATCCGAAGTATAGCATTACGATCAAAGTCATTGAGTTTATATTGCTATAACAACTTATGAAGTGATCCTAATCCTTAGACCATGAGATCATGTCAATCACTAACACCGGAAGAGTTTCTTGATAACATCAAACGTCACACCGTAACAGGGTGATTATCAAGATGGAATCAGAACTAATAAAGTGTTATGTTGAGGCCCATGGATCGAGAGTGGAATTTGTTCATCCCGATGACGGATAGATATGCTCTGGGCCCTCTCGGTGATATCACATTGATTAGCTTGCAAGCAAGTGATTTGATCACTAGAATGTTATATCACGGGAACGAGAAAAGAGTGCATGTCGGTAACGAGATCAAACTAGGTATGGAGATACCGATGATCGAATCTAGGACATGTAATATATCGCGAAACAAAAGGATTAAGATACGAGCGTAAAAAGGTTCCGACGATCACAAGAAAGTCATTGTTGAATGTGTGGGAGTCAGTATGGGTCTCCAGATCCCGCTTCTGATTATTGATCCGAGAGGGGTCTCGATCATGTCCGCATTATTCGCGAACCGTAGGGTGACACACTTAAGAGACACCGACATCCATTTGGAGCAAAAGTTTCATGCCGAAAAGAATAACAAGCGCAGGAATTTATTTCACTAGATACCGAAACGGGTTTTCGGGTGAAATTGCAGAAAGTGTTTCTGCATGTGAAATGAAATACTAACAAGGGGTTATATGTGAATGTTTGTCATTAAAGTAATTGACAAAATTCTGAATAAATAAAAGGAGTTTTATTTAATGAGAGTTTGCATTAAATTTGGTGGAAATTTAATGGGAATTTGAGTGGGTTTTTGAGTGGAGAAAATTGAAGGGCCATTTTGTGAGTGGAGTGTCCACCCACATGAATGAGGGAGAGGTGGGGGCACCCTCCATGGCCGGCGGCCATGCCCCCTTAGGCTGCCCCCCCTCCCCTATATAAGGAGCCCCTCCTCTCACTTCTCACTCACACCTCCTCGTGAAGGATCTCTCTCCCCCTCTAGTATTTATCCCCCATGGTCTCGGACTAGCGAGATACATGTTCCCGGTGGCTTTTCGGCAAGAAATAGTTGTGCTTCCGCTGCATCGCTGGAGCGAGGAGGCGGAGGTTGCTCGGTGCCTCGAACGTGTGTGCGAGCACGGATGCGCTGCTGTTTTGCGGCGCTAGGACTTCCTCTCGATCTTGAGATCGGCAAGAGATCGTCTACATCAACCACGAGTTTGGACTCGTTAAGCTTTGTCGGTCTTCAAGGGTATGTTCTCTACGGATATACATCCGCCCGTTGTTTGTATCTAGTATATAGATCTTGGTACATAGTTGTTCCCATCGTAGGAATTTTTTTGTTTTCTATGCTGCGAACCCTACAGGTATACCCAATAGTTTTCTTCGGGTATCCTATGAAGACGCATTTTTCCGCTTTGGGTTCAAGCTTGTCCGGCTGTAACTTCTTTACATAGGCTTCGCAACCCCAAACTTTAAGGAACGACAATCTAGGTTTCTTCCCAAACCATAATTCATACGGTGTCGTTTCAACGGATTTAGATGGTGCCCTATTTAAAGTGAATGCTGCTGTTTCTAATGCATAACCCCAAAATGATAGCGGTAAATCTGTAAGTGACATCATAGAACGAACCATATCTAAGAGAGTTCGATTACGACGTTCGGACACACCATTACGCTGTGGTGTTCCCGGCGGTGTCAATTGTGAAAGTATTCCGCATTTCTTCAAATGCTCGCCAAACTCGTAACTTAGATATTCACCTCCACGATCAGAACGTAGAAATTTAATCTTCTTGTTACGTTGATTCTCTACCTCACTTTGAAATTCCTTAAACTTCTCGAAAGTTTCGGACTTATGTTTCATGAAACAGATATACCCATATCTACTCAAATCATCCGTGAAGGTAAGAACATAACGATAACCACCGCGCGATGCTACACTCATTAGACCACACACATCGGTATGTATGATTTCCAATAAGTCCGTAGCTCGCTCCATCATACCAGAGAATGGAGTCTTAGTCATTTTACCCATCAGACATGCTTCGCATCTTTCAAGTGATTCAAAATCAAGTGATTCAAGAAGTCCATCAGAATGGAGTTTCTTCATACGCTTCACTCCAATGTGACCAAGACGACAGTGCCACATATAGGTCGATTTACCGCTCGATTTCAAACGTTTAGCCTCAATGTTATTAATATATGTATTTCCACTATCGAGATTCAACAAGAATAGACCATCTATCAAAGGTGCATGTGCATAAAACATATTACTCATATAAATCGAACAACCATTATTCTCGGACTTAAACAAGTAACCGTCTCGCAATAAACAAGATCCCGATATAATGTTCATGCTTAACGCAGGCACCAAATAACAATTATTTAAGTATAAAACTAATCCCGATGGTAGATGAAGGGGTAGCGTGCCGACCGCGATCACATCAACCTTTGATCCGTTTCCCACGCGCATCGTCACCTCGTTCTTCGCTAGCTTCCGTTTATTCTGCAGCACCTGTTTCGAGTTACAAATATGAGCAACCAAACCAGTATCAAATACCCAGGCACTACTACGAGTACTAGTGAGATACACATCAATAACATGTATATCAGATATACCTTTCTTCTTGATGTTGCCGTTCTTTAAATCCGCCAAGTACTTTGGGCAATTTTGCTTCCAGTGACCTTCTCCCTTGCAGTAAAAGCACTCAGTATCAGGCTTAGGTCCAGCCTTGGTCTTCTTCGTTGGCGTGGTAACTTTCTTACCACCCTTCTTGAAGTGTCCCTTCTGCTTAGACTTGCCTTTCTTGAATTTGGTGGTCTTATTGACCAACAACACTTGGTGCTCTTTCTTTATCTCCACTTCTGCAGATTTCAAAATGGCAAAGAGTTCTGGCAATGTCTTGTTCATGTTTTGCATGTTGTAGTTCATCACAAAGTTCTTGTAACTTGGTGGTAGTGATTGGAGGACGCGGTAAATCCCCAAAGCATTAGGAATCACTATACCCAAGCTTTGAAGTTTGTTTGCGTGCCCAGACATCTTAAGCACATGCTCACTGACGGAGCTGCCCTCTTCCATCTTGCAGTTAAAGAACTTTTCAGAAGCCTCATAGCTTTCAATTGCCGCATGAGTCTCAAAGATCAATTTGAGATCCTCGACAATATCATATGGGTCTGAATTCTCAAACCTTTTCTGAAGCTCCGATTCTAAACCATACAAGATAGCACACTGAACTATGGAGTACTGAGTCTTCCGAGTGAGGTAAACATTCTTTACTTCATCGGCAGCATCAGCTGCAGGTGGGTCACCCAGCGGTGCATCCAGCACATAGGTCAAATTACCAGCTGTGAGGACAATCCTCAAAATTGCGGAACCAATCCGCGAAGTTGCTTCCATTGTTTTTCAACTTTTCTTTCTCTAGGAACGCATTAAAATTGATGGTAGGGGCTGCCATTGATCTACAACATATTTGCAATAGTTTAGACTAAGTTTATGACAAATTGAGTTCAAATTAATAATAAAATTAATCTAGGTGAACTCCCACTCAAAACAATATCCCTCACATTGTTTTAGTGATCACACGAACCAAATCCACCACATCAACACCGATCATCACGAGAGTTGATATAGTTTCAATGGCGAACAATCGACATGTTCATCATATCTACTGTATGATTCATGCTTTACCTTTCGGTGATCCGTGTTCCGAGACCATGTCTGTACATGCTAGGCTCGTCAAGATCAAACCTTAGTTTCCGCATGAGCAAATCTGGCTTGCTCACGTTGTATACACTTGCAGAATCTAACACACCCGATCATCACGTGGTGCTTCGAAACAACAAGCTTTAGCAACGGTGCTAACTAAGGGTGAACACTTTATGACTTGAAATTCATGTGCATGAGGGATCATTTTATAATGCTACCGTCGTCTACTAAGCAATACAAGATGCATAAAGGATTAACATCACATGCAATTCATAATATGTGATATGATATGGCCTTTCTTCTTTGTGCTTCCGATCTCCATCTTCTAGCACGAACATGATCTCCATCATCACCGGCATTGCATCAAGGTCAATGACGCTTCTCCATGGTTGTCGTCCACCAGCTTCAACTATTACAACTACTTTGAATAGACACGCAGGTCTTAACATAAATTAAAGACAACCATATGGCTCCTGCCCGTTGCCAACTTACAATAAGGAACATTGCATACATCAAATATAATCACAATCATGGCCATATCACATCACAGCACACCCCTGCAAAACAAAATTAGACGCCTCTACTTTCTTTGCATATTTTACGTGGTTTGGGGCTTTCAATAAGTGTCGTTCTAACTTACGAACAAGAACCACAACATTGATACTAGCATTGTTAATCACCCGTTGTAAATTGAATCTTAACTATGCTAGGAGAAACAGGCACCCGCAAAGCCACTTATGCAATACAAGTTGCATGTCAAGCGTGGAGCAAGTCTCATGAACGATGTCATGTAAGGTTAGCCCGGGCCGCTTCATCCCAACATCCCTCAAGATGCAAAGTACACAAGAAGCAATCGACAATAAAAGCATCAATGCCCACAATGACCATTGTGTTCTACTAGTGCAACAGATCTACATATAGACACGGCTCTGATACCACTGTAGGGTTTCGTAGCATGGAAAACAAAAATTTTCTACTGCATACAAACAAACAAGCCAAGATCTATCTACTAGATTGTAGCAACGAGTTGATGGAATAACTCACCCTCGAAGATTCCAAAGTGTTTAACGAGAGCGGATTCTCGTGGGTGATGTAGTCGTACTCTTCCCGATCTCAAGATCGCGTAGACGATCCTTCCGGCGCTACGTTCCGGCAGCGCTCCCGCAGTCGGTCACACGTTCGGTACTCGACGAAGACCTTCCTCTCCCTTGTTCCAGCAGGCAGCGGAGGTTGTAGCACTCTCCTCGCAATTTCGGCAGCACAACGGCGTGGTACCGGAAGTAGAGGGGAGATCTCGCAGGGCTTCGCCTTAAGCCGGAGCGAGTATGGTGGAGTATGAGAGAGTCCCTCGACGATCTAGGGTTTAGACACGCCGAGGAGGGGTCTAGGACGGCGGCTAGGGTTTCACCTAGGCGGCAGCGGCGAGTGCCCTAGGGCCGGCGGCGGCTATGGAGGCGGCGGCGGCTTGGGGCTAGGGTTTAGAGGAGTAGGAACTTGGGTGTCTAGGAGGGAGCCCTGCCCCTCCTTATATAGGTGGAGGGGCCGGCCGGCCAAGGGGAGGGGAGTCCCTCCCCAACTCGGCTTGGAGGTGGGCCGGCGGTGGAGGAGGGACTCCTCCCCAACTCGGTTTCCTCCTCTTTCTCCACTTCCCAAAAATAGCCGTTTGACTTTCAAACTTGGCGTTTGACTTTTCAAACTAGGATTTGATTAATCCCTCTATTTTGATCAGCGATGACACCGAGTACATGATGCAATCATACCAACTTGATATAACACATTCATGTACCCTTCCCCTCCGGAGTGCCGGACATTTCAGAACCTTCTAGAACATTCCCGACGAAAACACCGGAACCATTCTCCAACTCCGAAACGGGACTTTCCTTATATGAATCTTATTCTCCGGACCATTCCGGATCTCCTCGTGATATCCCGAATCCCATTCGAGACTCCGAATAACATCCGGTCTCTTTCTCATCATTCCATAACTACTCAAACAACGTCGAATCCTTAAGTGTGTCTCCCTACGGTTCGTGAATTATGCGGACATGATCGAGACACTTCTCCGAACAATAACCAATAGAGGAATCTGGAAATTCATATGGCTCCCACATATTTCTACGATTACTTTGCGATCGAATGAACCACTTACATACGATATGAATTTCCCTTTGTCTCACGATAGCTTACTTATCCGAGGTTATGATCGTCGGTATCTCTGCATACCTAGTTCAACCTCATTACCGATAAGTACTCTTTTCTCGTTCCCGTGATATGTGATCCCTTGTGAGCCAGTCACATGCTTGCAAGCTAATTGGATGACATTTCACCGAGAGGGCCCAGAGTATATCTATCCGTCATATGGATGGACAAATCCCACTCTTGATCCATGTGTCTCAACCAATACTTTCCGAACACTCAATGCCACCTTTATAGCCACCCAGTTACGGTGTGGTGTTTGATGTCATCAAAACATCCATCCGGTAAAGGTGATATGCATGATCTCATGGTCGAAGGAATTAGATTACTATGTATCAGAAAGCATATAGCAATTGAACTATTAAAATGACTTGATCTTTATGCTACGTTTATCTATAGGAGCATGTCCACCATATCATTCTCCTAACGATATGATCTTGTTGTTAATAACATCTCAATGTTCATGATAGGGAAACCACAATCATCTATTAGCCAACAAGCTAGTATTATATAGAGGCTTTACTAGGGACTCTTATTTTTAGTCTACAAATCACACAAGTATTAATGTTTCCTTGTTAATACTATTATAGCATGAATGTAAACATTTATCATAAACACAAAGATATAATAATAACTATATTTATTATTGCCTCTAGGGCATATCTCCAACACCTCAAGGCTTGATTACCCTGCAGGTGAAGGGGATGTGACTGAACTGGGAGAAGCAACAAACTTTACCATTTTATGGCCAAAGGAATGTATCGTGCTTCCAAATCACACGCCAAGGCCATCTTCTCCGCCGCCTCACCCGTCTCCAGCGAGGTCGTCGCCGCCGCGATAGCCATCTTCGTTGCCTCACTCGGCTCCGTCGCCTCACCCGTCTTTGTCGCCTCACCAATCTTCAGCGCAGCCATCGCCGCGACAGCCATCGCCGGCGCCTCAGGATAAAAAGCGTAAGCGTACCACCGCTACTCTGCGTCGTGGTAAGCGATTGCCGAAACGTAAACAAGAGCCTCTTCCAAAAGTACCAAAGGTTCCTTCCAAGAGAGCTTATGACTGTAATGAAGAGGAGACTACAGCTATCATTGATGCAGAAACGACAGCGTTTTTCGCTAAGCTGAAGCGGCCGAAAGAGCCAGAGTTCCCCAGCACCAAAGAAGAAAAAGCCCGAGTGTTCAAAATGCTAAAGAATCTTCATCAACCTGAGCCAAAGCTGTCATCAGACTATGAGCGTTCTATTCTCAAGTCACATGTGACACAACAAGCCTCGAAGAGCAGTACTGATACAAGCGAAAAATATGTTGCCCAACTCGGAGAACAAGCAAAATAGTCTTGCGCCCCTCTCAAGGTGATTTCCCATACCAATGTGGGGTCGAGCAAATATGCGGCCGAAGAGCAGTATGATTCAGAGGTAGTTGCACAATACGGAGAAGCTGCCGCTGCTCAAGGTATGAGTATTACCCAGTACTTATCCCAGTTAGAATACCTCCCCATGTGTGAAGTAGCATACAAATACCAGTATGACAAACCTCTAGTCAAACCTGTGTTGGAATTTGAGGCATATTTGATGTTGGGCTTTTGGCCCATAACAAATACAAATTCTGAAATTCTCTTTGGCCTATTATCATGGCAGCTCATGTGTGTGATAGTGGTGCCAAAGTTTAGTCCCACATTGCTAGTGGAAGGGGAGTTGGACCACCTTATATAGTAGAGTGTTGCACCACTCACTAAGGTGTGAAAAGAAGAGAAGCCTGTAGGGGTTCGTAGCATGGAAAACAAAAATTTTCTATCGCATACAAACAAACAAGCCAAGATCTATCTACTAGATTGTAGCAACGAGTCGATGGAACAACTCACCCTCGAAGATTCCAAAGCGGTTAACGAGAGCAGATTCTCGTGGGTGATGTAGTCGTACTCTTTCCGATCTCAAGATCGCGTAGACGATCCTTCCGGCGCCACGTTCCGGCAGCGCTCCCGCAGTTGGTCACACGTTCGGTACTCGACGAAGACCTTCCTCTCCCTTGTTCCAGCAGGCAGCGGAGGTTGTAGCACTCTCCTCGAGATTCCGGCAGCACAACGGCGTGGTACCGAAAGTAGAGGGGAGATCCCACAGGGCTTCGCCTTAAGCCGGAGCGAGTATGGTGGAGTATGAGAGAGGGCTATTAGTGGTCTAGGGATTAGACACACCAATTAGAAGGCTCTAAACCGAAGGCTAGGGCAATTAGAAGCTCTAAACCAAAACAGCTCTAAACCGGAGATTAGAGGATAGGAACTTGTGTGCTAGAGGAGGAGGCCCTGCCCCTCCTCTTATAGGTGGGAGGCGCGGCCAAGGGGAGGGGAGTCCCTCCCCAAGTCGGCCTTGGGTGGCGCGCCGGCTTGGAGAGGAGGGACTCCTCCCCCAAGTCGGTTTTGCCTCCTCTTGCTTGTTTCCCACAGTTTCCTGTTTTAGCCGTTTGACTTTCAAACTGGACATTTGACTTTTCTGTTTTAGGATTCAATTTAATCCTTTATTTGGAACAGCAAGAACACTTAGTACATGATGCAATCATTCCAATATGTAATGACACATTCATGTACCCCTCCCCCTTCCTGGAGTGCCGGACATTCCGGAACCTTCTAGAACATTCACCGGAATCATTTCCGAACTCCAAAACGGGACTTTCCTTATATGAATCTTATTCTCCGGACCATTCCGGATCACCTCCTGATATCCCAGATCCCATCCGAGACTCCGAACAACATTCGGTCTCTTTCTCATAATACCATAACTACTCAAAACAACGTCGAATCCTTAAGTGTGTCTCCCTACGGTTCGTGAATTATGCGGACATGATCGAGACACTTCTCCGAACAATAACCAATAGAGGAATCTGGAAATTCATATGGCTCCCACATATTTCTACGATTACTTTGCGATCGAATGAACCACTTACATACGATACCAATTTCCCTTTGTCTCACGATAGTTTACTTATCCGAGGTTATGATCGTCGGTATCTCTGCATACCTAGTTCAACCTCGTTACTGATAAGTACTCTTTTCTCGTTCCCGTGATATGTGATCCCTTGTGAGCCAGTCACATGCTTGCAAGCTAATTGGATGACATTTCACCGAGAGGGCCCAGAGTATATCTATCCGTCATATGGATGGACAAATCCCACTCTTGATCCATGTGTTTCAACCAATACTTTCTGAACACTCAATGCCACCTTTATAGCCACCCTGTTACAGTGTGGTGTTTGATGACATCAAAGCATCCATCCGGAAAAGGTGATATGCATGATCTCATGGTCGAAGGAATTAGGTTACTATGTATCATAAAGCATATAGCAATTGAACTATTGAAATGACTTGATCTTTATGCTACACTTATCTATAGGAGTATGTCCATCACATCATTCTCCTAATGATATGATCCTGTTGTTAATAACATCTCTATGTTCATGATCAGGAAACCATGATCATATATTAACCAACAAGCTAGTTTAACAAGAGGCTTTACTAGGGACTCTTATTTTAGTTTACAAATCACACAAGTATTAATGTTTCCGGTTAATACAATTATAGCATGGTATGTAAACATTTATCATAAGTGTGAAGATATGATAATAACCACTTTATTATTGCCTCTTGGGCATATCTCCAACAGTCTCCCACTTGCACTAGAGTCAATAATGTAGTTTCAAACCTTTGTGTATTCAACACCTATGGCTTTCTGGTGTTGTATGTACACGATTGCTAGTGGTCAACTGATCTCCGGATCTGACACTTCCAGGTCCGTGTGTAATTGCATGTTTTTGCGTCTCTACGCATCACTCATTCTCTAATGAGATGGCTTTGTATAAATTTGGTCTTTCGGTGTGACCTTTAGCTCTTTGGGGTTAAAACATGTTGATAATATTGTCGCACAATATATCTTCATAGTATTATCCCACTGTGAACTACACCTAGTTTGATAACAAACTACTTGACACAAATGCCCTCTTTTGCTGCTAAAATAGCAGTCATATACTTAGCCTTTTGTTGTAGTATCTGTCACAATGTCTTAACTTTGGAACTCATCCAAATCCATTATGGAACTCACTTTCCATTATATTGTGCCACTCTTAGTTTAGATTGAGATAAACTTAATTTGTACTTTGTGACAAAACTAGTATCAATGTAGTACTTTTACAATGAACTAACCATCTATTTGTCACTTCTACAAATATTATACTCTTAGTTCTTCCAAAAGATCATAAGAATATCCTTACTATTGTCCAATGATCATCTTACGAATCATTCTGGTATATGCTCACAACATTTAGAGCATAGGACATATCTGGATTTGTACATATCACAGTATGATTGATATAAATACTCTTTGTGATTTTATACATCAAGTATCAATCTATACTTGATTATTTGTTTCACTTACCAAATGTCAATACACTTTAATATATCATCAACATTGAACTCATTCAATCCTTTCTGTGCAACAAGAACCTCTTCTTGTAGTTTCTATATTGAACTCATTCAATATCTTGTCTATGTACTTCTGGCACAACCATATTAGCGTCTATTGATGCCAAATATTTGGGTTTTGCCTAAGTCTTTCATCGGGATGAAATTCTTAATATGTGTTAATAAAAGATACATTATTTCCAATCAACAATATGTCTTCCACATAATGTATTAGAAACATGTCTTAGCGCTCCCACTTAATTTCTTGCAAATGCAAGCATCTTCATCGTCTCTAATGAACTTTTAAACTCCTTTAACAGTTTCATTACAGTGAAGATTCCAACTCCGCGATGCTCACTTTAACCATTGAAGTTTGCATATGTTTTTAGCATCCTTTGAATTAACAAAACCCTATGGACCGTGTTATGCACATGTCCTAGGTAACAATTCTATTAGAAGAACTTGTTTTGTTTATTCAACTACCATATAACAAAATTATATGTAGTGGTTGCTACATTAATCCGTCTAGACTAAATATCATTATGAAAGATCAAATCTTGTCATAGTCAACATTTGAACATTGTTGTGAACTCTTTCCCAATATGTCGATTATAGATGTGAAACATCCATGTCTATTTCTTTATAGATCCAAATACGACTGTAAGGTCTTGTACCTTCCCAGAGGGTCTTTCAAGTTCAAATCTTGATCTCTCGTATATGGAACTATCACGGATTTTATGGCTTCAAGCCATTTTACGGAGTCAGGGCCCATCATCGCTTCTTTGCATGTAGTCGGTTCATTATTCTCAAATAATGATTCAACCCTCAAATCTTGGTATTTGATTGTTTACTCGACCTACTTGGTTCAACAGAAACTTTGACCTTCATAACCACAACCTTTGAGGCACGTGAGCCATGAGCATTGTTGCTGTCTCCGGAACACTTTTCGGTGCTGCGCAACTCTGCACATATAGCTAAGGTTCTTTTAACCTTATCAAAGTTCTATTGTCCTCCCACTTAACTTTTCACGAAAAATTCCTTCTAAAAGAAACTTGACGTTCTAAGTGACAAACACTTTTGTCTCCGGTGTTATGGAGGAATACTTAACAAAGACAGGTTCATCCGACTTTGGTTGCAAACATCTTTCTTATGTATAGCATACCAATGTTTAAGAAAGGACTACTTGGGTTTTATCCCAAACCATAACTTTATATGGTGTCATTTCAGCGAATTATGATGGAGCTCTTTTCAGTGGAAAAACGGCAATCTCTAAAGCTTTTAATCTTTAAAATACAATGGCAGTTTTATGAATTACACCTTCGATCTTACCATGTCAAACAAGGTTTAATTACATATCTCGAATGCTCCATACTCTTATGGTGTTTCGGGAAATGCAAATCCACGGAACGATTCCATAAATCTTAGGTATTATGCTAAACTTTGTAACTCAAATATCTTCCTTTATGATCTTTATCATAAACTGCTTATATTCTTGTTACAATGATTTTGCACTTCATCTTGAAAGTCTTTGAACTTTTCAAATGTTTCATACTTCATCCTTATTCAGTAAATATTCATATATTCACTCAAAATTTCGGAGAAAGCATATGAAGTTGAAATCCATCGCTCTTGACTACATATAATGGACTTCGTACAACAATATGTACAAGTTCCAATAAGCTAGTCATTCGTTCCTTTTTGGCCTATGAACGAAGTTTTAATTATCTCTAGGAAAGTTTCACAAGCGTCATTTGATCAAAAATCAGAAGACTCCAAAATTCCATCCACATGGAGTTTCTTCATGTTTCCATTATAATTTAAACGGCGATGTCACTTCCTAAGTGATCTTTCAATCAATTTGTCTTTCGACATTTTTAGCACTAGTTTTATGGATGTGATTTCTCCAACGAGATTTGTGAATCATCCATCTTTTGTGGATTACGGTAATTTATTTGAACAACCCTTTTGTTCTCATAATACCTGATAAAACAAATCTTGAAGGCAAGCTTTGATGTTTAACGAGCAACATAATAACCCTTTATTTGTTCTCGATGAACATCATCACATATTCTTTTGCTAATTACTTAGGCCACTGTAGTTCATGAATTCTGTTGTTTCGTATGACGATTCATACCAACAAATTCAGTATTAAATACTTAAGAACCACATTGTTTAATAAGCAAAGAATAGAGCCATAACATGTATATCATCTATATACTTAAACTGAACAATTCTAGTCTTTTCCTTTCTGCCATATATTTATGAGATTTTCTTTCAATATTTCCTTTTCTGTTTGAAAGAATCTATCAACATCAATAGTGGAGTCATACATATGACATATAGTCCAAAAGCGTGTATAGTTAAATACCAATGTCTTTGGACTTGCACTTTGAAGTAGATCACCATCATCAAATGTTTGGTGTTCTTTCAAATTCCTTTCTTTAGTAACCTCTTGGTGTAGTAAATATTTTACCTACATCAAATATTCACCCTTATCATGGAATCGTCCATGATCAAGCTATTTATAGCTTTTAACGATGAATTATGAGTATAATGTTGCTATCCAAAACCTTTTGGAGGATTAGGACAACAAGTGTCTCCAACCTTTTGCAAATTCTCATCAAATATGAGAACATGACTTTTGCCATATTATACTCTATCATGTTGTAACCAATACTTCATTTCAGATATCACAATATCTTCCACACATCATGGTTTTTGAAACAACTCTTTCAGATCCTAGATAACCTTGATATTAAGAGAATCCTTTGAATATCAAGAATCATGGAGACAAACATGATACTTATATACTAACACTTGGAATTGTTACTCTTGATTTAATACTAATTATTAAACTTCATGGAGTAACCGGAACTTACTGAAAGTTTGCAATAGGACTTTTAAACTTTAGATTAACACTTCAAAACAATACGATACCAGTTCGTAAAGTAACTAACCAGAATTCTATAGTTCTATCATCTCAATTATAACTAAGCGCAAGGTGGTAAACGGATGCCAATGACTACAACAACTATGCAAATTCACTTTGATTTAGTTTATGATAAATTGAGTTCTAATTAATAATTAAATTAATCTAGGTGAACTCCCACTCAAAACAATATCCCTCACATTGTTTTAGTGATCACACGAACCAAATCCACCACATCAAAACCGATCATCACGAGAGTTGATATAGCTTCAATGGCGAACAAACAATATGTTCATCATATCTACTATATGACTCATGCTCTACCTTTCGGTAATCCGTGTTCCTGAGGCCATGTCTGTACATGCTAGGCTCGTCAAGATCAAACCTTAGTTTCCGCATGAGCAAATCTGGCTTGCTCACGTTGTATACACTTGCAGAATCTAACACACCCGATCATCACGTGGTGCTTCGAAACAACAAGCTTTAGCAACGGTGCTAACTAAGGGTGAACACTTTATGACTTGAAATTCATGTGCATGAGGGATCATCTTATAATGCTACCGTCGTCTACTAAGCAATACAAGATGCATAAAGGATTAACATCACATGCAATTCATAATATGTGATATGATATGGCCTTTCTTCTTTGTGCTTCCGATCTCCATCTTCAAGCACGAACATGATCTCCATCATCACCGGCATTGCATCAAGGTCAATGACGCTTCTCCATGGTTGTCGTCCACCGGCTTCAACTATTACAACTACTTTGAATAGACACGCGGGTCTTAACATAAATTAAAGACAACCATATGGCTCCTGCCGGTTGCCAACTTACAATAAGGAACATTGCATACATCAAATATAATCACAATCATGGCCATATCACATCACTGCACACCCCTGCAAAACAAAGTTAGACGCCTCTACTTTCTTTGCATATTTTACGTGGTTTGGGGCTTTCAATAAGTGTCGTTCTAACTTACGAACATGAACCACAACATTGATACTAGTATTGTTAATCACCCGTTGTAAATTGGATCTTAACTATGCTAGGAGAAACAGGCACCCGCAAAGCCACTTATGCAATACAAGTTGCATGTCAAGCGTGGAGCAAGTCTCATGAACGATGTCATGTAAGGTTAGCCCGGGCCGCTTCATCCCAACATACCGCAAGATGCAAAGTACAGAAGAAGCAATCGACAATAAAAGCATCAACGCCCACAATGACCATTGTGTTCTACTCGTGCAACAGATCTACATATAGACACGGCTCTGATACCACTGTAGGGGTTCGTAGCATGGAAAACAAAATTTTTCTATCGCATACAAACAAACAAGCCAAGATCTATCTACTAGATTGTAGCAACGAGTCGATGGAACAACTCACCCTCGAAGATTCCAAAGCGGTTAACGAGAGCAGATTCTCGTGGGTGATGTAGTCGTAATCTTTCCGATCTCAAGATCGCGTAGACGATCCTTCCGGCGCCACGTTCCGGCAGCGCTCCCGCAGTCGGTCACACGTTCGGTACTCGACGAAGACCTTCCTCTCCCTTGTTCCAGCAGGCAGCGGAGGTTGTAGCACTCTCCTCGAGATTCCGGCAGCACAACGGCGTGGTACCGAAAGTAGAGGGGAGATCCCGCAGGGCTTCGCCTTAAGCCGGAGCGAGTATGGTGGAGTATGAGAGAGGGCTATTAGTGGTCTAGGGATTAGACACACCAATTATAAGGCTCTAAACCGAAGGCTAGGGCAATTAGAAGCTCTAAACCAAAACGGCTCTAAACCGGAGATTAGAGGATAGGAACTTGTGTGTCTAGAGGAGGAGGCCCTGCCCCTCCTCTTATAGGTGGGAGGCGCGGCCAAGGGGAGGGGAGTCCCTCCCCAAGTCGGCCTTGGGTGGCGCGCCGGCTTGGAGAGGAGGGACTCCTCCCCCAAGTCGGTTTTGCCTCCTCTTGCTTGTTTCCCACAGTTTCCTGTTTTAGCCGTTTGACTTTCAAACTGGACATTTGACTTTTCTGTTTTAGGATTCAATTTAATCCTTTATTTGGAACAGCAAGAACACTTAGTACATGATGCAATCATTCCAATATGTAATGACACATTCATGTACCCCTCCCCCTTCCCGGAGTGCCGGACATTCCGGAACCTTCTAGAACATTCACCGGAATCATTTCCGAACTCCAAAACGGGACTTTCCTTATATGAATCTTATTCTCCGGACCATTCCGAATCACCTCCTGATATCCCGGATCCCATCCGAGACTCCGAACAACATTCGGTCTCTTTCTCATAATACCATAACTACTCAAAACAACGTCGAATCCTTAAGTGTGTCTCCCTACGGTTCGTGAATTATGCGGACATGATCGAGACACTTCTCCGAACAATAACCAATAGAGGAATCTGGAAATTCATATGGCTCCCACATATTTCTACGATTACTTTGCGATCGAATGAACCACTTACATACGATACCAATTTCCCTTTGTCTCACGATAGTTTACTTATCCGAGGTTATGATCGTCGGTATCTCTGCATACCTAGTTCAACCTCGTTACTGATAAGTACTCTTTTCTCGTTCCCGTGATATGTGATCCCTTGTGAGCCAGTCACATGCTTGCAAGCTAATTGGATGACATTTCACCGAGAGGGCCCAGAGTATATCTATCCGTCATATGGATGGACAAATCCCACTCTTGATCCATGTGTTTCAACCAATACTTTCTGAACACTCAATGCCACCTTTATAGCCACCCTGTTACGGTGTGGTGTTTGATGACATCAAAGCATCCATCCGGAAAAGGTGATATGCATGATCTCATGGTCGAAGGAATTAGGTTACTATGTATCAGAAAGCATATAGCAATTGAACTATTGAAATGACTTGATCTTTATGCTACACTTATCTATAGGAGTATGTCCATCACATCATTCTCCTAATGATATGATCCTGTTGTTAATAACATCTCTATGTTCATGATCAGGAAACCATGATCATATATTAACCAACAAGCTAGTTTAACAAGAGGCTTTACTAGGGACTCTTATTTTAGTTTACAAATCACACAAGTATTAATGTTTCCGGTTAATACAATTATAGCATGGTATGTAAACATTTATCATAAGTGTGAAGATATGATAATAACCACTTTATTATTGCCTCTTGGGCATATCTCCAACAGTCTCCCACTTGCACTAGAGTCAATAATCTAGTTTCAAACCTTTGTGTATTCAACACCTATGGCTTTCTGGTGTTGTATGTACACGATTGCTAGTGGTCAACTGATCTTCGGATCTGACACTTCCAGGTCCGTGTGTAATTGCATGTTTTTGCGTCTCTACGCATCACTCATTCTCTAATGAGATGGCTTTGTATAAATTTGGTCTTTCGGTGTGACCTTTAGCTCTTTGGGGTTAAAACATGTTGATAATATTGTCGCACAATATATCTTCATAGTATTATCCCACTGTGAACTACACCTAGTTTGATAACAAACTACTTGACACAAATGCCCTCTTTTGCTGCTAAAATAGCAGTCATATACTTAGCCTTTTGTTGTAGTATCTGTCACAATGTCTTAACTTTGGAACTCATCCAAATCCATTATGGAACTCACTTTCCATTATATTGTGCCACTCTTAGTTTAGATTGAGATAAACTTAATTTGTACTTTGTGACAAAACTAGTATCAATGTAGTACTTTTACAATGAACTAACCATCTATTTGTCACTTCTACAAATATTATACTCTTAGTTCTTCCAAAAGATCATAAGAATATCCTTACTATTGTCCAATGATCATCTTACGAATCATTCTGGTATATGCTCACAACATTTAGAGCATAGGACATATCTGGATTTGTACATATCACAGTATGATTGATATAAATACTCTTTGTGATTTTATACATCAAGTATCAATCTATACTTGATTATTTGTTTCACTTACCAAATGTCAATACACTTTAATATATCATCAACATTGAACTCATTCAATCCTTTCTGTGCAACAAGAACCTCTTCTTGTAGTTTCTATATTGAACTCATTCAATATCTTGTCTATGTACTTCTGGCACAACCATATTAGCGTCTATTGATGCCAAATATTTGGGTTTTGCCTAAGTCTTTCATCGGGATGAAATTCTTAATATGTGTTAATAAAAGATACATTATTTCCAATCAACAATATGTCTTCCACATAATGTATTAGAAACATGTCTTAGCGCTCCCACTTAATTTCTTGCAAATGCAAGCATCTTCATCGTCTCTAATGAACTTTTAAACTCCTTTAACAGTTTCATTACAGTGAAGATTCCAACTCCGCGATGCTCACTTTAACCATTGAAGTTTGCATATGTTTTTAGCATCCTTTGAATTAACAAAACCCTATGGACCGTGTTATGCACATGTCCTAGGTAACAATTCTATTAGAAGAACTTGTTTTGTTTATTCAACTACCATATAACAAAATTATATGTAGTGGTTGCTACATTAATCCGTCTAGACTAAATATCATTATGAAAGATCAAATCTTGTCATAGTCAACATTTGAACATTGTTGTGAACTCTTTCCCAATATGTCGATTATAGATGTGAAACATCCATGTCTATTTCTTTATAGATCCAAATACGACTGTAAGGTCTTGTACCTTCCCAGAGGGTCTTTCAAGTTCAAATCTTGATCTCTCGTATATGGAACTATCACGGATTTTATGGCTTCAAGCCATTTTACGGAGTCAGGGCCCATCATCGCTTCTTTGCATGTAGTCGGTTCATTATTCTCAAATAATGATTCAACCCTCAAATCTTGGTATTTGATTGTTTACTCGACCTACTTGGTTCAACAGAAACTTTGACCTTCATAACCACAACCTTTGAGGCACGTGAGCCATGAGCATTGTTGCTGTCTCCGGAACACTTTTCGGTGCTGCGCAACTCTGCACATATAGCTAAGGTTCTTTTAACCTTATCAAAGTTCTATTGTCCTCCCACTTAACTTTTCACGAAAAATTCCTTCTAAAAGAAACTTGACGTTCTAAGTGACAAACACTTTTGTCTCCGGTGTTATGGAGGAATACTTAACAAAGACAGGTTCATCCGACTTTGGTTGCAAACATCTTTCTTATGTATAGCATACCAATGTTTAAGAAAGGACTACTTGGGTTTTATCCCAAACCATAACTTTATATGGTGTCATTTCAGCGAATTATGATGGAGCTCTTTTCAGTGGAAAAACGGCAATCTCTAAAGCTTTTAATCTTTAAAATACAATGGCAGTTTTATGAATTACACCTTCGATCTTACCATGTCAAACAAGGTTTAATTACATATCTCGAATGCTCCATACTCTTATGGTGTTTCGGGAAATGCAAATCCACGGAACGATTCCATAAATCTTAGGTATTATGCTAAACTTTGTAACTCAAATATCTTCCTTTATGATCTTTATCATAAACTGCTTATATTCTTGTTACAATGATTTTGCACTTCATCTTGAAAGTCTTTGAACTTTTCAAATGTTTCATACTTCATCCTTATTCAGTAAATATTCATATATTCACTCAAAATTTCGGAGAAAGCATATGAAGTTGAAATCCATCGCTCTTGACTACATATAATGGACTTCGTACAACAATATGTACAAGTTCCAATAAGCTAGTCATTCGTTCCTTTTTGGCCTATGAACGAAGTTTTAATTATCTCTAGGAAAGTTTCACAAGCGTCATTTGATCAAAAATCAGAAGACTCCAAAATTCCATCCACATGGAGTTTCTTCATGTTTCCATTATAATTTAAACGGCGATGTCACTTCCTAAGTGATCTTTCAATCAATTTGTCTTTCGACATTTTTAGCACTAGTTTTATGGATGTGATTTCTCCAACGAGATTTGTGAATCATCCATCTTTTGTGGATTACGGTAATTTATTTGAACAACCCTTTTGTTCTCATAATACCTGATAAAACAAATCTTGAAGGCAAGCTTTGATGTTTAACGAGCAACATAATAACCCTTTATTTGTTCTCGATGAACATCATCACATATTCTTTTGCTAATTACTTAGGCCACTGTAGTTCATGAATTCTGTTGTTTCGTATGACGATTCATACCAACAAATTCAGTATTAAATACTTAAGAACCACATTGTTTAATAAGCAAAGAATATAGCCATAACATGTATATCATCTATATACTTAAACTGAACAATTCTAGTCTTTTCCTTTCTGCCATATATTTATGAGATTTTCTTTCAATATTTCCTTTTCTGTTTGAAAGAATCTATCAACATCAATAGTGGAGTCATACATATGACATATAGTCCAAAAGCGTGTATAGTTAAATACCAATGTCTTTGGACTTGCACTTTGAAGTAGATCACCATCATCAAATGTTTGGTGTTCTTTCAAATTCCTTTCTTTAGTAACCTCTTGGTGTAGTAAATATTTTACCTACATCAAATATTCACCCTTATCATGGAATCGTCCATGATCAAGCTATTTATAGCTTTTAACGATGAATTATGAGTATAATGTTGCTATCCAAAACCTTTTGGAGGATTAGGACAACAAGTGTCTCCAACCTTTTGCAAATTCTCATCAAATATGAGAACATGACTTTTGCCATATTATACTCTATCATGTTGTAACCAATACTTCGTTTCAGATATCACAATATCTTCCACACATCATGGTTTTTGAAACAACTCTTTCAGATCCTAGATAACCTTGATATTAAGAGAATCCTTTGAATATCAAGAATCATGGAGACAAACATGATACTTATATACTAACACTTGGAATTGTTACTCTTGATTTAATACTAATTATTAAACTTCATGGAGTAACCGGAACTTACTGAAAGTTTGCAATAGGACTTTTAAACTTTAGATTAACACTTCAAAACAATACGATACCAGTTCGTAAAGTAACTAACCAGAATTCTATAGTTCTATCATCTCAATTATAACTAAGCGCAAGGTGGTAAACGGATGCCAATGACTACAACAACTATGCAAATTCACTTTGATTTAGTTTATGATAAATTGAGTTCTAATTAATAATTAAATTAATCTAGGTGAACTCCCACTCAAAACAATATCCCTCACATTGTTTTAGTGATCACACGAACCAAATCCACCACATCAAAACCGATCATCACGAGAGTTGATATAGCTTCAATAGCGAACAAACAATATGTTCATCATATCTACTATATGACTCATGCTCTACCTTTCGGTAATCCGTGTTCCTGAGGCCATGTCTGTACATGCTAGGCTCGTCAAGATCAAACCTTAGTTTCCGCATGAGCAAATCTGGCTTGCTCACGTTGTATACACTTGCAGAATCTAACACACCCGATCATCACGTGGTGCTTCGAAACAACAAGCTTTAGCAACGGTGCTAACTAAGGGTGAACACTTTATGACTTGAAATTCATGTGCATGAGGGATCATCTTATAATGCTACCGTTGTCTACTAAGCAATACAAGATGCATAAAGGATTAACATCACATGCAATTCATAATATGTGATATGATATGGCCTTTCTTCTTTGTGCTTCCGATCTCCATCTTCAAGCACGAACATGATCTCCATCATCACCGGCATTGCATCAAGGTCAATGACGCTTCTCCATGGTTGTCGTCCACCGGCTTCAACTATTACAACTACTTTGAATAGACACGCGGGTCTTAACATAAATTAAAGACAACCATATGGCTCCTGCCGGTTGCCAACTTACAATAAGGAACATTGCATACATCAAATATAATCACAATCATGGCCATATCACATCACTGCACACCCCTGCAAAACAAAGTTAGACGCCTCTACTTTCTTTGCATATTTTACGTGGTTTGGGGCTTTCAATAAGTGTCGTTCTAACTTACGAACATGAACCACAACATTGATACTAGTATTGTTAATCACCCGTTGTAAATTGGATCTTAACTATGCTAGGAGAAACAGGCACCCGCAAAGCCACTTATGCAATACAAGTTGCATGTCAAGCGTGGAGCAAGTCTCATGAACGATGTCATGTAAGGTTAGCCCGGGCCGCTTCATCCCAACATACCGCAAGATGCAAAGTACAGAAGAAGCAATCGACAATAAAAGCATCAACGCCCACAATGACCATTGTGTTCTACTCGTGCAACAGATCTACATATAGACACGGCTCTGATACCACTGTAGGGGTTCGTAGCATGGAAAACAAAAAATTTCTATCGCATACAAACAAACAAGCCAAGATCTATCTACTAGATTGTAGCAACGAGTCGATGGAACAACTCACCCTCGAAGATTCCAAAGCGGTTAACGAGAGCAGATTCTCGTGGGTGATGTAGTCGTAATCTTTCCGATCTCAAGATCGCGTAGACGATCCTTCCGGCGCCACGTTCCGGCAGCGCTCCCGCAGTCGGTCACACGTTCGGTACTCGACAAAGACCTTCCTCTCCCTTGTTCCAGCAGGCAGCGGAGGTTGTAGCACTCTCCTCGAGATTCCGGCAGCACAACAGCGTGGTACCGAAAGTAGAGGGGAGATCCCGCAGGGCTTCGCCTTAAGCCGGAGGGAGTATGGTGGAGTATGAGAGAGGGCTATTAGTGGTCTAGGGATTAGACACACCAATTAGAAGGCTCTAAACCGAAGGCTAGGGCAATTAGAAGCTCTAAACCAAAACGGCTCTAAACCGGAGATTAGAGGATAGGAACTTGTGTGTCTAGAGGAGGAGGCCCTGCCCCTCC
The DNA here is from genome assembly GCA_916181665.1 of Avena sativa. Classification (NCBI taxonomy): domain Eukaryota; kingdom Viridiplantae; phylum Streptophyta; class Magnoliopsida; order Poales; family Poaceae; genus Avena; species Avena sativa. Next base: position 427,605,895 of record OV702283.1, read on the forward strand.
TCTTATAGGTGGGAGGCGCGGCCAAGGGGAGTGGAGTCCCTCCCCAAGTCGGCCTTGGGTGGCGCGCCGGCTTGGAGAGGAGGGACTCCTCCCCCAAGTCGGTTTTGCCTCCTCTTGCTTGTTTCCCACAGTTTCCTGTTTTAGCCGTTTGACTTTCAAACTGGACATTTGACTTTTCTGTTTTAGGATTCAATTTAATCCTTTATTTGGAACAGCAAGAACACTTAGTACATGATGCAATCATTCCAATATGTAATGACACATTCATGTACCCCTCCCCCTTCCCGGAGTGCCGGACATTCCGGAACCTTCTAGAACATTCACCGGAATCATTTCCGAACTCCAAAACGGGACTTTCCTTATATGAATCTTATTCTCCGGACCATTCCGAATCACCTCCTGATATCCCGGATCCCATCCGAGACTCCGAACAACATTCGGTCTCTTTCTCATAATACCATAACTACTCAAAACAACGTCGAATCCTTAAGTGTGTCTCCCTACGGTTCGTGAATTATGCGGACATGATCGAGACACTTCTCCGAACAATAACCAATAGAGGAATCTGGAAATTCATATGGATCCCACATATTTCTACGATTACTTTGCGATCGAATGAACCACTTACATACGATACCAATTTCCCTTTGTCTCACGATAGTTTACTTATCCGAGGTTATGATCGTCGGTATCTCTGCATACCTAGTTCAACCTCGTTACTGATAAGTACTCTTTTCTCGTTCCCGTGATATGTGATCCCTTGTGAGCCAGTCACATGCTTGCAAGCTAATTGGATGACATTTCACCGAGAGGGCCCAGAGTATATCTATCCGTCATATGGATGGACAAATCCCACTCTTGATCCATGTGTTTCAACCAATACTTTTTGAACACTCAATGCCACCTTTATAGCCACCCTGTTACGGTGTGGTGTTTGATGACATCAAAGCATCCATCCGGAAAAGGTGATATGCATGATCTCATGGTCGAAGGAATTAGGTTACTATGTATCAGAAAGCATATAGCAATTGAACTATTGAAATGACTTGATCTTTATGCTACGCTTATCTATAGGAGTATGTCCATCACATCATTCTCCTAATGATATGATCCTGTTGTTAATAACATCTCTATGTTCATGATCAGGAAACCATGATCATATATTAACCAACAAGCTAGTTTAACAAGAGGCTTTACTAGGGACTCTTATTTTAGTTTACAAATCACACAAGTATTAATGTTTCCGGTTAATACAATTATAGCATGGTATGTAAACATTTATCATAAGTGTGAAGATATGATAATAACCACTTTATTATTGCCTCTTGGGCATATCTCCAACAAAGCCCTCGCGCACTCCTCCTCCGACGCCGCCCGCCTCGCTTCGCCAGGCCACGCCTCGTCACGACGCGCGCGCGCGCCACGGGTTGCGGGAACCTCGCCGAGCCGAACTTTATTTTGCTCGTTGGGAAAATTAATTGTGTATTAATTATGAGTCGTTAATTCGTCATTACGAACGCGTTAATTAACCGGCCGTTTCCATAGCGTGGGCTGGCACTGACTCGGTCGTGGACTGTTGCCCCACGTCCTACCCGACCCACACTATATAGCAGGCAGACGCAAACCGTAGCAGTTATCAGCAATTATATTGCATCTGCCTACCTGCGCATCGTCGTTCCATGCCTCTGTGCTGCCCTCTGCTACTCCATCATGCCGGCTGCGTGCACGGTCGTCCGGGAGAGCAGGCCTCCGGAACCCCGTCTCTCTGATCCTGCACAGGGAGAGAGGCGATAAGGTTTTGGGGGAGCGTTTAGACGCGACTGCTCAATCTCTTCCTCGACTTCATCGCCATGTCTGACGACGCTGCTGCTGCTGGTGGTGGCTCCACTTCTCTTGCGTCGTTGGTCATACCATCGACGAACTCGTACGTGTTCTTTGCCCTCCTGCTATTTCCTATGATGATCACTAGTATTGCAGTATGCGTAGATGTGCTAGATTTTCACTTGCCTGTATGGTGCATGTCTACTATACGTATGCTAGTTAGTCTTGGAAATTGTTTTGTCATGATTTATACTTGGATTAAATTAATGCGAAAACTGCTAATTGTTTCAACAATCCAAAAACCTTATTTTTAGGCTGTTTTCGCGTCAAGGCTTTGCCGCTTGTCTGAAACCGAACCCGTTTACGGGTGCGCACTTTAAGCGCTGGCAAACCAAGTGTACCCTCTGGCTGATGGCTATGGACGCCTTCTAGGTATCGGCTGGTAATCCTGAAGGAACGATCACTCCTGAACAGGAGAAGACGTTCAAGGAGACCACCATATTTTTTGTGAGCCGTGTCATAAGCGTCATTGGGGACAAGTTGGTGGATGCATATTTACATATGCGCAATGCCAAAGAACTGTGGGATGCACTCGAAGCAAAATTCGGTGCTACTGATGCTGGCAGTGAACTGTATGCCATGGAGCAGTTTCATGACTATAGGATGGTTGAAAACCGTTCTGTCGTTGAATAGGCTCATGAGATTCAGTGCATTGCAAAATAACTTGAGCTCCTAAAGTGTGCGTTGCCCGGCAAATTTGTTGCGGGATGCATCATTGCAAAGCTTCCTCAATCCTGGAGGAGTGTTGCCACTAACCTCAAACACCAGAGGCAAGAGATGTCTGTTGAGAATCTCATTGGGTTTCTGGACCTTGAGGAAAAGGCAAAGGAAAAATACGCACACCCAAAGGGAGCCGAGGCACCCCAGTCAAGCGCCAATGTGGTGCAGAAGAACTTCCACAACAAGTTCAAGGGGAAGACCAAGGCCGTTCGTACTACCAACTTCAAAAAGAATAAGAAGGACAAGTCACAGGATCCCTGCTTTGTGTGCGGCGAGGTTGGACATTGGGCTCCAAACTGCAAGCAGCGCAAAGGAAGGAAGAATCCAAATGGACAGAACTCTAAGTCTGTCAACGTGACTATGAGCAACAATGATAAGGGTGCATCCGGGTATGATAATTTACCTACTGTTTTGTCAATTTGTCAATCTACAGATTGGTGGATCGACACCGGTGCTAATATTCATGTGTGTGCTGATATCTCTTTGTTTTCTTCTTATCAGATCACAAGAGATCTCTCCATCTTGATGGGAAACAGATCGCATGCTTCTGTTCATGGTGTTGGCACGGTGGATCTGAAGTTTATTTCGGGAAAGATCGTGCAGCTGAAGAACGTGCAGCATGTGCCCTCAATAAATAAGAATCTCGTTAGTGGTTCCCTTCTTTGCAAAGAAGGTTTTAAGTTGGTATTTGAGTCCAGTAAAGTAGTCATCTCTAAGTATGGACAATTTATTGGTAAAGGTTATGAGTGCGGCGGTTTGTTCCGTCTTTTCCTATCAGATTTTTGTAATAAGGTTGTGAACCATATTTGTGCCCCTCGCAATGATACCGATATTTGGCATTCATGACTTTGTCACATTAATTTTGGTTGTATGACGCAGCTAGCTAAGATGAATTTAATTCCGAGTTTCACTTTAGCCAAAGGCTCTAAATGTCAAGAGTGTGTTCAAGCTAAGCAACCGCGCAAGCCTCACAAGCCTGTGCAGGAAGTAAGAAACTTGGCACCACTAGAGCTTATACATTCAGATCTATGTGAGATGAATGGTGTGTTGACCAAAGGTGGAAAGAAATACTTCGTGACGTTGATTGATGATTCTACTAGATTTTGCTATGTATATCTTTTGAAAACTAAAGATGAGGCTCTACACCACTTTAAAAACTATAAGGCAGAAGTTGAAAATCAACTTGAGAGAAAGATTAAGAGAGTCCGGTCATATCGTGGTGGAGAGTATTTATCTAATGAGTTTGATTTATTTTGTGCGGAACATGGCATTATTCATGATAGGACACCTCCCCATTCTCCCCAATCTAACGGAGTTGCCGAAAGGAAAAACCGTACTCTAACAGACTTGGTTAACGCCATGTTAGGTACTTCGGGTTTATCCAAGGCATGGTGGGGGGAGGCGATATTGACATCATGTCATGTCCTGAATAAAGTTCCCACAAAAGACAATGAAACTGCTCCCTATGAATTATGGGAGAAGAGAAAACTAACACTCTCGTACTTACGTACTTGGGGCTATTTGGCCAAGGTGAATTTGCCAATTCCCAAAAAGCGTAAACTTAGACCAAAGACCGTAGACTGTGTCTTTCTTGGCTATGCTCATCATAGCGTTGGATACAAATTTCTAGTGGTGAAATCTGAGGTACCTGACATGAAGGTCGGTACAATTATGGAGTCTAAGGATGCTACATTCTTTGAGGATATTTTTCCGATGAAAGATATGCCTAGTACATCTAGACAGGAATCTGTTGAAACTCCTGAACCTGCTATTCCCATGGAATATTATGAACGAGCACATGATGGAATTCCTGAGGAGGTAGACAATGAAGTTCCTGTAAGGAACAAGAGACAGAGGATTGCAAAGTCCTTTGGTGATGATTTCATTGTCTATCTCGTGGATGATACTCCCACCTCTATTTCAGAGGCTTATGCATCCCCTAATGCAGACTACTGGAAAGAGGTTGTTCGTAGCGAGATGGATTCCATCATGGCAAACGAAACTTGGGAAATCACTGATCGTCCTTATGGGTGCAAACCTGTAGGATGTAAGTGGGTGTTCAAAAAGAAGCTTAGGCCTGATGGTACGATTGAAAAGTACAAGGCTCGGCTTGTTGCCAAGGGTTATACCCAAAAAGAAGGCGAAGACTTATTTTATACTTATTCGCCTGTGGCTAGATTGACCACTATTCGAGTTCTACTCTCATTGGCTGCCCCACATGCTCTTATCGTTCATCAAATGGACGTCAAGACATCTTTCCTTAATGGAGAGTTGGATGACGAAATTTATATGGATCAGCCAGATGGTTTTGTAGTAGATGGTCAAGAAGGCAAGGTGTGCAAGCTATTGAAGTCTTTGTATGGACTGAAACAAGCACCTAAGCAATGGCATGAGAAGTTTGATCAAACTTTAACATCTGCTGGCTTTGTTGTAAATGAAGCCGACAAATGTGTATACTATCGCCATTGTGGGGGCGAAGGAGTTATACTTTGTTTGTATGTTGATGACATACTGATTTTTGGGACAAATATGATTGTCATAACAGGTCAAGAGTTTCTTGTCTCAAAGTTTTGACATGAAAGACCTTGGAGAAGCTGATGTTATTCTAAACATTAAGCTGCCGAAAGATGAGAATGCCGGAATTACACTTCTGCAATCTCACTATGTGGAGAAGGTGTTGAGTCGCTTTGGCTACTCCGATTGTACTCCTTCACCGACACCATATGATCCTAGTAAGATGCTTCGAAAGAACAAAAGAACAACTAGAGATCAGCTGACATACTCTCAGATAATTGGCTCGTTAATGTATTTAGCTAGCGCAACAAGGCCTGATATCGCGTTTGCTGTGAGCAAACTTAGCCGGTTTGTTTCCAATCCAGGAGATGATCATTGGCATGCTCTTGAGAGAGTAATGCACTATCTAAAGAGTACATCGAGTTATGGTATTCACTATACCGGAGACCCTGCGGTACTTGAAGGGTATAGTGACTCAAATTGGATTTCTGATGCTGATGAGTTGAAAGCCACAAGTGGATATGTATTCACTCATGGTGGTGGCGCTGTTTCATGGAAGTCTTGCAAGCAGACCATCTTAACAAGGTCAACAATGGAAGCAAAACTCACAACACTAGATACAACTACTGTCGAAGCAGATTGGCTTCGTGAACTCTTGATTGACTTGCCGGTTATTGATAAACCTGTGCCGGCTATTCTTATGAACTACGACAATCAAACTGTGATCGTCAAAGTGAGTAGTTCAAAGGATAATATGAAGTCATCAAGACATATAAAGAGAAGATTGGCATCTGTTAGGAAAATGAGAAACTCCGGAGTAATAGCATTGGATTGTATCCAAACAGCTAAGAATCTAGCAGATCCTTTCACAAAAGTTCTATCAAGAAATATGATAGATATTGCATCAAAGGAGATGGGTTTGAGACCCACATGAGTTACCATGGTAGTAACCCAACCTATGTGATCGGAGATCCCGTGAATTAGGACAAAAATAAGCCAGTGGCTAACTGGAGGAGAGTAACTTTTATTAACCCACTCCGCTGAAGATGCATTACTCTCACGATCTGTATGGCAGGTTGACTTATTCTTAATGTGTTCATAGGCTTGTATTAGCCAAGATTCTATCCTATAGAGCAGTCTTGAAAGAACGCACCTATGTGAGCCCGACTGCTGGTCACAGTCTATGAGATAGGGTAATCTCTAGGAAGCTCATGAAAAAGGCCAGGAGTGTGACTTATATGCTCCACCCGAGGGGTAGCCTTCGGCAGCCTAGTATCAGTATGACATTAGGTGAAACTCATTTACACAAAACTGGCAATTCAAGGCTTAGTTCATTGACAGTTGTTGATGAGCGTAGTCTAATGCTCTAGGTGGAAGTTCAACTTAACAATCTCCACTGAAAAACGCTGGTATATCAAAACAGTGATTTGGAACAGAATGGTGTGATGTGCCAATGAGACTTTGTGGGGGATTGTTGGAATTTGAGGCATATTTGATGTTGGGCTTTTGGCCCATAACAAATACAAATTCTGAAATTTTCTTTGGCCTATTATCATGGCATCTCATGTGTGTGCTAGTGGTGCCAAAGTTTAGTCCCACATTGCTAGTGGAAAGGGAGTTGGACCGCCTTATATAGTAGAGTGTTGCACCACTCACTAAGGTGTGAAAAGAAGAGAAGCCCTCACGCACTCCTCCTCCGATGCCGCCCGCCTCGCCACGCGTCGCCTCGACTCGCCTCGCCTCGTCACGACGCGATGCGCGCGCGCGCCGCGGGTTGCGGGAATCTCGCCGAGCCGAACTTTATTTTGCTCGTTGGGAAAATTAATTATGTATTAATTATGAGTCATTAATGCGTCATTACGGACGCGTTAATTAACCGGCCGTTTCCATAGCGTGGGCTGGCACTGACTCGGTCGTGGACTGTTGCCCCACGTCCTACCCGACCCGCACTATATAGCAGGCAGACGCAAACCGTAGCAGTTGTCAGCAATTAGATTGCATCTGCCTACCTGCGCATCGCCATTCTATCTCTCTGTGCTGCCCTCTGCTACTCCATACCGCCGGCTGCGTGCACAGTCGTCCGGGAGAGCAGGCCTCCGGAACCCCGTCTCTCTGATCCTGCACAGGGAGAGAGGCGATAAGGTTTTGGGGGAGCGTTTAGACGCGACTGCTCAATCTCTTCCTCGACTTCATCGCCATGTCTGACGACGCTGCTGCTGCTGGTGGTGGCTCCACTTCTGTTGCGTCGTTGGTCATACCATCGACGAACTCGTACGTGTTCTTTGCCCTCCTGCTATTTCCTATGATGATCACTAGTATTGCAGTATGCGTAGATGTGCTAGATTTTCACTTGCCTGTATGGTGCATGTCTACTATACGTATGCTAGTTAGTCTTGGAAATTGTTTTGTCATGATTTATACTTGGATTAAATTAATGCGAAAACTGCTAATTATTTCAACAACCTGAGGAGGTAAATAATCTTCCAACAAAAATGCGAAGATTGCATAACTGGTACATGCATGCCACAAAGGCCGGAGCTAACTGGATAGTGCTGAGGGTTACAAAAAAGCATTATGGGAAAGAAATAGATGACATGATATCCATTGAATTTGAAGAACTATTTTAATTATTCAATCAAGACGCCTTGGTCAAATCGATCATCAGTGCCTATTGTCTGTAAGTACTAATTATATAATTAATTTAGTCTCTAGCTATCTCACCTTGTTTATTGCATGTATATAATCATACTATAATATGTAGAATGAAGATTCTTGAATGCGGCAGAGGACAAATCTATGACATTGAGTTCATTGACCCATATTGGGTTCATCAAACTAATCTCAAAACAAACCCCCAGGATACGGAGGATAGTATCGTACACGCGTTAAGGTTTCAAGAAACCAGAAGGGAAATACTATTTCCTTATAACTTCGAGTGAGTGTTATTGTCTTGTATACACTTTTTATTTCGCTTACTCGATGTTAAGTATATAATTGATTAGTTATGCATGCGCATCTTCCACTATATTCTGTTAATCATTCAACTTGACAAAGGGCGTGTACTAGTCATGGACTCGAAATATAAACCCCTTGAGCAGTGGAAGGACATGCAGATGCTTCTCCAGCGGTAATTCTAATCATTACAACACTATATCGGCAACGTTCGTGAATTTTATGATATCAAGTAATTAATAACTTCTTTTATTCGTTTTTTCGCCGGGCAACGCTTGAAAACAGTTCACCAACAAGGCTAGGGGTGTTTTGAAAGAGGAGCTTATATTTCAACCACTAGATGTAAGCACCACTAGCTATATCCGCGCATCTCTTTGATTCTAGTTTTGGTACCGTTATTATCATGCTTGACTTTTTTTTGATTGAACTCTGTTTTCGTAAAGTGCCTGACGCAGGGACCAGGGAACAATTTATGTGGATACTATGTTTGCGAGTTCATCCGTCAGCCGTGCTGTGAGAAGGGCAGAAATTTAGAGCAACTCCACGTACGTAAATAATTTCCATAGTTTTTAATTACCATCAAATTGTGTTTAGTTTCATTCATATAGGTTGACTCCTTTTTTAAATCTGATCGAACGTCTACGGGACGGTCTTCTGCCAAAGGTTCGCGTACGAGCAATTCAGGAGGAATTGACGGGATCTTGGATGCAGAAGTCCTAGACCCAAAAGGAGAATACTATTCGGCTGTATATAGACAATAGGGATCGTACAAATAGCAACTTTTGTATGTAGTGCATAAACTCGATCCGTGTATCGAATGTAATATTGTCATGATGATCTTGTGTAATATAATGGTTCCTTCATTGATGAGTGCAAAACACTAAATAAACAATAAATCAACCTAAATGAATTCTCTGCCGCGGCACAAAAAGTGACGAAAATGCTTCCGCGGCAACAAAATGTGCCCAAATGAATTCTCTGCGGCAGAAAAATGGGCCAAATCTCTGCCACGGCAGAAGGTTATTTTCCCGGTTCGTGTTACGAACCGGGACTAATGCTCCACCCCCTCGCGCTCTGACGCCGTCACGTGTGCCCCCATTTGTCCCGGTTGGTGGGGCAAGGGACTAATGGTTGGGGCTTTAGTCCCGATTGCACCGTGCCGGTTGGGCAACCGGGACTAAAACCTCTTACCAACCGGGACGCATGACACGTTTTCTACCAGTGGTTGTCACTAGCGTGAGCTGCCATACACGTACACGGGCTTTAAGATTTAATGAAAATCTGAAATTTTCCCTTCTCCGATGGTTAGGCCCCAACCGCACCATTCAATTAACCCGATGATGGAGTGCGTATACATGACTGATCTCGCGCGATGATGGTTGCAGGTCGATCGATCGCGCGATGATGGTTGCGAGTCGACGTAGCAAGCGAGCTACTTGTGGTTTGTAGGCGTTCGCCATCGTATTCACATCGCAGCGTCGACGGCGACCGGTCGAACTGGTCTGTTGCAGCTTGCAGGATCGGTTGGCCACTGACCAATGCGCGGCGGGGGCACGTCGCCGTCGGCCACAACACTCGTGGCCGCGGCAGGTCCGGCTGCCCGGGACTGGAGGTGCAGCAGGCCGGATCCGTACGAGCGCGCGCGTGAGGCATCTGCCGTGGTGCGAGGGGCGGTGTCTCCTGGGGGCTCGGACGGCGACTGGCGAGCGGCGGGCGCTGGAATTGGAATCAAGATGTGTGTGTGGCGCGCGAAGCCGACACGTAGTTCATGCGAGTCGCGCCGGTTTGGTTTTAATTCCTTCTCCAGTTCTGGTGGACCGTGTTGCTGGCCTTGGTTTGTGTTGATTTGTTTGGTCGATGGGATTAACCAGATCGGTGGATCGATCCATGCATGGGGCCTAGTCAAATTATGGCTGTACGTAATCTCTTCCGGGGGGCTGAGTTTTGTCAGGCGACTGTTTTTTCCTTTATTAGTATTCCTGGATTTTGTCAGGGAGTAGTACTATATATGGGTCTCACACATGTTTTATGTTGCCCAGGACTCACATCTCGTTTTTGTTGTAGTAGAACGAAACCATAAAAGCGTATCTTATATATGGCCATCGATGTCCATTTGGTTATGAAATACTACGAATTAGACAAGAGATAGATTTGGTAACCTTTTGAAACTACTAATACTCCGTATGCTTTGTGACATGGCAGACTTGTTACCGGCGATCGATGCAGCAGTAAGTCCTCGTATGTTTGCTCACCAATCACCGCATGCATGCATGCTGCTGATGCTGCATTGCTGCCGATCTTGGTATCATATATCTTTCCTCTCCAGCACCATTTTTTTCTGGTATGAGCACAACACAGCTTTGCATCTCGAAAGAGGAGACCGAGGACCACGCATATGCTCCATGGGTGCACGTAGCAGCACTGCATCGTTAAAGACGAGCATGAATGCATGCATGCATGCAGGGATAGATCGACGGTGGTGGTTCTGATCTGGTCTCTGGGCACTGAAACTGTCCAAGACATGTAGTACATGCATGCAGGACGATGCAGCAGGGGACTACCTACCTCATCTCTCTGGGAGCTGGAGATGCATGGCCGCTCCCCCGTCCAGCCTAGCTAGCTGCATATCGATCTGCATGCGTCGATCCCTGCCCCATTATTATGATTATAACTTTGCACGCAGCTGAGCGCCGCATGATGCCACCGGCGCCGCAGAGCAGAAGCTTAGCTTAGCTCAGAGATCAGCAGCGGCATCACACCGATCGATGGCCGGCCGGACCCCGGACTGGCGTTCCTCTGCCCTGCGCGCTGCCATGCATCGCTACGACTACGAGAGAGGTTCCCGGCGCGCGGTCGGGGACCATTCGAGTGCTTGTACGTACATGATCATCACGGTCGTCACGTATGAACGCGGCGAGATGCGACGCGTTGGAGCGCGTGCGTGTGCATGCGCGTGCCAGGCCAGGCCGGGCGACCGGCCGGGGATGGCATCGTGCGTGCGCGCGTCCGTCGATCTCTCTGACCGGACCACCACTCAATCCGTCCATGCGCCGGTATGGTTACAGTGCAGCTAGCCTAGCGCAGGGTATAGCCAGCTAGTACGTGTAGCTGCCTGCGCTGCTTACGTACATGCGTGACACGGTACGTGCAGTGCGGCGGTGCTGCCTGGCTACGCGCCTAGGCCTCGTCAGCCTCCTGCCGTCCTGCGACTGCCGTCCGCCACGTTTCGCCCGGCAGCGCGGACTGGCCGGCCGCGGCGCATGGCGAGGGCGGGCGCCGCGCGGGGCACGCCGCACGGCGCGGGTATACGGCCGCGAGAACTGCGGGTTTGTCTGTACGGGCCTCTGCTTGTTGCCGTGGGCCTTTTGTTCTTTTCTTTAAGGGGGGCTTCGCTAAACCGGGACACACAATCAGATCGTTTGCTTTGGCCCATTTTATTTGTTGAGACTTCACTAATATCAGAAGCAGATACACCATAGGCCCGTTTTCAGTTTTTTCCAACCTCATCACCGTTTTTCTCTGGCCTGGTCCATTAACATGAACAATGCATCTTCCGTTTTTGTAGTTATTAGATTTTGTGTTGGATATGCGTGTGGTTAGGCTTATAGTTAAAAACCACTTTACAACGAGCTGATATATTCACCAAAGTGGTGAAAAGAGTACTTGATGTATATTGTCGGCTCGTCGGCATAGCTGCTGGTAGGCAGACAGATCCTCCATGATATTGGAAGGCCGACTTTGCTGGGCCATATCCCACACCAGCTGGAATTACAACTCGAAACTCGTGAGCTAAATGAATAGTTTGTGACTTGGCTCGACTCGGCTCGAATTTGATGTCTAGTGAGTCGAGCCGAGTTTTAGATTTGAGCTTATCTGTTCATCCAAGCTTAACAAGCTACTCATGAATTACTCGCTTAGCTTCACTGTTCAAAAAATAGGCCGAATCAGCGATTAATAGGCTGATTAATCGCTACTAGGGACCCGACAGTGTTGATTACCACTAATCCTTTGTGTTAATCGTTTAGCCTGATTAATAGGTCTATCATTCCGATTACTATGTATGTTCCCGATTAACCACTACACTTGGTCAAAAAAGTTGCAAAATTATCAACACGTATCGCCCATCAATCCGCTAGCCCGCTCAGTGAAGTAGGTTTTGCGAAGCTCCCGTTCGATCCATTCCTCCAGGAGCTTGATTTCAGCCATCACCAACTAGTTCCTTGTCGTTGTTGACTAGTTCCTCGTAGTTGCCGACTAGACCTCAGATACAAGAGCTCGAGCGCCTTGAGGATCTCATTCGAAAGCTTAAGGCTGAGGATTTATATGTGTTTTATGTGCTAATTTTTGTAGGGGGCACCGATTAATATCCGACCGATTAAATCAGTTAATCGTCTGAATTTCGATTAATCGCTACTCCCAAGCTAACCGAGCAGCTAACGATTACCGATTTCCTTAACATTTCTTAGCTCGTTAAACTTTTTCAAATACATAATTTGAAATTTTCATAATTGAATGTCAAACCGCTAATGTCTCTCACATCTATAATGTTGAAGAGCTATATTTTTTTCATTGCTCTTGCCTTTGTGAAATTATGGAAGCACTATTTTTGTTGTAATTCTAAATCAATAGGAAAATTACCCGTTCTCCTAATATTTGCACATTTTCACAACTTAGAACAAGATAAAGGAGCTACTCGCGAGTTTACCGAGTCAAGCCGAGTTTCAAATCTGAGTTTGTTGTGTAAAGGATTCGAGCCGAGCTAGCTCATTAGTTGAACGAGGTTTAGCGAGTTGAGCCGAGCTGGATCGGCTCGGCTCGAATTCCAGCACTACTTCCCATAGAAGTGTGATGGCAGCCCAATATCATCCCATGAAGTAGAACACATGTCAAACATTGATTGAGGTTTGTATACAACGGTTGAGAAACACCTCCTGAGAGGTGAGAAAAAGAAAACCCTAGCCATTTGTGGATGCCATTGCTATGAGGGGAAAGAACACATAAAAACAACACAACCTAGTGATAACAGAGAATGTAGGAAGAAGGATAGGTAATTTTTATCTATATTGTTTTTTTATTGGATTGTCTTCAAGTTGGTGATCGGAGGATCAAATATGTTTGGATTGACTCCAAACTTGGTGAGTTTATTATTTATGTTGTATACTTCGATCTGGTCAAATGGTTTGAGATTTGGGTTAGTGGAGCAGCAAATTTGAGAATGGTATTTTTGGTTCGGACTACTACAGTTTTAACACCGAGTTGTTTTGACAAAAAAGTAGTTTGGGTAGAAAAACGGTGTCCAATAAATCTCAAATTTGGTGAATATGTTGGAAGCACACATTTATGCTTGTCTAGCAAGTTTGTCATTGTTTTGATCTATGGTTTAAGATCAATTTGCTGATTACCAAAGGGAATATAGACTACGGTATCTCTTCTTTGTTGTTATTTTCCCTCTAGTGGTTATTGTCGATGTTACCGGTTGGCAATGAGCCGAGTATGTTGTAAATCTCCAGAGATTCTAGAAAAGACTCCGTATCCAAATTTCTCATAGTGGAACTTGCATGGATTGATTGTTTCATAGTCGTAGTTTTCCCCCTCCTCAAGTTGAGGAGGTTTTCCACGTCAATCTGTGTTACTTACATGTGATTGTGTTTATTATGCCGCTGCATATATATCTGGTGCTTGAAGCTATCCTTAAAGTATGTCACATATAGTGGGGTCGCGTATCCCCCAATGTGAAAACAACCAACAGGTAGGCCCACAAGACATAGATGCGGGGGTCGCGTATCCCCCAATGTGGGAACAACCAAACAGGTAGGCCCATGAGACTTAGTAGATGCATCCGGGAACTAGGGAGGCTTATGGCGTACTAGTGGTTGAGAAGATATTCCCTCGACATACCTTTGGCTTAACTTCCAAATTCCTGATGTTTTTATAGCTCTGGTATCCTCTATGTAGACAACGGAACAAGAGAGGCTAGCGATCTATTTCGAGACCTTCCGGCGGCGGCACGCCAGATCTCCACCTCGTCTAAGCACGCAGAATGAAGATCCACCGCCGAAGCGCCGCAACTCCACCATACCACCTTCTGAGAGCCGCACGCTAAGAGCTCCAAGGAAGCGTTTTCAAGAAGAGCACGACGCTAGAACGTCGCCACCGCCCGATCCTAGAACCTAAGGTTTTCACCCGGAGCACGAAAGACCGACGGGAGAAAGCTACCACGACGCCTTCAGGAAGGGGGACGACGTCAGTGGAAGTCGCCGTCGTGGCCCCGACGGGGAAAGGTGAAGCGTGAGATGGTCATGGTGCCTAGCCGCCGCCGAGCGCTAACCTGCGCCAGCCTCTTTGATGGAGAATTGGAGATTGGAGACATGAGTTGACTTCCGGCCTGGTTTCTAGTTAGTGGTCAGCCTCGGCAAGTTACCGATTCTTGCAAGGCAAGGAATAAGAAAACCATGCGTCAGGAAAAAAAATATACAGTATGAAGTAACCACCTACGCTTTCATCGCGTCCCAGGTTCAGGATGGTGCTCAAGACCGTCGTCGTTTTCAGTACCACTCGAACTCTTTTCAGAACGTCATTGCATATGCGCACGAAACCGGACGGCGAAGGAGGAAAAACGGTCGCAGATAATAAACCGGCGGCCCGACCAAAAGCACGGCCACAGGCCCACAGCCCACAGCCAAAGTCCCCGTTCATGTCGAGAAAGTGCAACCAAAGTCCCGCCCTGGCCGGCGTCTGGAAGAAGGACCAGGTGTGGAGTGCTGGACCTCGACCTCGATCGAGGGCTATATTCACCATCCCAGTCCGTTTACATAGTGATGATTTTACGATCAAATTTTCTCTCAACAAATTGTTGGAAATTGAGGAAGACTTGGTAGACATCAGATCGTTTCTTAAGCAAATAAATCCAAGTGAACTTGCTAAAATCATCAATAAAACTTACATAATATGAATGTTTTCCAACGGAGGTAGGTGCAGGACCCCATACATCCGAAAATATTTGTTCCAAAGGTACATGAGAAACACTAGTGGAAATGGGGTAAGGCAATTGATGACTTTTTGCCTGTTGACATGCATCACACACATAAGGATTTATTTCATGCGAGTGAGCAAGATTATTTTTACGAAGAATTTGTTGAACAATAAAGGAGGATGGATGCCCTAGACGACGATGCCATATGGATGATGAAGGCTTGAGTGTGATGAAGGCGTGCTTCGTAGATCCCGTGGAGGTAGGAACAAGAGGATAGAGTCCTCCATGACACGGACCTCTAAACATGATTTGCTTCGTGGCCCGATCCTTTATCAAAAAGAAAAACGGGTGAAATTCAACAAAGGCATTGTTATCTAGGGCAATTTTATGTGTGGATAAGAGATTTTTGGAGGCACTTGGTACATGAAGAATATTTTTAAAATGAATAGAGCTATGAGGGGTATGAATAATCGAATGACCAACATGTTTAATTGCCATACCTTGACCACTAGCATTGTGAATTTGATCATTGCCCTTGTAGTGTTCATGTGTAGTCAACTTGCTCAACTCTCCAGCAACATGGTTTGTGGCACCCGAATCCATGTACCAATTTGTGTCAACTCCATATGATGTGAATCATCATCTTCATCGTCACCATAGCGCCACCAACACTCTCTGGCGGAATGCCCATATTTCTTGCAAATTTGACAAGAGACATCTTGATATGGTGATGGAACACGATTACCTCGTCCACGTGGACGGCCTCCTTGTTGTTGTGGGCGACGAGCATCATCATGGCGTCTTGGAGGACGCCCTTGATTGTGGTTGCGGTGACCACCACCACCACCGTGGCCACCACCACCATAGCCACCTCCACCGTGGCTTCCTCCTGTGGGATGGCGATAGCTACCACCACCGTGACCTTGACGATATCCACCTCCACTATTACCTCCTCCATTGCCATGGTGGTAGCCACTTCCACCCCCACCTCCACCCCCACCTCGACGAGAGACGGAGTTGACCGAGGAGGAGAAGGTGGCGGTGGAATCTTCGTCAGCGAGCATCTTTTGACGATAGTCATAGGCAAGGAGCTGGTTGCACACGTCGGCAGCGGTAGTGGAAGGAATTGCATTAATGGTGGCAACAAAGCCGTTGTACTCACCGTGCAGGCCGGCGAGGAGGTACTCCTTGAGTTCGTCGTCGGTGATGACTCGCCCCGCAGAGGCGAGCTCGGAGGCAAAGCCCTTCATTTTGTTGACGTAGGCGGTGGCGGAAAGATCTCGTTTCTTGGTGTTTGCGAGGGCGGCACGCAGCATGCCAACCCTGGCCTTCATCTGGGCGGAGAACTTCTCCTCAATGGCGGCCCAGATTGCAGTCGCGTGCTCCAGGCCGTGAATGTCGGCATGGATTTCTTGAGAGATAGCCTTAACAAGATATCTCACCAGAGTTTGATCTCGGGAGATCCAGATCCCGTAGGCCGGATTTTCGGCCTTGATTTTCTTGCCCTCGGAGTCTTGAACCTCGACGGTTTTGGGAGGAGCGGGGTCGGTGCCATCAAGTAGCCCCATGGCCTGCGCGCCTCTAACCGCTGGGAGCACTTGGCCCTTCCAGTAGAGGTGATTTGATGGTGTAAGTTTTTCGGTGGGAGGAGCTCCAAGAGCCGCCGCCAGATTTTGCCCCGCAGAGGTGGAAGTCGACATGGTGGGAGGGAGGGAGGAGGACGGGAGGGAGGAAGGGGAAGACAAGATTGATTTCTATTTGGGGCAGTTGTTTTTCGTTGAAGAGAGGGACGTCAGGGAAGAGTACTGGCTCTGATTACCATGTTGGTTTTGGGCAGAACGATGCCCCTCTGAGGGATCGGTTACATGTTAAATAGTGATGGAAAAGCCCCATCAGTGGCATTACAAAAGGAAGGTTCCAACAGTGGTGTAGTATACCATAAATATAGGAACCAAAGAGGGAGAAACAAAATTACATTTAATACGGCGACGGCCGCGCCTGGACATACGTCGTACCACACGTGCATTTTCTGAGCGATGGACTTGTCGCTGGGCGTACAACGGTAAATATGGCCGCTTCGAGGAGGACTTAACAGTCATATATAATTAGCTTTGGAACAGAAGGGTTCAATCTCTCTGGAATCCACAACGATATGTGTCATGATCTCATCCAGACGCCACCGGTTTCTTTTTTTCTTGACGGAAATTTCACTCATCTATTAATAATAATCATCAGTATAAAGAATGATAAAAGTAATAAAAATTGCAAATAAGTCTTTGAACCACCTAGCAACGACTATTGACACTAGCGCGTGCAGAAGACACGCTGCTAAAGCTTGTCGTAGTAGAGTTTTTTTTAAATAGCTGTGAAATCATGGTGCTAAGATCTTAAAGGAACAGCGCACCGGAGCAGAAATTATAACTCATAATGACAACCATAGATTAAAAGAGCCCGCCTGAAACCCCACCAACGGACGCAAAAATATGATCCTAGGATATTCATCGGACACTTGACTCCATGCGCCTTTCGTCGGTGTTAGATGCACCATCAGAGCGAGGATTGGGGAAGAAAGACCTTATCCCGACTTCGGGAATGTAGCCGCCGTTTCAAAGAAGGCACTGAAAAATAATATATATACATAAAAAAAAACCCTTACGCCAGAGGCCGTGGACCTACACCCATCCAAGGACCAAGTCATCCGAGGAAAGAGGTAGACAAAACCCTAATTGGTTTTAGTGTAGCCTCCACAGGGTCTCCTTCACCTGTTTCATACAGCTATATGCATTGACAAGTGTGACATACGCTCTTACTACATGGTGTTGGCTGCTTTAACTTATTTGGATTATCAAATAAATAATTAGAGCTCGATCGGTCGGGACATGTGAAGAGTTAATCTTCTTCCGAATTAGAATAGTTTTTTTTTTAACGGCCTCGAATAAGAATAGTGAAATTAAAACAAAGCACAACGAGCCGGAAAATCACACCATAATCTTCCTATATCTTTTTGTATACGCATGCGGCATGCATCTTGCAGAGAATATTTGTACTCTTTTGATAATGATTCTTAGTTTGCCGAATCTCGTGATAATCCGACTATTCTTACTGCATTTACAAATAAGATCATGCATATGACTAATTTAATCAGCAGCCCAGCCAGGTAAGCAAAACAAAATGAAACACAAGCTGTCCCAGACCTTTCAACACGTCACTGCTGAAGTGCTAATCGCAACAACCTCGTCGTCCAAATCCAGTTTTAAGTATAAACAAGGAAACTTTTCAAACATTCCAAACCACTGGAACTCTCCGGAGAGCCGATGACCATCCAATCTTCTTAAACCCCTTTGATCACCATCAACCCTTCATCAAACTTCAAACCCCTGATCGTCCCCACCTTAATTTTCCCCGCACGACTCCACCACCATTTCCCTCCTCCACGCGGCCACAGTAGTAGCGCCAGCCATGGGCACGCTCGTCGGCCACGTCGCGCCGGGCGCCGGCTTCCTGCTGATCGGGCTATGGCAGCTGTTCAACCACGTCCGACTGTTCGCGCTGCGGCCCGGCTCCTACGAGGCGCCGATCTGGTTCCCCGTGCGGGGCGTCCGCCACCTCGAGCTCATCCTCGTCATCGTCGGCTCGGCGGCGTCCATCCTGATGGAGCTCGTCGTCGGTCCCGCGAGGCACCATCCGTTCGACGACGATGGCACCATCCCCTCCGACCACCTCCACAACTTCGAGCACGCGTCCATCTCGCTCGCGCTGCTGGCCTTCGCCGCGGTCTCCATCCACCTTGACAGGGTCCGGGCGCCCATGCGGGACGCCGTGTCGCAGCTGGTCGCCGCGGCCGCGTTCGCGCAACAGCTGCTCGTCTTCCACCTCCACTCCGCGGACCACATGGGCGTGGAGGGGCAGTTCCACTGGCTGCTGCAGGCCGTCATCGCCGTCACGCTGGCCACCACGCTGCTGGGGGTCCCCTGCCCACGGAGCTTCGCCGTGAGCCTGGTCAGGTCGGCCAGCCTCGTGTTCCAGGGCCTCTGGTTCGTCGTCATGGGCGTCATGCTCTGGACGCCGGGGCTGATCCCCAAGGGATGCTTCATTAACTTTGAGGAAGGACACGAGGTGGTCCGGTGCCGCACCGACGAGGCGCTCCACCGCGCCAAGTCGCTCGTCAACCTGCAGTTCAGCTGGTACCTGACCGCCACCGTGGTGTTCGTCGTCGTGTTCTACCTCCAGGTCAGCAGGATGTACCCCGAAGAGCCGCAGTACTTGCCGCTGGTTAAGGGAAGGCACGCGGACGGCGAGAGGGATGGTCGGTTCAGCATCGGGGACGATCACGAGGACGATGACGACGAGGATGACCTGGAGGCCGCGAAGCGTAGTTACGGGAACGTGGTCAGCGGCACAGAGCCAATGGAGGTAGAAAGGTAATTGGAGCCGTGATGCCGTAGGAAAGGAAACAGGAAACGGTTAAGATTCATCGTCGTATATTCCAATGGATATACAGTAGGGTTTGTAAGTGCAAATGGCACAGTTCTATTACTTTTACAGATTGGTTTCATTACTGGTGCGGTGAGTTTTTTTTTTTAAGATTGAAACTGGCTGCATTCAAATCGCGCACTCAGGCGCCAACAAGTGTACAATAGACGCTAGTGGATCCTCCTGTTAGGAATAGACAACTTATATTTCTCTGGGGGCCAAAGGCCACAATATATAGTACAAGTATATGACAAATATGCAGGAAGCCCCATAACATATGGGAGAAATACAATATACAGATATATACATCTAACACCCCCCCTAAACTCATGGTGGATCCACAACACTGAGTTTGGAGAGTAAGAAATCATGCTGCGCTCTGGTCTGTGCCTTCGTGAAGAAATCCGCCAACTGAAGCGCAACAACCTGAGTCTGCACCTGAGCACGTGTATGGAAAACATTAACACCAATATGCTTGGTAAGCTCATGCTTGACCGGATCACGTGCAACACTAATAGCACCTGTACTGTCAGACAAAACCAGACTGGGTGTGGTAATAGAGACACCAAAATCCGCAAGTAACCACCGTAACCAGGTCACCTCAGCAGTCAACAAGGCCATAGCACGCAACTCAGCCTCAACACTCGAACGCTGTCTGTTTCTTCGTCTTCCAAGCAATAAGCGAACCACCAAGAAACACACAGTAAGCAGAAAGTGAACGACGATCCGAAGGATCACTCGCCCACGTAGCGTCCGAATAGCACTAGAGCTGGAGGGAGCTGGAACGAGGAAAGAAAATGCGACGAGTGATCGTACCACGAAGATAACGAAGAACACGGAGAAGATGACTATAGTGAACAGTGGTAGGAGCAGAAACAAACTGACTCAGAATATGAACATGATAAGAGATGTCAGGACGAGTGACAACAAGATAGACAAGACTCCCAACAAGATGACGATAACGCGTCGGATCAGAATGAGGATCACCATCAGTAAGTTGAAGCTTAACATTAAGCTCCATAGGGGTCTCAACAGTGCGCTCATCCCCAAGAGCAGCACGGGCAAGAAGATCCTGAATATACTTTTCCTGAGAGATATAAAAGCCATCAGAAGTGGAGGAAACCTCAATCCCAAGAAAGTATCGAAGAGGACCAAGATCAGTCATAAGAAACTGATCACGAAGACGAGCCTTAACAAAGGCAATATACTCAGGATCATCACCAGTAATGATCATATCATCAACATAGAGAAGAAGAGTGCGTCCACGAGGAGAAGTGTGAACAAACAGCGCTGGATCATGAGCACTAGAGAAGAAACCATCAGCAGTCACTACAGAAGCAAAGCGCTCAAACCAGGCACGAGGGGCCTGTTTGAGGCCATAAAGAGAACGTCGAAGACGACAAACCGTCCCCTCGGGAACAGAATACCCAGGAGGAGGCTGCATATAAACCTCCTCACGCAACTCACCATTGAGAAAGGCGTTCTGAACATCAAGCTGGGACACAGACCAGTGACGAACATAAGCAACAGCAAGAAGAGTACGCACAGTGGTCATATGAGCCACAGGAGCAAAGGTCTCATCATAATCACGACCATGCTCCTGCTGAAAACCACGAGCCACAAGACGCGCTTTATAGCGCTCAAGAGATCCATCAGAGCGAGTCTTAATCTTATAGACCCACTTACACGTGATAGGACAAACACCGGGAGGGGGAGAAACAAGATCCTAGGTGCCAGTGCGCTCAAGCGCAGCAATCTCCTCAGCCATGGCCAGCTGCCATTCAGGATGATGCTCAGCATTCCGATAAGAAGTCGGCTCGGAGGCAACAGAAAGACCATACTGACTAGGAGAGTAACGGTTGGGGGCACGACGCTGACGAACAAGACGAGTAGAGGAAAGATCATCAGAGGAAGACGACGCAGGAGACGACGATGAAGAAGAGGGAATAGTAGAGGAAGACTCCAGAGAACGAGGAGAACTAGGAGAACTAGACGGAGTAGAGGAGGACGGTGTCGAAGAAGAGACATCAGGGGGAGGAGATCCTGAAGAAGACACAATAGGTGTAGAAGGAGGTGTGTCAGGAAAGAGAAGAAAAGAGATATCTTCTACCGGGTAAGTACCAACGGTGGGACGAGGATAGAAAGGACGCGTCTCATCAAAAGTAACATCACGAGAGATACGCATCCGACGACCAGCAGGGTCTCAATAGCGATAGCCCTTATGCTCATCACTGTATCCAAGGAAGACACACTCAACAGACTGAGCGGTCAGTTTGGTGCGTTCGCGAGGAGCAAGGAGAACATAGCAAACACAACCAAACAAGTGAAGCATGGAGTAGTCTGGAGACTGTCCAGATAGGCGCTCAAGAGGGATACCACCCTGCAAGGCAGCAGAAGGCTGAATATTGATGAGGTAAGCCGACGTAGCGACAGCCTCAGCCCAGAAATGCGGCGAGAGAGAAAGAGCAATCATCATAGCGTGAGTGGTCTCAACAAGATGGCAATGCTTACGCTCAGCAACGCCATTCTGGGCATGTGCGCCAGGACAGGAGAACTGAGAAAGGGTGCCCTGCTCAGCAAGAACACCTCGCAACATCTGGGAGATATACTCACCAGTAGAATCAGCACGAAAAACACGGATGGGGGTAGAATACTGAGTACGGACCATGGCCGCAAAACGCTGATATATGGAAAGCACTTCACTGCGAGAGCGCATAAAATACAACCAAGTGTACCAAGAAAAATCATCGATGAATAAAATATAGTAGCGATGGCCCCCTTTCAAAGCAAAAGGAGCCGGACCCCAAACATCAAAATGAACTAAATCAAAAGGTCACTGAGATACAGACGCGCTAGTAGGATAGGGAAGCTGAATCTGTTTACCCAACCTACAGCCCTGACAATGCAAAGACCCATCTCCTGAGACAGACCCCAGAAGACCACGATGAACTAATGACGACAAGCGAGAGTCATAGAGGTGACCAAGACGATGATGCCACTGCTGAAAGGAGCTGGTAGTAGAGGCGACGACCGGAAAAGAACTGGCAGATGAAGTGGCAGCGGAAGGAACACGAAGCCAGTCTAACTCCCAAAGTCCTGAAGAGTCACGGCTGCGAGGGCCAGCTCCAACCAGGGCCTGTGTGCGACGGTCCTGGACAACACAAGAATCAGCATCAAGAATGACGCGACAACCAGAGTCAGTAAGCTGACTAGCAGAGAACAGTGACATGGTTATACCCTACGGGTACGTAACTTCAGCATACCTAGTCCAGCCCAAGGAAGGCCCACAGCAGACATACGCTGGCCCATGAAGATTTTCGGGTGACCAAGGCCCAGGACGTCTTCGGATCCTTGGAGAACAAGACTAGTTTAGATAGGAAACTCAAAAGGGCAACGCCCTAGAACTTGTAACCGACTAGGACTATGACCGGGACCTGCCTAAGTCTATATAAAGGCCAGGAGGGCACGTCCTAGGGCAACTCGACTCATACTTTCGCACACGTATCAATGCCAAATCGAATCTGCGCACCCTGTAACCTTCGGTTCCGCCGTAATCAAGAGCAGACAAGCAGGAGTCGGGTTTTCCCTCCGGGGGCCTGAACCTGGGTAAATCTCGTGTCCCCTGGTTGCTTGTCTGTTAACCGTGCCACGATCTCCAGCATCCCCATCTTCTCCAAAACCCAAGTCCATAACAATGGGCATTGACGAGATTAAACCTCGTCAATTGGCGCCGTCTGTGGGAATTGGGGCTGCTGATTGTGCGGTCGTGATGGTTCCGACCCGATCGATCTACAACTCCGCGGCGACGGAGAATCACCTCCTCTTCGACGCTTTCGACTTCACCGCCCACTCGCCGTCCACCATGAAGGATTTCGAGCCCGTAGGCGACGGACTCGAGATTTTGTTCGGAAGCTTCTGCTTCCAGGTGGGACAAACTGGCACCCTCCGCCTCCCTGAGCGGGTGCCCGTGCCGTCAATCAGGCCCGCTTCGTGGGCTCCACACCCCGTGATACGCGCGTCACCATCAACAGATGAGTACTACAGCAGCAGCTGCTGCAACTCCGATCTGTGCGATCCACCTTCGGATGAAGGGACCTACGGTTCCGGATCCGAAAGCTGCGGAAGCAGCCAACCAATCTGCAGGCGCTATCTGTGCGCCTCGGTCATCCAAACCGACGAGGAAACGCCTAACCCGCCGCCCAACCCCAACCCGCAGGACAGAAACGGCGAAAACGGTGGAAACGGCGAAAACGGGGAAAACAGAGGCCACCTCATCCAACTTAGCAAAGAAGGATGGGGCGAAGCACGCCGCGCCGTCGCGGGCGAAATAGTCCTATGTAACACCCTCAGAATCGGCCCTATGCAAGTTTAGCAAAAACCCGCCAAACCCGCATAGAAACGATTCAAAGGTGCCCACCAGGCACTTTCGTGCGGGTGGAAAACGAAGTAATACATTACACAACAGTCCTCGATGGGACCCACAGAACAGATATATATACAACAACGACTCAATGAGTCAAGAATACAGATATAATATACAAAGACCCAAATCACCTTGAAAATGATAGAGCGTCCGACTACGGACAAGATGCAAATGGGGCTAAGAGCCCTGAAGAATAACCAATGGCGTCCATAACCCTGCCCAGGCCAAGCCGGAAGGGTAACCCTGCTAACGACGTCGATCTCAAAACCTGCTTAAACAAAAGGGGTGCCGACAAAGGGCAAAGGAAAAAGAGGAGCGTCAGTACTGAGGCCAGTACACGGCGAGACTAGAATTCGGCGGTCCTCGCCTACATAGGTATGGTGGACTGAGCGGCAGCGGCAGCATGCACTAAACAACCTATAGAGACTCGATACAACTGGCGGTTATCAGAGAGGGGTAAGGAAGACCTATCCGGATCCACCCTGAAACTAACATCAAACAAGCCCATCCTGGTGTTTCCCCCTCGATACCAAACGAGGAAGTCAACCGAGGAACTCACACAGTTGGCAGTTTTATTGATTCAGTTATCGTTGCAGCAATTACTAGTCAGGTATAGATAATCATCCTGATAAAATAAGCAGTGGGCCGTTTTAGTTAACCATTTTGTGATAGTTGCAACACTTACTAGTCAGATACAATTTAACATGAGATAACCCAAAACCCAGCAGTTGTTGGTACTTTTATTTAGCCATTCCGTTGTGGTGAAGCTGATTACTAGTCATATCGGATACAGGTCAAGTTATAACAGTAAACTTTAGTTATAGTTGTCTATGATCAAGCACTGTGCTCCAAGTCATCCATAACCGTGGACACGGCTTCTCGAAAAGATTAAACCCTGCAGGGGTGCACCAAAGTATCCACACGCACTTCGACCCTTTTTGCCAGATCAGTTAACATACACCCATCGGTATGTCGGCGGGGCCTAAGTCATGACGTTTCCCAGACCCAAAGCAAGCACGGGGGGCCACCCCACTAAGTACACCCGCAACGAAGTCGGCCGGTCTCCGAGACGGACTCAGGGTTTGCGACAGTGGCTGTAAACGACAGCAAATCCCCAAACGGGGACTGTCGATACCGCGAAAACACTCCGCTTCCAAAACCGTATAGCGTGCTCCTCACACAATCGTAAATAAAGCAGTAAAGCATGGCATAAGTACAGGATAGTAATAAAGCCCCAAACTACTTGTGGCCCCCAGTACAATACTTTGAAATCAGGTACTAAATCGATGGGGGGCCCATATCTCCCCACATGTGGTTAGCGCGCTCGATCTCGGAACAGGTGTCAAGAACTCGGGGTCCTACGGGACACAAGTGGGCGGTCGGAAACCAAATATTATCTATCACCCACCGGTGCCTCTGCTTACCTACTTCAATTTTAGTTATTAAACAATAATTAAAGTGAATGATAATTAAAGCCATGATTATCTCCAACATTGAACATGCGGCAATCCTCCAACAACTGTGGTACTAGACGACACGCAACAACACTTGAGCAAGCGACTACGACGCGCTGGTCCAACTATCTACCAAACAACAGGTACTAGGATGTGTCCAAGGCAATATACGGCTGCAAGGGATTTCACGGGTACGGAAACTAGAGCATCGCAACACAGATAGCAATAGATCAACAGGAGGGAATAAATACTATAAAAGTAAGATAGGTAGAAAGGGGGAGGTGCTCGCCTGAAAACATTGTCGAAGGTTCAACCGAAGATCGGGTCGACACTCGCATCAACTCAACGGCCTTATCCGCGAAGAAGCAAAACACTAGAAGAAACACCGGATGCACTATTTAATACAACGGCAGAAGATCGGCATGATGCATGTATGATGTATGTCATGGCAAGATGCAATGCGATTAGGTCATGTTAAGCGGAACCGGGGCTCCGACAATTAGTTAGACGGCTCAAGTTGTTTATCTACCCCGCAAATTAAATGTGGTTTTAGCATGGCAAAAGATAGCACCGGTTCGCTACACAAATTTAAATGAGGCCAATATGAAACTAGATTTGCCCGCATATGGGCCCCATATTTAATTAGAGGTGAATCGGCATAAGGCCCCCAAACCACATGACAAGATGCATGCAAGTATGACAATTTTATATGCAACATTTAATATCATTTTAATATAGGGTTCGAGAAAAGGGTCACACATTAGGGTTCGACGGTCTTGAGGTTCCGGGGTTCGGGGTCGGTCTCAGGGTTCAGGGTTCGACGGAAGCGTTCTCGGACTCTGGGATCGTTCTCGGATTACTGGGTAGATCTTGTCGCACGGTGTCCGCGAAGTAGATCTTGTTGTTCTGTGTCGGTGACCTCGGCATCCGGGAAGCAGGACTTGGTTCGGCGCCGGGGGCGCATCGGATTCTCCTGGTCGCTGTCGTTCTTGTCGTCGTGCAGATCTTGTCGGGTCCCACGGGGTCGATCTTGCCGTTCGGGGTGAAGAACTTGGCGTTCTGCGTCGGCGATCTTGGCGTTCTTCAGGTTCGGGTCCTGGCGGTTCGGATCTGTCTTCAGGGGGTCCGGGGGTCTCGGCGTCCGTGACGAAGATCATGGCGTCCGTGTCGAAAGCTTCGGGGTTCCGTGAAGGAGATCTTGATGTTTCCGTGACGGAGGTCTTGGCGTGCCGATGGATCGTTGACGGACTTGGTTCCCACACAAGTGGTTTGCGGTTTGAGGTTTCCCTTGGCGACACGCGAAGCTCGGGGATCTACATCGGCACTCATTCCACCCGTACTCAACAATCTTCGTCTTCAGTTTGTGCATCACTCCACCTGCATCTTGCATCCTTCAGAGCCAAGTGGTCTTGGCTGAGAGTAACACCATAACCCCAGAACAATGAAGTGCAGCACTAGCAGGGGAAGTCTGGGGCGTCAACGGCACCAGGGAGGCGGACATCAGAATAGGCGCATGCCGGTGGAGCTCCTAGCTCGCGACGCTACAGGACGGGATGCGCGAGGACGATGGAGGACGGGGAGGGTCTGGCGGCTCGGAAGCAGAGAGGTGGGGCGAGGACGCAACGCTCGGGAGGCGCACTGGGTCGCACAACCGGACGTGCGGAACGGCGACGGTTCCGGAGGTCGTGGCGGCGCACGGCCGCGGCTGCGGGGCGCTCGACGGGCGGCCGCGGAGGGGCGTCCTCGGCGACGAGAGCGGCGCCTGGCGAGGGAGGTCGACGACGGCCTGGAGCTGGGCGGTGAAGAGCCGGGCCGACGCGAGCGGGCTCGGCCGCGCAGGAACCCGGGGCGGCGCAGGCTCAGAGAACGTGGGGGGCCGGCGACCGGGGCGGTGCTGGCGAGAGCGGCGGCAGGAGCTGGAGAGAGGGAGGAGAGGAACGCGGCGGGGAGGGGGCTCGCGAGGCGACCGGCGGGGAGGCTCGGGGTCGGGGCGAGGACGGAGCAGAGGCGGGCGGCACGGGCGGTCGGCGGGGGCGAGCGGGTGGCGCCGGAGGGAGGAGGACCGGCGAGGGGGCGGCAGGTGAGGGCGAGCTCGACGGGGACTCGGTGGACGGCGGAGCGGCGAGGAGGGCACGGGCGAGCGGAGGGCGGCGGCTAGCGGGGAGCAGAGCCGAGCGGGGCGGTGCGCGGAGGGAAGATGGGGAAGGGGAGGGAGAACGGCGGCCGGCGGAAGAGCTCGCGGCGGCGCGCGCTAGGGAGAGAGGGCGCCGGAGAGGGGAAGAAGGGGGTCGGGGAGAGAGGTTGGGGAAGGAGGAGGGTGAGCGACGGGGTCTGGCGAGGTGGGCTGCCCGCGTGGGGGACACGGGGCGCCAGACGGGTGAGCGTGGGTGGAGCGGGGAGGTGGGGACTGGGTGGGGCCCAGGGACGTGGGGCCCGGGGGTCAGAGGGGGGGGGGGGGGGGGTTGACCGCGGGTAGGGGCTGGTGGGTCGGTTGGGTTGCTGCGTGGGCAGAGGGAGTGGGGTGAGTTGAGAGGGGCTGGGTGAGGTGGCGTGTGGCTAGTGGTGGGGATTTGGGGAGAGGTGAGGTGGCGAGAGATTATTGGTGGGGGTGAGGTGGAGGGGTTGTAGGTAGATTAGGTTGGGTAGCTTTAGGATTATGGGTGGGCCATTTTAATTCCTGGGGGTGGTCGTTCGGGTCGAATCGGCCCGTTCGACTGCCCCTACTAAAATAATTTAATATTTTATTTGTGTTAAACGGACCGTTTGCAAAACGTAGTTAGTCAAAACAAAATATTCCGGAGACCCGGTTTTGGTTTTGAATAAAGATGGGACGTTTAGAAAACACAAACAGGTTTTTCTGCAAATAGTTTTATGCAAGCAAATGCAAGATGACGACAATGCTCAAATGCAAGGTGGCATGATGACATGAGCATGCGGTCATGATGATGCAATGCACAAAAAACAACGCGATTTTCTAGTAGTGGTTTTTGCGGGATGCCACAATTCGACACCACTAACAATGGATCTCGCCCTCGAGATCCGCCTCATGGTACCGGAAGGAAGGTCGGCGATCTGCGTCTTCTCTCTTCGTGTAGATCCTCGCGACACCACTAACAAGAGGTCGTTGATCCTGTTCGTCAAGAGAACACTCCGGATAAGCAACAGACGAAGTTAAAGGTAAGGCCACCTCTAACTTCCATGGAAGGAGTAGAATTGCACCGATCCACCATTCAATATACAAAGCAAATGATAAGAGTAGTGGTATGGTCGCGACTCCATCCCGCACTCAAAGCATTACCATGTACACGAATAGACAGATTATGCAACCAACCCTCAGGATTCAGACTGAAGATCTCGACAATCGAGGTTCGGAAACAAAGGAGTGATGCAAACTCTGCATCGGATCTGGCGTAGATGATGTCGTCGCGTCGGAAAACACCGGAAGGCACAAACAAGGAATACAGAATGGTAACACCGTAGACGGATTCATCAGGCAGCTTGAACACCGGACGGTAGAACACTGTTAACAGAGGAGGAAGCGAAACCCTGAAGGTACGACGGAAAACCCCACCACGAGAATTCCTGGACTCGAAGAAAAGATAAGAGAGCAGGTTCAAAACACGTCGAGATAAGAGGAGAATAGCAGAGGGGTAAGGAGTAAAATCAGATCTAATCAGAACTATCCAACCGATTTTCAAAAATAGTTTTGACACTCTACTTCGGCCGTTAGCTAGGTTATCCTACAGGCTGGACTTGTGGGGTATCGCAACTGCTGTGCTCTGATACCACTCTGTAACACCCTCAGAATCGGCCCTATGCAAGTTTAGCGAAAACCCGCCAAACCCGCATAGAAACGATTCAAAGGTGCCCACCAGGCACTTTCGTGCGGGTGGAAAACGAAGTAATACATTACACAACAGTCCTCGATGGGACCCACAGAACAGATATATATACAACAGCGACTCAATGAGTCAAGAATACAGATATAATATACAAAGACCCAAATCACCTTGAAAATGATAGAGCGTCCGACTATGGACAAGATGCAAATGGGGCTAAGAGCCCTGAAGAATAACCAATGGCGTCCATAACCCTGCCCAGGCCAAGCCGGAAGGGTAACCCTGCTAACGACGTCGATCTCAAAACCTGCTTAAACAAAAGGGGTGCCGACAAAGGGCAAAGGAAAAAGAGGAGCGTCAGTACTGAGGCCAGTACACGGCGAGACTAGAATTCGGCGGTCCTCGCCTACATAGGTATGGTGGACTGAGCGGCAACGGCAGCATGCACTAAACAACCTATAGAGACTCGATACAACTGGCGGTTATCAGAGAGGGGTAAGGAAGACCTATCCGGATCCACCCTGAAACTAACATCAAACAAGCCCATCCTGGTGTTTCCCCCTCGATACCAAACGAGGAAGTCAACCGAGGAACTCACACAGTTGGCAGTTTTATTGATTCAGTTATCGTTGCAGCAATTACTAGTCAGGTATAGATAATCATCCTGATAAAATAAGCAGTGGGCCGTTTTAGTTAACCATTCCGTGATAGTTGCAACACTTACTAGTCAGATACAATTTAACATGAGATAACCCAAAACCCAGCAGTTGTTGGTACTTTTATTTAGCCATTCCGTTGTGGTGAAGCTGATTACTAGTCATATCGGATACAAGTCAAGTTATAACAGTAAACTTTAGTTATAGTTGTCTATGATCAAGCACTGTGCTCCAAGTCGTCCATAACCGTGGACACGGCTTCTCGAAAAGATTAAACCCTGCAGGGGTGCACCAAAGTATCCACACGCACTTCGACCCTTTTTGCCAGATCAGTTAACATACACCCATCGGTATGTCGGCGGGGCCTAAGTCATGACGTTTCCCAGACCCAAAGCAAGCACGGGGGGCCACCCCACTAAGTACACCCGCAACGAAGTCGGCCGGTCTCCGAGACGGACTCAGGGTTTGCGACAGTGGCTGTAAACAACAGCAAATCCCCAAACAGGGACTATCGATACCGCGAAAACACTCCGCTTCCAAAACCGTATAGCGTGCTCCTCACACAATCGTAAATAAAGCAGTAAAGCATGGCATAAGTACAGGATAGTAATAAAGCCCCAAACTACTTGTGGCCCCCAGTACAATACTTTGAAATCAGGTACTAAATCGATGGGGGGCCCATATCTCCCCACATGTGGTTAGCGCGCTCGATCTCGGAACAGGTGTCAAGAACTCGGGGTCCTACGGGACACAAGTGGGCGGTCGGAAACCAAATATTATCTATCACCCACCGGTGCCTCTGCTTACCTACTTCAATTTTAGTTATTAAACAATAATTAAAGTGAATGATAATTAAAGCCATGATTATCTCCAACATTGAACATGCGGCAATCCTCCAACAACTGTGGTACTAGACGACACGCAACAACACTTGAGCAAGCGACTACGACGCGCTGGTCCAACTATCTACCAAACAACAGGTACTAGGATGTGTCCAAGGCAATATACGGCTGCAAGGGATTTCACGGGTACGGAAACTAGAGCATCGCAACACAGATAGCAATAGATCAACAGGAGGGAATAAATACTATAAAAGTAAGATAGGTAGAAAGGGGGAGGTGCTCGCCTGAAAACATTGTCGAAGGTTCAACCGAAGATCGGGTCGACACTCGCATCAACTCAACGGCCTTATCCGCGAAGAAGCAAAACACTAGAAGAAACACCGGATGCACTATTTAATACAACGGCAGAAGATCGACATGATGCATGTATGATGTATGTCATGGCAAGATGCAATGCGATTAGGTCATGTTAAGCGGAACCGGGGCTCCGACAATTAGTTAGATGGCTCCAGTTGTTTATCTACCCCGCAAATTAAATGTGGTTTTAGCATGGCAAAAGATAGCACCGGTTCGCTACACAAATTTAAATGAGGCCAATATGAGACTAGATTTGCCCGCATATGGGCCCCATATTTAATTAGAGGTGAATCGGCATAAGGCCCCCAAACCACATGACAAGATGCATGCAAGTATGACAATTTTATATGCAACATTTAATATCATTTTAATATAGGGTTCGAGAAAAGGGTCACACATTAGGGTTCGACGGTCTTGAGGTTCCGGGGTTCGGGGTCGGTCTCAGGGTTCAGGGTTCGACGGAAGCGTTCTCGGACTCCGGGATCGTTCTCGGATTACTAGGTAGATCTTGTCGCACGGTGTCCGCGAAGTAGATCTTGTTGTTCTGTGTCGGTGACCTCGGCATCCGGGAAGCAGGACTTGGTTCGGCGCCGGGGGCGCATCGGATTCTCCTGGTCGCTGTCGTTCTTGTCGTCGTGCAGATCTTGTCGGGTCCCACGGGGTCGATCTTGCCGTTCGGGGTGAAGAACTTGGCGTTCTGCGTCGGCGATCTTGGCGTTCTTCAGGTTCGGGTCCTGGCGGTTCGGATCGGTCTTCAGGGGGTCCGGGGGTCTCGGCGTCCGTGACGAAGATCATGGCGTCCGTGTCGAAAGCTTCGGGGTTCCATGAAGGAGATCTTGATGTTTCCGTGACGGAGGTCTTGGCGTGCCGATGGATCGTTGACGGACTTGGTTCCCACACAAGTGGTTTGCGGTTTGAGGTTTCCCTTGGCGACACGCGAAGCTCGGGGATCTACATCGGCACTCATTCCACCCGTACTCAACAATCTTCGTCTTCAGTTTGTGCATCACTCCACCTGCATCTTGCATCCTTCAGAGCCAAGTGGTCTTGGCTGAGAGTAACACCATAACCCCAGAACAATGAAGTGCAGCACTAGCAGGGGAAGTCTGGGGCGTCAACGGCACCAGGGAGGCGGACATCAGAATAGGCGCATGCCGGTGGAGCTCCTAGCTCGCGACGCTACAGGACGGGATGCGCGAGGACGATGGAGGACGGGGAGGGTCTGGCGGCTCGGAAGCAGAGAGGTGGGGCGAGGACGCAACGCTCGGGAGGCGCACTGGGTCGCACAACCGGACGTGCGGAACGGCGACGGTTTCGGAGGTCGTGGCGGCGCACGGCCGCGGCTGCGGGGCGCTCGACGGGCGGCCGCGGAGGGGCGTCCTCGGCGACGAGAGCGGCGCCTGGCGAGGGAGGTCGACGACGGCCTGGAGCTGGGCGGTGAAGAGCCGGGCCGACGCGAGCGGGCTCGGCCGCGCAGGAACCCTGGGCGGCGCAGGCGCAGAGAACGTGGGGGGCCGGCGACCGGGGCGGTGCTGGCGAGAGCGGCGGCAGGAGCTGGAGAGAGGGAGGAGAGGAACGCGGCGGGGAGGGGGCTCGCGAGGCGACCGGCGGGGAGGCTCGGGGTCGGGGCGAGGACGGAGCAGAGGCGGGCGGCACGGGCGGTCGGCGGGGGCGAGCGGGGTGGCGCCGGAGGGAGGAGGACCGGCGAGGGGGCGGCAGGTGAGGGCGAGCTCGACGGGGACCCGGTGGACGGCGGAGCGGCGAGGAGGGCACGGGCGAGCGGAGGGCGGCGGCTAGCGGGGAGCAGAGCCGAGCGGGGCGGTGCGCGGAGGGAAGATGGGGAAGGGGAGGGAGAACGGCGGCCGGCGGAAGAGCTCGCGGCGGCGCGCGCTAGGGAGAGAGGGCGCCGGAGAGGGGAAGAAGGGGGTCGGGGAGAGAGGTTGGGGAAGGAGGAGGGTGAGCGACGGGGTCGGGCGAGGTGGGCTGCCCGCGTGGGGGACGCGGGGCGCCAGACGGGTGAGCGTGGGTGGAGCGGGGAGGTGGGGACTGGGTGGGGCCCAGGGACGTGGGGCCCGGGGGTCAGAGGGGGAGGGGGGGTTGACCGCGGGTAGGGGCTGGTGGGTCGGTTGGGTTGCTGCGTGGGTAGAGGGAGTGGGGTGAGTTGAGAGGGGCTGGGTGAGGTGGCGTGTGGCTAGTGGTGGGGATTTGGGGAGAGGTGAGGTGGCGAGAGATTATTGGGGGGGTGAGGTGGAGGGGTTGTGGGTAGATTAGGTTGGGTAGCTTTAGGATTATGGGTGGGCCGTTTTAATTCCTGGGGGTGGTCGTTCGGGTCGAATCGGCCCGTTCGACTGCCCCCACTAAAATAATTTAATATTTTATGCAAAACGTAGTTAGTCAAAACAAAATATTCCGGAGACCCGGTTTTTGTTTTGAATAAAGATGGGGCGTTTAGAAAACACAAACAGGTTTTTCTGCAAATAGTTTTATGCAAGCAAATGCAAGATGACGACAATGCTCAAATGCAAGGTGGCATGATGACATGAGCATGCGGTCATGATGATGCAATGCACAAAAAACAACGTGATTTTCTAGTAGTGGTTTTTGCGGGATGCCACATCCTACCTCTGGACTCCCCACGTGATCTGCTGAGGGCATACCACTACCTCCTCATCGAGGAGCACAAGAAACAAGTCGAGATGCAGAAGACGCTCGACAAACGCAAGCAAGCAGCCTCTGAGTCCAGTGCGCGACGAGCTGCGCTCTCCGCCATGGAACCCGGCTCTAGCACAAACAGAAATCAGGGAAACAAGCACCGCTCTCGGATGGAAAACATGGACCCCAAGGAGCGGCGTGACGTGACCCGAACTCTCCATACATCGTTCATGGATATGGACGCTGACGGCAACATCATCCCGAAGACGCCACAAGCTGCGATCATGGTAACCACTGCGTATCTCGCGGCTCACCCACCTCCGGAGGGGGACCCGAAAAGGGCCATGCATAAGTCCGCACTCACCGGAGTAGGACTAATCGGAGCTGCACTCCACGAAGACGCTCCTGTGGAGCCGAAGAAGAAAGCTCCGGCCAGGCGCGACCGGAGCCCCACACCCTCATCCGAAGAGGAAGAGGAGCTCGATCTTCCTCGAAGGAAGAAGAGCTCCAACCGCCACAAACGCGACTACGACGCCAGAGACAAGCTTACACAGCGCAAGATCGACAAAGCACACGCCAAACGCGCATGCTCGTCTGAATCTGAGATGGATGAAGACAAAGGAGAACTCTGCGGAGCCCGATGCTTCAGCAGATCTGTTCGGCGAACACAGATGCCATGCAACTTCAAGCTTCCTTCGGATACTCCGAAGTTCAACGGCACGCAAGATCCAAAATCCTCGCTCAGTGACCATCTGTCATCTGTCAAGCTTCATGGAGGCCACAAAGAAACCGCCTTCAATGCCTTCAGCTGCAGCTAACAGGCGCAGCGCGGGTCTAGCTTGGCAGCCTATCATCAGGATCCATCCGAAGCTGGGAGGAGCTCGCTTATAGCTTCATCCGAAACTTCAAAGGCACCAGCAAGAGGCCCGCCTCAATCGAAGAATTGCGAGCCTGCACTCAAAGAACGGGTGAATCTATTCGCTCGTACATACTACGCTGGTCTACGACCAAAAACTCCGCAGCACACATCTCCAAAGAGAGGGCCATCGACGCCTTCAGGGACGGCGTCAAGCGCCAAGACTTCAAGGAGGAACTTGGGCGTGTAAAGCCCAAGACACTCGACCACCTCATGGAAATCGCCAACAGTTGGGCAGACGGCGAAGATTTCATCCAGCGACCGCAATCAGATGAAGAGGACGACTACGGCCGAAGATGCGAACGCCGCAGCAAGAGGAGATCGCGCGTCTACGAGAACCGCGACGGACCCGACATGGTCGCGGCCGGCTACGCCGACCGCCGCAACGACAACAGCCGCAACAGCGGAGGATACCGCAGCGGAAACTTCCGCGACAACGGACGACCAACGCAGTCATGGCAACGCCGCGACCGCGACAATGGACCCTCAGCATTCGACAAACTTTCGGGTCCATGCACCATCCACTTCTACATCGACAAACAGGATGGCAAAAAGAAAGCCAGCCACATGCTCAAGGACTGTCGCGAGTTCCAGAAACTCAGCGAAGGCATGATGCAGATGAGGCAGCAAGCTCCAATTCCTGCGTTCGGAAACGCACCTGCACCAGGTGAAATAGCACACGGAGCTCCTCCACCGTCGCCTATTGGAGGCCCAAATCAACCAGTCGCACAAGCGCAAAACAACGCCGGGGTCCCATACCCCCCATCAAAAGGAGCACTCAATATGATACAGAAGGGACGCCCCACAAATAGGGTGCAGAAGAAAATCACCCGACAAATCAACTTGGCCGTGGCAACTCCGCCTACAATCCCTGAGTACCTCAGCGGATCGGAGGCTTCGAGATGAGTCGCGTCTTCATGGACGGCGGCAGCGGCATCAACCTAATGTTCGCAAGCACTCTAGCAGCTATGCGGATCCCGCAATGCAGCCTAGAACAATCAGACACAACGTTCCACGGCATTGTCCTAGGGAAGGGCATCTTCCCCCTGGGCAAAATAGGACTCGACGTCATCTTCGGGAATCCGGACAACTTTCGGCAGGAGCGCCTAGAATTCGAAGTGGTGGACTGGCCGTCGCAATACCATGCCATCCTGGGATGTGTAGCATTCGCAAGGTTCCTGGCCGTCCCACACTACGCATACCTACTACTCAAGATGCCAGGACCAAGGGGCGTCATCACAGTCCACGGGAGCTTCACCCGATCGGACCAATGAGACAGGGATTTCAACAAATCTCCCAGTCCTTCGGCATGCAAGACGAGCTCGTAAGGCTCCGCGAGGAAACGGACAATGGGTTACCCCCAGTCACAAGGCAGAATGCACCCGACATGTCCTTCGACTCCACCGTCAACACCAAGAAAGTGCAGGTCCATCCGACAGACGCCTCCAAGACGGCGCTGATCGCCAACGACCTCAGCACCGCATAGGAAGGCGCTCTCGTCGAATTCCTCCGTGAGCGCTGGGAAATATTCGCCTAGTGTCCTGCGGACATGCCAGGAGTTCCCAGGGAATTCGCCGAGCACGCACTCAATGTCTTCCCAGACACCAAGCCAGTCAAGCAGTCTATCCGAAGACTGTCGGAGCCACGAGCCGAAGCCATCGGCAAGGAGATCAACAGATTACTCGCAGCAGACTTCATCTGGGAAATCAAGGAAAGCGAGTGGCTAGCAAATACGGTGATGGTCCCGAAAAAGGACACGGACATCCTGCGGATGTGCGTGGACTTCACGTCACTAAATAAACACTGCCCAAAGGACCACTTCCCTCTACCTCGGATCGACTAGATCATCGATTCGACTGCAGGTTGTGAGAAGCTCTCCTTCCTCGACGCCTACTCAGGCTATAACCAGATTCGACTCAAGGTCGAAGATCAAGAGAAAACGGCGTTCATCACACCGTTCGGAGTATTCTGCTACAACACAATGCCCTTCGGGCTAAAGAACGCAGGTGCCACGTACCAGCGATGCATGCAGGCCTGCCTCAAGGACCAGATCGGTCGCAACGTCCAAGTCTATGTCGACGACATAGTCATAAAAACCAAGGAGGCAATAACACTTATCGACGATCTCCGCGAGACGTTCGACAATCTTGATCGTTACAGGATCAAGCTCAATCCAGAAAAGTGCGCCTTCGGCGTCCCCTCGGGTCAGTTGCTCGGGTACTTCATCTCTCAACGAGGGATCGAAGCGAACCCGAAGAAAATCAAAGCTATCATGACAATGGAGAAGCCGAAAAACCTCAAGGGCATTCAGCAGCTCGCAGGGCGAGTAGCGGCACTTAGCAGGTTCATCAGCCGCATGGGCGAGAAGGCCCTACCATTTTACCAGCTGCTGCGCAAGGTAGACAAGTTTGAGTGGACACCAGAAGCCAATGACGCATTCGAAAGCCTCAAGCGGCTCCTCTCCACCTCGCCCGTTTTGGTCACGCCAAAGGAGCGCGAGCC
Organism: Avena sativa; assembly: GCA_916181665.1. NCBI lineage: Eukaryota > Viridiplantae > Streptophyta > Magnoliopsida > Poales > Poaceae > Avena > Avena sativa. The sequence goes on from OV702283.1 coordinate 427,643,049, forward strand.
CCTGCTGCTGTACATAGCAGCCACACACCAGGTGGTCAGCACCATACTCGTGGTCGAACGACCCGAAGAAGGCAAGACCCACGGGGTCCAGCGCCCAATTTACTACCTCAGCGAGGTTCTCACTCCAACAAAACAGCGGTACCCGCACTACCAGAAGCTGGCCTACGGCGTGTTCATGACGGCTCGACGACTGAGCCACTACTTCCAGGAGCATCAGGTGATGGTCGTCAACGAGGCACCCCTGAACAGCATCCTGAATAACCCAGAAGCCACAGGACGCGTGGCCCTGTGGGGCATTGAACTATCACCCCTGGACATCATCTACGAGAAGCGACATGCAATCAAATCTCAAGTCCTTCCGGACTTCCTGGTGCACTGGATGGAGCTGCAGCTGCCTGACACCCCAGATATGTCACAGTCCTGGACAATGCATTTCGCCGGCTCCAAGCGCGAAACCGGAGCAGGGGCAGGAGTCATACTGACCTCCCCGCAAGGTGACAAGATGAAGTACGTCCTTCGGATGAAATTCAGAGCCTCCAACAACGAGGCCGAATATGAAGCCCTCATCCATGGCATGAAGATGGCAAAAATATGCGCCGCAACGCGCCTGGTCATCTACGGTGACTCCAACCTTGTCATACAACAGACGATGAATGAGTGCGACGCACACGCCGAAAACATGATCGCGTACCGCGCGCTATACAACGCACTCGAAGGAGAATTCGATGGCTGCGAACTTCGGCACGTTGGAAGAGAGAGCAACGAGGAGGCTGATAGACTCGCCAACATCGGCTCCACTTGTGCAAAGGTGCCACCAGGTGTGTTCCTCGAACAGATCTGCGTGCCATCCATCAAGCAAAAATTCCCCAAAGGATCACCCGAAGAAGCAGAACACTCGGGGGCTACGCTACCCGAAGGTCATGAAGGACCCGAAAAGTTGGATACCGACGTTGCCATGGTCAACCTGATGCAGGTCATGGCAGTCGAAGAAACTTGGACACGTCCATACCTCCAGTTCCTGATAAACGGAGAATTGCCTGACAACCCGACAGATGCCCGGCGCATATCTTGTCGGTCAAAAGCCTTCACCATCATCAACGGCGAACTGTACAAACGCAGCATTACGGGTGTACTACAACGGTGCGTCACCATCGACGACGGCAAAGCCATACTCCAAGATATCCACGAGGGCATCTGCGGCCACCATGCAGGCAGTCGCTCCCTCGTTGCCAAAGCTCTGCGAGCAGGATTCTACTGGCCAACGGCCATGAGCGACGCGAAGGACATCGTCCAAAGATGCAACGGGTGCCAACGGTTCGCCGACAAACCGCACGCACCTGGGTCCGAACTCCGACCCATACCCATAGCCTGGCCTTTTGCCCAATGGGGCCTCGACATGATCGGCAAACTGCCAAAATCTTCGAAAGGAGGACACGTTTTCCTCCTGGTCGCAGTCGACAAATTCACCAAGTGGATTGAGGCCATGCCAGTCACCAACCAGAAGGGCAAAACCGTCGTCAAGTTCTTCGAATCCATTGTCTACAGGTTTGGCGTACCGCACAACATCATCACCGACAACGGATCAAACTTCATCTCCGAAGAATTCCAGGACTTCTGCGAAGGCCTCGGGATCAACATCACATATGCCTCAGTGGCACACCCGCAAACAAACGGGCAAGTGGAAAAGGCCAACGGCCTAATTGGTGCTGGCATCAAGAAGCGCCTCATGAGCTCACTCGAGCACAAAGCTGGAAACTGGACGAAAGAGCTACCGTCTGTCCTATGGAGCTTATGGACTACGCCAAACAGCTCCACCGGCTACACACCGTTCTTCATGGTGCACGGAGTCGAGGCAGTGCTACCAGCCGAAGTACGCCACCAGGCTCCATGAGTCGTCGCATACAGCGAAGCCGAATCCACGGCTGCACTCGAAGATGCCGTCGACACACTCGACGAAGCGCGGGATATAGCACCGCTCGATCAGCGGTGTACCAGCAGAGCCTCCGCAACGGTGGCCAGCTGCTCCTCACGATCTGCGGCCTCCTGCTGCAGCCGCTCTTTCGCTTCGGCTGCCTTCGTCAGCTCCAGCTCAAGGCGCTCTCTCGCACCAACGGCAGCTTCGGCCTTCTGCTCCGATTGGCCAAGGCTCTTCTTCAGAGCATCGACCTCACGGAGAGAGTCGTTATGCTCCTCTGCATTTACAACAACCAAGTGTCAAAGAACAGGACCAGGATAAGCAAGAGAAGTACTACAAGGTAGACGAATACCTTGGAGCTGCCGCAGTTTCGCCTCCAGTGCCAGGCGCTCCTCCACCAGCCGCTTGGCCTCTTGGACAAAAGGCTGCAGAAAAAGGCAATAGCAGTAAGAACAGGACTTGGGGGCTACGCCCAACACAAAGAAGCAAAAACAACATCAGCACACGAGGACACTAGGGGGCTCCCCCGTAACATCAAGCAGGAAAACTTACGTGCTCCGAAGGCGAACCCACAGGCCCGCCTGCGAAATTCTGGGGCGCAACCACCAGCCTCTCCTGCACAGGAGGAACTGGCGCAACGTCACCCGAAGTCGCCACCGTCTGAGGAGGAGGCGACGCAATGTTCGACTCCCCCATCATCTCCTGCCCACCATCACTAGAGCCGTCGGAGGATTGCCTGCATACGAAGCCAATCAACACAGGTGCAAACACCATCAAGGACAAAGGACAACTGTGGCAACAAGAAAACTTACGAGCCCAACGCGCTCAGGTTGAAGATAGGAGAAGCCCTTCGGGCCCTCTTCTCTTCCTTCTTTTCTTCCTTCTTCTCCTCCTTCTTTTCTTCCTTCTTCCGCTTTGCTGGTGGGTGCGGAGCAACAACTCACACAGGAATGGCAGGAAGAGGAGAGGAAGAGCCCCCATGAACATCATCATGACGCTCAAGGCCCAGAGGATTTCTGGGAGTCGGAGGAGTCGAGGCATCCGAAGACTCGCTGGAGCTCCGTGATCGCTTGCGCGAATGGTCCTCACTCGACTCGTCGGCATTCTCCGCTGGGGATCGCGCTGACGGTAGCTCGGACGCGGAATCCACCACTTCATTATCCGGGGCATTCGGATACCTCTCGGGCAACGGTGGTGCCATGCCTGGCACTTTGAAGCTCTGCAAAAGGAAAAGGAACTTTGTTAGCAAACAAAGGAAAAAGTACATAGCTGACAAAAACAAAAGGGGCGCACTACGTGCGCAAATCTACACCTTCGGTACGACCAACGTCGAAGAAAAGGGAGGAGTCTGCGACTTCCCCGGGATTTCTTCGTTGGCCTTGAACTTCAACAGCGCGCGAAGAGCCTTGTCAAGTTCCACCTCGGAGATTTTCTCACTCGAAACCCTCGTCGGATCACGGCGCCCAGAGTAAAGAAACATCGGATGCGCCCTCGCTTGGAGAGGCTGCACCCGACGCTCAAGAAACTTCCGGATGATGTCGACACCGTTCACCTCCTTCTCAGGAATCAATTGGAGATCCTCCACCCGACGGTACAGGGCCTCTATATCCGCCACCTCACCGTCTAAGATTTGGTTTTTCCAGGATCTTTTCTTCTCAATCAATTCGGAGGGGTCAAAAGGAACGAGACCAAAATCTTGCCTAGGCAGTACGGAGTCACGAATGTAAAACCATTTCCTTCGCCAGTACTGGACAGATTCGGACATGGAAAAGGAAAAGAATTGCACATTGGGACTGAGGGAGATGATGAAACCCCCAATGGGATACACACCATCCGAACCAGACTGCCTCTTCACGGAATAAAGCTTCCGAAAGAGGCCAAAGTGCGGCTCAATGCCAAGCCAACACTCGCAAAGCGTGATAAAACACGCAATGTGGAGAAGAGAATTGGGAGACAGATGATGCAACTGAACCCCATAGAAGAAGAGCAGTCCACGAAGGAAGTCATGCACTGGATACGAAAACCCACGCAAGACGAAGGCAAGAAACATAACCCGGTACCCATATGGGGGACGGGGGATTACCTCATTGCCAGGAAGTCTCACGGCCGTCGTATCCTGCGGGATCAGGCCCCGCTCGCGCAGTTTGCGGAGATCGCTCTCCCGCGTCTCTGATCGCCGCCAGCCACCATCGGTGACGCGAGCAGCGGCGGTGCTCTTCTTGCCTCCGGCGGCGCTGGTCCCAACCGCAGATGAGGATTTCTTTGTTTTCCCCATGGCGCTGCAGTGGTGGTGGCGAAGACGACGCAGAAAAAACGAAGGAAATGTGGAAGGAAAGCTTAGCGCGCAGCAAGAATCGCTCAAGAACAAGGAGGTAGTGAACAAGCAAACCACGATTTCACCCAGGATTATAACAGCGAAGACGACGCACGCTGGCCGTCCATCGAGAAGACCTAATGCCAACGGTAGATCTGGCCGTACACGTGTCAACACCACAACGAACCGTCGTTACCACGCCGTCCACTACGCACGGAAATCAAGGAGGCACCGTAATCATCTCCACGCCCCGCGTGACTGGTCAATTCAAAGTCAGCAAGTGGGACCCACGCTTCGTCCCGTCAAGTCATCTCTGGCGTAGCAGACGCTTGAGGTTATCGATCGTAAGCACTGACGTCATCAAAAGCTATACTAGCACCACTTCGGCTCCACAGCTAAGAGTACTCACTCGAATCTACGATTCGACTAAATACTCGGGGGCTACTCCTATCAGGAGCGCTGGCCGCGCACCCGACAGACAAATGAAGACAAAATTACTTCTCTGAGTCCTACGTCGAGTCTACGACTCCACTACAGACTCGGGGGCTACTCCCATAGGGAGGATGGATTTAAGCATCCGAAAATTTTCGAGTCCTACGGACCTGATGATTGAAACAATGCTTGAACTAAAAGTCTCCGTTCGAGTCTACGACTCGAACAGACACTTGGGGGCTACTCCCATAGGAAGCGCTGGTCGCGCACCCTATGAAATCTTCGACTGCGATCTTTCGGATCAGCACGCAAAAACCTTTTTGCAACTCTGCCCCAACAAAACGCTGAGTGAGCGACAATCTCCTTGGCCACCCGAAACACCTCCGAGGTGATAAATGTTCGGATGCTGCGTCTGCGACGCAAAGATAAGACCTACAGATATCATCTGAGGGCCTGGCAACGCACCTGACTGCGCTCTGCTAGTATGAATCCGTACCAGCAGGTGCGATGAAAAATCCCGACGGACGCGTTGGGTACACCAATTAAAATCACTGGAATTCCACTCCTATAAGTCCTCCGCGGCCTGAGTTGAATTACGCCAGCATATGTTCCAGGCCCGGGTTAAGGGACCCGAACCTGAAGAAGATCGTGTTGTTTCGTCCTAAGACAGTTAACTGACCCTGATCCGTCGGGTGAGTCAGGCACACGTATCAACAATCCCTACACATTCTCTTGAAAGACAGAGTTGCACCCGAAGGATTGAAGAGTCCTCAGCCGAATCTACGATTCGACTGATCACTCGGGGGCTACTGACATGGTTATACCCTACGGGTACGTAACTTCAGCATACCTAGTCCAGCCCAAGGAAGGCCCACAGCAGACATACGCTGGCCCATGAAGATTTTTGGGTGACCAAGGCCCAGGACGTCTTCGGATCCTTGGAGAACAAGACTAGTTTAGATAGGAAACTTAAAAGGGCAACGTCGTAGAACTTGTAACCGACTAGGACTATGCCCGGGACCTGCCTAAGTCTATATAAAGGCCAGGAGGGCACGTCCTAGGGCAACTCGACTCATACTTTCGCACACGCATCCACGCCAGATTGAATCTGCGCACCCTGTAACCTTCGGTTCTGCCGTAATCAAGAGCAGACAAGCAGGAGTAGGGTTTTCCCTCCGGGGGCCTGAACCTGGGTAAATCTCGTGTCCCCTGGTTGCTTGTCTGTTAACCGTGCCACGATCTCCAGCATCCCCATCTTCTCCAAAACCCAAGTCCATAACAATGGGCATTGACGAGATTAAACCTCGTCAAACAGATTCATCTTAAGAAGAGGGACATGAGAAATATCAGGAACAGAAAAAGAAGAAGTAGAAAGGGTGCCCCGACTAGAAACATGAAGAGAGGTACCATCAGCCGTAAAAACACGGACAGGATAAGGGAGAGAGCGAAGAGCGGATAGAAAAGAAGACTCAGAGGTCATAATCAAGAGCTCTAGAATCCAGATACCATGGGGACGTACCTGACTGTGTAGAAGGTGGTGGTCGCACAAGGCCTGAAGAATCAGTCACAGAACCAGCAGTGCCTGTCGAAGAAGAGCCTGTAGCAGCAAGCAGACCGCAAAGACTCCTGATAATGTCCTGATCGGAGTGCTGAATATCCAGAAGGAGCCGACTGCCCACGAGCCTGGTGCTGCTGACGTAAACTTGGATCCCGTGTATAACAGGTGGCCCAAGTGTGGCCATCCTTGTTACAGTAAGAGCAGTGAAGAAGAGAACCACGGCGACCCTGACCACGAAACACCTCCGCGGTGATAAACATTCGGATGTTGTGTCTGCGACACAAATATACGACCTACAGATATCATCTGATGGCCTGGCAACGCACACGACTGCACTCTGCTAGTATAAACCTGTGCCAGCAGGCGCGATGAAAAATCCCGACGGACGCGTTGGGTACATCAGTTAAAATCACTGGAATTCCACTCCTGTAAGTCCTCCGCGGCCTGAGTCGAATTACGCCAGCATATGTTCCGGGTTCGAGTTTAGGGACTCGAACCTGAGGAAAATTGTGTTGTTTCGTCCTAAGACAGTTAACTGACCCTGATCCGTCGGGTGAGTCAGGCACACGCATCAACAATCCCTACACACATACTGTTAATACATAGTTGCACCCGAAGGATTGAAGAGTCCTCAGCCGAATCTACGATTCGACTGATCACTCGGGGGATACTGACATGGTTATACCCTATGGGTACGTGATCTCAGCATACCTGGTCCAGCCCAAGGAAGGCCCACGGCAGATGTATGCCGGCCCATGAAGATTTTTGGGTGGCCAAGGCCCATGACGCCTTCAGATCCTTGGAGAGCAAGACTAGCGTAGATAGGAAATTCAAAGGGGTAAAACCCTAGAACTTGTAACCGACTAGGTCTATGCCCGGGACCTGCCTGAGTCTATATAAAGGCTAGGAGGGCACGACCTAGATCCGGCTCTCATACTTTCGCATGCACACCTCCACGCCAGATTGCATCTGCGCACCCCTGTAACCTTCGGTTCCGCCGTAATCAAGAACAGACAAGCAGGAGTAGGGTTTTCCCTCCGGGGGCCTGAACCTGGGTAAACCTTGTGTCCCCGTGTTGCTTGTTTGCTAACCGTTCCACGATCTCCAGCATCTCCATCTTCTCCAAAACCCAAGTCCATAACAATGGGCATTGATGAGATCAAACCTCGTCAATTACTGACATGGTTATACCCTACGGGTACGTGATCTCAGCATACCTGGTCCAGCCCAAGGAAGGCCCACGGCATATGTACGCCGGCCCATGAAGATTTTCGGGTGGCCAAGGCCCATGACGCATTCGGATCCTTGGAGAGCAAGACTAGCGAAGATAGGAAATTCAAAGGGGTAAAACCCTAGAACTTGTAACCGACTAGGTCTATGCCCGGGACCTGCCTGAGTCTATCTAAAGGCTAGGAGGGCACGACCTAGATCCGGCTCTCATACTTTCGCATGCACACCTCCACGCCAGATTGCATCTGCGCACCCCTGTAACCTTCGGTTCCGCCGTAATCAAGAGCAGACAAGCAGGAGTAGGGTTTTCCCTCCGGGGGCCTGTACCTGGGTAAACCTTGTGTCCCCGTGTTGCTTATTTGCTAACTGTTCCACGATCTCCAGCATCCCCATCTTCTCCAAAACCCAAGTCCATAACAATGGGCATTGATGAGATCAAACCTCGTTAGCCCCTCCAGGCTAGGGCGCACCCGATGTTTCTTTATGCTGGGCGCCGTGATCCGACGAGAGTTTTGGTCGAGAAGCTTTCCCAGGGTGATCTCGACAGGGCCCTTCGTACGTTATTGAAGTACAAGGCTGGAGAGGATATCCCGGGGAAGTCGCTGACTCCGCCGTTTTCTTCGACGCTGGCCGTTCCACATGTGTAGATTCGTGCACGTAGCGCTTTTCGTCGACTGCATATTTATTTTCCTTTGTTTGCTAACAAATTTCCTTCTTTTTTGCAGAGCTTCAAGGTGCCGGGCATGGTGCCGCCATTGCCCGAATTATTTCCGGATGCTCCGGATAATGACGTGGTGGATTCCGTGTCCGAACTTCCTTCAGCACGATCGCCGGCTGAAGAGGCCAACGAGTCGAGCGAGGACCATACTCGCAAACGGTCGCGGAGCTCCAGCGAGTCTTCGGATGCATCGACTCCTCCGACTCCCAGAAACCCTCTGTGCCTTGAGCGTCAAAGTGACGGGCATGGAGGCTCTTCCTCCCCTATTCCTGCCATTCATGTGCGGGCTGTAGCGCCGCACCCGCCAGCAAAGCGGAAGAAGGAAGAAAAGAAGGAAGAGAAGAAAGAAGAGAAGAAGGGGGGAAGAGAGCCCGAAGGACTCCTCCTGTCTTCGACCTGAGATCGCTGGACTCGTAAGTTTCTTTTATACTGCTGTCTTTTTGCTGTTGACTTTTGTGCTTGTGCTAATTATTTCGTGTGCAGGCATTCCTCCCACGACTCCTCCAGCGATGGTGCTCGGGAGATGATGGGAGAGTCGAAGGTTGCGTCTCCTCCTCCTCAGATGGTGGCTACCTCTGAGGGTGCTGCGCCGGTCCCTTCTCCGCAGGAAGCTCAGGTGGTTGCGCCTCAGAAGGCTGTGAGCGGGCCTTCGGAGTCGCCATCGGAGCATGTAAGTACTTCTGTTTCCTGCCACGGGGGGAGCCCCCGAGCGTCTGAAAATTTTTCTTGTCTTGTTCTTTCTTCGAGTCTTCGTGGGGAGCCCCCGAGCGTTTTCGTGTGCAAATTTTTCTTTTGTTCCTTCGTGTTGGGCGCAGCCCCCAAGTACTTTTCCTTACTGGTAGTTCTTCTTCCTGCAGCCTTTTGTGCAGGATGCCAAGCGACTGGTGCAGGAGCACCTGGTGCTGGAGGCCAACCTCCAACAGCTTCACGGTACCTGTATGCTTTGGTGCTTCTTTCTTTTTGCATTATTGTCTTGCTTTCTGACGCTTGTATGCTTTGAATGCAGAGGAGCATAACACTTCCCTCCGTGAGATTGATGCTCTCAAGAAGAGCCTTGGTCAAGCGGAGAAGAAGGCCGAGGACGCCGTTGGTGCGAAAGAGCGCCTTGAGCTGGAGCTGGCCAAGGCAGCAGCGGCTAAGGAGCGTCTGCAGCAGGAGGCTACGGACCGCGAGGAGAAGCTAGCCATGGCTGCGACTGCGCGTGAAAGAGAGGTGGCGGGCAAGCTCATGGCTGCTGCCAAGGCTGTTTTGGGTGAGTACCTTATTTTTGCTCCTTTCTTTTCGTTTTCTTGTCTTTCTTCTATGTTACTTTCTTCATTCCTTCTCTTTTTTGTCTCAGATGCCGCAAGCATCGAGTTTTACCGCAGCGCTCTGGAGCACGGGAGTGCTCTAGATGATGCTACTATAGCGATCGAAGATCTCTGCAGCACCGTCGTCAACTCCCTCGCCAAGGCGTAGGAGGTCCTTGGCCGCTTCTACAAGGAGCTTGTCCCCAAGGGCGCGTCCCTTGATGATGTTGACGCCCTGGCGGAGGCTTTGTCAGCCGAAGCGCCTGCAGCGTACAAGCGCAAGAAGAAGGGCATCAGCGTCCGTCGGGCTGGCGATGGCCTTGGCGGCTGGAGCGGAGCTGGACCTTCCCCAGATCACCTCCCGGATGCCGACGATCACGGATGGATCTGAGGTAGCCTTTGCTACCTATTCTGCTCGCTGCAAGCGATATGGGCCAAAGCTCATTGATCTGCTGTCCGAGTATGCGCTGCGGTAACAGGAGGAGGCCAAGGCGAGGCAATCCGGCTCCGAGGCTACTCAGGGTGCCGCGTCTTAGGCGTTGTAGCTGTAGGATAGTTTATAATCTTCTTTTGCTTGTAATTATGTTGAGGAACAAAAATCATTGTGCCACGTAGTGGCCTTTATATGCTTAATGAATTTTGTTGAGTTGTGCTCTTCTCCGTCTGAATGTTTATGTCCTTTTCTTTTCTGCTGCTCTAGGTTCCTTCGGGTGCTGATCCCATTGACACCTCGCCTGCAACGCGGCAGCGGCCATCTTTGGATGATTCATCACAACTTGCTTTTCTTCGAGACCGTGTTCGTAGTCTTGAGAAGGAGTTGCTTGGGGTGCGTGGCCACGCCGATGTTTGGAAGTCCAAGGCAGATCGTGGTGCAACCAGAGAGGAGTACTTGATGGCGGAACTGCTTCGGTTGTCTAAGCAGCTTCAATGTAAGTTGTTCTTTGTTTCGAGCTGCAGCTCAGTTTTTCGGATGCGCCTGCTGGCCTTGCGTCTTATGTTGTGCGAGTGTCGCAGGTGCTAACCTTGCTCCGAGGGAGGAGAAGGAGCGTGTCGCTGTTCGGGTCAATTTCTTGACTCAACAAGACATGGAAGCTGGCGGTTTCTTCTGGATGGATTGTGACTGTGCCATGGCTCTGGCAACGGTGCAGGATCGCGTTCACCAAGTGTCGCGGGTGTTTTGTCAAGTGCAGACTTTGCTCTCATCGGTTCTGCATGTGATGTTTCCCCTGGATGCTGTGCCAACAGCCCTGTCCGGCCATCTGTCTAGATTTCAGAGCATGACCCGTGTCCAGGAATTGGTGAGGCAGCAGCTCATCGCAGGGGTGAAGGCTGTGTTGTCCCTTGTTAGGCTGCATCGTCCTGATGTAGATCTGTCTGTTGTAGCAGCTGGGCCACCTCTTTGGCCGGATGGTGGCGAGTGGGATATGCGTCCGCATTATGCGGCTGTAAGGCAGTATGCCGAACAGGTTGTAGATTTGTTTGAGCAGCGTGCTCAAGTTATTCTCCAGAATAGGTAGTACCTGTAAAAGAGATAGATGTAAAATTTGTATATTTCGACTGGGCGTGTTGTGCCCTTTGTTATAAAGGTTTGTTTGTGGTTTGAGCACGCAGTGCTTTATTTGGGTACGTGTCCTTTTCGTTTGCCTGACGTTGTCAGCTACTCAGGGTGTACACGTGTGATTCTCAATCGATGAAATCGTGAGGTGGGGGGAGCCCCCGAGTGCGTTTGTAGCATAAAGTAAGGTTGCAGATAGCGAAACGAAATTTTGGGGTGAGACACTTAGCTTTATGTATATCGTAGTGGAGTAAGTACATTGTTCGGCTGAATAGCCTTGGCTGAAAAGCCTTATTGAAAGTAAAGGGGTAGGTAGCTAGGGGTAGAATCGTCGCAAGTGCGCGATGTTCCATGGGTTAGAGTATGCGACTCCAGACTCCACGTGCTTGAGGCGATAGGCACCACCTGGGATGACCTCGGTGATGATGTAGGGTCCTTCCCATGGTGACTCGAATTTCTTCGGTCGCTCTTGCTTGAGTCGCAAGACGAGGTCTCCTTCGACGAAGGACCTTGGGCGCAGCCGGCGGCTGTGGTAGTTGCGGAGACTCTGCTGGTACACCGCTGATCGAGCTACTGCTACGTCTCTTGCTTCGTTGAGTGTGTCGACGGCGTCTTCGAGTGCAGCCGTGGATTCGGCTTCGCTGTAAGCGACGACCCGGGGGGCCTGGTGGCGTACTTCGGCTGGTAGCACAGCTTCGGTTCCATGCACCATGAAGAATGGTGTGTAGCCGGTGGAGCTGTTTGGCGTAGTACGCAAACTCCATAGGACGGATGGCAGCTCTTTCGTCCAGGCTCCTGCCTTTCGTTCGAGTGGGCTCATGAGGCGCTTCTTGATGCCAGCGCCGATTAGGCCGTTGGCCTTTTCGACCTGCCCGTTCGTTTGCGGGTGAGCCACTGAGGCGTATGTGATGTTGATCCCGAGGCCTTCGCAGAAGTCTTGGAATTCTTTGGAGATGAAATTCGATCCATTGTCGGTAATGATGCTGTGCAGTACGCCGAACCTGTAGACAATGGACTCGAAGAACTTGACGGCGGTCTTGCCCTTTTGGTTGGTAACCGGCATGGCCTTGACCCACTTGGTGAATTTATCGAATGCGACCAGGAGGTAAACGTGCCCCCTTTCGAGGACTTTGGCAGTTTGCCGATCATGTCGAGGGCCCATTGAGCAAAGGGCCAGGCTATAGGTATGGGTCTGAGCTCTGACCCGGGTGCGTGTGGTTTATCGGCGAACCGTTGGCACCCGTTGCTGACATGGTTATACCCTATGGGTACGTAACTTTAGCATACCTAGTCCAGCCCAAGGAAGGCCCACGGCAGACATACGCTGGCCCATGAAGATTTTCGGGTGGCCAAGGCCCATGACGTCTTCGGATCCTTGGAGAGCAAGACTAGAGGAGATAGGATATTCAAAGGGGTAAAACCCTAGAACTTGTAACCGACTAGGACTACGCCCGGGACCTGCCTAAGTCTATATAAAGGCCAGTAGGGCACGTCCTAGGGCAACTCGACTCATACTTTCGCACACGCATCCACGCCAGATCGAATCTGCGCACCCTGTAACCTTCGGTTCCGCCGTAATCAAAGAGCAGACAAGCAGGAGTAGGGTTTTCCCTCCGGGGGCCTGAACCTGGGTAAATCTCGTGTCCCCTGGTTGCTTGTCTGTTAACCGTGCCACGATCTCCAGCATACCCATCTTCTCCAAAACCCAAGTCCATAACAATGGGCATTGAAGAGATCAAACCTCGTCAATTGGCGCCGTCTGTGGGAATTGGGGCTGCTGATTGTGCGGTCGTGACGGTTCCGACCCGATCGATCTACAACTCCGCGGCGACGGAGAATCACCTCCTCTTCGGCGCTTTCGACTTCACCGCCCACTCGCCGGCTACCATGAAGGATTTCGAGCCCGTAGGCGACGGCCTCGAAATCTTGTTCGGGAGCTTCTGCTTCCAGGTGGGACAAACCGGCACCCTCCGCCTCCCTGAGCGGGTGCCCGTGCCGTCCATCAGGCCCGCTTCGTGGGCTCCACACCCCGTGCTACGCACGTCACCATCAACAGATGAGTTTTACAGCAGCAGCTGCTGCAACTCCGATCTGTGCGATCCACCTTCGGATGAACGGACCTACGGTTCCGGATCCGAAAGCTGCGGCAGCAACCAACCGATCTGCAGGCGCTATCTGTGCGCCGCAGTCATCCAAACCGATGAGGAAACGCCTAACCCGCCGCCCAACCCCAACCCGCAGGACAGAAACGGCGAAAACGGTGGAAATGGCGAAAACGGGGAAAACAGAGGCCACCTCATCCAACTTAGCAAAGAAGGATGGGTCGAAGCACGCCGCGCCGTCGCAGGCGAAATAGTCCTACCTCTGGACTCCCCACGTGATCTACTGAGGGCATACCACTACCTCCTCATCGAGGAGCACAAGAATCAAGTCAAGATGCAGGAGACGCTCGACAGACGCAAGCAAGCAGCCTCTGAGTCTAGTGCGCGACGAGCTGCGCTCTCCGCCATGGGACCCGGCTCTAGCACAAACGGAAATCAGGGAAACAAGCACCGCTCTCGGGTAGAAAACATGGACCCCAAGGAGCGGCGTGACGTGACCCGAACTCTCCATACATCGTTCATGGATATGGATGCTGACGGCAACATCATCCCGAAGACGCCACAAGCTGCGATCATGGCAGCCACTGCGTATCTCGCGGCTCACCCACCTCCGGAGGGGGACCCGAAAAGGTCCGCACTCACCGTACTAGGACTAATCTGAGTTGCGCTCCACGAAGACGCTCCTGCGGAGCTGAAGAAGAAAGCTCCGGCCAGGCGCGACCGGAGCCCCACCCCCTCATCCGAAGAGGAAGAGGAGCACGATCTCCCTCGAAGAAAGAAGAGCTCGGACCGCCATAAACGCGACTACGACGCTAGAGACAAGCTTACACAGCGCAAGATTGACAAAGCATGCGCTAAACGCGCATGCTCGTCCGAATCTGAGATGGATGAAGACGAAGGAGAACTCTGCGGAGCTCGATGCTTTAGCAGATCTGTTCGGCGAACGCAGATGCCACACAACTTCAAGCTTCCTTCGGATACTCCAAAGTTCAACGGCACGCAAGATCCAAAGTCCTGGCTCAGTGACCATCTGTCATCCGTCAAGCTTCACGGAGGCAACAAAGAAACCGCCATGCAATGCCTTCAGCTGCAGCTAACAGGCGCAGCACGGGTCTGGCTTAGCAGCCTATCATCAGGATCCATCCGAAGCTGGGAGGAGCTCGCTTACAGCTTCATCCGAAACTTCAAAGGCACCAGCAAGAGGCCCGCCTCAATTGAAGAATTGCGAGCCTGCACTCAGAGAACGGGTGAATCTATTCGCTCGTACATATTACGCTGGTCTACAACCAAGAACTCCGCAGCACACATCTCCGAAGAGCGGGCCATCGATGCCTTCAGGGACGGCGTCAAACGCCCACACTTCAAGGAGGAACTTGGGCGTGTAAAGCCCAAGACACTCGACCACCTCATGGAAATTGCCAACAGTTGGGCAGACGACGAAGATTGCATCCAGCGGGCGCAATCAGATGAAGAGGACGACTACGGCCGAAGACGCGAACGCCGCAGCAAGAGGAGATCGCGCGTCTACGAGGACCGCGGCGGACCCGACATGGTCGCAGCCGGCTACGCCGACCGCCGTAATGACAACAGCCGCAACCGCGGAGGATACCGCAGCGGAAACTTCCACGACAATGGACGACCAACGCAGTCGTGGCAACGTCGCGACCGCGAGAACGGACCCTCAGCATTCGACAAACTTTCGGGTCCATGCACAATCCACTTCTACATCGATAAACAAGATGGCAAAAAGAAAGCTAGCCACATGCTCAAGGACTGCCGCGAGTTCCAGAAACTCAGCGAAGGCATGATGCAGATGAGGCAACAAGCTCCAATCCCTGCGTTCGGAAACACACCTGCGCCAGGTGAAATAGCACACGGAGCTCCTCCACCGCCGCCTATTGGAGGCCCAAATCAACCAGTCGCACCAGCGCAAAACAACGCCGGGGTCGCATACCCCCCACCAAAAGGAGCACTCAATATGATACAGAAGGGACGCCCCACAAATAGGGTGCAGAAGAAAATCACCCGACAAATCAACTTGGCCATGGCAACTCCGCCTGCAATCCCTGAGTACCTCAGCGGATTGGAGTCCTGCATCACATTCACTCGCGCGGATCACCCTTGCCAGATCCCTCGCCCAGGTCATGCTGCCCTGGTGCTGGAGGTGCAGATCGGAGGCTTCGAGATGAGTCGCGTCTTCATGGACGGCGGCAGCGGCATCAACCTAATGTTCGCAAGCACTCTAGCAGCTATGCGGATCCCGCAATGCAGCCTGGAACAATCAGACACAATGTTCCACGACATTGTCCCAGGGAAGGGCATCTTCCCCCTGGGCAAAATAGGGCTCGACGTCATCTTCGGGCAGCCGGACAACTTTCGGCAGGAGTGCCTAGAATTCGAAGTGGTGGACTGGCCGTCGCAATACCACGCCATCCTGGGACGTGTAGCATTCGCAAGGTTCCTGGCCTCCCACACTACGCATACCTACTAATCAAGATGCCAGGACCAAGGGGCGTCATCACAGTCCACGGGAGCTTCACCCGATCGGACCAATGCGACAGGGATTTCAACAAATTCTCCCAGTCCTTCGGCATGCAAGACGAGCTCATAAGGCTCCGCGAGGTGACGGACAATGGGCTACCCCCAGTCACAAGGCAGAACGCACCCGACATGTCCTTCGACTCCACCGTCAACACCAAGAAAGTGCAGGTCCATCCGACAGACGCCTCCAAGACGGCGTTGATCGCCAACGACCTCAGCACCGCATAGGAAGGCGCGCTCGTCGAATTCCTCCGTGAGCGCTGGGAAATATTCGCCTGGTGTCCTACGGACATGCCAGGAGTTCCCAGGGAATTCGCCGAGCACGCACTCAATGTCTTCCCAGACACCAAGCCAGTCAAGCAGTCTATCCGAAGACTGTCGGAGCCACGAGCCGAAGCTATCGGCAAGGAGATCAACAGATTACTCGCAGCAGGCTTCATCCGGGAAATCAAGGAAAGCGAGTGGCTGGCAAATACGGTGATGGTCCCGAAGAAGGACACGGACATCCTGCGGATGTGCGTGGACTTCACGTCACTAAATAAACACTGCCCAAAGGACCACTTCCCTCTACCTCGGATCGACCAGATCATCGATTCGACTACAGGTTGTGAGAACCTCTCCTTCCTCGATGCCTACTCAGGCTATAACCAGATTCGACTCAAGGTCGAAGATCAAGAAAAAACGGCGTTCATCACACCGTTTGGAGTATTCTGCTACAACACAATGCCCTTCGGGCTAAAGAACGCGGGTGCCACGTACCAGCGATGCATGCAGACCTGCCTCAAGGACCAGATCGGTCGCAATGTCCAAGTCTATGTCGACGACATAGTCATAAAAACCAAGGAGGCAAGAACACTTATCAACGATCTCCGCGAGACGTTCGACAACCTTGATCGCTACAGGATCAAGCTCAATCCAGAAAAGTGCGCCTTCGGCGTCCCCTCGGGTCAGTTGCTCGGGTACTTCATCTCTCAACGAGGGATCGAAGCGAACCCGAAGAAAGTCAAAGCTATCATGACAATGGAGAAGACGAAAAACCTCAAGGGCGTTCAGCAGCTCGCAGGGCGAGTAGCGGCGCTAAGCAGGTTCATCAGCCGCATGGGCGAGAAGGCCCTACCATTTTACCAGCTGCTGCGCAAGGCAGACAAGTTCGAGTGGACACCAGAAGCCAACGACGCATTCGAAAGCCTCAAGCGGCTCCTCTCCACCTCGCCCGTTTTGGTCACGCCAAAAGAGCACGAGCCCCTGTTGCTGTACATAGCAGCCACACACCAGGTGGTCAGCACAATACTCGTGGTCGAACGACCCGAAGAAGGCAAGACCCACGGGGTACAACGCCCAATTTACTACCTCAGCGAGGTTCTCACTCCAACAAAACAGCGGTACCCGCACTACCAGAAGCTGGCCTACGGCTTGTTCATGACGGCTCGACGACTGAGCCACTACTTCCAGGAGCATCAGGTGATGGTCGTCAACGAGGCACCCCTGAACAACATCCTGAATAACCCAGAGGCCACAGGACGCGTGGCCCTGTGGGGCATTGAACTATCACCCCTGGACATCGTCTACGAGAAGCGACATGCAATCAAATCTCAGGTCCTTCCAGACTTCCTGGTACACTGGATGGAGCTGCAGCTGCCTGACACCCCAGATATGTCACAATCCTGGACAATGCATTTTGACGGCTCCAAGCGCGAAGCAGGAGCAGGGGCAGGAGTCATACTGACCTCTACGCAAGGTGACAAAATGAAGTACGTTCTTCGGATGAAATTCAGAGCCTCCAACAACGAGGCCGAATACGAAGCCCTCATCCATGGCATGAAGATGGCAAAAATATGTGGCGCAACGCGCCTGGTCATCTACGGTGACTCCAACCTTGTCGTACAGCATACGATGAATGAGTGCGACGCACACGCCGAAAACATGATCGCGTACCGCGCGCTATACAACGCACTCGAAGGTGAATTCGACGGCTGCGAACTTCGGCACGTCGGAAGAGAGAGCAACGAGGAGGCCAATAGACTCGCCAACATTGGCTCCACTTGCGCAAAGGTACCACCAGGTGTGTTCCTCGAACAAATCTGCGTGCCATCCATCAAGCGGAAATTCCCCAAGGGATCACTCGAAGAAGCAGAACACTCGGGGGCTACGCTACCCTAAGGTCATGAAGGACCCGAAAAGTTGGATACCGAAGTTGCCATGGTCAACCTGATGCAGGTCATGGCAGTCGAAGAAACTTGGACACGTCCATACCTCCAGTTCCTGATAAACGGAGAATTGCTAGACAGCCCGACAGACGCCCGGCGCGTATCTCGTCGGTCAAAAGCCTTCACCATCATCAACGCCGAGCTGTACAAACGCAGCATTACGGGTGTATTGCAACGATGCGTCACCATCAACGACGGCAAGGCCATACTCCAAGATATCCATGAAGGCATCTGCGGCCACCATGCAGGCAGTCGCTCCCTCGTCGCCAAAGCTCTGCGAGCAGGATTCTACTGGCCAACGGCCATGAGCGATGCGAAGGACATCGTCCGAAGATGCAACGGGTGCCAACGGTTCGCCGACAAACCGCACGCACCTGGGTCCGAACTTCGACCCATACCCATAGCCTGGACTTTTGCCCAATGGGGCCTTGACATGATCGGCAAACTGCCAAAATCCTTGAAGGGAGGACACGTCTTCCTCCTGGTCGCAGTCGACAAATTCACCAAGTGGATCGAAGCCATGCCAGTCACCAACCAGAAGGGCAAAACCGCCGTCAAGTTCTTCGAATCCATTGTCTACAGGACTTCTGCGAAGGCCTCGGGATCAATATCACGTATGCCTCAGTGGCACACCCGCAAACAAACGGGCAAGTGGAAAAGGCCAACGGCCTAATCGGCGCCGGCATCAAGAAGTGCCTCATGAGCTCACTCGAGCACAAAGCTGGAAACTGGACGAAAGAGCTACCGTCTGTCCTGTGGAGCTTACGGACTACGCCAAACAGCTCCACCGGCTACACACCGTTCTTCATGGTACACGGAGCCAAGGCAGTGCTACCAGCCGAAGTACGCCATCAGGCTCCACGAGTCGTCGCATACAGTGAAGCCGAATCCACGTCTGCACTCGAAGACGCCGTCGACACACTCGATGAAGCGCGGGATATAGCAGCCGCTCGATCAGCGGTGTACCAGCAGAGTCTCCGCAACTATCACAGCCGCCGGCTGCGCCCAAGGTCCTTCGTCGAAGGAGACCTCGTCTTGCGACTCAAGCAAAAGCGACCGAACAAACTCGATTCCCCTTGGGAAGGACCCTACGCCATCACCGAGGTCATCCCAGGTGGCGCCTATCGCCTCAAGCACGTGGAGTCTGGAGTCGCATACTCCAACCCGTGGAACGTCTCGCACCTGCGACGATTCTACCCGTAGCAACCTACCCCCCTTTTTACTTTCAATAAGGCTTTCAGCCAAGGCTACTCAGCCGAACCATGTACCTCCTCCATTACGATATAAATACAGCTAAGTGTCTCGCCCCCAACCCTCGGTTGACTATTTTCTGCAACTTTACTACATGCTACATACGCACTTGGGGGCTCCCCCCACCTCACGATTTCATCGACTGAGGACCAAACGTGTACACCTAAGTAGCTGACTACGTCAGGCAAACGAAAAGGGCACGTACTCAATCAAAGCACTGCGTGCTCACAAACAAGCAAACCTTTACAACAAAGGGCACATACATGCCCAGCCGCAATATACAAATTTTACATCTATCTGTTTATTTTCAGGTCCTACCTATTCTGAAGAATAACCTGAGCACGCTGCTCAAACAAATCTACAATCTGTTCGGCATACTGCCTTACAGCCGCGTAATGCGGACGCATATCCCACTCGCCACCATCTGGTCGAGGAGGTGGCCCGGTCGCCACAGCAGCCAAATCTACGTCAGGGCGGTGCACCCTCACAAGAGACAAGGCAGCCTTCACCCCTGTGACGAGCTGCTGCCGCACCAGCTCCTTGACATTGCTGGCACTCCGAAACTTCGTCAGAAGACCTGCAAGGGTCGTTGGCACGGCATCCAACGGAAACATGACGTGCAGCACCGAGGAAAGTGATGTCTGCACCTGGCGGAGCATCCGCGAAACCTGGTAGACACGATCCTGCACCGTCGCCAGAACTATGGCGCGATCACGATCCATCCAGAAGAAGCCGCCGGCCTCCATGTCCTGTTGAGTCAAGCAATTGACTCGAACAGCAATACGCTCCTTTTCTTCCCTCGGAGCAAGATTGGCACCTGCGACAACCGCACAAAACAAGAGTAAGGCCAGCAGGCTCAACCGAAGAACTGAGCTACAGCCCGAAAGAAGGATCAACTTACATTGCAGCTGCTCGGACAGCCGACCCAGCTCCGCCATCAAATACTCCTCTCTGGCTGCACCACGGTCTGCTTTGGATTTCCAAACGTCAGCGCGACCGTGTAACCCAAGCAAATCTCTCTCCAAGCTGCGCACGCGATCTCGAAGAAAAGCGAGCTGCGAGGAATCATCCAATGATGCTCGCAAGGGCCTTTCGGATGAAGTGTCAACTGGGTCAGCACCCAAAGGAACCTATAGCAGCAGAAAAAAGAAGGCACACAGACATTCAGCCAAGGATAGAGCACAACTCGGAGGAATTCATTAAAATATATAAGGCCACTACGTGGCATAAGGATGGTACAACAAAATATATTTACAACAAGAGTAGACTACAAACTACCCTACGTCTACTATGCCTAAGGCGGAGGACACTGAGTTGCCTCAGAACCAGACTGCCTAGCTTTGGCCTCGCCCTGCTGCCGCAATGCGTACTCAGAAAACAAGTCAATGAGCTTAGGCCCATATCGTCTGCAGCGAGCGGAGTAGGCGGCAAAGGCTACCTCAGATCCATCTGCAGCCGTCGGCATCCGAGAAGTAATCTGGGGCAGGTCCAGCTCCGCCCCAGCCGCCATGGCCATCGCTAGACCGACGGACGCCCCGATGCCCTTCTGCTTGCGCTTGTACGCTGCAGGCACTTCGGTTGATAGAGCCTCTGCCAGGGCATCCACATCTTCAAGGGGTGCGCCCTTCGGGAAGAGCTCCTGGTAGAAGCGACCAAGGACCTCTTTCGCCTTGGCAAGGGAGTTGACGACGGTGCTGCAGCGGTCTTCGACCGCCACAGTGGCATCATCCAGAGCACTCCCGTGCTCCAGAGCACCGCGGTTGAACTCGATGCCTGCGGCATCTGAGACAAAAACGAAGAAAAATATGAAGAAAGGCAGCATAGAAGAAGATCCGCAGAAAAAGAAACAAGTCCAAAAGCTTGTACTCACCCGAAATAGCCTTGGCAGCAGCCATGAGCTTATCCGCCACCCCTTTTTCACGAGCAGCCGCAACGGTGGCCAGCTGCTCCTCACGATCTGCGGCCTCCTGCTGCAGACGCTCTTTCGCTTCGGCTGCCTTCGCCAGCTCCAGCTCAAGGCGCTCTCTCGCACCAGCGGCAGCTTCGGCCTTCTGCTCCTATTGGCCAAGGCTCTTCTTCAGAGCATCGACCTCACGGAGAGAGTCGTTGTGCTCCTCTGCATTTACAACAAGCAAGTGTCAAAAAACAGGACCAGGATAAGCAAGAGAAGTACTACAAGGGAGATGAATACCTTGAAGCTGCCGCAGTTTCGCCTCCAGCGTCAGCCGTTCCTCCACCAGCCGCTTGGCCTCTTGGACAAAAGGCTGCAGCTGTAGGGGTTCGTAGCATGGAAAACAAAAATTTTCTATCGCATACAAACAAACAAGCCAAGATCTATCTACTAGATTGTAGCAACGAGTTAATAGGGGAACTTACCCTCGAAGATTCCAAAGCGTTTAACAAGAGCGGATTCTCGTGGGTGATGTAGTCGTACTCTTTCCGATCTCAAGATCGCGTAGACGATCCTTCCGGCGCTGCGTTCCGGCAGCGCTTCCGCAGTCGGTCACACGTTCGGTACTCGAAGAAGACCTTCCTCTCCCTTGTTCCAGCAGGCAGCGGAGGTTGTAGCACTCTCCTCGCGATTCCGGCAGCACAACGGCGTGGTACCGGAAGTAGAGGGGAAATCCCGCAGGGCTTCGCCTTAAGCCGGTGCGAGTATGGTGGAGCTTATGAGAGAGGCTATTTAGTGGTCTAGTAATTAGACACACCAATTAGAAGGCTCTAAACCAATTAGAAGGCTCTAAACCGCAGGCTAAAGCAATTAGAAGCTCTAAACCAAAACGGCTCTAAACCGGAGGTAGAAGATAGGAACTTGTGTGTTCTAGGAGGGGAGCCCTGCCCCTCCTTATATAGATGGGAGGGGGCTGGCGCGCCAGGGGAGGGAGGGAGTCCCTCCCCAACTCGGCCTAGGGCTGGCCGCCGGCTTGGAGGAGAGAAACTCCTCCTCCAAGTCGGTTCCAACTCCTCTTGCTTGTTTCCCACAGTTTCTTGTTTTAGCCGTTTGACTTTCAAACTGGACATTTGACTTTTCTGTTTTAGGATTCAATTTAATCCTTTATTTGGGACAGCAAGAACACTTAGTACATGATGCAATCATTCCAATATGTAATGACACATTCATGTACCCCTCCCCCCCGGAGTGCCGGACAATCCGGAACCTTCCAGAACATTCCCGATGAAAACACCGGAATCATTCCCGAACTCCGAAACGAGACTTTCCTTATATGAATCTTATTCTCCGGACCATTCCGGATCACCTCGTGATATTCCGGATCCCATCCGAGACTCCGAACAACATTCGGTCTCTTTCTCATAATACCATAACTACTCAAAACAACGTCGAATCCTTAAGTGTGTCTCCCTGCGGTTCGTGAATTATGCGGACATGATCGAGACACTTCTCCGAACAATAACCAATAGAGGAATCTGGAAATTCATATGGCTCCCACATATTTCTACGATTACTTTGCGATCGAATGAACCACTTACATATGATACCAATTTCCCTTTGTCTCACGATAGTTTACTTATCCGAGGTTATGATCGTCGGTATCTCTGCATACCTAGTTCAACCTCGTTACTGATAAGTACTCTTTTCTCGTTCCCGTGATATGTGATCCCTTGTGACCAAGTCACATGCTTGCAAGCCAATTGGATGACATTCCACCGAGAGGGCCCAGAGTATATCTATCCGTCATGTGGATGGACAAATCCCACTCTTGATCCATGTGTTTCAACCAATACTTTCCGAACACTCAATGCCACCTTTATAACCACCCAGTTACGGTGTGGTGTTTAATGTCATCAAAGCATCCATCCGGTAAAGGTGATATGCATGATCTCATGGTCGAAGGAATTAGGTTACTATGTATCAGAAAGCATATAGCAATTGAACTATTGAAATGACTTGATCTTTGTGCTACGCTTATCTATAGGAGTATGTCCATCACATCATTCTCCTAATGATATGATCCTGTTGTTAATAACATCTCTATGTTCATGATCAGGAAACCATGATCATATATTAACCAACAAGCTAGTTTAACAAGAGGCTATACTAGGGACTCTTATTTTAGTTTACAAATCACACAAGTATTAATGTTTCCGGTTAATACAATTATAGCATGGTATGTAAACATTTATCATAAGTGTGAAGATATGATAATAACCACTTTATTATTGCCTCTTGGGCATATCTCCAACAGTCTCCCACTTGCACTAGAGTTAATAATCTAGTTTCAAACCTTTGTGTATTCAACACCTATGGCTTTCCAGTGTTGTATGTACACGATTGCTAGTGGTCAACTGATCTCCGGATCTGACACTTCCAGGTCCGTGTGTAATTGCATGTCTTTGCGTCTCTACGCATCACTCATTCTCTAATGAGATGGCTTTGTATAAATTTGGTCTTTCGGTGTGACCTTTAGCTCTTTGGGGTTAAAACATGTTGATAATATTGTCGCACAATATATCTTCATAGTATTATCCCACTGTGAACTACACCTAGTTTGATAACAAACTACTTGACACAAATGCCCTCTTTTGCTGCTAAAATAGCAGTCATATACTTAGCCTTTTGTTGTAGTATCTGTCACAATGTCTTAACTTTGGAACT
Source organism: Avena sativa (assembly GCA_916181665.1). Lineage (NCBI taxonomy): Eukaryota > Viridiplantae > Streptophyta > Magnoliopsida > Poales > Poaceae > Avena > Avena sativa. The sequence goes on from OV702283.1 coordinate 427,666,776, forward strand.
CATCCAAATCCATTATGGAACTCACTTTCCATTATATTGTGCCACCCTTAGTTTAGATTGAGATAAACTTAATTTGTACTTTGTGACAAAGCTAGTATCAATGTAGTACTTTTACAATGAACTAACCATCTATTTGTCACTTCTACAAATATTATACTCTTAGTTCTTCCAAAAGATCATAAGAATATCCTTACTATTGTCCAATGATCATCTTACGAATCATTCTGGTATATGCTCACAACATTTAGAGCATAGGACATATCTGGATTTGTACATATCACAGTATGATTGATATAAATACTCTTTGTGATTTCATACATCAAGTATCAATCTATACTTGATTATTTGTTTCACTTTACCAAATGTCAATACACTTGAATATATCATCAACATTGAACTCTTTCAATCCTTTCTGTGCGACAAGAACCTCTCTTGTAGTTTCTATATTGAACTCATTCAATATCTTGTCTATGTACTTCTGGCATAACCATATTAGCGTCTATTGATGCCAAATATTTGGGTTTTGCCTAAGTCTTTCATCGGGATGAAATTCTTAATATGTGTTAATAAAAGATACATTATTTCCAATCAACAATATGTCTTTCCACATAATGTATTAGAAACATGTCTTAGCGCTCCCACTTAATTTCTTGCAAATGCAAGCATCTTCATTGTCTCTGATGAACTTTTAAACTCCTTTAACAGTTTCATCACAGTGAAGATTCCAACTCCGCGATGCTCACTTTAACCATTGAAGTTTGCATATGCTTTTAGCATCCTTTGAATTAACAAAACCCTATGGACCGTGTTATACACATGTCCTAGGTAACGATTCTATTAGAAGAACTTGTTTTGTTTATTCAACTACCATATAACAAATTATATGTAGTGGTTGCTACATTAATCCGTCTAGACTAAATATCATTATGAAAGATCAAATCTTGTCATAGTCAACCTTTGAACATTGTTGTGAACTCTTTCCCAACATGTCGACTATTTCATAGATGTGAAACATCCATGTCTATTTCTTTATAGATCCAAACACGACTGTAAGGTCTTACACCTTTCTCGAGGGTCCTTCAAGTTCAAAACTTGATTTCTCGTGTATGGAACTATCACGGATTTTATGGCTTCAAGCCATTTGACGGAGTCAGGGCCCATCATCGCTTCTTTGCATGTAGTCGGATCATTATTGTTAAATAATGATTTAACTCTCAAATCTTGGTATTTGATTGTTCATCCGACCTACTTGTTTCAATAGAAACTTGGATCTCCGTGACCACAACCTTTGAGGTACGTGAGCCATGAGCATTGTTGTGGCCTCCGGAACACTTTTCGGCGCTGCGCAACTCTGCACATATAGCTAAGGTTCTTTTAACCTTATCAAAGTTCTATTGTCCTCCCACTTAACTTTTCACGAAAAATTCCTTCCAAAAGAAACTTGACGTTCTAAGTGACAAACATTTTTGTCTCCGATGTTATGGAGGAGCATTTAACAGTTATTCGAAATAACATACAAAGACAGGTTCATCCGACTTTGGTTGCAAACATCTTTCTTATGCATAGCATACCAATGTTTAAGAAAGGACAACTTGGGTTTTATCCCAAACCATAACTTTATATGGTGTCATTTCAACGGATTATGATGGAGCTCTTTTCAGTGGAAAAACGGTAATCTCTAAAGCTTTTAATCTTTAAAATATAATGGCATTTTTATGAATTATACCTTTGATCTTACCATGTCAAACAAGGTTTAATTACATATCTCGAACGCTCCATACTCTTATGGTGTTTCGGGAAATGCAAATCCACGGAACGATTCCTTAAATCTTAGGTATTATGCTAAACTCTGTAACTCAAATATCTTCCTTTATGATCTTTATCATAAACTGTTTATATTCTTGTTACAATGATTTTGCACTTCATCTTGAAAGTCTTTGAACTTTTCAAATGTTTCATACTTCATCCTTATTAAGTAAATATTCATATATTCACTCAAGTTTTCGGAGAAAGCATATGAAGTTGAAATCCATCGCTCTTGACTACACATAATGGATTTCGTACAACAATATGTACAAGTTCCAATAAGCTAGTCATTCGTTCCCTTTTGGCCTATGAACAAAGTTTTAATTATCTCTAGGAAAGTTTCACAAGCGTCATTTGATCAAAAATCAAAAGACTCCAAAATTCCATCCACATGGAGTTTCTTCATGTTTTCTTTCCAATATAATTTAAACGGCGATGCCACTTCCGAAGTGATCTTTCAATCAATTTGTCTTTCGACATTTTTAGCACTATTTTTATGGATGTGATTTCTCCAACAAGATTTGTGAATCATCCATCTTTTATGGATTACGGCAATTATTTGAACAACCCTTTTGTTCTCATAATACCTGATAAAACAAATCTTTGAAGGCAAGCTTTGATGTTTAACGAGCAACACAATAACCCTTTATTTGTTCTCGATGAACATGATCACATATTCTTTTGCTAGTTACTTAGGCCATTGTAGTTCATGAATTGTGTTGTTTCGTATGACGATTCACACCAACAAATTCAGTATCAAATACTTAAGAACCACATTGTTTAATAAGCAAAGAATATAGCCATAACATGTATATCATCCATATACTTAAACTGAACAATTCTAGTCTTTTCTTTTCTGCCATATATTTATGAGATTCTCTTTCAGTATTTCCTTTTCTGTTTGAAAGAATCTATCAACATCAATAGTGGAGTCATACATATGACACATAGTCCAAAGCGTGTATAGTTAAATACCAATGTCTTTGGACTTGCACTTTGAAGTAGATCACCATCATCAAATGTTTGGTGTTCTTTCAAATTCCTTTCTTTAGTAATCTCTTGGTGCAGTAAACATTTTACCTACATCAAATATTCACCCTCATCATGGATTTATCCATGATCAAGCTACTTTTAGCTTATAACGATGAATTATGAGTATAATGTTGCTATCCAAAAACCTTTTGGAGGATTAGGACAGCAAGTGTCTCCAACCTTTTTGCAAATTCTCATCAAAATATGAGAACATAAACTTTGCCATATTATACTCTATCATGTTGTAACCAAAACTTCGTTTCAGATATCACAATATCTTCCACACATCATGGTTTCTGAAACAACTCTTTCAGATCCTAGATAACCTTGATATTAAGAGAATCCTTTGAATATCAAGAATCATGGAGACAAACATGATACTTACATACTAACACTTGGAATTGTTACTCTTGATTTAATACTAATTATTAAACTTCATGGAGTAACCGGAACTTACTGAAAGTTTGCAATAGGACTTTTAAACTTTAGATTAACACTTCAAAACAATACGATACCAGTTCGTAAAGTAACTAACCAGAATTCTATAGTTCTATCATCTCAATTATAACTAAGCGCAAGGTGGTAAACGAATGCCAATAACTACAACAACTATGCAAATTCACTTTGATTTAGTTTATGATAAATTGAGTTCTAATTAATAATTAAATTAATCTTGGTGAACTCCCACTCAAAACAATATCCCTCACATTGTTTTAGTGATCACACGAACCAAATCCACCACATCAAAACCGATCATCACGAGAGTTGATATAGCTTCAATGGCGAACAATCAACATGTTCATCATATCTACTATATGACTCATGCTCTACCTTTCGGTAATCTGTGTTCTTGAGTCCATGTCTGTACATGCTAGGCTCGTCAAGATCAAACCTTAGTTTCCGCATGAGCAAATCTGGCTTGCTCACGTTGTATACACTTGCAGAATCTAACACACCCGATCATCACGTGGTGCTTCGAAACAACAAGCTTTAGCAACGGTGCTAACTAAGGGTGAACACTTTATGACTTGAAATTCATGTGCATGAGGGATCATCTTATAATGCTACCGTCGTCTACTAAGCAATACAAGATGCATAAAGGATTAACATCACATGCAATTCAATATATATGTGATATGATATGGCCTTTCTTCTTTGTGCTTCCGATCTCCATCTTCTAGCACGAACATGATCTCCATCATCACCGGCATTGCATCAAGGTCAAATGACGCCTCTCCATGGTTGTCGTCCACCGGCTTCAACTATTACAACTACTTTGAATAGACACGCGGGTCTTAACAGAAATTAAAGACAACCATATGGCTCCTGCCGGTTGCCAACTTACAATAAGTAACATTGCATACATCATATATAATCACAATCATGGCCATATCACATCACTGCACACCCCTGCAAAACAAAGTTAGACGCCTCTACTTTCTTTGCATATTTTACGTGGTTTGGGGCTTTCAATAAGTGTCGTTCTAACTTACGAACAAGAACCACAACATTGATACTAGTATTGTTAATCACCCGTTGTAAATTGGATCTTAACTATGCTAGGAGAAACAGGCACCCGCAAAGCCACTTATGCAATACAAGTTGCATGTCAAGCGTGGAGCAAGTCTCATGAACGATGTCATGTAAGGTTAGCCCGGGCCGCTTCATCCCAACATACCGCAAGATACAAAGTACACAAGAAGCAATCGACAATAAAAGCATCAACGCCCACAATGACCATTGTGTTCTACTCGTGCAACAGATCTACATATAGACACGGCTCTGATACCACTGTAGGGGTTCGTAGCATGGAAAACAAAAATTTTCTATCGCATACAAACAAACAAGCCAAGATCTATCTACTAGATTGTAGCAACGAGTTAATAGGGGAACTTACCCTCGAAGATTCCAAAGCGTTTAACAAGAGCGGATTCTCGTGGGTGATGTAGTCGTACTCTTTCCGATCTCAAGATCGCGTAGACGATCCTTCCGGCGCTGCGTTCCGGCAGCGCTTCCGCAGTCGGTCACACGTTCGGTACTCGAAGAAGACCTTCCTCTCCCTTGTTCCAGCAGGCAGCGGAGGTTGTAGCACTCTCCTCGCGATTCCGGCAGCACAACGGCGTGGTACCGGAAGTAGAGGGGAAATCCCGCAGGGCTTCGCCTTAAGCCGGTGCGAGTATGGTGGAGCTTATGAGAGAGGCTATTTAGTGGTCTAGTAATTAGACACACCAATTAGAAGGCTCTAAACCAATTAGAAGGCTCTAAACCGCAGGCTAAAGCAATTAGAAGCTCTAAACCAAAACGGCTCTAAACCGGAGGTAGAAGATAGGAACTTGTGTGTTCTAGGAGGGGAGCCCTGCCCTCCTTATATAGATGGGAGGGGGCTGGCGCGCCAGGGGAGGGAGTCCCTCCCCAACTCGGCCTAGGGCTGGCCGCCGGCTTGGAGGAGAGAAACTCCTCCTCCAAGTCGGTTCCAACTCCTCTTGCTTGTTTCCCACAGTTTCTTGTTTTAGCCGTTTGACTTTCAAACTGGACATTTGACTTTTCTGTTTTAGGATTCAATTTAATCCTTTATTTGGGACAGCAAGAACACTTAGTACATGATGCAATCATTCCAATATGTAATGACACATTCATGTACCCCTCCCCCCCGGAGTGCCGGACAATCCGGAACCTTCCAGAACATTCCCGATGAAAACACCGGAATCATTCCCGAACTCCGAAACGGGACTTTCCTTATATGAATCTTATTCTCCGGACCATTCCGGATCACCTCGTGATATTCCGGATCCCATCCGAGACTCCGAACAACATTCGGTCTCTTTCTCATAATACCATAACTACTCAAAACAACGTCGAATCCTTAAGTGTGTCTCCCTGCGGTTCGTGAATTATGCGGACATGATCGAGACACTTCTCCGAACAATAACCAATAGAGGAATCTGGAAATTCATATGGCTCCCACATATTTCTACGATTACTTTGCGATCGAATGAACCACTTACATATGATACCAATTTCCCTTTGTCTCACGATAGTTTACTTATCCGAGGTTATGATCGTCGGTATCTCTGCATACCTAGTTCAACCTCGTTACTGATAAGTACTCTTTTCTCGTTCCCGTGATATGTGATCCCTTGTGACCAAGTCACATGCTTGCAAGCCAATTGTATGACATTCCACCGAGAGGGCCCAGAGTATATCTATCCGTCATGTGGATGGACAAATCCCACTCTTGATCCATGTGTTTCAACCAATACTTTCCGAACACTCAATGCCACCTTTATAACCACCCAGTTACGGTGTGGTGTTTAATGTCATCAAAGCATCCATCCGGTAAAGGTGATATGCATGATCTCATGGTCGAAGGAATTAGGTTACTATGTATCAGAAAGCATATAGCAATTGAACTATTGAAATGACTTGATCTTTGTGCTACGCTTATCTATAGGAGTATGTCCATCACATCATTCTCCTAATGATATGATCCTGTTGTTAATAACATCTCTATGTTCATGATCAGGAAACCATGATCATATATTAACCAACAAGCTAGTTTAACAAGAGGCTATACTAGGGACTCTTATTTTAGTTTACAAATCACACAAGTATTAATGTTTCCGGTTAATACAATTATAGCATGGTATGTAAACATTTATCATAAGTGTGAAGATATGATAATAACCACTTTATTATTGCCTCTTGGGCATATCTCCAACAGCAGCAACAGGCAATAGTAGTAAGATTAGGACTTCGGGGATACTCCCAACACAAAGAAGCATAAACAACATCAGCATACGAAGACACTCGGGGGCTCCCCCCGTAACATCAAGCAGAAAAACTTACGTGCTCCGAAGGCGAACCCGCAGGCCCGCCTGCGAAATTCTGAGGCACAACCACTAGCCTCTCCTGCACAGGAGGAACTGGCGCAGCGTCACCAGAAGTCGCCACCGTCTGAGGAGGAGGCGACGCAATGTTCGACTCCCCCATCATCTCGCGCGCACCATCACTAGAGCCGTCGGAGGATTGCCTGCATACAAACCAATCAACACAGGTGCAAAAATAACAAGGGAAGAAAGGACAACAGTGGCAACAAGAAAACTTACGAGCCCAACGCGCTCAGGTCGAAGATAGGAGAAGCCCTTCGGGCCCTCTTCTCCTCCTTCTTTTCTTCCTTCTTCCGCTTTGCTGGCGGGTGCGGAGCAACAGCCCGCACAGGAATGGCAGGAAGGGGAGAGGAAGAACCCCCATGAACATCATCATGACGCTCAAGGCCCAGAGGATTTCTGGGAGTCGGAGGAGTCGAGGCATCCGAAGCCTCGCTGGAGCTCCGTGATCGCTTGCGCGAATGGTCCTCACTCGACTCGTCGGCATCCTCCGCTGGGGATCGCGCTGACGGTAGCTCGGACAAGGAATCCACCACTTCATTATCCGGGGCATTCGGATACCTTTCGGGCAACGGTGGTGCCATGCCCGGCACTTTTAAGCTCTGCAAAAGGAAAAGGAACTTTGTTAGCAAACAAAGGAAAAAGTACATAGCTGACAAAAACAAAAGGGGAGCACTACGTGCGCAAATCTACACCTTCGGTACGACCAACGTCGAAGAAAAGGGAGAAGTCCGCGACTTCCCCGGGATTTATTCGTCGGCCTTGAACTTCAACAGCGCGCGAAGAGCCTTGTCAAGTTCCACCTCAGAGATTTTCTCACTCAAAACCCTCGTCGGATCACGGCGCCCAGAGTAAAGAAACATCGGATGCGCCCTCGCTTGGAGAGGCTGCACCCGACGCTCAAGAAACGTCCAGATGATGTCGACACCGTTCACCTCCTTCTCAGGAATCAGTTGGAGATCCTCCACCCGATGGTACAGGGCCTCTATCTCCGCCACCTCACCGTCTAAGATTTGGTTTTTCCAGGATATTTTCTTCTCAATCAATTGGGAGGGGTCAAAAGGAACGAGACCAAAATCTTGCCCAGGCAGTACGGAGTCACGGATATAAAACCATTTCCTCCGCCAGTACTGGACAGATTCGGACATGGAAAAGGAAAAGAATTGCACATTGGGACTGAGGGAGATGATGAAACCCCCAATGGGATACACACCATCCGAACCAGACTGCCTCTTCACGGAATAAAGTTTCCGGAAGAGGCCAAAGTGCGGCTCAATGCCAAGCCAACACTCGCAAAGCGTGATAAAACACGCAATGTGGAGAAGAGAATTGGGAGACAGATGATGCAACTGAACCCCATAGAAGAAGAGCAGTCCACGAAGGAAGTCATGGACTGGATACGAAACCCACGCAAGACGAAGGCAAGCAACATAACCCGGTACCCAGATGGGGGACGAGGGATTACCTCATTGCCGGGGAGTCTCACGGCCGTCGTGTCTTGCGGGATCAGGCTCTGCTCGCGCAGTTTGCGGAGATCGCTCTCCCGCGTTTCTGATCGCCGCCAGCCACCGTCGGTGACGCGAGCAGTGGCGGTGCTCTTCTTGCCTCCGGCGGCGCTGGTCCCAACCGCAGATGAGGACTTTCTTTGTTTTCCCCATGGCGCTGCAGCGGTGGTGGCGATGACAACGCATAAAGAACGAAGGAAATGTGGAAGGAAAGCTCAGCGCGCAGCAAGAATCGCTCAAGAACAAGGAGGCAGTGAACAGATGAACTGGTGCGGTGAAAAACAAACCACGATTTCACCCAGGATTATAACAGCGAAGACGACGCACGCTGGCCGTCCATCGAGAAGACCTAACGCCAACGGTAGATCTGGCCGTACACGTGTCAGCACCAAAACGAACCGTCGTTACCACGCCGTCCACTACGCGCGGAAATCGAGGAGACGCCGTAATCATCTCCACACCGCGCGTGACCGGTCAATTCAAAGTCAGCAAGTGGGACCCACGCTTCGTCCAGTCAAGTCATCTCTGGCGTAGCAGATGCTTGAGGTCATCGATCGTAAGCACTGACGTCATCAAAAGCTATACTAGCACCACTTTGGCTCCACAGCTAAGAGTACTCACTTGAATCTACGATTCGACTAAATACTCGGGGCTACTCCTATCAGGAGCGCTGGCCGCGCACCCGACAGACAAATGAAGACAAAATTACTTCTCTGAGTCCTACGTCGAGTCTACGACTCCACTACGGACTCGGGGGCTACTCCCATAGGGAGGATGGATTTAAGCATCCGAAAATTTCCGAGTCCTGCGGACCTAATGATTGAAACAATGCTTGAACTGAAAGTCTCCGTTCGAGTCTACGACTCGAACAGACACTTGGGGGCTACTCCCATAGGGAGCGCTGGTCGCGCACCCTATGAAATCTTCGACTGCGATCTTTCGGATCAGCATGCAAAAACTTTTTGACAACTCTGCCCCTACAAAACGCTGAGTGAGCGACAGTCTCCTTGGCCACCCGAAGCACCTCCGAGGTGATAAATGTTCGGATGCTGCGTCTGCGACGCAAAGATAAGACCTACAGATATCATCTGATGGCCTGGCAACACACCTGACTGCGCTCTGCTAGTATGAATCCGTACCAGCAGGTACGATGAAAAATCCCGACGGACGCGTTGGGTACACCAATTAAAATCACTGGAATTCCACTCCTATAAGTCCTCCGCGGCCTGAGTTGAATTACGCCAGCATCTGTTCCAGGCTCGGGTTAAGGGACCCGAACTTGAAGAAGATCGTGTTGTTTCGTCCTAAGACAGTTAACTGACCCTGATCCGTCGGGTGAGTCAGGCACACGCATCAACAATCCCTACACACATATACTATTAACATATAGCTTCTCCCGAAGGATGGAAGAGTCCTCAGCCGAATCTACGATTCGACTGATCACTCGGGGCCTACTGACATGGTTATACCCTACGGGTACGTAACTTCAGCATACCTAGTCCAGCCCAAGGAAGGCCCACGGCAGACATACGCTGGCCCATGAAGATTTTCGGGTGGCCAAGGCCCATGACGTCTTTGGATCCTTGGAGAGCAAGACTAGAGGAGATAGGAAATTCAAAGGGGTAAAACCCTAGAACTTGTAACCGACTAGGACTACGCCCGGGACCTGCCTAAGTCTATATAAAGGCCAGGAGGGAACGTCCTAGGGCAACTCGACTCATACTTTCGCACACGCATCCACGCCAGATCGAATCTGCGCACCCTATAACCTTCGGTTCTGCCGTAATCAAAGAGCAGACAAGCAGGAGTAGGGTTTTCCCTCCGGGGGCCTGAACCTGGGTAAATCTCGTGTCCCCTGGTTACTTGTCTGTTAACCGTGCCACGATCTCCAGCATCCCCATCTTCTCCAAAACCCAAGTCCATAACAATGGGCATTGACGAGATCAAACCTCGTCAGTTGCATCTTCGGACGATGTCCTTTGCATCGGTCATGGCTGTTGGCCAGTAGAATCCGGCTCGTAGAGCTTTGGCGACAAGGGAGCGGCTGCCTGCGTGATGGCCGCAGATGCCCTCGTGGATGTCTTGGAGGATGGCTTTCCCGTCACCGATGGTGACGCACCTTTGTAGTACACCCGTAATACTGCGCTTGTACAGCTCGCCGTTGATGATGGTGAAGGCTTTTGACCGACGAGATATGCGCCGGGCATCTGTCGGGCTGTCAGTCAGTTCTCCGTTTATCAAGAACTGGAGGTACGGTCGCGTCCAAGTTTCTTCGACTACCATGACCTGCATCAGGTTGACCATAGCGACCTCTGTGTCCAGTTTCTCGGGTCCTTCGTGTCCTTCGGGCAACGTAGCCCCCGAGTGTTCTGCTTCTTCGGGTGATCCCTTGGGGAATTTCCGCTTGATGGATGGCACGCAGATCTGTTCGAGGAACACACCTGGTGGCACCTTTGCGCAGGTGGAGCCGATGTTGGCGAGTCTGTCGGCCTCCTCGTTGCTTTCTCTTCCAACGTGTCGAAGCTCGCAGCCGTCGAATTCTCCTTTGAGTGTGTTGTAGAGTGCGCGGTGCGCGATCATGTTTTCGGCGTGTGCGTCGCACTCGTTGTTGGAAGCTCGGAATTTCATCCGGAGGATGTACTTCATCTGGTCGCCCTGCGGGGAGGTCAGTATGACCCCGGCTCCTGCTCTAGCTTCACGCTTGGAGCCGTCGAAGTGCATTGTCCATGACTGCGACATGTCTGGGGTGTCTGGCAGCTGCAGCTCCATCCAATGTATGAGGAAGTCCGGGAGGACTTGAGATTTGATTGCGAGTCGCTTCTCGTAGACGATGTCCAGAGGTGACAGCTCAATGCCCCATAGGGCCACGCGTCCTGTGGCCTCTGGGTTATTCAGGATGTTGTTCAGGGGTGCCTCGTTGACGACCATCACCTGGTGCTCCTGGAAGTAATGGCTCAGCCGTCGAGCCGTCATGAACACGCCGTAGGCGAGTTTCTGGTAGTGAGGGTACCTCTGCTTTGTTGGCGTCAGTACCTCGCTAAGGTAGTAGATTGGGCGTTGGACCCCGTGGGTCTTGCCTTCTTTGGCTCGTTCGACCACTAGCACGGTGCTGACCACCTGGTGTGTGGCTGCTATGTACAGCAGTAGAGGCTCGCGCTCCTTTGGCGTGACCAGGACGGGCGAGGTGGAGAGTAGCCGTTTGAGGCTTTCGAACGCATCGTTGGCTTCGGGCATCCACTCGAATTTATCTGCCTTGCGTAGCAGCTGGTAGAATGGCAGGGCCTTCTCGCCCATGCGGCTGATGAATCTGCTCAATGCCGCTATTCGTCCTGCGAGCTTCTGGACACCCTTGAGGTTTTTCGGCTTCTCCATTGCCATGATGGCTCTGATTTTCTTTGGGTTCGCCTCGATCCCTCGCTGAGAGATGAAGTACCCAAGCAGCTGACCCGATGGGACACCGAAGGCGCACTTTTCGGGGTTGAGTTTTATCCTGTAGCGGTCGAGGTTGTCGAACGTCTCGCGGAGATCGTCGATAAGTGTCCTCGCCTCCCTGGTTTTTATGACTATGTCGTCGACATAGACTTGAACGTTGCAACCGATATGGTCCTTGAGGCATGCTTGCATGCATCGTTTGTACGTGGCGCCTGCGTTCTTTAGCCCGAAGGGCATTGTGTTGTAGCAGAACACTCCGAACGGTGTGATAAACGCCGTTTTCTCCTGATCTTCGACCTTGAGTCGAATCTGGTTGTAGCCTGAGTAGGCGTCGAGGAAGGAGAGTTTCTCGCAACCTGCAGTCGAATCGATGATCTGATCAATCCGAGGAAGAGGGAAGTGGTCCTTTGGGCAATGCTTGTTTAGCGACGTGAAATCCACGCACATCCGCAGGATGTCCGTGTCCTTCTTTGGGACCATCACTGTATTTGCAAGCCACTCGCTTTATTTGATTTCCCTGATGAAGTCTGCAGCGAGTAGTCTGTTGATTTCTTTGCCGATAGCTTCGGCCCGTGGCTCGGACAGTCTCCGGATGGACTCCTTGACGGGCTTGGTGTCTGGAAAGACGTTGAGTGCGTGCTCGGCGAATTCCCTGGGAACTCCTGGCATGTCCGCAGGACACCAGGCGAAGATTTCCCAGCGCTCACGGAGGAATTCGACGAGTGCGCCTTCCTATGCGGGGCTGAGGTCATTGGCGATTAGCGTCGTCTTAGAGACATCCGTCGGATGGACCTACACCTTCTTTGTGTTGACGGTGGAGTCGAAAGACATGTCAGGTGCGTTTTGTCGTGCGACTGGGGGTGCCCCATTGTCCGTCACCTCGCAGAGCCTTAGGAGCTCCTCCTGCATGCCGAATGATTGGGAGATTCTGTTGAAATCTCTGTCGCATTGGTCCGATCGGGTGAAGCTCCCGTGGATTGTGATGACGCCCTTTGGTCCTGGCATCTTGAGTAGCATGTATGCATAGTGTGGGACAGCCAAGAACCTTGTGAATGCTACACGCCCGAGGATGGCGTGGTACTGTGATGGCCAGTCCACTATTTCGAATTCGAGCCGCTCCGGTCGAAAATTGTCCGGCTTGCCGAAGGTGACGCCGAGCCATATTTTGTCCAGGGGGAATATGCCCTTCCCTGGAACGATGTCGTGGAACGTTGTGTCTGATTGTTCCAGGCTGCACTGCGGGATCTGCATTGCTGCTAGAGTGCTTGCGAACATCAGGTTGATTCCGCTGCCGCCGTCCATGAAGACGCGACTCATCTCGAAACCTCCGATCTGCGCCTCCAGCACCAGGGCAGCATGACCTGATCAAGGGATCTGGCAAGGGTGATCCGAACGACTGAACGTGATGCAAGACTCCGATCCGCTGAGGTACTCAGGGATGGCGGGTGGAGTTGCCACGGCCAGGTTGATCTGTCGGGTGATTTTCTTCTGCACCCTATTCCTGGGGCGCCCCTTCTGGATCATCAGTGCTCCTTTCGGCTGGGGATACCCGTTCCCAGCATTGCTCTGTGCTGGTGCGACTGGTTGGTTCGGGCCTCCTACAGGTGGCGGTGGAGGAGCTCCATGCGCTATTTCACCTGGGGCGGGTGCGTTTCTGAACGCAGGGATTGGGGCTTGCTGCCTCATCTGCACCATGCTTTCGCTGAGCTTCTGGAACTCATGGCAGTCCTTGAGCATGTGGCTCGCCTTCTTTTTTCCATCCTGCTTGTCGATGTAGAAGTGGATGGTGCATGGACCCGGAAGATTTTCGTATGATGAGGGTCCGTTATCGCGGTCGCGGCGCTGCCACGACTGTGCTGGGCGTCCTCCATCGCGGAAGTTTCCTTCGCGGTATCCTCCACTGTTGCGGTTGGCGTTGTTGAGGCGATCGGCGTAGCCGGCCGCGACCATGTCGGGTCCGTCGCGATCGTCGTAGACGCGCGATCTTCTCTTGCTACGGCGCTCTCGTCGTCGACCGTAGTCGTCTTCTTCTTCCGATTGTGCTCGGTGAATGGAGTCTTCTCCGTCGGCCCACCTGTTGGCGATGTCCATGAGGTGGTCGAGTGTTTTGGGCTTGACGCGCCCAAGTTCCTCCTTGAAGTCTTGGCGCTTGACGCCGTCCCTGAAGGCGTCGATGGCCCTCTCTTCGGAGATGTGCGCTGCGGAGTTCTTTATGTTGGACCAGCGTAGTATGTACGAGCGAATGGATTCGCCCGTTCGTTGAGTGCAGGCTCGCAACTCTTCGATTGAGGCGGGCCTCTTGCTGGTGCCCTTGAAGTTTCGGATGAAGATGTAAGCTAGCTCATCCCAACTTCGGATGGACCCTGAAGATAGGCTGTTGAACCAAATCCGGGCCGCTCCTGTCAGCTGCAGCTGAAGGCATTGCATGGCGGTTTCTTTGTTTCCGCCGTGCAATTTGACGGACGATAGGTGGTCGCTGAGCCATGCCTTTGGGTCCTGTGTGTCGTCGAACTTCGGAGTATCCGAAGGGAGCTTGAAATTGCGCGGCATCTTTGTTCGCCGAATAGATCTGCTGAAGCATCGGGCTCCGCAGAGTTCTCCTTCGTCTTCGTCCATCTCGGATTCAGACGAGCATGCGCGCTTTGCTCGCGCTTTGTCGATTTTGCGCTGTGTGAGCGCGTCTCTGGCGTCGTAGTCGCGGTTGCGGTGGCGCAAACTCTTCTTCCTTCGAGGAAGGTCATGTTCCTCTTCTTCGGATGAAGGGGTGGGGCTGCGGTCGAACCTGACCGGAGCTTTCTTCTTCAGCTCCGTAGGAGCTTCCTGGTGGAGCACCGCTCCGACGAGTCCGAGTACGGTAAGTGCGGACTTGTGCATGGCCCTCTTCGGGTCCCCTTCCGGAGGTGGGTGGGCTGCGAGGTACGCAGTGGCTGCCATGATCGCAACCTGCGGCGTTTTCGGGATGATGTTGCCGTCGGCGTCCATCTCCATGAAGGATGTGTGGAGGGTTCGGGTCACCTCACGGCGCTCCTAGGGATCCATGTTCTCCATCCGAGAGCGGTGCTTGTTGCCTTGGTTGCCGTTCGAGCTGGAGCCGATGCCCATGGCGGAGAGCACGGCTCGTCGCGCGCTGGACTCTGAGGCTGCTTGCTTGCGTTTGTCAAGCACCTCGTGCATCTTGACCTGCTTCTTGTGCTCCTCGATCAGGAGCAGGTGGTAGGACATCAGCAGATCCCGGGAGGAGTCTGCAGGCAGGACTATGTTGCCTGCCACGGCGTTGCGTGCCTGGGCCCATCCTTATTTGCTAAGGCGGATGACATGGCCATTGTTTTCCCCTTCGGGTGGGGGGGGGACTGGCTTCTTCTATTCCCGCCGTTTCGATCTGGCGGGTTAGGTGGCGGGTTGGGTGTTTGCTGATCCCCGTCAGCCTGTATGACTACGGCGCATTGGTAGGGCTCATAGATTGGTCCGCTGCTACCGCAGCTTTCATATCCGTAACCGTAGGTCCCTTCATCCGACGGCGGATCGCATAGATCGGAGTTACAACTGCTGCTGTCGTAGGAATCATCTGTTGATGATGTTGTGCGTAGCACGGGGTGTGGGGTCCATGAAGCGGGCCTGATTGATGGTAGGGGCACCCGCTCAGCGAGGCGGAGAGTGCCAGTTTGCCCCACCTGGAAGCAGAAGCTCCCGAACAGGATTTTGAGTCCGTCGCCTACGGGCTCGAAGTCCTTCATGGTGGCTGGTGAGTGGGCGGTGAAGTCAAAAGAGCCGAAGAGGAGGTGACTCTCCGTCGCCGCGGAGTTGTAGATCGATCGGGCTGGGACCGTCACGACCGCACAATCAACGTCCCCAGTTCCCACAGACGGCGCCAATTGACGAGGTTTGATCTCATCAATGCCCATTGTTATGGACTTGGGTTTTGGAGAAGATGGGGATGCTGGAGATCGTGGAACGGTTAGAAAACAAGCAACACGGGGACACAAGGTTTACCCAGGTTCAGGCCCCCGGAGGGAGAACCCTACTCCTGCTTGTCTGCTCTTGATTACGGCAGCACCGAAGGTTACAGGGGTGCGCAGATGCAATCTGGCGTGGAGGTGTGCATGCGAAAGTATGAGAGCCGGATCTAGGTCGTGCCCTCCTAGCCTTTATATAGACTCAGGCAGGTCCCGGGCATAGACCTAGTCGGTTACAAGTTCTAGGGTTTTACCCCTTTGAATTTCCTATCTACGCTAGTCTTGCTCTCCAAGGATCCGAAGGCGTCATGGGCCTTGGCCACCCGAAAATCTTCATGGGCCGGCGTACATCTGCTGTGGGCCTTCCTTGGGCTGGTGCACACCTCCACGCCAGATTGCATCTGCGCACCCCTGTAACCTTCGGTTCTGCCGTAATCAAGAGCAGACAAGCAGGAGTAGGGTTTTCTCTCCGGGGGCCTGAACCTGGGTAAACCTTGTGTCCCCATGTTGCTTGTTTGCTAACTGTTCCACGATCTCCAGCATCCCCATCTTCTCCAAAACCCAAGTCCATAACAATGGGCATTGATGAGATCAAACCTCGTCACCTGCTGGTGTTGACTCTGGCCCTAAAACTGCTGGTGCTAACTCTGACCCTGAAACTGCTAGTGCTGACTCTGACCCTGAACTGGAGGAGTAGGTAGTATCGGCGGCGGCACAGAGGACCGCGGCTGAGTCGAGGTAGCAGACGGCAAAGGAGTAGCAAGCACAGACGGAATCGCAAGAAGACCAACACCACGGAGACGGTTCTCCTCTGCCCGAAGCTCAGACAACACCTCAGAGAGCGAAACATGACCACGAGCATTCAGCTGAGCAAGCCGGGGCTCAAACTTCTGGCGAAGCCGATACAGAAACTCATAGATGCGGTGAAACTCCAAATCCGAGCGCACAATCTGACAACACGAGCATGTGCCACAAACAGCAGTACGAAGAGAGTCAAGCTGACGCCAGATAGCAGCACTCTGAGTATAGAACTCATCAATAGTAGAATCACCCTGCTGGAGAGCATGCTCCTGGCGAACCACAGACAGGTAAAGAGCATCCCCAGACGACTGATAGCGCTGACGAAGATGAGCCCACTAAGAGGCAACAGTAGGGAGATTCATGAACTCAGCAGCATACTGGGGTAGAACACTAGAGGTGAGAACAACAGCAGCACGAACATCCTCATCAACCCACTGAGTGTAAGCAGTGAGAGCATGTCGATAGGCCTCGAGATCAGAAGAGTACTGCTTGCACTTCAGGTGATAAGCAGCAACAGCACTATCATCAGCACTCTGAGCAGCATCCTTGGCCTCCTAAGAAGCATCAGCACCGAGAACAATCGGCGTCGGCGGAATAGGAGCCATAGGAGCAGGGGGCACGGAGGACAGGAGACCTCGCCGGAGAGCACACCCCAAAGACGGAGACCGCGCATGTGAATGCGCATAAAGGCAGCGAAATCAGGATAATTCGCGACATCGAAGATCACCGGGCAGCGAGGAATCGCAACATAACCCGATGAAGAAGACATAGCTCAATTTTTTTGGTCAACTCTCAGATCTGACGAAAACGAATATGTGCTCAGATCCGATCAGCGCCGGCCAGCAGGACCAACAAGGATGGGGTGGCGGGATGTGAAGGAGGTCGACCGGGGCGCGTGGAGGCCTGCGTGCAGCGTCAGGCGGGCGTGCAGTCCCGCGTGGACCAAGACTCCTCGGGCGTCGGACGTCAGGAGCTGTCCCGCGAGCAGTGCAGGAGGACGCGCGGCTCCACGGGACGCGTGTAGGAGGGAGTTGCAGGGAAGGTGTCCCGCGTGCAGGAGGACGCGTGCAGGAGGGAGCGGTTCGGGCGGTGTCCCGCGTGCAGGAGGACGCGTGCAGGAGGGAGCCGTTCGGGCGGTGTCCCGCGTGCAGGAGGACGCGCGGCTCCATAGGGAATCGATCCGGCAGCAGGGGAATCGATGCCTGGCGGCGATTTGACGGGCAGGGGGAACGGAGAACGGAGCTTGAACGGGGGAATTTGACGAGGAATCGAATCCGGATCAGATCTGAAAACGAGGATCGATCCGATCTGAAAACCGGACAAAACAGGCGGCGACCGGCGGTGACGACAGGGACGGTGGCGGCCGACGAAGTTGCGAGAAAGAGGACGGAGCTAACGTGGCTCTGATACCATGTTAAGAATAGACAACTTATATTCCTCTAGGGGCCAAAGGCCACAATATATAGTACAGGTACAGGGCAAATATGCAGGAAGCCCCCTAACATATGGGGGAAATACAATATACAGATATATACATCTAACACCTCCAACCAGGTGTTACAACCAATATTTTCGCAGCCTACTTTCGCTAGGTGACGTGCCACCTTATTGCCTGAACGACGCACATGCCTAATCGAGTAATCACCGAATTCCCGGAGTAGAGCTTTAACGTCCTCCACAATTGGGCCAAGCATTGACCTGTCCAGCTCGGCTCGCTGTAGCTTCATCACAACCTCCATGCAGTCGGATTCGAGACAAACCTTGAGGATGCCCTTCTCTTTGGCCAGCTCCAAAGCCCTTTACACGCAATAATCTCAGCACCTTCAGGATCAGAAAAAGAGCACAAAAAATGGTTGGCTGCTGCCACAAACCCGCCATGGTGATTTCGGATAATCACTCCACACCCACCCTGTCCTGAGCTTGCTAAGTACGCGCCATCAGCATTAGCCTTGAGCCACCCCTCATCCGGTGGTAGCCAGGGCACCACAGGAGGAGTAGGTTTCAAAGCTGGGGTCTTTAATCCCGCCCACTCCTCCACGAGAAACAGCACCCGCTGCGCCAATCTTGTCGGGTCAACTAAGTGCGGTTCCTCCCGAGCATCGTTGCGAGCTAGCCACAACTGGTACAACGCCATGATCGCTAGCGCTGACTCCGAGTCGTCCATCTTACTCAACCATTCCGGAACACAGTCTTGTAGAGTCGTCCTGGACATCCCATCCACGGCAGGAGCGAGGAGAGGAGCTCCAGTGAGTTCCCTCAGTACCTTCCACATGCATACCGAGTGTGGACAAAGCCAAAACTTGTGCATAAGAGATTATGCACGGTTACATATCAAGCAGACCACACCCAATTTGATTTTTCTATATTCCAGCTCCTCGCCAACAGCCAAGCCATTCTTGATGAGCCTCCAGACATGAATCTTAGCTTTTCATGCAACATTGGCTGCCCACAAATTGAGCCAACCTTTGTGTTCGTCACATGACGAAGAAGACCCTGGCCGCCCAAGCTGGTTTTGCTTAACTTGCATCCTAAGATGGTACGCCGATTTGACTGTGAAAACCCCGTTTTTGGTGTAGTTCCATGCAGAATAATCTCCGGTGCCAGCATGACCTACAGGAATTTTCAGAATATCCTCGACATCCCTCTCATAGAATATCTCATTAAGCTTTGACAGGTTCCAACCTTGCCCACTAGGGAGCAGCAGCTCACTAACCTTGCCAACCGTCTTGTTTGGTTTATGCCCCAGTGGGCGTTTGAGGCCAGACCTCGGAATCCAATTCTGCTCCCAAACATCAATCTTTGACCCATCACCCACTCGCCAAATCAAACCCTCTTTCAACAAATCTCTACCGTGTAAAATACTCCGCCAAGTAAAAGACGCGCCCTTAGGACATTCTGCTGTCAAGAAGTCTCCCTCTCTAATGTACCACTGGTGCGGTGAGTTGCCTGACCCGTAAAAACGGGTAAAGTTTGACACTGAGAGTCGACATACAAACTCAGTTTCAAATTATTTGACATGCAAATTAAATACCAACACACAAAATTTGGACATCGCGGTATAGCTGACGTTCTGATCGTAGGACAGCATGTTGATGCAACATCACTTCTTGTTGGCCCTTTTCTTTAAATGGTTGATAGATGCATGACTCCGTGTGAAATATGATGTAATCTTTTGTAATTATGCAACCGATTGACCGCACTTATCATTTTTCGTGATTTTCATAGAGTATCTCTATCAGATACCGCATATCGGCTGGGTCAAAAAAATGGCCATTCTAGATACCGTAAACAGGGTTAAACTGTAAACTTTTTCGCGGTTTCCCGCAAACCCGTACGTATTCGGGACTGCATTCTCTTCCTCCTCATTGCCCACACGTAGAAGCCCGCCCGACCTCGCGATGCCACCGCCAACCCCGCTCAAATCGCCGCCACCCAACGCCGCATCAGGCCACCCCACACCTATGTCCGGCCAATTTGGCCGGCCATGGCGGCGCCTCTCCGAACCGCGGCGGGAGCTCAAGCTCCCGAGCTCGCGCGTCGCCAGTCTCCGTGAAGGAGGCCGCTCGTGCACGCGGATTCGTCTCCCTCACCCGCGCCACATTGCTGGCTTGGGCCGGCCTCGCGTGGTCGGCCCCGGACGCAACGACACGGAGGCGGGCCGTGGCCCGCTCGTCGTCCGTGCTCCGCCTCCACCTCCAGTGCCCGCCGTCTGAGCTCCGCCCGCCGCGCACGCCCTCTCCGTCGTGCGTGGCGCACTATCGTCGACTCCGACGACGACGCGGTCACGGAGGACGATGACGTCTGCGATGAGAAGTTTAATTCGCTCGGGACGGTCATCTCCGATGTGTGGGACCGCGCCAAGCGCGGCTGCGTCGAGCGGGAGACTGAGCAGCGACATCTTTGTCGTGCGATGCGTTGATCCCATCGCGAGCACCAGGCGCGCCTCGACTTCTTTGTGATGAACTACCCCGACGACTTCTCATCCTCCGACAACGACTTTAGGGAGTAGGCACAACACCGCGAGATCTAGCTCCGGTGAGTAGGTCCACCGGTAGGGGTAGGAACGCGCTAGTGTTTGCATCGATGTCGCAACAACATTGTTTTGTTGTGTAATTTGTTGATCTATAAAAGATCAAGCTATCCACTATGTATGAAATTGAGATCGATCTAGCGCCAAGCTTTATTTTTCGAATATGAAGTTCTTAATACAGTACCTGCTCTGCGCCGATGATTTTCGTACCGCAAAAGTGATTTTGACCATTTTTGCAGTACGGGCGTTTAGGGTATCTGCTAGAGGTGCTGAACACTTTGCTCAATTAGTGGATAAGTGAATTTTGTATATTTTTTTTTTGGCGACGAAACCCTATTTTCTTGGTCAATGTTATGGGATTAAAATTTGAGGCGGGAGCTCCCCATTTTGAAAAGAAAATGCATCCCTCCCAGCACGAGCACCAAGCGCGCCTCGGCTTCTTCGCCATGAACTACCCTGACGAGCCCCCCCCCCCCCCCCCCTACGACGATGACTTCAGCGAGTAGGCGCAGCGCCGCGGGAGCGAGCTCCGGTGAGTAGGTCCGTTGGTAGGGGTAGGAACGCGCTAATTTTTGCATCGATACCACAATGGCATCGATTTGTTGTGTAATTTGTTTATCTATAAAAGATCAAACTACCCGCTATGTATGAACTTGAGATCGATGTGGCACCAAGCTTTATTTTTCGAATATGAAGTTCTTGATACGGTACTTGTTCTGCGCCGATGATTTTCGTGCCGCAAAAGTGGTTAGTGAATTTTGATGTATAACCTTTTTTTTTCTGGTGATGAAACCCTATTTCTTCGGTCAATGTTATGGAATTAAAATTTGAGGCGGGAGCTCCCCATTTTGAAGAGAAAAATAAATGGATAAGCTCATAAGCACGAAAATTGCTTTTCCTCCACGCCTTGTCTGAAGATTCCCGTCGATTGACCAGCAAACCACCGGTGTCACTCTGCCCCGATTTCCCGTCAAGGATAAACCCTCGTCGATTGCCAGCACCAGAAAACAAAATTTAAAATGCGCAGTCATGGGATTAATGCGGGGTGGTGTTCCGTGGGGAACGTGGCCCCCGGCTAGAGCAGATTGCGGCGCTTAAAGCGAAGGAGACCTATGATGGGGCACTGGCGGCAGCGCGCGCTCAGGCGGAGCGCGAGAAGCTGACAGTGCCCCAGACCTCTAGCAGCGTCGGCTCACAAAGTCGGGGCACTAGGGGGAGTGACCCTTCTAGCCAGGGGAGCGGTGAGGCTCCCTCTGCCGTCCCCCAGGTGGGGGGGACAGCGAGGGAGGCCTCCTAAACCCGTGTCCAAGTCCTCGACTTCTGGTAGGGCTCGCTCGGCTCCGCGCAGGGGGCCAAACCCGACGGTGTCCCAATGAGTGAAGCAATCTTTGCCTTCATCTGGAACATCCGTGGTTTTGGCCACGATGGGCGCCGCCAACAGCTTCGTGACTACTTGCGGCAGGAGGATGTGGACATTGTGGGTTTGCAGGAGACGATTAGGCAGGACTTCTCGATCCCGGAGTTGCAGGGATTGAGTCGTCATAGTTTCGTATGGCACTGGCTGCCGGCGATTGGTCTCTCCGGAGGGATCCTCCTTGGGGTGAAGGAAGACACCTTCGAAGTTGAGGATATGGACCGGGGGGAGTTCTTTGTGAGTATGTTACTCACCCACAGACGGAGTAACCTCAGTTGGGAGGTTATTATTGTCTATGGCCCCGCGGACCATAGGAGATCCCCAGCTTTCTTGGCAGAATTATCTGCCAAGGTGGAGAGCTTTTCCACCCCTGTGGTCGTGGCCGGGGATTTCAATTTAATTCGATCTCCAGAAGAGAAGAGCTCGAATAATATTGATTTTCCTCGGATGCGGCTGTTTAATGATTGTATTGCTGACCTTGCCCTCAGAGAGATCACTCGAGTTGGGGGGCGATTCACGTGGACCAACAACCGGGTTGACCCAGTCCGGAGCGTGCTGGATAGGGTCCTAGTCTCGGTTGATTGGGAGCTTGCCTATCCTCTATGCTCGCTGCGGGCGATTACGAGGATCGGGTCGGACCGCTGTCCACTCCTGCTCTCCACTAGAGGGGGGTCGCCCCCGCGCCTTAATCGGTTCCACTTTGAGAACTTTTGGCTACAACAGCCCGGGTTCGTGGAGATGGTCCAATCCAAATGGGAGGCGGCTGTGGCCTCAGTTCCCCAGGTGCGCTCGGCCATAGACGTCTGGCACTTTTGTGCGATGATGGCTCGCCAGTTCATGCGGGGGTGGGGTGCTAACTTGGGGGCGGACTTGAGACGCAGGAAAGGTGGACTCATATCCGCTCTAGAGGCCCTAGACCGGGTGGCTGATGCCGGGGGCTTATCGGCGGAGGACTGGTTTCAGCGATATGCGCTTGAAGACTCCTTAATGGAGATTTTTCGAGGCGAGGAGACGTTTTGGCGACAGCGGAGTCGGTAGAACTGGCTCCTTAAGGGTGATGCGAACACGGCTTACTTCCATGCCATTGCAAATGGTCGGCGTAGGAAGTGCTCGATCCCCTGCCTCTGGGTGGAGGGGAATCTTCTAGAGAGTGCTAGAGATATCTCCACCCATATTTATTCCTTCTACAAGGAATTATTCTCGGCAGCACCCCGTTCAGGGGTGGCATTAGCTGCGGACTTCTGGCCAGTTGGGGCCATGGTCTCTGATGATGAAAATGCGGGTCTTACACTCCCATTCTTGCCCGAGGAGGTTCTCCTGGCCATCACGGAGATGAAGCCTAACTCGGCTCCTGGTCCTGATGGCCTCCCGGTTGTCTTCTTCCAGAGGTTCTGGGAGAAGATACAGGGGGCCATTATGCCTATGTTCCAGGAACTCTATGTTGGGACCCTCGTGATGGCCCGGCTGAACTTTGGTGTTATTACCCTGATCCCCAAGATTGTGGGGGCCACGGATATTCGCCAGTTCCGCCCGATCACTGTTATCAATGTGATCCAGCGGATCATTTCCAAGGTGTGTGCGCGCAGGCTTGCTCCTATTATGGAGCGTCTGACGCATCCGTACCAGTTTGCCTCCCTAAAAGGGAGATTTATTCACGACGGGATCCTGGCTCTGCATGAAATTATTCATGAGATCAAGGTGTGTCGCCAGCAGGGTGTCTTCTTGAAGCTCGACTTTCAGAAGGCCTATGATAGGCTAGACTGGGCCTTCCTCCGCCAAGTCCTCCAGCGTCGTGGGGTGGATGATCGCATGATAGGTTGGATCATGCAGATCGTCATGAGCGGGAACACAGCTATAAACATAAATGGAGAGGTGGGTCCCTATTTCAAACCCTCCTGTGGGGTTCGTCAAGGGGACCCAATCTCCCCTATTTTGTTTAATGCTGCAGTTGATGCCCTTGCGGAAATCTTGGAGAAGGCCAAGAATTCCGGCCACATCTCAGGTGTGGTTCGGCATCTTATCCCGGGAGGGGGGGTGACCCACCTCCAATATGCGGATGATACCATGATTATGGTGGCGGGCTCGGAGCAGGATATCATTAACTTGAAGTTCCTGCTCCTGTGCTTTGAGGCTATATCGGGCCTCAAGATCAACTTCGATAAGAGTGAAGTCATGGTGTTGGGGTATTCCGAAGAGGATCAGCAGAGGATCGCGGATAACCTTAACTGCCGTTTGGCGGTCTTCCCCCTAAACTATTTAGGGATGCCAGTGAGGGACACCAGGATCTTGATTAGGGACCTGGAGCCCCTCATGGGTCGGGTTAAGGCGAAAGCCGAACCCTGGCAGGGAAGGTTCACCTCCAAGGGGAGCAAGACGGTCCTTATCGACTCGTGCCTCTCTAGCCTCCCTATGTACATGATGGGGATGTATCTCCTGCCGGAGGGGGTGCATGCAAACTTTGACAAGGAGCTCTCCCGGTTCTTTTGGATAGCCAATAATGGCCATCAAAAGTATCATATGGTGAAGTGGGCTGATATCTGCACCCCCAAGGAGCTAGGGGGCTTAGGTATCATAGCGTCCCGCCACATGAATGTGGCGTTGCTGCTTCGATGGGTGTGGAGGATCCTGAAAGATGATGGTGGCCTCTGGCTACAGTTGATTAAGGCGAAATATTTGCGGGGCCGGCCGCTGCTGGCTTGTGATCGTCGGGAGGGATCTCAGTTTTGGAGAGCCATCCAGGACATCAAGCCAGCTATCCGGAAAGGGTTGTCTATTTCCATAGGCGATGGTAGGGATACCCTATTCTGGCTCGACCCATGGCTCAGCCATCTCCCTCTGCGCCATGAGTGTCCCGAGTTATTTGCAATCTGCTCTGACCCTACTATCCTGGTTGGGGAGGCCTTCCACGGTGGGTCGTGGCAGGTGGCTTTCCGGAGGAACCTGGGGGAGGCCGAGCTGGCGTCCTGGGAGGGGCTGAGGGACAGTCTTCCGCTGTCCCTGGCGCAGTCCCCGGACTCCCATGCTTGGCACCTCTCTCCTTCGGGGTTCTTTTCGGTGGGCTCGGCCTACAGGGCCCTATTTAGAGGGCCCGAGAGGCCATGGGTCTCACCTTTGTGGAAGCCCCCTGCCTCTAAAGATCAAAATCTTTGTTTGGCAGCTACTACGTGACCGGCTTCCCTCGGGTGTGGAGGTGGCCAAGCGGCAAGGGCCTGGTAATGGCCTTTGCCCGTTGTGTGCGGTCCCAGAAACGGGCCTGCACATTTTCTTCTCGTGCCCCGCTGCTCGCTTCCTTTGGAACTTTGTTCACGAGGCCCTGGGGCCTGAGTGGCAGGCCTCAGACCTTGGAGAGTTCCTGGAGGCCGCCGCAAACCATACTGGGAGGAGGAGGCGCCTCTTCTGGTTGATGTTTGCGGCAATGACCTGGGCTTTATGGAACATTAGGAACAAGATGGTCATTGAGCGTATTTTTCTTCGCCGGGCTTCTGACTCGGCCTTCACCTTTCTGGCTTTCTTGCAGCAGTGGTACCCGCTGTGTAGACAGCGTGAGAGGGCGCGGCTGGACGAGATGTTGGAGCACCTGATTGCGGCGGCTCGTCGGCTTGCTACTTCGTCCGGCCCCTAAGGGCCCTTCCGGCTGGTGGTTTTTATCTTGTTTCCGCTGTCTGTGTTTGTGTTGGTTGGCTTACGCCAGACTTGGCCATGCTTGGTCCGTCTGTGTGGCCTTGTATGGGACCGTATGTATGTGAACTTCTGTGTGGTGTGGTTGTATGAACTCTTGTATGGATGTTGCTTTATTTATAAAGCTGGGCGTCAGCCTATTTCGAGAGTCATGGGATTAATCGCTAAGCAATGATCATGTGCACGAAGATCAATCCGGCGGGAGTTGGCAATGGTAGAATCGAATTATCACTTAAGCGAGGAGCACGAGGACGATAAACATTTTGGTTTTTCTTGTCTGCGCCACAACCGTTGCTTGTCTGCGCCACAACCGTTGCTGCTAACTTCTGTAGAGCTGAGACGTGCTAGCTTAGAGGCTAATCAAGCACCCATGTCTCGTTCTCGTGTCTCCTTTTGTTTGGGCCAGCCGCCAGCGCCGTCCGAGGCAATTCAGGTAGCTTAAGCAGGCTGCTGTCTGCTACACATAGCGAACGACGGCTAGGATAGATGCATTTATAGGATGCTTGCGTGAGGAGATTAAGCGTAATTAAGCGAATGATTAGACCGGCTCGCGGCGCTTGTAGTAAACAGTACGCAGTGTCCGCTAATGCCAGCCATATTTTGGTTAGTTCAAGATGATCACGCGTTCACAGATAGTCCTCTGCTAATTAATTATCCGACGTCACGACTCACAAGTACCCCCTCGTTTTCAAATTAACTGTAGCTCTTGTTGGTTTGTGTCAACTCAAATTACATTTTTTCGTGGGTAAAATCAAGCATACTTTAATTATTATTCTGTTTGTCCTAATTAATTGACTGAACTTTGTCTAGAGTGCATGAACATCTACAACACCAATTTAGTTTTACTAGATCTCTCGTAAAATATATTTCCTTACTATGTAGATTTGACGTTCGAGATGTTATATTCTTTATGAAATTTGGCAAACTTAGACAAGTTTTAACTTTAGATAAATTTAAACCTTCAAGTAATTTGAAACCCAGGGGGTATTAGTGATTTAGGGCAGAATCTTTGCCTCTTCGATAAGCATCGGGCCTGTTTAGCAATTGACGGAAATAAGGGTAAGAAATTTGCATGTTTATGCTTAATATTTGGTTTGTGTGATATAAAATAGCAAATATAAGACAATATTTATTAATATACATTTAATAACGTCGAATTTACCATGCATAAGTTCATTTTTTTTATAAAGGGTGTTTTATTAAATTCAAAGGTAGCATCACGGTGATACCAAAAAGAGAAAAAAAAGCATAGATGACTTATTCCTACATCAACGCCTTAAATGTAGTGGTGTGGCTTAGAGGCCAAGGTTTGCCCTAAGACTGGTCTAAGAAAATGCCTCGATTCTATGCTGGAGCAATATTTCAATCTGCTTGGGATTATAACTGGGTTGGCTAAGGATTGCCACTTGTTCCCTACAATAACGAGCAACTGACTATATTATTCATGGTGTGATTGGCTTAAAATCACAGAGGAGAAAAATAGCTGATCTAGTCGATATATATCCTCAAACGTTAGACCTATAATATGTCTCTTTTTACTTGTAAAAAATGCATAATGGAAACACTTTTTTTACAGAAAACAGTAGGGAAGACCCCTACTACATCATCGTTGATGACCCACAAGTATAGAGGGTGTATCGTAGTACTTTTGATAAATAGGAGTGTCGATCCCAACGAGGAGCAGAAGGTGTTGACTAGTGGGATAGAGTAGGAAATTTCTGTAAATACTTAGCTAACGGATTTTTAGGGGTTTTCTGATAAAGCAATAAAACAAAGTGCAAGTAATAAA
The DNA here is from genome assembly GCA_916181665.1 of Avena sativa. Classification (NCBI taxonomy): domain Eukaryota; kingdom Viridiplantae; phylum Streptophyta; class Magnoliopsida; order Poales; family Poaceae; genus Avena; species Avena sativa. The sequence continues at coordinate 427,694,103 of OV702283.1, forward strand.
GACAACGAACAACTTCAGAAAGTGGCCCAATCCTTTCTTAGCAAAGGACAAGCCGGTGGAAATACTTATAAGGACCAAACGTTCTCGAGGATACATGAGAATTCTGTCAAGTGCTTTCGCTTTAAATAGCTAAGTAGTCTTCTTTGGTGTTGTAAGTGTTGTGTGGGTGAACTTGTGCTAATGTACCGACCTTACTTGGACTAATACATACTTGTGATTAAACCCCCTACAAGCATCCGTAACTACAGAAAAGTAATTAAGATATAAACCTAACCACAGTCTTAAACTCTGAGATCCTACGCTTCCTTGTGCAATGGTTTCCTAACGGGGTTCATGTTTCTGTCACTCCGGCAACCCCACAATTAGTAGCCAAATACACAATGCATTTCCCTAGGCCCATAAATGATGAAGTATCATGTAGTCGACGTTTACATGACACCACTAGAATAATAGCACCACAACTTAAATACTAAACCATTGAATAATATCTTAACACAAATACACTACTAACAACATGATTTCTCCCATGTCCTCAAGAACTAGACGAACTACTCACAAGACATCATACGGATCAAGATCAAAGATGATATGGTAATGGATAACAATCTAAACATAAACAATAATCCAATGGTTCCACTCACAAGCATCAACTACAATAGTAATCAACACCAGGAAAGTTTCCCCTAAGAACTATGCAAGTATTCGACACGATTGTTACAGCGGGACAGAGTGGTGATGATGGTGCTGGTGGAGATGATGGTGTGGATGATGATGATGATCCCGATGAAGTATAGCTTGATGACGGTGTTTATGGCGAAGATCTCCCCTCTTCGGGAAGGAATTTCCTCGGCAGAAATCTGTCTGCCGGAGAGATCTTTCTCTCTCGGTGTTTTCTGCCCTGCAAAGGCGGCAGAATCTTTCTGTGGTAGCTCCTCGTGTCTTAGGGTTTCGAGGAGAATATATAGGCGAGAGGGCGGAGTCGGAGGACGGCAAGGTGGGCCACACCTCCTCTAGGAGCGGGGCAGGGGGGCCTGCGCCTGGGGGGTGTGGGGCCCCTGTGGCCCAACTCCTCCTACCCTTCTGGCTTCCTTCGTTTTCTGCGAAAATATTATTTTCCAATATTTTTCTGGTTTTTCTGATCTTCACAAAATTGCATCAAAACACCTTTGTTTCCATCAGAAACCTGACTCCGACAGTTGATCCTCCAAGAATCATTCAACATGCAAAAACAGATGAAAAGACATAAGTATCACCTCTTAATATGAAATATATCAATGAATAGAGGAAAATTATGATATAGAATGGTGATGCAAATTGGATGTCGTCGGATTGTCGACAAGTACGCCATAGGGGGTCCTAGTGGCGTTGAAAGGATGGGGTGTGAGACGTCAGATGTTCCAGGAGCAGTGAGCACAAGTTTACCCAGGTTCAGATCTAACTGTGGTGATCGGATCCTATTCCTGCTAGCAACCCAGTAATATATCGGCATAAGTCGGATGTTACAATGGATTACAAGAGAGGTTCGCCTGTGCGAGTTGATTGTGGTGTTACGATTGATTGGTTTCCCTAAAGGCTCCCATAGGGCCGGTTTATATAGTCACCGGGGCGTATGGTTGCAGGATAGACCTATCCGGCTACTTTACAGAGTCAGTAACTATGTACAGCTTGGACTACAAGTAATACTACAGTCCTAAGTCGGTAACTCTTCTAGGCCTTGTCGTAGCCGGAGTTGGCTCCTCCTCTTTCTATGTTTGGGCCGCCCGTGAAGCAAAGCTCTAGCCCGTTGGTGGGCCACCCTGGTCAGCGAGTCCTGTGGGTATACCCGGAAAGTATATCCCCAACAGTAGCCCCCGGAAGTCTCCAAGGTCCAAAGTCGGATAAATCGTCTAGCTTGATGGTTTCTTCGTCTTAAGAATCTTGAAGGGTTCCCGAAAACTTCGTTCATTAATGTAGGATTCTGAGTCAATCAAGTCGGATATATGTTGCTCTGACCTTAGTCTTTTCCCTGCTTGATTTGAATCATAAGCCGGATTTTTCAGTGGCGTGCAGACTGACAACTTTTCAGACCAGGTCATGTCACTGACAGGATTTCCATCAGCACGACCGTTGGTGGGTCCGTTCCTTACGAAACATAACACTGTTTCAATGCCTGCGCGAAAATCGATGGGGCAGAAGAGTCACGAGGAAGCTAACTCCCCCTCTCCTATACGTGTGGCGCTAATCACGCGTGTCATGCCATGAATCTTGACGTAGAGGAAAATAAAGAGGGGAGAAAACCCTTTCTCTCAGATTCACCTTTCCATCGATTCATTCATTGCTTCCTCGTACTCCTCGAGCGCTCCGCACCAGTTCCCATCTATGCACTGTGAGAAAAAATCTCTCCTTCCCCCACCAGCTTTCTTCCTCCAAGATCCATGGCTTCGGCCTCGACCTCAGGAGTGGCGGCGGCGGGTTCATCGGCGATGGAAGATAAGAAGATGCGGGGTCTTTGGATCCCCGGTGCCATGGACAAAGAGGAACTCCAAGTCATGGAGGACGAAGGGTTCATCGTCACCGGTGCGTGGCGGAGCGCCTCAAGGCACGCCGTTCCCGCCCCGCTCGACGGCGAGAGGGTGTTGTTCGTCACTCACGTCGACCGCGGCCTCAGCTTGCCACCGTCGGACTTCCTCGCCGAGGTCCTCAATAACTATGGTGTGCAACTCCATAACCTTCCTCCCAACTCCCTGCTTGAGCTCAGTACTCACGCAACTTTGTGCGAGGGGTTTCTCGGCATCAGGCCGAGTCTCACTCTTTTTCGGTACTACTATGGTACTCGGAAGAATTCCATCAGTGCCGGTGTGCCTTATGTCATCGGCACACTTAGCTTAGTCCTTAGGAGGAATCAGATCTATCCTAGGATTAACGCTAGTGAGTCTGTGAAACGCTGGGCCAGAACTTTCTTATATCATAAGGATATGCCGGCTCCTGGAAAGGCGGAAGGTCTTCCGGTGTTTGTCAACGGTGCTACTCCCCAACAGAGTTCATGGGATGCGGAGGGACCAGAGCTGTCGGATATCTTGATCCTCGCCAAGAGGCGGATTGAGTATTTGATGAAGCATGAGGGCCTCCATGGATCCGACTTGATCCACTGCTGGCTGGAGCATCGGATTCAGCCTCTCCAGCACCATGGAGATCTCCTCATGCACCAGATCACGAGCGACAAGAAGGACAAGATGCGGGTCAGTTCGTGCCGGCTTGCGCCGAAGGACTACAGGACCCTCATGCAATATTTGATCAAGGAAAGAGTGGAACAGAAAGTTCTGAAAGTTTCCATGAAGATGTATACGACCAACCGTCCTCTGACTCCGGTAAATATTTCGACTCTGCTTTTGCGTTTCGTCGTTCTTTTCTGTTCTTTCTCCGACTCTATTTTCATCGATGCTTTTCGACTTTGTCAGCTCGATAAACTCTCCGAGTCTGAGCTAGCTCCACTAGAGGGCTATGCTTCAGACGATCCGGAGGCGACGGAGGATGATGAGGTGCAAGAAGTTGCCGCCCCTGCCTCCAAAAAGCGCAAAGTGAAAGAAGTTGTTGTTGCTGCTGGTAGCCAAGTGCTGCCAGTAGTTAAAAAGTAAGCACCCTATCTTTTATTTTCAGTACTCCTGTACCTTTTATTCTTTCCAGAGCACACCATATATAGGATTTTCGTGTTCTAGAGCTAAATCAGTTTTGAAGAGCAAGATTAAGCCGGACAGCAAGCCAGGCAAGCAGATGCGCCAGCAAAAGCTTGTTATCTCCCTTGCTGTGCCACCATCGACTCCATCCAGTACTCCATCAGCACAGGAAGCTTATGCCTCTCCTGATGCTGGTAAAACCTCGAAAGCCCCGATCACCTTTGATGACCAGGCAACTAACAAGGGTGAACCCGTCAAGGGTAATGATCCCATGGTAGTATCTACAGGAACAATGGATAAAATGACCGGCTCCGCTGTCTCTGGCCTAAAGAGGAAAGAGAAGGATGAGATCCTCAGATTGGCTCAGTCTAGTCTTGAGAAGCAAACCTTAACTCTAGAGGCAGCAAGCCAAGAGGAGGAGGACGTCAAGATGGTTAGCCTCCTGGACCAAATTTTGGCCGGGGACGCTAAAGTCGCATCTGGCGAACTTCCAGCGACAGATGTTCCTTCCCTCACCCTTACCGAGAAGGTGTTTCACTCGGATTTGAAAAGATGCACCTGGAACACATTGTAAGTTTCCGATTCTTATTTTCATTTATTATCATATCCTCTAGCCCCCAAGCATAAAGTCGGATAAACATTGTTGGATCCGAGTTGATGCTTTTAGGTTGCAAAAGAACGATGTAGTGTATCCCCCAAGCCTCGTGCTGTAATTTTACTTAGTTAAATTTGTAGCCCGAGTCTTAGTAGCCATCTGATGGTATTCCATCTTTATACGTACAGAAAATTCCATCTTCCAACCAGGAATTGCTCAAGAATATTAGCAATAAGCTTAAAGAAATCAAGGCTTTGCGCTTTGAGAATTCTAAGTTTAAGGTTGAGAAAGATGAAGCAGAAGGTAAACTTTTCCGACTTCTTCTTTGTCAGTTATCTTTTGTGTCATAGTCAAACTTGTTTTTTGTCTGACTAATATTTTGTCTTTGCAAAACTATTGTGTCAGTCCAGCAAGATGGTGGAGCAAGCCGAAAACTTCAAGGTCTTGGAGATAGAGAATGTTGAGCTTCGGGACAAGCTTGAGAAGCTAACTTTAGAATCAGAGAAATCCGTAGCTGCAGTCCTAGAGTCAAGCAATCACGAGACCGTGAGGATTGAGAAGCTCCTAGCCCTCCGAGATAAAGAACTGGATGATCTCAAGAAGGACTTCGATATTCAGAGGGATCTTGCCCAGGCCACATCCAGTGAACTGAACAGTCTCCGCAAGGAGCATGCGCAATGGAATCACTCTGTGCTAGGTAAGATTTCCGAATCTTTTCTTTTGTTGTTGATTTTTTGACTTTCTCTTCAGCCGAATTTTGATTTTTTGGTTTTTTCCCAACCCCCATGAATCTTTTCGACTCTCCTACCTCCGAACCTCTCCTGGAGCGCATTAAGCTCATCGGAGATATCTTGTATGACTTCCGCCAAACTCTAGAAGAGGCTGGCGAAGCCGTCAAGCTTTCTGACTTGCACACAATGTCAGTGCACGAGGTGAGGGACAAGGTCAAGGAGATTTCAAATCTTATCGAAGACTGGAAGATCTCGTACGCTCAGACTGCTGCCCAGATAGCTCTGACCATGGTGATGATCCACCACAGCGAGATGGAAATCTGGCACGTCACCAAGGGCATTGCCGAGGAGGATGATGAGGGTAAACCGCAAGACATCAAGGCTATCCAAGAGTCTTGTGCAGGTTACGCTTGTCGCGTGGCGGAGATGACCAACTACACGACGCCGTTATTCGGATCCGTCGCTGTGCCTCCCTCGCCCCAAGAGCCAGAAACCAGCATCGCAACTTCCGAGTCTGAGATTGAGGGCGACACTGCTGTTGACTCTAGTGCTCCACCTGCTTCATCACCATCGCCTGATTCTGCAGCATAAACAATTTCTTTGCATTATTCTGAACTCATGGCAATATAATGATGGATACAATGTTTATTTTCTGCTGGTCTGTAAAAACTGATGCTTTTACTATCACAGCACTTTCCTTATATATTTTTTATCTATGTGCTTGAAAAACTTCTGAAGCACTTTGTGTTTTTATGCCTATAGTTGTCATTTTATCTGGCTCTCTACCTTGTTACTTTCATGGGTCGGCCAACTTTCAGCACGGAAACTTTGTCGAGCAACAGAGCGCAATTGCTAAACCAGTTTAAACTCAGAAGCAAAGCCGGCTTCCGGTACCAACAACTCATTACTCGAAAAATGCCCGCGTCTAAGCAATCAGATAAAAAACCTAAGTATAGACAATAAATTAAATTTTGTACCCTAAGGTAACACTTTTTAGATATTCAAAACTCGTAACCAGAACGAACATGAGCATAAAGTACCTTCAAGCATTCTGGGATTTTTGAAAAATTACATGCTCTTTTGGAAATAAGATGGCAAAAATGTCTCAAAGGTAACAATATGAGGAAACCAACACTTTATTTCACTTTGAACATGTACATATATGATTACAAGGAAATATAACTAAGAATAGAAGGGACGTAGTTTTGCAATATTCCATGGACGGTCTATTTCATTCGGGTCTGTGCTGCTACCAGCTCTCTTTCTCTTCCGAGTATCTGATCTTTCCTTGACTGGTCTCATGTCGGTTAAATAATATGACCCATTATACAGAACTCTGCTAATCATAAAAGGTCCTTCCCAAATTGGGGAAATTTTGTGCTTTCTATTTTGCACAAGTTGGAGAACCAAATCGCCTTTTCTGAAAGAACGATTTTGTACTCTCTGACTGTGATACTTGTGCAACTTCTGCTGATAGGCTGTAGATCTCTGCTCAGCAACGACGTGTACTTCTTCAATTATATCGAGATCATCTTGTCGAGTAACTTCTGCATCTTCTTTGGTATACGCTTTGACTCGTGGAGCCAGATGAATCAGATCACTTGGAAGAACTGCTTCTACACCATAGACCAAGAAGAAAGGAGTATAGCCGGTTGACCTGTTAGGAGTTGTGCGTAAGCGCGTAAGCTCCATATCACAGACGGTAATTCTTCCGCCCAAGCCCCACGGCCCAACGAAGCAGTGCCTCGAGACGAGGTCGGATTCCTTGTAGAATAAGGCCATTAGTTCTTTCGACTTGTCCATTGGCTTGTGGATGTGTGACTGATGTCGAGTCGGAGCCCTTGTTCTTTGCAGAATTCAGCAAGTTCACCCATGGAAAAGTTGCTCCCGTTGTCAGTAATTATACTATGCGGATATCTGAATCTGATGATTACGTCCTCGACGAATCTTTTGTCTGTGTCTCCATCGCAACTTGTTACGGGTTTAGCCTCAATCCATTTTGTAAATTTATCCACCATCACTAGTAGGTGAGTAAATCCACATTTTGCCGTGCGAAATGGCCCTACCATATCAAGCCCCCAGACCGCGAACGGCCATGTAATAGGGATTTTTCGCAGTTGTTCAACCAAAACATGTGCCTGATGAGCATACTTTTGGCAGCATTTGCACGTTTTGACCAGTTTATCGGCATCCGCCTTAGCTGTAAGCCAAAACAATCTGTGTCGAAAAGCTTTTGCCACTAAGGATCTGGCTGCAGCGTGATGACCACACTCGCCTTCGTGAATTTATCTTAAGATTTCCACTCCTTCTTCCGAAGAAATACATCTCTGAAATATGCTAGAAATACTCCGTTTATAGAGCTCACCATTTATTATAGTGTAGGCTTTTGCTCGTCCGACAATCTGCCAGCTCAAGACTTCGTCTTCGGGTGGTTTCCCGTCTATTAGGAAATCCAAATAGGGTTTTGTCCAGCTGGGAATTACAGCCAGAACTTCTATTAAAGGTGAGTCGGATTTTGTTGGATAGTCCTCATCAACTCCGATTATGGAGGGGACCCTTAGCCTATCCTTGATAGTGCATATGCTTCCTCATTTTCTGCTCGAGGAATGTGTTGAACCTCAAAACCCTCGAACGATTTAGATAATTCATCCACGACAGCTTTGTATGTTGCCATGTGCTTGTTTGCATTGCATATATCGGATACTTGCTGAGCAACCAAATCCGAATCTCCGTAACACATGAGTCTTGATATGCCAATGTTTTTGTCCATGCGTATTCCATGTAGCAGTGCTTCATACTCGACAATATTATTGGTTGCCGTGAAGTGTATTTGCAACACATATAACAACTTATCTCCTTGGGGTGATTTGAGCACCACGCCAGCCCTCGAGTCTCCTCGTGCTTTTGATCCGTCAAAGTGAAGGGTCCAAAATTCCGAGTCTAGAGGGCCTAAGTTTTATGTCGTTTATGTCCAATCAACAACAAAGTCGGCAAGAATTTGGGATTTGATTGTTGTACGTGGTTTGTACTCAATGTCGAAAGCTGCAAGCTCTATTCCCCACTTTGCGACACGTCCTGTGACGTTGCGGTTATTGCTTATATCATGCAGGGGAGCGGTGCTCACCACTGTGTTGCTCTTGAAAATAGTGGCATAGCTTTCTGGATGCAAAGAACACTCCATAGGCTAGCTTTTGGTGATATGGATACCGTTGCTTTGATTCTGTCAGGACCTCACTCAGATAATAAGTTGGCCGCTGCACCTTATGCTTGTGGCCTTCTTCCTCGCGCTCAATTATTGTTACCATACTTATGACCTTGTTGGTCGCTGCAATGTAGAGTAACATAGGTTCCTGAGGTTCTGGCGCTGGAAGAACTGGTGGGTTTGAAAATAGATCTTTCAAACTTTGCAGGGCAGTTTCGGCTTCCTGAGTCCAGACAAATTTATCGGTTTTCTTTAAGAGTTTTTATAAGGGTGAGGCTCTTTCGCCGAGCCGGCTGACGAATCGACTCCCTCCTGCAATGGGTCCTTCAGGCGATTCGTCCTGGTAATGTTTAAGATAGCCTTAATTTTGTCCCGGTTCGCCTCTATGCCTTGCTCGGAGACGATGAAACCTAACAATTTTCCGGCTGGAATTCCAAAGAAACACTTCTTCGGATTTAGCATCATATTGAATTTTTGTAGACTAGCAAACGTTTCATCCAAGTCGGAAATTAAAGTTTCCTTCTTCTTGGACATAACTGCTATGTCGTATATGTATACATGGACGTTGCGTACGAATTGGTCGTTATATGTTGCTCCTGCATTTTTTAAGCCAAAAGGCATAGTTTTATAGCAGAAGGTTACAAAAGGAGTGACGAAAGACGTCTTAATTTGATCCGACTTTTTCATCGGTATTTGGTGATATCCAGAATATGCGTCGAGAAAACAGAGTAATTCCGACCCTGCCGTTGAGTCGATAACTTGATCGATTCTTGGAAAAGGAAACAGATCTTTTGGACATGCCTTGTTCAAAGCGGTATAATCAACACACATCATTAAATCAATGGTGTCCTTTTTAGGGACGAGTACAGTATTTGCCACCCAATCTGTATGGATGACCTCTGTTATGAAATCCGTCGTAGGTACTGTTTGACGGGTTTGGCATCAGGGTACACATTAAGAGAGTGCTCGGCAAGTTCCCTAGGTACTCCGGTCATGTCACATGGCTGCCATGTGAAGATATCACTATTAGCTTTGAGGAACTCGACGAGCGCGCTTTCCTATGCGTGGCCTAAGCCTACCCCTATGTTCGTCGTCTTGGAGGGATCATATTCCTTCAGCGATGTTTTCTTCGTCTCTTTCGACGCCTTGAACTGCAAACTTGGCTTCAGCACCTCGTTCTTCATAGCGGGCATCTCAGACGGATTGACGGTGATGGGGATGCACCTACTGGGGTATACCCAGCAGGACGTTTCCGACTGGCCCGAGACCTGGCGAGTGGGCCTGCAGGACGGCGACTGGATCAAGGCCCGGCGTGGATCTAGGCGACTGTAAGCTGAAGGCCCAGGCGAGTAGATAGGCCCAGTCGGATTAGGTTGAACGAGTACCGAAGTTTTAACCGAATCGGTTGAGATATGTAAACCCTAGGGGAGGTGAGCCTATATAAACCTCCCTGTAGGGCGTGTAGAGATATGTTCCATCATACCCTCAAGCGACTCGCCGCCTAGCCGCCGAGCTCGCCCATTGTACCATCTTCATAATACAATCTAGCAGGAGTAGGTCTTTACCCTCCGGGGGGCCGAACCTGGGTAAAACCCTGTGTCTTTGCCCTCATCTCGCACCGCAGATGGCTGGCCGCCCTTGCCCCTCGTTCTTCTACTCGCTGCCGATTGCAGCATCTGCCGTGACCATTCCCACGACAGTGGCGCCCACCGTGGGGCCTGGCCGGTCTGGCCGGTGTTCTGCGGCGAGATCCAATCTGCCCATCAACAAGACGGTCGCCACCGGCCGCATGATAGCGATCGGCGAGATGCTCCAAATCTTGCCGAGCAGCTACGTCCCGGCGACGCGACCCATCACGCACAGTGTGATCCTGCCGGTCGGCACGATCAGCCTCTTCGTCGGCCTCACCGACGTCATCGTCTCGGAGGAGTCGGCTCGCATCCGCAAGTCGCCGCCATGCGATCGGCTCTCCGAGATCCAGATCCGCACGATCCATCGCCTCGCCTCCGAGTACAATTCGGCCCACAGCGACGTGGCCGAAAACTCAGCGGCCGCAGAAGACGCGACCCTCAACGACGACGCCGACTCGGCGACCCCGGCGTCACTCGTCGGGTCCATCACCGCGGCTTCACCCGCGGGCTCCATCACCCAGGTCTCCAACGTGGGAGACTTCGAGGACCCCTCCATCCTCGGGATCTTCGGATTCGACTCCGGGTAGGAAAACTCCGCCGACCTCCGCGACGGAACCGGTCGCCACGCCGCGACCTACATGGCGACCGGCACCGATCCACCGGAGGATCCATTCTCGACCCCAATCCCTCCTAACGCCACGGCAACGGAGGTCGAGGAACTCCGCCTGAAACTGGCGGAGGCGGTGCGCAAAGAACAAGCCGAGCGCGAAAAATTTCACCTCGAGCAGGTGATGGCGCAGGAACTATCGCGCTACCACCAACAGCGGATCAGGTCGCGCCTGAACCCCACCGTTCAGGGGCGCGCCCTGAACTTCAACGACGAAAACGACCCGGCCCGCATGGCCGAGCGCGCGATCTGCGAGAACGCGCCACCAGGAGGAAGCGCCCGGCCCCCGCCAGGATCAACGGCGATGGGCGCCCCACCTCCACCCAACCGCACACCTCCCAGGGACCAGCCGCGGATAGTAGTCTCCTCACGGGAGAGAGACGCAAACGGCCTCCCACTGTTCTCCACCCTGATGGACAACCTCGTGGCGGGCCTAGCAGCAGCCGACAACATCACGGCCACGGGCGACAGCGCCCTACAGATCCAGTACGTAAGGGCCTTGCTCGCAAAGGCCGTCGAGCAGCAAAATGCAGGCGCCGACTCGCAGGGTCGAGTATACTCGCGTTCGTCGGGAAGCAGAGCGGCCTCAAGCGGCCGGCCATCGGCGGCAAACACCCTCAACTGCCCGCCACCAGAGCCACTGCAGCTCCAACACCGACCCACGGACGCGGCACTCTCCACCAACGACCCCAGGCCAGCGACCAACTTCGTCGCCGCCAATGGGCAACCTGTAGGGGTTCGTAGCATGGAAAACAAAAATTTTCTATCGCATACAAACAAACAAGCCAAGATCTATCTACTAGATTGCAGCAACGAGTCGATGGAATAACTCACCCTCGAAGATTCCAAAGTGTTTAACGAGAGCAGATTCTCGTGGGTGATGTAGTCGTACTCTTTCTGATCTCAAGATCGCGTAGACGATCCTTCCGGCGCCGCGTTCCCGCAGCGCTCCCGCAGTCGGTCACACGTTCGGTACTCGACGAAGACCTTCCTCTCCCTTGTTCCAGCAGGCAGCGGAGGTTGTAGCACTCTCCTCGCGATTCCGGCAGCACAACGGCGTGGTACCGGAGGTAGAGGGGAAATCCCGCAGGGCTTCGCCTTAAGCCGGTGCGAGTATGGTGGAGCTTATGAGAGAGGCTATTAGTGGTCTAGTAATTAGACACACCAATTAGAAGGCTCTAAACCAATTAGAAGGCTCTAAACCGAATAGCTCTAAACCGGGGTCTAGATCTAGGGTTTAGTTTAGAGGATAGGAAACTTGTGTGTCTAGGAGGGGAGGCCCTGCCCCTCCCTTTATAGGTGGGAGGGCCGGCGGCCAAGGGGAGGAGTCCCTCCCCAAGTCGGCCTTGGGAGGTGCGCCGGCCAAGGGGACTCCTCCCCCAAGTCGGTCTCCACCTCCTCCTCTTTTCCCACTTCCCAAAACTGCCGTTTGACTTTCAAACTGGCCGTTTGACTTTTCAATTTAGGATTTAAATAAATCCTTTATTTGGGACAGCAAGAATACTTAGTACATGATGCAATCATTCCAATATGTAATGACACACTCATGTACCCTTCCCCCTCCGGAGTGCCGGACATTCCGGGACCTTCTAGAATGTTCCCGATGAAAACACCGGAACCATTCCCCAACTCCAAAACGGAACTTTCCTTATATGAATCTTATTCTCCGGACCATTCCGGATCACCTCGTGATATCCCGGATCCCATCCGAGACTCCGAACAACATTCGGTCTCTTTCTCATAATACCATAACTACTCAAACAACGTCGAATCCTTAAGTGTGTCTCCCTACGGTTCGTGAATTATGCGGACATGATCGAGACACTTCTCCGAACAATAACCAATAGAGGAATCTGGAAATTCATATGGCTCCCACATATTTCTACGATTACTTTGCGATCGAATGAACCACTTACATACGATACCAATTTCCCTTTGTCTCACGATATGTTACTTATCCGAGGTTATGATCGTCGGTATCTCTGCATACCTAGTTCATCCTCGTTACTGATAAGTACTCTTTTCTCGTTCCCGTGATATGTGATCCCTTGTGACCAAGTCACATGCTTGCAAGCTAATTGGATGACATTTCACCGAGAGGGCCCAGAGAATATCTATCCGTCATGTGGATGGACAAATCCCACTCTTGATCCATGTGTTTCAACCAATACTTTCCGAACACTCAATGCCACCTTTATAGCCACCCTGTTACGGTGTGGTGTTTGATGACATCAAAGCATCCATCCAGCAAAGGTGATATGCATGATCTCATGGTCGAAGGAATTAGGTTACTATGTATCAGAAAGCATATAGCAATTGAACTATTGAAATGACTTGATCTTTATGCTACGCTTGTCTATAGGAGTATGTCCACCATATCATTCTCCTAACGATATGATCTTGTTGTTGATAACATCTCAATGTTCATGACAAAGAAACAACATCATCAATCAACCAACAAGCTAGTGAAGTATAGAGGCTATACTAGGGACTTCAAATTAAGTTTACAAATCACACAAGTATTAATGGTTTCCTTGTTAATACTATTATAGCATGAATGCAAACATTTATCATAAACACAAAGATATATAATAATAACTATATTTATTATTGCCTCTAGGGCATATCTCCAACAGTCTCCCACTTGCACTAGAGTCATCTAATCTAGATTACATGGTAATATACCGAACACCCATGGCAGTTTGGTGTTGGTCATGTTTTGCCCTCGGGAGAGGTTTAGTCAACGGATCCGCCACATTCAGATATGTGTGTACTTTGCAAATCTTTACATCCCCATCCTGGATATGTTCTCGAATAGCGTGAAAACGCAGCTTGATATGCTTCAGCTTCTTGTGTGACCTTGGTTCTTGCGCATTGGCTATGGCGCCCATGTTATCACAGTAGATAGACATTGGGTCCAGCGCACTTGGAACCACACCCAGCTCTGCAATGAACTCTTTCATCCATATCGCTTCTTGTGAAGCCTCCGAAGCAGCCATGTATTCCGATTCAGTTGAAGATCTCGCCACAACGCTTTGCTTTGCACTCCTCCAGCTAACTGCTGCACCATTCAAAATAAATACGTATCCAGATTGTGATTTAGAATCATCCGGATCGGTGTTCCAACTAGCATCGGTGTAACCATTAACAACGAGCTGTTCATCACCTCCATAAGAAAGAACCATATCCTTAGTTCTTCTCAAGTACTTAAGGATGTTTTTGACCGCTGTCCAATGATCCACTCCTGGATCACTTTGATATCTGCTAGTTAAACTAACAGCATATGCAATGTCGGGTCTAGTACATAGCATGGCATACATTAGAGATCCTATGGCTGAGGCATAGGGAGTCTTACTCATCCTTTCTCTATCTTCTGCCGATGTCGGACTTTGAGTTTTACTCAAGGTCGTATTGGGCAACATGGGCAAGAACCCTTTCTTGATATCTTCCATTCCAAACCTCTTTAGAACTTTGTCCAAATATGTACTTTGTGACAATGATATTTGGCGTTTCGATCTATCTCTATAAATCTTTATGCCTAATATGTAAGCTGCTTCGCCAAGATCCTTCATTGAAAAACTATTATTCAAATACTCTTTGACACTATTAAGAAGGTCTACATCATTCCCAATCAACAATATGTCATCCACATATAGTATTAAGAATGCTACAGAGCTCCCACTCACTTTCTTGTAAATACAAGCTTCTCCATAAGTTTGTATAAAACCAAAACTTTTGATTACCTTATCAAAACGTTGATTCCAACTTCGGGATGCTTGCTTCAATCCATAGATGGACCGTTGAAGTTTGCATACCTTGTTAGCATCTTTAGGATCGACAAAACCTTTGGGTTGTATCATATACAACTCTTCATCAATGTCTCCATTGAGGAATGCTGTTTTGACATCCATCTGCCATATCTCATAATCATAATATGCAGCGATTGCTAACATAATCCTCACAGACTTTAGCTTCGCTACCGGTGAGAAAGTATCATCGTAGTCAACTCCTTGAATTTGTCGAAACCCTTTTGCGACAAGTCGAGCTTTATAGACAGTAACATTACCATCAGCATCTGTTTTCTTCTTGAAAATCCATTTGTTCTCGACAGCCTTCCGGCCATCCGGTAAGTCCACCAAAGTCCATACTTGGTTTTCGTACATGGATCCAATCTCGGATTTCATGGCTTCTTGCCATTTATTGGAATCTGGGCTCATCATCGCTTCCTCATATGTCTCGGGGTCATCGGTGTTGTCCACCAACATGACATTCATAACGGAATCATACCAATCTGGAGTGGTACGAGTTCTCGTTGACCTCCGAGGCTCTGTAGTAACTTCAACCGAAGTTTCATGATCACTATCATTAGCTTCCTCTCTTATTGGTGCAGGCATCACAGGAACTTCTTCCGGTGCTGCGCTACTCGCAATTTCGAGAGAAGGTTCGACAACCTCGTCAAGTTCTACTTTCCTTCCAGTCACTTCTTTCGAGAGAAATTCCTTCTCTAGAAAGGATCCATTCTTGGCAACGAAGATTTTGCCTTCGGATCTATGATAGAAGGTATACCCAATAGTTTCCTTCGGGTATCCTATGAAGACGCATTTTTCCGCTTTGGGTTCAAGCTTGTCCGGCTGTAACTTCTTTACATAGGCTTCGCATCCCCAAACTTTAAGGAACGACAATTTAGGTTTCTTCCCAAACCATAATTCATACGGTGTCGTTTCAACGGATTTAGACGGTGCCCTATTTAAAGTGAATGCGGCTGTTTCTAATGCATAACCCCAAAATGATAGTGGTAAATCTGTAAGTGACATCATAGAACGAACCATATCTAAGAGAGTTCGATTACGACGTTCAGACACACCATTACGCTGTGGTGTTCCCGGCGGTGTCAACTGCGAAAGTATTCCACATTTCTTCAAATGCTCGCCAAACTCGTAACTTAGATATTCACCTCCACGATCAGAACGTAGAAACTTAATCTTCTTGTTACGTTGATTCTCTACCTCACTTTGAAACTCCTTAAACTTCTCGAAAGTTTCGGACTTATGTTTCATGAAATAGATATACCCATATCTACTCAAATCATCCGTGAAGGTAAGAACATAACGATAACCACCGCGCGATGCTACACTCATTGGACCACATACATCGGTATGTATGATTTCCAATAAGTCCGTAGCTCGCTCCATCATACCAGAAAATGGAGTCTTAGTCATTTTACCCATCAGACATGCTTCGCATCTTTCAAGTGATTCAAAATCAAGTGATTCAAGAAGTCCATCGGAATGGAGTTTCTTCATACGCTTCACTCCAATGTGACCAAGACGACAGTGCCACATATAGGTCGAGTTATCGCTTGATTTCAAACGTTTAGCTTCAATGTTATTAATATGTGTATTTCCACTATCGAGATTCAATATGAATAGACCATCTATCAAAGGTGCATGTGCATGAAACATGTTACTCATATAAATCGAACAACCATTATTCTCGGATTTAAACAAGTAACCGTCTCGCAATAAACAAGATCCTGATATAATGTTCATGCTTAACGCAGGCACCAAATAACAATTATTTAAGTATAAAACTAATCCCGATGGTAGATGAAGAGGTAGCGTGCCGACCGCGATCACATCAACCTTTGATCCGTTTCCTACGCGCA
Organism: Avena sativa; assembly: GCA_916181665.1. NCBI lineage: Eukaryota > Viridiplantae > Streptophyta > Magnoliopsida > Poales > Poaceae > Avena > Avena sativa. Next base: position 427,710,247 of record OV702283.1, read on the forward strand.
TCGTCACCTCGTTCTTCACTAGCTTCCGTTTATTCTGCAGCTCCTGTTTCGAGTTACAAATATGAGCAACCGAACCAGTATCAAATACCCAGGCACTACTACGAATACTAGTGAGATACACATCAATAACATGTATATCAGATATACCTTTCTTCTTGATGTTGCCGTTCTTCAAATCTGCCAAGTACCTTGGGCAATTCCGCTTCCAGTGACCTTCTCCCTTGCAGTAAAAGCACTCAGTTTCAGGCTTAGGTCCAGCCTTGGTCTTCTTCGTCGGCGTGGTAAATTTCTTACCACCCTTCTTGAAGTGTCCCTTTTGCTTAGACTTGCCTTTCTTGAATTTGGTGGTCTTATTGACCATCAACACTTGGTGCTCTTTCTTGATCTCCACTTCTGCAGATTTCAACATAGCAAATAGTTCTGGCAACTCTTTGTTCATGTTCTGCATGTTGTAGTTCATCACAAAGTTCTTGTAACTTGGTGGTAGTGATTGGAGGATGCGGTAAACTCCCAAAGTATTAGGAATCACCATACCCAAACTTTGAAGTTTATTTGCGTGCCCAGACATCTTAAGCACATGCTCACTGACGGAGCTACCCTCTTCCATCTTGCAGTTAAAGAACTTTCCAGAAGCTTCATAACTTTCAATTGCCGCATGAGTCTCAAAGATTAATTTGAGATCCTCGACAATATCATATGGATCTGACTCTTCAAACCTTTTCTGAAGCTCCGATTCTAAACCATACAAGATAGCACACTGAACTATGGAGTACTGATTCTTCCGAGCGAGGTAAACATTCTTTACTTCATCGGTAGCATCAGCTGCAGGTGGGTCACCTAGCGGTGCATCCAGCACATAGGTCAAATTACCAGCTGTGAGGACAATCCTCAAATTGCGGAACCAATCCGCGAAGTTGCTTCCATTGTTTTTCAACTTTTCTTTCTCTAGGAACGCATTAAAATTGATGGTAGGGGCTGCCATTGATCTACAACATATTTGCAATAGTTTAGACTAAGTTTATGACAAATTGAGTTCAAATTAATTAATGAAATTAAACTAGGTGAACTCCCACTCAAAACAACATCCCTCACATTGTTTTAGTGATCACACGAACCAAATCCACTACATCAACACCGATCATCACGAGAGCTGATATAGTTTTAATGGCGAACAATCATCATGTTCATCATATCTACTATATGATTCATGCTTTGCCTTTCGGCGATCCGTGTTCCTGAGGCCATGTCTGTACATGCTAGGCTCGTCAAGATCAAACCTTAGCTACCGCATAAGCAAATCTGGCTTGCTTACGTTGTATTCACCCGCGGAATCAAAGACACCCGATCATCACGTGGTGCTTCGAAGCAGCAAGCTTTGGCAACGGTGCATACTAAGGGTGAACACTTTAGAACTTGAAATTTATGTGCATGAGGGATCATCTTATAATGCTACCGTCGTCTACTAAGCAATACAAGATGCATAAAGGATTAACATCACATGCAATTCATAATATGTGATATGATATGGCCTTTCTTCTTTGTGCTTCCGATCTCCATCTTCAAGCACGAATATGATCTCCATCATCACCGGCATAGCATCAAGGTCAATGACGCTTCTCCATGGTTGTCGTCCACCAGCTTCAACTATTACAACTATTTTGAATAGACACGCAGGTCTTAACAGAAATTAAAGACAACCATATGGCTCCTGCCGGTTGCCAACTTACAATAAGGAACATTGCATACATCAAATATAATCACAATCATGGCCATATCACATCACTGCACACCCCTGCAAAACAAAGTTAGACGCTTCTACTTTCTTTGCATATTTTACGTGGTTTGGGGCTTTCCATAAGTGTCGTTCTAACTTACGAACAATGACCACAACATTGATACTAGCATTGTTGATCACCCGTTGTAAATTGGATCTTTACTATGCTAGGAGAAACAGGCACCCGCAAAGCCACTTATGCAAAACGAGTTGCATGTCAAGCGTGGAGCAAGTCTCATGAACGATGTCATGTAAGGTTAGCCCGGGCCGCTTCATCCCAACATACCGCAAGATGCAAAGTACACAAAAAGCAATCTACAATAAAAGCATCAACGCCCACAATGACCATTGTGTTCTACTCGTGCAACAGATCTACATATAGACACGGCTCTGATACCACTGTAGGGGTTCGTAGCATGGAAAACAAAAATTTTCTATCGCATACAAACAAACAAGCCAAGATCTATCTACTAGATTGCAGCAACGAGTCGATGGAATAACTCACCCTCGAAGATTCCAAAGTGTTTAACGAGAGCAGATTCTCGTGGGTGATGTAGTCGTACTCTTTCCGATCTCAAGATCGCATAGACGATCCTTCCGGCGCCGCGTTCCCGCAGCGCTCCCGCAGTCGGTCACACGTTCGGTACTCGACGAAGACCTTCCTCTCCCTTGTTCCAGCAGGCAGCGGAGGTTGTAGCACTCTCCTCGCGATTCCGGCAGCACAACGGCGTGGTACCGGAGGTAGAGGGGAAATCCCGCAGGGCTTCGCCTTAAGCCGGTGCGAGTATGGTGGAGCTTATGAGAGAGGCTATTAGTGGTCTAGTAATTAGACACACCAATTAGAAGGCTCTAAACCAATTAGAAGGCTCTAAACCGAATAGCTCTAAACCGGGGTCTAGATCTAGGGTTTAGTTTAGAGGATAGGAAACTTGTGTGTCTAGGAGGGGAGGCCCTGCCCCTCCCTTTATAGGTGGGAGGGCCGGCGGCCAAGGGGAGGAGTCCCTCCCCAAGTCGGCCTTGGGAGGTGCGCCGGCCAAGGGGACTCCTCCCCCAAGTCGGTCTCCACCTCCTCCTCTTTTCCCACTTCCCAAAACTGCCGTTTGACTTTCAAACTGGCCGTTTGACTTTTCAATTTAGGATTTAAATAAATCCTTTATTTGGGACAGCAAGAATACTTAGTACATGATGCAATCATTCCAATATGTAATGACACACTCATGTACCCTTCCCCCTCCGGAGTGCCGGACATTCCGGGACCTTCTAGAATGTTCCCGATGAAAACACCGGAACCATTCCCCAACTCCAAAACGGAACTTTCCTTATATGAATCTTATTCTCCGGACCATTCCGGATCACCTCGTGATATCCCGGATCCCATCCGAGACTCCGAACAACATTCGGTCTCTTTCTCATAATACCATAACTACTCAAACAACGTCGAATCCTTAAGTGTGTCTCCCTACGGTTCGTGAATTATGCGGACATGATCGAGACACTTCTCCGAACAATAACCAATAGAGGAATCTGGAAATTCATATGGCTCCCACATATTTCTACGATTACTTTGCGATCGAATGAACCACTTACATACGATACCAATTTCCCTTTGTCTCACGATATGTTACTTATCCGAGGTTATGATCGTCGGTATCTCTGCATACCTAGTTCATCCTCGTTACTGATAAGTACTCTTTTCTCGTTCCCGTGATATGTGATCCCTTGTGACCAAGTCACATGCTTGCAAGCTAATTGGATGACATTTCACCGAGAGGGCCCAGAGAATATCTATCCGTCATGTGGATGGACAAATCCCACTCTTGATCCATGTGTTTCAACCAATACTTTCCGAACACTCAATGCCACCTTTATAGCCACCCTGTTACGGTGTGGTGTTTGATGACATCAAAGCATCCATCCAGCAAAGGTGATATGCATGATCTCATGGTCGAAGGAATTAGGTTACTATGTATCAGAAAGCATATAGCAATTGAACTATTGAAATGACTTGATCTTTATGCTACGCTTGTCTATAGGAGTATGTCCACCATATCATTCTCCTAACGATATGATCTTGTTGTTGATAACATCTCAATGTTCATGACAAAGAAACCACATCATCAATCAACCAACAAGCTAGTGAAGTATAGAGGCTATACTAGGGACTTCAAATTAAGTTTACAAATCACACAAGTATTAATGGTTTCCTTGTTAATACTATTATAGCATGAATGCAAACATTTATCATAAACACAAAGATATATAATAATAACTATATTTATTATTGCCTCTAGGGCATATCTCCAACACAACCCATCGACGCCCGCACCCACATCATCAACAACGAAAGCTGGCGCGCACGCCAGCCCGACGACCTGCGACACACCCTAACCAATCGCCACGATGGCGAGCCCATGGGGTCACTCAGTCGACTCGGCCCCAAGTGCTTCGGACCAATGATCCGAGGCAAGAAGTACCCGCCAAACTTCAAGGCGCCGAAGGAGATAGAAAAGTACGACCCCTCGTACGACCCAGCCGTTTGGCTCGACACATACCTCATGGCAATGGGGATCGCAGGCCACACCGACCTGCTAGCCGCCCGTTACCTCCCCCTGATGATGGAGGGGACATGCAGGCAGTGGATCAACACCCTCCCCCAGGACAGTATCGACTCCTGGGAGGAGATGCGCGACGCCTTCGTCAGGCACTTCGAGTGCGGCTACACCCGCGCCACCACCATCGAGGACCTGGAGCGATGCGTCCAGGGACCCCGCGAGTCGACCCGCAACTGGGTCCAATGGTGGCAAGAACTCTGGTACAACGCGGTCGGCATCCACCCGGACACCGCGATCCATTGCTTCAAGACCTCGTGCCGCTACAAGCCCCTGGTCGCCAAGCTCAAGCGACAATCTCGCGCACTCGACAACATCCCCGACCTCCTCGAGATCGCCAAACGGTACGCGGAGGAAGATCCAAACCAGGAAACTGACGACGAGTCAGGAGGTCAACGCCGCACGAGCGGCAACGACAGCGGACGACGGTCCGACCTACGCTACAGCAACACTCGCCTCACCGGCAAGCGCCGCAGTGACGGGCGAGTCGACTTTGTCGCCAACGCCGGGCACGCGCAACGCGAGCCCAAGAGCTTCCGCCGCGACGGAGGACAACGCCGCGACGGCGGCAACTACAAGGCCAAGCCAAGGTTCAACCCCGCGGCTCTCCTTAACCAACCATGTGCGTTTCATAGCAGGGAAGGGAAGCCCGCAACGCACACCACCGCCGACTGCCACACCCTCAGGGAGATTGAGAAGGCACGGCGAGCATGGGAGGACCCCGACAACGACCCGCCAAGCAGCGGAAAATTAGGAAAAGTGGCCGGCTCGCTCCATACCTTCACAGGCTTCAACACGAAGCGCAAGAAGAAGGTCATCGCCCGCGCCGTCGCCGTCAACGCGGTGGCCCAGGTGGACGTTCCCCAGTTCCTCAACTAGTCGGAGCAGCCCATCACGTGGAGCCGCCAAGATCACTCGCCACGCATCGAGTACCCAGGTCGAGTCGCCCTGGTGGTCAAGCCTAAGGTCGGCGACTACTGGCTCCCCAAGACATTGATGGACGGCGGCAGCTCCATCAACATCCTGTACCTGGACACCTTCAGGCGGCTGCGGCTCCCGCAGTCGATGATCGAGACAACCCACACCACGTTCCATGGCATCGTCCCCGGTCGGAAGGCGTACCCGATCGGCAAAGTCACGCTGCCAATCACCTTTGGCACACCAGCAAACTTCCGCACCGAGCGGATCGTCTTCGAGCTGGTGCCCTTCGACAGCCCCTACCACTGCGTCCTGGGGCGCCAGGCGTTCGCCAAGTTCATGGCAGCACCCCACTACGCGTACAACGCGATGAAGCTCCCCGGACCGTGCGACGTCATCACCGTCAACGGCGACCCCGACATGGCCGCCGAGTGCGAGGCCAAAGGAGCCGAGCTCGCTGACGCCGTCATCGCGGAGGGGACCAACCACGCCGATGAGCTCGCCAAGTACGCGAGCGGGGTCAACAATGATGACCCCACCATACTCAAGAAGCCCAACTCGGAGGGCGCAAACACCTCAACCTTCGAGGCGACGACGCACACCCGCACCGTCGAGCTGGTCCCAGGTGACTCCAGCCAGGAGGTGACGATCGGGACGGGCATGAGCCTGGCATAGGAAGGTGCGCTCATCGAGTTCCTCCGTGAGAACATGGACATCTTCGCATGGAAGCCCTCTGACATGCCTGGTGTCCCTAGGGAGCTCGCTGAGCACAAGCTAAACGCCGACCCCAAAGCGCGACCTGTCAAACAGTCGCTGCGGCCCTTCAATGAAGAGCGCCGCCGAGCAATCGCCGAGGAGGTGCAGCGTCTACTCGCTGCAGGCTTCATCCGGCCGATCAAATACTCCAAGTGGCTGGCAAACCCAGTCCTGGTCGAGAAGAAGAACGTGACCTGGAGGATGTGTATCGACTACACAAACTTGAACAGCGCCTGCCCAAAGGAGCAGTTCGTCCTCCCGCGGATCGATCAGATAATCGATTCCACCGCGGGCTCGGAGTCGCTATGTTTCCTCGACGCCTACTCCGGGTACAACCAGATCAAAATGGTCGTCGAGGACGAGGAGAAGACGGCGTTCATCACGCCATTCGGAGCCTTCTGCTACACCGCCATGACCTTCGGCCTCAAGAACGCCGGGGCGACCTACCAGCGGTGCATGCAAGAATGCCTCGCGAGCCAAATTGGCCGCAACATCCACGTCTACATCGACGACGTGGTCGTAAAGTCCGCTCGCCAAGGTGACCTAATCGCTGACTTGGCTGAAACATTCGCCAACTTGCGAAAATACAAGATAAAGCTCAACCCAGGCAAATGCACCTTCGGTGTACCAGCAGGACAACTACTGGGGTACGTCGTCTCCAAGCGAGGGATTGAGGCGAACCCCACGAAGATCGACACGATCGCCCGGCTCGGCAAACCCGAGTGCCTGCGCGACGTCCAGAAACTGGCCGGACGAGTAGCGGCTCTCAGTCGCTTCATCCCCCGCTTGGGCGAAAAGGCGATGCCCCTATACCGCCTGATGCGCAAGAACCCCACCTTCCAGTGGGACAAGGAGGCGGATGACGCGCTTCGCGACCTCAAGAAGGTGCTACTCGCCGCACCGCTACTCGCCGCCCCCGCCGACAAAGAACCCATGCTGGTTTACGTTGCGGCTTCCGAACGCGTCGTCAGCGCCGTCATGGTCGTTGAACGACCAGAGGAAGGAAAGGAGCGCCCAGTACAGCGACCGGTGTACTACATCAGCGAGGTCCTCACCGAGTCGCGCCAATGGTACCCCTAGTACCAAAAGCTGGTATACGTTGTCTTCAGAGCTCAGCGGCGCCTGCCGCACTACTTCCAGGAGCACCCGATCACGGTCGTCTCCTCGGCACCATTGCAAGACATCATCCGCAACCGCGAGGCGACCGGGCGGGTCGCCAAATGGGCCGTCGAGATCGGCGTCCACAACATCAAATACGAGCCGCGAAAAGCGATCAAGTCACGGGCCCTAGCGGACTTCATCGCCGACTAGGAAGAGGCCCAGCAGCCAGAGAAGCTGCCATACCTCCATTACTGGAGCTTGCACTTTGATGGCTCCAAGAACGCGGACGGCGCAGGCGTAGGGATCGTGCTAACTTCACCGAAGGGCGACGAGCTCCGCTACATCCTTTGCCTCGACTTCACACCCTGCACCAACAACATGGCCGAGTACGAGGCCTTACTCCACGGTATGCGAGCTGCCAAGGAGATGAATGTCAACCGCCTATGTTGCTACAGAGATTCCGATCTCGTCGCGGGGCAAGTCGCTGGCACCTGCGACGCCGTCTCCCCACCATGGCGGCGTACCGCCAAGCAGTGGACAAGCTGGGCGGACACTTCACAGGCTACTCCGTCGAGTGGATCGACAGGCGGAAGAACGAGGAGGCCGACGCACTCTCTCGCATCGGGTCGGCTCGACTCGCACCACCCGCCAGCGTCTTCCTCGACCCGATCACCAAGCCATCAGTCTCTCCCCCGAGGGAGATCGACATCGGAGTCCCGCTCCAACCAGAGGCAGCCCTGGTCGCACTCGTCAACGAGCCAGACAACTGGACCAAGCCCTACATCGCCTACCTGGAAGCCGGCACCTTGCCGGCAAACAAGATGGACGCTCGGATGATCGCTCGTCGATGCAAATCCTACACCATCATCGAAGGCGAGCTCCACAAGAACAGTGTCACCGGCGTGTTCCAACGCTGCGTCCAACCTGCCGAAGGACGCAAGATACTCCACGATATCCACTCCGGTGACTGCGGCCACCACGCCGGCGCTCGCTCCCTGGTCGCCAAGGCTATGCGACATGGCTTCTACTGGCCCACTGCACACGCCGATGCTGTCGACATCGTCCAGCGGTGCGCCGGGTGCCAAAAGTACGCCAACCAGACGCACGTGCCGAGCTCGGCGCTCAAAACAATCCCCATCACCTGGCCATTCGCTGTGTGGGGCATGGATATGGTAGGCCCCTTCAAGAAGGCCCCCTCTGGCTACACCCACCTGCTAGTCGCCGTCGACAAATTCACGAAGTGGGTGGAGGCCAAGCCAGTTCGGAAATGCAACGGGAAGACCGCCACTAAATTCCTACGCGAGCTCATATATCGCTACGGGTTCCCAAACAGCATCATCACGGACAACGGCACCAACTTCGCCAAGGGAGCCATGGCCGAATTCTGCGAAGAGCACCACATCCGGCTCGACCTCGCGTCGGTCGCCCACCCGGAGTCCAACGGACAGGCGGAACGGGCCAACCAAAGCATCCTCCACGGCCTGAAGCCGCGACTCCAAGTACCACTCGAACGCACCGCCGGGTGCTGGGTCGAGGAGCTACCCTCCGTCATCTGGGGCATCCGCACATCGGTCAACAGGTCGACAGGATTCACCCCCTTCTTCATGGTGTACGGCGCCGAGGCAGTCATGCCCACCGATCTCGAGCATGACTCACCATGGGTCATCCACTACACGGAGGCTGCAAATGAACTCGCTCGCCAAGATGGAGTCGACCAACTCGACGAGGCACGCGACCTCGCTCGGTCTCGCACCGCCATCTACCAGCAGGGACTCCGCCGCTACCACAGCCGGCGGGTGAGGACTCGCACCTTCCAGGAAGGTGACCTGGTGTTGCGTCTCATCCAGGACAATAAGGGCATGCACAAGCTCTCCCCTCCGTGGGAGGGACCGTTCGCCATCGGGCGAGTACTTGGCAACGACGCCTACTACCTCATCGACATCCGCGGGGACGGCGAACTCGACGTCAAGCGACCATAAACCTCCTACGGAAGTTCTACTCCTAGAACCCCACATATGTACTCTCCAGTCGCTGTGAAATAAAAAGAATCGGTTACCGCAAATTGCGCTTACTCTCCATGTCTTGTGCCACTCGCACTCGTAGTAACAACATCCAGCTAACCGCAGAAGTCAACCTTTGGTACAGCGATCGGCACGGCTAAGTAGTGCGATGCACGAGCACTGAGTAACCTCAGGTCTTGCATCGTCCATGAAAAACGCCTACCCGGAGCCCCATTGGAGTCGCCTAGCCCGACTGGCTTTACGAGCCAAGACACCTGCCTTCGCTTCTTACAGCGACCACGGTCCTCCGCATCCTTGACATAGCGACTCGAACGGCTAAGTACCACGCTCGGGGACTGACGACCAGTTCATCGCGAGCGGATCGGGAAAATGCCAAGTAAGAGAGCATGCCTAGGACTCGCCACGCGACTGGCCCAACGGTCCAGGCAGGAGTGATGCGCCCAAATCAACGCGCCAAGTCCTCAACCACCCTCGAGTCGCACCTAGAACAACCAAGTACCACGCTCGGGGACTCGGCCACCCGACCCCGTTCGCGCAAGGGAAAACGGTGAAGTATAGGGCGTTCAAGGGAGTCGCCTTGCGACTGGCTCCTCGAGTCCGGGCGAGTAGACCACAATAACAAAACATTCAAAAACAACAAACATATCACACACGAGGTAAACCCCACAAAAGGGCGGACGCGCTCGGGGACTCGTTCAAACCACAATCACAAAACACATGACAAATTCCAACACAGACACGTTGTCTCATTCAAAAGCATGTCGCATTATCTCACATTACAAAATATGCCCATGCGGCAGACCTGCTACTAACACCTCAGGGCAAACTACCATATTCTGCAGGCTTCGACGACGACTCGCCAGCATCCCGGTGACTGCGGATGAACAGCGTGTATGGGTTTGACGGGTACATCGTCAGCTCACCCGCCATTGCAGCTCGGAAAGGCTGCTCGACCTTGAAATCCCGGTGCGGTGGCTCAGGGTCGTTGGGCGCAACAACAGTCTCCTGGTAGGGAAGGAGGTCGCACATTGCCCAGACACGCTCCGAGTACACCGCGGCGCGATCCGTCAGCTTAAGCACCTCAGAAAGCTCCACCGCGCCAGTCGACGAAGGGTAGCCGCTTGTCACGTCGTCGAGGTCGAAGTCCTCTGGGAAGTGAGCAAGTCCAAGGCTCAGCGCTGTTGATGCTCCACGTCGAAACGCCGACCGCGTCATGAACTCAACAACAGAGGGCGCCTTCTCCAAGTACTTCCACACCTCGACGAGGTCGCTGGGAATCACCTCCGTGGGTGATATCTCCTGGAGGTACGCCCGGATAAATGTTGCCGACAACGTCGCCGAGTCAACGAGCATGCCCACACACTGCCGCGCGTCGAACGAGCTCGCCTCTTCCGTGCTATCAATAATGCGACCTGCGGGTAGAAGAGAACAGTGAGTACGTTGGACATCACAGAAAGCACAAGATACCGGCAGAGGCAACTGCACTTACCAATCAGCGGGCGGGCGAGATCCGTGATGAAGCATTGAAGCGAGGTGTGGTCGTCCTGAAGCCCAGCAACAAGGGCGTCCGACACTTTACGGTCCTCCTCGGCGGCCGTAATGGCGGCCTTGGCTCGTTCATCAGCTGAGCTCGCTTCCTCCTTCGCCTCTCGCAGCTCGCGCTCGAGATCGGCGATCCGCTTTTCAGCCGTGCTCAGAGCCGAGTGCGCCGCTGCCAATTCACCCGCGGGGACAAGTCCCTGGCGAGCTTCCTCCGCCTTCGCGGCAACCTCCTGAAGCCCCTTATTTGCTTCCTGGACGGTGGCTAGTTCCTTCTCCGCGCGGTGCTTCGCTGCCAATCAGTCAGCTGATTCACGTTGCAGACCCTGCACATCATCCAACCAATTAACTCAAGAAAATCCAAAGTGCCCACCCGCTGAAATTCAGCGAGTGCGCACTCGGGGACTGGATGCGAAAAATCCTAAGTGCCCACCCGCTGAAATTCAGCGAGTGCACACTCGGGGACTGGATGCGAAAAATCCTAAGTGCCCACCCGCTGAAATTCAGCGAGTGCGCACTCGGGGACTGGATGCGAAAAATCCTAAGTGCCCACCCGCTGAAATTCAGCGAGTGCGCACTCGGGGACTAGAACTCAAGAAATTCTAAAGTGCCCACCCGTTGAAATTCAACGAGTGCGCACTCAGGGACTGGACGTGAAAAACAATAACAAGGCGCTTAAAGGATCAGACCGCTGCAAAACACCGACCTGATCCTCGGGGACTGGACATACCTGGATAGCTGCGCCAAGCATGCCATGGAGTTGTATCGCGTCCACAGACGCGAGGAGAGCTGGCGTGTACCCACGACGCTGGTAGATTTCCGCATCGGCGACCCCATGTGCACGGCTCGATGGCGAAGTTCCACTCGCCGTGGCCGCTTTCGCCATGAAGCGTGGGAATGTCTCGATGGAGGCACCCGCCCCGAGGGAGGTCGGCTCGGCCGTTCTAGGCGAGGGAGCGCCCTCCTTCGTCGACGCGGTTGCCTCTGTTGCGGGCTCAATCGGCGCGACCGCCGTGTCGTCAGAGATCCTGACGACGTCGTCGCCCTTGGCCTTCTTGCTGCCGTCTGTAGGGACGACGACATCGTCCGCCTTCCTCTTAAGGGAAGGATCCTCCTCGCCGGCGACGGGTGGCACCTTAGCCACGGTCGGGTGGCCCATTCTCTTCACTCCGGTCCTGTACATCAATCGTCTAAGCACAAATAATTCAAGCAGTTATGGAAGACAAAGGAGGGTGAGGGTACTCACTTGGCGACTGGAATAAAGCGTAGCCCCGTACGGAGGCCGGCCGGTTTCTCCAGTTCAGGGCCTAGTTGGCGACTGAGCCCCATCTCTAGGACGTCGCGTGCCCAAAACACGGATGGCTTCTTCGTCGTTGAGGCTGCAGCCGGAGCCTCTGGGATATCTTCAGCAGGAGCTTCCTTGCGAGGCGAAGCCGCTGCAGCCGGAGCATCCCCCAGCCTAGAGACTGGGGCGAATGGCGGAGGCATTAAAGCCAGCGGCACTTCCACGGTCGCCGTGTCCAGCACGGCTGTCGCTGGTGGCGCCTCGTCCTTGGCCGGGCTGGGAGCGTCAGAACTGCTCGCCGAGTGCGGCGGCGAGGCCGGCCTCGACGGCTTTGTCTTCCTCTTCGGAGGTGCCCTTGCCTCCTTCTCTTTCTTCTTCTTCTTCGACGGAGTGGCCTGGCGGTGCGAGGTGGTCTCTGGGAGTTCGTCGTCGTCATCGTGACGCTCGAGGCTTCTACTTGCCTCAAGCTCACGCTATCGCTGCCCGCGGGTCTTGCGAACCAGCGGGGCGACCTCCTCCTCGGACTCGTTGTCGTCGTTGATCTCGTCGCCCCCGGAATCGCCTTTGGCGGGTGGCGACTCGCCCATATCCTGGACAGACGAGCTCGAATTCTCGTCGTCCGAAGGCGGGAGCCATCCTTCCACCACTTGGAACAGCTGCAAAGAATGCAGGATGAAATCAGAATTACCGCGACTGCAAAAACTGCGACTGCGAATGAAGCAAGGCGATTACCGTGGGGGCTGGACGCTTTGCGGTGTAAGGGGCGACCCCAGCTTGGGCGTCTAGGTACATCGCCTGGGTGATCTTCTTTAGTGCTGGGATGTATTCTTCCAGCTTCCACTCGGCGAGGCAGGCCTTCGTCGAGTCATCCCGGCCGGTGTACTGGTACATGTAGTGCTCGCGCCGGGCCAGCGGGACGAGCCGTCGCCCGAGCCAACAGTTGTACAAGTTTATTGTTTGGAGGCCCCTCTTCTTCAGACCGCGGATGGTCTGGAGCATCTCGTCGACGACCATCCGCTGGTCGCTGGGGAGCTTGCCGACTTGAAGTCGGCGCGGCTCGGACCGATTGGCGGAGTACCGCGGGATCGCCGTCTCGCCCTCCGGGGTCGCCTCGGCAACGTAGAACCACGACTTTTTCCAGTCGCTCGCCGCCTTGGCGGGCAGCATCAAATCGAAAAATGAGGCCTTTGACTTCAGTTGGAAGGTTAAGCCGCCCGCGGCAAGCATTGGGCCGCCCGCGGCAAGCATTGGGCCGCCCGCTTCCTCGCGGCTGATCCATCCGTGGAACAGATCTTGCCATAGAGGGAAGTAGGGCCGGCAGCCCAAATAGCACTCGCAGAACGCCACGAAGATGGCGAGCTGCTCGATACTATGGGGACTCAGATCCGATGGCTGGATCCAATAGTAGGCGCAGAAGCGCCGGAAGAACAGGGACGTGGGGAACCCTAGCCCCCGTTCGAGATGGCTGGTGAAGCAGATGAATTCTCTCTCTCGCAGGTTCGGGGTCGTCTCTCCGGCCACGGGGATGCGCCAGCAGCCGGCTCGCAAAATCCCGGCCTCCTCAAAGGAAGCCAGTTGCGCCCTCGTGCACTTAGATCTACCCCAAGGATCGGTGGAGAGGGCCATGGCGGAAAGATTTGTGAGGGGGGGTCGGAGGATTTCTGGTCGACTGGATCGCGAGGCGAAGGGAGACGAAAGTGCGCGCAATCGGAGGAAATGGCAAGGAAGTGGCCCTTTGATCGCCTGCCATTCCCCTTATATAGCGGTTGTTACCCGCCAAATCAGGGAGCCGTTACTACACGGTGATTACGCCAAAAGTTACCGTTGGATTACCCCAACGGCTAGTTTGACCACGTTTAACGGTCCAACTTCAGCACTCGACCCGCCGACCCGTTCACTATGACAGTGTTTCGCCGACTCGACTCGCCAAAGCCGCGAGTAGAATGATTAGTTTTTCCTTTATACAGGAGCCCGCCGACGATTCGACTGGATGTCTACTCAGCGGCCGTATACTCCGACTGCCAGCAGCCACCTACGCCTAATCGACGACGGCCTCGGGGACTACTGATGGGGATGCACCTACTGGGGTATACCCAGCAGGACGTTTCCGACTGGCCCGAGACCTGGCGAGTGGGCCTGCAGGACGGCGACTGGATCAAGGCCCGGCGTGGATCTAGGCGACTAGAAGCTGAAGGCCCAGGCGAGTAGATAGGCCCAGTCGGATTAGGTTGAACGAGTACCGAAGTTTTAACCGAATCGGTTGAGATATGTAAACCCTAGGGGAGGTGAGCCTATATAAACCTCCCTGTAGGGCGTGTAGAGATACATTCCATCATACCCTCAAGCGACTCGCCGCCTAGCCCCCGAGCTCGCCCATTGTACCATCTTCATAATACAATCTAGCAGGAGTAGGTATTTACCCTCCGGGGGGCCGAACCTGGGTAAAACCCTGTGTCTTTGCCCTCATCTCGCACCGCAGATGGCTGGCCGCCCTTGCCCCTCGTTCTACTACTCGCTGCCGATTGCAGCATCTGCCGTGACCATTCCCACGACAGATGGTCTTCTTTATCTCCTGGTACTCCTGGGCGTGAATCACGGCTTCGGTGAAGGCAGCAGATCCTTCATCGCACTCTCGCGCCTTCCTCGGATTTCAATTTCATATGTTATTTAAATTTCATCTTATGTATTAAACCTCGGCATCCAGAGCGGTGACTCGGGGACTGCCATATGTTATTTCAATTTCATCTTATGTATTAAACCTCGGCATCCAGAGCGGTAACTCGGGGACTGCCATAGGTCATTTCAATTTCAGTGTATTCAACCTCGGCATCTAGAGCAGTGACTCGGGGACTGCCATATGTTGCCCCAGTTTTATGTTGAGCACTAAACCTCGGCACCCTAAGCAGCGCCTCGGCAACGGTCTTATATTATTTCTGAAATTTGGTTTACACATTAGACTTCGGCGCGATAGGCAGTGACTCGGGGACTGCCATGTATTGTTCCAAAGTAGTGGTCAACCTTTGATACAAGGAAGGTATCACACTTTGACACTTAGAATAAGAGCAGCTCAATCTCGTATGATATTCGAAGCTCACACCCAGATTAATTGGCTAAACCACGGGAATACAAAGGCAAAGATACATCCTAGAATCAGGAAATCGCAGATCACCAAAGCAATAATTCGGACAAAAACCCACTTAAAGAAAGTGATAACAACTACAAACATATATGTCGCAGCAGTACACGGCAAAAGAAATTCAGGTCATACAGAAGACGGACAAATGTTCCACGTACATCGCACGCCCGACATACTAGGGACAAGAAATAACTTAAAGGTTTTCAGCTGGAGAGGCAATAGTTGGGTCAGGGACTGGATGCTCCGAGATAGGCGGAGCCTCGGCCGAGGTTGCCTCACCTTCCACAGACCCAGGTGCGACTTCGGCCGAAGCCCGAGGCAGCTGAGGGGCATCAGTTTGCGCAGTTGAATGCCCAGTACCTTTGGAGGAGGAACGCGCGTCGCCGTTGTCATCCGAGCTCGAACTGGAGTCACCAGAGGAAGCCGAATCATCTTCACCTTCACCTTGTTCAGCCGAGTTATTATCTGATGCATCCTCGACTACGACCTCATCGTCCGAATTCGGGAGGAAGCTCGGACCTTCATTCCAGGTATGCACGTCGGCATACTCAACGAGCTGGAAGGCGCGAGCTTGCCGAAGAGCAACAAAAGTGGGGTCCTCAACCCAACGGGAACCTGTGCGCAAATTTCTCAGGATATCAAGAGAAATGTCTTCATACCATGACATGATAACAGTGAGGGCCATATCAGCGCCAGCTCGCCCAACTGATTCCCTCCATAGACTTAGTTGCTTCTCAGATGCCATCAGTCTTTTCACCAGCAATTCGACCTCATTGATATCAGGAGTCCCAGAGGTATTCGGCCAGAGAACATGGTAGGCTCGGATAGCTGCCTGCACCAAGTCCCTCCCCATAATCTTCATCGGACCAACTGTAGCGCCGACAGCGACAAGGAAATCTTCCATCGAGTACTCCGAGTCAACATCAACAGGGACACCTCGGCGCGCACGAGCTGCAAGAACCGCTTTAGAGCTCACAGGCTTAGCTTCTGGAAAATGACCTGCGCAAAACACGAATGCGTCAGGAGGCAGCAGGGACAAAGATAAAAACATAATCCGGCCGTGCTAAGAAACTTACAGTGAATATAGCTCATCATTATCTGAAGGTCTTTAGCCAAGTTGATCTTGCTCTTTTCAAAGCGAGCGATCTCCTCGCTCATTCCATAAGTTTTCAGTTCGGCAGCATCGAGGAGTTCTTTATTCTTCTGCAGCTCCAGAGCTAGCCGATTTTTCTCCTCGGAGAACTCCTGATCGACCTTTTCTAGTTCGGATTTCTGAGAGAGCTTAAGGGCCTCCACCTCGGTGCGCAGGCGAGCTATTTCATCATCCTTTTCTTTCAGCTGCGCCGAATGAGTAGCGCTTTGTTCTAAAAAATGCAGCATCACGTCAGGCATGGGCGTGCAATCTTGGTGAGATGCTGTAAAGGTTTGAAACTCGGCTTTACCAAAGCCAAACGAGAAGCTTAGCTAACATTTAAAAAAAAGCGGAAGGTGTAAGGGAAAAGGGAGACTAACCTTCCAGGCTCTTGACTTTCTTTGCAAGACGAATGTTGAGATTATTGATGTTACCTGTTCACCACAAAAGTGAGCCGACATATCGCATACAAAACAATAAGAATGTCGAGATTGACGAAAAGAATTATCGACCTACCAGTCTTTTTCACCACAGGGAGAACTTTCTCATATTTTTCTTCCAATTTTCGGTGCGAAAAAGCAATCTTTGAAATTCGGCAGTCCGCCGGTCATGTGCAACCTAAACAATGGAGCAAACGATTATTGGATATTCGAAGCTAAAACAGATCCGAGTTAAGCGAAATTTAACCCGGATCTAGGTGGCTGAATATTCGAAGCTAAAACAGATCCGAGTTGAGTGAAACTTAACCCGGATCTAGGTGGTTGGATATTCGAAACTAAAGTAGATCCGAGTTAAGCAAAACTTAACCCGGATCTAGGTGGCTGGATATTCGAAACTAAAGCAGATCCGAGTTCAGCGAAACTTAACCCGGATCTAGGTGGCTGGATAATCGAAGCCAAAACAGATCCGAGTTAAGCAAAACTTAACCCGGATCTAGGTGGCTGGACACTCGAAGCCAAAACATATCCGAGTCAAGCGAAACTTAGCCCGGATCCAGGTGGCTGGATACTCCAAGATCAACTAAACGAAAGTCAAGCAAAGTTTAAGGCAGATCTAGTCGAATGAAGGTTCGAGCCCGGAAGTTAACATTAAACTATGTAGAGCATTATTAAACTTCCAAGCAAATAACAAGTTATTTCCCTGCAAGTTTTGGGGACTAGAAGGTATAGTAGCATATGGAGAGTTAATCAAAACTCCGCAAAACAGCAGTTACCTCGTTCATCTTGTTAGTATCAAGGATGATCTTGGCAGCTTGATCCAAGCGGCCGCCAATGTCGGAAAGCTGAAATGGCTGATTGATTGGATTACTTTCAAATTGATCGGCAGCATTCCAATTATTGGCATATTCCACCAGCGAGCCGAGGCTGTTCCCACTAGCCGTCCGAGTTAGGACTTTACCCCGGACCTGCTGCGTAACCACCACGGCCGCAGGGCTTTTATGAAGAGCAAGCTGGGTACCGGCAGCCGGAGTAACGGAAGTTTTGGTGGAAGCAGTTCTTTTGCGCAGCACATCGGCGATACTCGGCTGGGAAGAGCCAACAAGACCTGTCTGGGAAATGGAGGCCTTGGCGGCGACAGCTTTACTTGCTTTAGAGGCATCAGCAGGTGCTGATACCTCGGCAATGGGAACAATGTCTTTAGGATCCGGAGAGATCACGGTCGCAGAAGGCACCGTGATATTAACGTCCTCGGCCGGGGCAGGAGCTACTATAGAAACTGCCGGGGTAGAATGAGGCTCGGTAGAAACGTTCGGATTCACAGAGGAGACAACTGGTTCCATGGAAACCTCGGAGGGCCGAGTGGGGTCAACGTCAACAAGAGAAGTCTCAGGTACATCATGGTGAGGGGGCGATCAATTCGGAACTGGAGGAGATGCTGCACGAGCAGGACTTGGAACCCTGGTGTCTTCGGCAGGCGGAGGAGACGGCTGCCGAGTCACACGGCTAGTCATACTAGGACCGCCGGGCTTAACGGAAAGTGGAGCACTGTGGAAATAGAGAGCGACATTAGGTTAAAAAACAGAAAGAGAGAAACAAGAAATACGAGCAAAGGGAACTTACCCTGCAACTCCAGGCATGATCTTGCGCCGGGGAGGATTCGGTGCGGATTTCTTCGTTCGTTTCTTGGGAGCCGCCTCTGAGGCATCAGCAGGAGCCCCACGTTTCCCCGAGGTAACAGGGGGCCAGGAAGCAATAGGCTCGGCGTTGTGAACCTGACCGGCCGGATTAGCTGGGAAAGTAGTAGCCGGAAATGCATAAGAAATAGGCATTGCGGCAACTACCTCAAGAACTTGGACCTCGTCCGAATCACCTTCCTCCTCGTGGGCCGAGGTCTTGCCACGAGCGCGAGCCGGGGCAGGGTTCGACTTAGGGACGAACTCTTCCGAGTCCGGCTCACCAGTATCCGGGGTATTCCGGTCCGCGGGCCACGGAAGCAACAAAACTTCGGCATCCTCATTCTTCTGCTCTGCGAACCTCTGTAAAACAAGAAAAAGGAAAATTAGCGAAAACTGTTACGAAAGCAATTGAAAAACAGAGCATTGTTGGTTAAGCTTACTTTGGGAGGAGGACGCTCGCGTGTAAACGGTTTCAAACCCCAAGCCCAGTCCTCAGGCATCTCCGTCTTGAAGACGGCTCGGACGCGCTTAAAGATGAGATAGTTGTCCAGCTCCACGGTCGAGACCCGGTTGGGGTCAAGAGGACCGCTCATATAGCAGAGTTTGTGTGTCCGTTTCTGGAAGGGGCAAATTCGGCTACTGATAAAGGTAGCCATCAGATCTTCGCCGCGTAACCCGGCGCGGATCAACTCTTTAAGCCGAATCTCAAAAGCCTCGGCCAAGGCGTGACTCTTCTTTGGATTATAAGTCCAATTCACCTTGGAGGGCGTACCAATGGAGAATGCAGGGAGCCGAATCTTGTCCTCCGTTCCTATGTTCTTAACGTAAAAGAAGGACTTGTGCCACTTCTTGCATGACTCTAGCCCCGTAACACGAGGAAATACGGATTTCCTCCGAGGTGTAATGGACGCTACTCCACATTGAGTAAGCAGTTTCTCGGAAGGGTGCAGAGACTTGTAAGGGATTACGTTAGAACGAATCTGGAAGAACTTCGTCTAGACATGCACGGACGGCCATAGGCCGAAGTATCCCTCCGAGGCAGAGATAAAAGCAGAAAGAGAAGCGATGGCATTTGGAGGAAGATGATGCGGCTGAAGTCCAAAGTAGTCGAGAAACTCTCTAGCAAAGTCGCTAAGAGGGAGACCAAAGACGCGCGAGAAATGAAACATAAAAACTACATACTCGCCCTCCCTAAGATCCGGAGAGGACTCGCTGCCGGGTAAGCGACAGGAGACCTCGGCTGGAATCCTCCGAGTTCGGATAAGCCACTCGATCTCGCGGCGTGTAACGGAAGAGCCCTGCCACGAGCCTCGCTCGGGCCCAGAGCCAGCATCGTCATCCTCTATCAGGGCACCGCTAAAAGAGCTAGACATGAGCTCGCCGGAAATATCAACGGAGGAAGAACTAGCGGCGGAGGAAAGTTTAGAGCTACAAGGCCCCGTCGTGATTTTGCACAGGAACGGCGGCGGAGGAGCAAAGGAACCGCCGCACGAATACGAAATCAAGACAGAGAAATCTAGGATAAAGCCTAGGCGACGCGGCCGGAAAGAACTCACCGGCGACGACGCCAAAGCTAGCGAACACGGTCGAGGCAGATGGAGCAGCGCGGCGGAGTCCTTGCCGTCGGAGGTTCTGATGAACGCGCGGCGGCGGAGCTGCGAACGGGCGCGGAAGCGAGAGGAAGAAGAAGGGCGCAGGCGAACAAAAGGGGGAAAGTGACTCCTCCAACGCCGCACCCCTCTTTATAACTGAGCCGCTAGCAAGATAGTGGGATCGTGGGTGTGGTGGTTGGACGTATAGATCGTGTACGCCGCACAACCACACGTCGTAGAGCGGAACCACACCAAGGGCCACACGGTAACAAAGAAAGTCACGATCCCCAACGGAAACGGCACACGAGGCGTCGCAGCGCCGGCGCAGCAGGCGCAGTGGTAACTGTGGCCTGTCAGTAAACATTGTAGAGGAACAAAAAACTAGAGAAATAATGATGGGGATGACACGTAAGACGAGGCGTACGCGAGAAGATACGATAATACCTCGAACGAGCAAGGAATAACTCGGAAACAATACAGGACGTGTGTCGTGAAACTGATACGACCCGGCCGAGGTTATCAGCGGGGCCATACCAGCTTCGGGGACTAATGTTGGGAAGGTAACCCCGGATAGGGTAAAGACGGGGAGAGACGAAAGGATGTTCCCCGTCTAGTTTCCGAGTTACGGTCTGAGCCGGCCGAATCATGTAGAGGTCGGCCGAGATAGGAAAGGGCAGGACCCTCATAGTAACGGCAAGACATTACCCGGACGAGATACTTCGTAAGTCGGCTGGGTTAGCCCGAGTAATCTTAATACAGATGAAGGACAGGCCGAACTACAGGAGGCAGGGCCGAATGATACAAAGCTTGCAGGAGAAGGAGAAGCTGAAGTCAAACCCTAGCTGCAGGCTAGGGAGAATCTGAGCGAAGCCAAGCACTACGGACAAAGACGCAAAGCGATAGAGAGGCAGAAGGAGGTCATGGAGGAGACAGTCCTGAAGCCCGAGGCGTGCAGGAGGGACCCTCTGGAACCTTGCCGCCTTTAGGGGAATGACAGGGAAAGGGAGGCGCCGAACTACTATATTGGGACAAGCATATTCCTCGAATATGCTTGCCACGTCAGCCCTAAAGGAACCCAAGTCTCTCCTTTATAAGGAGAGGCTTGGACCCTGAAGAGGGGATCGACTCATTTTCAGTACCGTTAGGCTGGTAAAGTTCTTCTCTTATCCCTGTATACAGCTCAAGGAGCACTTGTAGCCCAAGGAAGAAGAAATAAAGATCTTTGCCTTAGTCTTTTGTGTGTAGAATCAACTGCATCTTCCCTCCCCAGATCCCACTAGCATCCATTGGCCCCATACTTTAGCCTACCCATGGCATCTGCCGTGCCACCACCATGACACTCGTAAGTTGATTAAGCCCTTTGGACCTGGAAGTTTGATCATGTTGTAGATGTAACAGGGACGGGCCATGAACGCCTAGTAAGCCGGATGTCCAAAGATGGCGTGGTAAGCACTTATTAACGGTACCACCTCAAAAGAGAGTGGCTCGGTCCGATAATTGTCTCGGGTTCTGAATGTAATGTCCAGAGTAATCTCACCCAGAGAATCTGCATGTCTCCCTGGTACAATGCCATGGAAAGTTACACTTCTGTAACTCAACTGTCTCTCGTGTAGCTTCATGCAGTGGAGCGTCTCGATGTAGAGGATGTTGATGCTGCTCCCACCGTCCATGAGTGTTTTAGAGAACTCATAGCCATCAATAAGAGGATTGAAGACCAGAGGGTACTTTCCCCGACGATGTGTTTCCATCGGGTGATCTGAACGATCAAAGGTGATGGTTAACTCTGACCAGTCCAGGAACTGTGGAACAGCCGAAATCGTGGCATTAAGCTCATGAAGAACCGCCTTCTTTTCTTTAGCAGGTTGGGATCCAAGGAATCATACATATGCGTCTTTCTTGGTCGGAAAATTCTTCTTTCCATCTGACTTGGGATCTGCAGCGGCTTCCGCTTCTTCCATGTCGGAATCTTCCTTGGGCTCCTTTCCTTTCTCGGAATTTTTCTTTCCTTTTCGTTGCTTGGCTCTGTATCCAGAGGATTCATCTTTCTTGATGTCGTCATTGAAACGAAACTCGGCATTTGTGTGGGTAGATCCTCCATTACTATCCAAGTGGTGGACACAGGGATTATTGGGAATGTCGGCCCAGGTATAGGTTCTTCTGGGTTGCTGGTCTCCTCTGCCCTGGATTCGGGAAGTTCCTCGGCCTATACCCGGACGCCTCCGCGCCCTCCTCGTCCTCCGGATCCTAACGTTGCATTCACATCTGCGTTGTCCGGAGCCAGCTTTTCGTCCGAGGTGTTCTTGTGCTTCTGAGTTTGTTTTGGCTGTTTGGCCGCATTGGGATTGGCCAGAATATTTAGCAGCCCTTCTGAATCATCATTGGCGTCAGCATATTTTCTTGCCGTCTCTATCATTTCTCCCAAATCTGTGATGTGGTCACGCTTCAGCCTGTGACGTAAAAGTCCGACTGGAAGTCCTGCAATAAAAGCTTCTATCGCAGTTTGCTCGTTTACTCCTTCACAGGAGTTCTTCGTATCGATCCAGCGTCCGAGGTCATCCCGACAAGTTTCTTCGGGTCTTTGTGTGCAACGTTGCAAGTCTCCGACTGTGCAGGGCCTCCTGTAAGTTCCCTCGAAGTTTGAGAACAACGCACTTTGCATATCATACTAGTTGTGAATTGAATTCTTTGTCAGTTCACTGAGCCATGATCGGGCCGTATTCCTCAGCATGAGCGGGAGATATCAGACCGCGACCAATTTGTTTTCTCCTTTGGCGGTGCATCAGGCCTGAAAGAAATCCTGGAGCCAGGTATCTGGCCGTGCTGCACCATCATAGGGCTGAATATGTTTGGCAATACCAAAGTCAACCAGAAATTTGGTTTGACGTATGCATGGTCCAAAGCACTTGGGTCCCACATACACGTCTTCCTCCTCGTACCGCCGCGCTTCTATGTTTGATTCAATGCAATGGCGAGCGTCATTTGGCAAGAGAGATCTGCGCCGTGGAGGCTCGTGGATTCTGTGCGGTGGAGTCGGATTTATGCTTCTCCTCTCACTATTGCTGCCCAGCCCCTGTGGCTCCCATGGCTGCGTTTGGATCCTTTATGGTCGCTCCTGGGAGGCGACGGTGGCCCTGGTGGATTATTTTCGGATGGATTACGTGGTGGTGGCGGTGGAGCCTCATTATGCTGACTTAGATGCTTGTTTCTTCAGGCATCGTCCCTACTGGATTTACGATGATCTGGGTCATCTCTTCGTTCGGCGTTGCCAGCCGGGCGGCTCGGTGGTGGCATCCTTAGCCGATCTTGCTCCTCTCGCTGGCGCGTGTTTCCGGGTCATCTCTATAGCGGTTGTTTTGCCGACGATGGTCCTGATGGGGTCCATTGCCCTGATGGCGTCTTCGTCCATAGCCGGAATAACGCTTGCCCAGTCACGCGTCGTCCGTCAAGAGTGGATGTTTGATCCGGTTCTTGAATTCTCTTCTTCTCCACGGGGACGATAGCGTTGAGTCGTATCCCTGTGGAGTCTTACATCGGCGCTTTGGTCAGCGCCAGTGTGGCAATACTCGGACTTTGAGGCTAGCTTGCCACTAAATGACGCGGTCATTTTCTACTGCTTTAATCCTTTGTCCAGCAACGCGACGCACTGCTGGACCTGTTGTGGAGACGGATTGTTGGCGAGGATGGCTTGAGCTGCAGCAGCATTTTCTAATGGCGTGATGTAGACTCAGATCTTCTCTCCATCTTTTACATCGAATAGACCTTTGTGGATATCCGGATTCTTGTTAGCAAGAAACGGACCTCCCCTTGTATTGTTTGGATGTCGCTTGAAATCTAACTGATATCTGGCAGGATCACTGTCTAACTACTGCCTCATCTCGATCATGCGCGCGGCCTCTTCGAGTAGAAACAAGCGGTGCTTTTCTAGGTACTTAGCCTTTTCTCCAGCGCCTCCGGTGTAAGATCCGAAGCCGTTGGGATTGGAATTGTGAGAGCATCTTCGTAAATTTCACGTGCACCCTTGGTGACAACATGTCCATCCACAGGAGGGTCAATCGAGGTGGTATTAATCGGATCTATGTACTGATTCTCCATCTCGATCTCTTCATCAACTTTTTCTTCGTTGGTTTCATCGATGTTCGGCTCTGCCGGTGTCGGATTCTTGTTCTTCTTCTTCTTCTTTAACTGCCCAGTAGCCTTAACGTGCGTACCAGTGGCAAAGACGGCTTTTGGTCTGGTACCGGGGGATAAACTTCCGTCATGGTTGGCTTGTGAACCTCGGAGGAATCTCCGGTGTCCATGTCATCCTGTGAGGTGTAGCTTTCATCCATGCTATCATATGGACTAGGAGGATTTTCTGGCTCACCTTGCGTTTGTTTGGAGATGTGCTCTTGTTCATACTCCTCTATCTCTTTGTCGAAGTCTCGAAGTTCCTGCGACGTGATTGACTCCACTGGGGAGCCAGGTGAGTCGGCATTTTCTTCGATTACGTCTAGGACCGAGTCGCTACCAGCTCCAGCATCGACAAAGTTGGATCCATTTCTTATGTGGTACACGAAACAATGCTTCTTCTTGTTCATGTTCTTGAAGTAGTGGCACAGTTGGGTTTCCGCCTCCTCCATCTCAAAGTTCTCCGTGATGTCGGTGATTGCTTCATAATCAATGTAGGGGTGCTTCATCAACTCCTTTATCCTATGCTTCAAGGGTAGTTTTTATGATACAACGTCCGGTATGGCAGATCCATAGCGAATATATTCTTCATCCGTGTATCCAATCTCATCAGGGAGATCGGATACGGATTTTTCTTCCACCTCTTCTTCCACTACAGGAGTGGGATGGGTGGGTTCGATTTTCTCCGGGACCTTGAACTCTTCCGCCTCTGCGGACAAAGTAGATCCGGATTTTTCTTCCGCCATGGTCATCACCTCAAGGGTGGGTTGGGCGGGTTCAGCGAAACCGAGATAGATATCGACCTCGCCGATGGACATGATCGTGTAGGTCGTCACGGGTTTCGAAACCAGAATCCAAGTCTCATCAAGAAGGACGAGAGGGACATCACTAGAATAGACCACGCGATCCATGGCGATAGTTTTGCCGATTCCTGCACGAGCAAATTCTGCCTGGAACGATGCTCCAAAGGTCACCTGCCTCACGGTGGGCGCCAATTGTCGTCGGATTGTCGACAAGTACACCATAGGGGGTCCTAGTGGCTTTGAAAGGATGGGGTGTGAGACGTCGGATGTTCCAGGAGCGGTGAGCACAAGTTTACATAGGTTCATATCCAACTGCGGTGATCGGATCCTACTCCTACTAGCAACCTAGTAATATATCGGCGTAAGCCAGATGTTACAATGGATTACAAGAGAGGTGCGCCTATGCGAGTTGATTGTGGTGTTACGAATGATTGGTTGCCCTAAAGGATCCTATAGGGCCGGTTTATATAGTCACCGGGGCCTACGGTTACAGGAGAGACCTATCCGGCTACGTTATAGAGTCAATAACTATGTACATCTTGGATTACAAGTAATACTACAAGCCTAAGTTGGTAACTCTTCTGGGCCTTGTCGTAGCCGGAGTTGGATCCTCCTCTTTCTCTGACTAGGCCGCCCGTGAAGCAAAGCTCTGACCCATTGGTGGGCCACCCTGGTCAGCGAGTTCTGTGGGTATACCCGAAAAGTATATCCCCAACATTGGACGTATCAACTCCCCCCAAGCTTAGACCTTCGCTTGTCCCCAAGTGAAAACTGAGCTCAGTAAACATGTCCACAGGTTTATGGAGTGAAGTGTCGATAAAAGAATACGGAAAAGAAGCATCACACTTACCATTACACAACTCATAGAACAAAGCAACTCACCATTATATAACTTAGCTTGCAACAAGCACAGGAGTCACAATAGAGATGCATAAAGATAAATCATAATTGGAATTGGTAACCTTTGTTCCTGGTCAGTGAACAGCTGGCAAACAGTTTCACAAAAAGCTTTTGAAGAAGTTTTACAATAGGAGTACTCTTTTCTCAAACATAAAAGGTTTTTCACAATGAAGGCTTTCAAATTAATACTCAATAGATAAGATTTTTGTGCAAACAAGGAAGATAAAGAACATGATTGAATAAATCATCATAGGAATGCTTGAAACACAACAACTCAAATGCTTGCTAGAGATAGAGAGGAAGTAGGTTTACTGACTCAACTTATAAATAGGAGAATGGTCCCTTCATAGAGGTAAGCAGGGATTTCAAGTCATAAAGAGCTTCCAAAAGATTATGGTACTTACTATCTTTGAGCCATCATTGCCCCTATCATAAGAATCTTGAGGTGCTTAAGGTTAAAGTGAACAAGGATGGAGTATATGCTTGACGAAATATAAGTTGGCAATCTCATGTCCCTTGAGTACGAGGGCCGCTCCTCGTGCTACTCAACTTTAGTTACCGGTAAGTTCTTGTCATTGTAAGTACATGTGTATCATCAAGAACCGCCAACGGGGTACCCCTTGCACATGATACATGAGCTATCCCATAATCAAAATGACAAGGCAAGCAGATAGTGAGCATCTCAGCGATCTTTTTATTTGCTATTTGCATAGGTTTTTATTGAGGATGCTTCACAGATTGCTCACTATGGTGATGCTGCAAGTTTCCACAATGATTAGACATGGCTTAGGCTAGCGTCCTAGGCGTTTCTATAACACACATACATAACTCCATGGACTTACAAGCTCCCCTTATATTTCACACCAACGACATCCGCAAACAAAAGAGCATGATATCAACTGGATATGTATCCATAAGTGTTGAAAGCGTTCCCCGTGATAGCGCGGTTCTGCTAATTCCAACGTATAGATGCAAGCATATACACCTTCGATGACACAATGGTTCAAGTTTATTAGGGGCAAGATAAGGTGTGCCATCAAGTTCGTGAGAGCTTTAATAACTAGTTTGCTCATAACAAAATAATTTTTAATTCGAAAGATAGATGAAGCTTGAGAATTTGCTTGGAATAGCAATAATGCTAATAGGTATATATGGTGGACACAAATAGCATAGGTTTGGTTCAAAGGGGTTGGAAACATGAGAAGTAAGCCTTCTCAAAACAGGTTTTTGGCTAGCAAGGCTGGGTAGCAAGCAAAAGAGTTGAAGGAAACAAGCAAACCTACAAGTGATAAAGCCAAACATGCAATCTTCCTTGAAGACACAAAATATCTTAAATAAAGAATACTAAGCTTATGAGCTAATCAAGAAAAAAATGATACAAAATACCTGTAAGCTTTTTCTCTTTTCCTTTCAAACCTCAAAAAGTGTTGCTACTGACCAGAGCTCGGTTTGCCAAAACCAATTTAGATCTACTTGATGCTCCCAAAGTGGCACCAATACTGATCAACAAGATCAATCATATAATAGAGATTCCAAACTAAAACAAGAAGTGCAAAAAGTAAAAGATGAAACTTCTCATTAATACTCCATAAAGGCACTCACACCAAGGGATACATAGATAATCAACTAAAGGAGAGATACTTCCACATGCAAACCAACCTATAAGATAACTTCTCTACCAAAGATATGAATCCACTAAAAAGGTAAAAGATAGAAGATAATAATGTGATATTCTCTTGATAAGCTCTTCAATCAGTTTCCTCAAATCCTCAATCTCAAAGGTCAGAGTACGAATCAACTCCAAATTTTTCTCAATGCGGTTCATGATCATATCGGACCGAGAGTCCCAGTCCTTGCTATTCTTTCCCCACTCTTCCTTCTTAGTGTGTTCCTTCCCTGCATGGTTAGAGCGAGGCAGATCCCAAACCGACGGCAAGTTCCCTTTAGGCACATGTTGGTATTGTTGCTCATGTGTAAGAGTATGGAAGGAATTCTTGGTACGTGAAGGAGATGACCGTGGAGAGAGGATATGACGTGGAGTTTTCCCTCCTGCAGACATCTGTGCTGTCCTCCTAAGCTTGGTAGGTTTCACCACTCCAATACTTGCGACGGTAGAGCGGGTGTCCGGATGCTTGTCCTCCTCCATGTCTTCTTCATCCCCTACCAAAATCTCCTCCTTGGGATTGAAAGGATCATCTTCCTCGGGCTTCTTGCCTTTGTCATTGGCGGAGACCATGATGCTCTAAACTTGAGAAGATTTCCTAACAGAAACAGATCAAAACGAAAACACGATGAGAACACGATATACGAACCTCGGGGGATCCGGGGGGTTATATATTACGAAGTTTCAATGCATAAGGAAGGTACTGGTACGAAAACGAGACGGAGATGGAGCTCGGGGGGCTCACCCCCCTCCAGGCGCGGCCAGCTAGGGCCCGCGCCTGGGGTGGGTGTGGCCACCCCGGCCTCCGTTTCCTCCTCCGTTTCGTTTCGTAACCTTCCGTATGTATTAAAAACATCAAAAATATAAAAATATTAGGCTTTCACTAACCTTCTGTTTTCACCACTTTTACCTATTCGAAGATGAACTCTGCATACTCCTTTTTTCCTTCTCTTGGAAATTCCTTTTCTCACAAGGCAATACACAAACTTCAATGGCAACATTAGTGTAAGAAAAAACAATAAACCTTAAGGTTCACACTTCAACTGAAATCTATCAAAACAAAAGCTACTATAGCAACTCCTTTCCAAAAAAACCCAAAAGAATCTGGAAGGGAATCGATATAAGAGGCAAATGCAAATGATGGCAGGAATCTGTCAAAACAGACCAGCAGGTAAAGATTGATTTTTTTTAAAACCTTATGTTGCTCAAATCAAAAAGTGCAAAACTAATGAAAGTTGGGTAACATCTTGGAAAATAAGCACATAAAAATACAGCTCCATCCGAAGTACTGAGCTCCCTCACGAATTTTTACAATGAAGCAAAAAAACTGTCCCAGGACAACCACTTTTCACAACTCCTCTACTTCTCAAAAGTATTTGAACTTGACTCAAAAACCAAAACAAAAAGGATAAGGAGAGGTTATTACTGAGGTAATAACTTCCAATAGTCGACAAAACTATTGGGTTATCTCCCAAGAAGTACTTTTCTTTAATGCCTTTAAGTTAGGCTTGAAAGTTTCAAAGATGCTCACAAAAGAGATATATATTTGAAGTGAAAGAGAGCATCAAGAAGCAAATAACCAACACATTTGAGTCTAACCCACTTCCTATGCATGGGGGTATCATGAGAAAACAAATTATTGAAACAAAAAGCCACTAGCATAGGAATACAAAACAAATGCAACTTCAAAGATTTCAACATAAAACAGGGAAACTTAACATTATTGAGATGCATAAAACCATGTTTCCCTCTCTCATAATAACTTTCAGTAGCACCTTGAATAAATTTGACAATATAACTGTCACAGGAAACAACTTTATAATCAGAATGAGCATACTCACAATCACCAAAAAGAGGTCCAAGGTCATAAACCGTATCATTAGAAGCAAGTTGTTCCATCCTGAAATCTTTATTAGGCAAGCTATTTTCACAAGGAGTTTTAATAAATTTGGAAAAGTTAAACTCATAAGAATCTCCATCAAACTTAGTTAAAACTTTATCCTTCTTACAATCTATAATAGCTCCACAAGTGTTCAAGAAAGGTCTACCAAAAATGATAGGACAAGTTTTGCTAGCTGCTGAATTAAGCACTAGAAAATCAGCAGGATACTTAATCTTACCGCAAAGGACCTCCACATCTCTTACAATACCAATAGGGCAAATGGTTTCCTTATTAGCAAGGTGATTAACCATATCAATGTCCTTGTAACATCCCAAAAATATTAAACATTGATCATCAAACTTTAATCACTAAAATTAGGGTTAACAAAAACTTTGATTAATTAAAATCATATGAATGCATGTGTGAATGAGATTATTTGATAAATGCATGAATCAACTTCTGTGATTAAACTAAATAGCAAGAAATGGTTTAAAGAAGAAAATAACATCATATAAAACATTTCCATGCAGAAACAAATCAAGAGAAAATAAAAAACAAATCAAATAGAAACCTTCCCAATTCTTTTTACCCCTTGCTAGAACAAGTAAAAGTGAATCAAAGCCCACCTTTCAAACTTACAGAAACATTTGGCAACCTCATTCAAATCACAATTCAAAATTGAATCTTTATCATATGTGAAGATCACACATTTTCAAAACCCAACCAAACCAGTGCCCCTTGACTAATCCAACTAACCAGACACTCCCTAGTATGTGCCTAGCAAACCTACCAAGTTTGAATCCAAAATTCAAATTGAAAGTTCTTGCGGCCATTTCATCAAACACATTGTAGATACAACTCAAACAAACATCAAACACTATAGTGTGCAGTAATTTTGGCCTAACTTGTTCCCTACCTAGCTCACTCTAGACCCTCGGTAGATCATCTAACTTGTTTAACCCCTCTAGCTCACTGTAAACCAGACCATGCCATTAATGGCAAGCATGCCGAGCCTCACCTTGCCACCCCATTGTCGACAGCAAGCTAGGAGCAGCACCAAGCCTAGCAAGCATGTCTAGCAGGCACTCTACCATCCACCGCCACTCCCTGTCCTAGCCTCGAGCACTGCCAGCCCCTAGACCACATGTCAAGGCCATGCCAAACCTCTCTGCATGCAAGCCGAGAGCGCGCCAGTGCGCCACGTCGACCAGCACCAACATACCGCGCGCCGCCCTCGTCGCGTGCGTACGTGATCACCATCGCCCCAGCAACCCCGCAGACATGCCTGTTCGCTGCCGCGCGGACCGCGCACGTTGTGCGCCATTAAATTTCCCGTCGAACCCGCCCAGAGCGTCGATGCGTTCCGACCGATCAGCACTGCCCTACGCCTCGCCACCACGTCGTAGAGCTTCGCCAGGGAGCACAGCACTGCCCCTACCATTCCCCATGCCAGTAGCACTATGTGCCATCGACCACGACGAGCTCATCCCGCGCCCGTCGGTCCCCTTCAGCCACTATAAATAGAGGCCTCCACCGCTCGTTTTCTTCATACCAGTTCACTCCCCTCTCGCTCAGAACCACCCCACCTCACTCCTGGAGCAAGGCGAGCAGCGCATCGCCGGAATTTGGCCGGAGCCCGCCGCTGCTAGAGAAGAAGGTAGCCGTCGATTGGAGCCGCCCCAGGAGAAGCTGTCGGTACCAGGAGGATCGTCTTCGTCGACTTCGTCATTCGCCCCCGTCGTCGACCACCGCCTGAGCCCCGGTGAGCCTCCCACGACCCCCACTTGCCGCGCGGTTGGATCCAATTTTGGTAGAAAGGTACTAAAATGCTTAATCCAAGCCCGTTGGATTCAAACCATTTGAAGCTATAGATCAACCATGG
The DNA here is from genome assembly GCA_916181665.1 of Avena sativa. Taxonomy (NCBI): domain Eukaryota; kingdom Viridiplantae; phylum Streptophyta; class Magnoliopsida; order Poales; family Poaceae; genus Avena; species Avena sativa. Next base: position 427,741,523 of record OV702283.1, read on the forward strand.
TAAAAATAACAAGACAGAACTTTTCTGCATTCAAACATTTTTCAAAATTCAACCATAATAACTTTTGAGTTGATTCCAACTCTCAAAAATCACAATTGATCATACCTTTCAGAATATATAAAAATATATGGGTTTACTTGCAGAAATAATGTTCAAGTAATAAAATAATGCCACCTAGGCATGTCTAGTCACTTTATTTAATTAAAATAAAAAGGTTAAACCTTATTAAATTGTGACACCACTTTAAATCACATTCCCATGTACTTAAATATGTGGTGATGACATGTGTCAACATGATCCCATGTTTGAGTTGGAGAATATTAAATCTTAAGTAGTTTTTCAATGAGTAGAAATTACTTTTCTTAAAAATTAAAATAAATAAGACAAGTTCTTTAATCTTGTAATGCTAGTGATGATGCTAGATCATCAAGTATGAACCTTTGTGTGATGTTTAGAAATAGTTAAGTATTGTTTGGTGATTATGTACCTCGTATTTATTTATAGACGCTAGTACCGACCAAGGATACGAGGAGGAAGGAGGATACTACGAGGAAGAAGCCGAGGAGAACTTCAACCACTGCTCTGCACAAGGCAAGCTAACACTTGCAACTTAGCAAGCTTATACTTGCAATTATGCAAGATAACACTTGCAAGATACCCTACATATGCAAGCTACTACTTGCTTGTTACTATGCCAACTATATGCCTTAAGCATATGTGATCATACCCACTGATAACCAATCTTAGTTTTACTTGCAAGCTTAATACTTTATTTTATTTATCAAAGATTTTTCTTAGAGTTTACTTAAGTGACTTGTAGATTCTAGAAAGATAATCGAAGGTAGCATAAAGAGCATAAAATTTGGCCTAAGTTTGATAATCTTGATGTCATCCTAAGGCATGAGATTGAACTTAGATAATCCCCACATAATTATGATCCACCACTAGTATTTACCCCCACTTGTAGATGCTAGTGCTAAGCATAAAACTTGATCAACTTTAGATGGGAATACTTGGTGAAAATGATTATGAAAACCTTAGAATGATGAGTCATTCTACTGAAATGTTTTGACATGTGTTCTTGAACACCAGATGATTTTGATGATGAAAATGTTGAGGCATGAGCGTTAGCCCTTTATAAAACTGCTGGTTGTCTGGATGCGATACCATTCCAATTTTACCGTACAACCGCAATACCCGAAAATTGGGTAGGTCTTGACTGGAAATTTATATACCTTAGTATGGGTTCCCTCGCGGCCAAGGTCTGAGCTAAGGCTGCCTTGTGAAGATTGTCCACCTGTGCAGTACCCAAGATGATAGTTGGTCATGGTTGGGAGGCCAAACTCACAGGAGAGGTGCCTATACTAGGGCGTGTAATTGAAAGGTTAGGATTGATTATCCGCATACTGAGTATGGTGAATTCTGGATTTGTTCCTGACGGATGTATTGAATTTTGTGGTGAAAGTGTACAATCTCTGTAGAGTGTCAAACTATTCGAATAGCCACGTCCGCAGTTATGGACAGTTGGAGTGGCCATACTATTCTATCGTTAGATGTTTTCAAAATTACTTATGAAATGATTTATGACTTCGACTTGATCACAATAGAGTTGTGATATGAAATTCAAGTTCCCAATTAGGTATTATAAAACTTTCAACTAGTTTTCTTTTCTTCTAAACTTAGTAGAGGTAAATCTGGCTTTTTGCAAAACAACCCTAGAGCTTAGTGTCCTACTATAAACCCCCCCCCCCTTAACTTGTTAGTATTAGTTTGCGAGTACTTAAAGGGTACTCATGGCTTTGTCCCTGGCTATTCCCATGGCTAGACTATGAAGAGGAGTATCAGGATGACGGACCGCAGGAAGGTTACGACAACTAGGATCATCTCCCATCGTCAGCATTGCCTATGACCGTGAAGATGGAGCTTCGCCCATTCTATTGTTACCTTTACGTTATTTCGCTGCTTGGTTTGTATTAAGAACTGGATCATGAGATCCTTATTTGTGTAAGACTATATATATGGTTTGTAATGGATGATGTACTGTTATATCCAAATCTGTTATGTCTCGCAAAAATGGTAATCCTGGGATTGCGATGTATGGCATAACAAGCATCTAGGATTAAAAATCCGGGTGTTGACAAGTTGGTATCAGAGCCATCCTGACCATAGGAGACCCTAGTTAGAATGGACGTTTGAATCAAAAACTTAGTTTCAAAACCAAAAGAAGTGAGTATTTACAAAAAACTTATTCTCATTCTTATCACTTGGATTCTTTCATGAAAATACATGTCCTCAAAAATTCTTGCAAACTTACTTAAAATTTGACACACTTGATCACTCTACTAACTTACTCATCCTATATTCTTATAGATGGACGTGAAGTACAGCAAGTTTTATCAGTTGGGGAATGGAGGAGAACTCATATTTGAGCGTGACTTGGACCAGCTGGCAGAAATGCTGGAGCGTCCACACCCCGAGTTCTTTGGAGCTCAGCTCAATGATCAGGAAGGAGAGGAACTGCAGTGGTTAGTTGTTGCAAGTCTCCGAGGAAAGATTGAATCTCCCACTGGAAAGGGGATTCGGTTCACCTTAAGAGAGAACAACTGGCTCGATGGACTTGCCAGGTCCATGTAGGAAGCTCTTGCCCGTCTGTGTGGGCAGAGTATCAATCAAATCAAGGGTACCCGCTTTGAGTTCTACCCAAAGTGTTATGCTATGGGACAGCCACTGGAGATGCCACATCACCCTTAGCTGAAGACTCAGTTGGACCACCTTAGCTTCATGATGTACGACCGTCAGAAGGAGTTGGACAATGCCCGTTCCTACGCCAACCACAAGTACGCCATCACTGCCAAGAAGGATCAGACCATCGCCATGCTAGTGAAGGATTGCAAGTCTCGTCGCTGTCAGCTCGACAAGAAGGAGTGCATCATTGCCCGTCTTCACCACCGGATCACGGATTTGGAGGAGACCATCCACGAGAGAGATATGCAGTTGGAGGAGAGGGAGAATGCAGGGGAAGACCTTCGTGGAGACCCCTACTCCTATCTTAGCGATGATGATGACTTTCTAGAGGATCAGGCCATGGACTTCTTCACCGATGAGGATGACTTCTCCTTCATCGATGACGATGATGAGGACACTGACTCCAAGGAGTAGTAGCACTTGAGCACTAGCGTTAGTGAGTTGTAGTCGGTCCCACTGTATCGTAGTTTCCAGAATGGTTCTTAAAACCATCTGTTTCCTTTGTTATGGTGTGTGTTTGTATTGTGTGCTATGAATGAATGAAAAGCAAGTTGCTAGAAAAATCTGAGTCAAACTTTAAAAACTTTTTAACAACCTTGAACCTTAGGAATTTCCCTCTTTTCTCATGATCTATCTCAATCTTCAGATGCCTCGCGGAGGAAGCGGTTCATCCCCGGACCCGATGTTGCAGATCTTGCAAATGTTGGTTTCTGACCGCGAAGCTGAAAGAGCCGAACATCAAGCCAACTTAGCCACCCTTCAATAGACAGCTCAGATGGCCAACAACAATCAAGGCCATGGAAATCAGGACAACCATGGGTCTAAGCTCAAGAATTTCCAGAACACCAATCCACCTTTTTACACTAAGTCAGAAGAGCCCCTAGATGCAGATGATTGGCTGCAAACCATGGAGAACAATCTGGAAGTTGCAGGAGTGGAAGCTAACGGGAAAGTTCTGTTCACCACCCACTATCTTGCCGGAGATGCAAGAGCATGGTGGAACAACGTTCACACGATGACAGGAGGTCAGATGATGACTTGGGAAGAGTTCAAAGTCAAGTTCAGCAGAACCCATGTGCCACCGGGTTTGATCAAGAGGATGAGAGATGAATTCAGGGAATTGAAGCAAGGAAGGATGATAGTAGTGGAATACCGTGAATTTTTTTTGTCATTGGCTAGGTATGCACCAGATGAGATAGACACTGAAGCCAAGAAGAAGGAGAGGTTCCTGAATGGTCTACACGATGAGATGCAGACATTGATAGTCAATATCCCCTTTGCTGACATTGAAGCCCTAGTGGACTCTGCCATTCAGATGGAAGGAAAGATCAACCAGGCCAATGAGAACCGCAAGCGTCGCATGATGCATCAACCAGGAACCCACCAGACACCAAAGTATCACCCCAACCCATCTCCAGGATTTGCCCCAAGAACCAACAGACCCTCAATGAATCGTCCGACCTATCCCAACCGTGGAAACCCAAGGCCCGGAGGAAACCACAACAACCCCGGCAACTCCAGTAATTTCAACCGTGCACCACCCAAGTTCAACAACAACAACGCCGCCACCAACACCAACACTTCCTCGAGGACTGGAAGCAATGTTGTGCCTGTTGCAGCAAAGGACAAGTCGCAAGTGATTTGTTATGAATGTGGAACCAAGGGTCACTATTCCAATGAGTGCCCCAAGAAGATTTCCGCAGCCCCCAATGCAAATGCCCTAGCTCAGCAGCAACGTCGTGTTCATCCCGGAAGAAGATTTGCCCCAGGGAACTCACTCAACCGCAACGGCCGTCTTTTTCTCATGCATGCTGAAGAAGCCCAGGAAGCGCAAGATGTTGTGTTGGGTATGTTTTCTGTTAACTCGGTACTTTCAAGAGTGTTGTTTGATTCTGGAGCATCACACTCATTTGTTACTAAAGAATTTTCATGCACTAGTAAGATTCAACCAACCAAATTGAAGCATGTTATGATTGTGCAAATACCTGGTTCGACCACCAAAGCTAGGAAAATTTGCAAAGCCGTCCCTATCCGAATCCATGGCATAGATTTTTATGCTAATCTAATAGTACTTGGAACTAAAGGTTTGGAAGTAGTACTAGGAATGGATTGGATGTCCAAACACAAAGGATTAATTGACTGTGCCAAGAAAGCCATAACCATGACCAGTACAACCGGAATATCAGTCGAGCATGTATCTGAAACCTTGCCCCATCAATTCAAGTGCAACAAGATTATAGCCCAACCTACCATTTATCAAGTTCGGATAGTCTATGAATACCCCGACGTATTTCCAGATGTTTTGCCCGGTATGCCCCTAGATCGGGATATCGAGTTTATCATTGAACTAATACCTGGAACCGGACCATAGCCCAGAGACCATATAGTATGAACCCGTCTGAACTAGCGGAACTGAAGAAGCAACTGGATGCCATGTTGGAAATTGGACTGATTCAACCAAGTGCGTCACCTTGGATATCACATGTCTTGTTTGTGGACAAGAAAGATGGAGGTAACCGTTTATGTACAGATTATCGGAAGTTGAACAATGTCACCATCAAGAACAAGTACTCGTTGCCCAAGATAGAAGCCCTGTTTGACTAGTTGACTAGTGCCAAAGTGTTTTCTAAGATTGATCTTTGAACTGGCTATCATCAACTCAAGATTCATGTAGAGGATATTCCAAAGACTGCCTTCACCACCAGATACGGATTATGCGAGTATACTGTCATGTCTTTTGGATTAACCAATGCCCCCGCTTATTTCATGAACCTCATGAATAAGATTTTTATGGACTTACTGGATAAGTTTGTCATTGTTTTCATCGACGACATTCTGATTTATTCCAAATCAGAAGAAGAACATGAGCTACACCTAAGGACCATTCTTGGAATCCTTAGAGAGCATAAGCTTTATGCCAAGTTTAGCAAATGTGAATTCTGGTTACGCGAGGTAGGATTCCTCGGACATATTGTATCAGCCGGAGGAATTGCCGTTGACCCTGCGAAGGTGAAGGATGTCGAAGATTGGCAAGCCCCAACCACTCAAACCCAAGTTCGTGCATTTCTCGGATTAGCGGGATACTACCGCAAGTTCATAGAAGGATTCTCGAGTATCTCCAGACCCATGACCCAATTGCTGAAGAAGGACAAGAAGTTTGAATGGACTGACAAATGTGAAGCGAGTTTTCAGGAACTCAAGAGGAGATTGATTTCAGCCCCAATCTTGATCATGCTGGATATCATGAAGCCCTTTGATGTGTATTGTGACGCATCCAAGATCGGTCTCAGATGTGTGCTAATGCAAGAAGGCAAAGTTATATCTTATCTATCCCGACAACTGAAGCATCATGAACAGAATTATCCAACCCATGACCTTGAACTCACAGCCGTAGTTCTAGCCCTGAAGACATGGAGGCATTATCTGATGGGAAATCGTTGTGAGATTTATTCGGATCACAAGAGCCTGAAGTATATATTCACTCAGAAGGAGCTGAATATGAGGCAGAGAAGATGGATTGAGCTAATCAAGGATTATGATCTGGACATTCACTATCACCCCGGTAAAGCCAATGTGGTAGCAGATGCCCTTAGCAGATTGTCGTGCCACTTGAACTCCATGATTTTGAAGGAGCAACCAAGCTTGCACAAAGAGATGGAAGATTTCCGAATCAAATTAGTGAGTGAAGGATTTTTGGCTAGCATAGAACTTCAACCCACTTTAATCAGTCAAATCAAGGAGGCTCAGAAAGGAAATGCTAGTATCGACGGAATCAAGCGTCGTATCGGTAGAGGAAAAATACCCGGATTTACCGAAGATGAAGGAGTTATGTGGTACAAAGGACGCCTTTTTGTACCTGCAGATTCAGAATTGAAATAAGTGATTTTGAAAGAGGCCAATGATACTCTTTATTCTATCCACCCCGGAGGAACGAAGATGTATCAGGATTTGAAGGAACAATTTTTGTGGCATAAGATTAAGAGAGAAATCGGAAGCTATATCGCCAAGTGTGATATTTGTCAAAGAGTCAAGGCGGGACATCAAAGACCCGCGAGACTGCTACAACCGTTAAAGATTCCGGAATGGAAATGGGATTCCGTTGGAATGGACTTTATCACCGGATTGCCTACTTCTAGTAGGGGAAATGACTCTATCTGGGTCATAGTTGACGGATTGTCCAAAGTCGCCCATTTCTTACCCGTCAAGACCACATACCAGAGTTCGAAGCTAGCAGAGTTATACATCGCTAGAATCGTCAGTTTGCACGGAGTCCCCAAGAACATTGTATCGGATCGAGGAACTCAGTTTACCTAGAGATTCTGGAAGAAAGTCCAAGAAGGTTTAGGAACCCGACTAGATTTCAGCACCGCGTATCACCCTTAGACCGATGGACAAACGGAGCGAGTAAATCAAATACTCGAAGATATGTTGAGAGCATGTGTGCTAGAGTATGGATCTAAATGGGAAGACTGTCTGCCTTTCGCAGAATTTTCATACAACAACAGTTATCAAGCTAGTCTACAAATGGACCCATTTGAATTCATGTATGGAAGGAAGTGTCGAACCCCTTTGAATTGGTCGGAAGTAGGAGAGAGTCATATTTTAGGACCCGATATCCTATGAGAAGCCGAAGAGAAAGTTCACAAGATTCGTGAGCACCTCAAGACTGCCCAGTCAAGACAAAAGAGTTACGCCGACAAGAGTCGTCGAGACCTCGCTTTCAATATCGGAGATTTCGTGTATCTTAAAGTGTCGCCTTTGAAAGGAATGCAACGTTTCCAGCTCAAAGGAAAGTTATCCCCCAGATATATTGGGCCCTTCAAGATTCTGAATCGTCGAGGAGAAGTATCATATCAATTGGCACTGCCCGAGGAGATGTCGGTCGTGCACAATGTGTTCCATATATATTTACTTCGCAAATGCCTTGAAGTTCCAGAGAAGACTGAAGTGTTCAAGAACATTGATCACCGCACCATAGAGATCAACGATGACCTGACCTATCCCGAAGTACCCATCCGTATTTTGGAAGAAGCTTTCAGAACCACCAGGACCCGAAGCATCAAGTTTCTCAAGATTTAGTGGAGCAACAACACTGAAGAAGAAGCTACCTGGGAGTGCGAAGATCACATCAGGACGGAGTTTCCCGATCTCTTTAAATCCTAGGTAATCTGGTTCTTCCTTTTTCAAATCTCGGGACGAGATTTTGTTTAAGGGGGGAAGGTTTGTAACATCCCAAAAATATTAAACATTGATCATCAAACTTTAATCACTAAAATTAGGGTTAACAAAAACTTTGATTAATTAAAATCATATGAATGCATGTTTGAATGAGATGATTTTATAAATGCATGAACAAACTTCTGTGATTAAACTAAATAGCAAGAAATGGTTTAAAGAATAAAATAACATCATATAAAACATTTCCATGCAGAAACAAATCAAGAGAAAATCAAAAACAAATCAAATAAAGCAAATGGTCATTTTTGCCAATCTTGCTCACTAGGTCACTTTGAGTGTTTCTAGTCCAAGATTTCAAACAGAAACCTTACCAATTCTTTTCACCCCTTGCTAGAACAAGTAAAAGTGAGTCAAATCCCACCTTTCAAACTTACAGAAACATTTGGCAACCTCATTCAAATCACAATTCAAAATTGAATCTTTATCATATGTGAAGATCACACATTTTCAAAACCCAACCAAACCAGTGCCCCTTGACTAATCCAACTAACCAGACACTACCTAGTTGTAGGGGTTCGTAGCATGGAAAACAAAAAAATTCTACCGCATGCACACAAGCAAGCCAAGATCTATCTACTAGATTATAGCAACGAGTCGATAGAAGCACTCACCCTCGAAGATTCCAAAGTGGTTAACGAGAGCAGACTCTCATGGGTGATGTAGTCGTACACTTGCCGATCTCAAGATCGCGTAGATAATCCTTCCAGCGTTGCGTTCCGGCAGCGCTTTCGCAGTCGGTCACACGTTCGGTACTCGATGAAGACCTTCCTCTCCCTTGTTCCAGCAGGCAGCGGAGGTTGTAGTTCTCCCCTCGTGATTCCGGTAGCATGCCATCGTGGTGTCGGAAGTAGAGGGAAGATCCTCGCCTAAGCCGGTGCGAGTTATGGTGGATCTAGGGTTTCCCGATAATATAGGGTTTATAATACCGACAGGAGGAGGAGGTGTCGGCGGAGGCTAGGGCGGCGGCGACGGCGAGGTGGCGGTGGCGCACAGGTGTGGGGAGGGCTAGGGCTTGTGTGTTTGGGGCAGCCCTCCCCCTCTATTTATGAGAGGGGGCAGCCTTGAGAGAGGGGAGTTTGAATCCACTTCCAAAACCAAGTTGGAAGGACTCTTTCCTTCTTCCACTAGGAAACCATTGTTCCAGTTTGACTTTTCAAACCTCCCGTTTGACTTTCAATTTAAAGCTTTAATTCTCTCTCACAAATGCCCACACCAAGTGACCTAGGATATGATCCAATCATTCCACTTACCCATAACACATTCATGGACCATTCCCCTTCTGGTCCGGTGAACCTTCTAGAATCTCTCCGATGAAAACATCGAAATCATTCCCGAACTCCGGAATCGGACTTTCCTTATATGAATCTTATTCTCTGGACCATTCCAGATCTCCTCATGATATCCTAGATCCCATCCGAGACTCCGAACAACATTCGGTCTCCCTACTTACATTCCATATCTTCTAAACAACATTGAATCCTTAAGTGTGTCTCCCTACGGTTCGTGAATTATGCGGACATGATCGAGACACTTCTCTGATCAATAACACATAGAGGAATCTGGAAATTCATATGGCTCCCACATATTTCTACGATTACTTTGCGATCGAATGAACCACTTACATACGATACCGATTTCCCTTTGTCTCGCGATAGTTTACTTATCCGAGGTTTGATCGTCGGTATTTCTGCATACCTAGTTCAGCCTCATTACCGATAAGTACTCTTTTCTCGTTCCCGTGATATGTGATCCCTTGTGAGCCAGTCACATGCTTGGAAGCTAATTGTATGACATTCCACCAAGAGGGCCCAGAGTATATCTATCTGTCATATGGATGGACAAATCCCACTCTTGATCCATGTGCCTCAACCCATACTTTCCAAACACTCAATGCCACCTTTATAGCCACCCAGTTATGGTGTGGTGTTTGATGTCATCAAAGCATCCTTCCGGTGATGGTGATTAGCATGATCTCATGGTCGAAGGAATTAGGTTACTATGTATCATAAAGCTTATAGCAAACGAACTATTGAAATGACTTGATCTTTATGCTAGCTTATCTATAGGAGTATGTCCATCATACCATTCTCCTAATGATATGACCTTGTTGTTAACAACATCTCAATGTTCATGATCGAGAAACCATGATCATCGATTAACCAACAAGCTAGTATTATAAAGTGGCTTTACCCATGACTCTTATTTAATTCACAAATCACACAAGTATTAATGTTTCCGTCTAATACTATTATAGCATGAATGTAAACATTTATCATAAACACAAAGATATAATAATAACTATTTTTATTATTGCTTCTAGGGCATATCTCCAATAGTCTCCCACTTGCACTAGAGTCAACTAATCTAGATTACATGGTAATATACCAAACACCCATGGCGGTTTGGTGCTGGTAATGTTTTGCCCTCGGGAGAGGTTTAGTCAACGGATCTACCACATTCAGATATGTGTGTACTTTGCAAATCTTTATGTCACCATCTTGGACATGCCCTCGAATAGCGTGAAAACGTAGCTTGATATGCTTCAGCTTCTTGTGTGACCTTGGTTCTTGCGCATTGGCTATGGCGCCCACGTTATCACAATAGATAGACATTGGGTCTAGCGCACTGGGAACCACACCGAGATCTGTAATGAACTCCTTCATCCATATCGCCTCTTGTGAAGCCTCCGAAGCAGCTATGTATTCCAATTTAGTTGAAGATCTCGCCACAATGCTTTGCTTTGCACTCCTCCAGCTAACTGCTGCACCATTCAAAGTAAATACGTATCCATATTGAGATTTAGAATCATCCGGATCGGTGTTCCAACTAGCATCGTTGTAACCATTAACAACGAGTTGTTCATCACCTTCATAAGAAAGAACCATATCCTTAGTTCTTCTCAAGTACTTAAGGATGTTTTTGACCACTGTCCAATGATCTACTCCTGGATCACTTTGATATCTGATAGTTAAACTAACAGCATATGCAATGTTGGGTCTAGTACATAGCATGGCATTCATAAGAGATCCTATGGCTGAGGCATAGGGAGTCTTACTCATCCTTTCTCTATCTTCTGTCGTTGCAGGACTTTGAGTTTTACTCAAGGTCGTATTAGGCAACATGGGCAAGAACCCTTTCTTGTTATCTTCCATTCCAAACCTCTTTAGAACTTTGTCCAAATATGTACTCTGTGACAATGATATTAGGCGTCTTGATCTATCTCTATAAATCTTTATGCCTAATATGTAAGCTGCTTCGCCAAGATCTTTCATTGAAAAACTATTATTCAAATAATCCTTGACACTATTAAGAAGGTCTACATCATTCCCAATCAACAATATGTCATCTACATATAGTATTAAGAATGCTACAGAGCTCCCACCCACTTTCTTGCAAATACAAGATTCTCCATAAATTTGTATAAAACCAAAACTTTTGATCACCTTATCAAAACATTGATTCCAACTCCGGGATGCTTGCTTCAATCCATAAATGGACCGTTGAAGTTTGCATACCTTGTTAGCATCTTTATGATCGACAAAACCTTTGGGTTGCATCATATACAACTCTTCATCAATGTCTCCATTGAGGAACGCTGTTTTGACATCCACCTGCCATATCTCATAATCATAATATGCAGCGATTGCTAACAAAATCCTTACAGACTTTAGCTTTGCTACCAGTGAGATCGTAGTCAACTCCTTGAATTTTGTCGAAATCCTTTTGTGACAAGTCGAGCTTTATAGACAGTAACATTACCATCGGCATCTGTTTTCTTCTTGAAAATCCATTTATTCTCGACAGCCTTCCAGCCATCTGGTATGTCCACCAAAGTCCATACTTGGTTTTAGTACATGGATCCAATCTCGGATTTCATGGCTTCTTGCCATTTATTGGAATATGGGCTCATCATCGCTTCCTCATATGTCGCAGGGTCATCGGTGTTGTCTACCAACATGACACTCATAACAGGATCATACCAATCATGAGTGGTACGAGTTCTCGTTGACCTGCGAGGTTCCGTAGTATCTTCAACCGAAGTTCCATGATCAACATCATTAGCTTCCTCTCTTATTGGTGTAGGCGCCATAGGAACCACTTTTGGTGTTGCGCTACTCGCAACTTCGAGAGAAGGTTCAACAACCTCGTTGAGTTCTACTTTCCTTCCAGTCACTTCTTTCGAGAGAAACTCCTTCTCTAGAAAGGATCCATTCTTGGCAACGAAGATTTTGCCCTCGGATCTATGATAGAAGGTATACCCAATAGTTTCCTTCGGGTATCCTATGAAGACGCATTTTTCCGCTTTGGGTTCAAGCTTGTCAGGCTGTAACTTCTTTACATAAGCTTAGCAGCCCCAAACTTTAAGGAACGGCAATTTAGGTTTCTTCCCAAACCATAATTCATACGGTGTCGTTTCAACGGATTTAGATGGTGCCCTATTTAAAGTGAATGTGGCTGTTTCTAATGCAAAACCCCTAAATGATAGCGGTAAATCTGTAAGTGACATCATAGAACGAAAACCATATCCAAGAGAGTTCGATTACGACGTTCGGACACACCATTACGTTGTGGTGTTACCGGCGGTGTCAATTGTGAAAGTATTCCGCATTTCTTTAAATGCTCGCCAAACTCGTAACTTAGATATTCACCTCCACGATCAGATCGTAGAAATTTAATCTTCTTGTTACGTTGATTCTCTACTTCACTTTGAAATTCCTTAAACTTCTCGAAAGTTTCGGACTTATGTTTCATGAAATAGATATACCCATATCTACTCAAGTCATCTGTGAAGGTAAGAACATAACGATAACCACCGCGTGATGCTACACTCATTGGGCCACACACATCGGTATGTATGATTTCCAATAAGTCCGTAGCTCGCTCCATCATACCATAAAATGGAGTCTTAGTCATTTTACCCATCGACATGCTTCGCATCTTTCAAGTGATTCAAGAAGTCCATCGGAATGGAGTTTCTTCATACGCTTCACTCCAATATGACCAAGACGACAGTGCCACATATAGGTCGAGTTATCGCTCAATTTCAAACGTTTAGCTTCAATGTTATTAATGTGTGTATTTCTACCATCGAGATTCAATAAGAATATACCATATATCAAAGGTGCATGTGCATAAAACATATTACTCATATAAATCGAACAACCATTAATCTTGGACTTAGACAAGTAACCATCTCGCAATAAACATGATCCGGATATAATGTTTATGCTCAACACAGGCACCAAATAACAATTATTTAAGTATAAAACTAATCCCGATGCTAGATGAAGAGGTAGCGAGTCGACCGCGATCACATCAACCATTGATCCATTTCCAACGCGCATCGTCACCTCATTCTTTTCTAGCTTCCGTTTATTCTGTAGCACTTGTTTCGACTTACAAATATGAGAAACCGAACCAGTATCAAATACCCAGGCACTACTACGAGTACTAGTGAGATACACATCAATAACATGTATATCGGATATACCTTTCTTCTTGATGTTGCCGTTCTTCAAATCCGCCAAGTACTTAGGGCAATTCCGCTTCCAGTGACCCTCTCCCTTGCAGTAAAAGCACTCAGTATCAGGCTTAGGCCTAGCCTTGGTCTTCTTCGCCGGCGCGGTGACTTTCTTACCGCCCTTCTTGAAGTTTCCCTTTTTCTTAGACTTGCCTTGATTCCTGAATTTGCTGGTCTTATTGACCATCAACACTTGGTGCTCTTTCTTGATCTCCACTTCCGCAGACTTTAACATGGAGAAGAGTTCGGGCAACGACATGTCCATGTTTTGCATATTGTAGTTCATCACAAAGTTCTTGTAACTTGGTGGTAGTGATTGGAGGACACGGTGAATCCCCAAAGAATTAGGAATCACTATACCCAAGCTTTGAAGTTTGCTTGCGTGCCCAGACGTCTTAAGCACGTGCTCACTGACGGAGCTGCCCTCTTCCATCTTGCAGTTAAAGAACTTCTCAGAAGCCTCAAAACTCTCAACTGCCGCGTGAGCCTCAAATATTATTTTGAGTTCACGGACAATATCATGTGGGTCATGGTTCTCAAACCTTTTCTGAAGCTCCGATTCCAAACCATACAAGATAGCACACTGAACTGTGGAGTACTGATTATTCCAAGCGAGGAAAACATTCTTTACCTCATCGGTAGCATCAGCTGCAGGTGGATCACCCAACGGTGCATCCAACACATAGGTCAAATTACCAGCATTGAGGACAATCCTCAAATTGCGGAACCAATCCGTGAAGTTGCTTCCGCTGTTTTTCAACTTTTCTTTCTCTGGGAACACATTAAAATTGATGGTAGGGTCCGCCATTGATCTACAACATATTTGCAATAGTTTAGACTAAGTTTATGACAAATTGAGTTCTAATTAATGTTTAAATTAATCTAGGTAAACTCCCACTCAAAACAATATCCCTCACATTGTTTTAGTGATCACACGAACCAAATCCACCACATCAAAACCGATCATCACGAGAGTTGATGTAGCTTCAATGGCGAGCAATCAGCATGTTCATCATATCTTCTATATGACTCATGTTTTACCTTTCGGTGATCCGTGTTCCGAGACCATGTATGTACATGCTAGGCTCGTCAAGATCAAACCTTAGCTTCCGCATGAGCAAATCTGGCTTGCTCTCGTTGTATACACTCGTAGAATCTAACACACCCGATCATCACGTGGTGTTTCGAAACAACGAGCTTTAGCAACGGTGCTAACTAAGGATGAACACTTTATAACTTGAAATTTTGTGCGTGGGTCATCTTATAATGCTACCGTCGCGAACTAAGCAATACAAGATGCATAAAAAGGATTAACATCACATTCAATTCATAATATGTGATATGATATGGCCTTTCTTCTTGTGCTTCCGATCTCCATCTTCAAGCACGAACATGATCTCCATCATCACCGGTATGGCGTCAAGGCCAATGGAGCCGCTTCATGGTTGTCGTCCACCAACATCAACTATTACAACTACTTTGAATAGACATGCAGGTCTTAATGGAATTTAAAAGACAACCATATGGCTCCTGCCGGTTGCCGACTTACAATAAGGAACATTGCATACATCATATATAATCACAATCATGGCCATATAACATCACATCACACCCCTGCAAAACAAAGTTAGACGCATCTAATTTTCTTTGCATGTTTTACGTGGTTTGGGGCTTACAATAAGTGTCGTTCTAACTTACGAACAAGAACCACAATGTTGATGTTTGAACTATCAAGTGCCCGTTGTAAATTGAATCTATACTATGATGGGAGAGATAGACACCCGCAAAGCCACTTATGCAATACAAGTTGCATGTCAAGCGTGGAGCAAGTCTCATGAACGATGTCATGTAAGGTTAGCCCGGGCCGCTTCATCCCATCATACCGCAAGATGCAAAGTACACAAAAAGCAATTGATAATAAAAGCACCACCGCCCACAATGACCATTGTGTTCTACTCGTGCAACAGATCTACATATAGACACGGCTCTAATACCACTTTAGGGGTTCGTAGCATGGAAAACAAAAAAATTCTACCGCATGCACACAAACAAGCCAAGATCTATCTACTAGATTGTAGCAACGAGTCGATAGAAGCACTCACCCTCGAAGATTCCAAAGCGGTTAACGAGAGCAGATTCTCGTGGGTGATGTAGTCGTACACTTGACGATCTCAAGATCGTGTAGACGATCCTTCTGGTGCTATGTTCCGGCAGCGCTTTCGTAGTCGGTCACACGTTCGGTACTCGATGAAGACCTTCCTCTCCCTTGTTTCAGCAGGAAGCGGAGGTTGTAGTTCTCCCCTCGTGATTCCGGCAGCACGACGGCGTGGTGTCGGAAGTAGAGGGAAGATCCCGCAGGGCTTCGCCTAAGCCGGTGAGAGTTATGGTGGATCTAGGGTTTCCCGATAATCTAGGGTTTAGAAGACCGGGAGGAGGAGGAGGAGGTGTCGACGGCAGCTAGGGCGGTGGCGACGAGGCGACGGCGGCGTACGGGTGTGGGGAGGGTTAGGGCTTGTGTGTTTGGGGCAGCCCTCCCCCTCTATTTATGAGAGGGGGCAGCCTTGAGAGAGAGGAGTTTGAATCCACTTCCAAACCCAGGTTGGAAGGACTCTTTCCTTCTTCCACTAGGAAACCATTGTTCCAGTTTGACTTTTCAAACCTCCTGTTTGACTTTCAATTTAGAGCTTTAGTTCTCTCTCACAAATGCCCACACCAAGTGACCTTGGATATGATCCAATCATTCCACTTACCCATGACACATTCATGGACCATTCCCCTTCCGGTCCGGTGAACCTTCTAGAACCTTCTAGAATCTCTCCGATGAAAACATCGAAATCATTCCCGAACTCCGGAATCGGACTTTCCTTATATGAATCTTATTCTCCGGACCATTCCGGATCTCCTCATGGTATCTCGGATCCCATCCGAGACTCCGAACAACATTCGGTCTCCCTAATTACATTCCATATATCTACTAAACAACATCGAATCCTTAAGTGTGTCTCCCTACGGTTCGTGAATTATGCGGACATGACCGAGACACTTCTCCGATCAATAACACATAGAGGAATTTGGAAATTTATATGGATCCCACATATTTATATGATTACTTTGCGATTGAATGAACCACTTACATATGATACCAATTTCCCTTTGTCTCGCGATAGTTTACTTATCTGAGGTTTGATCATCGGTATCTCTGCATACCTAGTTTAGCCTCGTTACCGATAAGTACTCTTTTCTCGTTCCCGTGATATGTGATCCCTTGTGAGACAGCCACATGCTTGCAAGCTAATTGGATGACATTCCACCGAGAGGGCCCAGAGTATATCTATCCGTCATATGGATGGACAAATCCCACTCTTGATCCATGTGCCTCAACCCATACTTTCTGAACACTCAATGCCACCTTTATAGCCACCCAGTTAAGGTGTGGTGTTTGATGTCATCAAAGCATCCTTCCGGTGATGGTGATTAGCATGATCTCATGGTCGAAGGAATTAGGTTACTATGTATCATAAAGCTTATAGCAAACGAACTATTCAAATGACTTGATCTTTATGCTATGCTTATCTATAGGAGCATGTCCATCATACCATTCTCCTAATGATATGACCTTGTTGTTAACAACATCTCAATGTTCATGATCGAGAAACCACGATCATCGATTAACCAACAAGCTAGTATTATAAATAGGCTTTACCAGGGACTCTTATTTAGTTTACAAATCACACAAGTATTAATGTTTCCGGTTAATACTATTATAGCATGAATGTAAACATTTATCATAAACACAAAGATATAATAATAACTAATTTTATTATTGCCTCTAGGGAATATATCCAACACTAGTATGTGCCTAGCAAACCCACCAAGTTTGAATCCAAAATTCAAATTCAAAGTTCTTGCGGCCATTTCATCAAACACCTTGCAGATACAACTCAAACAAACATCAAACCCTATAATGTGCAGTAATTTTGGCCTAACTTGTTCCCTACCTAGCTCACTCTACACCCTCAGTAGATCATCTAACTTGTTTACCCCCTCTAGCTCACTGTAAACCAGACCATGCCATTAATGGCAAGCATGTCGAGCCTCACCTTGCCACCCCATTGTCGACAGCAAGCTAGGAGCAACACCAAGCCTAGAAAGCATGTCTAGCAGGCACTCCATCGTCCATCGCCACTCCCTGTCCCAACCTCGAGCACTGCCAGCCCCTAGACCACACGCCAAGGCCATGCCAAACCTCTCCGCATGCGAGCCGAGAGCGCGCCAGTGTGCCACCCTCGACCAGCACCCACAGACCTCACGCCGCCCTCGCCGCGTGTGTACATGATCACCACCGCCCCAGTAACCCCGTAGACATGCCCGTTCGCCGCTGCGCGGAACACGCACGCTGTGCGCCATTAAATTTCCCGTTGGACCCGCCCAGAGCATCGACACGTTCCGACCGATCAGCACCGCCCCACGCCTCTCCACCATGTCGTAGAGCTTCGCCAGGGAGCACAGCATCGCCCTCTATCGTCGCCCATGCCAGTAGCACTATGTGCCGTCGACCACGACGAGCTCAGCCCGCGCCCGCCGGTCCCCTTCAGGCACTATAAATAGAGGCCTCCACCACTCGTTTTATTCACACCAGTTCACTCCCCTCTCGCTCAGAACCACCCCACCTCACTCCCGGATCAAGGCGAGCAGCGCATCGCCAAAATTTGGCCGGAGCCCGCCGCTGCTGGAGAAGAAGGTAGCCGTTGATTGGAGCCGCCCCAGGAGAAGCTATCGGTACCAGGAGGATTTTCGTTGTCGACTTCATCATTCGCCCCCGTCGCCGACCACCGCCTGAGCCCCAGTGAGCCTCCCATGACCCCCACTTGTCGCGCTAGGGTTCTGTCTCACCGGCGCTGCTCGGCGTGGACGATGAACCAGAGCCGTTCGATTAGAACTAGATCCCACGGTCCACATTGCCCCGTACCGCTTCGCACCTCACCGTCTCACTGACGCGTGGGGACAGTCACTTAACCAGCCCGCGCGTGCACTGTGCGTAGTGGGCCGGCCCAGTAAAACATCCCGCACGACCCAACAATTCAAATTTACTTTTATTCATTTAATTTCAAACATAGTTCTGTACCTAGATTCAAAAATCAACCCAACTCGATTCACTAAACCAAAATGCATGAAACCAATTTTTGTAGAAAGGTACTAAAATGCTTAATCCAAGCCCGTTGGATTTAAACCATTTGAAGCTATAGATCAACCATGGTAAAAATAACAAGACAGAACTTTTCTGCATTCAAACATTTTTCAAAATTCAACCATAATAGCTTTTGAGTTGATTCCAACTCTCAAAAATCACAATTGATCATACCTTTCAGAATATATAAAAATATATGGGTTTACTTGCAAAAATAATGTTCAAGTAATAAAAGAATGCCACCTAGGCATTTCTAGTCACTTTATTTAATTAAAATAAAAAGGTTAAACCTTATTAAATTGTGACACCACTTTAAATCACATTCCCATGTACTGAAATATGTGGTGATGACATGTGTCAACATGATCCCATGTTTGAGTTGGAGAATATTAAATCTTAAGTAGGTTTTCAATGAGTAGAAATTACTTTTCTTAAAAATTAAAATAAATAAGACAGGTTCTTTAATCTTGTAATGCTAGTGATGATGCTAGATCATCAAGTATGAACCTTTGTGTGATGTTTAGAAATAGTTAAGTATTGTTTGGTGATTATGTACCTCGTATTTATTTATAGACGCTAGTACCGACCAAGGATACGAGGAGGAAGGAGGATACTACGAGGAAGAAGCCGAGGAGAACTTCAACCACTGCTCTCCAAAAGGCAAGCTAACACTTGCAACTTAGCAAGCTTATACTTGCAATTATGCAAGATACCCTACACATGCAAGCTACTACTTGCTTGTTACTATGCCAACTATATGCCTTAAGCATATGTGATCATACCCAATTGATAGCCAATCCTAGTTTTACTTGCAAGCTTAATACTTTATTTTCTTTATCAAAGCTTTTTCTTAGAGTTTACTTAAGTGACTTGTAGATTCTAGAAAGATAATCGAAGGTAGCATAAAGAGCATAAAATTTGGCCTAAGTTAGATAATCTTGATGTCATCCTAAGGCATGAGATTAAACTTAGATAATCCCCACATAATTATGATCCACCACTAGTATTTATCCCCACTTGTAGATGCTAGTGCTAAGCATAAAACTTGATCAACTTTAGATGGGAATACTTGGTGAAAATGATTATGAAAACCTTAGAATGATGAGTCATTCTACTGAAATGTTTTGACATGTGTTCTTGAACACCAGATGATTTTGATGATGAAAATGTTGAGGCATGAGCCTTAGCCCTTTATAAAACTGATGGTTGTCTGGATGCGATTCCATTCCAATTTTACGTACAACCACAATACCCGAAAATTGGGTAGGGCTTGACTGGAAATTTATATACCTTAGTATGGGTTCCCTCGCGGCCAAGGTCTGAGCTGAGGCTACCTTGTGAAGATTGTCCACCTGTGCAGTACCCAAGATGACAGTTGGTCATGGTTGGGAGGCCAAACTTATAGGAGAGGTGCCTATACTAGGGCGTGTAATTGAAAGGTTAGGATTGATTATCTGCATACTGAGTATGGTGAATTCAAGATTTGTTCCTAACAGATGTATCAAATGTTGTGGTGAAAGTGTACAATCTCTGCATAGTGTCAAACTATTCGAATAGCCGCGTCTGCGGTTATGGACAGTTGGAGTGGCCATACTGTTCTATCGTCAGATGTTTTCAAAATGACTTATGAAATGATTTATGACTTTGACTTGATCACAACAGAGTTGTGATATGAAATTCTAGTTCCCAATTAGGTATTATAAAACTTTCAACTAATTTTTCTTTGCTTCTGAACTTAGTAGAGGTAAATCTGGCTTTTTGCAAAACAACCCTAGAGCTTAGTGTCCCACTACAACCCCCCCCTTCACTTGTTAGTATTAGTTTGCGAGTACTTAAAGAGTACTCATGGCTTTGTCCCTGGCTATTCCCGTGGCCAGACTATGAAGAGGAGTATCAGGATGACGGACCGCAGGAAGGTTGCGACAACTAGGATCATATCCCATCGTCAGCATTGCCTATGACCGTGAAGATGGAGCTTCGCCCACGCTATCGTTACCTTTACGTTATTCCGCTGCTTGGTTTGTATTAAGAACTAGATCATAAGATCCTTATTTGTGTAAGACCTTATGTATTTTTTGTAATGGATGATGTACTGTGATATCCAAATCTATTATGTCTCGCAAAAATGGTAATCCTGGGATTGCGATGTATGGCATAACAGGCATCTGGGATTAAAAATCCGGGTGTTGACAGTCCTCAAGCTCACAAGGACCAATTCCATGCATAACTTCCCTGTAAAGCTCATAAGGAATAGCACTAGAACTAGCACCAATATCACATAAACAATAATAGCAATGATCACCAATTTTAACAGAAAGCACATGGACACTAACTTTTCTAGCTTTACTAGGATGAGAGATAATATTAGAAGCGTATTCACAGAAGACAATGTCTCATCCTCTATATTTCTAGTGACAAGGTCTTTCACAATAGCTACCACAGGCTCAATATTAATTTGCTCATCAGGTTCCACAATTTTATTTGTACCTTTGTTATTCGCACTAATCATAATAGAATACTCCTTTACCTTAGTTGGGAAAGGTATTTTCTCAACATAAGGTTTAGGCACAATATGATTAGTAGTACAAACTTCGGTGCTTCTAACAGGAACATGACTAACAACATCTTTATAAGGTGCATGGTACTTATTCCACTTATTTTTGGGAATTTATATGTAAGAGGAAAAGGCTTTAAAACAATTGGCAATACTTTGGGAGTCAAGACCAAACTCATTACTAATATCACGGAAGTAATCAGTTCCCATAAAAGATTTTATGCATTCATAATCATAATTTATACCTGACTTTCTCCCTTTGTCATTCTCCCAGGCATTAGTGTTCTCTTGAATACGGTCTAGGCGATCCCATTTAGCTTCATCCTTCATTGTGTAAATGATCTAGCACAAGAAGCATCTAGTAAATCTTTATCATGAAGAGAAAGCCTGGCATAAAAGTTATTGGTAATACTATTGTTAGGGAGTTCATGAATAGGACATTTAAGCATTAGTAACTTCAATCTCCCTCAAGCTTGAGTTGTACTCTCTCCATCACGAGGCCAAAAGTTATATATCAGGTTCCTATCCTTATGAATTTCACTGGGAGGATAGAATTTAGAATAAAAGAGAGGCACTATTTCCTCCCATTCCATGGATTGTTCATTCGTCAGCAGCTTATACCATTCTTCAGCTCTCCCTTTCAAGGATATAGAGAGTAACTTCTTCTTCACCTGTTTAGTTGTGATACCTGCACACTTAACCAACCCGCATAATTCATGGATAAAAATCAAGTGATCACCAGGATGGACAGTTCCATCCCCTAAATAAAAATTATCCATAACACGATCAATAATACTTGTAGGTATCTTAAAAGGATCTATCTCAACAGGTGGTGATTCATCTACTACCCTAACAGTGGTAGTAGTTTTCCCAAACAGAAAACCAAGTGGGTTATCCATATTGGGAACAAAATAACAAACAGAAACAAAAAGCAATACTCATAATAGAAGTTTCCTTTACTAGTTCCACTCTTCAATAGCGCTTCACTCCCCGGCAACGGCGCCAGAAAATAGTCTTGATGACCCACAAGTATAGGGGGTGTATCGTAGTACTTACGATAAATAGGAGTGTCGATCCTAACGAGGAGCAGAAGGTGTTGACTAGTGGTATGGAGCAGGATATCTCTGTAAATACTTAGCAAACGGATTTTTAGGGGTTTTCTGATAAAGCAACAAAACAAAGCGCAAGTAATAAAGACAACGAACAAATGCAACAAGTGGCCCTATCCTGTCTTAGCAAAGGACAAGCCGGTGGAAATACTTATAAGGACCAAACGTTCTCGAGGACACATGGGAATTCTGTCAAGTGCTTTCGCTTCAAATAGCTAAATAGTCTTCTTTGGTGTTGTAAGTGTTGTGTGGGTGAACCTGTGCTAACGTACCGACCTTACTTGGACTAATACATACTTGTGATTAAACCCCCTGCAAGCATCTGCAACTACAGGAAAATAATTAAGATATAAACCTAACCACAACCTTAAACTCTGAGATCCTATGCTCCCTTGTGCAATGATGTCCTAACGGGGGTTCAGGTTTCTGTCACTCCGGCAACCCCACAATTAGTAACCAAATACACAATGCATTCCCCTAGGCCCATAAATGGTGAAGTATCATGTAGTCGACGTTCACATGACACCACTAGAAGAATAGCACCACAACTTAAATACTAAACCATTGAATAATATGTCAACACAAATCCACTACTGACAACATGACTTCTCCCATGTCCTCAAGACTAGACGAAATACTCACAAGACATCATATGGATCAAGATCAAAGATGATATGGTAATGGATAACAATCTGAACATAAACAATAATCCAATGGTTCCACTCACAAGCATTAACTACAATAGTAATCAACATCGGGAAAGTTTCCCCTAAGAACTATGCAAGTATTCGACACGATTGTTACAGCAGGACGAAGTGGTGATGATGGTGCTGGTGGAGATGATGGTGTGGATGATGATTATCCCGATGAAGTCTAGCTTGATGACGGTGTTAATGGCCATGATCTCCCCTCTCCGGGAAGGAATTTCCTCGGCAGAAATCTGTCTGCCGGAGAGATCTTTCTCTCTCGGTGTTTTCTGTCCCGCAGAGGCGGCGGAATCTTTCTGTGGTCGCTCCCCGGGTCTTAGGGTTTCGAGGAGAAGATATAGGAGAGAGGGCGAAGTCGGAGGCTGGTCAGGTGGGCCACACCTCCTCCAGGCGCGGGGCAGGGGGGGCCGCGCCTGGGGGGTGTGGGCCCCCTGTGGCCCAACTCCACCTCCCCTTCTGGCTTCCTTCGTCTTCTGCGAAAATATTATTTTCCAATATTTTTCTAGTATTTTTTTGATCTTCGCAAAATTGCATCAAAACACCTCTTTTTCTATCAGAAACCTGACTCTGGCAGTTTATCCTCCAAGAATCATCCAACATGCAAAAATAGATGAAAATACATAAGTATCACCTCTTAATATGAAATATATCAATGCATAGAGGCAAATTATGGTATAGAATGGTGATGCAAATTGGACGTATCAATCTTCCACTCACAAAATGATGGAAACTCTTGCACAAGTTTTCCTTTTATTTACCAGAGAAAATAGTAGTCATGTTGTGATGACAAGTTCCATGGTGTAGGACCTAGTGATAGGAGTGTATAAGAGTATGTATCATACGCACATGTCCTTTTGGCACAACCAGTGCATCCGAGCTAAAAAGTACACATAAACCTGTATAAATATCCAAAAATAATTAAGCACATTCATAAAACATATATATACCACACCACAAAATTTCAATCTCAAATTGTACCCACAACTAGAGAATCAGAGAAAAAACATGTCATGTTATGAATAGTACTTATTTCATGTTGGGATGTGAATTGAACCCATGAATACTATGATAAGTAAAAGTTAAATGATTTTATTTCTCATGAAATGTTCGAGATTCTGATTTTCAAATTTTGTGGCACAAAGAATGTACATTATGTATATGCGGCAAATTATTATTGTATGTTTTACAAAAAAAATCATGTATTTTGCACCTTGCGTACTGCTTCTCGAGTGTGTAACCCTGAGAGAGCGACACTCCATACATGTTGTGAGAACATGGTCCGGACCAAGAAATGGCCCATGAAAAAAATAAAAATACATTTTCTCATTACAGATTTTAATTAGGAAATACTAATATAAAGTGAATTTTAATTAACAAAAGTGTTTAAAATGTTATAATACAATTTATATGTTTGTATCATGCAACTAGAGTATTTAAATTATGTTACACCAACTTTGAGAAATAGTTATATGCATCAAATAAAATGTCCATCTACGTAAAGCAAATGCTCATGCAAATTTTAAAATTGTTTCAATAGGACAAATCTTTCCGCATGTAAATGGTTCTTTTTTGAAAAATATTATGTGTGCATAAAAAATTCATGTATATAAAATTAAGTTATCTAGAGATTTTTTTGATAAAATGGTTCAACATCTAGGAAACATTTCCTTCCATGTCATTAAAATGTTGATCATGTCAAAGATATTGCTCATGTCACTTTAAAAAAATATACATACACAAAATTACAAGCAAATAAGAATAATAAATAACTCAACTACATTAAAATATGATGGTTTCTTTAAAACGATGGTACAAAAATAGCTCCCCTATATGGACATTCTTTGTAAATTGGGCTAATAATCATTATTTTTAATCTATAAAACATACAAATGTAAAGATGACAATGGAAACTATATAAATATTTAATTAATACAATAAATAATTCCAACAAATGAAAAACAAAACCAAAGGCACAAAAGAAGGAAAATGAGTCATTGCCACACATGGGGAAGGTCGTGTGTGTGTGGAGCACCCATGCATCTAGCTTGCCGCGGGTATTAGAAAAATGTCAATTGGGATCTCGCCAAAATGCCGCAGCTAGTTTGTTTGGATATTTCCTTTTCAAATTTTGAGACCAAAGTTTGAACTAGAAATCTTCTAATAACTAGATGTGGGATATTGGCGGGATCCTGCTTGCATCTATGCCTAGGTATTAGGAATTCTACCTTATGATAGGCTACATATTACATGTAGTTCTAACCCAAGTGTGATTGGCAGAGTATATGTTCACATGTGGACTTCTGATAATACATTTACACGACTGGTGCTCACTATTACTTCAAATTAAAACTTTTTATGTCGCTAACTAGGATGTGCTTTGCGTTTGTAAAGACATGTATAAGTATCTTGGACAAAAAAAATGTAGAGGCTTTTAGGGGTGGGCCTTACAGATTACATTTCGAAACACGTTTTCCTCTCCATGGGCCTTCCTGTGACCGAATGGGTTATCTAGGCCCGCTATCGTTTTTTCTCAGCGAAACCCATTAACTGATGTAACTTTGAGATAGTGAGGGCAGAGTAGTCGGTTCTTGTTGCTTGAACAGGAGTGCAAAAAAAAAAAATACTTTGAACCCATCGTGGTAAAACATATTCGGCTAAAGTAGCCATAATTCGCCTCAAATAAAGGAAAGGAAAAGCTTCCACGAAAGAGACGATGCAATTCGAAAGCTCCCTAGCTGGGTAAAGAAGAAAGTTTGCACTCTGCACGCTCAGAAAAGTAATGTTTTTTGGGGGGTACTCAAAACCGGATCCTCGGCCATGCATGTGTGTAGAGAATACTAGACGCACGTAGATGCCGAACCGAAATGCACGCAGGAAAATTCCTTTGATTCTTTCAAGTAAAGTACCGCGTGTGTTTTTCCAAAGAAAGATGGCAAAAAAGGCAGAGAGACAAAACAAAGGTGGCCTACGTCTAGCTACACGACTGGAACCTATCGCGCGCTATTAGAGAAAGCCTCCAAGATTTATCTGAGATTCAATAACTATATATTCTGCATTATATTCCTTGACAGTTCAAATTCAACTACTCTCTCCGATCCATAACAAGTAAAAATTTAGACTAAAATTAAATAAAACTCCGACACTTATTATAGATCGAAGGGGGTACTAAAAAGAAAGGAGGGAGTAGTTACCAAGATCGATGCTTTTCAGATTATCTCGCACTCCTAGGTACTCCCTCCCTCTGTATATATAAAGTGTACTTCTATCTTTTATTCTAAGTTATTTTAGAAAAATAGCCAACTTTATGGAAAATAGCAAAATTTACGGCATTAAATTAGTATTGCCATATCCTTTTAAAATTTAGGATGTGTGGATTTATGATAAACATCACCGTCAAAAATAAAATAACACATAAAAGATTACGAGTAGATCCTGCAGATTTGTTTTTGAGAGAGAGAGAGGGGTAAAAGTTATGTTCATTGAGAAGGCATAAAATGCAAGGATCGATTTCCGGCCCATGTTGCGAAAGAGAGAGAAAGGTAGGCCGCACGCAGTTCCATGCGCGGGAAAGGCCCGTCCCGCAATGATGGGTTTTCGTTTTGGCATCTATTCCCATATTATTCCCTCCCAGACAAAAGGCGCCGGGCCCCGAACACTCCCCCCTCGTCAGCTCACCTCAGCAGCTGCAGCTCAGCTACAAAAGACAGTTAGGGCCTTTAATCCCAGCCTTTGGTGAAAACCTAAACTAATCTGCCATGGCTGCTTTGGCGAAAGATGCATGAGCTCCTAACCTGGCCCTTTGTCTTTTGTTTGGACGGTAGAATCCGATGATGCTTCCTCGTGTAAGTTTTCTTTTCCTCTCTCGAAAACGGATGTATGCTTCGTGTGAGATTGATTCCCATGCATGTGACATCCACACGCAGAAAGTGATTGCAGTTGCAGGCCATCTCCAGTTCTCCGCAGTTCTATGCTACTCAAGTGTAGTGTACATGGTAACATTGTATGCATACTGAACTGCATTTGCCTCATTCAGTGATGATAAGTTTGGCAGAAATAAATCATGCGTGAATTACAGTAGCAAGTCCTACTACTTAATTTTTAGCCTCGTCATTTTCAGCCAGACACACCAGAGTAGACACAGTACCAGACTATCAGTGACACTGGATCACTGACCAGGAACAACCAGTCGTGTGGGTGTCAGCGCTCTGAAAGAGAACGTTCTATGCGGACGGCAGCTCGTCCCGGCCGGCCGGCCGGCCTCCTCCGTGCGCCCCTACAGCGCCCTTTTTTTCTGAGCAGCACGGCTGGCTGCTGGTCCGGTTCCCGAGACACCCACAACCACCCTTCTCTCTAAAGATGACAAAGGAACAAAAGAACGTGTAGAAAAGAGGAGCTGCGCCTTACCCGGCCTCGGTTCTCCCTCTGATGCTCTCACCCTTTCTAAAGCTCTTTTGCCTGGTCCTTTCTCACGAGTCACGGCCCAAATATATCCTTCCATTCTTTGGTATTCTTGTTGATAAAAGCACTATGTTTTCCACTAGGCTGGAGACCACTGAACTGCGTATTGTTTGCCTAAGGCCAGGATAAGATACATGCATGGGAGTAAGTAGTCATGTAAATTCTTTTGAAAACTAAGTAATGCCCGTATTCATCTAATCAACTCTACAACTAAATCGAGTTATTCGAATGAACATCAATGTGTCTGTGTTGCTCCTGTGGACAGCTTGCGCAAACCCTACCGCTGCCTCCCCCTCCCCCCAAACTACTCCTTTGTCCCCCTTGTCGTTGTTAGGCTACCGTAGCATCCCAGCTAAAACCACTACCAAAAAATTGTTTGTTGTTTTTTATTTTGTGTATCATTATGATAGCTTGTCATCATTGTTAAATAGGTCTAGTTGTATTATTCTGTCATGTATTTGTACACACATGTACGTATGTAACCTGTGCTGATCATTATATATATTGACCCCTTGGTGAGGAAATTGCCCCACGGAAAACCCTAAACCTTTTAACTTGGTATCAGAGCCGCCGCGCGAGCCCCCCCCCCCCAACACTGTGCCGCCACCGCAAAACCCTAGCTAGGGCCATCCGCCGCCGCCGCCGCGATGGCTGAGGCAGCGCTCACGCTGGCCACCGTGGGCTCCTCGTCCACGACCCTCGTCCGTCCTATCATCGCCCCGCCGTCTTCCACGGCCCCCATTCCCATCGTCACACCGATCACGGTCCGCCTGGACCGCACCAACTACATACTGTGGAGGGTGCTGAGCCTCCCCAACTTCTCCGGCGCCCGTCTCCACGGTTTCCTCGATGGCACGGCCACCGCACCCCCTCCGACCGTGACCACCGGCGCTGGCGATGCCGCTCGTACCGTCAGCAACCCTAACTATGAGCAATGGTGGACCCTCGATCAGAAGGTCCTCGTTCTTCTTCTCGGGTCCATGACCGAGGATATCGCAGCCCAACTCATTGGTTGCAAGACGGCCGCGTCGGCTTGGGCAGCCGTCGCTGCCATGTTCGGCTCCGAAAATCGCGCCAACGTCCGTCACCTCCGGCGCGAGATTCAAGCACTGCGCAAAGGGGACAAGTCCGCCAGGGAGTACATGAACCAGGTGAAGGCTATGGCCGACGCCATGGCCGCTGCCGGATACCCTCCTAGTGATGACGAGATCATCGACTATATGCTGACCGTGTTAGGTACTGCTTTCAACCCCATCACCGCCTCGCTGAATTTTGCAGCGGTTCCGATCACCCTCGGCACGTTCTACGCCAATGTGCTCAGCTATGAGGCTCTCCAGAAGTAGCAACAAACGGAGGTCAACGACTGGTCCTCGTCGGCCAACGTCGTGTCGCGCCTGGTCTACCACACCAATCCCGGGGCGCCAAGGCGGAGGAGGAGGAGGACGTCCTGCGGGCGGTGCCCCGCAGGGCCAAGGCGGCCAAGGCCAGCATGGCCACGGCCAGGGCGGTGGTGTGACCGCCGCAACAACGCAGGAAATAGCGGTGGCGGTAGCGACCGCAACGGAAGAGGCGGCAATGGCTGCAACCTGCGCTGGCGCCCCCAGTGCCAGATTTGCAAATACTGGGGACATGAGGCGGACAACTACAGGAAGCGCTACGACTATGACAACCGTGCGGGTAACTCCGCCTCCACTTCGTCCACCACCGAGCCACCGCAGTGGATCATGGACTCTGGTGCTTCCGACCACTTCACCAGCGACCTAGAGCGCCTCCACATGCATGAGCGCGACAGAGGAAAGGATCAAGTGCAAGTTGCCAACGGGACAGGTTTTGTAGGGTTTTGTAGCATGGAAAGCAAAAAATTTCTACCGCATACAAACAAACAAGCCAAGATCTATCTACTAGATTGTAGCAACGAGTCGATGGAATAACTCACCCTCGAAGATTCCAAAGTGTTTAACGAGAGCGGATTCTCGTGGGTGATGTAGTCGTACTCTTCCCGATCGCAAGATCGCGTAGACGATCCTTCCGGCGCTGCGTTCCGGCAGCGCTCCCGCAGTCGGTCACACGTTCGGTACTCGACGAAGACCTTCCTCTCCCTTGTTCCAGCAGGCAGCGGAGGTTGTAGCACTCTCCTCGCGATTCCGGCAGCACAACGGCGTGGTACCGGAAGTAGAGGGGAGATCTCGCAGGGCTTCGCCTTAAGCCGGAGCGAGTATGGTGGACTATGAGAGAGAGCCTCGGCGATCTAGGGTTTAGACACGCCAAGGAGGGGGCAAGGCCAGCGGCTAGGGTTTGCCCTAGGCGGAGGCGAGATGCCCTAGGCGGCGGCTATGGTGGGCGGTGGCGGCTAGGGTTAGGGTTTAGAGGGGGGCAACTTGTGTGTTAGGAGGGGCAGCTCTGCCCCTCCTTATATAGGTGGGAGGCGCCGGCCAAGGGGAGGGGAGTCCCTCCCCAACTCGGATCCCAAGTGGGCCGGCGGTGGAGGGGAGGAACTCCTCCCCAAGTAGGTTTCCTACTTCCCCTCCACCTTCCAAAATAGCCGTTTGACTTTTCAAATTGGCGTTTGACTTTTCAAACTAGGATTTGATTAAACCCTTTATTTTGTTCAGCGATGACACCTAGTACATGATGCAATCATTCCAACTTGATATGACACATTCATGTACCCTTCCCCTCCGGAGTGCCGGACATTCCGGAACCTTCTAGAACATTCCCGATGAAAACACCGGAACCATTCTCCAACCCCGAAACAGGACTTTCCTTATATGAATCTTATTCTCCGGACCATTCCAGATCTCCTCGTGATATCCCGGATCTCATCCGAGACTCCAAACAACATTCGGTCTCTTACTCGTCATTCCATAACTACTCAAACAACGTCGAATCCTTAAGTGTGTCTCCCTACGGTTCGTGAATTATGCGGACATGATCGAGACACTTCTCTGAACAATAACCAATAGAGGAATCTGGAAATTCATATGGCTCCCACATATTTCTACGATTACTTTGCAATCGAATGAACCACTTACATACGATACCAATTTCCCTTTGTCTCACGATAGTTTACTTATCCGAGGTTATGATCATCGGTATCTCTGCATACCTAGTTCAACCTCGTTGCTGATAAGCACTCTTTTCTTGTTCCCGTGATATGTGATCCCTTGTGAGCCAGTCAAATGCTTGCAAGCTAATTGGATGACATTCCACCGAGAGGGCCCAGAGTATATCTATCCGTCATATGGATGGACAAATCCCACTCTTGATCCATGTGTCTCAACCAATACTTTCCGAACACTCAATGCCACCTTTATAGCCACCCAGTTACGGTGTGGTGTTTGATGTCATCAAATCATCCTTCCGGTGAAGGTGATATGCATGATCTCATAGTCAAAGGAATTAGGTTACTATGTATCAGAAAGCATATAGCAATTGAACTATTAAAATGACTTGATCTTTATGCTACGCTTATCTATAGGAGTATGTCCACCATATCATTCTCCTAACGATATGATCTTGTTGTTAATAACATCTCAATGTTCATGATAGGGAAACCACAATCATTTATTAACCAACAAGCTAGTGTTATAAAGAGGCTTTACTAGGGACTCTATTTTAGTTTACAAATCACACAAGTATTAATGTTTCCTTGTTAATACTATTATAGCATGAATGTAAACATTTATCATAAACACAAAGATATAATAATAACTACATTTATTATTGCCTCTAGGGCATATCTCCAACAGTCTCCCACTTGCACTAGAGTCATCTAATCTAGATTACATGGTAATATACCGAACACCCATGGCAGTTTGGTGTTGGTCATGTTTTGCCCTCGGGAGAGGTTTAGTCAACGGATCCGCCACATTCAGATCTGTGTGTACTTTGCAAATCTTTATGTCCCCATCTTGGACATGTTCTCGAATAGCGTGAAAACATAGCTTGATGTGCTTCAGCTTCTTGTGTGACCTTGGTTCTTGCGCATTGGCTATGGCGCCCATGTTATCACAGTAGATAGACATTGGGTCCAGCGCACTAGGAACCACACCCAGCTCTGTAATGAACTGTTTCATCCATATCGCTTCTTGTGAAGCCTCCGAAGCAGCCATGTATTCCGATTCAGTTGAAGATCTCGCCACAACGCTTTGCTTTGCACCCCTCCAGCTAACTGTTGCACCATTCAAAGTAAATACGTATCCAGATTGTGATTTAGAATCATCCGGATCAGTGTTCCAACTAGCATCGGTGTAACCATTAACAACGAGCTGTTCATCACCTCCATAAGAAAGAACCATATCCTTAGTTCTTCTCAAGTACTTAAGGATGTTTTTGACCGCTGTCCAATGATCCACTCCTGGATCACTTTGATATCTGCTAGTTAAACTAATAGCATATGCAATGTCGGGTCTAGTACATAGCATGGCATACATTAGAGATCCTATGGCTGAGGCATAGGGAGTCTTACTCATCCTTTCTCTATCTTCTGCCATTGTCGGACTTTGAGTTTTACTCAAGGTCGTATTGGGCAACATGGGCAAGAACCCTTTCTTGCTATCTTCCATTCCAAACCTCTTTAGAACTTTGTCCAAATAAGTACTTTGTGACAATGATATTAGGCGTCTCGATCTATCTCTATAAATCTTTATGCCTAATATGTAAGCTTTTTCGCCAAGATCCTTCATTGAAAAACTATTATTCAAATATTCCTTGACACTATTAAGAAGGTCTACATCATTCCCAATCAACAATATGTCATCTACATATAGTATTAAGAACGCTACAGAGCTCCCACTCACTTTCTTGTAAATACAAGCTTCTCCATAAGTTTGTATAAAACCAAAACTTTTGATTACCTTATCAAAATATTGATTCCAACTTCGGGATGCTTGCTTCAATCCATAGATGGGTTGTTGAAGTTTGCATACCTTGTTAGCATCTTTAGGTTCGACAAAACCTTTGGGTTGCATCATATACAACTCTTCATCAATGTCTCCATTGAGGAATGTTGTTTTGACATCCATCTGCCATA
Source organism: Avena sativa (assembly GCA_916181665.1). Taxonomy (NCBI): domain Eukaryota; kingdom Viridiplantae; phylum Streptophyta; class Magnoliopsida; order Poales; family Poaceae; genus Avena; species Avena sativa. Next base: position 427,774,075 of record OV702283.1, read on the forward strand.
TCTCATAATCATAATATGCAGCGATTGCTAACATAATCCTCACAGACTTTAGCTTTGCTACTGGTGAGAAAGTCTCATCGTAGTCAACTCCTTGAATTTGTCGAAACCCTTTTGCGACAAGTCAAGCTTTATAGACAGTAACATTACCATCAGCATCTGTTTTCTTCTTGAAAATCCATTTGTTCTCGACAGCCTTCCGACCATCCGGTAAGTCCACCAAAGTCCATACTTGGTTTTCGTACATGGATCCAATCTCATATTTCATGGCTTCTTGCCGTTTATTGGAATCTGGGCTCATCATCGCTTCCTCATATGTCACAGGGTCATCGCTGTTGTCCACCAACATGACACTCATAACGGGATCATACCAATCAGGAGTGGTACGAGTTCTCGTTGACCTGCGAGGCTCTGTAGCAACTACAACCGAAGTTTCATGATCATCATCATTAGCTTCCTCTCTTATTCGTGCAGGCACCACAGGAACTTCTTCCGGTGCTGCGCTACTCGCAATTTCGAGAGAAGGTTTGACAACCTCGTCGAGTTCTACTTTCCTTCCAGTCACTTCTTTCGAGAGAAATTCCTTCTCTAGAAAGGATCCATTCTTGGCAACGAAGATTTTTCCCTCGGATCTATGATAGAAGGTATACCCAATAGTTTCCTTCGGGTATCCTATGAAGACGCATTTTTCCGCTTTGGGTTCAAGCTTGTCCGGATGTAACTTCTTTACATAGGCTTCGCAACCCCAAACTTTAAGGAACGACAATTTAGGTTTCTTTCCAAACCATAATTCATACAGTGTCGTTTCAACGGATTTAGATGGTGCCCTATTTAAAGTGAATGCGGCTGTTTCTAATGCATAACCCCAAAATGATAGCGGTAAATCTGTAAGTGACATCATAGAACGAACCATATTCTAAAAGAGTTCGATTATGACGTTCGGACACACCATTACGCTGTGGTGTTCCCGGCGGTGTCAATTGTGAAAGTATTCCGCATTTCTTCAAATGCTCGCCAAACTCGTAACTTAGATATTCACCTCCACAATTAGAACGTAGAAATTTAATTTTCTTGTTACGTTGATTCTCTACCTCACTTTGAAATTCCTTAAACTTCTCGAAAGTTTCGGACTTATGTTTCATGAAATAGATATACCCATATCTACTCAAGTCATCCGTGAAGGTAAGAACATAACGATAACCACCGCGCGATGATACACTCATTGGACCACACACATCGGTATGTATGATTTCCAATAAGTCCGTAGCTCGCTCCATCATACCAGAAAATGGAGTCTTAGTCATTTTACCCATCAGACATGCTTCGCATCTTTCAAGTGATTCGAAATCAAGTGATTCAAGAAGTCCATCGGAATGGAGTTTCTTCATGCGCTTCACTCCAATGTGACCAAGACGACAGTGCCACATATAGGTCGAGTTATCGCTTGATTTCAAACGTTTAACCTCAATGTTATTAATATGTGTATTTCCACTATCGAGATTCAATAATAATAGACCATCTATCAAAGGTGCATGTGCATAAAACATATTACTCATATAAATCGAACAACCATTATTCTCGGACTTAAACAAGTAACTGTATCGCAATAAACAAGATCCTGATATAATGTTCATGCTTAACGCAGGCACCAAATAACAATTATTTAAGTATAAAACTAATCCCGATGGTAGATGAAGGGGTAGCGTGCCGACCGCGATCACATCAACCTTTGATCCATTTCCCACGCGCATCATCACCTCGTTCTTCGCTAGCTTCCGTTTATTCTACAGCACCTGTTTCGAGTTACAAATATGAGCTACCGAACCAGTATCAAATACCCAGGCACTACTATGAGTACTAGTGAGATACACATCAATAACATGTATATCAGATATACCTTTCTTCTTGATGTTGTCGTTCTTCAAATCCGCCAAGTACTTTGGGCAATTCCGCTTCCAGTGACCTTCTCCCTTGCAGTAAAAGCACTCAGTATCAGGCTTAGGTCCAGCCTTGGTCTTCTTCGTCGGCGCGGTAACTTTCTTACCACCCTTCTTGAAGTGTCCCTTTTGCTTAGACTTGCCTTTCTTGAATTTGGTGGTCTTATTGACCATCAACACCTGGTGCTCTTTCTTGATCTCCACTTCTGCATATTTCAACATGGCGAAGAGTTCTGGCAACTGCTTGTTCATGTTTTGCATATTATAGTTCATCACAAAGTTATTGTAACTTGGTGGTAGTGATTGGAGGACACGATAAATCCCCAAAGCATTAGGAATCACTATACCCAAGCTTTGAAGTTTGTTTGCGTGCCCAGACATCTTAAGCGCATGCTCACTGACGGAGCTGTCCTCTTCCATCTTGCAGTTAAAGAACTTTTCAGAAGCCTCATAGCTCTCAATTGTCGCGTGAGTCTCAAAGATCAATTTGAGATCACGGACAATATCATGTGGATCTGAATTCTCAAACCTTTTCTGAAGCTCCGATTCTAAACCATACAAGATAGCACACTAAACTATGGAGTACTGTGTCTTCCGAGCGAGGTAAACATTCTTTACTTCATCGGTAGCAGTAGCTGCAGGTGGATCACCCAGCGGTGCATCCAGCACATAGGTCAAATTACCAGCTGTGAGGACAATCCTCAAATTGCGGAACCAATCCGCGAAGTTGCTTCCATTGTTTTTCAACTTTTCTTTCTCTAGGAACGCATTAAAATTGATGGTAGGGGCCGCCATTAATCTACAACATATTTGCAATAGTTCAGACTAAGTTTATGACAAATTGAGTTCTAATTAATAGTTAAATTAATTTAGGTGAACTCCCACTCAAAACAACATCCCTCACATTGTTTTAGTGATCACACGAACCAAATCCACCACATCAACACCGATCATCACGAGAGTTGATGTAGCTTCAATGGCGAACAATCGACATGTTCATCATATCTACTATATGATTCATGCTTTACCTTTCGGTGATCCGTGTTCCGAGACCATGTCTGTACATGCTAGGCTCGTCAAGATCAAACCTTAGCTTCCGCATGAGCAAATCTGGCTTGCTCACGTTGTATACACTTGCGGAATCTAACACACCCGATCATCACGTGGTGTTTTGAAACAACAAGCTTTAGCAACGGTGCTTACTAAGGATGAACACTTTAGAACTTGAAATTCATGTGCATGAGGGATCATCTTATAATGCTACCGTCGTTAACTAAGCAATACAAGATGCATAAAGGATTAACATCACATGCAATTCATAATATGTGATATGATATGGCCTTTCTTCTTTGTGCTTCCGATCTCCATCTTCAAGCACGGACATGATCTCCATCATCACCGGCATTGCATCAAGGTCCATGACGGTGCTCCATGGTTGTCGTCCACCGGCTTCAACTATTACAACTACTTTGAATAGACACGCGGGTCTTAACAGAATTTAAAGACAACCATATGGCTCCTGCCTGTTGCCAACTTACAATAAGGAACATTGCATACATCAAATATAATCACAATCATGGCCATATCACATCACAGCACACCCCTGCAAAACAAAGTTAGACGCCTCTACTTTCTTTGCATGTTTTACGTGGTTTGGGGCTTTCAATAAGTGTTGTTCTAACTTACGAACTAGAACCACAACATTGATACATGCATTTTCAATCACCCGTTGTAAATTGAATCTTAACTATGTTGGGAGAAACAGACACCCGCAAAGCCACTTATGCAATACAAGTTGCATGTCAAGCGTGGAGCAAGTCTCATGAACGTTTTCATGTAAGGTTAGCCCGGGCCGCTTCATCCCACCATCCCGCAAGATGCAAAGTACACAAGAAGCAATCGACAACAAAAGCATCAACACCCACAATGACCATTGTGTTCTACTCGTGCAACAGATCTACATATAAACACGGCTCTGATACCACTTTAGGGTTTCGTAGCATGGAAAACAAAAAATTTCTACCGCATACAAAAGATCTATCTACTAGATTGTAGCAACGAGTCGATGGAATAACTCACCCTCGAAGATTCCAAAGTGTTTAACGAGAGCGGATTCTCGTGGGTGATGTAGGCGTACTCTTCCCAATCTCAAGATCGCGTAGACGATCCTTCCGGCATTGCGTTTCGGCAGCGCTCCCGCAGTCGGTCACACGTTCGGTACTCGAAGAAGACCTTCCTCTCCCTTGTTCCAGCAGGCAGCGGAGGTTGTATCACTCTCCTCGCGATTCCGGCAGCACAACGGCGTGGTACCGGAAGTAGAGGGGAGATCTTGCAGGGCTTCGCCTTAAGCCGAAGCGAGTATGGTGGACCATGAGAGAGAGCCTCGGCGATCTAGGGTTTAGACACGCCAAGGAGGGGGCAAGGCCGGAGGCTAGGGTTTGCCCTAGGCGGCGGCGAGATGCCCTAGGCGGCGGCTATGGTGGGCGGCGGCTAGGGTTAGGGTTTAGAGGGGGCAACTTGTGTGTTAGGAGGGGCAGCCCTGCCCCTCCTTATATAGGTGGGAGGCACCGGCCAAGGGGAGGGGAGTCCCTCCCCAACTCGGATCCCAAGTGGGCCGGCGGTGGAGGGGAGGAACTCCTCCCCAAGTAGGTTTCCTACTTCCCCTCCACCTTCCAAAATAGTCGTTTGACTTTTCAAATTGGCGTTTGACTTTTCAAACTAGGATTTGATTAAACCCTTTATTTTGTTCAGCGATGACACCTAGTACATGATGCAATCATTCCAACTTGATATGACACATTCATGTACCCTTCCCCTCCGGAGTGCCGGACATTCCGGAACCTTCTAGAACATTCCCGATGAAAACACCGGAACCATTCTCCAACCCCGAAACAGGACTTTCCTTATATGAATCTTATTCTCCGGACCATTCCGGATCTCCTCGTGATATCCCGGATCCCATCCGAGACTCCGAACAAGATTCGGTCTCTTACTCATCATTCCATAACTACTCAAACAACGTCGAATCCTTAAGTGTGTCTCCCTACGGTTCGTGAATTATGCGGACATGATCGAGACACTTCTCCGAACAATAACCAATAGAGGAATCTGGAAATTCATATGGCTCCCACATATTTCTATGATTACTTTGCTATCGAATGAACCGCTTACATACGATACCAATTTCCCTTTGTCTCACGATAGTTTACTTATCCGAGGTTATGATCGTCGGTATCTCTGCATACCTAGTTCAACCTCGTTACTGATAAGTACTCTTTTCTCGTTCCCGTGATATGTGATCCCTTGTGAGCCAGTCACATGCTTGCAAGCTAATTGGATGACATTCCACCGAGAGGGTCCAGAGTATATCTATCCGTCATATGGATGGACAAATCCCACTCTTGATCCATGTGTCTCAACCAATACTTTCCGAACACTCAATGCCACCTTTATAGCCACCCAGTTATGATATGGTGTTTGATGTCATCAAAGCATCCTTCCGGTGAAGGTGATATGCATGACCTCATGGTCGAAGGAATTAGGTTACTATGTATCAGAAAGCATATAGCAATTGAACTATTAAAATGACTTGATCTTTATGCTACGCTTATCTATAGGAGTATGTCCACCATATCATTCTCCTAACAATATGATCTTGTTGTTAATAACATCTCAATGTTCATGATAGGGAACCACAATCATTTATTAACCAACAAGCTAGTATTATAAAGAGGCTTTACTAGGGACTCTATTTTAGTTTACAAATCACACAAGTATTAATGTTTCCTTGTTAATACTATTATAGCATGAATGTAAACATTTATCATAAACACAAAGATATAATAATAACAACATTTATTATTTCATCTAGGGAATATCTCCAACAGGTTTGTCTATTTCGCGTATTGTTCACTCGAATTTATCCGGTTCATCCCTCCATTTGAGAAATATTCTTCATGTTCCTCATATCAACAAACATCTCCTCTCTGTGTTTCGTCTTTGCTCTGACAATGACGTCTTTATTGAGTTTCATCGTTTATTTTTTCTTGTCAAGGACAAAACCATGAGGAAAACTCTACTTCACGGTAGGAGTCGCAACGGGCTGTACCCCATCCCATTTAGGAGAGCTTCCACCGCTCAATGTCAGGCATCCTCCAGCGTCAAGACCACCGCGTCTTGGTGGCATTATCGTCTTGGGCACCCTACTAATAATGTCATTCAATCCATTGTTAGGAATAATGATTTAGAGTGTTCTTCCAATACTCAGACCTCTATGTGTGATGCTTGTCAGCGTGCTAAAAGTCGACAATTGTATTATAATAATTTCAGTCGTGTTTCTACTATGCCTCTTGAGTTAATGCATTCCGATGTTTGGGGTCCTGCTATTGCATCCTTAGGAGGGTATAAGAATTATGTTAGTTTTGTTGATGATTACTCTCATTTTAGCTGGATTTATCTTCTTAAGCACAAGTCTGATGTTGAGCAAGTTTTCTACAACTTTCAAGCTCATGTTGAGCGTCTCTTAGACTCTAAAATCAAAGTTGTCCAGTCAGATTGGGTGGTGGGTATCACCGTTTACACCAATATTTTCAACGCACCAACATATCTCATCACGTCTCGTGCCCTCATACCTCGCAGGAAAATGGGGTGTCCGAGCGCAAGCACCGTCATTTGGTAGAAACTGGGCTTGCTTTACTTGCTCATTCATCTCTCTCATTGCGTTTTTGGGATGAAGCCTTCCTCACCGCATGCTATCTTATTAATCGCATGCCTAATCCGGTGTTGCAAAACGACACGCCCGTACATCGTCTCCTAAAAGTTCCACCCACATACTCCTAACTTCGCGTTTTCGACTGTGCGTGTTGGCCGAGTTTGCGCAAGTATAACACCCACAAGTTGTCTTTCTGCTCGACTATGTGTGTGTTCTTAGGGTATAGTCCGATGCATAAGGGGTATAAGTGCTTGGATCGCTCCACGGGACGTATCTATATTTCTCGTGATGTCGTTTTTGATGAGACGGTGTTTCCCTATGCTACTCCTAGTGTAACTATTGATGTGTCCACTCTCGAAAAAGCCATCACTTTTCCTTCCGATGAACCGGTGACGAGTGATTGTATGAGTAAATATGACTTATCTTCCTTGGACACTAATGCACCTGTACCAGGTGGTGCTGATCCTGTGCAGGTACCCGTCTCGCCGCAGTCACCTGCTGCGATCGATGTGCATGGCGCACCCGTGATCGACGTGCATGGCGGCACGCATCACGAGGATGATCTGACTCCAGGGAGCCAGGATCCTTCCCCGGCCCGTCCCTCTTTGCCGCCCAGCACGGCAGATAACGATGGGCCCTCGGCCTCGTCGCCCCTGGCTGGGTCGTCGCAATCGGCGTTCCCCCCGCTGTCTCCCGCTCAGCCCGCGTCGCCTCCTGTCGCAAGTCCCTTGCCGACCGCGACGCCCCCGACTGAGACTTTCCATACCATGGTTACTCGCGCACGCATCATGCACGTCGTGAAAAGAAGTTCACCGATGGCACGGTGTGCTATAACCCACAGCATCGCGCTTTCTTTGCCACGCCCTCGACTCATCGCGATGCTCTCCGCGATACTGCATGGCGTTCAGCCATGACTCATGAGTTTGACGCGCTCCAGCACACCAAGACGTGGGTCCTTGTTCCTCGTCCGCATGGTGTGAATGTGGTTGGCTGCAAGTGGATCTTTACGACCAAGCAGCGTCCCGATGGCTCGGTTGATAAGCGCAAGGCGTGTCTTGTTGCTCATGGGTTTACTCAGCAGCATGGTATTGATTATGGAGACACGTTCAGTCCGGTTGTGAAGCCTGCCATAGTTCTTCTGGTTCTCTCTCTCGCCGTGTCCAAGGGATGGAGTCTTCGCCAGGTTGATGTGAGTAATGCTTTCCTTCATGGTTTTCTGTCGGAAGATGTGTACATGCAGCAGCCCCCAGGTTTTGAGGATGCTTGTTACCCCTCCCATGTATGCAAGTTGCGGCGGGCATTGTATGGCCTTAAGCAGTCTCCTCGTGCCTGGTATGCTCGGCTAAGTGCTCTCCTCTATCAGCTTGGGTTTGTCTCCTCCAAGGCGGATACCTCCCTCTTCATCTACTCCCAGAAAGGTATACAGATATATATGCTGGTCTATGTTGATGACATTGTGATTGCTGGCTCTACTCCAGATGTCGTTGATGTCTTGGTTCGCTCTCTTTCTGCTACTTTTCCTATCAAGGATCTTGGACCACTGGACTATTTTATGGGATTGGAAGCATCCTTCAATTCAGGGGGGATGATGGTTACTTAATGGAAGTATGCATTAGATATTTTGCATCGTGTGAGTATGGAGAATTGCACGTCCACTTCCACGCCTTTGGCCACATGAGATCGTCTGTCTTGTTAGACTGGCTCTCCACTTGGTACTGATGATGTGTTCTGGTACCGTAGCATTGTTGGAGGCTTACAGTATCTCACTCTTACTCGCCTAGACATCTCGTTTGCGGTGAATAATGTTTGCCAGTTTCTCTCACAGCCCACAGATGTTCATTGGGAGGTCGTGAAGCGCATTTTGCGATATGTGAAGGGAACACTGAGTACAGGGCTAAGTTTTCGCAAGTCTACCTCTACTAGCATCAGTATCTTCACTGATGCGGATTGGGCAGGATGTGTTGATGATCGCTGATCCACTGGAGGCTTCGCAGTATTTATTAGACCGAACCTCATTTCATGGAGTTCGAAGAAACAGCCTACAGTTTCGAGGTCAAGTACCGAGGCTGAGTATAAAGCTTTGGCAAATGGAGAAGCTGAAGATATGTGGGTAGAGTATATACTCAAGGAGGTGGGTGTTTCTCAGCAGCGCACCCCTGTGTTGTGGTGTGATAATTTAGGGGCAACATATTTGACAGCCAATCCAGTTTTCCATGCTCTTACCAAGCACATTGAGATCGATTTTTATTTTGTGCGGGAGCGTGTCGCCGCTGGAGCTTTGCAGGTCAGGTTCATTTCTTCTGATGATCAGCTGGCTGATGTGTTTACTAAACCGGCCACTCGACAGATGCTAGACCGATTCAAGACCAATCTGAATCTTGTTCATAGTAGAAGTTTACATTGAGCGGGATTGTTAAATAGGTCTAGTTGTATTATTCTATCATGTATTTGTACACATGTGTACGTATGTAACATGTGCTGATCATTATATATATTGACCCGGTGGTGACGCAATTGCCCCACGGAAAACCCTAAACCTTTTAACTATCATGCCACATTACATTTGAGTATTATCATGACTGCATGCATATATTTGTCAAACTATTTTCTAAAAAGTAAAATGATTTAGCTACTCGCGGGATCAAACGGAACGATCCCCCGGGTCTCTCTCTCTCTCTCTCTCTCTCTCTCTCTCTCTCTCTCTCTCTCTCTCTTCGCGTCACAGCGTGCATGCCCACCTTATTCCCACTGTTCTTATCCTCATCGTTTTATGCACACACATGCATGCGTCACCGCACGCGCTCCACCACTGTGTCGTCTGCTGTTGCTGCCTCCGTCGCCAGGCCCTCCTGCCGGATCGCCCACTGCTGCCGCAAGCCTCTGCCTTTGTGCACCCCGCCACCTCGACGTCTGTAGCCATGCAACCATGTCACGCATGCTCCCCCACCGCGTCGATGCACTCCTCTTACCGGAGATGGCGACCACCCGCCATGGCCGCCGCCTAGGGTGTCCCACTGCTCCGTATCCACGACGCACCAGCCCTGCCATGGCTGGCGCCCAAGGGAGCCCTGCTTCTCCCCCTCTATCACGCCGCGCCTCCCTAGGATGCTCGACCCCTCTGTGCTACAATATGAGAGCTCTGGTCGGGCGTGCAGCCACTGCTGTCGACGATGACGGCCATCTCCCCATAGGTTTGCTACATGCGGTTGCCGACATTACTACTAGAGGCCACCGACGTTGATGCGTACAATGTCAAGTTTTGCTACATACGGTCGACGGCGGTGCTACCTACGACCGACGGTGGTGCTACAAGCAGCGTCAGGTTTTGCTACATGTGGTAATCGGTGATGCTACAAGGGTGCCTTGGGTTTTCTGGCGAGATCTCCGGCGAAGTCGGGGATTCTACTGTATAAGTTTTTTTGCTATAATTGTTTTGTGGTTTTGCTACAGTAGCATAAAGTTTTTGCTACACGGTATTCGGCGAGGTCTGCCGACGAAAGTCTCCGGTGAGATCGGATTTGCTACAATAGGATTGTTTTTGCTACATACATTTTATGGTTTTGCTACAATAGCGTAAAGTTTTTGCTGCACGGTCTCTGGCGAGGTCTACCAGCGAAAGTCTCCCGCTTTTACCACACTAGTGAAACGTTTTTCTACAAGGTCACTGGCGAGGTCTCCGGCAAGGTCTGTCTGTCTATTCTTTTTCTCGACGAAACCGTTTTCTGCTACATGTAGAAAAAGCGGGACAAAATGTAGCAAAGAGGGACCCCGAGTACTTGATGCATGTTCCTTGACTATCGCACTATCCGCATGTGGGACCATGAATATCCTTAGACAGAGCTTGATTCACATCTTATTTCTTGGGCCACAAACTAGTTTGGAGCTTTATTATTATCATGTACTTATGCCATGTTTAACTGCTTTATTTACTACTATTACTTATTCCATGCTTTACTGCTTTATTTACTACTGTTGCTCAAGGAGCGTTTACTACTGTACTATTTAGGAACCCTGTGACATGTTTCTGTTGTATTAACAATCCCAGTCACACTTTTGGGTTCCCACTCGTTTACAGCCGTCGCCACACACCCTGGGTCCGTCATGGAGCCATCCAACTTCGTAGCAGGTAGCTTAGCGGGGTGGCCCCTGAAATCATTTTTGAATCTTGTAAATTCTTTGTCGTGATGCCTCACTGCTTTTTATTTGGTTCTTCCCAGGGTTGATCATGCGCGTGTTGCTATTTGTGCACCCCTGGAGGGTGATTTTTTTTGAAAAGTCGTCTTCACAGTTATGGACTACTTGGAGCACAGTGTCTTGACCATAGACAACTATAACTAAAGTAGTGTTATAAATTTGACCTTTACCTGACTAGTAAGTATTGCAACTACAACAGAATGTATAACTAAAAGTGCCAACAACTAATGGAATTGGGGTGTCTCATGCTATCTATATCTTCCTAGTAAGTATGGCAACTACAAAGGATTGGTTAATTAGAAGTGCCAACAACTTGTGATATTGGAATGCCTTATAATACCTATCTCTGACTAGTAACTACAACAATTTTAATGGAACGATTAATAAAACTACCAACTGCGTGAGTTCCTCGGAATGGCTTCCTTGTTTGGTGCGGTGACCCAGCATACCACTGCATGATCTAGTACACTATAGTTATTGACATAACACAAATGAAACACCATTCACTAGTATTACATCCCTTAGAGTGGTACAACATAAACACAACAGGTCCAAGACATGACTATAGGTTACAACTCGACTCTTTACACAAGATCCAAAGAACACTCTAGGTCTAAGAGAGAGAAAGAAACTTCTTACAGATAAGATTAGAAATAATCAACTCATAAATATCATGCTAATAAGATTAACATCTAACTATTAGGCTTGCATTGATGCTATTGCAATGCTCTACAGAAATAGGTTCTATGGTTAGAGATTATATTCCTATCTAATCATCAACCTCATCTTCACTTTAATTGATGTATATGTTGACTTTCTTGACTTCATTAGAGAGCTAGAGTTGTTGATGAATATTCCCTTGAGCATAAGTTGATGTAGACGTCGTCTTAATGGATTTAGAATCTAGCAAGGATTAAGAAGATACGTTGAGTACGAGCGTACTCAGCAAGTTCACTAGAAAGGAGTGTTTGATGCACTATATCTACAGCCATAGACCATAGGTCGTAGGCAATGCAAGTTTTCATAAAAAAATCTTCAAAGGTTGCTTTTATTCTAAAAAGCTATGTCCGTCAGCCTTCACGGGTTTACCAGAACTTTTATGGAATTCCTTTCATGCCGCGTTCATAGCTCCTTCTCGGAACAGGGAGTAACAATTTACAGTTCTTACACTCTACAGAGGTGCGTCACTTTACCCATGAGAGACCTTAGGCTTTGTTGCACGGCCGGGAGTATGTTCCCATTAAAACTTCCTTGGTTTGAGGCCCATCCTAAGATCCAAGCCAATCACTGCCTTCTCCGCGACCCCGCATGTCTCCTTGGTGTATGCCGGCCCACATATTGAATTATGGCAATTGGCAGTACAGACCATTCAGATGCCGGAACTATCATGGGACGTTGAGGGTTCCCACCCATATGCTCCATATCTCCTACGAATTACCAATTAATGCACGCTACGGAGATAACAGCCATGACCCGCACATCCGGCTCCATGCGAGAGGGAAAAGATACAGCTGACTTCTCCGTCCCATTCAAAATCTCATGGTTAACGCGTAGTATACGGCACAAGAATCACTGGCGACATTGGTTGTTAAGTCCTAGATGATATAGTCCTGTGTAGTGGTATTCCAACTGCCAGGCTTAATAGATTAGCTGATCACCCTGGATCAGTAACCAATAATTCACATTATTATTAAAAATAGTGTTTTCTGACCTTTTTGAAAGGCAGGTGATGTCAACACTGGATTTGCAAAATACTTTACAGAAATAACCAATGGACATGAGCAAGTGTGAACTTGCCTTTTGTGATTGCAAGATTATGCACTCACGGTCTTTGAGATAATAAAAGATCCAATATCTAAAAATCAGCATCATTGGTCTGATAAGGAATAATGTTTAAAGAGGCAGGATGCTATTATGCATAAGTAATGTAATGCAGTTTGGTAAGCTCAGATCCCTGCAATAAGCATTGATCTAGGACTTGGATGCTATAAATGGTTCCTTTAGAATGTGTTGTACTTTTAGATAAGCTTCACACTTGTGATTCTTATTAAGGCTTGTGAGTGTGTGTGAAACAACATGTGAGTATAATAAATAGTATACATCAATAAGATGCACAATTGTGGAATGCTACTGAAAGACTGTTTATATAAGAATTGTCTTATCTTCAAATTTTACTTTACAAGTAATGGCATTTATAAGGAACTTAAGTGTTAACAATCCTAAGTATACAAGTAAAGTATAAAGTAATGTGATTATTATTAATTGTCATTTATGGTTTGAGGTAGCACAAAGGATCTTCTTCAAAGAAAAGGTTTCTTTTCTAAGGTTTAAATAATATTTATGGTTGATAGAATGTGATTGATGTTGTTTGCGCTTGCTTGAATAGTTTGTACTTGAGATGCTTTAGGTCTTAATTAAAATAGACCAAATTTAACTATAAAACACATAATAAAGTCTTTATCATATTATTTAAAGTCTTGTAGACTAAAGTTAACTTTAAGAACATAGATCGACTTAAGGTGTATTGCTTATGATATTTGTACCTTGTTCGTTTTATAATGTTTCCTTAAAGTTACATAGGAATGGTTATTTTTTATTTGCGTAATGGTTTCTTAATATTATAATGGAATAGATATAGTTATCTCCTTATAAAAATGTGGTTATGATTTGTAATCAAGGAAATAATATTACTTTACTACTTCTAAATTCACTATAGTGTTTTGGTATGTTGATAAACTTGTGGTTTAAGTAAAGGAATAGGTTTTATTTCACTACAAATTATTCTTCAAGATTTTATATTTGATAAGGATTCTTTTTAGAAAATATTCTACACTTATGGTGGAATGATAATTCAATAAGATTATATTTAAAATGTGTTGAACCATTTTGACTTCATATTATTAACATTTAAGAGTAATATTATGTTTATACCTTAAAGGAATAATTTTAGAAATATTAGCAATTTTTACTTATCCTTTTATGAATTATTAATTAAGGAAATTATATTTAAATTCAAGTTATTAGGGTATTAAGTTTTTATTTACTTAAAAAGTGGGATGTTATATTTTAACATGTATATATTATTTTTGTGATCATTTTGGTATATTATATGTATTTTTATGAATTTTAAATAATAAGATAAGATTTTTATAAGATTTATTACTTTATAAATACTTAATAAATAATAGATATTTAATTAAGTAAAATTATAATAAATTATTATAGTATTAAATTATAGTTTTTATTTTTTTAAGAATTTTGGTATATTATTTATATTTTTAGCATTTGCCAATATTTAATTATGATTTATTAAAGTTTTATTAATTATAAATATTTTATTAAATAATATTTATTTAAATAATTAACATAATAATATATGATAATAAACTTAAATTGTAGAGTTTATTTTTCGAAACATTTTCATATATTAAACATATTTTTCTGAATTATAAAATAAAAGTTATTGAATTTATAAGATTTAATCATTTTCTGAAAATTTTAATTAAACAACTAAATGTGTTTATGAGGTAATGCTGATGTCAGCATGATGTGAGGGTTTTTCTCACCGGGGCTGGTTCAAGCCCCAGTCACAGACTGGTGGGTCACATGCCACATGGGCATGGACCGGTCAACAGACGCAGGCATGACGTCATCATGACGCCAGCCCGGTCTCCACCACCAGAACAGGGTCGTCGACGGTGAACTAATGTGCCCTAGCGAGAAAAGTTGGTGCTGTCGGACAGAGGGGACCAAGACGAGTCTATTGGTGGTAACGCCGCCTTTAATTGGTCACTGGAAGTGCACCGACGACGAGCTTTTGCGGCGGCTGACGGCGGCGCTCTACGAAACTAGGTCTACAGCGAGAGCTATCAAGTGGAGATAGGGTCTGGAGATTCATGAGCTCACCAGGAAGCTGAAGAGGGTGATGGCGAGGCTTTTGGTGGCCTCTAACGGCGATGGAGTCACGGCGGATCTTAGTCGAAGTTTGGGAAGAAATGATGTGGCGTCGAGTCCTGGCGCCCCTCCTCAATTCCTTTAACTAGGAGGCTCAGGGAAACAAGGCGAAGCCGTGTGCTTGATCAATGGAGCTCGCGAAGAGTCAGAGCGGTGGCAATCGTCGGTGACTCGGCGCTAGGGTTTAAGGACAGAGGAGAAAATAGGGAAGAAAGGGTGCTGGAGCTAGCGAGAGGAGGAAATGAAGAGATGAGGATGAGCAAGGACGTCGCCGTGGCCTCCTTATCGTCTCCGGGTGACGAAGGCGTGCATCTTGACGCTAGCGACGGTGGCGCTGGGCGCCAGCGAGCTGCTTCGGCGGCTGCGCGAGGCGGACGATGACGATAGAATGGACAAAGGGGTATGTGGGCCTGGGTCATTGTTGGGCTTCGACGAAGTGAGCGGAGGAAGCTAGCTGTGGCTCGCGAGTGACAGATAGGGCGAAGAGAAAAATGGGTCGTGGGCCAGACTTGGCTGCTGCTAGTTTACTCTTTTCCTTTTCTCTTTTCTGTTTTCTGTTTTCTTTTCTAGAAATTCTTCTTTAGAAAATTATAAGTTTATGGAAATTTACTTAAGATTCTGGTATGAATTATTTTTATAATAATATAAATTATTGATCTACTATTTTCTACTCTCTTATTCATAATCATATGAGAGGTTATTATATTAAATAGAATAAGTAGAAATTAGGGTTTTAGGTTTTAGGATTTGTTTATGATCCTATAAAATGATTTTTTATTTCCTCTTAATGAATGTAATGAGAATAGTTTAAGATAGTTAAAGATATTCAAAGAATGTATCCATATTTATTATTATACGGCAATCATTATATAAGATGATTTAATTAGTAAGGTTCTTAGAATGGTAAATTCTATTATTCAAAACCTACTAACAGGTGAATCCTAACCACCCTACTTATTTAAAATATGCATAGGTGATTTCTGGAAGTAGTTATTCACTACTTGCTTAAGTGTGGTTAATATATGGATATAATATTGGGTCATAATAGTTTATAGAAATTTCCATTTATGTGGTACATATGATTTAGAGGTTTGAAAGTGGCAAGGATTTGCATAAGTGATTTGCTATAGAACTTATGGTAGAATATTCTCCAAGAATTACTATCTTTAATACTCTATAAGTATTGGTTTTATCTATATACCTTTATACAATGAGATTAGGTAGGAGCAATCCTTCTTGGTCTACTCAAGCAAGGATTACCTATTATCCTAAATAGTTTTTGCCTCATTAGTGTGGGTGGCTCCTAGTGATAAATGTAATGGTTGCTGATGAGCATTAGTTGTATGATAAAGGTAATTCATTTACCTTGCAGCAATTGTTTAGGTTTTGGAAACATGATATAGATAACGATTTTGATATGGAGTGGCATAGTTTTGGTTAATAGCTTCTCAAGAATTCCTATCTTTCTTACTTTATAACCCTTGACTTCTAATTAAGGAATTCCTTTCCTAGATATACTCTTTCTTCATATCCATCATCATGTGTTAACATGATGAGCCTTACTTCAAAAGAATAATCTTATCAATATTTTCTTCTACCAAATCCATTTGTAAATCAAATGAGCTTGACACTAAAGCTCTATATAATCTCCTCATAAAGATAACTCTCATCTCTAGAGTTCTTCTTTTGAATCTAATTCCACTTGAATGATTACCTTCTTACTTCTCAGATTACTTTGTAATCTCACTTATAAATCTCAGAAGCTTGTCACTGAAGCCTTTCATAATCTTCTCATATCTATACTTGGTTATATCCACTACTCCACTAATGATAACCTCTAATCCATTAAATATTTACTTTTAACTCCATTCTTACACATCCTTCATTATCCATCACTAATATTACTCCAATAGACATATATATCCAATTCTACTTTCCTCAAAAGCTTACTATCCTTTAAGAGGAATATTACTACTTCAATAACTCATTGATGCTCTAGCATCATTTTATTCATAATATCTTTTCCTTTACTTGGCGCAGTAACTCATACTCCAACTTCACATTATATTGATGTGACTTGTCATGACTAACCTAGGATCACATATCTATACTAGGGTTAAATCATGTTCTATCCACCAATGTAACTTATACATGATATAATCATTCACTCTTAGTGACTTAAGAATGATATTATAATCCTTTGATCATTTATGGCTTAGGTTTCCAATTGGCTAATCAAGGCTTCATCAATACAACATTACAGTTGTATTATAATTATCTTCTCAGTATCTCTTACTTCCTAGAAGATATTATTCATTGACTATACATACTTGATCCAATAGGATTACTCCTGGTCACTATCTTCGGAATTCATCATTATAATCCTCTTTGTTACCATATAAATATATATTCCAGATAACTCTTCGATCCATTCAGGAGTGAGTTAACTCCACCAATTATCATATTGATTTGGTTCCCTTCAAACACTCCCATCCTATAAATGATATCTAAAACTAGCATTACCACTTACCTCTTCTTACTTCTTTATCTAAAGGACTTTAAGTGAATGCTATGATAAGGACAAGAGTTAATAGATCAAGAATTGATAGGTTAAGAATTGGTGAATCAATAGTTGATTACTCAACATTGATGAACAACAGATATTAGGATAAAGTTCAATAGAGATGATAAGGATTGATATGGAAAGAAAGATATGTGGTGAATGGTATTGACTTGATTTCCTTCCTACTCAACAGGTGATAAGGAATTGGTGGTTAAGAACTACCATGATGCTCATGGTAGGAAATGGATAAGAATAAAATAGATCAAGATTTGGTTATTGGATTCTTGTTACTTGAGTTATATGCATAGCTTGGTATTCATGGTTGTTGGGATGAATACTATGAGATGATCAATTAAAGATATGATATTAATCATTAAACAATGTATTGTGGTTTAATTTTGTTACATTTTATCTACCCGTAGATCAAATCATGTTTACCCCAAATAAGGTTTTAACAAAGGTCATATTGAAACTTATCGCAGTCAACTTGATGATCTACTTCAATTCCATCAAGTTGAGAGAAGCTTCAATCACTTTGACAAGTTTTGTTCAAAAGAGCGAAAATTATTCGTATTTTCTATGCATGAATGCAATGCACATATCTGCGTTCAGCTAATTTCTAAGCTCTACTGCTGGGATGTTACAGACTCCCCCCCTTAAAATAAACTTCGTCCTCGAAGTTCGTACACTCTTGCATTTCAGAACGAGGAATTGTCTTCTATTGGTTATGGCATTTCTCAACTTCATGTTAACCTCAAATGGGAATAATTGTAATATCCCATATCCAGATGTTTTTCTTGAATTCTCATCCTACTTGGCAATCACCAACTTGTTGTCTTCAATATCCCAAAGTTTCATTTACTATCATCCGTTAGGGATATGTCCTTATTATAAAATCCTTGAATTGAGGTTTCTTCTTTTATTGATTTCCCTGATTAGGTATACTAATCCAACTCTTTTACTTAATCATCGAGCTTCCTTACTATATTATGTAAGGTCTAGGTAGTCTCACTAAAACAGGGTTTTAAATTTTATTCGACAATAGTTGTGGCCAAAAGACTATATTTGGTTTTTTCATAGTATGATTCATACTGGTAATCCTTCCAAAGATTGGTGTTGTACACATTTAGTCCGTACCCATCGGAATTTCTTGTTTCTCTATACATGTCCAATTGGATGTGTTTTATTCCCTCTCAAGGATCACTTAAGAGTTGTTTCCTCTAGAATTAGTCTATTAAGATTAATCTATTTTATCACCTATAAGTTTTTATCTAGTAAGTCTTAGATAATCTTGTGTTATCATCTTAAGTACTTATTCAACTTCTTTAAGTAATTACCTTAAGGTTTGAATCCTACTATCTTGAAATTAACTTCTATCTTTCATCTAGACATACTTCTAAGAGTACTTTTATAATGATGACTTCTTTTGACCTTATGAAAATAAGGCTTCCTACTCAACAGGTGATAAGGAATTGGTGGTTAAGAACTACCATGATGCTCATGGTAGGAAATGGATAAGAATAAAATAGATCAAGATTTGGTTATTGGATTCTTGTTACTTGAGTTATATTCATAGCTTGGTATTCATGGTTGTTGGGATGAATACTATGAGATGGTCAATAAAGATCTAATATTAATCATTAAACAATGTATTGTGGTTTAATTTTATTACATTTGATCTACCCATAGATAAAATCATGTTTACCCAAAATAAGGTTTTAACAAAGGTCATATTTAAACTTATCGCAGTCAACTTGATGATCTACTTCAATTCCATCAAGTTGAGAGAAGCTTCAATCACTTTGACAAGTTTTGTTCAAAAGCGCGAAAAATTGTTCGGATTTTCTATGCATGAATGCAATATGCACATATCTGCGTTCAGCTAATTTCTAAGCTCTACTGCAGGGATGTTACATTTGGTCTCGAGGAGGAAACTCCAGGATGGGTTATGTTTGGTGTTAGTACCAGGTTGGTTTGGAATAGGTCTTTCTTATCCCTCTCTGGTAGCCGTCGGTTGTATCGAGTCTCTATAGGTTGTATAGCACATGCTTCGCTGCCGCTTCAGTCCACCAAACCTATGTAGGCGACATCCGCCGAATTTTAAGACTCACCGTGTACTATCCACAGTACTGACCGCTCTATTTTTTCCGTTTCCCTTTGTCGGCACCCCTTTTGTTTTAGCAGATTTAAGATCGACGTCATTAGCAGGGTTACCCTTTCGGCTTGGCCTAGGAAGGGTTATGGACACCATTGGTTATTATTCAGGACTCTTAGCCTAATTTGCATCTTATCCATACTCCGATGTTATATCATTTTCAAAGTGATTTGGATCTTTGTATTGTATATTTGTATTCTTGACTCTTTGAGTCGTTGTTGTATATATATGTTTATGTAGGTCCATCGTAAACTATGGTGTAATGGTATTATTTCATTTCCCACTTGCACGCAAGTGCCTGATGGGCATCTTTGAATCGTTTCTATGCGGGTTTGGCGGGAATCGATAAAACTTGCATATGGCCGATTTGAGGGTGTTACAAGTGGTATCAGAGCTCAGCAGTTGCGAACCCCACTGGTCCAGCCTATAGGATAACCTAGCTAACGAACGATGTAGTGTATCAAAACAATTTTGCAAATTGGTTAGATAGATCTAATTACGTCTGCTTTTATTCCTTACCTCTATGCTCTTCTCCTCTTACCTTGCGTGTTTTGAATCTGCTCTCTTATCTTTTCTTCGAGTCCAGGATTTCTCGTGATTGGGTTTCCACCATACCTTCATGGTTTCGCTTCCTTCTTCTTGTAACGGTGCTTCAAAATCCGATCTTCATGCTCTCTGAGGAATCTTCCTCTGTGTATCTTTCAGTGGACCAAAAATTCATTAAAAAAATTATTTGTATATTCTCGTGTTTCTGATGCGACATAATCATCTATATCACACCTGATGAAGATCCTGCATCACTCCTTTGTTTCCGGACATCGCTCGTGAAGATCTTCAGTCTTAATTTCGAGAATGGGATGCACGATTTATACTGCATGTGTGGAGTAATATTTTGGGTGCATGATGGATTGGCCCCCATGCCTAATACTCATTATATTCACACTTGTACAATGAAGTGGATTAGGGTGTACCTTTTTATCTCCTTCTATATAATTAGAGGTGGCTGATACGTCCAAAACATATCTACTTTATCGAACACTTTTGCTATTGTTTCTCCTCTAATTTGTGTGATTTGGATATAACTTATAGGACTGACGCTGTTTTCAGCAGAATTGCTTTGGTGTCTCGTTTTTGTGCAATAAATCAACTTTCATGAAAAATCTCAGAAAATATGCCGAAAATCCTATTTTTCAGAAGACTCATGGAGCCAGAAGACGGAGGGGAGGAGAGGCCTGAGGGGCCCACACCACCCACTGGCACGGGCCAGGCCTGGGCCAGTGCATGGTGTGACCGCTTAAGTCTCTGCCTCGACCCCTCCTTTCTCCTACATATACCCTCTGACCTAAACACAAAGGGGGGTTCGACGTTTTTCCAGAAAGAGTTCCGCTGTGGCACCACCACCAGAAACCGTGATTCGGAACCAGAAACTCCGTTCTGACACCCAGCCAGGATGGGTAATTAGAGAAGATCATCGCCACCATCATCACCGACGCCTCTCCATCAACCATCCATGATTCCCCCATCCATGAGTGAGTAATCCCTGCTGTAGGCAATGGAGATGGTAAGGATTGGATGAGATCTATCATGTAATTGCATAAGATTGTTAAGGCATGGTACCTAGTATCTATTGTTAGTGATTTTGACATTGTTGCAACTTGTTATGCTTAATGCTTGACACTAGGGCCCGAGTTCCATGATCTCAGATCTGATCATGTTATTGATTCATGATGATAGTATTGTTTGTGATCTTACATGCAAGTTGTTTACACATATCATTGTCCGGAACCCGAGGCCCTGAAGTGACAGAAATCTGGATAACCGGAGGGGATGACTATGATGTGAGGATGACGTGTGTTCATGGAGTGTTAATGCTTTGCTCCGGTACTCTATTAAAAGGGGCACCTTAATTGCCAGTAGATTCCCTTGAGGCCCCGCTGCAACGGGCTGACAGGACAAAAGTTGTTGTGCAAGTTCTCATTGCGAGCACGTATGACTATATATGGAACACATGCCTATGGTTACTTAGTACTTGGATGCTTTGTATTCTTTATCTACAAATTCCCTTGGTCTTAATTATAAATGAATTGTCTTGTCCATGCAACGCCTGTCCATCCATCCCTATGTCTACCGCACTTTAATCCTGCTGTTTACTGCAATTGTTACTACTGTCCTTATTTTACTGTTGTTGTTACTTTGCTATTGCTACTACAAAACTGTTGCTACTGATAAACTATTGCGAACAAGACTATTTCCAGGTGCAGCTGAATTGACAACTGAGTTGTTAAGGATTATAAATATTCTTTGGATACCCTTGTGTCGAATCAGTAAATTGGGTTTTACTACCCTCGAAGACTGTTCCGATCCCCTATACTTGTGGGTCATCAAGACTATTTTATGGCGCTGTTGTCGGGGAGCATAGCTCTATTTATAAAGTTCACTTGGAATTATTACTGTTCGCTTCTATCCATTCATCATGGGTAAAACTCGTGATGGATAAGTTCCTATATTACCATCCACTATAAGAAGAGGTACAGTTCTGAACACCTCTGTTGCTCTTGATTCACCATCTGTGATGAGTAAGCTCCTTACACCACCACCACATACACATGTTACACATACTACTACTTCTGCTGAATCTGAAATTGCTTCTGATACTCATGATGCTACTTCTACTATGCTTGATGAGAGTGGTTCATTAGGTCCTTTCCTAGATGCTACAATTGCTAGAACTATAATAAGAAACACTGAAACTCCTAATGAAGATATTGCTACACCTGTTAGTTCACCTGAGTCTAGAGAGAGCTATGATATTGAAGACGGTTATATTGAAATGACTAATGAATTTATTGAAGAATTTCGAAACACTCATGGTGCAAGTGCTATTAAGAGTCTTCTTGAGAGATGCGCTATTAGACCTAAATTGTCTCCTGATGCTAAGTTTTCCACATCTCCCATAAATATTAAGGATAAGGATTATGATTTCTCTCTTGATTTATCTTATATAACCATTGTTGAAAAATAACCTTTTTGTGGGACTGAAAATGAAAGTGTTGTGGCACATATGTAAGAGCTCTCTACTATGAGTGGCTTATTTTCTAATGATATTAAGAAACGCACCTACTTTATTGCTAAATTTTTCCCTTTTTCATTAAAAGGTGAGGCTAAAGCTTGGTTTAATAATTTATCTCCTGGATCTATTGATAGCCCTGATTGCTTGATTAATACTTTCTTTCAGAAATATTTCCCTCCTAGTGCTCAACATGCCATTCTGCAGGAACTTTTTGATTTTAAACAGAGAGAAAAAGAGAAATTGCCTAAATCTTGGGCAAGGTTTTGTGCTTTAATTCAAGCACAGTCAGGATGTTCAATACCTAAAAATGAGCTTCTTGATATATACTATAATGGACTAACCGATGAATCTAGGACATACCTCGATAGTTGTGCTGTTTGTGTTTTCAGGAAAAGGACTCCCGATGAAGCTGAGGAATTAATGGCTAAAATAAGCAAGAATTATGATGATTGGAGTACACCTGAGCCAACTACACCTGAGCCAATTACACCTAAGCCAACTGTACCTGAGCTAACCCCAACACCAACACCAAAGAAGAGGGGAGTGATTGAATTAAATGATGAAGTGATGAAGGAAGCTAAGAAATGTCTTAAGGAGAAGGGTATTAAATCTGAAGATGTAAAGAATTTACCTCCTATAGAAGAATTATGTAAGCCAACTTTTCACTCATCCACTATTGAGATAAACTCTCTCCAACATTTTGATGAAGGTGATATTCCTTACTCTAAACCTCCTGATCAATGCTTAGAAGAATTTGATAGTTATATTGTTAAGCAAGATAATTTTAATAAGAGAGTGCATAATCATTTAATGGAAAACTCTAGAGCTATTAATGAGTTGCATGATATAGTGGAAAGAACCTCCAATGATGTTAAAATGCTTGTTAAACACTTCCAAATGGTTCAAACTCAAATTTATCAGCTTACTAAAGTACAAAAGTATTTGCTAGTTAATGCTTCTAGAGAAAAACATGCTTATGAAACTAGAACTAGAAGTGATGTTTCCACCCAGGACCCCTTATATTCGGAGGGACATCCTAAAATAATTGAGCAAGATTCTCAACAAGCTAAAAATAGTGGTACTACTTCTAAAAGAAAGAAAAATAAACATAAAACAGTTGTGGAATCTTCTGAACCTGCTATAGATCCTAATAGTATATCTGTCTCTGATGCTGAAACTGAAAGTGGTAATGATAAGAATGATGCTCATAATAAAGAAGAAATTAAAGAAGAACCTAAAAGGCACACTAAGAATACCAAGTACACTAAGGAAGATTTTGTTGCTGATAAACATGGTAGTGAAAGAGAGCCTTGGGTGCAAAAACCAATGCCTTTCCCTGATAAGAAACACAAGTCAAGGAGGAAGAACACTATAACAAGTTTTGTGAGTTGATGAAACCTTTGTTTTTGCAAATTCCTTTGACTGGTGCTATTAAATTGCCTCCTTATTCAAAGTATATGAAGGATATTGTCTCTAATAAAAGGAAGATTCCTAATGAGGAAATTTCTACTATGCTTGCTAATTATTCCTTCAATGGTAAGGTTCTAAAGAAACTTGGAGATCTAGGTATCCCAACTATTCCTTGCTCTATCAAGAATAATTATGTTATAACTGATTTGTGTGATTTGGGAGCATGAGTTAGTGTTATGCCTTTTTCTCTCTACAAGAGACTTCAACTGGAAAAATTGATACCAACTGATATATCTTTGCAAATGGCTGATAAGTCTACCACTATTCTTGTTGGTATATGTGAGGATGTTCCTGTTCAAGTGGCTCATAATTGTTTGATATTAACTGACTTTGTTGTGCTTGAAATGCCTGAATATGATAATATGTCTATTATTCTTGGGAGACCTTTTCTTAATACTGCAGGTGCTATCATTAATTGTAATCAAGGAAAAGTAACTTTTAATGTTAATGATAAGGAGCATACTGTCTATTTCCCAAAGAAGATTGATAAGAATTATGGCCTAAATTCAATTCAAAATATTGAAGGCATCATCGTTGGAGAAATATATTCTCCCGTACCTCAAGAAGATTTTGAAACTATTATGATTGGGACTATTGCTATCAAGGTTAAGGTAACATAATCATTTAGTGAAATGCAAAGTTTTGCTTCATATAAAATTGTTTTGGTAATAAGACTTGATCAACCTTGTTAACAAAAGGGATTTTTAATGAATAAAACAATTTTTTCACTATGATTATCTTTGCTCTCCTTTATGTTGCTAGTTGTTTGCATGTTAGAGTGTGTTAGAACTTCTGTAGTTCTAGCTTAGATATATTTTTCCATCATTCCAAAATCATCTTTCTGTAAGAAAATCATTTATCAATTCCTGAAAATTGCTCAAAAATAAAGTTTCTCGAAAAATTCCAGAAAAATCCTATTAAATTTTTACATCAAAAAAGGGGCAGAGAGGCACCTGGGGTGACCCAGGGGGCCCACCAGGCAGGCACACCACCTGGTGGCACGGCCACACTAGGGGCGCGCCTGGCCATGGTGTGGGCCACCCCTGGCCCTTCACTTACTCTCCCTCCTGCCACTTCTTTATCTCTCCCAAGAAAACACCAGTTCATTGCTCAAACTCGTGTTCCTACCATTCTTTCTCGCGATTTTCGATCTCCTTGCTCATCCCACCGTTGCTGCTAAAATTTGGAGCAGTTGTTCTCCGGTATGTGACTCCTCCGCTTGTCCAAGTAGATTTGTGATTAGTGGATTATATCTTGAGTGTTTTGCTACTATAGGTGAATGGTTTTGTGAGCTTGCATGCTTATTATTTGCTTAGACAAATTATTTTGATGCATGTTTAGCCCTCTTGCAAGTCCCTATAGTAGTTCCTTTCATTGTGTAATCACTTTATAATTACTTTTTGTGATGCTTGTTTAAAAATTTCAGAAATGGACAACCACACTTTTGGAGAAGTGTTTGAGAGAGACACACCCAAGAGGGAAAGGCCCTCAATATCAGCCTCCCAATTTAGGCCATCATATAATGAAGATCTTATTGCGCCGCGCTTCGGCAATGAGGGGGATGATGGAGATGCGCACCCATCTACCTTCCCTTGTTTTGCCTTCTTGCAAGCTGCAGGGATCCTCGATGATTTCTTACTTCTTGTTCAGAGGGTTGGTCTAACCACTTATATGCAGGATAAGAGTGAGCAATATGCTTTGCTCACCAAAACTTTTGTTGCAAGCTTCACCTTCACCAACACCCCTTATATGTCAACTTTTTCATTCAATTTTTTTGATATGCCTATTACCATTCCATTGGAAAGATTTTGCAGCATTATAGGTATTGGTATGACTGGTACAACAAATAATATCCAAGGACAACCCGCTGATTTGCTGGAGCTCTACCGGGGTATAACAAATGATGACGACCGCACAACCCAGCGCGGGAAGATAAGAAACATTCAACTCCCAGCTCTCAGATATTTTGCTTACTATCTTGCCACTAGCATTCTTGGTAGGGAGAACACTAGCAATATTTCCAACTATCATTTAGATTTTCTTGCTGCTACACTCAATAATGAAACCAAGTATGACCTTGGTTATCTCATTGCTCGCCGCCTAGCTGCTATAGGACCCATTTATGGGGGCATTATTGCTGCACGCATGGTTGTTGCCTTGGACCTTTCTGTTGATCCTAGTGATACAATGCTGGCCCCATAGAGACTTGATCTAGCTGCTATGAAATCACATCACTTTGTTACTGCTAACTCTAGTGCAGAGAGTGTAGTTTACATCATGATGTTTACTAACGGGGATGAGAGGGAAATTCCCTTGCCACGGTCTACTTTGTTCAGTATTTGCAGGAGACCATGGTCGCACTCCAAGGATGAGATGGACGATCAGCTTCGCTTGCTTGGTCTCCACGGGCAGCACCAGGGGGATGTGCCCTCTTATGACTACTCCGTGCACTACGCCGGGGCATCCTCGAGCTCGTATCAAGACAAAGGCACCTCTTCGTCATATTATGGAGGATCCCCTTCTTGGCCAGCTTGGGGTTGACCACCACTTAGGCCAAGAGCCTAAGCTTGGGGGGAGGTATACCGACATCACACTCATCTACATATCATGTTCCGTCGGTACTTTGCATATCCATGTTTCGCCTTCTTTATAGTTTTTGCTCTTGTTTTGTTTCTGCTTTCCAAAACACAAAAAGACCAAAAATATTTTAGTTGTTTCTCTTTGTTTATTTCTTTAGCTTTTATCTTTAGTTTGCTTGCCCTTTTAGCTTTGGTTTGTTATTCGAAAAACCCAAAAAGATTTGCTTTGTTTGATTTTGCCTTTAGTTCTTGCTTTGAAAACCGAAAACCCAAAAATATTTTTTGTTCTTCTCTGGTTTTGTAAAGTTCGTTGCAGGGTCCAGCAGTCCTCAGTGACTCCTTTGGATTTTGGTTTTATCTTATTATTCAAGCCACACAAGTGAAAGGCAATAATGACGATTGACAATTCGAGGTGTTGTAATAGGATAGTATGAACTCTATTTGTTTTTATTTTTGTACATATACTCATTATTGTGAGCATACTTAATCTGTTCATGTAAGGTGTATGTTATTTACTGGATGCTTAATAGTTCTTGCTCTCTTATGATTAGTTCCAACTTGCTAATAGTTTGTAGCATGCCATATAAATGTTTGTTTGCATTGTTCTATTCATAACTTGGTATGACATTGTGGTATCCTCCTCTGAATGTTTTATTTGAATCTACTTGGCACATGCTCACACATGCATATGACTAAACAAAAAGTTAGGTAAGCCTTGATGATTTATTTTTCCTCAGAGTTCTTGTGTCACTTTTATGCCACTATTAATTTTATTTTGTCACAAGCATGATTATGACAGTTACTGCTCTCTCGATTGTCGCTCCATTTCTATTTGCTAGCCTTCACTTGTACTGAGTATGAGCTCTACTCGTGCATCCAACTCCCCAAAACCAAAGTCGTCAATAAGAGTCCACCATACAAACCTATTAGCATTACTGCTATTCCTTGCATACTTAATATGCCTTGTTTTCTTCCGAATAAAACTTTTTGCTTGTTATGTGAACATTAGTTAGTAATGCTCTCACGAACTTGATGGCACATTTTATTTATTGCACTTAATAAACCTGAACCATTGTGACTGTCTATGTAAGTTATATTCTTGCAAATTATAAGTTGGGAGTTGGCAGAACCATGTTTTCATGGGGAACGCTTTCAACATTGCACTTATTCTATTCAGTTGATATCATGTTCTTTTGTTTATGAATCCTAGCAGTGTGAAATAAAAGGGGAGCTTGTAAGTTCATGGAGTTTGTATATGTGTTAGAGAAACGCCTGGGCAGCTAGCCTAAGCCATGCCTAATCATGGTGGAAACTTACAACGTAACCATAATGAGCATTCTATGAAGCATCCTCAATAAAAACCTATGAAAATAGCAAATAAAAAGATCGCTGAGATGCTCATTGTCTTTTGCCTTGTCATTTTGATATGGGATAGCTCATGTGTCATGGGGCAAGGGGTACCCCGTTGGCGGTTCTCTATGATACACATACACTTACAATGACAAGAACTTGCTTGTGACCAAAGTTGAGTAGCATGAGGTTCGGTACTCGTACGCAAGGGCATGAGATTTTCAAATTATGATCTGTCAAGCATATAACTCATATTTGACCTCACTTTAACCTTAACAATTTAAAGATGCTTATGATAGGGGCAATGAGAGCTCAAAGCTAATGAGTACCATACTTTTAGCATTTGGAAGCCTTTCAAAAATTTCAAATTTTCTCTTTCACTTTTATATCGAGTCACCATTTATTATATGATCACCTTCCCGAGAGCATAGTTGTCATTCTTAGTGTAATGTGCTTATCCCAGAACATGGTTAATTCTGACATAACTTTGATGCTTGTATCTTTGATATTTTTATTTCTAGTCTTCACTTGAACTTCAGAGGTGCCTTGGAATTTATGTTTTGCTCCACAATCAAAGGCAAGCGAGATACCACTTTATCATACCTTCTTATGAGCATTACAATGTTGCTTATGCTTATGTTTCATGTTGCTTATTATTACTGTGTTGGAATCTCTTCATAGCTTGCATAACTATTGAGTAGACTTACTTGCATACTCCTTATTATGAATTGCCTAAGTATTTGATCATATGATGAGAATATATACATCTTATGAAGCAAATGTGTTCGTGAAAGTTTCTTTTATCGCACTCAGTTTTCAACTGAATTGCTTGAGGACAAGCAATAAGCTAAGCTTGGAGGAGTTGATACGTCCAAAACGTATCTACTTTCTCAAACACTTTTTCTATTGTTTCTCTTCTAATTTGTGTGATTTGGATATAACTAACACGGACTGGCGCTGTTTTTAGCAGAATTGCTTTGGTGTCTCGTTTTTGTGCAATAAATCAACTTTCAGGGAAAATCCTAGAAAATATGCCAAAAATCCTATTTTTCCAGAAGACTCACGGAGCCAGAAGACGGAGGGGAGGAGAGGACTGAGGGGCCCACACCACCCCCTGGCGCGGGCCAGGCCTGGTCGCGCCAGGGCATGGTGTGACCGCTTCGGTCTCCGCCTCGACCCCTCCTTTCGCCTACATATACCCTCTGACCTAAAAACAAAGGGGGTTTCGACGTTTTTCTAGAAAGAGTTCCGCTGTGCCACCACCACCAAAAACCGCGATTCAGAACCCGAAACTCCGTTCTGGCACCCTGCCGGGACGAGGAATTGGAGAAGATCGTCGCCACCATCATCACCGACGCCTCTCCATCAACCATCCATGATTCCCCCATCCATGAGTGAGTAATCCCCCACTATAGGCAATGGGGATGGTAGGTATTGGATGAGATATATCATGTAATTGCATAAGATTGTTAGGACATGGTGCCTAGTATCTATTGTTAGTGCATTTTGACATTGTTGCAACTTGTTATGCTTAATGCTTGACACTAGCTGCCGAGTGCCATGATCTCAGATCTGAACATGTTATTGATTCATGACGATAGTATTGTTTGTGATCTTACCTGCATACACATATCATTGTCCGAAACCCGAGGCCCCGAAGTGATAGAAATCGGGATAACCGAAGGGGATGGTTGTGATGTGAGGACCACGTGTGTTCATGGAGTGTTAATGCTTTGCTCCGGTGCTCTATTAAAAGGAGCACCTTAATTGCCAGTAGATTCCCTCGAGGCACCGCTGCAACGGGATGGCAGGACAAAAGATGTTGTGCAAGTTCTCATTGCGAGCATGTATGAATATATATGGAACACATGCCTATGGTTACTTAGTACTTGGATGCTTTGTATTTTTTATCTGCAAATGCCCTTGGTATTAATTATAAATGAATTGTCTTGTCCATGCAACACCTGTCCATCCATCCATCCCTATGTCTACCACACTTTAATCATGATGTTAACTGCAATTGTTACTACTGTCCTTATTTTACTGTTGCTGTTACTCTGCTCTTGCTACTACAAAACTGTTGCTACTGATAAACTATTGCCAGCAAGACTGTTTCCAGGTGCAACTGAATTGACAACTCAGTTGTTAAGGCTTATAAATATTCTTTGGTTCCCCTTGTGTCGAATCAATAAATTGGGTTTTACTACCCTCGAAGACTGTTGCGATCCCCTATACTTGTGGGTCATGAGTGGCCTTATCTTTTGAGACCTTTAACTTCATACTTTGTTTCTTCGGAGTGTTCCCTCAACGAACGTGAGCAATGACCTCTTGTTGGTGGTGTCATTGATTTCAAGATGAAGCAAGAATCCTTGTTAGTGGTGTCGCGAGGATCTACACGAAGAAAGAAGATTTAGATCGGCAGCCTCCCCCCCCCCGTACCATAAGGCGGATCTCGGGGACGAGATCCCTTGTTAGTGGTGTCGAATTGTAGCACCTCGGGTACAACCACTACCATAAAATCGCTTGTTGTTTTTTATTTTGTGCATCATAATGATAGCTTTCTCATGTCATCATGCCACATTGCATTTGAGCATCATCATGATTCCATGCATATATTTGTCTAAAACTATTTTCTAAACGCCTATCTTGGTTTTCTAAATATCCCCATCTTCACCAACTACACAACATGTGATTTTGGTGTTGTGAAGATGGGAAATAATGATAGAGCAAAAAATCATCGAAAAGTTCAGAAACATTTCGATGTTTGCAAAAATGTCGGTGAGGTCATTGGGTGGATTAAAGTACTTTGTCACACTTATTGATGACTTCTCTAGAAAGGTTTGGGTCTATGTTTTGAAGAACAAACATCAAGTACTAAGTGTATTAAAGCAATCCAAGTCTTAGTTGAGAGAGAAACTGAGATGAAGATCAAGTGCATTCGCACTGATAATGGAGGATAGTATATTGTCCCATTTGATGGCTATTGCAAGGAGCAGGGAATTATGCACCAATTTACTCCTCCGAAGACACCACAGCTGAATGGTCCTGCTGAGAGGATGAACAAGACAATTATTGAGAGAGTTAGATGCTCGCTATCGAGTGCAAAGCTGCCTAAACATTATTGGGGTAAGGCTTTGTCGACTGCGGTTTACCTTATTAATCTCTCACCAAGTTATCCATTGCAGGGAGATGTTCCAAACAAGGTCTTTGATGACAAGTACGTCTCGTATGAGGACCTGAAGGTTTTCGGGTGCAAGGCCTTTGTTCATATCCTTCAAGATGAAAGGTCAAAGCTTGATTCAAAGACACGACAGTGTATTTTTATTGGCTATGGAGGTGATAGGTTCGGCTATAAGTTGTATGATCCAATAGCAAGAAAGGTTGTGAGAATCTGTGATGTTGTGTTTGTTGAAGACCAAACAACTGAGGATATTTTGAATACAAAGGTATAGGTTCCAGAGAAAGTATCGGTACATGTTTCTCCTTGAAATCAGCAGGAAGACATATCTAATTCTGACCCACTTCCTGCAGATTCAGCTCAACAAGAAGCTGAATATGATGATGCAAAAGATGTGAAATATGATGCTCATAGTGTTTAGGTGAGGATGCTCCCCAGCAGCAAGAGTATGATGCTGAAGAAGATGATCATCATTAGCAAGCACCTGGACCAGATAGTCCACCAGCTGCTCCACTTAGACGGTCCAGCAGAGGCCGTGTTCCTTCCACTAGGTACGACTAAGACGAATATGTGGTGTTATTTTATGATGTTTTAGAACCTGAGTGCTTTCAAGATGCAATGAAAGATGATAACAAGGAGTGGAATAAGACTTGCAAGAAGAGATGGATTCCTTGCATAAGAATCATACTTATGAGCTGATGAAGTTGCCCAAGGACAAGAAAGTTCTAAAGAACAAGTGGGTCTACAAAATCAAGCAAGAAAAGCACACGTCATAACCAAGGTACAAGGCCAGGCTAGTTGTAAAAGGATTCAGCCAGAGAAAAGGTATTGACTTTGATAAAATATTTTCTCCGGTGGTGAAGATGACATCAATCCAAATGATCCTTGGCATGGTAGCAAATCTCAACTTGGAGGTTGAGCAAATGGATGTGCAGACAACTTTCCTTCATGGAGAGTTTGAGAAAGAAATCTACATGGAGCAGCCTGAGGGGTTTCTTGTTAAAGGCAAAGCAGACTATGTGTGTAAATTGAAAAAACGTCTCTATGGCCTGAAACAAGCACCGAGACAATGGTACATGAAGTTTGAATCTATCATGGGGGAGAAAGGCTACAATAGGTGTAGCTCATACCATTGTGTGTTTATTTAGAGGTTCTTAGGTGATGATTTTATCATGTTGTTGCTCTATGTTGATGATAACTTGATTATTGACAAAAATGTCTCTAGGATTGCTAGACTAAACAAAGAGTTGAGCAAAAGTTTTGCCATGAAATATTTGGGTCCAACAAAGTGTATTCTCGGCATGAGAATTGAGAGAGACAGAAAATCCAACAAGTTGTACTTGTCTCAAGAGTATTATATTGAGAAGGTACTTTGAAAGTTAAAGATGGACAAGGCAAGGGAAGTGAGTTGTCCACTCGCAGCTCATTTCAACTTGAGTAAAAAAGAAGTGTCTCTCCACTGAACAGATGTAAAAGGAAATGCAAAAAAATTCTTATGCTTCAGCTGTTGAGAGTTTGATGTATGTTATGGTGTGCACACAACCTGACATTTCTTAAGCGGTTAATATTGTGAGCAGATTTATGTCCAATCCAGGAACACTATATTGGGAAGCCGTGAAGTGGATTTTCATGTATCTTCGGGGCATCACCAATATGAATCTTTTCTTTGGTGGTAGTGAGCCCAAGATGATTGCATATTCAGATTCAGACTTGGTTGGAGATGTTGATGGAAGGAAGTCTACTTCACATTATTTGATTACCCATTCATGGGGAGTAGTGGCATGGCAAAGCAAGTTAAAAAAGTGTGTGGCGCTGAACAGAACTGAGGCCGAGTTCATCGCAGTAACTGAGGCGAGCAAGGAGCTTGGTTTTGAGCAAGACAAGTATGTGCTATTTTGTGAGAACCAAAGTGGCATTCACCTGAGTAAGAATGCAAGTTTTCGTTCGAGGTCAAATTTTATTGATGTTCGCTATCATTGGATTCGAGATGTGCCGAATTCCAATAAAATGCAAATTGAGAAGGTGCACACAAATGACAATGGGGATGATATGTTGACCAAGATGGTGACAAGAGGGAAGCTCGAGTATGTCGTCGGCTCACCAGTATGACTGTCGGGTTGTAGTGAGACCCACCATGTTGTCGGGAGGGGGAGTTTGTTGGGCCATGTCCCTCCATATGGAGGTGTGTTGGCAGCCCAACATTAGCACATGAAAGTCCAACACGTTTTAACCATTGATTGAGGTTCGTATCCAACGACGGAGGTGCTCCTTGGGATAGGAGTAGAAAAGAAAACCCTAGCCACCCTTGGTGGCTGTGTGAGAGTATGTGAGAGCAAGAGAGCAAGTGAGAGAAGAAAGCCAACGTGGCTGGTGCTGAAAGAGGGTGAGAGAACAAACAAGAATAGCACAACCTAGTGAGAAGAGAGGAAGAAGGAGAGATGATTTCTGTCCAGATCTGAGATCTGACCGAATGTCTTCAAGCTGGTGTTTGTAGGCTTAAATGTGCTTGGATTGACTCCATACTTGGTGAGTTTGTTCCTTAGTTTGAGTACTTCGATCTGGTTAGCTGGTTTGAGATTTGAGTTAGTGTAGCATCAGATCTGAAAGTGATTTAGTTAGTTCGGACTGCTACAGTTTCAGCACAAAACATTTTTGATAGACGGACAGTTTGCGCTGGTTCCAAACTTGGTGAGCTTGTTCCTTGTTTGAGTACCTCGATCTAGTTAGTTTTGGACTGCTACACAAAATTAGTATCACTATATCCGACTTGAAATGTAGTTTCATAATATAGCAATTTGATGTTATATACGTTGATACTCAACTTTTTTCGTATTGCAAACCTAAATTAACAGGTGGTGGGAGCGGTTTAACCAATTACTAAAGGTGTACAAAATCCATAAGGCTGTTCCATAGAGATTCGTACTCAAGTCTAGTGTTTTTGATGGCCTAAACAGAGATTATCGGTGCTATCAATACTATTTCATCGGTACAACTATCCTTATTTTTTCAAAACAAAGACAAATTGTCTTATCTATTGATTAAGAAGAAAATGCCCAATTAATTGGAAAAAATCAGACAAAAATCGATACAAACACACATGGCCACCACGCCCACCGAACACTAACACAACACTCAGGGCCACGCCCAGTCGTGTCGACAACACATCGAAAGCTACAAAAGGACGCCAACCACACGAACACAGCCAACGGTAGTAACCCACTCCACCAAACTACACTTATGAGCATGGACCGGTTGCTGTTATGTGAAAGTGATCAGATTGTGCTACTGCTACTACACAATTTCCTTACTTAGAGGTTTTGAGAGGCAAAATAGCCACGCTTTAGTGGCCATGGCCAGTCGGCAACATCCGCCAAATATTTCATCTACTACTTTGATTGTAAAAAAAAAAAGGTTCTGTGCACATGTTTTCTGATCGAACTGGCTTGAACATTGGAGGGACAGAAAATGACGTGAATTAGCGATTTGAAAAACGAATATAGGATTCAGAAAAGAAGCTAGTAGAAAAATATACTCCCTTCCTCCCAAAATAAAATAAATGAGTTAGTTTTTTCTAGATTTATATATAAATCTAGATAAATTTACGTCACTTATTTTTTGGGACGGAAGAAGTATATATTCTCCATTGCGAACCAATTGTAGTAGTTTGACACGCATGCTCTTTATTCCTGAACAGAGAGAGAATTCTATTTACACTGTTTGCCATGAAGGAAATATCAAAAAAGTATTTCAATAACCATTTAGGCTTTACGCTACAGAGGAGTGTAGTACCGTAGTTTTGACCTAAAATATTGTCCAAAAGAAGTAACACGGTTCTAGAGAGATGGAGTCCACATTCCTCTTGGCAAAAACCAAATGCACTGCTGTCAGCTGTCTACATGGTTAAGAAAAATGGAATTTTCTTTTGTTCAACATGTCAGAAGCTAGTTCCTCAAGGGGGGAAAACTCTGATAAGATGATTACCGTGATAAATTGTCCATGGATTGGTACTAAATCCCTATTTACTGTTTCGTAACTTCTGGATCCGATTACCGTGATTAATTGTCCAGAATGGGCACTGCACTTCATAAACTCACTCGGATCTCCCTGGATCCATTTTATTCTCTTCAACACGAGATCCCTTACTGACTGTTCCGATGACTGTCCACCTGATCATCCATGGTCAGGTTTATGAGCTCGTTAAGCTGGGTCCCATTCTCTAAATCATCACAGTCTATCAGCTTCAGAATGATGGACCGTACTTGGTTCCAGAAGCATCGTTTTAACTGAATTCAAGCAGTGATATATAGTCCACACTATCTGCAGTTGAACTTGATTTCTTCTCTGCAGGCTCAGATCTGGCGGTAGCAACACTTTCTGCCACAACATTCATATCTTCAGAAGTTCAGAAACCAAGCTACGGATTCCTAAACCAGGCTCTTGGAAATCTTTGCAATCTGTACCTTCAAAATTATACTTTGAACTTGACACCAACAGCTTTGAGCTTTTGGTGCATGCATACGTGCTGTCATTCAGGCTTAAAAAAAAAAACAGTTTTTGTAACAGTTCACACCTTCTTTTGATCTTTTCCGTCTCCTCTCCGTTTAGTCAGTCTGATCCTCTCTTTATATCTGACTGACGCTCCCCTCACCTGGCTTCATACAAACTGAAGAGAAGCCAAACCCCAGGCTCCACTACACTGTTAACCCAAAACCCAAGGTAGCTGAGCAAAGCTGAGCTGAAAGCTCCATCTCCAGAGCAATGGAGTTCTTGTCGCAGATGTGGTCGCTCCTCGGCCTCCTCACCATCCTGCAGAACGTCCTCCCCACGCAGCTCCTCTCCCTCCTCCACTCGCTCTGGCAGTCGCTCCAGGACTCCCTCACGCCCTACTCCTACTTCGACGTGCCGGAGTTCCTCGGCTCCGCCGCCGTCGAGCCCAACGCGCTCTACCGCCATGTCCAGCTCTACCTTCACCGTTCCTTGCTGCTATCCTCCCCCTCGCCTCCCCGCCTCACGCTGTCTCTGCCGCGCTCCGTCACCGGCAGCAGCGTCGGCGCGTCTGCCGCCGCGCCACCGTCCGTGTCGCTCTCCCCGAACCACTCGGTGCCCGACGCCTTCAACGGCCACCGCGCCGTGTGGACGCACCACGCCGACACGCTCCAGGACTCGCTCGAGGAGCGGCGATCCTTCTCGCTGCGCCTCCCCAAGCGGCACGCCGCCGCGGTGCTCCCGGCGTACCTGGCGCACCTCGCGGCCGCGGCGGACAACCTGGAGCGCTCGTCGCGGGCGCGGAGGCTGCACACCAACGCCGCTTCCCCGCGCGGCTCGGCGTCGTGGTCGTCGGTGCCCTTCTGCCACCCGTCCACGTTCGACACGCTCGCGCTGGACCCGGACCTCAAGGCGCGCCTCCTCGCGGACCTCACCTCGTTCGCCGAGGGCAGGGAGTTCTACCGTCGGACCGGACGGCCGTGGAAGCGCGGGTACCTCCTGCACGGCCCGCCGGGCTCCGGCAAGTCCTCGCTCATCGCCGCCATGGCGAACCACCTCCGGTACGACGTGTTCGACCTCGAGCTCACCCGCGTCACCACCAACGCCGACCTCCGCGCGCTCCTCATCCAGACCACCAACCGCTCGCTCATCGTCATCGAGGACATCGACTGCTCGCTCCACCTCACCGGCGACCGCGGCCTCTCCTCCAACATGAGACGGCACAACAAGAGACGCCGCGCCGCCGACGACTCGTCCGACTCGGACGACGACGACGTCATCGGTGGCGCCGACGGCCACCGGGGCAAGGTGACGCTCTCCGGGCTGCTCAACTTCACGGACGGCCTGTGGTCATGCTGCGGGGAGGAGCGCGTGATCGTGTTCACGACGAACCACGTGGACGGCATCGACCCGGCGCTCCTGCGGCCGGGGAGGATGGACGTGCACGTGCGCCTGGGCCCGTGCGGTGCGCACGCCATGCGGGAGCTGGTGGAGCGGTACGTCGGCGCCGTCAGCGGCCAGGACGAGATGATGCTGGACGCGGCGGAGGGTTGCATAAGAGATGGCGCGGAGATGACGCCGGCCGAGGTGGGAGAGGTGCTGCTGAGAAACCGAGACGAGCCGGAGACGGCAGTGACGGAGCTGGCGTCGGAGCTGAAGGCGAGGGTTAGCGCAGCCGACGAGCTCCAGTGGGAGGACTCGGCGGCGGAGCTGTCGGACGAGTCGCCGAGGAAGAAAGGGAGGAAGGGGTTCGCCGGGTGGGAGGGCAAGGTGAGGATCTTGGGGAGGCTCCGGAGCCTCACCAAGTCCGAGTCCGGCCGGCGAGGCGTGTAGCTTGACTTCCGGCGCGGGGTTCGCCGGTTAGTAGGACAGCTCTTGGTCGGATGATTAGTTAAAAATGGAGCGAATCCTCACAAGTTTGTTGTATGGTTAGTGTTGATGTTTCCTTGTAATACATAGCCATGAACACGATTGTTTTGGTTTTGCTAATTCCGCCGCTGTATCGACCTATGGTCACCAGCACCACAGCGTCTGGTACTGGTTCCACCATGCATAGCCGACGACGAGCGAGCTGCTGAAGGACGGCGGCTTGCCGTGGGCGCCCCTGCCTCATCCGCCTCCATGGCGTCCTGCGAGACCCACGAGTACTGTCTCGAGCACGACCGTGGGTTCCTGGAGGCCTATGTGCGCCGGGTCATGCATGCGGCAGATATTGACAGGCGCCGCGGCATCATTCACAGGGACATCAAGCCTACAAATGTACTCGTCGACGACAACGGGCAGCAACCTCGTCGATCGAGCTCTGCGACAATTAATGGGTCTGCAATGCCCATTGCCAAGGCCGTGCCCCCTTACGGGCAGGCTGGGACGGTCCCGTACATGGCGCCCGAGATGCTGCTGGAGAAGCCAGATTACGATGAGCGCGTCGACTTGTGGTCCCTCAGGTGTGTCATGGCAGAGCTGCTCTCCGGCAAGGAGTTGTTCGACAGTACTGTCAAACCAACTGACGCTCACGCTTTCCAGGGCTTCAAATCCACGCTCCCAGCTGAGCGGGTGCGGCGATGGCGAGCACGGCAACTCAAGAAGCTCGGCGCCACGACTGGCTGCTGAGAAGCCGTTCCCGGCGGAGCTGCTGTCCTTGGAAGGATTCCATGACCTGAAGGGCATCCTTACTTGCAACCCCGGCAAGAGGCTGACGGAATCTGGCGGACGTTCTGATAAGATCTGGCCTCCTATAAGATTTAGCCCGTTGTGCTAGCCTAACAATTGCATGCAGCCTGTCTTACTAAATACTAAAGGACAAGATTTTTAATTAATCAGTTTAATTCAAAAATGAAACTTCAAAATATTTTCTAGGTCAAACCGTTTGTTCGAATTAAGATCCGTTTTTACTGTTAGCTAGTCGTGACAAGATTTTCAAAACTAGATCTCATGTTGGTATGTTTTGATAACTTTTTTTTTAATAAAAGTTATCTACCCGTAACACGTAAGTTATCCGGGCTTCAGCATATAAGTTATCCATCCAATAACATGTAAGTTATCCACCACCATAAAATTACTCACGGATCACATGCTCAGGATGGGTAACCTTTTCTGTTTACCCACAAGTTACCCATCACTAACACAAGAGTATCCAGGCTTTAGCATGTAAGATACCCACCAAATAACATGTAAGTTATTATCCAGCACTATAAAATTTTGTTCACAGATAGAATATAAAAAGTTATTCTAACGGCTCGGTCTCGCCGCTCGTCGCCGTTCTCACAACATACGAAGTACTCAGCCACGAAGGGATGTTAGGGTACTGATCCCGTATCGCTCGTCGATGCTACAACGATAAAGTCTTTGTATCCTAAGACCTAGGCTACCGTGTTCCAGGTAAACCATCTCATAGCTCATATTTAATTAATTAAACTACAATATATGCGGCAATGAGGTTTCATAAGGCGAAAAATACAAAAGTTATACATATGAGAAATGCGAAAACGTCTCCATCGAACCCGTTTAAACTGTGGGTAACTTATATGTTTGAGGGTGGACAACTTACATACTATGACATGGATAACTCACGTGTAAGGGGTTGATAAATTTTTGATCAATTTTTTAATCAAAACATATCAATATGGGATCTAGTTTCGAAGATCTCGACGCGACTAGCCCAATAGTGAAAACGGATTTTAAATCGGACGAACGATTTGATCTATAAAACATTTTGAAATTTCGAGTTGATGTTTAGCTGACTTTGATTGGATTTATTGTTTAGTGCCACGGTAGGACGAGAAAGCAG
The DNA here is from genome assembly GCA_916181665.1 of Avena sativa. Lineage (NCBI taxonomy): Eukaryota > Viridiplantae > Streptophyta > Magnoliopsida > Poales > Poaceae > Avena > Avena sativa. The sequence goes on from OV702283.1 coordinate 427,813,505, forward strand.
CGCACCGTCCACCGACCGGTCGATAGCTAGATTTCCCTAAATTCTTTCCTTGTCAAAGTTTGAGAAACAACCAGCAGGATCCAAACACCCTAATCCAAGAAGCAAGGTAGTGGCCGTCTCATTAAAGCGGCCATTGAGCTCGACTTGGAAAAGATAAATAACAACATACATGACACTTTTGTAGAACCACTAGGGATCGGCGTCTGATACATTGCTTCCTATCGAACCAATGTCCGGTCGTAGGATTAGAACCAGGATGGACATCAGATTTTAAACAAAGCCCCGCGCGACTCTTTCCGTGATACCATTGAATGATTCCGTAATAACCGCTCCTGTGCTGCTATAATTATGTGGGATTTGTAGTTACTTACTCCCGATTTGCTCTCCCTTTTTTGATTGTTTGAAACTGACTCCAGATTCTAAGGAGACTAATTACTCTAGCCAAATAAGTTTCCATGCAATGTGTAGTATGCTTCGTACGGTAGCAATCTTGCTTTCTATATTACGGTTTCCTTCCAAGATAATTGAAACTGTCTCATAGGAATTTATTGCAAAAGAAGCACATATAGCAGTAATATGAACATATTGTGTTTAAGTTTGAAGCATATCACTTGTGAGTTGCGATACCAATGTCTTATATTGGGTTGTAGAACAATGGAAGCACAATTCGTCGATGGCGAAGAAAAAACTAAGTTGTCCTGAAGCAAAAACTGTATATAAGTGATTAGTGTCTTATGTCTGCTTCATTCAGCTACCTATGAAGCATATAGTTTACTAATGTTTCAAGCATGATTAGTGTTTGACAGAAACTTTGTTCATGTCTGCAGGAAACTCAGAATTTATGAAACTTGCGGCATTTGACTAGTGGTAGTGGGTAAAAGAAACATCATTCTTGTGCATAAGAAGCTGAATGTTGGATACAAAACTGATAAGCACTTGAAACAGATATATTACATGTGCAAAGTAACACCGGCGTCTGTTTCAAAAATAGTTACTCCCTTCGATCCATATTATTAGTTAACTCAAATTTATTTAGATTTGAATATATATATAATACTAAAACATGTCTAGATACCTTCGAATCTAGACAAATCCACGTCAACTAATATAAATCGGAGGGAGTACCTATATTTTAATAAAAAATGTGATTCGACCATGTTTCCATCTGACACTCGTCAGTGTAGAGATCATTAACGAAAACGGCTGGCCGGCGGCATATAGCATAGGATGCAAGCTAGGGGCATGCTATAGTCGAACACCGATGTTAAGATAGAGGCGGTCGTTCACAAGGACTAGCGCTGCCTATGGGATGAGCACGATGTCATGACTGTCAGAGCCTATGCGATGTCGCAAAGGTACCATGTACGACATGGCCGGAGAATAGATAGCTACCATGCCACGCCGTCAAATCAGCACGATGGCGTCGAACACGCGAGCCGATCAGTGGAAGCAGCCTCTAGCCTGCGCTTCGTCAGCGTGGAAGGGATCCCCGATGAAACCGCGGTCGCCGTCGTGCGGGACTGGCCTTGGCGGCCGCCACCCTCTAGCCCTCTACGCATCTGCCGCTGGAGCCTCCTTTTCCTCGCCATTGATACCGACAATCTTGTCGGCCTCCTCCTCCACCATGCCGGCGCCGGTAATCAGCGATGCCCTGACGATGATCTTCCGCGGCAGACAGACATGGGCACCGACGAGTTGATCAAGGAGGAGGTTATTGGCGACGGAAAGAGAAGAATCATGGTGGTGACGGAGTTACCATATGGTGTCGAGCAATGGCTTGATTTGTGGAAACGCATAAACCACGCCTGCCATAATTATTAGGAGGTTCGGAATTAAAGGGTGGAAGCAAATCCTGAAAATCTCGGCCCCGTTTGATGAAAATAAGATGAACGGCCCCGGATGGGTCCGACGATGGTTTCCCATCGGCCTATGGTATGTAGTATTTACCGATTCTTATTTGACAAGCCGTCATTTTATCAGTGCTGATCAGTGACCTTAGGCCATTAAGTCACTGACCTATTCAAGGCTATGCCAACTCTCGCCTTCATGCTGTACAAGCTGAAGTTCTACTTCTTGCCAGGTACTTGCTATAACAATGCAGCCGCTATTTTCTAGCCCTAGTGGAATCATTTATCTCTGATTGTTTAAAGGACAAACTAATAAATAACTCGGAGAGGTATACAACCAAAAGATAACATTCATCAAAAATTGGAACAAGGTAGAAGAAGAAATGCAATGCACAACGCCATAAAATGCAAAATCTCCTAACTTAATTAGGTTTACCATCCGTGCATATCTTACAGTGTCAGTAGCTCTAAATCCATAGTATATGACAGTACCAAGCACTTCAATGACCCCTAGTATAGGACTATCTAATGAACTGAAAAGTCATACAATGTTATTGCCATCTGTTCTCATTAAGCCTGCAACAATATTAAAATTACAGAACAAACATGCTTTATGATCCATTAGTTTCTGGTTATTGCATACCTAGAAGAAAGATTAAATGGGACAGTGCTTGTCATGTTATTTTGCCATTCCCCCAAAAAATATACTCTACGGATCACAAAGTTAGTTCCATTAACTCGGTGTTACTGACTACCCTTCTTGACAGATCCCCATAGAAAAGGCATATGATAGTTAGAAAGTTTACTCCAATCCTAACAAATAAAAACTATCTTAAAAAAACATATTTGACTATCAAAAACAAACATATTTGCTAATAGAATCCAATTCGAAAATCAGTAAAGGGAAGAGGCGCAACCTAGATCAAGAAGAGAAGGATTCGGCAAGGAAACAAAACAAACACGTTGTAAGCTGATATGAAGAGGAATGTGAGTGAAAAAAGATACCTTGGACATGCCACTCCATGGTCCAAGGAGATTTGCATCTGGCACCACCCTATACCGTAGGTGTTCGGTAGATACAATCACAAGTCGCCCTCGCCTGGCCGCCCAGCCAGGCGAGCAAAAGAGGACCAAGCTAGGGTGTGTTAGTTTGACCTTGGTCATTCCCTGATCGGGGCCGCCCAACCTCTTCATGATTGGTGGACCCCTGTGGCAGCGCTATATAAAGAGGGTGGGGGCCGGGGCACGCACTACAAGGTTTGTTGCACCGCCGCTCCCCCCACCGACAATCCTAGCCGATCTAGGTTAGCTCTAGTCATGGGAATCTCCGCCGCCGCCACCACTTTTCCCAGACACACCTCTCGCCCTCGACCTCGCCCGCCATGGACAACGACTCGTCGAGCTCGAGCCAGAATGAAGGTATCGCTCCGATTCCTCTCTTCCTATCACTCTCTGTCACCTAGAATCTAGAAAAGGAACGAGTACTACCGGGTAAGATCTACATCTAGTCGATCTAGAAATCCATCAATGGTATCAGAGATGCGTTCTTGGCTACGTAGATTTTTTGATAGAAAAAACAATGAAAAAGCAAAGAAACCCTAGATCCTGAAAAGTACAGAGCGCCGCCCACCCGGTCGTGCCTTTCCTCTCTATCTCAACACGTATCAGCAAGCCGAGGTGTCGGAAGAAGAACAAAACCCCTTGGGGGGAAAATAAAAGCCCCAAGGAAAGCCCCGGTTTCCTCTTCCCGAATCAAAAACAGAAAAGGAAAATCCAAAACAGAAAAGCCACCGGACACCGCCAGCAAAGGGCACCGCCATCTGCGCCGCTTGACAGCGACGCACCCTCCCTCGGGTGGATGCGCGTGCCGCCAAGGGGGCAGGGAGGACCACCACCATCCTCCGCTCAAACTCGTTGTTGCTCGGGTTTCTAGTGAAGGGAGAAGACAGAAAGAGGGAGATAGGGAGATAGGGAGAGGCTCGCGTCAAGGGAGAGAGGGAGGGGCTCGTCGCCGGAGGTCGACAGGCGGCGCGGCCACCTTGCCTCACCCGCGATGAGCGCCGCCAAAGTCTGAGCGGGAGAAACGTGAGGGAGGAGAGTGACTGAGGGCTAGGGTTCCAGGAGCTGGCGTCGGGGCAGTTTTCTCCCTACGACGAGCGCGCGCGCCCGTCCGATGGGCGCCACCACATTGAACGGTTAAGGCTGGGCGGTGACGGGCCGTGGTGTTGGGCCACAGGTGGCTGAGGCCATGGGCGCTGTTGGCTACAAACAACTTCACGAGCGTGGTATAGTAGCATGGGTTGCGCGCAGAAAAGGCTCAATCGGGGTGCTAACAGTGCAATTTCCTTTTTTAATTTATAGAAGCTCTTATGATGGGTTTTTGAATCAGTTTTGATGTTTTTGCAAAGTTTTTTCTATTTAAACTAATCCAACGAATAGTTTGTGTTAGAAAATAGAAAAGTAACAGTAAAGTTTTTATATTCAATTTTAATGAATTTTATTCATTTCTTCCGCTGCAAATAGTTAAAAGTGCTCTTTAAAATTTAATAAAGATAAAAGTGAGTATTAAATTTTATGATAGCATGTTAAAGTTTTATTCTGGTCATGTTCATGTTATTTTTATAACCAACATTGTAAATATCATGATTAGTTTCTTGGTTTAAAGTGGTTACTTTATGTTTTTTTGATTCTATGTTCTGCCCAACGGTGTTATAGAATTAATTGCATAAACATTTGCATGCCTTAATTTTAACCAACGTTAGATTAATACATGCAACCATTGTCTTGTTCTCAATTATTTGTGGTTTTTAGGAGGGTACTACTTGATGAGATGCATCAAGGATGTCCCCATCCTAAGAGGTGATAACTACTCTGAGTGGAGAAAGAAAGTGGACTTGGCATTTATCTACGCCGAGGTGGATTGGGTCCTTGAGACCAAGCCACCCACCAAGCCGACAGAGCCAATCCGAGTCGATGCAGATGATGATGCTGCATGGGAGAAAAATAAAAAGGAATATGCTCCACTAGAGATGTCCTACACTCTGGTGAACAAAAAGTGGCAAAACACCAATAAAAAGTGTATGAAATTTATAAAGAACACGATTGAGCAGGCCATTGTTGGATCAATCATAGAGTGTGCTTCCGCTGCGAAGTATTTAGAAAAGATAAAAGCCAGTTCACTGGATCTTCAAATACATATGCAACACAGCTGCTGAAGCAGCTGATGATAAAAAAGTACACATGAGGTGGATATGGTATCAGGGAGCATATCCTCCGTATGAGCAACATGGCTGCCAAGTTGAAGCCCATGGATACTGATCTGGAGCTAAAGCCTGCACTCCTTGTCCACCTGGTCATGGATTCACTGCCTCAATAGTTTGACAATTTTATTGTCAATTACAATATGGCCCTAGAAAATTGGGATATTGAAAATACTATTGCCATGTGTGCGGCATTTCAAGAAAGATTGCCATATTTGGCTAAAGGAACTAATGACCAAGAAAGGTAACAACATTGTTTATTTTGTAAATGAATCCCTATATACACGATTTTCAAAATATATTTGGTGGATTGACTCAGGTATAATTGTTCATGTTGCAAAAATTTTATAGGGATTCCATTCGACGTGGACTACGAAAAGATGTGAAGGATGTGTTGAAGTCGCAAATGAAGTCCAAGCGGACGTTCAGGCTGTTGGCGACATCTCCTTAGAGCTTGCTGATGGATCGACGATCCTGCTTACAAATGTCTTATATGTTCCTTCTTTACATAGAAATTTAATAAGTGTATCGCGTTTGGACAAAGTAAACTATGAGTGTCATTTTGTACATGGCCAGTGTGTAATAAATATTGTGTGGGTGTTGCTTTCCTTCAAAATAAGCTTTATCTGTTATACACTCGTGAAAAAGTACATTATGTGTGTAATGTGAATGAGCATGTTTCGGCGTCGGATAAAGACCCAAAGAAAAGAAAGAGAATACAAGACTCGTCGAAATTATGGCACTATTGTTTAGGCCATATTTTGAGGGGGGGATAGAAAGACTAGTTAAAAACAATATTATTCCTCCATTAGAGTTCACTGACATAGAGCAATGCATCAATTGCATTAAAGTAAAAATATGTAAAGAAAATCAAAAAGGGTACAAAACGAAGCAACGAAACACTAGAAATTATTCACACTGACATATGTGGACCGTTTCCTGTGAAAAGTGTGGATGGTTATGACTCACTCATAACATTCAAAGATGATTACTCTCGTTATGGTTAGATTTATCCAATTAAAGAAAGATCAGAAGCGTTGGATAAATTTAAGATATTCAAAGATGAAGTAGAGAATCAGCACAGCAAAACAATAAAGATAGTAAGGTCAGACTGTGGAGGGGAGTACTATGGTCGGCACACCCCATATGGCCAAGTCCCTAGACCCTTTGCAAGGTTCTTACAGGAGACTGGCATAGTAGCCCAGTATTCGATGGCGGGCGAGCCTCGACAAAATGGAGTAGCTGAAAGGCGTAACCGTACCCATATGGATATGGTGCGCAACATGATGAGTTACTCCACCTTGCCATTGGGATTGTGGATGGAGGTGTTAAAAACCGCCATTCATATTATCAATAGAGTACCAAGCAAGTCGATGTCCAAAACACCGTATGAGTTGTGGACATGAAGAGTTCCCTCGCTATAGCACCTAAGGGTGTGGGGGAACCCAGATGAGGTCAAAGTATTTAATCCAAATATTGCAAAGCTTGACCCTAAAACAGGCAGTTGCCATTTCATTGGCTATCCTGAAAAGTCAAAAGGTTTTCGTTTTTACTATCCATACAGATACACAAAGTTTGTAGAAACGATACATGATATCTTCTTAGAGGACAAAATGATGAGGGGGAACATGGTAGCTCAGAAAATTGATCTTGAGGAGAATAGGGTGCATGCACCTAATCTGATGATTCAGGAGTCATTATTCTCGCTACATGTTGTTCCTGCATCGACAATACCAGAGGTTGTGGTGCAAGCACCTGTTACAACTTCACCCATGACAACAATGAGTGAGGATCCAGAACCTGTCTGTCAGGAGACGACTAAACCCACTGTTGAGCATGAAAGGGAGCATCAACAGCCACCTCCATAAGATACGCCACATGTTGATACACATGATGAGCCAGTTCATGAGGCCCCTAGAAGGTCTCAAAGAGTTAAAAGATCAGCAATTCCTATAGACTATAAAGTTTATAACACGGAAATAGTTCAAATGTAGAATGATCCCACTTCATTTTAAGAAGCCATAAGTAGACCTCACTCATCGAAGTGGCTAGAGTCCATGGAAGATGAGATGAGGTTGATGAGTTCCAACGAAGTTTGGGACTTAGAGGAAATTCCCAAAGGAGCCAAAACAGTAGGCTGTAAATGGGTCTACAAAACAAAGTATGACTTTAGAGGGAATGTGGAGAAATACAAAGCACGACTTGTGACAAAAGGATTTACACAAAGAGAAGGAGTAGATTACAATGAGACATTTTCTCCAGTCTCATGTAAGGATTCATTCAGAACATAATGACAATAATTGCACATTTTGATTTAGAGTTGCATCAAATGGATGTAAAGACGACATTTCTAAATGGGGATTTAGAAGAAAGAGTCTACATGAAACATCCAAGGGTTTTGTTATGGGAGGCAAGGAAAATATGAGATGCCACCTAAGGAAATCCATTTATGGACTAAAGAAAGCATCAACAGTGGTATCTAAAGTTTAATGAGACCATTAAGAAATTTGGATTTAAAGGAATGTTGAGGACAACTATGTTTATGCAGTTTAAAAGTGGGAGATATATTTATGTGGATGATATCTTGCTTGCTAGCAGCGATGTTAGTCTACTACTAGAAACAAAGAAGTTCTTGTCCTCAAACTTTGACATAAAAGATCTTGGTGAATCTTCATACGTTTTGGACATAGAAATTCACCAAGATAGAACAGATGGGGTTCTAGGACTATCACAAAAGGCATACCTAGAGAAGATTCTAAAAAAATAGTATGCATGCGTGCAATACCACACCTGCTCCTATAGTCAAGGGCGACAACTTTTCAATGTCCCAAGAGTCAATATGAGATTGATCAAATGAAAGCAGTACCATATGCTTCAGTCGTTGGAAGCTTACAGTATGCACAAGTGTGCACTCGCCCTTATTTAGCTTTCATCACCGGGGTACTCGGTAGATATCAAGAGAATCCAGGCATAGAGCACTGGAAGATGGTAAAGAAAGTTTTGCGTTATGCGCAAGGCTCAAAAGATCTCATGCTAACATATAAAAGGTCTGATTCCCTAGAGATAAGAAGGAATTTAGATGCAGATTTTGCGGGAGACAGAGATGATAGAAAATGCACGATATGATATGTCTTCACTCTCGCGGGAGGGGCTATTTTATGGAGAAGCTCCAAACATTCAATAGTTGCATCATCCACGATGTATGCAGCATTTATAGCATGTTGTGAAGCCATGGGCAGGCGATATGGTTAAAGAAATTTATATCCGACTTGAAAGTGGTAGATTGCGTTTATAAGCCAATAAAGATGTACTGTGACAACGAGCCCGCGGTATTCTATGATCACAACAACAAGTTGAATAATGTTCCCAAACCAATAGAGATAAAGTATTATGTTGTGAAAGATAAGATCCAGGATCACACTATAAGACTCGAGCATATAAGGGCAAAGGATATCCTTGCGGATCCGCTAACAAAAGGCTTACCATTCAATGTGTCCAAGGAGCACTTAGCCAGCATGGGTTTAAGAGAAATCCTATGATTCCTGGATCATAAGAGGACCAAAAATAAATAGAATTTGTTTCAAAACAAGAGGTATATTATAGATGTCTGATTCTATCGACAATTGACCCGTGGCAATGAAACATTCTCTATGTACCGAATTGTGATGAAATGAGTAAAGTATAAAGTAAAAAAAGGTAAATTCAAGATCAAGGGGGAGAATGTTAGTTTGACCTCTCCCGTGTCGAGCCCAACAACTCGATGCAACCCCTGGATCGTGCCATGGTCGGAGGCGCCAAACCTCTTCATGGTTGGTGGGCCCCTGTGGCAGCGCTATATAAAGAGGGTAGGGGCCGGGGCACGCACTACAAGGTTCGTCGCGTCGCCGCTCCCCCACCGATAATCCTAGCCGATCTAGGTTAGCGCTATTCACGGGAAGCTCCGCTGCCACCACCGCTTTGACCACACACACCTCTCGCCCTCGCGCTCGCCCCCATGGCCAACGGCTCATCAAGCTCGAGCCAGAACGAAGGTATCACTCTGATTCCTCTCTTCCTCTCTCTCTATCTATCTATCTATCTCTCTTTGTTACCTAGCATCTAGAAAAGGAACGAGTACTACCGGGTAAGATCTACATCCAGTCGATCTAGAGATCCATCAGGGTGTACTTGGTGAGCTACTGGGGGGGCAACACTTTTTGAGGGTAAAACAGTAGGGCAAAAAACCCCACTATAATTTTTATATATTATAGAGAGTTACAAAAGAATATTTACAAACTCAATACACCTCAAAGAAGAGGGATAACATTCTAAGCAGTTATCTCCTGTCTAAATTAATTTCAATACAATCTTTAAGGCCCTAATAATACTTCTTCTTAATTCTATACAGGACCCATCTTAATTCCTGGGCTACAATAGCCTTCCAATCCTCAAGCGAAGCATGCAGGTTATTGAAGATTTTATTATTTCTGCAAATCCAAAGGCCCCAAGCTCCAAGTATAAGAATTTCCATTGCAAAAGGGACATTAAGATCTTTTTTAATACTGGCTAAAGCTTCAAAAAGGTTTTGATCAGCCACATGGACCTGCGAAATTTCTGCCCAGCAAGCTCTTGCAAAAGGGAATTCCCAAAATAAGTGTAGGATGGTTTCTTCACTCATGCAGCCATGGAACACACATTCATAAGATGCCAGAGAAAAACATTTCCTTTTCAGAAGGTTTCTTGTGTTGAGCCTATCAAGCAGTAAGAGCCAGAAAAAGAATTTGTGCTTTTGCTGACAGGAATATTTCCACAACTAAGAGAAATGTGGCTGTACCGGTTGGCAACCAGATAAGGAACAATAAGCCTTTTTGACCGAAAAATTACTGCCCCAAATGTAAGACCAGTTATCAGTTTCCCCCTGCCTGCCAGTATTGAGAATTTGCTCAAGACTTTGATATTCCTGGTAAGCTTATTGTGACAGAAGAAGGTAAAAGTGATCCTGAGTATTTTCAGTATGCAGGAACTCACTGACAGAGATGTGAGGTTTTTTTGCATAGGAGAGGAGATGAGGAAACTTATGTTGAAGGCAACTATCATTCCACATATCAGACCAGAGAAGTGTGGATTTTCCATCTCCAACCAAGCACTTTACAAGTCCTTTAAAAATGTCAATCAATTTTAGATGAGCTTTCCACCAAAAGGATCCCTCAAGTCTTCTTCCAGGGAGCTTACCATTACAGTAGTAAGTGTTCCATATGAGGTGAACCCAAGGGATATCCTTGTGATTATAAAATTTATCCAAATTCTTCAAAAGAAGTGCAGAGTTTTGAAAATTAAGGTCTAGAACTCCCAATCCCCCTGGTTCTTGGGTCTACAAACTTTCTTCCATGCTACAAGAGCATTACCTCTAGCCTGAACATCAGAAGTTTTCTTTCTCCACAGACATTGCCTCATATATTTAATCAACTGTTCCTTGATAGTGACAGGAAGATCAAAACAGCTCATGTAATATATGGGAAGGGAAGACAAAACAGATTTAACTAACTGTAGTTTCCCCCCATAATTAAGGAAGTCAGCTATTCCACACAACCTTCTCTCAATTCTCTGAACAATAGGCAGGAAATGTTCCACAGCAGGTTTATTCAAACTCAGAGGCAAACCAAGGTGGGTAAAAGGCAAAGTGCCAGTGAGGCAAGCAAGAGTATTAGCAAAGTGTCCAAGCCTCTCAGAGTCCATCTTAATTGGCATCATATTGGATTTAGAATAATTAACTTTGAGTCCAGTGGAGAGAGCAAAAGTATGAAGAATGGCCCTAAGGCACAAGAGTTGTTCATAATCAGCTTTAAGGATTACTAAAGTGTCATCTGCATACTGAACCACAGGGAAATCAGGGCAGAACACTTCTTCAGTGGGCAGAGAAAGAAGACCCAGGTTCATTGCCTTATTGAGGATACTTTGAAGGAGATCAGCAGCCAGAACAAACAATAAAGGAGATAATGGATCTCCTTGCCTAACACCCCTTCTGCAAAAAAAAAATTCCCAGGCACACCATTTAAAAGCACAGAGGAAGAAGCTGACCCAAAGATCATCTGAATCCAAGAAATCCATTTATCTCCAAAACCTTTGGCTTTAAGGATATTGATGATTGCAGAATGCTCAATTCTGTCAAAAGCCTTTTCAAAATCAAGCTTAAGAATTAAAATTTCGTCCTTTGACTTGTGACATTGATAAAGGAACTCAAATGCCCAACCTAAACAGTCTTGGATAGATCTTTGTTTGAGGAAACCATATTGATTCTTGTGAACAAGCTTAAGGATGACTTTCTGCAGTCTATTAGCCAGAATTTTGGTGATAATCTTAAAGACACTATTTAGCAAAGAAATAGGCCTAAAATCAGCAGGAGTCAAAGGAGCAGCAATTTTTGGAATGAGGGTGATAAAAGAGGCATTAATGCTTTCCAAGGAAGTTTGCCCCTCATAGAAATCCACAAGGAGATGTTTCACATCATCCTTAATAATAGGCCAGCAAAGCTTCATGAGTTCATTATTAAAACCATCAGGGCCAGGGGATTTATCATTAGGCAGATTTTTAATGACCTCATCAATCTCTTCATCAGAGAAAGGCTTTTCCAAAGCATCCCTTTCTTCTTGGCTTAAGCATTCCCCAGCCAATTCATTAAGATTGAAGTGCATTTCAGGCTTATCAGAAGAGCCCATTCTATTTTTAAAGGAGTTCCAAAGGAGATTTTCTTTGCCATCATGATCAAAAACCTCAAGATCAGAATCATCCTTGAGCATGGAAATGTGGTTATGTATAAAGCTTATGGTAGCTCTGGAGTGAAAGAACTTTGTGTTTTCATCCCCCAGTTTAACCCATTTAATTTTCCCCCTCTGTTTCCAATAAGTATTCTGATCCTGTAATAGAGAAATAATAAGATTTTTCAGGAGATCCCTAAGATTCCATTCTTGAACAGTAAGAGTTCTCATTTCCTCCATGATATCCAGAAAGTCAATGGTGGCATTAACATTACATATTTGTGCCTTCAGGCAAGGCAAGTTTTTGGCCCAAAGCTTCAGCCCTCTTCTGACATTTTTGAATTTAGCATTGATTTTTTTTGCAGAATCCAGAAAACCCACAGGAATGTTCCAGGCATTTTGAACAATAGCTTTAAACTCCTTATGATGCATCCAATTATTTTCAAATCTGAACACCTGAGCCTTGGGAATCATTGTGCCAATGGAAATGACACAAGGAAGATGATCAGAGGTAGGCTTTGCAAGAGGAGCAACAAAAGTTGAGGGAAAACTCTGAGTCCAGGTAGCAGAAGTAAAAAACCAGTCCAACCTTTCCAAAAGGGGATCCTTCTGCATGCTACTCCAAGTGAACTTTCTACCTTTAAGTGGTAACTCTATGAGACCCAAATTATTAATGGCTTCATTAAAGAGAAGCATACCATTCACATCACCACCCAATTTGTTTCTATCTGAAGGCTTTCTACAGAAGTTGAAATCTCCCACAATGAGCCAGTCCAAATCATCAGGCATATCAATGCTGCCAAACCAGTCCAAAAATTCAGTCTTTTTTTCAGGTAAACATGGCCCATAAATGTTGGTAAGGATCCAGGATTCATTGGACAAGAGAGATGTCAAGGTGATGGAGATAGAAAACTCATTGAGGAAGGAAAGATGTCCAGAGAATAGGGAACCATTCCAAATGGTGATCAAACCTCTAGATGCACCTCTGGAGTGAAGAAATTCAAAGTTGGTAAATTTGGAGGGGCAGAATTTTTTGATGTAAGAGCTATCAAAATCCTCACGCTTAGTTTCTTGAAGACAAATAATGTCACAACCAGACTCCTCAATTTTATTTCTGAGAGCAATCCATTTTTTTCAGAATTGACTCCCCTGATATTCCAATTCAGGATCTTCCAAATTCTTTTGTTATTCATTAAGAAACCAGGAGCAAGCATAGACGTGGGGTGATATAAATAATGTAATCACCCAGGAGAAGAAACAGCAATCACATAGGCAAAAGGCAATCCATATCAAGGCACCACAGACATAATCCACAACAAGTACCAACCACATGACAAGATCGCAAGAACAGATCACATGACAGGGAGTCAACAAGACTCCAGCAAAAGACTTAGGTTGATACATTTAAACACTTAAGATGAGGGCTTCTTCTTGGCTTGCTGTCCACAGGTACCAGCAGCCCCAGGTTTCTTCTTGCCACCAATTCCCAAGCTAGAAGAGGCACCTCCTTTAATGTTGCCTTTTGGAGGAGCCTTAACTGTCACTTCAGTGGCCTTCCCTTTCTTGAGCAACCTCTTCTCCAGGTCCCCATCCTTTACCTTGCAGAATGAGGCAGCAAGATTTTTAACCACTTTAGAATTCAGACAAGGAGGAGCAACATTACAAACCATACAATCAGCAATTAGACAATTTATGTGACTTTTAAAGCCCCCATTTAGCTCAACAATTCTAGGGCTTCTTCTCACCTCAGTGTCAACAAGAGGTTCCTTGCCCTTTCTCTTTCTGGCAGGGGTAGAGGGAGAGCATGAAGAATTATTGGTTTCAATACCCAGACAAGAAGGAGCCATCTGGGAAAAGCTCTCATTAGGAATGATGAAAGAAATGGAACTTTCCTCAACAATAGGTTCTTTAATAATTTCCCATAAAGGAGAAGTAAGAAAGCCCTTGACCCAATTAAACTTCTCAGGGGTAGCAAGCATGAGAGTAATAAAGTTAAACCAACTTACAGGGATATCACACTTAAGAGAGCCCATTGAAGAAGAGTCCTTCTGGATATGGGGGGCAAAATAATTCTCCCAGAGCTCCAAGCCTTGTTAGGAAAATCCCTGCTTAGCAGCATGCACATCAGGAATGGAGATAAAAGTTCTCACCATCCCAACCTGAAGATGAGCCTCATTTGGAGAAAGAAGGTGCTGGTCCTCCAACATCCAATCATCATTATCAGGAGCCACAGTATTTGAGTCCATAGGGCTTCCCACCCCCTCCTCAGCATCAGAGTTGGCCTCATCATCATCAGCCAGATAGTTTTGAAAGATGTTTTGAAGGCCTTCACCAATGCCAACCCCTGGTTCAACAGCCACACCCTGATCCACCACAGCTTCAGGTTCATTGACAGACTCATCATCATCAGACTCCCAGTCTTGGAAAATGATAGCACCTGTAACTCCACTGTTCACATCTTGAGGTGGCAGATGCTGATTGTCAACAGGCATATCTTCTCCAGGAGCAATGACAGGGCCTTGAACAGGAGCAGCAGCATCCCAGGGACCCCAACCTTCAGCATTACCACCATCAAGGGCAGGATCCTGCACAGGGGCCAACCATTGTCCCCAACCACCCCCAGGAAGGAGGGGGAGGGGGAGGAGGTGGAATTTGGGGCCCAAAGACAGGGCCATGAGCAGGAACAGGGTGAGGGTCCTCATTGTCATCTGGCAGTGGGTCCTCCTCAGGTGGGACCCCCCCAAGAAAGTGACTTTGAAGCACTTCAACAAAAAAAGTCCATGACTCTGTCTCCACCAAGTCACCAATGGTAAACCTCACACTCTTGGAGATGTCGACCAAGTCAGTAACACGAATCTTAGCAATAATCCTACCCTTTTGGTCTGGGTCCCTCTCCCACAAAAGAACCTTCCCAATATCCGCAAAGACAGCATTCAGATCCTCCGTATACCAGTGGTCAAGGGGAGGCCCAACGAGCATCACCCAGCACTCATTATTAAACTGAGTCCTTCTCCAGTTATCACCCTCATTGTGTTTAACAAAAGATACATGCACATCTTGAAACGGAATCGGTCTAGCCGCAATGAGTCTATCACGGTCGCTGACATGATGAAACTGCACATAAGCAGACCCAAAGGGACAAGCCTGGATATCTCTAAAGTGAACTCTAACCTCATTATTGAGGAAATCAGCCAGGACATCATGAATATTCAAGAACATAACTGGACCAGGGGGAGGGGAAAAATGGAAGCAATGGCATACTGTTCATGCGCCCTTGACCTCCGAGGCACCACCACCCTTTTGACACGATTCCGCCCAGCCACCTGCATAATCTGGAAGCCATTCGGCAGGAAAGGCGCAGGATCAATCGGAATGTTCGCCATTACGTCGCCCTTCGCCGGCGACGAGCAAGAGGGAAATGGGGTTTCAGCGGGCGGGGGAGTTGAGGAGACAGGGGAAGTGGTAGTTGTTTTTTGCAACGAAGTGGTGAACTCGTGAAAACTGCTGTGAATAATGGGCCGGGATTGAGTAACTGCCTGGGCTTTGAACCATCCCTCGTAAGAATTGTCGGGCCAAATACATTTTGGGAAAGAGGGGAATTTCAGAAAAGGAAGAAGACCAGGCAATTTAAATGCCGCGCGATTGGCGCCTCCCACAGACCCGACCGGCATTACAATCGACTTAAAACCACCATCAGGGAGCACCTGAGCATAATATCTGTCTTGAAGTCCTGATTTGAAATCACCATTAATGCGTTGCTCAGACACAGGCAAAGAAACCGCAGGAGACGCAGGAAATTTGAGACGTTGGAAAACCGAGCCACCTTTACTGGAAGGCTTCAAAGAAGGAGATTTTTTTGCACTTTCTTTTTTGTACGTGACAACCTTCCATTCTTCAGCACACTCCTTATAGAATTACCTTTCTTCATGAATCCAGTTTGGCCCCCCATTACCCCAAAGGTTGACATGAATCACAAAAGAATTACATGAAAACTTTGAAATATTGTAAATTTCGAAACCCACTGCCCTTGAAGCAACCGAGAAACAAAAAGATCTATCTTGCAGAAGCTTCACCTGGAATTTAGAAGCATTACCACCAAAACAGGCCTAAAGAGCAAGACTAACAGTATGAAAATCCAACTTAAAATTTGCTCTCCCAAAAGAACAGACCAGATAAAAAGGTCTTTTTCTGAAACCACCAATGAAACTAACTTGATGCCTGAATTTATCAAAAATCCTCTTCTCAAAATCTCGCCCTAATGAAAAATCCAGGGCAGGCCGACATGAAGCAACATCTTTGGGAGCGCACACCGAGGGGAGGTTCTCAGTGAAATCCAGAGATCTAGGCACTATCTTCTCAACATTGGTGGAAACTTTCTTAACCAAAGGGCTAGGCAAAATCTGAGTACCGACAACAACCCTCTTCACCTGGAGATCAATAGAGATGCCAGAGGCCACCACCTCACCATGAATCAAGTACCTAGCATCAATCACAACCTCATTGTGGTTGAGGAGAACTAGCCTTTTAGAACTAGGAAAAAGCATCAGAAATCCTTTAGAAGGCTCAAGATCATCAGTCGGCAAAGAGGAGCAAAGGGCATGCCATTTAAGACCAGTGTCTTCATCTGATCCAGTGATGGTAGGAGATCTACCAAGAAATCCAGATGAGGGATCCAAAGAAACATTAACACGAGAGAGATGAGAGGGGAACCTCAAAACAGATCCAATTGAGATCTTCTCCCCATTTTCCAAACATCGACCCTCAAGGGGAGAGCCTTTGGCATTGAGAAGAACTAGCCAAGAATCAGCCGAGACAACGAGAGATCCTTCAAGAAACTTACCACCCGTGGTCACACCAGAGTAGGTGACCTTCCAACAACCTCCGGAGGAATCCATGTAGAGCCTATGCCGGCGAGGCGCCGGCGAACGCCGGAGGCCGACCAACGGTCACCTCAGAGGAGCCTCATGCCTCGAAAATCGTGCGGGTGAGCACAAGGACCGGTCAGTCGGGGGGGCAACACTCACCATGGATCTGATGTGGATCGCCGTATGGGTGACCACTCTCGCCACGGGAGGCCATGGGCAGCACATGTCTCCCTGGACAGAGGATGTAACTACCTCGGTGAATTACACTCCTAGTTACAAGACTGGATGAACGGAAATGGTTGAAATAGTACGGTGGGGCCCAAATGCCACTCACAGGTAGACCTTTCGGCCGTCCCAACCATTTCCAAACATCGGGACAAGAACGGGCGGCGTAATCAGCAGGCGAAGGGATCAACTACATACACAAATGAGTATGTATGCAAGCCACCATACAACAGTACATCAGAGCCATTCCATCTAAAAAGAAAGGAAATATAGCAACGCCATACGGCAAGATTCAAATGTACTAGATAGATATAATAGTTTAGGATATCTCCTCATACATCAAACATCAGAGTATCAGGCGGAAGCGGCAAACAAGATCCGAGTACGGATAAGAAGCAAATCGGCATAAGATGCCCCATAAATAAACACATCCCGCCCACAGATCTCACGGATCCCCGTTCCCGGAATCTCTACACCGAATGATCGTTGCCCACATCGTCCGTCTCCTCCACCCAGTATCCATCTCGTGAGTGTACCTGTTCATCTGAACCAAATAATTTATCGTGTGACACCCTAGGGGTACTCAGCAAGTCTTTATGCCTCTAAAGGGGACACAACCTGGGGTGACGCAATTGCAGCAAAAGATAAACCCTAACAATTCTATAGATACTCGCTAACCATCCGCCTAACCAAAGGTAGACGGGTGTCCGTGAATTATGACAACAGTTATAACAGTAATATAAACAGATCCATCCTCCTCCTCGCTTACCAACGAGGAAGCGGACGAACAACCCCCATCCGTTGGAAATTTTATTAACCATTCCATGAGTGTTGCACTAATTACTAGCCAGTTACTTAGTCAAATTAAAGCGGTACTTTAGTTATGCTTGTCTATGATCGAGAAACTGTGCTCCAAGTCGTCCATAACCGTGGACACGGCTTTCAGAAAGTTTTACCCTGCAGGGGTGCACAAATAGCAACACACACTCGATTAACCTCGGAAAAACCAAATCAAAACCCAACGAGGCTTTCACGACAAAGCAATCACAGGATTCAGAAATATTTCCGGGGGCCACCCCATTAAGTATACCCGCAACGAAGTTAGCTGACTCCGAGATGGACTCAAGGTTTGGGTGGACGGCTGTAAACGACTGGGAACCCGAAAGTGTGACTGGGCTTGTCGATACCGCGAAAACGTGTCCCGATCCTAAACAGTACAGGTGCTCCTCGCACAATCGTAAATAAAGCAGTAAAGCATGGCATAAGTACAGGATAGTAAATAAAACCTCAAACTAGTTTGTGGCCCCAGGAAATAAGACTGAATCAAGCTCTGGCTCAGGGGGGGGGTCCCATAAGCCTCCCGGATGTGGATAGCGCGAATATTCAAGGAACAGGAATCAAGTACTCGGGGTCCTACGGGACACAAGTAAGCATGAAAAACCAAATAGCAGATATTGCTCACCGGTGCCACTTTCATTAGTTATCCCATACTACTCAGGTTAAGTTGTTTAGGTACCTCATTATCCATCAGACACTCACATACCCTACACATGCTGTTCTACGACTCGCATGGCTCAAACAACTCCTGTAGTAATGGCTCATGGGATGGAGGAACAAGCTTCGGTGGGGTTTAAAAGTAAAGGCTATGCAATACTTGGGATTCAGTTTAATGCAATCGCGACTCAATGATGCAAGAATAAGATAGAGGCAATAGGTACTATATGTATGCAAGCATGTGGTAGTGCTTGCCTGGCAGCTCAGTTGAAGCGAGAGAAGGATCTGGGTAGTGCTCCTGGGTTTCTTGATATATCCCCTGCTCAGCGTCTATTCGAAGAAGAACCAAACAAACAAGGGCCAACATGAATAAAGTGCACAAGCATAAGAATAAAATGCGACAAGCAAACAATCATGCCATGATGAATGATGCACGAGTTGCATGGCGATAAAGTAGCATGGCATGGGTGAGGTGTAGGATACAAGAATAAATCATTTTATGGGGTTTTATTCATATTTTATCCTCATATTAGTTGCTGATTACATTATATTTATATGATGCATTCTGCAAAACAGAACAAGGAATGCATAAACAGAAAGGTCTCGTCGAGCTAATCATTTTAGACATATCATTTGTCAAATTTGGAGTTATAAAACAAAAGTTATTAATTATTTAAGAAAAGGGCATTTTGTTGTAATTTTAGTCAACTTGAAATTTAAAGTGTGCAAAATATATTTTAGATGGCATATTTGAAATCCTCACATTTTTCTGATCTCAAAACATATATTATTTGTATTATTTGGATTTATATTTCAAAAGTTATTTAAAACAGATTTGAATTTGAATTTAAAACAAATTTGAAAAGGTTTATTTAAAACAGACAGACAGAAATCCTTTTGATACACACCCAGATCTAGCCACAGTCACAGACAGGTGGGGCCAGGCTGACTGGGCGACACAGCGCGCAGAAACAGTCTGTCACCGCGAGCACGCCTAGCCGCAGTGGATGACAGGAGGGGCCAGCGGCCACGCGGTCCCATACGCCAGCGGGCGAGTGCGGGGCTGCCACGCGGCGCGGCGGGGGACTGCGGGTTGAGGAGCACAAACCACGGGATCCTTTTTGCAAAAACGCCACGGGGACAGACATGTGGGCCTAGAGGAACGCGGGTTGAGGGATTAAAAGGTTGGGGTTTTCTGAAAGACTGCCACGGGGTACTGTGGATCTTCCCCTCTGCCTTGCGCGCACGGAGCGCGGCGCAGCGAGGCGGGGATTCGATCCCAGGTCGCGGGCGCGCGCGCTGAGGGGGGGCTGACCGGCGCGGCTGGCTGCGGGATGGTGACAGGAGGGCGGACGGGGCCTAGGTGAGGCGTGCTGTGGCGCGGTGACGAGCCGAAGCAGCGGCCACCGGCGCAAAGAGCGTGCTTGATGAAATGAACGGCGAGACCAGAGGGGGTTGGCGAGGGAGAGGATGTCAGGTAGGTGGGCCAGCTCACCGCGAGTACGACGGAGAGGCTGGATCGGATCGGGGAGCAGCAGTGCGACGGTGTTGCAGGCGCACCAGGAGCTAGGGTTTCGGGGTCGGCGTCGCGATGTTCTTTGGCTCCGGCCCTTCTCCTCCTCGACGGCGGTTATGGGGTGAAGTAGGGGATGCTCCACGGCTCCTCGATCACCTCCACGATGTGTCCACCGGCCGGAGCGACGGGGCGACGTGGTGCTGGCGGTGGCCGGCGGGCGAGGTTGGCGACGGTGGTGGAGAGGAAGGAGAGAAGACGGCGAGGCCCTGGGAGGATCTGGGAGAGGCAGAGGAGGCGAGAGAGGGGTAGATAAGGACGGAGAGGAGAGGGGGTGCCGTGGGGGATCGGGGTGGAAAAAGGTGGTCTCGGCCACCTTTGCTTCTCCCTCCCTCACGTGCTCGGGCAGGCCAGGGGAGGTGGTGATGGGCTGCCAGGTGGGGTCAGGGTGAGGCCGGAGAGAGGAGAGGTAGGTCCGGGGTGGGGCTAGCTGGTAGGTAGAGAAGAGAGAGGGTAGGGAGAGAGGAGGCTCGGGTGTAGCTTGGTTAGGAGCTAGGGTTGGAGGGGCTCGGGCTAGGTTTTGGTTTAGGGTTGGGGTAGAGAGAGAGGGGTAGACAGGTGGGCCTGCTAGGTGAGAGAGGAGAGGCCGAGAGGGAGGGGTGGCATGGTATCTAGGGTTTGTAGAGAGAGGGAGGGTTTTAGATTAGGTATAGATTAGGGAGAGGTTTAGAGAGAGGTGAGATGGGTGGATCATGGTCTTATAAAGAGAAAACCCAAATAAACCAAGAGAAAAGCAAATGGCTAAAGGTGATGGTACTCTTGCATGGCCCATGCAAATTAATAAATGCCTTGGTTAAATTCTTGTGAAAACAAAAATAATAGCATGGCATTATTCTTATGCATTCCCAAAAGTGGAACCAAGGCCAAGCAAAAGAATTTAGAATTGGATCCACCCAACCCACATGAGCTAGAAATAAAATCCAAGGAAAAGAATTACAAGCTCATGGGTTATTGGAATGGTGGAAGTATAAGGTGGTGTCAAAGAAAGGTGGTGGAGTTGAATAAAAGATATGCCCCCAACTCAACTTGGGCATTTAAACAATATATCAAGATCCAACTACAATATGAAGAGGCAAATACAATTTACAATGCATATGAGAGAAGAACCAAAACAAAAGGGTTTTATATGATGCTCAAATGCAAGGTGGCATGATGACATGAGCATCATATAATGATGATGCAACAATTATGTCTAGGAAGTAGTCAATATATTACTAGATCAAGTAGCATTACAGTTGTTAGACAAATGGGATGCTACAACTCTCCCCCACTAAACAGGAATCTCGCCCCGAGATTCTAGGAAGAAGAAGAAGACTCAAAGAGGGTAGGATAGTTGGCACGGAGCTCATCTTCACGCTCCCAAGTGGCTTCATCAACGGAATGGTGCGACCACTGCACCTTGCAGAACTTGATGGACTTGTTGCGAGTCCTTCTTTCTGCGATCTCGAGGATTTTTGTGGGGTGTTCTTGATAAGACAGGTCTTCTTGGAGATCGATTAGCTCATGATCCACGGTCCTGCCAGGATCCTTGAAGCACTTCTTGAGTTGAGAGATGTGGAAAACATCATGGACCTTGAGTTTTTCCGGGAGCTCAAGAGCATAAGCAACTTCTCCTCTTCTTCCACGAATTTTGAAAGGACCGATGTATCTAGGAGCCAGCTTTCCTTTGATACCAAAACGGTGCGTGCCTTTCATGGGAGTGACATGAAGGTAAACGAGATCACCAGGGACATACACCATGTCCGTGTGCTTTCTGTCATAATTGCTCTTCTGGCGACTTTGAGCAATCTTCAGATTTTCAAGAATGATGTGCACCTTCTCCTCCGCTTGAGTTACAATGTCAGGGCCAAACCATATTCTTTCTCCTGCACCTGACCAACCAATCGGAGTTCTGCATTTGCGGCCATAGAGAGCCTCAAATGGTGCCATCTTCAGACTTTTCTGGAAGCTGTTGTTGTAAGAGAATTCAGCATAAGGAAGACATTCTTCCCACTTCATGCCAAAAGAGATGACGCACGCACGAAGCATATCCTCCAGAATCTGATTGATCCTTTCAACTTGTCCTTGCGACTGAGGGTGGTAAGCTGTGCTGAAGTTCAATTTTGTTCCCAAAGCATTTTGGAAACTTTCCCAGAACTTGGAAGTGAAGATGCTCCCACGGTCTGAACTGATCTCAAGCGGAACCCCATACAGAGAGACAATTCTGTTGATATAGAGCTCAGCCAACTGAATTCCAGAAATTGTTTCCTTGACGGGGAAGAAGTGAGCCACTTTAGAAAGCCTGTCAATGACAACAAAGATTGCATTGTTGCCCTTCTGCGACCTTGGAAAACCAGTGATGAAGTCCATCTCTACTTTCTCCCATTTCCATTCCGGGGGTTTCAATGGCTGTAGAAGACAGTAAGGTTTCTGATGGACAGCTTTCACTCTGCGGCAGACATCACACTCCGAGACATACTTGGCACAATATCGTTTCAATCCCGGCCACCAATATTGTGTTTTCAAGTCCATGTACATCTTTGTGCTGCCAGGGTGGATAGAAAGAACAGAATCGTGCGCCTCCTTGAGAACTTGCTCTCTCAAACCCGGGTAGTTCGGAACAAACATCCGGTGTTCAAAGAAAAGCGTGCCTTGATCATCGACGTGGAAGGACTCATACTTCGGAAGCTGAAGTTTGGAGATGATCTTTTTGGTGTGCGGATCACCAAGCTGACGAGAGCGAACCTTTTCTTCCAAGAGAGGGGTTGCTAGAAGGTTCAGGAGATACCCTTGTTCCACAATTTCAAGGTTGAGCTGACGGAATTCCTCGCACAAGAGAGGCTGTTGTTCTTCCATCATGAGGTTGTTGACATAAGCTTTGCGGCTGAGAGCATCGGCCATGACATTAGCTTTGCCCGGAGTGTAGTTGATGGTCAAATCAAAATCATTGATTGCTTCAATCCATCTCCTCTGCCGAAGGTTGAGATCAGGCTGAGTGAAGATATACTTCAGACTCTTGTGATCAGAAAAGATTTCACAACGGTTGCCCAGCAACTAATGCCTCCATAGTTTCAAAGCAAAGACAACTGTTGCGAGCTCGAGGTCATGTGTAGGATAGCTGATCTCATGCGTCTTCAACTGTCGAGAGGCATAAGCAACAACTTGTTTTTCTTGCATAAGGACCGCACCCAATCCTTGCAAAGAGGCGTCACAGAATATCTGGAAAGGCTTAGATGTGTCCGGAGGAACCAAGACTGGCGTGGAAGTGAGCTTCTCTTTGAGTGTCTCAAAGCTTGCTTGACATGCAGGAGTCCAAAGGTATTTCTTGCCTTTCTTGAGGAGATCGGTAAGAGGCTTCGCTATCTTCGAAAAGTTCTGAACGAAGCGACGGCAATAACTAGCCAAACCAAGGAAACTCCGCACTTCTTTGACATTAACAGGAGGAAGCCATTCAACAATTGTCTTCACAGTTTCCGGGTTGACTGCAATGCCCTTGGCAGAGATGACGTGACCAAGATAGGTTACTTGAGGCAGCCAAAACTCACACTTTGAGAACTTTGCATACAAGCGGTTCTCACGAAGCTTGTTTAGGACACACCGAAGGTGTTCTTCATGTTCTTCCTTTGACTTAGAATAGACTAAGATGTCATCCAGATAGACCACAACGAACTTATCAAGATACTCCATGAAAACCGAGTTCATGAGCCTCGAGAAGGTGGCAGGTGCGTTGGTGAGACCGAAAGACATGACCGTGTACTCATACAGGCCATAGCGGGTGGTGAAAGCTGTTTTAGGAACATCTTCCTTGCGAATCTTGATTTGGTGATAACCACTTCTCAAGTCAAGCTTAGAGAACACCACCGCTCCAGCTAGCTGATCGAAGAGATCATTAATCCGCGGAAGGGGATATTTATTCTTGATGGTTTTAGCATTGAGAGCCCGATAGTCAACACAAAGTCTACCAGTCCTGTCTCGCTTTTTCACAAAGATTGTTGGGCTACCCCAAGACGAAGTACTGTGTTGGATGAAACCCAACTTCTCTTGTTCATCAAGCTGACGTTTGAGTTCAGCCAACTCAGCAGGACCCATTTTATAAGGCCGCTTGGAGATAGGAGTCGTTCCAGGTTCAAGCTCAATTACAAACTCAACCTCACGATCCAGAGGCATACCTGGCAACTCTTCAGGAAAGACATCTGGGAACTCACGGACCACCGGAACACTCTGAATAGCTTCCATAGCATCATCATTCAGAGCCGCCAAAGAGAAAAGCTGGATAGCAGGAGTCAGACTTGGAGAAAAGACTATATGGCCTTCCGGAATCTTCAGAGAAACCGAGCGTTCAGCACAATCAATCACAGATGCATTTGCTGTCAACCAATCCATGCCCAAGATGACATCAATGTCAGAATTGCCCAGAACAATTAAGGACGCCGAGAACGAAGAGCCACCAATCTCAACTTGATTGCCATGGCTGATATGAGCAGCCCTCATGTTTGCTCCAGGAGAAAGGACCATTAACCGCTTGAGGAGAGGAACCATAGCTAACTCATTCTCATTTGCAAACTTGTGAGAAACAAAAGAATGCGATGCACCAGAATCAAACAAAACTCGTGCAGGGACTGAGTTATCGGGGAGCATACCCATCACAACTCCAGGTGTATGCTCAGCTTGAGCGGCGTTGACACAGTTGGCACGAGCAACAGTAGACCCGGGCTTGGTGTTGATGTTGAGAGCCCGCGGTGGTGGTGCACGAACCAAAGGAGAGCTTGTCGCAGATCTTGGAGGTGGTGGAGGAAGAGCTTTGTTTTTCATCGGACAGTTCCAGTTTTGATGCCCAGAGTCTCCACACGTGAAACAAGCACCAGGTGGACGTGGAGCAACGTAGCCTTGACATCTCACGCAACCAATCATCAGCATCAAGTGGTTGATCAGAAACATCAAATTGGCGTGGGTTGAACTTCAGGAAGCTTTTGATGTCTCCTCGCTTGGGAGGGGGAGGTAGCGGAGCAAACTCATTCCTCCTGACACTTTCTTCGAAACGCTGCTGGTTCTGCTGCATTGCTGCCAAGGCATTGGCGATGTTTGACAACGCGGACCCCAGTTCAGGTGGTATGTCCTCATCAGAACGTCGTGGTGGTGCCATCATGTGATTGATATAAAACGAAAGTCAGTACTATAATGGAGAATAATAATAATCCAAAATAGTACCAAGATGGAATTAACCAAGATTAAAGGATACAATTTACTAAGATGATATTAAAATATCAACAAAGTTCAAAGCACCTAGAAGATATTAAGCATATCGCACACGACTGAAAAGGAGTGTGCTACACAGATATATCAAAGAAAATTTTTCCGCAAATTTCGGCATTAAAATACCAGTAGATGCGCAAAAACACTTAACGAATCAAGATTAGTGACCCTACCAATTCAATATACAAGAGCGAATGATAAGAGTAGTGGTATGGTCGCGACTCCATCCCGCACTCAAATCATTACTCCGCACAAGGATAAGTAGAACACATATCCTAACCCCTTCTTCTCACGATGAACCTAAAGGTTAGTAACTACGGAAACGAACACCCCAAACAAGATAACGTCGGATAACAAAGAGTAAGACAGATCGTGGCGGTATACAACGAATCAGATAGATCGCGTCGTTTTGCAAAAGCCTGTCGATATGGAATGTACCAACAGTTGATAACCAAAAGGCCGATTGTGATAACAACTTGGATGCAACAGATAGACAAAGAATTACACACACACACACAACCTATGGTACTACGGAAACCCAGAACACGTGAATCCTAGTTTGAATTTTAAGAAGAGGATTGAAAACGTTACACTTCCTTACCAGAAAAGGGTGGGTGGGTGGGTAAGAAGAAAAGTGGAAGCAGTCCTACTCTCGCGTTTTGTTTTTCCCTAGTATACATAGCTACCAAAAATATTTGCTAGACTGACAACGACCATTTGGCTGAAACCCTGAAGGGCGGGATGGCTCTGATACCAATTGTAACTACCTCGGTGAATTACGCTCCTAGTTACAAGCCTGGATGAGCGGAAATGGTTGAAATAGTACGGTGGGGCCCAAATGCCACTCACAGGTAGACCTTTCGGCCGTCCCAACCATTTCCAAACATCGGGACAAGAACGGGCGGCGTAATCGGCAGGCGAAGGGATCAACTACATACACAAATGAGTATGTATGCAAGCCACCATACAACAGTACATCAGAGCCATTCCATCTAAAAAGAAAGGAAATATAGCAACGCCATACGGCAAGATTCAAATGTACTAGATAGATATAATAGTTTAGGATATCTCCTCATACATCAAACATCAGAGTATCAGGCGGAAGCGGCAAACAAGATCCGAGTACGGATAAGAAGCAAATCGGCATAAGATGCCCCATAAATAAACACATCCCGCCCACAGATCTCACGGATCCCCGTTCCCAGAATCTCTACACCGAATGATCGTTGCCCACATCGTCCGTCTCCTCCACCCAGTATCCATCTCGTGAGTGTACCTGTTCATCTGAACCAAATAATTTATCGTGTGAGACCCTAGGGGTACTCAGCAAGTCTTTATGCCTCTAAAGGGGACACAACCTGGGGTGACGCAATTGCAGCAAAAGATAAACCCTAACAATTCTATAGATACTCGCTAACCATCCGCCTAACCAAAGGTAGACGGGTGTCCGTGAATTATGACAACAGTTATAACAGTAATATCAACAGATCCATCCTCCTCCTCGCTTACCAACGAGGAAGCGGACGAACAACCCCCATCCGTTGGCAATTTTATTAACCATTCCATGAGTGTTGCACTAATTACTAGCCAGTTACTTAGTCAAATTAAAGCGGTACTTTAGTTATGCTTGTCTATGATCGAGAAACTGTGCTCCAAGTCGTCCATAACCGCGGACACGGCTTTCAGAAAGTTTTACCCTGCAGGGGTGCACAAATAGCAACACACACTCGATTAACCTCGGAAAAACCAAATCAAAACCCAACGAGGCTTTCACGACAAAGCAATCACAGGATTCAGAAATATTTCCGGGGGCCACCCCATTAAGTATACCCGCAACGAAGTTAGCTGACTCCGAGATGGACTCAAGGTTTGGGTGGACGGCTGTAAACGACTGGGAACCCGAAAGTGTGACTGGGCTTGTCGATACCGCGAAAACGTGTCCCGATCCTAAACAGTACAGGTGCTCCTCGCACAATCGTAAATAAAGCAGTAAAGCATGGCATAAGTACAGGATAGTAAATAAAACCTCAAACTAGTTTGTGGCCCCAGGAAATAAGACTAAATCAAGCTCTGGCTAAGGGGGGTCCCATAAGCCTCCCGGATGTGGATAGCGCGAATATTCAAGGAACAGGAATCAAGTACTCGGGGTCCTACGGGACACAAGTGAGCATGAAAAACCAAATAGCAGATATTGCTCACCGGTGCCACTTTCATTAGTTATCCCATACTACTCAGGTTAAGTTGTTTAGGTACCTCGTTATCCATCAGACACTCACATACCCTACACATGCTGTTCTACGACTCGCATGGCTCAAACAACTCCTGTAGTAATGGCTCATGGGATGGAGGAACAAGCTTCGGTGGGGTTTAAAAGTAAAGGCTATGCAATACTTGGGATTCAGTTTAATGCAATCGCAACTCAATGATGCAAGAATAAGATAGAGGCAATAGGTACTATATGTATGCAAGCATGTGGTAGTGCTTGCCTGGCAGCTCAGTTGAAGCGAGAGAAGGATTTGGGTAGTGCTCCTGGGTTTCTTGATATATCCCCTGCTCAGCGTCTATTCGAAGAAGAACCAAACAAACAAGGGCCAACATGAATAAAGTGCACAAGCATAAGAATAAAATGCGACAAGCAAACAATCATGCCATGATGAATGATGCACGAGTTGCATGGCGATAAAGTAGCATGGCATGGGTGAGGTGTAGAATACAAGAATAAATCATTTTATGGGGTTTTATTCATATTTTATCCTCATATTAGTTGCTGATTACATTATATTTATATGATGCATTCTGCAAAACAGAACAAGGAATGCATAAACAGAAAGGTCTCGTCGAGCTAATCATTTTAGACATATCATTTGTCAAATTTGGAGTTATAAAACAAAAGTTATTAATTATTTAAGAAAAGGGCATTTTGTTGTAATTTTAGTCAACTTGAAATTTAAAGTGTGCAAAATATATTTTGGATGGCATATTTGAAATCCTCACATTTTTCTGATCTCAAAACATATATTATTTGTATTATTTGGATTTATATTTCAAAAGTTATTTAAAACAGATTTGAATTTGAATTTAAAACAAATTTGAAAAGGTTTGTTTAAAACAGACACACAGAAATCCTTTTGATACACACCCAGATCTAGCCACAGTCATAGACAGGTGGGGCCAGGCTGACTGGGCGACACAGCGCGCAGAAACAGTCTGTCACCGCGAGCACGCCTAGCCGCAGTGGATGACAGGTGGGGCCAGCGGCCACGCGGTCCCATACGCCAGCGGGCGAGTGCGGGGCTGCCACGCGGCGCAGCGGGGGACTGCGGGTTGAGGAGCACAAACCACGGGATCCTTTTTGCAAAAACGCCACGGGGACAGACATGTGGGCCTAGAGGAGCGCGGGTTGAGGGATTAAAAAGGTTGGGGTTTTCTGAAAGACTGCCACGGGGACTGTGGATCTTCCCCTCTGCCTTGCGCGCACGGAGCGCGGCGCAGCGAGGCGGGGATTCGATCCCAGGTCGCGGGCGCGCGCGCTGAGGGGGGGCTGACCGGCACGGCTGGGTGCGGGATGGTGACAGGAGGGCGGACGGGGCCTAGGTGAGGCGTGCTGTGGCGCAGTGACGAGCCGAAGCAGCGGCCACCGGCACACAGAGCATGCTTGATGAAACGAACGGCGAGACCAGAGGGGGTTGGCGAGGGAGAGGATGTCAGGTAGGTGGGCCAGCTCACCGCGAGTACGACGGAGAGGCTGGATCGGATCGGGGAGCAGCAGTGCGACGGTGTTGCAGGCGCACCAGGAGCTAGGGTTTCGGGGTCGGCGTCGCGATGTTCTTTGGCTCCGGCCCTTCTCCTCCTCGACGGCGGTTACGGGGTGAAGTAGGGGATGCTCCACGGCTCCTCGATCACCTCCACGATGTGTCCACCGGCCGGAGCGACGGGGCGACGTGGTGCTGGCGGTGGCCGGCGGGCGAGGTTGGCGACGGTGGTGGAGAGGAAGGAGAGAAGACGGCGAGGCCCTGGGAGGATCTGGGAGAGGCAGAGGAGGCGAGAGAGGGGTAGATAAGGACGGAGAGGAGAGGGGGTGCCGTGGGGGCTCGGGGTGGAAAATGGTGGTCTCGGCCACCTTTGCTTCTCCCTCCCTCACGTGCTCGGGCAGGCCAGGGGAGGTGGTGATGGGCTGCCAGGTGGGGTCAGGGTGAGGCCGGAGAGAGGAGAGGTAGGTCCGGGGTGGGGCTAGCTGGCAGGTAGAGAAGAGAGAGGGTAGGGAGAGAGGAGGCTCAGGTGTAGCTTGGTTAGGAGCTAGGGTTGGAGGGGCTCGGGCTAGGTTTTGGTTTAGGGTTGGGGTAGAGAGAGAGGGGTAGACAGGTGGGCCTGCTAGGTGAGAGAGGAGAGGCCGAGAGGGAGGGGTGGCATGGTAGCTAGGGTTTGTAGAGAGAGGGAGGGTTTTAGATTAGGTATAGATTAGGGAGAGGTTTAGAGAGAGGTGAGATGGGTGGATCATGGTCTTATAAAGAGAAAACCCAAATAAACCAAGAGAAAAGCAAATGGCTAAAGGTGATGGTACTCTTGCATGGCCCATGCAAATTAATAAATGCCTTGGTTAAATTCTTGTGAAAACAAAAATAATAGCATGGCATTATTCTTATGCATTCCCAAAAGTGGAACCAAGGCCAAGCAAAAGAATTTAGAATTGGATCCACCCAACCCACATGAGCTAGAAATAAAATCCAAGGAAAAGAATTACAAGCTCATGGGTTATTGGAATGGTGGAAGTATAAGGTGGTGTCAAAGAAAGGTGGTGGAGTTGAATAAAAGATATGCCCCCAACTCAACTTGGGCATTTAAACAATATATCAAGATCCAACTACAATATGAAGAGGCAAATACAATTTACAATGCATATGAGAGAAGAACCAAAACAAAAGGGTTTTATATGATGCTCAAATGCAAGGTGGCATGATGACATGAGCATCATATAATGATGATGCAACAATTATGTCTAGGAAGTAGTCAATATATTACTAGATCAAGTAGCATTACAGTTGTTAGACAAATGGGATGCTACAACTCTCCCCCACTAAACAGGAATCTCGCCCCGAGATTCTAGGAAGAAGAAGAAGACTCAAAGAGGGTAGGATAGTTGGCACGGAGCTCATCTTCACGCTCCCAAGTGGCTTCATCAACGGAATGGTGCGACCACTGCACCTTGCAGAACTTGATGGACTTGTTGCGAGTCCTTCTTTCTGCGATCTCGAGGATTTTTGTGGGGTGTTCTTGATAAGACAGGTCTTCTTGGAGATCGATTAGCTCATGATCCACGGTCCTGCCAGGATCCTTGAAGCACTTCTTGAGTTGAGAGATGTGGAAAACATCATGGACCTTGAGTTTTTCCGGGAGCTCAAGAGCATAAGCAACTTCTCCTCTTCTTCCACGAATTTTGAAAGGACCGATGTATCTAGGAGCCAGCTTTCCTTTGATACCAAAACGGTGCGTGCCTTTCATGGGAGTGACACGAAGGTAAACGAGATCACCAGGGACATACACCATGTCCGTGTGCTTTCTGTCATAATTGCTCTTCTGGCGACTTTGAGCAATCTTCAGATTTTCAAGAATGATGTGCACCTTCTCCTCCGCTTGAGTTACAATGTCAGGGCCAAACCATATTCTTTCTCCTGCACCTGACCAACCAATCGGAGTTCTGCATTTGCGGCCATAGAGAGCCTCAAATGGTGCCATCTTCAGACTTTTCTGGAAGCTGTTGTTGTAAGAGAATTCAGCATAAGGAAGACATTCTTCCCACTTCATGCCAAAAGAGATGACGCACGCACGAAGCATATCCTCCAGAATCTGATTGATCCTTTCAACTTGTCCTTGCGACTGAGGGTGGTAAGCTGTGCTGAAGTTCAATTTTGTTCCCAAAGCATTTTGGAAACTTTCCCAGAACTTGGAAGTGAAGATGCTCCCACGGTCTGAACTGATCTCAAGCGGAACCCCATACAGAGAGACAATTCTGTTGATATAGAGCTCAGCCAACTGAATTCCAGAAATTGTTTCCTTGACGGGGAAGAAGTGAGCCACTTTAGAAAGCCTGTCAATGACAACAAAGATTGCATTGTTGCCCTTCTGCGACCTTGGAAAACCAGTGATGAAGTCCATCTCTACTTTCTCCCATTTCCATTCCGGGGGTTTCAATGGCTGTAGAAGACAGTAAGGTTTCTGATGAACAGCTTTCACTCTGCGGCAGACATCACACTCCGAGACATACTTGGCACAATATCGTTTCAATCCCGGCCACCAATATTGTGTTTTCAAGTCCATGTACATCTTTGTGCTGCCAGGGTGGATAGAAAGAACAGAATCGTGCGCCTCCTTGAGAACTTGCTCTCTCAAACCCGGGTAGTTCGGAACAAACATCCGGTGTTCAAAGAAAAGCGTGCCTTGATCATCGACGTGGAAGGACTCATACTTCGGAAGCTGAAGTTTGGAGATGATCTTTTTGGTGTGCGGATCACCAAGCTGACGAGAGCGAACCTTTTCTTCCAAGAGAGGGGTTGCTAGAAGGTTCAGGAGATACCCTTGTTCCACAATTTCAAGGTTGAGCTGACGGAATTCCTCGCACAAGAGAGCCTGTTGTTCTTCCATCATGAGGTTGTTGACATAAGCTTTGCAGCTGAGAGCATCGGCCATGACATTAGCTTTGCCCGGAGTGTAGTTGATGGTCAAATCAAAATCATTGATTGCTTCAATCCATCTCCTCTGCCGAAGGTTGAGATCAGGCTGAGTGAAGATATACTTCAGACTCTTGTGATCAGAAAAGATTTCACAACGGTTGCCCAGCAAGTAATGCCTCCATAGTTTCAAAGCAAAGACAACTGCTGCGAGCTCGAGGTCATGTGTAGGATAGTTGATCTCATGCGTCTTCAACTATCGAGAGGCATAAGCAACAACTTGTTTTTCTTGCATAAGGACCGCACCCAATCCTTGCAAAGAGGCGTCACAGAATATCTGGAAAGGCTTAGATGTGTCCGGAGGAACCAAGACTGGCGTGGAAGTGAGCTTCTCTTTGAGTGTCTCAAAGCTTGCTTGACATGCAGGAGTCCAAAGGTATTTCTTGCCTCTCTTGAGGAGATCGGTAAGAGGCTTCGCTATCTTCGAAAAGTTCTGAACGAAGCGACGGCAATAACTAGCCAAACCAAGGAAACTCCGCACTTCTTTGACATTAACAGGAGGAAGCCATTCAACAATTGTCTTCACAGTTTCCGGGTTGACTGCAATGCCCTTGGCAGAGATGACGTGACCAAGATAGGTTACTTGAGGCAGCCAAAACTCACACTTTGAGAACTTTGCAT
Organism: Avena sativa; assembly: GCA_916181665.1. Lineage (NCBI taxonomy): Eukaryota > Viridiplantae > Streptophyta > Magnoliopsida > Poales > Poaceae > Avena > Avena sativa. The sequence goes on from OV702283.1 coordinate 427,846,081, forward strand.
ACAACCGGTTCTCACGAAGCTTGTTTAGGACACACCGAAGGTGTTCTTCATGTTCTTCCTTTGACTTAGAATAGGCTAAGATGTCATCCAGATAGACCACAACGAACTTATCAAGATACTCCATGAAAACCGAGTTCATGAGCCTCGAGAAGGTGGCAGGTGCGTTGGTGAGACCGAAAGACATGACCGTGTACTCATACAGGCCATAGCGGGTGGTGAAAGCTGTTTTAGGAACATCTTCCTTGCGAATCTTGATTTGGTGATAACCACTTCTCAAGTCAAGCTTAGAGAACACCACAGCTCCAGCTAGCTGATCGAAGAGATCATTAATCCGCGGAAGGGGATATTTATTCTTGATGGTTTTAGCATTGAGAGCCCGATAGTCAACACAAAGTCTATCAGTCATGTCTCTCTTTTTCACAAAGATTGTTGGGCTACCCCAAGACGAAGTACTGTGTTGGATGAAACCCAACTTCTCTTGTTCATCAATCTGACGTTTGAGTTCAGCCAACTCAGCAGGACCCATTTTATAAGGCCGCTTGGAGATAGGAGTCATTCCAGGTTCAAGCTCAATTACAAACTCAACCTCACGATCCGGAGGCATACCTGGCAACTCTTCAGGAAAGACATCTGGGAACTCACGGACCACCGGAACACTCTGAATAGCTTCCATAGCATCATCATTCAGAGCCGCCAAAGAGAAAAGCTGGATAGCAGGAGTCAGACTTGGAGAAAAGACTATATGGCCTTCAGGAATCTTCAGAGAAACCGAGCGTTCAGCGCAATCAATCACAGCTGCATTTGCTGTCAACCAATCCATGCCCAAGATGACATCAATGTCAGAATTGTCCAGAACAATTAAGGACGCCGAGAACGAAGAGCCACCAATCTCAACTTGATTGCCATGGCTGATATGAGCAGCCCTCATGTTTGCTCCAGGAGAAAGGACCATTAACCGCTTGAGGAGAGGAACCATAGCTAACTCATTCTCATTTGCAAACTTGTGAGAAACAAAAGAATGCGATGCACCAGAATCAAACAAAACTCGTGCAGGGACTGAGTTAACGGGAAGCATACCCATCATAACTCCAGGTGTATGCTCAGCTTGAGCAGCGTTGACACAGTTGGCACGAGCAACAGTAGACCCGGGCTTGGTGTTGATGTTGAGAGCCCGCGGTGGTGGTGCACGAACCAAAGGAGAGCTTGTCGCAGATCTTGGAGGTGGTCGAGGAAGAGCTTTGTTTTTCATCGGACAGTTCCAGTTTTGATGCCCAGAGTCTCCACACATGAAACAAGCACCAGGTGGATGTGGAGCAACGTAGCCAGGGACTCCGCCAGGCGCTCCAGGGTAGTGGTGATTGTAGCCCCTGGGAGCAGCAGTGAGGAAGTTTGGTGGCCTTGCCGCGTAGCTTGCAGGTCTTGGTGGAGCCGGGAGTGACGGTGGGGTGTTAGGAACCCAGACACGACGCTTAGAAGGAGTTGACATAGCTGAAGAGCTTGCTGCATCACGGTTGTGTTTCTTTGACTCCTCAAACACTTGCCTACTTGCTTCTTCCTGCAGAGCTGTATGCTGGAGTTCCAGAAAAGACGCTGGCCTTGCATGTGTGATTGCATATTTAATCGATGCATTGAGCCCTTGCCGGAACCTCTTTTGCTTCTTCTTGTCATCCGAGATCTCATCGCCACCATAACGAGAAAGGTTCATGAAGTTCCTGATGTAGGTATTGACATTGTCATTTCCCTGCTTGAGGTTGAGAAACACTTCCTTCATTCTCTCCATGACAATTTCTGACAGATACTGCTCTTTGAAGGCTCCAGTGAACTGTTCCCAAGTAGGCTGAAAACCAATGCAGTTTGCCTTCAGGTAATTCTCCCACCAGAGAGCTGCATCTCCCTTCAGAAGGTGAGTAGCACATTTTACCCATTCTTGCTCAGGAACATCAGCAGTCTCCAGTAGCCTTGACATCTCACGCAACCAATCATCAGCATCAAGTGGTTGATCAGAAACATCAAATTGGCGTGGGTTGAACTTCAGGAAGCTTTTGATGTCTCCTCGCTTGGGAGGGGGAGGTAGCGGAGCAAACTCATTCCTCCTGACACTTTCTTCGAAACGCTGCTGGTTCTGCTGCATTGCTGCCAAGGCATTGGCGATGTTTGACAACGCGGACCCCAGTTCAGGTGGTATGTCCTCATCAGAACGGCGTGGTGGTGCCATCCTGTGATTGATATAAAACGCAAGTCAGTACTATAATGGAGAATAATAATAATCCAAAATAGTACCAAGATGGAATTAACCAAGATTAAAGGATACAATTTACTAAGATGATATTAAAATATCAACAAAGTTCAAAGCACCTAGAAGATATTAAGCATATTGCACACGACTGAAAAGGAGTGTGGTACACAGATATATCAAAGAAAAATTTTCCGCAAATTTCGGCATTAAAATACCAGTAGATGCGCAAAAACACTTAACGAATCAAGATTAGTGACCCTACCAATTCAATATACAAGAGCGAATGATAAGAGTAGTGGTATGGTCGCGACTCCATCCCGCACTCAAATCATTACTCCGCACAAGGATAAGTAGAACACATATCCTAACCCCTTCTTCTCACGATGAACCTAAAGGTTAGTAACTACGGAAACGAACACCCCAAACAAGATAATGTCGGATAACAAAGAGTAAGACAGATCGCGGCGGTATACAACAAATCAGATAGATCGCGTCGGTTTGCAAAAGCCTGTCGATATGGAATGTACCAACAGTTGATAACCAAAAGGCCGATTGTGATAACAACTTGGATGCAACAGATAGACAAAGAATTACACACACACACACACACAACCTATGGTACTACGGAAACCCAGAACACGTGAATCCTAGTTTGAATTTTAAGAAGAGGATTGAAAACGTTACACTTCCTTACCAGAAAAGGGTGGGTGGGTGGGTAAGAAGAAAAGTGGAAGCAGTCCTACTCTCGCGTTTTGTTTTTCCCTAGTATACATAGCTACCAAAAATATTTGCTAGACTGACAACGACCATTTGGCTGAAACCCTGAAGGGCGGGATGGCTCTGATACCAATTGTAACTACCTCGGTGAATTACGCTCCTAGTTACAAGCCTGGATGAGCGGAAATGGTTGAAATAGTACGGTGGGGCCCAAATGCCACTCACAGGTAGACCTTTCGGCCGTCCCAACCATTTCCAAACATCGGGACAAGAACGGGCGGCGTAATCGGCAGGCGAAGGGATCAACTACATACACAAATGAGTATGTATGCAAGCCACCATACAACAGTACATCAGAGCCATTCCATCTAAAAAGAAAGGAAATATAGCAACGCCATACGGCAAGATTCAAATGTACTAGATAGATATAATAGTTTAGGATATCTCCTCATACATCAAACATCAGAGTATCAGGCGGAAGCGGCAAACAATATCCGAGTACGGATAAGAAGCAAATCGGCATAAGATGCCCCATAAATAAACACATCCCGCCCACAGATCTCACGGATCTCCGTTCCCGGAATCTCTACACCGAATGATCGTTGCCCACATCGTCCGTCTCCTCCACCCAGTATCCATCTCGTGAGTGTACCTGTTCATCTGAACCAAATAATTTATCGTGTGAGACCCTAGGGGTACTCAGCAAGTCTTTATGCCTCTAAAGGGGACACAACCTGGGGTGACGCAATTGCAGCAAAAGATAAACCCTAACAATTCTATAGATACTCGCTAACCATCCGCCTAACCAAAGGTAGACGGGTGTCCGTGAATTATGACAACAGTTATAACAGTAATATCAACAGATCCATCCTCCTCCTCGCTTACCAACGAGGAAGCGGACGAACAACCCCCATCCGTTGGCAATTTTATTAACCATTCCATGAGTGTTGCACTAATTACTAGCCAGTTACTTAGTCAAATTAAAGCGGTACTTTAGTTATGCTTGTCTATGATCGAGAAACTGTGCTCCAAGTCATCCATAACCGCGGACACGGCTTTCAGAAAGTTTTACCCTGCAGGGGTGCACAAATAGCAACACACACTCGATTAACCTCGGAAAAACCAAATCAAAACCCAACGAGGCTTTCACGACAAAGCAATCACAGGATTCAGAAATATTTCCGGGGGCCACCCCATTAAGTATACCCGCAACGAAGTTAGCTGACTCCGAGACGGACTCAAGGTTTGGGTGGACGGCTGTAAACGACTGGGAACCCGAAAGTGTGACTGGGCTTGTCGATACCGCGAAAACGTGTCCCGATCCTAAACAGTACAGGTGCTCCTCGCACAATCGTAAATAAAGCAGTAAAGCATGGCATAAGTACAGGATAGTAAATAAAACCTCAAACTAGTTTGTGGCCCCAGGAAATAAGACTGAATCAAGCTCTGGCTCAGGGGGGTCCCATAAGCCTCCCGGATGTGGATAGCGCGAATATTCAAGGAACAGGAATCAAGTACTCGGGGTCCTATGGGACACAAGTGAGCATGAAAAACCAAATAGCAGATATTGCTCACCGGTGCCACTTTCATTAGTTATCCCATACTACTCAGGTTAAGTTGTTTAGGTACCTCGTTATCCATCAGACACTCACATACCCTACACATGCTGTTCTACGACTCGCATGGCTCAAACAACTCCTGTAGTAATGGCTCATGGGATGGAGGAACAAGCTTCGGTGGGGTTTAAAAGTAAAGTCTATGCAATACTTGGGATTCAGTTTAATGCAATCGCCACTCAATGATGCAAGAATAAGATAGAGGCAATAGGTACTATATGTATGCAAGCATGTGGTAGTGCTTGCCTGGCAGCTCAGTTGAAGCGAGAGAAGGATCTGGGTAGTGCTCCTGGGTTTCTTGATATATCCCCTGCTCAGCGTCTATTCGAAGAAGAACCAAACAAACAAGGGCCAACATGAATAAATTGCACAAGCATAAGAATAAAATGCGACAAGCAAACAATCATGCCATGATGAATGATGCACGAGTTGCATGGCGATAAAGTAGCATGGCATGGGTGAGGTGTAGAATACAAGAATAAATCATTTTATGGGGTTTTATTCATATTTTATCCTCATATTAGTTGCTGATTACATTATATTTATATGATGCATGCTGCAAAACAGAACAAGGAATGCATAAACAGAAAGGTCTCGTCGAGCTAATCATTTTAGACATATCATTTGTCAAATTTGGAGTTATAAAACAAAAGTTATTAATTATTTAAGAAAAGGGCATTTTGTTGTAATTTTAGTCAACTTGAAATTTAAAGTGTGCAAAATATATTTTGGATGGCATATTTGAAATCCTCACATTTTTCTGATCTCAAAACATATATTATTTGTATTATTTGGATTTATATTTCAAAAGTTATTTAAAACAGATTTGAATTTGAATTTAAAACAAATTTGAAAAGGTTTATTTAAAACAGACAGACATAAATCCTTTTGATACACACCCAGATCTAGCCACAGTCACAGACAGGTGGGGCCAGGCTGACTGGGCGACACAACGCGCAGAAACAGTCTGTCACCGCGAGCACGCCTAGCCGCAGTGGATGACAGGTGGGGCCAGCGGCCACGCGGTCCCATACGCCAGCGGGCGAGTGCGGGGCTGCCACGCGGCGCAGCGGGGGACTACGGGTTGAGGAGCACAAACCACGGGATCCTTTTTGCAAAAACGCCACGGGGACAGACATGTGGGCCTAGAGGAGCGCGGGTTGAGGGATTAAAAAGATTGGGGTTTTCTGAAAGACTGCCACGGGGTACTGTGGATCTTCCCCTCGGCCTTGCGCGCACGGAGCGCGGCGCAGCGAGGCGGGGATTCGATCCTAGGTCGCGGGCACGCGCGCTGAGGGGGGGCTGACCGGCGCGGCTAGCTGCGGGATGGTGACAGGAGGGCGGACGGGGCCTAGGTGACGCGTGCTGTGGCGCGGTGACGAGCCGAAGCAGCGGCCACCGGCGCACAGAGCGTGCTTGATGAAACGAACGGCGAGACCAGAGGGGGTTGGCGAGGGAGAGGATGTCAGGTAGGTGGGCCAGCTCACCGCGAGTACGACGGAGAGGTTGGATCGGATCGGGGAGCAGCAGTGCGACGGTGTTGCAGGCGCACCAGGAGCTAGGGTTTCGGGGTCGGCGTCGCGATGTTGTTCGGCTCCGGCCCTTCTCCTCCTCGACGGCGGTTACGGGGTGAAGCAGGGGATGCTCCACGGCTCCTCGATCACCTCCACGACGTGTCCACCGGCCGGAGCGACGGGGCGACGTGGTGCTGGCGGTGGCCGGCGGGCGAGGTTGGCGACGGTGGTGGAGAGGAAGGAGAGAAGAGGGCCAGGCCCTGGGCGGATCTGGGAGAGGCAGAGGAGGCGAGAGAGGGGTAGATAAGGACGGAGAGGAGAGGGGGTGCCGTGGGGGCTCGGGGTGGAAAAAGGTGGTCTCGGCCACCTTTGCTTCTCCCTCCCTCACGTGCTCGGGCAGGCCAGGGGAGGTGGTGATGGGCTGCCAGGTGGGGTCAGGGTGAGGCCAGAGAGAGGAGAGGTAGGTCCGGGGTGGGGCTAGCTGGCAGGTAGAGAAGAGAGAGGGTAGGGAGAGAGGAGGCTCGGGTGTAGCTTGGTTAGGAGCTAGGGTTGGAGGGGCTCGGGCTAGGTTTTGGTTTAGGGTTGGGGTAGAGAGAGAGAGGGGTAGACAGGTGGGCCTGCTAGGTGAGAGAGGAGAGGCCGAGAGGGAGGGGTGGCATGGTAGCTAGGGTTTGTAGAGAGAGGGAGGGTTTTAGATTAGGTATAGATTAGGGAGAGGTTTAGAGAGAGGTGAGATGGGTGGATCATGGTCTTATAAAGAGAAAACCCAAATAAACCAAGAGAAAAGCAAATGGCTAAAGGTGATTGTACTCTTGCATGGCCCATGCAAATTAATAAATGCCTTGGTTAAATTCTTGTGAAAACAAAAATAATAGCATGGCATTATTCTTATGCATTCCCAAAAGTGGAACCAAGGCCAAGCAAAAGAATTTAGAATTGGATCCACCCAACCCACATGAGCTAGAAATAAAATCCAAGGAAAAGAATTACAAGCTCATGGGTTATTGGAATGGTGGAAGTATAAGGTGGTGTCAAAGAAAGGTGGTGGAGTTGAATAAAAGATATGCCCCCAACTCAACTTGGGCATTTAAACAATATATCAAGATCCAACTACAATATCAAGAGGCAAATACAATTTACAATGCATATGAGAGAAGAACCAAAACAAAAGGGTTTTATATGATGCTCAAATGCAAGGTGGCATGATGACATGAGCATGATATAATGATGATGCAACAATTATGTCTAGGAAGTAGTCATTATATTACTAGATCAAGTAGCATTACAGTTGTTAGACAAATGGGATGCTACAGAGGACTGCTGTGCGCATGGAGGCAAAAGTGGTGGGCAAGAGCTGTTATGGACAGGACGATGAGTGGAGGGTTGAAGGTGGCCGCGGCGACCAAGGGTTTATAGGACGTACGAGAGGGACGACGGGTTCAGAGAATGGAGAAAGGGATGGAGAAGAAAGTGGAGCGAGTAAACGGTGAAACTTTTAACGATATCGTGACGGTCGGAGTGACGGTCGGATGAGACTGATGGAGGAGGCAAGAAGCATAATGAATCAAGTTAGAGTCACCGTAACAACTCTAGGCATGAGTAATTAAGAAAACCAAGTCTAACAACGATAATAGGGACGGCCCCGATCGGCTCTACCCAAAGATCGCAAAGATTGGACGGACGTCAACGTGCACGTAGGAGTGGCTTCACCTGGCTGGGTCACCTTCACCCTTATAAGCTTATAAAGAAATAATTTGTCAAAAGTAACAAATTTTCAGCTGGTATATAAAAGGACATCCGACAGAACGTGAGGACCAAGGAGCAAGCAGATTATACTATAGTGGTACTCTGATCCATTTTACCTAGGCATCACATTGGAGCTCGTTTTCGTTCGTTCATGCGTGATTGAATTTCAGGGCTTTTTAAAGGCGTGTGTCGACAGATTAGAACCATGAAAATGAGCTGATGTCCGCAAAAAAGGGAAAATAAACTGATGAAGTGTGACCGCGTGCATGTGTATCCGGCCGTGTTCAACACGCAAACTATCTATCTATCTATCTATCTATCTATCTACTGTATCTATCTATATTTATATCTATATCTATATCTATATAGATAGACACACACACATACATGTTGTAACTTCTAATGACAATTCTGCTGTCTAGTTTAGAATGAGTTCAAATGAACAACGAGCAGCCGAGAAACGCTAGCCGTAACGTAACGGCGTCACGCTGCTAGCTAGCTGGTCCAACGGGGATGGCTTCATGTCCGTACGGCATCGCCTACCGTCAAACAAGTCCAATCATCATTTCTTAGTATACCAGCTACTCCGACTCTCTTCGTTAAAAGCTCTCACTCCCTCCCTCACTTTGCACTGCAACAGTAATACTACTGCAAGCCCCGACCGATCAGTTGCTCGATCGGCCGCGCTCGAGCATTCACCATGGCCTCACCAGCCGGCGGCGACGTCGTCCCGACGACCCAAGCCTGCCCTCTCCCACAGTCCAAAGCCCCTGCCGACGACCTCGAACTCCAGAGACGCCGCAGCCGCCGTCGGTGCCGCTGCATCTGCCTCCTGGTCACCCTCGGTGTGCTCCTACTCCTGGGCGTCACCCTCCTCGCCCTCTTCCTCACCGTGCTCCGCGTCCGCGACCCCAGCACGCACCTCCTCTCCAGCCGCATCGTCGGCGTCGCCCCGAGCCTCACCCAGCCAAACTTCACCTTGCTCATCACCGCGTCCGTCCACAACCCCAACCCGGCCTCCTTCTCCTTCGCCGCCGGCACTACCGGGCTCTGGTACCGCGGCACCCACGTCGGCGACGCCCAGGTTGACCCAGGAACCATCCCAAGCAAGGGGCACGCCATCCTCAACCTGGAGATGACGGTCTTCACCGCCGGCTTCACTGCCAACCTGACGCAGCTGTTCGAGGACATCGAGGCTGGGTCGCTGCCGCTGGACGCCAGCGCCAGGATCCCTGGGAGGGTGGCCGTCTTCGGCGTCTTCAAGATCAACGTCGTGGCATACTCCGACTGCCACGTCGTCGTCGGATTCCCAGACATGGCCATCCGTGGCCAGGACTGCCGTGACCACGCCAAGCTCTGAATTATTCTGATCGATCCACCGGATTATATTCGTAGCAGCTTGTTCATGTCGCGGCATGTCTAGACTCCGTTGATTATTGTTACTTCTTGGTCTTCCTTCGATCGTGTGTGTACATATATATACCGGCCACCATCTTCTTCTTTTTTCACATGCATGTACACTGTACAGGTTACAATTTCCGTTGATTATGTGTAAATGGTTACCAATCTTCTCATTTCCGATCATAATATGCTACTGTATCTCTATTTTATTTACTTATAACTTTAGAGTATAATTTCATAGGGATAATTATCCCTTTGCCACTAGAGGTCGCGGAATACTCAGTTTTGCCACTAGACGAAAACTGTGCTCAGTTTTGCCACTACTTCGGGCGCAGCTGTTATGGCGAGGACAAAACGACGAGCTTTGGAAGGATTCCGTCTGGTGGCGTTAGTAAAAGTGGATCCAGAGGTGGGACCGCACAGCGATGCAGCCAACGGTAACCCCTGCTCCCGCCAAACCCCTGATTCAGCACCACCCTCCCGCCCCGCTCCGGCCACCACCACCAGCGCCGCCAGCCCCTGCGCCGCGCACGGCCGTCCCGCGTGGCTACCTTCTCCACCGCCATCGGCACCTTCTCCAACGAACCCTGATTCAGCACCACCCTCCGCCTCCGACCCGGCCACCACCACGAGCGCCGCCAGCACCTGCGCCACCACGCGGCCGTCCTGCGTGGCTACCTGCTCCACCGCCACCGACACCTTCTCGAGCGGAAGCTGCTACGTTGTCAGTGCGTCCACAACCTGGTGAGGCTCTCGTTCCGCCAATGCACCCACAACCTGCTCGACGAAATGGCGAACGACGAAGACGACCTTGGCGAGGCAAGCGTCGGGTCGGAGACCCGTCGCGTCCACGACTGGGTTCCTGAGGGGTAAGTCTTGTTGAAATATAGCCTAATTGTGCAGTGCAACTGCCGTTTTGATTTTACCGAGCGGTTTATTTTGTTGTGCTCATTTGCGTCTCTGTTTTTTGTGGGTTAGGATGGAGTTGCGGTTTGCATTCTTGGTGAACATTAGAAGGGAGAGGTTCATAGTGGATGCAAAGGACCAAAAGAAATTCCAAGGAGGGTTTGATTATCGGCTGCCAATGGATTGTAATTGGAGTTTTCGACAATTTGCGGAGGTAATTTGCGGCCCGTATCCTTGGGGTTTGCATGATGAAGTGGAATTCAAATACTATGATGGGAGTAGTGAATGGGTGACAGTTACCAATGATTGTCGTGGTGGTGGCACGGCAGATGCCATGGGTAGGCTAAAGTATGGGCTAATGGATGCTAGAGGGATCTGTGGAGGGAAGATGTAGTTGATTCTACACACAAAAGACTAAGGTAAAGATCTTTATTTCTCCTTCCTTGGGCTACAAGTGCTCCTTGAGCTGTGTACAAGAAGAAAGAGAGAACTTTACCAGCCTAACGGTACTAAATGAGCCGATGCCCTTCTCAGGGTCCAAGCCTCCCCTTATAAAGGAGAGCCATGGGTTCCTCTAGGGCTGACGTGGCAGGCATATTCGAGGAATATGCTTGTCCCAATATAGTAACTCGGCGGCCTCCTTTCCGTGTCGCCCTTCTAATGACGGCAAGGCTCCAGAGGGCCCCTCCTGCGTGTCTCGGGCTTCAGGACTGTCACCTCCGTGACATCTTTCTGCCCCTCTTTCGCTCTGCGCCTTTGTCCTTTGTGCTTGGCTCTGCTCAGATTCTCCCTAGCCTGTGACTAGAGTTTGACCTTAGGCTTCTCCTTCTCCTGCAAGCTTCGTATCATTCGGCCCTGCTTCGCATAACTCGGCACGTCCTTCACCTGCATTAAGATTACTCGGGCTAACCCAGCCGACTTACGCAGTATTTCGGCCGGGTAATGCCTTGCTATTATTATAAGGGTCCTGCTCTTGCATATCTCGGCCGACCTCTACAGGATTCGGCCGACTTAGACTGTAACTCGGAAACTGGACGGGGAACGTCCTTTTGTCTTTCCCCGTCTTTACCCTATCCGAGGTCACCTCCCCAACAATGATGGAGAGCTCGCTATCATGTTTGCTAAGCATAAGGAGAAAGGGCAATTTCAAGTGAGGCTGCAAAATGATGTGGTTGTGCCGGTAGTTGGATCATATCGGGCAGATTCATCTCGTTGTAATGGCAGGTCTAGCCAGACCAGTTCAGCTAGGGGAGATTCAGTTAGTGCACGTCGACGTGGTGGCTCGTCAAGCGTGGGCACCGGCAGCAGGCTTCCAAGAGAAGTGGAGCCTGAATACGTAGATGATGAAGAGAGGTTATATTCTGATGTTGTTCAGAATTTACAACAGCCATGTCGAGCTGAAAACCGAGATGAGGATGACAATGACGCTTTTGTGATTGATGATGAGGAGGGCGAGGAGGAAGACCTTGCACCTTTTGAATGGGACCCTGAGAACCCTCAGATGGAACAAGGGTCCATCTTTGCATCCATGAGTGAGTGTAGAAATGCACTTGTGACATACTGCATCAAGGCAGAGCGTACATTTGAAGTTGATAAGAGCGATACTGACCGTTACAGAGTTCACTGTCCAACTAAAGACCGTCCATGGAGGATGCACGCATCTAAAATGCGAAATAGCACGAATGTTCAGGTCAAAGTGAACCCTTTTAGGCACACATGCCTGGAATCAACCCTTAGGAAGGAAACAATCAGTAGAGCCAAGTCAAGATGGGTGGCGGAAGAAGTAAAATGGTGGGTGACAAAAGACCATCAAGTGGGTACAAAGGAGTTGCAGAAGAATCTCAAAGAAAAGTTCAAGTTAGAGGTACCATACATGAGGATTTTCAATGGTAAACAACATGTTATGGACTCTATTTATGGTAATTGGCAGGACAGTTTTAAACTGTTGTACTCATTTAAGGCTGAGGTGGAGAATACCAACCCAGGTAGTATTGTAGATATTTACCACCACTCCGTGGAGTACACATTGAGGGGAGTGACAATGACAAAGGAATGCTTTAGGAGGGCTTTTGTCTGCTTTGAGGCTTGCCGCCAGGGTTTTTTGGACGGCTGCAGGCCCTATTTGTCTATTGATGCTACCTTTCTCATAGGGAGGTTTAAAGGACAGTTAGTAGCAGCTTGTGCAGTTGATGGACACAACTTTGTATTTCTAGTTGCTTACGGTGTGATTGAGGCAGAATCTGAGGAGAGTTGGACTTGGTTTTTGTAGAATCTGCGTCGGGCTATTTCACATCCCAATGGGTTGGTAATTCATACTGATGCTTGCAAGGGTTTAGAAGTGGCTGTGGACAATGTGTTCCCTGGAGTAGAGCATAGGGAATGCATGCGTCACCTTGCTGCAAATTTTGGGAAAAAATTCAAAGGAAAGGTCTATGCCGACAATTTGTGGCCAGCATCTTTGACTTGCAGTGTGACGAAGCACAACTATCACATGAGGCAGTTATACAAAAATAATAAAGTGAAGGAATACTTGGAAACACACCACTCCAAGTTATGGGCAAGAAGCCAATTCAGTGAACTGAGCAAAGTTGACTATGTGCACAATAATATTGCAGAATCTTTCAACTCAATGATCCGGAAACTGAAGGGTCTTTATTTGGCAGATTTGCTTGACAAGATAAGGATAGAATATGTTCAGAAGTTTCTTGTTCGTGCAGGAATAGCCGAGACAAAATTCATGGGCCACATTATCATCCCTTCCGTGATGAATGAATTGAAGCACAAAACAAGAGGCTTGGAAATGGACATGACTCATTGATCGTCTACCACAACAGAGGTATCATTTTTGGATAAAGAGAAGAGGGAATGGAGATATCCAGTGGATTTAGAAGCTAGAACTTGCAGTTGTAGGCGATGGCAGATAACTGGGTTGCCATGCATTCATGCCTTGTTTTTTATCACTACTTTCTCAGGTCAAGCAGGGAACATACAACAGTATGTGCATGATTACTACTCTGTTGCAAGGTTCAAAGCCACATATGCACATGCCTTACCTGCTTTGGAGGGAAAACAACAATGGGATATAGTGGACCCTGGTTTCAATCTATGCCCTCTAGTTCTGAAAAGAGCAGTAGGTAGGCCAAGAAAGAGTCGAATAAGACCTCGCAGCGAAGGAACTGGACTTGTACCAAGGAGGCGTAAGTGCGCAAGGTGTGGTGGGGCAGGTCATTTCGCTAAGTTCTGTGATAATGCAGTAGATCCAACGTTCGGAGAGCGTTTTGACAGTGATGAGCAAATGGAGGATCCCAATGATGAGCAAATGGAGTATCCAGATGATGAGCAAATGGAGCATCCAGATGATGAGCAAATGGAGCATCCAAATGATGAGCAAATGGAGTATCCCAATGATGAGCCAATGGAGCATCCTAATGATGAGCCAATGGAGGCTCCAAATGATGATCAAAATGATGAGCCAATGGAGGCTCCAAATGATGATAAAAAAAATGAGCCAATGGAGGCTCCAAATGATGAGCAAAAAAATGATCAAAATGATGCTCCAATGGTTGCTAGACAACCTTCTGTGGTTGTGAGTTCTACTAGGTATGTAATGCTTGCCAATACTACTATACATTTATCACTTAACATAATCTTACCAATCATCCCCTTTGTTTTGTACAGCTTTGTAGTCGGTTCGAACAACGTGGTGGAAGTGACCTCTGAGGTGCTGACAACCAAGAGGAGCACAAGGTTAACAAGGAGCAAAGTGGTTCCAAAAAGCACAAGGTTAACAAGGAGCAAAGTGGTACCTAAAAGCACAAGGATCAAAAAGAAGCCCCGAAGCTATGAAGATGATGATTGAGTGGGAACCATGTAAAATTTATGAAACATTCATGACTGATGTTGTATTTGTATTAACTGATGTTGTACCTATGTTTGAATGATGTTGGTACATGTTTTGAGCAAGTCATGTCAAAATATGCTAAAAAAAAGAGCTCCAAAGGTAGGGTAAATGTCCTCATTTCTAAGCATTTTTTCGATCATGTCTAAATCAGCCAAATAAATTTCCTACACATCTATTCTATATATGTAGACAATGTGTAGAGGATTTTCATTTTTTGATTTTTTTTTTGAATTTTTTATGCTAGTTTAAATTCTAGTCAAACCTACCTTTGACCAACATTTAAACAAATTTAAAACATGAAAATGAAAAAGTAAGCATGGATCCTTCTTAGTCACTCCTAAATGAAGCCGTTTCCAAAGTTTTGTTCATTTCCATGTCCCAAAGTTGGTATCACCTCTCTTCACCCTTGACTTCATACGACGATGTTCGAGATATGACATTAGGTACATGATTCTTTCGTTCCTATGTATATAAATCATGTTTATCAACTTCAATAGTTAGTAAATGACATTATAAGACAACGTGTAGAGGATTTCCATTTTTTTGATTTTTTTTTGAATTTTTTATGCTAGTTTGAATTCTGGTCAAACCTACCTTTGACCAACATTTAAAAAAATTTAAAACATGAAAATGAAAAAGTAAGCCTGGATCCTTCTTAGTCACTCCTAAATGAAGCCATTTCCAAAGTTTTGTTCATTTCCATGTCCCAAAGTTGGTACCACCCTCTTCACCCTTGATTTCGTACGACGATGTTCGAGATATGACATTAGGTACATGATTCTTTTGTTCCTATGTATATAGATCATGTTTATCAACTTCAATAGTTAGTAAATGACATTATAAGACAATGTGCAGAGGATTTCCATTTTTTATTTTTTTTTATTTTTTATGCTAGTTTGAATTCTGGTCAAACCTTACCTTTGACCAACATTTGAACATATTGGTCAAAGTAAAAATTATAATCTAAGCTCGGATCTGTGTTCCTCACTCGAAAATGAAGCTATTGAAATTTGAAAATTTCAAAATACACCGTTGACTTCCCCCAAACCACGTTGAGATGCCAAAACCCCTCAAAACCCTGTTTGTTGACCATCTAACTGAAGGGTTTCGCAGCATAGTAAATCAAAAAATCTACGGATGCGAACAAGAAAGCCAAGATCTAATCTAGGAGATGCAATCAACGAGATAGATAGATGAGATCTTCATACCCTTGAAGAAATCGCACAGCGGAAACGTTCAACAGCATGTGGTTGATGTAGTCGTACTCGCCGTCTCCTCCTCGCGATCCGATCCGATCTGATCCTACGCCGCAAGTGGCGGCGCCTCCGAGATATGCACACGTACGGTGCCCCGACGTATCGTCCTTCCTTGGTCCAGCAAGTGGGGTGGAGAGATAGATTGGATCTGCAGCACGACAGCGTGGTGCTTATGGTGGAGAATTTCTGCAGCAGGGCTTCGCCTACGCGCAGTCGGGAGAGAGAGAGAGGAGGGGCAGCAGTTGGCGGCTAGGGTTGAGGAGTAGGGGGAGGGTGCGCCCCTGACCACCTTATATAGGGGGCTGGCCGGCCCCCTTGTCCCCTCCTCCAAGCCCTAAGGCGGCGGCCCCAAGGGTGGAGTGGGGGGGCAAGTTTCCCCCTTCCTTCTAGAAGGGTTCCCTAGGGTTTCCCCTAGGGTTTGGACGGCTGGTTCTTTGGGGCCTTGTGACCCTGGCCCAATGCGTCCATGGCACTACCCCTTAGGCCCACGCAGGTCTCCGACAAGTGGGACCATGTTGGTCCCACTCCGGAAGCTTCTAGAACCTTCTAGTACAATACCGAATACTCCGAAACAATTCCGAAAGCCAAAAACTGCTTTCCTTTATATGAATCTTATTCTCCGGACCATTCCGGAACCTCTCGTGATGTCCTGGATCTCATCTGAAACTCCGAAAAAAAACTCATAAACCAATTATCCATTCTATCCTAGCGTCGATGCACATTAAGTGTGTGACCCTACGGGTTCGAGAATATGCAGACATGATCTTCTATCAATAATCAACAGCGGGATCTGGAAACCCATATTGACTCCCACACATTCATCGATGATCATATCGGATGAACCACGATGCCAGGATTCAATTAATCCCATATATGTATTCCCTTCGTCACACGATATTTTACTTGCCCGAGATTCGATCGTTGGTATCGGCATACCTAGTTCAATCACGTTCACAGCAAGTACTTTACTCGTTCCGTAATCCGATATCACTTTGTGATTAACTCCTTAACCACGTGCTTGCAAGTGGTGTTGATATCGATTACCGAGTGGGCCCGAAGTATATCTCTCCAACTCGGGAGGGACAAATTTCATCTCGATACATACAACCCAACACGTACTTTCCGATCACCTGAGAGACACCTTTATGATCACCCTCACATAGGATGACGTTTGATGACCTCAAAGCTTTCTTCCGATAGCAGGAAGTTGTATTATCCCATGGTCTAAGGAATACAATATTTTACATAGGAAAAAGCTTCGCAAAGATGAACACGATGACACGATCTAATTATTCTGCTTAATTTGGGTATGTCCATCATATCATTCTCCTAATGACATGATCTCATTATTAATCACAACTCATGTCTATGGTTAGGAAACCTTAACCATCATTAATCAATGAGCTAGTCCATAGAGGCGTACTAGGGACACGATGTTGTTCATAAACCACGCAAGTATCAAAGTTTTCGCTTAATACAATTCTAGCATGGAATATAAACTTTATCATGAACAAGAATTATAATAATAACATCTTTATTATTGCCTCTAGGGCATAATTCCAACAGTCTCCCACTTGCACTAGAGTCAATAATCTAGTTTACATCTGGCAATAATCTAACACCCATGGCATTAAGGTGCTGATCATGTTTTTCTCATGGAAGAGGTTTAGTCAACGGATCTGTGACATTCAGATATGTATGTACTTTGCTAATCTTCAGATCTCCATCTGCTATATAATCTCGAATTATATGAAAACGGCAGTTGATGTGCTTGGTCTTTGGATGATATCTTGGTTCCTTAGCCAGTGCTATGGCGCCAGTGTTGTCACACAATATCTCCAGTGGGTCCAAGGCACTTGGAACCACACCAAGCTCAGTGATGAAGTTCCTGATCCAAACTCCTTCACTTGACGCTTCTGAAGCAGCCATGTATTCCGCTTCTGTTGTAGATCCCGCGATCACGCTTTGCTTGCAGCTTCTCCAGCTCACGGCTCCACCATTCAAAATATAAACGTATCCTATCTAAGATTTAGAATCATTCGGGTCGGTGTCGAAACTAGCGTCGATGTAACCTTTTACGACGAGCTGCTCATCACCTCCATAGACCAAGAACATTTCTTTAGTCCTATTTAAATACTTTAGGATGTTATTTACGGCTGTCCAGTGTTCCACTCCTGGATCACTTCGGTATCTACTCGTCAAACTAAGAGCATTGGACACATACGGTCTAGTACACAGCATGTCATACATGATAGAACCTATGGCCGAGGCATATGGCACTTTGCTCATAGTATCTCCATTGTTTACCGTAGCTGGACACTAAGCCTTGCTCAATGTCTTACCTGACAACATGGGCAATGAACCTTTCTTTGCTTTATCCATTCTGAACCTTTTCAGAACTTTGTCTAGGTATGTACTTTGTCTTAAAAGCTATTAGGCGTCTTTGTCTATCTCTATAGATTTTGATGCCTAATATATAAGCAACTTCTCCTAGGTCTTTCATTGAAAAACATTTATTCAAATAACTCTTCACATTGTTAAGTATACCAATGTCATTTCCAATAATCAATATGTCACCCACATATAGTACTAAAAATGTCACCGAGCTCCCACTCACTTTCTTGTAGATACAAGCTTCGTAGCAATTTGGAACAAATCCAAAGCTCTTGATCACTTGATCAAAACGAAGGTTCCAACTCCGAGATGCTTGCTTCAGTCCATAAATGGAACGCTGAAGTTTGCAAACCTTATTAGCATCCTTAGGATTGACAAAACCTTCGGGCTGCATCATATACAACTCTTCATCAATGTTGCCATTGAGGAACGCAGTCTTGACATCCATCTGCCATATTTCATAATCATGAAATGCAGCAATTGCTAATAAAATCCGAATGGACTTAAACATCGCTACGGGAGAGAAAGTCTCATCGTAGTCAACACCTTGAACTTGTCGAAACCCTTTTGCGACAAGCCGAGCTTTATAGACAGTAACATTACCATCCGCGTCCGTTTTCTTCTTGAAAATCCATTTGTGTCGGGGATATTACCCCAGATACCCTAGAGTTGAGGTATAAAGAGACCGTTGAAGATTTACAGACGTGTTTATAAAGGAGTACGAAGATACAAAGACATACCTAGAAATATACGAGACTTAAAGGATAAGAAACAAAAGGAAAAGAGGAAAAGAGGACTCGGGCCAAACTAAACATAATTCGGCCTGCTCCCACTACTCCTCCCAGGCCAAACAGCGCTAACAGGCCGAATTAGACGTCAACTCGGCACACCTAGCCGGATTACCACCAAACCCCATTGCCACCTTGTCGCCAGTACAGAGCAATCTCCCTCCAGCGTCGCCTTTAAGCCAAGCCACTCCCGCCAGGTCCACCTGTCGAGTTCCCTTAACACGACATCGCCCGCGCCACCTCCTCCACTTCCCCCGGGTGGGTCGTATTAAGCCCACCACGGGGAAACCCCCATGTCTCCGGTCGCCAGCATCCCCGGGTGGGCCGAATTGAGCAACCTCGGCCCACCGCGGGTTCACACCATAGGCCTCACCAACTCCACCTGGACTGGGTCAACAGGAACCCTGGCTGGGCCGTGATTCAGCTGAGGGAGAAACGACCCGCCTAGGCAACCCGGATGGGCCTAAATACTGACTCGGCTAGGCCATATAATGACCCGGATGGGCCTTTTCTCCCCTAGGCCGAGTCATTTTAGGTCCAGGCCGAATTTAAACTCCGTCCAGGACACTTGGGCCGAGTTATAATGACCCGAACGCCCCCATATACATCTCCGAACGCTACCTCGACCACTATAGCTACACGCCATCTATCCAGGACAACTCCACGAGCGGCGTGCCAGTCTTGGGACGCCTCTGGCTCAGACTAGCACATGGCATAAGGAATATGCCATCGGCATCCAAGAATATGCTAAGGAATATGCCTTAGCATCTCCAAAGATGCCAAGGCATATGTTGAGCATCTCCAGAAGATGCCCGGAATATGCTGAGAAGATGCCAATCGTAGGGAGCAAGATTTGTCCCCTGGGCTCCCCTTTATAAGGAGCACCAGGGGGATCGTTCAAGAGGAGGCCCCGAAGGGCTCTTCCCCTCTTTGCTCGATAGGAGCTCTTCTTCTTCTTCCTCCTCCATTCTCACAGAGATATCTAGATAGAGGCATAGGAGATACAGCTCAAGGAGCATGATTGTAGCCACAAGTATGACAAGATTATAAGAGATTAGATGTAGAGAAAGAGGTGTTATCTCCACATGAGAGCCTCAATCCTATATACATTGTATTTCTCTTTGTTCATACGAGTGCGGTCTTCACTGCATCATCCCTCCCCGGATTCATCCATGCCCATTGGCCCCAACTTTAGCCTACCCATGGCATATGACGTGATACCTCCACGACATTTGGCGCCCACCATGGGGCCTTTTAGTGGAGTTGGTTAGGTTTCCATTTGGACGGGAGCATTTTCATCAACCTCATCTTCATAGAGCACCTTCAGCTCCTCCAGGCGAACAGAGAACAGAGAGAGCGCCTTCAGCTCCTCCAGGCGAACAGAGAACGGAGAGAGCGCCTTCAGCTCCTCCAGGCGAACAGAGAACAGAGAGGTAAGCATAGGGGTCTCCAAGTCTGACTCAGCAAGGCGGGTAATATTCAGCAAGAATGACTCAAACTCTTCTCCAAGCTTACTGTAAGTAACACATAACTCAGCCACCAACATTCGATCCTTCACCCCGGGGAGAAAATAACTCAACCCGGGGACTAGCAGGCGTATCCATAGAATCACCTTTAGATGGAGAAAAACTTATATAGGTTTGGGTATGTATCAAGCCAGCTTATTGATGATTCAGATAGAATTTGAGTCAGTTTATTTACGCTGTGGACTGACCTTTAACTCAGCTCACAAGCCAGCTTATTGATAATTCAGATCGAATTTGAGTCAGTTTATTTACGATTTGGACTGACCTTTAACTCAGCTCACAAGCCAGCTTATTGATGATTCGGATAGAATTTGAGTTAGTTTATTTACGCTTTGGACTGACCTTTAACTCAGCTCACAAGCCATATTATTGATGATTCAGATAGAATTAGAGTTAGTTTATTTATGCTTTGTATTAACCTTTAACTCAGCTCAGCAGCCAGCTTATTGATGATTCGGATATAATTTGAGTCAGTTTATTTATGCTTCGGATTAACCTTTAACTCAGCTCAGTAGCTTATCTCTGATTCGGGCTAACATTTGATTCAGCTTGCCAGGGTATATTATAATTCGGATTTGTATTCGGACTCGGCGTACAAGCTTATCTCTGATTCAGACTAAAGTTTGATTCAGCTTGCCAGATTGCTAGGTTATGTTATGACTCGGATTGATATTTCATTATCTTGCCAGATTATCTCGTATCTCGGATGACTATTTGCTAGCTTGTCATATCTCGAATCAATATCTCATATCAACATCTCGAATCAGATCTCTCAGCGATTATCCCTGTTATCATATCCCAAAACTTAATCTCAGATCTATATCTCGGATCCATATCAAAGAAAAGTTGACATCGTCTCATCGGATCAAGTTGTATCTTGGCAAATCATATAACTCGGATTTGAGTCTTATACCTCGGATTTGAGTCGTATACCTCGAATTTGAGTCATATACCTCGGATTTGAGTCAGATGACTCAGACTTAATACATAAGTCAATTTTGAGTAAAGTAACTCGGATTTGAGTCATATACCTCGGATTTGAGTCAGATGACTCAGACTTAAGACATAAGTCAACTTTGAGTAAAGTAACTTGGATTTGAGTCATATACCTCGGATTTGAGTCAGATGACTCAGACTTAAGACATAAGTCAATTTTGAGCAAAGTAACTCGGATTTGAGTCATATACCTCGGATTTGAGTCATATACCTTGGATTTGAGTCAGATGACTCAGACTAAAGACATAAGTCAATTTTGAGTAAAGTAACTCGGATTTGAGTCATATACCTCGGATTTGAGTCAGATGACTCAGACTTAAGACATAAGTCAATTTTGAGTAAAGTAACTCGGATTTGAGTCATATACCTCGGATTTGAGTCAGATGACTCAGACTTAAGACATAAGTCAATTTTGTGTAAAGTAACTCAGATTTGAGTCATATACCTCGGATTTGAGTCATATACCTCGGATTTGAGTCTGATGACTCAGACTTAAGACATAAGTCAATTTTGAGTAAAGTAACTCGGATTTAAGTCATATACCTCGAATTTGAGTCATATACCTCGGATTTGAGTCAGGTGACTCAGATTTAAGACATAAGTCAAATATGAGTAAAGTAACTCGGATTTGAATCATATAACTCGGATTTTGAGCCAGATAACTCAGATTCGAGACATAAGTCAAATATGAGTAAAATAACTCGGATTTGGAAACAGAAAAGGTAACTCAAATGTAAACATACCCAAGGAGGTTATAAGACCAGCGCCAAAAAAGGCCAGAAGTCACAACTTACCCAAAGAGGATATGAGACCAGTGCCAAAAATGGCCAGAAATCATAACTCAAAGGGGTTGTAAGTGAGGGGTTTTGCAGCATAGTAAATCAAAAAAATTCTACGGATGCGAACGAGAAAGCCAAGATCTAATCTAGGAGATGCAAACAACGAGAGAGATTAGATGAGATCTTCATACCCTTGAAGATTCGCACAGCAGAACGTTCGTCGGAACGTGGGTGATGTAGTCGTACTCGCTTCTCCTCCTCGCGATCCGCTCCGATCTAACACCGCAAGTGGCGATGCCTCCGAGAGATGCACACGTGCGGCACCTCGACGTCTCTTTCTTCCTCGGTCCAGCAAGTATGGTGGAGAGACGGATTGGATCTACAACGCGACGGCGTGGTGCAAGTGGTGGAGAGTTTCTGTAGCAGGGCTTCGCCTACACGCAGTCGGGAGGGAGAGAGAGAGGAGGGCAGTAGGGCGGCTAGGCTTGAGGGGAAGGTGTGGGGGGCAAGTTTCCCCCTCCTTCTAGAAGCTCTCCTAGGGTTTTGCCCTAGGTTGGCCGGCTGGGCCCTATGGGGCCTTGTGCCCCTGGCCCAATGCGTCCAGGCCACTCCCTCATAGGCCCATGCCCCCTCCCGGCAGGTGGGGCCACGTTGGTCCCCCTCCGGAAGGTTCTAGAAGCTTCCGGTACAATACCGATTAACCCAAAACAATTCCGAACTCCAAAAACTGCACTGCCTTATATGAATCTTATTCTCCGGACCATTCCGGAACCTCTTGTGATATCCCGGATCCCATCCGAGACTCCGAACAAAAACTCATAAACCAATTATCCAATCTATCCTAGCGTCAAGACACGTTAAGTGTGTGACCCTTCGGGTTCGAGAACATGCAGACATGATCTTCTATCCATAATCAACAGCAGGGTCTGGAAACCCATATTGACTCCCACACATTCATCGATGATCATATCGGATGAACCACGATGCCAGGATTCAATCAATCCCATATTTATATTCCCTTCGTCTCGCGATATTTTACTTGCCCGAGATTTGATCGTTGGTACCGTCATACCTAGTTCAATCTCGTTCACAGCAAGTACTTTACTCGTTCCGTAATCCGATATCACTTTGTGATTAACTCCTTAACCACATGCTTGCAAGCGGTGTTGATATCGATTACCGAGTGGGCCCGAAGTATATCTCTCCAACTTGGGAGGGACAAATCCCATCTCGATACATACAACCCAACAGGTACTTTCCGATCACCTGAGAGACACCTTTATGATCACCCTCTCATAGGATGACGTTTGATGACCTCAAAGCTTTCTTCTGATACCAGGGAGTTGTATTATCTCATGGTCTAAGGAATACAATATTTGACATAAGAAAAGCTTCGCAAAGATGAACACGATGACACGATCTAATTGCTCCGCTTAGTTTGGGTCTGTCCATCATATCATTCTCCCAATGATATGATCTCATTATTAATCGACAACTCATGTCTATCGTTAGGAAACCTTAACCATCATTAATCAATGAGCTAGTCCATAGAGGCATACTAGGGACACGGTGTTGTTCACAAACCACACAAGTATTAAAGTTTCCGCTTAATACAATTCTAGCATGGAATATAAACTTTATCATGAACAAGAATTATAATAATAACATCTTTATTATTGCCTCTAGGGCATAATTCCAACAGTCTCCCACTTGCACTAGAGTCAATAATCTAGTTTACATTTGGCAACAATCTCACACCCATGGCACTAAGGTGCTGATCATGTTTTGCACGTGGAAGAGGTTTAGTCAATGGATCTGCGACATTCAGATCTGTATGTACTTTGCTAATCTTCAGATCTCCATCTGCTATCTAATCTCGGATTATATGAAACTTGCGGTTGATATGCTTGGTCTTTGGATGATATCTTGGTTCCTTAGCGAGTGCTATGGCGTCAGTGTTGTCACACAATATCTCCAGTGGGTCCAATGCACTTGGAACCACGCCAAGCTCAGTGATGAAGTTCCTGATCCAAACTCCTTCACTTGACGCTTCTGCAGCAGCCATGTATTCCGCTTCTACTGTAGATCCCGTGATCACGCTTCGCTTGCAGCTTCTCCAGCTCACAGCTCCTCCATTCAAAATATAAACGTATCCTGTCTGAGATTTAGAATCATCCTTGTCGGTGTCGAAACTAGCATCGACGTAACCTTTTACGACGAGTTGTTCATCACCCCCATAGACTAAGAACATTTCTTTAGTCCTATTTAGGTACTTTAGGATGTTCTTCACGGTTGTCCAGTGTTCCACTCCTGGATCACTTTGATATCTGCTCGTCAAACTAAGAGCATTGGACACATCCGGTCTAGTACACAGCATGGCATACATGATAGAACCTATGGCCGAGGCATAAGTTACTTTGCTCATAGCTTCTCTATTATTTACCGTAGCTGGACACTGAGCCTTGCTCAATATCTTACCTGACAACATAGGCACCGAACCTTTCTTTGCCTTATCCATTCTGAACCTTTTCAGAACTTTGTCTAGGTATGTACTTTGGCTTAATGCTATCAGGCGTCTTTGTCTATCTCTATAGATTTTGATGCCCAATATATAAGCAGCTTCACCTAGGTCTTTCATTGAAAAACACTTGTTCAAATAACTCTTCACATCGTTAAGCATGTTAATGTCATTTCCAATAATCAATATGTCATCCACATATAGTACCAGAAATGTCACCGAGCTCCCACTCACTTTCTTGTAGATACAAGCTTCATAGCAATTTGGAACAAATCCAAAGCTCTTGATCACTTGATCAAAACGAAGGTTCCAACTCCGAGATGCTTGCTTTAGTCCATAAATGGAACGCTGAAGTTTGCATACTTTATCAGCATCCTTAGGATCGACAAAACCTTCGGGTTGCATCATATACAACTCTTCATCAATGTTGCCATTGAGGAACGCAGTCTTGACATCCATCTGCCATATTTCATAATCATGAAACGCAGCAATTGCTAATAAAATCCAAATGGACTTAAACATCGCTACAGGAGAGAAAGTCTCATCGTAGTCAACACCTTGAACTTGTCGAAAACCTTTCGCGACAAGCCGTGCTTTATAGACGATAACATTACCATCTGCGTCCGTTTTCTTCTTGAAGATCCATTTGCACTCAACGGCCTTTCGGTCGCTAGGAGGGTCCACCAAAGTCCATACTTGGTTTTCGCTCATGGATCCCAATTCGGATTTCATGGCTTCTAGCCATTTCTCAGAGTCTGGGCTCATCATCGCTTCCTCATAGTTCGTAGGTTCACTGTCTTCTACCAACAAGACAGTCAAGACAGGGTTGCCATACCACTCAGGAGGGGCACGCGACCTTGTCGACCTGCGACGTTCAGTAGCAGCATCGTCTGAAGCTTCATGATCCTTGTCATTAGCTTCCTCTATTGTTGGTGCAGGCGGCACTGGAACAATTTCAGGTGATGCGCTACTCTCCAATTCAAGAGAAGGTTCAAAAACCTCGTCTAGCTCTACTTTCCTCCCACTCACTTCTTTCGAGAGAAACTCCTTCTCAAGAAAGGAACCGTTCTTTGCGACAAACACTTTGCCTTCGGTTCTGTGATAGAAGGTATACCCAATAGTTTCCTTAGGGTATCCTATGAAGACGCATTTCTCCGCTTTGGGTTCTAGCTTGTCCGGCATCAACTTCTTGACGTAAGCTTCGCATCCCCAAACTTTAAGAAACGACAACTTAGGTTTAGCACCAAACCATAGTTCATACGGTGTCGTCTCAACGGATTTAGATGGTGCCCTATTTAAAGTGAATGCAGCGGTTTCTAATGCATAACCCCAAAATGATAACGGCAAATCAGTAAGAGACATCATCAATCAGACCATATCTAATAGGTTTCGATTCCGGCGTTCATACACACCATTGCGCTGTTGGTGTTCCGGGTGGCGTGAGTTGCGAAACGATTCCGCTTGCTTTAAGATGCGTGAGAAAATCATAACTCAAATATTCACCTCCACGATCGGATCGTAGAAACTTAATCTTTCTGTTACGATGGTTCTCCACTTCATTCTGAAATTCTTTGAACTTTTCAAATGTTTCAGATTTATGTTTCATTAAATAGATATACCCATATCTACTTAAGTCATCGGTAAAAGTGAGAAAATAGCGATATCCACCGCGCGTCGAAATACTCATCGGTCCGCATACATCGGTATGTATGATTTCCAACAAGTCTGTTGCTCGCTCCATCATACCGGAGAACGGGGTTTTGATTATATTGCCCATGAGGCATGGTTCGCATGTGTCAAATGATTCAAAATCAAGAGACTCCAAAAGTCCATCATAATGGAGTTTCTTCATGCGCTTTACACCAATATGACCTAGACGACAGTGCCACAAATAAGTAGTATTATCACTATCTACTTTGCATCTCTTAGCTTCAATGTTATGGATGTGTGTTTCATCCCTTTCAAGATTCAGAAGAAATAAACCATTCACAGCAGGTGCATGACCATAAAAGATGTTACTCATATAAATAGAACAACCATTATTCTCCGATTTAAATGAATAACCGTCTTGCAATAAACACGATCCAGAAATAATGTTCATGCTCAACGCAGGCACATAATAACACTTATTAAGGTTTAAAACTAATCCCGAAGGTAAAACTAAGGAGAGCGTGCCGACGGCCATCACATCAACTCTTGATCCGTTGCCAACGTGCATCGTCACCTCATCCCTCGCAAGCCGCCGTCTATTCCGTAGCTCCTGTTTCGAGTTACAAATATTAGCAACTGAACCAGTATCAAATACCCAGGCACTACAACGAGGGCTAGTAAGGAAAACATCAATAACATGTATATCAAATATACCTTTAATGGTGCCAGCCTTCTTGTCCGCTAAGTACTTCGGACAGTTGCGCTTCCAGTGACCCTTGTCCTTGCAATAGAAGCACTCAGTGTCCGGCTTGGGTCCAGACTTGAGCTTCTTCTCAACAGGGGCAACGCGCTTGCCGCCGCCTTTCTTGAAGGGCTTCTTTGCACCCTTACCTTTCTTGAAGGTGGGGGGCTTGTTGACCATCAACACATGATTATCCTTTTTGATGTCCACCTCCGCAGCCTTCAGCTTTGCGAAGAGCTCGGTGATCGTATCAGTGGAACCAATCTGATTATGAGTCACTACAAAACTTTTGTAGCTGGGAGGGAGTGATTGCAGAACCCTGAAAATCTTGAGCTCCTCTGGAATCTTGCAATCCAGTTGCTCAAGGCGTTGAGTGTAGCCCGACATCTTTATGGCGTGCTCACTAACGGAACTCCCTTCCTCCATCTTGCAGTTAAAGAATTTCTCAGAGATCTCATATCTCTCAGAACGGGCCTGAGTCTGAAACATAGTTTTCAGCTCCTCAAGAATCTCAAAGGGCCCGGGATAGTCTTCAAAATTATTTTGAAGGTCCGATTCCATAGCAAACAACATGGTGCTCTTAATCACACCATAATCATATTTGCGCAACTGATAGACAGCTTTCTCATCAGCCGGCGCATCTACAGCAGGGGCGTCACCTAGCGCATTTTCAAGGACATAGTCCTTTTGACCGCCAGAGAGAATGATTCTCAGATTGCGGAACCAGTTGGTGAAGTTAGACCCATTGTTTCTAAGCTTTTCCTTCTCATCAAAAACGTTGAATTTGAAGTTGGACTTAGCCATTTGATCTACAATGTTTGCAAGTACAAATTAGACTATGTTCATGATAACTAGTTCAACTTTTAATCAAATTACTAGATGAACTCCCACTAAATTCAACATCCCTCAAGTTGTTTAGTGAACATGATCCAAATTCACCACACCTAATCCGATCTTCACGAGAAGAGATGTGGTTTCAATGGTGGACAACGAAGTGTCGATCATATCATTCATATGACTCATGCTTAACCTTTCGGTTCATGTGTTCCGAGACCATGTCTGTACATGCTAGGCTCGTCAAGTTAAACCCAAGTATTTCCGCGTGTGCAAAACTGGCTTGCACCCGTTGTATGTGAACGTAGAGTCTATAGCACCCGATCATCACGTGATGCTTGGACACGACGAACTTTCGCAACGGTGCATACATGGGGTGAACACTGTTTTATCTTGATCTTTAAGTGAGGAATCATCTTATAATGCTACCGTCGCGATCTAAGCATAATAAGATACATAAAAGGATAAACATCACATGCATATAACTTTATGTGACATGGTATAGCAAATCTTCGCGCAATGATCTCCATCTTGTGCGTGCCGGCATGATCTCCATCACTCCATCATGATTGCCTCCACCACGAATAGCAACTACAACTATTGCTAACTACTTAGCGATAAAGTGAAACTATTACATGGCGTATAAGAAGTTGACACACAGGTCATACACAATTATAAAGACAACCATATGGCTCCTGCCGGTTGTGTACTCATCGACATGCAAGTCGTGAAACATTACAAAACATGATCATCGCATACAATATACACATCACATCTTGGGCCATACCATATCACAGAAAACACTCACTGCAAAAACAAGTTAGACGCCTCTACTTTGTTGTTGCATGTTTTACGTGGCTTATGGGAGTAGCAAGCTAAGAACGATTCTTACCTACGGAAAGCCACAACGGTGATATTATGGTTGCCAAACTCCGGTGTTAATCCCATGACAACTATAGTGAGAGAAACTGGCATCCACCAGACGCATGTGTGGAACAAGCCACATGTCAAGTGCGGAGCCGGTCTCGCGAACAACGTGGCGTAAGGTTGGCCTGGACCGCTTCAATCTCACTATCCCGCGTCATAAGAAGAACACAAACAAGAGGCTTGCAACAGAAAACATCAATGCCCGCAACAACCATGTTGCGTTCTACTCGTGAAACACATCTACGCATAGATCTAGCTCTGATACCACTGAAGGGTTTCGCAGCATAGTAAATCAAAAAAATTCTACGGATGCGAACAAGAAAGCCAAGATCTAATCTAGGAGATGCAAACAACGAGAGAGAGATTAGATTAGATCTTCATACCCTTGAAGATTCGCACAGCGGAACGTTCGTCGGAACATGGGTGATGTAGTCGTACTCGCTTCTCCTCCTCGCGATCCGCTCCGATCTAACACCGCAAGTGGCGATGCCTCCGAGAGATGCACACGTGCGGCACCTCGACGTCTCTTTCTTCCTCGGTCCAGCAAGTATGGTGGAGAGACGGATTGGATCTACAACGCGACGGCGTGGTGCAAGTGGTGGAGAGTTTCTGTAGCAGGGCTTTGCCTACACGCAGTCGGGAGGGAGAGAGAGAGGAGGGCAGTAGGGCGGCTAGGCTTGAGGGGAAGGTGTGGGGGGCAAGTTTCCCCCTCCTTCTAGAAGCTCTCCTAGGGTTTTGCCCTAGGTTGGCCGGCTGGGCCCTATGGGGCCTTGTGCCCCTGGCCCAATGCGGCCAGGCCACTCCCTCATAGGCCCATGCCCCCTCCCGGCAGGTGGGGCCACGTTGGTCCCCCTCCGGAAGGTTCTAGAAGCTTCCGGTACAATACCGATTAACCCAAAACAATTCCGAACTCCAAAAACTGCACTGCCTTATATGAATCTTATTCTCCAGACCATTCCGGAACCTCTTGTGATATCCCGGATCCCATCCGAGACTCCGAACAAAAACTCATAAACCAATTATCCAATCTATCCTAGCGTCGAGACACGTTAAGTGTGTGACCCTTCGGGTTCGAGAACATGCAGACATGATCTTCTATCAATAATCAACAGCGGGGTCTGGAAACCCATATTGACTCCCACACATCCATCGATGATCATATCGGATGAACCACGATGCCAGGATTCAATCAATCCCATATTTATATTCCCTTCGTCTCGCGATATTTTACTTGCCCGAGATTTGATCGTTGGTACCGTCATACCTAGTTCAATCTCATTCACAGCAAGTACTTTACTCGTTCCGTAATCCGATATCACTTTGTGATTAACTCCTTAACCACATGCTTGCAAGCGGTGTTGATATCGATTACCGAGTGGGCCCGAAGTATATCTCTCCAACTTGGGAGGGACAAATCCCATCTCGATACATACAACCCAACAGGTACTTTCCGATCACCTGAGAGACACCTTTATGATCACCCTCTCATAGGATGACGTTTGATGACCTCAAAGCTTTCTTCCGATACCAGGGAGTTGTATTATCTCATGGTCTAAGGAATACAATATTTGACATAAGAAAAGCTTTGCAAAGATGAACACGATGACACGATCTAATTGCTCCGCTTAGTTTGGGTCTGTCCATCATATCATTCTCCCAATGATATGATCTCATTATTAATCGACAACTCATGTCTATCGTTAGGAAACCTTAACCATCATTAATCAATGAGCTAGTCCATAGAGGCATACTAGGGACACGGTGTTGTTCACAAACCAAACAAGTATTAAAGTTTCCGCTTAATACAATTCTAGCATGGAATATAAACTTTATCATGAACAAGAATTATAATAATAACATCTTTTTTATTGCCTCTAGGGCATAATTCCAACAGTAAGACCAGTTCCAAAAAAGGCCAGAAGTCATCATTTACCCAAAAGGGCTAAAAGAGCAGTGCCCAAGAAGGCCAGAACTCATAACCTTCCCAAAAGGGTTAAAAGAGCAGCGCCAAGAAGGCCAACTTTCCCAAAGGAGTTAAAAGAGCAGTGCCCAAGCAGGCTAGAACTCGTAACTTACCCAAAGGGGTTAAAAGGGCCAGGACCCATAAAGTCAAGATGCCACAAAGTTACCCAAAGAGGTTATATGACCCAGCGATATTTGATAAAGAGATTATATGTCGGAAAATAACTATGTGAATATTTTAAATATAAAGCCTATGCGCGACTCTACGAGTCCAGCATACCTCGGGGACTAATGTCGGGGATATTACCCCAGATACCCTAGAGTTGAGGTATAAAGAGACCTTTGAAGATTTTTACAGACGTGTTTATAAAGGAGTACGAAGATACAAAGACATACCCAGAAAGATACGAGACTTAAAGGAGAAGAAACAAAAGGAAAAAGAGGAAAAGAGGACTCGGGCCGAACTAAACATAATTCGGCCTGCTCCCACTCCTCCTCCCAGGCCAAACAGCGCTAACGGGCCAAATTAGACGTCAACTCGGCCCACCTAGCCGGATTACCACCAAACCCCATCGCCACCTCGTCGCCAGTACAGACCAATCTCCCGCCAGCGTCGCCTTTAAGCCAAGCCACTCCCGCCAGGTCCACCTACCGAGTTCCCTCAGCACGACATCGCCCGCGCCACCTCCTCCACTTCCCCCAGGTGGGCCGTATTAAGCCCACCACGGGGAAACCCCCATGTCTCCGGTCGCCAGCATCCCCGGGTGGGCCGAATCGAGCAACCTCGGCCCACCACGGGTTCACACCACAGGCCTCACCAACTCCACCTGGACCGGGTCAACAGGAACCCCGGCTGGGCCGTGATTCAGTTGAGGGAGAAACGACCCGCCTAGGAAACCCGGATGGGCCTAAATACTAACTCGGCAAGGCCATATAATGACCCGGATGGGCCTTTTCTCCCCTAGGCCGAGTCATTTTAGGTCCAGGACGAATTTAAACTCCGTCCAGGACACTTGGGCCGAGTTATAATGACCCGAACGCCCCCATATACATCTCTGAATGCTACCTCAACCACTACAGCTACACGCCATCTATCCAGGACAACTCCACGAGCGTCGTGCCAGTCTTGGGACGCCTCTGGCTCAGACTGGCACATGGCATAAGGAATATGCCATCGGCATCCAATAATATGCTAAGGAATATTCCTTAGCATCTCCAAAGATGCCAAAGCATATGCTGAGCATCTCTAGAAGATGCCCGGAATATGCTGAGAAGATGCCAATCGTAGGGAGCAAGATTTGTCCCCTGGGCTCCCCTTTATAAGGAGCACCAGGGGGATCGTTCAAGAGGAGGCCCCGAAGGGCTCTTCCCCTCTCTGCTCGATAGGATCTCTTCTTCTTCCTCCTCCATTCTCACAGAGAGATCTAGATAGAGGCATAGGAGATACAACTCAAGGAGCATGATTGTAGCCACAAGTATGGCAAGATTATAAGATATTAGATGTTGAGAAAGAGGTGTTATCTCCACATGAGATCCTCAATCCTATATACATTGTATTTCTCTTTGTTCATACGAGTGCGGTCTTCACTGCATCATCCCTCCCGGGATTCCTCCACGCCCATTGGCCCCAACTTTAGCCTACCATGGCATATGTCGTGATACCACCACGACAATTTGCACTCAACGGACTTACGATCGCTAGGAGGGTCCACCAAACTCCATACTTGGTTTTCGCTGATGGATCCTAATTCAGATTTCATGGCCTCTAGCCATTTCTCAAAGTCTGGGCTCATCATTGCTTCCTCATAATTCGCAGGTTCACTGTTGTCTAACAACAAGACGGTTAAGACAGGGTTGTCGTACCAATCAGGAGTGGCACGTGACTGTAAGGTTCCCAACCTTTAAATAAGGTAGAGATCCCTGTGTTTACAATGCTAGTCCCTGGATCAATAGCTAGCATCCACAGTTAAGATGTAATATCAAGAAACAAAGGTCATAATACAACTTTATAACCAGGAATAATATAATTTATTACATCTTACATAGCTCATTTGGCTATTACATTACATTGCAGCAGAATATAACAATAGCATGGGGTCCTTCATCTTCAAAGTGCCACAGGCAGACATGTTGGTTGTAGACTTGTAATCCTAATCATTAAACTTCACTAATATCAATCAAACCTGCAACATAACAAGTTACAGCCACAAAGGGTCGATACATTTGAATTGTATTGGCAAATGATACTATGGTAGTATAGTGGAGTCTATCATCTATATGCATTTGGCTAAGTGGAGCTTAGGCTTGCTTTGCTCAAAATAGATTTTCCTTATCATTTGAAAACACTAAGTTTTTGCTTGACAAAAATCTTTCCCAAGGCATCTCCCAATAGAAATTGGTGATCCTTTCAACCCTTGTTCAACCACAAGTTTTTAACTTAGAAATTTGGATGATGAGATTCTTGATAGCTTCCATGTCTTGATGCTCAAATTGTCCTTTGCCAGGGACATGGCTAAGTACTTAGATTTTACACTCTGCAGAGGTTGTGCACTTTCCCCACAAGACTTGGTTTCACCAAGACAAGATCTTTCAGAAGCCTTCCCTTAGACCAAAATGGACGTGCTCCAACCTATCATTCCCCTACCACCAACTGTCCATTTGGCTAAGTTATTGCAACCTATATGATCCAGGCAGAGCCCATAATGCCAAGTGGCTGCACTTGAAGCTTCTCAACATTTGACATCTCAAATCTCTTTGTTCCTGGGTGGCCATCCACAAGTGAGATACACAAGGTAAACCATATAAATGGGCCTTGTGAACCACTCAACACAAACCATTACTTCCATTCCACCCAGGTGATTCATTCACTTAGTTGTTTTATTAAACAAAACACAAGTCCTCAGACTTAGAAATTTTTCCATAGTGTGAATATATATTCCACCCTTGTTTTCTACTAGCTAAGCTAAGCATGATAGTAGTAGGGATCTTAACTTAGGAAATTTCTACTAAGGTTTCATCTACTAGGATTTCCCATAGCATGGTTTATACTTAGCAAAAATTCCATGGAAGTTTTACTTAGAAAAATCACTAATGCATAGTGAAAGTAATGGGACAAAAGTATGAAGCATCACTTTCCTTTTTGGTAGAGTATAGGTTCACTTCTTGATCTTTGCAATGTTCACACACTTCAAGTCACTACAATTCAATCAAGCAAATAATATTTCTATCTACCATTCAAGCAATTCATCACATAAAATGATAAAATCAAAGTAATGCATGCAAGCATGCAAAAGATTGTTTTATTTGTAAAAGTGGTTTCTAATGGGTCATAAACATTTGAAAACACCTAATGGTCATTTTTAAAAGTGGCAAAACCATTTGCAAAAGGTTTTACTTCATAAACCATTTTTAGAACAAGGTATCATTTTATGTGGTGTAGAAATGTTTTTAATAAGGCATTAATCTATAGGTTTCACAAAATATGTTTTCAAATCACAAAACCTTGTGTTTAGGGTCAGAGAGTTTATTTCCAAAACATTTCTCAAAGGTTTTCTTCCAAAACCATTTTTAATAGTTAAATCATATTTTCATTTGACTAGAAATGGTTTAAATCAAAGATTTATTCTTTTGCTTCACCAAATACATTTTTGAATCCACAATTTTTTTCCTATGGTAAGTAGGTTCAAAACACTCCATTTTCAAAAGATTTTATCCTCAAAAACATTTTGGAATAAATTTTATATCCTAAACATGCATACACAAGTTTCTGCAAAAAGAAACATTTTACCAGAAGCTTTTTACTAAACAAAGTACATGGTTAGATAGGGCTTGTTTTTCTGAATCCAATGATATAAAAGTTTGCAAAATTTGGACGTGTAGATTTAAAGTTATGGAATTTACAAAATCACATATCTAATAGAAATGTTTCTGTTTTTAAATCAAAGTCTGTGCCACGTGGATCAATCCTATAGGCTGGTACCGGTTCGGGCGGATCGGCTAACGTGGACTGTTGGATTTTAATAGGATCGTGCGGCACAGATCAATCAAAAACGGTTCGATAAGTCATCTATCCTAACCGCTGGATCGGGATCCGACGGTCCTCATCGCACTGACCATGAACTGGTGGCGCTGCGGCGGTGGCTGGTGGCAGCGCGCTCGGACGATGACGGTGCCAGCGATACAGGAAGCTAGAGGAGGAGTGGGGTGACTTACCAGAATCGTCGAAGCTTGCTGATGCTCAACGTGTACTTGGTTGGCGAAGGGGCGCACGGAGTCGACGGGTATTGCTCGCCGGAGAAGCTCCTGGCGACGGTGTGCTCGGGCTGGCGACATTGGTGATGCTACACGGCTCGGGAAGGAAATACAACTAGTTCGTTAGATGCGGAAGATGATGCTGGTTACGCGGGTGTCAACGAGGAGGAGAGGGGAGGTCGGGATTTGCCACGGGAGGTCGTCGGAGTTAATGCCGAAGATGGTGGCGCTCTGTCGTGTTTGTTGCCGGTGTTCTAGGGCACGCGCGGACGAGTGGTTTGTGCTGGGAGATGCGTAGGGATATGGGGATCACGCTCGTGTGGTCGAGGGGGCAAGGCGGTGGCTGGGCTCGCCGGAATTGGCTGGGGAAGGTTGTCGGAGCAGTGGTCGTGTAAACCAAATCAGGGGCAGCCTGGGGGCAGAGGGAGGATGGCGAGCGAGGGGAAATGGAGAGGGGACGTGGGCGATTAAGAGGGCGCAGTTGCAGAGCGGAATCACTGCGGCGTTACGGCGAATTTACGCGAGCTTTCAACAGCAGAAACGGCCGGGCGTGGTCAGCGGCGGGTGAGGAAGAAGGTGAGCTGGCGGTGGGGCCTAGCGTCAGCGAGATAGAGAGGGGTTTGGTGGGGCCTACTCATCAGTGGTTGCGTGGGTTCAGACACGGGTGAGAAAAACGCTTCGGGAGGGAAAAGAGGAGGTGGGCTGTTGGGTTTAGTGGGCCAGGTTGGGTTGGTCTGCTTCCAAATCATTTTTTATTCTGTTTCTTTTTCTTTTTCTATTTCTTCAAATCTGTTTTGATTTTGTTTAATTGATTCAAACACCCATTTGAATTCACACTTTTGCCAACTTTTGGGTAGGTTTAAACACTAATTAGTATTGTATTCTGATGTCAATTTTTAGGATAAAACCTTATTCATTTTGGGGTCTTTTATTTATTCAAAATAGGCTCTAGTTTTTAATTAGATAGGATTTAATAATGTTTTTAATTTCCATTTGATTTCTAATTTCTTACAAAACCTTTCAGTAAGTTTTTATTTGATTAATTGGGTGTCAAATAATCCATCTTGAATTATTTGGAAAAGTTTTTAATAAGATTTATTAATCATTTAAAATTTGGGTTTGTCTTTATTCCAATAGGATTTGGTCTAAGCCATTTTATTTTAGTTTGGAATTTTCTTTATCCAATATTTTATTTGGATTTGGATTATATTCATTCCATTTGTTTATGGATTTGGCCAAGATTTGATTTGATCTTTTAAAAATCCTTTCTTTAATAATTCTTTCTTTATCTTATAAAATCCATCTCTTTTTATTTAGAGATCCAAACTTGGTGATTCCAATTTGTGAAATCTTGTTTATTATTTGTTTATCCTTTTAAATTTATTTAGGATCATTTGTTCACCAATTGGTATGGGTTTCTAGATAGGTTCTTTATTAGCTTTGGGAATTCAATTTCTTATCTTATTAAATTCATAAGATATTATTTATGGTTCCAAATTCAGTGAAACCAATTTATATGGCTTTATGATATTTCTATTTGTCTTTCTTGATCATTTGTGAATGTTTGTTGACAAATTTTTATATGGATCAAATCCATAGGCTTGGAGATACTTTGGAAATGATTTTTATTCCATTAAGGTTTAGGGTTTGGATTTATTTTCCAAGTGTTTAAATTTCCAGATACATTCATTGGGGAATGCATTTCCCTTAATTTGGATTTTTGGTTGGATTCAAACTTTTATCAAAGTTTGTTCAAGATGGGGTTTTAAGTTTCCATTTAGAAACAAAAGTTTCTTTTCACCCTAATTTTCAACAACAAAAAATTTTGTTTATTTTATTTTTCACATTACAAGATTTGGAAAATCTTGGGATGTGACAGTGACCTTGTCGACCTGCGAAGTTCAGTAGTAGCATCGTTCGAAGTTTCATGATCCTCATCATTAGCTTCCTCTCTTTTTGGTGCAGACGGCACTGGAACAATTTCAGGTGTTGCGCTACTCTCCAACTCAAGAGAAGGTTCAATAACCTCGTCTAGCTCTACCTTCCTCCCACTCACTTCTTTCGAGAGAAACTCCTTCTCAAGAAAGGATCCGTTCTTTGCAACAAAAACTTTGCCTTCGGATCTGTGGTAGAAGGTATACCCAATCGTTTCCTTAGGGTATCCTATGAAGACGCATTTCTCCGCTTTGGGTTCGAGCTTGTCCGGCATCAACTTCTTGACGTAAGCTTCGCATCCCCAAACTTTCAGAAATGACAACTTAGGTTTAGCACCAAACCACAGTTCATACGGTGTCGTCTCAATGGATTTAGATGGTGCCCTATTTAAAGTGAATGCAGCGGTTTCTAATGCATAACCCCAAAATGATAACGGCAAATCTGTAAGAGACATCATCGATCGCACCATATCTAATAGAGTTCGATTCTGGCGTTCCGACACACCATTGCGATGTGGTGTTCCGGGTGGCGTGAGTTGTGAAACGATTCCGCGTGCTTTAAGATGCGTGAGAAAATCATAACTCAAATATTCACCTCCATGATCGGATCGTAGAAATTTAATTTTCCTGTTACGATGGTTTTCCACTTCGTTCTAAAATTCTTTGAACTTTTCAAACATTTTAGATTTATGTTTCATTAAATAGATATACCCATATCTACTTAAGTTATCAGTAAAAGTGAGAAAATAGCGATATTCACCGCGCGTCGAAACACTCATTGGTCCGCATACATCGGTATGTATGATTTCCAACAAGTCCATTGCTCGCTCCATTATTTCGAAGAACGGGGTTTTGATCATCTTGCCCATGAGGCACGACTCGCACTTGTCAAATGATTCAAAATCAAGAGACTCCAAAAGTCCATCAGAATGGAGTTTCTTCATGCGTTTTACACCAATATGACCTAGACGGCAGCGCCACAAATAAGTTGGATTATCACTATCCACTTTGCATATTTTAGCCTCAATGTTATGGATGTGTGTTTCATTGCTTTCGAGATTCAGAAGAAATAAACCATTCACAACAGGTGCATGGCCATAAAAGATGTTATTCATATAAATAGAACAACCATTATTCTCCGATTTAAATGAATAACCGTCTTGCAATAAACATGATCAAGATATGATGTTCATGCTCAACGCAGGCACATAATAACACTTATTAAGGTTTAAAACTAATCCCAA
Source organism: Avena sativa (assembly GCA_916181665.1). Taxonomy (NCBI): domain Eukaryota; kingdom Viridiplantae; phylum Streptophyta; class Magnoliopsida; order Poales; family Poaceae; genus Avena; species Avena sativa. Next base: position 427,883,919 of record OV702283.1, read on the forward strand.
AGGTAAAACTAAGGAGAGTGTGCCGACGGCCATCACATCAACTTTTGATCCATTTCCAACGTGCATCGTCACCTCATCCCTTGCTAGCCGCCGTCTATTCCGTAGCTCCTGTTTCGAGTTACAAATATTAGCAACTGAACCAGTATCATATACCCAGGCACTACAACGAGCGCTAGTAAGGTAAACATCAATAACATGTATATCAAATATACCTTTAATGGTTCCAGCCTTCTTGTCCGCTAAGTACTTCGGACAATTGTGCTTCCAGTGACCCTTGTCCTTGCAATAGAAGCACTTAGGGTCCGGCTTAGGTCCAGACTTGAGCTTCTTCTCAGCAGGGGCAACACGCTTGCCGCTGCCTTTTTTGAAGGATTTCTTTGCACCCTTACCTTTCTTAAAGCTAGGGGTCTTGTTGACCATCAACACATGATTACCTTTCTTGATATCCACCTCCGCAGCTTTCAGCTTAGCGAAGAGCTCAGTGATCGTATCAGTGGAACCAATTTGATTGTGAGTGACTACAAAACCTTTGTAGCTAGGAGGGAGTGATTGCAGAACTCTGTCAATCTTGAGCTCTTCTGTAATCTTACAGTCCAGTTGCTCAAGACGTTGAGTGTAGCCCGATATCTTAATGGCGTGCTCACTAACGGAACTCCCTTCCTCCATCTTGCAGTTAAAGAACTTCTCAGAGATCTCATATCTCTTAGAACGGTCCTGAGTCTGAAACATGGTTTTCAGTTCCTCAAGTATCTCAAAAGGCCCGGCGAACTCCTCAAAACGATTTTCAAGGTTCGTTTCCATAGCAAACAACATGGTACTCTTAATCACACCATAATCATCTTTGCGTGACTGATAAACAGCTTTTTCATCAGTCGGCGCATCAATAGCAGGGGCGTCACCTAGCGCTTTCTCTAGTACATAGTCCTTTTGTCCGCCAGCGAGAATGATTCTCAAATTGCGGAACCAGTTGGTGAAGTTAGACCCATTGTTCTTAAGCTTTTCTTTCTCAGCAAAAACGTTGAAGTTGGACTTAGCCATTTGATCTACAAAATTTGCAAATACAATTTAGACTATGTTCATGATAACTAGTTCAACTTAATCAAATTACTAGATGAACTCCCACTAAATTCTACATACCTCAAGTTGTTTAGTGAACATGATCCAAATTCACCACACCTAATCCAATCTTCATGAGAAGAGATGTGGTTTCAATGGTGGACAACAAAGTGTCAATCATATCATTCATATGACTCATGTTTAACCTTTCGGTTCGTGTGTTCCGAGGCCATGTCTGTACATGCTAGGCTCGTCAAGTCAAACCCAAGTATTTCCGCGTGTGCAAAACTGGCTTGCACCCGTTGTATGTGTACGTAGAGTTTATAGCACCCGATCATCACGAGATGCTTGAACACGACGAACTTTCGCAACAGTGCATACATGGGGAGAACAAAATTTTATCTTGATCTTTAAGTGAGGAATCATCTTATAATGCTATCATCGCGATCTAAGCATAATAAGATACATAAAAGGAATAAACATCACATGCATATAGTTTTATGTGACATGTTATAGCCAATCTCCGTGCAATGATCTCCATCTTGTGCGCGCCAGCATGATCTCCATCACTCCATCATGATTGCCTCCACCACGAATAGCAACTACAACTATTGCTAACTACTTAGCGATAAAGTAAAGCTATTACATGGAGTATAAGAAGTTGACACACAGGTCATACACAATTATAAAGACAACCATATGGCTCCTGTAGGTTGTGAACTCATCGACGTGCAAGTCGTGAAATATTAAAAAACATGATCATTGCATACAACACACATATCATGTCTTGGGCCATACCATATCACAAAACAGTCCCTGCAAAAAAACAAGTTAGACGCCTCTACTTTGTTGTTGCATGTTTTACGTGGCTTATGGGAGTAACAAGCTAAGAAATATTCTTACCTACGGAAAGCCACAACGGTGATATTATGGTTGCTAACATCCGGTGTAAATCCCATGACTACTATAGTGAGAGAAACTGGCATCCACCAGTCGCATGTCTGGAACAAGCCACACGTCAAGTGCGGAGCCGGTCTCGCGAACGAGGTCGCATAAATTTGGCCTGGACCGCTTCGATCTCACTATGCCGCGCCATAAGAAATACACAATAAGAGGCTTGCAATAGAAAACATCAACGCCCGCAACAAGCATGTTGCGTTCTACTCGTGAAACACATCTACGCATAGATCTAGCTCTGATACCACTGAAGGGTTTTGCAGCATAGTAAATCAAAAAAATTCTACGGATGCGAACAAGAAAGCCAAGATCTAATCTAGGAGATGCAATCAACGAGATAGATAGATGAGATCTTCAAACCCTTGAAGAAATCGCACAGCAGAAACGTTCAACAGAACGTGGTTGATGTAGTACTCGCCGTCTCCTCCTCGCGATCCGATCCGATCCTACGCCGCAAGTGGCGGCGCCTCCGAGAGATGCACACATACAGTTCCACGACGTCTCCTCCTTCCTTGGTCCAGCAAGTGGGGTGGAGAGATAGATTGGATCTGCAGCACGAAGGCGTGGTGCTTATGGTGGAGAATTTCTGCAGGAGGGCTTCGCCTACGCGCAGTCGGGAGAGAGAGAGAGGTGGGGCAGCAGTTGGCGGCTAGGGTGGAGGAGTAGGGGGAGGGTGCGCCCCTGCCCACCTTATATAGGGGGGCTGGATGGCCCCCTTGGCCCCCCCCCCTCCATGCCCTAGGGTGGCGGCCCCAAGGGTGGAGTGGGGGGCAAGTTTCCCCCTTCCTTCTAGAAGGGTTCCCTAGGGTTTCCCCTAGGGTTTGGCCGGCTGGGCCTTTGGGGCCTTGTGCCCCTGGCCCAATGCGGCCAGGGCACTCCCCCTTAGGCCCACGCAGGTCTCCGACAAGTGGGACCACGTTGGTCCCACTCCGGAAGCTTCTAGAACCTTCCGGTACAATACCGAATACTCCGAAACGATTCCGAAATCCAAAAACTGCTTTCCTTTATATGAATCTTATTCTCCGGACCATTCCGGAACCTCTCGTGATGTCCTGGATCACATCCGAGACTCTGAACAAAAAGTCATAAACCAATTATCCATTCTATCCTAGCGTCGATGCACGTTAAGTGTGTGACCCTACGGGTTCGAGAATATGCAGACATGATCTTCTATCAATAATCAACAGCGGGATCTGGAAACCCATATTGACTCCCACACATTCATCGATGATCATATCGGATGAACTACGATGCCAGGATTCAATTAATCCCATATATTTATTCCCTTCGTCACGCGATATTTTACTTGCCCAAGATTCGATCGTTGGTATCGGCATACCTAGTTCAATCTCGTTCACAGCAAGTACTTTACTCGTTCCGTAATCCGATATCACTTTGTGATTAACTCCTTAACCACGTGCTTGCAAGTGGTGTTGATATCGATTACCGAGTGGGCCCGAAGTATATCTCTCCGACTCGGGAGGGACAAATTCCATCTCAATACATACAACCCAACAAGTACTTTCCGATCACCTGAGAGACACCTTTATGATCACCCTCACATAGGATGACATTTGATGACCTCAAAGCTTTCTTCCGATACCAGGGAGTTGTATTATCTCATGGTCTAAGGAATACAATATTTGACATAGGAAAAAGCTTCGCAAAGATGAACACGATGACACGATCTAATTGCTCTCCTTAATTTGGGTATGTCCATCATATCATTCTCCTAATGACATGATCTCATTATTAATCGACAACTCATGTCTATGGTTAGGAAACCTTAACCATCATTAATCAATGAGCTAGTCCATAGAGGCGTACTAGGGACACGGTGTTGTTCATAAACCACACAAGTATCAAAGTTTCCGCTTAATACAATTCTAGCATGAAATATAAACTTTATCATGAACAAGAATTATAATAATAACATCTTTATTATTGCCTCTAGGGCATAATTCCAACACTAACCCTATTGACCAATTCCAACCGTCCATCTAACCCTACCGAGACAGCCCGTCCGTTCGATTTGTTCTCAGAGAATGATACCTGGCCGATCTGTGGCTTCCTCTGTTTGCAGCGTGAACCGTCCATGCGGTTAATGACAGTCGTCCGATCTAGCCTTCTAGAAGGACTCATGGCCGATCCGCGGCAGACACCGTCCTTCAACGTGATTGGCTTAAATTTTTTCCTCACCGTTGGGCGGGAGACACCGGATGGTCTGTTGGGACAAATCCAATGGGACTGTCTAGCCTGCGCATGCCTGCTCGCCACCGGGCATGTCGCCTCTGCACGCTGCGCCTGTCTAGGCCTGCCATGCATGCGCCATGCAGCTCGCTCGCAGTGATTCAGCCTTCCAAATCGACTCAGCATCGCATCATCTCAGTTCAGCCCCTGCTTTGCGCCATCGACTCAGTTTTGACATCGTCTCAGTTCAGCCCACGTGCCCACGCATACACACGTGCATCAACTGCCAAAGGATTCTCACGAGCACCACGACGCCTCGTCTATTGCCAACGGATACACACACGCACCACGACGCCTCGTCTGCTGCCAACGGATACACACGTGCACCGGATACACACGCGCACCGGACGACTCGTCTTCGCGTCTTTAAAAGGGGGTGCCTCTGTTCCTCTCCCACACACACCCACCGAGCGAGCCCAGCCTCTCTTCCTCTCCCTCTCCTTCTCCACCGCACCTTCCTCCGTCCGTGCACCGAGCCAATATGCAGTAGACCGGACCTACCTTCCGCGGTCCGTGCACCCTGCCAGAGCGGCAGTACCCGGCGGGCGTCCTCGTCGAGAACACCCTCCGTGTGTGGGCCAAGTCCAGGTGGAGGGGCGAGAAGGAGCTGCTCAAAGACTTCCTCGACGAGGGCTTCTCCCACCTCCCATGGGGCTCGCCCGTCATGTACCACATCAAGGAGTCTCGTGATGGCGTCGCCCTGAAGCTGCTCACGGTCACCTTCTCCAACTGGTTCGACGCTTACGCCCTCCTTGGCGAGGTCTATTGGTGCGGCTGCGAGTCCATCTTCTTCACCACCTACAACATCTTCACCGACTGCGAGTCCATCTTCTTCTCCGGGCGCCGTCAGCACTACCTCCCGTACAACAAGTGAAGACGGTGGTGATGACGGTGGTGCGGCCAAGGAGCTGATGCGACCAAGGAGTGTTTCAAGCCGTCATGTTTTTTTAGCATTTTATATTTTTTTCCTATGTCTTTCCGTGTCATGTCCTTGGACTAATTATCTATTTGTGTACCGGTTAACTACCCTATCATATTTATCTAATTTTTATTGTGTGATGATCTTACATCTCAAGTTATTATGCCTTATTTGTTTGCTTGCGCTCATGGATCATCACATGAAAAATCCACGTGCACAAACATTGAGTATAATTGTATATATTTTCTAAAACGAAATGCTCGAGTATACATGGCCAGCAGGTCACAACTCCACGTGCACAAACATTGAGTACAATTGTTTCCTAAACCAATGGATTGATTAACTATAGCTAACATTGTTCCCATTCTTTCTCAACATCTTTCCATCTGCCCCACTGGTTACCAGAGCAGTCCTTAACGCTACCAAACCAAGTGGTCTAGGGTTCGAGTCCCTAGTCGCACCCATTTTTGTTTTTGTTTTTTCATTTTTTCACCATTCCCTTATTTTGCATCAAGGCAGAGGCCAGCTGAAATTTGATAAAATTACTTAATTTACAGCTTTGAAATTTATCCCAAATTCAAGGTTACAAGTTCATACTATTTTAAGGTTACAAATTCATGCCTTTCCATTCAATGTCAACATTACACCTAGTGCGATTACAATCCCAACTACAACTGCCCAAATGTAATTGCAAATTTGTGATTGATCTTCCAGCTTACTAATCTTCTGGTTCACCCTCCTTAGCTCTATAGCTACATCTCTGTCAATGCGTGCTCTGCCTCCGCCCTCTGTATCCTCTGCAGTAGCTCGCGCGCCGGCCGATGCAATCTGTGGCATGATGGGCAACCATTCTTCATGATCATCTAGCAGCTCATTCATCAGCGTCTGGGTCAGAACATCGACCGCAAGCACATACCAAAAAATATCTGCAAGCATTTTATCTTTGCTCAAATATCCTGACCACAAAAAATAGTGAAATTGCCCTGGTTATTACCCCCTTCTCACTGTACACGTAGAACGGACGATTGGTGTTCTTCGGTGTGCGCGAGATCCTCCGATCAACGGCCGCCCGGTACCGCGGACAGAGCAAGATCGGCATCTCCATGCGCGTCGGAACGTTGAACCGCGAGGTGGATCGGGAGATATAAGAAGACATGGACCATGGAGCGGAAGAGGATCTGCACGCCGCCACGCACAACCCCTCTGGCTCTAACAGAGAGTTGCGCCCTCCACAACTCCCGTCGTCGGTGGCGCTCCCCGTCGGCGGCGCCCTCTCGGTCGCCGCTCTCGGCTCGTAGCTACCAAAACGGGTCGCCCCTCCCACCTCTGCGTGTGGCCGCCTCCCGCTCACCCGCTCGGACCGATGCGAGCTTCAATTTTGCTCAGCGATGCAAGCTCCGGCGGCGGGGTTCCGGCGCTTTTAAATAAAACAGAGCAACGATATCATAGTGGGTCCCACGGCTCTCCGCCTGGCCCCACCTTGTAAATAAAACAGAGCAAGCAACGGTCACCTTTTCAAATGCCTCTCCACCTGGCCCCACCTGAAACGGCCGAGTCAAGGATGTTGACCTGACAGAAACGGTAGATTCACGGAATGAGTTGCTGCACACAAAATAGGGGCAAAACTGAGCACCATTCCGGTCTAGTGGCAAAACTGAGTTCAACATGACCTCTAGTGGCAAAGGTATAATTATCCCAAATTCATAAGGCCACGTGGGAGACCTCCCAAGGCCTCTGCGATCCGTTCGCCTGCTTGTTGTGCCCGCTCGGTCCCCACTAAGGGGAACCCCCGGCTTGAGTCTTCCAGATGGATATCCTCCGGGCCATCCGGACGTTCGTTTGGAACATCCGGGGGTTCGGGCACGAGGGCCGCCACCAGTTAAAGGAGTGTCCGCTTGGAAGCGCCGGATATTGTCGGCCTTCAGGAAACGATTCGTCAGGATTTCTCTATCCCAGAGTTAGAAGGGTTGAGTCGTTGCAAATTCTCCTAGTCGTGGCTCCCCGCTAATGGGCACTCAGGGGGATCCTCCTCGGGGTGAAGGAGGATACCTTCGAGATAGATGATATGGACCACGCGGAGTTCCTTGTGAGCATGGCGCTCACCCATAGAGAATCTCGCTTCAAATGGGAGGTGATCATTGTTTATGGCCCCGCGGACCATAGGTGGTCCGCTGACTTTCTGCTCGAGCTCAAGTCAAAAGTGGAACAGACTATTATCCCGGTTGTGGTGGCCGGTGATTTCAACTTGATCCATTCTGTTGATGACAAGAGCTCGACGAATGTGGACCTCCCTAGGATGCGTATGTTTAACGACTACATCGCCAATCTTGCTCTCCGCGAGATTGTGTGAGTAGGCGCTAGATATACTTGGACGAATAAGCAGCTCGACCCGATTCGCTGTGTCCTCGAACATGTCTTTGTGTTCATCGATTGGGAGGTGGCATTCCCGTTGTGTTCTCTGAGCGCGATCACTCGGATTGGATCTGACCACCACCACCCCCCCCCCTCCTTCTCCTCTCCTCTGGAGGGAGGCGTCCACCACGACTGAATCGCTTCCATTTCGAATCCTTCTGGCTCTAGAAGCAAGGATTTGTGGAGGCAGTTCGGTCCAGGTGGCTGTCGGCGTCCGCTTCACCCCCTCGGATTTACTGTGTGGTGGATATCTGGCATCACTATGCCAAGCTAGCCCGACAGTTCATGAGGGGGTGGGGGGCTAACCAGGGGCAGCCCCCAGGAACTATAAGGACGTCATTCTTCGGGAAATCCAGGCCTTGGACCAAGAGGCTGACCAGCGCAGCCTCACAGCGGAGGCCTGGTCCCATAGGTACTCCCTTGAGACCTCCATTGTGGAGATCTATAAGGGGAAGAGGCGTTCTGGCGACGGCGTAGTCGCCAGAACTGGACGGTCCAGGGGGAGTCGAACACGGCCTACTTCCATGCCATTGCTAATGGGAGGAGGAAGTGTTTGATACCCTGCCTCTAGGAGGGGAGACTCTGTTGGAATCCCCACGGGCTCTCTCCTCCCATATTTACTCCTTCTTCAAGGACTTGTTCTCGGCGTCGCCTCCTTCGGGACTTTCGCTGGCGCCGGACTTCTGGGTCGGTGACGCGTTGGTCTCCCCTGCAGAGAATGCGGAGCTCACCCTCCCATTTCTCTCTGATGAGGTGGTGGCGGCCCTGAAGTCCATGAAGTCCGGTTCGGCTCTAGGGCCGGATGGGCTCCATGTGGTTTTCTTCCAGACTTTCTAGGCCCGGCTTCAGCTGGTGATCATGTAGATGTTTTAGGAGTTCTACACGGGGAATCTGGTGATGTCTCGGCTGAACTTTGGTGTGATTACCCTGATCCCCAAGGTAGTGGGGGCCACGGATATTCGCCAGTTCCACCTGATCATGGTAATCAATGTTGTCCAGCTTCTCATTGCCAAGGTCTATGCCCTCCGCCTCGCTCCTGTCCTGGAGAGACTCACACATCCCCTCCAGTTTGCTTTCCTTAAGGGAATCCTGGTTCATGATGATGTCCTTGCTCTTCATGAAATTATTCATGATGTAAAGGCATGCCGCTAGAAATGGGTGTTCCTCAAACTGGACTTCCAGAAAGCCTATGACCACTTGGACCGGGCTTTCGTGAGACTAGTTCTGGAGAGGAGGGGGTTTGATGACCGCATGATCTGCTGGATCATGAAGTTTGTGATGAGTGGGAGGACGGCGATCAACATCAATGGTGAGATTGGTCCTTACTTTAGTCCCTCCTATGGAGTTAGACAAGGGGATCCTATCTCCCCCCTCATGTTTAATTCCGTGGTTGATGCCCTGGCAGATATTTTGGATAAATCCAAAATCGTTGGCCACATCTCAGGTGTGGTCGGGCATCTTATTCCGGGAGGTGGTATCTCCCATCTACAATATGCGAATGATACCATAATCATGGTGCAGGGTTCGAAACTCAATATTATTAACCTGAAGTTCCTGCTCCTCTGCTTCGAATCCATGTCAGGGCTAAAGATTAACTTCGACAAGAGCAAGGTTATGACTCTAGGGTACTCAGAGGAGGATAGACAACGGATTGCTGATAACCTTAACTGTAAGTTGGCGGATTTTCCCATTACGTATCTAGGGATGCCCATCCAGGAGACTAGAGTTCTGCTCAGGGACCTTTCCCCTTGGTCACGAGGGTTCGCTCAAAAGCTAAGCCCTAGAGAGCGTGCCTCGTGACTAAGGGGAGCAAGACGGTTCTGATCAACTCATGCCTCTCGAGTCTGCCCATGTATCAGATGGGCTTGTAACTGCTGCCGGAAGGGACCCATGCCGACTTTGCTAAGGAGTTGTCTAGGTTCTTTTGGGCTGCGAGAGATGGCCATCAAAGATACCATATGGTCAAATGGGCAGACGTTTGCGCCCCCAAGATCCTTGGGGGCATAGGGATCCTTGACTCGCGCCGCTTCAACATGGCATTGATGGTGAAATGGGTCTGGCACATCCTTAGGGATGACGGGGGATTTTGGCTTCAGCACATCAAGGCCAAATACCTTTGGGGCCACCCCCTTTTGGCATGCGAGCGTCGGGAGGGCTCTAAATTCTAGAGAGCCATCCAGGATATTAAGCATTTCATTGGTTTGGGCATTTCCTTTGTCCCTGGCAGCGACCAGGGGGTGCGGTTTTGGCTGGACCCGTGGCTCCTGCATATCCCCCTAGGGGTGCATTTCCCTGCCCTCTTCGCCATTGCTTCCTCCCCTTCCTCCCTCATTGTCGAGGCCTTCCGCGAGAGCCGCTGGAACATCTTGTTTCGCCGGACCTTTAGTGGGTCGAGACAGAGGAGTTTGAGCGCCTGATGGCGGCGCTTCCGACTTCTCTGTCGGAGTATGCGGATGACGGATGTCTATGCACAGCCTGTTGGGAACCCCAAGAGCAAGGTGTGAAGCAGCAAGCAGCAAGTTTTCCCTCAGTTGAGACCGAGATTATCGAACCCAACGAACGGTGAGGTTGTCAAGCTCACCGTTTTACTGTAACAGAGGATTAAACGTATGGTGTGGAAGGTAATGGTTTGCAGCAAGTAAACAAGTAACAGTGGAAGATGTATCAATGGTAAAGATTGGACCGAGGTCCATGGTTCACTAGAGGTGCTATCCTTATATAAACAACATGGCATGAAGGGTAAACAAATTACAACAGGGCAATTGACAGGAGCTGAGCAAGGCATAACAATGCAATTACTAGTCAGAAAGACCCTATGAGGTTGATTGGGCAATACAACAATATACATAGACCGCCATCCAACTGCATCTATGACTAGAAGTCCACCTTCAGGTTATCATCTGAACCCCCTCCGGTATTAAGTTGCAAGCAACAGACAACTGCTTTAAGCAAAGTGTGTAAGGTAAACAGTCCACATGTTCCATAAACAAGAGACCGTTGTTTTCTCCCTAGTAGCAGCAACACATCTACAACCGAAGAGATTATTGTCACTTCCCTTGGAAACTAGAGTCATGAACCCACTATCGAGCATAAATACCCCCTCTTGGAGTCACTAGCAACTACTTGGCCAAGATAGCTACTAACAACGGAGAGCATGCAAGATCACAAACAACACAGACATGATAGAATCATAAAGACAAAAACATTAATCAAACCAACATAATAATCTCAATATCCATCGGATCCCTGCAAACACAACATGCATGATTACAAATAGATTAGATCTTGATCATGAAAGGAGCTCACAAGATCTATACATGAAAACACAAAGGAGGAGATACAACCATCTAGCTACTACATGGACCCATAGTCCAAGGTGGAACTACTCACGCATCATACCGGAGAGAAGGCCTTCGGGATGATCTCCCCTCCGGCAGGGTGCCAGGAAGAACTTCAGATCCCCCCGATCTAGGGACGATGGTGGCGGCGGCTACAGACGGTTTCGTGGAGATTTGATCGCGTACTCAGGGTTTCTGCATCGGGGGTTTCTTATAGCCGAAGGGGAGACCGAGGAGGAGGCCAGGGCCACCAAACCCTAGCCAGGCGCGGGGCTGGGCCCACCTGCGCCTGGGGTCGGTCTGGCTCCCCTGGCTGGCCCCTCCGGCTCCCTTATGGACTTCTTGTTCCCCACGGAAAGTAATTAACTTTGACGTTTGTCCCGTCCAATTCTGAGAATATTTCTTTACTAACTTTTCTGAAACCAAAAACAGCAGAAAACAGGCATCTGGCACTATTGCAACTTGTTAATAGGTTAGTACCAGAAAACATGTAAAAAGCACCTCAAAGTGTGGACAAGTAAAGCAAAGTAGATACTAAACAAGCATGGAGCATCAAAAATTATAGATATGTTTCCAACGTATCAGCATCTGCAAGCTTAACTCCTGCTCGTCCTCGCGTAGGTAAGTGATAAACAGAATAATTTTTAAGGTGACATGCACCCTCACAATAAAGATCCAACCATTTGCAAGCATTGAAAGCTGGGATCAAAAAACTCTAAACATGTACATGAAAGATGGAGTTCTAACAATAATATGAAGTAACTATGCATGCAACATGAAAGGCTAATAACAGAGATCATGAATAACATGCATTAAAAAACGTTTGTTTGTTTCACATGAAGAAAACATAGCATAATGGCATTCAACTTGTCCCTCATAGAGTAGCAATTAGATGCATAGGACACCTGCAAAGTTCACAAGGGTGACTAGAAACAAGTAGCACATGAGCAAGTAATAACACAATATGCATCAATTAATAAGATTTGGAACACTGCACACAGAATGACAACTATGCTCTCTTAATGGTGCCTAAAGGTAGAAGATGGAGACTCAATAATGGTGGAAGAAAGGACTTTTTGTAAAGGAAGCAGTGATTACAAGTTTCAAAAAGAGTTTCCAAAAATTATGATACTTGTTAGCTTTCAGCCCTCATTGCCCCTATCATAAGCATATTGAAGTGGTTAAGGTTAAAGTGGCAAAGCTGGAGTATATGCTTGACAAAGTATAAGTTGGCAATCTCAAGTCCCTTGAATACAAGGGCTACACCTCATGCATACTCAACTTTAGGTCCAGGTAAGTTCTTGTCACTGTAAGTATTTGCATATCATTGAGAACCGCCAACGGGGTACCCCTTGCACATGGTACAGGAGCTTTCCCATAACCAAAATGACAAGGCAAGCAGACAATGAGCATCTCAGCAATCTTCTTATGTACCATGGGAATATGGTGCTTTTTTCTCTCTTTCCTCTTTTCTCAATGTGTCTCTTTTTTATAAGAAGAATGCTTCATAGATGTCACTATGGTGATGCTGCAAGTTTCCACCATGATTAGGCATGGCTTAGCCTAGCGGCCTAGGCGTTTCTCTAACACGGGATACAAACTCCATGGACTTACAAGTTCCCTCTTTATTTCACACCGGTGAAATCCATAGACAAAAGATCACGATATCAACTGAGTACAACAAGGTACAAGTGCAATGTTGAAAACATTCCCCGTGACGGCACGGTTCTGCTAATTCCAACTTATAAGTGCAAGCATATACAACAAAGTTGTCACAATGGTTCAAGTTTATTAGGGGCAAGAATAAAGTGTGCCATCAAGTTCGTGAGGGCTTTAATCACTAAGTTTTCACATAACAAAATAGTTTTTAATTGGAAGATAGTTGAAAACAAGAATATACTTGGAATGGTGTAACACACCATGCGTAGGAGTTTATAGTGGACACTTTGGAATAACTTGGTTTCTTGGGAGTTGGAAGCATGAGTAGAACTTACTCATACAAGTGGAGGCTAGCAAAAGACTGGGAGCAACCAACTAAGAGAGCAATAATGGCCATAATCATGCAGTGCAACAAAGCATACTAATCAAAGCAAAGAGTGGTATTACAAGTCAAGGACTAAATGATCATAGAGGCTATGGTGACTTTTCATAGTCATAACATGGTGTGAGCATGTGCCAAGTCAACCCAAGCAAAGCATCAAAGGAGAATATCACAATACTATGCTTTTTCATGCTAAAACAACGCATAATTTCTTCAAGGCACACTAAGCAATCCCAATTGTTTGGAACAATACATGCTACAGCAATAATCACTAAGCATAATGCCAAAACAACACCTAGAATGTCATGCTAAAGTCTAAGTCACAATCAATGCAAGCTCCACTTGCACTTCAAGCAAGAACTTACTACTCCTTTCCAACACCAAGCAACTTATTTGCAAAACAACACAGCGAGAACGGGGGTCCAAACTACTTTATTCAAGCAAACTAAACAACCTAAGCAAAGCAAACAAAACTAAGATGCTCCAAGAGCAACACAACTATGCATGAAACAATAAAAACGAAGTGTTTAGACAGACCTGAGCTTTTTATTGATGAAGAAGGGGATGCCTTGGGCATCCCCAAGCTTTAAAGCTTGTACCTCTTGGATATTTATTGGGGTGAAACCATGGTGGAATCCCCAATCTTGAGATTGTGTCCATTCTTCATATCATTGTATCATTCTCTCTCCACACCTGAAATTTTTCCTTCATACAAAACTTCACACAATCTTCATTAGCAATATTAGTGTATTCAAAAGATATTAGACCTCTGGCAAAGCTTTGGAATAGAAAGGCTTTTCACTAAAAACACAAGCTACTGTAGTAACTCCTTCAAAAAGCTCAATTCACCTAAAGAGAACTCAAAAAGGAAACAATAAGAAGCAAATGCAAATAATGGCAGAAATCTGTCGAAACAGACCAGCAGGAAGAAACCGATTTTTTCGAACATCTTATGTTGCTCAAATCAAGAAGTGTTGAACTAACGAAAGTTATCTAACATACTGGGGGATTTATTCGTAACTTTTGAGCTCAATCCGAGTTACAGAGCCTCCTCGCGATTTTTTTTGGTGGAGGACAGAAATCTGTTTCGGGACAGCAACTCCCCAAATCTTACTTCCCTCTCATTAGAGGTCATTATTGGCACAAAAAGCAAACAAAAAGAATAAGGAGAGGTCATTAAAGAAGTAATAACTTCCAAGACTCAAGGAAACTCTTGGGTTATCTCCCAACAAGTACTTTTCTTTAACGCCTTTAAGTTAGGCACAAGAAGCAAGAAGAATCAAGTATTTTCAAATGAAGAAGCATTAACATCAAATCTTGCTTTCAAAGGAGGAGCAAAATGCAACTTCTATCTTCTCTTATGGAAGTGTTCAATACCTTTCTTGAATGTAAAATGATATTTAATGGTGCCTTCTTTCATATCAATGATGACACCAACTGTTCTAAGAAAAGGTCTTCCCATAGTAATAGGACAAGAAGCATTGTATTCAACATCCAAAACATAGAAATCAACAGGGACATAAGCATTGTTAACCATGATGAGAACATCATTAATACTCCCCATGAGTTTCTTCTTAACATTATCATTGAGTGGGACATCCAAATAACAATCTTCCAAAGGTGGCAAATCAAGGATTTCATAAATCTTCCTAGGCATAATAGAGACACTAGAACCAAGATCACATGAAGCTTTGAGGTCAAAGTCATTCACTTGCATATTAATAATGGGTTCCCAACTATCTTCTACTTTCCTAGGAATAGAAGCTTTGTGTTTTATCTTCTCTTCCTTAATCTTAACAAGAGCATCTGTAATGTGTTTGGTAAAGGCAACATGCATATCACTAGCATCAGGACTTCTAGCAAGATTTTGCAAGAACATAATCATTTCAGAAATATTGCAACCATCAATATCAAAGTCAAACTTGGCATCACTAGTAGTAGGCTCAATAGGAGTAGGAATATGGGCTACTTCTGGTTTAGTGGTGATAGTGCACACACTATTGTTTCTATCAATTTCAGCTTACCTTTCCCACTTAGCATGAAGTTGAGCTATGTTGGCTGCGCTGAGTTGATGTAGGAGCGCTTTGTTGGGAACCCCAAGAGCAAGGTGTGAAGTAGCACAACAGCAAGGTTTTCCTCAGTAAGAAACTGAGGTTATCGAACCAGTAGGAGGAAGGAAACATCACACAGGTGTCGCTAGCAACTTGGAGACCTGCACAACACAAACTCAAGACTTTGCCCCAACGAATCAGTGAGGTTGTCAAGCTCACCGGTTTGCTGTAACAAAGGATTAAATATATGGTGTGGAAGGTAATGGTGGTTTGCAGCAAGTAAACAAGTAACAGAGGAAGATGTATCAATGGTAAAGATTGGACCGGGGTCCATAGTTCACTAGAGGTGCTCTCCTTAAATAAACAACCTGGCATGAAGGGTAAACAAATTACAGCGGGGCAATTGACAGGAACTGAGCAAGGCATAGCAATGCAATTACTAGTCAGAAAGATCCTATGAGGTTGATTGGGCAATACAACAAGATACATAGACCGCCATCCAACTGCATCTATGACTAGAAGTCCACCTTCAGGTTATCATCCGAACCCCCTCCAGTATTAAGTTGCAAGCAACAGACAACTGCTTTAAGCAAAGTGTGTAAGGTAAACAGTCCACATGTTCCATGAACAAGAGACCGTTGTTTTCTCCCTAGTAGCAACAACACATCTACAACCGAAGAGATTATTGTCACTTCCCTTGGAAACTAGAGGCATGAACCCACTATCGAGCATAAATACCCCCTCTTGGAGTCACTAGCAACTACTTGGCCAAGATAGCTACTAACAACGGAGAGCATGCAAGATCACAAACAACACAGACATGATAGAATCATAAAGACAAAACCATTAATCAAACCAACATAATAATCTCAATATCCATCGGATCCCTGCAAACACAACATGCCTGATTACAAATAGATTAGATCTTGATCATGAATGGAGCTCACAAGATCTATACATGAAAGCACAAAGGAGGAGATACAACCATCTAGCTACTACATGGACCCATAGTCCAAGGTGGAACTACTCACGCATCATACCAGAGAGAAGGCCTCCGGGATGATCTCCCCTCCGGCAGGGTGCCGGGAAGAACTTCAGATCCCCTCGATCTAGGGACGATGGTGGCGGGGGCTACAGACGGTTTCGTGGAGATTTGATCGGGTACTCAGGGTTTCTGCATCGGGGGCTTCTTATAGCCGAAGGGGGAGACCAAGGAGGCGGCCAGGGCCACCAAACCCTAGCCAGGCGCGGGTCTGGGCCCACCCGCCCCTAGGGTCAGTCTGGCCCCTCCGGCTCCCTTCTGGACTTCTTGTTCCCCACGGAAAGTAATTAACTTTGACGTTTGTCCCGTCCAATTCCGAGAATATTTCTTTACTAACTTTTCTAAAATCAAAAACAGCATAAAACAGGCATCTGGCACTATTGCAACTTGTTAATAGGTTAGTACTAGAAAATATGTAAAAAGCACCTCAAAGTGTGGACAAGTAAAGCAAAGTAGATACTAAACAAGCATGAAGCATCAAAAATTATAGATACGTTTTCAACGTATCAGCGGACTCGGCCTCTTGGCGGCTGCATCTGTCAGGGGAGTTCTCAGTGAGTTCGGCATACCGGGCCCTTTTCCAGGGCCCGGAGTTGCGTTGGACTTCGCCCCTTTGGAAAGCCCCCATCCCCCTTAGTCTTCGCATTTTCGTCTAGTAGTTGCTCTGAGACCGCTTACCTTCGGGTGTGGAGGTGGCCAAGCGTAATGGCTCGGGAAATGGCCTCTGTCCCCTATGTGGGACGCCGGAGACTTGTGCCCATATTATGTTCTTCTGCACGGCGGCTCGGTTTTTGTGGAGTTTTGTCCGGGAGGCGCTGGGACCTAAATGGCAGGCGCAGGAGCTCGGGGAGTTCCTGCAGACCCAGGCGAACAGGGTCGGAGGGGACGCCACCTCTTATGGCTCGTGTTTGCAATCATCACCTGGACTTTGTGGAATGTGAGAAACAAGATGGTGATTGAGAGGATATACCCTACCCGTGTGTCTGACTCGATTTTTGCTTTGCTTGCCTTCCTCCAGCAGTGGTCCCTGTTGGTGAGACAGCGTGACCGGGCGTCCCTTGACGACACTCTTCGGGCTCTGAGGATGGCGGCGCTCCCCTTCTCGGCTCCGGCGGCTTCCTGATCCTGGTGGCGGCTTGAGTGTTGTCTCCGTCCCTCCTCTTTTTTTATTTCTTGGGCTTTGTTGTGCCGTGGCCCCAGCATATGCTCGAACCTTTTTCTTTTTGTTTTGGCTTCGGCCGGTGCGGTAGTGTGTCAGTACCGTGTTCCTGGATATTGCTTTATCTATAAAGCGGGACGAATGACTGTTTCAAGAAAATGGCCATACACTACACTTGGTACACTCGCAATCCAGCGAAATGTTTCTGAGCCAATCCAGTGTTTTCATCTCATTAATATACTTTTTACACCAAGCACTGCATTTTTAGGAGCGCAATGCTGAAAAACTCACATCGTTCTTGGACAGGAGGATGGCATCAACCTATTATCTGTCATAAAAGGTGCAAACATGTACCGTCGTGGCAGACAACGGGACTTCGTGACTGACTACCTCCCCCCTACACTGAAGTATGTATTTAGCTTCTGAGAGGACTTCCATATTTTACTGGGTACAGATCTAGTAAGTGAAATACTGAACTTTTGCAGATTGTTTCACCTTGCACTGAGCCCAGTCCTGATATCTACTCTGACAAACGGCAAAATTGTACGTGGCCTCACTGGTATTCCTGACCAAGGTCCTGTCTTATTTGTGGGTTATCATGCACTGATGGGGATCGAGTTAAGTCCATTGTATGAAGAATTGTTCAGGGACAAGAACACAGTTGTCCGTGGTCTTGGTCATCCGGTGTTGTTTGGAGCAAATAATGAGACCTCGGGTCAGGAGTTGTCTCGGTTCGGTACAGTTTCTATTCTATGTATCGTGGATTGCCGGTCACTCCAATCAATATGTACAGGCTGTTTGAGAGGAATCAATATGTTCTCCTCTATCCAGGTGGTGTTCGGGAAGCTCTATATAGAAAGGTGTGCTTAGCGTCACCACATCTCTACTAAACCTTGAAAGAATCATTAGGGGCAGTTCAGAAAAATGACATTTCTTGTTAAATTTCTTGTACTCCCTCTGGTTCATATTAATGGCTTCAACTTTATCTAAATTCATATGTATCTAGTTAAGTATTTAGGCTTGATGCATCCATATCTAGACAAAGTTGAGGCCATTAATATGGATCAGAGGGAGTATTGAAGTCTTTTGACCCTAATCCAAAACTTTACCAAAGAATACTCCTCTTCCAAACAGGCTCTTAGTGTTTTACCACACAGAAGAGTTTTATTTGCTAACAACTAAATTAACACATCAGTTTTTATGAATAGGAGTGTCCCCACTGATATAAAATAGTATGATCAAGGTTAGTACCTAACTAAGTGTTCCATAACTGAAACACAAACAAAAGAATGTTATCCGAGGGCTAGCCTACTAGATCTTTTCTCCTCCTGTAATGATAAAGCTGAATTTGGCAGGGTGAAGAATATATGTTGTTTAGGCCGGATCAGCCTGAATTTGTAAGGATGGTTCCATTTGGGTTTGTCGGAGAAGATGGTGTTTTAGAGGTAGCTTTCCCAATTCATCTTTTTGTTCTACAGGAAAAATCAACACTGTTATATCTGTGTTTCATAAAATATCGTTTCAAAGGAAATTTACATTCAGATGTCATATCATTTAACATATTGACCAGTTGACCTTTTAAGCATGTTTTATTCAAGCAAAAAGCATGAAAGCATGGAGCACCACATGACTGAATATTTATGAAAATGCACAATCTCTAGCTCTCTGCAGGAAATGTATGGTGATAACACATATTTGTGACTAAGATTATGTACTGCATTTTGGTGAAAACTAAACCAACTGTATCTGTGCATTCTTTCCGCAGTTGGTTCTGGATTACAATGATCAAAAGAATGCCCCGTACCTTTGGGAGTGGATAGAGTCGATCAACAAAGACAGCCAAAGAGTGAGGTCAGATTCGAATTTCCAAACAAATACATTAGGTGTTACTCAGACTCTTCATTCTGATGTGCACATTTTCATTTCAGAGATAGTGTCAAAGGAGAGGAAGGGAATCAAGATATGTACATTTTCATAGTCCCAAAGTACCTGGACAGTTCTACTACCTGTTCAGCAGACCAATCAAATTTGAAAGTGATGAATAATGTTCTGAGAGATACTAAGAGCACAAACGAAGTGTATTTACATATCAAATCAGAAGTCGAGAATGCAATGTCATTCTTAAAAAAGAAAGAGGGAGGAAGATCCTTACAGGAGTATTTCGCAGCGTTCTGTATACCAGGCAACTTGGGGTGTTTCTGCTCAAGTCCCAACTTTTGAACCATAAAGACTAGGTGCAAATGTATTCCTGTTATAGTGTAACTGCTCATTGGCATATTAAACAGATATTACAAGTGGGGCCTAAATGTTTGACTAAACAACACCAAAACATCAAATAGTGCAAAGTTAGTAATAAACACCAGAAACTAAGGCCCCATCAACTGGTTGATACCATGTCTTGAAGATCATAACTCAATAACAGAAGAAACACAACGCCCCAAAAACAAAAAGATTAATATTGGACATGATAGCATGTAGATTCTTCACAAACATACAAGTAGATTTGCAGTGGGATAAAATACAGCCCCAGGCAGGTAGCGGAAAATAAGAGGATAATGCAGCATAAGCTCGATGTTTCGTATTTGCATTTATTCTAAGTTACTAGCTGGTGTGTCAACTAGCAAAGCTGAAATGGCCAAAAGAAAGCTCTCGCATGACACCCTTGTCCCTTTTCACAGGAATAAAACTTCACTCAACATCAAACCCCTTCTCTTGGAGTTCCTGTACAACCTCATTCCTCATTCTGAACCAAAGCTTCTGTGCTTCCTGGTCAAACTTTTTCGACTGGAGTTGCTTCTGCATGTTATCAGAGTCCATGTTTGCATCCGCAAAACCTTTGGGTCCAATCGTGGTACCTAGAGCACCTCCACTTTTTATGAACTCCTCAACTGCCTCTTCATCACCAGGGTAGGGAAACTCTCTCCGCTCATAAAGATGTGCCATTTCTTTTTCTTCCTAGAAAATATAGAAGATAGCCTTTAGAAAGATGTAAACCGAAAGGACACAAATCAGTGAAAGGATAAATAAACATTAAAAGACTGCCTGTGGCTGTTTATCACAGTCTTGTGGAAGACAGAATCACCTTAAGTGATCCTTATGGATAATCATATTTCTCCAAGAGTAACTTTGATGCCATCTGGTGCATCTCATAGTTCATTTTCATTAGTTTCATGTTCGAGTGTTGAATGTGACATATAAGGAGTGCCCATAGATTGATAATCAGTAACCAGAATATACTATTTCAGTAAAGCCTAATGAGGCACGTGCAAGATCTGAAGACCACTACCCATGCATGACCAATCCCACAAAAACTTGTCTGAAATTGCATGTGGTCGAAATGATGCATGCTTCAACTGAACTGTTGAAGATGCATGCTTCAAGAAATTGTGGATTGGACACAGTATGGAACATGTTGACATAATTATTGGCAGCTCTCAATCGTAATCACAAAAGCTAAACATACAGCAAGATAGACTTATTATACCCGACATGAATCTTGCAGTAAAACAAAAGGCCACAGCAATTCATTTCTGCCTGAAAAAAAGGGTCCCCAGTCATACCTTGGGGCGTGGCTTGAGCGTCCACCAACCAAGCGGCGATGTCTCGTTCCAGAGCCATGCAGCGCCAAAAAGCGCATACGTGCAGAGCATGCCCTTACCCATCTGCTTAAAGAAGTAGGCATCCCCCTTCTCGAAGCCCATCCTTCTGATCCCCTCAATCAGGCAACAAGAACAGAGACGACATTATTAAGAAATCAAGCCCTGTACGAGCCAAGGAATTGTGGAGAGAAAGTGGCAGCTATATGGGACGCTCGTGCTTGCTCACCTGAGGAGACGACGGGCCTGAGGGAAGCTGCGCAGCATCGCGTCACCTGCAGGATAGGGACAAAGTGAACGGGGTTTTAGTGCGGCATTCCGTCGAGCAGGTGTGCCGTGTGCTCATGTCTGCTTGTGAAGCGATTTAGATAAAAACAAATTGAAAGGAATGATGTGGGAACTAGGGTGATTTTACTCAGCGACTCCGGCATGTTAGAAGAAGGAAAATACGAGAATTAAATTACTCCCTCCGATCCATATTACTTGTCACAGAACTGGATGTATCTACACATGTTTTAGTGCTAGATACATCCAATCCAGTGACAATTAATATGGATCGGAGGGAGTACGAAAGATGGTTCACCTAAGAATTGGAGAATCGCGTGCCATATTAGAGTAGCGGAAATGCGAGGGTTAAGGTAGAGTGTGTTGGAATTTTGGCCCAAATAGTCTAGCCCATTTTCTATTTCAATAATTCCTGAAAATCCTAGAGGCCCATGTGGCCCATTCATGCAAGGCAAGAGCTGGGACAAATGTTTAGTCCCACATTGCTAGTTGAGTGGAAGTTGGACCAGCTTATAAGGTGAGCTCTCCTACCACTTGGTAAAAGGATGAGAGGGAGAAGGAGAGAGTTCCACACGCGCGCTCCTCCTCCTCCTCGCCTCGCCTCGTCACGTCACGTCACGACGCGCGCGCGCCGCGGGTTGCGGGAATCTCGCCGAGCCGAGCTTTATTTTGCCACGCATGAATGGTATATGAACAGATGTACAGAAGGTGAAACGTTTAATACGAAGGTGAAACGTTTGCTTTTAATACGAGTTAAATGAATACGAATTGAGTGGAGGCTGTCCGGTGGGCTGCCGCCTGTTCGTTTCATCTTCCGTCCATTCGTTTCATCTTCTGCACTGTCTGCCTTCCCCTCTGCGCCTATAAAAGAGAGAGGTCGCGCCTCCTCTCAGTTACACTGACACACATCCCTGCGCCTCCAGTTCCAGAGCACTGCGCTACCTCCATCTTCCCCATCCCGTCTTGCGGCGTGCACCGCGAGCCGGGACAGTAGGCCTCCGAGACCCCGCTGCTTCGAGTCCTGTACAGGAGAAGGACGATAAGGTTTTTGGGGAGCGCTATCAGCGCGACTACTGTCTTCGTCACGGACTCCCTCACAGATAGCGACGTCTTCCCCGACGAGGACTTCTTCCCCGACATCAGCACTCTCTTCCTCGACGACATGGCCAACGATGGTTCCAACGCCAGCGGTTCCACTTCTGCTACTGCCGTGTACATCTTCTGTCTCAATCTTGTTCTGATCCTATCCAAAGTTTTATGCCTTGCAGTTTGTTTGACTATATGCCTTAATATGTATTCGCTATTTAACATGATTAGTATATTGCTTATTATTCTAGTCATGTTTTATCTAGCGTTTATTATGAATAATTCGCTTGGTAAATTGCTCTATTTCTCAACAATCCAAAAACCTTATTTCAGGCAATTTGCCCCAAGTGGCTTTGTTGCTTCTATGAAGCCACCTGTGTTTGAAGGTGTGAATTACAAACGATGGCGTGCGAGAGCAGTGCTCTGGTTTCAGACCATGAGCTGCTATAACGCCATCTATGGCGCACCTGAGGGGGAACTTAATCTCGCTCAGGAAGAGGCGTTCCAAAAACTTGATACCACTTTCAAGGCTGCCTTGATCAGCATCCTTGGCGACAATATTGTCGATTCATATCTGTCATTTAGCAATGGCAAAGATATGTGGGATGCGCTCGAGAGAAAATTTGGAGTCTCTGATGCTGGCAGTGAACTGTATGTCATGGAACAATTCTATGACTATAAGATGATTGATGACCGCTCCATTGTGGAGCAGGCTCATGAGATACAGTCACTTGCCAGGGAACTTGAGCACTTCACTTGTGTGTTACCGGACAAGTTTGTTGCCGGAGGTATCATTGCCAAACTTCCCCAGTCATGGAGGAATTTTGCTACTTCTCTGAAGCACAAGAGACAAGAGTTCTCCGTGACAGATCTCATTGGGACTCTTGATGTGGAAGAGAAGGCGAGAGCAAAAGACACACGTGCTCGAGGTACCGAGGGAGGTTCTAATGCCAACCTGGTACAGAAAAGGAACTTCCAGCCTCACAAGTTCAAGAACAAAGGCAAGTTTGATGACAAAGGAAAGTTCGATGGAAAGAACAAGGCCTCACAGTCCACCAGCTTCAAGAAGAAGACTGATAAGAGGAAAGGTGCTTGTCATGTGTGCGGTGATCCTAATCATTGGGCTCCTGCTTGTCCCAACCGCTTTGACAAGCGCCAGCATGGGAAGAGCAGCAAGACTGCTAATGTTGTCGTGGGCGACGTTGAGATGAAAGATGTTGGGTATGGTATATTACCTACTGTTCTTTCATTATGTCATTCTCCTGATTGGTGGATTGACACGGGCGCTAATGTACATGTCTGTTCTGATATTTCCATGTTTTCTTCATATCAGGTCAGAGGGACTCAAACCGTGCTGATGGGGAACGGCTCGCATGCTTCTGTTCATGGTGTTGGTACGGTCGATCTGAAGTTCACTTCGGGAAAGACTGTGCGCCTGAAGAACGTGCATCATGTTCCCTCAATAAATAAAAATCTTGTTAGCGGATCTCTTCTGTGTCGAGATGGCTACAAGATTGTATTCGAGTCCAATAAATTTGTAATTTCGAAGTATGAAACTTTTATTGGTAAAGGCTATGAATGCGGAGGCTTGTTCCGCTTATCTCTGTCAGACATTTGTAATAAAGTTGTTAATCATATTTACACAAATTTTGAATCAAATGTCTGGCACTCTCGTCTTTGTCATATTAATTTTGGTTGTATGACGCGGCTAGCCAAAATGAATTTAATCCCTGATTTCTCAACTGTTAAGGGATCTAAGTGCCAAGTCTGCGTGCAAGCTAAACAACCTCGCAAGTCACATACGACTGCAGAAGTGAGAAATTTAACACCACTAGAGCTCATACATTCTAATCTTTGTGAGATGAATGGTGTGTTAACAAAAGGTGGAAAGAAATATTTCATGACTTTGATCGATGACTCTACGAGATATTGTCATGTGTATCTTCTAAAATCAAAAGATGAGGCTTTGAGTTTCTTCAAAATCTATAAAGCTGAGGCAGAAAATCAACTTGATCGAAAGATTAAGAGGCTTAGGTCTGATCGTGGTGGAGAGTATTTTTCCAACGAGTTTGATTTCTTTTGTGCGGAACATGGCATAATTCATGAGAGGACGCCTCCCTACTCACCCCAGTCAAATGGAGTAGCCGAAAGAAAGAACCGTACTCTAACAGATTTGGTTAACGCCATGTTAGACACATCGGGTCTTCCTAAGGAATGGTGGGGGGAGGCACTATTGACCGCGTGTCATGTCCTAAACCGAGTTCCCACAAAGAACAAAGAAATTACTCCATTCGAAGAATGGGAGAAGAAAAGACTAAAATTCTCTTACTTACGTACTTGGGGTTGTTTGGCAAAGGTTAATGTACCAATCCCCAAGAAGCGCAAGCTTGGACCAAAAACCATTGATTGTGTTTTTCTGGGCTATGCTTTTCATAGCATTGGTTATAGATTCTTGATAGTAAAATCTGAAGTACCTGACATTCATGTCGGTACAATCATGGAGTCGACTGATGCGACTTTCTTTGAGAATATCTTTCCAATGAAGGATAAACCTAATTCATCAAATTCGGAGATACCTAGTTCATCTGATCAGGAATTTGCTATATTCTCTGAACCTATCATTCCGATTGAACACTCTGAAAGTCCTAAGGAGGATGATAATGAAATTCCTAAAAGGAGCAAGAGACAAAGGACTGAAAAGTCTTTTGGTGATGATTTCATTGTGTACCTTGTGGATGACACTCCCACTTCCATTTCAGAAGCTTATGCATCTCCTGATGCTGACTACTGGAAGGAAGTTGTTCATAGTGAGATGAATTCCATCTTAGCTAATGAAACATGGGAGATCACTGATCGTCCTTATGGGTGCAAACCTGTAGGATGTAAATGGGTGTTCAAGGAGAAACTAAGGCCTGATGGTACTATTGAGAAGTACAAGGCAAGGCTAGTGGCCAAGGGTTATACCCAAAAGGAAGGTGAAGACTTCTTTGACACTTACTCACCTGTAGCAAGGTTGACCACCATTCGAGTACTACTTTCTCTGGCTGCCTCACACGGTCTTCTCGTTCATCAAATGGACGTTAAGACGGCTTTCCTAAATGGAGAGTTGGATGAGGAAATTTATATGGATCAACCAGATGGTTTTGTAGTAAATGGTCAAGAAAGAAAAGTGTGCAAGCTACTGAAGTCTTTGTATGGTCTTAAACAAGCACCTAAGCAGTGGCACGAAAAATTTGATAAAACCTTAACCGCTGCAGGCTTTGTTGTAAACGAAGCTGACAAGTGTGTATACTATCGCCATGGTGGGGGTGAGGGAGTCATCCTTTGTTTGTATGTTGATGACATACTGATTTTCGGAACCAACCTTAATGCAATTAAGGAGGTCAAAGATTTCTTATCTCGTTCCTTTGAGATGAAGGATCTGGGAGTAGCTGATGTCATCTTGAACATCAAGCTATTGAGAGATGATGATGGTGGGATTACACTGCTTCAGTCCCACTATGTGGAAAAGATCTTGAGTCGTTTCGGGTATAGCGACGTCAATTGTTCTCCTACACCGTATGATCCTAGTGTGTTGCTTCGAAAGAATCGAGGAAATGCTAGAGACTAACTAAGATACTCTCAAATCATTGGCTCGCTTATGTATTTAGCTAGTGCCACGAGACCTGACATCGCCTTTGCTGTAAGCAAACTCAGTCGATTTGTCTCAAATCCAGGAGATGATCACTGGCATGCTCTTGAAAGAGTTATGCGATATCTAAAAGGCACTGCGAGCTATGGCAATACACTATATCGGGTATCCGAGGGTACTAGAGGGTTATAGTGATTCAAATTGGATATCTGATGCTGATGAGATAAAGGCCACGAGTGGATATGTTTTCACACTTGGTGGTGGCGCTGTTTCTTGGAAGTCTTGCAAGCAGACCATCTTAACGAGATCAACTATGGAAGCAGAACTCACAGCACTAGACACGGCCACTGTTGAAGCAGAGTGGCTTCGTGAACTCTTGATGGACTTACCTGTGGTTGAAAAACCTATACCCGCAATTCTAATGAACTGTGATAATCAAACTGTGATTATTAAGGTGAACAGTTCTAAGGATAATATGAAGTCCTCAAGACATGTGAAGAGGAGATTGAAATCTGTCAGGAAAATGAGAAACTCCGGAGTTATTGCATTGGATTATATCCAAACATCTAAAAACTTGGCAGATCCCTTCACAAAGGGTCTATCACGCAACGTGATAGAAAATGCATCGAAGAAGATGGGTATGAGACCCACAATTTGAGCTTTCCACAGTGGTAAACCACTCTATGTGATCGGAGATCCCGTGAATTAGAATTGGGTAACAAGCTGTTGGTTAGCTGAGAGGAAAGTATCCCTACTTTAATAAACACCACTCCATAAAGATGCAATACTTTCCTATTCTGCATGGCAGGTTGATTTATTATCTTAATGTGTTCTAAGTGGTTTATCCTAAGCAAAGATGTTGTCCTGCAGAACATCTTTTGAAGAACACACCTATATGAGTCTGACTGTTAAAACGTCGCAGTCTATGAGAGTAGGGTGCTCTCTAATAAACTCATGAAAGGTCATGGAGTATGACGTATAAGCTCCACCCGCGGGGAAGTCCCACGGTAGCCCAGTATCGGTCAAGACTTCGTGTGAAGCTAGATTGCAGCAAACTTGCAGTTCAAGGCATAGTCCACTGTACAAGTCGCAACCTAGTGTAGCATAGAATTCTAGGTGGAAGTTCAACTTAACAGTCTCCACTATAGTACCGGTATATAAACAGTGTTTTGGAACCAAAGGCAAATTACATGTGCCTCTGGGATCTGGTGGGGGATTGTTGGAATTTTGGCCCAAATAGTCTAGCCCATTTTCTATTTCAATAATTCCTGAAAATCCTAGAGGCCCATGTGGCCCATTCATGCAAGACAAGAGCTGGGGCAAATGTTTAGTCCCACATTGCTAGTTGAGTGGAAGTTGGACCAGCTTATAAGGTGAGCTCTCCTACTACTTGGTAAAAGGATGAGAGGGAGAAGGAGAGAGTTCCACACGCGCGCTCCTCCTCCTCCTCGCTCGCCTCGCCACGCCTCGCCTCGCCACGTCACGTCACGACGCGCGCGCGCCGCGGGTTGCGAGAATCTCGCCGAGCCGAGCTTTATTTTGCCACGCATGAATGGTATATGAACAGATGTACAGAAGGTGAAACGTTTGCTTTGAATGGACTTTTAATACGAAGGTGAAACGTTTGCTTTTAATACGAGTTAAATGAATACGAATTGAGTGGAGGCTGTTCGGTGGGTTGCCGCCTGTTCGCTTCATCTTCCGTCCATTCGTTTCATCTTCTGCACTGTCTGCCTTCCCCTCTGCGCCTATAAAAGAGAGAGGTCGCGCCTCCTCTCAGTTACACTGACACACATCCCTGTGCCTCCAGTTCCAGAGCACTGCGCTACCTCCATCTTCCCCATCCCGTCTTGCGGCGTGCACCGCGAGCCGGGACAGTAGGCCTCCGAGACCCCGCTGCTTCGAGTCCTGTACGGGAGAAGGGCGATAAGGTTTTTGGGGAGCGCTATCAGCGCGACTACTGGCTTCGTCACGGACTCCCTCACAGATAGCGACGTCTTACCCGACGAGGACTTCTTCCCCGACATCAGCACTCTCTTCCTCGACGACATGGCCAACGATGGTTCCAACGCCAGCGATTCCACTTCTGCTACTGTCGTGTACATCTTCTGTCTCAATCTTGTTCTGATCCTATCCACAGTTTTATGCCTTGCAGTTTGTTTGACTATATGCCTTAATATGTATTCGCTATTTAACATGATTAGTATATTGCTTATTATTCTAGTCATGTTTTATCTAGCGTTTATTATGAATAATTCGCTTGGTAAATTGCTCTATTTCTCAACAGAGTGCAAGGGGAGAGAAGCTGACTCGGCAGGGCTCCTTACCAGGATGCAGTCGGGGGAGCTGCCGAGAGGGAGCGGGCGCCACTGCCAGCGCAAGAGTGTAGAGTCTCGTGAAACAAGCTAATTATATGTGTGTCAGAACCTTCTAATCTGCAGATCCTCTCCGCTTCTGTAATGTTCCTTGCATCCGAGCTGATTTTTTTAGGGCAGCATGGCTATAGTAAGGGCATCTCCACCGGGCCGAACCATACGGTCGGCGCGTGTCTGAAACTGTCCGCGCGGACGCGCAGGACGTGCGCGGCGCCCCAGCAGGGTGACCCATCCGGATTAATTTGCGCGGACCGACCCATCCGTGACACAGATCTGAGTGACGGATGGGTCTGCCCGGACAGACGCAGCACAGGCTGGCCTAGATGCAGACGCACATGGGCCTTCTTCTCTTGCGCTGGCCTGTCCGTTTTCGTCCGTTTTGGGTCGCGCTGTTGTGCGCGGTCGGCCGGACAGGCCGGATCACGCACCCAAATCGTCCGTGACACGACCCAAACGGACAAAATTGGACGTCCGTTTGCGTCTCCCTGGTGGAGATGCCCTAAGATCCCCATATTCTTTTCTAGCCTGGTTCGCAGGTCCTCTTATGGAGAAACCAAACAAGCCTCTGCAGGCAGTTCAGGTGCGGGCCAAGGCCGAGCCAGGGAACTAAATAGGCTATACTGATTGTTGGGAAACTGGGCCGGTAGAGGCCCACTCGGTGTGGCCTCTACCAGGCTAGGGTTGGCCCATGTGGGTATCGTATCCCCCTTTAGCCTATAAATAGAGGAACAATATGTGTACGGGAGTTTACCGAGAGAGTTATCAATAAAGTTTCCTGTTTTATCTACTTTGTACTGTGTGTGTCTTCTCCTAGTCTTCTTCTCCGGCGTGGAACAGCCCCGGGACCGGCCAGTCGGCAGGGGGTGTTCCAACACGTTATCAGCACGTGTCTCTCCGTCGAGCCTCCGTCAAGCCACCGTCGAGCCTGCATCACGCAAGCTTTCGTTGAAGGTAACACAAATCTGACCACAAAAATGGATTCGTCTCGCGTTTTCCTTTCAAGATTTGCGTTCAGATCTTAGATCAGATCCCATCTTAGGTGCGGATTTTTCTTTCCGGGAGTCGAGCTGACCTGCTGTCGCCGACCAATGTCGATCTAATCACTCCCAGATTAGAAATTTGTTGACTGTACCGTCGATGCGTGCACCTGCTGTGCAGATCTGGATTTTTTTCTTAGCAGATCGGGCTGATCTTGACCGTTTTTTAGATCAAAATCGATCTAGTTTCTTTATGAACTGTACGTGCACGTCCGTATAGAGGCCATGGCCGCTCGCGCCCGCGTGCAGAGCTGCGTCGGCCCTGCTGGCCGCAGCCGCCGCTGTGCCGCGCCGCCGCCCGCGCCGCCTGCCCCGCTGGCAGCCGCGCCTGCTGCGGGCCGCCTGCTACGCGTGCGCGCCGGCCCCGCGCGCCTGCGAGCCACGCCAGCCTGGCCCCTGCGCCGCCGCCTGCCGCGCGTGCGCGCTGGCCGCCGCCGTCGCGCCGCCGGCCGCCGCGCGCGCCGGCTTTGCTGGCCGCCGCCTTGCGCCGCCGCGCGTGCCGGCTCTGCTGGCCGTCGCCGCGCATGCCACCCCACCCCACTCGCCCTCGTCCCGCCGCCGGTGCGGCCTGCTGCCGCCGCCGCCCCACTCGAGAGCACACCAGTGCTCTGTTCCCCCGTTTTCGGGCAGGGACGGTGTGGGGTGGGCCGGTACACGGACGACCGCGCGTTTTTTCGGCATTTTTGTGCCGATTTTGGGCGTGGGAACACGCGATTGCGGGGCTGTTGGACCGTTTCGGCTCTGTTTTTGGCCCGATTTATACAAGCTTTTGCACTATGTTTTACTATAGTTATTAATTACCGCATGTCTTAATACTTTGTATCTCATAGATAGCTTGCACCGTTTTTAAATTGAATTTTGGAACGCCGTCATATTTGAATTATTGTATCGATTATCGCATTTATGCAACCGATTACCTGCTGTAATCTTACACACCTTGCATAAATTGCAGATGACCGGAATCGTCAGCCGCGAGTTCCCGGAGTTGACCCAGGATGGGCTTAACTACCTGACTTGGGCCTCGGACGTTGAGATCGTCCTTGAGGGCCGATGCATCAAGGATGCGTTGATTGCGGGGACCCCGACGGCCCCCAGCAAAACCATCCCGGCGGATAAGGCCAAAGCCCTGCACTTCCTCCGCCATCACATGTGTGAGACTCTCAAGAATGAGTACATGGCAGAACGGAGTGCTTCTGCCCTTTGGACCGCCCTCAACAAGCGGTTCTCTAGGCTGAAGTACACCATTCAGCCACAGGCGGAGGCAGATTGGATACGTCTGAGGTTTGCGGACTTTAAGACGGTGGGAGAGTACAACTCAAGGTTGCACCGGATTTGTACTATTCTTCAGCTGTGTGGGACCAGTACCACCGATCAGCAGAAGATAGACAAAACCCTCTCCACATTCCATCCGGACAACATCCAGTCCTCGCGAAACTTTCGCCAGGAAGGATTCACGGAATATGCAGCGCTTATTGATGCTCTCCAGCTGGCCGAGGCGCAGGATAATGTTCTGAAAAAGAACTTCTCCGCGCAACCCTTCGCAGGGGGCCCAAGTCATGAGGCCAATGCTGGTGCCTACAAGGTGCGCAAGCCCATCCACAAGAAGAGAGGCAAGAAGGGCAAGAAGGGACCCAACTCCTCCAACCCGGCCAAGCAACGCAAGGCGGGCAAGGGGGAGGCGAGGCCCCAGGACTGCTTCCGCTGTGGCTCCAAGACTCACTTCTCCAGGCAGTGTTTGGCCCCTAAACACGTCGTGGACGCGTTCAAGGCCAACAAGAAGGCGCGCGAGGCGCATCTTGTCCAGGTTGAGGCACCACTGGCGCCCGGAGCGGCGCTTGTGCAGAACGTCACGCACATAGTGGCGCAGGACGTAGCACAAGTGGCAGCACCCTCGGCGGTCCCCACGGACGCCGCTGTGCCCATGGAGGTTGAGCACGTTGTGCCCCCGCCACCTCAGCCAGGCCCCTTGTCCATGATGATGGCCAACGCAGAGCCGTCCACTGACCTTGAGATACTGGCTGAGCTTGGTGATTTCCTCGCAGAATCCACCTGAGCTCCTTTTTGTTGTGATGATTCTTTTTCCGCAATAATCAGATACAATTACTCGATATGGTTGTAAGCTCTATGAGAGCATAATATTTATTTGTTTCCGGCGATTGGATGACATTTATTCATTTATTCCATTATTTGATTATGTGATGTTCTGAAATGTTTATGTGTTTTACTTACTTGATGTAGCATCTTCCTCTCTCCATTATATTAATTAGGCACTATATTTTAGAACCCGTGTGGCGCCCAAATGGAGAAAACGTGCCTTGCTGATAGAGGCACCACCAATACCATCTTAAGAGAAACAAAGTATTTTGAGTCCATTACCAAAAACCCTGGTAACATAATGACGATCGCCGGCTGCGGTCCGAATGTAGTTGGCTCCGGAAGAGTAACTATCATACTCCTAAATGGAACAACTCTGATTATTGAAGAGGCATTGTTGTATCCGGAGTCGACTCGTACTCTCTTAAGTTTTAGAGACATCCGCGCAAATGGTTTCCATGTCGAAACCGATGATGATGAGAATGGAAAGGAGTTTCTACTCATTACCAAGCGCGACGAAAATGGTAAACATGTTGTCGAAAGACTCCCTTCATTAGCTACTGGGCTGTACTACACTAAGATAGTAGCACCACCTATTTACACTACCCTTAAGACTGTCTTTAGAAGCTCCGAACTATTCTGCCTTTGGCATGATAGGTTAGGCCACCCCGGTCTTAGGATGATGAGAAATATAATTAACAACTCGAACGGTCATAATGTTAATGTAAAAAATTTCCCGAATCCCGATGATTTCGTGTGCTCCGCATGCGCTACGGGGAAATTGATCATTAGACCGTCCCCCCTTAAGGTGAAGGATGAACTCCCCGCGTTCTTGGAACGCATTCAAGGGGATATATGTGGTCCAATTCAGCCCCTCTCAGGGCCGTTTCGGTACCTCATGGTGCTCATCGATGCTTCCTCTAAATGGTCCAATGTTTGCCTGCTATCAACAAGAAACCATGCTTTTGCAAAGTTGATCTCCCAGATCATACAAATAAGGAATAAATTCCCTGATTATCGTTTAAAGTCTATTCGAATGGACAATGCCGGAGAATTTACTTCAAAGGCATTTGATGATTATTGCATGGCAACTGGAATCAAACTTGAGCACTCCGTACCGCATGTCCACACTCAAAATGGACTCGCGGAGGCATTGATTAAAAGGATTAAATTCATTGTCAGACCACTCCTTCAGGGTTGTAATTTACCAACTACATGTTGGGGACACGCGGTGTTACACGCCGCTAATCTCATCAACTTTCGACCATCGGCCTACAACATCCACTCTCCCATCCAACTTGCGCAAGGGTCGGCACCGAAAATTTCCCACCTACGTAGGTTCGGCTGCCAGGTATATGTACCTATACCACCACCCCAGCGATCAGCAATGGGACCACTCCGTAAGTCGGGGATTTACGTTGGTTATGAGACTGTGTCCATAATCAGGTTCTTGGACCCCTTGACAGGTGACTGTCACACGGCCCGTTTTGCTGACTGCATTTTTGACGAGGATCTTTTCCCGACTTTGGGGGAAGGTAATCAACCCCTGGATGACAAAAGTCGAGAAATCACGTGGAAAGCCACGGGGATCCACGCTCATGACCCGCGCACTGTTGAGACTAATAGAGAAGTCCAAAAGATACTAGATTTGCACTCCCTAGCGAATCAACTGCCCGATCATTTTAGTGATTTAAAGACTGTAACAAAGTCGCATGTGCATGCACGCAATGCACCGGAAAGGGTTGAAATACCAAAGAAAAATGATGGTATACCCGCTCCTGCTCCAAGGCCTAAGAGGACGCGGATTCCGGTTTCTCAAATCCCAAGTACCCGGGGACGCCCGAAGAAAAAGGATAAGAGAGATTTATTACAGTCTGCCCCTGTTGAGGGGAGCCAGTTGAGACCTGGCACGAGTACGGATATTTCAGTGCACGAAATTCCGGACTTGAACTTTCCTATATCGGAAATACCCAGCAAAGTTGTGTGCGCACACATCGGAGCGGGAAAGCTAAAGGACCTAGCTCCTGGATTGGGAAATCCGGTGGAGCAAGAGGATGTGCCTGATGCACTCCATGACGAAATGGCCATTAACTATGTTAATTCCGAGTCATACAACCGAGCCATGGCAAATGTCGACGTTAATTTTGCCAAGAAAATTGCCTCAATCATAGATCTTGACCCTGAGCCTAACACGCTCGCTGATTGCAAGAAAATGTCGGATTGGAAAGATTGGCAGAAGGCAATTACTGCTGAATTATTATCGTTAAACAAAAGAGAGGTATTTGGACCTGTTTGTCTAACTCCTCCCCACATTCGCCCCGTTGGCCATAAGTGGGTTTTTGTTCGAAAGAGAAACGAGAATAATAAAGTAGTAAGGTACAAAGCAAGGCTCGTTGCTCAAGGTTTCACTCAGCGACCAGGTGTCGACTTTGAGGAAAATTACTCCCCAGTCATGGATGGAATTACCTTTAGATACTTGATCTCAATGGCAGTAAACATGGACTTAAAAATGAAACTAATGGATGTTGTCACCGCTTACCTATATGGTAACTTGGATTCGGACATATACATGAAAGTACCAGAAGGTATCCCTGTCCCGAACCAGGATAGAGCAAACAGGAGCTTATACAGTGTTCAGCTTAAGAAGTCATTGTATGGACTAAAACAGTCAGGTAGGATGTGGTATAATCGTTTAAGCGATTTCCTTCATCAGAAGGGCTACGCAAGCAATGAAGATTGCCCATGTGTTTTTATACGGAGATCCCAGGATGGTTTCTGTATTATCTCGGTGTACGTGGACGATTTGAATATAATCGGTACACCTGACAATATTGAGGAAGCGAGTTCCTACCTGATGTCGGAATTCGAGATGAAAGACTTAGGCAAAACCAAGTTCTGCCTCGGTCTGCAACTTGAGCATTCCCCTGCTGGGATTCTAGTTCACCAGTCGGCCTACACCTAGAAGGTGTTGGAACGATTTGGGTTTGAAAAGGCATATCCTTCTAAGACCCCGATGGTCGGAAGATCTTTGCAGCAAGACAAGGACCCGTTCAGGCCTAAAGAAGAGGGGGAGGAAATTCTGGGACCGGAATTCCCCTACTTAAGTGCAGTTGGCGCACTTCTGTACCTCGCAAATTGTACACGGCCGGATATTGCATTCGCCGTCAATTTGCTTGCAAGGTACAGTTATGAGCCTACCAAGAGGCATTGGAAAGGCGTTAAAGACATCTTTAGGTACATACAAGGGACAAAGGACCTTGGCTTGTTTTACCAAAAGAACCAAGACCTATCTGTTGTAGGCTATGCAGATGCTGGGTACCTTTCGGACCCGCATACATCCAAGTCGCAGACTGGATATGTTTTCCTTTGTGGTGGAACAGCTATTTCCTGGAAATCGTCTAAGCAAACTCTTGTGTCGACTTCGACGAACCACTCGGAAATCATAGCATTATATGAAGCATCACGAGAATGTGTATGGCTTCGACGAGTAGTCAGTCACATCCAGATGTCATGTGGACTGAACACCGTACAAACCCCAACAATTATCTATGAAGATAATGCCGCTTGTGTTGCACAAGTCCAGACGGGTTACGTGAAGAGCAATCTCACAAAGCATATAAACCCCAAGTTCTTCTATGCACATGAGTTGCAAAAGATGAACGAAGTGAAAGTCTTGCATACTAAGTCGTGTGAAAATCTCGCTGATTTGTTCACTAAATCATTGCCAGCGTCTTTTTTCGAGAGATGTGTCCGAGGGATCGGCATGATGAGACTTAGGGAGATGCAAAGTTCAGGGGGAGAATCTTCACAAACTCATCGCTGAAATCTTGATCCCGATGATTGAGTACTTAACTTTATAGTTAAGTGAATTGTACTCTTTTTCCCTTAGTGAGTTTTTATGAAGTTTCTCACATGAGGTTTTTAATGAGGCAATTCGCGCAACATAGCAAGAAGTATACCGTGTGCATTTCTCCATATTTTTCCCACTGGGTTTTTCGGATTTTTAAGCCATGGTTATACAGATAAGATACCCAGGGGGAGTGTTGGGAAACTGGGCCGGTAGAGGCCCACTCGGTGTGGCCTCTACCAGGCTAGGGTTGGCCCATGTGGGTATCGTATCCCCCTTTAGCCTATAAATAGAGGAACAATATGTGTACGGGAGTTTACCGAGAGAGTTATCAATAAAGTTTCCTGTTTTATCTACTTTGTACTGTGTGTGTCTTCTCCTAGTCTTCTTCTCCGGCGTGGAACAGCCCCGGGACCGGCCAGTCGGCAGGGGGTGTTCCAACACTGATCTCCTTCCTCAAACTTCTCCCACTCACACACCGCGGACCGCACACAGTGACAGTGTAGACTGCTACTGCCGCCGTGTTGTCCCCGGGCGCCGTTCTCGGTGTCCGTCCGCCTCCCATACTCCTCCGCATCAGCATACCGGCTCTCCTAGCGCGGCCACTTTTAGGACATAGAAGGACGAATCCAGATTCGATTGATCAGATCCGGAGGTTTGCTCTACTTCTAACTTAATCCCTTCTTCCATGTCAAGGGTACTTTGATGCATGGAAGCAAATTAGGACAGTTGCATTCTTTTATGTAATCCCGTCGAGAATTACATGATGTTTCCTTATATTATACATGCTCTTCTCTTCTTTTATATAGTCTGAACAGCTACAATAGTTGCAGAAAAAACAACGAAAACAGCAGCTCCCCTAATCGTCTTTTTTTCCTTTTACCCATCATCTTGCCCACTACAATGCATTCATTCTATCATAAATTACCGAAATGCGCAATCTGTAATGGACAGCAGCATACGCCACATAGATGCTAAAACAATTAACAAATCGTAATGGACAGTAGCATATACCACCATACACAATCATATGTTTGAGTGCAAAACGTAATCATATAAAGTATCAGTAATGGACATGTTTTTTTTTCTGCTAACAATCGAAGTGGACAGTGCAAATATCAGCAAAACGTATCTCAAAATCGATTTGAGCCCAAATTTGAGGTGGACAGGGGACATAGGGTTGCACACCTGTTGCTGGTCGATGGAGCCGCCGCCTAGCCCGCCGGCCCCGCTCCGCCTGTAGCAGCTACTGCCTCTCCTGCCTGCAATCACCGCCGCTACTCCCGCCTGCAACCACCGCCTCCTCCGCCGCCGTCTCGCCCGCCTGCTCCCTTCCCCCCGACTTCGAGGCCCTCTTCCCGCAGGTGATTGGAGGCGCGGGGTGAGCGGCGGCGCAGGAGAGGGAGAGTGGTGGGAAGAAAATCGGTCGTATAGGCCAAGTCGGTGGACCACTTCCAGTGAGCGACACGTGGAAAACCGGATCTCAAAGCACCCGTGACTTCCTCGCGTGCGAACTGTTCTATTTCGCCATATTTATTCCTGATATAATATGTGGGGAGGACTTGTCCTGTCTTCTGAAAAAATATGAAATTTGTTGGGTTGATAGAGCCATAGAGGTATTAGGTATACGGATGAGTTTTCAAGCACCTTGAATTTCACACTTGACTGTTTAGTGTTCCTCAAGGCTGATAACAGAAGTGCTAGACGCCTTGATGATGTTCTGTGTCAGAACAACCAAGACAGTATCACAAATCATTTCATATCAAACAACCAATTTGAAAAATATTATGTGTGCTCTACGCAACAACATAGAAATTCTCACAAAGCTTTATGAATGAAGAATGGTTCTATGCTCCGACATAGGCATTCTGACACCTTTAGTTGGTGTAAATCTAACTTATATTAGGAAGAAACCTGATCTGTCACATGACTGTTCCATACCAACTAACTATGGATCTCCAATTTGCTCTATGCCTCTATTAATACCAATCCTAATAAAGTTTCGTTTTGTAACAGTTGTCAGTTGTCCACTTCCATACAGAGACATTGATAGCAATAGCATAGTTCTGGACAAGCTCGGATAAGAAATATGGGTAGATTATCATGTTGCCTTAGCTCATATATTTGCAAGCTAATAACATATAGGAATTCTTAGCTGTTACTACCAAGCGATATCCTCGATTCCCACCCACCCTCTCAACCTGCGATTGAACAACTGCAGTTCCATTGCAAATTAGGTGTGTTAGTATGAACTCGCTAGGTAAGCACAGTGATCTATATAAAGTTCTGAAGGACCAGCAAAAAGAAGTTCTGAAGAAACAAAATACAGGAATCGGATTTGTGTTGGTACCAATACAAATTAGAAACTGACAATATTCCCTAAACCCTTGACAGTTTTACTATGAGAATGAAAGACCATCTGGTAAATTCCAAAGCCACCTTCTATGGTTTAATCTCTCCTTTGCTTTTAGCAAGGGGTAGATCAACATAAGAACCCATCACTAATTTCAGAAGGGTTTCAACTTGAACCAGTTGTTAGTTATAGATTTCACGTCTCGATATGCATTACATGCTTTACCAGTTTGAATATTTCCTTCAGTATAATATAACACTGTTAACAATTCATATCACTAGAATCAAGTACAGAGACATCTACAGGTGAAGAAGTAGATGAACTTATAACTTCAAACAACTGAGTGCGTGTACAACAGACAAAAACTAAATATTTCTTTGACAGTGCAAACTGCAAAGGACCAATTGGGTACCGCGAGGCTGCAAAGCGATTGCTTCCACAATCAGATGCAGTATTCAGATAACCAAAAAAAGCAGTTTCATCAAAGGATTGCTTACCATCGAGGGAAGCATCTACATCATGGCATGTTTGTCTCCATCAGCTCTTATCTAGATATCTGCAGTATGAAAACACTCAGAAGTAAATCTCGAAAAAATAACACCCATAAATAGTCAAGTAAACCAATCTGGCAACCTCATGGAATCCCCATCCTTAACCACATTTGAGCTGAAACTAACTAGCCTGTATTTAAATCTAAATGAGAACACACTACAGTAGTACAAAACAAAACATTTGTGCCTCATAATCAACTAGGCAGAAAGCTACATCAAATCAGAATGATGCACACTGCCGGTTTCAGCAAAAATTACATAAACAGGATTCAGGTATGAATTCATCCAAATGCTCCAATTATTTACCCTGTCAGGTACATTCAGGGTCGAACAAATATCAGCCTTCTAAGAACAGGGCAACAAAAGCACAATCAACGTTTTCTGTCTGCACCGGCTCCCCCCAAGTGTCAGCTCTCAGGAAATACCAACAGGCCTGGGAGGGGGCGCAGCAGAATCCATGGGTGTGGGCTTGGACTGCATGACCTTATGCTTGTACATCCGCCACCAGTTCTTGCTCGCCTCGTCGACGGTGCGGTAGGTCCATATGTGCGGCCTGGCCTTCTCCCGCGCGACGAGGATCTCCTCCACCTCCGCCTTCCGCTTCGTCTTGAGCGAGAGGCAGTCGACGAGATCCCCCCACTTGCTGAAGCAGCTGTCGAAGTCGCCGGAGCGGTAGTAGTACTGCATCTGGTGGAACGGCGAGTAGCAGAACCACAGCGCGTCGAAGCACTTTATGCAGTCCAGACGTGGCGGAGGCGGGCCACTGCCATCACCGGCGCTGGTAGTCGTCTTGAGCTTCTCCTCGGAATCCATACCGGGCTTCTCTTCGGCCTTCATAGTTGTAATCCCGCCGCCGCCTGCGGCGGGCGCTAGTCGTCCTGGGCTTCTCACCTCCGTCGCCGGTGTTGGACTCGTTTGCCGCGGCGGCTTGGAGCAAGAAGAGAATGAATTACATGACTGGACAAGCTTTTTTTTTTTTTTTTTGAGGGATCGACTGGACAAACCTAGTTTCAATGAGAGATCAGATCTGGGATTAGAAGATATGGATTACTAAGGCCTATGTAAGGGCCCAACTAATCACTAACTTGTTTCTTCAAAGCCCATGAGATCCTTCCGTTACCCTAAACAAACAAAATATTTGACAAAATGACACACATTTACGTTGTGTCATTGACAGGTGGCTTTAGACCACACATGCCGGTGACACAGCAACGTGACATTTTGGAGGTGGGCTTGGCTCCTCTACGGTCGTGTTGTTATTGTACACGTACTGTAGCGTTTAAATTAACCGTCTGATCCAATCGGACGGCTCTTCTCTCACGCCCTTAACTCTGTTATTAACTAGAAAAAAACTAAGCACCGGCGGTAGAGACGCCGAGTACTCATGACAACGATCCGCCGGTCGGACGGTCAGGTCGGCTGTAGCCGCAGCTGCGCAGATGAAACCCGTTAGGGCTCGTTCGTTTTGTTGGGATTAAATCCAATCATGAAACCAATCCCAGCCTGGATTGGGTTGATCCAGTACCATCACCCAATCCATGTCACACCAATCCCTCCTAATCCCACCAATACCCCTCCAATGCATAACCGTTCGTTTAAGCCTCACCTGAATCAGTGTACGTATCAAACTCAATAGAGAGAACATCTAAATCTGACAGGACAACACATAAAAATCCAATCTTTTTTAGTCTTAAATACTAAGACACATATTACAAAAATTAATAGTTCTTAACAACCGATTCCAGACCATTATGCAATACAACATGCATAAATTACATCATATATATTCGTTTTTATAGCCTTCGCACTGCAGAATATATTACACAATGTAACAGTTCTTAACAGCCGAATCCAAACAGTTATGCAATGGGTCGATATAGTATCTGAGCAAGGTGTAAACATAAATTCCAAGGACCCAAGTTTCTCCAAGAACAGATAGATTTCAGAAGTTGCACTTCCTCCACTCTACGATGGCCACTTCCTCTATTTTCGGCTGCTCTTCAATGATCAGCAACATCCTGTAAAGATTTCAATAGGAATATTGACTCATCAACACCATGTTACAACCATCAGCACAAATAATTCAGAGATAAGCTACGACCAATGGATCTTTGTGGTGATCTTCAGAGATAATCGAGACACTGAACTGGTAGATAGAGATTAGAGATATCCTTCCAAAAATAACAAGAATATACAGAGGGGTTAGAGATGTGTACGGTTGGGACGGGTCAATGTGTAGATCAATATAATCTAAGAAGGGAAGGAGGTTTTTGATCCTAACCCGGCTTGAATGCGACGATGCCTTATTGCAACGTTATACAATCTCTCATTCAAACAAACATTTTAGAATTAGAAAGATTTTCAAAATAAAATAAAGTAGAAACTAGCTTATCTCACCTAAGCAAGTAAGAAAACACAATAGTATCCAAGATGGACAAGCCCCGTTAATCTAACTGATAAGTAGCTAAAAACATGTTGTTAGTGTGTTATTCACTTGTGGAAGTGACGAACTATATACAGAAAGCAGAAGGGATTGAAAGTAATTTTGACAGAACATGCATAATGCATGGCTAGCTGTGAGATCAGTGTGTTGAGAATATTATTTTGAACATGCACTTCGGAGTCAAAATTTGAGAACCATGGAACCTCTCTTCTATTTGTTTGATGGTCTTTGTATGATGGTGGTGGATTGTTCTTTGTCACTTACTATTCTGAGAAATACACCTAGATGTTTTCTTATTACAGGATAAAAAATATTATCACATTTTACCAAAATAGGCACAGAGAGAAGATCAAGTATGGCTGCAGCTATAGTGCTCTAGTGGTAGCTCTCTTGTGAAGATATCAGCCAATTTACTCACACACATTTCCTACAAGAAAATGATATGTTCAAAATTAGTGCAAAAAGAAAGTGGTACCTGAAGAAGACTCGGGCCAATGTCAGGCCAAAAGAAAGTGGTAAAAACCATAATACTGTGGCACACAAGCTTGTATGTCAGGCCAAAAGAAAATTTCCTGATTGTTCAGTATCAACATCCATGCCATCTTGTGTTGTCTAAACCTCAATGTCAGGTACACCACACACGTATGTTTCAACAGCCAACTAACAAAAATTTATGCTTCTGATTTCTAAGCTAAGCTGGAGTCTTACTGAACAAAAGCTGGAGCTGTCAAGTCTCGACGACTTGTATTAAAAAAGGAACTCAGAGAGCTCAGTAACCACAATGCCAGTTTTCCTTCAGAACACTTGCCAGTTTGCTACGTACTAGCACATATTAACTAAATATATCCGTAACCAAATTTTTGATCACTTTCAGGCATTTGCCCCTTACAATAAGGAGACCAATGACAAGAGCAAGCTCCAGCATGAATTAGCACAAAAAATACAAATAAACCACATGATTAAAATCAAGTACAGAACAGAATCTGCTTGGCCGAGCAGTCAGGCATCTAACCACAACCCAGATCTTCTTGGCCGGATGTGCCTCCTGTCGTCGTTGCCTCCTCCACGCTCGAGTGTTGTAGAACTGCCTGATCTCGAAGCAGCCGGTGCGGCTGATGGCTGGGAAGCTCCAGCGTCGCCACCCCTAAAGTCCTGATCCCAAATCCCAAGAATTCATCGCCGACCAAGAACCCTAGACAACCCTAGCTATGAGGTGGGAAGGATGAGGAGTAGGATGCGGACGTACCGATGAGAACGCTGCCTACGGAGGAGAGAACCAGCGGTGGAGGGGGAGGCTTTGTGTCGCCGTCGCCGTCGCCGACGAGATCGCCGCCCCGTCTTCGCGTCGCCTGTTGCTCGCTCTCTCCGCGTCGTATGTCGTGGATTGTTTTCCACGGGTCAGTTGGGGTGATTTTTTTTCCAGACCACGCGAGTGAAAGATGGATGGTTTGGTTGGGCTAATTTTCCAGATGGGGTGTAAACGAAGACCCGATTTTTGTGGGCTGGGAATTTTTTTTGGTCGAGCTGGATCAGGCTGGATTGGGACGCAATCCAAGCCATTACATGGCTATATGGGATTAAACGAACGGGGCCTTAGGAATTAGTGTGCCGACTCTGTTTGATTGACGATTTCTTCGATTTTCTCCAGGTGCCATAGAATTGCTATACCGCTCTTTTTTAAAAAAAAATGGAGGCAAAAGCTTTGTCCCATCTATTAATTAAGAAGAAGGTGCCCAGTTTTTTTAGGAGAAAACCGGGCAAAAACCTACAACATTAGACCAAGTTCACCCATACAGCACAACACGGGGACAACACCCACAA
Source organism: Avena sativa (assembly GCA_916181665.1). Taxonomy (NCBI): domain Eukaryota; kingdom Viridiplantae; phylum Streptophyta; class Magnoliopsida; order Poales; family Poaceae; genus Avena; species Avena sativa. The sequence goes on from OV702283.1 coordinate 427,926,263, forward strand.
TTTACTAGAAGACTTAGAGAGCCACACGGAACGAAACACCAAACACAATCCTCCTACATCGCATCGCACCGACAAGGACAAAGGTGTATCCATCAAGCAACTGCAGATGCAACTCCTATATCACCCCTCCTTTGCTTGATTTCTTCTTTCCAAAGGCCGATTTTGGCCTAGCACCACTCTCATGGACTTAACCTTACCTCCAATCGATTGTCGGTTCCAGGATAGACAGCGACCAAAGTAGCAAGAAAATCGCAAATCTCTCTAGCGACAATAGCTCCCGGCATAGGAGTCACCACTCCTGACTTAGCAGCTCCATCACCTATGGAAACCATAAACCTCCCAGACTCAGGCGAGAGAGGGACTACGGCATCGACAGTGGCGGAGCTAGCCAAACTATATAGCCTGGGCAAACCACACGGTGTCTTAGACTATGGCATCTTGCCCACCAAAACTCTGCTTAATTACTCTATACCTTCTCTAATTTAAACATGTGATTCTGGGTAGAGCCCGGGCAGCTGCCCGGCCTCGCCGGCCTGAAGCTCCGCCACTGGGCATCGACATCACCACTCTCCCCGAAGTCAAGCTCCTCGGCCATGATCAAACCCATGCCCTCACTCAGAGGCAGCCGGCACAACAGGCTGTGACAACGGATCACGTGGAGAGAAACAACTATAGAGTTGCTCTTCCTCAACCACAGACGACTTCTGCTCGGAGGAATCAAGCACAGTCGAATCATGCGCTTCAGCATGCACTAGACCATTAGAAGGGCATGTCTCCATCGGCTCCAAAGAACCAGCACCACGCACCAACAACTTGAGAGCTGCCACCTCTTCACGAAGGGGGCGACACACCTCCTCGATGCGAACGTCAACCAGCTGAAGGAGCTCCATGCGCATCAAGGCAACCTGGGACTGAAAGAGAGAGTCCAAAGCGGCGTTGACCTTGAACTGCTGGCAGCACCTAGGAGAGGGACTTGGCGGCACCACTGCAATTGCCGACGAGTGGCCCACAACCTCAGCCCAACTCCGGGGTGATGAGGGATGACGAGGCTGAGCAGATGGAGAACGGCTCTGCTGGCAAGGAGCACGAGCGACCGGAGAAGGAGCACGGATGACCACCTCGTCTCCAAGAGCAGACGGAAATCGAGCACGACAAAAACGCTCCCGATGACCAGGACGACGACAGCGGATGCACCTGAAGGGCTCACGGCAAGTGCTGACCTGGTGGCCACGCTCGAGGCACCGAAATCATCTCCCTCGAGCCCAACGCTTGAAGGCAGGACTTCGCTCGAGACCTTCCTTCCGAAGTAAAGGCGAAGGCTTAGGACATGGACGGCCGCCTCGACCCACATGCACCCAGCCTTCCTAATCTCCAAGAGCGGCAGTTGCAGCAGAGAGACCATCGGAAGGCTCCGTTGACAGCGTCACATTAGCGGTGCAGTGAACAGAGCAATGAACAGAGCTTGATGGTGTCCTTGGAACCAACCCTTCATCGTTGATGTCTTCATCGAAGCTCAAGGAAGCATCCCAAAGTGGGTTCACAGACGACAGAGCTGCGCCAACGGGAGGGGGCATCTCGGCAGGGATAGGACCTCCCAAGGCACCTGGCGGCAACGACAAGGACCCAAGCCCCTCAACCAGCACTGCAGGGTCGCGCAACAGCTCATCGGAAGGGCAAGAAGCTGTGTGCACCATCCCAGACTTGCGGAAACGACGAGCCCGATGCATCTTCCCGCCAATGGTCGGGTCCGACCTGCGGCGAGCGAGGGTGGCCGCAGCAAGCACGATGGCAGGCTTCGGAGATGCAGCAGACAGCAGCTATGGCCACGGACTCGCCAAGAGCACTGTCGTGTGTGAATTGATCGAACAATTGCTTCGTCTAGCAATTCAGCCGCGTGAACCTTATTTGTGCTGCTCGTCTCTGAGGAGGGCGAGCTCCCGACCTCCGGCTCTGCCGACGTACGTACGTGCTTCAGCCGACCGGCTGCCCCTACAGCTGAGCTAGCCGACCGGCCGGCCGAGAGTCTCAAGGAGCCCGAGGACCAGCATCCAGAGGTGCGTCAGCTCGGAGTCCTCGGTTCCGGCAATCCGGCGTCTCTGTATCGCCGGTGCCTTGTTTTTTTCGAGTTAACAGAAGAGTTAAACGGGAGAACGAAGAGCCATCGGATTGGAGTGGACGGTTGATTAAAACGCTACAACACCTGTACAGTAACAATGCTACTGTAGAGGAGCCAAGCCCTTTGGATGTATGATAAAGAAATCAGCAACAAATATTAAACCCGACGGATTGTTTTAACAAACCTGCCAAACAAATATGAGTTCAAAGAATTTATCAAGCATCTTTGTGCAACATACCGTGCTTTTCTTTAATTTACTCCAAAGCTCCGAACACTTCTAAAAACATGACGTATTCTCTCAAAAAATAAGATCATCATGTTAATATGCATGATTACATATATTTTCTCTGACCCATATTAGTTGATTTGGATTTGTCTAGTTTCAAATGTATTTAGACATGGTTTTAGTGCTACATACATTAAAATCTAGACAAATTCAAGTCAAATAATATAGATAAGTACTATTAAAAGCTAGTCATTTGGAACCACCAGGACAGGAAAAGGATCATAAAATAACAGTAGGGCTAGGAAGTATAATAAGGAGTTTATGTCCGCTTTTTTTACTCCCTCCGTTCTATAACATAAGATGTTTTAGCTTTGAAAAGATAATGTATCTATTAATATATAGGTTCGTATCTTCATAAAACTAAAATATCTTATATTTTGAAATGGATGAAGTAGAAGTGAATAAAATAAGGAAAATGATCTACATCCCTCGGACGACCATCGTCCGAGTCAAACACTCGTCGCTCGCTCCCACACGCGTCCTCCGCACCCTCCCTTCCCGCATGCGTCCTCCGCACCCTCCCTTCCCGCACGCGTCCCTGCTCGCCGCCGCCAGGAGCGAGGCGCCCTCCCCGGCCTCCTCTCCGCCCGGCTCGCCCGCGGTGCCCTTCTCCCTCGAACGCCGTGTTGGGGGTAACCCCTTGGGGTGGCCCGATCTTTCACGAATTCCGCGGGAATCGAGGGGAAAATGGTGGAAGGGGGAAAGGGGATGAAATCCACGAATACACACACACGAAGAACCCGATGAACTCACGCACACGAAAACACGATACACGTCAATAACTCACGCCGGTGGCAACCGGTCCAACATAATCCCTAGGATCGGTGTTGGGCGAAGCTCTCTCTCCACGGCCAACAACGGGGGCGAGATGCTTGGTGAGATCTTGACTACTTGGGCACGAGACACCGAGATCCCAAGGACTTGTACAGCTTGAACGCACTAGGCAAGATCCAAGAGGTTGTGGATAATTTGGTGCCCCTTGGTAGGAGCATGAGACCAATAGTTGAAAAGATCCTCAAAGGGGGTGTCCTCAACTATTATTATCCAAGTCTAGGGTTTACAATAGATGGTGGGGGCTATATATAGGTCAGCCACATAAACAGGGGTAGTTTAGGAACGAAATGGGAAAATATAGAGAGGGGTACAGGGCGCTGGGCCGAACTAACGCGAACAGGTTCAGTCAAGACCGGTAGTACCGGACGGGCGACCGGTAGTACCGGTCGCAACCGGTAGTACCGCTCAGGGGCCGGTAGTACCGCTGGCGGTCCTAGGGCTTCCGTCGGAGTCGCCTGTAGCGAGCGGTAGTACCGCTGATCGGTAGTACCGGTTCCCGATCTGGTAATACCGCCGGCGTCTGGGGCTTGGTTGGGTTCCTCCTGGAGCGTCCGGTAGCTGGGGACGGTTGTGCCGCTTGGACCGGTAGTACCGGTCGTGGGGTCCGGTAGTACCGCTGGAGTCTGAAAGCGGTTGGTCGCTTCCGCTCTGGTGTCTCCGTTCCATGGGTCCTTCTCTTCGTACCTGATGATGCACAGTGTATGCGTATGAAGTAGCAAGCCATCCGGGAGCGTACCGAAATCACACCAGGAAAGGAGCGAGTTAACCTTGGCTTGTAGGAGCTTGGCTCGGGCGCGAGTCATTGGTCCACTTGGGGGGCTAGGTGTTGTAGATGGAGGTGTGTCCGTAGGACGGGCTGCATCAGCTCCCCCCCTTGGGAAAGAGTCGTCCTCGACTCTTGAACCTTCTCAACTTCATCTTCTCCATGGTAGGGTGAGAGGTCCTTGACGTTGAACGTCGAGCTCACAAGATACTTTGATGTGGGATATCGATAATGTAGGCGTTGTTGTTGATCCTCTTTAGCACTTTGAACGGTCCATCACCTCTTGGCTTGAGTTTGGAGTTGCGGTCCTTGGGGAAGCGGTCTTTACTCAAGTGTATCCACACAAGGTCGTCTTGTTGGAGATATACCCAAGAGGCAATAATAAAGTGGTTATTATCATATCTTCACACTTATGATAAATGTTTACATACCATGCTATATTTGTATTAACCGGAAACATTAATACTTGTGTGATTTGTAAACTAAAATAAGAGTCCCTAGTAAAGCCTCTTGTTAAACTAGCTTGTTGGTTAATATATGATCATGGTTTCCTGATCATGAACATAGAGATGTTATTAACAACAGGATCATATCATTAGGAGAATGATGTGATGGACATACTCCTATAGATAAGCGTAGCATAAAGATCAAGTCATTTCAATAGTTCAATTGCTATATGCTTTCTGATACATAGTAACCTAATTCCTTCGACCATGAGATCATGCATATCACCTTTGCCGGATGGATGCTTTGATGACATCAAACACCACACCGTAACAGGGTGGCTATAAAAGTGGCATTGAGTGTTCGGAAAGTATTGGTTGAAACACATGGATCAAGAGTGGGATTTGTCCATCCATATGACGGATAGATATACTCTGGGCCCTCTCGGTGGAATGTCATCCAATTAGCTTGCAAGCATGTGACTTGGTCACAAGGGATCACATATCACGGGAACGAGAAAAGAGTACTTATCAGTAACAAGGTTGAACTAGGTATGCAGAGATACCGACGATCATAACCTCGGATAAGTAAACTATCGTGAGACAAAGGGAAATTGGTATCGTATGTAAGTGGTTCATTCGATCGCAAAGTAATCGTAGAAATATGTGGGAGCCATATGAATTTCCAGATTCCTCTATTGGTTATTGTTCGGAGAAGTGTCTCGATCATGTCCGCATAATTCACGAACCGTAGGGAGACACACTTAAGGATTCGACGTTGTTTGAGTAGTTATGGTATTATGAGAAAGAGACCGAATGTTGTTCGGAGTCTCGGATGGGATCCGGGATATCACGAGGAGATCCGAAATGGTCCGGAGAATAAGATTCATATAAGGAAAGTCCCATTTCGGAGTTGGGGAATGGTTCCGGTGTTTTCATCGGGAATGTTCTAGAATGTTCCGGAATGTCCGGCACTCCGGAGGGGAAGGGGTATATGAATGTGTCATTGCAAATTGGAATGATTGCATCATGTACTAAGTGTTCTCGCTGTCCAAAATAAAGGGTTTATTTAAATCCTAAATTGAAAAGTCAAACGGCTAGTTTGAAAGTCAAACGGCAAGTTTTGGAAAGTGGAAAGAGGAGGAGAAGAGGGAAACCGAGTTGGAGAGGGAGACCTCCTCCAACCGGCGGCCAACTCCAATGCCGAGTTGGGGAGGGACTCCACTCCCTTCCCCTGGCGCGCCAGCCCCCTCCCACCTATATAAGGAGGGGCAGGGCTCCCCTCCTAACACACACAAGTTTCCTATCCTCTAAACTAAACCCTAGATCTAGACCCCGGTTTAGAGCTAATTGGTTTAGAGCCTTCTAATTGGTTTAGAGCCTTCTAATTGGTGTGTCTAATTACTAGACCACTAATAGCCTCTCTCATAAGCTCCACCATACTCGCACCGGCTTAAGGCGAAGCCCTGCGGGATTTCCCCTCTACTTCCGGTACCACGCCGTTGTGCTGCCGGAATCGCGAGGAGAGTGCTACAACCTCCGCTGCCTGCTGGAACAAGGGAGAGGAAGGTCTTCGTCGAGTACCGAACGTGTGACCGACTGCGGGAGCGCTGCTGGAACGTGGCGCCGGAAGGATCGTCTACACGATCTTGAGATCGGAAAGAGTACGACTACATCACCCACGAGAATCTGCTCTCGTTAACCGCTTTGGAATCTTCGAGGGTGAGTTCCACTATCGACTCGTTGCTATAATCTAGTAGATAGATCTTGGCTTGTTTGTTTGTATGCGATAGAAAAATTTTGTTTTCCATGCTACGAACCCCTACAGTGGTATCAGAGCCGTGTCTATATGTAGATCTGTTGCACGAGTAGAACACAATGGTCATTGTGGGCGTTGATGCTTTTATTGTCAATTGCTTCTTGTGTACTTTGTATCTTGCGGTATGTTGGGATGAAGCGGCCCGGGCTAACCTTACATGACATCGTTCATGAGACTTGCTCCACGCTTGACATGCAACTTGTATTGCATAAGTGGCTTTGCGGGTGCCTGTTTCTCCTAGCATAGTTAAGATCCAATTTACAACGGGTGATTAACAATACTAGTATCAATGTTGTGGTTCTTGTTCGTAAGTTAGAACGACACTTATTGAAAGCCCCAAACCACGTAAAATATGCAAAGAAAGTAGAGGCGTCTAACTTTGTTTTGCAGGGGTGTGCAGTGATGTGATATGGCCATGATTGTGATTATATTTGATGTATGCAATGTTCCTTATTGTAAGTTGGCAACCGGCAGGAGCCTTATGGTTGTCTTTAATTTTGTGAGGACCTGCGTGTCTATTCAAAGTAGTTGTAATAGTTGAAGCTGGTGGACGACAACCATGAAGAAGCGTCATTGACCTTGATGCTATGCCGGTGATGATGGAGATCATGTTCGTGCTTGAAGATGGAGATCGAAAGCACAAAGAAGAAAGGCCATATCATATCACATATTATGAATTGCATGTGATGTTAATCCTTTATGCATCTTGTATTGCTTAGTAGACGACGGTAGCATTATAAGATGATCCCTTATACACATAAATTTCAAGTTCTAAAGTGTTCACCCTTAGTATGCACCGTTGCCAAAGCTTGCTGCTTCGAAGCACCACGTGATGATCGGGTGTCTTTGATTCCGCGGGTGAATACAACGTAAGCAAGCCAGATTTGCTTATGCGGTAGCTAAGGTTTGATCTTGACGAGCCTAGCATGTACAGACATGGCCTCAGGAACACGGATTGTCGAAAGGCAGAGCATGAGTCATATAGTAGATATGATGAACATGTTGATTGTTCGCCATTGAAGCTACATCAACTCACGTGATGATCGGTTTTGATGTGGTGGATTTGGTTCGTGTGATCACTAAAACAATGTGAGGGATATTGTTTTGAGTGGGAGTTCACCTAGATTAATTTAATTATTAATTAGAACTCAATTTATCATAAACTAAATCAAAGTGAATTTGCATAGTTGTTGTAGTCATTGGCATCCGTTTACCATCTTGCGCTTAGTTATAATTGAGATGATAGAACTATAGAATTCTGGTTAGATACTTTACGAACTGGTATCGTATTGTTTTAAGTGTTAATCTAAAGTTTAAAAGTCCTATTGCAAACTTTCAGTAAGTTCCGGTTACTCCATGAAGTTTAATAATTAGTATTAAATCAAGAGTAACAATTCCAAGTGTTAGTATATAAGTATCATGTTTGTATCCATGATTCTTGATATTCAAAGGATTCCCTTAATATCAAGGTTATCTAGGATCTGAAAGAGTTGTTTCAGAAACCATGATGTGTGGAAGATATTGTGATATCTGAAACGAAGTTTTGGTTGCAACATGATAGAGTATAATATGGCAAAAGTCATGTTCTCATATTTGATGAGAATTTGCAAAAAGGTTGGAGACACTTGTTGTCCTAATCCTCCAAAAGGTTTTGGATAGCAACATTATACTCATAATTCATCGTTATAAGCTAAAAGTAGCTTGATCATGGACGATTCCATGATAAGGGTGAATATTTGATGTAGGTAAAATGTTTACTACACCAAGAGATTACTAAAGAAAGGAATTTGAAAGAACACCAAATATTTGATGATGGTGATCTACTTCAAAGTGCAAGTCCAAAGACATTGGTATTTAATTATACACGCTTTGGACTATATGTCATATGTATGACTCCACTATTGATATTGATAGATTCTTTCAAATAGAAAAGGAAATATTGAAAGAGAATCTCATAAATATATGGCAGAAAAGAAAAGACTAGAATTGTTCAGTTTAAGTATATAGATGATATACATGTTATGGCTATATTCTTTGCTTATTAAACAATGTGGTTCTCAAGTATTTGATACTGAATTTGTTGGTGTGAATCGTCATACGAAACAACACAATTCATGAACTACAATGGCCTAAGTAACTAGCAAAAGAATATGTGATGATGTTCATCGAGAACAAATAAAGGGTTATTGTGTTGCTCGTTAAACATCAAAGCTTGCCTTCAAAGATTTGTTTTATCAGGTATTATGAGAACAAAAGAGTTGTTCAAATAATTGCCGTAATCCATAAAAGATGGATGATTCACAAATCTCGTTGGAGACATCACATCCATAAAACTAGTGCTAAAGATGTCGAAATACAAATTGATTGAAAGATCACTTAGGAAGTGACATCGCCGTTTAAATTATACTGGAAAGAAAACATGAAGAAACTCCATGTGGATGGAATTTTGGAGTCTTTTGATTTTGATCACATGACGCTTGTGAAACTTTCCTAGAGATAATTGAAACTTCGTTCATAGGCCAAAAGGGAACGAATGACTAGCTTATTGGAACTTGTACATATTGTTGTATAAAATCCATTATGTGTAGTCAAGAGCGATGGATTTCAACTTCATATGCTTTCTCCGAAAATTTGAGTGAATATATGAATATTTACTTAATAAGGATGAAGTGTGAAATATTTGAAAAGTTCAAAGACTTTCATGATGAAGTGCAAAATCATTGTAATAAGAATATAAACAGTTTATGATAAAGATCATAAAGGAAGATATTTGAGTTACAAGTTTAGCATAATACCTAAGATTTAAGGAATCGTTCCGTGGATTTGCATTTCCCGAAACACCATAAGAGTATGGAGCGTTCGAGATATGTAATTAAACCTTGTTTGACATGGTAAGATCGAAAGGTGTAATTCATAAAACTGCCATTGTATTTTAAAGATTAAAAGCTTTAGAGATTACCGTTTTTCCACTAAAAAGAGCTCCATCATAATCCGTTGAAATGACACCATATAAGGTTATGGTTTGGGATAAAACCCAAGTTGTCCTTTCTTAAACATTGGTATGCTATGCATAAGAAAGATGTGTGCAACCAAAGTCGGATGAACCTGTCTTTGTATAAACTGTTAAGTATTCCTCCATAAAACACCGGAGACAAAAGTGTTTGTTGCTTAGAACGTCAAGTTTCTTTGAGAAGGAATTTTTCGTGAAAAGTTAAGTGGGAGTACAATAGAAACTTTGATAAGGTTAAAAGAACCTTAGCTATATGTGCAGAGTTGCGCAGCACCAAAAAGTGTTCCGGAGGCAGCAACAATGCTCATGGCTCACGTGCCTCAAAGGTTGTGGTCACGGAGGTCTAAGTTTCTATTGAAACAAGTAGGTCGGATGAGCAATCAAATACCAAGATTTGAGGGTTGAATCATTATTTGAGAATAATGAACCTACTACATGCAAAGAAGCGATGATGGGCCCTGACTCCGTCAAATGGCTTGAAGCCATAAAATCCGTGATAGTTCCATACACGAGAAATCAAGTTTTGAACTTGAAGGACCCTCGGAAAAGGTGTAAGACCTTGCAGTTGTGTTTGGATCTATAAAGAAGTAGACATGGATGTTTCACATCTATGAAATAGTCGACATGTTGGGAAAGAGTTCACAACAATGTTCAAAGGTTGACTATGACAATATTTGATCTTTCATAGTGATATTTAGTCTAGACGGATTAATGTAGCAACCACTACATATAATTTGTTATATGGTAGTTGAATAAACAAAACAAGTTCTTCTAATAGAATCGTTACCTAGGACATGTGCATAACACGGTCCATAGGGTTTTGTTAATTCAAAGGATGCTAAAAGCATATGCAAACTTCAATGGTTAAAGTGAGCATCACGGAGTTGGAATCTTCACTATGATGAAACTGTTAAAGGAGTTTAAAAGTTCATTAGAGACAATGAAGATGCTTGCATTTGCAAGAAATTAAGTGGGAGCGCTAAGACATGTTTCTAATACATTATGTGGAAGACATATTGTTGATTGGAAATAATGTATCTTTTATTAACACATATTAAGAATTTCATCCCGATGAAAGACTTAGGCAAAACCCAAATATTTGGCATCAATAGACGCTAATATGGTTGTGCCAGAAGTACATAGACAAGATATTGAATGAGTTCAATATAGAAACTACAAGAGAGGTTCTTGTCACACAAAAAGGATTGAATAAGTTCAATGTTGATGATATATTCAAATGTATTGACATTTGGTAAAGTGAAACAAATAATCAAGTATAGATTGATACTTGATGTATGAAATCACAAAGAGTATTTATATCAATCATACTGTGATATGTACAAATCCAGATATGTCCTATGCTCTAAATGTTGTGAGCATATACCAGAATGATTCATAAGATGATCATTGGACGATAGTAAGGATATTCTTATGATCTTTTGGAAGAACTAAGAGTATGTTATTTGTAGAAGTGACAAATAGATGGTTAGTTCATTGTAAAAGTACTACATTGATACTAGCTTTGTCACAAAGTACAAATTAAGTTTATCTCAATCTAAGCTAAGGGTGGCACAATATAATGGAAAGTGAGTTCCATAATGGATTTGGATGATTTCCAAAGTTAAGACATTATGACAGATACTACAACAAAAGGCTAAGTATATGACTGCTATAATAGCAACTAAAGAGGGCATTTGTGTCAACTAGTTTGTTTTCAAACTAGGTGTAGTTCACAGTGGGATAATACTATGAAGATATATTGTACGACAATATTATCAACATGGTTTTAACCCCAAAGAACTAAAGGTCACACCAAAGGACCAAATTTGTACGAAGCCATCTCATTAGAGAATGAGTGATGCGTAGAGACGCAAAGACATGCAATTACACACGGACCTGGAAGTGTCAGATCCGGAGATCAGTTGACCACTAACAATCGTGTACATACAACACCGGAAAGCCATAGGTGTTATATACACAAAGGTTCGAAACTAGATTATTGACTCTAGTGCAAGTGGGAGACTGTTGGAGATATACCCAAGAGGCAATAATAAAGTGGTTATTATCATATCTTCACACTTATGATAAATGTTTACATACCATGCTATATTTGTATTAACCGGAAACATTAATACTTGTGTGATTTGTAAACTAAAATAAGAGTCCCTAGTAAAGCCTCTTGTTAAACTAGCTTGTTGGTTAATATATGATCATGGTTTCCTGATCATGAACATAGAGATGTTATTAACAACAGGATCATATCATTAGGAGAATGATGTGATGGACATACTCCTATAGATAAGCGTAGCATAAAGATCAAGTCATTTCAATAGTTCAATTGCTATATGCTTTCTGATACATAGTAACCTAATTCCTTCGACCATGAGATCATGCATATCACCTTTGCCGGATGGATGCTTTGATGACATCAAACACCACACCGTAACAGGGTGGCTATAAAAGTGGCATTGAGTGTTCGGAAAGTATTGGTTGAAACACATGGATCAAGAGTGGGATTTGTCCATCCATATGACGGATAGATATACTCTGGGCCCTCTCGGTGGAATGTCATCCAATTAGCTTGCAAGCATGTGACTTGGTCACAAGGGATCACATATCACGGGAACGAGAAAAGAGTACTTATCAGTAACAAGGTTGAACTAGGTATGCAGAGATACCGACGATCATAACCTCGGATAAGTAAACTATCGTGAGACAAAGGGAAATTGGTATCGTATGTAAGTGGTTCATTCGATCGCAAAGTAATCGTAGAAATATGTGGGAGCCATATGAATTTCCAGATTCCTCTATTGGTTATTGTTCGGAGAAGTGTCTCGATCATGTCCGCATAATTCACGAACCGTAGGGAGACACACTTAAGGATTCGACGTTGTTTGAGTAGTTATGGTATTATGAGAAAGAGACCGAATGTTGTTCGGAGTCTCGGATGGGATCCGGGATATCACGAGGAGATCCGGAATGGTCCGGAGAATAAGATTCATATAAGGAAAGTCCCATTTCGGAGTTGGGGAATGGTTCCGGTGTTTTCATCGGGAATGTTCTAGAATGTTCCGGAATGTCCGGCACTCCGGAGGGGAAGGGGTATATGAATGTGTCATTGCAAATTGGAATGATTGCATCATGTACTAAGTGTTCTCGCTGTCCAAAATAAAGGGTTTATTTAAATCCTAAATTGAAAAGTCAAACGGCTAGTTTGAAAGTCAAACGGCAAGTTTTGGAAAGTGGAAAGAGGAGGAGAAGAGGGAAACCGAGTTGGAGAGGGAGACCTCCTCCAACCGGCGGCCAACTCCAATGCCGAGTTGGGGAGGGACTCCACTCCCTTCCCCTGGCGCGCCAGCCCCCTCCCACCTATATAAGGAGGGGCAGGGCTCCCCTCCTAACACACACAAGTTTCCTATCCTCTAAACTAAACCCTAGATCTAGACCCCGGTTTAGAGCTAATTGGTTTAGAGCCTTCTAATTGGTTTAGAGCCTTCTAATTGGTGTGTCTAATTACTAGACCACTAATAGCCTCTCTCATAAGCTCCACCATACTCGCACCGGCTTAAGGCGAAGCCCTGCGGGATTTCCCCTCTACTTCCGGTACCACGCCGTTGTGCTGCCGGAATCGCGAGGAGAGTGCTACAACCTCCGCTGCCTGCTGGAACAAGGGAGAGGAAGGTCTTCGTCGAGTACCGAACGTGTGACCGACTGCGGGAGCGCTGCTGGAACGTGGCGCCGGAAGGATCGTCTACGCGATCTTGAGATCGGAAAGAGTACGACTACATCACCCACGAGAATCTGCTCTCGTTAACCGCTTTGGAATCTTCGAGGGTGAGTTCCACTATCGACTCGTTGCTACAATCTAGTAGATAGATCTTGGCTTGTTTATTTGTATGCGATAGAAAAATTTTGTTTTCCATGCTACGAACCCCTACACGTCTTCTTCGAAGATCTTCTCTTTCTTGTTCTTGTTTAGCCTTGATGCTTGGCGAAGGACTTGTTGCTCGATCGTAGCTCTTGTGTCTTCATGAAGTTTCTTCATTGTTTGGGCACGCTTGTCAACGTCCATATTGGTACGGTCATGCAGCAGAAGTGGAAGGATATCGAGCGCGGTGAGAGGCTCGAAGCCATAGACGATCATGAACGGGCTCCTCATGGTGGTGGAGTGCTTGGCGCGGTTGTAGGCGAACTCGACGTGCGGAATACATTCCTCCCAGTCTTTAAGGTTCTTCTTTATCGACACACGTAGGAGTGTGCCAAGGCTTCGATTGATGACCTCGATTTGTCCATCAGTTTGAGGATGCGATGCGGACGAGAAAAGGAGCTTGATGCCGAGCTTGTCCATGAGTGTTTTCCAAAAGTAGCTCATGAATTTTACGTCGCGGTCGGAGACGATTGTTCTTGGTACACCGTGTAGCCGAACTATTTCCCTGAAAAACAAATTTGCGACATGTGAAGCATCATCGGTCTTATGGCACGGAATGAAATGTGCCATTTTGGAAAAATGATCCACTACCACAAATATAGAATCATGTCCATGTTTAGATCTAGGCAATCCTAACACAAATTCCATGCTAATGTCCGACCAAGGTGCATGAGGAATAGGCAATGGCATATAAAGACCAAAGGGGATAGACTTAGACTTAGCTTGGATACATGTAGTGCATCGTTGGACGTGGCGCTCCACGTCGTGCTTCATCTTGGGCCAAAAGTAGTGAGTGGATAGCATGTCATATGTCTTGTCACGGCCAAAGTGACCCATAAGGCCTCCACCATGGGACTCTTGAAGAAGCAAAATTTGGAGAGACGACTTCGGGATGCAAAGCTTGTTTTGTTTGAAAAGAAAACCCTTATGCAAATAGAAATCATCAATCCCTTTGTCTATTGAACACTTTGCAAAAATTGATCCAAAGAATGGGTCGGACTTGTACAAAGATTTGATGTCATCAAGACCCAAGACATTTACTTAGAGTCGCGTAAGAAGGTTTGTGTTTTTGCGAGACAAGGCATCCGCTACCATGTTTTCTTTGCCCTTCTTGTACTTGACTATGTAAGGAAAAGATTCCATGAACTCAACCCATTTGGCGTGCCTTTTACTCAAATTGGCTTGGCCCTTAATATATTTCAACGACTCATGGTCGGAATTGATAATAAATTCTTTGGGCCAAAGGTAGTGCTGCCACACTTGAAGGACACGAACCAAGGCAAAAAGCTCTTTGACATAAATTGGATAGTTAAGGCGTGCGCCATCAAGTTTCTCACTATGGTATGCAATAGGACGCCCATTTTGCATAAGGACGCCTCCAATGCCAATACCACTAGCGTCACACTCGATCTCAAAAGTTTTTGTGAAATCCGGTAAAGCGAGGAGTGGTGCTTCGGTGAGCCTCTTTTTGAGCTCATCAAATGCTTTTTGTTGTGATTTGCCCCAAACGAATGTGACATTTTTCTTGGTCAATTCGTTTAGAGGACAAGCAATGGTAGAAAAGTCTTTCACAAAGCGACGGTAAAAACCGGCCAACCCATGAAAACTGCGAAGTTCACTAACATTGGTAGGGATGGGCCAATCTCGTATGTCCTTAACTTTTGAGACATCGACTTCAATGCCATTAGAAGACACAACAAAACCAAGGAAAATCAGTTTGTCTTTTGCAAAAGTGCACTTTGGGAGATTAGCATAGAGCTTTTCATGACGAAGGATTTGAAGAACCTCCTTAACATGAGTAACATGCTCCTCTAGTGACTTGCTATAAACAAGGATGTCATCGAAGTAAACCACTACACTCTTCCCAATGAGAGATCTCAAAATATGGTTCATGAGGCGCATGAAGGTAGATGGGGCATTTGATAAGCCAAAAGGCATAACCAACCATTCATAGAGGACCAAGCTTGGTCTTGAAGGCGGTTTTCCATTCATCACCTTCGGCCATGCAAATTTGATGGTAACCACTACGAAGATCAATTTTCGAAAATATAGTGGCTCCACATAACTCATCAAGCATGTCATCGAGAAGCGGTATAGGATGTTGATAACGTACGGTGATAGCATTGATTGAACGACAGTCCATGCATAACCGCAACGTATCATCCGTTTTTGGGACTAGAATCACGGGTACCGCGCTTGGGCTAGTGCTTACTTGGATCAAACCTTTGGAGACGAGTTGGTTGATTTGTCGTTCTATCTCCTTCGTCTCTTCCGGGTTCGTGCGATACGCGGCGCGGTTTGGGAGTGGAGCGCCGGGTATGAGGTCGATGCGGTGCTCGATTCCACGAAGAGGAGGTAGTCCATGAGGAAGCTCTTCGGGAAATACATCTTGGAATTCCTGAAAAATAGCCATCAAAGAAGGAGGAACATTTGTCAAGTCATTAGTTCCTTGCGCTAGTCCCTTGCATACAAGGACATAGTGCAAGATGGATGGGTTGTTCCGCACTTCTCTCATCTCACTTTTTGTGGCAATAAGAACACTCTTAGTTTTTCCACTCGAGTTTGGCTTGTGGCACTCACTCACTATAGTGTGGTTCTCTCGCTCACCACTCTTATCACAAGTTGGTTTTGTGTATTGCGCCCTCGCTAAAGCCTTTGCATTGTCCGCAATTATTTGGCTAGGAGTCATTGTGAAAGGATACGGATGTCGCCTAGAGGGAGGGTGAATAGGCGATTAAAACTTTTCCTAGAGTGGCTCAACAAAGGCGGAATAAAACTAGTGTTTACTTTGTAAAGCACAACCTAGAAACAACTAAGGTTTACCTATGTGCACCAACAACTTATGCTAAGCAATACAAGCAACAAAGTGATAGCAAGATATATATTACTTTAAGCACGAAGGCTATCACAATGTAAAGTGCATAAGTAAAGAGCTCGGGTATAGATATAACCGAGGCACGCGGGGACACCGATATTTTACCGAGTTCCTCCCAACATGGAGTACGTCTCGTTTGGAGAGGGGGTGGTATCAAACCACCAACGCCACAAAAGGCCTCCCTTATTCTCCGGTGAATCTCACCCCAATGGGATCGATCCACGCTTCCACTATCGGTGTACTTGTCGGTGGCAACCGGAACCTCTCACAAGATTGGGGCACAACTCCACAACTTAATTGGAGGATCCCAACAAATGCCACAAAAGGCCACAATGCCACCAAGGCCACAAAACCGTCTAGGGTTCCAAGAACCCAAGAGGGACAAGCTCCAATGAGCAATTCAAACCAAATCCTCCAAAGAGAACTCAAACCGATGCACCAAATGCAAATGGCAAGAACACCACAAAGATGCTCAAATCTCTCACTCTCAATTTCCAACAAAGCTACTAAAGCTATTGGGGGAACAAGAGAGGAGGAATCAAAGAGAGACACAAAATCCCCCAAAATTTAGATCCCCAAAGACGCACTCACAAAGAGATGAATCGGTTAGGTCAAAACGTGGGGCTAGATCTCCTCTCTCTTCCACTCAAAAATGGGCAAGAATCATCGGAGCAAAAAGATTAGGCAAGCTTCAAGATCTAGAGCAAGTGTAGACAAAGTTTAGCCTAATAGATAAGAGAGGAGTTGACTAAATTGAAAAAAGGTAAAACCTTAAATAGGGGCCTAGAAAAACTAGCCGTTTGAGGCGTTTTTCAGTCAGGACCGGTAGTACCGGATTTAACCCGTAGTACCGGTCGTTGCCAAAACAATTGCAGAAAAAAGGGGAAGTCAACTCGCATGCGAGAGAGAGGCAGCAAGCAGCGCAGCTAGCAATGCACGTGCAGGCGAGCAGCAGCGCGCAAGCAGGCAAACGCAGCAGCAGTCAACGCGCAGCAAGCATGCAGCGAGCAGCGCGCGAGGCGGTGGGCCAGCGGCCGAGCGGGCAGCGTTCGCACGCGAGGCAGGCGCGCGCGGCAGTGGGGCCAGCATGCGGGAGCGACGCGCGCGCGCGGCCAAGCGAGCCAGCAGAGAGCGCACGCGCAGCGGGGCCAGCGAGCGGCGCAGCGCGGCAGGCGGGCGAGCGCGCGCTCGCGCGAGTCAACGCTGCAACGCGGCAGGGCCAGCGCGCGCATCCGGCGGCGGCGGCATGCGAGGCCCATCAGCGAGCTGCACGCGAGCGTGTGCGTGTGAGGAGATGGGCTAGGCTGGCGCTGAATCTGGAAAAATTAAACTAGGAGATATTTTCCTGGGCCAGCCGGTAGTACCGGCCCACCCGGGCGGTACTACCGGGCCGGTCCGGTAAGACCGGAAAAAGGTACCGGGCCAGACTGAGGGCGAGTGGGCTGAAACAGGCACGTCCGGTACTGGGCCCGGTAGTACCGGACGGCCCAGAAAATGTCTTTTTCCTTTTCTTTTTCAAACCGAATAATAGCAAATATTCAAACGGTCATAACTTTTAAACGGTAGCTCCGATTGACCCGATTCAAATTGCGTTGGATAGAGGGCGACAAGGGCTTCCCAATAAAAAATGGAAATATTGATTATCATCAAGTGAGAAAGTATCAAGTAGAATAATGTGATATACCTCACTTAGTGAGAAACCGAAAAGCCGCATAAATCAAAATCGCAACAAGATACAAATGGGAGATCCGATTTAGATGAACAAGAGCTTGTTATGGAGATTACCACAAGCTCTATATCATCACATGGATAAGACCAAATAACAACCAAATATGATGATGCAAGTATGCAAAGGTTTGAGCTCTCTTCGAACGATGTGACCGAATTACTCATACGAGAGCCCCTCTTGATAGTACGGTTATCTATCCTAAACCCGGTCTCCTATACACAACAAGAGACCGGCAAAAGATAAAAACCTATCAAGATTATACCTTTGCCTTGAGCATTCCACTTGAGCTCGATGTAGACGGTCTTGCCCTTCTCAAGATGGAACGCCTTCCTTAATTCCTCATCATCGACCTCGCATATTGAGCTAGCCCAACAAATCTTCTTTGCATTTCATTGACCTTGAAGCCAACACATGCTCCAAGCGATGCCAATGGACAAATCCTACAAGTATAACTTAATACACACATTAGTCCATAAAGATTGTCATTAATTACCAAAACCACACATGGGGGCCCAACATGTTCTTTCACATTGGTTGCAAAACACAAGTTTTTTCAAGCCATTTGAAGGTATAAGTGTTTGAGTGACCATCATGCAAAGCACGCTTGTCATATTGCCACGACCTTCCTAGCAACATATGGCAAACCGTCATGGGGACCACGTCACATTCCACCGTGTCTTTGTATGGTCCAATTGAGAACGTTACCAAGACGGTGTGCTTGATCTTGACGGACCCTTGGTCACTTAGCCATTGTATATGGTAGGGGTGCTTATGCGGATGGATGGTGAGGTTGAGTTTCTCACATAATTCTGTGCTTGCAAGATTGTGGCAACTCCCTCCATCGATGACAACTTTGATGGACTTCCCATTGATACCGGCACGAGTTTGGAAGATGTTTGATCGTTTGTATTCATTCTCATTGACTTGAGTAGTTAAGACCCTTGTGACCACACGCGATGGACTTGTGTCATGCTCACACACAAGTAGTTTGTGGTCCTTTTCCAAATGTTGCCTTGCCATGGCTTCCTTGACCCTTGCATCAAACTCATCTTCACTCAAGTATTCTTCATCGCCGTTGTCATGGATGAACAAAACTTTCTTGTTCCCACATGCGGCCGACTTGTGTCCTTTGCCTCCACACTTGTAGCACTCACCATTGAATGGTTGTTCATCCCTTGTGTATTTGCCACTTGGGGGAGGTTTTCCTTGAGGAAGTGTTGGCTTGAAGGGAATCTTGGTGGTATTTGATGAGCTTCCACTTGGTGTTGTTGGAGTAGTGGTTGGGGCTTGCTTGTATGTGAAGTACATCTTTGGCTTGTTGTATTTGATGTCCTCTTGCACTTGACGCTCGGCCTTTGATGCTATGTGCACAAGCTCAACCATGTTGTTGTACTTTTGGAACTCGGTGATGCACTTGATTGGATGGTTCAAGCCATTGAGGAAACGTGCCATTGTTTGTTCATCACGCTCTTCAATGTTGGCACAGATCATGTTGAGCTCCATTTGCTTGAAGTACTCTTCCACGATCTTTGTCCCTTGACTAAGCGTTTGAAGCTTGTTGAAAAGGTCACGCGTGTAGTGCGAAGGAACAAAGCGGGATCTCATATGAGCCTTCATATCTTGCCAAGTTGAGATTGGGGGATCTTCTTTTGATTCACGAGCGAGTTGGACTTGTTCCCACCAAAGGTTGGCATACTCATCAAACTTGAGGGATGCCATGGCCATCATCTTCTCATTGCTATAGTTGTGCATGCGGAAGATCTTGTCAACCTTGAGTTCCCTCGAGAGGTATTCTTCGGGTTCATTGGAACCGGTGAACTTGGGCATGGTGAACTTGAGCTTGCCGAAAGTTTCTTCTTCATTGCGGTTTCGGTTGCGGCGGTTGCCATGTTTTTGGCGGCCATCTTCATCATCCGAGCTCTCATGTCTTGCTTGGTGATGGTGGCGTTGCTCTTGCGGTTGTTGAGGTGCCGCATTTGGTGGTGGAACTTGGTTTTGACGACGAGCTTGGGGAGCTTGCTCGTGTTGTTGGCGCGGTTGAGGACGAGGAGGCGGTTGTTGGTCCTCACGACGAGCTTGGGGAGCTTGCTCTTGTTCTTGTCGTGGTTGATGCCGAGGAGCATTGTCTTGCGCCATCTGGCGAGGAGGACGTCGAGCCGCATGCACAATGGGCTGCTCTCTTACTTCTTAATGTGGAGGAGGCTCGTCATGATGATCATGTTGTCGACGTTGACGTTCATGACGATGATGACGCCTTGGTGGATCTTCGAGTGCTTCACGCCGACGGCGATCTTGTTCGTCCACTTCGGATGCTTCACTTGTTGTTGAGAGAACATGTCGATGTCGATGGGCTTGGTGGTCCATGTGAGGTTGCTCTTGTTGAATCACAAGTGCCCTTGGTTGTGGCCGGTTCGCTTCACGTCTTGGAGGTCTTGCGGAGAGGTCACCATCATAGCTTGACGTCGCGGCGTGTCGCGGAGATGGTACCGCTTGAGAAGAGCTCATGGATTGAAGGACGGGTCCATCCCGGTGCCTTGAAGCGTGGCGGCGAGGTGCGCTTGATTCACTTGAGGAGTGATGTGATGAGCTTGAGTCGCACGATCGTGGCCTTGCTAGCCCATCAATGAGGCGTTGAAGCTTCTCATCCGTTGAGGCGAGGGCGCGACCAAGAGCTTCATTTTGATGACCGAGGTTGTGTTGCATGGCATGCATTTGGCCTCGGACTTCTTCGAAGCGGTTGTCGATGTTCTTGAACTCGACTCGGGCTTCACTAAATTGTTCATCTTGGCGCCGCTCAAGGGCTTCACAATGGTAGTTGAATTCTCCTCGGACCTTCCAATGGTCCCATCTTGTCATGTATTGTGTGTCGTCCTCCGGAGGTGGTGGTGGTTGGGACGGCTCGCCATTCCTGTCCATGATGCAAAGCCGACAAGGGTTGTATATGGAGAATAAGGATTCGGAGAGTTAGCCTTTTACCTCACCTTGGGGATTATATCAAACCAATTTCCACACAAGAGAGCTAAGAGCTTGCAAAGTGAAATCGCAACGAAACTCACGCACAAAAAAGCTACACTCTCCAAAGCTTTTGGTGGAAGGTTAGGATTGTGGAAAACCAAACGAAACGATCCAAGCAAAAGGTTATTGTTCTAAGTGGTAAAGAACCAAAGATCAAAAGCAAGAGGATAAGATCTACAAAAATACGGGAGAACACACACGTGGAGATTAGCGGGGTTAGCACGACTATGAAAATGAGCACAAAAGGTCCTAACGAAGACTATGCTCGGATGTCGTGCCAACTCAAGGAGAGACCACAACTCGTTTGCCAAAAGAGGATAAGCAACGGATTTGTGTACTTGCCTTGGCGCACTTTTTCCTCTCTCTTTTTGCTTACAAGCTTGATACTCTCTTTGTATTGGGAGACTACGTATCTTTCTATTTTTCTTTTGCTTTTTCTCTTTTTTTCGATTCCTTTTCTCCCTTTCTATACTACTATGTTAACTTTTTTATTTGCCCTCACACTCTCACTTTTCCAAGGGCAAGTGCACAATGCTTAGACAAACACAAAATGAGTTGCTCTCATAAGATAGATACACACAAAGGAAGATATGGGCTGTCAAAGTGGCGCAAGTTATACCTTTGATATTGTTGATGACTTGCAACCGTTATTGTGGATGATGTTCGAATGTCGCGGTGTCGTGGAGCGCATGGTGACTTTGATGCGGAAGATTTTGTTAGAATGGCGACAAACACGCGAAACACGAACAAGCTAAAGATGACAGTCAGCAAACGAAGTTGAGGTGTCAAAAGAAAAAGAAAAATTGTCAGTTGCGGGCGGTAGTACCGCCCAGTACGACCGGTAGTACCGGTGACTTGCGGTAGTACCGCTCGTACGACCGGTAGTACCGCCTGGCGCAGAACTTGCACGCTATCAACCTGAAAACATCCTCAAATTCGTGGTAATCTGACCGAAAGGCTGGCTAGGAACATAAAAGGGCTATAGATCGACTCCAAAAGTAACAGATCTATGGACCAAAACCACGAAAAACTCACCAAATCCAAAGATCGATCCGAAGGCAATTTGGGGCTCTTTTGGGGGAATTTTCGATTTTATGATGGATAGAAGAAAAAATGAGGGGAAATTCATGATCAGCCTTGCTCTTGATACCTATATGTTGGGGGTAACCCCTTGGGGTGGCCCGATCTTTCACGAATCCCGCAGGAATCGAGGGGAAAACGGTGGAAGGGGGAAAGGGGATGGAATCCACGAACACACACACACACACACACACACACGAAGAACCTGATGAACTCACGCACACGAAAACACGATACACGCCGATAACTCACGCCGGTGGCAACCGGTCCAACATAATCCCTAGGATCGGTGTTGGGCGAAGCTCTCTCTCCACGGCCAACAACGGGGGCGAGATGCTTGGTGAGATCTTGACTACTTGGGCACGAGACACCGAGATCCCAAGGACTTGTACAACTTGAACGCACTAGGCAGGGTCCAAGAGGTTGTGGATAATTTGGTGCCCCTTGGTAGGAGCATGAGACCAATAGTTGAAAAGATCCTCAAAGGTTGTGTCCTCAACTATTATTATCCAAGTCTAGGGTTTACAATAGATGGTGGGGGCTATATATAGGCCAGCCACATAAACAGGGGTAGTTTAGGAACGAAATGGGAAAATATAGAGAGGGGTACAGGGCGCTGGGCCGAACTGAAGCGAACAGGTTCAATCAAGACCGGTAGTACCGGACGGGCGACCGGTAGTACCGGTCGCAACCGGTAGTACTGCTCAGGGGCCGGTAGTACCGCTGGCGGTCCTAGGGCTTCCGTCGGAGTTGCCTATAGCGAGCGGTAGTACCGCTGACCGGTAGTACCAGTTCCCGATCCGGTAGTACCGCCGGCGTCTGGGGCTTGGTTGGGTTCCTCCTGGAGCGTCCGGTAGGTGAGGCCGGTTGTGCCGCTTGGACCGGTAGTACCGGTCGTGGGGTACGGTAGTACCGCTGGAGTCTGAAAGCGGTTGGTCGCTTCCGCTCTGGTTTCTCCGTTCCATGGGTCCTTCTCTTCGTACCTGATGATGCACAGTGTATGCGTATGAAGTAGCAAGCCATTCAGGGACGTATCGAAATCACACCAGGAAAGGAGCGAGTTAACCTTGCCTTGTAGGAGCTTGGCTCGGACGCGAGTCATTGGTCCACTTGGGGGGCTAGGTGTTGTAGATGGAGGTGCGTCCGTAGGACGGGCTGCATCACGCTGCCTCTTCCCCATGCCCGTGGATTTGGGCTCGTCCGGCTCCGAAGCAGCAGGCTCCAGCGGAGGAGAGCTGGTGGCAGGCGGTGGCGGAGAAGGGGAACGACGCGACGAGCGAGGTGGGAAGGAGGAGGAGATGCGGGGGAGTGGGGCTATGATAGCGCTTGACGAGGTGGAAGAGGTTGAAGTAGATTCCCCCAGTAATGGCACCGGAAAGTTTGATGGCGCCTAGTGTTTGATGTGGAAGCGCTTCGTTGGAAACCCCAAGAGCAAGGTGTGAAGCAGCAAGCAACAAGTATTCCCTCAGTTGAGATCGAGGTTATCGAATCAGAAGGAGGAAGGAAACGTCACACAGGTGTTGGAAGCAACGTGGAGACCTGCACAACACAAACTCAAGACTTTGCCCCAACGAATCAGTGAGGTTGTCAAGCTCACCGGTTTGCTGTAACAAAGGATTAAACGTATGGTGTGGAAGGTAATGGTTTGCAGCAAGTAAACAAGTAACAGTGGAAGATGTATCAATGGTAAAGATTGGATCGGGGTCCATAGTTCACTAGAGGTGCTCTTCTTAGATAAACAACATGGCATGAAGGATAAACAAATTACAGCGGGACAATTGACAGAAACTGAGCAAGGCATAACAATGCAATTACTAGCCAGAAAGATCCTATGAAGTTGACTGGGCAATACAACAATATACATAGACCGTAATCCAACTGCATCTATGACTAGAAGTCCACCTTCAAGTTATCATCCGAACCCCCTCCAGTATTAAGTTGCAAGCAACAAACAACTGCTTTAAGCAAGTGTGTAAGGTAAACAGTCCACATGTTCCATGAACAAGAGACTGTTGTTTTCTCCCTAGTAGCAACATCATATCTACAACCGAAGAGATTTCTGTCACTTCCCTTGGAAACTAGAGGCATGAACCCACTATCGAGCATAAATACTCCCTCTTGGAGTCACTAGCAACTACTTGGCCAAGATAACCACTAGCAATGGAGAGTATGCAAGATCACAAACAACACAGACATGATAGAATCATAAAGATAAAACCATTAATCAAACCAACATAATAATCTTAATATCCATCGGATCCCCGCAAACACAACATGCATGATTACAAATAGATTAGATCTTGATCATGAACGGAGCTCACAATATCTATATGATGGGGGAATACCAATCGGGGTATACCCACGAAGCGGAGTTGCCAGATGGGATCGAGCCGACTGAAGCCAATCCCAAAGCGGGTCGACTTGCTGGATATGACGACTGGCGCATGCTGGACCCAAACGACTGGCGCCGACTGGAGGCCCAAGACGGCGACTCCAATAGAAAGCCCATTAAAGCACTTGTAAACCCTAACTGGCTGCATATATAAAGCCACCAAGGGCACCCCCAAGGGGTACGTCATATTAGATCTAGTCTCCCCCACCGCCTCCGGCGACTCCATTGAAAACCAATCTATGATCATATACTGGATTGATAGCAGGACGTAGCGATCCTCCACCGAGGGGACGTGAACCTGGGTACATCGTGTGCCAATCTCGCTCCCGGATTCTCCTACGTCGCCTTGCTCCCTCTACGTAAGCTACCCCCAGTAGCATCTGCCGTGCAATACCACGACAGTTGGCGCCCACCGTGGGGCTAGCGGTGCTTGGAGGGTGATAATCCGGGCGAGATCCCTCATCATCATCAACACGCTGATCCGATCTGGATGATAAGCGCAGGTGGCGACGCTTGGCTTCTTGCGGCTCGGTGCCGCAGCACCCAGGCTCAAGCATGATGCGCGTCCGCGAAAATAACACTCCGATCGGTAATCGGTAATCTGATCTTTTCACTATTTAGTTCAGTTGTACATGGCAGGTCGAGGCCAGAAGCATGCGAGTCGACTTCCAAAGGACTAGCAAATCGGTGAAGTGCTAATTGCATTGACGGACACGGCAGATTGGTTTTTTCTATTCAACTCATCTCTTTCTCTCTCTTATTGATAGCTCCATCAATTGTTAATTTTACCTAGATTTGATACACACGATGCATGCATGTTTGTCTGTTTTGCACGTGCTATTTGGAACAATGGAATCAATCAAGAACGAATTCATCATAGGAAATTCTGACGACTCAAAACGACCAGCTGCTTGACCTGCTTCACTACGGAGTACAAACGCATATGCCCGCTACGCAACAAGGACCTGACTCCAAGCTGGACATGTACTACATCAAGTCGCGATAGATATCTAGAGCGGCCACGCACGCAAGCAGCAGCGACTACGGTTCAAAAGAAAGAGAACAATTTTCTCAACCCACGATCGGGTGATACTTTTCTGATACTTTTCCTCTCTCCTTTTTAATTATTAATACGTACATGCAAGGTATTTTTGCCGACACAACGACCAGATAAATTGGCAAGTAGTACGGGCATAGCAAAGCATGTGTAGATCAATTATAATATATCTAGTATTTGTCTACTTTGTATTCTCCTGATTTGCTTGTTCAGGCTTTGCACTCGTTTAAATAAGTTGAGATCGTATGATTGGATGCTAATCTCTCGTTTTACTTGTCTTACGTATAAGGAACAAATCGATCAAAACTATCCATATAAGGCGGCACAAAAATTAAGCTCGGCGACTTAATCGTGCATGTGAGCAGCTCCAATAAAGCATGCTCGACTGACTCCGCCCGCGGTCTGATCGAGTTCGCTACCGCTACTTGCCGCCGCATCCACTCCCTCCGGCTAAATGCCACACCGGACGCTCGGGGACTCACCATCGTGGACCTCTCCACGCTCGGGGACTCATCCGCCGCGGACTCGCCCCTTGCGGTCGCCGCCCTCGCGGACTCGCCCCTCACGGCCTCGTCCATCGCCGACTCTCCAATCTACCGGCTCGCCGACTCACCATGCTCCGGAACTTGCCTAAACGCGGACACGCATAAACGCGAACTCGCTACGCTCGGAGACTTGCCAGTCGCGGGATCGCCATAGCGCGACCTCCGTCCCCCGTGTCGATCCCATGTCAGCCGCGTCGACATCGCCATAGCGCGACCTCC
Source organism: Avena sativa (assembly GCA_916181665.1). Classification (NCBI taxonomy): domain Eukaryota; kingdom Viridiplantae; phylum Streptophyta; class Magnoliopsida; order Poales; family Poaceae; genus Avena; species Avena sativa. The sequence continues at coordinate 427,952,374 of OV702283.1, forward strand.
GTCCGCCGCGTAGACCCCGTGTCCGCCGCGTCGACATCGCCATAGCGCGACCTCCGTCCGCCGCGTAGACCCAGTGTCCGCCGCGTCGACTTCGCCATAGCGCGACCTCCGTCCGCCGCGTAGACCCAGTGTCCGCCGCGTTGACTTCGCCATAGTGCGACCTCCGTCCGCCGCGTTGACCCCGTGTCCGCCGCGTCGACTTCGCCATAGCGCGACCTCCGTCCGCCGCGTTGACCCCGTGTCCGCCGCGTCGACTTCGCCATAGCGCGACCTCCGTCCGCCGCGTTGACCCCGTGTCCGCCGCGTCGACTTCGCCATAGCGCGACCTCCGTCCGCCGCGTTGACCCCGTGTCCGCCGCGTCGACTTCGCCACAGCGCGACCTCTGTCCGCCGCGTCGACCCCGTGTCCGCCGCGTCGACTTCGCCATAGCGCGACCTCTGTCCGCCGCGTCGACCCCGTGTCCGCCGCGTCGACTTCGCCATAGCGCGAACTCCGTCCGCCGCGCCGACCCCGTGTCCGCCGCGTCGACTTCGCCATAGCGCGACCATACGTCTACCGTACGACCCCTCCGCTACGTCGAAAGCGTACGCCGTTCCTACTAAGGGACCTTTATCGTCCGAGTCACCAGAGAGGGTCGCATGCCACGCTGCATGGACTCACCACTGGGTGTCTCTTCCCCCCGGGAAAAATCTATTCGCCTTTGTCAACCTTTGAAAGAGCGACTCGCAATGGCCAAGTAGTGCGGACGAGGACTCGCAAACCGAGCCTCGGATCGTCCACGAAAAACGCTAACCGAGAGCCATCATTGGAGTCGCCTTGCTCGACTGGCCTCCCGGGCCAAGACAAATGATTGTGCTACACAAACAGCACCATGTCCTCCTCAACCTTAGATAGTGCGACTCGCACGGCCAAGTACTACGGACGAGGACTCGGAAACCGAGCCTCGGATCGTCCAGGAAGAACGCCAAGTCGAGAGCCATCTTTGGAGTCGCCATGCGACTGGCCCCCCGGGCCAAGACGAGAGACTCGCTAACAAAACAGCGCAATCAACATCATCGCGGACTCGCAATCATCGCGGACTCGCCACACTCGGGGACTCTCCCCTCGCGGACTCGCAATCATCGTGGACTCGCCACGCTCGGGGACTCTCCCCTCCTGGACTCGCCGCGCTCGGGGATTCGGCGCCCGTCGGTCGATCGACCTCGCCGCTCGCCGCACTCGGGAACTCGGCGCATAATCGGTCGCTCGGCCTCGACGCTCATCGGTCGCTCGGCCTCGCTGCTTGCCGCGCTCGGGGACTCAGCGCTCGCCGGTTGATCGACCTCTCCACTCGCCACGCTCGGCAACAACCACTACTATTTTCAAAATATGAGCCTCGAGTCGCCTCTACAAGCCAACTCGAGCCTCGGGGACTACTCCTAGGCATGCTGCATGTACGCGTGGTTGCACGGCCGTGGCTCTCCCTCTTCGACTCGCCGCCGCAGACTCGCCCTCGCGTACTCGACGCGCTCGGGGACTCGGCGCGCTACAGACAGCGGCGCCCGCCGGTCGCTCGACCTAGTCGCTCTCCGTGCTCGCGGTCTCGACGCTTGCCGGTCGCTCGACCTCGCCCCTCGCCGCTCTCCGCGCTTGGGGACTCGGCGCCCGTCGGTCGATCGACCTCGCCGCTCGCCGCGCTCGGGGACTCGGCGCCCGTCGGTCGCTCGGCCTCGCTGCTCTCCGCGCTCGGAGACTCATCGCCGAGGACTCGCCCTCGCGTACTCGACGCGCTCGGGGACTCGGCGCGCTACAGACAGCGGCACTCGCCGGTTGATCGACCTCGCCGCTCTCCGTGCTCGGGGACTCGGCGCCCGTCGGTTGCTCGTCCTCGATGCTCGCCGGTCGCTCGACCTAGTCGCTCTCCGTGCTCGCGGTCTCGACGCTTGCCGGTCGCTCGACCTCGCCCCTCGCCGTGCTCGGGGACTCGGCGCCCGCCGGTCGCTCGACCTCGCCGCTCGTCGCGCTTGGGAACTCGGCACTCTACGGTCACTCGACCTCGCCCCTCGCCGCGCTCGGGGACTCGGCATGCTCCATGCTCGAAGAATCGCCGCAACTGGCGGCTTCACCGACACCCTACGTCTTTCGCCAACTGGTTATCACAGACTGGCTCACGCCGACTGCCTCCCGCTTCATGATTCTTTTCTATGTTCAGGAGCTCGTCGCCGATTCGTCACGGCCCATCGTCAAGACTCTCCGCGCCCTTCCTCAAGCCCGCGTCGAATCGACAACGCGCTCGGGGACTACTGATGGGGGAATACCAATCGGGGTATACCCACGAAGCGGAGTTGCCAGATGGGATCGAGCCGACTGAAGCCAATCCCAAAGCGGGTCGACTCGCTGGATATGACGACTGGCGCATGCTGGACCCAAACGACTGGCGCCGACTGGAGGCCCAAGACGGCGACTCCAATAGAAAGCCCATTAAAGCACTTGTAAACCCTAACTGGCTGCATATATAAAGCCACCAAGGGCACCCCCAAGGGGTACGTCATATTAGATCTAGTCTCCCCCACCGCCTCCGGCGACTCCATTGAAAACCAATCTATGATCATATACTGGATTGATAGCAGGACGTAGCGATCCTCCACCGAGGGGACGTGAACTGTTGGAGATATGCCCTAGAGGCAATAATAAATATAGTTATTATTATATATCTTTGTGTTTATGATAAATGTTTGCATTCATGCTATAATAGTATTAACAAGGAAACCATTAATACTTGTGTGATTTGTAAACTTAATTTGAAGTCCCTAGTATAGCCTCTATACTTCACTAGCTTGTTGGTTGATTGATGATGTGGTTTCTTTGTCATGAACATTGAGATGTTATCAACAACAAGATCATATCGTTAGGAGAATGATATGGTGGACATACTCCTATAGACAAGCGTAGCATAAAGATCAAGTCATTTCAATAGTTCAATTGCTATATGCTTTCTGATACATAGTAACCTAATTCCTTCGACCATGAGATCATGCATATCACCTTTGCTGGATGGATGCTTTGATGTCATCAAACACCACACCGTAACAGGGTGGCTATAAAGGTGGCATTGAGTGTTCGGAAAGTATTGGTTGAAACACATGGATCAAGAGTGGGATTTGTCCATCCACATGACGGATAGATATTCTCTGGGCCCTCTCGGTGAAATGTCATCCAATTAGCTTGCAAGCATGTGACTTGGTCACAAGGGATCACATATCACGGGAACGAGAAAAGAGTACTTATCAGTAACGAGGATGAACTAGGTATGCAGAGATACCGACGATCATAACCTCGGATAAGTAACATATCGTGAGACAAAGGGAAATTGGTATCGTATGTAAGTGGTTCATTCGATCGCAAAGTAATCGTAGAAATATGTGGGAGCCATATGAATTTCCAGATTCCTCTATTGGTTATTGTTCGGAGAAGTATCTCGATCATGTCCGCATAATTCACGAACCGTAGGGAGACACACTTAAGGATTCGACGTTGTTTGAGTAGTTATGGTATTATGAGAAAGAGACCGAATGTTGTTCGGAGTCTCGGATGGGATCCGGGATATCACGAGGTGATCCGGAATGGTCCGGAGAATAAGATTCATATAAGGAAAGTTCCGTTTTGGAGTTGGGGAATGGTTCCGGTGTTTTCATCGGGAACATTCTAGAAGGTCCCGGAATGTCCGGCACTCCGGAGGGGGAAGGGTACATGAGTGTGTCATTACATATTGGAATGATTGCATCATGTACTAAGTATTCTTGCTGTCCCAAATAAAGGATTTATTTAAATCCTAAATTGAAAAGTCAAACGGCTAGTTTGAAAGTCAAACGGCAGTTTTGGGAAGTGGGAAAAGAGGAGGAGAGGTGGAGGCCGAGTTGGAGGAGGGTTCCTCCCCTTGGCCGGCGCACCTCCCTAGGCCGAGTTGGGGAGGAACTCCTCCCCTTGGCCGCCGGCCCTCCCACCTATAAAGGGAGGGGCAGGGCCTCCCCTCCTAGACACACAAGTTTCCTATCCTCTAAACTAAACCCTAGATCTAGACCCCGGTTTAGAGCTATTCGGTTTAGAGCCTTCTAATTGGTTTAGAGCCTTCTAATTGGTGTGTCTAATTACTAGACCACTAATAGCCTCTCTCATAAGCTCCACCATACTCGCACCGGCTTAAGGCGAAGCCCTGCGGGATTTCCCCTCTACCTCCGGTACCACGCCGTTGTGCTGCCGGAATCGCGAGGAGAGTGCTACAACCTCCGCTGCCTGCTGGAACAAGGGAGAGGAAGGTCTTCGTTGAGTACCGAACGTGTGACCGACTGCGGGAGCGCTGCAGGAACGCGGCGCCGGAAGGATCGTCTACGCGATCTTGAGATCGGAAAGAGTACGACTACATCACCCACGAGAATCTGCTCTCGTTAAACACTTTGGAATCTTCGAGGGTGAGTTATTCCATCGACTCGTTGCTACAATCTAGTAGATAGATCTTGGCTTGTTTGTTTGTATGCGATAGAAAATTTTTGTTTTCCATGCTACGAACCCCTACAGTGGTATCAGAGCCGTGTCTATATGTAGATCTGTTGCACGAGTAGAACACAATGGTCATTGTGGGCGTTGATGCTTTTATTGTAGATTGCTTTTTGTGTACTTTGCATCTTGCGGTATGTTGGGATGAAGCGGCCCGGGCTAACCTTACATGACATCGTTCATGAGACTTGCTCCACGCTTGACATGCAACTCGTTTTGCATAAGTGGCTTTGCGGGTGCCTGTTTCTCCTAGCATAGTAAAGATCCAATTTACAACGGGTGATCAACAATGCTAGTATCAATGTTGTGGTTATTGTTCGTAAGTTAGAACGACACTTATGGAAAGCCCCAAACCACGTAAAATATGCAAAGAAAGTAGAAGCGTCTAACTTTGTTTTGCAGGGGTGTACAGTGATGTGATATGGCCATGATTGTGATTATATTTGATGTATGCAATGTTCCTTATTGTAAGTTGGCAACCGGCAGGAGCCATATGGTTGTCTTTAATTTCTGTTAAGACCTGCGTGTCTATTCAAAATAGTTGTAATAGTTGAAGCTGGTGGACGACAACCATGAAGAAGCGTCATTGACCTTGATGCTATGCCGGTGATGATGGAGATCATATTCGTGCTTGAAGATGGAGATCGGAAGCACAAAGAAGAAAGGCCATATCATATCACATATTATGAATTGCATGTGATGTTAATCCTTTATGCATCTTGTATTGCTTAGTAGACGACGGTAGCATTATAAGATGATCCCTCAAGCACATAAATTTCAAGTTCTAAAGTGTTCACCCTTAGTATGCACCGTTGCCAAAGCTTGCTGCTTCGAAGCACCACGTGATGATCGGGTGTCTTTTATTCCGCGGGTGAATACAACGTAAGCAAGCCAGATTTGCTTATGCGGTAGCTAAGGTTTGATCTTGACGAGCCTAGCATGTACAGACATGGCCTCAGGAACACGGATCGCCGAAAGGCAAAGCATGAATCATATAGTAGATATGATGAACATGATGATTGTTCGCCATTAAAACTATATCAGCTCTCGTGATGATCGGTGTTGATGTAGTGGATTTGGTTCGTGTGATCACTAAAACAATGTGAGGGATGTTGTTTTGAGTGGGAGTTCACCTAGTTTAATTTCATTAATTAATTTGAACTCAATTTGTCATAAACTTAGTCTAAACTATTGCAAATATGTTGTAGATCAATGGCAGCCCCTACCATCAATTTTAATGCGTTCCTAGAGAAAGAAAAGTTGAAAAACAATGGAAGCAACTTCGCGGATTGGTTCCGCAATTTGAGGATTGTCCTCACAGCTGGTAATTTGACCTATGTGCTAGATGCACCGCTAGGTGACCCACCTGCAGCTGATGCTACCGATGAAGTAAAGAATGTTTACCTCGCTCGGAAGAATCAGTACTCCATAGTTCAGTGTGCTATCTTGTATGGTTTAGAATCGGAGCTTCAGAAAAGGTTTGAAGAGTCAGATCCATATGATATTGTCGAGGATCTCAAATTAATCTTTGAGACTCATGCGGCAATTGAAAGTTATGAAGCTTCTGAAAAGTTCTTTAACTGCAAGATGGAAGAGGGTAGCTCCGTCAGTGAGCATGTGCTTAAGATGTCTGGGCACGCAAATAAACTTCAAAGTTTGGGTATAGTGATTCCTAATACTTTGGGAGTTTACCGCATCCTCCAATCACTACCACCAAGTTACAAGAACTTTGTGATGAACTACAACATGCAGAACATGAACAAAGAGTTGCCAGAACTATTTGCTATGTTGAAATCTGCAGAAGTGGAGATCAAGAAAGAGCACCAAGTGTTGATGGTCAATAAGACCACCAAATTCAAGAAAGGCAAGTCTAAGCAAAAGGGACACTTCAAGAAGGGTGGTAAGAAAGTTACCACGCCGACGAAGAAGACCAAGGCTGGACCTAAGCCTGAAACTGAGTGCTTTTACTGCAAGGGAGAAGGTCACTGGAAGCGGAATTGCCCAAGGTACTTGGCAGATTTGAAGAACGGCAACATCAAGAAGAAAGGTATATCTGATATACATGTTATTGATGTGTATCTCACTAGTATTCGTAGTAGTGCCTGGGTATTTGATACTGGTTCGGTTGCTCATATTTGTAACTCGAAACAGGAGCTGCAGAATAAACGGAAGCTAGTGAAGAACGAGGTGACGATGCGCGTAGGAAACGGATCAAAGGTTGATGTGATCGCGGTCGGCACGCTACCTCTTCATCTACCATCGGGATTAGTTTTATACTTAAATAATTGTTATTTGGTGCCTGCGTTAAGCATGAACATTATATCAGGATCTTGTTTATTGCGAGACGGTTACTTGTTTAAATCCGAGAATAATGGTTGTTCGATTTATATGAGTAACATGTTTCATGCACATGCACCTTTGATAGATGGTCTATTCATATTGAATCTCGATAGTGGAAATACACATATTAATAACATTGAAGCTAAATGTTTGAAATCAAGCGATAACTCGACCTATATGTGGCACTGTCGTCTTGGTCACATTGGAGTGAAGCGTATGAAGAAACTCCATTCCGATGGACTTCTTGAATCACTTGATTTTGAATCACTTGAAAGATGCGAAGCATGTCTGATGGGTAAAATGACTAAGACTCCATTTTCTGGTATGATGGAGCGAGCTACGGACTTATTGGAAATCATACATACCGATGTATGTGGTCCAATGAGTGTAGCATCGCGCGGTGGTTATCGTTATGTTCTTACCTTCACGGATGATTTGAGTAGATATGGGTATATCTATTTCATGAAACATAAGTCCGAAACTTTCGAGAAGTTTAAGGAGTTTCAAAGTGAGGTAGAGAATCAACGTAACAAGAAGATTAAGTTTCTACGTTCTGATCGTGGAGGTGAATATCTAAGTTACGAGTTTGGCGAGCATTTGAAGAAATGTGGAATACTTTCGCAGTTGACACCGCCGGGAACACCACAGCGTAATGGTGTGTCTGAACGTCGTAATCGAACTCTCTTAGATATGGTTCGTTCTATGATGTCACTTACAGATTTACCACTATCATTTTGGGGTTATGCATTAGAAACAGCCGCATTCACTTTAAATAGGGCACCGTCTAAATCCGTTGAAACGACACCGTATGAATTATGGTTTGGGAAGAAACCTAAATTGTCGTTCCTTAAAGTTTGGGGATGCGAAGCCTATGTAAAGAAGTTACAGCCGGACAAGCTTGAACCCAAAGCGGAAAAAATGCGTCTTCATAGGATACCCGAAGGAAACTATTGGGTATACCTTCTATCATAGATCCGAAGGCAAAATCTTCGTTGCCAAGAATGGATCCTTTCTAGAGAAGGAATTTCTCTCGAAAGAAGTGACTGGAAGGAAAGTAGAACTTGACGAGGTTGTCGAACCTTCTCTCGAAATTGCGAGTAGCGCAGCACCGGAAGAAGTTCCTGTGATGCCTGCACCAATAAGAGAGGAAGCTAATGATAGTGATCATGAAACTTCGGTTGAAGTTACTACAGAGCCTCGGAGGTCAACGAGAACTCGTACCACTCCAGATTGGTATGATTCCGTTATGAATGTCATGTTGGTGGACAACACCGATGACCCCGAGACATATGAGGAAGCGATGATGAGCCCAGATTCCAATAAATGGCAAGAAGCCATGAAATCCGAGATTGGATCCATGTACGAAAACCAAGTATGGACTTTGGTGGACTTACCGGATGGCCGGAAGGCTGTCGAGAACAAATGGATTTTCAAGAAGAAAACAGATGCTGATGGTAATGTTACTGTCTATAAAGCTCGACTTGTCGCAAAAGGGTTTCGACAAATTCAAGGAGTTGACTACGATGAGACTTTCTCACCGGTAGCGAAGCTAAAGTCTGTGAGGATTATGTTAGCAATCGCTGCATATTGTGATTATGAGATATGGCAGATGGATGTCAAAACAGCATTCCTCAATGGAGACATTGATGAAGAGTTGTATATGATACAACCCAAAGGTTTTGTCGATCCTAAAGATGCTAACAAGGTATGCAAACTTCAACGGTCCATCTATGGATTGAAGCAAGCATCCCGAAGTTGGAATCAACGTTTTGATAAGGTAATCAAAAGTTTTGGTTTTATGCAAACTTATGGAGAAGCTTGTATTTACAAGAAAGTGAGTGGGAGCTCTGTAGCATTCTTAATACTATATGTGGATGACATATTGTTGATTGGGAATGATGTAGACCTTCTTAATAGTGTCAAAGAGTATTTGAATAATAGTTTTTCAATGAAGGATCTTGGCGAAGCAGCTTACATATTAGGCATAAAGATTTATAGAGATAGATCGAAACGCCAAATATCATTGTCACAAAGTACATATTTGGACAAAGTTCTAAAGAGGTTTGGAATGGAAGATAACAAGAAAGGGTTCTTGCCCATGTTGCCCAATACGACCTTGAGTAAAACTCAAAGTCCGACATCGGCAGAAGATAGAGAAAGGATGAGTAAGACTCCCTATGCCTCAGCCATAGGATCTCTAATGTATGCCATGCTATGTACTAGACCCGACATTGCATATGCTGTTAGTTTAACTAGCAGATATCAAAGTGATCCAGGAGTGGATCATTGGATAGCGGTCAAAAACATCCTTAAGTACTTGAGAAGAACTAAGGATATGGTTCTTTCTTATGGAGGTGATGAACAGCTCGTTGTAAATGGTTACACCGATGCTAGTTGGAACACCGATCCGGATGATTCTAAATCACAATCTGGATACGTATTTATTTTGAATGGTGCAGCAGTTAGCTGGAGGAGTGCAAAGCAAAGCGTTGTGGCGAGATCTTCAACTGAATCGGAATACATGGCTGCTTCGGAGGCTTCACAAGAAGCGATATGGATGAAAGAGTTCATTGCAGAGCTGGGTGTGGTTCCAAGTGCGCTGGACCCAATGTCTATCTACTGTGATAACATGGGCGCCATAGCCAATGCGCAAGAACCAAGGTCACACAAGAAGCTGAAGCATATCAAGCTGCGTTTTCACGCTATTCGAGAACATATCCAGGATGGGGATATAAAGATTTGCAAAGTACACACAGATCTGAATGTGGCGGATCCGTTGACTAAACCTCTCCCGAGGGCAAAACATGACCAACACCAAACTGCCATGGGTGTTCGGTATATTACCATGTAATCTAGATTAGATGACTCTAGTGCAAGTGGGAGACTGTTGGAGATATGCCCTAGAGGCAATAATAAATATAGTTATTATTATATATCTTTGTGTTTATGATAAATGTTTGCATTCATGCTATAATAGTATTAACAAGGAAACCATTAATACTTGTGTGATTTGTAAACTTAATTTGAAGTCCCTAGTATAGCCTCTATACTTCACTAGCTTGTTGGTTGATTGATGATGTGGTTTCTTTGTCATGAACATTGAGATGTTATCAACAACAAGATCATATCGTTAGGAGAATGATATGGTGGACATACTCCTATAGACAAGCGTAGCATAAAGATCAAGTCATTTCAATAGTTCAATTGCTATATGCTTTCTGATACATAGTAACCTAATTCCTTCGACCATGAGATCATGCATATCACCTTTGCTGGATGGATGCTTTGATGTCATCAAACACCACACCGTAACAGGGTGGCTATAAAGGTGGCATTGAGTGTTCGGAAAGTATTGGTTGAAACACATGGATCAAGAGTGGGATTTGTCCATCCACATGACGGATAGATATTCTCTGGGCCCTCTCGGTGAAATGTCATCCAATTAGCTTGCAAGCATGTGACTTGGTCACAAGGGATCACATATCACGGGAACGAGAAAAGAGTACTTATCAGTAACGAGGATGAACTAGGTATGCAGAGATACCGACGATCATAACCTCGGATAAGTAACATATCGTGAGACAAAGGGAAATTGGTATCGTATGTAAGTGGTTCATTCGATCGCAAAGTAATCGTAGAAATATGTGGGAGCCATATGAATTTCCAGATTCCTCTATTGGTTATTGTTCGGAGAAGTGTCTCGATCATGTCCGCATAATTCACGAACCGTAGGGAGACACACTTAAGGATTCGACGTTGTTTGAGTAGTTATGGTATTATGAGAAAGAGACCGAATGTTGTTCGGAGTCTCGGATGGGATCCGGGATATCACGAGGTGATCCGGAATGGTCCGGAGAATAAGATTCATATAAGGAAAGTTCCGTTTTGGAGTTGGGGAATGGTTCCGGTGTTTTCATCGGGAACATTCTAGAAGGTCCCGGAATGTCCGGCACTCCGGAGGGGGAAGGGTACATGAGTGTGTCATTACATATTGGAATGATTGCATCATGTACTAAGTATTCTTGCTGTCCCAAATAAAGGATTTATTTAAATCCTAAATTGAAAAGTCAAACGGCTAGTTTGAAAGTCAAACGACAGTTTTGGGAAGTGGGAAAAGAGGAGGAGAGGTGGAGGCCGAGTTGGAGGAGGGTTCCTCCCCTTGGCCGGCGCACCTCCCTAGGCCGAGTTGGGGAGGAACTCCTCCCCTTGGCCGCCGGCCCTCCCACCTATAAAGGGAGGGGCAGGGCCTCCCCTCCTAGACACACAAGTTTCCTATCCTCTAAACTAAACCCTAGATCTAGACCCCGGTTTAGAGCTATTCGGTTTAGAGCCTTCTAATTGGTTTAGAGCCTTCTAATTGGTGTGTCTAATTACTAGACCACTAATAGCCTCTCTCATAAGCTCCACCATACTCGCACCGGCTTAAGGCGAAGCCCTGCGGGATTTCCCCTCTACCTCCGGTACCACGCCGTTGTGCTGCCGGAATCGCGAGGAGAGTGCTACAACCTCCGCTGCCTGCTGGAACAAGGGAGAGGAAGGTCTTCGTCGAGTACCGAACGTGTGACCGACTGCGGGAGCGCTGCGGGAACGCGGCGCCGGAAGGATCGTCTACGCGATCTTGAGATCGGAAAGAGTACGACTACATCACCCACGAGAATCTGCTCTCGTTAAACACTTTGGAATCTTCGAGGGTGAGTTATTCCATCGACTCGTTGCTACAATCTAGTAGATAGATCTTGGCTTGTTTGTTTGTATGCGATAGAAAATTTTTGTTTTCCATGCTACGAACCCCTACATGAACCTGGGTACATCGTGTGCCAATCTCGCTCCCGGATTCTCCTACGTCGCCTTGCTCCCTCTACGTAAGCTACCCCCAGTAGCATCTGCCGTGCAATACCACGACACTATATATGAAAGCACAAAGAAGGAGATACAACCATCTAGCTACTACATGTACCCATAGTCCAAGGTGGAACTACTCATGAATCATACCGAAGAGAAGGCCTCCGGGATGATTTCCCCTCCGGCAGGGTGCCGGGAAGAGTTTCAGATCCTCCCGATCTAGGGACGATGGTGGTGGCGGCTACAGACGGTTTCGTGGATTTCTGATCGGGTACTGAGAGTTTCTGCATCGGGTGCTTCTTATAGGCGAAGGGGGAGACCGAGGCGTCCGCCAGGGCAGCCAAACCCTAGCCAGGCGCGGGGTAGGGCCCACTCGCGCCTGGGGGGGGGGGGGTCTGGCCCCTCTGGCCGGCCCCTCGGGCTCTCCTCTGGACTTCTTGTTCCCCACGGAAAGTTATTAACTTTGTCCTTCGTCCCGTCCAATTTCGAGAATATTTCTTTACTAACTTTTCTGAAACCAAAAACAACAGAAAACAGGCATCTGACGCTGTTGCAACTTGTTAATAGGTTAGTACCAGAAAACATGTAAAAAGCACCTCAAAGTGTGGACAAATAGAGTAAAGTAGATACAAAACAAGCATGGAGCATCAAAAATTATAGATACGTTTCGAACGTATCATGCTGCTGCGAGCTGGAGGGGGAGAGGCCGAGGTGGTTGAGCAGGACCTTGCGGCGCTCCTCGACGAAGGTGGGCTCGGAGATCCAGACGTCGTATGCGGCGTCGGCCAGGAGCGAAGCGTCATAGGCGTCGTAGACGGGTCACGGCGTCATATGCGGTGTCGCAGTAGGCAGAAACCGTCCATCTGATCCCTCTCTCACACCTCCGGCGAGGACCAGCGTTTTCAAGGTGGCGGCTCCTACTGCGATGGATTTTGCCACCGACGGCGGATGGATTTGCTACCGGAGACCATGCAGCAAAAAAAAAATACAAACTTCGCCGGAGACATCGTCGGAAAAAACTCGTTGGTGACTCTCACCGGAGACCTTGTAGCAAAAAGTAGATACTATTGTAGCAAAACCATAAGACGGTTGTAGCAACAAAATTCTTCTAATGTAACAAAAAACTAACTTCGTCGGAGACATCGCCGAAGACTCTCGCCCGCAAACATCGTTGAACACCTTGTAGCAAAAACTTTGTACAGTTATAGCAAAACCTCAAAATTATTGTAGCAAAAACCATTTGGGTATGTAGCAAATTCCTACCCTACCAACCAATCTCTAAAATGCAAAATCTAGAGTAGCAAATCCAGGGGCCTTCTATAGCAACAACCCAAGCCTTCCGGCGAGACGTTCTATTTTCTAGAACGAACCTTTTTTGTTTCGAAAGCAAAAACGGAAAATTTACAGCAAAAAAGGTGTTTTGCATCAAAAGCGGGATTTGAGTCGTTTTTGGAGAGATGGGAAGCCTTCCATCGTCTTGGGGACGTCTAGCAGTTGCCATAAAATAGGAAGTATAATGAGTTTACATCCGCTTTTTTTTAGATTTGTAGAAGTGAATAAAATAGGAATGATCATGCTAGCGGTAGGGAAAAAATGGTACTGGTAACAGTAGGGCCCGTCGGATCGCGATCGCGCGGCCAGAAACGTGACCTCGCTGTAACGCAGCACTGAGGTCATAGTAGAATTGGATTTCATTCACGCCGCAAAATTCCCAAACCCCCTTCCCAACTCAGCCGCTCTCCATTTCAAAAACAAACAAACTCAGCCGCCCTCGGCTCGAACTCGAACCCTAGCATCACCCACTTCCCCCACCAGGCCACCACCAATGGACGACCAACAGACCCAGGATCTCGTGAGGGAGCTCGTCCTCCGCCTCACCTCCGCCGAATCCGGCGGCGGCGGGGGACGCGACGCGGGCGGCGCGCTGCGGTTCGCGCACCGGCTGCTCTCCAGCCGCCTCGCGCCGGCCGTCCTCCCCGACGAGCACGCGCTCGCCGAGTCCATCAAGCGCCGCCTCGCCGCCTCCGGCCGCCCCGACGACGCCCTCGCCTTCGCCGACCTCCACTCCAAGCTCTCCGTCCGCTCCCGCCCCGCCTCCCTCTGGCCGCTCCTCTACCTGCTCGACTCGCTCTCCTCCCACCGCCGCGGGGCCGCCGCCTCCTCCTGCCTCCCCAACCTCCCCACGGCCGCGCCGCCGCGTGGCCCCCCGACCCCAGGAGGGAAGCCGGCTTCGAGGGTACCCGGCACGCCGGCCGGCGGCGTGGTGCTGGTCTCCAAAGATCCGGACAACATCCGCGAGATCGCGCTGCGGGAGTACACCGAACTGGTGCTCGACGAGACGGAGGTGTCAGAGGCTGCGCTGGTGCGCGACGTGCTCTACGCCTGCCAGGGCATCGACGGCCAGTATGTTCGGTATGACAAGGGCAGCGACACCTACGACCTGCCTGACGCCGTCCGCGTGCCGCGCTCCACTCGCACCCTGGTGCGCAAGCTGTGCGAGGTCGGGTGGCTGTTCCGCAAGGTGCGAGGCTTCGTTTCCGACAATGTCAGCCGCTTGCCCTCTGATGCTGCCACCGAGGTTGGCACTGTTGCTCAGGCCTTCTGCTCGGCTCTACAGGAAGAACTATCTGATTACTACAAGCTGCTTGCCGTTCTGGAGTCATACTCGTTGAATCCGATTCCAACACCTGGTTCTGATTCGGGTGTGTCCGGTAATTACCTCTCACTGCGGCGTCTTGTTGTGTGGCTTGCTGAGCCTGCAGTCAGGATGCGCTTAATGGCTGTCTTGGTAGATGGATGCCGTGGTCTGAGAGGCGGTGGAATGTCTGGTGCGATCCATGGGCACGCACAGCATGGGGATCCCATGGTTCAAGATTTCATGGGCCGCTTGCTGCGGCGGGTGTGCTCACCACTATTTGAAATGGTCCGGAGCTGGGTGCTTGAAGGAGAATTGGAGGATGTGTTCGGCGAGTTCTTCATCGTTGGGCAGCCAGTCAAGGCTGAATCTTTGTGGCGGGAAGGATACCTTATTCAGTCTGATATGCTACCAACTTTCATTTCTCCGGTGCTTGCACAGAGGATTCTGAGAACAGGGAAGTCAATCAACTTCCTTAGAGTTTGCTGTGATGATAATGGTTGGGCTGAGGCTGCCACTGAGGCTGCAGCCTATGTTGGCACCACGACTAGCCGAGGGGGGCTTGGTTATGGGCAGATTGATGCTTTAGAGGCATTGGTGGTAGAAGCAGCTAAAAGGATCGATCAGCGTCTGATGGATGTGATCCATAAGCGATATCGATTTAAAGACCATTGTCTTGCTATCAAGAGATATTTGCTTCTTGGGCAGGGTGATTTTGTTCAGTACCTGATGGATGTTGTTGGTCCTGAGTTGTCAGAACCAGCCAATAGAATTAGCTCCTTCCACCTTGCTGGCTTGCTGGAGACTGCGATACGTGCATCTGACGCACAATATGATGACCGTGACATCTTGGACCGGATAAAAGTAAAGATGATGGATCATGGAGATGGTGATCGTGGCTGGGATGTCTTCTCCTTGGAGTATGATGCCAGGGTCCCTCTGGATACGGTCTTCACAGCTTCAGTGATGAAGATGTACCTCAAGATATTCAACTTCCTATGGAAGCTGAAACGCGTTGACCATTCCTTGACTGGAGTTTGGAAGACCATGAAGCCTAATTGCATTGTTTCTTCTCCATTTTACAAGGAAGGAACGAGCATCAGGGCTCAGTTTGTTTCAGTTCTTCGGAAATGCCAAGTTCTCTTTAATGAAATGAACCATTTTGTGACCAACTTCCAGTACTACATTATGTTTGAGGTCCTGGAGATTTCGTGGGCTCGTTTCTCGGAAGAAATGGATGCAGCAAAAGATTTAGACGATCTTCTCATGGGACATGATAAGTACCTCACCTCAATTGTGGAGAAGTCTCTCCTTGGTGAGCGATCCCTGGGAATTCTGAGGAATCTTTTTGCACTGTTTGATATCATATTACAGTTCCGCAGCCATGCTGATAGGTGGTTTGAGAGGATATATGAGTTGCAACTAAGGTTAGATTATTGCAGAAATAGCTAATGCCATATTTCCCTATAAAATCTTGTCACATCTACTGTTCAATTTACTGAATTTTTCTTCTTACTGCAGGGGAAAGGGTAAATCAAAAACAAAATCCAAGGAAACAGGTTCATGGTTGGATGGGGGCAGAAAAGCCATGATTCAACTTGCCGGGGAACTTTTTAGGAAAATGGGTGAAGATTTGGATAGCATCGCAAAAGATTATACAGCATCTCTCGATTCATTTATCTCTCAGTTGCCCCTCCAGCAGCATGTTGATTTAAAGTTCCTACTCTTCCGTTTAGACTTCACCGAGTACTACAGCCGTGTTTCCTCCAGCAAATGAGTTTGTGTTCCTAATGTGGAAAATATAGGAGTTAGATTTTCAATTTGGTTGGAATTTGTGAGGCATTCTTTGTACACCTTAGCCCCGCTGGTTGATATTTTGTCTGAAAGGCATGGGCTCTGTCCTGGGCCTCCTGTTGAAGGTAATTTCTGACTGGAACTAACATGAATATTCTCAAGTTATGCATGATTGCCAGTATTAGAAATTTTATTTATGATCTTGTTGCTATTCTACTGCAGATGCTTATCCACCCATGACCTGAAGTTGGAACCTGCATTACAAACAACATTAGTGTACAGATTTGGTGTAAGTTTACTTTGATTTGACATTCCTTTTGGGTGTACTAGTGCACATTTCATGCATCTGCTTTCTTTTTTTTCTTTTTTGGGTTAGGTTGTACGGACGTTTATCCTTACCAGCCTGTATGCTGTAGTTACGAGAGAAAAGGAATCTAGTTTCACTTGTTGTTTTTGCTGGTTATCAAAATTGTTAACATGTTAACAATCATAGAATTCCATTGCCACTTATAAAAGAGTAACTTTTGGTTACCATAATGCTTTATGTCAAGACATTCTGATTTTTTTCAGAGACAGAAGTCTTGAGCAATGTCTGGCCCTTGGTTGTCAATTTATCATAGTAGTGATTTTTTGAGTGATATATCTGCAAGATCATATTTGTTATTGACTAATTTATGATAACATGAAGAGTTGTTTTCATGATAAGAAATAACTGAAAAAGTTTTGTACGTGATGCAGAAGTTTAGTCTGTTATGTAGTGCTGGGATTGCACGTACAGCAGAAATGCAGTGTTCCTGTAACATGTAGTGCTGGGATTGCACCTGAACTAGTTGGTTTGCTTTTTATTTGTATATGTAGAGTTCGGTTACACAAGTCAAGAACATAACATGTTCAGCAGAAATGCAGCATTCCTGTAATAGCTAGTTAACTACAATCTGCTAATGTTGGGTGCTACAAAATATGGACACAGTTCGTGTAACTTGTTACTGAAATTGGCATGCCATTTGGAACCATACCCATCTTTCAAAAGGCAGGCTACTTGGGTTTCTACTGCAACTGTGTATCCGTTTGATTTTTGGTGCATGTAGCACCATCTACAAATTCCTGTACTATTTCCCTCAGCTCTTTGTACCTGGTAATGCAGAACAGTGATATCTTTTTCTGATGTTCTGCATTGGCTTTTACATCAAATTTACACGTACCCCAGTTCTCTCGCCCAGTAAACAGATCTGTAGCCATGTTTCTCTTTCATCAGATCCATTGTTGGACTGCTTCCCTGGAACAACAGGATTAATATGTCATTTGAATAAGTGTAACAACCCAGATTCTGAGACCTAGTTGAGAGAATGTGGTATAGATGTAGTTTCATGTGTGGGTGCGTCCATCTCATACAGGTTGCATACTCATACATCTGCATATGAATCTAAAACAAAGGAACTAGACTGCATCAACCATTGGACAATAATTGAACATAAATGCAAAATAAAAGAAAGAAAATTATTGAGTCAGAATTGTTTGTTACACGACTGTTAAAATAATAGAGATACCCCCTCTGTTCTGAAATATTCTACATTCTAAAGCCAAAATTTGTTCTGAAATAATCTACATTCTAGTTTTTAGTCAACATGAACACAGAAAACGAAGTGATTCTACACTCTCTATTGGATGTCATCATTCTCAATGTAGCTTGGATTGGTTGTTCGCATATCTAAGTACTAGTACTACTAAATGCAGTACTAGTTTGCCTGTTTTTTTCTAAGATGTAGATTAAAATGGAACGGAGGGAGTATGTGAGTAGCAGACTTGAAGTTAATCTTAGCAGACCTTGAGTGTCAACAGTTCGAGAGCATGAACACGTTATTTCTTTGCAAAGCAGCATTTTCAAAACAATAGTAATTCCGCGGACACATGTTTGCCTAACTCGCAAAGTTAATCGTGAGGGCAAAGGATCACCAACTAGTGGAACTCATATACTTTTATTTTGAAAAATGATTTTCTAGTAAAACATTTTTTGTTTTCTAAAATATACAAAGGGCTACATGGATAAGACCCTTAATGGGACAATGTAAAATAGAAGTGTTATATTGTAGACAAGAGGTAAATGGTAAAATATTACTATTTCTGACCTGTACTATTTATTTACTTTCCTCTATTCGTCAAAATTGTAATTGCAAAGGGGTTAAATAGCAAAATGTTTTGGATAGGCATCCACCCATCAAAGGTAACCTGCAGCAATAGCTAGTTCCAGTTCACACTACAAGAGCCGTAGCTAGAGCTAAATATCCAGCAGCCTTTGGGTGGATATTGGATAGTTATCAGCTACATTGCCCAACCATGTGAAATATTAGGGATAGGAAGAACCGACTAGAGTCTAGAGCCAGGTGCCGTACAGTAGTGTCAGCCGAGAAACAGCACCAGTAATTGCAGGAGTTGGGGGGGAGGAAGAAGAACCAGGAAGAAGAAGCCCGGCAAAGGAGAAGACAGACCAGCCAGAGCAGAAGAACAAGAGATCACTAGGAGCCCAAGTGAAGCAGAGGAAGCAATCAAAAGCATCCCAAAAAACAGTGAGGCACCTTCAGGAATCAAGGTATAACCTTGTACTTGAGGGCACCAATGATTTATTCACAAATTGAAGTCTGAATTCTAGCCTGTTTATGTGTGGAGTTGATGCTTTGGTTCAGAGAAATAGGGCTTGATTGGGGAAATAGGGGAGCTTTTGTTAAGTTAACTTTAGTTTTATCGATCTTTTGTATCTATGACTTGCATGCTTAGAAAAAAAATCTGAATTCTGTAGTAACCTGCTATCTTGGATAACCTATATCAGGGTGGCATCTGGTATGCAACAGTACATAAGATGAATGGGTACCATGGTTCGGGTTAATTAAAGTAGTGCAAGAATGTGTGCTGATCATGTAGGTTTTCATCAGCACATGGTAATACATCACAGTGACATAGTAACTAGAATTCGTTCTTTTTGCCGTGCTAAAACAGTACTAGTAATTACACAATTTTCAAGTGCAGTCTTATAAATCTCAACGAGAGAAAAATACAGTTGACAGTTTCAGGTTTTAACTACACATTAAATGAGTTTTTACTGCAGTTTCTAAACCTGACAAGAGTGGATGTTCTTGTAATTTTCTACAACTAACCATTAGCAGAATGATGCTATAGTTTCTGGTTACACATGCACACAAGTTTTCTTTAATCAGTTTCTTAAAGTTCGTATGAGTAACTGAACAACTGCATACTTATTTTCTGAAGTGAGGATACAATTAAGTTCTTATTCCTAATAGCCTAGAACAGATCTGATTGCTTTGTGTATAATCGCCTTGCTTATATTCTGTCCGAATAAAGTATAGAGATAGTAATAAAACTGAAACACAACTACTTTGAGATCAGCGAGCAGGCAACTGTTGGTTCAACTTTCACTTAGCAGTAGCGGTACTGTACCAACATAGGTTTAGTTTCAGAAAGAGGATTTGAATCCCAGGAACACCATCGTCAGGCCTTACTTCAGGTCCTGTTGAGTGGACACAGTAATAGAACCATGCTGAACCATATACTGCCTTGAGAGATGGTAGCATGAAATGGCTTTGCTTTAATGAGAGAAAATAGCTAGCTGTTTTATATTGGCTGCTGTTCCAGTTCAGAGGGGGGAACTAGAAACCAAGACCTTTAGAATTAAACAAGCTTGCTGGAGAGTTGCTGACTCCAGGTTTCCATGTACTAGCTTTTAGCACCATAGCTGCAACTTTGTAGATTGGAGCCTGACTGTAGCTTACCTTTAGGTGAGAAGCAGAAACACTTGTGACCATAGGAAGCTAGGAGGTTTGTGAAACTAAAGAACTAGGTCTACTTCTCTTTTCAACTTGCAATTAGCATACAGGGGACCAAAGTAACCTTGTGAGCACTACTATTGGTTTCAGCACAGCACAGGAAGCTTAGTTGTTTGTTTAGCTGTGCCAATAGGAAAACCTTGCTGTTTCTTTTATTATTCATTCATTTTCAGAGAAAGACATCAATCAAGTAAAGCAAAACTGAAACTCAGCTTTGTACCACAACTGTGTTTAACCATACTATACATGGTTTGGGACAAACTTAAATACAAATGTAAGCAAAAAAAAAAAAATGGAGGTCATCATCATGTGAATGCTTGAGCTCCGGAAATATTTCAAAATTAATTGCTCGAGTTTTTGGATTTTTTTTAGTCAAAGTTAACTGAAAGTTGAGAATAATGCAAATGTTTTTGTCATAAGCATTTCATCAGCAAAAAAGAAATAACTGAAGATCAGATTCCATCAGGAGGTCAAAAGTTCGAATACCATCAGGAGGACATCTATGACTAGATATTACTAGTGTTAAAGCGAGTTGAGAGTATAGACTTTGCTATACCACACAAAAACGGTTTTAAATTCCCCGCTCTTTGGGCATTTGGTTTGTAAGATATTATGTTGCGACTTCAGTTTTCTGAGTTTGTAATCTAATATTGTGATGGTACTCTTATCTCCCTAAGTTGTTGATGAGAAGGTAGTTTATCTTCAGTATGTTTTTTTTAGGGAATTTATCTTCAGTATGTTGACCAACTAATTCTCGAAAGGGTACAATGTGGGTCGCTGCAATAAGCTGTTGTTTAGGCTGAGCTTTGAATCATCAGACATGTTATAGTAGATCAATTGCACATTGGGTCTGTTGTCCATTTCTTTATAGATCAATTGCACACTGAGAAGCACATAGTCATTGCACATCTTCCTCTCGCTAGGTTGATTATGAGGTTCGCAACCCACTGAACCTGTATTGGATTAGTTCTCCAGCCTTTTTGACTGGGAAGTGCATGGTGACATCTTCGCATCACTTCTTCTAACAGAGGGCACGGACCGATTGCAGCTATCCGTCGTTGGTCAGTCAGTCAGTCAAACTTTTGAAAGCACCAAGCAAAGTAGCTCCATGGTGCTCTCAACCTTTCCCTAGGGCATTGATAAAAAGAGAAGAAGCTTAAAAGGCAACAGGTGTTCCTGGACTTATCGCCGTTCACATCGGCCTGGAGTCTATTTTGTTTCCTCCCAAACAATGAATATCCCGTGGATCAAAATGGCCATTCATTTCCAGCTACAGATATAGCCTAGTAGAAGCGTTTGGTTTGTGGCACGTTCAAGGATGAGCCGATGAACTTACAGCATTAGAGCATCAGCTATGGAGGCAGTGGTATACCATTGCTTCGTGACGTCATCGATGAAAAAGTATGTGAAACCACCGGTGCAAACGGCTAGCCTCCAACGCAGTGACTGCCCCAGTTGGCTCACTCTCTCTCACCAGCTGTACTTCTCATGCTCCTCTTTCCTGCTTTTATGAGATTTTAACCAATAGAACAAGCCCATGTAGCTTTTTCCCAGGAAGGAGGCCGCTTCCTCTGCAGGATCCCGTCTTGCTCTGCAAGCAGCTACTTTTCTTATGCTGGACCATCCGAGCCTAAAAAAGCCTGCGAAGCAGCTGTCCAGGGTGGAGCATTGGCCATGCTCAGCTCTAGCCGTGGCCTTGGACAGTTTGGAAAGTTCGGAAATGATCTGCGGTTTTGTAAAGTTACTTGGTTTGGCTTGCAGTGACAGGACCTTTGGGGCCGACCGGCGATCGTGGAGGATTGTAAAGCAGCGTCATCTCCTGTATGGTTGCGTATGAAGGGATGTGGAAACCAAATCAGGCTCTAGGCCCCCATGTGATGTGACGGAGCGCTGATCTGCTCTCGGAGTTTTCGGTGGTCATCATGGACCTGCGCGTCAGCAGCCATAGTATAACCAGCAAAGTGATAACGAAGCGGATGTTAATCAAACAAATTAGCCTTTGATGTCAAGTTCTTATTAGTCTAGATGTCACTAAAGCGTGGAGAGGCATCCAAAGTAGCACGTCAGGACAAAAAAGAACAAGAAGACAGCGCTCGAGGCAGCACACCAATGAGTCACCAATTGATATTAAGAGTAGGGCTCCAAAGTTTGTATCTTGCTGTTTTACTCATGTTAATCGTTCTTGTAATGTGGCAGCTCATGTCCTAGCAAAGTCTGCAGAACATGATGCAGGGTCTTGTTGGCTTAATGAAACACCTAATGCAATCAGGGCCATTGTATGTACTGAACAATCTCGTATGAATGAATGAAGCTGCCCATTATCTTAAAAAAAAAAGAGTCACCAACTGACCGAGCGAACCCCTCCTCTGATACACTAGGGGTGGAGCATCGGGAGCCCACGCCATGTCCACCTTCGCCGTGGCCTCGACCCAGACCGAGAGCTTCTACTGCCACACCTGCAGAACGTGGTTCTCTCTCCCCGCCCCGCCTTCCCCCGTTCCACTTCACCCTCTGCCCCCGCTGCCGTCCGGACTACTTCGACGACACTTATTTAAGATCGAAGGAAGTGGTAGCATATATGAAGCTTTCTACCGTTACCGAAAATGAAAATAAAGCAAAGGAAAACATTGCCACATAATAATAAGAATAAAGCCAAGAAAAACATTCCCACATGCCACAGAGTATATCAGTAGGACAGTGGGAATACCTGGTACCTGGTGGGAAATGAAATATGTTCTGCATAGTTTAGCTGATCTGCTCTCAGCTCCCAGTGGTCGTCACCTGGAGAGAGTGGGCAGCCACATAGTATAATCAGCAAAGTGACAACAAATGGATGCTAATTAAAACCATTTAAAGCTTTCTTGTCAAGATCTTATTAGACTCCTGTGTCACCAAGGCGTGGAAAGCCATCCAAAAGCAGGGAGAAGGAGTCAGGAACTCAGAAAGGGAAACGCGCTCGACCCAGCACAACCACCACTTAACTGACAGAAGTCGCAGAGTAAACCCTCCTCTCTGATATACTAGGGGACAGGGCAGGGCGCGCGAGCGGCCCGCCGGATCGTCGGAAGCCGGCAAGCCGCCACCATGTCCGCCTCTGCCGTGGCCTCGGCCCGGACCGTGAGCTTCTACTGCCACACCTGCAGCGCGAGGTTCTCGCTACCCGCCCAGTCCTCCCCGTTCCACTTCACCCTTTGCCCCCGCTGCCGCCGCGACTACCTCGACGACTCCCCCGCGCCGCCCCACCGAGAGCCCCAGCCGATCTTGCCGCCTCCTCCACCCCCATGCGCCGCACCGTGGCCGTCGCGCTCCGTCACCTCTTCGGCGCTGTCGCCGCCTACGCCGATCCCGTCTTCCGCCGCGGAGACCACGTCGACGTCGCATGATCTGCTTCCTCCTCCGCTTCCGCCTTGGCTGCTGCAGGCGTCCGCGCCCCACGATCCGCGGAACTACTCCGACTGCCCGCCACCGCCCCCGCCCCCGCCGCCTATTCGGCACGTCTCGTCGTCCAATTCTCCTTCCACGAGGCTGCCGCGGACTCTGGTGTCCCCGTGCACGCGATCCTCGAGTTCCTCCACAAGGTCTCCGCCGCCGCCGCCGCCGCCGAGCCTCGCTACATGGGACTTTTCCTTCGGTTTCTCGGACCCAGTCGTTGCCACGGGCGTGGAGGGGTCCACGATGAACATGTCCGTCCATCAGGTATGCCGCGAATTCCGGTCCTCCCCTGCCGTGTCCCGCCAATCGTCCGCATACTCCTCCGCCTGCTCCTCCCCTCGGTTGCCGTCGCCGCCACCACACCAACAGCTACAACCTGCGTCCACAACCCCGGAGACCACGCCGACGTCTCAGGGTCTGCTTCCGCCTCCGCCTCTGCCTTGGGATTCACCGCCGACGTCTCAGGGTCTGCTTCCACTTCCACCTCCGCCTCCGCCTCTGCCTTGGGATTCCCCGGCAACGTCTCAGGGACAGGGTCTGCTTCCGCCTCTGCTTTGGGATTCCCCGCTCCACAGTGCATGGGATGATGACGAATACAGCTTCAGTCCCTCCGACTCCGACTACCAGAGCCCGCTCCGGCCGCTGCCGGTTTCGTCCTACCACGCGACGTTCGAGACGCCACTCCAACTCCCCAGGGCACGAGCGGCGCCGGCTCCTGTTTCCGCCTACGACGCCGCCACGTTCGACGACACGCCGCCCCAGCGCGGCGGGTCGCGAGCGGCGCCGGCGGAGTCCATCGCCGCCCTGCCCACCGTCACCGTCACCGACAGCACGCTGGTCTGCCCCGTCTGCACCGACCCCCTCCCGCCCTCGGCGCCCGCGCGCCGGCTCCCCTGCGGCCACCTGTACCACTCCGACTGCATCGTCACGTGGCTGTCGCTGCGCAATTCCTGCCCAGTGTGCCGCTGCAGCATCCCGATGTTCCACTCCACCGCCGCGGATACTACTGCGTCCTCGCCGTCCCGCCAGGTCCAGCCGCGGAGGCGATCTCTACCTGGAGGCCGCCGGATCAGAAGGATCTGCAGCAGGCTGCTTGGGCGCATGGAAATTAGTCGCGATCGTCAGGCAAATACCAGCCGCGATCGCCAGACGGATAGCACAGGCGATGTTGTGCATGTCTGATGGATGGCATCGTTCTGCACTCATATATGATCGTCGGCGTTTTAGCGCAATATTGCACCAACAGAATAGTCTTGAAATGTAATCCTGAACATGATTATTGGGTGTGCCTGTGTGTGTACATTGGTTCCTGAACGTGTTACCTGTAATAACAATGAGAGTATGCCACGCACTGTGTTTATACTTATACTTGTTCAAGCGACCAACCATTTTGGCATTTGGAGATGTCATGGGATCAAGGTTTTGGTTCCCGATCTGAAAACAAATCCGGAGGGTTACCGGTCGGTTACCGGGAAATCCCGACCGGTTACCGGATGAATTTAAAAAATTAAATTTTGAATTTAAATTTCTCAGCATGACAATTTACAGAGAAATTTTATTAAAATTTAAAAAATTCAAAAAAAAACCAAAATTTCAGTATTTTTTGTCCGGTAAACAGATTTTCCGAGGGTGATCGGGTCGGTAACCGGATTTCCGGACATGTAACCAAAAACTCGCTGCATGGGATGCAGGCAACCCAAATTATGCCAGGGTTTGTCATATGTGACATAATTGGCTCAAGGTTGACACATATCTCTAAACTATATCAACTAGGGAACACTATTTTCTAAGTCAACCGCTATTTCCTTCAAGTCTTAGTCTATTTAAAAAGTGTGACTTCAATTTAGTTAAATGTAACTTGGACTTCTCCATCCCTTTGTACTTTTCTAAATCGACCGAGACTTGAGATTTAACAAAATTATTGTTTAATTTATAAACCCATCTCAGAGAATCTTTGGGCAACAAAAGCCCAACCCACCTTTTCTTTTGAAAGCTTAGCGTCCAAGGAGTATGAGATAAACAAATCACGACCGGCCAACAAAAGAAACACACGGTGATCGACCAGAACCATTTTTTTAAAAAAATGATGCTCACGTGGGAGAGCCATGGACGGTATTGAAAGATGTATTCGTGCGTACGCACCAGGAATGCGAGTATGAGGGCTCGAACCTGGGCGGGGCAGGGGCATATCAACCCACCCTTGCCACTGGGCTATGCCTCAGTCCACACCAGAACCATTTTTCTTTGGCCTATTCACTAGCACCGGGACAATCAACAACGTTCAAGCTATAGTCTACAATTTCCATCTAACTGGAGGCCGTGTATGGATAAGAATAGTACGTACTCCCTCTGTTTCAAAATATAAGATGTTTTAGGTTTATGAAGAAAATGAATCTAGACTTCTTTTAGTGTGTAAATTCACCCCTAAGTTGAGTGAACCTATATACTAAAATAAGTCTAGATACATTTGCTTCACAAAGCTAAAACACTTATATTTTGAAACGGAGGGAGTATATCTTACCATTTGTTACTTTCACCATAGTAATTCTCTCGCCACACCAAGCTAAAGAGTTAATAGATTAAGCAAAAACTGCCAGTGGCTCCCGAGCTCACTGGAGATACAGACATGACAAGGAAAGTTAATACTTCAGATTTGTATGTGGTTGTAACCATTTCAACACACAAAATGCATGCAAGAAAAAAGGGTAAACATGCAAGCAAAAGAAACTTGGTTACCCAAACATGAAAAATAAACAAAAGCTGATTGGACAAGCGGAATTGCCATAATCCACTATAATGCACAACCTCAAGCACATGTTCACCTGGAGGCCCTTGAGCGGAGCCATCAAGGTCTCATCCCGTGCCGCTCTCTCTCGGCGACACCTATATGTCTCCAAACCCTAGCTTCCTATAGGCCTCTTTGCCCATTCCACTTCCATTTTCGTCGTTAGTGGAGGCATGGATCTTTGTTTGCTAGTCTTGCATTGCTTCTTTATAGCTCTGGTACTTCCCTCTGAGCTCTATCATTGTCCCTCCCACTTTGCATCCGGTGAGCTTTGCTTAGTTGCGCCTCTCCGCACAAATCCTCAGGTTGTTATCTTCACGTGATGAGTTTGTGTTCACAAATCGCAGCTTCGCAGGGCTGTTTTTTTCCCCATCAAGAGGGATCTAGGCCCAACACCTTAAAGGTGAGTGGAGGCACCTACTCTCTAGCCTCTAGGTTCAAAGTTATGTTGGAGGCAAAGTGGGCCAGGCCCGTCAGGATTTTGCGAATAATAATTTACACCTTTGTGCTGGTGTCCAAATCCAGTCCATTGGCACCGACATACCCATAAACACAACGGCGCTACATGCCTTTTTCTTTCTCCTAGCCAAACAAAGCCCACAAGCAAGAAGCAACCCACTAAGCAAACCGCTCAAACTGCCAAACTGATCTCCTTTTCTCATTATTGGCACTGCTTGTCAAGGCTCCCAATTTTGAAAAAAGTCTGCCCTACCCTGCAAGTTTTCCATAGCTTCGTCACTGTCCTACTTGTTAGCATTGGGGTGGCCATCTTACCCTCATAAAAGGTACCCTCGAGGGTACTTGCGTCTTTCTCATTCTATAGACATAGTTATGAGATGAAGCAACATTGATTCACGAGGGATTACAATCCATGAGCTTGGGGTTCCTCTCCCTCATGGGACTCTTGTCTTTCGTAACCAAGTTGCCATCATGTATTGACTTACTCTTGAATGCTTGTACATCATTTGTGTTTTTGTGCTCGGGTTATATACCTCATAAGACTAGGATGCCCTGATCTATGCCAATTTTCTCTATCGACAATACATTTTTATACAAATGAATTTCAAGTTTACTACCGGTCAAATATTTCTTTTTGAGAAACGCAATACATATACATAGACACTCATATACATGGACTTACACTCACCTTGCCTCTATGATCACCTCCTAATGACTGAGCCGGCAAATTTTGAGGTTGACAAAGACACCACATGCGACTCGCTATTGATGGACATGTCACCTATAACTGAAACAAAAAACACCGATTAAACCATGAAATAAAAGAAGAAACCTAACCAACCGAGCAATGAGTTTGCTAGCTACTAGAAATATGTATCCCAAATATCACTTAATTGTGAGCCGGAGGAAGTAGTAAATAAGACAAGACAGTCTTATTAGCTAGCACCGAAACGCTAACAGATAATTGGCAGATCGAGGACAACAAGCTTGAAACAGCGGGAGCTCAAAGAGAAAATATGAACAAAGGGAAGCAAAAGAATTTTGTTGTCCAATGTTTCCCCACCTAAGAAAGAGAGATTTCATTATGCAGTAGATAGTAAAGCTCCACTTTTGCACATCTGACTACTCACCATGTCATCGGTGTTACTAGCTGATTGGTGTTTGAATTGGTCTGTCGTTGGTTTGAAAGCTTTCCTAGATAAGACTGGGCTGACTCTCAGCAGCTGAGCCGGAAAGTTCTCTTTCCTTGGAGACTAGCTAGCTTCGTCTTTCAATTTGAATACTTCGGTAGAAAAAGGCTGCTCGGTGAACGTTTCTAGATGCAATCTTTGGCACACCGGAGGAGCTGCAAAATAAGGAACAACGGTATTCCGTCGGTTTTCAGAAAAGAACTGTAAAGAGAAATTATAAGCACGTAAGGTCAGTGTGTTTGCACGTACGTGCGCTCGTCGCCATCATATGAGCATAAAAACCGGGACAGATGGGTGCTGCTTTTGCAAGAGAAATCAACATATATGCATACACACAAATGCAATGAGTTTTTGTTAAGTACACACACGAGGCGGCTTTCTTTTTGCAAGAAACATACACGAGTGCATTAGAAAGAACAAAGCTTAGGTATGCACAAGAAGAGATATCGGCCAATCCCGCCTCCTTATGTTTTTAGCTTTTAAATTTTGAGAGGACTGGAGGACATCGAACAAACACTCGAACAATCATTGTTTTTTTGTGATTACTAAAAGACACTCTAAAGCTCAAACAATTCTTTCAATTGGGAACTTGTTTTTCGGATTGATTTCATTTTGATGAGGACTTCAGAACTTGATATCACTTTTGTATGCATATGCCAATGAAAAATTCAAACATTTTGTAAGAAGTTGACACCCATTTTGCAAGAAAGTTACCAAACCGCGACTTAACCGACTTTAGTACCAATATGGTGACACCTTTAAAAACCCCTGGGTGACAAAGAAGTCGACAAAACATGTCATCGTGAGGTCTAAATTCGAAGATCACGGTGAGACAAAACCGAGAGCAAGATAACACATAAACTAACTACACCGTTTAAAAGTTAAACCATTTTGAATCCGAATCCACAATGAATCTTAATGTTTCCATCCTTTTGTTTGCTTATGCATGAACGCAATGGCACACAAGAGCTTTGGCAGCCTCAAGCTCGCGTTGCGTTGTAATCTTATAGAGCTAACGGTCACGATGATTTGGATCCAAAATGTTTAGCCATTGGATGATTGGATCTCTCCTATATCGCCGTTTTTTTCTTCAAATTTTCTTTTTGAAACCGGGCAATATGCTTGCCATTCTATTGATATAGTAGAAAAGAGTTGACCAGTTTATGAGGGAAACCGACCAAAAACCAAACAACAACACAACACTATATACCGGCCCCAATGCCCCACACCACACGGGTCGACGGCCTAACCACTCAAGTGGCCAAGGCTGTCACCCAAAACACCTCAAAACGTGATAAGGCGGAGGCAAAAACTTGGAGTCGCCGCTCCGACATCCATGCCGAGGCCGCGCACCACCTAGCCGAAGACGAGCAAAGGACGACACTGACAAAACAAACAAACCAAACACCGACACTTGCAGTGAAGGGCCTCCACAACGATGCCTCCAAGAAGGGGAGCGACGAACGAGAGCGCCGCCATCACCGGCATCGGCCGAGGCCGGTGTAGGGTTTTCACCCCGGAGCACACCAAACCGAAGTCCTGATCACCACCTTCAAAATAACGTTCTTCAAAATTTCACCTTGCCTTCTACATGCTTCTTCTTGACTTTATTGTATCTGCTTACATAGGCCCACACATCGGATGCCTCCCTCTTCCACAGTCGAGAGAACTCGCCCTCTTCCTCAGCCGTGATCACCACCAATCCTGTCACCACCAAACACCATCTCCTAACTCACCCTCTTCCTCAGACGTGATCACCACCAATCCTGTCACCACCAAACACCATCTCCTCTAAGCATGGTTTCAGGAGAAAATAAATCCTTTCTAGAACTATTTTTGGGAGATTTTACAGTAAATTGTAAAAAACCACCATAATTGGGTAGAGGTAGTCGGAGACCCGTGAGATCGCCCCAAATATATGGTGTTTTTTCCGAAGCATTGATAACTTCCTACAATTTACTTGGAGATTTGAAACGAGCCAGACATATAAGGGTCTCCAAAAATGTCTCCTCTATGCCAACCATGATCATGCACGCTTTGCTAGGAGTGTAGGCTTTTGTTTTGCATATGTTTGTTTGCTCTCTCTCTCTCTCTCTCTCTCTCTCTCTCAATGAAAGAAGCCACTGTTTTCGTGATTTTTCTCTTTGTCGAAAAATTTAAAAAACTCCTAGGACACCCTTCTGTTGAACTTTATTTTGAAGAAGAACTGATGTGCATGCACGCTGCTAAATGTGGCCACTTAAGTAGAAGCTCTCATTACCCGCAAATTTTTTAAATAAATAGAAGCTCTCATCTTAGTCAGGACCGATTCTAACTGTTGGGTTTGACCGGCAGCAACACGACACAGCAAGAAACATGTGGTTTACGCACCCCTTCCATCCGCCATCCGCGATAGCAACTGAAAGCAATATTATATGCCTGCACACGTGAGCAGTGAGCGTCGAGCAGGTGGAACGGCTTTCATCCAATCCAATCCAAACCCCGTGCGTGGGAGTTGGGACTGCCCTTGCCTTTCGCCGAACCACCC
Source organism: Avena sativa (assembly GCA_916181665.1). Lineage (NCBI taxonomy): Eukaryota > Viridiplantae > Streptophyta > Magnoliopsida > Poales > Poaceae > Avena > Avena sativa. The sequence goes on from OV702283.1 coordinate 427,982,748, forward strand.
GAGCAGCCACACCTCAAGTTGGCGACCAAAGACGAAGCATCTTTGCACTGCACCCGGCCTGCCCCCGGCCGGCGGCAGCGGTCAAACCGGCGTCTCGCCGTTAGTTATATAAGCGGGCACCCCGCATCTCTTCCGGCCTCAGAGACATAACAAGCAACCTACTCTCGATCAATCTCGCGGAAGTCTTAGCTTAATCGATCGATTTGCTCGTGTCGTGTGAGTTGTGACCAAAGCTTGGGAGGTCATGGCAATGGAGTTCGAGATGGTGGCGAGCCAGCACGGGGCGCTGCTCAAGGTCGGGCTGTTCGTGCTGGTGCAGGCGCTGGTGTACCTCATCCTCGCCCAGTCCTCCTCCGTCTTCTCCAGCACCAAGACCCTCGGCAAGTTCCGCCCGTCGAGGTCTCTCAGCGCCCGCCGCATGGTCGCGCTGCTCTCCGACCTGCCGCTCGCCGGGGAGCCCTCGCCCCGCGCCGTCTCCGGGGAGCTGTCGTCGCCCGTCCCCATGCTCGCCCACCAGAAGAAGGATTAAGTAAACCAAGCGCGACTTGCGACGCGCGCGGGCACGACCAAGAGATGAGATAGGAAGCCGGCGAGCAAGCATATGAAAGTTGCTGGTTTCGAGCTAGCTAATGGTTGGTGCCTGGTGTACCTAGCCGTTTGTTATAGCTACAACGTACTCAACATTTCTTTGTTTGATTGATTTGTTCTTTTGGGGTTGTATGTGCAAATTACATGCCCTTCCGACTTTTACATGACCATATGATTTTTTTTCTTTGGTTACGGTCCATTTCGTGCTTGTGTTACCAGGGGGTTTATAGCTCCCATGCGACGTCTTTACGCAGAATTGAAAGGAACACGACATCGTTGAAAAGAATAGCTCGCATGTGACGTTTGTGAGGCAACTAATAGTCCAGGGCCACACGGGCCATAAACCGGCCATTAAGGACACATTTAACTTTGTTCCAAGATTAGGGTTAAGCCAAACCGGTCGGTTGGGATAGCCAGTCAAGCTAGTCAAACGAACCGCTTCCGACCGAGAGCGCGCGTCACACTGACTGTAGCTTCCCCGACAGAGGCGGCGGACCTCACCCATCGTTCTCGGCGACGACAGCGGCACGGCAATTATTTTAGACGGCAGCGATTTCGTTCGACGGCGAAGGTGGTGATTGCCATTTGAAACCTAATTCCTCTCCCATTCTTCTCAATTCGAGATCTGAGCGTACCCATTGATGCTAGATTGTGGAGGCCGGGGTGTGCTAAACGGGGCGAGGGGGAACGAGATGGAGCATGGAGAGGGGACTTCTAATCGGTATATCCCGCATCTCTGCACTTAATTTCTCTAAGGTTGAGCTCTTTGTTCGCTTTCGCTAGCTCACAGTGCCCGCCAAAAATAGGGGAGACGATGTTGCGCGTCAAACCTTCGAATTTCACATCAATTTCTTTTCCTCTAGGGCTGTTTTAGTTGATGGCAGCACACAGATCATTGAGAGAGACACAGTTGTTACATGAGAGGTGGAATTATAACATGTTGATCCCCAAGAGCTAATAAACATGGGAGAGGAGGCGGTGATGAAAATACTGGAAAAATTGGGGATAGTGTGGTTTGGGGGCCAGAGCAAGAAGTTTCTTTGTTACGATTTGATGATTGCAAATGTGACTATGTTAGGGTTGAGACAGGGGAACATATAGTTGATGAAATCGATGAGTGAAACGGTTGGACAAGTAAAACTGTTCTGTTTTTAGCAGAGCTCATTGATCTAGAATCTGATTCAAGGGTTGGATATGTGGCCTCGAAGCTGGCTGCTCAGATGGTCGAGGATGATTGGGCTGCACAAAGGCAAGTAATGCCTATAGTTACTGAGTTGGAAGTGTTAACAATGTAGGATGATGCTAATGCACAAGGGGAGGCTGCAAATGCTAATGCACAAGGGGAGGCTGCAGATGCTAATGCACAAGGGGCTGCACAAATGATTGTAACTGTTGATTGGAATTCAGTTGAGATACATGACCGGACTAATTTGGTAATTGCACCAATAGATGACATTGAAATGGCAAAGCTTTTTGGCATTCCTATAGATGACAGATACAAGGAGAAGAAGAGGGATGAAGCTGCAAATGATGGTGACGACCATTTAAGAGATGAAGAGGCAGATATAGATCTAGAGTTGTTGGAAAATCCTGCAGTTCATGTAGATGATGCACATGATGATGAGCTAGTAACAGTTTATGACAAAGAGGACCCAGTTATTGAAGTTGGGGGATTGTTTCCAAGCATGGATGAATTCAGGATGTGTTTCAGGACATATGCAGTCAAACGTGAGTTTGGTACCAAGACTATATAGACTGATAAAAAGAAGTTCTATGCAAAATGCATAGGTTATGATGGTGGTGCCAGACCTTGCAAGTGGTATATATCTGCTAGACGCCAACCCAATGGAAGGACAATAAGAGTGAATCAAATTCCAAAACCTTATACTTGCATTACAAGTTTTCAAACAGTTACAAAGATGACATCACAATTATGGGTTGCAGAAAAAATCAAGCCTATTTTAGCCACAACACCAAACAACACTGCAAAGAGACTGAAAATAGACTTGGAAAAGCAGTACCCCATTAAGCTGAATTATACTACAGTGTGGAAGGTAAAGCAAAGGGCAATGAAAGAGCTATATGGTGATTTGGCAAATACCTTTTGAATGATTTATAACTTCAAAGAAGAAGTAGAGAAGAGGTCACCTCGCAGTGTTGTGGAGATAGATACTGAGGCAACAGCTGATGGGAAAGTCTTCTTCTCTAAATTCTTCATGGCTTTAAAGCCTTGCATTGATGGCTTCAAAGCAGGGTGCCATCCATATTTGAATACAGACTCATTTTTCTTGACTGGAAAGTGGAATGGTCAACTAGCAGCATGCAATGCTTTAGATGGACACAATTGAATGTTCCCTGTAGCTATTGGCATGTTTCAGTCTGAGATAGAGGCATCATGGACATGGTTCATGATGCAGTTGAAAAGATGCATAGGGCCAGTCTCTCCATTGGCAGTGCACACAGATGCATGTAAAGGTTTAGAAAATGCAGTGAAGATTGTTTTCCCTCATGCTGAGCAGAGGGAGTGCTTCGGCCATATGTGGATGAATTTGATCAAAAAATTCAGAGGAGATGATTTTGGACGCATGTGGCCAGCAGCAAGATCTTACACCAGACAGACACATTCATATCACCTTGAGAAGATTAAGGCGGCATGCTCTGAGGAGGATAGGGTCAAGTTTTGTACATGGTTGGAAACCTACCATAATCTTTTATGGTACAGGTCAGGTTTTAACACTGCCATCAAATGTGATCATATCAACAATAATTTGATAGAAAGTTTCAACAACAAAGTGAAGGAGTTAAAAGACTTGCCTGTCCATGACATGGTTGACCAGATCAGGATCATGAGGTTGTGGGAATTGAGAAGAAGGCTTGGTGATGTTCTTCAAGGAGATAAGCTTCCTGATGTTGTGCATCAGGTGGTCAACAGGAGCAGAAATCTTGCACATTTGCGTGTTGAGAAATCCTCATTGTGTGGTGCTGAAGTTAGAGATACAAAGACTGGAAGGAGGCATGTTGTTGACACTCAATTGCATGAATGCACATGCCTTGAGTGGCAACACACTGGGAAGCCTTGTGAGCATGCCATACTTTTATTGGCCTCCAAACACAAGCTAAATATGCACCCATATTTGCATGAGTATTATTCTGTAGCAAAACTCAAGGCTGCATATGGAACACCAATTCCAGCACCTACAGATCAGTCTCAGTGGCCTGAAGTGGACATTCAGTTCTCCTTGTGTCCTCCTTTGATGAAAATAAAGGCTGGCAGGCCCAAGCAGAGTAGATTCAAGGCTTGGTTTGAGAAAGGTGGGAGCAGCAAGAAGGGAAAGAAAGATGCCAAGCCAAAAAGGGCCCAAAAAGGTAACAAGAATAGATGCAAACTCTGTGAAGAACTTGGACACCGAGCTGGCTCTACCAAGTGCAGATACACTGCTGAAAAGTCAAAGTATGTTCATCGAAAATCTATGTATTTCTTGTTGATGATTTTTCTCCCCCAGCTAACTGCTTGTTTTCAGGAGGAAGCGTGGAGAAAAAGGCCCACCTATTGTTGTGGAAGAATGCTGGCCAGTGAAAAGGGCAAGAATCAATGGTCAAAGAAAGAAGAGAACTAACCAGATCATGTTTGGTGCTACTGAGGTGCATTTTGAACTTGTTTTGGAGGATGATGTGCAAACTGTTGAGGCTTTAGGGCACACCATTTCTGATTTGGAAGCTATGGTACAAAATGAGGGGCAAAATGAGCATGCTGTTGAGGCTCTAGTGTAAAATAAGCATGTTGTTGAGGCTCTGGTGCAAAATGAGCATGTTGTTGAGGCTCTGGTGCAAAATGAGCATGTTGATGAGGCTGTGGTGCAAACTGACCATGTTGATGAGGCTCTGGTGCAAAGTGACCATGTTGATGAGGCTCTGGTGCTAGATTGTGTTATTGAGGAGGTGCAGGAGGTGAAGGAGACTCTTTGACGTACTGTGGGGAGGCCAGATGATTATGGTAAGAAAAAGAAGAGCATAAACCTGTTGTGTGGTGTGGAACTTGTGAAGGAGAAGAAAACGAGGGGTAGGAAGAGCCAAAATAAATAGACTTTGAATTTGGCACTTGTTGTTGTTGTTGTAAACATTTGTTATTGTAATAATTTGGCACTTGTTGTTGTAATAATTTGGCACTTGTTGTTGTTGTTGTAAACATTTGTTATTGTAATAATTTGGCACTTGTTGTTGATAATTTGGCCGAAATTCAAATATGATGGTAAATTTGAATTTCAACCAATGTATCTATGTGTACTTTTCTATGTTTGTATGAGATTCCAATGTTTTTCTCATATGTAGAGTACAACTCATCCCCACCCTGATCCCTTTTTTGAAGTACAACTCACCCTCACCCAAAATATGGTAGAAATGGGCTCCAAAGTTAGGGTAAACCACCCTATTTCTAAGCAAGTTTTTTTAAGACCATTTCTAAAACCAAGTTTGATATTTTTCCTCACAACTTTGTCACATAATATGACACCATGCGAAAGTTTTGTATTTTTTTGATTTTTTTAATTATTTATGCACATTTGAATGTCTGGTCAAACTTTTTGAAGGGTTTTCATAAATATTCTTAGCTAGGGGCTTAGGCTCACAAAACTAGCATTGGATCTCTGAAGAAATAGCATGTTGTGAACCTAAAAATGATTTTTACAAAAAATCATCAGCATGAAATCATGTACCTGTAGTTCATATCTTACCCACTTCCAGCCGATTCAGCAGGATTTGTCTTTTTCACCAGGGATGGAATAAAAGGTTTGAGATACTTAAGTTGGAACATTGTACATGCTAGGTGGTCTAGTATTTTTGAAAAATAGGATGTTACCATTTTGAAACTTCAATTTGGTGGTTGCTTCACAAATTCCCCCTCTTTTGGCACTCAGAAAATAGAAAATGGATTTTCTATGCGTCAAAAAGGAAAAACTTTGTACTACAACATTGTTAGTCATCCCATTATACACATTCATGCCCAATATGGGCACATTATCACAAACTATGCCTTGATTCTAGCCATATCATTGATCATTTGACCCGAAAGCCAGAAAACCTCGGAGGAGATATGTCATTTTGTGAAGTTTTTTTTTTAAATATGATCAATATACCAAGTTTATATTTTTCCTCACAACTATGTCACATAACATGACGCCATGTGAAGGTTTTGTATTTTTTTTGAATTAGTTATGCACATTTGAATGTTTGGTCAAACTTTTTGAAGGGTTTTCATAAATATTCTTAGCTAGGGGCTTAGGCTCACAAAACTAGCATTGGATCTCTGATGAAATAGCATGTTGTGAACCTAAAAATGATTTTTACAAAAAATCATCAGCATGAAATCATGTACCTGTAGTTCATATCTTACCCACTTCCAGCCGATTCGGCAGGATTTGTCTTTTTCACCAGGGATGGAATAAAACGTTTGAGATACTCAAGTTGGGACATTGTACATTCTAGGTGGTCTAGTATTTTTTAAAAATAGGATGTTACCATTTTTAAACTTCAATTTGGTGGTTGTTTCACAAATCCCCCCTCTTTCGGCACTCAGAAAATAGAAAATAGATTTTCTGTGCATCGAAAAGGAAAACTTTGTACTACAACATTGTTAGTCATCCCATTATACATATTCATGCCCAATATGGGCACATTATCACAAACTATGCCTTGATTCTAGCCATATCATTGGTCATTTGACCTGAAAGCCAGAAAACCTTGGAGGAGATAGGTCATTTTGTGAAGTTTTTTTTTTGAAATAGGATCAATATACCAAGTTTGATATTTTTCCTCACAACTATGTCACATAACATGACACCATGCGAAGGTTTTGTATTTTTTGATTTTTTTGAATTAGTTATGCACATTTGAAGGTCTGGTCAAACTTGTGAAAACCCCGTTGACTACATCCTAAACCCAGCTAACCCTAAGGCCGAATGAGGAACGTAGATCTAACCCTAGCACGACACTGTGGCCGTCTGATCGTGTCTTCTAGAAGGATTCCGCGGGTGGCTCTGGGCGATCCGTGGGAGGGCTTGTTCTGCAACCTGATTGGTTGGCGTCTCTTAGAAGGATTTCGCGGCTAGCTCTTGGCGATTCGTGGGATGGATGATTCTGGAATCTGATTGGCTTGCATCGTTTTTCCATAAACAGATAAGGTACAGCGTGGCACACTCCATTGACCGTTGGACCGAGCGTGGCATGTGAGGGCGCTGGGCGGGGCGGGCTGCACCATGCATGCATGCATGCAATGCAGCTGCCTCTCGCGTCGCAGTCTAGCTATTTTGCTTGCAGCCAACCAACGCAGCAGTGCTGCAGCGTATTTAATCCCTCCGTCGCATTAAATAAGTGTACGTCTAACAACTTTCTTCAGTCAAACTTACTTTTCCCCGGTTCATGCGCCATAGAAAACATGCAATTCCAAAAAATTACTCCCTGATTTATGCATTAATTGCCTCCATTCTACTCCATCTGTCCCAAATTACTATGTTTTGGGTTTAATAAAAGTCAATATTTATAAACTTTGACTACGTATATAATAAAAAATATCAAAATCTAAAGTATATAATAAATATAATTAGATTCACCATAACACATACTTTTATATTATATAAAATTGATATTATAAATGCTAGTATTTTGTTTTTAAACTTAGTTTCATGCTCCCTCTATTCTGAATTATAGGGCAAATTACCGAATTGTATAGATTCCAAAAAAATAGGCTTATATATGCATTGATTGCTCCAATTGACATCCCTCTGATTATTCCCACCCATATTTGTTCTCACCCATTGATTTTCTATGTGTGAGTTTGTTGCATGCGGTGTGTAAAAACAAACGAGTTTGCTACATGTCGTGTGACAACTACCTTCGTCCTAAATTCCTGCATTTATTACCGAATAAATCAAGGCCAAATTCTATTTTCTCTTTTATTTTTCATCGCCAATGAACAACTACCTTGGACGTTTTCTCTCTCTTTCTCATCAATGCATGCATGCAGGGGGGCGACGGTGCTGGGCAGGGTCACGTCGAACCCTAGATTTTTTTTGCACTGACCGCATTGATCACGCATGCGGCTACGCCCCTGCCTACACGCAACGCAGCGCACGCGGCTGCGCAATGCAGGATTCCCATGCCGCCCTTCACGCCAAGCGCTCAATAAATAGTGGCAAAACGGCTTTGCCTCCTCATCTTCAACCTCGAGTCCCTTTGCCTCCTTTGCCTCCTCGCAGCCCCAAAAAAAACCTCTCCGGCGACCATGGCGACCTCCCCCTTCCGCTTGCCTTCGGAATCCGAGGTCAGCGACGACGACAACCACCTAGACCACATGCAGGTCTAGGAGAAGGAGGCGCCCACGCGCCCGAGGCGTGGCAATAAGGGAGGGGCGACGCAAATCCCGGGCCTACCCCTGGGCCCAAGGCCACTTCATCCACAACCCCCTCCCCAGCCGCGGTGGCAACCTCCGCGACTCCGGCCCCTCTGACGAGGCCCTCAAGGCGGTGGAGGAGGAGGAGGCAAAGGAGCTGGCTGCTGCCGCGAAGTGGGAGGAGAAGGAGGCCGCGCGCGCCCAGAAGAAAAGGTGGCAATGAGAGGAGGAGGAACGACGGGAGGTAGCTCGCTGGGCCTTCGAGGAGGAGCAGAGACGGCGGGAGACAAGGGAAAGGGCGGCTTGGAGGGCGGCGGCACCGCCCCCACCGCCGATGGAGTAGGGAAGCCTCCCGACGGCGAGGCTGGTCGGCAGCCCTAAACCCACGTAGTAGCTAGGGTTAGGGTTTAGCCCAGGATTTAGGCGCCGGGCCCTTAGGATTAGTTTCCCTTAGGGTTTATGTAATGTGGGGCCCTCTATGTAATGTGGGTCCCGTCTCTATATTATACCCCTTATATTATCTATGTGATCAACTTGTGTTTTATTGTATTGTCATTTGTCAAAACACCCAAAACAACAAGTGCATAAAACAAAAGACACAAAAAAGTTCTCATATAATACTCGTGCAATATTTATAAAATGAGTGAAATTAGAAAAGCTTAAAAGGAAGAATAAGTTAACGTTATGATGGTTGATTATTTTTAAACAACACATGCAACACATGGTTCATTTTCAAACAACACATTTACATATTTACATAAGTTAAAGGGGCGCCCAAGTTAAAGTGCTCGGCTTGTTAGTTAAATGGATGTCCTTGGCCTTCATTTATATATTTACTTTCACAAAAAATAAAAGATTGCGGCCTGAGCATGAGTATCTGCAGATCCACATGTCCCTAGTTAGATTGTAACGTGAGTACTATTTTTTTGCCCAATCTACAAGTAGTTACTATTGGGCCTCGATACGACCATTTTGGCCTAACTAAGTTCTGTTTGGGCCTGGACTTTTTCAATCACTCCTCGTCAATTGTTTTTTAACTTTTCAACCCCTTCCCCTTCCCTGCACACTGACGAAACTGAAGGAACACTGATGAAACTGACGAAACTGAAGGAACACTGATTTCGAAAATAGAGCAGCTCAAAATTTTCACGAATTTGTGTTGCTTTTTATTCAAGCCAAAGACATAGACCATTACATCCATTTCCGCAGGTTATACGATAACAAAGCATCACTCGAACACTGATTGCGCTGTCTAATGACTAATGATCAAGAGATAAACAAATCCGAGAGAAATTACACAAAAATAAAAAAGGCCATCAGATTGTCCTGCTTCTTCAATTCGATGATTTGCCTTAGCTGTTTGTTCATCTTCTTTAGCTCGGCCTTCACTTCCGCATGCACCTTAGTAACATCGGAAATGGGGTTGCCAGATCCCAATTGCTCCACCACGGACGGGTTTTCGAGCTCCCGGGATGCTACCTCCACCCCAATTCGCTCGATGTACTCATGAAGCCACTCAAAATACCCACATTTTGGCAGTTCCTGAAATCGCAGAGATGAATCCTAAATCCCAAATTCGATGAAATGCATGAAATTTCGAAAGAAAAGAGATAAATTGGCGCTCGGAACACTCAAATCTCACCTTCCCTGGCTCGGGATTGCTCTCACACTTCACAAATTCCTGCCCAATGTTGCCGTTCTTATCGGTGGATGTGACAAGCCTCTTCAGGGGCGCGGTATGGGTGCAATCGGGGCACCTCGTCATCGGCACCGCACCATACCGAGGCCATGAGCGGAGGGAGGCTGAAGCAGAGCTCGACATCCCTCGTCGGCGTTGCCACACTTGCTCGCCGGAGAAGAAAACAGAAGGGGATGAGATGCTGGAACGGTGGCGGGAGTGCTCGGGTGCGGGGACGGATCGGGCCAACGACTCTATTCTACCACAACATGGGTCCCACGATATGAGGTGGACATCAGGTGGGTTTTGCCGTGACGTGGAGAGGTTGTGGGTCCTACTCTGCTCAGCTGATTCGAATTTGTTGACGGTCTCGTGAGGTTAAGTGGAAGTGTCGCACGGGAGCTATTTGCCGCTTCAGAAGCGTCGCATGCGAGCTATTCTTTGCAACGATGTCGTGTTCCTTCCGATTTCACGTAAAGACGTCGCATGGGAGCTATAAGCCCGTTACAAATAAAGACTTGTTAATTGTGATGAACGAAAGAGTTGTCCATCATATGTTTCCAATCCATGGTTGTCCGCATCAATCGAGATAGAGCCTAGGGTTTTTTAATGTGTCTCCATTTCTTGTGAGTAAGTTTCGTGGCGGGAGGCGGACCGATGGTGACCGCCGCAGTGGGAGTCGAAGACGTCGCCATGACTCATGTAGAATCAATCTAGGGTTGTAGGCGACAAGGTCCTAGTGGGTTGTAAGCGACATTTTATGGACGAGGGAGAGGAAGAGGTCTACCCCGTGGTTGTATCGATCTGATGATCGTAGAATCCTGGACTTGGCGGTGGCGGTGCAAAGTTCACCGGTGCACTACTAGGAAAAACGTTATCAGTGGCACACCAAAAATGATTTCTGTGGCGCATCTAGCCGTCGCCACTAAATTGTCGCCACTAAAATTAAAATTCTGTGGCGCATATGCATATGCGCCACAGAATTCTGAACATTCTGTGGCGCATAGGCCATATGCGCCACAGAATTCTCAACATTTTGTGGCGCATATGCCATATGCGCCACAGAATTCTGTCCCAGATTCTGTGGCTCATATGGCATATGCGCCACAGAATTATTTCCCAGACTCTGTGGTGCATATGCCATATGCTCCACAGAATCCATTTTTCAGAATTTTGAAATTTTCACAATTCAGTACAAATACAGGTATATTACAAGAAATACACCTAAATTTGACAGAAATACACAGAAAAGTTGCACATAGCAGTACAATTGTTCCAGTTCACATATAATACATCAATAAGCACAAATGTTCACATGTGTTCATCAATCACATATTAGACACATATTAGAACCGAATAAGTGTGTACATTTCACAAGTGTTCATCTCACTCACATAACTTAATTACAACCGCGTGATGTTGTCATCACCTACTACCTTAAAACAGAATATATAGTACACCGTAACCGCGATGCCGGTGAGGAGGGGCGACATCAAGATCTTCGTCCAGTTCATCTCCATACGTGTCTCCTCCACTTGGACACCGCCTCCTCTCTAGTCGCGTATCCCTTGTAGCTATTGCCGCTAAACTTGTCCACTTGTTGGTGGCAGTCCACCCACTCCTCGTACACACCTGGAACCCGACCCTTGTACACAACGTACGTCGGCATCTCTATTGACAAGGCATATTAGTACATCATACAAATATATATGTTGACAAATATTAGAGAAACACATTCATAAACTTAAAATAATGCATCGATGACAAAGAAAGAAACACGACAACATGTCCAACACAATAACAACGACCATGGTTATTACACGACACAATAACAACGACGGTTTCAAGCTAGGCAAGATAAGTTACGTTTTTCGACACACACACTACATGTGTCCATCGATACACACGCTCTCTCGGCCAAGTAGCCTTCTCCTCAGAGGGCGCCGGTAACGGCTTGTACATGTCTCTCGTCGTCCACGTCCTGAAGTCACCCTGCGCCTTGAGGCGAGCTTCGATCTCCCTCTTGGTGAACTGCCTGGGCTGGTGAAAGAGCCCACCAGTTGTGTTGACTTGTTCCACGATGATATGTGATAGCTTCACCTGTGTATCATGGAAGTCTTCCATGAGATCGGAGTCCTTGATCCCATGCAACTTTTGTGCCCATCCTCGGAGAGAATATGGCAGCGTTAGCATCTCGCCATCCCGGACAAACCGTTTGAGGTGATGGCAAACGTAGAAGGCCTCCTTCACGCTGCTAGACGGCTGCTTGACGCAGGGGAGCTCGCACACGTGCTTGAACTTGTGTAAGCCATTGTCCTTGTAAGCCTCCCCCTTATAGTCGAAGGGGCCTCCCTGTTTGGCATAGCCCTCGATATCATCATCCAAAACGCTTTTTACTCTGACGTAGTTCTTCCTCCTCGCACTCCCCGAGTCGAAGTAGGTGGCAAGCAAATACCTCGTGGAGAGGACAATGAGCGTGCAGTACTTGTCTCTGCGGGCAACACATAATGTGGAACGGGATGTTGGAAAAGAGCAATGGAAAGAAATACTTATGTGTTACGACGGCGGTAGGAGGATGTGTACACTTACTCGGGAAAGAAAGGCACAAGGATGTTGTCCTTCCTCTTGCTTTCCATCAGTAGCTTCTGAAGGTAGGACTTTGCCCGGGCCTGGGTCCTTGTTCCTTCTTCCAGCTGGCTGTCCTGCATGTAGTAGGGATCCGCTATCGTGACGAACGGGGTTTGCTATCTCTTTACCTTCATCGCCATATTGAGCGCGAATAGGCGAACCAAGTTATAGTCCAGCCGTCTCGAGTGGAATAGCTTGAAGATGTCCTCGTAGGCTATGAAGAACACATCCGCGGGGGCATCGGTGACGAAGCCCATGTCCTCCGGCACCTTGACGGTGAACACCGGGTAATTCGGGTTATTGTCCTTGAGAAGGAGTCCCTCCAGTGTCCGGATACCTTCATGCAAACTCATCATAGATCCCGAAGCCAGGTGGCGCAGTTCCGGAGGCAGTATGGGCTGACCAACTTCGTGCACTCTGGTCAAGCCATCCTGGCGTGGTGGTACAACATCGTCCCGGTAACGGATCGGAGCGGGCTCTCTCGCAGCCTTGTCCTTGTTCCCGTTAGGCCTCTTCCTCACCCTCTTCCTCTTCTCATCAGCAGTGTCCTCCAATGGCGATGCTATCCCCTCACCTGCCATCCTGTGGAGTGTGTCAGGGCTGAAAATGATTCCGGCCGGTGGAGGTTGTGTCTCGGCGGCCGGAGGCGTCTCCTGAGAAAACCCACGGAAGACCAGGCGCTTCTTGGGATGGGTAGATTGATCGTGGAATGATGGTTCTTCATCGAGAGGAGGCATGAACGGTCCTTTGCCGACGCCGGTGTTGACGAAGGCATTGACGTCAATCGGTTCATCATCATCATCCACCTCGATGTTGGCGTCGAAGGCCGCCTTGCCTTTAGCGGGGGCGATGGCGGTCGAGGAGCAACCAAAGCCAGAGATACGGCCAACTGACGTGGGCGGGTCAGACTTCTGCGTCCCCTTGTAGGCGTTGGTCGCCCTGTTGAAAACCGTGTCCCATGGCTCCGTCGAGCCCTGGGACGACGGGTCCAGCGCCTCATGCGCAACCTTGATTTCAGCATCCTGCAGACAAGGAAAAGTGAACCCACATTTAGGAACTTGCCTTCATTATTCAAAATGAAAGCAAATGGACCGTGGGTAAATTACTTACCAGCTTCTCCTCAAACTTCCTCACATCGTCATCATCGGTGACGAATTCCATGGTATCCTTGTCCTGATAGTAGCGGGCCCGGACAAAGTTTCGGGTCTGCTCGTTCGTGATTTTTAAAAATGGGTTTTCTTTCCCGAGACGCTCAACCTCGGCGTCCTCCCATGCCCATATGGCCTTATTTCCCCTATAACCGCCGCTTCCACATCGATGGTTACCTATGTTCTGTTCCCGCATTTGCCGACCCCACTCCGTCCATTCCTTCGAATCGTCAGTCTCGATCTCCTCCTTGAATATCTTGAACTCGTCTTCGTCGATCATGGGCTCACCCTTCTTGATCTTCTCCCAGCTTTCCTTTTTCGCGATCTTGTTCCTCACCCGGGTTCTCCAGCTGCTCAAGGCATTGGCCATCTTTGTGATGGCTAACCTGTTCACCTTACTGGACGGGTCTAGTTTGTCGGTGTACGGGGCCGGGAACTTGTACCGTCAGTAAAGCTTCTTCATGCAATTTGCCACCAACCGCTCATTCTCTTCACTTATCAGGTGCTTCGTGTTGATCGACATGCTTTCCCGGACGATGCACCCGATTTGCATGCCGTACCCGGCGGCAACATTCGGAGGCTCCAACGGTTGGCCAGTTTCCGAGACCAGAGTGATCTCGTCGGTGGTGTCGGCGAGCTTTTGCGGCTTCCGATCCTTCCTCGGCTTCTTCTTAAGAGAAGGGTTGCTGCTACCGCCATCCGTCGTGCGGTCCCCGCCATCGGAGGTGTTCGCATCCTCCTCCTCGTCTCCATCTATCCGGTAGTCCTCGTCCCCCTCTTGCTCATCATCCCCATCGTGGCCCGCAGAAGCTGCCACGTCCTCATGCAGAGACTCCGCCGCCTCATACTGCGATGCCACCTCTTAGAAAGTTAGGTTCGCCGCTCTAGCTTGGTCTTCGACGCTCATGGCGGCCTTAGAAGTGCCGGCCCCATCGGCGACCGACATGTTTGCACACTTCTAAACAAATTAAACTAAGTTAGTATTAATTAGTGTCGATTCACTTCCACTTCTGTCGAGAAATGGGGCTCATATGTCAAAAAATTACGAAGTGTTCGACTGAAAAATTCGGCATGACCTTTGCTATTTTCTTTGACATATGAGCCCCATTTCTCGACCGAAATGGATCGAAATCAACATTTTAGGAGAAATGGGCAGCTCGGGTGATTTCCCTGCAAACATTCCACATAGAAAAAAGCACAAATAGTGCTCCACAACCACATATGCATGGTGCTCCAGATTTCATCTCCAGCAACCTGATCTCTTTACAACCTGATCTCTTTAGCTAACTTAATAAAAGCTTTAGATTTCACTGGAGAGCAATACTGTGAAAACTATAGTTATATGTAAACTACGTCACAACAGCTGCTGGCATATAAGAACAACAGTTATAATGTAAATTCACCAAGATCATACTCTTAGCAACATGTTATCCATTTTCTGGAATTGCAAAAACAAAAGGCAAGTGACACAAACCAAAAGATACACCTGATGACTAAAGTTTCTAATACTGGAGAATGTCAGCTATTTCTATGTTAATAATTATGGTCAATGGCAGAAAACAGTTGACTGAACCTTCCTAAAACAGAATACAGCATTCTAGGAAGAAAAAGAGGAAAAAGAGTGTCTTCGAGCAAGTATTTGGTAGTCATGCGGATGTTGTTGCTGACTTGTGGTATTCTGAGGCTCACGGCCATCGCCAGCCTGCAGTTCAGACTTCAGACTCCATGACCATGAGCACATAAAACCAAAGAAAATCTCGGCTAAGCTAAGCATCTAAACTCTGAAGAATGTAACATTCATTTGCAATATGGAGTGGTTTAGATTCAGAATTTCCCAGATTCTGGTCTTTGAAGGTATCACCAGAAGTTAAGAGGCCGTGGAGAAAGCAAACAGTGACATCAAATACAATGACAAATTTGCCATCTGAAACATCCAAAGGGTGACAAAAGGGAACATCATGGACCTCTTCAAACAACTTTGGATTTAGCCACTAAGAGATGATCATGCTTTTGTCAAAAAGGAAAAATAAATTTGCATCTGGTACAACTTTGGCATCTACATTCTGAAGTCCATACTGCCTAGACATCCTAAGAAATTTCATAGTCATAGATCACAATGAAGAGGCTTGTTATTTCTTCCATTTTAATATACCTACGAATTACTGACAATGTCAGCGCACCAAAATGCTTCTACAATTTCAAGACTAGTGAAACCTATCATCTCTTTTCCACCACAGATCACAGATCACAAAAGGTTATTATTTGGAGAATAAATTATGGGACAAGAATAAGAATGGAAATGATATGACATCAGGGAGTACTAAAAAATAGAGACATCAGCATTTTATTCCTGCCTGCTTTACATGCAACTTTCACAATTATAGATTAACTTGTGTGTTTGCTCTTCTTCACATTCTCCTCATGTTTTTAACTACCAACTGAACCCTACACCTACACCATATCAACTGAACCATAACTGAACCCTAACTAAACCTCTGAACCCTAACTGAACCTCTAAGAGGGAGAGACGGAGAGAGAGAGGGAGAGAGCTGAACCCTAAAGGAACCTCTGGTAGCCGGCAATTGACAACAAATGTCAACAATTCCTAGAAGTTGCCTACTCTCAACCATACTCTGAATCCTAATAAGAATGGATGCAGCGACGCTCACCTCCGAGAGGGAGAGAGGGAGAGAGGGGGAGAGGGGAGAGAGGGGGAGATGGGAGAGGGAGAGGGCGACGCTCACCTCCGAGACAAGGACGACGACGAGCGCGGCTCGGACGATGATGGCCTCCTCCTCCTCGAACGTGCGGCGATATCCTCCTCCTCCACAGCCTCCTTCACAACGCGGCGCGGATGATGATGGCCTTCTCCTTCACAGACTACACGGTGGCCTCCTCCTCCTTGAACGTGCGGCGGTCTCCTCCACAGCGCGGCGCGACGACGAGATCGGCGGCGCAACGGCGAGATCGAGCACGGCAGCACGTCTAGTAGCTAGGGTTTGGGGGGGAAGTGAAGAGGGAAGAAGCGCCACGCGGCTCAAAACGGCCAAGTCACATAATTCTGTGGCGCATCTGTTAGATATGCGCCATAGAATTGTTATCAAAACGGCCAAGTCACAGAATTCTGTGGCGCATCTGTTAGATATGCGCCACATAATTTTTACAAAACGGCCAAGTCACAAAATTCTGTGGCGCATCTGTTAGATATGTGCCACTGAATTTTTATTGATGGTACATACAACGCTCGTTGCACATATGTGACATCAAACACAACTCACTGCATTGGTTGAGCGCTTGCTCCATCACACTTGTGCCCCAGGTTCGATTACTGGCGGCCCCTTTTTTTTTATTTTTTTAAAAATATTTTAAGGATTGTAAATATATATATTTAAGGCAAGAACTAATATATTTTACTATTAAAAACAAGAATTAATATATTTGCCTATTAAGGATGGTAATAGTATATTATATATGCTTGTCCACACCCACACCCACACCAATATATCCGCATGCATTAATTAGTACAAAAAGGCGTCAAAAACCACTAAGTCGGCTCCGAGGTAGCGCTAGTGTCTTTTCACAACAACTTTCTTGCCCTTCTTCTTTGCGGTAGAATACTTTAGGCCGGCCACCTTGAGATTTCTTCTCGTGTACGGGCAACCTTTAGCCGGTAGGGTGGTCTTCCTTCTTACTTTAGCATAAGTAGTAGGCTTGTCGAAGTACTTGTCGAATTCCTCTTCGATCTTGGGATCGCCATTCTTGTCGATGTCTTGCTTGTTGGCAGGTCCTTCGATTCCGATGATGCTCCTCTTGCCCCTCCTCACGACAACACGTCTTGGCTTTGCCGGGTCGGTAATGAAGATGCATTGGTCAACTTGGCTAGCGAGCACCCATGGCTCATTTTTTGTGGAGGCGTTCTTCGATTTTGGATGGTATAACCATGGTGGTGAAAAACCGGCCTTCTTTTTCGACACTCTTGGCCCATCTAACACGAAACATCGGCACCGTCACTCCGCAGTAGTCGAGTTCCCATATCTCCTCGATCCTTCCGTAGAATCTTTCCTTGACATCAGTCTCGTCATCGGCATATGATAGCATAGTTACTCCCGAGTTTTGGTATTCGCTATTCTTATCCTTCTCCTCGGTGTAGAATCCGTAGCCATTGATGTCGTATGGCTGATAGGTCCTAACGTTGCGCCCGAGGCCCTGTGAGAGTGAGAATATGAGTTTCTGATCTTCAGTATAAGGCGTCAGCATGGGAGTTTCCAGTAGTCTTTTCTTGAACCACCCCGTGAAGCTGGCGTTGTGCTCTCTGGTTACGTCTCCCTTCTTCCTTGTCTTGCCCAGGTTATTAGTGAGCTTCTGCTCGATTAAGGTTTTGTGCTCATCCACCCAGGGGCCGACCAACTCTATGTGTTATA
Source organism: Avena sativa (assembly GCA_916181665.1). Taxonomy (NCBI): domain Eukaryota; kingdom Viridiplantae; phylum Streptophyta; class Magnoliopsida; order Poales; family Poaceae; genus Avena; species Avena sativa. The sequence goes on from OV702283.1 coordinate 428,000,595, forward strand.
GCACGAGTCGGTTTGCCCTGTCAAAGTCAGCGCGTTCGAGTTCGATGCCGACGTGGAGTGCGCGGTAGCCCTCGCGGTGACCAAATCCAGTGAGCCTCCCTAGGTGCTTCCTGGTGGGCAGACCGACATCCTGGTTCTCGATGCTTAGGTAGTTCTGGCAGAAGGATATACACTCGTAGGTCAGAAAGCCCTTGGCTATGCTTCCATCTGGACGGGACCTATTGCGAACGAATCCTTTGATGACACCGTTCAGCCTTTCAAACGGCATCATATTGTGCAGGAACGCCGGCCCGAGATGGATGATGTCATCCACGACATGGACAAGCAGATGCACCATGATGTCGAAGAACGCGGGAGGGAAGTAAATCTCAAGCTCACAAGTATCTCAACGATCTCTTCCTGTAGCTTGCTAAGCTGCTTCACGCTGATAGACTTCCTAGAGATGACGTCGAAGAAGTTGCAGAGGCCAAACAGCGTCTCACGGACGTGCTCGTCCATTATCCCTCGGATCGCAACGAGGAGTATTTGCGTCATCAGCATGTGATAGTCGTGAGACTTCATCCCGCTGAACCTCTTCTTCGCTACGTCCAGATATCTGCTTATATTCCCAGAGTAGCCATGCGGAACCTTGACTCCTATGAGGCAACTAAAAAACCTATGGAACTCCTCCTCGCTCAGAGTAAAGCATGCAGCTTTAAGAACCACCCCATTCTTCTTAGCCCTTTTGTGGCGACCCTGGGTCCCTTCTGTATGTTCATCGTCATCACCGGCATCGTCACTATCGGGGTACTGAAGTTCCTTCTTAATGCCAAGCAATTCAGATTGCTTCTTGCTTTCGGCCCATCCTTGGTCCTATCCGGCATGTTCATGAGAGTGCCGAGCAGACTCTCGGTAACGTTCTTCGTGATGTGCATCATATCGAGGCTATGGGGCGTGTGGACGACCTTCCAGTAAGGCAGGTCCCAGAAAACAGACCTCGCCTTCCATACTCCATGCAACGGTGGCGGCTGTTCCCTCGGCCGCTTCTTTCCCGGCGCAGGGAACTCTTCCCAATTGTCTAGAAGCCCCTTGATTTCTTCGCCGCTCAAAGGCCGTGGGGCATTATCAAGCTCGTCTTTGACATTGAACAGGTCTCCGCGTTTTCTCCACGGGTGATCCTTGCGGAGCCACATTTGAGTCCTCTGGAACACGGTTTTCGAAGACCCGGGATCCCTCGGCAGCTGCAGATGCAGGGTCTTGTCCATGCACCTAACACATGCACATAATCCATAGTTCACCTGGCACGCTACATATCCGTAACCAGGATAGTCATGCACCGTTGTGAGCAACGCGGATCTCAGGTCGAAATAATCTCCAGTGTAGGCGTCCCACGTACGTGTCGGCGTCTCCCACAACGTCGCTAACTCCTCTTTCAGGAGTCCGAGATACAGATGCATGTCGACACCTAGTTGTTTCGGCCCCTGGATAAGGATACTCATGTGTACGTACCGCTGCTTCGTGCATAGCCAGGGGGGAGGTTGTACGACCATACAAACACGGGCCAGGTGCTGCGCGTGCTACTCTGGTTGCCAAAGGGATTGAGTCCGTCGGTGCTCATGCCCAGCCTGACGTTCCTTGGATCGAGCCTGAACTCATCTTGGAATTCGATGTCTAGCGCATTCCACTGGCTAGCGTCCGCGGGGTGTGTTAGGATCTTGCCCTTCTCCGGATCATCTTCCGGCTTCTCCCTCTTCGCGTGCCATTGCATGAGCTCTGCTTCCTTAGGGTCTACGAAATACCGCTGCAGACGAGAAGTGATAGGAAAGTACCACACCACTTTTTGGGGAACTTCCTTGTTCCCTCTCTTGTACCGTCCCTGGCCGCACACTGTGCATGATGTTCTATCCTTGTACTCGTTCTGATAAAGTGCGCAGTCATTGATGCATGCGTGGTACTTCACGTACGGCATGTCTAGTGGGCAAACTACTTTCCTCGCCTCCTCGATACTTGTTGGCAGTGTGTTGTCCTTGGGAAGACGAGCGTGCCAGAATTTCATGTGAGCGTTGAAGCTAGTGTCGGTCCATTTGTGCTCCGCCTTCATCTCCAAAGCCTTCAGCGTTAAACTCAAGCGTGTATCCTCGGGCCGGCACCCAAGATACAATGGAGTCCTCCCGTCTACCTCCATCTGTGCCAGCTTGGCTTTCTCTCTGGCTGCAGCTTTCGTGTTGGTCGTCTGCTTGAGGAGAATTTCTTGAAGATGAGGGTCCCGCAAGGCCGAAGTTAGCGCCGTGTCCATGCTCCCTTCTTCTCCGCCACCACCACCATCTGCTCTGGCATCATCTCCTTCATGATGATCGTGTCCGTCGGCATCTCCTTCTTCATGATGATCATCATGTTCTCCTTCGTCATGATGACCATGTCCGGGAGACCCTTCGTATTCTCCCCCGCCCCCGGCCTCTTCTTCATCATGGCCACCGCCATCTGCCAGCTCATTCACTAAGAAGCCGGGCATGAAACCACGCGTGAGAAGGTGAAACTCCAGTTGTCCGGAATCAGGGTTGATCCACTTCCGGTGTTTGCACGTTCGGCACGGACATCTTATCTTCGTCATGTTGTTCTGAACCATATCGGCCACCGCGTCAACCTTGTATCTAACCACCCATCGTTCGCTCATATGGATGACCATGGTCGCCTGCGGGTGAATATAGACCAAATTAAAGAGAGAGTGTTAGAACTATGCACACACACATGAAGCGCACACATATATGCATGATCGCCGGAAAATTTCGGCATGACCTACCCTAAAAGTAGGACATATGGCTAGTGCAGAAATTTGCCGAAATGGACGTGTATCAACATTTTGGCAAACCTCTATGCACCCGGCGCCAGCAACATGCATTCAAGCACAACACAAAGGTCCTCGAGAAGCAAGCATGCATGCATTCAACAAACACAACACAAAGCAAACGAACATCGTCTTGCCATCGCACACCGGCCGCGGGACCAATCTTCACCTACAAATCATCCATATATATACATGCTTGCTCCGAGACCCGCCGGCCACACAAAACATGCATCACACACAAGTACCCATGCACACCTCACAAATCCACAACCATAGGCATAGCGGTGGAGGAGCAAAGTATGGGTAGGTGTAGTACCTTTACAAAGTAGGAGTAGCTTCCCTCACAAGTACATAAACCAAAGTAGGTCTAGCTATCAACAATGGAGGTGAGTATGAGCAAAATGGAGTGGGAGGGAGGAGAGGGACGAGCTAGTTGGAGGAGGGAAAGAAGGGAAAGGGTGGTGGTAGGTAGGAGGGGATGCCACCTTTTTTAGATCTGTTTCGCATATTCTGTGGCGCATATGGCTATATGCGCCACAGAAAGTGCGAGTTCTGTGGCGCATATGCTGTATGCGCCATAGAAAGTGCGTGTTCTGTGGCGCATATAGAAGATGTGGCGCATATGGCTATATGCGCCACAGAACTCTCACTTTCTGTGGCGCATACAACATATGCGCCACAAAATTCTGGCATGCCCATGTGCTGGGTCAGGCCCACATGGGGCACACAAAAATTCTATGACGCATATGTCTATATGCGCCACAGAATGCTCTCTTTCTGTGGCGCATGTAGCCACATGCGCCACATAATTGCACGAATTCTGTGGAGCATTTCTTATATGCGCCACATAATTAATTTTAGTGGAGCATTTTCCCTATATGCGCCACAGGATTAAAATCTACCTATAATTGTTTTCCTAGGAGTGGCGATGGCTACATGAATGGAAAGGAGGAACCTGATACAATGTTAAATTTGTGGGTGGAACGATACCTCTTTCAAGCGTACCGGTTGAGTGTTATATAGAAAGGAAAAAACCTCTTGCGTGGCTTGTACAGAGATTGATACGTATACGATTGGAGTACTACACCATATCTATGCATGGACACCAAACTCGGGCCTTTGGGCTCGGCCCGCTGTTGCTACTGGACCGAGCCGAGCCAGCGTTAGTGGACCACAGAGATCTCGGGCCGAGCCTAGCTCCGCTCGGTCCAGCTCGTTTGGCCCGCGATTAGTTTTTTTTAATTAACAGATGGATGAATTGGGCTCTATTTGTTTTTTAGGCCGGGCCATTACTTTCACCGATAGAGAGAGAGGTTACGTACGAGGATAGTTCGTCTCGTTGTCTGTCTTTCCTGACCCCGAGCTACGGCAAGCTGCCGCCCAGCGATGTCGTCGGCCTGTAGCTCCGTCACCATCCCCTATCCGCCACCCCTTCTCTGATTACCCTGTTCCGATGCCCCCTCTCCGCCTCCCTAGCTTTTCACGCCCGCGCCGCCTCGACCCCCTCCCCCCCGCCTAGCAGGCACCACCACGCCGCCCTGCACCACCGATGCTGCCTCTAGACGCGGCCATGGATGACGTACCCAGCCGTTAGTGACTCCTCGCCGATGGGCTCGCGAGCTGCACCGAGCTTTTAGGAAGCTCGGGCCGAGCTCCATGGTGAGGCTCGCCGGCAAGCTGGCTTGGGCTCGCCGGAAAAAGCTCGAGCTTTTTGCAGCTCGCCGGCAAGCTGGATCGGTCTGGCTCGTGTCCAGGTATGACCATAACATATACATATCATATTATATATCTAATAATGATCTCGTCAAAATCAACAACCGCATAGATCCATAGTAAACTATATCTTAAAACCTCCCATATTTTTCCACGTAACTCCGTTCGAGGTTCACCATAGGTTCCAGTGAGTGTTTAACATGTTTCTAAAATTGAGTTTCTTTATTAGTGCAACAAGCTTAGATAACATTGTTCACTTCGACAAACTTCTTTTTGTAGAAGTTCTTCATGCAATTATCAAGATGAAGAGGTGCAGTGGAGTGGGACGTGGTGCCAACTATACCACAAGAAGCATTGAACCGGTATGATACATCCGCCGCGAGGGAGAGGCGATCGGGTGGAGAAAAAACCCATCTAGGGTTATGCACCCCTTGTCGGCAATGTCGCCGGTCCGCTCCGCCTCCAGTGGTCCTAGGGCCTTTGAGGTGTGATGCACCATGGCCTCTTGCTGGCGGCAGGTTTTTCGTTCTTTTGTTTAGCCTGTTTTCTAATGTATTTTGGGGGATGTTGAGACGACTGCTATGTCCTGCAGTCACAATAATGTTCTCTCCGCTCTATTCTCGATCTAGCTATGCATCTACCCCCGACGAAGGGCGCATGGAGTCGTTTGTCTGGCGGATCTCCTAGGATTCTATCTGTTTTCATCTTCTTTGGTTTGCTTTCAAGTCAATCTCTTCCGATCTAAGGTTATTATCATTGGCGATGATTGCTGCTATAGTGCACTGGTCATTTGTGGCCTTAACATGACGACTTTCCGTCTTTGTCTGGCTCCGATGATGGAGGGGAGGACGGTGGCGTTCCTTCGGCTCGTGCTAGTGTTTATGGTCGTCGCTAGGTGATCCAATGATCTATTTGTACTTTTTAGTATTTTTGAGCCTTTTATACTTCTGTTGATAATTAGTACTAGATCGGTGGAATTTCAAAAAAAAAAAAGTGGAATAGTGGGACATCGAGAGATATATATATATATATATTTTTGGTTCCGCATTCGAGGGATTTCCAGTAAAATAGAGAAACATGCAACTGTCTTTACGTGGATAGCTTGGTGGAAAACCTATCGCAGCTCAATAATGTTGCGTGCACACGTGAGCGGTGAGCAGAGCACCGAGCAGGTCGAAACGTTTCTATCCAAACTAGCTAAATGCCCGTGCGTTGCTACGGAGCAACAAAAACTTATTTTATGTAGTAGCATTGATCAGATGATTGTTTTAACTTGCAAAAGAATTTAGCGATTGTTAATAGTTTCTTATAATTTGTTATATACAATCCGTCGGGAGGGAAGGGAGCAGCGGGCGCGACCAGCGGCTAGCTGCGAGGCGCACCTCCGGGGCGCAGCAGCCAGCGGCGAGGCGGAGCTCGAGCTGGCCGCGCGGACGCCCAGGGCAGCCGCGCAAGGGAAGGCCACGGCAGGCCAGCGGCAACGGCGAAGCTCGAGGCGGAGGCCAGGAACGCCAAGCTTGACAGCGCCATGGAGCCAGTGACCACATGCGCATCCCCAACGAGCTCGTCCTCGTCACGCGGGCGGCGGGCGACGAGAGACGTGCAGCGGAGGTCCAGGCTAGTGGTGGGCTTCGCGATTCTGGCGGACGGCCCGATTCCAGCTGGCTCGCACCTAAAACTTCTGGATGGCAGTTGGGGCTCCTGCCGTGGACCGCACGCTCTAGATTTGCGACACAAGATAGCTCAATTTGACGCACACCGGAAACCTTTTTTGGCGCGCGCTACTATAGGGCCTCTGCTGGAGCATGATTTTGAGCCTCTCGCGTGCTAAAATAGCAATTATTTTAACACATGCGCATTTCACAGCTATTTTAGCACCTGCGCATTTCACAGCGTCAGTTGGAGATGCTCTTAGGGACTTGGAGAAATCACAAAGAAAGTGGCACCCCTCGGTTGATATTGGGAGCATATTAATCACTTACGTTACACATCTTGTTCATAGGTAGAGGGATATAATTCTTCTATGCATTTGGTGTATCACAGACTTAAGAATTTATTTTATTAGTACATCACGTTGATTTCAGAGACTGAAACTTTCATGTATGGAGCATCACTGCCCTCGCAGTTTAGCAGGAAAGAAAATCTTGTTGTGTTTCATCCCGCTGTTCCAGTTCGATTGGCATTGTATAATTTTGGAGAATGAAAGTAACCGCAATATATCAATAATGGATCCAAAATTTCTCAACAATATGGACATATAATTGTCCAGACTTTGGTTCCACGATGTAATTTATTGGTTCAGACTTCGAACAGTAACGCAAGATTTTTCTTGTTTTACACCGTGCTCTTGGTCTTGGATCAACCTCACACAACAAACTCAATGACAAAATAGAGTGAACAAATCAAGGAAGACCTGGATCCACACACGAAATCCACCCGGGCCAACACGTGCACACACCACCGCTGGAACAACGCACGCACACACACGCTGTCACGCGCATTAACACTAGCACACCACGCATGCATCCTCCGAACGCGACCCACGCTACCACAAGTCACGCACACACGCCTCCTTCGACCCCCACCTACCGCCTTCTTCCCCATGCCGTTTCCTCCTAGCTACCTCCAGACCCGAGCCCGCATCCACGCCGCCAGACGCCTCCCTCTCCTTCCTCTCCTGCAGAGCCGCCGCCAGGGGCGCGCCCTCACCCCTCTGCCCCGCCGCCGCAAGCTCCCAGGTCCAGCCGCCACCTCGCCAAGCCCTAGCTAGGCGCCGACGGTCGCCTCCCCGCATGCGCTTTCTCGATCTTGCTTCCTCCTGCGACCCCGTCCGCCTCCTGCCTCGAGCGCCGCCGGCCTCTCCCCTTCATGGCTCCGCCCCGGAGCTCCACCCTGGCCTCTCCTTCCTCGAGCTTGCCTTCCGTTCTCGGCCGGCCAGGACCTCGTCCAACCGCGCCGCTCCGGTCAAGGGTACCCCGTGCCCAGCGCTCTCCAACAGCAGCCTACCAACAGTGAACAAATCAAGAAAAAATATGAAGAACTGATCTGGATCCAACTGTGGTTTAGCAGCGGAGGTCAGTAGCCTAGAGGTCCTGTGCGACCCCAGCACAGACGCCTCCCATGCTGCCTCGAGCGCGCAACCTCGGACGCCGCCTCGACGGGAGAAAGCACGGGCGCTGGGATGCTACCATTAGGCTGGGATTGGTCTTCCTTGTCTATCTCACTCCGGCCAATTTCTTCCGCCTGGGAAGGGATGAGGCGCCGAGGGAGAGATGGGATGGGTGTCGGTGGTTAGGAGGAGGAGGACGGAGGTCGGTAGTTAGGCACGTACCAGATTGCTGAGGCGGGGCACCGCGGATAGAGCGAGTGGCAGTGCACCACGGACAGAGCGAGCGGCGGCGGGGGCACGAGCTCGCTTTGCGACATGGCCGCCTCGTCGACCTCCGGGACGGACCCGGCCGGCGCCGTCGGGGCCTGGCAGCCCCTCCCCCTTGTAGACCTCCTCCTCCTCCTAGTAGAAAGCCTCTTTGTCACCCTTCGGAAGGATTCTGGTCCGCGGCTGCGGGCCTGCGGCGGCGTCCATGGAGGAAGGGATGAGGATATGGTTTTCTCGGGACAGGAGGAAAAAAAATAAGGGAACACTTGGCGGTGGCAGTGGCGGGTAAATACCTAGAAGGAGCAGGGGCAAAACCGTCCAATATAAAAGTGAACGGAAAAACTGCACGACGAACCTACCTCAGTTTAAATTAGTAGATAGATCCAACCCCGTGGAACTAGCGTTGCCTTTCGCCGAACCACCCGATCGAAGTTGGCGAGCGAGAGCGCGAAGCATCTTTGCACTGCACCCTGCTGCCTGCCCCCGACGCAGCGGTCAAACCGGCCGGCGTCTCCCCGTTATATAATTCCACACCCCCACACAAGCACATCAACCAACTTACTCTCGATCAATCTCAGGAGGTCTTACTGTCCTAGCTTAATCGATCGAAGCAATGGAGTTCGAGATGGTGGCGAGCCAGCACGGGGCGCTGCTCAAGGTCGGCCTGTTCGTTCTGGTGCAGGCGCTGGTGTACCTCATCCTCGCCCAGTCCTCCTCCGTCTTCTCCAGCACCAAGACCCTCGGCAAGCTCCGCCCGTCGAGGTCTCTCAGCGCCCGCCGCATAGTCGCGCTGCTCTCGGACATGCCGCTCGCCGGGGAGCCCTCGCCCCGCGCCGTCTCCGGGGAGCCGACGCCGCTAGGGACCGGGGCGACCCATCAGAAGAAGGATTAAGTAACAAAGCGCGATTTGCGACACGGGCACGGACCGAGAAGGGAGATAGGAAACCGGCGAGCGAGCATATGTATATACGTCGCTCGTTTCGAGCTACCTAATGGTCGGTGCCTAGGAATTTGTTATAGATGCTCACCATTCTTTGTTTGATTGATTTTTCTTTTCCGATTGTATGTGTAAATTGAATGTCCTTTCTTGAGTTGTACTTGACCATGCAAGATTATGTTTTTTTTTTGCGAATAGGACTATGTCATTAAAAAAAATCGGGCAGTACAAAGTATATGGAGCTCCCGGATTAATCTTCCGAGAATTCCTATTATGCATACACCACGATCCCATGATCAGTCAGTTGTGGCAAATAACCGACAAGTATCAAAGTAAATATCCAACTAAAACAAATACAAGTCATACCTTAGTGCCGTTATGGCTACCAACCATCATCAGCGGAACTTGAGTACAGCGTAGAGCCCGAGTTGTGTCTTAACCTACAGACAACTGACTGGGAGAACGTCCTACCTCGCATAATAGATAATGTCGCCATCTTCTTGATATCTGACTAAGTTAATAGATAGGGACAATGCCAGTGAGTATAATGAATATACTCGAAAACCACCTTAGAAAAATAAAAATAAATAAATATGCAATATGGCCGTGGTGGCATGAGGGCTCCAAAAGAGGTTCTCTTATAAGGCAGTTTCTCTTATAGATATGCCATCTACAAACTTTTGTAAAACGTTTTGAAAGTATGTTTGAAAAGTTTTGGAAAATCACTAGGAATGGGTCACCCTATTTGATAACCTCGGTCCTCAACTGAACAGGTTTCTCGTCTTCTATGATCCTTCAAGATCACCTCCCTTCGCTGGTGTCCTTCAGACCACCACCAGGTTTTCAAAAAACTCTTTTCTTTTCGGAAGTCCTTTTTAAAAATAAAACCAGCACAGCTCTATAGCAACCTTCCTAACCGCCCATGACCGCGAATACAGCTATTCGGATAGATTTACACTCTGTAGAGGTTGTATACTTTACCCACACTATCCGGGTACCCTGTCCTGATCTACACCGATCGTGGGTCTAGCACCCGGTTGAAACCGTGAGGATGCCCACTCTAGCATAGGCCCTACCCTATGAGTTGTTCCTCTCAACATCGGGACGTCGGGTACCTAGTGGACCAACCGGAGCGCCATTAACTACTTTAGGAGTGATGCACTTTCAATGAGAGGCTCATAGTATCACCCGACCGCTCGCATGGGCAGATCTACTTCCCCCAGGATATTGTAGCCACAGATGCCCCTTTTTGCAGGGGAAGTCCGGCATTCGAGGTAGATGATCCCTTATAGTAGTCGCGAGAAAACCCACACCAGAGTAGACAAATGTGGAGTCAAGCCCCGTTCTATTTCAGGATAATGTGGTTGCACGGGTTAATTGTTCTAGCAAAAACTGTAAAGAAACGGGTGCGTTTTCGTAAACATTTTCCTCCTTCTTTGCTTCAGCATCCTTTTGAAAACAAAACATTTATTTTCTCAAACTTCCATTGGTAGGTCAAACCTCACCCAGGTTTTATCATAAAATATTTTGTAAAACTTTTCCCGGGATCTTCCCATCCTATGTTTTTTACTTTGACTAAAACGGGGTCTCAAAAGGGAGGGTGGTATTATACACCACATACAATACTATGGTCAATTAGGTGTCATAAAAGGGGTTGTACCTAGTGGTATGATACGTCCATTTTGCATCACCATTCTATATCATAATTTACCGCTATTCATTGATATATTTCATATTAAGAGGTGATACTTATGTTGTTTCATCTATTTTTGCATGTTGTATGACTTTTGGGAGATGAACCGCCGGAATCAGGATTCTGATGGAAAAAAGCGGTGTTTAGATGCAATTTTCGTGAAGATCAGAAAATACCAAAAAATACACGGAAAATCCTATTTTTCCAGAAGACGAAGGAAGCCAGAAGGAAAGGCTGAGATGGGCCACAGAGGGCCCACACCCCCTACGCGGGCCACCCTGGGCCGCGCCACCAGGGGGTGTGGCCACCCTGGCCCACCTCCTGCTTCGCCCTTTCGCATAAATCTTCTCCTCAAAACCCTAATGCGAGGGACCATAGAAAGATTCAGCCGCCTCTGCGGGGCGGAAACTACAGAGAGAGGAAGAGATCTCGGGCAGACATATTTCTGCAGGGAAATTCCTCCCGGAGAGGGGAGATCGTCGCCATCAACACCATCATCAAGCTAGACTTCATCGGGATCATCATCATCCTCACCACCATATCTACCAGCACCATCATCACCACTCCATCCCGCTGTAACAATTGTGTTGAATCTTGCATAGTTCTTAGGGGAAACTTTCCCGGTGTTAATTACTTTTGTAGTTGATGCTTGTGAGTGGAACCATTGAATTATTGTTTATGTTCAGATTGTTATTTATCATTATATAATCTATGATCTTGATCCATATGATGTCTCGTGAGTAGTTCGTTTAGTTCTTGAGGACATGAGAGAAGTCATGTTGTTAGTAGTGGAATTGTGTTGAGGTATATTCAATGGTTTGATATTTAAGTTGTGGTGCTATTCTTCTAGTGGTGTCATATGAACGTCGACTACATGATACTTCACCATTTATGGGCCTAGGGGAACGCATTGTGTATTTGACTACTAATTGTGGGGTTGCTGGAGTGACAGAAACCTGAACCCCCGTTAGGAAACCTTTGCACAAGGGAGTGTAGGATCTCAGAGTTTAATGTTGTGGTTAGGTTTTTATCTTAATTAATTTATTGTAGTTGCGGATGCTTGCAAGGGGTATAATCACAAGTATGTATTATTCCAAGTAAGGTCGGTAAATTAGCATAGGTTCACCCACACAACACCTATCCAACCAAAGAAGATTAATCAACTATATGAAGCGAAAGCACTTGACAGTATTCCCATGTGTCCTCGAGAACGTTTGGTCCTCATAAGTAATACAACAGGCTTGTCCTCTGCTAAGAAAGGATTGGGCCACTTGCTGCAATTATTTGTTGTCTTTATTTACTTGCACTTTATTTCTTTGCTTTATCAAAAAACCCTAAAATACGTTTGCTAAGTATTTACAGAGAATTCCTGATCCAAACCACTAGTCAAAACCTTATGCTCCTCATTGGGATCGACACTTCTATTTATCGAAAGTACTACGATACACCCCCTATACTTGTGGGTCATCAAGACTATTTTCTGGCGCCGTTGCTTGGGAGTGAAGCGCTATTGAAGAGTGGAACTGGTAAAGGAAACTTCTACTATGAGTATTGCTTTTTATTTCTGTTTGTTACTTTGTTTCCAATATGCATAACCCTCTGGGTTTCCTATTTGGGAAAGCTACTTCCACCGCTAGGGTAGTAGATGAACCACCACCTGCTGAGATAGATCCTTTTAAGATACCTACAAGAATTGTTGATCGTGTTATGGATAATTATTATTTTGGGGATGAAACTGTCCATCCCGGTGATCACTTGCTTTTTATCCATGAATTATACGGGTTGTTTAAGTGTGCAGGTATCACAATGGAACAAGTTAATAAGAATTTACTCTCTATATCATTGAAAGGAAGAGCTAAAGAATTGTATAAGCTGCTGAAAAATGGACAAGCTATGGAATGGGAGAAAATTGTACCTCTCTTTTATTCTAAATTCTATCCTCCCAGTGAGATTCATAAGGATAGGAATCAAATATATAACTTTTGGCATCTTGATGGAGAGAGTACAACCCAAGCTTGGGGGAGATTGAAGTTACCAATGCTCAAATGTCCTATTCATGAACTCCCTAATAATATTATTATCAGTAACTTTTATGCAATACTTTCTCTTCATGATAAAGATTTATTAGATGCTTCTTGTGCTGGATCATTCACACGTATGAAGGAAGAAGCTAAATGGGATCTTCTAGATCGTATTCAATAGAATACTGAAGCATGGGAGAATGACAAAGGAATAAAGTCAGGTATAAATTATGACTATGAATGCATTAGTTCTTTTATGGAAACTGATGACTTATGATATTAGTGCCGAGTATCGTCTTGATTATCAAGTTTTTGCAAATTGTTTTAAATCCTTTGCCTCTTATATTGAAATTCCCAAAAAGGAGTGGAACAAGTACCATGGACCTTATAAAGATGTCGTTAATCATGTTCCCGCTAGAAACACTGAAGTTTGTACTATTGATCATATTCTGCCTGAACCTTATATTGAGAAAATACCTTTTCCTGCTAAGGTAAAGGAACATTCTATTATATATAATATGGTTAGCAAAAGTACAAAGAAAACTTTTGAACCTGATGAACAAATAAATATTGAACCTGTAGTTGCCATTGTGAAAGACCTTGTCACTAAAACTATAGAAGATGGGCACATTATCTTTTGTGAAGATGCTTCTAATATTGTCTCACATCCTAGTAAAACTAGGAAAGCTAGTGTCCCTATGCTTTCTGTTAGAATTGGTGATCATTGCTATTATGGTTTATGCGATATTGGTGCGAGTTCTAGTGTTATTCCTTATGAGCTTTACAAAGAAATTATGCATGAAATTGGTCCTTATAAACTTGAGGACATTGATGTGGTTATTCACCTTGCTAATAGAGAGACAGTCTGTCCAATTGGTATTGTAAGAGATGTGGAAGTCCTTTGTGGTAAGATTAAATATCCTGCTGATTTTCTAGTGCTTGGTAAGGAAGCTGGTAGAACTTGTCCTATCATTTTTGGTAGACCCTTCTTGAACACTTGTGGAGCTATTATAGATTGTAAAAAGGAGAAAGTTTTAACTAAGTTTTATGGAGAATCTTATGAGTTTAACTTCTCCAAATTTGCTAAAACTCTTTATGAAAATGAATTGTCTAATGAGTATTTCGGAGTTGAAAAACTTTCTTCTATTTCTCTTGCTCCTAAAAATGCTTTGCAACAATTTATGGAAGATCACGAAAGTGAGGTCTTCATGGAAGAAAGAAAAGAGATTGATGATATTTTTCTCCATCAACCTGAGATGCTTAAGTATAACCTACATGTGGAAGATTTGGGCACCACATTTCCACCTAAAGGGGATCCTGTCTTCGATTTAAAACCTTTGCCCGATGATCTTAAATATGCTTATCTAGATGATAAGAAAATATATCCTGTTATTATTAGTTCTAAACTTTCAGTAAAGGAAGAGGAAAGGTTATTGGAAGTATTGAAGAAACACCGAGGAGCTATGGGTTATACTCTTGATGATTTAAAAGGGATCTCTCGTACTATATGCCAGCAAGAAACGCGGAAACCTACACAACACAGACTCAAGACTTTGCCCCAACGAATCAGTGAGGTTGTCAAACTCACTGGTTTGCAGCAAGTAAACAAGTAACATTGGAAGTTGTATCAATGGTAAAGATTGGACCGGGGTCCATAGTTCACTAGAGGTGCTCTCCTTAGATAAACAACATGGCATGAAGGGTAAACAAATTACAACAGGGCAATTGACAGGAACTGAGCAAGGCATAACAATGCAATACCAGACAAAAAGATCCTATGAGATTCGATTGGGCAATACAACAATATACATAGACCGCCATCCAACTTCATCTATGACTAGAAGTCCACCTTCAGGTTATCATCCGAACCCCCTCCAGTATTAAGTTGCAAGCAACATAAAACTGCTTTAATCAAAGTGTGTAAGGTAAACAATCCACTTGTTCCATGAACAAGAGACCGTTGTTTTCTCCCTAGTAGCAACAACACATCTACAATTGAAGAGATTTCTGTCTCTTCCCTGTGAAACTAGAGGCATGAACCCACTATAGAGCATAAATACCCCCTCTTGGAGTCACTAGCAACTACTCGCCCAAGATAGCTACTAACAACGGAGAGCATGCAAGATCACAAACAACAAAGACATGATAGTATCGAATAGACAAAAACAATTAATCAATCTAACATAGTAATCTCAATATCCATCGGATCCCCGCAAACACAACATGCATCATTACAAATAGATTATATCTTGATCATGAACGGAGCTCATAAGATCTATACATGAAAGCACAAGTAGGAGATACAACCATCTAGCTACTACATGGACCCATAGTCCAAGGTGGAACTACTCACGCATCATACCGGAGAAGAAGGCCTCCGGGATGATCTCCCCTCCGGCAGGGTGCCGGGAAGAACTTCAGAATCCCCCCATCTAGGGACGACGGTGGCGGCGGCTATAGAAGGTTTCGTGGAGTTTTGATCGGGTTCCCAGGGTTTCTGCATCGGGGGCTTCTTATAGGCGAAGAGGCGAGGCTGGGAGGCGGCCAGATGCCCCACACCCTACCCAGGCGCAGGGTTGGCCCACCCGTGCCTAGGGGGGTCTGGCCGCCCTGGTCCGCTTCTCCGTCTCTCCTCTAGTGCCGCCTACAGTAAAATATTGACTTTGGCTTTTGTCCTGTCCAATTCCGAGAATATTGATTTTCTGCCTTCCTGAAACCAAAAACAGAAGAAAACAGACAATTGGCACTGTGGCAACTTGTTAATAGGTTAGTTACAGAAAAGATATAAAAACACCTCAAAGTGTATACAAAGCAAAGCAAAGTAGATACAAAACAAGCATGTAGCATCAAAAATTATAGATACATTTCCGACGTATCAAGCATCCCCAAGCTTAACTCCTACTCGTCCTCGAGTAGGTAAGTGATAAAAAGAATAATTTTTGAGGTGACATGCACCATCAAAACCAAGATCAAACCATTTGCAAGCATTGAAATCTGGGAACAAAGAACTCTAAACATGTGCATGAAAGATGGAGTTCTAACAATAGGACATAGTAACTATGCATGCAACATGAAAGGCTACAAACAAAGATCATGAATAACATGCATTGAACAACGTTTGTTTGTCTCACATACAAAAAACATGGCATAGTGGCAATCAGCCTGTTCCTCATAGAGTAGCAAATAGATGCATAGGACACCTTCAAAGTTCACAAGGGTGACTAGAAACAAGTAGCACAAGAACAAGTAATATCATAATATGCATCAATCAATAAGTTTTGGGACACTACACACATAATGACAACTATGCTCTCTTAATGGTGCCTAAAAGTAGAAGGTGGAGACTCAAATAATGGTGGAAGAAAGGCCCTTCACAAAGGGAAGCAGCGATTTCAAGTTTCAAAAAGAGCTTCCAAAAATTATGGTACTTGTTAGCTTTCAGCCCTCATTGCCCCTATCATAAGCATCTTGAAGTGATTAAGGTTAAAGTGAACAAACTATGGAGTATATGCTTGACAAAGTATAAGTTGGAAATCTCAAGTCCCTTGAATACGAGGGTCACAGCTCATGCTACTCAACTTCAGTTACCTGTAAGTTCTTGTTATTGTAAGTACATGCATATCATAGAGAACCGCCAACGGGGTACCCATTGCACATGGTAAAGGAGCTATCCCATAACCAAAATGACAAGTCAAGCAGACAATGAGCATCTCAGCGATCTTTTTATTTACTATATGCATAGCTTTTTATTGAGGATGCTTCATAGATAGATCACTATGGTGATGCTGCAAGTTTCCACCTTGATTAGGCATGGCTTAGGCTAGCGGCCCAGGCGTTTCTCTAACACAAAATACATACTCCATGGACTTACAAGTTCCCTCTTTATTTCACACCAGTGACATCCATAGACAAAAGGGCATGATATCAACTGAGTACAAAGTACAAGTGCAATGTTGAAAATGTTCCCCGTGACAAAACGGTTCTACTAATTCCAATGTATAAGTGCAAGAATATACAACATAGATGACATAATGGTTCAAGTTTATTAGGTGCTAAGAATATAAAGTGTGCCATCAAGTTTGTGAGGGCTTTAATCACTAAGTTTTCACATAACAAAATAGTTTTTAATTGGAAGATAGGTGAAAACAAGAATATACTTGGAATGGTGTAACAAACCATGCATATGAATTTATAGTGGACACTTTTAAATAACTTGGTTTATTGGGAGTTGGAAGCATGAGTAGAACTTACTCATACAAGTGGAGGCTAGCAAAAGACTGGGAGCAACCAACTAAGAGAGTAATAATGGCCATAATCATGCAAAGCAACAAAACATTACTAATCAAAGCATAGAGTGGTACTACAAGTCAAGGACTAAATGATCATAGAGGCTATGGTGACTTGTCATAGTCATAACATGGTGTGATCATGTGCCAAGTCAACCCAAACAAAGCATCAAAGGAGAATACCACAATACTATGCTTTTGTATGCTAAAACAACGCATAATTCTTTCAAGGCACACTAAGCAATCCCAATTGTTTGGAACAATAAATGCCACAGCAATAATCACTAAGCATAAGGTCAAAACAACACCTATCATGTCATGCTAAAGTCTAAGTCACAGTCAATGCAAGCTCCTCTTGCACTTATCAAGCAAGAACTTCCTACTCGTTTCCAACACCAAGCAACTTATTTGAAACAACACAGCGAGAACGGGGGTCCAAACTAATTTATTCAAGCAAACTAAACAACTAAGCAAACCAAACGAAAACTAATACGCTCCAAGAACAACACAACAGTGCATGAAACAATAAAAACAGAGTGTCTAGATAGACCTGCGCTTTTTATTAATGAAGAAGGGTATGCCTTAGGCATCCCCAAGCTTTGATGCTTGTACCTCTTGGATATTTCTTGGGGTGACACCTGGGTGGCATCCCCAAGCTTGAGCTTTTGTCCATTCTTCATCTCATTACATCATTCTCTCTCTACATTTGAAATTTTTCCTTCATACAAAACTTCACACAATCTTCATTAGCAACATTAGTGTATTCAAAAGATAATAGACTTTGGTAAAGTTCTGGAACAGCAAGAATTTTCACTAAAAACACAAGCTACTGTATCAACTTATTCAAAAGCTCAATTCACCTAGAGAGAACTCAAAAAGGAATCAATAAGAAACAAATGCAAATAATGACAGAAATCTGTCAAAACAGACCAGCAGGTAGAAACCGATTTTTTCTAAAATATTTTGTTGCTCAAATGAAAAAGTGTTGAAGTAATGAAAGTTATCTAACATACTGGGGGATTTATTCGTAAATTTTCATCTCAATCCGAGTTACAGAGACTCCTCACGAATGTTTATGGTGGAGGATAGATATCTGTTTCGGGACACCAACTCCCCAAATCTTACTTCCCTCTCATTAGAGGTCATTCTTGGCACAAAAAACAAACAAAAAGGATAAGGGGAGGTCATTGCAGAAGTAATAACTTCCAAGACTCAAGAAAACTCCTGGGTTATCTCCCAACAAGTACTTTTCTTTAACGCCTTTAAGTTAGGCACAAGAAGCAAGAAGAATCAAGTATTTTCAAATGAAGAATTTAGATCAATACTTGCAAAGTCTTCAACTATGAGAGGTATCTCATCCAAATGACTCTTGGAGGATCCCTTCGCATTTCTATTTGGTTTACTACTTTCATCAAAAGGATTTTTAGGAACAATCCAACCAAAATTCTTTTCAAAGGCCTCATGCATTCCAACAAGCTTAAAGGGTATGGGTATCTTAAATTCCTCTATAGGCTTGGTTTTATCTGAAGTACCCACAACATCTACGGATAAGCCTAGCATGTTAAAACGCTCAAAGACCTTTTTGGCTTCCTTAGCAACATCATGGAACTCTTTTAGTAAAGTTTCAAGAATAAATTCTCTCTTTTCAGCATTCTTTTCTTTCTTTAGTTTTAGGAACAAAATTTGCATCATGGGGTTAAGGCTAACAAACCTATCCTCCAACATATGAACTAAAGAAGCTGAAGCAATCTCATAATTAGGAGCAAGCTCTGCTATAGATTTATCCTCATGTTTGCTAACATAATTAAAGAATTCTTCAATATTATCTTTCCCAATTATGGAACCACTACCTATTGAAAGGTTTTTCAGGGTGAACTTGGGGAGCAACATGGTGTTCTCAGTAGATTTCATTTTGGCAAAGGTGGGCAAGCCAAAAATAGCAGCAACAGCTAGAGTAGGAACTAATTTTTGTGTGTTTTTGAATAAAGAAAGCAAACCAAACTAAACTAAGTTTTTGGAGTTTTTTGAAAAGAGGCAAACAAAACCAAGAAAAAGAAACTAAGCAAACTAAAAACAAAGTAAAGAGAAAGGAAGTGAAGGAATCCCCTTGTGAAGACGTCCTTAGCCTCCCCGGCAACAGCTCCAGAGAACTTGATGGCTGACGTGGAGCCTGTTGGAAACCCCAAGAGCAGGGTGTGAAGCAGCACAACATCAAGTTTTCCCTCAGTATCGAACCAGCAGGAGGAAGGAAACGTCACATAGGTGTTGCAAGCAACGCAGAAACCTGCACAACATAGACTCAAGACTTTGCCCAAACGAATCAGTGAGGTTGTCAAGCTCACGGGTTTGCTGTAACAAAGGATTAAACGTATGGTGTGGAAGGTAATGGTTTGCAGCAAGTAAACAAGTAATAGTGGGATGTATCAATGGTAAAGATTGGACCGGGGTCCATAGTTCACTAGAGGTGCTCTCCTTAGATAAACAACATGGCATGAAGGGTAAACAAATTACATCAGGGAAATTTACTGGAACTGAGCAAGGCATAACAATGCAATACCAGACAAAAAGATCCTATGAGATTCGATTGGGGAATACAACAATATACATAGACCGCCATCCAACTGCATCTATGACTAGAAGTCCACCTTCAGGTTATCATCCGAACCCCCTCCAGTATTAAGTTGCAAGCAACAGACAACTACTTTAAGCAAAGTTTGTAAGGTAAACAATCCACTTGTTACATGAACAAGAGACCGTTATTTTGTTCCTAGTAGCAACAACACATCTACAACCAAAGAAATTTCTGTCACTTCCCTTGGAAACTAGAGGCATGAACCCACTATTGAGCATAAATACCCCCTCTTGGAGTCACTAGCAACTACTCGGCCAAGATAGATACTAACAACAGAGAGCATGCAAGATCACAAACAACACATACATGATAGTATCAAATAGACAAAAGCCATTAATCAATCTGACATAGTAATCTAAATATCCATCGGTTCCCCGCAAACACAACATGCATGATTACAAATATATTAGATCTTGATCATGAATGGAGCTCATAAGATCTATACATGAAAGCACAAGGAGAAGATACAACCATCTAGCTACTACATGGACCTATAGTCCAAGGTGGAACTGCTCACGCATCATACCGGAGAAGAAGGCCTCCGAGATGATCTCCCCTTCGGCAGGGTGCCGGGAAGAAATTCAGATCCCCCCGATCTAGGGACAACGGTGGCGGCGGCTACAAAAGGTTTCGTGGCATTTTGATCGGGTTCCTAGAGTTTCTGCATCGGGGGCTTCTTATAGGCGAAGAGGCGAGGCTGGGAAGCGGCCAGGGGCCCCACACCCTACCCAAGCGCGGGGTGGGCCCACCCGCGCCTAGGGGGGGTCTGGCCGCCCTGGTCCGCTTCTCCGTCTCTCCTCTGGACTTCGTGTCGCCCACGGTAAAATATTGACTTTGGCTTTTGTCCCGTCCAATTCCAAGAATATTGATTTTCTGCCTTTCTGGAACCAAAAACAGAAGAAAACATGCAAATGGCACTATGCAAACTCGTTAATAGGTTAGTTCCAGAAAAGATATAAACCCACCTCAAAGTGTAGATCAAAGCAAAGTAGATACTAAACAAGCATGGAGCATCAAAAATTATAGATACGTTTCCGACGTCTCAGTGTTGCTTTTACAAGAGTTCTATCTACATATTGTAGATAGAAAAGGTGCTGAAAATCCTGTTGCTGATAATTATCTCGTTTGGAAAACATTTCTTTTGATCCTATGCCTGTTAATGATAGTTTCCCAAATGAACAGTTGGCTGCAATAAAGGTAAGCCCGCAAGAGAGTCCTTGGTATGCTGATTATGCTAACTTTATTGTCTCCAAGTATTTGCCTCCAACCTTTATAGCCCAGCAAAGAAGGAAATTCTTTTATGACCTGAGGCACTATTTTTTGGATGATCCACATTTATATAAAGGAGTGGATGGTATTATGCAAAGATGTGTTCCAGAATATGAGCAACAGGAGATATTGAGAAAATTTCATGGTAGTGCTTTTGGAGGACATCATGCTAGGGATAGAACCGCACAACAGGTTTTACAATCAGGTTTTTATTGGCCTACTCTTTTTAAAGATGCAAGAAAGTTTATTTTATCATGTGATGAATGTCAAAGAGTTGGTAACGTTTCCATACGCAATGAAATGCCTATGAATTATTCTCTTGTTATTGAACCATTTGATTGTTGGGGATTCGAATTTATGGGTCCTTTTCCCCCTTCAAAATGGTATACTCATATTCTTATTTTTGTTGATTATGTCACAAAGTGGGTAGAAGCCATACCTACAAATAGTGCTGATGGTAAGACCTCTTTAAAAATACTTAAAGATGTTATTTTTCCTAGGTTTGGTGTGCCTATGTAGAGGTCCCAACCTTTAATAAGATAGAGATCCCTGTGTTTACAATGCTAGTTCCTGGATCAATAGCTAGCATCCACAGTTAAGATGTAATATCAAGAAACAAAGGTCATACTACAACTTTATAACCAGGAATAAAATAATACATTACATCTTACATAGCTCATTTGGCTATCTCATTACAATGCAGCAGAAATAACTATAGCATGGAGTCCTTCATCTTCAAAATGCCACGGGCAATCATGTTGGTTGTAGACTTGTAATCCTAATCAACATACTTCACTAAAACCTGCAACATAATAAGTTACAGCCACAAGGGTCAATACATTTGAATTGTATTGGCAAGTGATACTATGGTAGTATAGTGGAGTATATCATCTATATGCATTTGGCTAAGTGGAGCTTAGGCTTGCTTTGCTCAAAATAGATTTTCCTTATCATTTGAAAACACTAAGTTTTTGCTTGTCAAAACACCCAAGGAACCACCAATAGAAATTGGTGAACCTTCACCCTTGTTCAACCACAAGTTTTTACTTAGAAAATTGGGATGAGGAGATTCTTGATAGCTTCCATGTCTTGATGCTAAAATTGTCCATTGCCAGGGACATGGCTAAGTACTTAGATTTTACGCTCTGCAGAGGTGGTGCACTTTCCCCACAAGACTTGATTTTCACCAAGACAAGATCTTTCAGAAGCCTTCCCTTAGACCAGAATGGACGTGTTCCAACCTATCATCCCCTACCACCAACTGTCCATTTGGCTAAGTTATTGCAACCTATATGATCCAGGCAGAGCCCATAATGCCAAGTGGCTGCACTTGAAGCTTCTCAACATTTGACATCTCAAATCTCTTTGTTCCTGGGTGGCCATCCACAAGTGAG
This sequence comes from Avena sativa, assembly GCA_916181665.1. Taxonomy (NCBI): domain Eukaryota; kingdom Viridiplantae; phylum Streptophyta; class Magnoliopsida; order Poales; family Poaceae; genus Avena; species Avena sativa. Next base: position 428,022,740 of record OV702283.1, read on the forward strand.
ATACACAAGGTAAACCATAGAAATGGGACTTGTGTAACCACTCAACCAAAAACCACCAAGCAAGTCCCTTTCCACCCAGGTGATTAATTCACTTAGTTGTTTTATTAAACAAAACACAAGTCCTTGACTTAGAAATATTCCATAGCATGAATATAATCCACCCTTGTTTTCTACTAGCTAAGATAAGCATGACAGTAGTAGGAATCTTGACTTAGGAAAATTTTACTAAGGTTTCATCTACTAGGATCTCCCATGGCATAGTTTATACTTAGCAAAAATTCCATGCAAGTCCTACTTAGAAATATCACTAATGCATAGTGAAAATAATGGGACAAAAGTATGAAGCATCACTTGCATTTTTGGTAGAGATTATAAGTTCACTCCTTGATCTTTGCAATAGTCACACTCTTCAAATTTCACTACAATTCAATCAAGCAAGCAAATATTCAATCTACTATTCAAGCAAACATCACATAGAATAACAAAAACAAAGCAATGCATGCATGTATGCCAAAGATTGTTTTATTTGGAAAAGTGGTTTCTAATAGCTTATAAACATTTTAAAACACCTATTGGTCATTTACAAAAGTGGTAAAACCATTTGATATTAAGTTAGTGAAAAATGGCCACTTTAAATCATTTTTGTTTTGCTAGAAAGGATTTAAATCCAAAGAATATTTCTAGTGTTTAACAAATATGTTTTTAACACAAATGTTAGTGTTTTGTGGTCAAGTGTTTAATATTAAAATCATTTGCAAAAGGTTTTACCTATAAACCATTTTTATACTAAAACAATATTTTATGTTGTTGGAAATGCCCTTAGCAAAGTAATAATTTTTATAGGGTTCACCAAATATATTTTTAAATCATAAAAATTTGTGTTTAGGGTCAGAGAGTTTAAATCTAATCATTTTTCAAAGGTTTTACTCAAAAAGCATTTTTAACACATAAGCAATATTTTTGTTTAACTAGAGATGCTTTAATTCAAAGACTTATTCTTTTGCTTCACAAAATATGTTTTTGAATTCACAAGTTGGTTTCTATGGTCAGTAGGTTCAAAACAATCCAATTGCCAAAGATTTTACCATAAAAATATTTCTAGAATCAATTTTATATCCAAATTATGCCTACACAAGTTTATGTAAAAACAACCAATTTAACAGAAGCAATTTACTAAACAAAGTGCATGGTTGGATAGAGTTTGTTTTTCTGATTCCATTGATATAACAATTGAAAAATTTGGACATGTGGATTGAAAGTTATGCAATTTACAAATTTGAACATCTAATAGAACAAATTCTTTTTTAAAACAAATCACAGGCCACGCGTCGTGTTCTTACTAGCTGGTACCGGTTCGCACGGATCGGCCTACACGGTGCGTTTGATCGAAACAGATCAAGCGGCACAGGTTCAATCATACCCCTTCGATTTATGTTCTATCGTAACCAATGGATCAAGATCCTACAGCCGTTGATCAAACGACCAACAACTGGCGGCGCGCGGCGACGGTGAGCGGCAGCGCACTCGGTCTACGGTGTTGCGGTGGTTACGGGAAGTGAGGAAGAGGATGGGAGGCTCACCAGGTTCGCTGAGACGTGCTAAAGCTCAACGTGGCAGTCGCTTGTCGAGGGGCGCACTGAATCACCGGTGATTCCTCGCCGTAGTTGTCATCTGCATCTGGCGCTTGTTGTCGACGTCGAAGGTGAGTCTACAGATCCTGCGCGAGTGAATGGCAAGCACCTGGATGTTCACAAGGCACAGGCGAACAAGTTGGCATGAATCTCTGGTCGAGGCGCGCACTGGTTCAAGCGATAAGGCTCACCGGAGTTGTTTGCAGACGGCGGCGCTGCTGGGCCTGCTGGGCTGGGCTGACTTTGTTTCATTTTTTATACAAAATCTTTTTCTTTTTCTATTTCCATTATTCTGTTTTGATTTTTATTTAAATAGTTCAAACACTAGCTGAATTCAAACCTTTGCCAAACTTTTTGTATATTCTAGTACTATTTATTAACATATTCTAAAGTCAAATTTAGAATATCTCTTTTATTCTTTTTAGGCTATATTAATTATTTTAAATAGTCCCTTGTCTTAATTCAAATAAGATTTATTAATGTTTTCAAACTCTATTTGCAATATAAATTTTACCAAATCTTTTCAGTAGGTTTTATTTAAAAATAAATCACTTTGAATTATTATTTAAAATACCTTATTATGTTTTTAATGTTCAATTAAAATGGGAAATGTCTTTACTGAAATGAAATTGGATAATAATAAATCCTCACGATTTTATTTAAATAAATCTTTACTCTTTTTATTAAATAAAAATATTTTATTTTATTTTCTTGGCCAAGTTTTAATTTGGCTCTTTAAAATAGTCCTCATTTATTATTTCTTCCTTTGCTTATAAAAAACATATCTTTTTATTTAAGGATCCAAAAATGGTGATTCCAACTTGTAAAATTTTATTTGATATTTATTTATTGTTTTAAATCCTTTAGGATTATTTGATCACCATTTGGTATGGATTTTAGATAGGAGCTTTATTAGCTTTGGAAATTAATTCCTTTTTATCTTATTAAATTCATAATATTTTATCTATGGTTCCAAATTGAATGAAATCAATTTCTATGGTTTTATAATATTTCCATTTGTCCTTCTTGATCAATTATAAATGTTTGTTGATAAATCTTTATATGGATCAAATCCATCATCTTAGGGATATCTTTGAAATGATTTTCCTCCATTAGGGTGTTAGAGTTTTGGTTTGTTTTCCAAGTGTTTAAATTTCAAGATGCATTTTATGAAGAATGCATTCCACTTGATTTGAATTTAGTTGGATTCAAATTTTATTTGAAGTTTGTTCAAATGGGTTTTAATGTTTCCATTTAGAAACAAAAAGTTTCTTTTCACCCTAAATTTCAACAATTATTTATCTTGTTTATTTATTTTTCACATTACAAAATTTGGAAAATTTTGGGATGTGACAGGCTACCACCCTTAAAAGAAATCTCGTCCCGATATTTGCGGAGGCTAGGGGTTACAAGTTGGCTTCAAAACAACTAGGGTACTACCACCCTTAAAAATTCTCTACTAGATTACATCTTAGCTTGCTTGGGGTCTTGATGAAACTTCTCTGGGCAGACATCTGCATAGTGTCCTTTGTTTCCACACTTGAAACATGTGACAAGGCTGAGATCCTTCATAGGCTTGTTGGTCTTGTACTTCATATTTTCTGGACAATTGCTTGCATAATGTCCTTGGTCACCACAGTTGTAACATGTGACAAGGTTGAGTTCTTCACGTATCTTCTGTGGACAAGCTGATACATAATGGCCTAGCTCTTTGCAGTTGTTGCACCACACTTGGCTAATTTCCTTATACTTCTTCTTCTTCTCTGGACATTCATTGGCTTAGTGTCCCATCTCTTTGCAATTGCAACATTGCACTTGGCTTTTGTCCTTCTTCTTCTTGGGTTTCTCCAAAGCTAGGAGTTCTTCTAGTTCATGCTCTTCATATCTCACCTCAAAGGTGGGAAAGTCTCCTGGTTTCCTTAATCGTTTCCTTGGATAATACATGTGTTTCTTCTTCTGTCCATCAATGTGAGTCATAGTGCATGGAGGTGCAAGCTGAGATTTTCCTTTGTCTTCATCCTTCTTGGTAGAAGTTGTTCCCTCCTGGGGGTTTCCAAACTGTTGATGAACTCCACCTTGTTTCCTTTGTTGAACTATGGAATAGATGGGGCATTGGATAGGGACATGATTATTTCCTTCACATAGGAAACAAGTAGCTTGAGATGTGGGGCATTGATTGGTTGGATGTTTCTCTTCACAATTAGGGCATTGGTCTTCATGCTCTTTGGAAGTGTGATCCATGTCTCCACAAATATTGCAAGCTTGAGTTCCTTCTATAATATCATCCTTGACATCATTGTTGTCACAAACTCCTTGGGGAGGGTTGTCTCCCATGTTGATCATTTGATTTGTAACCTTTTGCATCAATTGGGTTTGGGTTTCCAAAAACCTTTGCATGGTTGGGTCTAACTCATTGTAGTTGGCTAAAATCTGAGCTGCCACTTGGTTCAACTGGGTTTGGGTTGTTATGAGTTCTCTCATGTGCATCTCTTAGTTTTTGTTGTCACCATTCTTGATGTTGGAGTTTCTTGGAGTAGTCATATGTTTGGGTTGGATTGGGATTAGAATAGGCAAAATATTTCTAAGGAAGAAGTCTAATCACACACAACAATCACACAAGCAAGCAATCACAAACAAACATTCCACTCAAACAACAAGTTTCAAGCACATTTTTAGGCAACAAAATATTTTTTCTACACCACATAAGTTGGTGGGTTTGATCTAAACTTTAGTATGGTGGTCCAACTATATGGTTTACTTGAGATCATTCCATTCTTCTTTGTTGTTTCTTCTTGAATGAGATCATGGTTTCCTTGGGAAAATTCTTGTGTCTTGGTCACAACTTCAAAGGTGATGATGGTTTCTTCTAGGTTGTGTTTCCTTAGTCTTCAAGTCTTGAGTAATATTTCTTGTCTCACTTGTAGTCCTTAGTGATGTCCAAGTTGAAGACCTTGTTGAAACTAAAGTTGAAGTCATTGGTGATGTTGAAGTTGAATTCATTTGAGTTGGTGAAGTTCTTTGCTCATGTTGAAGTCTTTGCTCATGGTTGAGGTCTTTCTCCATCAAGTTTGAAAAGGAAGAGATGTAGAATCAAAACTAAAATGGTTGAGGAAAGAGTTTACAAGATTGTTTGTAAATAGGTTTTGAACAAATACAACTCTTATTTTTCTAAGGGGTTTTGTCCAATCCTAGGGTTACAATCCTACATGCAACACAGTGCTCTGATACCATCTGTAGAGGTCCCAACCTTTAATAAGGTAGAGATCCCTGTGTTTACAATGCTAGTCCCTGGATCAATATCTAGCATCCACAGTTAAGATGTAATATCAAGAAATAAAGGTCATATTACAACTTTATAACCAGGAATAAAATAATACATTACATCTTACATAGCTCATTTGGCTATCTCATTACAATGTAGCAGAAATAACTATATCATGGAGTCCTTCATCTTCAAAATGCCACAGGCAATCATGTTGGTTGTAGACTTGTAATCCTAATCAACATACTTCACTAACACCTGCAACATAATAAGTTACATCCACAAGGGTCATTACATTTGAATTGTATTGGCAAGTGATACTATGGTAGTATAGTGGAGTCTATCATATATATGCATATGGCTAAGTGGAGCTTAGGCTTGATTTGCTCAAAATAGATTTTCCTTATCATTTGAAAACACTAACTTTTTGCTTGTCAAAACACCCAAGGAACCACCAATAGAAATTGGTGAACCTTCACCCTTGTTCAACCACAAGTTTTCACTTAGAAAATTGGGATGAGGAGATTCTTGATAGCTTCCATGTCTTGATGCTCAAATTGTCCATTGCCAGGGACATGGCTAAGTACTTAGATTTTACGCTCTGCAGAGGTGGTGCACTTTCCCCACAGGACTTGATTTTCACCAAGACAAGATCTTTTAGAAGCCTTACCTTAAACAAGAATGGACGCGTTCCAACCTATCATCCCCTACCACCAACTGTCCATTTGGCTAAGTTATTGCAACCTATATGATCTAGGCAGAGCCCATAATGCCAAGTGGCTGCACTTGAAGCTTCTCAACATTTGACATCTCAAATCTCTTTGTTCCTGGGTGGCCATCCACAAGTGAGATACACAAGGTAAACCATAGAAATGGGCCTTGTGTAACCACTCAACCAAAAACCACCAAGCAAGTCCCTTTCCACCTAGGTGATTCATTCACTTAGTTGTTTTATTAAACAAAACACAAGTCCTTGACTTAGAAATATTCCATAGCATGAATATAATCCACCCTTGTTTTCTACTAGCTAAGATAAGCATGATAGTAGTAGGAATCTTGACTTAAGAAAATTCTACTAAGGTTTCATCTACTAGGATCTCCCATGGCATAGTTTATACTTAGCAAAAATTCCATGCAAGTCCTACTTAGAAATATCACTAATTCATAGTGAAAATAATGGGACAAAAGTATGAAGCATCACTTGACTTTTTGGTAGAGATTATAAGTTCACTCCTTGATCTTTGCAATAGTCACACTCTTCAAATTTCACTACAATTCAATCAAGCAAGCAAATATTCAATCTACTATTCAAGCAATCATCACATAGAATAATAAAAACAAAGCAATGCATGCAAGTATGACAAAGATTGTTTTATTTGGAAAAGTGGTTTCTAATAGGTTATAAACATTTGAAAACACATATTGGTCATTTACAAAAGTTGTAAAACCATTTGATATTAAGTTAGTGAAAATGGCCACTTTAAATCATTTTTGTTTTGCTAGAAAGGATTTAAATCCAAAGAATATTTCTAGTGTTTACCAAATATGTTTTTAACACAAATGTTAGTGTTTTGTGGTCAAATGTTTAATATTAAAATCATTTGCAAAAGGTTTTACCTATAAACCATTTTTATACTAAAACAATATTTTATGTTGTTGGAAATGCCCTTAGCAAAGTAATAATTTTTATAGGGTTCACCAAATATATTTTTAAATCATAAAACTTTGTGTTTAGGGTCAAAGAGTTTAAATATAATATTTTTTCAAAGGTTTTTACTCAATAAGAATTTTTAACACATAAGCAATATTTTTGTTTAACTAGAGATGCTTTAATTTAAAGATTTATTCTTTTGCTTCACAAAATATGTTTTTGAATTCAAAAGTTGGTTTCTATGGTCAGTAGATTCAAAACAATCCAATTGCCAAAGATTTTACCATAAAAATATTTCTAGAATCAATTTTATATCCAAATTATGCCTACACAACTTTATGTAAAAACAACCAATTTAACAGAAGCAGTTTACTAAAAAAAGTGCATGGTTGGATAGAGTTTGTTTTTCTGATTCTATTGATATAAAATTTGAAAAATTTGGACGTGTGGATTGAAAGTTATGCAATTTACAAATTTGAACATCTAATAGAACAAATTCTGTGTTTAAAACAAATCACAGGCCACGCGTCGTGTTCTTACTGGCTAGTACCGGTTCGCACGGATCGGCCTACGCGGTGCTTTGGATCGAAACAGATCGAGCGGCACAGGTTCAATCATACCCCTTCGAGTTATGTTCTATCGTAACCAATGGATCAAGATCCTACGGCCGTTGATCAAACGACCAACAATTGGCGGCGCGCGGCGACGGTGAGCGGCGGCGCGCTCTGTCTACGGCGTTGCGGTGGTTACGGGAAGCGAGGAAGAGGATGGGGAGGATCACAAGGTTCGCTGAGACGTGCTGAAACTCAACGTGGCAGTCGCTTGTCGAGGGGCGCACTAAATCACCGGTGATTCCTCGCCGTAGTTGTTGTCTGCGTCTGGCACTTGCTGTCGACGTCGAAGGCGAGTCTACAGATCCTGCGCGAGTGAATGGCGAGCACCTGGATGTTCACAAGGCACAGGCGAACAAGTTGGCATAAATCTCTAGTCGAGGCGCGCATTGGTTCAAGCGATAAGGCTCACCAGAGTTGTTTGCAGACGGCGGCGCTGCTGGGCCTGCTGGGCTGGGCTGACTTTTGTTTCATTTTTTTATACAGAATCTTTTTCTTTTTCTATTTCCATTATTCTGTTTTGATTTTTATTTAAATAATTCAAACACTAATTGAATTCAAACCTTTGCCAAACTTTGTGTATATTCTAGTATTATTTATTAACATATTCTAAAGTCAAATTTAGAATATCTCTTTTATTCTTTTTAGGGTATATTAATTATTTAAAATAGTCCCTTGTCTTAATTCAAATAAGATTTATTAATGTTTTCAAACTCTATTTGCAATCTAAATTTTACCAAATCTTTTCAGTAGGTTTTATTTAAAAATAAATCACTTTGAATTATTATTTAAAATACCTTATTATGTTTTTAATGTTCAATTAAAAAGGGAAATGTCTTTACTTAAATGAAATTGGATAATAACAAATCCTCATGATTTTATTTAAATAATTCTTTACTCTTTTTATTAAATAAAAATATTTTATTTTATTTGCATGACTAAGTTTTAATTTGGCTCTTTAAAATAGTCCTCATTTATTATTTCTTCCTTTGCTTATAAAAAAAGATATCTTTTTATTTAAGGATCCAAAAATGGTGATTCCAACTTGTAAAATTTTATTTGGTATTTGTTTATCCTTTTAAATCCTTTAGGATTATTTGCTCACCATTTGGTATGGATTTTAGATAGGAGCTTTATTAGCTTTGGAAATTAATTCCTTTTTATCTTATTAAATTCATAATATTTTATCTATGGTTCCAAATTGAATGAAATCAATTTCTATGGTTTTATAATATTTCCATTTGTCCTTCTTGATCAATTATAAATGTTTGTTGATAAATATTTATATGGATCAAATCCATCATCTTAGGGATATCTTTGAAATGATTTTCCTCCATTAGGGTGTTAGAGTTTTGGTTTGTTTTCCAAGTGTTTAAATTTCAAGATGCATTTGTAAGGTTCCCAACCTTTAATAAGGTAGAGATCCCTGTGTTTACAATGCTAGTCCCTGGATCAATAGCTAGCATCCACAGTTAAGATGTAATATCAAGAAACAAAGGTCATAATACAACTTTATAACCAGGAATAAAATAAATCATTACATCTTACATAGCTCATTTGGCTATCACATTACATTGCAGCAGAATATCTACAAGCATGGGGTCCTTCATCTTCAAAGTGCCACAGGCATTCATGTTGGTTGTAGACTTGTAATCCTATTCAATAAACTTCACTAACATCAAACAAACCTACAACATAATAAGTTGCAGCCACAAGGGTCAATACATTTGAATTGTATTGGCAAGTTTCACTACTATGTAGGAATAAGTGGATCCTATCATTACATGCATATTTGGCTAAGTAGGATTTAGGCTCATTTGCAGAAAGCAATATAGTTTTGTCCTATCTTTTCAAAATAGTTTTTGATCTTTGTCAAATCTTTTTTAACTTCTTGGAAAACTCCAAGTGCTTCTAATCCCTTGTTGTCACCCTCAAGTTTTAACTTTGAGAAATTGGAATGTCGAGATCTTCCATAGATTCAGGCCTTAGTTGCTCAGTATTGTCCATAACCGGGGACACGGCTAAGTACTTAGAATTTGATCTTCTGCAGAAGTTGTACACTTTACCCACATGACACAATCTCATCTTGATGCCACCAGTGGCCGCTGGATAAGTACTCACCAAGATGGAGTACTGGCAGATTGAGAATGTGACAAAGTCTTTCCATAGGAGTCCTCCCAATACACAATGCTAGCTTGTCTTCCAGGCACCAATGTAGGGTTTCAAGTTCCCTAGCACAAATCTAGTTAACCTGAAGATGCCAATGCATGGGTCTTCCACTATGTAGTTGACTAAGCCAGAGCCCATTTAGCATGTGGCTGTACACGGAAGCCACTGTACGAGAAACATGTTCAATCTCGAAGTCCCTGGGTGGTTTTCTTCTAGTGCACAACAAAAGGGATAGCCATATAAACATGGATCCTTTTGTTGCCACCTTGTCCAAAAGCTTGAGTATCCTTGTCCACCCAGGTGGTTCATTGAGTACTTGTTTTATTATATAAAACATATATCTTTTCAATACTTCATATAACCATAACATGTATCCCATCCCAATATATAGCTGGGCTAAGCATACTACAACTACAATGTTTCCACTAAGGAATATATAAGGGTATCCTATTAGGATTTTAGCATAGCATAGAATATAGTAAACTTTATCATGCATGTTTCAAAAATCCACTAAGTATAATGAAAATAGTAGGACTTGGATGATAGTGTCACTTGCCTTTTTGGTAGAGAATGTTGGTTCACTTCTTGATCTTGCTAATATCACACTCTTCTAACTTCACTACAATTCAATCAAGCAAACCCATATTCAACACAACATTCAAACAATAAGTCACACATAAAATAACACAAACAAGGTCATGCATGCAAGCATGCAAAAGGTAGTTTTATTTGCAAAGGTGGTTTATACTAGGCTCTAAACATTATAAAGTTCAAAGTGGTCCTTTTACTAAAGTGGTAAAACCATTTGCAAAAGGTTTTATCTATAAACCATTTCTAAACCAATTCATTATTTTATGTGTTTGAAAATGCTTTTATCAAAGCAATAATTTTGTATTGTTCATCAAATAAGTTGTTAATTCACAAAACTTGGTGTTTAGGGTCAGAAGGTTTGAATCAAATCATTTCCCAAAGGTTTTACTCAAAAATCACTTCCATATCAAAATCAATATTTTTATTTGACTATAAATGAGCTAATTCAAGTATCTATTCCTAAACTTCACAAAATACATTTTTTAAATCCATATGTTGGTTCCTAGGGTCAGTAGGTTCACAACAAACCATTTTGCAAAGATTTCACATTAAAGTTTTATCTAGAACAATTTTTATATTCAAAATAAGCCTACACAAGTTTCTGCAATTTCAACCAATTTTCCAGAAGCAAAACATTAAACAAAGTGCATGGTTGCAAAGTACAAGTTCTGCTGATTCCATTGATATAAAATTTGCAAAATTTGGACATGTAGATTTAAAGTTATGAATTTTACAAGTTTGCATATCAATCTGATTCAAAATTCTATTTTAAATCAAACCAGTGCCACATGGCGCAATCTAATTGGCCGGTGCCGTTTCTTTGGATCGGCCTCTGCGAACCGTAGGATTTAAGTTAGATCTAGTGGCTCATATGGGCTCGTACCTCTTCGTTTAAGTTCTATTTTCATCCACTGGATTAACATCTAACGGTGCATACTGACTTGACCTAACTCGAGCGGCACCGACGGTGGCTGGCGGCGGCGCACGGTCATACGGTGTGCTAGCCGATGAACCAGGAAGCAAGGAAGACAGAGGAGGGTCTCACCGTGTTCGCGAGGTCGAGGTGAAGCTCAAGGTGGTCGCGAGGAGGCAAGGGGCGCACGGGGGCGGGAGTAATTGCTCGTCGGAGTTGGGTTCACCGCCGGGTCCGTCTGGTCCTTGTCGGAGGCGAGGATATAGGCCATGCAAAAGCAAAAGAATGACACGGTTAGGTGCGCATGAAGATGCTGAACATGCGGCTTACAAGAAGAGAGAAAGGGGCGATCTGTTCTTACGGGGAGGGGTCGCCGGAGAGGTGGCAAACGCGGCGGCGCGTTGAGCTTGTCCTTGCCGATGCTCTGGGGCAAGCGCGGGCGAACGAGAGGCACTGGCAGGTGCACACTGGTCTGAGGAGCAAGCTCGCATGCTCGGGGAGGCGAGGGGCGGCTGGACGGCGCCGGAATTGGCCGGGGAAGTCGTCGGAGACAGTGTTGGTGTGGGGGCGAATTGGGGCAACCTAGGGGGAGAGGGGAGGAGCTGTTTGGGGGGAAAGAGAGAGGGGACAGGGGCGAGTAAGTACGCATGATCACAGCAAGAATTATTCGGCCATTTACGCGTATTGATGTCGGCAGTAACTCGGCGGCAACGGCAGGGCGACGAGGTCGTGGTGGAGACGATGAACAGGAGTGTGGGGCCGTGCTGTCAGCGAGGTGGAGGAAATAGGAGTGGGGCCTGCTTGTCTTTCGCTCTACGGGTGCGGTTGTGGGTGAAAAACGTTTCGCGCGTGGGGGTTTAGTTGGGCTGGAGCTGGGCTGCTGGGCCTGCTTAGTTGGGCTGCTGTCTGTTTCATTTTTTTTGTACTGAATCTTTTTCCTTTTCCATTTGATTTTCTGTTTTGATTTTATTCAAACAATTCAAACACTCAAATGAATTCAAATCCTTTGCCAAACTTTGTATAATTTTTAGTTCTGTTTAACAACACAAACCAAAGTCCAAAATAAAATAATACTTTTAGGATCTATTTAATCATTAAATAAAATAGTCCTTAGTTATTAATTCAAATAGGATTTGATTTATTAAAAACTCCATTTGAAATCTAAATAATACCAAAATCTTTTCAGTAGGTTTTATTTGAATAAATAAAACACTTGGAAAACTTATCTAAAACAAATTAACAAGTTTTAGTGTTTATTTAATATGGAAAAGCCTTTACTTTAATAAAATTGGGTATTAATAAATCCTCATTATTTTATTTAAATAAACCTTTACTTTTTCTATCAAATAGGAATATTTTATTTCAAAAGCTTGGCCAAGATTTAATTTGGCTCTATAAAATAATCCTTATTTATAATTCTACCTTTTCTTTTGGAAACCAAATCTTTTTATTAAAAGATCCAAAAATAGTGATTCCAAATATTTTAACTTTATTGTGTTTTTAATCCCTTTAGGATTTTATTTGATCAAAATAGGTTTTGGATGTTTCCCAATTGGAATCAAAAAGTTTCTTCTCACCCTAAATTTCAATAAAGTTTTATTTTGTTTATTTAATTTTTCACATTTCAAAATTTGGAAAATTTTGGGATGTGACAGCATTTTATGAAGAATGCATTCCACTTGATTTGAATTTAGTTGGATTCAAATTTTATTTGAAGTTTGTTCAAATGGGTTTTAATGTTTCCATTTATAAACAAAAAGTTTCTTTTCACCCTAAATTTCAACAATTATTTATCTTGTTTATTTATTTTTCACATTACAAAATTTGGAAAATTTTGGGATGTGACAGCCTAGATATCTCATGACTGATGGAGGTTCTCATTTTATTCATGGTGGTTTTAGGAAGACCCTTACTAAGTATGATGTTAATCATAGAATTGCTTCAACCTATCACCCTTAAACCAGTGTGCAAGTAGAACTTTCAAATAGAGAAATTAAATCCATCTTGCAAAAGACTGTTAATAGATCTAGAAAAAATTGGGCTAAAAAGTTGAATGATGCTTTATGGGCATATAGAACTGCTTATAAAAATACTATGGGAATCTCTCCTTACAAAATGGTTTATGTTAAAGCTTGTCACTTGCCTTTAGAATTAGAACACAAAGCTTATTGGGAAGTGAAAGAACTGAATAGAGATTTTAAACTTGCTGGTGAGAAAAGATTGCTTGACTTAAGTTCCTTAGATGAGTGGAGAAGTGAAGCTTATGAAAATGCTAGAATATTTAAAGAAAAAGTAAAAATATTGCATGATAGGAAAATTCTCAAAATAGAGTTCCATGTTTGTGAGAAAGTTCTATTGTATAGGTCTCGTCTCAGATTTTTTTTTGCAGGAAAACTACTCTCAAAATGGGAAGGACCTTTGTTATTGAGGAGGTGTATCGTTCAGGTGCTATTAAAATTTCTTATTTGAGAGACAACACTACACAAGTGGTGAATGGTCAAAGGCTCAAAGGCTCAAACATTATATTTCTGGAGATTCTTATAATGAAGATGTTGATATTATTCAAGTGGTGACTCCAGAAGAATTTATCAGAGACCAAACTCAGGAACCTGTAGAGTCCGTTTCTGAATAGGTAAAAGTGATGAGAATAGAAGGTTCGTGAAAAACTTTTCTCTTTATATATTTGCACTTTTTATTCCATATGGAAGGTAACAAGACGAAAAAGGGAAGGAAATGAAGCCCGGGTGGGCCACACCACCCAGTGGTGTGGGCCCTGCCTAGCCGCGCCACCAGCTGGTGAGACCACCTCGGAGCCTTTCTCCGTCCCGTTTTTGTCCAGTACTTTCCTTATGTCGTAAAACTTCATAATATATAATCCCTCGAACACCCCGAGGTTCGTATATCATGTTCTCTTCGTGTTTTCGTTTCGATCTGTTTCTGTTAGGCAGATTCTCAGTTTTGGAGCCACAATGTCTTCCTCTAGATCACCCAAGGATGATTCCTCCGCGAACATCATCAACCCGTACATGTATGAGTTGAAGATTCATCCCAAGGAGTTTCTACTCAAGGACGAGAAGGTACAAATAAAGGAGGTCCAGGGCCCTAAAGGATAAGGCAGTCTGGAGGATAGGATGGAAGCTTTGGAGCAAGAAGACTTTAGGTACAAGAAGATGGCAGAATGGGAAGTGGGCGTTATCCATAAGATAAGTTCAGAACTCGTCGCCGAGCACAAGAAGGAGACTGCCAAGCTTTTAGATGATATCCTCTCACTCCATCAGAACACTAACCAATTACAATCATAGCTCTATGACATACAAAATCAAAATTGTGAGTATGAGGCTAGGTTTAAACACATAAGCTTTGCTGCTAGTTTCAGGATTGTGGAAACCAAGACATCCCTTGTGGATGGGGGCCGTTACCTTGGAAGTCTGATGATGACAAGGGAACACCACCACCACCGAAGGAGTTTGTTATAACTACATCTTTCATGCTCATGTTTAGAGTACTTTGATCCCATCTATTAATGCTTTGCAAATGGTTTGATCAATATTGTGATGGTGCATGTCACCTCAAAAATTATTCTTTTTATCACTTACCTACTCGAGGACGAGCAGGATTTAAGCTTGGGGATGCTTGATATGTCATAAACGTATCTATAATTTTTGATGCTCCATGCTTGTTTTATATAATTTGTCTTATGCTTTATCTACACTTTGAGGTATTTTTATACATTTTCTGGAAGTAACCTATTGACAAGATGCAGCAGTGCCAATTGCCTGTTTTCTGCTGTTTTTGATTTCAGAAAAGCCATAAAATAAATATTCTCGGAATTGGACGGGACAAAAGCCAAAGTCAATATTTTACCCGACACGACACGGAGCCCGAAGGAGAGATGGAGGAGGGCACCAGGGTGGCCACACCATACGGTGGCATGGGCCCACCCTGGCCGCGCGACCACATGGTGTGGGCCCCTGGCCCTCCACCTACCTTGCCCTTTCGCCTACTTATACGTATCCCCGAGATGTAACCCTAACGCGGATCAAATCTCCAAAAAAAAGTTTCGCAACGCCACCGCCACCGCCAACGAAGAGGAGATTCGGGGGATAGAAGTCTCTATTCCGGCACCCTGTCAGGACGGGGAATTGCCTCCGGATCCAGATCCATCGACTCCGCCACCATCTCCATCGCCATTGCTAACTCCCATGATGAGGAGGTAATAGTTATCTCTCGAGGCTAAGGGCTCTACCGGTAGTTATGTGTTCATCTCTCTCTCTGTGCATGATCTTATTGTGATCATGAGATTGTCCACTAGTGAAAGTATGATCCCTAGGCCTTGTTTCTAAGCATTGAAACACCGTTTACAACTAGACCTTGCACCGTTGCCGGGGAGTATAGCGCCTTCAATCTCTTCCTCCCCGTCAAGCTCTTTCCTGGCGCCGTTGCTTGCTACCATCTTTATTTCAGATTGCAATTACCACTTATAATCATCCATATCACTTGTATTTCACTATCTCTTCACCGAACTAGTGCACCTATACACCTGGCAAGTGTATTAGGTGTATTGGGGACACAAGAGACTTCTTGTATATTGATTGCAGGGTTGCTTGAGAGGGATACCTTTGAACACTTCCTCCCTAAGATCGATAAACCTTGGGTGATCCACTTAAGGGAAACTTGCTACTGTTCTACAAACCTCTGCACTTGGAGGCCCAACACTGTCTACAAGAATAGAAGCGTGCATAGACATCAAGCTCTTTTCTGGCGCCGCTGCCAGGGAATTTAGGTGTTGAAGGAGTAACTTGTCATCAGGTTTTGGCATCCCCTTGGCTTGTTCCAAGCTTGGGGGAGTGCCGCGGTATCACATCATTATCTTTCCCCTTTTTACCTTTTTAGTAGAGTCATATCTTGAATAGAGAAGTTATCATATGGGATGGTTTGCATTGTGGAAGTATCTCTCCTCTAGTTGGTTATCTATGTATCCCTTGGTGTGAGTGCCTTTATGGAATTTTAATGAGAAGTTTCATCATTTACTTTTTTGCACTTCTTCTTTTAGTTTGCAATCTCTATTATATGATTGATCTTGTTAATTAGTATTGGTACCACTTTGGGAGCATCAAGTAAATCTAAATTGGTTTTGGCAAACCAAGCTCTGTTCAGTAGCAACACTTTTTGAAGTTTGAAAGGAAAAGAGAAAAGCACTTACAAGTATTTTATATTATTTTCCTTCTTTCTTGATTGGCTCATAAGATTAGTATTCTTTAGTTAAGATCTTTTGTGTTTTCAAGGAAGATTGCATGTTTGTTTTGATCACTTGTATGTTTGCTTGTTTCCTTCAACTATCTTGCTTGCTGCCCAGCCTTGCTAGACAAAAACCTGTACTGAGAGGGAATGCTTATCGTGCATCCAATCCTTTAAACTTAAACTTATGCCATTTGTGTCCACCATATCTACCTATTAGCATCATTGCTATTCCAAGTAAATTCTCGAGTTTCATCTATCTTTCAAATTAAAAAGCCTTATGTTATGTGAAAACTAGTTAGTAATGCTCTCACGAACTTAATGGCACACCTTATTTTCCTGCCCTTAATAAAATTGAACATTTTTGTCATCTTTGTTGTATATGCTTGCACTTATAAGTTGGGAATTAGCAGAACCATTCTATCACGGGGAACGCTTTCAACACCTGTAAATCTCTACCCCGTTGATATCATGATCTTTTGTTTGCGGATGTCGGTGGTGTGAAATAAAAGGGGAGCTTGTAAGTCCATGGAGTTATGTATATGTGTTAGAGAAACGCCTGGGCCGCTAGCTGATGGTGCTGTGTTAACGTGGGAGCACTTCGTCGGGAAACCCCAAGAGCAAGGTGTGAACCAGCACATCAGCAAATCTCCCCTCAGTAAGAAACCAAGGTTATTGAACCAGTACGAGAAAGGAAACGTCTCAAAGGTGTTGCAAGCAACGTGGAAACCTGCACAGCACAAACTCAAGACTTTGCCCCCAACGAATAGTGAGGTTGTCAATCTCACCGGTTGCTGTAACAAAGGATTAACTGTATGGTGTGGAAGGTGATGATGGTTTGCAGCAAGTAAACAATAACAGTGGAAGATGTATCAATGGTAAAAAATTGGACTAGGGTCCATAGTTCACTAGAGGTGTTCTCCTTAGATAAACAAACATGGCATGCTGGGTAAACCAATTATAGCAGGGCAATTGACAGGACTGAGCAAGGCATAACAATGCAATACTAGACACAAAGATCCTATGAGATTCGATTGGGAAATACAACAATATACATAGACCACCATCCAACTGCATCTATGACTAGAAGTCCACCTTCAAGTTATCATCTGAACCTCCTCCAGTATTAAGTTTCAAGCAACAGACAACTGCTTTAAGCAAAGTGTGTAAGGTAAATAATCCACTTGTTCCATGAACAAGAGACCACTATTTTCTCCCTAGTGGCAATAGCACATCTACAACCGTAGAGATTTCTGTCACTTCCCTTTCTAAATAGAGGCATGAACCCACTATCGAGCATAAATACCCCCTCTTGGAGTCACTAGAAACTACTTGGCCAAGATAGCTACTAACAATGGAGAGCATGCAAGATCACAAACAACACAGACATGATAGAATCAATAAGACAAAACCATTAATCAATCTGACATAGTAGTCTCAATATCCATCAGATCCCCTCAAACACAACATGCATGATTACAAATAGATTAGATCTTGATCATGAATGGAGCTCACAAGATCTATACATGAAAGCACAAGGAGGAGATACAACCATCTAGCTACTACATGGACCCGTAGTCCAAGGTGGAACTACTCATGCTTCATACCGGAGGCTGGCATGATGAAGAAGAAGGTCTCCAGGATGATCTCCCCTCCGGCAGGGTGCCGAGAAGAGCTTCAGATCCCCCCGATCTAGGGACGATGGTTGCAGCGGCTACAGACGGTTTCGTGGAGTTTTGATCGGGTGCCTAGGGTTTTGGCATCGGGGGGACTTTATAGGCGAAGAGGCGAGGCAGGGGCCACCAGGGCGGCTGCACCCCCCAGGCGTAGGGTGGGCCCGCGGTAAAATATTGACTTTGGCTTTTGTCCCGTCCAATTCCGAGAATATTGATTTTCTGCCTTTCTAGAACAAAAAACAGAAAAAAACAGGCAACTGGCACTGTGGCAACTTGTTAATAGGTTAGTCCCAAAAAAACATATAAAAACACATCAAAGTGTGGACAAAGAAAAGCAAAGTAGATAGTAAACAAGCATGTAGCATAAAAATTATAGATACATTTCCGACGTATCAAGCATCCCCAAGCTTAACTCCTGCTCGTCCTCGAGTAGGTAAGTGATAAAACAATAATTTTTTAGGTGACATGCACCATCAAAACCAAGATCAAACCATTTGCAAGGATTGAAAGCTGGGATCAAAGAACTCTAAACATGTGCATGAAAGATGGAGTTCTAACAATAAGACAAAGTAACTATGCATGCAACATGAAGGGCTACAAACAAAGATCATGAATAGCATGCATTGAAAAACATTTGTTTGTTTCAACTAAAGAAAACATGGCATAGTGGCATTCTGCTTTTCCCTCATGGAGTAGCAAATAGATGCATAGGACACCTTCAAAGTTCATAAGAGTGACTAGATACAAGTAGCACAAGAACAAGCAATATCAACAATATGTATCAATCAATAAGTTTCGGGACACTGAACATAGAACTAAGAATGGCAACTATGCTCTCTTAATGGTGCCTAAAGGTAGAAGGTGGAGACTCAATATAATAGTGGAAGAAAGTCCCTTCATAAAGGGAAGCAGGGATTTCAAGTTTCAAAAAGAGCTTCCAAAAATTATGGTACTTGTTAGCTTTCAGCCCTCATTACCCCTATCATAAGCATCTTGAAGTGATTAAGGTTAAAGTGAACAAACTATTTAGTATATTCTTATCAAAGTATAAGTTGGCAATCTCATGTCCCTTGAATACGAGGGCCGCACCACATGCTACTCAACTTTAGTCACCTGTAAGTTCTTGTCATAGTAAGTACATGTGTATCATAGAAAACCTCCAATGGGGTACCCCTTGCACATGGTACAGGAGATATCCCATAATCAAAATGACAAGGCAAGCAGACAATGAGCATCTCAACGATCTTTTTATTTACTATGTGCATAGTTTTTATTGAGGATGCTTCACAGAATGCTCATTATGGTGATGCTGCAAGTTTCCACCATGATTAGGCATGGCTTAGGCTAGCGGCCCAGGCGTTTCTCTAACACAAAATACATAACTCCATGGACTTACAAGCTCCCTCTTTATTTCACACCGGCGCCATCCATAGACAAAAGAGCATGATATCAACTGTGTATAAAGTACAAGTGCAATGTTGAAAATGTTCCCCATGACAGTATGGTTCTGCTAATTCCAACGTATAAGTGCAAGTATATACAACATAGATGACACAATGGTTCAAGTTTATTAGGGGCAAGGAATATAAAGTGTGCCGTCAAGTTTGTGAGGGCTTTAATCACTAAGTTTTCACATAACAAAACACACTTTTTAATTGGAAGATAGCTAAAAACAAGAATATACTTGGAATGGTGTAACACACTGATACGCCCAATTTGCATCACCTTTCTATATCATAATTTACCTCTATTCATTGATGTTTGTCTTATTATGAGGTATTACTTATGGTTTTTTCATATGTTTATGCATGTTGGATGATTCCTGGAGGATGGACTGCCAGAGTCTGGATTCTGATGGAAAAGAAGGCGTTTCGGTGCAATTTCGCAAAGATCAGAAAAATACCAGAAAAATATGGAAACATATGGAAACATATTATTTTATCAGAAGACGAAGGAAGCCAGAAGGAGGGATGAAGTGGGGCCTCAGGGGCCCCACACCCCCCTAGGCGCGGGCCCACCTGACCCTGCGCCTAGGGCAGGTGTGGCCCACCTGCCCGGCCTCCGACTTTGCCCCTTCGCCTATATCTTCCCTACGGAACCCTAATACCAGGAGAGAGACCACATATAGATTTCCGCTGCCTCTGGGGGTGGAAAACATCAAGAGAGAAATATCTCTCCGGCAGACAGATTTCTGCCGGGGAAATTCCTTCCCGGAGAGGGGAGACCGTCGCCATCAAAACCATCATCAAGCTAGGCTTCATCGGGATCATCATCATCATCCACACCATCATCTCCACCAGCACCAGCATCACCACTCTGTCCCGCTGTAACAATTGTGTTGGATATTGCTTTAGTTCTTAGGGGAAACTTTCTCAGTGTTTATTACTATTGTAGTTGATGCTTGTGAGTGGAACCATTGGATTATTGTTTATGTTCAGATTGTTATCCATTATCATATCATCTTTGATCTTGATCCATATGATGTCTTGTGAGTAGTTCGTCTAGTTCTTGAGGACATGGGAGAAGTCATGTTGTTAGTAGTGAATCTGTGATGAGTTATTATTCAATGGTTTAGTATTTAAGTTGTGGTGCTATTCTTCTAGTGGTTTCATGTGAACGTCGACTACATGACACTTCACCATTTATGGGCCTAGGGGGATGCATTGTGTATTTGGCTACTAATCGTGGGATTTCCAGAGTGACAGAAACCTGAACCCCCGTTAGGACACCTTTGCACAAGGGAGTGTAGAATCTCAGAGTTAAGGCTGTGGTTAGGAAGGGCGGTATGTTAGCATAGGTTCACCCACACAACACTTACAAACACCAAAGAAGAGTACTCAGCTATTTGAAGCGAAAGCACTTGACAGAATTCCCATGTGTCCCCGAGAACGTTTGGTCCTTCTAAGTATTTCCACCGGCTTGTCCTTTGCTAAGAAAGGATTGGGCCACTTGCTCCGTTTTTTCGTTACCTTTGTTACTTGCTGCTTGTTTTGTTATCTTGTCAGAAAACCACTAAAAATCCGTTTGCTAAGTATTCACAGGGATTTCCTGCTCCATACCACTGTTCAGCACCTTCTGCTCCTCGTTGGTATCGACACTCCTATTTATCGAAATTACTACGATACACCCCCTATACTTGTGGGTCATCAAGACTATTTTCTGGCGCCGTTGCCGGGGAGTGAAGCACTATTGAAGAGTAGAACTGGTAAGGGAAACTTTTACTGTGAGTATTGCTTTTGTTACTGCTTGTTACTTTGTTTCCAATATGGATAACCCACTTGGTTTTTTGTTTGGGAAAACTACTACCGCTGCTAGGGTAGTAGATGAACCACCTCCTGTTGAGATAGATCCTTTTAAGATACCTACAAGTATTGTTAATCGTGTTATGGATAATTATTATTTTGGGGATGGAACTATCCATCCTGGTGATCACTTGATTTTTATCCATGAATTATGCGGGTTGTTTAAGTGTACAGGTATAACAACTGAACATGTGAAGAAGTTACTCTCCATATCCTTGAAAGGGAGAGCCGAAGAATGGTATAAGCTGCTGGAGAATGGACAATCCATGGAACGGGAGGAGATGGCATCTCTCTTTTACTCTAAATTTTATCCTCCTAGTGAAATCCATAAGTATAGAAATATTATATATAACTTTTGGCCTCTTGATGGAGAGAGTACAGCTCAAGCTTGGGGGATATTAAAGTTACTCATGCTTAAATGTCCCATTCATGAAGTCCCTAATAATATTATTCTCAATAACTTTTATGCTAGGCTTTCTCTTCATGATAAAGTTTTACTAGATGCTTCTTGTGCTGGATCATTCACACGTATGAAGGAAGAAGCTAAATGGGATCTCTTAGACCGTATTCAAGATAACACTGAGGCTTGGTAGAATGACAAAGGAAGAAAGTCAGGTATAAACTATGATTATGAATGCATTAAATCTTTTATGGGTACTGATAACTTCCGTGATATTAGCAATGAGTTTGGCCTTTATCCCCAAGTTCTTGCAAAATGTTTTAATGCCTTTGCCTCTTATATTGAACTTCCCAAGAAAGAGTGGGACAAGTACCACACTCCTTATAAAGACACTATCACCCATGTTCCTGCTAGTACAGAGGTTTGTACTGTTGATGCTATTTTGCTTGAACCTTATATTGAGAAAAACCCTTTTCCTTCCAAGGTGAGGGAGCATTCTATTAGGGCTACTGTGGTTAGCAAAAGCGCAAAGAAAACTGTAAGGTCCGATGAGCTTATTGATATTGAGCCTGTGGTAGCTATTGTGAAAGATCTTGTCACTAGAAATATAGAGGATGAGCATATTGTCTTCTGTGAAGACGCTACTAATATTGTTTCTCATCCTAAGAAAGTTAGAAAAGCTAGTGTTCCTATGTTTTCTGTTAGAATTGGTAGTCACAGCTATTATGGTTTATGTGATATTGGTGCTAGTTCTAGTGCTATTCCTTATGAGCTTTACAGGGAAATTATGCATGAGATTGGTCCTTGTGAGCTTGAGGACATTGATGTGGTTATTCACCTTGCTAATAGAGAGCAAGTTTGCCCCATTGGTATTGTAAGAGATGTGGAGGTCCTTTGTGGTAAGATTAAATATCCTGCTGATTTTCTAGTACTTGGTAAAGAAGCTAGTAAAACTTATCCTATCATCTTTGGTAGACCCTTCCTTAATACTTGTGGGGCTATCATAGATTGTAGGAAGGAAAAAGTTTTGACTAAGTTTGCTAGAGAATATTATGAGTTTAATTTTTCCAAATTTGCCAAAACTCCTTATGAAAATGAATTACCTAATGAGGATTTCAGGGTTGAACAATTGTCTGCTATTTCTCTTGCTCCTAACAATGCTTTGCAGTAGTTCATGGAAGACCATGAAAGTGATGTCTTCATGAAGGAAAGAAATGAGATTGACGAAGTTTTCCTTTGTCAGCCGAAACAACTGAAGCATAATCTACCCGTGGAAGATTTGGGTACCACACTACCACCTAAATGGGATCCTATTTTCGAATTAAAACCTCTACTTGATGATCTTAAATATGCTTATCTTGATGATAAGAAGATATATCCTGTTATTATTAGTTCTAAACTTTTAGGGAAGGAAGAAGAAAGGTTATTGGAAGTATTGAAGAAGCACCGAGGAGCTATGGGTTATACTCTTGATGATTTAAAATGAATTTCTCCTACTATATGTCGCATGCTATTAATATTGAGCCTGATGCAAAACCAGTTGTTGAGCACCAACGCCGTCTAAATCCTAAGGTGAAGGATGTGGTAAGAAATGAGGTATTAAAACTCCTTGATGCTGGTATTATTTATCCTATTGCTGATAGTCAATGGGTTAGCCCTGTTCATTGTGTTCCCAAGAAAGGGGGAATAATTGTTGTGCCTAATGAGGATAATGAGCTTATACCCCAAAGATTAGTGGTTGGGTATAGAATGTGCATTGATTTTAGAAAGATTAATAAAGTTACTAAGAAAGATCATTATCCTTTGCCCTTTATTGATCAAATGCTTGAGAGGTTGTCCAAAAAGACTCATTTTCTTTCTTGATGGTTATTCTAGGTTTTCTCAAATTGCTGTGAAAGCACAGGACCAGGAGAAAACCACTTCCACTTGTCCTTATGGTACTTATGCTTATAGGCGTATGCCTTTTGGCTTATGTAATGCTCCTGCTACCTTTTAGAGATGTATGTCTGCTATCTTTCATGTATTTTGTGAAGAAATTGTGGAGGTTTTCATGGACGATTTTTCCGTCGATGGAAGTTCTTTTGATAACTGTTTGCACAACCTTGATAAAGTTTTGCAGAGATGTGAAGAAACCAACCTTGTTCTTAACTGGGAGAAATGCCATTTCATGGTTAATGAAGGGATTGTTCTTGGACACAAGATCTCTGAAAGAGGCATTGAAGTTGACAGAGCCAAAATTGAAGCAATTGAGAAGATGCCTTGTCCTAGAGATATCAAAGGTATTCATAGTATTCTTGGTAATGATGGTTTCTATAGGAGGTTTATTAAAGATTTCTCCAAAATTTCAAAGCCCCTTACTAATCTTCTTCAAAAAGATGTACCTTTTGTTTTTGATGATGATTGTAAGGAAGCTTTTGAAACTTTTAAGAAGGCTTTACAACTGCTCCTATAGTCCAACCACCTGATTGGAGTTTACCTTTTGAAATCATGTGTGATGCTAGTGACTTTGTTGTGGGTGCTATCCTTGGACAACGTGTTGACAAGAAGCTAAATGTTATTAATTATGCTAGCAAGACTCTGGATGCAGCTCAAAAGAATTATGCTACTACTGAAAAATAGTTCTTAGCTGTAATCTTTGCTTGTGATAAGTTTAGGCATTATATTGTTGACTCTAAGGTTACTATTCATACTGATCATGCTGCTATTAAGTACCTTATGAAAAAGAAGGACGCTAAACCTAGGCTTATAAGGTGGGTGTTGCTTTTGCAAGAGTTTGATCTGCATATTATGGATAGGAAAGGTGCTGATAATCCTGTTGCTAATAATTTATCTCGTTTGGAAAACATTTCTTTTGACCCTTTGCCTGTTAATTATAGTTTTCCAAATGAGTAGTTAGCTGCAATAAGGGTAAGTCCACATGAGAGTCCTTGGTATGCTGATTAGATAACTTTATTGTTTCCAAGTATTTGCCTCCAACCTTTACAGCTCAGCAAAGAAGGAAATTCTTTTATGATCTAAGGCATTACTTTTGGGATGACCCACACTTATATAAAGGAGTAGATGGCATTATGAGAAGATGTGTTCCAGAATTTGAACAACAAGATATATTGACAAAATGTCATGGTAGTGCTTATGGAGGACATCATGCTGGGGATAGGACTGCACAAAAGGATTTACAATCTGGATTTTATTGGCCTACTCTTTTTAAAGATGCAAGGAAGTTTGTCTTATCCTGTGATGAATGCCAACGAGTAGGTAACATCTCTAGACGCACTTAAATGCCTATGAATTATTCTCTTGTTATTGAACCTTTTTGATTGTTGGGGATTTGACTTTATGGAGCCTTTTCCTCCTTCAAAAGGGTATACTCATATTCTTGTTGCTGTTGACTATGTTACAAAATGGGTGGAAGCCATACCTACAAACAGTGCTGATGGTAAGACCTCTTTGAAAATGCTTAAAGATGTCATTTTTCCTAGGTTTGATGTGCCTAGATATCTCATGACTGATGGAGGCTCCCATTTTATTCATGGTGTTTTTATAAAAACTCTCGCTAAGTATGATGTAAACCATAGAATTGCTTCAGCTTATCACCCCCAAACTAGTGGGCAAGTAGAACTTTCCAATAGGGAAATTAAATCTATCTTGTAGAAAACTGTCAATAGATCTAGGAAAAATTGGGCTAAAAAGTTGAATGACACTTTGTGGGCTTATAGAACTGCTTATAAAAATCCTATGGGGATGTCTTCTTCCAAAATGGTCTATGGGAAAGCTTGTCACTTGCCTTTAGAATTAGAACACAAAGCTTATTGGGCAGTGAAAGAGTTGAATAGATATTTTAGACTTGCTGGTGAGAAAAGACTGCTCGATTTGAGTAATCTAGATGAGTGGAGAGGGGAAGCTTACGAAAATGCTAGGCTCTTTAAGGAAAAAGTAAAAAGATGGCATGATAGGAGAATTCTCAAAAGGGAGTTCCATGTTGGTGAGAAAGTTCTTTTGTATAGGTCTCGTCTCAGATTTTTTGCAGGGAAACTACTCTCCAAATGGGAAGGACCTTTTGTTATCAAGGAAGTGTACCATTCAGGTGCCATCAAAATTTCTTCTCTGAAGGATGACACAACACAGGTGATTAATGGTCAAAGATTAAAACATTATATTTCTGGAGATTCTTATAATAAAGATGTGGATGTTATTCAAATGGTGAATCCAGAAGAATTTATCAAAAACCAAACACCACAAACTGCAGAGTTCGTCTTTAAATAGGTAAAAATGGTGAAAATAGAAGGTTCGTGAAACTCCAATCTTTTTATATTTTTGATGTTTTTAATACATAAGGGAAGTTACGAAACGAAAATGAAGAGGAAATGAAGCCCGGGGTGGACAGACCCACCCCAGGCGCGGGCCTAGCCTGGTCGCGCCTGAGGGGGGGGGTGTTTCCCCCTCGAACTCCGTCTCCGCTTTGTTTCCGTATAAAAACCTTCCTTATGCATTGAAACTTCGTAATATATAATCCCCCAGATCCCCCGAGGTTCGTGCATCGTGTTCTCGTCGTGTTTTCATTTTGATCTGTTTCTGTCAGGAAATCTTCTCAAGTTTAGAGCACCATGGCCTCCTCCAACGACAAAGGCAAGAAGTCCAAGGAATAAGAACCTCAAGTCCCCAAGGAGGAGGAGATTTCGGTAGGGTATGAAGGTGACATGGAGGAGGACAAGCAACCGAACACTCGTGCTACCGTCGCAAGCATTGGTTTGGTGGCAAGACCTACCAAGCTTAAGAGGACGGCACGGATGTCCACATGAGGGAAACCTCCACGTCTCTTCTACAATCCACAATCATCTCCTCCACGTAACAAGAGACCCTTCCATGCACTTATACATGAATATCAATATCAACATGTGCCTAAAGGGAATTTGCCCTCGGCTTGGGATTTTCCTCATTCTAACAATGCAGAGAAGGATCATGCTAAGGATGAAGAGTGGGGTAAGAATAATAAGAACTGGGATTCTCGGACTGACATGATCATGAACCATATAGAGCAAAATTAGGAGCTAATCCGTACTCTTACTTTTGATTTTGAGGATTTGAAGAAACTCATCGAGGAGCTTATCAAGAGAACACCACCACACCACCAAGGGAGTAATTCATCATCAGGTTTGGCATCCCCTTGGCTTGTTCCAAGCTTGGGGGAGTGCCGCGGTATCACCACCATTATCTTTTATCTTTTACCTTTTTAGTGGATTCGTATCTGTGGTAGAGGGGTTATCTTATGGTTTGGTTTGCATGTGGAAGTATCTCTCCTTCAGTTGGTTATCTATGTATCCCTTGGTGGGAGTGCCTTTATTGGAATATTAATGATAAGTCTCATCTTTTACTTTTTGCATTTCTTATTTTAGTTTGCAATCTCTATTATATGATGGATCTTGTTGATCAGTATTGGCACCACTTTGGGATCATCAAGTGGATCTAAATTGGTTTTGGCAAACCGAGTTCTGGTCAGTAGCATTACTATGAAAGAGAAAAAGAAAGAAAAATCTTACATGTATTTTGTATCATTTGTTTTCTTCTTTGTTGGCTCATAAGCTCAGTATTCTTTATTAAGATCCTTTTGTGTCTTCAAGGAAGATTGCATGTTTGGCTTTATTACTTGTATGTTTGCTTGTTTCTTTTAACTCTCTTGCTTGCTACCCAGCCTTGCTAGCCAAAGACATGTTTTGAGAAGGCATACTTCTCATGTTTCCAAAACCCTTTGAAACAAAAACATTTTCCACTTGTGTCCACCATATCTACCTAGTAGCTATTTCTATTCCTAGCAAATTCTCAAGATTCATCTACCTTTTGAATTAAAAAGTATTTTGTTATGTGAAAACTAGTTAGTAAAGCTCTCATGAACTTGATGGCACACTTTATTTCTTTGCCCCTAATAAACTTGAACCATTGTGAACATCGAAGTTGTATATGCTTGCATCTATACGTTGGAATTAGCAGAACCATGCTGTCACGGGGAACGTTTTCAACATTGCACTTGTACTCTGTACACAGTTGATATCGCGCTCTTTTGTCTATGGATGTCAAGTGTGAAATAAATAGGGAACTCGTAAGTGCATGGAGTTTTGTAACACCCTCAGAATCGGCCCTATGCAAGTTTTAGCGAAACCCGCCAAACCCGCATAGAAACGATTCAAAGGTGCCCACCAGGCACTTTCGTGCGGGTGGAAAACGAAGTAATAACATTACACAACAGCCCTCGATGGGACCCACAGAACAGATATATATACAACAGCGACTCAATGAGTCAAGAATACAGATATAATATACAAAGATCCAAATCACCTTGAAAACGATAGAGCGTCCAGCTACGGACAAGATGCAAATGGGGCTAAGAGCCCTGAGGAATAACCAATGGCGTCCATAACCCTGCCCAGGCCAAGCCGGAAGGGTAACCCTGCTAACGCCGTCAATCTCAAAACCTGCTTAAACAAAAGGGGTGCCGACAAAGGGCAAAGGAAAAAGAAGGAGCGTCAGTACTGAGGCCAGTACACGGCGAGACTAGAATTCGGCGGTCCTCGCCTACACAGGTATGGTGGACTGAAGCGGCAGCGGCAACATGCACTGAACAACCTATAGAGACTCGATACAACTAGCGGCAATCAGAGAGGGGTAAGAAAGACCTATTCGGATCCAACCTGATTCTACCATCAGACAAACCCATCCTGGTGTTTCCCCCTCGAGACCAAACGAGGAAGTCAACCGAGGAACTCACACCGTTGGCAGTTTTATTTATGCAGTTATCGTTGCAGCGATTACTAGTCAGGTTTAGATTATCATCCTGATAAAGTAAGCTGTGGGCACTTTTAGTTAACCATTCCGTTATAGTTATAACACTTACTAATCAGATACAGATAGCATGAGATAACCCAAAACCCAGTAGTTGTTGGTACTTTTATTTAGCCATTCCGTTATAGTTGCAATATTTACTAGTCAGGTACAATGGTCGCACACGACACTCCAAACAAGCAATTGTGGGCAGTATTATTTAGCCATTCCATTATAGTGTAGCTGATTACTAGTCATTATAAAGTCAGATTTATAGCACTACTTTAGTTATAGTTGTCTATGATCGAGATACTGTGCTCCAAGTCGTCCATAACCGCGGACACGGCTTTCAGAAAGTTTTACCCGGCCGGGGTGCACAAATAGCAACACACACACGATCAACCTCGGAAAAACCAAATCAAAACCCAACGAGGCTTTCACGACAAAGCAATCACAGGATTCAGAAATATTTCAGGGGCCACCCCTTGGAGTACACCCGCAACTAAGTAAGCTAGCTCCGAGACGGACCCGAGGTTTGGGTGGACGGCTGTGAACGACTGGGAACCCAAAACTGGGCTTGTCGACACCGCGGAATCGTGTCCCGATCCTAAACAGTACAGTGTGCTCCTCGCACAATCGTAAATAAAGCAGTAGCATGGCATAAGTACAGGATCATAAATAAAACCTCAAACTAGTTTGTGGCCCCAAGAAATAAGACTGAATCAAGCTCTGGCTAAGGGGGGCCCATAATTCCCCGTATGTGGATAGCGCGATAAATCAAGGAACAGGTATCAAGTACTCGGGGTCCTACGGGACACAAGTGGGCGGTCGGAAACCAAATATTATCTATCACCCACCGATGCCTCTGCTTACTTACTTCAATTTTAGTTGTTAAACAGTAATAAAAGTGAACGATAAGTAAAACCATGATCATCTCCATCATCAACATGCGGCCAAACTCCAACAACTGTGGCGATTAGCGACACGCAACAGCACTTGAGCAAGCGACCACGACGCGCAAGTCCAACTATCTACCACACAACGGGTAATAGGATGTGTCCAAGGCAATATAAGGCTGCAAGGGATATCACGGGTACAGAAACTAGAGCATCGCAACGCAGATAGCAGTAGATCAACAGGAGGGAATAAATACTATAAAAGTAAGATAGGTAGAAAGGGGGAGATGCTCGCCTGAAAACATTGTCGAAGGTTCAACCGAAGATCGGGTCGACACTCGCATCAACTCAACGGCCTTATCCGCAAAGAAGCAAAACACTAGAATAAACACCGGATGCAATATTTAAGATTACGGCAGAAGATCGGGCATGATGCATGTATGATGCATGACATGGCAAAGGTGCGATGCAATTGAGCAATATTAAGCGGAAACCAGGGTCCCGACAATTAATTGAACGGTTCAAGTTATTTAGCTACCCCGCAATTTAAATGTTGTTTTAACATGGCAAAAGATAGTACTGGTTCGCTACACAAGTTTAAATAAGGCCGATATGAGACTAGATTTGCCCGCGTATGGGCCCCATATTTAATTATAAGGTGAATCGGCATAAGGCCCCCAAACCACACGACAATATGCATGCATGAACAATTAAGATGCGACAAGTTGTATTATATTATAAAATAGGGCTCGGGCAAAAGGTTCACACATTAGAGGGTCTCGACGAACTTGGGGTTCCGGGGTTCGGGGCCGGTCTCAGGGTCCAGGGTTCGACGGAAACGTTCTCGGACTCCGGGGTTGTTCTCAGATAACGGGGTAGATCTTGGCGTTCCGTGGTCTTCGGGTCATGTCGACGGTCATGGCGTTCGGGATGAAGCACTTGTCGTATTCGCATCGACGACCTTGGCGTCCGGGTTCTTGACGAACTTGGCGTAACCGGAATGGAGGGCTTGCCGTATCGGGAAGAAGATCTTGAAGGGTGCCGGCTTCAATTGACGATGGCGAACTTGTTCGGTACCGGGGGTTTTTGGAGATCTTGGCGCGGCACCGGGTACGGGATCGGCCTTCGGGTCCGTGCCGATGAACTTGCTGTCCATGAAGAAGAACTTGAGGGTCAAGCGTCATTGCCTTCGGTTTCCTTGTCGTCGACCTCTCTTGGTTCTCCGGCTTCAGACTCCGACAACCACTCGAACAAAGTCAGGGTAGTCGAACCGCGGCTTCATCTTATCCCTCTGGTCCAACTCGAGGTCTCAAACACGCAAACCAACACCACCAAAAAACAGCCACACGCAGAGATATCACGAGGCGATGCTGGGTCAAGGAGACAGAGGACCGGCCAGAGCCAGACTCCAACAGCGAAGGAGCGTCAAGGGCACGCGCGACCGTGGCTCACGGGCCTTGCAAGAGACGAGCACCATGGGCGACGAGGCTGGGGCTCGGCCCGTGATGCGGGGAGAGGGCGCAGCACCCGCTGGTACTGGCGGCTGCCGGGCTCGAGGCGAGGACGGGCGGCAGCCGGGGCAGCGACTGGCAGCCAGGGACGGGGAGGGCGCCCGAGCAGAGCTGCTGCAGGGGAGGGCCAGAGGGGAGCGACCCGAGGCGGAGGAAGCGGTGGCGAGGGGGGGTCGTCGGAGAGGAGGGAGACGGGGGCGGCGCGGCGAGGTGGCCAGAGGGGAGGAGAAGGCCCGCGGGGCGGCGGCGCCTGGAGGAGGAGGCCTGGGCGGAGAGGGGAGCGGGAGGGGGAACGCGGCAGCGGCCGGCGAGCAGAGAGGGAAGGGGAGGAGGAACGGTGGCCGGAGACGGGCCCGCGCGAGCTCGGGGGGCGAGGGCGGTGAGCCGGAGGAGGGGGAGGGAGGCCTGCGACGGGGAAGACGGTGTGGGGTCGTCGGGAGGAAGAGGGAGAAGGATGGGGCGAGGCGGCCGGCGCGGGAGGGCGAGCGGCAGGAGGGCGTGGAGGAGGGCGGCGGAGCGGCAGAGCGGCGGCACGGCAGGCCGGAGCGGAGGAGGGGAGGCCTGACGGCGGGGCGGGGCTGACGGGAACGAGGGGAGGAGGGCGCGGGGCTCGGGTGCTCGCGGTGAGGAGGAAGAGAGAGGAAGAGGGAGGCCGGGGACAGGGGGGCCAGGAGTGGGGCCCAGGTGGCAGGGTGGGGTGGTGGTTTGACTGGGAGGTGGGTCGGCTGGGGGAGGTGGGCGCGTGGGGCGTGTGCTGGTTGGGTTGGTGGGGATGGTGTGCTGAGAGAGAGAGGGAAGGGGGAGAGGCTGTTTGGGGGTGAGATGGCAGCATTTGAGTGGTGGGGGGTTTGGGGAGGGGTGAGGTGGCGACAAAGGATAGGCTGGGGTGAGGTGGAGGGGGTGTGGGTAGATTAGGTTGGGTAGCTTAGGTATTTTAGGCGGACCGATTGTTTGGACTGGGGGTGGTCGTTCGGGTCGAATCGGCCCGTTCGACTGCCCCACTAAAAACAATTAACATTTTATTTATTTCAAACATGGCTTTTGCAAACCGATAGCAGACAAAACAAAATAATCCGGAGACCCGGTTTTGGCGTTTGAATAAAGACGGTGCGTTTAGAAAACAAATTAGGTTTTCCCAAAAATAGTTTTGTACAAGCAAATGCAAGATGATGACGATGCTCAAATTCAATGCGGCATGATGACATGAGCATGCGTTCATGATGATGCAATGCACAAAAACAACGCGATTTTCTAGTATTGGTTTTGCGGGATGCCACAATTCGACACCACTAACAATGGATCTCGCCCTCGAGATCCGCCTCATGGTACCGGAAAGAAGGTCGGTGATCTGCATCTTCTCGCACTTCGTGTAGGTCCTCGCGACACCACTAACAAGAGGTCGTTGTCCGTGATCGTCGAGAGAACACTCCGGAAACAAAAGGTCGAAGGTAGAGGTATCAACAAATAAAGCCACCTCTAGCTTCCGTGGACGGAGTAAAATCGCTGGATCCACTGATTCGATGTACAAGAGCGAATGATAAGAGTAGTCGGATGGTGATCAGTCCATCGCGCACCCAACCCATTACTCTGCACACGAATAGGCGGATTATGCAACCAACTCTCAAAATCAGACTGAAGATCTCGACAAGCGAGGTTCGGAACAACGGAGTGATGCAGACTCTGCATCGGAGCTGGCGTAGATGATGTCGTCGCGTCGGGAAACACCGGAAAGCACAAACAAGGAACACAGAATGGTAACACCGTAGACGGATTCATCAGGCAGCTTGAACACCGGATGGTAGAACACCGTTAACAGAGGAGGGAGCGAATCCCTGAAGGTACGACGGAAAACCCAACCACGAGAAATCCTGGACTCGAAGAAAAGATAAGAGAGCAGGTTCAAAACACGTCGAGATAAGGGGGAATAGAAGAGGGGTAAGGAGTAAAATCAGACCTAATCAGAACTATCCAACCGATTTTCCAAAATAGTTTTGACACTCTACTTCGGCCGTTAGCTAGGTTATCCTACAGGCTGGACTTGTGGGGTATCGCAACTGCTGAGCTCTGATACCACTCTGTAACACCCTCAGAATCGGCCCTATGCAAGTTTTAGCGAAACCCGCCAAACCCGCATAGAAACGATTCAAAGGTGCCCACCAGGCACTTTCGTGCGGGTGGAAAACGAAGTAATAACATTACACAACAGCCCTCGATGGGACCCACAGAACAGATATATATACAACAGCGACTCAATGAGTCAAGAATACAGATATAATATACAAAGATCCAAATCACCTTGAAAACGATAGAGCGTCCAGCTACGGACAAGATGCAAATGGGGCTAAGAGCCCTGAGGAATAACCAATGGCGTCCATAACCCTGCCCAGGCCAAGCCGGAAGGGTAACCCTGCTAACGCCGTCAATCTCAAAACCTGCTTAAACAAAAGGGGTGCCGACAAAGGGCAAAGGAAAAAGAAGGAGCGTCAGTACTGAGGCCAGTACACGGCGAGACTAGAATTCGGCGGTCCTCGCCTACACAGGTATGGTGGACTGAAGCGGCAGCGGCAGCATGCACTGAACAACCTATAGAGACTCGATACAACTAGCGGCAATCAGAGAGGGGTAAGAAAGACCTATTCGGATCCAACCTGATTCTACCATCAGACAAACCCATCCCGGTGTTTCCCCCTCGAGACCAAACGAGGAAGTCAACCGAGGAACTCACACCGTTGGCAGTTTTATTTATGCAGTTATCGTTGCAGCGATTACTAGTCAGGTTTAGATTATCATCCTGATAAAGTAAGCTGTGGGCACTTTTAGTTAACCATTCCGTTATAGTTATAACACTTACTAATCAGATACAGATAGCATGAGATAACCCAAAACCCAGCAGTTGTTGGTACTTTTATTTAGCCATTCCGTTATAGTTGCAATATTTACTAGTCAGGTATAATGGTCGCACGCGACACTCCAAACAAGCAATTGTGGGCAGTATTATTTAGCCATTCCATTATAGTGTAGCTGATTACTAGTCATTATAAAGTCAGATTTATAGCACTACTTTAGTTATAGTTGTCTATGATCGAGATACTGTGCTCCAAGTCGTCCATAACCGCGGACACGGCTTTCAGAAAGTTTTACCCGGCCGGGGTGCACAAATAGCAACACACACACGATCAACCTCGGAAAAACTAAATCAAAACCCAACGAAGCTTTCACGACAAAGCAATCACAGGATTCAGAAATATTTCAGGGGGCCACCCCTTGGAGTACACCCGCAACGAAGTAAGCTAGCTCCGAGACGGACCCGAGGTTTGGGTGGACGGCTGTGAACGACTGGGAACCCAAAACTGGGCTTGTCGACACCGCGGAATCGTGTCCCGATCCTAAACAGTACAGTGTGCTCCTCGCACAATCGTAAATAAAGCAGTAGCATGGCATAAGTACAGGATCGTAAATAAAACCTCAAACTAGTTTGTGGCCCCAAGAAATAAGACTGAATCAAGCTCTGGCTAAGGGGGGCCCATAATTCCCCGTATGTGGATAGCGCGATAAATCAAGGAACAGGTATCAAGTACTCGGGGTCCTACGGGACACAAGTGGGCGGTCGGAAACCAAATATTATCTATCACCCACCGATGCCTCTGCTTACTTACTTCAATTTTAGTTGTTAAACAGTAATAAAAGTGAACGATAAGTAAAACCATGATCATCTCCATCATCAACATGCGGCCAAACTCCAACAACTGTGGCGATTAGCGACACGCAACAGCACTTGAGCAAGCGACCACGACGCGCAAGTCCAACTATCTACCACACAACGGGTAATAGGATGTGTCCAAGGCAATATAAGGCTGCAAGGGATATCACGGGTACGGAAACTAGAGCATCGCAACGCAGATAGCAGTAGATCAACAGGAGGGAATAAATACTATAAAAGTAAGATAGGTAGAAAGGGGGAGATGCTCGCCTGAAAACATTGTCGAAGGTTCAACCGAAGATCGGGTCGACACTCGCATCAACTCAACGGCCTTATCCGCGAAGAAGCAAAACACTAGAATAAACACCGGATGCAATATTTAAGATTACGGCAGAAGATCGGGCATGATGCATGTATGATGCATGACATGGCAAAGGTGCGATGCAATTGAGCAATATTAAGCGGAAACCGGGGTCCCGACAATTAATTGAACGGTTCAAGTTATTTAGCTACCCCGCAATTTAAATGTTGTTTTAACATGGCAAAAGATAGTACTGGTTCGCTACACAAGTTTAAATAAGGCCGATATGAGACTAGATTTGCCCGCGTATGGGCCCCATATTTAATTATAAGGTGAATCGGCATAAGGCCCCCAAACCACACGACAATATGCATGCATGAACAATTAAGATGCGACAAGTTGTATTATATTATAAAATAGGGCTCGGGCAAAAGGTTCACACATTAGAGGGTCTCGACGAACTTGGGGTTCCGGGGTTCGGGGCCGGTCTCAGGGTCCAGGGTTCGACAGAAACGTTCTCGGACTCCGGGGTTGTTCTCAGACAACGGGG
This sequence comes from Avena sativa, assembly GCA_916181665.1. Lineage (NCBI taxonomy): Eukaryota > Viridiplantae > Streptophyta > Magnoliopsida > Poales > Poaceae > Avena > Avena sativa. The sequence goes on from OV702283.1 coordinate 428,057,955, forward strand.
TAGATCTTGGCGTTCCGTGGTCTTCGGGTCATGTCGACGGTCATGGTGTTCGGGATGAAGCACTTGTCGTATTCGCATCAACGACCTTGGCGTCCGGGTTCTTGACGAACTTGGCGTAACCGGGATGGAGGGCTTGCCGTATCGGGAAGAAGATCTTGAAGGGTGCCGGCTTCAATTGACGATGGCGAACTTGTTCGGTACCGGGGTTTTTTGGAGATCTTGGCGCGGCACCGGGTACGGGATCGGCCTTCGGGTCCGTGCCGATGAACTTGCTGTCCATGAAGAAGAACTTGAGGGTCAAGCGTCATTGCCTTCGGTTTCCTTGTCGTCGACCTCTCTTGGTTCTCCGGCTTCAGACTCCGACAACCACTCGAACAAAGTCAGGGTAGTCGAACCGCGGCTTCATCTTATCCCTCTGGTCCAACTCGAGGTCTCAAACACGCAAACCAACACCACCAAAAAACAGCCACACGCAGAGATATCACGAGGCGATGCTGGGTCAAGGAGACAGAGGACCGGCCAGAGCCAGACTCCAACAGCGAAGGAGCGTCAAGGGCACGCGCGACCGCGGCTCACGGGCCTTGCAAGAGACGAGCACCATGGGCGACGAGGCTGGGGCTCGGCCCGCGATGCGGGGAGAGGGCGCAGCACCCGCTGGTACTGGCGGCTGCCGGGCTCGAGGCGAGGACGGGCGGCAGCCGGGGCAGCGACTGGCAGCCAGGGACGGGGAGGGCGCCCGAGCAGAGCTGCTGCAGGGGAGGGCCAGAGGGGAGCGACCCGAGGCGGAGGAAGCGGTGGCGAGGGGGGGGGGTCGCCGGAGAGGAGGGAGACGGGGGCGGCGCGGCGAGGTGGCCAGAGGGGAGGAGAAGGCCCGCGGGGCGGCGGCGCCTGGAGGAGGAGGCCTGGGCGGAGAGGGGAGCGGGAGGGGGAACGCGGCAGCGGCCGGCGAGCAGAGAGGGAAGGAGAGGAGGAACGGTGGCCGGAGACGGGCCCGCGCGAGCTCGGGGGGCGAGGTCGGTGAGCCGGAGGAGGGGGAGGGAGGCCTGCGACGGGGAAGACGGCGTGGGGTCGTCGGGAGGAAGAGGGAGAAGGATGGGGCGAGGCGGCCGGCGCGGGAGGGCGAGCGGCAGGAGGGCGTGGAGGAGGGCAGCGGAGCGGCAGAGCGGCGGCGCGGCAGGCCGGAGCGGAGGAGGGGAGGCCCGACGGCGGGGCGGGGCTGACGGGAACGAGGGGAGGAGGGCGCGGGGCTCGGGTGCTCGCGGTGAGGAGGAAGAGAGAGGAAGAGGGAGGCCGGGGACAGGAGGCTAGGGGTGGGGCCCAGGTGGCAGGGTGGGGTGGTGGTTTGACTGGGAGGTGGGTCGGCTGGGGGAGGTGGGCGCGTGGGGCGTGTGCTGGTTGGGTTGGTGGGGGTGTGGGTCTGCGGGTGGGGCCAGGGGAGGTGGGGATGGTGTGCTGAGAGAGAGAGGGAAGGGGGAGAGGCTGTTTGGGGGTGAGATGGCAGCATGTGAGTGGTGGGGGGTTTGGGGAGGGGTGAGGTGGCGACAAAGGATAGGCTGGGGTGAGGTGGAGGGGGTGTGGGTAGATTAGGTTGGGTAGCTTAGGTATTTTAGGCGGACCGATTGTTTGGACTGGGGGTGGTCGTTCGGGTCGAATCGGCCCGTTCGACTGCCCCACTAAAAACAATTAACATTTTATTTATTTCAAACATGGCTTTTGCAAACCGATAGCAGACAAAACAAAATAATCCGGAGACCCGGTTTTGGCGTTTGAATAAAGACGGTGCGTTTAGAAAAAAAATTAGGTTTTCCCAAAAATAGTTTTGTACAAGCAAATGCAAGATGATGACGATGCTCAAATGCAATGCGGCATGATGACATGAGCATGCGGTCATGATGATGCAATGCACAAAAACAACGCGATTTTCTAGTAGTGGTTTTGCGGGATGCCACAAGTTTGTATTCTGTGTTAGAGAAACGCCTCGACCGCTAGCCTAAACCATGCATAATCATGGTGGAAACTTGCAGCATCACCATAGTGAGTCATCTTGATGTGTGCACCCAATGTTGACATGGGACACTTCGTTGGAACCCCAAGAGTAAGGTGTGATGAGCACAACAGCAAGTTTCCCTCAGTAGAGACTGAGGTTATCGAACCTGAAGGAGGAAGGAAACGTCTCAAAGGTGTTGCTGGCAACGTGGAGACATGCACAACACAAACTCAAGACTTTGCCCCAACGAATCTGTGAGGTTGTCAAGCTCACCGGTTTGATGTAACAAAGGATTAAACGTATGGTGTGGAAGGTAATGGTTTGCAGCAAGTAAACAAGTAAAAGTGGAAGATGTATCAATGGTAAATATTGGACCGGGGCCATAGTTCACTAGAGGTGCTCTTCTTAGATAAACAACATGGCATGAAGGGTAAACAAATTACAACGGGGCAATTGACAGGAACTGAGCAAGGCATAACAATGCAATTACTAGCCAGAAAGATCCTATGAGGTTGATTGGGCAATACAACAATATATATAGACCGTCATCCAACTGCATCTATGACTATAAGTCCACCTTCAGGTTATCATCTGAACCCCCTCTAGTATTAAGTTGCAAGCAATAGACAACTGCTTTAAGCAAAGTGTGTAGGGTAAATAGTCCACATGTTCCATGAACAAGAGACCGTTGTTTTCTCCCTAGTAGCAACAACACATTTACAACCGAAGAGATTTCGGTCACTTCCCTTGGAAACTAGAGGCATGAACCCACTATTGAGCATAAATATTCCCTCTTGGAGTCACTAGCAACTACTTGGCCAAGATAACCACTAGCAACGGAGAGCATGCAAGATCACAAACAACACAAACATGATAGAATCATAAAGATAAAACCATTAATAAAACCAACATAATAATCTAAATATCCATCGGATCCCTGCAAACACAACATGCATGATTACAAATAGATTAGATCTTGATCATGAACGGAGCTCACAAGATCTATACATGAAAGCACAAAGGAGGAGAACAACCATCTAGCTACTACATGGACCCATAGTCCAAGGTGGAACTACTCACGAATCATAATGGAGAGAAGGCCTCCGGGATGATCTCCCCTCCGACAGGGTGCCGGGAAGAACTTCAGATCCCCCCGATCTAGGGACGATGGTGGCGGCGGGTACAGACGGTTTCGTGGATTTCTGATCGGGTACTCAGGGTTTCTGCATCAGGGGCTTCTTATAGGCGTAGGGGGAGGCCGAGGAGGCGTCCAGGGTTGGCAAACCCTAGATAGGCGCGGGCTAGGGCCCACCCGCGCCTAGGGTGGGTCTAGCCCCCTGGCTGGCCTCCGGGGCTCCCCTATGGACTTCTTGTTCCCCATAGAAAGTAATTGACTTTGGCATTTGTCCCGTCCAATTCCGAGAATATTTCTTTACTAACTTTTCTGAAACCAAAAACAACAGAAAACAGGCATCTGGCACTGTTGCAACTTGTTAATATGTTAGTACCAGAAAACATGTAAAAAGCACCTCAAAGTGCGGACAAGTAAAGCAAAGTAGATACTAAACAAGCCTGGAGCATAAAAAATTAAAGATATGTTTCCAACGTATCACATCTATGAAGCATCCTCAATAAAAAGCTATGTATATGGTAAATAAAAAATTGCTGAGATGCTCATTGTCTGCTTGCCTTGTCATTTTTCTTATGGGAAAGCTCCTGTTCCATGTGCAAGGGGTACCCCATTGGCGGTTCTCATTGATATGCAAATACTTACAATGACAAGAACTTACATGGGCCCAAAGTTGAGTATGCATGAGGAGTGGCCCTCATATTCAAGGGACATGAGATTGCCAACTTATATTTCGTCAAGCATATACTCCATCTTTGTTCACTTTAACCTTAATCATCTAAAGATGCTTATGATAAGGGAAATGAGGGATCAAAGCTAGTAAGTACCATAATCTTTTGGAATCTCTTTATGACTTGTAATCCCTGCTACCCTCTAAGAAGGGACCTTTCTCCTAGTTACCAGTTGAGTCAGTAAACCTACTTCCTCTCTATCTCCAGCAAGCATTTGAGTTGTTGCGTTTCAAGCATTCATATGGTGATTTATTCAATCATGTTCTTTATCTTCCTTGTTTGCACAAAACTCTTACCTATTGAGTATTACTTTGAAAGCCTTCACTTGTGAAAAAACCTTTTTGAGCAAAGAGTGTTCCTGTTTTGAAACTTTTACAAAAAGCTTTTGTGAAACTGTTTGCCAGGTGTTCTCTGACCAAAAACAAGTTTGCCAATTCCAATTATGATTTATCTTTATGCATCCCTATTGTGACTGCTGTACTTGGTTGCAAGCTAAGTTATATAATGGTGAGTTGTTTCTTCTATGAGTTTTGCAATGGTAAGTGTGATGCTTCTTGTTCGTATTCTTTTATCGACACTTCACTCCATAAACCTGTGGACATGTTTACTGAGCTCAGTATTCGCTTGGGGACAAGCGAAGTCTAAGCTTGGGGGAGTTGATACGCGCAATTTGCATCACCTTTCTATATCATAATTTACCTCTATTAATTGATGTTTGTCTTATTATGAGGTATTACTTATGGCTTTTTCATCTGTTTATACATGTTGGATGATTCCTGGAGGATGGACTGCCGAAGTATGGATTCTGATGGAAAAGAAGGCGTTTCGGTGCAATTTCGCAAAAATCAGAAAAATATGGAAACATATTATTTTACCAGAAGACGAAGGAAGCCAGAAGGAGGGACGAAGTGGGGCCTCAGGGGGCCCACACCCCTAGGCATGGGCCCACCTGACTCCGCGCCTAGGGCATGTGTGGCCCACCTACCCGTCCTTCGACTCCGCCCCTTCGCCTATATCTTCCCTATGGAACCCTAATACCAGGAGAGCGACCATAGATAGATTTCTGCCGCCTCTAGGAATGGAAAACACCGAGAGAGAAAGATCTCTCCGGCAGACAGATTTCTATCGAGGAAATTCCTTCCCGGAGAGGGGAGACCATCGCCATCAACACCATCATCAAGCTAGGCTTCATCGGGACCATCATCATCATACACACCATCATCTCCACCAGCACCATCTCACCACTCCGTCCCGCTGTAACAATTGTGTTGGATATTGCTTTAGTTCTTAGGGGAAACTTTCCCGGTGTTGATTACTATTGTAGTTGATGCTTGTGAGTGGAACCATTGGATTATTGTTTATGTTCAGATTGTTATCCATTATCATATCATCTTTGATCTTGATCCATATGATGTCTTGTGAGTAGTTCGTCTAGTTCTTGAGGACATGGGAGAAGTCATGTTATTAGTAGTGAATCTGTGATGAGTTATTATTCAATGGTTTAGTATTTAAGTTGTGGTGCTATTCTTCTAGTGGTGTCATGTGAACGTCGAATACATGACACTTCACCATTTATGGGCCTAGGGGGATGCATTGTGTATTTGTCTACTAATCGTGGGGTTGCCGGAGTGACAGAAACCTGAACCCCCGTTAGGACACCTTTGCACAAGGGAGTGTAGGATCTCAGAGTTTAAGGCTGTGGTTAGATTTATATCTTAATTACTTCCTACAGTTACGGATGTTTGCAGGGGGTTTAATCACAAGTATGTATTAGTCCTAGGAAGGGCGGTATGTTAGCACAGGTTCACCCACACAACACTTACAAACACCAAAGAAGAGTACTCAACTATTTGAAGCGAAAGCACTTGACAGAATTCACATGTGTCCTCGAGAACGTTTGGTCCTTATAAGTATTTCCACCGGCTTGTCCTTTAATAAGAAAGGATTGGGCCACTTGCTCGTTTGTTCGTTAGATTTTTTACTTGCTCCTTGTTTTGTTGCCTTGTCATAAAACCACTAAAAATCCATTTGATAAGTATTCACAAGGATTTCCTGCTCCATACCACTGTTCAGAACCTTCTGCTCCTTGTTGGGATCGACACTCCTATTTATCGAAAGTACTACGATACAACCCCTATACTTGTGGGTCATCACACACCATGCATAGGAATTTATAGTGGACACTTTGTAATAACTTGGTTTCTTGGGAGGTGGAAGCATGAGTAGAGCTTACTCATACAAGTGGAGGCTAGCAACATACTGGGAGCAACCAACTAAGAGAGAAATAATGGCCATAATCATTTCAGAGCGACAAAACATTACTAATCAAAGCATAGAGTGGTACTACAAGTCAATGACTAAATGATCATAGAGGCTATGGTGACTTGTTCATAGTCATAACATGGTGTGAGCATGTGCCAAGTCAACCCAAACAAAGCATCAAAGGAGAATAACACAATACTACACTTTTGTATGCTAAAACAACGCATGATTCTTTCAAGGCACACTAAGCAATCCCAATTGTTTGGAACAAGTCATGCTACAGCAATAATCACTAATCATAAGGTCTAAACAACACCTAGCATATCATGGTAAAGTCTAAGTCACAGTCAATGCAAGCTCCTCTTGCACTTTCAAGCAAGAACTTTCTACTCCTTTCCAACACCAATTGACTTATATGAAACAACACAGCGAGAACGGGGGTCCAAACTACTTTATTCAAGCAAACTAAGCAAACTGAGAAAACCAAACGAAAACTAAGACGCTCCAAGAACAACACAACAGTGCATGAAACAATAAAAACGAAGTGTCTAGAAAGACCTGAGCTTTTTATTGATGAAGAAGGGGATGCCTTGGGCATCCCCAAGCTTTGACGCTTGTACCTCTTGGATATTTCTTGGGGTGACTCCGGGGTGGCATCCCCAATCTTGAGCTTTTATCCATTGTGCATCTCATTACATCATTCTCTCTCTACACCTGAAATTTTCCTTCATACAAAACTTCACACAATCTTCATTAGCAACATTAGTTTATTCAAAAGATAATAGACCTTTCGGTTTAGCTTTAGAACAACAAAACTTTTAACTAAAAGCACAAGCTACTATAGCAACTCCTTCAAAAACCTTAATTCCCTAAAATAGAACTCAAAAAGGAATCAATAAGAAGCAAATGCAAATAATGGCAGAAATCTGTCAAAACAGATCAGCAGGTAGAAACCGATTTTTTGAAAATCTTCTGTTGCTCAAATAAAAAAGTGTTGAGATAAAGAAAGTTATCTAACATACTGGGTATTTATTCATAAATTTTCAGATCAATCCGACTTATAGAGACTCCTCACAATTTTTATGGTGGAGGACAGAAATCTATTTCGGGACAGCAACTCCCCAAATCTTACTTCCCTCTCATTAGAGGTCATTATTGGCACAAAAAGCAAACAAAAAGGATAAGGAGAGGTCATTACTGAAGTAATAACTTCCAAGAATCAAGGAAACTCTTGGATTATCTGCCAACAAGTACTTTTCTTTAACACCTTGAAGTTAGGCACAAGAAGCAAGAAATCAAGTATTTTCAAATGAGGAAGCATTAACATCAATACTTGCAAAATCTTCAACTATGAAAGGTAGCTCGTCCAAATGAGTTTTGGAGGATCCCTTATCATCTCTCTTTGGTTTACTACTTTCATCAAAAGGATTTTTAGGAACAATCCAATTAAAATTCTTTTCAAAGGCCTCATGCATTCCAACAAGCTTAAAGGGTATGGGTATCTTAAATTCCTCTCTAGGTTTGGTTTTATCTGAAGTACCCACAACATCTACACATGAGCCTAGCATATCAAAATGCTCAAATACCTTTTTTTACTTCCTTAGCAACATCATGGAACTCTTTTAGTAAAGTTTCAAGAATGAACTCTCTCTTTTCAGTATTCTTTTCTTCTTTTAGTTTTAAGAACAAAATTTGAATCTTGGGGTTAAGGCTAACAAACCTAGCCTGCAACATATGAACTAAAGAAGCTGCAGCAACTTCATAATTAGGAGCAGGTTTTGCTATAGAATTATCCTCATGCTTGCTAACATGATTAAAGAATTCTTCAATATTTTCTTTCGCAATTATGGAGCCACTACCTATTGAAAGGTTTTTCAGGGTGAACTTGGGGATCAACATGGTCAGCTAGAGCAAGGTGGCAACTAGAGTAGGAACTAATTTTTTTGTGTTTTTGATAAGAGAAAGCAAACCAAACTAGACTTTTTTTTTGAGTTTTTGATAAAAAGACGCAAACAAAACCAAGCAAAAGAAACTAAGCAAACAAAAAACAAAGTAAAGAGAAAGGTTGAGGAGGACTCCCCTTGTGAGGACGTCCATAGCCTCCCCGGCAACGGCACTAGAAAACTTGATGGTGCTGTGTTGACGTGGGAGCACTTCATTGGGAAACCCCAAGAGCAAGGTGTGAAGCAGCACAGCAGCAAGTCTTCCCTCAGTAAGAAACCAAGGTTATCGAACCAGTAGGAGGAAGGAAACGTCTCAAAGGTGTTGCAAGAAACGTGGAAACCTGCATAACACAAACTCAAGACTTTGCCCCAACGAACAGTGAGGTTGTCAATCTCACAGGTTGCTGTAATAAAGGATTAACTGTATGGTGTGGAAGGTGATGATGGTTTGCAGCAAGTAAACAGTAACAGTGGAATATGTATCAATGGTAAAGATTGGACCGGGGTCCATAGTTCACTACAGGTGTTCTCCTTAGATAAACAAACATGGCATGCTGGGTAAACAAATTACAACAGGGCAATTGACAGGATTGAGCAAGGCATAACAATGCAATACTAGACACAAAGATCCAATGAGATTCGATTGGGCAATACAACAATATACATAGACCGCCATCCAACTGCATCTATGACTATAAGTCCACCTTTAGGTTATCATCCGAACCTCCTCCAGTATTAAGTTGCAAGCAACAGACAACTGCTTTAATCAAAGTGTGTAAGGTAAACAATCCACTTGTTCCATGAACAAGAGACCGTTGTTTTCTCCCTAGTGGAAACAGCACATCTACAACCGTAGAGATTTCTGTCACTTCCCTTGGTCAATAGAGGCATGAACCCACTATCGAGCATAAATACCCCCTCTTGGATTCACTAGCAACTACTTGGCCAAGATAGCTACTAACATGATAGAATGCAAGATCACAAACAACACAAACATGATAGAATCAATAAGACAAAACCATTAATCAATCTGACATAGTAGTCTCAATATCCATTGGATCCCCGCAAACACAACATGCGTGATTAGAAATAGATTAGATCTTGATCATGAACGGAGCTCACAAGATCTATACATGAAAGCACAAGGAGGAGATACAACCATCTAGCTACTACATGGACCCGTAGTCCAAGGTGTAACTACTCACACTGCATACCGGAGGCTGACATGATGAAGAAGAAGGCCTCCAGGATGATCTCCCCTCCGACAGGGTGTTGGGAAGAGCTTCAGATCCCCCGATCTAGGGACGATGGTGGCGGCGGATACAGACGGTTTCGTGGAGTTTTGATCGGGTGCCTAGTGTTTTGGCATCGGGGGGACTTTATAGGCGAAGAGGCGATGCAGGGGGGCCACCAGGGCGGCTGCACCCCCTAGGCGCGGGGTAGACCCACCCGCGCGGCCAAGGGGTGTGGCCCCCTGGTGAGCCTTCTCCGTCTCATATTCTGGCTTCGTGTTGCCCACGGTAAAATATTGACTTTGGCTTTTGTCCCGTCCAATTCCGGGAATATTGATTTTCTGCCTTTCTGGAACCAAAAACAGAAGAAAACAGGCAACTGGCACTATGATAAATTGTTAATAGGTTTGTCCCAGAAAACATATAAAAACACCTCAAAGTGTGGACAAAGCAAAGCAAAGTAGATAGTAAACAAGCATGGAGCATAAAAAATTATAGATACGTTACTGACGTATCACTAGCCTAAACCATGCCTAATCATGGTGGAAACTTGCAACATAACCATAGTGACCAATCTGTGAATCATCCTCAATAAAAATCTATGCAAATATCAAATAAAAAGATCGTTGAGATGCTCACTGTCTGCTTGCCTTGTCATTTTGATATGGGATAGATCCTGTATCATGGGTCAAGGGTACCCCGTTGGCGGTTCTCTATGATACACGTATACTTACAATGACAAGAACTTACCGGTAACTAAAGTTGAGTAGCATGAGGGACAACCCTCATACTCAAAGGACATGAGATTGCCAACTTATACTTTGTCAAGCATATACTCTATTTTTGTTCACTTTAACCTTAATCACCTTAAGATGCTTATGATAGGGGCAATGAGAGCTCAAAGCTAGTAAGTACCATAATCTTTTGGAAGCTCTTTATGAAACTTGAAATCCTTTCTTCCCTCTGCGAAGGGCCTTTCTTTTACTTCTTAGTTGAGTCAGTAAACCTATTCCTTTCTATCTCCAGCAAGCATTTGAGTTGTTGTGTTTCAATCATTCATATGATGATTTTTTCAATCATGTTTCTTATCTTCCTTGTTTTGCACAATCCTCTTATCTGAATGAATATTACTTTGAAAGCCATCATTGTGAAAAGCCTTTTATGTTTGAGCGAAAGGACTCCTATTATAAACTTCATTACAAAAGCTTTGCTTGAAAACCAAGTATGATTTGTTAAATGTTCTCTGACCAAGAACAAATTTTGCCATTACCAATTATGATTTGTCTTTATGCATCTTTATTGTGACTCCCACACTCATTGCAAATTAAGTTATATAATGGTGAGTTGCTTTCTATTATGAGTTGTGTATTGGTGATTGTGATGCTTCTTGTCCATATTATTTTTATCGACACTTCACTCCATAAACCCGTGGACATGTTTTCGCTTGGGGACAAGCAAGGTCTAAGCTTGGGGGAGTTGATACGTCCATTTTGCATCACCATTCTATATCATAATTTACTGCTATTCATTGATATATTTCATATTAAGAGGTGATACTTATGTTGTTTCATCTATTTTTGCATGTTGGATGACTTTTGGGAGTTGAATAGCTGGCGTCAGGATTCTGATGGAAAAAGCGGTGTTTGGATGCAATTTTCGTGAAGATCAGAAAATACACGGAAAATCCTATTTTTCCAGAAGATGAAGGAATCAAGAAGGGGAGGCTGAGATGGGCCACAGGGGGCCCACCCCCTACGTAAGCCACCCTGGGTCGCGCCACCAGGGGTGTGGACACCCTGGCCCACCTTATGCTTCACCCTTTCGCCTATATCTTCTCCTCGAAACCCTAATACGAGGGACCACGGAAATATTCCACCGCCTCTGCGGGGCGGAAACTACATAGAGAGAAATAGCTCTCCGGCAGACAGATTTCTGCTGGGGAAATTCCTTCCCGGAGAGGGGAGATCGTCGCCATCATCACCGTCATCAAGCTAGAATTCATCGGGATCATCATCATCATCCTCACCACCATCTCCACCAGCACCATCATCACCACTCCATCCCGCTATAACAATTGTGTCGAATCTTGCATAGTTTTTAGGGGAAACTTTCCTGGTGTTAATTACTTTTGTAGTTGATGCTTGTGAGTGGAACCATTGAATTATTGTTTATGTTCAGATTGTTATTCATCATTATATCATCTCTGATCTTGATCCATATGATGTCTCATGAGTAGTTCATTTAGTTCTTGAGGACATGGGAGAAGTCATGTTGTTAGTAGTGGAATTGTGTTGAGGCATATTCAATGGTTTAATATTTAAGTTGTGGTGCTATTCTTCTAGTGGTGTCATGTGAACGTCGACTACATGATACTTCACCATTTATAGGCCTAGGGGAATGCATTGTGTATTTGGCTACTAATTGTGGGGTTGCCGGAGTGACAGAAACCTAAACCCCCGTTAGGAAACCTTTGCACACGGGAGTGTAGGATATCAGAGTTTAATGATGTGGTTAGGTTTTTATCTTAATTACTTTCTTGTAGTTGCGGATGTTTGCAAGGGGTATAATCACAAGTATGTATTATTCCAAGTAAGGTCGGTACATTAGCATAGGTTCACCCACACAACACCTATCCAACCAAAGAAGATTCAACTATATGAAGCGAAAGCACTTGACAACATTCCCACGTGTCCTCGAGAACGTTTGTTCCTCATAAGTAATACAACCGGCTTGTCCTTTGCTAAGAAAGGATTGGGCCACTTGCTGCAATTATTTGTTTTCTTTATTTATTTGCACTTTATTTATTTGCTTTATCAATAACCCCTAAAAATCCGTTTGCTATGTATTTACAGAGAATTCCTGATCCAAACCACTAGTCAACACCTTTTGCTCCTTGTTGGGATGGACACTCCTATTTATCAAAAGTACTATGATACACCCCCTATACTTGTGGGTCATTATGGTACTGGTTTAGAGGAGCCAAACCTTCCCACGTATAAAACATAATATAGTAAAAATCATGCAATTTGCATAAATAGGTAGACAAAACATGCATAAGTAAAATAGTAGGACAAGGGCTTATGAGCAAGAAGGTGGATTTCCTGTGACCAGCAGTATGTCCCTGGAATTCTTCTTTAGATAACCCATAATACCAATACAAAAGATGATCCCTTCCTTCTCGTCGTCAACATAATCGCAACTATCGTCGTTGCAAGACATACATGCAAACAAGCATGTACCACAATCAACACAAGGCATGCAAGCATTAGTATAAAGCATAAATAAATATAATAACATCTCATATAATTGAGTAGGTTTTGGGGAAAGGATTTATAGAGATTGGACATTTCTTGAATGCATTTGTAGGTATTTCTTTGTGAATTAAAGGATAAAACTACTTATTCAAATGGTTTTTATACAAAGGCCAGTTTATGCATGATATCAGGGTGGAAGAATGATATCATCGGATATGTATTGACAAAATGAAACCAAAAAAAGTGGTTTCACTAATTTATCAATTTTATTTGATTTACTATATATTTTCTAGTGATAAAAGCTCTAGTTTTAGAAAATAATTCACAAGAAAGGATATGGAGGTCCAAAAATGATTTCCTCGAAGTTTTAGGTAGCTATTGATGAACTGGATCACTGGAAGTTGGAATTACTTCAAATATTTACTAGAATGCACTTAGGAAATTCCCAACATTAGTTCTAGAAAGTATTTCTCTTTTTCACCAGATTTAAATTACAGTGGATTTTGGTATGATTCCAAAGAAACATGATAGACATTTGAATTACCTTTTTGTGGAAATGGGAATCGCCCTTTTTGGAGTTCTAGAACTATTACTATGATTTATTTGGTGAAAACACCCTAACTAGAAGGGTTTAAATCATAAAAAATCATCAGAAGCTCAATAAATCTTGAACTCTTGGTTTTTAATAGATCTTTTTGTACCTAAACACTTAGAGTTGGAATTAGGTCAGAAAACTTTTATTCTGACCTATGGAAAATACCAGATGCAGATTTGGGTGCTTTTTTCTATTTTTGCTACAGGCAATCTAGAAAGAAAAATAGGGTTAGGCCAAAGTGACATGCAAGTACGAAAAGATTTCATCCTATTTGGAGTTGTAAAAATCTCTGGAAGCATTATTTAGTAAGATTGAAACATTTGTGTACTTGAGTTATTAGAAAATAACTGGATCTTATTTTGGAACAAAACTTGCTTTGCATGCTTGAGAAAACACTTGGGCACCTGATAAAATTTGGATATAGCAGTTTGCATGTATTTTTAAATTTTATCTGGAATTAAACCATAGAGGTATCCTTGCAGATCTAGGAGAAAAAGATTAAAGACAGAGGGGAAGGGACTACTAGGCCAGATCTGAGGGATCTGGGGCCGCACAGTGCACCGGCCGGCCTAACTTGCAACGGCGCACACGCGAGAGAGATTGAAACATTGGTGAGGCAAGGCTCGTCTGTCAGCGAGAGAAGGGAGACAAAGCAGTTATGAGGGATGGTGTCTATCGGATTAGATGGACATCGACGATGCGGAGACCGCCGTGTTCCTCGCAACGGCACGTGGGAGAGGAAACCCTAGCCAGGGCCGGGGAGACGCAAGGAGGCTTACCAAAGGGCGGAAGGGAGCTAGGGAAGGTCCAGGGCAACGCAATCGATGATAGTGAGCTCGGGGATGGGCGACACAGAGGGGTTCCTCGGCTACAGGCGACTCGCGTGATAGCACCCGAGACGTCCTCGCCGGACCTTGCTGGGGAGGAGGCTACGAGCGTTCTTGGACAGCGGGGAGAGGGGGGTTTATATGCAGCAGATTGAGGGTATTGCAGCACAATGGCATGTAGAGGAGAAGGAGCTAGGAAGAGAACACCATGCTCAGATCTTGAGCAATGGCCGATAAGCGATTTTCTTCTCCTCTCGGGCAGGGCAGGGCAGAGCATGGGAGGAGTGGTGTATAGGGGAGGTAGTTTGGAGTTAAAGGGGCAAGTGAGCCAGAAGGAGAGTGCTGGATTTCCTCTGGCCTCTTTTATTTTGAGTGAGGTGGTGTCCATGGTGAACCATGCCTAGGGAATGCAATTGAGGGCAGATAGAACCAGGGGTGGTTGCTGTGGGTGGTCGTGAGAGGTCTTATGGTCGTGCTGGGGCAGAGAGTGAGGGAGGGAGCAGCTGCAAGGTGAATACAAGGCAAGATTTGACATGCCTCTTTATTTCTTGCCACCAAAATACTAAGGGACAAATATAAGGGGTGCTACAGTGCCCTTGCTATAGTGTAGTTTCACCAGGGCAGAGGTGTGGTTGCTGTATTGAGCAACGGAGTGGTTGGTGGGGATTAACTCAGGTTTTGGTCATAGTAGAAGAGTTAGCCCTTTTAATGCTCATGAATAGAGTTCAGATTTTTTATCTTGGCAAGATGTGGTAACTTATTTTGGTAGATAGATGGGGTCAAGAGGAACCTCCACGAATTGTTTGGGATTTTTCAGAATATTTTAGACCCTTATTATATCAATTACTCAAATAGTGCAGAAACTGGTTTTTTGAAATCATTTGGGATATTTGAATTGGACAATGTTATATTTTGGTGTGAGATGGTCCCAAATATGAATTCACACTTGGAGAATTTTCCCAAGATTTATGGAGAAGAAAAGGTATTTAAAACGATTATTTCCCATTTCTTCTATTTAAGAAAATGGAAAAAAGAAATAATAGGACTCTTCAAAAATATTATTTTTGAAGAGGGAAGATGGTTATCAACATATAGGCATCAAATGTGCCTTTAGTTAACTAAATTTTTTGGAGAAAAACAAAGTTTCTTCAATAGAGGGAGTTTTGAGGATTTTGCAAAAGAAATGAAATAAATAGATTTGGTACCAAAATAATTATGGTAAAAATTTAATAATTCTTTATAATCAAGGTAGACGGTATCAACATAATGTATCCATCAGTTGCAACCTTGATTTTTGAGATTCAAACTTGATTTTGGAAGAAAACAAGAAATGAGGGATCTAGGGATGGGATATATTTATACCATCAAAACCTTGTTGGATTAAGGAGCTCGGGGATCAACTTGGGTCATGGGATAGATGGATAGATACATAAAGTTAATTAGATGAGCATGGTAAAAAGAGTTGAGTTCGATAAAGTTTTAGGGCTTCTAGAGGTGATGCCAAACTTTGTTGAAATTAAGGCTTGCCATAGAAGATTATCAGTGAGCCTCAAAAACCATGTGGGATTAAGAAGCACAAAGGCTCCAATGTGAACACAGGGAGTGTGGATTGATATACCATGGTTGGTTGATCATGACCATGCAAAGAGTTGGTCAAAATAATATAACATGGGGAAGTGAGCTTCTGACAAAGTAGGCATGTTGACTAAATTTACAGAAAAGGTTGTTTTCTTGTTTGGAAAACCATCAATAACAAGTGGGTCAAAGGAGGATTTGGTCAAGGGTAAGAGTGGGATTTGATAGTCCTTAAGATGGTATACAAGGTGGTTCAAGTTCATTTCCAAAAATTCACAAGGGTTGAGAAAGGCAAGGACTAAAATATATGATCTTGATAATAGTTCCAGACTTAGCCATCTTGGCAGATTTAGGGTTTTAGACTAGTTTACAAAAGGAGATGGTTTTGAGAGGATGCTAGGTTCCAAACTCATCACCAAGGGGAAGTTATTGAGCTGTAAATTAAGTAGAAGGGATCCATGCTTATGGATGGGCTTCATTGACTTAGAGATTAATAGAAGGGATTTACTCCAAATTGATCTGGTTAAGAGATGGCAGGGACACTCTAGTGAATAGATATAAGATTGAGCTTAAGGGACTTGCTTAGAATTGGTATTATTGATTTAGCTTGATCCTAAAGGATGAGCTCCAAGGGTGGCTCATTCTACTACATAAGCAATCAACACATCAGAAAATCAAGAAAATTCATCAAACAGGAGATCAAGGCAATTCATCTTAACAAACATCACAAACTGCTACTAAAGTTACCATCAAGCCTAGATTGAGGTAGGGATGAGTATTTTTAAGAGTTTGAGTTTTGTAGAAGGTAAGGTCCTTGGTGTTTCTACCAAGGGTAGAGTTCAAAAGTTTTATAAAAGGTTTTGGAAAACTTAGGGGTAAGAGTAGTTGGAAGTTCTGTCTTGAAACATAAGGAGATTATATATAGATCTCCATAGTTTTGCTAAATAGTATCTAAGAAATAATGGTTGTTTCAAGGGCGTCTTGGCTTAGGTTTTGGAAGGTTAGAACATTTGAGAATATGTAAAATAATCCAAGACATCTATTTTGTTAAATAGGTTTTGTAAAAAGGTTGGAGGTAAGGAGTATATCATCTACTACACAATAAGATGCATAAGCACAAACAAACAAGCAAGCAAACATTGCATTACTTAACAAGAAAAAGTTTTTGTTCCCCCTGATTTTTGCATTCTGGACAACAAAATCAGGGTTGCTGAAATTGGGATGTTACAGGCCTTTCCCCCTTAAAAGAATCTCGTCCCAAGATTCAGGAGAGATAGGGTTAGGGGATTGTACATCGGGGTATTATTAAGCGGACTAACTTACGGGATTCATCTTTGAACGTGGTTACTTTGTTAGTGCAGTTGATCTTCAGTCTTCTGGTATACACAAAGAGTTGTGCGAGCCAGTCTTGATTTGGATGGATGATATTCTTTTCTTTTGGACTCGATATCTCAAGGGCTGAGGTTGGGCGAATTTCTTCTGACTAGATCTTTGCGGAGTACTCTTCTGAGGGTAGGATCTACATCTTGAGGTCTTCTCTATCTGGACCCATGGTGTTTCCTTAGGGGATTTTCGTAACCTATTTAACGTCTAGGGTCAAAGAACTCCTAAGGTTTGCTTCTGGCGAAGGGTTACTCTGTTTTTTGTGGAAAAGACACAGTCTTTCCCCTTAGGGTTAAACTAGGGTAGCTCGGGGATATCGAAGTCCTTTCTTCACAAGTTGGGATGATGATTTAGGAGGGTGTCGGTTGTTGTTAACGCGCCTTCAATGATCTTGAGATCGTTTAGAGTCTCCTTGTAAGGCTTCTTCTAGAGCTGCCTCTTTAAGGGTTGGTCGGTGAGTTGCATCGGTGCTTCGGTGGGTGTCTTCTGGTGTAGGGTTAATCTGTTTTGACTGAGAAAGACGCCATCTTTCCCCATTAGAGTGATACTAAAGGTGGTTAGAGAGACGAAGACCTTCTTTCTTGGAGTTGCACGATGAATACCGAAATCTTCCGCCTGAGGTTAAAACCTTCAGATGTCGTCCGCACACTCTGTCCTATGAGGCTTGTATATTACTTTTTTCTACTTAGCTTATCAGAGAGGTTGAATTTTGTGGATATTCCAGTCAGTTAGATCTGACGGGGTTAGCAAAGTCAGAGGTACTTTAATTGGGTCTTCAGCAAAGGTAGCAGAGTAGGGGCTTCGCAACATATTCAGAGCTATGGACCCTTAGGTTGATTCATACTTGTGTGAGAGTATTCTTGTCGGCTTTAGGTATTCTTGTCGTCCTGATTTTGAGCTTCGTGGGTACTAGAGGGGTTTATTAGACGTTGGAAGGTTGTTGGTAGGGTATATCTTAGGTTCCTATAATGGTTCACGAGTTGATGCTTGGGAAAGGACATCATATTGGAGGTCTTCCTGAATTATCTTCTAGTAGGCGGTCTTCTGGGATTGAGTGGAAAGACGCAGCACCTTAGAGCTTTACTAAGGGTCATAGAGGCTGGTGTAGATCTTTCATCTGGGATTGTTATCACGATGCTTGAGGAAAGATATATTTCCCTAGGTCTTGAGTTGAGGTCTTCGGGTGACACACCATTGCGACTACCTTGATGTGGTGGTTTCCTAACAAAGCTTTAGGGGTTAACTCTGGGAAGGTTAGAGGTTAGCGACGCTTTGTGCGAGTCTTCCATCTTAGTAGAGGCATTTAGCTTTAGAGAGGTAGTCTTTGCTTGAATTCTTGGGGTTACTTCTGCTCGATGGTGCATTAGACTCGTTGTTTTCATGCATCCTTGTTTTCAGAATTTTGGGGATTTCTGACCTTTTGGTAAGGAATTTCCCATTAGTTTGGGTAGAGGGGTCGAATAATATATTTAGTATTTTCGGTTTGTCGGAAGATCTAGTATGCCGAAGGTTAGGGGAGTCAGGTCTTCACTTCTGGTCTTGGTTAGCAAGCCTTGGGGTTTCTGGTGGATGGTGGGGGTCCTTTAGTGGTAGACTTCTAGCTTGAACGGGAATCTTGTTATTGTCGGCCAATGAACGATGGTGCGCAGTGTCGATGACGAGTATTGAGAAGTGAGTTTGATGAAGTATGCCATCCTGCTGAGGAGAAGTATTCAAGTTGTTCTAACTTGTCATATCGAAGTCCTGGTTCTAGAGGTACTCTGTCAACACCCGGATTTTTCAATCCTAGATGCCTGTTATGCCATACATCGCAATCCCAGGATTACCATTTTTGCGAGACATAACAGAATTGGATACCATAGTACATCATCCATTACAAACGATACATAAGTTCTTACACAAATAGGGATCTCATGATCCAGTTTTTAATACAACATCAAGCAGCGGAATACGTAATAATAACGGTAGCGTAGGCGAAGCTCCATCTTCGGGGTCACAGGCAATGCTGATGATGGGAGATGATCCTAGTTGTCGTAACCTTCCTGGGGTCCATCCTCAAGGTACTCATCTTCATAGTCTGGCCATGGGAATAGCCAGGGACAAAGCCATGAGTACTCTTTAAGTACTCGCAAACTAATACTAACAGGTAAAGGGTTTTTTGGATAATAGGACACTAGGCTCTAGGGTTGTTTTGCAAAAGCCAGATTTACCTCTACTAAGTTTAGAAGCAACGAATGCTCATCAAAATTTTATAACTCCTAAGTGGGAATTTGTATTTCATATCACAACCCTATTGTGGTCAAGTCAAAGTCTCAATTCATTTCACAAGTCATTTTGAAAAGTCTGACAGGGAACAGTATGGCCACTCCAACTGTACATAACCGTGGACGCGGTTATTCAAATAGTTTGACACTCCGCGGAGATTGTACACTTTCACCACAACAATTCGATACATCCGTCAGGAACAAATCCTGAATTCACCATACTCAGTATGCGGATAATCAATCCTAACCTTTCGATTACACGCCCTAGTATAAGCACCTCTCCTGTGAGTTTGGCCTCCCAACCATGACCAACTGTCATCTTGGGTACTACACAGGTGGACAATCTTCACAAGGTAGCCTCGGCTCAGACCTTGGCCGTGAGGGAACTAATACTAAGGTATATAAGTTTCCAGTCAAGCCCTACCCAATCTTCGGGTATTGTGGTTGTATGATAAAATTGGAATGGTATCGCATCCAGACAGCCATCAGTTTTATAAAGGGCTAAGGCTCATGCCTCAACATTTTCATCACCAAAATCATCAGGTGTTTGGAAACACATGTCCAAAACATTTCAATAGAATGATCCATCATTCCAAGGTTTTCATAACCATTTTTCCACCAAGTATTCCCATCTAAAGTTGATCAAGTTTTATGCTTAGCACTAGCATCTACAGGTGGGGGTAAGCAATAATGAGGGGTGGTAAACTAGTGGAGTTCTAACTAAGTTCAATCTCATGCCTTAAGGTGACTTCAAGATTATCTAGCTTAGGCCAAATTTTATGGTCTTTATGCAACCTTCAAATATCTTTCTAGTATCTATAATTCACTTAAGTAAACTCTAAGTAATAGATTTGATAAAGAAATAAAGTATAAAGCTTGTAAGTAAAAACTAGGATTGGTTTATCAAGTGGATATAATCGCATATGCTTAAGGCATATAGTGGTCATGGTAACAAGTAGTGGTTTGTGGCATCAGTAGGGTATCTTGCAAGGGTTAGCTTTCACATTCACTAGTAGTATTAGGCTTGCCTTGTGCAGAGCAGTGGTTGAAGTTCTCCTCGGCTTCTTCTTCGTAGAATCCTCCTTCCTCCTCGTATCCTTGGTCGGTACTATCGTCTATGAATAAATACGAGGTACACAATCACCAAACAATACTTAACTACTTGCAATCATCACACACAAGGGTCCTATAGATGATCTAACATCATCACTAACATTACAAGATTAAAGCTTGGTTTAATTTCTATTATTTTTAGAAAAGTAATTTCTACTCATTGAAAAACTACTTAAGATTTAATATTCTCCAAACCAAACATGGGATCATGTTGACACATGTCATCACCACATATTGTAGTCCAAGGGAATGTGATTTAAAGTGGTGTCACAATTTAATAAGGTTTTACCCTTTTATTTTAATTAATTATTGTGTCTAGAAATGCTTATGTAGCATTCTTTTATTACTTGAACCTTATTTCTGCAAGTAAACCTCTATATTTTTATATATTCTGAAAGGTATGGTTAAATGTGATTTTTGAGAGTTGGATTCAACTCAAAAGCTATTATGGTTTAAATTTGAAAAATGTTTGAATGCAGAAAAGCTCATGCCTTGTTATTTTTACCATGGGTGATCTATAGATCCAAATGACTTGAATCCAACGGGCTTGGATTCAGCATTCCCAGACCTTTCTAACAAAATTAGTTTCATTCAATTTGGTGCACTGAATCGATCTGGGTTGAATTTTGAAGTTGGGTATAGAAGTGAGTTTGAAATAAAATAGAAAAGGTTTAATTTGAATAACTGGGCTGCGCGGGAAAGTTAACGGGCCGGCCTGCTAAGCGTAGTGCTCCCGCGGGCTGCTTAAGTGGGTGTCCCCACTCGTCAGTGAGACAGGGAGGGGCAAAGCGGTACGGGGCAATGTGGGTCGTTTGATCTGATTCTAATCCAACGGCTGGGAGTCATCGTCGACACGAGGCAATGCCGGCGAGAAAGAAACCTAGCACGGCCAGTGAGGGGTGCTGGGGGCTCACCGGGGTGCAGGCGAGGGTCGGCAAGGCGGGCGAACGACGAAGTTGACGACAGCGAACTCAGGGGTGGTCGCGGCAGCTCCTGGGGTGGACGAAATCGATGGTGCCCTTCTTCTCCAGAGGCGGCGGGCTCCGGTGAAATTCCTACGAGGTAGTTCTCGCCTTTCTTCGGGAACGGTGTGGCACGATTAGTGAGAAGAGGGGAGTGAGGTGGTGTGAAGAAATCGACTGGGGGTGGCCTCTATTTATAGTCGAGCGAGGGGACCGACGGGGCGCAAGGTGAGCTCGTCGGGGGCGATGTTACAGGCGGCTATTGGCATGGGCGAAGGTAGGGGACGGTGCAGTGTTCCCTGGCGATGCTCAACGACATGGTTTTGAGGCGTGGGGCGGTGTGGTTTTGTCTGGAACATGCGACGCTCTGCGCGGCAGAGGCGGGGTCTTTGACGGCAAGCGGTGGCTGTGCAGCACAGGGCGGCGAACAAGGATGTCTGGCGGTCTCCTAGGTCGGTGAGGATTGTGTATGCACGCGCTGAGGGCGGCGCGCGGTCTGTGGGCTTCGGTCGAGGGTGGCGCTCTGGCGCACGCTCGGCATGGTCGCTGGCAAGGTTGGCATGGTTCGTGCGTGTGGTCCAGGGCTTGGCAACGCTCGCGGCTGGGACAGGGGGTGGCGGTGGACGGTGGGCTGCCTCCTAGACATGCTGTCTAGACTTGCTTCTCTTCCTAGCTTGTTGTCGACATGGGGGTGACAAGGTTGGCTTCGGCTGTTCACCATTGATGGTAATGTCAAGCTCACAGTGGTGCTAGTGTTTAGTTAATCTTGCTAGATTATCTACTGAGCTGGTTGTGAGCTAGAGAGGGATCAAGTTAGGCTTCAATCACTGCTCACTATAGTGTTTAGGATTTTGATGATTTGTGTCTGCAACCTGTTTGATGAAATGGCCGCATGAAATCAAGTTTTGAATTTTGAAAAGATTTTTGGTGGGTTTGCTAGATTGGTGCTGGTGAGTCTGCAGATGCTTGGGTTTTGAAAGTTGAGCTTGTATGAGTGGTCTTTGAAAAAGTGGGATCTTCCCATATGATAAAGATTCAATTTTGAATTGTCATTTAAACTATGCATTTGAAAGTTTCTGGATGATCACAAAGTGGGCCTTGATACCTTGTTATGAGTACATTCAAGAGGTGCAAAGATCCAGAAAAGTTTCCATTAGGTTCTGAAAGTTTGAGACAGCCAAAGTAGGCATGGGAGTTAAATTGGTCAAAATGACCATTCCTTTATTTTATTGGTTTTGATTTATTTGTCTTTAGGAAAAGTTTGGGAAATGTTTAGATGATGTTTATTTCACCTAAGAAACATTTTACAAGCAAAGAAACACACAAACAAGTTGGTTCAAAAGAATTTCAATTTAAATGCATACACATATGCATGCTTTCATAATTTTGATGATTAGAGTTTGATGATTTAAGTTTAGTATTTTTGGGATGTTACATACTCTTCCTCTCATAACTCCCGAGGCTCTAACAGGTCTTGCTAGAGGCAACTAACATGGTGTGCCTAGGTTAAAAGGTGGTTTATCGATCCTTAATATACATGTGTCTTGGGTCAGATCAAGACAGCGCATACAATCGAAGGATAACAGAGTGATTGGGAAGCACAAACAGCACACATCAAGCAACACACTAAGCACTTAGACAATCAAACACGGTCTACTGTATAGACCAAGGAGTTAACTACTCGCGGCATATGGGAATCCTATCCTAGGACTATTAATCCTAGATGTCGTGTTATTATGGTCTGGGTCACTATTTTGTAGATGAATCTTTTGCCATGTCTTTGGAAGCTTCTAGGTATTGTAGCCTTGATTTCTTCTGATTATGAGGATTCCATGGGCGGGGAGATCTTGTAGACTCCTTGTGTGTGTTGGTCGTTTATTCTCTTCATCTCTTTATCACCGTCTTCACATGTTTCTAGGTCCTATTTGTTTGAAATGTGTAGGTTTAAAAGGTTGGACAAGAGATGGAAGAAACCAATTTTGAAATCATTCAAATTTGGAGAAGATAAGAGTAGAATCTTTCGAAAATCTTTGAGAAAATAGGTTTTTCGAAAGCGGTGTTTTCAAAAAAAATAGTTTTTCCTGTGTAACGACCATGATAACTAAGGTTCTCCTACAGTCAGGATGGCTCTGATACCAAGTTTATGGGCCCCCGGATTAATCTTCTGAGAATCCCTGTTATGCATACACCATGATCCCATGATCAGTCTGTCGTGGCACATAACCGACAAGTATCAAAGTAAACATCCAAGTAAAACAAATACAAGTCATACCTTTGTGCCATTATGGATATCAACCATCATGATAGGAACTTGAGTATAGCATAGAGCTCGAGCCTTACCTTAACCTACAGATAGCTGACTAGGAGAACGTACTAGCTCGCATAGTCACCAACGTCGCCATCTTCTCGATATCTAACCAAGTTAGGCCCAGTTCTTTTGGGGCTTCTCTGAGAAGCCGACCTTCCCCCAGCTTCATGGGGAAGCCGGTCTAAAAAAATTGTGAGGCTTCTAAAATAGTTAAGTCTAAACAAATTTGGAAGCCTCGCAATTTTTTTGAACCGGCTTCCCCAGAAAGCTGGGGTAGGGAAGCTTCTTGGAGAAGCCGCCAAAAGAACTGGGCCTTAATAGCCAGGAACAATGCCAGTGAGTATATTGAATGTACTCGCAAACAACCTTAGGAAAATAAAAATAAATAGATATGAAATATGGTTGTGGTGGTAGGAGGGCTCCAAAAGAGGTTCTTTTCTAAGATAGTTTCTCTTATAGTTATAGAATTTACAAACTTTTGTAAAACATTTTAAAAGTATTTTTGAAAAGTTTTGGAAAATCACTAGGACTGGGTCACCCTATTTCATAACCTCGGTCCTCAACTAACCAGTTTTATCATATTCTGTGATCCTTCGAGATCACCTCCCTTCGTTGGCGTCCTTCAGACCACCGGGTTTTGAAAACCCTTTTCTTTCCGGAAGTCCTTTTCGAAAAAAAACATCACCACTCTACAACAACCTTCCCAACCGTCCATGACCACAGACACAGTTATTCGAATAGATTTACATTCTACAAAGGTTGTACAATTTACCCACACCATGTGGGTACCCTGCCTAGATCTACACCAATCGTGGGTCGAGCATCCGGTCGAAA
This sequence comes from Avena sativa, assembly GCA_916181665.1. Classification (NCBI taxonomy): domain Eukaryota; kingdom Viridiplantae; phylum Streptophyta; class Magnoliopsida; order Poales; family Poaceae; genus Avena; species Avena sativa. The sequence continues at coordinate 428,082,354 of OV702283.1, forward strand.
ACGTCAGGATGCCCACTCTAGTATAGGCCCTACCCTATGAGTTGTTCCTCTTAACACCAGGGCGTCTGGTACCTAGAGGACCAACCGGAGCGCCATCAACTACTTCATAAGTGATGCACTTTCAATGAGAGGCTCATAGTATCGCCCGGCAGCTCGCATGGGCGGATCTACTTCCCAAGACATTGTAACCACATATGCCCCCTTTTGTAAGGGAAGTCCGACATTAGAGGGAGATGATCCCTTACAATAGTCACGAGGAAACCCCAGAGTAGACAAACATCGAGTCAAGCCCCTTCCCATTCCAGGGTACGTAATGTGGTTGCACGGGTTAATTGTTCTAGCAAAACTATAAACAAACGGATGCGTTTTCGTAAATATTTTCCTCCTTATATGCTTCAGTATCCTTTTGAAAAAAACATTTTATTTTCTCAAACTTCCATTGGTAGGTCAAACCATTTTTTAACACTTTTTCCGGGGTCTTCCCATCCTATATTTTTACTTTGGATAAAGTTGGGTCTTAAAAGGGAGGATGGTATTATACACCACATACAATACTATGGTCAAATAGGTGTCATCAAAGGGGTTGTACCTAGTGGTATTGGTTTGGAGGAGCCAAACCTTCCCACATATAAAACATAATATAGTAAAAATCATGCAATTTGCATAAATAGGTAGACAAAACATGCATAAGTAAAATAGTAGAACAAGGGCTTATGAGAAATAACGTGGCTTGCCTATGACCAGAAGTATTTCCCTGGAATTCTTCTTTAGATAACCCATAATACTAATACAAAAATATAATACAAAGCATCAAGCAATAGAATAACATCTCTTATAATTCAGTAGGGTTTGGGGAAAAGGATTTAGAGAGATTGTACATTTCTTGAATGCATTTGTAGGTATTTATTTGTGAATTAAAGGACAAAACTACCTATTCAACGGGGTTTATACAAAGTACAGGTTATGTATGATATCAGGGTAGAAGAATGATATCATCGGATAGGTATAGACAAAATGAAACCAACAAAAGTGGTTTCACTAATTTATCAATTTTCTTTGATTTACTATAATTTTTTGTGATAAAAGCTCTAGTTTTAGGAAATAATTCACAAGAAAGGATCTAGAGGTCCAAAAAGATTTTCTATTAGGGTTAGGGAGACATTGATGTACGAGATCACTTCAAAATATTTACCAGAATGCCCACTAGATTTAAATTATAGGGGCTTTTGGTATGATTCCAAAGAAAGAAGATAGATATATAAATTAGCTTTCTTTATAAATTGGAATCATCCTTTTTGGAGTTCCAGAACTATTACTATGATTTATTTGGTGAAAACACCCTAACTAGAAGGGTTTAAATCATTAAAAGTAATCGGAAGCTCAATAATCTTGAACTCCTAGTTTTTAATAGATCTTGTTGTACCTAAACACTTATCGTTTGAATTAGGTTAGAAAACTTTTTATTTTGACCTAGGGTAAATACCAAAGGCAGATTTCGGTGCTTTTTTATTTTTGGTACACGCATTCTAGCTGGAAGCAAAATAGGGTTAGCCAAAGTGATATGCAAGGTATCATAGGCACCTGACAGTACAAAAAGGTGCCATCCTATTTGGAGTTGTAAAACTCTCTAAAAGGATTATTTAGTGAGATTGAAACATTTTTGTACTTGAGTTACTAGAAAATAACTGAATCTTATTTTGGAACAAAACTTGCTCCGCATGCTTCAGAAAACACTTGATTCTTGCTTCTTGTGCCTAACTTAAAGGCGTTAAAGAAAAGTACTTGTTGGGAGATAACCCAGGAGTTTTCTTGAGTCTTGAAAGTTATTACTTCAGTAATGACCTCTTCTTATCCTTTTTGTTTTCTTTTTGTGCCAAAAATAACCTTTAATGAGAGGGAAGTAAGATTTGGGGAGTTGCTATCCAGAAACAGATTTTTGTGCTCCATCGTAAAAATTCATGAGGAATCTCTGTAAGTCAGATTGAGATGACGTTTTACGAATAAATCCCCCAGTATGTTAGCTAAATTTCGTTAGTTCAACAATTTTTTATTTGAGTAACATAAGTTCTTCAAAAAATTGGTTTCTACCTGCTGGTCTGTTTTGACAGATTTCTGCCATCATTTGCATTTGCTTCTTATTGATTCCTTTTTGGGTTCTTTTTGGGAAATTGAGCTTTTTGAGGGAATTGCTACAGTAGCTTGTATTTTTAGTGAAAGTTTTTATGTTCTAAAACTAAACCCAAGGGTCTATTATCTTTCGAATACACTAATGTTGTTAATAAAGATTGTGTGAAGTTTTGTATGAAGGAAAAATTTCAGGTGTAGAGAGAGAATGATGTAATGAGATGAAGAATGGACAAAAGCTCAAGCTTGGGGATGCCACCCCGTGTCACCCCAAGAAATATTCAAGGAGTATAGGCGTCAAAGCTTGGGGATGCCCAAGTCATCCCCTTCTTCATCAATAAAAAGCTCAGGTCTTTCTAGACACTTCGTTTTTATCGTTTCATGCACAATTGTGTTGTTCTTGGAGTGTCTTTGTTTTCATTTGATTTGCATATTTTGCTTAGTTTGCTTGAATAAAGTAGTTACCCTCGTTCTCGCTGTGTTGTTTCAAATAAGTTGATTGGTGTTGGAAAGGAGTAGAAAGTTCTTGCTTGAAATAGTGCAAGAGGAGCTTGCTTTGACTGTGACTTAGACTTTAGCATGTCATGCTAGGTGTTGTTTTGACCTTATGCTTAGTGATTAATGATGTAGCGTGACTTGTTCCAAACAATTGGGATTGCTTAGTGTGCCTTGAAAGAATCATGCGTTGTTTCAGCATGCAAAAGCATAGTATTGTGGTATTCTCCTTTGATGCTTTGTTTGGGTTGACTTGGCACATGCTCACACCATGTTATGACTATGAACCAGTCACCATATCCTCTATGATCATTTAGTCCTTGACTTGTAGTACCACTCTATGCTTTGATTAGTAATATTTTGTCGCTCTGCATGATTATGGCCATTATTGCTCTCTTAGTTGGTTGCTCCCAGTCTTTTGCTAGCCTCCACTTGTATGAGTAAGCTCTACTTATGCATCCAACTCCCAAGAAACCAAGTTATTCCAAAGTGTCCACTATAAGTTCCTATGCATGGTGTGTTACACCATTCCAAGTATATTCTTGTTTTCATCTATCTTTCAATTAAAAAGTATTTTGTTATGTGAAAACTTAGTGATTAAAGCTCTCATAAACTTGATGGCACACTTTATTTTTCTTGCCCCTAATAAACTTGAACCATTGTGTCATCTATGTTGTATATGCTTACACTTATACGTTGTAATTAGCAGAACCGTGTTGTCACGGGGAACGCTTTCAACATTGCACCTGTACTTTGTATACAGCTGATATCATGCTCTTTTGTCTATGGATGTCGTCGGTGTGAAATGAAAGGGGAGATTGTAAGTCCATGGAGTTATGTATGTGTGTTAGATAAACGCCTGGGCCTCTAGCCTAAGCCATGCCTAATCATGGTGGAAACTTGCAGCATCACCATAATAACATCTATGAAGCTTTCTTCTTATAAAAAAAGAGACATATTGAGAAAAGAGAAAAGAGAAAAAAAAGCACCATATTCCCATGGTAAATAATAAGATTGTTGAGATGCTCATTGTCTGCTTGCCTTGTCATTTTGGTTATGGGATAGCTCCTGTACCATGTGCAAGGGGTACACCGTTGGCGGTTATGGGATAGCTCCTATACCATGTGCAAGGGGTACACGGTTGACGGTTCTCTATGATACACGTGTACTTACTATGACAAGAACTTACAAGTGACTAAAGTTGAGTAGCATGAGGAGCGGCCCTCGTATTCAAGGGACATGAGATTGCCAACTTATACTTTGTCAAGCATATACTCCATAGTTTGTTCACTTTAACCTTAATCACTTCAAGATGCTTATGATAGGGGCAATGAGGGCTGAAAGCTAACAAGTACCATAATTTTTGGAAGCTCTTTTTGAAACTTGAAATCCCTGCTTCCCTTTATGAAGGGCCTTTCTTCCACTATTATATTGAGTCTCCACCTTCTACCTTTAGGCACTAGTTAAGAGAGCATAGTTGCCATTCTTAATTCTATGTGCATTGTCCAAAAACTGATTGATTGATGCATATTGTTGATATTGCTTGTTCTTATTGTGCTATTTGTATCTAGTCACTCTTATGAACTTTGAAGGTGTCCTATGTATCTATTTGCTACTCTATGAGGGACAAGCTGATTCCCACTATACCATGTTTTCTGTATGTGAAACAAACAAACGTTTTTCAATGCATGTTATTCATGATCTTTGTTTGCAGCCTTTAATGTTGCATGCATAGTTACTTTGTCTTATTGTGAGTACTCCATCTTTCATGATCATGTTTAGAGTTCTTTGATCTTTGCTTTCAATGCTTGCAAATGGTTTTATCCTAATTTAGATGGTGCATGTCACCTCAAAAATTATTCTTTTTATCACTTAAAAACTTGAGGACAAGCAGGAGTTAAGCTTCAGGATGCTTGATATGTCGAAAACGTATCTATAATTTTTTATGTTCCATGCTTGTTTAGTATCGACTTTGCTCTGCTTTATCTACACTTTGAGGTGTTTTTATATGTTTTCTGGTACTAACCTATTAACAAGATGCCACAGTGCCAGTTGCCTATTTTCTTCTGTTTTTGGTTCCAGAAAGGCAGAAAATCAATATTCTCGGAATTGGACGGGACAAAAGCCAAAGTCAATATTTTACCGTGGGGAACACGGAGCCAGAAGACGAGAGGAGGGCCTCGAGGGGGCACACCCCCTGGCCGCACGGCTAGGCCTAGCCTGTGCATGGGGGGTGCAGCCACCTCGGGCACCCCCTCGGCCTCCCTCTTCACCTATAAGAAGCCCCTGATGCCTAAACCCTAAGCACCCGATCAATATTCCACGAAACCGTCTGTAGCCGCCGCCACGATCGTCCCTATATCGGGGGGATCTGAAGCTCTTCCCGGCACCCTGCCAGAGAGGAGATCATCCTAGAGGCCGTCTTCTTCATCATGCCAGCCTCCGTTATGAAGCGTGAGTAGTTCCACCTTGGACTACGGGTCCATGTAGTAGCTAGATGGTTGTATCTCCTCCTTTGTGATTTCATGTCCAGATCTTGTGAGCTCCGTTCATGATCAAGATCTCATCTATTTTTAATCATGCATGTTGTGTTTGCGAGGATCCGATGGATATTGAGACTACTCAGATTGATTAATGGTTTTGTCTTATTGATTCTATCATGTCTGTGTTGTTTGTGATCTTGCATGCTCTCCGTTGTTAGTAGCTATCTTGGCCAAGTAGTTGCTAGTGACTCCAAGAGGGGGTATTTATGCTCGATAGTGGGTTCATGCCTCTATTTAATCTAAGGGAAGTGACAGAAATCTCTAAGGTTGTAGATGTGTTGTTGCCACTAGGGAAAAAACAATGGTCCCTTTTTCATGGAACAAGTGGATTGTTTACCTTACACACTTTGCTTAAAGCAGTTGTCTGTTGCTTGCAACTTAATACTGGAGGGGGTTCGGAGGATAACCCAAAGGTGGACTTCTAGTTATAGATGTAGTTGGATGGCGGTCTATGTATCTTGTTGTATTGCCCAATCGAATCTCATAGGATCATGATGTATAGTATTGCATTGTTATGCCTTGCTCAGTCCTGTCAATTGCCCTGTTGTAATTTTTTTACCCAGCATGCCATGTTTGTTTATCTAAGGAGAACACATCTAGTGAACTATGGACCTCGGTCCAATCTTTACCATTGATACATATTCCACTATTACTGTTTACTTTCTGCAAACCACTATTACCTTCCACACCATACAGTTAATCCTTTGTTACAGCAACCGGTGAGATTGACAACCTCACTGTTTGTTGGGGCAAAGTCTTGAGTTTGTGTTGTGCAGGTCTCCAAGTTTCTTGCAACACCTTTGAGACGTTTCCTTCCTCCTACTGGTTTGATAACTTCGGTTTCTTACTGAGGGAAGACTTGCTGTTGTGCTCTTCACACCTTGCTCTTGGGGTTTCCCGACGAAGCGCTCTCAGGCGCCATCATCTGGGCCCTTAATTAGAAAACAAACGTTAAGCATCCCATAGATAGTCAAGCACACATAATATAGTAATTAAAATCAATCACAAACTTAATGGAAAATATATAGGCACATCACATCTCACCAATCCCTTACATGTCCCACGCCCAAAGGAACTTACTCACACATGAGAGAAGAAAGCATCATCAATATAATTAAATAAAGGGAGTTCTTCTTGATATTACCGTGGGGATCCACCATAAGAATAGCGAATAAATCCAACACAATTCAAGATAGGAAGAAACAATCTCAAACCCTAATCTTGCAAGGTGGATATCTCTCTCTCAAGTATAAGTAATGGCTATGGGGGTGTGGTGGCTAGGAGGTGTAAGATCGTGGAGCGAGATGAAGAATGTCTTCCCCTTCTTCTCTGGATCTCTTCTTTCTCCCTTCTAGATGGAACGATGGCTGCTGTGTTCTTTTTTCGTCCTCGACTCCTTCACGAAAGTTGTCCCTTTTAACAAGATGAAGTCGGTGGCAACTGTACGGCGGGAACTATATAGACAAAGAAAATTTTCCCGTCGTATAGTTGCTCGTTAAATCTACTGGATGCCTTCCTCATTTGCTTCTAGAAATAGACTTGCTTATTTTCACCTGAATATTGTTTTTTTGTTGTTAAAACCTTCTGTTGACTTTTAGAACCTGAAACAAACATTAAAAACCAAGTTTTCTTTGCTACCGAAGTATTAGCATTAGGTAAAGCTAGAAAACCATCACATCCAGACAAAAACCATCAATAAAAACCATCAAAAATGTGTCGAATCTCACAGCTATCACGGATGAGGGTGCAGCTGTGCGGCGTTGGGCTGGTGGCCCATCTGGGGGGAGTTGCGGCTGCCGGAGTTGTTGTTCCAGCGCTCGCCCCCGTGGTTGCCACCCCTTGCACCGCCGCACTGTCCGCCTGGGCTTTCCCTCTTATGGTTGTTGTGCATGTGAGCTCGTAGCAGTCGTCGGAGGGATGCCCATGCTTCTTGTGGAGGTGGCAGTATGAGCTGTCGCCTCGTTCCCCTTCACCGCACTCCACGTGAGGAATCTTCTAGTCTAGCTGTGCGGCCAGGACAACATCGGTCTTGCACTTGGGGGTCCTTATCCTTGCTCTTGGACGAGCTCGAGGCCTTGGGGGTGGTCTCTGCCTCGGCGAGGCCGAACATCCGCCCCGCCTCCACCTTGGCACATGAGTCGATTGATTCCTCGAGAAGATTCATCATCCAGGTGCTAGTCGTGTCCTTCAGGCACAAGGGAAACTAATTCACCATGACACGGTCGTCGCCTCCCGCAGCCTCGATACCTGTGATGTAGAGTTGCAAGAACTCACACGAGTTAGCCGTTCCATCGTAGCGCGCATGCGTCTCTAGGCGTAACTTGTACGGCTAGACCACATGGCAGAGCCCTTTGGTGAGGGTGAGGCATCCGTTGGCCTGCACCGCCTTGCCATTGGCGAGGGTCGCGCGGTTCTATTGACCCACATCGGCAATTTCTTTGACGAGACAGTCTTCGCGCCCGCGCGGCTGCACCGTGGCCGCGGGGGGTGAGACGATCTGGAAGGTGTTGGCCATCGGAGGGTGACATGGTCATACTTGGGGGGCCCATCAAGGTGCTGAGACGGGAGCGAGCCCCCAGCCCCTTGCGCCCGGGCTTCGTCTTGAGTCCCCAGCCTCTCTGGAGAGAGGGTGGCGACATCGAGGAGTTCGGCGATCCGGTCACACCACCTTCCTTTGCCCGGCTCGGCGGGCAGGTGATCCAGAAGTTCGTGCACCATGCGCTTGGCGGCCTCTGGCGTGAGGCGCTCAGTGTTGCCGTGCGAGGACACGATGCGGGAGAGCGAGGTGGCGCCACACGAGGAGCGCAGGGGCTCTCGCGACGGGCGGTAAGTGGATCCTCCCTCGTCCTCTATCCATGGGGTCTACTCGGAGGGGGTGCACCACGGGGGCGGCTCAGTCTGGGCCTTGTTCGCCGTGTGAAGGAGGGCATGCTCGACGCAGGTCTCGGTGCAAGCCGACATGTCTCCAAGGTTGATGAAGGCCTTGAAAAGCGCGCCTCAGCCCCCTACCTGGCATGCCAAATGTAAGATATTTGTCCCACGAAGGAAAATAGGGTGCAACGATCCCTTGGTTCGAGAGGGCGCTGAACACGCAGTTCCAAGGAGCCTTAGCGTTGGCGGCGACAGCGGAGCAAGCGCACGACAGATAGGTGACACAGGGTTTTTACCTAGGTCATGGATCCTCTTTAGGAGGTAAAGCACCTACTCTTGCTTTGTTGTATTGCTCGCTTTGAGGGTATAACGGTGGATGCAAGTCTAGGGTTTTAGATCGCTAGAATCAACCCGTTCTAAGGTAGGAGAAGGGTCATTTATATAGGGCGGTGACGGGCCTCTTCCGCCAATCTTTGGGTGGGAAGGGCTAACCTTGATCCGCTACTAGTCTACTTTTGGTGGACTAGGTCTATCACGCTGCGCTCCCCTCTGTCCTCCTGTAAAGTGGCCTCCATTGGCACCGTTTGTCTTCATCCGGCGCTCTTTGCTTTTCCTTCTTTCATCGAAGAGGTAAGGGGAGGAGCGTTCCACCATGAGGTCGCCCGTCCTCTCCCTGCAAAATAGGAGGCGGACCGGGTCTTGCTTTACAAGGCGGACGGGAACTGCTACACCATAGCTCAACTTGTCGGGATCTGGCCCGCGCCTCGCCCGATGGAGTTCCCATTCTGCCCCTGGCGCGCTCCAAAGCATCCGAGGCTTCGGGACACAGCGTGTCATAGCTGCGGGGTCCCGGCAAGAGATATACCCCTGGAGGTTGTCCCCTCTCTAAGCGGGGCCTCACAAGGCACCACGCGGCCGGGCCGCCTCTGGGTTGGTACTTCCTCCCGAGAGGAGGCGACACTCCGATGCGGGGCTCCTCAACCATAGGGATGTGGCACCCTGGTTGCCAGGGGCCTGACAACTTCGATCCTTCCAAGAAGAGGAAGAGCCGCTGCTAAGAGAGGAGGACGTCGTCACCATCACCTGCATGATAAAGAAGAAGCTGTATATTTTGAAGTAGCTAGGGACTTGATGAAAACTTATGCCTGTTTATTGTGAGGTGGTATATACTAACCCCTCACATGATGGAGAACTTATGTTATGGCAGGATTGCACCCCTTTTTAATGTGGTGGTAGGATGACACCATAGAAGTTGGTGGTGATCTCGGTAGGATCACACTAACTTGGTAGATTGGAACTGATGATGCTTTTGCCCATATGATCATGCATGCTTAACTAGCTTATTTTTATTGTCTTGTGTTTCTGAACTTGATTTTCCTGATTTAGTCGTGATGCTTATGTTGCATATGTTGTTATGTCTCATATAAATACAACTGGTACGTGGTGCACTACGACAAGCAGCCAGAAATCTACAAGTAATGGAAGGAGTGTATCCAACAAGTGACAAGTTACAAGTACAACCTCCAAAACAGGTTTAAAACTTTAGAGGATGCACAATTATCCTACTCTGAGTTCTTAGCAGAGGGTCTACAAGCCATGAACAGTAATCTCGCTCCACAACCACCACCACAGGCCATGGACAACAATGTCTATCTGCAACCTGCAGCTCAACTAGTTCTTTCTGAACAACATGTTGCACCTCAACAAGGTGAAAGTATGATCAAAGACCTCATCATCGTTGGCCTGATCATGTGGATTGTGTACTACCACTTGTTCTGATGCGTCTGATCGATCATGTAAGATCTTGAACCCTTAAACCCTCATGAGGAGTTCCTGGTAAGCTCACCATTTTGTTGTGCGAGGTAACCATATCGGGCCTTATTCGGGATCCCAAACGTGCAGCTTTGCATCAACCTAACCCAATCTAGAAAACCAAACAAAGGGGCCATATGCGCTCCGCGGGCTGGGAAACCTACCAAATAAACAGCCAATCATGACCCGAGCCCAAACTCCCAACATGTAGCTTACGGGAAATTCCGACCCGAGCAACCAAACACGCACATGGGTGCCCCAGGCTTATCCGTGGCGCATGCCTCCTAGATGCGCCACTGATAGATGGGTTACCAGTGGAGCATGGCACAATGGTGCGCCACATGTATTTATCAGTGGCGCATCATCTGCGCCGCGCGCCACTGGAGTATCAGACCCATGGATAACCGTTTTCCTAATAGTGAAATTTTACATATAACATAATTGAACTAGAAAAATCACATTCTACACATATAATTCTTCTAACAAGGGGCTTATGGATGTCTTGGATGAGCGTGGCTAGGGGAGAGAAGAGAAGAAGGGGACGGGACATTTCCTCACTCTCCTTTTTTTGAAAAGCTAAATTACTAGTTCATGATGTTTGTCAATACGAGACGCGATACTAGTTAGTGGCTAGTGACATGTTGCAGGAGCATGTCAGCAAACTCCACGCTACTGGTATTTTTTTTTTTTGAGTCGCACATACTACGGTGGATTGGTGGCATGACACTATAGTGACGAGTCCCACATACCTATAGCGGATTGGTGGCATGATACATAGTGATGCGCCGCTGATAAGACATCACCTATAAGAACTTTTCTATGTGCACATTGCACTTTGAATCACACATATTTGTCTCAATGTCATAATTAACTTAGCTAACTTTTTTTTGAAAGGAGGATATATTAATATCGCATGATACCAATTACACCCGGTCTCTGCAACAACGCATTATCCTATTGGCATTACGGATGCACACGGCCAAAAAAGAAAGAAGAAGAATTAAAAAAAGTCCCGCTAAAGCGATCAAATTTTTAGCAGCAGCGACACTAACACCACCAAAACAACACCAGAGTCCAACTCCTCCAAAAACGACGCCCCCAAGAACGAAACAGTGCTCAAGCGTTGTCGTCGCCCGATCAAAGATCCTAAGTTTTCACCCTGGAGGAAATCGTCGCTCGCAAAACAATTCTTTCTGCAAGGCCATTGCCAGGCACAACCAACGAAGGACAGACCTTGGGTTTTTACCATGCAAGAAAAGATTGTGAACATCTCCTGTGTTGTCACCCCCTCTAACAGACGCTGCTGTGAGTCACAGATCACCAAGCGAGATCCTCAACACCTCAAAGACTCAATCCACCATAGCTAGCCCTTATGTTCATATCCTCATGAAATTCTTCATATCTAACTTCACCATGAATCGTCAAAGACATGACACATGATGGTAACAGGTAGAGGAGCTTTGCCACACTCCATCTAAAATCAAACGGCCAGCAAAAACAGGTGCGCACGACCGAATTTCTTCTGATCCAGCAATCTCCAGGCATGATGCGCCCATGGGAGTTCGCCGACAGAGCCTTCCGAAACTAGACACTCCAGACAGATCCATTAGGCACACATCAAGTATATCTTCGTCTTGATGTGAGAGAGATCCGAGGACCACCACCTTTATTCATGCCTAGCCGGCAGCCCCCACGCCACCGTCCGGCAACCTGCAAGATCCGCCGCTCCGTCCCCTAGTAGCAGCCCTTGGGCTAGGCTAGCATCGAGAAAGGCAGCGGCAAAGCAGGATCGACCCTCCACCGGATCCGGCCCAACCATGCATTGAAGAGGAATTGGGGAACAGCACATGAGACACCCAGATTTTAATCTAGGGTTTCGTCCATGGCCACCAGGTCCACGCCCACCTCCGTTGCCGGCCATGGCGCCGTCGGGAGAGGATCTCCGCCACCACCCCGACCAGGGACGCTGCCCTAGCCGCTGCACGTCAGTATTCCGACGATCCTTGCCCCAGTAGATCCAATGGGAACCTCCGGCAACCACCACCCCAAACCTCCTTCGAAGGTCGGGGGCCGTCGCCACCGTGGTGAGGGCCGGCGGCAGCGGCGGCGATAGAGGCAGGCGTGGGGGGAGGGTGGCGGCAGCGCGGGTGGCCCCTGGCGTCGCCCTTAAAATTCCATATACAATATTTTTGTACAAACTACATAGAAGGTACGTCATGTTGAATCAGACTTAAGCATCAAAATTCCATTTTAAAACACGGTTGCACGTGTTGACTGGTTGGCCATAAAAGTCGAGCTCATGTGTAGTTGACATATTTTTACAACTCGTAATCCAAGTTCCACTATTATCATATTATACGAAAAACAACATGAGTGTGACCAAAAAAAGGGCACGCCTCCTACTACAACAAAAAAAATACTTCAAATTAATGTAGTAGTGTCTAGGAATCTAGATAAATCTAACTCACTGGTTTCGGATGAAAGAAATAGATAAAACCATTACTTTATACATATAGTTTTGCGGCTCATCTTCATTGTCAATTGCTCGCCACGAATGGTGGAATGCTCTGCTCGTTTCTAAAGTAGTTTTCAGGATCTACCTCACCCTTGGCCATCACCAGCCTATGGAACTATGGAAGTTACCCTTGTAGTACTTCTCGCCCCCACACACCCCAGCGTCACTATGGCATGTACAGTAATCAGAGGCACTTTGCCAAATTAGTGCCACAATTTATTTTTTAAGGCACTAAAAAAACGCCGGGGACGATCGTGTAGGTAAAAGTTATTAGAGGCAGTTTTAAAAAATGTCTCAAAATCCTAATTATTTGAAGCATTTTAAAGAGTGTCACTAAAACTAAACATTTGACACTTTAAATAGTGTCTTTAGAGCCAACCATTTGTGGCACTCTCAATAGTGGCTCTAAAAGCCAACTATTTGGGGCACTCTCAATAGTGCCTCTAAAAGCCAACCATTTAAGATAGTGCCTCTAAAGCCAACCATTTAAGGCACTCCCAATAGTGTCTCTAAAAGCCAACCATTTGAGGCACTATCACTAGTGCCTCACTATCACTATCACTAGTGCCTCTAAAAGCCAACCATCAACCATTTGAGGCACTCTCCATAGTACCTCTAAAAAATAACGGCAGTAAAGTTACAGTAACCATTTGGCCGACATAAGTGAAATTACAGCAGTCAAATTTTCAAAATGGCTCATAGCAGTTACATTACAGTAGGTATTGCACTCAAATCACATCAATTCAAATCACGGTTATACAAAACAATACATAGCTCACTCAAATTACAGTAGTTTATGCAGAGATATAAATTTCACTCAAATTGTTACAGTCAAATTACAATCGCCATACACCTCTATAATGGGGGAAGATGACACCAGAGACGTGTAGTAATGGGAGATCTTCATCATCTAGACATGTCACTTTGCCAACTAGGAATTTAGACCCATATCTCCTAGCTCCTAGCTCTGCCTACAAAAAAATGAGACATGCAAAATTTGCTCAGTTTCACCTCAAGGGGCATGTGCAATAAGCGGAAGAAAGAACTGCCAGGGAGTACCAGCAATCTGTTTGATCTCAGGCACAGACAGTTCCTTAATGTAGATACCATCAAACTTTTTCAGTGTAGAAAAAATAATTCTAGAAATGTTCAGATTAAGACCAATTCTAGTAGCATCGCTAGCCACTAAAGAAGGCGTACCTTATAAAACAATTCAATGACAAGCCACACAATATACCATTTTTGAGCTGTTAACTTATTTATAATCAGAAACAGAACATCAAATGCACTAATCAATACCCTTTTAATTCCAGTAAAAAGGCAATACACATATTGTTCTAGCTCCATATTTTCAATAATAAATATTTCATGAGCACAAACAAGAGAAAAACAATAAGTATTTAGAGAACAAATGAGTGCAACCAGGAAAGAAAGCAGTCAACCAAAGAATAATTTAGGAGACTATGTTATCTAAGCAATGAACCTAACAACACACCTTTCATCGGAGCATCAACCTCATGAAATCCCATAGGGGTAGACTCCTCCACCTTGCAGCTTGTAAATCTAGGAGACTACAATAAAAAAATATTAAGCAAAAGAGCATTATTAGAACAAAAACAAATCTAAATAACACAAACAGGTGCAGATTGAAGAGATGCAATAACTTATCTTTTTGCATCCATTCAAACAATAGAAAAGATAAATATAGTCACATGCTACAAAATATATATGGTTACATAATGCATCTGGTAGTCTTAATTTGCACACAAAAGATTCAACACACTAACAGAAGGAAAGATCAGAGAATATGGATGGTCGGAGAAATCTCAATCCCGTTGCAAAAAAGATGATGAATCAAGCATAGAAGCACTGGGTTGCCATTAAGGTACCCCATATCGACATACCCAAGTCAAATAGACTAATAGCCAACACCCTGAAAGCCAAAGAAGGATCAGAGCTTCTAAATTTCATTGCTACCTAAAAATTACACATGCAGTTTTAAGAAGGACCAGAGCAGTGTAGCAATGGATTTGGTGCTCATTATTCTTGACCCCTCCGCTTCCATACTCACTCCTCTAATATTCAAACTGCACATGGTGACTCCAGAAAAGGAAAACAAACACCAGCTGGAATTAACACATAGAGGTAGATAGAAAAGCAGATGCAATACTCTCTTACATCTCAGCACCAAAAACAAATTCACTCAAACTCGTGTTGGTGAACTATGTAGCAGAACAAATGAGCAAATAGGTAAAAAGATCATGATCATCTTATAATGGGCAAGCTATACATTTAGTGCAAAACCAAAAACAAATCAGATAGAGATACTGCAAAACCAAAAACAAATCACATATACCTCTGTTCATGGCAGTAATAAGTACACAAATATTGCAAGGAAACCGAAATTTATGCTGAGAATATAAATAATGGTTTTGTATTACGTTATTATAAAGGGAAACACCTTAATAGTGGCTTTCTTGAACAGTGTTTAGTTCTTGACAATGTTTATTATATGCTGCATACAATTTTTTTGTAGAGCATGGAAATATGAAAGAGGGTTACCGTCACACTCGAAGGGACACTGGAAATTCGCTGACCCTCATGCTCCATCCTTCTTCTCAATACAACCTAAGAAAAGGCAGAATAATCGATAAGAACACAGTTACCTTAAGAAATATAGTCATATGAAGCCACTAAAGGAATCAATCTTCAGGTCATCACACATCAATATTCATGTGGTTATGAACATCTTGATTTTCTTTATTACCATACAAATTGGCAATTGACACCTCCAAATAAGCTTACATGCTGAAACTTTGAAAAGCTAATATGCAGGACAATCAGTAAAGCACATCACACTAAAAAAGAAGAAAAAGAAAAATGTTTTTTCACGTTCATACAACAAGCCTATGTACACACTGTCAAGATAAAATATGAAGTCAAATATAGAACTATATTAGTTTCACACACGGGCACACAGCCATAGCACACACCAAATAGAGGCCAAAGACGCTAGCTGCATAGAAAAGACAATTTGGAAGGATATGATCCATGGCCAGACCACAGTAGAAAGAGATGTATATATTATGACCAAACAGATTTGCATAAGAAATAGATTGGCCCATGTGAGCATTCCTTCATATATGAACAGATATGATTCTCTCTATGAAACACATTTAATACCATACCTGTGGTGTAAAAAAGCTCACAAGTCAACCTAGACAGCAGTAATTCGTACCCATGAAATACACATTTAATACCATACCTGTGGTGTAAACACATTTTATAAAGATATCATAGAAATACCCATGAAACTTTTGGAACCAGGAATACGTACAGAAAATCTATTTGCATAAGATAAATAAGGATAAGTCTCTTGCCTTCCGTGAAACAATCTCATTGTTGGCCTTCTGATAGGTGAAAAGGCCAGGGCCAGAGAAGCAACGTTGTGTCTTGAGTTGGCAAGCTGCAGCAACAGTGCCCATCTTATAGGACCTTTGGGAAAGCCCAATAGCTCTTTATTCTACTCTACTCTTGACAGTTAGCAGATCTGTTTCACAATCTTTCTCTTTGGCCTAACACTCACCTACAAAATCATGGAAGTAAATGTCGTTTATAATAAAGGTAGATGGCAGTAGATGTGTAGTGCAAGATTAATTGAGGATAACTCATGGTAGCCTATACATAAAAATGGTTGGCAATGGTATGAGTGAAGGTGGCACCGCCAAACTTTTGTAAGCTAGTATATTACCAAACATATAAGAAATCCGGGTTAGTGCTATCTGAAAATCTACGCAATGTCTGAATAATATGCACCCAGATTATAAAGGTGCAGATATGCATCCCACTTACCCGCAAAAAAATGCATCTCGCTGTTATTTTCTCCTACACCGCATATGAACAAATACATGAAAAATATATCAAAGTATTCTCATCTTTGAAAATGTATATCCATAAAAACTCAGCTTAGAGCAACAGTGCCCATCTTATTTGAATGCCTCAACTTCAGAAGGATTTCATTACTGAAAAAAACATGCCTAATTATCACAAGGAATGCTAGAGAAACAAAATCTAGTGGTCAGATATACCTTGGACAACGTAGGGATCTAGCTAATACGCTGCATCGATCATACTGATGTAATAACAAAACTGAGAGGAGTTGAACTAGCTACTGTCCAGCAGCCTTGGAAAGAAAGTTGGATAAGCCTACATCCTGAACCTATCTGAACCAAGTCGTGCAGCAATAATCAGTGTTTTTTCTACACTCGAGCAGCTTCCTGCAAGTCAATTTCGTCTAGGAGTCAGGAGAAGACGAGAGATGAGAGATGGCTCACCGGCTGCGGCCTTGTTTTCCGGCGAGCTCGTTGGCGGAGAAGGCCAGGACGGGCGGGGGGAGGAGGGATCCGTATCTCGCGGCCACCGGCGCGAGGCACTTGGCGGGCCCCATCTCCTCCTCTGCCTCTCCTCACCGCGCATGGCGGACGACCGGATGCGTACCCGTGGCGTCCTCACAGGTCGCGACGCGGGCCGGCGAGTTCGACGGGGCGCCGCGCATCGTGGTACCGATGCACGCACGCGTCGGCGATCAAAGTCAGCCGCGACGCCGCCGCCGCCGCCTCTCTCTTGGGTAGGGGACAGGGCAAAAAAGTGGGATTAGGGTTTGGTTTGGGGGCAGTTAGCGGTGGCGCGATTGGAAGCGCAGGGATGCAGCGACGGCGAGGAAAATAGCGGCGGGGATTCAGTGGTCCGCCGGTGACAGGCGAGGGTCAGCTCCGGCACCGGCGCATGGGAGGGGAGCGGAGGGGCGGTGGGGTGTCGTGAATGAAAAAAGGGGATGCGTCGGGAGCAAGAGAAGTTAGGCCCGCGGGCTGGCAGCTGGTGAATGAAGAAAGGGGATGCGTCGGGCTCGCTTATGAAATTTGGTCGTCTTACTTAAGGCCCAGTTCTTTTGGCGGCTTCAAGCCGCCCTACCCCCAGCTTCCTGGGGAAGCCGGTTCTAAAATTTTGTGAGGCTTCCAAGTTAGTTTAGCCTTAACCACTTTGGAAGCCTTTTTTTTGAACCGGCTTCCCCAGGAAGCTAGGGGTAGGGCGGCTTCTCGGAGAAGCCGCCAAAAGAACTGGGCTTTAGTACTACACACATGTTTATGGACGTGCCAATTAAGGCTTTGTTCGGTTATGCCCACCACTGCCGGGATTCCAGTCCAATCCCCGTGGATCGGCAGGGACGAGTATTACTTCCCGCCGGCTTCTTTAGATGCGTTCGGTTACACCTGGCCTGGATCTAATCCCTTTCTACCTCCTTCGAAACCCTGTCATTCCACCGGAGAAGAAACATCGTCTCCCCACCCGTGGAAATTTTTCTGAACCGTTGCGGGCATAGAAAAAATAAACTCTCGCCTCCAACCTTCTCTCTCAGCGCGTTTTGGGGCATCGGCGGCGCAACTACCCGGAGGTGAAGGCGGCGGTGCAACCAACTGGAGGCCATAGAGGCGGTGTGCTTCAAGCACGGCCAGTTCCGTAGGCATTATCTAGGAAGCGACCTGACAAAACTGCTTGGGCCTAAGATCTGAGGCGACCTAGAGCTATAGCGACCTCTACCCGGCGGCGAGAGCAGAAATCCGATCTACGGAGACCGACCCCGTCCACCTCTGTACGAAGACGGTCTTCCTCGCCGGTTACTCCTGCCTCTTCTTCTATGTCCTGCCGGTGAAATAGTATGAATATTGGTTGCTGCGTATGAATGAATCCCTAGTGGCAGGGGATTAACTGGATGCATAGTTAGCGGCAGGGGATTTGTATTGACGGAGATTCCATCCCAACAGGAAAAATTGGGTGATCACCCAATTCCACCTGGGGTTAGTTCCCTGTGGGGATTGATTACCTAGGAACCGAACAAAGCCTAAAGATGTTATGCTTGGATGTAGCTATACACACGCACGCCCTGGCTTGTAGTATGTGTACTCCCTTCGGCCCATAGAATCAAATTTGTCTAGATTTGAATAAATCTAGACACTATTTAGTATATACTAGTATATAGGTTCATTCAAATTTTGACTAATCAAAATCAATTAATATGGGTCGGAGGAAGTATGTAGAAACATTTCATAACTCCACGGTACACACGGCTAGCCACATTTAAGTGGGCGAGTGTGTGCGCAAAATCTTTCTTGAAATAGGCTTTCCTCCCGCTTTAAAAATAAGCCAGACGGCCGAACCAAATAAGCAGATCGAAAAGAAAACCCCGTTGTGAAGGTGACGACAGTTTCAAAATGCTCCTATGATGATATGCTGATTACACCAATTGTGCAACGTGACGACAGTTTCAACTATTTATTGTCGAAAATAATTGGTCTATCGCTAATTTGATTTTCTTTGAACTTTGCAGGGAAACAAAGATGTCATGGACCTGCTTTTTTTTTTTGAACGGATAAGGGGCCTCGAAGGGCCCCGAAGCTGCATTCAATTAACCGACGGTGGGTGCACAATACAAGCAGGGCCTAGAACAGAAAAAAAAATTACAACAAAGGCCAGGAAAATTGCACCGAGGACCCTGATAGAAAAAGCAGAAAAGCAATCGAGTCCAGGGTTCTCTCCACCGAGATTGAGCCACGAGCGCCGGCCACCATGACTTCGCCGGGGACGAACCACTTGGCGCTGACACAGGGGGAACTCCGGCGAGTGACTCCGAAGAAGGCCTCCACTGCGGAGGTTGGAAAGGGCGCCGTCTTGGCGCCACACAAGGCCACCATCTTGGCCGAAGCTCGCGTTGGCAATCGTAGCCGCCGCGGGATTTGCTCGACGTTGCAGCAGCAGGTTGACGTCCCACCTCAACGAGGCCGGGAAGCACTTGTTGCTTCGCTTCCTCCCCTCACCTCCACGGCCGGCCGGAGAAAACGTCGCCACGCAGCACCCCTCTCCATCAAGGCAAACACCAACCTGTGGAGGGCAAGGCCGCCCCCCGCCGCCAAGGCCACCACGCCGCAGCACAGCTCCCCCTTGCCACCATGGCCGGACAGGAGCTGCTCCGCCGCGCAGCTAACTCCACCATCGATCTCCTCTTCCTCGCAACCACTGCCGGCCGAGAGGAAACCGAGAGTGCAGCACCTCAGCATCGGAGGCCAGGCCACCACCACGAAATTATTCAGTGGTGCGTCGGTTCCCGTCTCAACTTGGGCCTCCATCCGTCGGAGAAGAAAAGCAGAGACAAGGAACCCTAAAACTACATAGATCTGGGTGGCAAGATCTAGAGTTCCGCACAAACTACCGGGGAAACAGCCCCAAGACGGCAAGCTGCCGAACCTACAACTACTCCTATCTACTCCGGCGTCTTCCCTTCGCCGTCTCCGGCCGGCAACGCCGGCGGAGAGGGCTAGGGGTCAAGCCGGGCTTCTCCGGGAGACTCTCAAAACGGGGGGAGGGAGGAGGGAGGGAGAGGACTAGTTCTCATGTGGACTTGTACCGTCATGGATCTGCTAGCTGCCAACTTGAATGGATGAAACAAACATTTTATGCAGTACTTTTGAAGCAGTTGGATGTTATAGATCTGCTAGCTCCTAACATGAATGGATGCAACTATTTATTTTGGTTATTGTAATCATGGTTTAATCCTTAATAATGCTACTCCCTCCGATTCGTAATAAGTGTTGCTGATTTAGTGTAACTTGTACTAAATCGGCGACACTTATTATAGATTGAAGGCAATACTATGTCACTATGTTCTCTCTTCCAATATCTACTATGTACGACTAAAAGATGTTAGTTACTGTAATTATTTTTTAGCAGTTCAGTACTCATATTAAATGTGGCCTTAGTCACTAAATTTCCTAGAAGGAGCTTCCAATCAATTCCTTATTCCCGTTGAAGTTCTCCTCAGACGCTGATGTATTTTAGCAAAGAAAATCTATATAATACAAGGAAGTACTCATACAGGCAAATGAAGTACAGAGTATCTAGCACTCACCTCATCCGCATCTGTGTTCCAGCAAATCGCGAGCGCCTCTTCTCCCTGCAGGCTGCTGGCGCCCCGTCCCCCTCTCCTGTGCTCCTCCTGCTGCAAGCGCACGGCATGATTTACGCCACCAACGAGTCAGGCTTACCGATCTACTAATCAACCTCTTGGAGCTCACCTTGGTGAAATCTCTATGAACAGATCAAGTGCTGAAATCTCTACTAGAACAGTCCGTCCAAACAGTGCAAAGGGGATAAGGACAAGTAAAAAAAATAAAAGGCAGGTTTAGTTTATAGAATAATACTAATAGAAAGGTACGGCCTACAGATAAAGAGAGATGGTATGATCCCATCACTATTTAGAGGCAGAATTTAGTGCCTCTAAATAGTAACCAATTGTGGCACTTCTAATTGTGCCTCAGTTGATATACTTTTAGTGGCATTATCACAGAAAATGTCTCTAAAAATTATGTCTTTTTGAGGCACAGGTCAAAGTGTCACTGATAGTTTAGCATGGAGGCACTAGACTGTGCCTCTATTTTTCAAAACATTAGAGGCACTATTTGATAGTGCCTCAAAAGGATAAACTATTAGTCGAACTTTTAAAACTGCCACTAAAAACTCATATTTGAGGCACTATTTTTCGAAGTGCCACAAATAGATATAATTAAAGGCAGTTTAAAAAAGTGCCTCTAAGAAAAGTGTCTCTGATTCCTGAACGTGCCATAGTGCGTCCGGCTTGGCGAGCCAAGGCGAAGATCTGCGCCCACACGTCCTTATGATGGCCTGGCGAACATAGTTAGACGTGGCCTTGCTGAAGCTACCCGTGGATGTCGTCCGGTTTAGGATGTCCTCCACGATGGCGGTGCTACATAGGTAGATGCAGGGCACGGACTGGTTCCAATCGGGCTTTAAGAACTTCAACCTCCTCAACAACGACACCCACCCGAAAATAATTTAACATGCATTATTAACTATCATTGGTGGAAAAGAGGCCTATAGCCCAGGGTCGTATGGGCCATTAGCCCCGGTTCTGGATCCGGGGCTAGCCAGGCGGGGCTATTGCTAGCCCTGGTTCTGTCCTGAACCGCGGCTAATGGTGCTCCACGTGGACGACTGGCGAGCGAGGGGCCTAGCAGGCAAAGGTCCCGGTTTTTAATAGGCACCGGGGCTATTGCTCCCCTGTCGCGGCAGGAAAATGGCCTGTTTTTGTGCCACGGCAGGATCCGTTTTCTGCTATTTTCCATTTATTTGTTTTGGGCTTTTTTTAATTTGTGTTTTGCGCTAAATTGGATGGCATAATTAATACTACATACAACAATGAAGTAACAACTATATAGTGCACATCATCGTCGCGAATATATTACACCATCTTATCCAATGTGCGTTGTCGAACATATTACAAAATGTACACGCCACGAGTTATTACATGCACATTACAAAAAATATCACACTCGCATATCTATCGGCGGGGAATAGTATTCTCCATTCGGATCTAGGACCTCGACATCTATGAATCCGGCAATTTCCTCTTAAATTGCTCGTATGCGTTCTTGTAGTAGAAGACCGTCCAGCAACCGTTCGACCTAATATAATTTAAAGAAGGGGTCAATATATATGAATTAATGAAAATGAACACAATTGATGGTAATAAACTAAAGTTGTGAATATTGTTTATCGTACTTCAATTTTTTTTAAGTCCCTCTTTGCGGCAGTATATTTGGTCGTTTGGCGAATGAACTCGCATACATAGTAGCCACATAAGTTATTCCCGGATTCTTGCCTCAAGCACTTTACGAGAAAATATATAGTTCAATAAAAATAATATTCAAGCATGATACTGAAACTAGAATCAAAGAGATGCGCGAATCTAGCTAGTACTACTTACATTAAGTTGTTGAAATGTAAGCTCTGGCTTCCAAACGCTCCAAGTCCTGCCCGGCAAAGAAGATGAATAACGGAGTTCTATATTAATCACTTGCTATCAACGAGGAAATAGTGCCGATATAGTCACATAATGATTGAAATTACCTCTGGAGGCATGCTTGCATGTCCGCCCATTCATTAAGGTCTTTGCGTTTCGAGTCCATGACTTTTACTATTTCATTGTCAGGCTTAATGATTAGCAGGATATAGTAAAAGCTGCGCACGCATAACGAGTCAATTATACACTTAACATCGAGTAAGCAAAATATAATGTGTATAAGACAGTAACACTCACTCGTAGTTGTAAGGAAATAGTATTTTCCTTTTGGTCTCATGAAACCTTAACGCTTGTACCAAGTTGTTCTCTGTCACCTCGCGTCTCAGGTGGAGAACATTTTGATAAATGATATTTGGGTCAATGAACCCAATGTCATAGAGTTGTCCTCTTTTGCATTGGAGAATATTCATTCTGCAAAATAAATATAGTGATGAGTAAGATTATACATGCAATGAACGATAACTGAGCTAGAAAGACTTAATTACATAAATTAATAATACTTACAAACAATAGACACTCATGATATATTTGTCGAGGGTGTCTTGTTGGTATAACTGACATAACTCATCAAATTCAATCATTACCACGTCATCTTCATGCCCATAATGCTCGTTTCTATGTGCAATGTTGATCCAGTTTTCGTTAGCAGAAGATTGTCGCATGTACCAGATATGCAATCTTCACATTTTTGTTGGTAGCTTCTTGACTAACTCAGGTTTGACGAGAGGGTGCCCGTGCCGATACTTATATGCTATGTCAGCGAATTCATTTATATGGTTTAAGTACCTATGAATAGACATGCCTTGAGCCGCTGCCGCTTCTCCGTACAACTCTACTAACTCCGGATCAGTTTGCGGATCATACCTCTGCTCGGTCGCAGCTCTCCTCGACCGCACCTCGGCATCGGAATACACTTTTAGCGGGGGGGGGCACGATTGATTTTTCTGTTCTCCGAGCTGGGCAACTGATTTCTCGCTTGATTTTCCACTGGAGCTGATACTCTACAACCGTTGTTCTTTTGCCTCAGCCGACTTGCGAATAGAGCGGTCATAGTCTTCTGGTAGCGGCGGCGGGTACACGGCCATGAGCTTCACCTGGGCTATTGCTTGTGCTACGTCTTCTTCGGTGCGCGGAAAGATTGGCTCTATCGGCTTCTCCTTGTTAGCTATGTCAATCTTCCACTTTTGATAACTGGCTTCTGAGGCCGCATCAAGTTGCTCGTTTGTCATCTCCCCAGGTCGGGGGATACTGAAATCTATATTTGCATGGGGTACTTTTTGGAGGGGCGATATCTTAAGTTTCGGTGATATGAACCTCTTGCTGTTGCTGCCCCTCGTAGTTGTACGGCCCCTTTTCCGCTTGGGAGATGGCGGCGGTGGAGACGGCTGCGACGGCGATGGAGACGGTTGCGCTGGAGAATGGTAATGTGGCGGCGAAGGTGAAGGTTGCGCTGGAGAATGGTCATGTGGCGGTGAAAGTGGATTGTTGCTGATCTGAGGAGTGGGTGGCCTTGGCGGCACATAATTTGGAAGATGGATGTGCTCCTTTGGCCAAACAACAGTCCCCCTTTTTCTTCTCCTAGTTCAGTCAGCTCCGCATCTTCACCTACGGGGTAGTCCAGCTTCAGCTCCTCATAATCTGGCATGACTTGATCCACCGTGACGACAGCGTACCCTTTTGGAACCGGTTTGCAATGCCAAGTTGGTTTAGGTCCAATTGGTAGGGCCATGCCAAGCGCCACCGTCAACCTTAAGTTAGCAACTCTCACCTTTAACTCACAAGGTGTGCTCTGTGTGATATCATCCACTGGGTAACAATGTTCCGGAGCTGTCAGTGCATCATCATCACCATCTCCTGGAGCTACGTCGAAGCGACGCTGCTTTTCTTATTCGATGGGGCGCCGGTAGCATCGAATGCAGGTTCTATCAGGTACCGCTGAGATTGACCGCTACCTTGCTGGCTAAGTATTTTGATTTGATCCTGATGTCGCTTTAATACCTCTTCTACATTATGCAGCCAGTCTGCAGCAGCAG
Source organism: Avena sativa (assembly GCA_916181665.1). Classification (NCBI taxonomy): domain Eukaryota; kingdom Viridiplantae; phylum Streptophyta; class Magnoliopsida; order Poales; family Poaceae; genus Avena; species Avena sativa. The sequence continues at coordinate 428,106,678 of OV702283.1, forward strand.
CTTTCTCAGCCTCAGCAGCCGCTTTGTCAGCTCCCTCCCTTTCCTTCCTCCTCTGATGGCTTCTATCAGGAAATCTCTTCCTTTTCTCGGGAAACGCAACTGTCCACGGCTTGGATCCTTCGGTGCCCCGTGATCGTCCTTTGTGTTCTTTATTTTTAAGGGCGTGTGTCAGCTCGTCCTTCTCTCTATCAGGAATGAACCGTCCCTCTTCAACATCTTGTACCGCACTTCTAATGTCGTCGATGGGTAGCAGGGATTATCTTTGTGTCTTTGGTTATACACTACCTTCCCTTCTTCGTTCAACGTGCCCCCATGCCCGTAAAACCAATTTCTTGCATGTTCAATCCATGTTAAGGGCTCTGGCATGATCCCCTTGGCCAGAAATGGTGCCTCAAGTGCCTCCCACTTATGCTTGCTACCGGCGTAGCCAGCAGGCCCCATAGTATGGTGGTACTTCTTCTTAGCAGCAATCGCCTTATTTACTGCAAACTTTTGCAACGCGTCCGGATTCTTCGTCTTGTACTCCACAAATTCGGACCAGTAGTCTCTTATCTTCTCATAGCCCTTATCGAAATCCGGAGTCTTATCGAGCTCGATATAGTTCTGGCATAATTTTTTCTTCCAGTCCCTGAATAGTTCGCCCATCTTCGAAAGAGCCCACGCCTTGACTTTTTTCTCTAGGGCCTCTTTTCTACTCCTCATTTCCACCTCATTTGGCACATCTTCGTCTGGATCCACCTCTGGCGCCGTCAGGGTGAAATTAAGCATGAGCTTTGTCCAAAGGTTTTCTTTGGCTGCTTCGCCGACATATGACACGGTTTCCGTCTTTGTCTGCCTCCACTCTCGAGTGGTGATAGGGATGTGGTCCCTAACGACTACTCAGCATGCCTTCACAAATTTCTTTGCAACATTATTAAGTTCAATTGGTTTCCCAATTTTATCGACCTTTTCGATTCTATATCGGACACCATCATCCATCTTCTTGTTTGGGCCTCGTTTAGTCCGTACTGACGATTTCCTCGATCCGGAGGGCTAAAAGAAGAAAGAGCTAGCACGTTAATATATGTATTTCATATGGTCACTTGTTAAATACATTAGTGCACATCACATATAGATATACACCTCGCCGGAGCCGTCGACTTCTCTCTCTTTGACTTCTTGCTCGTCATCTTCTCCCTCATCGGAGCCGCCGAGTCCTTCCTCGCCGGAGCATCTACCTCCTCGGCTGAGAGACTCATCTCCCTCTCCGGAGTCGTTCAAAAACTGCTTGGTGACATCGCCAACAATAACTTCATCCCCGCGGATGAAACCCTCCATGATGTTCTCCTAATAATCGTCTCTGCCGAGTCCCGGATCCATAGTATCTGCAAACAAAATAATACACAAAAATAGTTAACAGAAGTGGCGGACGGCCTTCTCCTGACTCCGCCGCAGCCATCGAGCCGCCGCCTTCCTACTCCGCCACGAAGCACGGCCCGATGCCACCTCCGCGGCCCCCGTGCTCCGCCACCAAGCACGCCCCCGACGCTACCTCCGCTGCGGACGTGCATCTCCGACAGCACCCCCTCCGCCTCCCACGCAGCAAATCGGCGCGGTGGCGAGCGATGCATGCGCATGGCGGCAGAGCAGGGCACGTCGACACGGGCTCGTGCATGCGCGCACGACGGCGGCGGCTCGGGCTCGTGCACGGCGGTGGCGGCGGTGCGCGCGCATGGCGGCGGCGGCTCAGGCTCGTGCATGGTGGCGGCGGAGGCGGTGCGCGCGCACGGCGGTGGTGGCTCAGGCTCGTGCACGGCAGTGGCGGCGGCGGTGCGCGCGCACATCGGTGGAGGCTCGGGCTCGTGCACGGCAGCGACGGCGGCGGTGCACGCGCACGGCGGCGGCGGCTCGGGCTCGTGCACGCAAAAGGAGAGTAGAGGACCGGCGGCTCACCTTGCGCTCGTGGAGCGGAGACCGGCGGCGGTGCTCGGGAGGCGCGGGCCGGTGGGGACGCACAGGGAGGCCGGCGGCGGAACGAGCGTGGAGGCGCGGCCGGCAGGGAGGACACGACAGCGACGACAGGGAGGCATGCGGAGGCGCGGGCCGGCGGCGGAGTTGCGCATCCTGAGAGCGCTCTGCTTCTCCTTGCATGCGTGAATGGGGAGGAAGGAGGGTGGCGCCGATCTAAAGTAGGAGGAGCATCGGCCCCGGTTACTCCCAAGAACCGGGGCTATTGCCCTATTAGCCCCGGGTCAACTCCCAGCCCATGGCTATTGGCCCAGAAATTTTCGGCTGGCACGCATCGTGGGCTATTAGCCCCGGTTCTTGGGCCGAACCGGGGCTAATAAGCCTTTTTCGAAAAAAGATTGAGTTTTCTGGAGGTTCCCGCCTTTTTTCTAGATTTAGGAGCATTATTACATATGTATTTTTCATAGCAAATTTATTTTGAATTTCAGAAATCTGTATTCCATATTTTCATATGTATTTTTCAATTAAAAATGCATTAACAAATATGTATTCCATATTTTTGAATTTGAAAACACTTTCAACATGAAAAGTCTTCAAATTTGAATAAATAATCCAAAGCCATTTTCTGTTTTCTAAAATAACTATTCTTACTAACAATTGTTGAAGGAGGAATTTTCTGAACGGGCATTAAAAATTTAAAAATGACCCACTGTTCTGTGAAGCAACCACTAAATTAAATGTGAAACCTTACTTGGACAATTTCCCAACCGGTGTATCTGGAACGGGCATAAATAATTCAAAAATGATCAAAACAATGTGAAACCTTCGCATGGTGTCATATTATGTGTCAAAGTTACAAGGAAAAACATTAAACTTGGAAGATTGAAAACATCACATATGTTTTAATACATGAGGTCACACATAAGTTTTACATGAAAGTCATGAATCCTTCTTTGCGTATGTCGATCCCTTGCCTATGATCGCTTCTTAGGCCGTAACCATGGAGCATCTTCATTATTTAACGGGATGCTTGGGTCAGTTTTCACGGTGAAGGGCGGAATTCATCAAACTTATCATAATCTGCTGACATGTCTGTCTTGTCCTCGATTCCCACGATGTTTCTTTTCCCTGAAAGAACTATGTGACGCCTGGGCTCATCGTCTGATGTATTCGTTTGCTTATTTTTTCTTTTTTCGGTCTGGAGGACATGTCTTTCACATAGAAAACCTGAGCCACATCGTTGGCTAGGACGAATGGCTCGTATCTGTAACCAAGATTCTTGAGATCCACTGTTGTCATTCCGTACAGTTGGTCTACCTTTACCCCATTCATGTTGACCCAACTGCACCAAAACAGAGGGACCTTAAAAGTAGGTCCATAGTCAAGTTCCCATATCTCCTCTATGTAACCAAAGTATGTGTCCTTTTTCTCATTCTCGCCTATTGCATCAAAGCGGACACCACTGTTTTAGTTGGTGCTCTTTTTATCTTGGCCGATAGTGTAAAATGTATTCCCATTTATCTCGTACCCTTGGAAAGTCAATACAGTCGAAGATGGTGACGCAGCCAACAAGTAGAGCTGATCTCCAACAGTGTTGTCATTCAGGAGGCGTGCTCGCAACCAACTTCCGAAAGTCTCCATGTGTTTTTCTTCGATCCAGGAGTCAGCATTCCCTGGGAACTTGGAGCTTACAACATTCATGTGTTCCTCGATATACAGAGCCACGAAGGTGGAATTTCGTAGAATTGTGTAGTGTGCTTGAGTGAAAGAACGCCCGTCCCTACATATCACTGCTTTCTTTCCTAGCGTGCCTTTTCCACTCGGCCTCCCCTCATGCCGCGATTCAGGAACACCAAGCGGCTTAAGGCCAGGAACAAAGTCAACGCAGAACCCAATGACCTCCTCTGTTCCATATCCCTTGGAGATGCTTCCTTCTGGTCTAGCACGGTTACGAACATATTTTTTTAAGACTCCCATGAACCTCTCGAAGGGGAACATATTGTGTATAAATACAGGACCGAGAATGGAAATCTCGTCGACTAGGTGAACCAGGAGATGTGTCATAATATTGAAGAAGGACGGGGAAAACCAACTCAAAACTAACAAGACATTGGACCACATCCCTCTGTAGCCTTTCCAGACTTTCTCGATCAATTACCTTCTGAGATATTGCATTGAGGAATGCACATAGCTTCACAATGGGTACTCGAACATTTTTTGGTAGAAGCCCCCTCAATGCAACCGGAAGCAACTGCATCATAATCACGTGGCAGTCATGAGACTTCAGGTTCTGAATTTTTTCTCTGCCATATTTATTATTCCCTTTATATTTGACGAGAAGCCAGCCGGGACCTTGATACTGCTCAGACATTCAAAAAAGATTTCCTTCTCTGCTTTCGTAAGAGCATAGCTGCTTAAGTATTGACGCCCTTTTATCACTATGCTTGTTGTATGGGTCTTTCATACGTTGTTGGTCCTCCCGTGCTTCTGGTGTGTCTTTTGACTTCCCATACACGCCCAGGAAGCCTAGCAGGTTCACGCAAAGATTCTTCGTCACATGCATCACGTCGATTGAAGACCGGACCTCTAGGCATTCCCAATAGGGTAGCTCCTAAAATATTGATTTCTTCTTCCACATGGCCGCGTGTCCGGTAACGTTGTCTTTGGAACAGATTGACTGACATGACCCTTTCCAAAGATTACTTCCAGGTCCCTCATCATACCAAATACATCAGCACCTTTAGGGAGCTTATTCTTCTTCCGGTGATCTGCCTCACCGTTGAAATGCTTGCCTTTCTTTCTCACTTGATGATTGGTCGGAAGAAATTGAGGACACCCCAGGTACACAACCTTCTTACATTTCTCCAAATATATACCTTTAGTATTATCTAAACAGTGTGTGCATGCATTGTATCCCTTGTTTGATTGTCCTGAAATATTACTAAGAGCTGGCCAATCATTGATGGTTACGAACAACAACGTTCGTAGGTCAAATTCCCACTGTTTATGCTCATCCCACACACACGTACACCTGGTTCGGCCCACAACTGCAAAAGTTCATCGACTAATGGCCTTAGGTACACATCAATGTCGTTGTCGGGTTGCTTAGGTCCTTGGATGAGCACTGGCATCATAATGAACTTCCGCTTCATGCACAACCAAGGTGGAAGGTTGTAGATACATAGAGTCACGGGCCAGGTGCTGTGACTGCAGCTCTGCTCCCCAAAAGGATTCATGCCGTCTGTACTTAGACCAAACCATAAGTTTCTCGCGTCACCTACAAAGTCCGGGTACTCTCTCTCAATTTTTTTCCACCGCGACCCATCGGCGGGGTGTCTCAACTTCGACCCGTCTTTCTTACGCTCTTCTTTGTGCCATCGCAACAATCTGGCATGCTCTTTGTTTTTGAACAGACGTTTTAGCCGTGGTATTATAGGAGCATACCACATAACCTTAGCAGGAACCCTCTTCCTGGGGGGGATCGTCATCTCCCTCAACATCACCAGGGTCATCTTGTCCGATCTTGTACCGAGATGCAGTCCATACCGGGCATTTATCCATATTCTCGTACTCCTTACCGCGGTACAGGATGCAGTCATTAATGCATGCATGTATCTTCTGCACATCTAATCCTAGAGTGCAGATAGTCTTCTTTGCTTCATACGTTGTCTCGGGCAGCTCGTTATCCTTTGGAAGCTTTGGCTTCATTATTTCCAGTAATTGCTCAAATCTCTTGTCAGACAAACCAACCTCAGCCTTCCATTGCAGCAGTTCGAGTGTTGTACCGAGCTTTGTGCTGCCATCTTTGCAATTTGGGTACAACAGCTTTTTGTGATCCTTTAACATGGCGTCCAACTTTAGCTCCTCCCTTTCTGTATCGCATTGTTGTTTTGCATCAGAAATGACCCGACCAAGACCATCAACGGGCTCATCTGATGCCCGGTGTTCTTATTCATTGCCACCTCCTTCTTCTTCATTGTTACCTCCATTCTTCTTCATCGTCTTCCATTGCAGTATCCTCATTTTCTTCATGGAACATACGATAGTTGTCATCATCCTCCTCTTCTTCATTGTCTTCCATCGTAACCCCTCTTTCTCTTTGCAAGTACCAACAATAATATCCGGGCATGAAACCTTGGCGAAGCAGGTGGAATTGAATGGTTCTCGAGTTGGTGTACTCCTTGACGTTCCGACAGTCAACACATGGACAAGGCATAAAATTATCCACCTTGTTATCCTCAGCCACATCGATAAATTTATGCAGGCCTGCAATGAAGTCGGAATTGCGTCAGTCGCCGTACATCCATCCCTTTCGTGCATTGATCTGCATCATAAATATATAGTCAAATGACTACCTTACATGCACAGATGCACTATTTTTGAATCAATTACAGATGAAATGGACAAGGTTGCTAAACTTTGACAAGGATACCATTTTTTTTTCAACTTAAGTGTGGCTCGGGCATTTGTAACATCCCAGGATTAGCACCTACAAATAAAGAGGACACAGGGTTGTGCATTGCATTCATGCATAAGAAAATCTGAGGAATTTTCGCGCAAAACTACAAGAGGCTATAGAGGGGTCGAGATCTCTCTTGTTCTTATAAAAACATCAGTACAACTGCGATGGATTTCGGCAAGACCTCTCTTGTATCTTTTGTGTTTGAGGGGAAGACAATTCAAATTTGATTACTCAATTGATAAAAAAAATTAAATCTAAAAAGAATTTGAAATGAAATGATTACAATAATAGTATAAAGGGTTCTTTATTAATAAAATAATACATATTGTATTATTGTTATTTTACAATAAAATAATAAAAGTAAATTACTATGAAACAAATAAATAGAAAAAGGAATTACATAAATGAAACAACTAAAATAATTCTTTATTACAAGGAAATATATATTACATTATCTTATACAAATGAATAAATGAATGACAAAAGAATAAAAATTACAGAAACCTAAACTTATTTTCCTACTCTAGTTCTTCTATCTATTAATTCCCAAACCCTTCAAAGAACCTCTGTACCTGCAAAAGAAAACTAGAAAAATAAATATAAGATGTGAGGGGGTTAGTTTTAGCAGCTCTTAGTAAGTACAGTGAAGTGCACTGCCACTGTTCATCATAGAGCTTAATTAGAATGAGGGGCAAGTTTCATCAAATAGAGCATCTGTTCTTATCAGATGTGTAGCCTCAGTCCTACATCATTGGCAGTAAGAGGGGCAAGTTTCACCAGAGGAGGTAGAAAGGAAGGAGTAAAAGCACGGTAACTACTTGTGCTGATCCACAACAGTGCAAGCTTATAGGTAAGCAACATACACATACCTGCATGTGTATGTGCTGTCAGCACAAGGAAGCTTCAAAGAGAGATAAGAGTGCACAGCCGTAGCAGGAAAGATAAATATCCCATGGCCACCATACTTTTCCAACAACTACCCCCAAACCAATATTTCATCACCAAGAACAACACCTGTTCTTTCTCATCAACACCAGATCACTCCTCTAGGTCAACATCATATCCCTAACCCTGGTTGCTCAGTAAAGCCATCCAAGAGTGAGGAGGAGATACGTTTTCATAAAGGAGATATCAGCTCCAGAAGTAGAAGAACATGATCAGGAGCATAAGGAGGAGGTCTTGGTGCCAAGAAGAGCAGCAACATTAGCTACATCAGAAGAAGGGAGGAAAGCAGGCCACCAAATTAACAGTGGCTGATCAAGATCAACACTAGCCCAGCAGCAGCAAGAACTCAGCAACCACAGGTTGACCACCAAAATCATTCCTTAGTATCTGTTCTTATTAGATTTATTAGGAATACATAGAGATGGAGGGAATAACCCTCAGATCTACATGCATCGGGATGAGAGGATCATCGTAGAGTGTATAAAGGGGCAACCATAGCACATGTTCTTATTAGCGTGCACCATCAGATTCAAGTGAAACAATGGCTATGTTACAAATCCATCCAAACCCAGCTATCTTTCCAATAGAGTTGTCTAGGAGGATTAGAATATGGATTTCTCTTAGTCTTGCATAGAGATGCTATGCAAAGCTCATCCTAGAGAATAACAAACCACCGAAAATAAATATCTATTCTTATCCAAATTAGTGCCTCAGACTCTTGCATCATAGGATAGGCCTTGAGATCAAGCACAAAATCTGTTCTTATTAAAAAGAAAGTCTCAGCCTTAGCATCATAGACATGGATGCTTTCCAAATATTTCCATCATTTAATCGTAGAAAGGATGGTCCCATCTAGTACAGCCAAACAGATAGCAGGAGATCATGCCATATGTAGGATTGTTGTGCACCTTCCAAAAGGAGGCACCACAGCAAAAAACCTCCAGGTAGCAGAAGCCACCATTCAGGGATCTAATAAATCATTGCTAATGAATTTTGTCATGTTATAATACAAACAGGGCACCCCAAATGAATTCAAATCATTTCCCTACTCAAGCATTTTAGGAATCATCTACAAATACACTCACTTGTTAACATTAGATGGATAGCAATCCATGACCAATGCTACTAGCAACATCACATCCTGGAATTGTCTTAGTCAACAGTACCAGAGCAAGTAATAAATCCCCTAGGAGCAGTTTGGAGATAAAGAAGTATCTCAAATAAATAGAACTGACAAAACAGAATAAAAATAGGTATTGTAGTAAGTATACTAACACTAGAACATATATGTGTATAAACTTGATCAAATATACATCTACTATGCTCATAAATTTTTCCAAAGAGTACTGCATATGTGTACATACTACCACACCTCACATACACATAATCTGAGAGATATTTGTGTGCAACATATGCATCCTAAAATACATGCAAGCATTTCAATGAAAAACACAAGTTATAGTATGCTTAAATCTTCAATGCCCACTCTTATACCTCACATACATCTTATTTACTACATAATCATGTGGATGCATTTAGCTAAAACAATTTCAGACATATCTTTGGCAAGAGCATCTGTGAACTGTTCTATCAGATTTCTTAACCAAGTAGGATAATTGGCCATACAAGTTTTACTCCTAGTCACCACCAGAACTAAGCCAAACTATTCGAAATATATTACAATTTTCCATCTAACATGGTAGCAATTCATAACCATTTTACCATCAGATGAAAGTAACAAAATATACTCTTGTACTCATCAAAGTCTGATGAACTAGAGATCACTACAACACCACCAATTCCAAACAAATTCACCAATCACCTGAATACACATTCCACTAGAATCATAGCCTAGTACATGTCAAGGAAATCCAACCAACCGCTATAACCTTAAGCCTAAAACAATCCATCGGCTCGAAGGCCGGTCACAGAAACAATACCTGTCTAATGATATGGTTGTTGTAGTTGACAAGAAGGCCGATGCCGGGTTGCAGAAATTTGCCTTCCCGCTGGTGTCAGAGAAGAAATAATGCCACAGCACCTCCCCCACCACCACAGGAAGATCATGAAGCAGCATGGCGAAGCAACGAAGGGCGCCGGGGTTGCATCCGTAGATGTCGTCCCTACGGCATCAGGGAAAGGTGTCGGCCGCAGTGGTAACTATAGTACCACATTGCCATAGGAAGCGAACCTCGAACTGGAAGCATAGGCACGAGCGGTAAAACGAGCTAGGCCGCGCCGTCCCCGATGCCAACCAGTCGGAGAAGCGGGATTGGGGGGCGAGTTGTGAGCACAAGCAGTAGAAGCTAGGGTTTCTCCCGGGGTGAGCGCGCAAGGTTGCTAGGCACCACAGTGGAGGAGAATCGAGGAAGGAGAGATAGAGAGGCATGGCGCCACCGGGGGACGCCGGTGGTGGTCAGTGAGGCAGGCGGCGGCAGCGGCATCGCCAACGACCTGGGGGGCGAGGCGTTCGTGCGGGGGTTGAGTATGAGTGTGGCTAACGCGTGAGGGGAGGGTGGGGTCGAGGTAGGGTTGCCTTGGGCTAGATTGGACTGGGCCGGACCAGCCCAATCCCAACACCCAACTGACGCTAAATTTAAAAAAAAAAGGAATTTACTAAATGAATCTTGAATATAATTTATACCCTAGAGAAATATAGAAATATCCCAAAAATACATATGATATATCAAAATAACCACAAAAATAATATCTACCTAATAAAAATATAATTTTAATTTTTTAAAAATAAATATAAAGTAAAATAATTATTAACACCGTTAAATCTTAAATGAAATGTTATAAAATAAAACAAAAACTCTAAAAATAAATAAAAATCATTTTTGTGTATCAAAATAACTTTACTATTTCATAAAAATACTAACTTAGAGTTTTACAAATAAAACATAAAGCAAATATTTAAAGACACTTAACTCTCTGATGAATTTTATATAAATAAAGATAATACTTAAAATAAATAGAATTCATTTTTAAGGTCTTGAATAAATATATTACACTAGAAAAATATTAAATATATTATTAGAAAAGTCTTTAATATTATAAATAATAAATCCTTACCTAATACCTATTTTGTGAATTCTTTAAAAACAATTCTTAAGTAAGAAATAATCACAATTCTTATAAGACCTTGAGAAATTAGTGTCTTAGTACTAATTCCAAACCCATAACTTGAATTCATAATCAAACTTAAGTATAACTTTTAACTTTAAAATATTCTTTTAAAATCTTATTAAGGATTCTTTTAAATAAACATTGGGTATCACCCATTTATACAATATGGTGAATAACCATTATATCTTCACCATTATTAACATAACTTCAAATTTTAACAAATTACTAAGATCATCTAATTATGCTTCCGTTAAATAAATACATATTATTTTCTTAATAAGCAAAAAAAATTTAATCCAATCATTCACTTAAATATAAAGTGAATAATTCCACACCTTAGTTATACCTATCATACATCTATAACTTGGGAATAATTAAAATATATTACATCTTAAGTTTACTTAACCTTTTAAAATTAACTTCAGTCTCAAAGCTTATAAACATCATGTATAATAAATCCCTTATGTTTTTATAGTTAACTTTGGTCTATTTAAACTTAAGACATAAAGCATCTCAAATCCAAACTAGTACATCAAACACCAAAAGACATTGATCATGTTCTATTAACAATGATGGTTGTTTAAACCTTAGAAAGGAAATATTTTCTTCAAATGTTATTCTTTTTGCCACTTCAAGCAACAACTCTAGGATAGTTCTTTCAAACCTTAATACTCCAATACGTAGACTTCCATCCTAATCACCAAATAGCAACTAATCTAAATCTTAAATTACTATTGCACTCTACTTTTATATCTTGTATATCAAAACTTAAAATACCTATAGATGCACTTCATGTGAAGTAAAAACTTGAAGATAAACCAACTGTTAAAAGAATCACCAAAGTTCACTTCACTTACAGTATTGGGGTTTCACTTTGGGGGTTTTACAAAATTCATAGCATTACTTATGCACAACAGCATATTGCTTCTTTAAACATTAGTCCTTACCGGACCAATGATGCAGATTTCAAATATTGGATCTTATGTCGTCTTGAAGACCATGAGTGTATAATCTTGCAATCACAAAAGGCAAGTTCACACTTGCTCATGTCCTTTGATTATTTTCTATAAAGTATTTTGCAAATCCAGTGTTGTTATCACCTGCATTTGAAAAAGATCTGAAAACCTATTTTCATAATAATGTCATTATAGGTTATTTACCACGAGGTAACAACCTACTATAAAAGTTCCGGTGGTAAAGGAACATATTATCTAGGACCTAACAAACAATGTCGCCAGTGATTCTAGCGTCGTATATCACGCATTAACCATGAGATTTGGAATGGGACAGAGAAGTCAGCTGTATCTTCTTCCTCTCGCATGAAGCCGGATGTGTAGGTCGTGGCTGTTATCACTCGTAGCATGCATATTAATTGGTAATTCATAGAGGATATGCAGCATATGAATGGGTACCCTCAACATCCCACGATAGTTCTGGCATCTAACGGTCTGTACAAACCATTGTCGTAATACAATATGTGGGCATGGTGTACACCAAGGAGGCATGCGGGGTCGCGAAGGGGGCAGTGATTGTCTTGGATCTTAGACTAGGCCCCATACCAAGGAAGTATGGACAAGGTCATGACTTGGTTGTGCAACAAGGCTAAGGTCTCTCATGGGTAAAGTAACGCACCTCTGCAGAGTGTAAGAACTGTAACTTGTTACTCCCTGTTCTGGGAAGGAGCTGCGAACGCGGCGGGAAAGGAACTCCATGAAAATTTTGGTAAACCCATGAAGGCTGACGGACATAGCTTTTCAGAATAAAAGCAACCTTTGAAGAAATGTTTACGAAAACCTGCATTGCCTACGACCTATGGTCTGTGGATGTAGATATAGTGCATCGAACACTCCTTTTTCTAGTGGACTTGCTGAGTACGCTCGTACTCAAAGTATCTTCTTAACCCTTGCTAGGTTATAAAGCCAGTACAGACGATGACTACATCAAGCCATGCTCCAGGAATCATCATCAAAAGCTAAAGCTCTTTAATGAAGTCAAGAAAGTCAACATATACATCAGCTCAAGTGAAGACGAAGTTGTTGATTAGATAAGAATAGAATCTCTAGCCATAGAACCTATTTCTGTAGTGTATTGCAATAGCAGCAATGCCAGACCATTAGTTAAGATATTAGTCTTAATAGTATTATAATTTTGGAGTTGTTTATTTCTGATTCTTCTTTGTAATAAGTTTCTTTTTCTCTTTAACCTAGAGCGTTCTCTCGATCTTGTGTAAAGAGTTGAGTTGTAACCTATAGTCATGTCTTGGACCTGTTGTGTTTCTGCTGTACTACTCTGAGGGATGTAATACTAGTGAACGGTGTTTCATTGGTGTTATGTCAACGACTATAGTGTACTACATCATGCAGTGGTATGCTGGGTCACCGCAGTTGGTATCAGAGCATATGCTTTGACCTTAGGATTAAAACCATTTTAGGAAGATCTGTAGGTTGGATAGTGACTATGGGAGCCATCTTATCTAAACCAAATATTCTTATGACTTGTGATGAGTATCCACTTAAGGATAACCTTGTCATACCTAAGTCAGATGCTTAAGTCATTCTTCCTTAGGAGTAATATTTTATCTTTTCTCAGTCTAGTGCTATGTAGTGTCTTCCGAAGGAGACATAAACCACCAAGATACTGTAAGAAAGTGTAAGACATCATCTGGAAATGGTGTAGCCCAACTCTAGAATTCAAGTAACACAATGGAATTTTATTGTTAGTTGTTAACCAAAGACAACGAGATAAATCTCACTAGGATAAATGTTGATGAGTAGTAATCATGTGGGATTCACTTGAGAATTCTACAAGATGAAGTAAAATTATGATAAGACTTAATAATAGTGTAATGAGAAACAAAGTCATCATGGTTAGATCAACCCCTAAATCATGATGTATAGGTAGACATAACCAGATCATGGTGAGATTAGCTTCAAAACCATGATGTATGAGTAAGTATGACAAGTACTTAGTGATTTATCTTGGAGTAGAGGTATGAAAATTACAAAGTACAGTTATGATAGAAGTCATGGGTGCTAAAACTTTCTAATAATATTTGGTTTTAGTTAACAAATAGAATCTGATTAGTCATTTGGAGAGATCATGTGAGGTTAGTTGGCTAATAAAGAAAGGTTGAACATAGTTAATCATTCCAAAGGTGAAACCAAAGGTTAGTCAAAACCAAATTGAGACCACTTTGCTTAATATTATCCTGTTGCACTTGAGCAATTTGGGTAAATATTGAGATAAAGAATAGTTGACTTTATGTGCTAAGTATCAGAATGTAAACCTATATGAGGAGGTGTCATATACTACACAACTAAGCCGGAATTCTAGAGATATTATACTCAACTACTATATTCTGGGCTTAGAATATTGTGTGTTATATGTACCACATTTGGATTTATTTGTTTTTCTTGGATCTTCTTGATTGACTAGATCTGTACATGAAGTTTGACTTGGTGTGCAAATGCATGTTGCAACATCCAGTCACTACTTGATGTTATAGACCTAGATAGAGTAAGGGAATTCGTGTAAGGGAGTGACGAAGTTCAAAGACCAAAATGAAGACTTACATGAAGAATGAAGCCAAGTGTAAGGATTATCAACTCAATTTGGAGGATGTATCAATCTTAGATCATTATTTGTCAGCAACAAGAAGTGATGAACTTAAAGTTCAATCAAAATAAGTAATTTTGCTAAGAAGTCAATGGAGTAATTATGCAAGTTCATGGAAGTATCATGAATAAATACAAAGAAGTATCTTTGAAACCAAAATGGTATTCAAGCTCTGATAATTCAGAGAGAATGCCATAAGGATGCTAGAAACCATAGGGTAATACATACACCCTAGAATGGTTCGCAGCTGGTAAATATCCGCAGCTGGTATTTGATCCATAGTTAGTATCTTGCCCGCAGCCGGTGTTGGTTGACATAGTTAACCAGACCTTCTTAGAAGTTACATAAAGAGCATAAAATTTGGCCTAAGTTAAGTAAGACACAAAGGAGTATAATTTTTTTGAAAGCGATCGTCTTTAGAGACTCTTCGTGAAAGTTGACCTATCAAAGTGAAAATATCCACATCGTAAGTAAGACAAATAATGCTAAAAGATTCACTTCGGAGATCCACAAATGTGTGGATACACCGTACAATCTTTCATCAGACCCTAATTAGGCTGAGCATAAGCTGGATAGGGACCAATATTCTATTTATAAAATTAAGAAATACTATATAGACCTTTTGAAGACCATTAGTAAACCCTAAGGGGGAGAGTAAACCTTAGAAATGAAGGTATTATTATCTGACTTTCCGAATAAAGGATGGAGAAGGACTAACCTACAACAACAGCAAGCCTTATTTTCATAAGGTTAAAAGGATGTTATTCTTATAAAAGTACTGAAGATAATAACAAAAGATTGTCTAAAAGCCTAATAAGGTAAACGCTTGAAGTAATAAAATAGAATAGTTCTAACAAACTAATCCTAAAAGAAACAATTCTTAAGTGATTCTGAAGAGGTAATATAGCACATCCAATTGGACATGTGTAGAGGAACAAGGAAATTCCAATGGGTATGGACTAAATGTGTTCAAATCCAATTTTTAGAAGCACTACCAGTATAAACCAATATCATCACAAATCAAAAGTTAGTCTTTTGATCATAGTTATTGTTTAATAGAGTTAAAAACCCTAGTTTATTTAGTAATACTTCCTGGACCTTATATAGTATAATCAGGAAGTTTGATGATCAAGTAAAGGAGTTGTATTAGGATACCTAATACGGGTAATGAACTAAATCAGATACCCCAATTGAAGGATCTTCTAGTAAGGACATAGCCTTAAGGGAATATAGTAAGAGGAACATTAGTGCATTGTAGACACCAAGTTGGACATTGCCAAGTAGGAGGAGAATTCAAAGAAAAGGTATGGATATGGGATATTACAATTATTCCCATTTGAGATTATCATGGAATTGGGAAGTGTCGTGATCAATACAATGGCAATTCATTATTCTAAAACATGAGAGTATACGAACTTCGAGGACGAAGTTTATTTTAAGGGGGAGAGTCTGTAACATCCCAGGATTAGCACCTAGAAATAAAGAGGACACAGGGTTGTGCATTGCATTCATGCATAAGAAAATCTGAGGAATTTTCACGCAAAACTACAAGAGGCTATAGAGGGATCGAGATCTCTCTTGTTCTTATAAAAACATCAGTACAACTGTGATGGATTTCGGCATGACCTCTCTTGTATCTTTTGTGTTTGAGGGGAAGACAATTCAAATTTGATGTCAACACCCGGATTTTTCAATCCTAGATGCCTGTTATGCCATACATCGCAATCCCAGGATTACCATTTTTGCGAGACATAACAGAATTGGATACCATAGTACTTCATCCATTACAGCGATACATAAGTTCTTACACAAATAGGGATCTCATGATCCAGTCCTTAATACAACATCAAGCAGCGGAATACGTAATAATAACGGTAGCGTAGGCGAGGCTCCATCTTCGGGGTCACAGGCAATGCTGACGATGGGAGATGATCCTAGTTGTCGTAACCTTCCTGGGGTCCGTCCTCCAGGTACTCCTCTTCATAGTCTGGCCATGGGAATAGCCAGGGACAAAGCCATGAGTACTCTTTAAGTACTCACAAACTAATACTAACAAGTAAAGGGGTTTTTGGATAATAGGACACTAGGCTCTAGGGTTGTTTTGCAAAAGCCAGATTTATCTCTACTAAGTTCCAAAGCTGGTCACAATTTTATAACTCCTAAGTGGGATCTTGTATTTCCGGTCACAACTCTGTTGTGGTCAAGCCAAAGTCTCAAGTCGTTTCACAAGTCATTTTGAAAAAAGTCTGACGGGGGAACAGTATGGCCACTCCAACTGTCCATAACCGCGGACGCGGCTATTCGAATAGTTTGACACTCTGCAGAGATTGTACACTTTCACCACAACATTCGATACATCCATCAGGAACAAATCCTGAATTCACCATACTCAGTATGCGGATAATCAATCCTAACCTTTCAATTACACTCCCTAGTATAAGCACCTCTCCTGTGAGTTTGGCCTCCCAACCATGACCACTGTCATCTTGGGTACTGCACAGGTGGACAATCTTCACAAGGTAGCCTCAGCTCAGACCTTGGCCGTGAGGGAACTAATACTAAGGTATATAAGTTTCCAGTCAAGCCCTACCCAATATTCGGGTATTGTGGTTGTACGCAAAAATTGGAATGGTATCGCATCCAGACAACCATCAGTTTTATAAAGGGCTAAGGCTCATGCCTCAACATTTTTATCACCAGAATCATCAAGTGTTTGGAAACACATGTCCAAAACATTTCAATAGAATGATCCATCATTCCAAGGTTTTCATAACCATTTTTCCACCAAGTATTCCCATCTAAAGTTGATCAAGTTTTATGCTTAGCACTAGCATCTACAGGTGGGGGTAGTACTAATGGGGGGGTAGCTAGTGGAGTTTCAACTAAGTCCAACCTTATATCCTAGGCTGATATCAAGGTTTCTCGCTTAGGCCAAATTTTATGCTCTTTATGCAACCTTCAGCACAACTGTCTAGTATCTACCAAACTCTTAGGTAGCCTCCAAGTAAGCTTTGATAAATAAATAAAGTAAGAAGCTTGCCATAAAACTAGGATTGGTTTAGCAAGTGGGTATGGTCACATACGCTTAAGGCATATAGTAATCATATCACAAGTATGGGTTTGTGGCATCAGTAAGGTATCTTGCAAGTGTTAGCTTGCACATTCACTAGTATTATTAGGCTTGCATTGGTCAACTTGGTTAGTAAAGCTTGCCTTGTGCAGAGCAGTGGTTGAAGTTCTCCTCGGCTTCCTCTTCGTAGTATCCTCCTTCCTCCTCGTATCCTTGGTCGGTACTAGCGTCTACGAATAAATACGAGGTACACAATCACCAAACAATACTTAACTACTTGCAATCATCACACACAAGGGTCCTATAGATGATCTAGCATCATCTCTAACATTACAAGGTTAAGGCTTGGTTTAAGTCTTTTTATTTTAGAAAAGTAATTTCTACTCATTGAAGAACTACTTAAGATTTAATATTCTCCAAACTAAACATGGAATCATGTTGACACATGTCATCACCACATATTGTAGTCCATGGGAATGTGATTTAAAGTGGTGTCACAATTTAATAAGGTTTTACCCTTTTATTTTAATTAATTAAAGTGGCTAGAAATGCTTATGAAGCATTCTTTTATTGCTTGAACAAAATTTCTGCAAGTAACTTATATATTTTTTTATATATTCTGAAAGGTATGGTTGAATGTGATTTTTGAGAGTTGGAATCAACTCAAAAGCTTTTATGGTTTAAATTTGAAAAATGTTTGAATGCAGAAAAGCTGCTGCCTTGTTATTTTTGCTATGGGTGATCTACAGATCCAAATGACTTGAATCCAACGGGCTTGGATTAAGCATTCACAGACCTTTCCAACAAAATTGGTTTCATCTAATTTGGTGCACTGAATCGATTTGGGTTGATTTTTGAAGTTGGGTACAGAAGTGTGTTTGAAATTAAAAAGAAAAGGTTTAATTTGAATTGCTGGGCTGCGCGGGAAATTCTAACGGGCCGGCCTGCTAAGCGCAGTGCTCCCGCGGGCTGCTTAAGTGGGTGTCCCCACTCGTTAGTGACATGGGGCTGGGCGAAGCGGTATGGGGCAACGTAGTTCGTTTGATCTAGTTCTAATCCAACGGCTGAGGGTCATCGTCGACGCGAGACAGCTCCGGCGAGAACGAAACCTAGCGCGGCCAGTGAGGGGTGTTGGGGGCTCACCGGGGTACGGGCGAGGGTCGGCGAGGCGGGCGAACGACGAAGTCGACGACGGCGAACCTCCTGGTACCGGTGGCTTCTCCTGGGGCGGCTCCAATCGCTGGCTCCTTTCTTCTCCGGCAGCGGCAGGCTCCAGTGAAATTCCGGCGAGGTGGTGCTCGCCTTGCTCTGAGAATGGTGTGGCACGATTAATGAGGAGAGGGGAGTGAGATGGTGTGAAGAAATCGTGCGGGGGTGGCCTCTATTTATAGTCGAGCGAGGGGACCGTCGGGGCGCACGGTGAGCTCGTCGGGGCGACGTTACAGGCAGCTAATGGCATGAGCAAGGGTAGGGGACACTGCTGTGTCTCCTGGCGATGCTCAACGACATGGTCGCGAGGCATGGGGCGGTGTGGTTTGGTCTGGAACGGGCGGTGCTCTGCGCGGCAGAGGCGGCGTCTTCGACGGTGGGCGGTGGCTGTATGGCGCGGGGCGGCAAACAGGGGTGTCTGGCGGTATCCTGGGTCGGTGGTGATCGTGTGTGCGCGCGGTGAGGGCGGCGCGCGGTCTGTGGGTGATGGTCGAGGGTGGCGCTCTGGCGCATGCTCGGCATGGTCTGGGCGTGTCTTGTGCGCGTGGTCCAGGGCTTGGCAACGCTCGCGGCTGGGACAGGCAGTGGCGGTGGACGGTGGGCTGCCTCCCAGACATGCCGGCTAGGCTTGCTGCTGCTCCTAGCTTGCTGTCCACATTGGGGTGACATGGGGTTGCTCGGCTGTTCACCATTAATGGCAATGGCAAGCTCACAGGGGTGCTAGTGTTGGTCTAACCTTTCTAGACGATCTACTGGATTGTGTGAGAGCTAACTAGGGAACAAGTTAGGCTCAAAACACTGCACACTATAGTGTTTGTGGTTTTGTTTGATTTGTGTCTGCAACCTGTTTGATGAAATGGCCGCATGAAATCAAGTTTTGAATTTTGAAAAGATTTTTGGTGGGTTTGCTAGATTGGTTCTGGTGAGTCTGCAGATGCTTGGGTTTTGAAAATTGAGCTTGTTTGAGTGGTTTTTGAAAAAGTGGGATCTTCCCATATGAAGAAGATTCAATTTTGAGTTATGCATTTGAAAGTTTCTGGATGATCACAAAGTGGGCCTTGATACTTTGTTATGAGTACATTTAAGGGGTGCAAAGATCCAGAAAAGTTTCTGTTAGGTTTTGAAAGTTTGAGACAGCCAAAGTAGGCATGGGAGTTAAATTGGTCAATATGACCATTCACTCAATATATTTGTTTTGACTTATTTGTCTTTAGGAAAAGTGTGGGGGAATGTTTTAGATGATGTTTATTTCACCTAAGAAACATTTTACAAGCAATGGATCACACAAACAAGGTGGTTTTTAAAGAAATCAAAATCCATGCATACACATATACATGCATTCATGAATTGATTTAGAAAAGTTTTTGTTAACCCTAAACTTTAGGATTAGTGTTTTGATGATCTAAGTTTGATATTTTTGGGATGTTACATTTGATTACTCAATTGATAAAAAAAATTGAATCTAAAAAGAATTTGAAATGAAATGATTACAATAATAGTATAAAGGGTTCTTTATTAATACAATAATACATATTGTATTATTGTTCTTTTACAATAAAATAATAAAAGTAAATTACTATGAAACAAATAAATAGAAAAAGGAATTACATAAATGAAACAACTAAAAGAATTCTTTATTACAAGGAAATATATATTACATTATCTTATACAAATGAATAAATGAATGACAAAAGAATAAAAATTACAGAAACCTAAACTTATTTTCCTACTCTAGTTCTTCTATCTATTAATTCCCAAACCCTTCAAAGAACTTCTATACCTGCAAAAGAAAACTAGAAAAATAAATATAAGATGTGAGGGGGTTAGTTTTAGCTGCTCTCAGTAAGTACAGTGAAGTGCACTGCCACTGTTCATCATAGAGCTTAATTAGAATGAGGGGCAAGTTTCATCAAATAGGGCATCTGTTCTTATCAGATGTGTAGCCTCAGTCCTACATCATTGGCAGTAAGAGGGGCAAGTTTCACCAGAGGAGGTAGAAAGGAAGGAGTAAAAGCACGGTAACTACTTGTGCCGATCCACAACAGTGCAAGCTTATAGGTAAGCAACATACCCATACCTGCATGTGTATGTGCTGTCAGCACAAGGAAGCTTCAAAGAGAGATAAGAGTGCACAGCCGTAGCAGGAAAGCTAAATATCCCATGGCCACCATACTTTTCCAACAACTACCCCTAGACCACTATTTCATCACCAAGAACAACACCTGTTCTTTATCATCAACACCAGATCACTCCTCTAGGTCAACATCATATCCCTAACCCTGGTTGCTCAGTAAAGCCATCCAAAAGTGAGGAGGAGATACGTTTTCATAAAGGAGATATCAGCTCCAGAAGTAGAAGAACATGATCAGGAGCATAAGGAGGAGGTCTTGGTGCCAAGAAGAGCAGCAGCATTAGCTACATCAGAAGAAGGGAGGAAAGCAGGCCACCAAATTATCAGTGGCTGATCAAGATCAACACCAGCCCAGCAGCAGCAAGAACTCAGCAACCATAGGTTGACCACCAAAATCATTCCTTAGTATCTGTTCTTATTAGATTTATTAGGAATACATAGAGATGGAGGGAATAACCCTCAGATCTACATGCATATGGATGAGAGGATCATCGTAGAGTGTATAAAGGTGCAACCATAGCACATGTTCTTATTAGCGTGCACCATCAGATTCAAGTGAAACAATGGCTATGTTACAAATCCATCCAAACCCAGCTATCTTTCCAATAGAGTTGTCTAGGAGGATTATAATATGGATTTATCTCAGTCTTGCATAGAGATGCTATGAAAAGATCATCCTAGAGAATAACAAACCACCGAAAATAAATATCTGTTCTTATCCAAATTAGTGCCTCAGACTCTTGCATCATAGGCCAGGCCTTGAGATCAAGCACAAAATTTGTTCTTATTAAAAAGAAAGTCTCAGCCTTAGCGTCATAGACATGGATGCTTTCCAAATATTTCCATAATTTAATCATAGAAAGGATGGTCCCATCTAGTATAGCCAAACAGAAAGCAGCAGATCATGCCATCTGAAGGATTATTGTGCACCTTCCAAAAGGAGGCACCACAGCAAAAACCTCCACGTAGCAGAAGCCACCATTCAGGGATCTAATAAATCATTGCTAATGAATTTTGTCATGTTACAATACAAACAAGGCACCCCAAATGAATTCAAATCATTTCCCTACTCAAGCATTTTAGGAATCATCTACAAATACACTCACTTGTTAATATTAGATGGATAGCAATCCATGACCAATGCTACCAGCAACATCACATCCTGGAATTGTCTTAGTCAACAGTACCAGAGCAAGTAATAAATCCCCTAGGAGCAGTTTGGAGATAAAGAAGTATCTCAAATAAACAAGAACTGACAAAACAGAATAAAAATAGGTATTGCAGTAAGTATACTAACACTAGAACATATATGTGTATAAAGTTGATCAAATATACATCTACTATGCTCATAAATTTTTTCCAAAGAGTACTTCATATGTGTACATACTACCACACCTCACATACACATAATCCGAGAGATATTGTGTGCAACATATGCATCCTAAAATACATGCAAGCATTTCAACGAAAAACACAAGTTATAGTATGCTTAAATCTTCAATGCCCACTCTTATACCTCACATACATCTTATTTACTACATAATCATGTGGATGCATTTAGCTAAAACAATTTCAGACATATATTTGGCAAGAGCATCTGTGAACTGTTCTATCAGATTGCTTAACCAAGTAGGACAATTGGCCATACAAGTTTTACTCCTAGTCACCACCAGAACTAAGCCAAACTATTCGAAATAGATTACAATTTTCCATCTAACATGGTAGCAATTCATAACCATTTGACCATAAGATGAAAGTAACAAAATATACTCTTGTACTCATCAAAGTCTGATGAACTAGAGATCACTACAACACCACCAATTCCAAACAAATTCACCAATCACCTGAATACACATTCCACTAGCATCATAGCCTAGTACATGTCAAGGAAATCCAACCAACCGCTATAACCTTAAGCCTAAAACAATCCATCGGCTCGAAGGCTGGTCACAGAAACAATACCTGTATAATGACATGGTTGTTGTAGTTGACAAGAAGGCCGATGCCGGGGTTGCAGAAATTTGCCTTCCCGCCAGTGTCAGAGAAGAAATAATGCCACAGCACCTCCCCCACCACCACAGGAAGATCATGAAGCAGCATGGCGAAGCAACAAAGGGCACCGGGGTTGCATCCCTAGATGTCGTCCCTCCAGCATCAGGGATAGGTGTCGGCCGCAGTGGTAACTATAGTACCACATCGCCATAGGAAGCGGACCTCGAACTGGAAGCATAGGCACGAGCGGTAAAACGAGCTAGGCCGCGCCGTCCCCGACGCCAACCAGCCGGAGAAGCGGGATTGGGGGGCGAGTTGTGAGCACAAGCAGTAGAAGCTAGGGTTTCTCCCGGGGTGAGCGCTTAAGGGTGCTAGGCACCACAGTGGAGGAGAATCGAGGGAGGAGAGATAGAGAGGCATGGCGCCACCGGGGGACGCCGACGATGGTCAGTGAGGCAGGCGGCGATGCTAGCGGCGGCAGCGGCATCGCCAACGACCAGGGGGGCGAGGCATGCGTGCGGGGGTTGAGTATGAGTGTGGTTAACGCGTGAGGGGAGGGTGGGGTCGAGGTAGGGTTGCCTTGGGCCAGATCGAACTGGGCCGGACCGGCCCAACCCCAACACCCAACTGACCCTAAATTTAAAAATAAATAAATAAGGAAATTACTAAATGAATCCTGAATATAATTTATACCCTAGAAAAATATATAAATATCCCAAAAATACATATGATATATCAAAATAACCACAAAAATAATATCTACCTAATAAAAATATAATTTATTTTTTAAAAAAATAAGTATAAAGTAAAATAATTATTAACACCATTAAATCTTAAATGAAATGTTATAAAATAAAACAAAAACTCTAAAAATAAATAAAAATCATTTTTGTGTATCAAAATAACTTTACTATTTCATAAAAAAATACTAACTTAGAGTTTTACAAATAAAACATAAAGCAAATATTTAAAGACACTTAACTCTTTGATGAATTTTATATAAATAAATATAATACTTAAAATAAATAAAATTCATTTTTAAGGGCTTGAATAAATATATTACACTAGAAAAATATTAAATATATTATTATAAAAATCTTTAATATTTTAAAGAATAAATCCTTACCTAATACCTACTTTGTGAATTCTTTAAAAACAATTCTTAAGTTAGAAATAATCACAATTCTTATAAAACCTTGAGCAATTAGTGTCTTAGTACTAATTCCAAACCCATAACTTGAATTCATAATCAAACTTAAGTATAACTTTTAACTTTAAAATATTCTTTTAAAATATTCTTTTAAAAATCTTATTAAGGATTCTTTTAAATAAACATTGGGTATCACCCATTTATACAATATGGTGAATAACCATTATATCTTCACCATTATTAACATAACTTCAAATTTTAACAAATTACTAAGATCATCTGATTATGCTTCCATTAAATAAATACATATTATTTTCTTAATAAGCAAAACAAATTTAATCCAATCATTCACTTAAATATAAAGTGAATAATTTCACACCTTAGTTATACCTATCATACATCTATAACTTGGGAATAATTAAAATATATTACATCTTAAGTTTACTTAAGCTTTTAAAATTAAATTCAGTCTCAAAGCTTATAAACATCATGTCTAATAAATCCCTTATGTTTTTATAGTTAACTTTGGTCTATTTAAACTTAAGACATAAAGCATCTCAAATCCAAACTAGTACATCAAACACCAAAAGACATTGATCATGTTCTATTAACAATGATGGTTGTTTAAACATTAGAAAGGAAATCTTTTCTTCAAATATTATTCTTTTTGCCACTTCAAGCAACAACTCTAGGATAGTTCTTTCAAACCTTAATAATCCAATACATAGACTTCCATCCTAATCACCAAATAGCAACTAATCTAAATCTTAAATTACTATTGCACTCTACTTTTATATCTTGTATATCAAAACTTAAAATCCCTATAGATGCACTTCATGTGAAGTAAAAACTTGAAGATAAACCAACTATTAAAAGAATCACCTAAGTTCACTTCACTTATAGTATTGGGGTTTCACTTTGGGGTTTTTACAAAATGCATAGCATTACTTATGCACAACAGCATATTGCTTCTTTAAACATTAGTCCTTACCGGACCAATGATGCAGATTTCAAATATTGGATCTTATGTCGTCTCGAAGACCGTGAGTGCATAATCTTGCAATCAGAAAAGGCAAGTTCACACTTGCTCATGTCCTTTGATTATTTTCTGTAAAGTATTTTGCAAATCCATTGTTGTCATCACCTGCATTTGAAAAAGATCTGAAAACCTATTTTCATAATAATGTCATTATAGGTTATTTACCATGAGGTAACAGCCTACTATAAAAGTTCCAGTGGTAAAGGAACATATTATCTAGGACCTAACAACCAATGTCGCCAGTGATTCTTGCGCCGTATATCACGCATTAACCATGAGATTTGGAATGGGACAGAGAAGTCAGCTGTATTTTCTTCCTCTCGCATGAAGCCGGATGTGTAGGTCGTGGCTGTTATCACTCGTAGCGTGCATATTAATTGGTAATTCATAGAGGATATGCAGCATATGGGTGGGAACCCTCAACGTCCCATGATAGTTCTGGCATCTAATGGTCTGTACAAACCATTGTCGTAATTCAATATGTGGGCATGGTGTACACCAAGGAGGCATGCGGGGTCGCGAAGGGGGCAGTGATTGGCTTGGATCTTAGACTGGGCCCCATACCAAGGAAGTATGGACAAGGTCATGACTTGGTTGTGCAACAAGGCTAAGGTCTCTCATGGGTAAAGTAACGCACCTCTGCAGAGTGTAAGAACTGTAACTTGTTACTCCCTGTTCCGGGAAGGAGCTGCGAACGCGGCGGGAAAGGAACTCCATAAAAATTCTGGTAAACCCGTGAAGGCTGACGGACATAGCTTTTCAGAATAAAAGCAACCTTTGAAGAAATGTTTACGAAAACCTGCATTGCCTACGACCTATGGTATGTGGCTGTAGATATAGTGCATCAAACACTCCTTTTTCTAGTGGACTTGCTGAGTATGCTCGTACTCAAAGTATCTTCTTAACCCTTGCTAGGTTCTAAAGCCAGTACAGACGATGACTACATCAAGCCATGCTTCAGGAATCATCATCAAAAGCTAAAGCTCTTCAATGAAGTCAAGAAAGTCAAGATATACATCAGCTCAAGTGAAGACGAAGTTGTTGATTAGATAAGAATAGAATCTCTAGCCATAGAACCTATTTTTGTAGTGTATTGCAATAGCAGCAATGCCAGACCATTAGTTAAGATATTAGTCTTAATAGTATTATAATTTTGGAGTTGTTTATTTCTGATTCTTCTTTGTAAGAAGTTTTTTTCTCTTTAACCTAGAGTGTTCTCTGGATCTTGTGTAAAGAGTTGAGTTGTAACCTATAGTCATGTCTTGGACCTGTTGTGTTTCTGTTGTACTACTCTGAGGGATGTAATAATAGTGACATCATCCTACTATTTGTGCTAATTCTCAGTTACAACTAGGTTGCAACTTATATAATTTGTACTAATTCTCAGTTGCAACCTAGTTGTAACTCATTAAAATCTCGGTTGCAACCTAGTTGCAACTCTCACGTTGCACGAATCGCGAGGTAAATCTAATGGCGAAAGAGGCGACTGAGAACTAAAAAGTTCTCAGGCGCCTGAGAACTAGCAAATCCGTATATAGTAACACTAATAAGACATCATCTATACACTTTTCTATGTACACATTGCAATTTGAATCACACATATTTGTTCGCGATGTCCTAGTTAACTTAGCTGAATACATATATACTATTGTGTAGAACGACATAGACTTGAGCATCAAAATTCCATTTTAAAACACGGTGCACGTCTGGACTGGTTGACCATAAAAGTCGAGCTCATGTGTAGTTGCCATATTTTTTACGACGACTCATAATCCAAGTTCCACTATTATCATATTATTACTGAAGAACAACATCGGTGTGACTCATAATCCAAGTTCCACTATTATCATATTATTACGGAAGAACAACATCAGTGTGACAAAAAAAAGGCACGCCTTCTACTGCAACAAAAATATTTCAAATTAATGTAGTAATGCCTAGGAATCTAAGTTTTGGATGAAAGGAATAGATAAAGCCATTACTTTATACATATAGTTTTGCTGTTGATCTTCATCGTCGCTTGCTCGCCACGAATGGTGGAATGCTCTGCTCGTTTCTGAAATAGTCTTCAGGATCTACCTCGCCCTTGGCCATCGCCAGCCTCTGGAAGTTATCCTTGTAGTACTTCTCGCCCCACACTTGAGCAGCTTTGTAGCTGGTGAGGTTGCCCACAACGACATTCTGACCTAGGTCAAGATCCCTATAGTTCACGTATGCCTCCCTCGGGTTCTGGCTTACGTGCGGCTCCATGAACGCGTACAAGTCTTTTAGCCACTTGGTCTGTGCCGATCCGTCCGTGGCGGCCGGCCAGAAATTCATGTACTGGATGTTGTACAGCACGCCACCACGATGAGGGAATGGTGTCGCCGACTCCGAGAAGCTGCTGACCTTCCCGCCGTAGGGGTCGGCGATCATCACTCCCCCGTCTGGCTTGGCGAGCCAGGCGAAGATCTGCGCCCACACGTCCTTGGTGATGGCCTGGCGAACGTAGTCGGACGTGGACTTGCTGGAGCTGCTCGCCGATGTCGACCGGTCGAGGATGTCTTCCACGGTGGCGGTGGTGCCCAGGTAGATGTAGGGCACGGACTGTATCCAGGTCATCTCCTTGCAGTGTGTCTTGTTGAGGCCGAGCTCCGGGAAGCGGGTTTCCATGAGAGGCAGGAGCGCGTCGCATGTGCCCAGGTACATGGACTGGAACTTAGCCACCTGTTTTGCGATGACCACGTTTATGAACAGATCCTCGGGAAATGCTGGGGCGACTTCTTGCCACTTTGTGAGGATGTCTATGGCGCCCTCGTCGACGGACTTGGGGAGGATGAACATTGTCACCGTCGGCGGCACGGGCACGAGCTTCACCTTCCACGACAACACGACGCCGAAGCTCCCGCCGCCGCCTCCGCGGATGGCCCAGAATACGTCCGCCCCCATGGCCTGCTTATCGAGGAGCCTCCCCTTGGCGTCGACCAGCGTGGCGTCAAGGACGTTGTCGATGGCGGTGCCGTACTTACGCACCAACATGCCGAACCCGCCGCCGCTGAAATGGCCGCCCACGCCGACCGTCGGGCACAGGCCGGCCGGGAAAGCCAGCAGCTTGCTCGCCTTGGACACCGCGTAGTACAGCTCCCCGAGCGTCGCGCCGGACTCCACCCACGCGGTGGCCGCCTTCGGGTCAACGCTCACGGAGCGGAGGTCGGCCAGGTCCAGGACAGCGAACACCTCGGGCCGCTCGGACCGGTACGAGAGGCCTTCGTAGTCGTGCCCGCCGCTGCGCACGCGGATGCGCACGTCGTTCTGGCTCCCGCAGACGACGGCGGCCTGGACGTGCGAGGCATTCGTTGGCCTGACGATGGCGAACGGCCGCACGGTGCTAGCGGCGAGGAACTTGTGGTTCCAGACGGAGGACGTGAGGACCGACGTGAACGACGGCGAGCTCTGCGTGTACAAGAGCTGCTTCGGCATGGCTGCCGAGAGACATTGGAGGAAGCCGTCGGAGCCGGAGGAAGCTAGGGAAGGGACGGGTGCATAGCACGAGAGGAAGCCGAGGAGCACGGCCGCTAGCGCGAAGCTCCGACACCAGGCCATGCTTGTTTCGCCTGCTGCTTCTGTACTGTGGTCTCTTCTGCTTCACTGCTCAGTGATCAGTGCCGTTGCAATACTTTGCATGGTACTACTTATCAGTCAACAAGCTCCGGATATCACCAATATTACAAGTCCGACTTCACCATCAGTCCGCAGTTGGCAACCCTGTACAAATCATAGTCATGATCAGCTATCAAGATAGAGGCTGACGTGGCCATGGTTGATTGGCAAGACAAAGTCTAATGTATTGTAGTGGCCAGTGGAGTAGTAGCTAGTCGGTCTCAGGGCAATTATAACACTAAAACGTGCTGTATTGAATTTCAGTATTTTTCTATTCATGTGTTCTGAAAATTTCAGCGAATCAGCATATGTAGCCTCTGCATATGCATCGACTCAGACAGACACGGATAGAAAACATCACAGGTCTCTCCACATAACACAGGCACACAGATGGACTTTTTCCATGCATTGGCCTAATTGTTCCGACAAAGAGTACTATACATATACTACTCTAGGGTTGGAGTGACACGGATAAATGTTTGTTCCTTCAGTATTTTGATTACAACTGCAAAAGGAAAGATGAAATGTAGGTAAGCCACACGATCAATATTTCTCTCTCTTTGGTGAGTCCATTTTGGCGAAATTGCAACTGGAAAATTTATCGTTCCATCGGCGTGCAACAGATGCATAATTGCACACGGTGTGTAGCTGAGCGCGCTTAGCACAATCACAATCGATGTGCAACTGATAAGAAAGTAAATTCATCGACTTAAAAAAAATTCACACGAATAATTCTCAAATCAATATGATATAAAATTCAAAAAATCCCAGTTGCAATTTAAGTTGCAACTGGAACCAAATATAATGGACTAGCTCAATTCCAACTCAGTTGCAATTCCAGTTGCAACTAGGAAAACATGAATCATTTGTAAGTCTGATTGCAAATCATAAAAAGCACAAAAAAATACGATTCGGGAAATCTGATGTACTAGCTTAATTTTTAATCAATACGATATAAATTGGAAAACCTCGGTTGCAAATCCAGTTGTGATTGGAAAATATAAATAAGTTGCAAGTACGATTGCAATTTATAGGAGGCATGACATCATAATTCAAACAAAATGATGGACTAGCTCTTAATCAATTTGATGTCAATTCAAACTCAGTTGCAGGTCTGATTGCAACTCATAGAAAGGACGAAAAACATGATTCTAAAAAATGGTATACTAGCTTAATTCTGAAATCAATATGATATAAAATTCAAGAATATCTCGGTTACAATTCCAGTTGCAACTGGAATAAATATAAACTAGTTGCAAGCCCGGTTGCATCTCATGGGAAGCACATAAATCACAATTCAAAAATATATGATGGACTAGCTCTTAATTAATTTGATATCAATTTTGAACTCACTTACAACTGAGAAAATATGAACAAGTTTCAATTCTGATTTTATAGGAAGCACAAAAAACATGATTCGAAAAATCTGATGTACTAGCTAAATGAAAAGCTTTAACTAATGATCTTCAAAATGGTCCACACATTGTAGTGGTATTCCTATGAGCATGAATAGTATAAACAACCAATTCTTGAAACAAATTGGTGTTGATTCTATCCTTAGCTATCATCCAATTTGAAGGGCACATAATCTCTAAAAGAACATTAGAGCAACAAGGCACATTCTACCAAAAAAAAATATTTTTTAAAAAAAATGCAAAATATAACTAGAAAAAATACAAGATTTAAAAATGCATTCATATACAATTTCTAATCTCCATGCCAGGCCTAGCAACCTCATAGAGATTTTTGTTCCATTCCATGTTGCACGATGACAAATATTAAGGGGCTGATGACAAACATGACATAAAGCTCCAAGATGCATCGGCTCTTTCAAAACAAAATAACAAAGAGAAATAACAACATCAAAAATAAAAAATAAAATGAAACTCTGATAAATAAAAATGTGTATCACAAAACAATAAAAAAATAATTTTTACCTATATTGGATTCAAAATAATAAGAGAGCAAAGAGATCAAAATACCTCGATGAAAACATATTGCAACTGCACCTGGTAAAAAATATGTGGTCTCTTTGCCCCATTCTCTCTCGCTAAATTGCAACCAGCAAACCCTTGCTCTATCGATACAGTCGCCTCTACCACACCTTAAAAAATACATATAAGCAACCTCTCTGCCCCTTTTATCTCTAATTTGCAACTAAGTATAGTATGTAAAAACAAGAGGATGACAAAGCGTCTTTGTAGGAACAACGTGCAAAACATGATCGAGAGAACAAAAAGTCAACTATGAAAAATGTTTCACGCTCAAAAACTAAAAATGCCACATTCACACACTAATTTTTAGACAGCCTATACATGGCGGCTGTTTGCTTGCCCCTCAAAACAGGGAGACTGCACGTGTTTGTAGCATGTCCCCTTTAGCCGATCTAAAACAGCAAACGAGAGCAAACAAACTAGACCTGCGTAAAAAGAAAAAGAAAAAGAAAAAAAGGTCTACATAGTCTACTACCCTTTTTTTTGGTAAAAAAGGCTGATATTAATCCGGCAAAGTTATAGAAAGGTCCACATAAGAACAGATATTACAAACAAGCCCTCCTGCAACTCGATGACAATGGTGACACAGCGCAATCGGTGGCGCGCCGCAGCCTCTGCTCCCCTTGACGCCTTGGATTAGGAGCATCCCCCTGGCGGGCGGGAAGTCGCCGAGCACCGGCCGCAAAGGGCCTACACCGAACGCCGCCAACGTCATCGAACCGAAACTCACCATCCTCTTCCACGATTTCTTCGGGAGCCAGAGCCGCCGTCCCATGGCCTCCGACAAGGGGCAGTCGCCCACGCCAACTCCGGGGAGCTGCGAACGCGACGGAGATGGTAGGTCGCCTGCAGAACTCCACGGAGCGCCGCCGACGAAAAGGAAATCCACCACCTGCAAAAGCCACTCTGGCCGCGCCTCCTCATTTCTGACGCCGCCGGCTGGCCACCAAAGACAACCTACACTATGTACACGTTGCGAATCAGGTTCCCCATCCTCCAGCCGCCGGAGCGACCGGCGGAGGGTGGCGCAGCCGCCGATTCGGCGACAGCGAGGTGGCTCTCTATTGGTTGCTCACAAATCGCCCTCTGGGATAAGGTCCAAGGTCAAGTAGCTTAAGTAGTCTACTACCCGACCCAACAAATAGCCAGAACAAATACCGTGACACGCAGTGACAACACGGGCCAAGCAACACACTGCACCAGTTTTTTTTCTGCCAAATTACACCAATCTATTAATAATCGTCAACAATAGTACGAAAATACCTAAAAATAATAAAAATTACAAATATGTCATAGGATCACCTAGCGACGACTACAAACACAAACGCGAGCCGGAGACGCGATGCCATACTCATCTCCACCACTGAAATCGGACAAAGTTTATCATAATTATAGAACTTGTTATAATAGATAGATGGAAAGTCGTCACACGTACACCAATCTTGACGTGTCCAACAGATCACCACCTGATGACTAACTGAAAATTAGGACATGTCCACATATGAAAAAGGGTGTCTAAAAAACCATTAGACATGGGTCTAAACGAGCACAGGTAGCTAAGACTAGCCACAGTGTGCATGAAAAGCGGTTCCAAACATTCTCTCTTCTGTCTTTGAGCCGGTTTGATACAGCGTGGAGCACCGATTTATGTTGTCAGATAAAAAGAATGGCTGGCACATGCATGGGTCTATACAGTGTGCATGATACAGCGTGGAGCACAGGTAGAATGGCTGGCGCATGCAGCATAGAGTGAGAATCTTTACTGTGTTGTAGAACCCTCATTGATTTCAAAATCAATTCAATACACTACGGCAAAGAAAGCGGTTCACGGCTCTTGACACATTTTGCTGAGAAGTGAGAAGCTTTTCGCTAGACACGAGTCTAGTACTAGACACATATAACTATAAGAAAGAAAAAAAAGCTTTGACAAAAAAAATAGATAGAGCCTTTAGAAAAAGATTTTTTATTCTGGCGGAGGATCCCACCAGAATGTCTAAACGCTCGAGGATATTTGGTTTTGCTAGAGTCACGTGGCATGTCTAAGATTTTTCGTAGACTCAACCAACTATGTACATGCTCTAAGCATATCCCTTAATCTAAACATAATCTTGCATGGATCTACACAAACAGACCCATGGACATCCCTAGAGACGTGAACCGTTCCCCTCCCTGCCAAGGCGGCTAGGGTTTCGTCGCCTCCTCTTAGCGACGCCGCCGATCTGTCTCGCTTATGTGGCCTTTGGACCATGGAGGTCGGGTGGATATAGTCACATGACGGCGGGAGGGCTCCGTTTTTCCATTCTTACAGTCCAAGTTTGGTGGAGCAACGCTCAGGTGGTGGCGACGGTATCTCTTTCAATAAGGTCTTCCCGACTTCAGCCTCATCTCGACGGCAACGTTGAGGAGCTTGTGAGAGTGGTGTGGTTCTCGAGGACTTCTTTTGAATGTGGGGATCTTTGGATCGTCAAAGAGTTTCATCGGCAGTTCATCATTTTTCTTTGTCTTCGGAACGGATGTGGTCTTTTTGTCCCGTTCGACGACTTCCCGTCTGCGCCGACTCGAGAAAGAGTGGCAGCAGCGGCACGCCATCGACACTGTGGAGGTTGAAGATGACGGGCTTCTTAAGGATTTTGATGTAATTTTCGTTTTTTTTGCGCTACTTTGTACTGCTCGATGTTTCTTTTATTGCCATAGTCCTATTCGTGAAAAAAAAAACATAATCTTGCATGGTCAAGTACAACGTAACTCAAGAAAGGACATTCAATTTACACATACAATCCGAAAAGAAAAATCAATCAAACAAAGAATGGTGAGCATCTATAACAAATTCCTAGGCACCGGCCATTAGGTAGCTCGAAACGAGCGACATATATACATATGCTCGCTCGCCGATTTCCTATCTCCCTTCTTGGTCCGTGCCAGTGTCGCAAATCGCGCTTTGTTACTTAATCCTTCTTCTGATGGGTCGCCACGGTCCCTAGCAGCGACGGCTCCCTGGAGACGTCCCGGGGAGAGGGCTCGCCGTCGAGCGGCATGTCGGAGAGCAGCGCGACCATGCGGAGGGCGCTGAGGAACCTCGACGGGCGGAGCTTGCCGAGGGTCTTGGTGCTGGAGAAGACGGAGGAGGACTGGGCAAGGATGAGGTACACCAACGCCTGCACCAGAACGAACAGCCCGACCTTGAGCATGCCCCGTGCTGGCACGCCACCATCTCGAACTCCATTGCCACGACCTCCCGAGCTTTGCTCACACCACACAAGCGAATCGATCGATTAAGCTAAGGCAGTAAGACCTCGGTGAGATTGATCGAGAGTAAGAGATTGTTTGATTCAAAGGATTTCTAAAACATAGGAATAGGAAAAGTGTAGGAATAAAATGGCATGACGCTTAGAATCCTATAGGAATGAAAAATACAGAAATCGGTAAGATAAGCTGTTTGATCGCATCGTAGGAAAAACGCGGAAAATTTTATAGGGTTTAGCTACATATCATGGTTTTCATAGACACAAAGAAATTTTTCTAAGAAGTCTCACCTCTTGTTAGAAATCCTATAGGATTGTAGTGTAGAAAAGTCATGTATAGAAATTTTGAAGGATTTATTTCTTTGAAACAAACACGTCCTATTGGAAAAATTTCTATGAATATGAATCCTATAGAATTTCTTTGGAAATCCTTTGAATCAAATAAGCTGGTTGATGTGCTTGTGTGGGGGTGTGGAATTATATAACGGGGAGACGCCGGCCGGTTTGACCGCTGCGCCGGGGGCAGGAAGCAGGGTGCAGTGCAAAGATGCTTCGCGCTCTCGCTCACCAACTTCGATCGGGTGGTTCGGCGAAAGGCAACGCCAGTTCCACGGGGTTGGATTTTGGAAAGAAACGTTTTGACCTGCTCGGTGCTCTGCTCACAGCTCACGTGTGCACGCAATATTATACTATTCGCTTGAGTTGCTATATGTTTTTCCACCTAGCATCTCTAGCAGGTACCCTAAAAGTTTGTATTATAAAAGTGGTTTATAGTTTACCGCAAACCACTTCATCGGCGCAGAACAGAAATTGAATCAAATACTGCAAATTTGAAAAAACCAGTTCGGCGCCAGATCGATCACAAGTTCATACATAGGGGGATAGTTTGATCTTACAAATCATCATAATTTACACTTCAAATCGATGCCACTACAGCATCGATGCAAACCCTAGTCCAGACCTAACCCTACTAGTGGTAACTACTCACTGGAGCTCGCTATCGCAACGCCGCGCCTTCCCGCTCTTGGAGGTGTCGGAGTCATCGTAGTAGTCGACGACGAAGACGCCGAGGCGCGCCTGGTGCTCGTGCAGGGAGTGGCGCATCGCTCGGAAGACCTCGCGCTGCTCCTTGTCACGCTCGACGCGACGACGCTTGGCACGGTCCCACACATAGGAGATGATCATCCAGAGCGAATTAAACTTCGCCTCGTGGACGTCGTCTTCCTCCGTGGATGCCCCATCACCGGAGGAGTCGGAGTCGTCGGAATCGGCGACGACATGGGCCACACACACACGGTGGGAATGGCGCGCGCACGGGCGCGGCAGCCGGAGCTTGCTGCGGGGCAAGGACGGCCGGCACGGTCGCGCGAGAGCCGCCCGCCTTCGCATCGTTACAGACAGGTCCGAAAAGCCCGAAGCCGGCCCAAGCCGGTGACGAAGCACGGGTGTGGGCTAGAACTCCGCATGCACGCGCGGTCTCCGAGCGCCGGCGAGCAGCCTCCTTCGCGGAGACCGGCAGCGTGCGAGCTCGACCGCTCGAGCTACCGTCATGGCACGGATAAACGCCGCCACGGCCGGCCACATTGTGGCACGATTGGCCAGCCATGGGTGCAATGAGGGTTGATGTGGCGGTGGGTGGCGCTGATTTGAACGGAGGCGACGGACGGTGGCGGAATCGGTGTCGACGGAGAGAGCTCGAGCGGGTTTCTGCGCGTAGGGAATCGAAGGAAGAAGATGCGGTTTACCGCATACACGGCCTCTCGTGCGGAATATATGCGAGTCAGATGGGCCTTTTTGCGGGAAACGGTAAAAATATTTGCGTTACGTGCCATTTTACGGTATCTAGAAAGGCTACTTTTGGGCCTCGGTACCGCATATCAGCGAAAAAAATTGCGGGACGGACGATATGCGGTATTTGCTAGAGATGCTTTAAAGACAGTTGCATGTTTCTCTATTTCACTGGAATCCCTCGATTGCGGAACCAAAAAAAATAAAACAAAAATTCTATCTCTCGATGTCCAACTACTTCACATTTTTTCCCGAAATTCCACCGATCTAATAATAATTATCAACAGTAGTATAAAAGGCTCAAAAGTAATAAAAGTGTAAATAGGTCACTAGATCACCTAGCAACGACCACAAACACACTAGCACGAGCCAAAGGAACGCCATCGTCCTTTTCCCTCCAGACAAAGCTTGTCGTAGTAGACAGATAGAAAGTCGTCATGCTAGGCCATAAAAGACCAGCGCACCAGAGCAACAACCATCGCCAATGATGATAACCATAGATCGAAAAAGATTGACTTGAAAACAAACCAACAAAGATGAAAACGGATAGAATCCCATAAGATCCGCCGGACAAACGACTCCATGCGCCCTCCATCGGAGATAGATGCACAGTCAGAACGAGGATAGAATGAGAAGTACATTATTCTGACTGCAGGACGTAGCCATTGTCTCAACATCCCTAAGAAGACACTAGAAATCAGGCTAAACAAAAGAATGCAAAACCTGCCGCCAGCAAGAGTCCATGGTCCATCACACCTCAAAGGCCCTAGAACCACCAGAGACGGAGCGGACCAGCAACGTTGCCAACGAGGGGTGCACCCTAGATGGGTTTTTTTCTCCACCCGATCGCTTCTCCCTGGCGGCAGATGTGTCGTGTCGGTTCAATGCTTCTTGTAGTATAGTTGGCACCACGTCCCACTCCACTCCACCTCTTCATCTGGATAATTGCATGAAGAACTTCTAGAAAAAGTTTGTCAAAGTGAACAATGTCATCTAAGCTTGTTGCACTAATAAACAAACTCAATTTTAGAAACAGGTTAAACACTCACTGGAACCTATGGTGAACCTCGAACGGAGTTACACGGAAAAATGTGGGAGGTTTTAAGATATCTTAGAGCATATGATAGTTTACTGTGGATCTATGCGGGTGATTTTGACGAGATCATTATTAGACATGCAATATGGTATGTATATGATATGGTGTAGTACTCTAATCATATATGTATCAATCTCTGTACAAGCCACATAAGGGATTTTTTCCTTTCTATATAACACTCAACCGGTACGCTCGAAAGAGGTATCGTTCCACCCACAAATTTAACATGATATCAGACTCCTCCTTTCCATTCATCTAGCCATCGCCCGGTGAACTTTGCACCGTCGCCGCCTGGTCTAGGATTCTACGATCATCAGACCGATATATATATACAACCACGGGGTAGACCTCTTCCTCTCCTACCAATTCCTAGCCTTGTTTTCCTTCAAAACCACCCCCCATAAAATCTCGCCAAAACCCACCAGGACCTTGTCGCCTACAACCCTAGATCGATTCTACATGACTCATGGCGACGACTTCGACTCCCACTGTGGCGGCCACCATCGGTGCGCCTGCCGCCACGAAACTTACTCGCGAGAAATGGAGACACATTAAACCCCTAGGCTCTATCTCGATTGATGCAGACAACCATGGATTGGACACCCACGATGGACAACTCTTTCGTTCATCACACAATTAACAAGTCTCTCCTGGTAAGTGGTAACACAAACACGAAACGGACTGTAACCAAAGCAAAATTTCATATGGTCATGTACAAGTCGGAAAGGCATGTAATTTGCACATGCAACCCCAAAAGAACAAATCAATCAAACAAAGAAATGGTGAGTACGTCGTAGCTATATAACAAACTGCTAAGTACAGCAGGCACCAACCATTATCTAGCTCGAAACCAGCAACGTTCATATGCTTGCTCGCCGCGGCTTCTATCTCCCTACTCGGTTCGTGCCCTCGTCGCACATCGCGCTTGGTTTACTTAATCCTTCTTCTGGTGGGAGGCCACGGGCATGGGCACGGGCGACGGTAGTTCCCCAGAGACGGCGCGGGGCGAGGGCTCCCCGGCGAGCGGCATGTCGGAGAGCAGCGCGACCATGCGGCGGGCGCTGAGGGACCTCGACGGGCGGAGCTTGCCGAGGGTCTTGGTGCTGGAGAAGACGGAGGAGGACTGGGCGAGGATGAGGTACACCAGCGCCTGCACCAGCACGAACAGCCCGACCTTGAGCAGCGCCCCGTGCTGGCTCGCCACCATCTCCAACTCCATTGCCGCGAGCTCCCTAGATTTGGTCACACGATCGATTAAGCTAAGACTTCCGTGAGATCGATCGAGAGTACGTTGCTTGTTGTGTGTCTGTGATGCCGGAAGAGATGCGGGGTGCTCGCTTATATAACGGCGAGACGCCGGTTTGACCGCTGCCGGGGCAGAGGCCGGCCAGGTGCAGTGCAAAGATGCTTCGTTTTTGGTTGCCAACTTGAGGCGTGGCTGATCGGGTGGTTCGGCGAAAGGCACCGCCAGT
Organism: Avena sativa; assembly: GCA_916181665.1. Taxonomy (NCBI): domain Eukaryota; kingdom Viridiplantae; phylum Streptophyta; class Magnoliopsida; order Poales; family Poaceae; genus Avena; species Avena sativa. The sequence continues at coordinate 428,144,598 of OV702283.1, forward strand.
CCCAACTCCCACGGGGTTTGGATTGGATTGGATTGGATTGGATGAAAGCCGTTCCACCTGCTCGGCGCTCACTGCTCACGTGTGCAGGCATATAATATTGCTTTCAGTTGCTATCGCGGATGGCGGATGGCGGATGGCGGATGGTAAGGAGTGCCTGCGTAAACGTAAACCACATGTTTCTTGCTGTGTCGTATTGCTGCCGGTCAAACCCAACTGTTAGAATCGGTCCTGCTCCTGGCAAAGATGAGAGCTTCTACTCTTTTTTTTTTTTTGCGGGCAATGAGAGCTTCTACTTAAGTAACCACATTTTGCAGCGCGCATGCATATTTGTTCTTCTTTAAAATAAAGTTCAACAGAAGGGTGTCCTGGGAGTTTTTTTTTTACAAAGAAAAAAATCACGAAAGCATTGGCTGCTTCCATTAAGAGAGAGAGCAAACAAACATATATCTCGAATCAGTCTTTCCTCGCTTTATAAATAAAGCATATAACTAAGACCGTTGTTGGGCCAGACAACACAACGTTCAAAGTAAGAAACTTAACACGATATAAAATGCCGAGACAGCAGCACACACGCCTGAAGTAAAACAAGGAAAAACAAAAAGGAATGGAGACGGCGACAAATCAACTAGACGATGAAGACCGCAATCGCTGCGCCTCTGAAGAATGCCCACCCCGCTCCTAGCCCTGACTCGCCAAGCACCAAGCAGCACCCTCAGGAGGGAAAGCGGCCGCTGCTGCCCGGACCAGAGATTGGCCCTAGGGTTTCCCCCAGCACCTAGAGGAGAGTGGATGAAGGGTAACCACGAAGCCCTCTAGGAAGGAATATGCCTCCTGCGGGCGACACTGCGTCGGTGTCGGTCGAGCCGACAAGGATTTCTCCCGAAGACCCTATCCACAACCCCCGAACGAGTCGTTGCACAGGAGACCCGCGAGGGCGAGGCCTCGCCACCACCAAACTTGCCGCCCACGAGCATGCGCCACTCCGGTCCCGACTCCATCATCATCCTCTCACCGAGCAAGCCGTCGCGAGATCTGCAACATCGTGGCACAGGTAGAAATGAAACAGGGCACACGGTACCGCGGCCGCGCGGGAGGGAACTTCCTCCATCGCCGGAGGCGGTAGTCGACCGGTCGCGGCCGCAAAGACACCAGTCCACCAAAGATCCGGCCAGGCCCAGCGGACCCATAAAGCCTTCGCGGAGGCATACCAGTCCCATGGTGGTCCAGCTGGGCCTCGACGGGCCCGTAAAGTCTGCAACCACGCTGTAATAGGCGGCTGAGGACGCCACGAATCCCTTCCACCCTACCCACCAATATCTGCAGAGCAACCATAGCAGAGCCGAACGGCTCGCCTTACCCAGATACGGGCCCAAATGGGCCCAATCTGGTCCGCCATGGCTCTGTTTGCCCCAAGCTCTGTCTGTCATAGCTTCGTCGCTGCCCTACTGCCCACAACCGCGTCGTTGCGCCGTCCTATCCCCAGCGACGCTAGGCCTCTGCTGCCCCAAGTGCACCTCAGCCGAGGACCCCTGCAACGCAAAGTCGCAGCAGCATCCACCATGCCACCGCCTGGACCCGCGCCACCATGCCCCTCGCTCAGTCTGGCACCCTCACCGCCCACATAGGCTTGCGTCGACACTTCCTATGGGGGGAGAAACAGCCCCGCCGTCGCCAGCGCCCGGGCTTTGCCTAACGGCGAGGGAGGGGGTGAGGGAGGACGGGTGGCGACGGCGAAAATAGGGTTCGCCTGCCGCTCGCGGGAGCGGGCAGGACGAACCGCTCCTTTTTTTATCGGGGGTCGTGGAGAGCCTTCACGTGAAACCAACACTCAGAGCAAACAAACATATGCAAAACAAAAGCCTACACTCGTAGCAAAGCATGCATGATCATGGTTGGCATAGAGGAGACGTTTTTGGAGACCCTTATATGTCTGGCTCGTTTCAAATCTCTAAGTAAATTGTAGGAAGTTATCAATGCTTAAGAGAAAACACCATATATTTAGGGAAATTTGGCAGGTCTCCGACTACCTTTACCAAATTATGGCGTTTTTTTTACAATTTACTGCAAAATCTCCCAAAAATGGTTGTAGAAAGGATTTATTTTCTCCGGAAACCATGGCTAGAAGAGATGGTGCTGGCCCAGCATGATTGCTAGCTTTAGTTCCAGGACTTTTTCCTCGATCGTGTTTAGGATGCTAAATTGGAGTTTACCGCTACTAGCTGCTTGAGTAATACCTAGGCATGATTGATTTGAATTTCTTCCCTGTCTTTTAAGATATGCAAAGTTTGGCCTATTGTTTTACTGATTTCTATGCTGACTGTTTTCTTATAGTACTGAAGTACCTTGTATTTAGTGCACATGGTGTATGTTGTACTAGTTAATCTCTTGAAATATGTAGAGCATCCATTCTATCTTTGTATATTACTAGCTCCAACATTATTATTGTTATTGACGTAGTTGACTCACTGATGGCTAGTTTTTTGAAACTGCAGGAGATATTATTTTGCAAAGATGGTGTTTGCAAATTTCAAAAATAATGGTTCATTGTTGACAACCTTCATATCTTGTCTTACCGGGTCTTCCGTGATGGATGGATAGAAAATTATTGTCTAGTATTACCATATAACTTGAGTTATCAATTTATCACAAATTCACATATTGGATATTACTTCTGCACTCATTTGCCAATTTGTATGACTATATGCGATTTATCACAAATTCCGAACTATGTGGTATGGCTGTTTCTGGTGTCACTAGTGCAGGCCCCCCCTTTAACTCCGGTTGGGAGGGCCCTCTAACAGCGGTTCCCCAACCGCTGTTGAGGGTTCGGTGTTAGAGGGGGGCCCTTTAACACCGGTTCTTATACGAACCGGTGTTAAAGGGTGGCGCACGTGGGGCTGCCGTAGGCCTCAGCCCCCCCCCTTTAACACCGGTTCGTATCTGGAACCGGTGTTAAAGGTTCTTCTGCCGCGACAGAGATTTAGGCCGTTTTCCTGCCACGGCAGAGTTCTGCCGCGGCAGGAAAACGGCCTAAATCTCTGCCGCGGCAGACTTCTGCCTCTGCCCCGTTCTGGGCGTATTTCTGCGGGAGGGGGGGAGCGAGGGGGAATCGATCGGGAGCGGTATACACATAAATCGTCATCGGTACATACGAGTACATGAATAATTTGTAGGGATTCGTAGCATGGAAAACAAAAATTTTCTATCGCATACAAACAAACAAGCCAAGTTCTATCTACTAGATTGTAGCAACGATTCGATGGAATAACTTACCCTCGAAGATTCCAAAGTGTTTAACGAGAGCGGATTCTCGTGGGTGATGTAGTCGTACTCTTCCCGATCTCAAGATCGTGTAGACGATCCTTCCGGCGCTGCGTTCCGGCAGCGCTCCCGCAGTCGGTCACACGTTCGGTACTCGACGAAGACCTTCCTCTCCCTTGTTCCGGCAGGCAGCGGAGGTTGTAGCACTCTCCTCGCGATTCCGGCAGCACAACGGCGTGGTACCGGAAGTAGAGGGGAGATCCCGCAGGGCTTCGCCTTAAGCCGGAGCGAGTATGGTGGAGTATGAGAGAGCTTTAGTGGTCTAGGGTTTAGACACACCAATTAGAAGGCTCTAATCCGAAGGCTAGTGCAATTAGAAGCTCTAAACCAAAGCGGCTCTAAACCGGGGTCTAGGGCTAGGGTTTAGATTTAGAGGATAGGAACTTGTGTGTATAGAGGAGGGGGCCCTGCCCCTCCTTTTATAGGTGGAGGGGCCGGCCGCGCCATGGGGAGGGAGGGGAGTCCCTCCCCAACTCGGCTTGGAGGAGGCGCGCCGATTGGAGGAGGGTCTCCCTCCCAACTCGGTTTCCCTCTTTCCTCTTTCCCTCTCTTTCCTGTTTTAGCCGTTTGACTTTTGAAACTTGCTATTTGACTTTTCAATTAAGGATTCAATTTAATCCTTTATTTGGAACAGCGAGAACACTAAGTACATGATGCAATCATTCCAATATGCAATGACACATTCATGTACCCCTTCCCCTCCGGAGTGCCGGACATTCCGGAACCTTCTAGAACATTCCTGATGAAAACACCGGAACCGAACTCCGAAACGGGACTTTCCTTATATGAATCTTATTCTCCGGACCATTCCGGATCACCTCGTGATATCCCGGATCCCATCCGAGACTCCAAACAACATTCGGTCTCTTTCTCATAATACCATAACTACTCAAACAACGTCGAATCCTTAAGTGTGTCTCCCTACGGTTCGTGAATTATGCGGACATGATCGAGACACTTCTCCGAACAATAACCAATAGAGGAATCTGGAAATTCATATGGCTCCCACATATTTCTACGATTACTTTGCGATCGAATGAACCACTTACATACGATACCAATTTCCCTTTGTCTCACGATAGTTTACTTATCCGAGGTTATGATCGTCGGTATCTCTGCATACCTAGTTCAACCTCGTTACCGATAAGTACTCTTTTCTCATTCCCGTGATATGTGATCCATTGTGATCCAGTCACATGCTTGCAAGCTAATTGGATGACATTCCACCGAGAGGGCCCAGAGTATATCTATCCGTCATATGGATGGACAAATCCCACTCTTGATCCATGTGTTTCAACCAATACTTTCCGAACACTCAATGCCACCTTTATAGCCACCCAGTTACGGTGTGGTGTTTGATGTCATCAAAGCATCCATCCGGTAAAGGTGATATGCATGATCTCATGGTCGAAGGAAATAGGTTACTATGTATCAGAAAGCATATAGCAATTGAACTATTGAAATGACTTGATCTTTATGCTACGCTTATCTATAGGAGTATGTCCACCATATCATTCTCCTAACGATATGATCTTGTTGTTGATAACATCTCAATGTTCATGATAGGGAAACCTCAATCATTTATCAACCAACAAGCTAGTGAAGTATAGAGGCTATACTAGGGACTTCAAATTAAGTCTACAAATCACACAAGTATCAATGTTTCCTTGTTAATACTATTATAGCATGAATGTAAACATTTATCATAAACACAAAGATATAATAATAACTACATTTATTATTGCGTCTAGGGCATATCTCCAACAGTCTCCCACTTGCACTAGAGTCATCTAGTCTAGATTACATGGTAATATACCGAACACCCATGGCAGTTTGGTGTTGGTCATGTTTTGCCCTCGGGAGAGGTTTAGTCAACGTATCTGCCACATTCAGATCTGTGTGTACTTTGCAAATCTTTATATCCCCATCTTCGATATGTTCTCGAATAGCGTGAAAACGTAGCTTGATGTGCTTCAGCTTCTTGTGTGACCTTGGTTCTTGCGCATTGGCTATGGCGCCCATGTTATCACAGAAGATAGACATTGGGTCCAGCGCACTAGGAACCACACCCAGCTCTGTAATGAACTCTTTCATCCATATCGCTTCTTGTGAAGCCTCCGAAGCAGCCATGTATTCCGATTCAGTTGAAGATCTCGCCACAACGCTTTTCTTTGCACTCCTCCAGCTAACTGCTGCACCATTCAAAATAAATACGTATCCAGATTGCGATTTAGAATCATCCGGATCGGTGTTCCAACTAGCATCGGTGTAACCATTAACAACGAGTTGTTCATCACCTCCATAAGAAAGAACCATATCCTTAGTTCTTCTCAAGTACTTAAGGATGTTTTTTGATCGCTGTCCAATGATCCACTCCTGGATCACTTTGATATCTGCTAGTTAAACTAACAGCATATGCAATGTCGGGTCTAGTACATAGCATGGCATACATTAGAGATCCTATGGCTGAGGCATAGGGAGTCTTACTCATCCTTTCTCTATCTTCTGCCGATGTCGGACTTTGAGTTTTACTCAAGGTCGTATTGGGCAACATGGGCAAGAACCCTTTCTTGCTATATTCCATTCCAAACCTCTTTAGAACTTTGTCCAAATATGTACTCTGTGACAATGATATTTGGCGTTTCGATCTATCTTATAAATCTTTATGCCTAATATGTAAGCTGATTCGCCAAGATCCTTCATTGAAAAACTATTATTCAAATATTCCTTGACACTATTAAGAAGGTCTACATCATTCCCAATCAACAATATGTCATCCACATATAGTATTAAGAATGCTACAGAGCTCCCACTCACTTTCTTGTAAATACAAGCTTCTCCATAAGTTTGTATAAAACCAAAACTTTTGATCACCTTATCAAAACGTTGATTCCAACTTCGGGATGCTTGCTTCAATCCATAGATGGACCGTTGAAGTTTGCATACCTTGTTAGCATCTTTAGGATCGACAAAACCTTTGGGTTGCATCATATACAACTCTTCATCAATATCTCCATTGAGGAATGCTGTTTTGACATCCATCTGCCATATCTCATAATCATAATATGCAGCGATTGCTAACATAATCCTCACAGACTTTAGCTTCGCTACCGGTGAGAAAGTCTCATCGTAGTCAACTCCTTGAATTTGTCGAAACCCTTTTGCGACAAGTCGAGATTTATAGACAGTAACATTACCATCAGCATCTGTTTTCTTCTTGAAAATCCATTTGTTCTCGACAGCCTTCCGGCCATCCGGTAAGTCCACCAAAGTCCATACTTGGTTTTCGTACATGGATCCAATCTCGGATTTCATGGCTTCTTGCCATTTACTGGAATCTGGGCTCATCATTGCTTCCTCATATGTCTCGGGGTCATCGGTGTTGTCCACCAACATGACACTCATAATGGGATCATACCAATCTGGAGTGGTACGAGTTCTCGTTGACCTCCGAGGCTCTGTAGCAACTTCAACCGAAGTTTCATGATCACCATCATTAGCTTCCTCTCTATTTGGTGCAGGCACCACAGGAACTTCTTCCGGTGCTGCGCTACTCGCAATTTCGAGAGAAGGTTCGACAACCTCGTCGAGTTCTACTTTCCTTCCAGTCACTTCTTTCGAGAGAAATTCCTTCTCTAGAAAGGATCCATTCTTGGCAACGAAGATTTTGCCTTCGGATCTATGATAGAAGGTATACCCAATAGTTTCCTTCGGGTATCCTATGAAGACGCATTTTTCCGCTTTGGGTTCAAGCTTGTCCGGCTGTAACTTCTTTACATAGGCTTCGCACCCCCAAACTTTAAGGAACGACAATCTAGGTTTCTTCCCAAACCATAATTCATACGGTGTCGTTTCAACGGACTTAGACGGTGCCCTATTTAAAGTGAATGCGGCTGTTTCTAATGCATAACCCCAAAATGATAGCGGTAAATCTGTAAGTGACATCATAGAACGAACCATATCTAAGAGAGTTCGATTACGACGTTCGGACACACCATTACGCTGTGGTGTTCCCGGCGGTGTCAACTGTGAAAGTATTCCGCATTTCTTCAAATGCTCGCCAAACTCGTAACTTAGATATTCACCTCCACGATCAGAACATAGAAATTTAATCTTCTTGTTACGTTGATTCTCTACCTCACTTTGAAACTCCTTAAACTTCTCGAAAGTTTCGGACTTATGTTTCATGAAATAGATATACCCATATCTACTCAAGTCATCCGTGAAGGTAAGAACATAACGATAACGACCGCGCGATGCTACACTCATTGGACCACACACATCGGTATGTATGATTTCCAATAAGTCCGTAGCTCGCTCCATCATACCAGAAAATGGAGTCTTAGTCATTTTTCCCATCAGACATGCTTCGCATCTTTCAAGTGATTCAAAATCAAGTGATTCAAGAAGTCCATCGGAATGGAGTTTCTTCATACGTTTCACTCCAATGTGACCAAGACGACAGTGCCACATATAGGTCGAATTATCGCTTGATTTCAAACGTTTAGCCTCAATGTTGTTGATATGTGTATTTCCACTATCGAGATTCAATAAGAATAGACCATCTATCAAAGGTGCATGTGCATAAAACATATTACTCATATAAATCGAACAACCATTATTCTCGGACTTAAACAAGTAACCGTCTCGCAATAAACAAGATCCCGATATAATGTTCATGCTCAACACAGGCACTAAATAACAATTATTTAAGTATAAAACTAATCCCGATGGTAGATGAAGGGGTAGCATGCCGACCGCGATCACATCAACCTTTGATCCGTTTCCCACGCGCATCGTCACCTCGTTCTTCGCTAGCTTCCGTTTATTCTGCAGCACCTGTTCCGAGTTACAAATATGAGCAACCGAACTAGTATCAAATACCCAGGCACTACTACGAGTACTAGTGAGATACACATCAATAACATGTATATCAGATATACCTTTCTTATTGATGTTGCCGTTCTTCAGATCCGCCAAGTACTTTGGGCAATTCCGCTTCCAGTGACCTTCTCCCTTGCAGTAAAAGAACTCAGTATCAGGCTTGGGTCCAACCTTGGTCTTCTTCGCCGGCGTGGTAACTTTCTTACCACCCTTCTTGAAGTGTCCCTTTTGCTTAGACTTGCCTTTCTTGAATTTGGTGGTCTTATTGACCAACAACACTTGGTGCTCTTTCTTTATCTCCACTTCTGCAGATTTCAACATGGAAAAGAGTTCTGGCAACGTATTGTTCATGTTCTGCATGTTGTAGTTCATCACAAAGTTCTTGTAACTTGGTGGTAGTGATTGTAGGACACGGTAAATCCCCAAAGCATTAGGAATCACTATACCCAAGCTTTGAAGTTTGTTTGCGTGCCCAGACATCTTAAGCACATGCTCACTGACGGAGCTGCCTTCTTCCATCTTGCAGTTAAAGAACTTTTCAGAAGCCTCATAGCTTTCAATTGCCGCATGAGTCTCAAAAATCAATTTGAGATCCTCGACAATATCATATGGGTCTGATTCTTCAAACCTTTTCTAAAGCTCCGATTCCAAACCATACAAGATAGCACACTGAACTATGGAGTACTGATTCTTCCGAGCGAGGTAAACATTCTTTACTTCATCGGGAGCATCAGCTGCAGGTGGGTCACCCAGCGGTGCATCCAGCACATAGGTCAAATTACCAGCTGTGAGGACAATCCTCAAATTGCGGAACCAATCCGCGAAGTTGCTTCCATTGTTTTTCAACTTTTCTTTCTCTAGGAAAGCATTAAAATTGATGGTAGGGGCTGCCATTGATCTACAACATATTTGCAATAGTTTAGACTAAGTTTATGACAAATTGAGTTCAAATTAATAATGAAATTAAACTATGTGAACTCCCACTCAAAACAATATCCCTCACATTGTTTTAGTGATCACACGAACCAAATCCACTACATCAACATCGATCATCACGAGAGCTGATATAGTTTCAATGGTGAACAATCATCATGTTCATCATATCTACTATATGATTCATGCTTTACCTTTCGGTGATCCGTGTTCCGAGACCATGTCTGTACATGCTAGGCTCGTCAAGATCAAACCTTAGTTTCCGCATGAGCAAATCTGGCTTGCTCACGTTGTATACACTTGCAGAATCTAACACACCCGATCATCACGTGGTGCTTCGAAACAACAAGCTTTAGCAACGGCGCAAACTAAGGGTGAACACTTTATGACTTGAAATTGATGTGCATTAGGGATCATCTTATAGTGCTACCGTCGTCTACTAAGCAATACAAGATGCATAAAGGATTAACATCACATGCAATTCAATAATATGTGATATGATATGGCCTTTCTTCTTTGTGCTTCCGATCTCCATCTTCAAGCACGAACATGATCTCCGTCATCACCGGCATTGCATCAAGGTCAATGACGCTTCTCCATGGTTGTCGTCCACCGGCTTCAACTATTACAACTACTTTGAATAGACACGCGGGTCTTAACATAAATTAAAGACAACCATATGGCTCCTGCCGGTTGCCAACTTACAATAAGGAACATTGCATACATCAAATATAATCACAATCATGGCCATATCACATCACTGCACACCCCTGCAAAACAAAGTTAGACGCCTCTACTTTCTTTGCATATTTTACGTGGTTTGGGGCTTTCAATAAGTGTCGTTCTAACTTACGAACAAGAACCACAACATTGATACTAGCATTGTTGATCACCCGTTGTAAATTGGATCTTAACTATGCTAGGAGAAACAGGCACCCGCAAAGCCACTTATGCAATACAAGTTGCATGTCAAGCGTGGAGCAAGTCTCATGAACGATGTCATGTAAGGTTAGCCCGGGCCGCTTCATCCCAACATACCGCAAGATGCAAAGTACACAAGAAGCAATCGACAATAAAAGCATCAACGCCCACAATGACCATTGTGTTCTACTCGTGCAACAGATCTACATATAGACACGGGTCTGATACCACTGTAGGGATTCGTAGCATGGAAAACAAAAAATTTCTATCGCATACAAACAAACAAGCCAAGATCTATATACTAGATTGTAGCAACGAGTCGATGGAATAACTTACCCTCGAAGATTCCAAAGTGTTTAATGAGAGCGGATTCTCGTGGGTGATGTAGTCGTACTCTTCCTGATCTCAAGATCGTCTAGACGATCCTTCCGGCGCTGCGTTCTCGCAGCGCTCCCGCAGTCGGTCACACGTTCGGTACTCGACGAAGACCTTCCTCTCCCTTGTTCCAGCAGGCAGCGGAGGTTGTAGCACTCTCCTCGCGATTCCGGCAGCACAACGACGTGGTACCGGAAGTAGAGGGGAGATCCTGCAGGGCTTCGCCTTAAGCCGGAGCGAGTATGGTGAAGTATGAGAGAGCTTTAGTGGTCTAGGGTTTAGACACACCAATTACAAGGCTCTAATCCGAAGGCTAGTGCAATTAGAAGCTCTAAACCAAAGCGGCTCTAAACCGGGGTCTAGGGCTAGGGTTTAGATTTAGAGGATAGGAACTTGTGTGTATAGAGGAGGGGGCCCTGCCCCTCCTTTTATAGGTGGAGGGGCCGGCCGCGCCATGGGGAGGGAGGGGAGTCCCTCACCAACTCGGCTTGGAGGAGGCGCGCCGGTTGGAGGAGGGTCTCCCTCCCCAACTCGGTTTCCCTCTTTCCTCTTTCCCTCTCTTTCCTGTTTTAGCCGTTTGACTTTTCAAACTTGCTATTTGACTTTTCAATTAAGGATTCAATTTAATCCTTTATATGGAATAGCAAGAACACTAAGTACATGATGCAATCATTCCAATATGCAATGACACATTCATGTACCCCTTTCCCTCCGGAGTGCCGGACATTCCGGAACCTTCTAGAACATTCCTGATGAAAACACCAGAATCATTCCCGAACTCCGAAACGGGACTTTCCTTATATGAATCTTATTCTCCGGACCATTCCGGATCACCTCGTGATATCCCGGATCCCATCCGAGACTCCGAACAACATTCGGTCTCTTTCTCATAATACCATAACTACTCAAACAGCGTCGAATCCTTAAGTGTGTCTCCCTACGGTTCGTGAATTATGCGGACATGATCGAGACACTTCTCCGAACAATAACCAATAGAGGAATCTGGAAATTCATATGGCTCCCATATATTTCTACGATTACTTTGCGATCGAATGAACCACTTACATACGATACCAATTTCCCTTTGTCTCACGATAGTTTACTTATCCGAGGTTATGATCGTCGGTATCTCTGCATACCTAGTTCAACCTCGTTACCGATAAGTACTCTTTTCTCGTTCCCGTGATATGTGATCCCTTGTGATCCAGTCACATGCTTGCAAGCTAATTGGATGACATTCCACCGAGAGGGCCCAGAGTATATCTATCCGTCATATGGATGGACAAATCCCACTCTTGATCCATGTGTTTCAACCAATACTTTCCGAACACTCAATGCCACCTTTATAGCCACCCAGTTACGGTGTGGTGTTTGATGTCATCAAAGCATCCATCCGGTAAAGGTGATATGCATGATCTCATGGTCGAAGGAATTAGGTTACTATGTATCAGAAAGCATATAGCAATTGAACTATTGAAATGACTTGATCTTTATGCTACGCTTATCTATAGGAGTATGTCCACCATATCATTCTCCTAACGATATGATCTTGTTGTTGATAACATCTCAATGTTCATGATAGGGAAACCTCAATCATTTATCAACCAACAAGCTAGTGAAGTATAGAGGCTATACTAGGGACTTCAAATTAAGTCTACAAATCACACAAGTATCAATGTTTCCTTGTTAATACTATTATAGCATGAATGTAAACATTTATCATAAACACAAAGATATAATAATAACTACATTTATTATTGCCTCTAGGGCATATCTCCAACATAATTAAGCAACTATTATTATACACAAACATCGTCATCGGCACATACATCGTCATCGGCACATACATCGTCATCGTTCATTTTGGTGGATATCTAAAGAGTTCTCCGTCAGGCGTGACGACCTCATCAAGTATGAACCCCACCAATTCCTCTTGAATGGCTCATATGCGTTCAAATGGTAGGAGTTGGTCCCGCATCCGTTCGATCTGAATATATATGAAGAATGGGCCGTCAATATATATATAAGAATAAAACTCAACATAATTGATGGTAATAAAATAATGTTGTGGACTTTGTTTACTTACTCTAAGTTGTTCTAGTGCGGCTTGGCCCGTCGCACATATCGTGTTGCGAATGAATTCGCAAACATAGTACCCACATAAGTTATTGCCGTGTCCCTGATGCGCGCACTTTACGAGAATAGAGAGTTCAATCAAAATAATAATCAATAAATCATGATATAATGGAATTGGAAGCTAGCTAGTATTACTTACATTTTGGTCTACAAATTTTAGTTCTTCTGACCATTCACCCACGGCCCTGCCCGTGAACCTTTTCCAAACCCTGTCCGACAAAGAAAATGGATAAAGGAGTAATTAATTACTTATTGTCACGAAAGTTGCCGATCTAGTGCGATAATATGATTGAAATTACCTCTGGAGCATCTCTCTAAAGTTTGCCCATATCTCTTTTTCTTTTCGTAACGAGTCTATGACAAGGACTTTTCCTGAGTCGGGTTGAATGACTAGCATAATAAAGTGGAACCTACGCACGCATAACTCATCATCAGTTACACTTAACATCGAGTAAGCTGAAATAGAATGTGTACAAGAGAGAGGGTAACAGTACTCACGAGAAGTTGTAAGGCAATAGTATTTCCCTTTTGGTTTGTTGTCTCAGTAAAGACGTTAGCAAGTAATCTTCTGTTTGCCCGGGTTTGGTTTCTACCACTTCTTCATGAACTCTATTTGGGTCAACGAACCCAATGTCAAAAGGGCCTCCTTTCCTGCATTCCATAACCTTTTTCCTGCATAATAGTATATACATATATGGTGAGCATATATATATACATGCAATTAATAAAGTGAATGAGATGAGATATAAATTATAGAAATAGTACTTACACACAATAAAGGCTGATGGCAGCTTTGTCGAGTTCCTTCTGATTGAATAGAAAATGCAAGTCTTGAATGTTGAAGTCAATCGCGTCATCTCCGCAGAAGAAAATATCATCTCTTATATGCGCCGTGATCCATTCTACCTTTCTCGTCTTGCAGAAATGAAGGTACCACTTGTGCAATTTTCGCATCTTTGTTCGTAGAGTCTTGAGCTCCTCTTTCTTGACGAGATTCTTCCCATACTTCCATGGCTGTATGGGGTTGGCATCGCATTTGGGCAAGTTGTCTCCCATGATGTTCAAGTATGCAATGTAAGTCATCCCCATCTCATTGGCCTTTCTTTGTAGCTCTGCCTTGTAATCATTTACGGGAGGAGCGTCTCGTGTGTCGAACATTTGGAGAGGGGCACATGATTGGTTTTCCTGCTCTCCGAGCATGGGAACTGTTTTCTGGGGTGCCTCAAGACTGCTACTTTCAGTCTCCCTACGGCGCCTTGCATCCGCCTTCAAAATCTGGCGCTCGTAGTCCAGCACAAGTGGGGTTTCAGGTTTCAAAAGATTATTGTAAAACTTCTCCACCACCACCGGATCTATTTTCTCCTTTGGCTCGGCCCGTCTAGGTGCAAAGAATTTCTTGACCTGTTCTTCCGAGATCCTATTGGTCTCCTCATCGCTGCGATTCCACGGTAAAACCGGCAATGGCTTGGCGGAAGGCTGCGGGACGTAGTTTTTTGAACTCTTTGGCGTACGGTTTCCTGCAGATTTCTTTGTGGCAGTGCTACTGATGATCCTCGTGGCAGTGCTCTTCCGCTTATGATGAGGAGATGGCTGAAGCACCGGAGATGGCTGACGGGCCGGAGATGGCTGCCGCGCAAGAGATGGCTGACGGGCCGGAGATGGCTGCCGCGCAGGAGATGGCTGACGGGCCGGAGATGGCTGCCGCGCCGGAGATGGCTGCCGCGCAGAAGATAGCTAAAGCGGCTCAGACTGCTGACGCTGCGGAGACGGCGGGGGTGCCAGTGACCTCCAATTTGGAAGCACAATGTGTTCCTTCTTCCAAAGAATGGTTGTTTTCACTGCAAATTTGAGTTGAGTTTCCCCTTCACCTGTAGCATGGTCAAGCTGTGCTTCCTCATATTCCTTCACAACCTCATCCACCCCGACAATAGCATAGCCATCTGGAATCGGTCGGCAGTGGTAAGTTCCACCAGCTACAGGAGGTAAGGCATAGCCGACAGCCACCTTAATGGATAAGCCCATTAATCTCACATGCAGCTCAGCGTGTTCGCTCTCCGTGATCTCATCCACGGGGTATCGAGGACCCGTCATTTCAAGCGTGGGCTGCACGTTCTCCGTGGAAGCCACACTGCTTTTCCGCGCAGAGTCTGGGCCGCGGGCAGCTTCCAATGCAGGCTCTTCGTGCCGCTGAGATGGGCCGGTAGCTTGATGGCTCTGTTGTGCATTCACTTGCGCCTGCAGCGCCGCAAGTGCATGTTCTATCTGTGTCATCCGCTCTGTACGCTCTTTTTCTTTTCTGCCGCGCCATCTGTAAGAGTCGCTCCAGTCGGCAAACCCATCCTTCCACGTCATACCCCCTGTGCCTTGTGCATGTCCAGGGTGTTCTTTTTTACCGATGGCGTGTGTGAGCTGGTCATTCTCTCTGTCGGGATGGAAGGTCCTGGCGGATGTTTCCTCGTATGCCGTGATGAGTTCAGTGACGGGTTTGGCAAGGATGGTTGGGAAGATACACAATCCTGTTTCTAGGTCCAACCTTGCCCCGATTCCGTAGAACCAAGTCTTTGCACGTAGGTCCCACCCATCTCTCTGGGGTGTGATCCCTCTCTCGCGCAGGGCCTTCTCAGCTTCCTCCCACTTAGGCCTCTGAGATATGTAGCCACCTGACCCCGTCCTCTGGTGATATTCCTTCTTTAGGGCATTAAGCGTATTGGTTTCTGACCTCTTTTTAGCTATAGCACTTTTTTTATATGTCTCAAATTCGGGCCAGTGAGGTCTTATCTTCGCATAATATGCGTCTTCGAAATTTGGAGTCTCGCCAGATTTGACAAATTTGTTCAATTTTGTCTTCCAGTTGCGGAAAGCGTCAGCCATCTTCTTTAGAGTCCACTCTTTGACCTTTTCCTTTATAACCGGGTTGTTTTCATCCTCCTCTGGCGGAAGGGTGAAATTTACCAACAACGAATTCCAAAGCGTTTCTTTAGATCTGTCATCGACAAAGGTACCGTCGCCCTTCTTTGGCTTATTCCAATTTTCAATTGTGATTGGGATTTGGTCCCTAACAAGAACTCCAGCCTGACGTAAAAATTTGTCTGCGTCCTTCTTGGGCTCCATCAGCCTGCCATCAACACGGACTGCTTCGATCGTGAACTTTGCACGATCTTTCAACCGCTGGCTCGCGCCTCGCTTGCTCTTTTTCGTAGAAGAAGATGGTTGCTGGCTGGTCGATCCAGAGGGCTAAAAGAAGAAAGAAGCGTTAATTAATACATGTAGAAGAAGATTGTTTGTGGAAGTCAGCAGAGGCTTAATCAATGCATATACATTGCCGGACTTTGTAACCATTAAATTGCGTTCACCGGAGTCTTCATCTTCTCCATGACTAGTACTTGAGCTGTCGTCATCATGTCCCTCCAAGTTCAGATATTGTGAGGTGTCCTCATCAATAATGTTCTCCATTATTTCTTCTTCTTCAAGGTTTCTACTAAGTGGATCCATAGTTTCTAAAACAATAATATTATCTAGAGTAAGAGTGTAAACATTCAAGTGGACTTGGATTCATAGACAAATATACATATTATTCATACAAAAATACACAAATGAAATTAAAACCCTAAGGATGCTTGATCATTTTGAACGAGTTCCGAGGGGTCCAAACCCTAATTCGGAGAAATCCCGGATGCATATGAGAGGGGCTAGCTACAGTGGCTGACCGGAGGCTGGCGGCGTTGGAGAGCGACCTAGGGAGCGCGAGGTAGCGTGATGCGGCCTACCTAAAACGGGCGTTGTTCGAAAGAGGAGGCCGAGGCAAACATTATAGCGACGGAAAACAACTTGGCAGAACAGATACAATGTGGAGGGGATGTCCCCAAGATAGGCCCCAGACCGAGGGGGGATGCCACATCGGAGCTCGCACCCTACCTAGGCCGCATCGCGAGCTCGCACCCCATGGCCACCACCGGAGCTTGCACCCCACCTAGGCCGCCCCCGCAGCCGAGAGGGGAGGCCGTCCCCGTACCGCGCCTGGGCCCTGGGCCTCCCCGACGAATCCGCCTCCCTGACCCATCCCCTCCACTTCCCTGTCATTGGCCCCAATCCGTGGACGTGCTCGCGTAGCCGCTCCTGCCCGCCACACCCGATTTGATCCTAGCTACTACTAATAAGTACAATGGTTTGAAATCATACTTTCTACAAAGCTTGTTCGATTTCATCTTGGTACATCTGTTCGGAGGGGTTCGATTTCATCTTGGTACATCTGTTCGGAGGGCCCCAATCGGTGGACGCGCTCGCGAGAGAGCTCGCGTGGGGAGGCCGGCTCCGGTGAGGAACTGCTCGGGGGCGAGCACGGGGAGGCACGGGCGAGCACGGGGTCGAGCACGGGGAGGCAACGGGCGAGCACGACGACGACGTGCAGCTGCAACGGCGGACAGAGGACCGGGTAGAGCCGGCCGGCGACGTGGCAGAGCGCAGCCTGCAAACGGGGGCGCCGGCGACGAAACAGAGAAGGGGAGGAAACAGAGAAGGGGAGGAAATAGAGGGGACGACCAGGCGCGGTCCGCTAGCTCACCACGGCGTCGGGGTTCTTGTAGGCGTCGGCGTCGTCGTCGGCTTCGGTGGCGCGCGCGGTGGCGGTGGCGGTCGTCGGCTTCGGTGGCGCGCGCGCGGTGGCGGTGGCGGTCGTCGGCTTCGGTGGTGCGCGCGCGGTGGCGGTGGCGCGCACGCGGTGGCGAGGGCGGCGACGGCGAGGGCTGGAGGGCTTCGGTGGCGAGGGCGACGGCGAGGGGTTCGGGGCTCTGGGCGGTGGCGATCTGGCTCTGGGGGGAAGAAAGGAGCGAAGGGGATGGCGCATTTAATACCCCCCCTTTAACACCAGTTCGGGGCTGGAACCGGTGTTAAAGGGGGGGGGGGCAATTCGTTTCGCGCGCGTATTTATTACCCCCCCTTTAACACCGGTTCCATCCCCGAACCGGTGTTAAAGGGGGGGGTGGTGCGCGCGGGAAACGAAATAAATGCCCCCCCCTTTAACACCGGTTCCTGTCTGGAACCGGTGTTAAAGGGGGGGGGCATTTATTTCATGCATTAAAGGGGCTTTTTTAATTCAAAAAATATGATATGAATTTAGAAAATTCATATCTTTTTCATTTCAACTCAGAAAAATATGAATAATATATCATAATTTTCAGAAAAATAATATCTATCCATTCATGTAAATCATTTTATATTTACTTTACATGAAAATTTTCAAAATAATTAAAACACTTACATATAAATTTTGATTATTCAATTCAAACAAAAATAAATTGTTAAATCCTAAAACTTTGAACATAAGAAATATTAAGCATCTAAAAAATGATTTTTATTAGATCAAATCATATTTTAATGCCGCATCTTTTGTATTAACATTTTTGAATTGATTGGATATTTAAATGTCGCATCTTTTGTATACACTTGAATCTCACCAAGCCTCGCTCAACTTGCATTGTTTTTTGACAAAATAGCATATTCTGAACCTAAAAATGATTTTTGTAAAAAATCATGAGCATCGTATCATGTACTTGTAGTTCATATGTGACCCACTTCCTGCCGATAAGAATTTGTCTTTTTCACCAGAGGTGGACGAAAAAGTTTCAGATCCCCCTGTTGGTACATTGTGCATATAAGGTGGTCTAGTTTTTTGTAAAATGTGTTGGTGGTTTTTTGAATTAGCCATTTGGTGGTTGCTTCACAAAACCGTCCGTTTTTTATGCTCGGAAAATGGAAAATTCCTTTTTGGTGCGATAAAAAAGAAAACTTCCTCTTGCAACATTGTTTGCCATGCCATGATGCACATGTATGCACAATATGGCCATATTATCACAAACTATGCCTTGATTCTAGCCATAACATTGGTCATTTGACCCGAAAGCCAAGAAACCTCGAATGAGATAGGTCATTTTGAGACAGTTACATAAAGCCGAACTGGAACTGAAAATTAAGATACATAAAAGAACTGAAAATTAAGATACATGGCCAGATTAAGTAACAATCGGCCGAACTAGAACTGAAAATTAAGATACATAAAAGAACTGAAAATTAAGATACATGGCCAGATTAAGTAACAATCGGCCGAACTTGTTTCGGAATGTTGGAGTGATTCAGTCATGCTCCTGCCTACACCTGTAATACTCGCCACTGTAGTCGTCGTACTCACCGCCGCCGTCATCGCTGTCGTCGTCGGGGTCGCCGTAATTGAACCTCTGGAGAGTACGCGTGGGCTGGACTTGAGGGTAGCGCGTGGGCTGGACTTGAGGGTAGCGCTGACGGGGGTTAGAGTCGGCGGCAGTGTCATAGGCCATGACGCTCTGGAGAGTCCGACCGCGCCACCATAGCCGACGGCCGGCCTCGTTGAAGTTAGGAGGAGGTGGGCCGTCCTCCTCGTGCCTGGCGAGCGCCCTCTCATGCCGATCCACGAAGAAGGCTTCCCAAGTAGGGAAATAGTCGGGATGCCATCTGGGGATTCCTCCGCTGCTCCGGCGTGAGCTCGAAGTAGTAGTGGTTCGTGATGGCCATCCGGCGCGCCACACCTAGAGGGACAGGAGGAACCGGCACGCCTCCGACGCTCAGCATCCAGCCGACGGGGACACAGTAGCCCGGCGGGCAGGGGTAGTTCGAGGCGCAAAGCGCCTCCGCCTCCCTGGGGGTTAGTGCTACGGTGGAAGCCATGGGAAAGAGTGATGAGGTTGCAGATATGAGTCTAGAGATGTGCAATGACAATGGAGGCCAACCCCCTACATATATATAGTGAACTAGCGGGAAGAACTGGAGGGAAGAACTGGCGGGAAGAAAAATGGCGGGAAGAAGATCTGGCGGGAAGAAAAATGGCGGGAAAAAATGGCGGGATGAACCTTTAGTCCCGGTTGGAGACACCAACCGGGACAAAACACGAGTCAGCACTAATAATAGGGGTGAGTGTCGACATTATGTCGTGCGGCGTGTACCTTGTCCCGGATGGTGTCACCAACCGGGACTAAAGATGAACCTTTAGTCCCGGTTGGAGACACCAACCGGGACAAAACACGAGTCAGCACTAATAATAGGGGTGAGTGTCGACATTATGTCGTGCGGCGTGTACCTTGTCCCGGATGGTGTCACCAACCGGGACTAAAGATGAACCTTTAGTCCCGGTTGGAGACACCATCCGGGACAAAACACGAGTCAACACTAATAATAGGGGTGAGTGTCGACATTATTTTGTAAGTGTCAACACTATGTCGAGCTGCTTGTACTATAAATAGGCATCCTTGTGAGTCCAGTCCTCCAGCCAGTTTGAGGCAGGGACACCACTACGGTCAGTTTCAGGGAGATGCCGACGGAGCCCAGTCCTCCGGCATCTCCGAGAAACTGGTCATAGAGGCACTCCCTAATATGTGAAATTAGTTAGCTCCCAGGTGTATTGATCTAGTTAGAGAAGTTACAAAGCTGCAAGATGGTTTTCGAGAGCAGGGACACCACTACGGCCAGTTTCAGGGAGATGCCGACGGAGCCTAGTCCTCCGGCATCTCCAAGAAACTGGTCATAGAGGCACTCCCTAATATGTGACCGCACGCGTTTGGAGATCAGATCTTAATGGTAAGTACGAATCGGGACAACTTCTTCTCATAGTCCCGGTCCATCCACAAAACATGACTAACACTCAAGACATGTATTAATATTAAAAACATGAACTATAGTTACATAATATGAGCATGAACTTCTTGGCATATGTCCTTCCTTATGATCGCTTCAGACGTAACCATGGAGCATCTTCTTTACTTAACAGAATGCTTGGGTCAGTTTTCACTGTGAAGGGCGGAATTTCATCAAACTTATTATAATCTTCTGACATGTCTGTCTTGTCCTTGATTCCCACGATGTTTCTTTTCCCTGAAAGAACTATGTGACGCTTTGGCTCATCATATGATGTATTCGTTTGCATATTTTTTATTTTTTTTGGTCTGGAGGACATGTCCTTCACATAGAAAACCTGAGCCACATCATTGGCTAGGACGAATGGTTCGTCTAAGTTCTTCATAAGATTGTTGAGATCCACCGTTGTCATTCCGTACTTCTTGTCTACCTCAACCCCTCCTCCTGTTAGCTTGACCCATTTGCATCGAAACAAGGGGACCTTAAAATTAGGTCCATAGTCAAGTTCCCATATCTCCTCTATGAACCCATAATACGTGGTCTTTTGCCCATTGTCTTCTGCTGCATCGAAGCGGACACCACTGTTTTGGTTGGTGCTCTTTTTATCTTGGCCTATCGTGTAAAATGTATTCCCATTTATCTCGTACCCTTGGAAAGTACATACAGTCGAAGACGGTGTCCTGGCCAACAAGTATAGCTGATCCCCAACAGTGGTGTTATTCGTGAGAAGTCTTTGCAGCCAGCCGCCAAAACTCGCCATGTGTTCACTTATAATCCATTCATCAGACTGCCCCGGGTGTTTGAGGCGTATTAAATTCTTGTGTTCATTGATATACGAGGCAACCAAGATAGATCTTTGTAAAACCGTGTAGTGTGCTTGATTGAGAGAATGCCCGTCCCTACATATCATTGCTTTACATCCTAGGGTGCCTTTTCCACGCAGTCTCCCCTCATGTCGTGATTCTGGAACACCAATCGCCTTAAGGTCAGGAATAAAATCAACACAGAACTCAATGACCTCCTCTGTTACATAGCCCTTGGAGATGCTTCCTTCTGGCCTAGCACGGTTATGAACATATTTCTTTAAGACTCCCATGTACCTCTCAAAGGGGAACATATTGTGTAGAAATACAGGACCGAGAATGGCAATCTCTTCTACTAGATGAACCAGGAGATGCGTCATAATATTGAAGAAGGATGGTGGGAACACCAACTCAAAGCTGACAAGACATTGGGCCACATCTGTTTGTAACCCTGGTAGGCTTTCTGGATCGATTACCTTCTGAGATATTGCATTGAGGAATGCACATAGCTTCACACTGGGTACTCGAACATTTTCAGGTAGAAGCCCCCTCAATGCAATCGGAAGCAATTGTGTCATAATCACGTGGCAGTCATGAGACTTCAGGTTTTGGAATTTTTTCTCTGCCATATTTATTATTCCCTTTATATTCGACGAGAAGCCAGACGGGACCTTGATACTGCTCAGACATTCAAAAAAGATTTTCTTCTCTGCTTTGGTAAGAGCGTAGCTGGCAGGAGTTAAGTGGCATCGTTTACCCTTCTCGTTCTCAGGATGCATAGGCTCTTCAGGGGCCTTCAGACGTTGCTGGTCCTGTCGTGCTTCCGGTGTATCTTTTGTCTTTCCATACACTCCTAGAAAGCCTAGCAGGTTCACGCAAACATTCTTCGTCACGTGCATCACGTCGATTGAAGAGCGGACCTCTAAGACTTTCCAATAGGGTAGGTCCCAAAATATAGATTGCTTCTTCCACATGGGCGCGTGTCCGGCATCGTCATTCGGAACAGATAGACTGCCAGGACCTATTCCAAAGATTACTTCTAGGTCCTTGACCATACCAAATACCTCCTCACCGGTACAGAGGACAGGCTTCCTCCGGGGTTCTGCCAGACGTTTGAAATGCTTGCCTTTCTTTCTTACTGGATGCAGGTTCGGAAGAAATCGGCGATACCCTAGGTACACAACCTCCTTACATTTATCCAAATATACACTTTCAGTATCATCTAAACAGTGTGTGCATGCATTGTATCCCTTGTTTATCTGCCCTGAAATGTTACTAAGAGCAGGCCAATCATTGATGGTTACGAAAAGCAATGCTCGTAGGTCAAATGGCTCCCCTTTGTGCTCATCCCACATACGTACACCTGGTTTGGCCCACAGCTATAAAAGTTCTTCAACTAATGGCCTTAGGTACACATCAATGTCGTTGCCGGGTTGCCTCGGGCCTTGGATGAGCACTGGCATCATAATGAACTTCCTCTTCATATACAACCAAGGAGGAAGGTTATAGATACATAGGGTCACAGGCCAGGTGCTGTGACTGCAGCTCTGCTCACCAAAAGGATTCATGCCGTCTGTACTTAGACCAAACCTTAAGTTCCTTGCGTCACGTGCGAAGTCTGGGTACTCTCGCTCGACTTTTCTCCACTGTGACCCATCAGCGGGGTGTCTCAATATCGCGTCTTTCTTACGGTCTTCCATGTGCCATCGCAACAACTTGGCATGCTCTTTATTTCTGAAGAGACGTTTTAACCGTGGTATTATAGGAGCATACCACATAACCTTGGCGGGAACCTTCTTCCTAGGGGCCTCGCCCTCAACATCGCCAGGATCGTCTCGTCTGATCTTATACCGCAGTGCAGTGCATACTGGGCCTGCATCCAAATTCTCGTACTTCTCACCGTGGTAGAGGATGCAGTCATTAATGCAGGCATGTATCTTCTGCACGTCTAATCCTAGAGGGCAGACAACCTTCTTTGTTTGGTATGTACTGTCAGGCAACTCATTATTTCTTGAAAGAAGATTCTTCATTTTTACCAACAACTTTGAAAATGCGCTGTCAGTCACACCATTCTCTGCCTTCCATTGCAGCAAATCCAGTGTGGCACCTAGCTTTTTGTGGCCATCTTCGCAAGTTGGATACAACAATGTTTTATGATCCTTTAACATCTGCTCCAGCTTCTCCTTCTCCTTTTCAGTTTCACATTGTTCCTTTGCATCAGTAATGGCCCGACCAAGATCGTCATCAGCGGGCCCATCTGCTCCCTCTTGATCTTCATTATCTACCTCCGTTGCATTATCATCATATTCAGGATACATATTATGATAGTTTTCATCATCCTCTTATTCTTCGTTGTCTTCCATCACAACCCCTTTTTCTCCGTGCTTGGTCCAACAATTATAGCTGGGCATGAAATCGGATCGAAGCAGGTGGGCGTGAATGGTTCTGGTATTTGAGTAGTCTTTCTTGTTCTGACAGTGAACACACGGACAACACATAAAACCATTGTGACCACGGTTTGCATTAGCCACAACCATGAAATTTTGGAGGCCCGTAATGTACTCGGAAGTGCGGCGGTCACCGTACATCTATTGCCGATTCATCTGCATTAATATGTAGTATATATCAAAAAATAATAGGGAGATGACCATTTATATATATAGTACATCAATGACACATGAAACTATAGTTGCCGACCTCGACCGAGACGGAAAGAGCAACAAGAAAGCTTATTTTGAGCTCTCGGGCATTTCACCGAACACCTCTAGTGCATATGAAAAAAACACAAACTAGCACTCTTCACACCCTCTTGCTAGGCTCCAAAATGTGAAAGAATGGAAGAGTGGGGTGTGTGTGGGCTGGGGTGATGTCTTATATAGCCCCCCCCTTTAACACCGGTTCATGCCACGAACCGGTGTTAAAGTGGGGGTGCGCGGGCCACTGGTGCAGGGACCTTTAACACCGGTTCGTGGCACGAACCGGTGTTAAAGGGGGGCTCCTTTTTTGCCACAGGGGCCACGCTGGTACGGCCCCCCCTTTAACACCGGTTCGTAGAAGTACCGGTGTTAGAGCCCCTTTTCGGGATCAACAAAAGACCTCGTTTCCACTAGTATGTTTATTGTTACTAAGAAAAGTTTAGTTTTTTTATAGTACTTTCTCAGTTTCAAAATATAAGACGTTTTAAGTTTGTAAAGAGAATATATCTAGACTTGTTTTAGTATGTAGGTTCACTCAGGTTTGGAATGAACCTACACCTAAAACAAGTCTAGATACATTCTTTCACAAATCTAAAATATCTTATATTTTAAAAACGGAGGGAGTACTATAATTTTTTTTGGCACTCTTCATATTGTAGCGAGTTCCTCGCATATTAAACCTCCCTGTTTTAGAGTGGTGTACCATGTACGTGAGCTTCCTTTTCCGTGTACGTGAGCTAGCTTTCTCTTTCCGATCGCGTTGCTTTTCCGATCGTTAAGCACACGCACTCAGTGGCCATTTGAACCTTGGATATCCAATGTCATTATAGATGGAACCGACGCTTCGTCCCCCGTGTCGCCTTCCCGAGTGGGGCGACCGGGGGCTCTCTCCCCGACCCCCTTCAGGCTCCCCTCCCCCCCTATCCCCCTCCCGCCGGCGGCAGCATCCACCTTCGGGCGTTGCCCGTGAGGTGCCGGCGGCGGCGGGCCTGGCTTTCCTTGTGCGTGCGGAGCCTTCACTCGGGCAGGAGCTGCCGGCGGTGGTGCTTCTCGGCGTGCAGCGGTCCAGCGGCGGCGCGTCAGGCCTCGGGTGGATGAAGGACGACGGCGCGTCGGCATAGCAACAACACGCGGCGGCGGCCGGCGGCCGCTTGGCCCAGATCTGGGCCCTTTTGGGCCCCATCTGGGTCGAGTTGGGCTGTCTGTGCGGTGGGCGGCAGTGCTCCTGGAGGTCGATTTGGGGGCAGTGACGGGTCTTGGTTGGTGGTGGCACTGCGGCTAGCGTACTGCAGCATGGCGGCAAGGACTCTACAGGTCCAATCGGGATCTGTCCGGGCCTGACCAGGCCTTGTGTGACCCTGCCGCTGTGTCCGGTCGGTTATCGCGAAAGTGGTGGAGGATGTTTCCTCCCGCTGGCTGCGGTGTTGCCTCCCTGATTATCGTTGTACTCTATGTTTCCGTTCTCTAGGCCTCGTTTCGGTCTTCACAGTGAGACGATGAAGAGGTCATCAAGACCATAGTGGCGTATGCTAGTGGCTGACATGCTAGGTGGAGCACTAAGGATCGTCCGGGTTGTGGTTTTTTGGGGTCGGGAGAAATCCCTGTCGGCTTGTCCAACAACGACGCGGTGACGCCTGCGGGTGTCATCGGTCCTTCTTGAAGGGCATCGGGTGTACCCCTTTCCCACTTCCTTCCGCATATCGGGGGAAACCCATGGAGCAATCCGGGCATCAGCGTCGTTGCCGTTGCATCCCTTCTTGAAAGTGTTGTTTGATATGCGGCGATTTGGAGTGCTAGGAACATGGTGGGAATACTCCGAAGGGCGTAGCGATTGCGGGACTTCTTCGTTATTCGTCAATGTGCCGTTGTTGGCTTTTGTTTCTCTTATATTTCTCTTATTTTCTTTTGGTCTTTGTTTGTGCTGCAGCTCCAACATGTTGGTTGTATCAAATACTTGCTATATTAATATAGCAGCGCGCAGGCCTATTTCGAGATATTATAGATTCAGATTCAAATGTTTTAACTTTTAAACGGTGTAGTCGGTTTATGTGCTATCTCACTCTCGGTTTTGTCTCGGCAAGATCTTCCAATCTAGATCTCACAATGACATGTTTTGACGACTTCTTTGTCACCCACTCTTGGATAACTCACCGTTTGGTAACTTTCTTGCAAAATGGGTGTCAACTTCTTACAAAGTGTTTGAATTTTTCATCGACACATACAAAAGTGAGATCAAGTTCTGAAGTCCTCGTCGAAACGAAACAAATCGGAAAAACAAATTCTCAATTGTATGAATAGTTTGATGTCTAGAATATCTTTTAATAATCACGAAAAAGGATAAATTTTCATGTGTATACCTAGCTTTGTTCTTGCTATGCACTCGCGTGTGTGTTTTTTCTCCTGTTAACAATATTAGATATTCTGTTTTAGATAATGTTTACATAAGTGTACTCCCGGTATAAAGTAGTACTTCACCCGGTCTCCTTTTAATATACGGTTTCCTTATACGTCTTTGTAAACTCGATCTTGGTGGTTGTATGCCCCGGCTATATCAACACGCAACCAACACAGAGGCCAATGTGTTGTTCAAACCTAAAAATAATATGGTATCAAAGCCAATCCTCTTCCTGACCTAGATGTGCTCAGAAGAAATTCTACCGCCGCCGCTGCATCTTGTTGTCGCCGCCGCTACATCCCGCCGCCGCTGCTGTAGTCTCCTACCGCTGCCGCCACCAAGACATCACACAAAAACACCATATATCATGGCCGCTGCTGCAATCCCCTAATGCCGCAGCTCAAGACCTGAAACCCATACACAAAAACCCTACAACAAAAACTACAAGCCCCAAATCCGCTGCGATCCCACATTGCTGCGTTGAAAAACCTACAACAGTCGCATCTGCTTGCGTCGGCTGTGCCTGCACTCCCTGATGATGTCTTCTTCCTCCACCCCTGTGACCTCATTGGCTGCTGCTCTTGGTTTGCCGCCCTCCCAACTTCTCACTCGTGGAAACGCGTTGATCTGGAAGGCACTCATTATTCCAGCCCTTCGTGGAGCTCGTGTGTTCAATCTGGTGAAGGGAGAGCCAGCCTCGGTCGAGGAAATCGAAGTTGAAGACACCAATGGGATGAAAATAAAAGTTGAAAATCCCGAGTATGCCGCCTGGATCACTCGCGATCATCAAGTCCTACGGTATATCCTAAACTCCGTTTCTCCGGATATCTTATCACATGTCATTGGTCATGACACATCTGCGGAGGTATGGAAAGCACTAGAGTCTCTCACCACAACCCTTTCACGCTCTCGAACACAACAACTTAGATCTTCTCTGAATGACATGAAAATAGGTGATCTCTCAGCTGAAAGGTACCGATGGAGGCTCAGATCACTGTAGAGCTTCGTTGGGAAACCCCAAGAGGAAGGTATGATGAGCATAACAACAAGTCTTCCTTCAGAAACAAACCAAGGTTATCGAACCAGTAGGTGAAAGGAAATTACTCAAAGGTGTTGCTAGCAACTTGGAAACCTGCACAACACAAACTCAAGACTTTGCTCCAATGAACAGTGAGGTTGTAAATCTCACCGGTTTGCTGAAAACAAAGGATTAAACGTATGGTGTAGAAGGCAATGGTGGCTTGCAGAAAGTAAACAGTAACAGTGGAAGATGTATCAATGGTAAAGATTGGACAGGGTCCACAGTTCACCGGAGGTGTTCTCCTTAAGATTAACAACATAACATGCTGGGTAAACAAATTACAACGGGGCAATTGACAGGACAGAGCAAGGCATAACAATGCAATACTAGACATTCATGATCCTGTGAGATTTGATTGGACATTACAACAATATACATAAGCTGCCATCCAACTGCATCTATGACTAGTAATCCACCTTCAGGTTATCATTTGAACCCCCTCCAGTATTAAGTTGCAAGCAACAGATAACTTCTTTAAGCAAGGTGTGTAAAGTAAACAATACAATTGTTCCATGAACAAGAGATTGCTCCCTAGTAGCAACATCACATCTACAACATTAGAGATTTTTGTCACTTCCCAAGATTCAATAGAGGCATGAAGCCACTATCGAGAATACTCTTGGAGTCACTGGCATCTACTTGGCCAAGATAGCTACTAGAAACGGAGAGCATGCAAGATCTCAAACAACACAGACATGATAGAATCAACAAGATAAAATCATTAATCAATCTGACATAGTAATCTCAATATCCATCGGATCCCCGCAAACACAACATGCATGATTACAAATATATGATTTTGATCATGAACGGAGCTCACAAGATCTAAACATGGTAGCACAAAGGAAGAGAAACAACCATATAGCTACTGTATGGACCCATAGTCCAAGGTGGAACTACTCACGCATCATACCAGAGGCTGGCACGGTGATGAAGAAGGCCTTCGGGATGATCTCTCCCCTCTGGCAGGGTGCCAGGAAGAGCTTCAGATCCCCCCTCGATCTAGGGACGATGGTGGCGGTGGCTACAGACTGTTTCGTGGAACATTGATCGGGTACTTAGGGTTTAGGTATTAGGGGATTATTATAGGCGAAGGGGGAGACCGAGGGGGTGCCCGAGGCGGCCGCACCCCCCAGGCGCGGGCTAGGCCTGGCCGCGTGGCTAGGGGGTGTGGGTGTTGGAATTATGCCCTAGAGGCAATAATAAAGATGTTATTATTATAATTCTTGTTCATGATAATGTTTATATTCCATGCTAGAATTGTATTAAGCGGAAACTTTAATACTTGTGTGGTTTGTGAACAACACCGTGTCCCTAGTACGCCTCTATGGACTAGCTCATTGATTAATGATGGTTAAGGTTTACTAACCATGGACATGAGTTGTCAATTAATAATGAGATCATATCATTGGGAGAATGATATGGTGGACATACCCAAACTAAGTGAAGCAATTAGATCGTGTCATCGTGTTCGTCTTTGCGAAGCTTTTCTTATGTCAAATATTGTATTCCTTAGACCATGAGATAATACAACTCCCTGGTATCAGAAGAAAGCTTTGAGGTCATCAAACGTCATCCTATGAGAGGGTGATCATAAAGGTGTCTCTCAGGTGATCGGAAAGTATCTGTTGGGTTGTATGTATCGAGATGGGATTTGTCCCTCCCAAGTCAGAGAGATATACTTCGGGGCCACTCGGTAATCGGTATCAACACCGCTTGCACGCATGTGGTTAAGGAGTTAATCACAAATTGATATCGGATTACGGAACGAGTAAAGTACTTGCTGTGAACGAGATTGAACTAGGTATGACGGTACCGACGATCAAATCTCGGGCAAGTAAAATATCGCGAGACGAAGGGAATATATATATGGGATTGATTGAATCCTGGAATCGTGGTTCATCCGATATGATCATCGATGAATGTGTGGGAGTCAATATGGGTGCCTAGACCCCGCTGTTGATTATTGATAGAAGATCATGTCTGCATATTCTCGAACCCGCAGGGTCACACACTTAACGTGTCTCGACGCTAGGATAGATTGGATAATTGGTTTATGAGTTTTTGTTTGGAGTCTCGGATGGGATCCGGGACATCACGAGAGGTTCCGGAGTGGTCCGGAGAATAAGATTCATATAAGGCAATGCAGTTTTTGGAGTTCGGAATTGTTCCGGATTAATCGGTATTGTACCGGAAGCTTCTAGAACCTTCCGGAAGGGGACCAACGTGGCCACACCTTCCGGGAGGGGGCATGGGCCTATGAGGGAGTGTCCTGGCCGCATTGGGCCAGGGGCACAAGGCTCCATAGGGCCCAGCCGTCCAAGAGAGTTTAAACTCGAGATAGAGCTTCTAGAAGGGGGGGGGTTTCCTTGCCCCCCACTCCTCCTCCTTGGCCGCCGGCCTTGGCTTGGGGGAGGGGGCTAGGGTTGCCGCCCCACCCCTCTCTATAAAGAGGGCTGGGGGCGCACCACACCCCACACCTTCCCCTCCAACCCTAGCCGCCCTGCTGCCCTCCTCTCTCCCTCCCGACTGTTTGTAGGCGAAGCCCTGCTGCAGAAATTTTCCACCATATACACCACGCCGTCGTGTTATAGATCCAATCCGTCTCTCCACCATACTTGCTGGTCCGAAGAAGGAGGATACGTCGAGGTGCTGCACGTGTGCATCTCACGGAGGCACCGCCACTTATGGTGCTAGATCGGATCGGATCGCGAGGAGGAGAAGCAAGTACGACTACATCACCCACGTTCCGACGAACGTTTCGCTGTGCGAATCTTCAAGGGTATGAAGATCTAATCCAATCTCTCTCGTTGTTTGCATCTCCTAGATTAGATCTTGGCTTTCCCTCTGTTCGCATCCGTAGAAAATTTTGATTTACTATGCCGCGAAACCCTTCAGTTGGGCCCCTCGCGGCCCTCCTCCGTGTCGTCTTGTGGCTCCGTGTTCCCCTCAGTGAAATATTGACTTTGGCTTTTGTCCCGTCCAATTCCGAAAATATTCATTTTCTGACTTTTCTAGAACAAAAAACAACATAAAATAGGCAACTGGCACTGTGGCATCATGTTAATAGGTTAGTCCCAGAAAACATATAAAAATACCTCAAAGTGTAGACAAAGCAAAGCAAAAAAGATACTAAACAAGCGTGGAACATCAAAAAATTAAAGATACGTTTACGACGTATCACAAGACTTCCAAGAACTTGGAGGGACTGTGGAGGGATGCATAATCTCGCCATGAACCTCTGAGAAACAACAAGTAACTTATCAATTCAATTTGCGGACTGGAGTTACAAATTTTTCCCGCCACCTCAATAATTTGAAGGGCTTGCAAAAGCCTAAGTTTGGGGAAGTTTTCTATCTATTTTTATTTGGTATTCATTTGCTTTATTTTATTTTCGAGGTTATGCTTTTTATTTGAGTTTATAAGCACTCGTGTTGATTTCCCCAATACTTTATCTTTAGCTATTTTATTTTGTTTTCGAGATTTTCAAGTCGAGCTTTGCCGCCTATTTTCTATTCTTTAATTCCTTCTCTCAAAAACAACAAAAAGATTTCTCCATTTATCTTTATTTTCCCTCTTTCTTTTATTTTCTCCTCGAGGTTCTCGTATATTTGCAGGAGAGTGATTGACTTTGAGCTTCCAAGAAACAAATCAAAAGGGAAGAGAGAAGTGGAACCAAACATGAGAGGTATGCCTTATGACTCCCCACTTTTGAAGTTTGATAAACCCATGCTAGTTAGTAGTAAATGTTAAGATGTTATATTGGTGGAATGAGTCTCTGTATTGTAGTAAAAAATTGTTTGCATGGGCATTTAGTTGAGTACGTTTTGTTCCAGCTCTTGTAGTTAACCAAGTCTTGCCTAAAAATTTGCTAAACAATTGAAATAAGAAAAATTCTTATAATTAAAGGCTTGGGTGTTGTAGTGTTCAGTATTGAAAGCTTATTCCTAGAAACACTCAACACCATAGAAAATAGTGATTGACTTGATAGATTTTTTTGAAAGGATTTGTTCAATTGAATTAATGTTTAGCGGTTTTTGTGAGCATGCCAAAGTTTTACTTGTGAATCATAAGAATGATATAGCTTTATGCGTGTTAAACTCTATGGAATGCCAACAACTCCGCTAGCCTACGAATGATCTTCATGGAGGAAACTTCTAGATTTCGGCTATGAGTTGATTAAACATATATGGCAGCAATGCTATAATGGGTAAATATTCTTGGCACTCCAGGGTAGCTGTGTTCATGATGGAATCACTCATCTGGCTGATATGAGTAATCATTATGCAAAAGGAACAAAAAACCTTAGTGATGCCACGAGTGTCCATCACATCTCGATAAACTAATGAATTTTTTTCGCATGCTCTCAACTACTTAAGAACTGAAATTATTGAAGAACAATGAATAGAAAAGTAGTGCTTGAAAATTCTTGATTTATTGATGTGGGAGAATTGAGATACTTTAGTATATATGCTATTCATGACGAACTCTCACACTCCCAATTTTACATGATTATATTTTATTGTTCAAAGGGAAGCTTATGAGTTGATTACATGACATGGAATAAAGTTTACTCATTTGAATCATCCATGCTTACAATAATTTTTCTGCGCTATAAGGATTCATGAAACCCGTATGATATGGTTGCCATTACTCTATCTATGAGTGGAGGAAACATGAGACTACTAATCATGAGTAAGATCATCATCTCATTATTTCAGTTTAAATGTTGAGTTCCTTTTTGATTTTGGTTTGCTTGCTCGAGGAAGATCAAGTTTAAGCTTGCGGAGGTTGATGGCTGTAAAATATAGCCATCCACACTCACATTTAAACTAGATATTATTCATATATTTGATGAAATATCTCTCTAAATCCTGCCACTAATGCCTAATGATCAAAGGGGTATGCAATCCTTTCTTTCTATTTTTCCCTATATAGATAATGACGTTTGATGATGGGAATCACTACATTAAAGTCAAAGATACGAGATTTCCAACACGTCAAAGAAACCAGGAGTTGTGAAGTGGATCCAATGCCTTTAACGACCAACTATACGAACAGAATAAAATTCCCGCCGTATAGTTTCGGCCCTATAGTTGCCTCTGACATCGCCAGGTCAAACAGAACAACTTTTGTGAAGGGACCCCTATATAAAGAGGCTTCGTGCGACGAGAAAACCCCTCTCTCTTTCGATCTCAACTCTCCCTGCCACCAGAAGCCACCACGCCAGAGGAATGGATCTAGATCTAATCTCCAAACCCTTATCCACCACCATAGCCATATTCCACCACTTGTAATAGTAGATCTCTTCTTCAATTTGCGACATTGTAAGACTATTTTCTATTAATATTATGATTTCCATTACAGTTTTTATGATTGTTGATTTCATCTTTATGTGTGAGTAATTCTCCTTGGGATAAGGGCTTCGGCCTAGCCATGTAGCTTCTTGTACATGTTATTTATCATAGATGGGATCATGTATTATTTTGTATGACTTGATGGTTATTGTACCCTCTCTTGCCTCAATCTAAGGACTTGTCAGGTAGCCAAGACCCCAAGGATTGATCCAGGTATAGGGAGTGTGAGTAATGATTGATCTGCAGGTTGGGAACCCTAGTGACAGAAGGGGTAGTACGACGATATGTGAGGGATTTACTTGGGATTAACGGTGACATCACTATGCATATCGTTGATACGTCAAAAACATATCTATAATTTTTTATGTTCCATGCTTTTTTAGCATCCACTTTGCTATGTTTTGTCTACACTTTGAGGTATTTTTATACACTTTCTGGAACTAACCTATTGACAAAATGCCACAGTGTCAGTTGCCTGTTTTCTGCTGTTTTTGGTTTCAGAAAGCTAAAAAAATGAATATTCTCGGAATTGTATGGGACAAAAGCCAAAGTTCATATTTTTCCCGGAGCGATACAGAAAATCGAAGACGAGACGGAGGAGGAAACCAGGGTGGCCACACCCTAGGTGGGCGCGGTGAAAGGATCGTATGGGCACCTAGAGGAGGGGTGAATAGGTGCTACTTCAAATTTTCTTCTTTTTCAAATTAAGGTTTGACAATAAGGTAAATTCTCTAGATAATGCAACTAAGGTGAATTTACCTATATGACAATTATGCACGAGCTACCACAACACAAAGTAAGAACAAGTAAGTAAAGTGCGGTAAAGGATAGAAGTAACCAATGTGGTGGACACGGAGACACAAGGATTTGTTTCCCGTAGTTCCTTCCTTTTGAGGGGAAGTACGTCTACGTTTGGAGAGGGGGTGGTTTCAAACCACCAATGCCACGAGATGCCTCCCTTGTTCTCCGATGAATCTCACCCCAACGGGATCGATTCACCTTCCACTATATCGACAACCTTCAAGGTGGAAGCCGGCACCTTTACAAGTTTGGGGCACACATCCACAACTTAATCGGAGGCTCCCAAATACAAGCAAGTTGTCAAAACAATCAAATACAAGATTGTAAGAACCAAAACAAGAACTAGGGTTTCCAAGAAAACACAAGAACAAAAGGGGCCCTCAAATGAATGAGGGGGAATGAAGATCTCTTTTGGTGAAGTAGTAGATCAAGGCCTCCTCCTTCGATTCCCCAAAGATCAAGGACTTTGGGTGGTGGATTGAAGAGATCTTGCAGATTTGGTGGCTCCAATGGTGGTCTTGACTTTAATGCGAATGAGCACCTTGTCCCAAGGTAGGTGAGCTGATATTTATAGTCCAAGCACCAATCTGACCATTGCAGCATTTAATGATGTGGTAGTACCGGACTTTCCATGCGGTAGTACCGGAAAAACCCGGTACTACCGGACCGGTACCGGAGGTGTAGTCCTAGCATGCCGTAGCCCATGGTTTCCACGGTATCAATGTGTGGTGCTACCGCACGGCGGTAGAACCGGACTTTCAGAGCAGTACTACCGGACACATGCGGTAGTGTCGTATATTGATACAGGGGAGAACAAACATGTGAGACAAGAGGCCAATCTCCTCGGAAGTGAACGGTACTAAAATGCGGTACTACCGCGTTTTGGTACCGGTCAGTTCTGAGAAGGTTGGCAACCTTGCCAATCGCTTCAGACTTGACCGGTATCAAAATGCGGTACTACCGCTTTTTGATACCGCTCAGTTCTGAGGAGGTTGGCGAGCTTTCCAAGAGCTTCAGTCATGAGCGGTACCAAAATGCAGTACTACTGATTTTTGATACCGCTCAGTACTGAGGCCATTGGCCAGTGTACCCAACACGCAGCCAGGTCCGAGCGGTAGTACCAGATGAAATATCCGGTACTACCGGACAACACAGAGGCAAAAACTGGATCAACAGGCAAGACATTTTGTGTGCCATTGGACAGGAAATTCTATGTATGCAACTTGTAGAATACTTGGCAGATAATTAGTCCGTTATGTGTGTTGTAATAAACACCAAAATCTCTAGGGAAACGAAATGTTCTTTCAATCTCCCCTTTTTGGTGTTAGATGACAACACACATTTTGCATGATATAATAGATGACAAGTAAGATTTTGTAAAACAGAGATGGGGCGCCCCCCTAGATAAGTAGAAACAAGCCCCATACTATTTTACAAGGTACATGAGAGTGCATAGTCACACATAGTACACATACCTTCGCACATAAGTGTGTGTGATGAGAACCACAATGATGCGGAATAGATAATGTCATCACACACCACATAAGATGGATCCAGAAAGATAATAACCAAACCATACACATGATGGATCCATACGATAACCACATAGTCTTTGCATACATAGCACAAATAGTTAGTTCATAAGTTTCACACATAATAAGAGGCAAGTAGCGAATAAAGTTCACAAGCGATTAAAAATCAAAGACAAGAGCGAGCTTGTGACTTTCCCATGCAAATCCCGCATGCCTAATGTGAATCTTCTCCCCCTTTGGAATCAAGACACCAAAAAGGGACAAGAGAAACTCTAACGTCCCGGAGATCACTGGTAGTCATCATCAGAGTCTTCCCCATATGGAGGTGGAGCATGGAAATTGGAAGAGGCATCATCGTCTCAGTGGCAGAGCTTGGAGATCCATTCCTCTTGCGGAGTGATGTTGTCCTCGGATCCTTCGGAGGTGATCAACCCTTGAGCTTGCATTACTTCTTTCTGACGTGTAGTGGCTTTCTTTGCATAGACATGGGCTGTAGGGGTTCATAGCATGGAAAACAAAAAAATTCTATCGTATGAACACACATAAGCCAATATCTATCTACTAGATTGCAGCGACGAGTCGATATAGTACTAACCCTCGAAGGTCCAAAGCGTTTAACGAGAGCAGATTCTCGTGATGGTGTAGTCGTACACTTCTGATCTCAAGATCGCGTAGACGATCCTTCCGGCGCTGCATTCCGGCAGCGCTTTCGTAGTTGGTCACACGTTCGGTACTCGATGAAGACCTTCCTCTCCCTTGTTCCAGCAGGCAGCGGAGGTTGTAGCACTCTCCTCGTGATTCCGGCAGCACCACGGCATGGTGTCGGAAGTAGAGGGGAGATCTCGCAGGGCTTCGCCTTAAGCCGGAGCGAGTATGGTGGAGTATGAGAGAGGGCCTTGGTGATCTAGGGTTTAGAGGCACCAAGGAGGGGTGTGGCCGGCGTCTAGGGTTTTGGTAAACCCCAAGTCGCCGACTTGGAGGAGCCCTAGGCGGCGGCTGCACTTGGGTGGAGGCGCCAGGAGCTAGGGTTTTAGGTCTGAGGGTAGGGGCGCCCTACCCCTTCTTTTATAGGTGGGAGGGAGGCGGCTAGGAGGAGGGAGTCCTCATCAAACTCCTCCTCCTTGGCCGGCGGGTGGAGGGATTAGGACTTCCTCCCTAAGTAGGTTTCCTACTCTCCCTCCACCAAGCAAACTTCAGATTTGACTTTTCAAATTGGCGTTTGACTTTCAAACTTGGATTTGATTTCTCTCATCATATTGCCCAGCCAAGTGACCTAGTACATGATGCAACCATTCCACATTGTCATGACACATCCATGTAGCCTTCCCCCTCCGGAGTGTCGGACCTTCCAGACCCTTCTAGAACATTCCTGGTGAAAACACCGGAATCATTTCCGAACTCCGAAACAGGACTTTCCTTATATGAATCTTATTCTCCGGACCATTACGGATCTCCTCGTGATATCTCGGATCCCATCCGAGACTCCGAACAACATTCGGTCTCTTACTCATCATTCCATAACTACTCAACAACATCGAATCCTTAAGTGTGTCTCCCTACGGTTCGTGAATTATGCGGACATGACCGAGACACTTCTCCGATCAATAACCAATAGAGGAATCTGGAAATTCATATGGCTCCCACATATTTCTATGATTACTTTGCGATCGAATGAACCACTTACATATGATACCAATTTACCTTTGTCTCACGATAGTTTACTTATCCGAGGTTTTGATCGTCGGTATCTCTGCATACCTAGTTCAACCTCGTTAACGATAAGTACTCTTTTCTCGTTCCCGTGATATGTGATCCCTTGTGAGCCAGTCACATGCTTGCAAGCTAATTGGATGACATTCCACCAAGAGGGCCTAGAGTATATCTATTCGTCATATGGATGGACAAATCCCACTCTTGATCCATGTGCCTCAACACATACTTTCCGAACACTCAATGCCACCCTTATAGCCACCCAGTTATGGTGTGGTGTTTGATGTCATCAAAGCATCCTTCCGGTGATGGTGATTAACATGATCTCATGGTCGAAGGAATTAGGTTACTATGTATCAGAAAGCTTATAGCAAATGAACTATATTAAATGACTTGATCTTTAAGCTATGCTTAACTATAGGAGTATGTCCATCATATCATTCTCCTAATGATATGACCCGTTTGTTAATAACATCTCTATGTTCATGATCAGGAAACCATGATCATATATTAACCAACAAGCTAGTTTAACAAGAGGCTTTACTAGGGACTCTTTTATGTTTACAAATCACACAAGTATTAATGTTTCTGGTTAATACAATTATAGCATGGTATGTAAACATTTATCATAAAAATGAAGATATGATAATAACCACTTTATTATTGCCTCTTGGGCATATCTCCAATAGTCTCTCACTTGCACTAGAGTCAATAATCTAGTTTCAAACCTTTGTGTATTCAACATCTATGACTTTCCGGTGTTGTATGTACACGATTGCTAGTGGTCAACTGATCTCCGAATCTGACACTTCCAGGTCCGTGTGTAATTGCATGTCTTTGCGTCCCTACGCATCACTCATTCTCTAATGCGATGGCTTTGTATAAATTTGGTCATTTGGTGAGACCTTTAGTTCTTTGGGGTTAAAACATGTTGATAATATTGTCGTACAATATATCTTCATAGTATTATCCCGTTCTGAACTACACCTAGTTTGATACCAAACTATTTGACACAAATGCCCTCTTTAGCTGCTTTAATAGCAGTCATATACTTAGCCTTTTTATTGTAATATCTATCACAATGTCTTAACTTTGGAACTCATCCAAATCCATTATGGAACTTACTTTCCATTATATTGTTCCACTCTTAGTTTAGATTGAGATAAACTTAATTTGTACTTTGTGATAAAACTAGTATCAATGTAGTAGTTTTACAATGAACTAACCATCTATTTGCCACTTCTACAAAATAATATACTCTTAGTTCTTCCAAAATATCATAAGAATATCCTTACTATCGTCCAATGATTATCTTATGAATCATTCTGGTATATGCTCATAACATTTAGAGCATAGGACATATCTGGATTTGTACATATCACAGTATGATTGATATAAATACTCTTTGCGATTTCATACATCAAGTATCAATCTATACTTCAATCTTTGTTTCACTCACCAAGTGTCAATACACTTGAATATATCATCAATATTGAACTCATTCAATCCTTTCTGTGTGACAATAACCTTTCTTGTAGTTTCTATATTGAACTCATTCAATATATCATCTATGTACTTTCGGCACAACCATATTAGCGTCTATTAATGCCAAATATTTGGGTTTTGCCTAAGTCTTTCATCGGGATGAAATTCTTAATATGTGTTAATAAAAGATATATCATTTCCAATCAACAATATGTCTTCCACATAATGTATTAGAAACATGTCTTAGCGCTCCCACTTAATTTCTTGCAAATGCAAGCATCTTCATTGTCTTCGATGAAATTAAACTCTTTTAACAGTTCCATCATAGTGAAGATTCCAACTCCGCGATGCTTACTTCAACCATTGAAGTTTGCATATGCTTTTAACATCCTTTGAATTAACAAAACCCCATGGACCGCGTTATGAACATGTCCTAGGTAACAATTCTATTAGAAGAACTTGTTTTGTTTATTCAACTACCACATAACAAAATCATATGTAGTGGTTGCTACATTAATCCGTCTAGACTAAATATCGCTATGAAAGATTAAATCTTGTCATGGTTAACCTTTGAACATTGTTGTAAACTCTTTCCCAACATGTCGACTATTTCATAGATGTGAAACATCCATGTCTATTTTATAGATCCAAACACAACTGTAAGGTCTTATACCTTTCTCGAGGGTCCTTCAAATTCAAAACTTGATTTCTCGTGTATGGAACTATCATGGATTTTATGGCTTCAAGCCATTTTATGGAGTCAGGGCCCATCATTGATTCTTTGCACGTAGTCCGTTCATTATTCTCAAATAATGATTCAACCCTCAAATCTTGGTATTTGATTGTTTACCCGACCTACTTGGTTCAATAGAAACTTTGACCTCCGTAACCACAATTTTTGAGGCACGTGAGCCATGAGCATTGTTGCTGCCTCCGAAACACTTTTCGGCGCTGCGCAACTTTGCACATATAGCTAAGGTTCTTTTAACCTTATCAAAGTTCTATTGTCCTCCCACTCATCTTTTCACGAAAAATTCCTTCTCAAAGAAACTTGACGTTCTAAGTGACAAACACTTTTGTCTCCGATGCTATGGAGGAATACTTAACAGTTATTCGAAATAACATACAAAGACAGGTTCATCCGACCTTGGTTGCAAACATCTTTCTTATGCATAGTATACCAATGTTTAAGAAAGGACAACCACTAGACTGGCCATACAACGACACATAGCTAGCAACGGTGTCGATATGTGTATCTACGATCCACCTCTCCCACATCCCCATGTCAAAGTCCTAGGGCCCATCCCTTACACCTCGTAGCACACGCATTCCCCCAACTCACTATCTAAAAAAAACCTCTCGTTCCCCATTCTTAGGCACTAACCCTAAGCAGCAGCACACCACAATCCACAACTGACCCGCCACCGGAGATCGAGCTATCCATGACGACTCCATCTAGCGCCATGGCGTCTAGAGATTTCTGTCGGCTGATGGACGGCGAGACCCTTGTCGCCTTCCAGGCTGCCAAGCTGTCTTTTCGTGACATCCCTATTTTTGCATACCCTCCTCGTAGCGACCGACCCCGTCGGGAGGCAACCGGCGCCGGATGCAGCCCTCCTGATCTTCTTCTTGGACCACATCACCTGGCATCGGAAACCTCCCTTCCTCTCTGGCTCTTGATGTCATGTCGCTTCTTGGTGACCATGCTCTGAACGATGCCACATTAAGGAGAAGCGGTGCAGCAGCGAGGCGGATCACAGGTTCACAGCGGACAAACGGCCATCCAGGTGCGAATTCTCTTTTCCCCTTTCTAGATTCATCTCTCCTTTTTCCTGTGTTTGACCCGTTCATAATCTTACCACTTGCAGATTATTAGCACTCACCGCTGAACAACTGCAGTTAATGTTTTCCTGCTTCCTTGCCTAGATGTCAATCACTACTGTTTACATGTATATGTAGCTGAATATCTCTCGGTATTCCTGTCACATAGACTAGAGAACCATAATATAAATACTCACTCCAACCCATATTAGTTGATTTGGATTTGGCTAGATTTGATTGAATCTAGACACAATTTAGTATATAGGTTCATCCAAATTTTGACAAATTCAAGTCAACTAATATGGGTCAGAGGGAGTACCTTTTGTCTTTAGTATTAGAGAGAGAACACGCGATGACTACTCTCTGGTACTCTAAATAAACAAGAGCTATTTATACTTTGAACACGCAAGCTTTTGTAATCTATTGTCAAGTGCTTGTTCTACCAAGCCTATTATTCTTGAACAATTTTGTATTTTCTTCTCACCTGAATATTTAGGATTAAAGTTAATCCACAGGAGAGTGGACGTGTTATGTGAGGTATAGTGTGCTAATCTATTACTTGACAGCTTTCAGAATTTTTTTTATTTAGTATTTGTCGTGTTCTAGTAAAGCGTCAGGCAAATCATTTTTGCTAACCTGTCTTGGCACGACTCTTTCGTCCTCAATTCTTTGTAGTTGCTGCAGGAATAGAGTGCCTAATCAGGCTTTCCGGTCACACTTTTGTTAGATGTTCATTAGTTGGTAGCATACTAGCAACTACTTTTTCTATACACTACATTTAGTAATCCTTGAGGTCTGCTGTGTTATAAATACATGTATTTTAAACCGATTTCTCATCTCATTTGGCAGAAACAACGTGTTGATACTAGAAGAGACCCAGTCTGTGGAGAATATCTGCATAGGTTTACTGAAGGAACTGAATATTTGTTGCAAAGTGATGTGCATATTCTAAATTTACCTGGGTTACTACCTCACTGCTGGAAATTAATGGAATGGAACAGTTCTCATCTAGTCTATATAGTCTACTAAACATTACTGTATTTTGATAGATAATTATCTGCAAATTTCCCTAATTGGATGTGTGAGAAATTGATGCACTTCTTATTTTCTGATCATTCACTCACTTGGTTTTTAATGTTCAGGTTGACATCTCTAATTTATAAAATAAAAAATGCATATAGGTTCAAGCTTAGGATCAATTCTAATCATCACCTTGCATTTCTAGGATCTATGCATATGGGGCAATATTATCAAATTATGAACATGATGAGTAGTTTCTGAACTGTTTTGATATATGATTGTCTAAATAATTCCATCTTCGTTGCTGGCCCCATGTAAGTTCCCCTCCTCCCCTGTTTCCTCCAACTCACTATCCAACAAAATTTTAGCCTAATGTGGTATTGTTGGAGATATGCCCTAGAGGCAATAATAAATGTAGTTATTATTATATCTTTGTGTTTATGATAAATGTTTACATTCATGCTATAATAGAATTAACAAGGAAACCATTAATACTTGTGTGAATTGTAAACTTAAATTGAAGTCCCTAGTATAGCCTCTATACTTCACTAGCTTGTTGGTTGATTAAATGATTGTGGTTTCCATATCATGAACATTGAGATGTTATCAACAACAAGATTATATCATTAGGAGAATGATATGGTGGACATACTCCTATTGATAAGCATAGCATAAAGATCAAGTCATTTCAATAGTTCAATTGCTATATGCTTTCTGATAAATAGTAACCTAATTCCTTCGACCATGAGATCATGCATATCACCTTTACCGGATGGATGCTTTGATGACATCAAACACCACACCGTAACTGGGTGGTTATAAAGGTGGCATTGAGTGTTCGGAAAGTATTGGTTGAGACACATGGATCAAGAGTGGGATTTGTCCATCCACATGACGGATAGATATACTCTGGGCCCTCTCGGTGGAATGTCATCCAATTAGCTTGCAAGCATGTGACTTGGTCACAAGGGATCACATATCACGGGAACGAGAAAAGAGTACTTATCAGTAACGAGGTTGAACTAGGTATGCAGAGATACCGACGA
The DNA here is from genome assembly GCA_916181665.1 of Avena sativa. Lineage (NCBI taxonomy): Eukaryota > Viridiplantae > Streptophyta > Magnoliopsida > Poales > Poaceae > Avena > Avena sativa. Next base: position 428,186,574 of record OV702283.1, read on the forward strand.
TCATAACCTCGGATAAGTAACATATCGTGAGACAAAGGGAAATTGGTATCGTATGTAAGTGGTTCATTCGATCGCAAAGTAATCGTAGAAATATGTGGGAGCCATATGAATTTCCAGATTCCTCTATTGGTTATTGTTCGGAGAAGTGTCTCGATCATGTCCGCATAATTCACGAACCGTAGGGAGACACACTTAAGGATTCGACGTTGTTTGAGTAGTTATGGTATTATGAGAAAGAGACCGAATGTTGTTCGGAGTCTCGGATGGGATCCGGGATATCACGAGGTGATCCGGAATGGTCCGGAGAATAAGATTCATATAAGGAAAGTCCCGTTTCGGAGTTCGGGAATGATTCCGGTGTTTTCATCGGGAATGTTCTAGAAGGTTCCGGATTGTCCGGCACTCTGGGGGGGGGAGGGTACATGAGTGTGTCATTGAATGATTGCATCATGTACTAAGTGTTCTTGCTGTTCCAAAAACATGAAAGTCAAATTGCCAATTTGAAAGTCAAACGGCTAAAACAGGAAACTGTGGGAAACAGGAAACTGTGGGAAACAAGCAAGAGGAGTTGGAACCAACTTGGAGGAGGAGTCCCACTCCTCCAAGTCGGCGCCCAGCCCAAGGCCGACTTGGGGAGGGACTCCCCTCCCCTGGCCGCGCCTCCCCACCCATAAAAGGAGGGGCAGGGCTCCCCTCCTAGAACATACAAGTTCCTATCTTCTACCTCCGGTTTAGAGCCGTTTTGGTTTAGAGCTTCTAATTGCTTTAGCCAGCGGTTTAGAGCCTTCTAATTGGTTTAGAGCCTTCTAATTGGTGTGTCTAATTACTAGACCACTAATAGCCTCTCTCATAAGCTCCACCATACTCGCACCGGCTTAAGGCGAAGCCCTGCGGGATTTCCCCTCTACTTCCGGTACCACGCCGTTGTGCTGCCGGAATCGCGAGGAGAGTGCTACAACCTCCGCTGCCTGCTGGAACAAGGGAGAGGAAGGTCTTCGTCGAGTACCGAACGTGTGACCGACTGCGGGAGCGCTGCCGGAACGTGGCGCCGGAAGGATCGTCTACACGATCTTGAGATCGGAAAGAGTACGACTACATCACCCACGAGAATCCGCTCTCGTTAAACGCTTTGGAATCTTCGAGGGTAAGTTATACCATCGACTCGTTGCTACAATCTAGTAGATAGATCTTGGCTTGTTTGTTTGTATGCGATAGAAAATTTTTGTTTTCCATGCTACGAACCCCTACAGTGGTATCAGAGCCGTGTCTATATGTAGATCTGTTGCACGAGTAGAACACAATGGTCATTGTGGGCGTTGATGCTTTTATTGTCGATTACTTCTTGTGTACTTTGCATCTTGCGGTATGTTGGGATGAAGCGGCCCGGGCTAACTTTACATGACATCGTTCATGAGACTTGCTCCACGCTTGACATGCAACTTGTATTGCATAAGTGGCTTTGCGGGTGCCTGTTTCTCCTAGCATAGTTAAGATCCAATTTACAACGGGTGATCAACAATGCTAGTATCAATGTTGCGGTTATTGTTCGTAAGTTAGAACGACACTTATTGAAAGCCCCAAACCACGTAAAATATGCAAAGGAAGTAGAGGCGTCTAACTTTGTTTTGCAGGGGTGTGCAGTGATGTGATATGGCCATGATTGTGATTATATTTGATGTATGCAATGTTCCTTATTGTAAGTTGGCAACCGGAAGGAGCCATATGGTTGTCTTTAATTTATGTTAAGACCCGCGTGTCTATTCAAAGTAGTTGTAATAGTTGAAGCCGGTGGACGACAACCATGGAGAAGCGTCATTGACCTTGATGCAATGCCGGTGATGATGGAGATCATGTTCGTGCTTGAAGATGGAGATCGGAAGCACAAAGAAGAAAGGCCATATCATATCACATATATATTGAATTGCATGTGATGTTAATCCTTTATGCATATTGTATTGCTTAGTAGACGACGGTAGCATTATAAGATGATCCCTCATGCACATCAATTTCAAATCATAAAGTGTTCACCCTTAGTTAGCACCGTTGCTAAAGCTTGTTGTTTCGAAGCACCACGTGATGATCGGGTGTGTTAGATTCTGCAAGTGTATACAACGTGAGCAAGCCAGATTTGCTCATGCAGAAACTAAGGTTTGATCTTGACGAGCCTAGCATGTACAGACATGGTCTCGGAACACGGATCACCGAAAGGTAAAACATGAATCATATAGTAGATGTGATGAACATGTCGATTGTTCGCCATTGAAACTATGTCAACTCTCATGATGATCGGTGTTGATATGGTGGATTTGGTTCGTGTGATCACTAAAACAATGTGAGGGATATTGTTTTGAGTGGGAGTTCACCTAGTTTAATTTTATTATTAATTTGAACTCAATTTGTCATAAACTTAGTCTAAACTATTGCAAATATGTTGTAGATCAATGGCAGCCCCTACCATCAATTTTAATGCGTTCCTAGAGAAAGAAAAGTTGAAAAACAATGGAAGCAACTTCGCGGATTGGTTCCGCAATTTGAGGATTGTCCTCACAGCTGGTAATTTGACCTATGTGCTGGATGCACCGCTGGGTGACCCACCTGCAGCTGATGCTCCCGATGAAGTAAAGAATGTTTACCTCGCTCGGAAGAATCAGTACTCCATAGTTCAGTGTGCTATCTTGTATGGTTTGGAATCGGAGCTTCAGAAAAGGTTTGAGGATTCAGACCCATATGATATTGTCGAAGATCTCAAATTGATTTTTGAGACTCATGCGGCAATTGAAAGCTATGAGGCTTCTGAAAAGTTCTTTAACTGCAAGATGGAAGAGGGCAGCTCCGTCAGTGAGCATGTGCTTAAGATGTCTGGGCACGCAAACAAACTTCAAAGCTTGGGTATAGTGATTCCTAATGCTTTGGGGATTTACCGTGTCCTCTAATCACTACCACCAAGTTACAAGAACTTTGTGATGAACTACAACATGCAGAACATGAAGAAGACGTTGCCAGAACTCTTTGCCATGTTGAAATCTGCAGAAGTGGAGATCAAGAAAGAGCACCAAGTGTTGTTGGTCAATAAGACCACCAAATTCAAGAAAGGCAAGTCTAAGCAAAAGGGACACTTCAAGAAGGGTGGTAAGAAAGCTACCACGCCGACGAAGAAGACCAGGGCTGGACCTAAGCCTGATACTGAGTGCTTTTACTGCAAGGGAGAAGGTCAGTGGAAGCGGAATTGCCCAAAGTACTTGGCGGATTTGAAGAACGGCAACATCAAGAAGAAAGGTATATCTGATATACATGTTATTGATGTGTATCTCACTAGTACTCGTAGTAGTGCCTGGGTATTTGATACTGGTTCGGTTGCTCATATTTGTAACTCGAAACAGGTGCTGCAGAATAAACGGAAGCTAGCGAAGAACGAGGTGACGATGCGTGTGGGAAACGGATCAAAGGTTGATGTGATCGCGGTCGACACGCTACCCCTTCATCTACCATCGGGATTAGTTTTATACTTAAATAATTGTTATTTGGTGCCTGCGTTGAGCATGAACATTATATCAGGATCTTGTTTATTGCGAGACGGTTACTTGTTTAAATCTGAGAATAATGGTTGTTCTATTTATATGAGTAATATGTTTTACGCACATGCACCTTTGATAGATGGTCTATTCTTATTGAATCTCGATAGTGGAAATACACATATCAACAACATTGAGGCTAAACGTTTGAAATCAAGCGATAATTCGACATATATGTGGCACTGTCGTCTTGGTCACATCAGAGTGAAACGTATGAAGAAACTCCATTCCGATGGACTTCTTGAATCACTTGATTTTTAATCACTTGAAAGATGCGAAGCATGTCTGATGGGTAAAATGACTAAGACTCCATTTTTTTGTATGATGGAGCGAGCTACGGACTTATTGGAAATCATACATACCGATGTGTGTGGACCAATGAGTGTAGCATCGCGCGGTGGTTATCGTTATGTTCTTACCTTCACGGATGACTTGAGTAGATATGGGTATATCTATTTCATGAAACATAAGTCCGAAACTTTCGAGAAGTTTAAGGAGTTTCAAAGTGAGGTAGAGAATCAACGTAACAAGAAGATTAAGTTTCTACGTTCTGATCGTGGAGGTGAATATCTAAGTTACGAGTTTGGCGAGCATTTGAAGAAATGCGGAATACTTTCACAATTTACACCGCCGGGAACACCACAGCGTAATGGTGTGTCCGAACGTCGTAATCGAACTCTCTTAGATATGGTTCGTTCTATGATGTCACTTACAGATTTACCGCTATCATTTTGGGGTTATGCATTAGAAACAGCCGCATTCACTTTAAATAGGGCACCGTCTAAATCCGTTGAAACGACACCGTATGAATTATGGTTTGGGAAGAAACCTAAATTGTCGTTCCTTAAAGTTTGGGGATGCGAAGCCTATGTAAAGAAGTTACAGCCGGACAAGCTTGAACCCAAAGCGGAAAAATGCGTCTTCATAGGATACCCGAAGGAAACTATTGGGTATACCTTCTATCATAGATCCGAAGGCAAAACATTCATTGCCAAGAATGGATCCTTTCTAGAGAAGGAATTTCTCTCGAAAGAATTGACTGGAAGGAAAGTAGAACTCGACGAGGTTGTCGAACCTTCTCTCGAAATTGCGAGTAGCGCAGCACCGGAAGAAGTTCCTGTGGTGCCTGCACCAATAAGAGAGGAAGCTAATGATGGTGATCATGAAACTTCGGTTGAAATTGCTACAGAGCCTCGGAGGTCAACGAGAACTCGTACCACTCCAGATTGGTATGATTCCGTTATGAATGTCATGGTGGTGGACAACACCGATGACCCCGAGACATATGAGCAAGCGATGATGAGCCCAGATTCCAATAAATGGCAAGAAGCCATGAAATCCGAGATTGGATCCATGTACGAAAACCAAGTATGGACTTTGGTGGACTTACCGGATGGCCGGAAGGCTGTCGAGAACAAATGGATTTTCAAGAAGAAAACAGATGCTGATGGTAATGTTACTGTCTATAAAGCTCGACTTGTCGCAAAAGGGTTTCGACAAATTCAAGGAGTTGACTACGATGAGACTTTCTCACCGGTAGAGAAGCTAAAGTCTGTGAGGATTATGTTAGCAATCGCTGCATATTATGATTATGAGATATGGCAGATGGATGTCAAAACAGCATTCCTCAATGGAGACATTGATGAAGAGTTGTATATGATGCAACCCAAAGGTTTTGTCGATCCTAAAGATGCTAACAAGGTATGCAAACTTCAACGGTCCATCTATGGATTGAAGCAAGCATCCCGAAGTTGGAATCAACGTTTTGATAAGGTAATCAAAAGTTTTGGTTTTATACAAACTTATGGAGAAGCTTGTATTTACAAGAAAGTGAGTGGGAGCTCTGTAGCATTCTTAATACTGTATGTTGATGACATATTGTTGATTGGGAATGATGTAGACCTTCTTAATAGTGTCAAGGAATATTTGAATAATAGTTTTTCAATGAAGGATCTTGGCGAAGCAGCTTACATATTAGGCATAAAGATTTATAGAGATAGATCGAAACGCCAAATATCATTGTCACAGAGTACATATTTGGACAAAGTTCTAAAGAGGTTTGGAATGGAAGAAAGCAAGAAAGGGTTCTTGCCCATGTTGCCCAATACGACCTTGAGTAAAACTCAAAGTCCGACATCGGCAGAAGATAGAGAAAGGATGAGTAAGACTCCCTATGCATCAGCCATAGGATCTCTAATGTATGCCATGCTATGTACTAGACCCGGCATCGCATATGCTGTTAGTCTAACTAGCAGATATCAAAGTGATCCAGGAGTGGATCATTGGACAGCGGTCAAAAACATCCTTAAGTACTTGAGAAGAACTAAGGATATGGTTCTTTCTTATGGAGGTGATGAACAACTCGTTGTTAATGGTTACACCGATGCTAGTTGGAACACCGATCCGGATGATTCTAAATCACAATCTGGATACGTATTTATTTTGAATGGTGCAGCAGTTAGCTGGAGGAGTGCAAAGCAAAGCATTGTGGCGAGATCTTCAAATGAATCGGAATACATGGCTGCTTCGGAGGCTTCACAAGAAGCGATATGGATGAAAGAGTTCATTACAGAGCTGGGTGTGGTTCCTAGTGCGCTGGACCCAATGTCTATCTACTGTGATAACATGGGCGCCATAGCCAATGCGCAAGAACCAAGGTCACACAAGAAGCTGAAGCATATCAAGCTACGTTTTCATGCTATTCGAGAACATATCCAGGATGGGGATATAAAGATTTGCAAAGTACACACAGATCTGAATGTGGCGGATCCGTTGACTAAACCTCTCCCGAGGGCAAAACATGACCAACACCAAACTGCCATGGGTGTTCGGTATATTACCATGTAATCTAGATTAGATGACTCTAGTGCAAGTGGGAGACTATTGGAGATATGCCCTAGAGGCAATAATAAATGTAGTTATTATTATATCTTTGTGTTTATGATAAATGTTTACATTCATGCTATAATAGTATTAACAAGGAAACCATTAATACTTGTGTGAATTGTAAACTTAAATTGAAGTCCCTAGTATAGCCTCTATACTTCACTAGCTTGTTGGTTGATTAAATGATTGTGGTTTCCATATCATGAACATTGAGATGTTATCAACAACAAGATTATATCATTAGGAGAATGATATGGTGGACATACTCCTATTGATAAGCGTAGCATAAAGATCAAGTCATTTCAATAGTTCAATTGCTATATGCTTTCTGATACATAGTAACCTAATTCCTTCGACCATGAGATCATGCATATCACCTTTACCGGATGGATGCTTTGATGACATCAAACACCACACCGTAACTGGGTGGTTATAAAGGTGGCATTGAGTGTTCGGAAAGTATTGGTTGAGACACATGGATCAAGAGTGGGATTTGTCCATCCACATGACGGATAGATATACTCTGGGCCCTCTCGATGGAATGTCATCCAATTAGCTTGCAAGCATGTGACTTGGTCACAAGGGATCACATATCACGGGAACGAGAAAAGAGTACTTATCAGTAACGAGGTTGAACTAGGTATGCAGAGATACCGACGATCATAACCTCGGATAAGTAACATATCGTGAGACAAAGGGAAATTGGTATCGTATGTAAGTGGTTCATTCGATCGCAAAGTAATCGTAGAAATATGTGGGAGCCATATGAATTTCCAGATTCCTCTATTGGTTATTGTTCGGAGAAGTGTCTCGATCATGTCCGCATAATTCACGAACCGTAGGGAGACACACTTAAGGATTCGACGTTGTTTGAGTAGTTATGGTATTATGAGAAAGAGACAGAATGTTGTTCGGAGTCTCGGAAGGGATCCGGGATATCACGAGGTGATCCGGAATGGTCTGGAGAATAAGATTCATATAAGGAAAGTCCCGTTTCGGAGTTCGGGAATGATTCCGGTGTTTTCATCGGGAATGTTCTAGAAGGTTCCGGATTGTCCGGCACTCCGGGGGGGGGGGGAGGGTACATGAGTGTGTCATTGAATGATTGCATCATGTACTAAGTGTTCTTGCTGTTCCAAAAACATGAAAGTCAAATTGCCAGTTTGAAAGTCAAACGGCTAAAACAGGAAACTGTGGGAAACAGGAAACTGTGGGAAACAAGCAAGAGGAGTTGGAACCAACTTGGAGGAGGAGTCCCACTCCTCCAAGCCGGCGCCCAGCCCAAGGCCGACTTGGGGAGGGACTCCCCTCCCCTGGCCGCGCCTCCCCACCCATAAAAGGAGGGGCAGGGCTCCCCTCCTAGAACACACAAGTTCCTATCTTCTACCTCCGGTTTAGAGCCGTTTTGGTTTAGAGCTTCTAATTGCTTTAGCCAGCGGTTTAGAGCCTTCTAATTGGTTTAGAGCCTTCTAATTGGTGTGTCTAATTACTAGACCACTAATAGCCTCTCTCATAAGCTCCACCATACTCGCACCGGCTTAAGGCGAAGCCCTGCGGGATTTCCCCTCTACTTCCGGTACCACGCCGTTGTGCTGCCGGAATCGCGAGGAGAGTGCTACAACCTCCGCTGCCTGCTGGAACAAGGGAGAGGAAGGTCTTCGTCGAGTACCGAACGTGTGACCGACTGCGGGAGCGCTGCCGGAACGTGGCGCCGGAAGGATCGTCTACACGATCTTGAGATCGGAAAGAGTACGACTACATCACCCACGAGAATCCGCTCTCGTTAAACGCTTTGGAATCTTCGAGGGTAAGTTATACCATCGACTCGTTGCTACAATCTAGTAGATAGATCTTGGCTTGTTTGTTTGTATGCGATAGAAAATTTTTGTTTTCCATGCTACGAACCCCTACAGGTATTTCTTCTATACGTTTCCCTGATAAATTATAGATATCTTGTATGTTAGTTTGAGAGTTACTGTTGATATATGAGTAGCCTACTATTGCAACTATAGCTAACAGTCATGTGCATGTCTACTCTTGAATTGTAAGTAACTTAGTTACACTGGTAATTGTGCTTAAACCATATGTGAAAAGATGCCTAACAGCCTAAGTGCTTAAACCATATGAAAATTGTGAAATTTCTGGAATAAACTACTATAACTTTTGGTCTTGTGGATGGTCTATAATGCTCCTAGTTGAGCTCAAAATATCAGCATAGAACCTTGGTTTTTTCCATGTCAATTCTAAAATTGGAACTTTGTCTTTGCAGGCCCAGAGATCAGCAAGGCTGCTATATTTGGATCTCGATCATTACATCTGAAGGAAGAACATTAGAAGGAATATATATATAGGATTAGTTATAATGTCATACTTTTAAGCAATCTTGTAAGCTCTGTACTTAAAAGATAATTTTCATGTATGAGATGAGGATTTCAATAAATAATATCGAATTGATTCTTCATGCAATGCGTTCATACTCTGTGATTTGTGTTTTTTACGTATTTTATGAACTGTATATACTCCTTGCTAATGAAGACTGTATACTCCTGACCAAGAGAGAATAATACACACATAGTCTAAAAAGGAATATTTATTTTATATCAAATGATATAATCCATGCATGTTATGTTCCAACGGGTACATGTGTTGTCTGACATGTGTTGCCACCCTTGCAACGCTCTACCCAATGGTTACCAACGCACCTTTATGCGTTGCATTATATCGTAGCAACGCCCAAAAACGCAACGCATAAGAAATCCGTTGGTATGGGTGTTAGCAACGTCTATATGGATGTTTAGATATAGATCAATGCGTTGCTGTAGGAGGGGTCATGTTAACTTGGGTTTTATCCCAAACCATAACTTTATATGGTGTCATTTCAACGGATTATGATGGATCTCTTTTTAGTGGAAAAACGGTAGTCTCTAAAGCTTTTAATCTTTAAAATATAATGACAGTTTTATGAATTACACCTTTGATCTTACCATGTCAAACAAGGTTTAATTACATATCTCGAACACTCCATACTCTTATGGTGTTTGGGGAAATTCAAATCCACGGAACGATTCCTTAAATCTTAGGTATTATGCTAAACTTGTAACTCAAATATCTTCCTTTATGATCTTATCATAAACTATTTATATTCTTGTTACAATGATTTTGCACTTCATCTTGAAAATCTTTGAACTTTTCAAATGTTTCATACTTTATCCTTATTAAGTAAATATTCATATATTCACTCAAATTTTCGGAGAAAGCATATGAAGTTGAAATCCATCGCTCTTGACTACACATAATGGAATTCATACAACAATATGTACAAGTTTCAACAGGCTAGTCATTCGTTCCCTTTTGGCCTTTGAACGAAGTTTTAATTATCTCTAGGAAAGTTTCACAAGCATCATTTGATCAGAAATCAAAAGACTCCAAAATTCCATCCACATGGAGTTTCTTCATGTTTTCTTTCCAATATAATTTAAACGGCGATGTCACTCCCTAAGTGATCTTCCAATCAATTTGTCTTTCAACATTTTTAGCACTAGTTTTATGGATGTGATTTCTCCAACGAGATTTGTAAATCATCCATTTTTTATGGATTACGGCAATTATTTGAACAACCCTTTTGTTCTTATAATACCTGATAAAACAAATCTTGAAGGCAAGGATGTCTAACGAGCAACACAAAAACCCTTTATTTGTTCTCGATGAACATCATCACATATTCTTTTGCTAGTTACTTAGGCCATTGTAGTTCATGAATTGTGTTGTTTCGTATGACGATTCACACCAACAAATTCAGTATCAAATACATAAGAACCACATTGTTTAATAAGCAAAGAATATAGCCATAACATGTATATCATCTATATACTTAATCTGAACAATTCTAGTCTTTTCTTTTCTACCATATATTTATGAGATTCTCTTTCAGTATTTCCTTTTCTGTTTGAAAGAATCTATCAACATCAATAGCGGAGCCATATACATGACACATAGTCCAAAGCATGTATAGTTAAATACCAATATCTTTGGATTTGCACTTTGAAGTGGATCACCATCATCAAATGTTTGGTGTTCTTTCAAATTCCTTTCTTTAGTAATCTCTTGGTGTAGTAAACATTTTACCTCCATCAAATATTCACCCTTCTCATGGAATTATTCATGATCAAGCTACTTTATCTTATAACGGTGAATCGCGAGTATAATGTTGCTCTCCAAAACCTTTTGGAGGATTAGGACAACTAGTGTCTCCAACCTTTTGTAAATTCTCATCAAATATGAGAACATAAACTTTGCCATATTATACTCTATCATGTTGTAATCAAAACATCATTTCAGATATCGCAATATCTTTCATACATGATGGTTTCTGAAACAACTCTTTCAACTCCTAGATTACCTTGATATTGAAACTATCTTTTGAATATCAAGAATCATGGAGACAAACATGATACATATATACTAACACTGGAATTGTTACTCTTGATTTAATACCAACTATTAAACTTCACGGAGTAATCGAAACTTACAGAAATTTTGCAATGGGACTTTTAAACTTTAGATTAACACTTCAAAACAATACGATACCAGTTCGTAAAGTAACTAACCAGAATTCTATAGTTCTATCATCTCAATTATAACTAAGCACAAGGTGGTAAACGGATGCCAATGACTACAACAACTATGCAAATTCACTTTGATTTAATTTATGATAAATAGTGTTCAACTTTTAATCATATTGCTGTTGAACTCCCACTCAAAACAATATCCCTCACATTGTTTTAGTGATCACACGAACCAAATCCACCACATCAAAACCGATCATCACGAGAGTTGATGTAGCTTCAATGGCGAACAATCAACATGTTCATCATATCTACTATATGACTCATGCTTTACCTTTCAGTGATCCGTGTTCCGAGACCATGTCTGTACATGCTAGGCTCGTCAAGATCAAACCTTAGCTTCCGCATGAGCAAATCTGGCTTGCTCACGTTGTATACACTCGCAGAATCTAACACACCCGATCATCATGTGATGCTTCGAAACAACGAGCTTTAGCAATGGTGCTTACTAAGGATGAACACTTTAAAACTTGAAATTGTGTGCTTGAGGGATCATCTTATAATGCTACCGTCGTGAACTAAGCAATACAAGATGCAGAAAAGGATTAACATCACATGCAATTCATAATATGTGATATGACATGGCCTTTCTTCTTGTGCTTCCGATCTCCATCTTCAAGCACGAACATGATCTCCATCATCACCGGTGTGGCGTCAAGGTCAATGGCGCCGCTTCATGGTTGTCTTCCACCAACATCGACTATTACAACTACTTTGAATAATAGACACGCAGGACTTAACGGAATTAAAAGATAACCATATGGATCCTGCCGGTTGCCAACTTACAATAAGGAACATTGCATATATCATATATAATCACAATCATGGCCATATCACATCACAGCACACCCCTGCAAAAACAAAGTTAGACACCTCTAATTTTCTTTGCATGTTTTACGTGGTTTGGGGCTTTCAATAAGTGTCGTTCTAACTTACGAACAAGAACCACAACGTTGATACTAGTATTGTCAATCACCCGTTGTAAATTGAATCTTAACTATGTTGGGAGAAACAGGCACCCGCAAAGCCACTTATGCAATACAAGTTGCATGTCAAGCGTGGAGCAAGTCTCATGAACGATGTCATGTAAGGTTAGCCCGGGCCGCTTCATCCCACCATCCCGCAAGATGCAAAGTACACAAGAAGCAATCGACAACAAAAGCATCAACGCCCATAATGACCATTGTGTTCTACTCGTGCAACAGATCTACATATAAACCTGGCTCTGATACCACTGTAGGGGTTCGTAGCATGGAAAACAAAAAATTTCTAACGCATGAACACACATAAGCCAAGATCTATCTACTAGATTGCAGCAACGAGTCGATAGAGTACTAACCCTCGAAGGTCCAAGGCGGTTAACGAGAGCAGATTCTCGTGGATGGTGTAGTCGTACACTTTCGATCTCAAGATCGCGTAGACGATCCTTCCGGCGCTGCGTCCGGCAGCGCTTCCGCAGTCGGTCACACGTTTGGTACTCGATGAAGACCTTCCTCTCCCTTGTTCCAGCAGGCAGCGGAGGTTGTAGCACTCTCCTCGTGATTCCGGCAGCACGATGGCGTGGTGTCGGAAGTAGAGGGGAGATCTCGCAGGGCTTCGCCTTAAGCCGGAGCGAGTATGGTGGAGTATGAGAGAGGGCCTTGGCGATCTAGGGTTTAGAGGCACCAAGGAGGGGTGTGTCCGATGTCTAGGGTTTGGGGAAACCCCAAGTCGCCGACTTGGAGGAGCCCTAGGCGGCGGCTGCACTTGGGTGGAGGCGCCAGGAGCTAGGGTTTTAGGTCTGAGGGTAGGGGGCGCCCTACCCCTTATTTTATAGGTGGGAGGGAGGCGGCTAGGAGGAGGGAGTCCTCCTCCAACTCCTCCTCCTTGGCCGGCGGGTGGAGGGAGTAGGACTTCCTCCCTAAGTAGGTTTCCTACTCTCCCTCCACCAAGCAAACTTCAGATTTGACTTTTCAAATTGGCGTTTGACTTTCAAACTTGGATTTGATTTCTCTCATCATATTGCCCAGCCAAGTGACCTAGTACATGATGCAACCATTACACATTGTCATGACACATCCATGTACCCTTCCCCCTCCGGAGTGCCGGACCTTCCAGACCCTTCTAGAACATTCCTGGTGAAAACACCAGAATCATTTCCGAACTCCGAAACATGACTTTCCTTATATGAATCTTATTCTCCGGACCATTCCGGATCTCCTCGTGATATCCCGGACCCCATCCGAGACTCCAAACAACATTCGGTCTCTTAGTCAGCATTCCATAACTATTCAACAACATCGAAGCCTTAAGTGTGTCTTCCTACGGTTCGTGAATTATGCGGACATGACCGAGACACTTCTCCGATCAATAACCAATATAGGAATCTGGAAATTCATATGGCTCCCACATATTTCTATGATTACTTTGCGATCGAATGAACCACTTACATATGATACCAATTTCCCTTTGTCTCACGATAGTTTACTTATCCGAGGTTTTGATCGTCGGTATCTCTGCATACCTAGTTCAACCTCGTTACCGATAAGTACTCTTTTCTCGTTCCCGTGATATGTGATCCCTTGTGAGCCAGTCACATGCTTGCAAGCTAATTGGATGACATTCCACCAAGAGGGACCAGAGTATATCTATTCGTCATATGGATGGACAAATCCCACTCTTGATCCATGTGCCCCAACACATACTTTCCGAACACTCAATGCCACCTTTATAGCCACCCAGTTACGGTGTGGTGTTTGATGTCATCAAAGCATCCTTCCGGTGATGGTGATTAACATGATCTCATGGTCGAAGGAATTAGGTTACTATGTATCAGAAAGCTTATAGCAAATGAACTATATTAAATGACTTCATCTTTAAGCTATGCTTAACTATAGGAGTATGTCCATCATATCATTCTCCTAATGATATGACCCTGTTGTTAATAACATCTCTATGTTCATGATCAGGAAACCATGATCATATATTAACCAACAAGCTAGTTTAACAAGAGGCTTTACTAGGGACTCTTTTATGTTTACAAATCACACAAGTATTAATGTTTTCGGTTAATACAATTATAGCATGGTATGTAAACATTTTATCATAAAAATGAAGATATGATAATAACCACTTTATTATTGCCTCTTGGGCATATCTCCGACATGGGCCTCATACATACGCCTCTGATTGTCAACCTGGAAGCAGAAAATCTTCTTAAGCTTAGCCTCAATCCTCTTGGCCCATGATGGTTGGGCATTCTTGCGGTGTGAGGCCACAAAATCAGCATCGTGGGCATCATCATCATCATCACCGGAGCCATCCTCAAGCGGGTTCCCTTCCTCATCAACAAGTTGACCATCCGCGTTGCATGGTTTAAGATGGGTCTTGATCAATAGATTCTTGTGCCGGTGAGTATTAAGGCATTGGGAGGAAATGTTCCGAGCAAGAGATGGGCACTTGTGAAGAATAAGTGCCATGATGTACATGGCAAAAGGAGGAACCCGTCGAGTGTGAGTAGCTTGAACCATCTCGTTCCAAATCACGTCCATCACATCCATTGGTTGTCCTGAATCACGTTGGCGGTGAGTAGTGATCATGATGTCCACCATGAAACCATGCATCTCATCAACATTGCTAGACCGGGGAGCGATTGTCTCACGAAAAATGCGATGCAAGATATCATAAGTTGGGAGAAGCCCCTTGATCTTTCCAGCAACACCACGCCCACGGATGTAGAGTGGAAGAAGGACATCCTTCTTCATGGGACACTCGTTGTTGTGACAACAGAAGCCAACCGGAGTATCTCTCCCACGGTCCTCATATCCAAGGATAGCCCCAAACCCAGCCAATGTTGCGGACTTGACAACTCCCTCTGTCATCCAGGTGAAGGTCCGAGTCTGGTTCTTGGCAAAATGAACTGTGGCATAGAACTGTGCAATGAGCAAGGGGTCATAGTCGCATTTGAATTGCATAATGGGAAGTAAGCCAATGTTTGTGCAAATCTCAAGTGCTTCACCAAAGTAGTGCAAATTCTTGTTCACATGGTTCATATCTATCCACTTCTGAGGAACCACAACCTTCTCACCTGTCATGAGAACCTCAAAGTAGACCCTCTCTTGGAAGTCGGTGTAAAATAGACTCTTCTCCCTAGACTCATGGCGAGCAGTAACATAGGGATTGTCAGATCGGAGAGCAAGAAACTCAGCCTTGGGAATGTCAGACAACTTCTTTGACCCAGATGGCCCTGAAGTGTAACTCTTGAGGCGACCCGTGCGAGGAGGAGAAGGAGGAGCACTCCCTCGACCAGCAGTTATCTTGACTCCCCCTCCACGTCGACCCCGAGTGGATTTTAGCTTCAGACGACTGCTCGGTTGCGGCATGACCTCGTCTTCTGATTGTGTCTCTGACTCTGACTCAAAGTCCTCTATCTCATGACGAGCTTTGGACCTTTTGCGTGATCCCTGGGAGCCCCATGCACATGTGAAAGAATAACGGAGGTAGTAGAGGGATAAGGGCACAAGAACCCGAAACAAGTAGAAGACGAATTTCAAGGTTTAGAAAAAAAATTGCTATCAGTACTGAGCGGTAGTACCAGCCAATATACGGTAGTACCGCACGGCGGTAGTACCGGAGAATCATCCGGTACTACCGGTCGTGCGATAACAGCACAAATCCGGTGATATCGATCAGGGGCCGATAGCAAAACTTATTCTAAAGAGAGAATCCATCGGAGATATGTAAGTACACACGATACATCCTCAAAATCACAAGTTTTAACTAAGAATCAAAGTGTCCCTAGATTCAATGGGGAAAACAAGTGAGGAGAAAGGAAGGACGGTAGTACCGGTGTCCATGGAGGTGTAAAACGAGGAGGAGCCCACGAGGAAGCCGGATCCGGTGAGGATCCGTGGAAAGGAGGGAGGGGTGAGGCTCCGGCGGCGGTGTTGGTTAGAAGTGGAGACGGGGGAAAATGAGGCACTGAGGGGTGCCTCTCCTAGCGTATTCACCCTTAACCGATACGCGCAACGGTAGTACCGGGACTAACGCGGTAGTACTGCAAGGCGGTAGTACCGTAGAAAACGGCCGGTAGTACCGCACCTGGGAAGTTTACAGACAAGCAGCATGGAAACATGTCCATGTGCGGTAGTAACGCTCATTTTTGCGGTAGTACCGTCTTACGGTAGTACCGGTTTTTGAGCCGGTAGTATAGTAACCACCAGACTAGACAGCCAAGGTGAAAACAGGAGGGTTCTTGTGCGGAGTAGATGAGTTTTGTCATAAGATAAGGAAGGCTTGGGTTAAGTTATAGTGATCTAGACCTATGCACTCTAAAGAATAAAACATCAACCGCAAATGTGGAGAACCAAACAAGAGTGCATTGACCGAGGAAGGAAAACCAATTCAAAAATGACAAACACGAGTAAGCACATCAACCTCTCCATTGAGAGGGGGCGGTGGCCTAGGACACCATGTTTGAGTATACTCGGCTTGGCACCACGAAGATATATCTTGGGTCCATTACCGAAACTCATCATTAAGCTCACATATCACAAAATGATATTAAGAGGAATGATTTTGTTTACTTTGCGCATAATGGGGGGAGGGATGGTCCAATCAATTAGGACCGCACTCCCCCTATGTCCATGCCTACACCTAAACCAAATATGGATCGAATATTAGGTGAGAGTGTAAGACAATCAAGTCAAGCTCCTTGAATCTACGATATTTAGTTCATTCCTCAAGTAGCAAAACCTTGCTTCATCAAGTGGCTTCGTGAAGATATCGGCAAGTTGATCTTTGGTTGACACATAGGATAGATCAATATCACCTCGAGCAACATGATCTCTAATGAAGTGATGACGAATCTCAATATGCTTTGTCGTTGTGTGATCCACCGGGTTGTATGCAATCTTGATGGCACTTTCATTGTCACATAGAAGAGGCACTTTGTCACAATGGACACCGTATTCCTTTAAAATTTGCCTCATCTATAGCAATTGAGTGCAAGCACTAGCGGCAGCCACATACTCGGCTTCGGTGGTAGAGAGAGATATACAATTTTTCTTCTTAGAAGACCAACATACCAAGGACCTACCAAGAAATTGGCAAGCCCCGGATGTTGATTTTCTATCATCCTTATCACCCGCCCAATCCGAATCCGTGTATCCACAAAGCGAAAATGTTGAGCCTCGAGGATACCAAAGACCATAAAATGGGGTATGAACTAAATATCGAAAGATTCTCTTGACCGCCATCAAATGGATTTCTTTAGGAGCCGCTTGATATCTTGCACACACACCTACACTCAACACAATATCGGGTCTAGATGCACAAAGGTAAAGCAAAGAACCAATCATGGACCGGTATACCTTTTGATCCACATCTTTACCATTTGGATTTTGTTCTAGATGAGTCTCTGTAGCCATGGGAGTAGGAGCTCCATTTAAATCTTTCATTTTGAATCTCTTGAGCATATCTTGAGTATACTTGGCTTGATTGAAGAATGTCCCTCCTCTAACTTGCTTGATCTCAAAGCCAAGAAATACTCTCAACTCCCCCATCAAAGACATCCGGAACCTACTAGTCATAAGCTTTAAGAATTCATCATTAAAAGCTTTGTTAGATGAGCCAAAGATAATATCATCAACATATATTTGTCATACAAAAAGCTCCCCATTGACTCTCTTAGTAAAAAGAGTGGGATCGATTTTCCCAACCTCAAATCCATGGTCAAACAATAACTCTCTAAGGTGCTCATACCATGTGTGTGGGGCTTGCTTGAGCCCATAGAGAGCCTTATCAAGTTTGTAGACATGGTTTGGGAAGTTGGGGTCCTCAAATCCCGAGGGTTGCTTAACATATACCAATTAATTTAATGGACCATAAATAAATGCACTTTCTACATCCATTTGTTGCAACTTGAAGTTATGTTGTGCCACATAAGCAAGAAGGATACGGATGGACTCAAGGCGAGACACGGGTGCATACATCTCTCCATAGTCAATGCCTTCAATTTGAGAATACCCTTGTGCAACTAATCTAGCCTTGTTCCTTACTATAATCCCATGCTCATCTTGCTTGTTTTTGAATATCCACTTTGTTCCAATAACATTGCGGCAATCATTTGGCTTCTCAACTAACTTCCATACTTTGTTTCTCTCAAAGTTGTTGAGCTCTTTGTGCATAGCTTCCAACCAATCCGAATCTTCAAGATCTTCCCACACTTTCTTAGGTTCAATCATGGAGATGTGTGCTTGATGTTCACTGAACCTCTTCAATTGTTCTCTTGTGGAAATGCCTTTCCTTAGCTCACCAACAACATTTTGTAGAGAGTGGTCTCTTAATTCCAACATTCTTTCTTTTCTAGCTTCGCGACGAGCGTGGATCTCCGTGTTGTTTCTTGGGGGACCCTCTTCATCATTTTGATCCTCGTCTTGACCATCATCTAGACCTTGGTCATCATCAGAATCATCCTCTATATTGGGAGGCAAAGATTGACCTTGGTCTTGATCAAGTGCACTTCTAGCATCAATTTGAGTTTGTCTCAAAGCAGTTTGTATGGATCTTCCTTGAGTAATTGCCTTGGCACCACTTGACATCCTGGCAAATGAATCAAGCCCCCCTTGACTAGAGTTGTCACTATGATAACCATGTTGCGGGTCCACATCTTGTCTTTGGCTTGAGTCATTGTCCTCCTCGATGGATGGAGCATGTTGAGGTTGTGAAGATGAGGGCTCCACTTGAGTGGAGCATAGTTCTTCTCGATCCGCCATAAGGGGTTCCTCAACGGGGAGGATATACCCCACACCCATTTTTCCTATGGCATCCTGAGGCATTTCATCATCTGCATCACAAGAATCAACACGCCCCCCCTTGGGGACCATCATATTCTTCGAAGGTCACACTACAAGATTCTATGACGGCTCCGGAGAGCTTATCATAGATTCTATAAGTATGATATTCGAGACCATAGCCAACAAAAATACCCTCTAATGCTTTAGACTCGAATTTGGACAAACGAACACCTTTTATGAGATAGAAACACTTACAACCGAACACCCGAAAGTAAGATATGTTGGGCTTGTTGCCGGTGAGAATTTCATATGGAGTCTTGTTGATTTCTTTGCGGAGGTAGAGCCGGTTTGAAGCATGGCAAGCGGTGGAGATGGCTTCGGCCCAAAAGTTGTATGGAGATTTAAACTCCGCTAACATGGTCCTAGCCATCTCAATAAGAGTCCGGTTCTTCCTTTCGGCCACACCATTTTGTTGAGGGGTGTATGCAGCGGAATATTGATGTTTTATCCCCTCATCACTAAGAAAATCATTCAAGGTGTAGTTCTTGAACTCGGTGCCATTGTCACTTCTTATGATCAACACGGGAAGATTGTATTGTCATTGGACCATGTTGATGAAGTCGATGAAAGTCTTTTGTCTCTCACTCTTCAACTTGAAGAAGTATACCCATGAGTATCTTGAAAAGTCATCAATGATCACCAAACAATATTTCTTCCCACCAAGACTTGCATGAGATGGAGGACCAAAGAGGTCCACATGAAGGAGTTCCAAGATCTTGGTAGACTTGATTCGGTTCTTAGGCTTGTGAGGAGCATCATGCATCTTCCCTAGAACACATGCCCTGCAAACACGATCTTTGGCAAAGGAAACATTTTCTTTTAGTCCAACAATATGGCCCTCCTTATGGAGACTTTGCAAAGTTCTCATATTGACATGGGCTAGTCGGGCAATGCCATAGCCAACCCACATCGGCCTTTCCGAATAAGCACATCGGTCCTGTAGTGGCTTGTTCTGAAAAGTCCACCACATACAAGTCATGTTCGACGTACCCAACAAAAGAGACCTTGAGAGACTTGCTCCACAAGAGGACCACAATATCAACATCAATAAAGACGGCAAAGCCCATCTTTCCAAGAGCAAAGACTGAAAGTAAATTGTATCCAAGGGTCTCAACAAGCATGACATTCACGAGTGTAATGTCGTGAGCAACCACTACCTTGCCAAAACCCATTACCTTAGACTTTGATTTGTTGGCATATGTCACGGAGATTTGATCATCATTTGGCTTTGACTCCTTGACAATAGACGAGCTTCCGGTCATATGACTAGTGCAACCACTATCAAGCACCCACTTTGAACCCCCGGAAGCATAAGTCTACAAAAGATCAAGCTAATTTTTAGGTACCCATTTTTCAATGGGTCCTCTTTTGTTAGAAACAAGGGTCTTGGGAACCCAAATAGACCAAGCAATATAACCATCATAAGGGCCAACATATTGTGCATACACATCACCATAATAATCACGCATTAGAACATAGTGAGGGTTAGCACTTCCCGCAAAGTCATCATGAGACATAGTTTTACCACTTGTGGTCTTACTATCCACAATGGTCTTGTTGGTCTCTTGTGCGGGCTTGGCCTTCTTCTTATTATTGTTCTTCTTCTTAGTTTTGGACTCGTTGCCTTGTGGAAATGTGGCCTTGGCAAGCTCCCCCTTCAACCTAGCATTTTCTTCAAAAATAGTTGTACTACTAGATGGAATGAAGTTACTAGGTGAAGGAATATTGGCCAATTGAGTTTGAAGCGTTTCATGGGACTTTGTGAGTGAAAAGAGTTCACTTTCCAAAGCCTTGTGAGCCTTGTTAAGCAAACTAAAGTCCTCGGCAAGTTTTTCATGAACCACACCAAACTCAATCTTGTCTGTTTTAGCCCTTTTATATTTAGCAATAGCATGATCACGCTCTTTGATGAGTTTGTTAACAATAGTGTCATTGGCTTCATCACCATCATTTCGTGTGGAGGAATTAGTGTTGTCTTGTTTACCCCTAACCATTCTATCCTCAGGGGATATGGGTGTATCCCCTTTAGGTAAAACGGATGGAGGATCCCCTTGAGGAGAAGGGAATGATGAGCCATCTTTGTCTTTAAGAAGTTGCTCAAGCATCTTCTTAACTTCGTTGACCAAGGAAGAGCTCAATCTTGTTTCCAAGTTTTTGAGATCTTCCATGGTCACCGTAGTATGCTCACCATCACCTTCCCCATCTTGGCTACCCATATTCTCTTAGGCGGTAAAGCCCAAATAAAGAGCCGAGTCTCTGATACCAATTGAAAGGATCGTATGGGCACCTAGAGGGGGGGGGTGAATAGGTGCTACTTAAAATTTTCTTCTTTTTCAAATTAAGGTTTGACAATAAGGTAAATTCTCTAGATAATGCAACTAAGGTGAATTTACCTATATGACAATTATGCACGAGCTACCACAACACAAAGTAAGAACAAGTAAGTAAAGTGCGGTAAAGGATAGAAGTAACCAAAGTGGTGGACGCGGAGACACAAGGATTTGTTTCCCGTAGTTCCTTCCTTTTGAGGAGAAGTACGTCTACGTTTGGAGAGGGGGTGGTTTCAAACCACCAACACCACGCGAGGCCTCCCTTGTTCTCTGATGAATCTCACCCCAACAAGATCGATTCACCTTCCAATATATCGGCAACCTTCAAGGTGGAAGCCGGCACCTTTACAAGTTTGGGGCACACATCCACAACTTAATCGGAGGCTCCCAAATACAAGCAAGTTATCAAAGCAATCAAAGACAAGCTTGTAAGAACCAAAACAAGAACTAGGGTTTCCAAGAAAACACTAGAAAAAAGGGTCCCTCAATTGAATGAGGGGGAAATGAAGATCTCTTTTGGTGAAGTAGTAGATCAAGGCCTCCTCCTTCGATTCCCCAAAGATCAAGGACTTTGGATGGTGGATTGAAGAGATCTTGCGGATTTGGTGGCTCCAATGGTGGTCTTGACTTTAATGCGAATGAGCACCTTGAGCTGATATTTATAGTCCAAGCACCAATCTGACCGTTGCAGCATTTAATGATGCGGTAGTACCGGACTTTCCATGCGGTAGTACCGGAAAAACCCGGTACTACCGGACCGGTACCGGAGGTGTAGTCCTGGCATGCCGTAGCCCATGGTTTCCACGGTATCAATGTGTGGTGCTACCGCACGGCGGTAGTACCGGACTTTCAGAGCGGTACTACCGGACACATGCGATAGTGCCGTATATTGATACAGCGGAGAACAAACATGTGAGACAAGAGGACAATCTCCTCAGAAGTGAACGGTACTAAAATGCGGTACTACCGCGTTTTGGTACCGGTCAGTTCTGAGAAGGTTGGCAACCTTGCCAATCGCTTCAGACTTGACCGGTATCAAAATGCGGTACTACCGCTTTTTGATACCGCTCAGTTCTGAGGAGGTTGGCGAGCTTTCCAAGAGCTTCAGTCATGAGCGGTACCAAAATGCAGTACTACTGATTTTTGATACCGCTCAGTACTGAGGCCATTGGCCAGTGTACCCAACACGCAGCCAGGTCCGAGCGGTAGTACCAGATGAAATATCCGGTACTACCGGACAACACAGAGGCAAAAACTGGATCAACAGGCAAGACATTTTGTGTGCCATTGGACAGGAAATTCTATGTATGCAACATGTAGAATACTTGGCAGATAATTAGTCCGTTATGTGTGTTGTAATAAACACCAATATCTCTAGGGAAACGAAATGTTCTTTCACGCGGGCCCACCCTAGGCCGCGCCCACAGGGAATGTGGGCCCCTGGACCTCTACAGACCTTTCCTCCTTCGCCTATAAGAAGCCCCCGACTCAGAAACCCTAAAAAAATCGACCAAAAAGCCATGAAAAGTTCCGCAGCGCCGCCGCCACTGAAGGGGAGATTCGGGGGACAGAAAGTCTCTATTCCGGCACCCTGTCGGGATGGGAAAAAGTGCCCCTGGATCCATCTCCATCGATCTACATCGCCATCTTCAGCACCATTGTTGACTCCCATGATGAGGAGGGAGTAGTTCTTCCTCGAGGCTAAGGGCTCTACCGTTGGCTATGTGTTCATCTCTCTCTCTATGTATGATCTTGTTGTGGTTATGAGCTTTGTAATCTAGTAGATCTACCTTGCTACTCAAGTGCTTCAATAGATCTCTGCTCTCCCCACGTGTATGAAAGTGACATCGTGCATACCGTGATGGCACTTAGGCTAGAGTTTACATAAATACTCATCGTGCTTTAATAGATCTATGCTTTTCCCGATGTGTGTGAAAGTGACAGCGTGCATGCCATGTGTGGCACTTAAGCTAGATTATATATATATTTATTTATCATGAGTATATTTGGAGTTGGATGTCTCTAGGAAATTGTGGTGTTTGTTGGAACCATCTAGCGCTCAAGGTGACAATGTGGGGTTATCTAGATTGGGGAAGGCCCTACCGTGGATTAGAGTGTCCAACCGGAGAGTAGTTAAGAGTAGTATCATGAAGAGAGGATATTTATATAAGAGAGTGTTCACTAGTGAAAGTATGATCCCTAGGCCTTGTTTCTAAACATTGAAACACCGTTTGCATCTAGATTTGTTGCATGTTTGCTTGCTTCCATCCTTTTGCCTTTAGTCTTACCTCACCGTCAAGCTATTTTCTAGAACTCACACACGTTACCCCACGTCAACAACAAGTCAGAATTTATTTTCTGGCACCATTACTACTTGTATTCACTATCTCTTCGCCGAACTAGTGCACCTATACACCTGACAAGTGTATTGGGTGTGTTGGGGACACAAGAGACTTCTTGTATCTTGATTGCAGGGTTGCTTGAGAGGGATACCTTTGACCACTTCCTCCATGAGTTCGATAAACCTTGGGTCATCCACTTAAGGAAAACTTGCTATTGTTCTACAAACCTCTGCACTTGGAGGCCCAACAACTGTCTACAAGAATAGAAGTGCGTAGACATCAATCGTAAGTTCTCTTTATTCCATGGATGAGACTAGTAGGTTATGCTATAAGCGGTTGCGGAGGCAATAGCAATTATGTATGCCCTTCCCACATATAATTATCTTGCTCTAACAATTACATGCATACTTTATTATTATATTTTATTCCCATCAGATATTTTGCACAGCTACTGGTGAAACCGAAAGCCCCAGACCCTGTCTCTCTCTCCATCGTGAACAACAACAAAAATATCGCAAACTCTTGGTACGATGAAAATACAAAAGGAATTCTAAAACTCCCGAAGGTCCGTTTAAGTACTAGGATCCTACACTCCCTTGTGCAATGGTTTCCTAACGGGGGTTCAGGTTTCTGTCACTCCGGCAACCCCACAATTAGTAGCCAAATACACAATGCATTCCCCTAGGCCCATAAATGGTGAAGTATCATGTAGTCGACGTTCACATGACAACACTAGAAGAATAGCACCACAACTGAAATACTAAGTCATTGAATAATATCTCAACACAAATCCACTACTAACAACATGAATTCTCCCATGTCCTCAAGAACTAAATGAACTAATCACGAGACATCATATGGATCAAGATAAAAGATGATACGGTAATGGATAACAATTTGAACATAAACAATAATCCAATGGTTTCACTCACAAGCATCAACTATAATAGTAATCAATACCGGGAAAGTTTCCCCTAAGAACTATGCAAGATTCCACACAATTGTTACAGTGGGATGGAGTGGTGATGATGGTGCTGGTGGAGATGATGGTGTGGATGATGATGATGATCCCGATGAAGTCTAGCTTGATGATTGTTTTGATGGCGACGATCTCCCCTCTCCAGGAAGGTATTTCTCCGGCAGAAATCTGTCTGTCGGGGAGCTCTTTCTCTCTCGGTGTTTTCCGCCCCGCAGAGGCGCCGAAATCTTTCTTTGGTCGCCCCCAATGTATTAGGGTTCCGAGGAGAATATATAGGCGAGAGGGCGGAGCCAGAGGTGGGCCAGATGGGCCACACCCCCTGTAGGCGCGGCCTAGGGGTGGCCCGCGCCTGGGGGTGTGGCCCCCTGTGGCCCATCTGCGCCTCCCCTTTTGGCATTCTTTGTCTTCTGGGAAAATAGGATTTTCCGTAGCTTTTCTGGTATTTTTCTGATCTTCGCGAAATTGCATAAAAACACCGCTTTTTCCATCAGAATCATGACTCCGTCAGTTCATCCTCCAAGAATTATCCAACAGGCAAAAAAAGATGAAAAGACATAAGTAACACCTCTTAATAAGAAATATATTAATGAATAGATGCAAATTATGATATAGAATGATGATGCAAATTGGACGTATCAGCAGCCCAGGGTGGGCGCACCGCCACCAAGTGTGGGCCCCTCGGGCACCCACCGACCTTTCCCCTTCGCTATAAATTCACCCCGATGCAGAAACCCTAAGCACCCGATCTATTTGTATTTTTATTATTTTTAGGCATGTTTGTACTACTGTTGATGATTATTAATAGATCGGTGGAATTTTCGCAAAAAAAGATAGGCAAAGCAACTATACACATCGTGCACGATGGGCGAATTCCATGGCAGGAGATGTGAAATGGGTGCAATCAAACATTAATGAGAATATGATGAATTTTAGCATTAAAAAACTAGTATGGTAGTACTCCTGCTGAAATATGCACGGCGAACAATGCTTAAAAAAACTTGTGAAATGTGACAATATAAAAGAATATTCATTTTATTTATTTAATAAGTAGCACCTTTTTTATCGGCCACTACAACCTTCGGGGCCCCCATAATAGAACATATAACCATCCTTTGTTCCAAGAGGGATGTCGCTAATCCTGTAGCAATCCCGCCTACTCATCCAAGGGACCATGATACTTGGAGTGGGATCATGAGGATTAGCATTTGAGTCGAACAATGTCATGTTTTTAAAGTATGCTACTTTTCCTTCACCTTCTTCGGGAAAATGCCCGCTGCCCATTGCTGGTGCTGTTCCGTTCTTTGGGTAACTCACAAATCCAATAAATGATGCTTGTCGTGCACCATCATTCAACTCCGGGCAAAGCTCTTTTGGAAAATGCCCTAGGAATGAAGGTTTTCCAAGGTCTTCCCGGTATAATAACCAATTCCCGGTATTAGGATCCTACATTATTTATGCAAAAAAAATCAATCATCACTAAATACAATATTAGAGTGCGAACCATGCACATTTGTAATAGAGAGTGATGTCTGCACTAGTGGCAACATCATTGATCCATCATCAGAAATTCTTTGTAACTAAACTAATCTTTAAAAATATGTTAATACACAGGCAGAAAATGAATTATCACTAAACGGCGGTATTAGAGCGCTAATAGGTGCAAGTTTGCAATACGGAGCCACATATTTGTTGCATGCATACAGTAGTGACAACATAGATAAAATCATCAAAAGTTCTTTGTAAACTAGGCTTTAAAATGTTTAACTATGAATCCAACTTACGATCCTTCTTTGGTGTCAATTTTATTTTGACGAGAGTTTCAAACTAGAGCTCATGTAAGTATGAATTGATGAATTGTTTCAGTTTTATAGTTTCCACCTACTGATTTAAGTAGTTTCTAATGTATTTGTATAAATATTACCAAGTGGTGAATTGTTATAGACTAGGTTGGCAACTATTGACATGACTAGCAAAAGATTCAAAGACTGCATTATGGTATAACCAAACTATTGAAAAATAAATTAAGACGCACCCTATGTAGGCCAATTGTGATGAAGTGATCTTCCCCGCCATATGTTGAGGGAGGACCAACGGCTTGGCCCGGCACAAGTGAAGCACCATCTGCAGGCACAAATCCACTGCATCGTAGGTTGTAACAGCCTGTTGATCCATATCCATCCCTCTAAGTAATCATAAAATGAAAAGTGGTACCGTTAGAAGTTGCAAGTGTGATTATTTTCAATACGGCTTGTAGAAAATATAATGATTTGCACTTACAGTCCAGAACGTAAAGAAGCGAACGTCACTGTTATTATATAGATCCGGAAAAACCTGAGTGAGAAAACAAAAGTTGAAAATGGTCATTTCTGTCGAGCACGATTTACGAGGGAGTTAGTTTTGGTTGTTACATGAAACCCAGCATCGAATTCGCTAAATAGCGAGGTTCTATGTTTTCCGTTGTGGACAATTATGGCTGCTCCGGACTCTTGGGAATGTTCTTGATTGGGGTGAGCCCAGATACCTATTTTAGCTTGGAGACCATAGTATTTTCCGGCCGTTGTCGCCCAAATACCATACTGGTTGACAAAGAAGAGTTCAAATATACATGTTAACTCAGATGAAAGTTGTGGTAGAGACTCTGCCACTACGGAATAGCATGTTAAATCAAAGAAGGTTCTCCAGATATAAATATTGAGTGTAGGAACTTACTTGACCGGTGATATTCTCATCGAATTCTCCAGACGGTCTTTCATCCCTTCTAGCGAACTGAAACGCGGTGGTCCCACATGAGTTGCATGCTAAACACAATGTTACTACTATTGTTCAGACAATTTATACTAGTACCAATTACTATTTATTTACAATAGGTAAATAGCTAGGATATTGTTATAACAAGTTGTAAATATCACATATGAAGGACCTGGTCAAGGACTGAGGGAGGCACCACATCACGAGAAGATCGGGCCAACAAGAGCAGGGAGCACGGGGACACGCCGCGTGGGGGCATGGTGGCAGCCGGTAGCGGCGGAAGAAATCGGAGCCGCACGGACACCGGTCGGCGACGGGGAAACTCAGAGATCGTGGACACGAGCGGTGAGTGAGGAACCAGGATACGCGCGGACACCTGCTAGAGACCGGCAGCAGGTCCTGGCCAGCGGCGGGAATCAGAACGGCGGGGAGCACAGAGGATTGTGATCGATGGAAACGAGAAGTGCGGGACTGCTAAAGTGCCTATGCGGTTTACTGCCAACAAAAAGACGTTTGGCGGGACAGCTACAATGTCTCCGTACTCGTCGCCGCTGCCACCGCCAGAGGTCGATTCCAGCTATCCCGTCGTCGTCGCCGCCACCGCCGAAAATCAGACGCCGGAGCTGAGAAGGGTCACAAGCAGCTATGCACAATTGCACACACGCGCAGTAAACAGAGCACGCGCATCAAACAGCCAAGCAGAGGTGAATCTGCGCAACAAGTAAGCAGGGACGCGCAGCAAGCAAGCACGCGCACGAGCATGCGCAGCAAGCAAGCAGCCAAAAAGGGACGGGCGAATCCAGGCGGAGGCGGCGTAATTTTGGACAGGCGAAGCGATTCTAGACGACGGTGGCGTGATTCCAGCTGGCGACGGCGTGAATCGGGACGTCTGCTCAGAGCAGCGGGGTATACGCTAGGCCCAAATCCGTGTGTCTACGAAAAAACGATAGAATATTTACAGTAAAGATATTTTGTTTTGCTGTATGCATATGTGGTATCTGTTCCGCGTTAGTGTTATTCAAATAAAAATATACTTTTTAAATACACCGTATCCATATTTTAAAGTATCACGGGATACGATATTTGTAGAGAAGGAAATGAGAAAAGAAGCTCTTTGGCAAAAGGACAACTGTTCTTGGTGGACATTAGCGCAAACACGTTACTCAAAACCGTGGCAGAAACTACAGGCGGCTGCTATTCCCTGCAAGATGTCAAGTGGAATCTTATCAAAATTTCACTTTCAGTTTATTTAGAGATTTCTAATCTAAATTTATTCGGTGTAAGTTTAAAACTAGAAATAAAAGTGGCACTCTCTATGGATCGCACCTAAAAATCTCTAGTTCTCTAGGAAGGATTGGTCAATCATGGCTTAGAGCATCTCCAATCCATCCTTTTTTCGTGACCGTATCTTTTTATTTGCTTTTCTAACCGTCAAAGGCAGCTCTAATCGAAGCCGCAAAAACGGTTAGAGAAGAAAATATGCGATACCTGCTCATATATTCTACCCTCTCTCTTCCAAATTTGCTCGGCCGCCAACTTGATTCCTAAATTTTCCCCTCCCACCTCGCCGCCGACCCCTCCCGCCCAAAACCGTCGGAAGTCGTCGCCGGCGTCGGGATTCTCCCTTCCTATGCCAAAATGTCAACGGAGCTCGTTTACGCAGCCCCACCATACTTTTCTGCCGACGCGACGGCGCCGGAATCGACCCCCGTGACGGCTCCGATGCCGCGAAAACGGTTGGGCACCACCGGTGTGGCACGGTTGATGGTAGCAGCCGCCAAGATGACCTCCAAGGACACAGAGATGGCGGGGAAGCTGGGACGGCCGCCCCTTGCACCGGTGCTGAGCGGGCCTCGGGTGCGGAAGCCGACGGAGGCCATGATAGCCCATTCGCAAGCGACGGAGGAGAAGAAGAAGAGGAAGGCCACAACGGCTAACACACCCAAGCCGGCGACCACGACGACGAAGGGCAAGCACAGGCCGATCTCCAAGGCCACGATGTCGTCCTCCTCGTCGGCCACCATCGCACCTCAATGAGGCGCCCGCGAGGTGATCGATGAAACACCCGGGCCAACTCTGAGTGCCACCGAGGTGAGCGTCGCCGAGTTCATGTCTCAACTTGATCATTCTCACAAGCAAGGCCTCCAAGTTGGCGGTGGAGGAGCGAAGAATTGCACTCGAAGAAGAGAGGGTGATGAAGGAGAAAAGGCTAGAGGAGGAGCGGCTAACACTTGAGAGAGAAAAGTTTCCCAAGGAGAGGCTGGATGCCGACCGCAACATCATGTTCATGAACCCAAACACATTGGATGACAAGGCTAGGGCATATTGGGAGATTGCTCGTGCGAGGACCTTGGCCCGAGAGCTAGGTGGTGGTGGTGGTGATGGTGGTCGAGGTGCTCTTTGAGGTGTCCGAGATGGTGGAAGGTGTGGCCGAGATGGTGAAGGCCTTACTTTTGGATCTAATATGATCGGCTTAATGTATTTTGGATAATATTTATACATGTTTGTAATATGAATACTTGATATGTGATGTGGAGATTTGAAAATTGTGATGAAAAAAAAATTATCCCTCTAAGTTTTTGGGGACCGAATCCGATGGCCGAAGTTTAGAGGTGCAAATATAGTTGTCTAAATTTTTAGGATCTTTTTTCTCCTCTAAAGAAAAGGGGATAGGTTAGAGATGTTCTTAGAGCATCGCCTGGGATTTTGGCACGAAGACAAAAACATCGAAGAGTTGGTCTCAAGGTGTTGATGAAGCCGATGGGCTTGCATCGAGACGTATGGATTGCTGGACCATGGGTTTGGCCAGCGATCGATCAACAAATTAAACGTGGATTGGATTATCCGTTTTCATTGTGAAATAAAAAAGGAAGCTATTGCTGCTTTGATCGAAAAAAAAGCTTTGTGTGCTAGTCGCTGGGACTAGGGTTGTAAACGAGTTGAGCTCGAGCGAGTTAGACTAGGCTCAATTTAGCTTATACTAAAATTCGAGTAAAAGTCGTGGTGTAGAATTTTGTTCATACACAGATTGTAACGATCTTGAGTCGACCTCAATCTAGTCTCGAGTCATGCAAAACAATAAAAAATTTCCATATAAAAAGGAGAAAATTTCCATCAACAACATATAGAAGAAATAAATTAAACTTTAATATTTTCTTAGTTAAATTTTATCGACATTAGAAGAATGAAATCAATTCCACAACATATAAGGTAGTGAATCATCATATTTCCTTTCCGTATATAACATAGTTATTATGTGTCATCATTTTTTTTTAGTTATTGAGCGAGCTAGTGCTGGCTCAAGATTAGCTAATTTTTCAATCGAGTTATATATAACACTCAAACTCTGACCCATTTCTTTTCAAGCTGAC
Organism: Avena sativa; assembly: GCA_916181665.1. Taxonomy (NCBI): domain Eukaryota; kingdom Viridiplantae; phylum Streptophyta; class Magnoliopsida; order Poales; family Poaceae; genus Avena; species Avena sativa. Next base: position 428,217,262 of record OV702283.1, read on the forward strand.
CCCAAGTTGAGCTAACAAACAATTTGATCTGGAGCCACTCACAAGTCTCGAACTTTTCTTGCAGCCCTAGCTGAACCGCCATTGCAAGGGATAATGGTAACACAGAAATCATGTCGGAATCGACAAAGATTGTTGGAATTCCTTCGGTGTTTGGCCTCCTTGACTTTCTCTAGGGCTCTCCATCTTACGTTCGGCATGCTTGAGCCCTAGACAGTCCGGATTGTCCAAACTCCACCGTGTGCATCTCCTTAAATCTCGGTGGTGGTCATGGCTCGCAAGCTGCACACGCGCATGAGCTCTTTGTCCGAGTCATACCTGGTCTGATATGGCCGCCGGTTCATCGTGCAATTCCCTGGTTGGTTGATGTATCCCTTGCCTCTGCGAGGTTGAACACCCTTTCATCTAAGAATGAAAATTTTATCCATGGATATGGATATCCACGGTTACCATATCCACATGGGTAGGGTTCCACATGGGTAGGGTATGGGCACACTTTTATATTCGAGGTAATACCCATATTCTACCCGTTAAATTACGAGGACAGGTACGAATATAGACTTATACTTATGGGTATACCCATATCCTTTCCGTTTAAACCGACTTGTTAAACTTACCGGTAGAGTGTCAACCTACGTGGTTAAAAAGCTTAGGGACAAGTATGCGATTTTGAATTATAAATTTCGATACTTTCATGTACTCGTCTACCTATTATTTAGAAATAATTGTCTTTTTTAAATATATATCATTAATGAACTTAAAGTTATGAATAACGTGTGTACTATTCGATCGATCCACCGGGTACTCAATGAGTATGGGTACCTAGCAGGTTTGGGTATGAGTAAAGTTTTATACCCACGAATACGGGTATGTGTAAACTTTTGTATCCATTGACTACATGGGTATGAATATCGTATTGTTTTACCCTGCATATACCCTGCACATTGCCATCCGATATAGAAGGGGAACTGTTCATGAGTGAATATGGGAGAATTGTGCAAGGAGAATTGTGGGCCCACATTGTAAGCGAGAGTAGCAGGCCATCTTGGTCGGCATCACTCTTTCACGAGTATACCATATATTGACCGAAAGTAGTAAGTTTGGTATATAAATTTCTGGGATTAAGATCTATGATTCGGTCTCGACACAACGTATGAGTTTAAGATTTTAAATATATTTTACTCTTTTATTTAATCGTTGATGTATTTTACTCTAAAGCACTACCCTTTCTAATAAATGGTTGTCTTCGAATTTCCATCGAGTGATTTGCATAAAAATGTATAAAGAAAACCTCTAAAAATTTGTAGGGGTCCAACGCCTCTGATATTAGCAGCTTGAGCAAGAAAATACTCTAAGAATGCTATTCTTTAGGTAAATAGCATCTACGAGTGACTTAGTTATCCAGATAATCTAGCGAGGAATATAGGTAGCAGAGTTTCAATAATAATAGTCTAGACTTGTTACGTACCTTTTGCAGGATTGGTAGATTGTCATGTGCATATGACGAATCCGCTAAAGTGGCACAGTGGGGTGAATGAAATAGGCATAGTAAGCCAATGATAGCCATAAAACCCATCATGTTTATGAAACAATCCTTTCTTTTGTAAGGGTTCTTGTTTTTTGGTGTCATACATACGACAACCCTTAGGAGTTAGGAGTATTTGTAGAGGCGAGCAGGCTACAACTCTTGGCATCATATAATAGTTATATTTTCATATCTTTAGCACTAAATGCATTTTCAGGGCGTTTATTAAATAAAAATATCTTCATCATAAATACGCTACTGATTTAATGAGTAGGTTGCAATATAGATATTGATTACACATTTATTCTCAAAATATCCGGTAACAATTTACTATTCATTACATATTTATTCTCAAAATATTCAACTCTACTCTGGTATGGAGCCGAGTAGTACAATTTAATGAGTAGGTTGCAATATAGATATTGATTACACATTTATTCTCAAAATATCCGGTAACAATTTACTATTTATTACACATTTATTCTCAAAATATTCAGCTCTACTCTGGTATGGAGCGAGTAGTACAATTTAGGACATTGATTACACATTATTCTCAAAATATTCGGTAGGAGTAGTATAATTTAGACCCGCTAGTGGTTTGGGAATGAGAGGGAACCCAATCCCCGCATTTCATCTCATTTCCCAACCCCCACTGGTTACTTTGATTTTTGGGGATGTGAGAGGATTGAGATCATGTAATAAAAAGAGAAATTGTGTACCTAGAACATAATAATGGACATAGTCACTTTGGTAAAAAAATCAATCTTTGCACAAATATATGATTGTCTATGGAAGAACCGGTTCATAACCAAATATTAGGTATAATGTTGCACAACACAAGTAAACATGAAAACATCAGCTCAGTGTCATACAAATTTCATGTTTAGTGTCTTTAACGCATTTAAATATATGCTCATCGTCGAAGCTCAAACACATGCCTCATCATTTCTTCATCCAGCTCCAGCTAAATGATTTCATCAATAGCAACCTGTTTTACAAGCAACTGATACAAGTTAGGACAAGTTTTACAAGCAACTGATACCTGTTTTCCAAATGATGGAAGAGCGTAGAGGGCATTGAATCACTTAGGACAAGTCTATGCATAGTTTAAATTAAGAAGGGAATATATATCTACTTGTTGGCATGCATGATTGGATTTCTAAGCTCCTTATATTCTAGAAATTCATGTTATTGTAGTCAAGCAGTAGGAATAGGACTGTTTGAGACTGACTATTGATGAAGTATTAAAGAGTAAGACAACTGTAAATGGTGAATTTCACCTACTGATGCAAGTAACATGTCGTAGGAAATGATTCAGCCATCAAACAAATGATGATAGAACCTAACAGGCTAGAGAAAACTTTCTCAGTAAAAGATATGAAAATTAGCTCGATGCCATTGCATATCAGTTTGATAAGCGAGCCTAATGAGGCTTGTATTGCTGCCAACAATCTAGTGCTGATAGAAAAAAAGAACTTAACTGGTTTCAGCACATTGTAAGGGTATATTCTAACACACCACATTAGGTTAGCCAGACAGAATGATATAGAAAGCACAAGGTGTCAACTGCATCAGTCCAGCAAGATAAGGCATCAATCGCAGTGCAACACAAAAGATCTAGCAGGTAACTCAGATTCAGTACATCAGTACTAAGATATTCAAGCAAGCAGGGCAGTCAAGCACTAACCTCAGGATCCATCCATCTTGATCCATCTATTTGCTACAAGAATCAAGAAAAGTCAACATTTATGCTCTAATTATAGAGTATGATCTCTAATTAGGCTAGCTTTTCTCCCTACTAGCCACTGCCAAGATGACATACTACCTGATGGGGTTTGTTGCGTAGAAAATAAAAAATCCTACGATTGCAAGTGCCAAGATCGAATCATGGCGATACTATGTAATGGTTACAGATGGACTCACCCTCGAAGACCGTTAGCAGGATAACCTTCCCGCAAACAAACGTGATTGATGTTGATGTATACGACCGTCCTCAAGGACGTGCAGACGATAAGCGCCACAAATGGGCAGAACCTCTGTATGACGAGGTTTGATCTCGTCAATGCCCATTGTTATGGACTTGGGTTTTGGAGAAGATGGGGATGCTGGAGATCGCGGAACGGTTAGCAAACAAGCAATACGAGACACGAGGTTTACCCAGGTTCAGGCCCCCGGAGGGAAAACCCTACTCCTGCTTGTCTGCTCTTTGATTACGGCGGAACCGGTGATTACAGGGGTGCGCAGATGCGATCTGGCGTGAAGCTGTGTATGCGGAGGTATGAGAGAGAGAGATCTAGGTCGTGCCCTCCTGGCCTTTATATAGACTTAGGCAGGTCCTAGGCACAGATCTAGTCGGTTACAGGTTCTAGGGTTTACCCCTTTGAATTTCCTATCTACTTCTAGTCTTGCTCTCCAAGGATCCGAAGGCGTCATGGGCCTTGGCCACCCGAAAAGCTTCATGGGCCGGTGTATATTTGCCGTGGGCCTTCCTTGGGCTGGACCAGGTATGCTGAGATCGTGTACCCACGGGGTATAACCATGTCAGTAGCCCCCGAGTGTTCAGTCGAATCGTAGATTCGGCTGAGAACTCTTCAATCCTTCGGGTGCAACTCTGTCTTTCAAGAGAATGTGTAGGGATTGTTGATGCGTGTGCCTGACTCTCCCGACGGATCAGGGTCAGTTAACTGTCTTAGGACAAAACAACACGATCTTCTTCAGATTCAAGTCCCTCGACTTGAACCCGGAACATATGCTGGCGTAATTCGACTCAGGTCGCGGAGGACTTACAGGAGTGGAGTTCCAGTGAATTTAATTGATGTACCCAATGCGTCCGTCAGGATTTTTCATCGCGCCTGTTGGCACGGGTTTATACTAGCAGAGCGCATTCATGTGCGTTACCAGGCCATCAGATGATATTTTTAGGTCTTATCTTTGCGTCGTAGACACAACATCTGAATTTTATCACCGCGGAGGTGTTTTCGGGTAGCCAAGGAGAATGCTACTCACTTAGCGTTTAGTTGGGGCAGAGTTGCCGAAAAGTTTTTTGCATATTGATCCGAAGGATCGCAGTCGAAATTTTATAGGGTGCGCGACCAGTGACATGGTTATACCCTACGGGTACGTGACTTCAACATACCTGGTTCAGCCCAAGGAAGGCCCACAGCAGATATACGCTGGCCCATGAAGATTTTCGGGTGGCCAAGGCCCATGACGCCTTTGGATCCTTGGAGAACAAGACTAGCATAGATAGGAAATTCAAAGGGGTAAAACCCTAGAACCTGTAACCGACTAGGACTATGCCCGGGACCTGCCTAAGTCTATATAAAGGCCAGGAGGGCACGGCCTAGATCTCTCGACTCATACTTTCGCACACACCTCCACGCCAGATCGAATATGCGCACCATGTAACCTTCGGTTCCGCCGTAATCAAGAGCAGACAAGCAGGAGTAGGGTTTTCCCTCCGGGGGCCTGAACCTGGGTAAATCTCGTGTCCCCTGGTTGCTTGTCTGTTAACCGTTCCACGATCTCTAGCATCCCCATCTTCTCCAAAACCCAAGTCCATAACAATGGGCATTGACGAGATCAAACCTCGTCAACCAACGCTCCCTATGGGAGTAGCCCCCGAGTGTCTGTTCGAGTCGTAAACTCGAGCGGAGTCTTTAATTCAGCCGTTGTTTAGTGTCAGGTCTGTAGGAGACAAAAAAATTCGGATGCTTAAATCCATCCTCCCTATGGGAGTAGCCCCCGAGTCCGTAGTGGAGTCGTAGACTCAACGTAGGACTCGAAGAAACAGTTCAGTGTTGTAACGTGTTGTTATTTTTTCGGGTGCGCGGTCAACGCTCCTAATAGGAGTAGCCCCCGAGTAATTGGTCGAATCGTATATTTGAGTGAGTACTCTTAGCTTTGAAGCCGAAGAAATTGTAGCTGTTGCTAGTGTAGCTTTTGATGACGTCAGTGCTGATGATCGATGACCTCAAGCGTCTGTTGCGCCAGAGATGACTTGACTGGACGAACATGGGTCCCACTTTCTGACCTTGAATTGACCGGTCACGCGCGGCGTGGAGATAATTACGGTGTCGCCTCGATTTCTGCACGTAGTGGACGGCGTGTTAGCGACGGTTCGTTGCGATGCTGACATGTGTATGGCCAGATCCTGCCGTTGGCGTTAGGTCTTCTCGATGGACGGTTGTCGTGCATCGTCTTCGTCTTTATAATCATTGGGGAAAACTTTAGTTTGTTTTCACCGCAGCTATTCTCATTTCACTGCTTCCTTGTTCTCTGAGAGTTCTTGCTGCACGCTGGAACATCCTTTCACATTTCCTTCTTCCATCCTGCGCTCTCGCCGCCGTACCGCGATGGGGAAGTCGAAGAAGTCTTCTTTTGCGGTTGGTACCAGCGCTGCTGGAGGGAAAAAGAGTGCCGCCGCTACCCGTGTCACCGACGGTGGTTGGCAGCGATCGGAGACGCGGGAGAGTGATCTTCGCAAGCTTCGTGAGCGGGGCTTGATCCCGCAGGATAGGGAGGCCGTAAAACTCCCAGGCAACGAGGTAATCCCCCGTCCCCCCGCTGGGTTTCGGGTTATGTTCCTCGCCTTCGTTATTCGCGGATTTTCCTTCCCAGTCCATGACTTCCTTCGTGGACTGCTTTTTCTTTACGATGTCCAATTGCATCATCTTTCCCCCAATTCTCTTCTTCACATTGCTTGTTTTATCACTTTCTGCGAGTGTTGGCTCGGTATCGAGCCGCACTTTGGCCTCTTCCGGAAACTCTATTCCGTGAAGAGGCAATCTGGTTCGGATGGTGTTTATCCCATTGGGGGTTGCATCATCTCCCTCAAACCCAATCTGCTTTTCTTTTCTTTTTCCATGTCCGAATCTTTCCAGTACTGGTGGAAGCGATGGTTTTATATTCGCGACTCCACAGTGGCTGGGCAGCATTTTGGTCTTGCTCCTTTCGACCCCTCCCAAAAGATCGAGCCGAAGAGATCCTGGAAAAACCAGATCTTGGATGGAGAGGTAGCGGAGATAGAGGATCTCTATCATCGAGTGGAGGATCTCCAGTTGATTCCGGAGAAGGAAGTGAACGGTGTGGATATCATCCGCACATTTCTTGAGCGTCGGGTGCAGCCACTCCAGGCTAGGGTGCACCCGATGTTCCTTTATGCTGGCCGCCGTGATCCGACGAGGGTTTCGGCTGAGAAATTCTCCTAGGGAGATCTCGACAGGGCCCTTCGTTCGCTGCTGAAGTTCAAGGCTGGATAGGATATCCCGGGGAAGTCGCTGACTTCTCCATTTTCTTCTTCGCTTCTTGTTCCACAGGTGTAGATCCGTGCGCGTAGCGCTATTTTCGACTGCATTGTATTTGCATTTGTTTGCTGACAAATTTTCTTCTCTTGTGCAGAGCTTGAAAGTGCCAGGCATGTCGCCTCCATTACCCGAAGTATTTCCGGATGCTCCAGATAATGATGTCGTGGATTCCATGTCCGAGCTGCCGTCGGCGCGGTCTCCGGCTGAAGAGGCCAACGAGTCGAGCGAGGACCACACTCGCAAATGGTCACGGAGCTCCAGAGAGTCTTCGGATGCCTCGACTCCTCCGACTCCTAGGAACCCGCTGTGTCTTGAACGTCACAGTGATGGGCATGGAGGCTCTTCCTCTTCGATTCCTGCCGTTCCCGTGTGGGCTGTAGCGCCGCACCCGCCGGCGAAGCGGAAGAAGGAAGAAAAGAAAGAAGAGAAGAAGGAAGAGAAGAAATAGGAGAAGAAAGTCCGGAGGACCCCTCCTGTCTTCAACCTGAGCGAGCTTGACTCGTAAGTTTCCTTTGTCCTGCGCTGCTTTTTCTTGCCTGTTTACTTTGTACTTGTGCTAATTTGTCTTTGTGCAGGCACTCTTCCAATGACTCCTCCAGCGATGGTGCTCGGGAGATGATGGGGGAGTCGAAAGTCGCGTCTCCTCCTCCTTAGACAGTGCTACCTCTGAAGGCGCTGCTCCAGACCCTTCTCCGCAGGAGGTTCAGGTGGTTGCGCCTCAGAAGGCTGCAAGCGGACCTTCGGAGTCGCCATCGGATCATGTGAGTAATTCTGCCTCCTGCCACGGGGGAATCCCCCGAGCATCTGTAAAAGAGTTTTGTTGTTTGTTCTTCCTTCGAGTCTCGGGGGGAGCCCCCGAGCGCTTTCGTGTATGTAGTTTGCTTCTGCTCTTTCTGTTGGGCGTAGCCCCCGAGTCCTTCTCTTGACTAGTAGGTCTTTTTCTTGCAGCCTTTTGTGCAGGATGCCAAACGACTGGTGCAGCAGCACCTGGCGCTGGAGGCCAGCCTCAAACAGCTTCAAGGTACTTTTATGCCTTGATGTTTGCTTCTTCTTGTATTCTTGTCCTGTTATCTGACGTTTGTATTATTTGACTGCAGAGGAGCACAACACCTCCCTTCGTGAGATTGATGCTCTCGAAAAGAGCCTCGGTCAAGCGGAGAAGAAGTCCGAGGTCGCCGTGGATGCGAAGGAGCGCCTCGAGCTGGAGCTTGCTACTGCGGCCGAGGCTAAGGAGCGCCTGCAGCGGGAGGCCATGGACCGTGAGGAGCAGCTTGCCACCGCCATGGCTTCACGCGAGAGAGAGGTGGCCGGCAAGCTTATGGCGGCTGCCAAGGCTGTTTCGGGTGAGTATCTTCGCCGTCTTCTTTTGGTTTCCTTGTCTTTATTTTGCGGTGCTATCGTTCATTCTTCTTCCTTGATGTTTTAGATGCCGCAGGCATCGAGTTTGATCGCGGTGCTCTGGAGCACGGGAGTACTCTGGATGATGCTGCTGCGGCGGTTGAAGATCGCTGCGGCACCGTCGTCAACTCGCTTGCCAAGGCCAAGGAGGTCCTTGGGCGCTTCTACAAGGAGCTTGTACCCAAGGGCGCGTCCCTTGATGATGTTGATGCTCTAGCGGAGGCGCTGTCAGCCGAAGCACCTGCGGCGTACAAGCGCAAGCAGAAGGTTATTGGTGCATCCGTCGGGCTGGCAATGGCCTTGGCGGCTAGAGCGGAGCTGGACCTTCCCCAGGTCACTTCCCGGATGCCGACGACTGCTGATGGATCCGAGGTAGCATTCGCTACCTATTCTGCTCGTTGTAAGCGTTATGGGCCGAAGCTGATTGATCTGCTGGCCGAGTACGCGCTACGGCAGCAGGGGGAAGCCAAGGCGAGGCAATCCGGATCCGAGTATACTCAGGGTGCCGTGTCTTAGGCGCTGTAGCTGTAGGATGGTTGTAGTATCTTTTGTTGTAATTATTTTGATGAACAAATCCTTGTGCCACGTAGTGGCTTTTGATGCACTTAATGAATTTGTTGAGTTATGTTCTCATTCGTCTGCGTGTTCATGTCTTTGCCTTTCTGCTGATCTAGGGTCCTTCGGGTGCTGATCCCGTTGACACCTCGCCTGCAGCGCGGCTGCGGCCATCTTTGGATGACTCATCACAGCTTGCGTTTCTTCGAGACCGTGTTCGTAGTCTCGAGAAAGAGTTGCTTGGGGTGCATGGCCATGCCGACGTTTGGAAGTCCAAGGCGGATCGCGGTGCTACCCGAGAGGAGTACTTGATGGCGGAATTTCTTCGATTATCCGAGCAGCTTCAGTGTAAGTTTTTCGAGTTGTTGCCCATTTCTTCGGATGCGCCTGCTGGCATTGCATCTTACTTTTGTGCAAGTATTGCAGGTGCTAACCTTGCTCCCAGGGATGAGAAGGAGCGTGTTTCTATTCGGGTCAATTGCTTGACTCAACAGGACATGGAAGCCGGTGGGTTCTTCTGGATGGATCGTGACCGTGCCATGGTCCTTGCGACGTTACAGGATCGCGTTCATCAAGTATCGCGGGTGCTTCGTCAGGTGTAGACTTCACTCGCGTCGGTTCTGCATGTGATGTTTCCGCTGGATGCGGCACCAACAACCCTTTCTGGTCTTCTGTCGAAGTTTCGGAACGTGAATCGTGTCAAGGAGTTGGTGCGGCATCAGCTCATCGCAGGAGTGAAGGCTGCGTTGTCCCTTGTGAGGCTGCATCGCCCTGATGTAGATCTGTCCGCTGTAGCGGCTGGGCCACCCCCTCGACCAGATGGTGGTGTGTGGGATATGCGTCCGCATTACGCGACTGTAAGGCAGTATGCCAAAGAGATCGTAGATCTATTCGAGTAGCGTGCTTAGGTTATTCTTCAGAATAGGTAGTGCCTGTAAAAGAGATAAATGTAAATTTTATATATATTTGACTGGGCATGTTTTGCCCTTTGTTATAAAGGTTTGGTTGTTGTTTGAGCACGTAGTGCTTTGTTCGCATACGTGTCCTTTTCATTAGCCTGACGTGGTCAGCTACTCAGGCGTACACGTGTTATCCTCAGTCGATGAAATCGTGAGGTGGGGGAAGCCCCCGAGTGCGTTTGTAGCATGAAGTAAAAGTGCGAATAGAAAAACGAAATTTTTGGGGTGAGACACTTAGCTTTATTTATATCGTAATGGAGGAGGTACATTGTTTGGCTGAGTAGCCTTGGCTGAATAGCCTTATTGAAAGTAAAGGGGTAGGTAGCTAGGGGTAGAATCGCCGCAGCTGTGCGACGTTCCATGGGTTGGAGTATGCGACTCCAGACTCCATGTGCTTGAGGCGATAGGCGCCACCTGGGATGACTTCGGTGACGATGTAGGGTCCTTCCCATGGTGACTCGAATTTCTTTGGTCGCTCTTGCTTGAGTCGCAAGACGAGGTCTCCTTCGACGAAGGACCTTGGGCGCAGCCGTCGGCTGTGGTAGTTGTGGAGACTCTGCTGGTTCACCGCTGATCGAGCTGCTGCTATGTCTCGTGCTTCGTCGAGTGTGTCGACGGCGTCTTCGAGTGCGGCCGTGGATTCGGCTTCGCTATAAGCGACGACCCGGGGGGCCTGGTGGCGTACTTCGGCTGGTAGCACGGCTTCGGCTCCGTGCACCATGAAGAATGGCGTGTAGCCGGTGGAGCTGTTTGGCGTGGTACGCAAGCTCCATAGGACGGAGGGTAGATCTTTCGTCCAGGTTCCGGCGAGTCGCTCGAGTTTGATCATGAGGCGCTTCTTGATGCCAGCGCCGATTAGGCCGTTGGCCTTTTCCACCTGCCCGTTCGTTTGCGGGTGCGCCATAGAGGCGTATGTGATGTTGATTCCGAGGCCTTCGCAGAAGTCTTGGAATTCTTTGGAGATGAAGTTCGATCCATTATCGGTGATGATGCTATGCGGTACGCCCAACCTGTAGACAATGGATTCAAAGAACTTGATGGCAGTCTTGCCCTTTTGGTTAGTGACCGGCATTGCTTCGATCCACTTGGTGAATTTGTCGACTGCGACCAGGAGGTAGACGTGCCCCCCTTTCGAGGACCTTGGCAGATTGCCGATCATGTCGAGGCCCCATTGGGCAAAGGGCCAGGCCAAAGGTATGGGCCTGAGCTCTGACCTGGGTGCGTGTGGTTTGTCAGCGAACCTTTGGCACCCTTTGCATCTTCGGACGATGTCTTTTGCGTCGTTCATGGCCGTTGGCCAGTAGAATCCAGCTCGTAGAGCTTTGGCGACAAGGGAGCGACTGCCTGCGTGATGGCCGCAGATGCCCTCGTGGATGTCTTGAAGTATGGTTTTCCCGTCACCGATAGTGACACACCTTTGTAGTACACCCGAAATGCTGCGCTTGTACAGCTCGCCATTGATGATGGTGAAGGCTTTTGATCGGCGAGATATGCGCCGGGCATCTGTCGGGCTATCAGGTAGTTCTCCATCTATTAGGTACTAGAGGTACGGTCGTGTCCAGGTTTCTTCGACTGCCATGACCTGCATCAGGTTGACCGTAGCGACCTCTGTGTACAGTTTTTGGGTCCTTCATGACCTTCGGGTAGCGTAGCCCCCGAGTGTTCTGCTTCTTCGGGTGATCCCTTGGGGAATTTCCTCTTGATGGATGGCACGCAAATCTGTTCGAGGAACACACCTGGTGGCACCCTTACGCAGGTGGAGCCGATGTTGGCGAGTCTATCGGCCTCCTCGTTGCATTCTCTTCCAACATGCCGAAGCTCGCAGCCGTCAAATTCTCCCTCGAGTGAGTTGTAGAGTGCGCGGTACGCGATCATGTTTTCGGCGTGTGCGTCGCACTCATTCATCGTCTGTTGGACGATGAGGTTGGAGTCACCGTAGATGACCAGGTGTGTTGCGCCACAGATCTTTGCCATCCTCATGCTGTGGATGAGGGCTTCATATTCGGCCTCGTTTTTGGAAGCTCGGAATTTCATCCGAAGGACGTACTTCATCTTGTCTCCCTAAGGGGAGGTCAGTATGACCCCGACTCCTGCTCCAGCTTCGTCCTTGGAGCCGTCGAAATGCATCGTCCATGACTGCGACATGTCTGGGGTGTCTGGCAGCTGCAGCTCCATCTAGTGTACAAGGAAGTTCGGGAGGACCTGAGACTTGATTGCGAGTTGCTTCTCGTAGACGATGTCTAGGGGTGACAGCTCGATGCCCCACAGGGCCACGCGTCTTGTGGCCTCCGGGTTGTTTAGGATGCTGTTCAGGGGTGCTTCGTTGACGACCATCACCTGGTGCTCCTGGAAGTAATGGCCCAACCGACGAGCCGTCATGAACACGCCGTAGGCGAGTTTCTGGTAGTGAGGGTACCTCTGCTTTGTTGGCGTCAATACCTCGCTGAGGTAGTAGATTGGGCGTTGGACCCCATGGGTCTTGCCTTCTTCGGGTCGTTCGACCACCAGCACGGTGCTTACCTCCTGGTGTGTGGCTGCTATGTACAACAGTAGGGGCTCGCGCTCCTTTGGTGTAACCAAGACGGGCGAGGTGGAGAGCAGTCGCTTTAGATCTTCGAATGCGTCGTCCGCTTCAGGTGTCCACTCGAATTTATCTACCTTGCGTAGAAGTTGGTAGAATGGTAGGGCTTTCTCGCCCATGCGGCTGATGAACTTGCTCAATGCCGCTATTCGTCCTGCGAGATGCTGGACACCCTTGAGGTTCTTTGGCTTCTCCATGGCCATAATGGCTCGGATTTTCTTTGGGTTCGCCTCAATCCCTCGCTGGGAGATGAAGTATCCAAGCAGCTGACCCAATGGGACGCCGAAGGCGCACTTTTCAGGATTTAGCTTGATCCTGTAGCGGTCGAGATTATCGAACGTCTCGCGGAGATCGTCGATGAGCGTTCTTTCCTCCCTGGTTTTGATGACTATGTCATCGACATAGACTTGGATGTTGCAACCGATCTGGTCCTTCAGACATGCCTGCATGCATCACTGGTACGTGGCGCCTGCGTTCTTTAGCCCGAAGGGCATTGTGTTGTAGCAGAACACTCCGAACGGTGTGATAAACGCCGTTTTCTCTTGATCTTCGACCTTGAGTCGAATCTGGTTGTAGCCTAAGTAGGCGTCAAGGAAGGAGAGTTTCTCGCATCCTACAGTCGAATCGATGATCTGATCGATCCGAGGGAGAGGGAAGTGGTCCTTTGGGTAGTGCTTGTTCAGCGACATGAAGTCTACGCACATCCGCAGGATGTCCGTGTCCTTCTTCGGGACCATCACTGTATTTGCGAGCCACTCGCTTTCTTTGATCTCCCTGATGAAGTCTGTAGCGAGTAGTCTATTGATTTCCATTCCGATGGCTTCGGCCCGTGGCTCGGACAGTCTCCGGATGGACTGCTTGACGGGCTTGGTGTCTGGAAAGACGTTGAGTGCGTGCTCGGCGAATTCCCTAGGAACTCCTGGCATGTCCGCTGGACACCAGGCGAAGATTTTCCAGCGCTCACGGAAGAATTCGACGAGCGCGCTTTCCTATGCAGGGCTGAGGTCTTTGGCGATCAGCGCCGTCTTGGAGGCATCCGTCGGGTGGACCTGCACCTTCTTTGTGTTGACGGTGGAGTCAAAAGACATATCAGGTGCGTTTTGTCGTGCGACTGGGGGTGCCCCGTTGTCCGTCACCTCGCGGAGCCTTACGAGCTCATCCTGCATGCCGAATGACTAGGATATTCTGTTGAAGTCCCTGTCGCAGTGGTCCGATTGGTTGAAGCTCCCATGGACCATGATGACGCCCCTGGGTCCTGGCATCTTGAGTAGCAGGTATGCGTAGTGTGGGACAGCCAAGAACCTTGCGAATCCTACACGCCCGAGGATGGCGTGGTATTGTGATGGCCAGTCAACCACTTCTAATTCGAGCCGCTCGCATTGGAAGTTGTCCGGCTTGCCGAAGATGACGTCGAGCCATATTTTTCCCAGGTGGAATATGCCCTTTCCTGGGACGATGTCGTGGAACATTGTGTTTGACTGTTCCAGGCTGCACAGCGGGATCCGCATTGCTGCTAGAGTGCTTGCGAACATCAGGTTGATGCCGCTGCCGCCGTCCATGAAGACGCGACTCATCTCGAAACCTCCGATCTGCGCCTCCAGCACCAGGGCAGCATGACCTGGGCGAGGGATCTGGCAAGGGTGATCCGAACGACTGAACATGATGCAGGACTCCGATCTGCTGAGGTACTCAGGGATGGCGGGTGGAGTTGTCATGGCCAGGTTGATCTGACGGGTGATTTTCTTATGCACCCTATTCGTGGGGCGCCCCTTCTGGATCATCAGTGCTCCTTTTGGCGGGGGATACCCGTGTCCAGCGTTGTTCTGTGCTGGTGCGACTGGTTGGTTCGGGCCTCCTATAGGTGGCGGTGGAGTTGCTCCATGCGCTATTTCACCTGGTGCGGGTGCATTCCCGAATCCAGGGGTGGAGCTTGCTGCCTCATCTGAACCATGCTTTCGCTGAGCTTCTGGAACTCACGGCAGTCCTTGAGCATGTGTCTTGCCTTCTTCTTGCCATCCTACTTGTCGATGTAGAAGTGGATGGTGCATGGACCCGAAAGTTTTTCGTATGCTGAGGGTCCGTTATCGCGATCGCGGCGCTGCCACGACTGTGCTGGGCGTCCTCCATCGCGGAAGTTGCCTCCGCGGTATCCGCCACTGTTGCGGTTGGCATCGTTGCGGTGATCGGCGTAGCCGGCCGCGACCATGTCGGGTCCATCGCGATCGTCGTAGACGCGCGGTCTCCTCTTGTTAGGGCGTTCCCGTCATCGGCCGTAATCGTCCTCTTCCTCCGATTGTGCCCGATGGACGGAATCTTCACCGCCGGCCCACCTGTTGGCGATGTCCATGAGGTTGTCAAGTGTCTTGGGCTTGACGCGCCCGAGTTCCTCCTTGAAGTCCTGGCGCTTGACGCCGTCCTTGACGGCGTCGATGGCCCTTTCTTCGGAGATGTGTGCCGCGGAGTTTTTGGTGTTGGACCAGCGCAGTATGTACGAGCGAATGGATTCACCCGTTCATTGAGTACAGGCTCGCAACTCCTCGATCGAGGCGGGCATCTTACTGGTGCCTTTGAAGTTTCGGATGAAACTGTAAGCCAGCTCCTCCCACCTTTGGATGGATCCTGAGGATAGGCTGCTGAGCCAGATCCGGACTGCGCCTGTCAGCTGCATCTGAAGGCATTGCATGGCGGTTTCCTTGTTTCCACCGTGCAGCTTGACGGATGACAGGTGGTCGCTGAGCCATGCCTTGGGGTCCTGTGTGCCGTCGAACTTCGGTGTATCCGAAGGAAGCTTGAAATTTCGCGGCATCCGTGTCCGTCGGACAAATCTGCTGAAGCACCGGGCTCCGCAGAGTTCTCCTTCATCTTCGTCCATCTCGGATTCAGACGAGCATGCGTGCTTGGCTCGCGCTTTGTCGATTTTGCGCTGTGTTAGCGCGTCTCTGGCGTCGTAATCACCGTTGCGATGACGCGAGCTCTTGTGCCTTCGAGGAAGGTCATTGTCCTCTTCTTCGGATGAAGGAGTGGGGCTGCGGTCGAACCTGACCGTAGCTTTCTTTTTCGGCTCCGTAGGAGTTTCTTGATGGAGCGCAGCTTCGACGAGTCCGAGTCCGGTGAGTGCGGACTTGTGCATGGCTCTTTTCGGGTCCCCCTCCGGAGGTGGGTGGGCCGCGAGGTACGAAATGGCTGCTATGATCACAGCTTGCGGCGTCTTCAGGATGATGTTGCCGTCGGCATCCATCTCCATGAAGGATGCGTGGAGGGTTCGGGTCACCTCACGGCGCTCCTTGGGGTCCATGTTCTCCGTCCGGGAGCGGTGCTTGTTGCCGTGGTTGCCGTTCGAGCTGGAGCCGATGCCCATGGCGGAGAGCGCAGCTCGTCGCGCGCTGAACTCTGAGGCTGCTTGCTTACGTTTGTCAAGCACCTCTTGCATCTTGACCTGCTTCTTGTGCTCCTCGATCAGGAGCAAATGGTATGCCATCAGCAGGTCCCGTGAGGCGTCTGCAGGCAGGACCGTGCTTCCCGCCACGGCGGCGCGTGCCTGAGCGCATCCTTCTTTGCTAAGGCGGATGAGATGGCCGGTGTTATCCCCTTCGGGTGGGGGGGACTGGCTTCTTCTGTTCCCGCCGCTTCTGTCCTGCGGGTTAGGTGGCGGGTTGGGCGGCGGGTTAGGTGGCGGGTTGGGCGCTTGCTGATCCATGTCGCTCTGGATGACTACAACGCATTGGTAGCGCTCGTAGATTGGTCCGCTGCTGCCGCAACTTTCGGATCCGGAACCGTAGGTCCCTTCATCCGATGGTGGATCGCACAGATCGGAGTTGCAGCTTCTGCTGTCGTAGGACTCGTCTGTTGATCATGATGTGCGTAGCACAGCGTGTGGGGCCCATGAAGCGGGACCGATTGATGGTAGTGGCACCCACTCAGGGAGGCGGAGGGTGCCAGTTTGCCCCACCTGGAAGCAGAAGCTCCCGAACAGGATCTCGAGTCCGTCGCCTACGGGCTCGAAGTCCTTCATGGTGGCCGGTGAGTGGGCGGTGAAGTCGAAAGCGCCGAAGAGGAGGTGACACTCCGTCGCCGCAGAGTTGTAGATCGCTCGGGTTGGGACCGTCACGATTGCACAATCAACGTCCCCAGTTCCCACAGACGACGCCAATTGACGAGGTTTGATCTCGTCAATGCCCATTGTTATGGACTTGGGTTTTGGAGAAGATGGGGATGCTGGAGACCGCGGAACGGTTAGCAAACACGAGGTTTACCCAGGTTCTGGCCCCCGGAGGGAAAACCCTACTCCTACTTGTATGCTCTTTGATTACGGCGGAACCGGTGACTACAGGGGTGCGTAGATGCGATCTGGCGTGAAGCTGTGTATACAGAGATATGAGAGAGAGATCTAGGTCGTGCCCTCCTGGCCTTTATATAGACTTAGGCAGGTCCCAGGCACAGATCTAGTCGGTTACAAGTTCTAGGGTTTACCCCTTTGAATTTCCTATCTACTTCTAATCTTGCTCTCCAAGGATCCAAAGGCGTCATGGGCCTTGGCCACCCGAAAAGCTTCATGGGCCGGCGTATATTTGTCGTGGGCCTTCCTTGGGCTAGACCAGGTATGTTGAGATCGTGTACCCGCGGGGTATAACCATGTCACCGTAATCGTTCACATGTGCAGTGTGCCGACGACTCCCGAACCCTCGCTCCAACCGGGCAGCGGAAGTAGCGGATCTCCGACAACTCCAACAGTGCTACGCCATGGTAGAGATGGTGTAGGGGAAGATCTCGAGCAGGGCTTCGCCTAAGCATCTTTTCTAGTGGCAATGGACAAGGCTAGCAAGAGGGAGAAGATGCTAACCAAAGGACATATGAGAGTATGGGCAAGTGAGTGTGAGTGAGAGGGGGGACTCCTCCTCCTTTTATAGGGGAGATGGCGGCAAAACCCTCCCTTGGTCGACGACAAGGAGGTGCCCCCTTCCCTCCTCTCATTCATGTGGGTGGACACTCCACTCACACAAAATTCAAACTCCACTTTCTCCATTTATTCTCCACTAAAAAAACCAAAGGTATTTCCATTAAAGCACTTTAATTCCCTTGTTTTAATGCAACTCAATTTAATGAACATTTCATTTAATAAACAAATTAACATTTTGATCCCATGCTTTGTTTCGATACCCCAAAACCATTTTGGCAGATTCGACAGAACAAATTCCCGCGATGTCCATTGTCTTCCCCTATGTTTCCTATCCGCTCAATCGCGTCGACTAACCTTAAGTGTCTCTCTCTACGGGTTAGAGAACTATGTAGATATGATCGAGACTCTCTCCGATCAATAATCATTAGCGGGACCTAGAGATCCATAATGACTCACACTAGTTTCACGAAGGACCAATGATCGTCTGAACCTCTTTCGCTGTAATCAAATTCCTTTTGTCTCGCGATATTTTACTTGTCCGAGATCCGATCACTTGGTATCATTCATACCTTGTTTAATCTTTTTTCCGTCAAGTACTCTTTTTCTCGTTCCCATGATATAACATTCTAGTGATCAAATCACTTGCTTGCAAGCTATGTCAATGTAATATCACCAAGAGGGCCCTGAGTATATCTCTCCGTCATCTGGATGGACAAATCCCACTCTTAATCCACGAGCCTCAACTAATACTTTCCAAGTACTTAATGATAACTTTGTTGGAGATATGCCCTAGAGGCAATAATAAATGTAGTTATTATTATATCTTTGTGTTTATGATAAATGTTTACATTCATGCTATAATAGTATTAACAAGGAAACATTAATACTTGTGTGATTTGTAAACTTAATTTGAAGTCCCTAGTATAGCCTCTATACTTCTCTAGCTTGTTGGTTGATAAATGATTGTGGTTTCCCTATCATGAACATTGAGATGTTATCAAAAACAAGATCATATCATTAGGAGAATGATATGGTGGACATACTCCTATAGATAAGCGTAGCATAAAGATCAAGTCATTTCAATAGTTCAATTGCTATATGCTTTCTGATACATAGTAACCTAATTCCTTCGACCATGAGATCATGCATATCACCTTTACCGGATGGATGCTTTGATGACATCAAACACCACACCGTAACTGGGTGGCTATAAAGGTGGCATTGAGTGTTCGGAAAGTATTGGTTGAGACACATGGATCAAGAGTGGGATTTGTCCATCCATATGACGGATAGATATACTCTGGGCCCTCTCGGTGGAATGTCATCCAATTAGCTTGCAAGCATGTGACTGGATCACAAGGGATCACATATCACGGGAATGAGAAAAGAGTACTTATCAGTAACGAGGTTGAACTAGGTATGCAGAGATACCGACGATCATAACCTCGGATAAGTAAACTATCGTGAGACAAAGGGAAATTGGTATCGTATGTAAGTGGTTCATTCGATCGCAAAGTAATCGTAGAAATATGTGGGAGCCATATGAATTTCCAGATTCCTCTATTGGTTATTGTTCGGAGAAGTGTCTCGATCATGTCCGCATAATTCACGAACCGTAGGGAGACACACTTAAGG
The DNA here is from genome assembly GCA_916181665.1 of Avena sativa. Lineage (NCBI taxonomy): Eukaryota > Viridiplantae > Streptophyta > Magnoliopsida > Poales > Poaceae > Avena > Avena sativa. The sequence goes on from OV702283.1 coordinate 428,236,115, forward strand.
ATTCAACGTTGTTTTGAGTAGTTATGGTATTATGAGAAAGAGACCGAATGTTGTTCGGAGTCTCGGATGGGATCCGGGATATCACGAGGTGATCCGGAATGGTCCGGAGAATAAGATTCATATAAGGAAAGTCCCGTTTCGGAGTTCGGAAATGATTCCGGTGTTTTCATCGGGAATGTTCTAGAAGGTTCCGGAATGTCCGGCACTCCGGGGGGGAAGGGGTACATGAATGTGTCATTACATATTGGAATGATTGCATCATGTACTAAGTGTTCTTGCTGTTCCAAATAAAGGATTAAATTGAATCCTAAAACAGAAAAGTCAAATGTCCAGTTTGAAAGTCAAACGGCTAAAACAGGAAACTGTGGGAAACAAGCAAGAGGAGGCAAAACCGACTTGGGGGAGGAGTCCCTCCTCTCCAAGCCGGCGCGCCACCCAAGGCCGACTTGTGGAGGGACTCCCCTCCCCTTGGCCGCGCCTCCCACCTATAAGAGGAGGGGCAGGGCCTCCTCCTCTAGACACACAAGTTCCTATCCTCTAATCTCCGGTTTAGAGCCGTTTTGGTTTAGAGCTTCTAATTGCCCTAGCCTTCGGTTTAGAGCCTTCTAATTGGTGTGTCTAATCCCTAGACCACTAATATCCCTCTCTCATACTCCACCATACTCGCTCCGGCTTAAGGCGAAGCCCTGCGGGATCTCCCCTCTACTTCCGGTACCACGCCGTTGTGCTGTCAGAATCGCGAGGAGAGTGCTACAACCTCCGCTGCCTACTGGAATAAGGGAGAGGAAGGTCTTCGTCGAGTACCGAACGTGTGACCGACTGCGGGAGCGCTGCCGGAACGCAGCGCCGGAAGGATCGTCTACGCGATCTTGAGATCGGGAAGAGTACGACTACATCACCCACGAGAATCCGCTCTCGTTAAACGCTTTGGAATCTTCGAGGGTAAGTTATTCCATCGACTCGTTGCTACAATCTAGTAGATAGATCTTGGCTTGTTTGTTTGTATGCGATAGTAAATTTTTGTTTTCCATGCTACGAAACCCTTCAGTGGTATCAGAGCCGTGTCTATATGTAGATTTGTTGCACGAGTAGAACACAATGGTCATTGTGGGCGTTGATGCTTTTATTGTCGATTGCTTCTTGTGTACTTTGCATCTTGCGGTATGTTGGGATGAAGCGGCCCGGGCTAACCTTACATGACATCGTTCATGAGACTTGCTCCACGCTTGACATGCAACTTGTATTGCATAAGTGGCTTTGCGGGTGCCTGTTTCTCCTAGCATAGTTAAGATCCAATTTACAACGGGTGATTAACAATACTAGTATCAATGTTGTGGTTCATGTTCGTAAGTTAGAACGACACTTATTGAAAGCCCCAAACCACGTAAAATATGCAAAGAAAGTAGAGGCGTCTAACTTTGTTTTGCAGGGGTGTGCAGTGATGTGATATGGCCATGATTGTGATTATATTTGATGTATGCAATGTTCCTTATTGTAAGTTGGCAACCGGCAGGAGCCATATGGTTGTCTTTACTTTATGTTAAGACCCGCGTGTCTATTCAAAGTAGTTGTAATAGTTGAAGCTGGTGGACGACAACCATGGAGAAGCGTCATTGACCTTGATGCAATGCCGGTGATGATGGAGATCATGTTCGTGGTTGAAGATAGAGATCGAAAGCACGAAGAAGAAAGGCCATATCATATCACATATATATTGAATTGCATGTGATGTTAATCCTTTATGCATCTTGTATTGCTTAGTAGACGACGGTAGCATTATAAGATGATCCCTCATGCACATCAATTTCAAGTCATAAAGTGTTCACCCTTAGTTAGCACCGTTGCTAAAGCTTGTTGTTTCGAAGCACCACGTGATGATCGGGTGTGTTAGATTCTGCAAGTGTATACAACATGAGCAAGCCAGATTTGCTCATGCGGAAACTAAGGTTTGATCTTGACGAGCCTAGCATGTACAGACATGGTCTCGGAACACAGATCACCGAAAGGTAAAGCATGAATCATATAGTAGATATGATGAACATGTCGATTGTTCGCCATTGAAACTATGTCAACTCTCGTGATGATCGGTGTTGATATGGTGGATTTGGTTCGTGTGATTACTAAAACAATGTGAGGGATGTTGTTTTGAGTGGGAGTTCACCTAGTTTAATTTCATTAATTAATTTGAACTCAATTTGTCATAAACTTAGTCTAAAATATTGCAAATATGTTGTAGATCAATGGCAGCCCCTACCATCAATTTTAATGCGTTCCTAGAGAAAGAAAAGTTGAAAAACAATGGAAGCAACTTCGCGGATTGGTTCCGCAATTTGAGGATTGTCCTCACAGCTGGTAATTTGACCTATGTGCTGGATGCACCGCTGGGTGACCCACCTGCAGATGATGCTCTCGATGAAGTAAAGAATGTTTACCTCGCTCGGAAGAATCAATACTCCATAGTTCAGTGTGCTATCTTGTATGGTTTGGAATCGGAGCTTCAGAAAAGGTTTGAGGATTCAAACCCATATGATATTGTCGAGGATCTCAAATTGATTTTTGAGACTCATGCGGCAATTGAAAGCTATGAGGCTTCTGAAAAGTTCTTTAACTTCAAGATGGAAGAGGGCAGCTCCGTCAGTGAGCATGTGCTTAAGATGTCTGGGCACGCAAACAAACTTCAAAGCTTGGGTATTGTGATTCCTAATGCTTTGGGGATTTACCGTGTCCTCCAATCACTACCACCAAGTTACAAGAACTTTGTGATGAACTACAACATGCAGAACATGAACAAGACGTTGCCAGAACTCTTTGCCATGTTGAAATCTGCAGAAGTGGAGATCAAGAAAGAGCACCAAGTGTTGTTGGTCAATAAGACCACCAAATTCAAGAAAGGCAAGTCGAAGCAAAAGGGACACTTCAAGAAGGGTGGTAAGAAAGTTACCACGCCGGCGAAGAAGACCAAGGCTGGACCCAAGCCTGATACTGAGTGCTTTTACTGCAAGGGAGAAGGTCACTGGAAGCGGAATTGCCCAAAGTACTTGGCGGATTTGAAGAACGGCAACATCAAGAAGAAAGGTATATCTGATATACATGTTATTGATGTGTATCTCACTAGTACTCGTAGTAGTGCCTGGGTATTTGATACTGGTTCGGTTGCTCATATTTGTAACTCGAAACAGGTGCTGCAGAATAAACGGAAGCTAGCGAAGAACGAGGTGACGATGCGCGTGGGAAACGGATCAAAGGTTGATGTGATCGCGGTCGGCACGCTACCCCTTCATCTACCATCGGGATTAGTTTTATACTTAAATAATTGTTATTTGGTGCCTGCGTTGAGCATGAACATTATATCGGGATCTTGTTTATTGCGAGACGGTTACTTGTTTAAGTCAGAGAATAATGGTTGTTCGATTTATATGAGTAATATGTTTTATGCACATGCACCTTTGATAGATGGTCTATTCTTATTAAATCTCGATAGTGGAAATACACATATCAACAATATTGAGGCTAAACGTTTGAAATCAAGCGATAATTCGACCTATATGTGGCACTGTCGTCTTGGTCACATTGTAGTGAAGCGTATGAAGAAACTCCATTCCGATGGACTTCTTGAATCACTTGATTTTGAATCACTTGAAAGATGCGAAGCATGTCTGATGGGAAAAATGACTAAGACTCCATTTTCTGGTATGATGGAGCGAGCTACGGACTTGTTGGAAATCATACATACCGATGTGTGTGGTCCAATGAGTGTAGCATCGCGCGGTGGTTATCGTTATGTTCTTACCTTCACGGATGACTTGAGTAGATATGGGTATATCTATTTCATGAAACATAAGTCCGAAACTTTCGAGAAGTTTAAGGAGTTTCAAAGTGAGGTAGAGAATCAACGTAACAAGAAGATTAAATTTCTATGTTCTGATCGTGGAGGTGAATATCTAAGTTACGAGTTTGGCGAGCATTTGAAGAAATGCGGAATACTTTCACAATTGACACCGCCGGGAACACCACAGCGTAATGGTGTGTCCGAACGTCGTAATCGAACTCTCTTAGATATGGTTCGTTCTATGATGTCACTTACAGATTTACCGCTATCATTTTGGGGTTATGCATTAGAAACAGCCGCATTCACTTTAAATAGGGCACCATCTAAATCCGTTGAAACGACACCGTATGAATTATGGTTTGGGAAGAAACCTAAATTGTCGTTCCTTAAAGTTTGGGGATGCGAAGCCTATGTAAAGAAGTTACAGCCGGACAAGCTTGAACCCAAAGCGGAAAAATGCGTCTTCATAGGATACCCGAAGGAAACAATTGGGTATACCTTCTATCATAGATCCGAAGGCAAAATCTTTGTTACCAAGTCCTTTCTAGAGAAGGAATTTCTCTCGAAAGAAGTGACTGGAAGGAAAGTAGAACTTGACGAGGTTGTCGAACCTTCTCCCGAAATTGCGAGTAGCGCAACACCGGAAGAAGTTCCTGTGGTGCCTGCACCAATTAGAGAGGAAGCTAATGATGGTGATCATGAAACTTCGGTTGAAGTTGCTACAGAGCCTCGGAGGTCAACGAGAACTCGTACCACTCCAGATTGGTATGATCCCGTTATGAGTGTCATGTTGGTGGACAACACCGATGACCCCGAGACATATGAGGAAGCAATGATGAGCCCAGATTCCAATAAATGGCAAGAAGCCATGAAATCCGAGATTGGATCCATGTACGAAAACCAAGTATGGACTTTGGTGGACTTACCGGATGGCCGGAAGGCTGTCGAGAACAAATGGATTTTCAAGAAGAAAACAGATGCTGATGGTAATGTTACTGTCTATAAAGCTCGACTTGTCGCAAAAGGTTTTCGACAAATTCAAGGAGTTGACTACGATGAGACTTTCTCACCGGTAGCAAAGCTAAAGTCTGTGAGGATTATGTTAGCAATCGCTGCATATTATGATTATGAGATATGGCAGATGGATGTCAAAACAGCATTCCTCAATGGAGATATTGATGAAGAGTTGTATATGATGCAACCCAAAGGTTTTGTCGATCCTAAAGATGCTAACAAGGTATGCAAACTTCAACGGTCCATTTATGGATTGAAGCAAGCATCCCGAAGTTGGAATCAACGTTTTGATAAGGTAATCAAAAGTTTTGGTTTTATACAAACTTATGGAGAAGCTTGTATTTACAAGAAAGTGAGTGGGAGCTCTGTAGCATTCTTAATACTATATGTGGATGACATATTGTTGATTGGGAATGATGTAGACCTTCTTAATAGTGTCAAAGAATATTTGAATAATAGTTTTTCAATGAAGGATCTTGGCGAAGCAGCTTACATATTAGGCATAAAGATTTATAGAGATAGATCGAAACGCCGAATATCATTGTCACAGAGTACATATTTGGACAAAGTTCTAAAGAGGTTTGGAATGGAAGAAAGCAAGAAAGGGTTCTTGCCCATGTTGCCCAATACGACCTTGAGTAAAACTCAAAGTCCGACATCGGCAGAAGATAGAGAAAGGATGAGTAAGACTCCCTATGCATCAGCCATAGGATCTCTAATGTATGCCATGCTATGTACTAGACCCGACATTGCATATGCTGTTAGTTTAACTAGCAGATATCAAAGTGATCCAGGAGTGGATCATTGGACAGCAGTCAAAAACATCCTTAAGTACTTAAGAAGAACTAAGGATATGGTTCTTTCTTATGGAGGTGATGAACAACTCGTTGTTAATGGTTACACCGATGCTAGTTGGAACACCGATCCGGATGATTCTAAATCACAATCCGGATACGTATTTATTTTGAATGGTGCAGCAGTTAGCTGGAGGAGTGCAAAGCAAAGCGTTGTGGCGAGATCTTCAACTGAATCGGAATACATGGCTGCTTCGGAGGCTTCACAAGAAGCGATATGGATGAAAGAGTTCATTACAGAGCTGGGTGTGGTTCCTAGTGCGCTGGACCCAATGTCTATCTACTGTGATAACATGGGCGCCATAGCCAATGCGCAAGAACCAAGGTCACACAAGAAGCTGAAGCATATCAAGCTACGTTTTCACGCTATTCGAGAACATATCCAGGATGGGGATATAAAGATTTGCAAAGTACACACAGATCTGAATGTGGCGGATCCGTTGACTAAACCTCTCCCGAGGGCAAAACATGACCAACACCAAACTGCCATGGGTGTTCGGTATATTACCATGTAATCTAGATTAGATGACTCTAGTGCAAGTGGGAGACTGTTGGAGATATGCCCTAGAGGCAATAATAAATGTAGTTATTATTATATCTTTGTGTTTATGATAAATGTTTACATTCATGCTATAATAGTATTAACAAGGAAACATTAATACTTGTGTGATTTGTAAACTTAATTTGAAGTCCCTAGTATAGCCTCTATACTTCTCTAGCTTGTTGGTTGATAAATGATTGTGGTTTCCCTATCATGAACATTGAGATGTTATCAACAACAAGATCATATCATTAGGAGAATGATATGGTGGACATACTCCTATAGATAAGCGTAGCATAAAGATCAAGTCATTTCAATAGTTCAATTGCTATATGCTTTCTGATACATAGTAACCTAATTCCTTCGACCATGAGATCATGCATATCACCTTTACCGGATGGATGCTTTGATGACATCAAACACCACACCGTAACTGGGTGGCTATAAAGGTGGCATTGAGTGTTCGGAAAGTATTGGTTGAGACACATGGATCAAGAGTGGGATTTGTCCATCCATATGACGGATAGATATACTCTGGGCCCTCTCGGTGGAATGTCATCCAATTAGCTTGCAAGCATGTGACTGGATCACAAGGGATCACATATCACGGGAATGAGAAAAGAGTACTTATCAGTAACGAGGTTGAACTAGGTATGCAGAGATACCGACGATCATAACCTCGGATAAGTAAACTATCGTGAGACAAAGGGAAATTGGTATCGTATGTAAGTGGTTCATTCGATCGCAAAGTAATCGTAGAAATATGTGGGAGCCATATGAATTTCCAGATTCCTCTATTGGTTATTGTTCGGAGAAGTGTCTCGATCATGTCCGCATAATTCACGAACCGTAGGGAGACACACTTAAGGATTCGACGTTGTTTTGAGTAGTTATGGTATTATGAGAAAGAGACCGAATGTTGTTCGGAGTCTCGGATGGGATCCGGGATATCACGAGGTGATCCGGAATGGTCCGGAGAATAAGATTCATATAAGGAAAGTCCCGTTTCGGAGTTCGGAAATGATTCCGGTGTTTTCATCGGGAATGTTCTAGAAGGTTCCGGAATGTCCGGCACTCTGGGGGGGAAGGGGTACATGAATGTGTCATTACATATTGGAATGATTGCATCATGTACTAAGTGTTCTTGCTGTTCCAAATAAAGGATTAATTGAATCCTAAAACAGAAAAGTCAAATGTCCAGTTTGAAAGTCAAACGGCTAAAACAGGAAACTGTGGGAAACAAGCAAGAGGAGGCAAAACCGACTTGGGGGAGGAGTCCCTCCTCTCCAAGCCGGCGCGCCACCCAAGGCCGACTTGGGGAGGGACTCCCCTCCCCTTGGCCGCGCCTCCCACCTATAAGAGGAGGGGCAGGGCCTCCTCCTCTAGACACACAAGTTCCTATCCTCTAATCTCCGGTTTAGAGCCGTTTTGGTTTAGAGCTTCTAATTGCCCTAGCCTTCGGTTTAGAGCCTTCTAATTGGTGTGTCTAATCCCTAGACCACTAATAGCCCTCTCTCATACTCCACCATACTCGCTCTGGCTTAAGGCGAAGCCCTGCGGGATCTCCCCTCTACTTCCGGTACCACGCCGTTGTGCTGTCGGAATCGCGAGGAGAGTGCTACAACCTCTGCTGCCTGCTGGAACAAGGGAGAGGAAGGTCTTCGCCGAGTACCGAACGTGTGGCCGACTGCGGGAGCGCTGCCGGAACGCAGCGCCGGAAGGATCGTCTACGCGATCTTGAGATCGGGAAGAGTACGACTACATCACCCACGAGAATCCGCTCTCGTTAAACGCTTTGGAATCTTCGAGGGTAAGTTATTCCATCGACTCGTTGCTACAATCTAGTAGATAGATCTTGGCTTGTTTGTTTGTATGCGATAGAAATTTTTTGTTTTCCATGCTACGAAACCCTTCAAACTTTATAATCACCATGTTACGGTGTGACGTTTGATGGAATCAAAGTACTCTTCCGATGAAAGTGATTGACATTATCTCATGGTCTAAGGACATTGAGTTACTACGAATGTGTTTAGCAATATAAACTACTAAATCTGCTACGGGTGATATCACCCTGTTATTAACAACATCCAATGTTCATGATCAGGAAACCTTTGATCATCTGTTAATCAACAAGCTAGTATTAAAAGAGCCATTATTAGAAACCTTTTATATTTATAAATCACACATGTATTAATGTTTAATATTAATACAATTATAGCATGAAAATAAACATCTATTATAAACCTAAAATGGCATAATAACCATTTTATTATTGTCTCATAGGCATATTGCTTTCACTACCCAAACAGGAATGAACACAGATAGCATATGAAGAAGCATATATCATGGCATTGCAAATACTGTACAAGAAACTACCATATATCTTGCAAGTACTGTACATGAAACTACCGTGTGATTTTCGTTTTTTCTATTACGATTTTCATTTTTCTTTTTCTTTTTTAAATATTTTTATATTTTTAAGGAAAAAACTGAAAATAAAATGCAAGCTTACCTACACTTCACGTCTGCACATCGGGCAGTTCCTCTTCAAAAGTAGCACTTTCCTTGCACACTGCTCGTGGAAAAAATGGTCGCATGGCATACCTTCAAAGGCTCGTCTCCCGTGGTGACGGATTTGCAGGTGGCGCTCTTGCTACCGCCCTCTAGTGCAGGACGTAGAAGAGTACTAAAACAACTAAGAAGGTGCGCTGAAGCCTACACCGACGTAATCTAACTCGCTCTTCCACGCCCCTCCACCCGCCGACTGGGGCAAGGGCGCGTCGGCGGTGCGGAAGTCTCTGCTGGCTACACACATAGATCAAAAAGATTTATCTTTTTCTGTCATACTACTATAAACATTGAAATAGTATATTTTCAAGAATTGTGAACTATGAGTATAAATGTCACATGAAAGAATGCTCATGTCCAGTTAAGAGAACTGAAATTTCCTAGCTTAAACACCTTTCATAGTTCTCAAACAGTTTAGCTTATAAAATCACCATGGTCTGAACAATAGAAAAGGCAAGTCCAAGCAGATTTACATCAAAGTTTGGAAAAAAGATTTCAAAACCCTGAATAAACAGAACCTTAATGAAAAAACTAAAATTTTCTAATAAATGTTCTAAATAACAAGGAAATCATTAGAAACTATTTATGCTTCAAGAAAGTTCAGATTCTCGTAAGGTTCTTTTTCTTAAGTTTCTAACCTTATCAGGAATTAAAAAGTTTTACTTTTTTGTGTCATACTGCTCTGCCTCGTGCCATGTCCTAATTAATAAGCAGAATAATGTTACTTCTAGTTAAGGCTAATGTACTCCAGTTCTCACTGTGTTTGCAATTTAAAGTTACTCCTAGTTAACGCTAATGTACTCCAATTCTCACTGTGTTTGCAATTTAAAGTTACTCCTAGTAATTTCGTGTGAAGGAGAGAGGGGAGGACTACTAACCTCCAACCTTTGTTGCCGCTGCAGCGAATTGTACGGTTATCATCACAACCAAGATATGCCTCGTCTGAAACCCCGCTGCGACGTTGTCGGCCACCACCGCCAGGACCCTGCAGCAGCAGCCCACGCATGCACGATGTATTAGTCCGCTGAGACATCCCTCCAAGTCAGAGCCGGTGTACATGGCGACGGAGCTCCTCCTCCGAGTCAGAGCTAGTGTCGTGGCGGCGGGACGAAACGGTGGAACAACCCACCTGGCCGCCCCCATTCCGCTCGAGCTCCCTCGATGGTACATCGCGATGGTGCGGTGCCGGATCTGTTAAGCGGTGGCTCTAATATCTCGTCAGAGAGGGCGGATTTGAGCAGCGGTGCGCAACGACGGCGGAGTAGCAGAGGCACGTGTGAAAAATCGTCGGGTCACGAACTATATCCCCCATCAAAACCTTACATATAAAGACGAGGGAGGGGGTCGGCGCCCCTATAGAACAATACGGGTTGGGCCATATACGTTATCTTTTTTTTGCGCGGAAATCCGGAGCTTTATTTCAACTTAATAGTGTTTTTCTTACAATCAGCCTCCAGGCTGTTTACCAAAAATGCAGGACTCTCACATAGCCAGCTACTCGTCACCTCTAAAGTGCTAGCAAGTTTTGCACACGTATGTGCTAAATTATTGGCTTCCCTCCTGACATGCTTGATTGAGAACGAAGAGAAATCCTGCACTAGCTCCCCCACTTCATCAAGAATAGGCACCACGATCGATCGAGATCCATGGCGTGATGTCCAGAGGTTTACCACCTCTAGACAGTTAGTCTCCATCACCACATGCAAGTAGCCTCTCAGTTTAGCAAAAATGACGCCATCCCGTAGACTCAACACTTCCACAGTCAAAGGATCGGTAACACCTTTATAGGGTTTACTCCAAGCGCCCAAGAAAGTCGTATGTGATCTTGCGACACATCCACCTTCTCACTTGAGCTCTTTGACAGAAACTGCCCCTTCTGTGTTAATCTTCACCCAGCCTGGCTCAGGGAGGCGCCAGCACTGGCCATCACTACAGACCTTTTGATCCCTAGGAAACTCCATCAGCGCTAGAGTTTCCTTTGATAGTTTCATTGCCATGATCGGATCATAGGTCTCCTTATCATGTGTCCATATATTCCGGGACGTCCATATGGACCACATCACTGTAATGATCTGACACCGCTCTGTCTCCGTAAACATGGAGTCGCATAGAATATCCCTACTCCACCTTCTTGGGTGTAAGAATGGAAGATTAAGATGAAAGATATCAAGAGTTGCACTCCAAAATCTCTGTGCATGAGAACAGTGAATCGGCGCATGCATCAGATCTTCCTCCATGGCCTTGCAAACATCGCATTGGCCAATCTCTTTAATATGTCTATTTTTTAGTGTGACGGCATCAGGTAAAATTCCTCTTATTACCCTCCACCAAAACACCCGTACCTTAGGCATGACTTTCAGCTTTCATAGGGAATTCCACATCTGTTCCTCTGAATTTGAAGTTCCCATAACAGCCCCTTCCTCTAGAGCATGACGCTCGTTTTGAGTCATTAGAGTCCGATATGCAGATTTAGCAGAGTAGTTCCCAGATTTCTCGAAAGCCCATGCCAAAAAGTCCTCTCCCCCACCACTCCTTAATGGAATATCCAGGATTGCGTCGGCGTCTGGAGCAAAGAAATTCCGTCGAATTACAGTCTCCTTCCATGTCCAATTGTCAAAATCAATAAGATCCGGCACCTCCTCTAGCGCAGATTCATCATCTCCCTGTCTACCCATCGGTATCATTGTAGCCGTATTCGGAATCCATTTTTCAGACCAAGTAGATATTGTCATCCCATTCCCAACACGCTTAATCAAGCCAGCTTGCAGCGCTTTCCTTCCTGCTATAATGGCTCGCCAAGTCACAGACGAAGTCTTTGGGAAAGCAGCTGACATGAAATCAGTTTGACTGAAATATTTCCCTCTCAGCACTTTGGCACACAAAGAATCAGGCTTGAGCTGTAAGTGCCATCCCTGTTTACCAAGAAGTGCAAGATTCAAGAATTCCAGATCTCCAAAACCCGTTCCTCCCTTGCATTTTGGTTTAGTAAGTTTCTGCTCCACCAGTACCTGGCCATGCACGAGGTCAGCTGCTTATACACCTTCTTAGTCAATTTAAAGCATAGCATACTGAAGGTAGGTATAGCCTGAATGATTGTTTTTAAAAGAACTTCTTTGCCTGCGCATGAATTCATGCGTCTCTCTATCCATCCATTCATCTTGCTTCTCCCTCTTTCTCCAATATGATCAAAGGTACCGCTAGTGATCCTCCCCACTGCCGTAGGAAGGCTAAGATAATGTTCTAAGAACGCCTCAACATCAATACCCAGAGTAGTCTTCATAGCCACCCTCCCTAAGTTTGGTGTATTTGGGCTAAAGTACACCGAACTCTTCTCATGGTTAACAGCTTGTCCTGAGCATTCCGCATAAATCCGAAGAATGTCATTAAACCGAACCCCACTCTCTATCTTCGCATTCATGAAGATAATACAATCATCTGCAATGATCAAATGGTTAATCCATGGCGAGTGTACACTCACTCTGACACCTCTGTCAATTCATGTTCCACCAAACAAGTTCGGTAAACACGTCAATCCTTCTGAACACATCAGCAATAAGTATGGAGACATGGGGTCTCCCTACCTCAAACCACGGGATGGTGCGAAGAAAGGAAGAAGCTCCCCATTAACCTTCACTGAAAACCGAATTGAGTTCACGCATTTCATGATTAACCGTATGAAAGAATTTCCAAACCTCGGCTTGTTTAACATGGCCTCCAAATAATGCCACTCTACTCTATCATATGCTTTCGTCATGTTGAGTTTAACAGCACAAGATGAGTTCTTCCCATTTTTCCTTCTCATCGCATGTATTGTTTCATAAGCCACCAGGACGTTATCAGTTATCAAATGATCCGGAATAAAGGCGCTTTGTTCCTCTCCAATAACCTCATCCAATAGCCCTCTCATCCTATTAGCTATAGCTTTTGTAACTATTTTATACAGAACAGAGCAAAGAGATATCGGTCGGTATTGAGAAATCTTTTGTGGACAGCGAACCTTAGGTATTAAAGTGATTGCAGTATCATTAAGACCTTCGGGTAACTCTCCACCATTCAAAAATTCCATAATTGCCGGTACAATGTCAGGCCGCAGCATCTCCCAATGACACTGAAAAAAGCCTGCAGTAAAGCCATCAATTCTAGGAGCCTTTGACGATGCCATCTGGAATAATGCAGTTTTAACTTCACCCTCTTCGTACGGTTTCTCCAAGGATGAATTCATCACATCCATTACTCGAGGTATCACAAACTGGAGAAACTCATCCATATTCCTGTACCCCTAAGATGTGTACAGATTTTTGTAAAACGGCTGCACCTCCTCATGCACCTCCTCTATCCGTTCACATACAAAGTTTTCTGCTCTCTGAATGTTACTAATCCGATTGATTCTCTTCCATTGAGCTTCTTGGGCTTGAAAGTAAGCCGTGTTCCAATCCCCAACCCGCAACCAATAGACTCTCGATCTCTGTTTCAGCCAGACCTCCTCCTGCCTCAGAGCTTCTCTGACTTGTTTCTCAATTGATCTCTCCTCCTCTGATAGGCCACGGCCCACTGAGTCTTTCCGAAGCCTCTCAAGAATTTTCTGAAGTTTTTGCACTTTCTTTGACATATTGCCAAACTCCCGCGCTCCCCATTGTCCCAGTTCTTTCTGAACAACAGCAAGGGCATCGACAACCCCCTGTAGCCCTCTTTGGCCTGCACCACTTCTCCACATCAACATCACCTTCTCATCATAATCATGATGTGACTACCAAACATTTTCATAGCGGAATGTTTTCAACAATTTTGATCTTGCACCTACAGGTGCAGTCCTCAACTCCGCTAGAACAAAGCGATGATCTGACTCTGTTGAGCTAATGTGTCTCACACTAGAGTACTCAAACAGAGAGAGTAAAGCCTGGTTGACCAGCGCACGATCAAGCCGTGCTTTGACGTTTGTCTCACCTTGATGCCTGTTATCCCAGGTGAAAGGAACTCCTGGCCACCCCAAGTCCAGAAGTGAGCAGTCTTCTACAGCTTCTCGAAAGGCCCTCATTTGCCAAAAAACTAGACCGAACATTTATACCCACCAAAGTTTTACGTATTCGGCCATTCAAGTGGTCTGATAGAGATGCTCTTACGTGGTCTTGGCTTGGTCGTCGACCTGTGGTTTGTTGAATGCGATTTGGTCTTCTGACGTGGACTGGTCCATTGGCTCGCACCTACGATTCTAGCCCGACCATCGGGATAGATCAATGCTCGTCCCGACCGATTTCGTTTATTTATTCTCTAAACCTCGTCGTGCATGACGGCTGGTTACTGTGACGACATCAGTGAGAAATACCCCCTCTAGAAATTTGTGTGGACGGCTTAGTCATGACTTTTCCATCATTCGTTATCTTCTCTGACCGTGCGAAGGCAACCAAATGAGCCTAGCGAATTCAGAACAAAATGTCTTTTCTATAATTGTGGGAACCACTTGTCGTTTGATGTCTCTTTAATCTCACACACTCGCGCAGAGTGCATTGCTTACCATTATAGAATGATAGACAGGGGATTGGTGGAATATGTTGGATGTATTATTGAGCCTCATGAGCGAGTATATATAGGGTACATGGATCATCTTGGAGTACAAGTCAATTTAGGCTAGAGTCATAACTATCCTAAACTAATATAACAAATGTATATGTACAATACTCTAACATCCCCCGCAGTCGTAGTGGTAGCGTCGTGAACAACTAGAACATCACGAACGGTCATACTGGAGATAAACCGAAGTAGAACCAGTGAGCTGACATCCCCCCGCGGAAGGAGCGGGGACATCGTGGACGGTGTCGCGTCGTGGTAGCTTGGACCGTAGAGGAAGCTGATGATGCTCAAGCGAGGTGGTAGCCCTTGTGCCAATGTCGAGGGAGCCGAGAGCGTTGGGTAGTGCCGAGGTCGGAGTAGCCGTTGCGAGGGGTCACCGTGGTCGATGTCGTGGTCGGGGATGCCAGCGTCGAGGTAACCGCACGTGAAGCCGCATGCGCATAGTGCGCGGGGAGGATGACGGAGAGGCGTCGAGGCAGTCATCGAGAATGTCGAAGCTGATGCAGTCCGAGCCGTCGAGAACGAGGTGTGGCCATAGTTTTGCCAGAACTAGGAACACGTCGGGGACAAACGCACACTCTGGTTTTTCCAGAACCGAGTATGCAAAGAAGAACTCGTCGGTGACGCGGTCAAGCCAGTCGTAGAGGGTTCATGCCGAAGAAGACAGTTTCGGAGCCGATGCAGATGAGGCGTCGATCCGAGCTTGCCAGACTCGGGAACGCATCGGGGACGAAGTCACTCCCGGTGTTGCCAGTACCAGGCGTGCGGGGGCAGGGACCATCATGAACTTATCGCTATGTCAGAAAGACTAGCAGAGGAAGCCTCCAGAGCGGTTGCGACATGCAGAGTGGCGAAGGGAGAGATGTTGATGCTGTCTGCGGTTGTCGGAGTAAAGTAGCATGTGGTGTAGTCGGGGACAATACGATGACGCTGGCGGAAAAGTTGTAGTGGACGAAGACGTAGAGGGCGGAAAAAACCGCGGTGACATGGGGTGGTCATGCTGGATGCCTAGAGTGGCGATGAGGTAGTCGGCGGGACCTGTGACAGCGAGAAGTCGCCCTGCAGGTGATGTCTACGCACTTCTATACTTGTAGACAGTTGTTGGGCCTCCAAGTGCAGAGGTTTGAAGAACAGCAGCAAGTTTCCCTTAAGTGGATTACGCAAGGTTTATCGAACTCAGGGAGGAAGTGGTCAAAGGTATTCCCTCTTAAGCAACCATGCGATCAAGATACAAGAAGTCTCTTGTGTCCCCAACACACCCAATACACTTGTCATGTGTATAGGTGCACTAGTTCGGCGAAGAGATAGTGAAATACAAGTGGTAACGGTGCCAGAAAAGAGCTTCTGACTTGTTGTTGACATGGGGTAACGGTGCCAGAAAATACTTTGATGGAGCTTGACGTGGAGGTAAAGACTAAAGCAAGCAAACATGCAATGGGTCTAGTAGCAAACAGTGTTTCAATGCTTAGAAACAAGGCCTAGGGATCATAATTTCACTAGTGAACACTCTCTCATATAAATATCCTCTCTTCATGATACTACTCTTAACTACTCTCTGGTTGGACACTCTAATCCAAGGTAGGGCTATAACAGCACACCTCCAAGTCCGCCTTCCCCAATCTAGATAACCCCACACTGTCACCTTGAGCGCTAGATGGTTCCAAAAAACACCACAATTTCATAGAGACATCCAACTCCAAATATAACTCATAACAAATATTCAATCTAGCCAAAGTGACACACACGGTATGCCCGCTGTCACTTTCACACACGTGGGGAAAAGCATAGATCTATTAAAGCACAAAGAGTATTTATGTAGACTCAAGCCTAAGTGCCACCATGGCGTGCACGCTGTCACTTTCACACACATGGGGAGAGAAGAGATCTATTGAAGCACTTGAGTAGCAAGGTAGATCTACTAGATTACAAAGCTCATGACCACAACAAGATCATGCATAGAGAGAGAGATGAACACATAGCTACCGGTAGATCCCTTGGCCCCGAGGAAGAACTACTCCCTCCTCATCATGGGTATCAGCAACGGTGATGAAGTTGGCGATGGAGATGGCTCCGGGGGCACTTCCCCGTCCCGGCAGGGTGTCGGAACAGAGACTTTCTGTCCCTCGAATCTCCCCATAGGTGGCGGTGGCGCTACAGAGGTTTTCGTGGATTTCTTCTGGATTATTTAGGGTTTTTGGGTCGGAGGCTTCATATAGGCGCAGGAATCAAGGTCGGTGGGGGTCCAGGGGACCCACACCCCCTCCAGGCGCCCCAAGGGCTTGCCTGCGCCTAGGGTGGTTTGTCCACCCTGTGGCCCCCCTCCGGCTCTGCTTCGTGATTCCGTGTTGCTCTAGGAAAATAATAACTTTGGCTTTTGTCCCGTCCAATTCCGAGAATATTGATTTTCTGCCTTTCTAGAACCAAAAACAGAAGAAAACAGGCAACTGGCACTGTGGAAACTTATTAATAGGTTAGTTCCAGAAAAGATATAAAAACACCTCAAAGAAAGACAAAGCAAAGCAAAGTAGATACAAAACAAGCATGGAACATAAAAAATTATAGATACGTTTCCGACGTATCAGCAGATTACCTTGTGAAGTGTGGCGGCGGTGCTCTAAGTAGGCGAGGAAGAACCCGATGGCATAACGAAGACCATGCGCAGACGGCGGTGGCACGCGCCGGAGGATATGGCACGGTGGAAACCGAGAAGGTCGGTGTGTGAGGACAGCGAAGTAGATTGCGTGCAGCGACGCTACGACCCGAGTGAGCGGCATAGCTATAGGGCTCAAGTCGGTGCAGCGTCTAGAAGACCACCAGCGAAGTACACGCCAAGGAAGGCGCGTTGGAAGCCGGTAACGTGGACCAAAGGCGGCGGTGTTGCGTCCCGAAGAGCGGCAACCCATAGCTCGATTGGTGGTAGGCGCGTGCTCAGGGACATGCTTGGCGTAGACAGGCGCGAGATCGGTTGATCAGACCGACGGTGCGCCGTATGCGCCATGGCATGGAAGACATGTAGATCGGAGTCGATGGCGGCATTGTCGGTGAAGTCCCAAACAATGATGACAAAGATGATCCGAGGGAGCAACCGCGGCAGCCTTCCAAGGAAGGGGTAGCAGCTGTCCACTGTGCGCGGCAGCATGCCATGAGGCCGCAACAGCCTGCTGAGGCAGGTGCGGCAGCAGAGAGGGCAGGCGCACAAGCGCGGTGTAGATCATCGGTGCCGATGGTCGGAGTAGAGGTGCGGAGATGACGACGGCGATGGGCGACGCAATCTGATCTAATATCGGCAAACCAAAAAAAAAACCGATCAAGAGATCGGAAAAAAGACATATAGGGCAGCCGATCATGGATCGGCGGATGAACCCTGCGTACGGATTGTGTGGTCCCCGATGGAGATCATGAAGATTGACCTCCCCAGGGGCGGCGCAGCGGAAGAGTGTTGCTCGGCTAGCGTGGCGACATGGCGGGCGGCGGTGCTAGGTTTTGGGAAGTGGTGGCGGCAGCGCTAGGTGGATGCGACGGCAGCTAGGTCAAGGATTTTGCCACTCTGATACCATATAGAATGATAGAGAGGAGATTGGCGGAATATGTTGAATGTATTATTGAGCCTCATGGGCGAGTATATATAAGCGTACATGGATCATCTTGGAGTACAAGTCAAGTTAAGCTAGAATCCTAATTATCCTAAACTACCATAACAACTATATACGTACAATACTCTAACAACTATACACTCGATTTAGGGGTGCTTGGCGCACGACTCGTAACTCTCGTATTGTTGTTTCTATTATGTATGACGCTAACAAAAAGGACTCGTCTAGCAAACATCCATGTGCTCGATGATAGTCCCTGGCACACTCTCTATATTAAGAAAGACATGATCCAATCTGTCTACCGTCTTGTTGAGCGCACTGTCTTTTCTCCTGTTGACCAAAAGAAAATAAAGAGAAATTAAACCTAACAAGCCCACTTGGTTCATTAATTAAACTCTTGCAGATGCATGCAAATAGTATGTTGTCATGTAATAATTTCTTTTTTGAGAAATTTCAAACACGATAATTTTTGAACCTAGCATCAAAATTACGATCCGTTTTGATTTTTGATACCCTTGCGACGAGATGTTCAAAACTAGATCCCGTTTGCCTATGTTTCGACCAATTTTTTTAAGAAGCAACTTTTGTACACGACAAAGCAACTTTACAGCTGGTGAAAACTTTGGTGCATGCCGAGGTCACTTCCATGCTAGACGAGGTAACTTACGTGCCCAATAAGGCAACTTTGGTGTGATGTGACTCAGTTGTAGAGATTATGGGAGACCCCAAGAGGAAGGTATGATGAGAATAACTGTAAATTTTCCTTCATTTATGAAACCAAGGTTATCGAACCAGTAGGAGCAAGAAAACAACTCTAAAGCGTTGCTAGCAACTTGGAATCCTACACAACACAAACTCAAGACTTTGTCCCAACTTACAGTGAGGTTGTTAATCTCACTGGTTTGCTGAAAACAAAGGATTAAACGTATAGTGTGGAAGGTAATGGTTGCTTGCAGAAAGTAAACAGTAACAGTAGATGATGTATCAATGATAAAGATTGGACCGAGGTCCACAGTTCACTAGAGGTGTTCTCCTTAAGATAAATAACATAACATGCTGGGTAAACAAATTATAGTGGGGCAATTGACAGGACTGAGCAAGTCATAATAATGCAATACTAGACATTCATGATTCCTATGAGATTTGATTGGGCATTACAACAATAAACATAGACCGCCATCCAACTGCATCTATGACTAGTAATCCACCTTCAGGTTATCATCCGAACCCCCTCCAGTTTGCAAGCAACGGATAACTGCATTAAGCAATGTGTATAAAGTAAACAATACAATTGTTCCATGAACAAAAGATTGTTGTTTTCTCCCTAGTGGCAACATCACATCTATAACCTTAGATATTCCTGTCACTTCCCCAGATTCAAAAGAGGCATGAACCCACTATCGAGCATAAATACTCCATCTTGGAGTCACTAGCATCTACTGGGCCAAGATAGCTACTAGAAACAAAGAGCATGCAAGATCACAAACAACACAGACATGATAGAATCAATAATCATAAGACATGATAGAATTAATAATCAATCTGATATAGTATCTCAATATCCATCGGATCCCCGCAAACACAACATGTATGATTACAAATAGATGATCTTGATCATGAACGAAGCTCACAAGATCTAAACATGATAGCACAAAGGAGGAGAAACAACCACCTATCTACTGTATGGACTCATAGTACAAGAGTGAACTACTCACGCATCATACCGGAGGCTGGCATGGCGATGAAGAAGGCCTCCGGGATGATCTCTCCCCTCCGGCAGGGTGCCGGGAAGAGCTTCAGACCCCCCCGATCTAGGGATGATGATGGCGGCTGCTACAGACTGTTTTGTGGAGATCCGATCGGGTACTTAGGGTTTTGGCATCAGGGGCTTTTATAGGCGAAGAGGCGAGGCAGGGAGGCGGCCAGGCGGCGCACACCATAGGGCGGTGCGGCCTAGGGTGAGCCCGCGCAACCCTAGGGTGTGGCCGCCCTGTGGTGCTCCTCGGCTGCCCTTCGGTCTCTGTTTTTGTCACAGTGAAATATTGACTTTGCCTTTTGTCCCGTCCAATTCCGAGAATATTTCCTTACTAGCTTTTCTGAAACCAAAAGTAGCAGAAAATAGGCAACTGGCACTGTGGCATCTTGTTAATAGGTTAGTCCCAGAAAATGTATAAAAATACCTCAAAGTGTAGACAAAGCATAGCAAAGTGAATACTAAACAAGCATGGAACATCAAAAATTATATATACGTTTATGATGTATCAAGCATCCCCAAGCTTAACTCCTGCTCGTCCTCGAGTAGGTAAGTGATAAAAATAATAATTTTTTAGGTGACATGCACCATCACAATCTTGATCAAACTATTTGCAAGCATTGAAAACTGAGATCAAAGTACTCTAAACATGAGCATGAAAGATGAAGTTCTAACAATAAGACATAACAACTATGTTACAATATGAAATGATACAAACAAAGATCATGAATAACAATGCATTGAAAGGCGTTTGTTTGTTTCACATATAGAAAACATAGGATAGTGGCATTCGGCTTGTCCCTCATGGAGTAGCAAAACATAAATGCATAGGACACCTTCAAA
This sequence comes from Avena sativa, assembly GCA_916181665.1. Lineage (NCBI taxonomy): Eukaryota > Viridiplantae > Streptophyta > Magnoliopsida > Poales > Poaceae > Avena > Avena sativa. The sequence continues at coordinate 428,256,678 of OV702283.1, forward strand.
GTTCGTAAGGGTTACTAGATACAAATAGTTCAAGAACAAGCAATATCAACATTATGAATCAATCAATAAGTTTTGGGACAATGCACATAGAACTAAGAATGACAACTATGCTCTCTTAATTGGTTCCTAAGGATAGAAGGTGGAGACTCGATATAAAAGTGGAAAAAACGCGCTTCATCGGGAAGCAGGAATTTCAAGTTTCATAAAGAGCTTCCAAAAATTATGATACTTGTTAGCTTTCAGCTCTCATTGCCCCTATCATAAGAATCTTGAAGTGATTAAGGTTAAAGTGAACAAATTATGGAGTATATGCTTGACAAAGTATAAATTGGCAATCTCATGTCCCTTGAGTACGAGGGCCGTTCCTCATGCTACTCAACTTTAGTTACCGGTAAGTTCATTGTAAGTATATGTGTATCATAGAGAACCGCCAACGGGGTACCCCTTGCCCCATGACACAGTAGCTAACCCATATCAAAATTACAAGGCAACAGACAATGATCATCTCAGCAATCTTCTTATTTACCATGGAAAAATGGTGTTTTTTCTCTTCTTTCCTCTTTCCTCTTTTGTTTTCTTTTTCTCTTCTCTTTTTTATCTCTCTCTTTTTTTATAAGAAGAATGCTTCATAGATTTCTCACTATGGTGATACTGCAAGTTTCCGCCATGATTAGGCATGGCTTGGGCTAGCGTCCCAGGCGTTTCTCTAACACATATACATAACTCCATGGACTTACAAGTTCCCCTTTTATTTCACACCGCCGACATCCATAAAAAAAAGAGCATGATATCAACTGGGTAGATATTTACAGGTGTTGAAAGCGTTCCCTGTGACAGCACGATTCTGCTAATTCCCAACTTATAAGTGCAAGCATATACAACATAGATGACACAATGGTTCAAGTTTATTAGGGGCAAGAAAAATAAAGTGTGCCATCAAGTTTGTGAGAGCTTCAATCACTAATTTTCACATAACAAGTTTAATTTGGAAGATAGATAAAACAAGAATATACTTGGAATGGTGTAACACACTATGCATAGGAATTTATAGTGGACACTTTGGAATAACTTGGTTTCTTGGGAGTTGGATGCATGAGTAGAGCTTACTCAATACAAGTGGAGGCTAGCAAAAGACTGGGAGCGACCAACTAAGAGAGCAATAATGGTCATAATCATGCAGAGCGACAAAAAATATCAACTAAAGCATAAAGTGGTACCACAAGTCAAAAACTAAATGATCATAGAGGCTAAGGTGACTGGTTCATAGTCATAACATGGTGTGAGCATGTGCCAAGTCAACCCAAACAAAGCATCAAAGGAGAATGCCACAATATTATGCTTTTGTATGCTAAAACAATGCATGATTCTTTCAAGGCACCCTAAGAAATCTCAATTGGTTGTAACAAGTCATGCTACAGCAATAATCACTAAGCATAAGGTCAAAACAACATCTAGAATGACATGATAAAGTCTAAACCATAGTCAAAACAAGCTCCCTTTTGTATCACTATAAGCATGAAACTTTCTACTCTTTTCCAACACCAATCAACTTATTTGAAACAACACAACAAAAGAGGGGGTACAACTACTTTATTCAAGCAAACTAATCAAATGAAAACCAAAAATGAAAACTAAGACGCTCCAAGAACAACAAAACAGTGAATGAAACAATAAAAACGAGGTGTCTAGAAAGAGACCTGAGATTTTTATTGATGAAGAAGGGGATGCCTTGGGCATCCCAAAGATTTGGCGCTTGTACCTCTTGAATATTTATTGGGGTGACACGGGGTGGCATCCCCAAGCTTGAGCTTTTGTCCATTCTTCATCTCATTACATCATTCTTTCCCTACACTTGAAAATTTCCTTCATACAAAACTTCACACAATCTTCATTAGCAACATTAGTGCATTCAAAAGTAAAAAACCTTTGGGGTTTAGTTTCAAAACAACAAAACTTTCATTAAAACACAATCTACTGTAGCAATTCCTTCAAAAATCTCAATTCAACAAAAATAACTCAAAAAGAAATCGATAAGAGGCAAATGCAAATAATGGCAGAAATTTGTCAAAACAGACCAGCAGGTTAAAACCAATTTTTTTCGAAGACCTTCTGTTGCTCAAATAAAAAAGTGTTAAACTATCGAAAGTTAGATAACAACCTGGGGGATTTACTCAGAAAATTACAGCTCAATAAGACATACGGAGATTTTTCACGAATTTTTACAGTGAATCACAAAAATCTGTTTCGGGACAACAACTTCCCCAAATCTTACTTCTCTCTCATTAGAGGTTATTCTTGGCACAAAAATCAAACAAAAAGTATAAGGAGAGGTTCTTACAGAAGTAATAACTTCCAAGACTCAATAAAAATATTGGGTTATTGCGGGACCCAGCATACCACTGCATGATGTAGTACACTATAGTCGTTGACATAACACCAATGAAAACACCGTTCACTAGTATTACATCCCTCAGAGTGCTACAACAGAAACACAACAGGTCCAAGACATGACTATAGGTTACAACTCAACTATTTACACAAGATCCAGAGAACACTCTAGGTTAAAGAGAGAGAAAGAAACTTCTTACAAAGAAGAATCAGAAATAAACAACTCATAACTATTATGCTGATAAAATTGGCATCTAACTATTTGGCTTGAATTGCTGCTATTGCAGTACTCTACAGAAATAGGTTATATGGCTAGAGATTATATTCTTATCTAATCAGTAACTTCGTCTTCACTTGAGTTGATGTATATGTTGAATTTCTTGACTTCATTAAAGAACTTTAGCTTCTTAGTGATGATTCCTGGAGCATAACTTGATGTCGACATCGTCTATACTGGCTTTAGAACCTAGCAAGGGTTAATAAGATACTTTGAGTACGAGCGTACTCAGCAAGTTCACTAGAAAAGTAGTGTTTGATGCACTATATCTATGGCCACAGACCATAGGTCATAGGCAATGCAGGTTTTCGTAAACATTTCTTCAAAGGTTGCTTTTATTCTGAAAAACTATGTCCGTCAGCCTTCACGGGTTTACCAGAACTTTCATGGAGTTCCTTTCCCGCCGCGTTCGCAGCTCCTTCCCGGAACAGGGAGTAACAAGTTACAGTTCTTACACTCTGCAGAGGTGCGTTACTTTACCCATGAGAGATCTTAGCTTTGTTGCACATCTGAATTGCAGGTTCGTTCACACTTCCTTGGTGTGAGGCCCAGACTAAGATCCAAGCCAATCACTGCCTTCTCCGTGACCCCGCATGTCTCCTTCGTGTATGCCAGCCCACCTATTGAATTACGGCAATTGGCAGTACAGACCGTTCAGATGCCGGAACTATCGTGGGACATTGAGGGCTCCCACCCATATGATGCATATCCTCTATGAATTACCATATAATATGCACGCTACGAGTGATAACAGCCACGACACGCACATCCGGCTCCATGCGAGAGGGAAAAGATACAGCTGACTTCTCCGTCCCATTCCAAATCTCATGGTCAACGCGTAATATACAACGCAAGAATCATTGGCCCATATTGGTTGTTAAGTCCTAGATAATATGTTCCTTTACCACCAGAACTCTTATAGTATGTTATTACCTCATGGTAAATAACCTATAATCATATTATTATGAAAATAGTGTTTTCTGACCTTTTTCAAATGCAGGTGATAACAACACTGGATTTGTAAAATACTTTACAGAAAATAATCAAAGGACATGAGCAAGTGTGAACTTGCCTTTTGTGATTGCAAGATTATGCACTCACGGTCTTCAAGACAATATAAGATCCAATATCTGAAATCAGCATCATTGGTCCGGTAAGGACTAATGTTTAAAGAAGAAAGATGATTTTATGCATGAGTAATGTAATTCAAGTTGATAAATGCGAATCCCGAGGATAACATTGTTCTAGGGTTTGGATACTGGAAAGGGTTTCCTTGGAATGTGTTGCCCTTTTAGATTAAGTTTCACACATGTGCTTCTTATTAAGGCTTGTGAGTGTGTGTGAAACAACATGTAATTATAATATCATAAAACAATGAGATACACAATTGTGGAATGCTACTCAAAGACTACTTATATAAGAATGGCCTTATCTTCAAATTTTACCTTACAAGTAATGGCATTTATAAAGAACTTAAGTATTAACAATCTTATTATACAAGTAAAGTATAAAGTAATGTGATTGTGATTAGTTGTCATCTGTTTTCTGAAGTGGCAAAAAGAATAACATTTGAAGAAAAGATTTCCTTACTAAGGTTTAAACAATCTTTGTGGTTAATTAAATGTGATTGATGTTGTTTGTGTTTGAATAGTTTGGACTTGAGATGCTTTATAACTTAATTATAACAGACCAAAGTTAACTATAAAACACATAACAAGGTTTTAGCATTATATTTAAAGTCTTGTAGACTAAAGTTAACTTTAAAGACATAGATGGACTTAGGGTGTATTACTTATGTTATTTGTATCTTGTTCACTTTATATTGTTTCTTTAAAGTTACTTAAGAATGGCATTACTTCTATTTGAGTAGTGGTTTATTAATTGTATAGTGGAATAGAATCATTTATCTTTTTATAAAGGTGTGGTTATGATTTATAATCAAGGAAGTAATGTTACTTAACTATTTATGGATTCACTATAGTGTTTTGATTTGTTTATAAACTTGTGGTTGAGGTAAGTAAAAAGGTTTTACTTAATTCCAAATTATTCTTGAAGATCTTATACTTGATAAAGATCTTTTAGAAAATAAAATACACATATGGTTGAATGATAATTCAATAGAATTGTATTTAAAATGTGTTGAACCATTTTGAATTTATATTATAAATATTTCAGATTAGTTGTCACATCCCAAGATTTTCCAAATCTTGTAATGTGAAAAAGAAATGAATAAAATAAAACTTTGTTGATTTTCAGGGTGAGAAGAAACTTTTTAAATTCAATTGGAAACATTCAAACTTATTTTGATCAATAAAAAAATCCTTAAAGGATTTAAAAGGATAAACATTTAATAAAAGGAAAATAAAATATTTGGAATTACTAGTTTGGATCTTTAATAAAAAGATTTGGTTTTCAAATGAAAAGAATTATAAATAAGGAATTATTTTATAAGCCAAATTAGAAACTTGGCCAAGACTTTTAAATAAAATATTTCTATTTGATAAAGATTAGTAAAGGTTTATTTAAAATAAATTAATAAGGATTTAATATCCAAGTTTATTAAAAATAAAGGTTTCACTATTTTAATTAAAACATCAAACCTATTTATTTATTTTAAACAAGTTTTCCAAGTGTTCTTTATTTTCAAATAAAACCTACTGATTTGGTTTTGATAATATTTTAGATTTCAAAATGGAGTTTTGAATAAATCAAAATCTATTTGATTTAATAACAATGGTCTATTTATTTAATTAATAATGGACCCTAAAATAAAAATATTATTTTGATCTTTGGACTTTGGTTTATGTTGTTAAACAGAACCAAATTCAATTGCAATGTTTGGTGAATGTTTGAATTGATTTGAATGTGGATTAGTTGTTTGAATTTCAAATCAGAAAATAGAATTGGAAAAAGAAAAATCATTCAGGAAGAAAAAAATAGAGTCGGACTCAGCCCAACAGCCCAGTACTAGCCCAGCTTCTCTCCCCCACGCGCGATGCGTTTTTCACCAGAACCCGCACCCGCAGAGTGACTGACCAGTGGCCCCTTCCTTCTCTCTCTCCCTCACTGACAGCACGGCCCCACATCGCCAGCCAGCGTCTTCACTGCGACCAGCTTTCCCCCATTCATCGCTGTCGTTGAATTCTAGCGATAAATTCGTGTAAATGACAACGTTAAACTCGCCAGCGATCCCGCGTACTTAATCGTCCCTGTCCCCTCTACCTTTATCCCAAATGCCAGCTCCTCTCTGCCACCAGGCTGCGCGAATCACGAGCTCAAACACCACTGTCTCCGACGTGTTCCCCGACCAATTCCGGCGCCGACCAGCCTCCCACTGCACACAGGCTTGCTCCCCATCTCCCGGTGCATCTTCCAGTACCAACCACTGGGCCGCGCCCGCTCTACAACGTCGGCAACAAACTCACCTAAACGTCGCCGTCGTCTGCCATTGCTCCGGCGAGTTCCCCCGGTGAGTACAGATTGCGCTAGCACCTACCAATGATGCTCCTGTGATCCCTAGTACCGTACGCAGCTAACAGTAGGGTCTGTTTGCCTTAGCGCGCCCTCAAACCTCGCCTCCGATGACAAACAGAAGCACCCGACGCTGCTGCAAGCTCCGGCGAGCAATCCATCTCGTTCCCGTGCGCCCCTCGACGAGATACTGCCACGTTGAGCACCAGCAAAGTCCGACGATCTCGGTGAGCATATTCCCATCCTCCCTTGCTTCCTGTAGCCGCCGTAGCGCCACCGCCTGACAGTGCACCGCCGCTAGCCACCGCCGGCGCCGCTCGCGTTTGGTCAAGCAAACCAGCACCGTTAGATTTTCATCTGGCGGCCACGATAGATTCATTTAACGAAAGGGTACGGGCTAGTGTGAGCCACGCGATCTGTTTAGATCCAACGGCTGCAGTTGCGCGATCCGTGCGAACCGGTACCGGCCAGTCATATCACGCCGCGTGTCACCAGTTTGTTTAAAACAGAAATTTAAAAACAGATTTAGATGCAAACTTGAAACCCATGTAACTTTTGATCCACACGTCCAAAATTTACAAACTTTATATCAATGGAATCAGTGGAACAAGCCCTAGCCAACCATGCAATTTGTTTAGTAAAAATCCTCTGTAAAATGTTTGTTTTTGCAGAAACATTTGTATGCTTGTTTAGGTTATAAAAATTATTCAAAATTGTTTTTGAGGTTGAAATCTTTGCAAATTAGTTTGTGGTGAACTTATTGATCTTAGGAACCAACCCATGGTTTTAAAAAATGGATTTGGTGAAGAATAGGATGGATTAATTGAATTAGCCATTTCTAGTCAAATAAAAATATTGCTTCTGTTATGAAAATGATTTTGGAATGAAAACCTTGGGAAAGTGATTTGAATCAAACATACTGACCCTAAACACTAAGTTTTGAGAATCAACAACTTATTTGGTGAACAACATAAAGTTTTTGATTTGATAAAAACATTTTCCACCACATGAAATAATGAATGGATTTAAAAATGGTTTATGGATAAAACCCTTTTGCAAATGACTTTGCAACTTTGGAAAATGACCACTTTGGACTTTACAAAGTTTAGAGCCTAGTAGAAACCATCTTTGCAAATAAAACTATCTTTTGCATGCTTGCATGCATGACCTAGTTTCTCTTATTTTATGTGTGTGTTTGATTGATTGAATATTGGTTGGAATGCTAGTTGATATTGTGTTTGCTTGATTGATTGTAGTGAAGTTAGAAAAGTGTGAGACTAGCAAGATCAAGAAGTGAACTATCATTCCCTACCAAAAAGGCAAGTGACACTATCATTCAAAGTCCTACTATTTTCATTATACTTAGTGGATTTTGAAACATGCATGAAAAGAGTTTCTATACTTATGCTATGCTAAATCCTAATAGGATACCCTATACATTCCTTAGTGAAAACAATGTAGTTGTTACATGCTTAGCCATGCTATATTTTGAAAAGAGATACATGTTGAGATTTTATGAGATTGAGAAAAGACTTATGTTTTATATAATAAAACAAGGACTCAATGAACCACCTGGGTGGACAAGGATACTTTGAGTTTTGGAGAAGGTGGCAACAAAAGGAACCATGTCTATGGCAATCTCTTTGTGTTGTGCTCCAAAGGAAAACCACCCAGGAAACTTAGAGATTGAACATGTTTCTCGTACAGTGGCTTCCGTGTACAGCCACATGCTAAATGGGCTCTGGCTTAGTCAACTACATAGTGGAAGTCCCATGCATTGGCATCTTCAGGTTAACTTGATTTGTGTAAGGGAACTTGAACCCTACATTGGTGCCTGGTAGACAAGCTAGCATTTTGTATTGAGAGGACTTCTATGGAAAGACTTTGTCACATTCTCAATCTACTAGTACTCCATCTTGGTGAGTACTTATCCAGCGGCCACTGGTGGCATCAAGATGAGATTGTGTCATGTGGGTATAGTGTACAACTTCTGCAGAAGATCAAAATTCTAAGTACTTAGCCGTGTCCCCGGTTATGGACAATACTGAGCAACTAAAGCTTGAAGCTATGGGAAATCTCGACATTCCAATTTCTAAAAGAAAAACTTTTAAGTGACAACAAAAGACTTGATGCACTTGGGGGTACCAAGGAGCTCAAGAGATTTTGATAAAACTTGATGCACTTGGGGGTACCAAGGAGCTCAAGAGATTTTGATAAAACTTGATGGACTTGGGGGTACCAAGGAGCTCAAGAGATTTTGATAAAACTTGATGCACTTGGGGGTACCAAGGAGCTCAAGAGATTTTGATAAAACTTGATGCACTTGGGGGTACCAAGGAGCTCAAGAGATTTTTTGACAAGGACTTGAACACTTGGGAATTTACCAAGGAGTTCAAGGGATTTTGAAAAGGAGATTTGACAAAAGACCAAAACCATTTTGAAAAGATAGGATAAATTTTGCTTTCTGCAAATGAGTCTAAAACCCTACTTAGCCAAATATGCATGTAATGATAGGATCCACTTATATTCAACATAGTAGTGAAACTTGCCAATACAATTCAAATGTATTGACCCTTTGTGGCTGTAACTTGTAATGTTGCAGGTTTGATTTATTTTAGTGAAGATTGATTGATTAGGATTACAAAGTCTACACCCAACATGTTTGCCTGTGGCACTTTGAAGATGAAGGACCCCATGATTATAGTTATTCCGCTGCAATGTAATGTAATAGCCAAATGAGCTATGTAAGATGTAATAAAATTATGTTATTCCTGGTTATAAAGCTATATTATGACCTTTGTTTCTTGATATTACATCTTAACTGTGGATGCTAGCTATTGATCCAGGGACTAGCATTGTAAACACAGGGGACTCTACCTTATTTAGAGGTTGGGACCCTTACATTAGTATTACTTATTAAATCTAAATTGGCAATTTTTGGAATATTAACAAATTTTATTTACCTTTATATGAATTATCTATTAAGGAAATAAGTTTATATTTAAGTTATTAAAGTGTTTAACTTATGATTTAACTTAAAAGTGGAATATAATATTTTTAACATGTAGGTATTATTTTTGTGATCATTTTGGTATATTACAATTATTTTTGTGATTTATAAATAATAGGATATGATTTTTATAAGGGTTATTACTTTATAAATACTTAATAAATAATAAATATTTAATTAAGTGAATTCATAATGCATGATTATAGTTTTAAATTATCATTCTTATTTTCCTAAGATTTTTGGTATTTTATTTATATTTTTAACATTTACCATTATTAAAATATGAATTATCAAAGTTTTATTACTTATAAAACCTTTATTAAATAATATTTACTTAAATAATCATCATAATAAAATTTTGATAGTAGTTTTAAGTTTTAGATTTTATTTTTCTGAAAATTTTCATATATTAAACATATTTTTCTGAATTACAAAACAAAAGTTATTGATTTAATAAGATTGAATCATTTTATTTAATTTATAGAATTTAATAAGCTAAAGAGTTTATGATATACTGATGATGTCAGCATGGGGTGAAAGGTTTTTCTTACTAGGTCCATACTTACCCCCAGTCACTGACTGGTAGGGTCTGTGCCACGTCATATCTATAGTTTTAATTTATTACAGAAACAATAACACAATTTTATGAAATGATAAATAAAATGGAATATGACATCAGCGTGATGTCACGCTGACATCACCCCAAGGATGATCCTCAGATCGCGATTCGATCTTCGGATTGAGGGCGCGCGAGCACGCGGGGTTGGTCGTGTTCGACTCAATGGTCCATGTTGAGCCTCATAGTGGTTGCGCTGCTCGAGAATGGTCACCGGAGTTTTTCCGGCGACGACCTACTGCGGTGGCCGACGGTGGTGCGCTGTGCGACTGTGATTTACGGCGAGCTTAAGCGATTGGAGGGCACTAGAAGATCCAGGAGCTCACCTTGATGACGATGGAGAGGTCGAGAAGGCGTAGGGAGGCGTGATGACGACGAATCGACGAAAATGGCCACGACGACTGACGGAAGACGACGCCCAATTCTGCATGATTTACAATGTGCCAGCTCCCGTGCTTGGTCCTAGGCAAACAAGGACACGATGGAGCTTCCAACGGTGGCTTCGGTGAGTCAAGGGGTGGTCTCTGGCAGCGACGACAAGCACCTCCGCAAGCTAGGGTTTCTGGGTTCATGTGGAAGAGAGATAGAGAGAACTAAAGCGAGTGATACTGGTATGGATGGATAGATGAGGGTGTGGCCGATCTTATCAGCAAGGTCCAGGGCGAAGCGAGCATCACGGCGGTCCAATTTCGTTGACGATGTTGATTGGCATCGAGCGACGGCGAGGCTTCCAGAGAGCTGCTTGTGACGTCGAGGAAGACGACGACGAACCGGTACGGGCTGATGCTGGGCCGCGCATGGGCCAACTCGGGCTGTAGCGTGGTGCACGCGAGAGGCGAGCAATTGAGAGGAGGAATGGGCCGTGGGCCAGATCTGATTCCTCTGTTATTTTTTCTTTCTGTTTGTTTTTCTTTTTCGATTTCTATTTTCTGCTTTCTTTTATTTCCCTTTTATTTAAGCACTGATTTAGACTTATCATTATGGAATTACTTTGCTAATACTTGCAGGAATGATAAATAGTATTTAAAAATCATTTTGTGAGTTTTTATTATATAGTGCTATAGTTTCTTTATTTTCTTTATACATATACTTTTCTTATTATTAATTGTAAGGCTTTTGATATGAATTTATTTGAGCTAAAATTCATAAACTTATTATAGAATGGATTACTATTAACTCATGGGATTTGATTCTTATGTATTTAATCGCATAGTAAAGTATAGGGTGGTTGATAATTATTGTATCCCCACTTATTCCATGTCCATATGGAATGAGTGGTTGTAGAAATGGATCAAGGAATTTTCCTAATGAATATAGATTGAATATTTATGAGATGTTGATGATAAAACTCATTAATAAGTTTAGGGTTCTGAATTGTAATTACTTACCCTAGGGTTTAGGATATTTACTATACTTATTTTCTTTTGTGGATGTGAATGAATATTAATGACTAAACATATTGTCTTTATGTTTGTGATCTTTAATGATATCACCCTTTTAAAACAGAAAGTTATTTTCTGGAATGTCTTTGGAAAAGACTTGATAAATATAACTCCCTAGCACATATGGTTATGATATTTGGAAATTACAAATATAGGCTTGAGTGATTTGCTATAGGAAAATATTCCTATAAAGCATTGTGGAAAAAATAAGATGATAAATCAATCAGATGAAATGGATATTCTGTTTGGTCAGAGATTTAGGGTTTTGGTTTTATCCAGAATTTCTATCTTCCATAATTCACAATCCTGGACTTCTAATTAAGGAATTCTTTTCCTAGATATATTACTTCTCTATATCCATCATCATGTGCTAACATGATGAGCTTTGCTTTACAGAATATTCTTATCCACCTTTTATTCTTCTAAATCCATTTGTAAATCCAATGAGCTTGACAGTGAAGCTTTCATAATCTTCTCATACTCTTCCTTAATCACCCACCACTAATACTACTCCAGTAGATGTATATATCAAATTCTACTCTCCTTAAGTGTTTAGTATTTCCCAAGAGGAAGATACTACTTCTCTAGTTCAACGTGCTCTAGCATCATCTTAATCATACTATCATATCTCTACTTGATTCCAGTATCTTATACTCCAACCTCACATTATATTAATATGACTTGTCATGGCTAATCTAGGATAATATATCTATACTATGGTTCAATCATGTTTTATCCACCAATGTCACTTATACTTGGTATAAGCATTCAATATTGGTGAGTAAGGCATGATCATTATAATCCTTTGATCCTTTATGGTTCAGGTTTCCAGTTGGCTAAACAAGGCTTCCATCCATACAACATTACAGTTGTATTATAATTATCTTCTATTTAGCTTTATTGGATTAAGAGATATATTTCATTGACTATACCTACTTGATCCAATAGGACTACTCCTGGTAACTTATCTTCAGACTTCATCCTTGTAATATTCTTTGTTACCATATTGATTTGATTTCCTCCAATCACTCCCATCCTATAGATGACATCTAAAACTAGCATCACTATTTACCTCTTCTTACTTCTTTCTTGATAATCCTTAAATGAATGCTATAATAAGGACAAGAGTTGATAGGTCAAGAATTAATAGGTTAAGAATTGGTGAATCAATAGTTGATTACTCAGTACTGATGAACAACAAATATAAAGATAGGATTCAATAGAGATGATAAGGATTAATATGGAAAGAAAGATATATGGTGAATGATCTTGACTTTGGTTTCTTTCCTACTCAATCTCACTAGAGAGTTAAAGTTAAATATTTCCATCATACTCATGGTATAAGTAGATGAGATTAAGACATAGTTGTTACATTCTTATTATTTGTGTTATATTTATAATTTGGTATTCATGAGTGATTATAATGAATACTATGATATGATCACCTAAGGATCAAATATAAATCATTATTTAATGTATTAGGGTTTAATTTTATCACATTTGATCTACCCTTAGATCAAATCATGTTTACCAAAAATAAGGTTTTAGCAAAGGTCATATTGAAATTTATCGCAGTCAACTTGATGATCTACTTCAATTCCATCAAGTTAAGAGAAGCTTCAATCACTTTGACAAGTTTTTATTTAAAAGCGCGAAAAATATTCAGATTTTCTATGCATGAATGCAATGCACACATCTGTGTTCAGCTTATTTCTAAGCTCTAATGCTGGGATGTTACAGACTCTCCCCCTTAAAATAAACTTCGTCCTCGAAGTTCGCACACTCTTTCGTTTCAGAATAAGGAATTGTCTTGTTTTTACGACATTTCTCAACTCCATGGTAACCTTAAATGGAAATAATTATATTATTCCATATCCAGATCCTTTCCTTGAATTCTGACCGTACTTGGCAATCTCCAACTGGTTGTCTCCAATATTCCAAAGTTCCTTTTACTTTACTCCCTTATGGATATGTCCTTATTATGAACTTCTTAAATTGGGGTATCTTCTTTAGTTTATTGTTCTTATTATATATCCTAATCCAACTCCTTAACTTGATCATCAATCTTCCTTATTATACTATGTAAGGTCTAGGAAGTCTCACTAAAACAGGTTTTAAATTTTATTAGTAAATAGTGTGGTCACATGAAGCTTTGAGATCAAATGATAGAGACACTAGAACCAAGGTCACATGAAGCTTTGAGATCAAAGTCATTCACTTGCATATTAATGATGGGTTCCCAACTATCTTCTACTTTCCTAGGAATAGAAGCTTTGTGTTTCAATTTTTCTTCATTAATTTTAATGAGAGCATTTGTAATGTGTTTGGTCAAAGCTATATTCATAGCACCAGCATTAGGACTTCTAGCAAGCTTTTGTAGGAACATAATCACTTCAGAAATATTGCAACCATCAAGATCAAAATCAAACTTAGCATCACAGGTAATAGACTTAATGGGTTTAGGCATTGTTGTAGGGGGCATGGAGACTTCTTGTGGTTTACTAGCATCAATATTGGTGGTGGTAATAGTACAAACACTATTGTTTCTAGCAATTTCTTCTTCTCTCTCCCACTTAGCATGCAATTTAGCTAACAGACTAACATTTTCTTCAATAGTAACTTGTATGGCATGAGTAGCAGCAAAGGTACTTTCCAAGGTTTCAGGTTTAGCAGCCATTTTATTAATCAAAGAGGATTGTGCTTCAGACAAAGAGGAGATATTTTTCTCTAAATTCAAAAGCTTTTCCTCTATAGTCTTGTTCAAAGTGGTTTGTTTACTAATAAAGTCTTTGAGCATGACTTCAAGTCCAGAGGGGGCACTTCTAGCATTGTTGTAGGAGTTTCCATAGGTATTGCCATTATTAGGAGGATAAGGCATATAATTTTTGTTATTACCAAAATTATTCCTATAGGCATTGTTGTTGAAATTGTTATTTCTAACGAAGTTCACATCAACATGCTCTTCTTGAGTAACCAAATAGGCTAAAGGAACATTATTTGGATCAATATGAGCTTTTCCATTAACAATCATAGCCATGATAACATCAATTTTATCACTCAAAGAGGAGGTTTCTTCAACAGAATTTACCTTCTTACCATGTGGAGCTCTCTCAGTGTGCCATTAAGAATAGTTGACCATCATATTACCAAGGAGCTTTATTGCAGCACCCAAAGTAATGGTCATAAAGGTTCCTCGAGCAGCAGAATCCAACAGATTTCTTGAAGAGAAATTTAACCCTGCATAAAAAGTCCGGATAATCATCCAAGCAGTCAGTCCATGAGTGGGACAATTCTTTACCAAAGATTTCATTCTTTCTCAAGCTTGAGCAACATGTTCATTATCAAGTTGTTTAAATTTCATTATTTCACTTCTCACATATATAATCATAGAAGGAGGATAGTATTTTCCAATAAAAGCATCTTTGCATTTAATCCAAGAATCAATACTATTTCTAGGCAAAGATAGCAACCATTCTTTAGATTTTCCTCTTAAGGAGAAAGGAAACAATTTGAGCTTAATAATATCTCCATCTACATCCTTATATTTTTGCATCTCACAAAGTTCAACAAAGTTATTAAGGTGGGCAGCAGCATCATCAGAACTAGCACCAGGAAATTGCTCTTTCATAACAAGATTCAACAAAGCAGGCCTGATTTCATAAAAGGTAGCATCAGGAGCAGGTGGAGCAATAGGTGTACTCGGGAAATCATTGTTGTTTGTTCTAATGAAGTCACACAACTTGGTGTTCTCAGCAGAATTCATTTTTGCAAGGGTGAAGCAAGCCAACAACAGTAGAAACTAGAGTAGGAACTGATTTTTTTATGTGTTTTTTATAAGAAAAACAAACCAAATGAAACGAATTTATTTGTAATTTTTGATAAAAAGAAGCAAGAAAAACAAAGCAAAAGGAACTAATCAAAAGAAAAATAAAGTAAAGAGAATGGTTGTGAAAGACTCTCTTTGTGAAGTTGGTCTTAACTCCCCGACAACGGCGCCAGAAAATATCTTGACGCGACTCAGTTGTAGAGCTTCATTGGGAGACCCCAAGAGGAAGGTATGATGAGCACAGCGGAAAATCTTCCCTCAGTTATGAAATCAAGGTTATCAAACCAGTAGGAGCAAGGAAACAACTCCAAGGTGTTGTTAGCAACTCGGAATCTTGCACAACATAAACTCAAGACTTTGCCCCAACTTACAGTGAGGTTGTTAATCTCATTGGTTTGTTGAAAACAAAAGATTAAACGTATGGTGTGGAAGGTAATGGTTGCTTGTAGAAAGTAAAAAGTAACAGTTGATGATGTATCAATGATAAAGATTGGACCGGGGTCCACAGTTCACTAGAGGTGTTCTCCTTAAGATAAATAACATAACATGCTGGGTAAACAAATTACAGCGGGGCAATTGACAGGACAGAGCAAGGCATAACAATGCAATACTAGACATTCATGATTCCTGTAAGATTTGATTGGGCATTACAACAATATACATAGACCTCCATCCAACTACATCTATGACTAATAATCCACCTTCAGGTTATCATCTGAACCCCCTCCAGTATTAAGTTGCAAGCAACGGATAACTGCATTAAGCAATGTGTGTAAAGTAAACAATGCAATTGTTCCATGAACAAAAGATTGTTATTTTCTCCCTAGTGGCAACAACACATCTATAACCTTAGAGATTCCTGTCACTTCCCCAGATTCAATAGAGGCATGAACCCACTATTGACCATAAATACTTCCTCTTAGAGTCACTAGCATCTACTTGGCCAAGATAGCTACTAGACACAGAGAGCATGCGAGATCACAAACAACACAGACATGATAGAATCAATAATCAATCTGACATAGTATCTCAATATCCATGAGATCCCCGCAAACACAACATGTATGATTACAAATAGATGATCTTGATCATGAACGGAGCTCACAAGATCTAAACATGATAGCACAAAGGAGGAGAAACAACCATCTAGCTACTGTATGAACCCATAGTCCAAGAGTGAACTACTCACGTATCATACCGGAGGATGGCATGGTGATGAAGAAGGCCTCCGGGATTATCTCTCCCCTCTGGCAGGGTGCCGGGAAGAGCTTCGGATCCCCCCGATCTAGGGACAATGGTGGCAGCGGCAACAGACTCTTTCATGGAGATCTGATCAGGTACTTAGGGTTTTGGTATCGGGGGCATTTATAGGCGAAGAGGCAAGGAAGGGAGGTGGCCAGGGGCGCCACCATAGGGCGGCACGCCCTAGGGTGGGCCCGCATGACCCTAGGGTGTGGCCGCCCTGTGGCGCTCCTTCGGCTGACCTTCGGTCTCTATGTTCGTCTCGGTGAAATATTGACTTTGGCTTTTGTCCCGTCCAATTCCGAGAATATTTCCTTACTAGCTTTTCTGAAACCAAAAACAGCAGAAAACATGCAACTGACACTCCGGCATCTTGTTAATAGGTTAGTCCCAGAAAATTTATAAAAATACCTCAAAGTGTAGACAAAGCATAGCAAAGTGGATACTAAACAAGCATGGAACATCAAAAATTATAGATACGTTTACGACATATCATGGTTCTCAATGAAGTACTTTGGTGTTCGATGATACAATTTTGGTGCCTGGCGAGGTAAAGTTGGTGCCCGATGAGGCAACTAGTACCCGACTGAGAAATGTTGGTACTCGACGAGAAACCTTTGGTGCCCGACGAGGCAACTTCGGTGTCGACAGAGCAACTTTGTTTCCGATGAGGCAACTTTGGTGCTCGATGAGCCAACTTCGGTGCCCGATAGAGCAACTTCATTCCCAACAAGGCAACTTTGGTGCCGAACGAGGGAACTTTGGTGCCGAATGAGGCAACTTCTGCGTCCAACGAGACAACTTCGGAGACCGACAACGGAACTTGTGCCCAACTGAGCAACTTTGGTGCCGACGAGGCAACTTTTGTGCCGACGAGGCCACTTTGGTAGACCATTAGGACAGCGCTGCCGTAGTGCGTGAGGACGATCCTTATTTTGGCAAGTCGTTGGTCGACGAGGCAACATCAAAGCTCTATGATGCAACTTTGGTGCCCGATGGGGCAACTTCGGTGATCAACGAGGTCATTTTGGTTCTACGAGGCAACTTTGGTGCCCGAGAGAGAAAATTTGCCTCGTCGGGCCCAAAGTTGCCTCGTTAGGCACAGAAGTTGCCTCGTCGGGTTCTGAAGTTGCTTCGTCGGCTTTGAAGTTGCCTCATCGGGCCCTAAAGTTACCTCTTCAGGCACAGAAGTTGCCCCGTCGGGCTCCGAAGTTGCTTCGTTGGGCAAAAGTTGCCTCGTCGGGCTTCGAAGTTGCCTCGTTAGGCTCCAAGTTGCCTCGCCGGGACCCGAAGTTGCCTCGTCAGGCACTAAAGTTGCCTCGCTAGGACCCGAAGTTGCCTTTTCAGGCACCAACGTTACCTCGTCGGGCTCTGTAGTTGCCTTATCGGGATTGAAGTTGCCCCGTCGGGCTTCAAAGTTGCCTCGCTGGGCAAAAGTTGCCTCATCAGGCACAGAAGTTGCCCCGTCAGGCACAATGTTGCCTCGTCGGGCACAAGTTGCCTCGTCGTCCTCCGAAGTCAGGCACAGGTTGCCTCGTTAGGCACAAAAGTTGGCTTGTCGGGCTCGGAAGTTGCCTCGCCAGGCAAAATTTGCCTTGTCGGGTACAGAAGTTTCCTCGCCAGGCTCCGAAGTTGCCTCGTCGGGCACAGCAGTTGCCTCGCGAGGCTCCAAAGTTTCCTCGCCGGGAAAAAGTTGCCTCATCGGGCTCCAAAGTGCCTCGTTAGGCATAGAAGTTGCCTCGTTAGACTCTAAAGTTGTCTCGTCGGGCTCTAAATTTGCCTCCAAAGTTGCCTCGTCGGGCACAGAAGTTACACCGTCGGGCTCTCAAGTTGCCTTGCCGGGCATCGAAGTTGCATCGCCGGGCAAAAGTTATCTCCTTAGGTACCAAAGTTGCCTCTTCGGTCTCCGAAGTTGGGCATAAGTTGCCCCGCAGGCTTCAAAGTTGCCTCGCCGGGTACAAAAGTTGTCTCGCCAGGCTCTAAAGTTGCCTCGTCGAAGCCCGACTTAGCAACTTATATGCCTGATTGAGCAACTGGCAGCTTTACATCACATAAAAACAACTACCAACTTTAAATCAAGGACAATTAGTACACATGACTCGTCTATATCTATCACACTCTCAAGCATGTCTGAGTGCATCGGCGCTCCAGGCTCGATCTTTGTCTGTGTCGTGTAAAATCGAAGGTGCTCTTTTTAGTCTTAAGGTCTTCGTATTCCTTTCTGATTTTTTTTCCATCAGAGCTTTGGCTCGATCTGTTGGAGTCTGGGAGGGCGTGGTGGAAATTGGGAGGGCGGAAGGGCGCAACGGAGATAGCCGGACCGCACGGCGCCGCACTGAAGACCATGAACCAGGGCTGTGTGCTGGGGAAGTTGCTGGTGAGCGCGGCACCAGAGGCCACGGACGAGGGCGTAAGTAGGGAGGACACAGGGGACAGGAGCACCATTGGGGGAAGATCGCTGGAGTAAGAGACGGAGGACGGAGATAGGGATCAGAAGTTTTCGTTTTACCCGAGGATAGGTAGTTGACGAGAAAAATATGGGACACGGGTTCGATTGGGTAGACGAGAATAACAGATCGTACGGCCGGCCACGTGAGTGTGCGCTCGCTACGTTTTTCTGGCGCCCGCGCGCCCATAAGTTTTTAGAAACAAAAAAGGACCGTGCTAGGCGTCCCCCGGACGATGGGGTTTCCCATCGTCCTGGTCCCCCGTGCGCCACGTGTCCCCCAAATAGCACAAAATTTCGCGTTTTGCTGCAAAACATCCCGTGTTTGCTGCATATGTCCCCGTTTTTGTTTCCGAAGCAAAAAACGGTTCGTTTTAGAAATAGAACGTCTCGCCGGAGACCTCGCCGGAGACCATGCAGCAAAAAAATTATACTAATGCAGCAAAACCGACTTCGCCAGAGACATCGTCGGAAAAACTCGCCGGTGACTCTTGTCGGGGACCTTGTAGCAAAAAGTTGACACTATTGTAGCAAAACCATAAGACGGTTGTAGCAACAAAATTCTTCTAATGTAGCAAAAATCCTACTTCGCTGGAGATATCGCCGGAGAATTTAGCCGGAAAACCTCGTCGAAGAACTTGTAGCAAAACAAAAAAATAGAGATAGCAAAAAAAATGTATCAATGTAGCAAAAATACAGAAGCTTTTTAGCAAAAATTGTGGCATCCTAGCAAAATCCGGGATCATGTAGCACCGCCGTCGACGCATGTAGCAAACTCCGATGCCGCATGTAGCAGACATCGACGCCTTTTGTAGCCCAACAAATCGACCTTACGTAGCAAACCATTGACCTCACGTGGCAAAAACTAGCATGAGCCACCAACAGATCCAATGAATGCAAATCTCATCCATTCTCCTGCTCACGTACGCGTCCGTGCTCCCGCGGCTGACCGAGGCAAACCACGCCATGGCTTGGAAGGTCAACCGAAGGAGGGGCAGTGCTGCGCCCGAAGGTCAACGACGAGGCAAGCTCGAGAGGCGGCCACACCTGGCGGGCGACAGGAGGCGGCTGGACGGAGCTGCGGGGGTCGAGCCGAGCGGGAGCGCGCCCCCCGGTTGCTGACGGCGAAAGCGAGGGCAGTCGGAGGCGGGCCAGGGGCAGTGGAGCTCTGCGTGGCCGGGGCGGAGGTCGGGCGGCCAGGGAGGAGAACCGATGGAAGGGAACGGCGGTGCCGGGACGGAGTGCCGGCGCGCGAAGCTTGGCGACAAGAAGGGGATGGACGGTGGCGAGGCGGGTCGGCGCTAGAGACGGGGCCGGGAGGCAGTTGGGGACAGGAGGCGGCGTCGCTAGGGAAAGGGAGTGGGGTCGGTGAGCGTCAGAGGAGGAGATGGGATCGAGGAGGAGGGGTAGTGCTGCGCCCGAAGGTAGCGACCCGGACGATGTCGTCCGAGGGATAGGTATCATTATCCAACAAAAAATAGGTAGAAAATGATAATATGTTTATAAATGTTCCATTGCAAGTTAAATGGTTGTCAAAACTCCATATTAAACATTTATACATATAGAAGTCTACAAATAAGCAAGGACGCGCTTAGGAGGCTGGTGCCTGCCAATTTTAGTGATTTGATTGGTGTTCCGGTCTATCGCTGTGTTGCTAAATTTTTCGGTTCGCTTCGGCAAGGTGACGCGGCCACGTGCGGGCTAGTCCCAGGTGCAGCCCATGTGTGACTATGATCAATCTCTCTAGCTCAACGAAAATACTCGAATTCAAAATGTTTTATTGTTCAAACCGTTAGTCCGATTAAAATTCTGTTTTCACCATTAGACTAGTTGCGACGAGATCTTCGAAACTAGGTCCCATGTTGATATGTTTCAACAACTTTTTTCGGAAAAAAATTTACCCACAATGTTGGATGTAAGTTACCCACCATGTAGCAAGTAAATAACCCACCCCTTTTGAAGAGCTGTGTGAATCTATTTTTTACATGCTACCACTGACATATCCACGCAACCCACCCCAAACGACCGTCGGAGATCCGCCTGGCCGCCACCACCCCGCAGCACCAAAGTGGAGGGGGGAAGATGGACACCACCGTCTCCTCGCGTTTCTGCTAACATAGGACAGTGCTGACGTCGCCGCCTCCTCCTCACCTCACGAGCTTAGCCCATCGGCGTCGTCGGTGGTGTCAGCGACAGAGTAGGGAGGTGTGAGGGGGTCAAGATTAGCAGGGAGGGGCTTGATGGCGCCTAAGTTGATGTAGGAGCGCTTCGTTGGAGACCCCAAGGGCAAGGTGTGAAGCAGCACAACAGCAAGTCTTCCCTCAGTAGAGATCGAGGTTATCGAACCAGAAGGAGGAAGGAAACGTCACACAGGTGTTGCAAGCAACGCGGAGACCTGCACAACACAAACTCAAGACTTTGCCTCAACGAATCAGTGAGGTTGTCAAGCTCACCGGTTTGCTGTAACAAAGGATTAAACGTATGGTGTGGAAGGTAATGGTTTGCAGCAAGTAAACAAGTAACAATGGAGGATGTATTGATGGTAAAGACTGGACCGGGATAAACAACATGGCATGAAGGGTAAACAAATTACAGCAGGGCAATTGACAGGAACTGAGCAAGGAATAACAATGCAATTACTAGTCAGAAAGATCCTATGAGATTCGATTGGACAATACAACAAGATACATAGACTGCCATCCAACTACATCTATGACTAGAAATCCACCTTCAGGTTATCATCCGAACCCCCTCCAGTATTAAGTTGCAAGCAACAGACAGCTGCTTTAAGCAAAGTGTGTAAGGTAAATAGTCCACATGTTCCATGAACAAGAGACCGTTGTTTTCTCTCTAGTGGCAATAGCACATTCTACAACCGAAGAGATAATTGTCACTTCCCTTGGAAACTAGAGGCATGAACCCACTATCGAGCATAAATACTCCCTCTTAGAGTCATTAGCAACTATTTGGCCAAGATAGCTACTAACAACGGAGAGAATGCAAGATCACAATCAACACAGACATGATAGAATCATAAAGACAAAACCATTAATCAAACCAACATAATAATCTCAATATCCATCGGATCCTCGCAAACACAACATGCATGATTACAAATAGATTAGGTCTTGATCATGAACGGAGCTCACAAGATCTATACATGAAAGCACAAAGGAGGAGATACAACCATCTAGCTACTACATGGACCCATAGTCCAAGGTGCAACTACTCACGCATCATACCGGAGAGAAGGCCTCCGGGATGATCTCCCCTCCGGTAGGGTGCCGGGAAGAACTTCAGATCCCCCAGATGGGACGATGGTGGCGGCCGCTACAGACGGTTTCATGGATATTTGATTGGGTACTCAGGGTTTCTACATCGGGGGCTTCTTATAGGCGAAGGGGGAGGCCGACGCGGCGTCCAGGGGCGCCAAACCCTAGCCAGGCGCGGGCCCACCTGTGGCCGCGCCTGGGGGGTCTGGCTGCCCTGGCTGCCCTGGCCGGCCCCTCTGGACTTCTTGTTCCCCACGGAAACTAATTGACTTTGACGTTTGTCCCGTCCAATTCTGAAAATATTTCTTTACTAACTTTTCTGAAACCAAAAAACAGCAGAAAACAGACATCTGGCACTGTTGCAACTTGTTAATAGGTTATTACCAGAAAACATGTAAAAAACACCTCAAAGTGTAGACAAGTAAAGCAAAGTAGAAACTAAACAAGCATGGGGCATCAAAAAGTATAGATACGTTTTCGACGTATAAACATCCCCAAGCTTAACTCCTGCTCGTCCTCGAGTAGGTAAGTGATAAACAGAATAATATTTTAGGTGAACATGCACCCTCACAATAAATATCCAACCATTTGCAAGCATTGAAAGTTGGGATCAAAGAACTCTAAACATGTGCGTGAAACAATGGAGTTCTAACAGTAGTACATAATAACTATGCATGCAACATGGCAAGCTACAAACAAAGATCATGAATAACATGCACTAAAAAACATTTGTTTGTTTCACATACAGAAAACATAGCATAGTGGCAATCATCTTGTCTCTCATAAAGTAGCAAATAGATGCATAGGACACCTTAAAAGTTCACATGGGTGACTAGAAACAAATAGCACAAGAATAAGTAATATCATAATATGCATCAATTAATAAGCTTTGGAACACTGCACACAGGATCACAACTATGCTCTCTTAATGGTGCCTAAAGGTAGAAGGTGGAGACTCAAATAATGGTGGAAGAAAGGCCTTTTTGTAAAGGAAGCAGGGATTATAAGTTTCAAAAAGAGCTTCCAAAAATTATAGTACTTGTTAGCTTTCAGCCCTCATTGCCCCTATCATAAGCATCTTGAAGTAGTTAAGGTTAAAGTGGCAAAGATGGAGTATATGCTTGATGAAGTATAAGTTGGCAATCTCAAGTCCCTTGAATATGAGGGCCACACCTCATGCATACTCAACTTTGGATCCAGGCAAGTTCTTGTCATTGTAAGTATTTGCATATCATTGAGAACCGCCAACGGAGTACCCCATACACATGGTACAGGAGCTTTCCCATAACTAAAATGACAAGGAAAGCAGACAATGAGCATATCAGCAATCTTTTTATTTACCATATGCATAGATTTTTATCGAGGATGCTTCATAGATAGCTCACTATGGTGATGCTGCAAGTTTTCACCATGATTAGGCATGGCTTAGGCTAGCGGCCCAGGCATTTCTCTAACAGAGAATACAAACTCCATGGACTTACAAGTTCCCTCTTTATTTCACACTAGTGACATCCATAGACAAAAGAGCATGATATCAACTGAGTACAAAAGTACAAGTGCAATGTTGAAAACGTTCCCCATGACAACACGGTTCTGCTAATTCCAACTTATAAGTGCAAGCATATACAACAAAGTTGTCACAATGGTTCAAGTTTATTAGGTGCAAAGAATAAAGTGTGCCATCAAGTTCGTGAGGTCTTTAATCACTAAGTTTTCACATAACAAAACAATTTTTAATTAGAATATAGTTGAAAACAAGAATATACTTGGAATGGTGTAACACACCATGCATAGGAGTTTATAGCGGACACTTTGGAATAACTTGGTTTCTTGGGAGTTGGAAGCATGAGTAGAACTTACTCATACAAGTGGAGGCTAGCAAAAGACTGGGAGCAACCAACTAAGAGAGCATAATGGCCATAATCATGCAATGAAACAAAGCATACTAATCAAAGCAAAGAGTGGTACTACAAGTCAAGGACTAAATGATCTTAGAGGCTAATGGTGACTTGTTATAGTCATAACATGGTGTAAGCATGTGCCAAGTCAACCCAAGCAAAGCATCAAAGGAGAATACCATAATACTATGCTTTTGCATGCTAAAACAATGCATAATTTCTTCAAGGCACACTAAGCAATCCCAATTGTTTGGAACAAGACATGCTACAGCAATATTCACTAAGCATAATGCTAAAACAACACCTAGCATGTCATGCTAAAGTCTAAGTCACAGTCAACGCAAGCTCCTCTTGCACTTCAAACAAGAACTTACTACTCCTTTCCAACACCAAGCAAACTTATTTGCAAAACAACACAGCAAGAACGGGGGTCCAAACTACTTTATTCAAGCAAACTAAACAACCTAAGAAAATCAAACGAAAACTAAGACGCTCCAAGAACAACACAATTGTGCATAAAATAATGAAAACGAAGTGTCTAGACAGACCTGAGCTTTTTATTGATGAAGAAGGGGATGCCTTGGGCATACCCAAGCTTTGACGCTTGTACCTCTTGGATATTTCTTGGGGTGAAACCGTGGTGGCATCCCCAAGCTTGAGCTTTTGTCCATTCTTCATCTCATTACATCATTCTCTCTTTACACCTGAAATTTTTCCTTCATACAAAACTTCACACAATCTTCATTAGCAACATTAGTGTATTCAAAAGATATTGGACCACTTGGCAAAGCTTTGGAACAACAAGACTTTTCACTAAAAACACAAGCTACTGTAGCAACTCCTTCAAAAATCTCAATTTCCCAAAAAGAACTCAAAAAGGAATCAATAAGGAGCAAATGCAAATAATGGCAGAAATCTGTCAAAACAGACCAGCAGGTATAAACCGATTTTTTCGAACCTCTTCTGTTGCTCAAATAAAAAAGTGTTGAACTAACGAAAGTTATCTAACATACTGGGGGATTTATTCATAAATTTTGATCTCAATACGAGTTACAGAAACTCCTCACGAATTTTTTTGGTGGAGGATAGAAATCTGTTTCGGAACAGCAACTCCCCAAATCTTACTTCCCTCTCATAGAGGTCATTCTTGGCACAAAAAGCAAACAAAAAGGATAAGGAGAGGTTATTACCGAAGTAATAACTTCCAAGACTCAAGGAAACTCTTGGGTTATCTCCCAACAAGTACTTTTCTTTAATGCCTTTAAGTTAGGCACAAGAAGCAAGAAGAATCAAGTATTTTCGAATGAAGAAGCATTAATATCAAATCTTGCTTTTAAAGGAGGAGCAAAAAGCAACTTCTCTCTCCTCATAGGGAAGTGTTCAATACCTTTCTTGAATGGAAATTGATGATGGCACCAACTGTTCCATATCAATGATGGTGCCTTCTTTCATATCAATGATGGCACCAACTGTTCTAAGAAAAGGTCTTCCCAAAGTAATAGGACAAGAAGCATTGTATTCAACATCCAAAACATAGAAATCCACAGGGACATAAGCATTATTAACCATAATGAGAATATCATTAATACTCCCCATGAGTTTCTTTTTAGAATTATCATTGAGTGGGACATCTAAATAACAATCTTCCAACGGTGGCAAATCAAGCATTTCATAAATCTTCCTAGGCATAATAGAGATACTAGAACCAAGATCACATGAAGCTTTGAGATCAAAGTCATTAACTTGCATATTAATAATGGATTCCCAATTATCTTCTACTTTCCTAGGAATAGAAGCTTTGTGTTTTAGCTTCTCTTCCTTTAATCTTAACAAGAGCATCTATAATGTGTTTGGTAAAGGCAACATGCATATCACTAGCATCAGGAGTTCTAGCAAGATTTTGTAGGAACATAATCACTTCAGAAATATTGCAACCATCAATATCAAAGTCAAACTTAGCATCACTAGTAGTAGGATCAATAGGCTTAGGCATAGTAGGAGGAGGAATAGGCACTACTTGTGGTTTAGTGGTGATGGTGCACACACTATTGTTTATATCAATTTCAGCTTCCCTTTCCCACTTAGCATGAAGTTGAGCTAACAGCCTAACATTTTCATCAATAGTAACTTGTATGGCATGAGAAGTAGCAAAGGTGTTTTCCATAGTTTCAGGTTTAGCAGCCATTTTATTGATCAAATAGGATTGAGCTTCAGACAAAGAAGATATATTTTTCTCAGCAGTCAAATTTTTTGACTGTAAACTAGGAATTTTTCTATTCAAATTCTCAAGCTAATGACTAATGTTTTTCAAGATAATAGATTGCTCCTCCATAGTTTTAGTGAAAATCTTATTTTGCTCATATTTCATTTGCATAAAATTCTTAGTGGATCTCTCTACTTCTAGAATCCTTTCTTCACTAGGCATTCCAGATCTACCATGATAAACATTTCCACTAGGAGGATAAGGCCTATAATTACCATAATCATTGTTGTTAAAATTGTTGTTTCTAATGAAGTTCACATCAACTTGCTCTTCTTGAGCAACCAAAGAGGCTAAGGGAACACTATTAGGATCTAGAGGAGCTTTCCCATTAACAAGCATAGCCATAATAACATCAATCTTTTCACTCAAAGAGGAAGTTTCCTCAACAGAATTTACCTTCTTACGATGTGGAGCTCTCTCAACATGCCATTCAGAGTAGTTAAGCATCATATTGTCAAGGAGTCTTGTTGCAGCACCCAAGGTGAGGCCCATGAAAGTACCTCCAGCAGCTGAATCCAGCAGGTTCCTAGAAGAGTAGTTCAAACCTGCATAAAAAGTCTGTATAATCCTCCAATAAGTGAGTCCATGAGTGGGACAATTATTAACCAAAGTTTTCATTCTTTCCCAAGCTTGAGCAACATGTTCATTATAAAGTTGTTTAAATTTCATAATGTCACTTCTCATAGCAATAATCTTAGCAGGAGGATAGTGTTTTCCAATAAAAGCATCTTTGCACTTTGTCCAAGAATCAATACTATTTTTAGGCAAAGAGAGAAACCATTCTTTAGCTTTTCCTCTCAAGGAGAAAGGAAAAATATTTAGCATAATAATATCTCCATCTACATCCTTATACTTTTTCATTTCACAGAGTTCAACAAAGCTATTGAGATGGGCAGCAGGATCATCAGAACTAGCACCAGAAAATTGTAATCTCATCACAAGATTCAACAAAGTAGGCTTAATTTCATAAAAAGGTAGCATCAGGAGCAGGTGGAGCAATAGGTGTGCTAAGGAAATAATTCTTGTTGGTGCTAGTGAAGTCACAAAACTTGGTGTTCTCAGCAGAGTTCATTTTGGCAAAGGTGGACAAGCCAAAAGCAGCAGCAGCTAGAGCAGGAACTAATTTTTTTTTGTGTTTTTGAATAAAGAAAGCAAACCAAACTAGACTAATTTTTTTGGGTTTTTTGGAAAGAGAGCAAACAAAACCAAGCAAAAGAAACAAAGCAAACTAAAAAGAAAAGTAAAGAGAAAGGAAGTGAAGGACTCCCCTTCTGAAGACGTCCTTGGCCTCCCTGGAAATGGAGCCAGAAAACTTGTTGATGGTGCCTAAGTTGATGTAGGAGCGCTTCGTTGGAAACCCCAAGAGCAAGGTGTGAAGCGGCACAACAGCAAGTCTTCCCTCAGTAGAGACCGAGGTTATCGAACCAGAAGGAGGAAGGAAACGTCACACAGGTGTTGCAAGCAACGCGGATACCTGCACAACATAAACTCAAGACTTTGCCCCAACGAATCATTGAGGTTGTTAAGCTCACCGGTTTGCTGTAACAAAGGATTAAACGTATGGTGTGGAAGGTAATGGTTTGCAGCAAGTAAACAAGTAACAGTGGAGGATGTATTGATGGTAAAGAGTGGACCGGGGTCCATAGTTCACTAGAGGTGCTCTCCTTAGATAAACAACATGGCATGAAGGGTAAACAAATTACAGCAGGTCAATTGACAGGAACTGATCAAGGCATAACAATTCAATTACTAGTAAGAAAGATCGTATGAGATTCGATTGGGCAATGCAACAAGATACATAGATCGCCATCCAACTACATCTATGACTAGAAGTCCACCTTCAGGTTATCATCCGAACCCCCTCCAGTATTAAGTTACAAGCAACAGACAACTGCTTTAAGCAAACCGTGTAAGGTAAACAGTCCACATGTTCCATGAACAAGAGACGGTTGTTTTGTCCCTAGTGGCAACACCACATTCTACAACCAAAGAGATTATTGTCACTTTCCTTAGAAACTAGAGGCATGAACCCACTATCGAGCATAAATACTCCCTCGTGGAGTCACTAGCAACTACTTGGCCAAGATAGCTACTAACAATGGAGAGAATGCAAGATAACAAACAACACAGACATGATAGAATCATAAAGACAGAACCATAAATCAAACCAACATAATAATCTCAATATCCATCGGATCCCCACAAACACAACATGCATGATTACAAATAGATTAGATCTTGATCATGAACGAAGCTCACAAGATCTATACATGAAAGCACAAAGGAGGAGATACAACCATCTAGCTACTACATGGACCCATAATCCAAGGTGGAACTACTCACGCATCATACCGGAGAGAAGGCCTCCAGGATGATCTCCCCTCTGGCAGGGTGCCGAGAAGAACTTCAGATCCCCCAATCTAGGGACGATGGTGGCGGCGGCTACAGGCGATTTCGTGGATATTTGATCTGGTACTCAGGGTTTCTGCATCAGAGGCTTCTTATAGGCGAAGGGGGAGGCCGAGGCAGCGGCCAGGGGCGCCAAACCCTAGCTAGGCATGGGCCTACCTGTGGCCGCGCCTGGGGGTCTAACTGCCCTGGCCGGCCCCTCTGGACTTCTTGTTCCCCACGGAAAGTAATTGACTTTGACGTTTGTCCCGTCCAATTCCGAGAATATTTCTTTACTAACTTATCTGAAACCAAAAACAGCAGAAAACAGGCATCTGACACTGTTGCAACTTGTTAATAGGTTAGTACCAGAAAACATGTAAAAATCACCTCAAAGTGTAGACAAGTAAAGCAAAGTATATACTAAACAAGCATGGAGCATCAAAAAAATATAGATACGTTTCCGACGTATCAGGACTCCTAGGGGCGGCGCGGCGCTGCCGCACGGGGGGGAGGGTTATAGGGAAGGGGCGGCTATAGTATTACATACCTTGGTATTTAAGAGTTATCCACATGAATATATTAGATAGCTATTCCATATGCTCTATTTACATACCGCAGTATGTAAAAGTTACCCACTTGTTAACACTAAATTTATCCAACTAATGGTCCTAAACTTAGCCATTCTAGTATAAGTTACCCATATGTTATTCCTAAAAGTTATTCATTTTTTAGCATTAAAGTTACCAATATCTTAGCACTAAACTCACCCATGCTATAGCAAAAGTAACACATACAAATATGTATAGGTTACCCACCTATTAGCACTAAAGTTATCCACCCTTAGAACTAAAAGCTACCCATGTTAACACCAAACTTACGCCTGCTATAAGAAACAAGTGACCCATCTATTAACATTGAAGTCATCCATAAGCTATTCCATATGCTCTATTTACATACCACAGCATGTAAAAGTTATCCACCTGTTAACACTAAAGTTATCCAACTACTAGCCCTAAACTTATCTATTCTAGTATAAGTTACCCATATGTTATTCCTAAAAGTTATCCATCTGTTAGCATTAAACTTACCAATATCTTAGCACTAAACTCACCCCATGCTATAACAAAAGTAACACATACTAATATGTATAGGTTACCCACCTATTAGCACTAAAGTTATCCACCCTTAGCACTAAATGCTACCCCTGTTAACACCAAACTCATGCCCTGCTATAAGAAACAAGTGACCCACCTATTAACATTGAAGTCATCCATAAGCTATTCCATATGCTCTATTTACATACCGCAGTATGTAAAAGTTATCCACCTGTTAACGCTAAAGTTATCCAACTACTGGCCCTAAACTTATCCATTCTAGTATAAGATACCCACATGTTATCCCTAAAAGTTATTCATCTGTTAGCACTAAAGTTACCCATATCTTAGCATTAAACTCACACCATGCTATAGCAAAAGTAACACATACTAATATGTATAGGTTACCCACCTATTAACACTAAAGTTATCCACCCTTAGCATAAAAGCTACCCTTGTTAACACCAAACTCACGCTCTGCTATAAGAAACAAGTGACCCACCTATTAACATTGAAGTCATCCATAAGCTATTCCACATGCTCTATTTACATACTGCAGTATGTAAAAGTTACCCACTTGTTAACACTAAAGTTATCCAACTACTGGGCCTAAACTTATCTATTATAGTATAAGTTACCCACATGTTATTCCTAAAAGTTATCCATATGTTAGCACTAAAGTTACACATATCTTAGCACTAAACTCACACCATGCTATAACAAAAGTAACACATATAATATGTATAGGTTACCCACCTATAAACATTAAAGTTATCCACTTGTTAACATTAAAGTTACCCACTGCGGTGACCCAGCATACCACTTCATGATGTAGTACACTATAGTCGTTGACATAACACCAATAAAACACCGTTCACTAGTATTACATCCCTCAGAGTAGTACAATAGAAACACAACAGGTCCAAGATATGACTATAGGTTACAACTCAACTCTTTACACAAGATCCAAAGAACACTCTAGGTTAAAGAGAGAGAAAGAAACTTCTTACAAAGAAGAATCAGAAATAAACAACTCATAAATATTATGCTGATAAAATTAGCATCTAACTATTTGGCTTGAATTGCTGCTATTGCAGTACTCTACAGAAATAGGTTCTATGGCTAGAGATTATATATTTAATCAGTAATTTCGTCTTCACTTGAGTTGATGTATATGTTGACTTTCTTGACTTCATTGAAGAACTTTAGCTTCTAGTGATGATTCCTGGAGCATAACTTGATGTCGACATCGTCTATACTGGCTTTAGAACCTAGCAAGGGTTAAGAAGATACTTTGAGTACGAGCGTACTCATCAAGTTCACTAGAAAAGGAGTGTTTGATGCACTATATCTACGGCCACAAACCATAGGTCTTAGGCAATGCAGGTTTTCGTAAACATTTCTTCAAAGGTTGCTTTTATTCTGAAAAAACTATGTCCATCAGCCTTCACGGGTTTACCAGAACTTTCATGGAGTTCCTTTCCCGCCGCATTCGCAGCTCCTTCCCGGAAGAGGGAGTAACAAGTTACAGTTCTTACACTCTGCAGAGGTGCGTTACTTTACCCATGAGAGATCTTAGCTTTGTTGCACATCCGAATTGCAGGTTCGTTCACACTTCCTTGGTGTGAGGCCCAGACTAAGATCCAAGACAATCACTGCCTTCTCCGCGACCCCGCATGTCTCCTTGGTGTACGCCAGCCCACCTATTGAATTACGAAAATTGGCAGTATAGACCGTTCAGAGACCGGAACTATCGTGAGACGTTGAGGGCTCCCACCCATATGCTACATATCCTATACGAATTACCATATAATATGCATGCTACGAGTGATAACAGCCATGACCCGCACATCCGGCTCCATGCGAGAGGGAAAATATACAGCTGACTTCTCCGTCCCATTCCAAATCTCATGGTCAACGCGTGATATACGGCGCAAGAATCACTGGCGACATTGGTTGTTAAGTCCTAGATAATATGTTCCTTTACCACCGAAACTCTTATAATAGGTTATTACCTCATGGTAAATAACCTATAATCACATTATTATAAAAATAGTGTTTTCTCACCTTTTTCAAATGCATGTGATGACAACACTGGATTTGTAAAATACTTTACAGAAAATAATCAAAGGACATGAGCAAGTGTGAACTTGCCTTTTGTGATTGCAAGATTATGCACTCGCGGTCTTCAAGACAATATAAGATCCAATATCTGAAATCAGCATCATTGGTCCGGTAAGGACTAATGTTTAAAGAAGCAAGATGCTTTTATGCATAAGTAATGTAATGCAAGTTGATAAACACGAATCCCGAGGATAACGTTGTTCTAGGGTTTGGATACTGGAAAGGGTTTCCTTGGAATGTGTTGCCCTTTTAGATTAAGTTTCACACATGTGCTTCTTATTAAGGCTTGTGAGTGTGTGTGAAAGAACATGTAATTATAATATCATAAAACAATGAGATACACAATTGTGGAATGCTACTCAAAGACTACTTATATAAGAATGGCCTTATCTTCAAATTTTACCTTACAAGTAATGGCATTTATAAAGAACTTAAGTATTAACAATCTTATTATACAAGTAAAGTATAAAGTAATGTGATTGTGATTAGTTGTCATCTGTTTTCTGAAGTGGCAAAAAGAATAACATTTGAAGAAAAGATTTCCTTACTAAGGTTTAAACAATCTTTGTGGTTAATTAAATGTGATTGATGTTGTTTGTGTTTGAATAGTTTGGACTTGAGATGCTTTATAACTTAATTATAACAGACCAAAGTTAATTATAAAACACATAACAAAGTTTTAGCATTATATTTAAAGTCTTGTAGACTAAAGTTAACTTTAAATACATAGATGGACTTAGGGTGTATTACTTATGTTATTTGTATCTTGTTCACTTTATATTGTTTCTTTAAAGTTACTTAAGAATGGCATTACTTCTATTTGAGTAGTGGTTTATTAATTGTATAGTGGAATAGAATCATTTATCTTTTTATAAAGGTGTGGTTATGATTTTTTTAGGGTAAAAAGGGCAAAAAACCCCACTGCAATTTTTATATATTATAGAGAGTTACAAAAGAATATTTACAAACTCAATCCACCTCAAAGAAGAGGGATAACATTCTAAGCAGCTATCTCCTGTCTAAATTAGTTTCAATCCAATCTTAAATAAATAGGTTATTACCTCATGGTAAATAACCTATAATCACATTATTATAAAAATAGTGTATTCTGACCTTTTTCAAATGCATGTGATGACAACACTGGATTTGTAAAATACTTTACAAAAATTAATCAAAGTACATGAGCAAGTGTGAACTTGCCTTTTGTGATTGCAAGATTATGCACTCGCGGTCTTCAAGACAATATAAGATCCAATATCTGGAATCAGCATCATTGGTCCGGTAAGGACTAATGTTTAAAGAAGCAAGATGCTTTTATGCATAAGTAATGTAATGCAAGTTGATAAACACGAATCCCGAGGATAACGTTGTTCTAGGGTTTGGATACTGGAAAGGGTTTCCTTGGAATGTGTTGCCCTTTTAGATTAAGTTTCACACATGTGCTTCTTATTAAGGCTTGTGAGTGTGTGTGAAACAACATGTAATTATAATATCATAACCTATTTAAGGTGTGGTTATGATTTATAATTAAGGAAGTAACATTACTTAACTATTTATGGATTCACTATAGTGTTTTGATTTGTTTATAAACTTGTGGTTGAGGTAAGTAAAAAGGTTTTACTTAATTCCAAATTATTCGTGAAGATCTTATACTTGATAAAGATCATTTTAGAAAATAAACTACACATATGGTTGAATGATAATTCAATAGAATTGTATTTAAAATGTGTTGCATTTTGACTTTATATTATAAATATTTAAGATTAGTATTACTTATTAGATCTAAATTAGCAATCTTTGGAATATTAACAAATTTTATTTACCTTTATATGAATTATCTATTAAGGAAATAAGTTTATATTTAAGTTATTAAAGTGTTTAACTTATAATTTAACTCAAAAGTGGAATATAATATTTTTAACACGTAGGTATTATTTTTGTGATCATTTTGGTATATTACAATTATTTTTGTGATTTATAAATAATAGGATATGATTTTTATAAGGTTTATTACTTTATAAATACTTAATAAATAATAAATATTTAATTAAGTGAATTAATAATGCATGATTATAGTTTTAAATTCTCATTCTTATTTTTCTAAGATTTTTGGTATTTTATTTATATTTTTAACATTTACCACTATTAAAATATGTATTATCAAAGTTTTATTACTTATAAAACCTTTATTAAATAATATTTATTTAAATAATCATCATAATAATATTTGATAATAGTTTTAAGTTGTAGATTTTATTTTTCTAAAACTTTTCATATATTAAACATATTTTTCTGAATTACAAAACAAAAGTTATTGATTTTATAAGATTGAATCATTTTATTTAATTTCTAGAATTTAATAAACTAAAAAGTTTATGATGTATTGCTGATGTCAGCATGGGGTGAAAGGTTTTTCTTACAAGGCCGATACTTGTCACATCCCAAGATTTTCCAAATCTTGTAATGTGAAAAATAAATAAACAAAATAAATAATTGTTGAAATTTAGGGTGAAAAGAAACTTTTGTTTTTAAATGGAAACTTAAAATTCCATCTTGAACAAACTTTGGTTAACATTTGAATCCAACTAAATTCATATCAAGTGGAATGCATTCTTCATAAATGCATCTGGAAATTAAACACTTGAGAAATGAACCAAAACTCTAAAACCCTAATGGAAGAAAATCATTTCCAAGTTAACTCCAAGCTTATGGATTTGATCCATATAAAAATTTACCAAACAAACATTTCAAATTGATCAAGAATGATTATTAGAAATATTATAAAACCATATGAATTGGATTCACTTAATTTGAAGCCATAGATAAAATCTTATGAATTTAATAAGATAAGGAAATTGATTTCCCAAAGCTAATAAACCAACCATCTAGAAATCCATACCAAATGGTGAGCAAATAATCCTAAAGGAATTAAAAAGGTAAACAAATAATAAATACAATTATAATAGTTGGAATCACTATTTTTGTATCTTTAAATAAAAAGATATGGTTTTTATAAAGCAAAGGTAGAAATATAAATAAGGATTATTTTATAGAGCCAAATTAAATCTTGGCCAAGCTTTTGAAATAAAATATTTCTATTTGATAAAATAGAGAAAAGGTTTATTTAAATAAAACAATAAGGATTTATTAATATCCAATTTTATTTAAGTAAAAGCTTTTTCCTTTCAAATAAACATTAAAAATTTATTAAAGATTTTCAAAATAAAAATTCCAAGTGTTTTAGTTTTTCAAATGAAACCTACTGAAAAGATTTTGATATTATTTAGATTTCAAAAAGAGTTTTAAAATAAATTAAAACCTATTTGAATTAAAAGACTATGGTCTATTTATTTAATTATTAATAGATCCTAAAAGAATAAAAGAATTATTTCATTTGGACTTTGAAATATGTTGATAAACAGAATTTAAATTCACCAAAAGTTTGGTGGTGATTTGAATTCAAATGGAGATTGAAAAATATTATTAAATCTTATTTAATTAATACTAGAGCCTATTTTAAATAATTAAAAGACCCTAAAAAGAATAAATATGTTATTCTAAATTTGACTTTGGAATGTGTTATTAATCAATATATGAATCTACACAAATTTTGGTTGAAGTTTGAATTGATTTGTTGCTTGAATTGATTGAATGATAATCAAATCAGAATATTCAAAAACAAAAAAAACAAAAAGGTTTAGTATAAAAAATGGAAACAAACCCAGCCCAACCCAGCTAGCCCACTAAGGCCCAGCAACCCACCTATCCCTCTCTCCCCGAAACGTTTTTCCTCACCACAGACCGAACCCGCTAAGTCGCTGACGGTTGGACCCCACCTCCTCCTCCTCTCTCTCGTTGCCAAGCGACCCCACTGCTCCGTCAGCTTCGTCCTCCCCGCGGTGACCATGCCTACAACCCCTCCTCGCCGTTTCTGGCCGTTGAAGCCGGCGTCAATATGCTTTATTGTCTTCATTACTCCACCCCGCGACCATGCCATCTTAATCGCCTCCCTCCCCTCTCCATTTCCCCCCAGACACCGCACCATCGGAGCCCCCAGGCTGCCCTGATTTCTGCTTCGACTGCCGATGTCTCTGACGTCTTCCGGTGACGATTCCGGCCACACCTCGCCACCCCTTTCCTCCTCGACCACGCGAGCCTGCTCCCCTCTTCCATACGCATCTCCCAGTGGCCTCAGCTCGGTCGCGCTCGCCCTAGAGCGTCGGCAAGGACGATCACTGCCCGCCGCCGTCGTCTGCTACCTCTCCGGCGAAACCTCCTGGTAATCCCTGGACGCCCCCATTCCCTCTGGCTGATACTCCCGTACTCGCCTCTCTCTCTCTAACATAATGGCATTGCTTGTTTGGTTTGGCATGGACCGTAGACCTGCCTCCGACGACGAACAGACGAGCCCATCGCCAGGAATCTCTCCGGCGAGCAATCATCGTCACCACCATGAGCCCCTCGACAAACTACCACCACCTTGAGCATCCCAACGCCACGGCGAACTCGGTGAGCATCTCCCTTCGCTCTCTCGCTTCCTGTAACGTCGACACTGCCACCGTCTGACCGCTCCGCCGCCACCTGCCGCCGCCAGCGCCGCCACTCGTTGGCAAGCATGCTGAGCGTCGTCTGATCTCGATCTAGTGGCTAGGAAAGAAACTAACCTGAAGGGGTAAGTAGTGCCTCTGAGCCGTGCGATGTCACTTAGATCCAACGGCTCGCATCTGTCGATCCACACGAAGCGGTACCGCCCAATGAAATTGCTCCACGTGGCCTGCCTGTTTATAAAAAACCAAGATTTGATCTATTTGAGGTTCCAATTTGAAAATTCATAATTTCAAACCACACGTCCAAATTTTGCAAATTTTATATCAATGGAATCAGCAAGACAAGTAATTTCTGACCATGCACTTTGTTTAGTAAAATGCTTCTGTTAAATTTATTGTTTTTGCAGAAACTTGTATATGCATGTTTAGAATATAAATATTGTTCTAAAATGATTTTTGAGATAAAATCTTTGGCAAATGTATTGTTTTGAATCTACTGACCATAGAAATCAATTTGTGGTTTCAAAAACATATTTGGTGAAGCGAAAGAATAAAACCTTGAATTAAAACATTTCTAGTCAAATAAAAATATGGTTTAATTGTTAAAAATGATTTTGGAGGAAAACCTTTGGGAAATGTTTTGATTTAAACTCTCTGACCCTAAACACCAAGTTTTATGAATTGAAAATGTATTTGGTGAACTCCATAAAGATTATTACTTTGCTAAAAGCATTTTCAACCACATAAAATAATGATTTGGTTTAAAATTGATTTATAAGTAAAACCTTTTGCAAATGGTTTTGCCACTTTATAAAATGACCAATAAGTGATTTAGAATGTTTATAACCTATTATAAAACACTTTTGTAAATAAAACAAAGTTTGGCATGCTTGCATGCATTGTTTTGTTACTATTAATTTATGTGATGTTGCTTGAATGGTAGATTGAAATTGTGCCTTGCTTGATTGAATTGTAGTGATTTGAAGAGTGTGATCATTGCAAAGACAAGGAGTGAACTTATATTCTCTACCAAAAAGGCAAGTGATGCTACATACTTTTGTCCCATTATTTTCACTATGCATTAGTGATATTTCTAAGTAAGACTTGCATGGAATTTTTGCTAAGTGTAAACTATGCCATGAGAAATCCTAGTAGATGAGACCTTAGTAGAAATTTCCAAAGTTAAGATTCCTACTACTATCATGCTTAGCTTAGCTAGTAGAAAACAAGGGTGGAATATATATTCATACTATGGAATATTTCTAAGTCAAGGACTTGTGTAATGTTTAATAAAAAAACTAAGTGAATGAATCACCTGGGTGGAATGGAAGGAATGGTTTGTGTTGAGTGGTTCACAAGGCCCATTTCTATGGTTTACCTTGTGTATCTCACTTGTGGATGGCCACCCGGGAACAAAGAGATTTGAGATGTCAAATGTTGAGAAGCTTCAAGTGCAGCCACTTGGCAATATGGGCTCTGCCTGGATCATATAGGTTGCAATAACTTAGCCAAATGGACAGTTGGTGGTTGGGGTTTGATAGGTTGGAGCGCGTGCATTTTGTTATAAAGGAAGGCTTCTGAAAGATCTTGTCTTGGTGAAACCAAGTCTTGTGGGGAAAGTGCACCACCTCTGCAGAGTGAAAAATCTAAGTACTTAGCCATGTCCCTGGTATTGGACAATTTGAGCATCAAGACATGGAAGCTATCAAGAATCTCCTCATCCCAATTTCTAAGTAAAAACTTATGGTTGAACAAGGGTTGAAGGATCACCAATTTCTATTGGGAGATGCCTTGGGTGATTTTTATCAAGCAAAAACTTAGTGTTTTCAAATGATAAGGAAAAATCTATTTTGAGCAATGCAAGCCTAAAGCTCCACTTAGCCAAATGCATATAGATGATAGACTCCACTATACTACCATAGTATCACTTGCCAATACAATTCAAATGTATTGACCCTTGTGGCTGTAACTTATTATGTTGCAGGTTTGTTTGATGTAGTGAAGTATATTGATTAGGATTACAAGTCCACAACCAACATGACTGCCTGTGGCACTTCGGAGATGAAGGACCCCATGATATTGTTATATTCTGCTGCATTGTAATGAGATAGCCAAATGAGCTATGTAAGATGTAATAAATTATTTTATTCCTGGTTATAAAGTTGTATTATGACCTTTGTTTCTTGATATTACATCTTAACTGTGGATGCTAGCTATTGATCCATGGACTAGCAATGCAAACACAGGGATCTCTACCTTATTAAAGGTTGGGAACCTTATAATACTTACCCCCAGTCACTGACTGGTGGGGTCTATGCCACGTCATATCTATAGTTTTAATTTATTACAGAAACAATAACACAATTTTATGAAATGATAAATAAAATGGAATATGACATCATCATGATGTCACGCTGACATCACCCCAAGGATGATCCTCAGATCGCGATTCGATCTTCGGATTGAGAGCGCGCGAGCACGCGGGGTTGGTCGTGTTTGACTCAGTGCTCCACGCTGAGCCTCATAGTGGTTGCACCGCTCGAGAATGGTCACCGGAGTTGCTCCGGCGATGACCTACTACGGTGGCCGACGGTGGTGCGCTGTGCGACGGTGATTTACGGCGAGATTAAGATATTGGAGGGCACTAGAAGATCCAGGAGCTCACCCTGATGACGATGGAGAGGTCAAGAAGGCGTAGGGAGGCGTGACGATGACGAATCGACAAAAATGGCCACGAAGACTGACGAAAGACGACACCCGATTCCGCATGATTTACGGCGTGCCAGCTCTCGTGCTTGGTCCTAGGAGAAGAAGGACACGATGGATCTTCCAACGGTGTCTTCGGCGAGTCAAGGGGTGGTCTCTGGCAGCAACGACAAGCTCCTTCGGCAAGCTAGGGTTTCTGGGTTCATGTGGAAGAGAGATAGAGAGAACTAAAGTGAGTGATACTGGTATGGATGGATAGATGAGGGTGTGGCCGATCTTATCAGCAAGGTCCAGGGCGACGGCGAGCATCACGGCGGTCCAATTTCGTTGATGACGTTGATTGGTATCGAGCGACTGCGAGGTTTCCAGAGAGCTTCTTGTGACGTCGAGGAAGACGACGACGAACCGGTACGGGCTGATGCTGGGCCGCGCATGGGCCAACTCGGGCTGCAGCATGGTGCACGCGAGCGACGAGCAAGTGAGAGGAGGAATGGGTCGTGGGCCAGATCTGATTCCTCTGTTATTTTTTTCTTTCTGTTTGTTTTTCTTTTTCGATTTCTATTTTCTGTTTTCTTTTATTACCTTTTTATTTAAGCACTAATTTAGACTTATCTTTATGGAATTACTTTTCTATTACTTGCAGCAATGATAAATAGTATTTAAAAATCATTTTGTGAGTTTTTATTATATAGTGCTATAGTTTCTTTATTTTCTTTATACATATACTTTTCTTATTATTATTTGTAAGGCTTTTTATATGAATTTATTTGATCTAAAATTCATAAACTTATTATAAAATGCATTACTATTAACTCATGGGATTTGATTCTTATGTATTTAATCACATAGTAAAGTATAGGGTGGTTGATAATTATTGTATCCCCACTTATTCCATGTTCATATGGAATGAGTGGTTGTAGAAATGGATCAAGGAATTTGCCTAATGAATATCGATTGAATATTTATGAGATGTTGATGATAAAACTCATTAATAAGTTTAGGGTTCTGAATTGTAATTACTTACCCTAGGGTTTAGGATATTTACTATACTTATTTTCTTTTGTGGATGTGAATGAATATTAATGACTAAACATATTGTATTTATGTTTGTTATCTTTAATGATATCACCCTTTTAAACCAGAAAGTTATTTTCTGGAATGTCTTATGGAAAAGAATTGATAAATATAACTCCTAGCACATATGGTTATGATATTTGGAAATGACAAATATAGGCTTGAGTAATTTGCTATAGTAAAATATTCCTATAAAGCATTGTGGAAAAATAAGATGATAAATCAATCAGATGAAATGGATATTATGTTTGGTTAGAGATTTCGGGTTTAGGTTTTATCCAGAATTTCTATATTCCATAATTCACAATCCTGGACTTCTAATTAAGGAATTCTTTTCCTAGATATATTACTTCTCTATATCCATCATCATGTGCTAACATGATGAGCTTTGCTTTACAGAATATTCTTATCCACCTTTTATTCTTCTAAATCCATTTGTAAATCCAATGAGCTTGACACTGAAGCTTTCATAATCTTCTCATACTCTTCCTTAATCACCCACCACTAATACTACTCCAGTAGATGTATATATCAAATTCTACTCTCCTTAAGTGTTTAGTATTTCCCAAGAGGAAGATACTACTTCTCTAATTCAATGTGCTCTAGCATCATCTTAATCATACTATCGTATCTCTACTTGATTCCAGTATCTTATACTCCAACCTCACATTATATTAATATGACTTGTCATGGCTAATCTAGGATAATATATCTATACTATGGTTCAATCATGTTTTATCCACCAATGTCACTTATACTTGGTATAAGCATTCAATATTGGTGAGTAAGGCATGATCATTATAATCCTTTGATCCTTTATGGTTCAGGTTTCCAGTTGGCTAAACAAGGCTTCCATTCATACAACATTATAGTTGTATTATAATTATCTTCTATTTAGCTTTATTGGATTAAGAGATATATTTCATTGACTATACCTACTTGATCCAATAGGACTACTCCTGGTAACTTATCTTCAGACTTCATCCCTGTAATCTTCTTTGTTACCATATTGATTTGATTTCCTCCAATCACTCCCATCCTATAGATGACATCTAAAACTAGCATCACCATTTACCTCTTCTTACTTCTTGCTTTATAAGCCTTAAGTGAATGCTATAATAAGAACAAGAGTTGATAGGTCAAGAATTGATAGGTTAAGAATTGGTGAATCAATAGTTGATTACTCAGTACTGATGAACAACAAATATAAGGATAGGATTCAATAGAGATGATAAGGATTGATATGGAAACAAAGATATATGGTGAATGATCTTGACTTTGGTTTCTTTCCTACTCAATCTCACTAGAGAGTTAAAGTTAGGTATTTCCATGATACTCATGGTATAAGTAGATAAGATTAAGACATAGTTGTTACATTCTTATTATTTGTGTTATATTTATAATTTGGTATTCATGAGTGATTATAATGAATACTATGATATGATCACCTAAGGATCAAATATAAATCATTAAGTAATGTATTAGGGTTTAATTTTATTACATTTGATCTACCCTTAGATCAAATCATGTTTACCCAAAATAAGGTTTTAGCAAAGGTCATATTGAAACTTATCGCAGTCAACTTGATGATCTACTTCAATTCCATCAAGTTAAGAGAAGCTTCAATCACTTTGACAAGTTTTTATTTAAAAGCGCAAAAAATATTCATATTTTCTATGCATGAATGCAATGCACACATCTGTGTTCAGCTTATTTCTAAGCTCTAATGCTGGGATGGTACACCCACATATTGGCGCTGAACTTACCCCGCGCTATATAACAAAATAAATGATACATCCTAGTGTGTATTAGTTAACAATCTAGTAGCACTAAAGTTATCCACCCGTTAACACTAAAGCTAACCGGACCGACGGTTGCCGGACCCGGAGGTTGCGCCAGAAGATGGCACAGAGCTCCTCTTCGTTTCCCGGATAATGTTCGCGTAGCAGCTCTGGCGCCGGGAGATGACGCAGAGGTTGGGAGGTAGAGCCGACGTCGACGCAGGCACGGGAGAAACTAGATCGAGCTGAGGGGCGAGGTTGGGAGGGAGCGCCGGTGACGGGCCTCGACGACGCAGGCGGGCGTCAGCGGCACGGGCAGGGGTTGGGAGACAGGAAGTGCATAGAGGGGGTGCTCCGCCGAGGAAAGGAGTAAATTGTGGGTGTACCCAGCTGTGTACCACAGGAAGTTCTTGCGAGAGTATACTTTTTGTATGGGTCATTCGATCCGGATCGGACATTCCGCCCTATAATACTTATGTCCGAACGCCCGCCGCACAACAAGTACTAATGACATCAGTAGTTTCATACTGCATGAAAAAATGCATCACACATCTCTACTTAAAAAGGAGGGTTATTTACCTGTTATGTGGGTATCGTACATATAACGGGATGGATAACTTTTGGGTCTAAAAAAAGTTGTCTAAACATATCAGTATGGGATCTAGTTTCGAAGATCTCGTCGCGAGTAGTCCAATGTTGAAAACGGATTTTTAATCGAATAAATAGTTTAAGCTACAAAACTTTTTGAATTTAAACTTTTATATTGAGATGGATGCCGATCGGACTGATCCGTATGTGCCTCGTTTGCGTACGCTTGGGGCGTTGTCTCGCGTGTTGTCGGTATCGCTCGCATGTCTAACACGCCGAAGACAGCAAACAGCAGGCGCCTGCTATGTAGAAAAACCGATAAGCAAATCCTAAAGAAGGCAGTGTATGTTGTGAATCCAATAACTTTCTGTATTCGTGCATCCGAGGCTTCTCAGCTAGCATCCAACGCAAGCGATCCAAAACAATGTGAACTTTTAGATGCATGGCTAGACCTACTATCCTGCGAAACCCCTTCCCTTGATGCATGGCTAGCCCTACTATCCTGCGAAACCCCTTCCCTGTGCCTCGCATCCCCAATCTTTTCACTTGTCAACTCATCCCCCCCCCCCACACACATACACACCCCCCAACACCAGCGTCTAGTATGTCTGCCATGTGTTGGTGGCAACAATCTCCTGGAGATCTTTTATAGGCGGATGTGAGGCCTGCACCAACCCACACAAGCAACGAATGCATCCCAGAGGCACAACATCCCAGAGAGATCTCACTAGTGGAAACGAGGCCTTTGGTTGAGGTCGGAAATGGGCTTTAACACCGGTTCTCCTAACGAACCGGTGTTAAAGGGGGCGCCTGTACCAGCGTGGTCCAGAAAGCAATAAGGAGCACCCCCTTTAACACCGGTTCGAGCCACGAACCGGTGTTCAAGGCCCTTCACCAGTGGCCCGCGCAGCCCCCCCTTTAATACCGGTTCGTGGCTTGAATCGGTGTTAAAGGGGGTGCGCCTATATAACACACCGCAGCCCACACCTCTCTCTCATTTTTTCACTCTCTCATTTTGGAGCATAGCAAGAGGGTGAGAGGTGTGCTAGTTTGTGTTTTTTCCTATGCACAAGAGGTGTTCGGTGAAATGCCCGAGAGCTCGAAATAAGTTTTCTCGTTGCTCTTTCCTTCTCGGTCGAGGTCGGCAACTTTATCCTTTCATGTGTCATTGATGTACTATATAAATGGTCATCTCCCTATTAATTTTTTATATACTATATATTAATGTAGATGAACCGGCAATGGATGTACGGTGACCGATGCACTTCCGAGTACATTACGGGCCTCCAAAATTTCATTGTTGTCGCTAATGCAAACCGTGGTCACAATGGTTTTATGTGTTGTCCGTGTGTTCACTGTCAAAACAAGAAAGACTACTCAAATACCAGAACCATTCATGCCCACCTTCTTCGATCCGGTTTCATGCCCATCTATAATTGTTGGACCAAGCACGGATAAAAAGGGGTTGTGATGGAAGACAATGAAGAAGAAGAGGATGATGACAACTATCATAATATGTATCCTGAATACGATGATACTGCAACGGGGGTAGATAATGAAGATCAAGAGGCAGCAGATGGGCCCCCTGATGACGATCTTGGTCGG
The DNA here is from genome assembly GCA_916181665.1 of Avena sativa. NCBI lineage: Eukaryota > Viridiplantae > Streptophyta > Magnoliopsida > Poales > Poaceae > Avena > Avena sativa. Next base: position 428,300,739 of record OV702283.1, read on the forward strand.
GCCATTACTGATGCAAAGGAAGAATGTGAAACTGAAAAGGAGGAGAAGCTGGAGCAGATGTTAAAGGATCACAAAACATTGTTGTACCCAACTTGCGAAGATGGCCACAAAAAGCTAGGTACCACACTGGATTTGCTGCAATGGAAGGCGGAGAATGGTGTGACTGACAGCGCATTTTCAAAGTTGTTGGTAAAAATGAAGAATCTGCTTCCAAGAAATAATGAATTGCCCGACAGTACATACCAAGCAAAGAAGGTTGTCTGCCCTCTAGGATTAGACGTGCAGAAGATACATGCCTGCATTAATGACTGCACCCTCTACCGTGGTGAGAAGTATGAGAATTTGTATGCATGCCCATTATGCACTGCACTATGGTATAAGATCAGACGAGACGATCCTGGCGATGTTGAGGGCGAGGCCCCTAGGAAGAAGGTTTCTGCCAAGGTTATGTGGTATGCTCCTATAATACCACGATTAAAACGTCTCTTAAGAAATAAAGAGCATGCCAAGTTGTTGCGATGGCACATGGAAGACCGTAAGAAAGACGCGATGTTGAGACACCCCACTGATGGGTCACAGTGGATAAAAGTCGAGCGAGAGTACCCGGACTTCGCACGTGACGCAAGGAACTTAAGGTTTGGTCTAAGTACAGATGGCATGAATCCTTTTGGTGAGCAGAGCTGCAGTCACAGCACCTGGCATGTGACTCTATGTATCTATAACCTTCCTCCTTGGTTGTGCATGAAGAGGAAGTTTATTATGATGCCAGTGCTCATCCAAGGCCCGAGGCAACCGGGCAATGACATTGATGTGTACCTAATGCCATTAGTTGAAGAACTTTTACAGCTGTGGGCCAAACCAGTTGTACGTATGTGGGATGAGCACAAAGGGGAGCCATTTGACCTACGAGCGTTGCTTTTCGTAACCATCAATGATTGGCCTGCTCTTAGTAACATTTCAGGGCATACAAACAAGGGATACAATGCATGCACACACTGTTTAGATGATACTGAAAGTGTTTAGATGATACTGTAAGAAGGTTGTGTACCTAGGGTATCGCCGATTTCTTCCGAACCTGCATCCAGTAAGAAAGAAAGGCAAGCATTTCAAACGTCTGGCAGAACCCCGGAGGAAGCCTGTCCTCCGTACCGGTGAGGAGGTATTTGGTATGGTCAAGGACCTAGAAGTAATCTTTGGAATAGGTCCTGGCAGTCTATCTGTTCCGAATGACGATGCCGGACACGCGCCCATGTGGAAGAAGCAATCTATATTTTGGGACCTACCCTATTGGAAAGTCTTAGAGGTCCGCTCTTCAATCGACGTGATGCACGTGACGAAGAATGTTTGCGTGAACCTGCTAGGCTTTCTAGGAGTGTATGGAAAGACAAAAGATACACCGGAAGCACGACAGGACCAGCAACGTCTGAAGGCCCCTGAAGAGCCTATGCATCCTGAGAACGAGAAGGGTAAACGATGCCACTTAACTCCTGCCAGCTACGCTCTTACCAAAGCAGAGAAGGAAATCTTTTTTGAATGTCTGAGCAGTATCAAGGTCCCGCCTGGCTTCTCGTCGAATATAAAGGGAATAATAAATATGGCAGAGAAAAAATTCCAAAACCTGAAGTCTCATGACTGCCACGTGATTATGACACAATTGCTTCCGATTGCATTGAGGGGGCTTCTACCTGAAAATGTTCGAGTACCCAGTGTGAAGCTATGTGCATTCCTCAATGCAATATCTCAGAAGGTAATCGATCCAGAAAGCCTACCAGGGTTACAAACAGATGTGGCCCAATGTCTTGTCAGCTTTGAGTTGGTGTTCCCACCATCCTTCTTCAATATTATGACGCATCTCCTGGTTCACCTAGTAGAAGAGATTGCCATTCTCGGTCCTGTATTTCTACACAATATGTTCCCCTTTGAGAGGTACATGGGAGTCTTAAAGAAATATGTTCATAACCGTGCTAGGCCAGAAGGAAGCATCTCCAAGGGCTATGTAACAGAGGAGGTCATTGAGTTCTGTGTTGATTTTATTCCTGACCTTAAGGCGATTGGTGTTCCAGAATCACGACATGAGGGGAGACTGCGTGGAAAAGGCACCCTAGGATGTAAAGCAATGATATGTAGGGACGGGCATTCTCTCAATCAAGCACACTACACGGTTTTACAAAGATCTATCTTGGTTGCCCCGTATATCAATGAACACAAGAATTTAATACGCCTCAAACACCCGGGGCAATCTGATGAATGGATTATAAGTGAACACATGGCGAGTTTTGGCGGCTGGCTGCAAAGACTTCTCACGAATAACACCACTGTTGGGGATCAGCTATACTTGTTGGCCAGGACACCGTCTTCGACTGTATGTACTTTCCAAGGGTACGAGATAAATGGGAATACATTTTACACGATAGGCCAAGATAAAAAGAGCACCAACCAAAACAGTGGTGTCCGCTTCGATGCAGCAGAAGACAATGGGCAAAAGACCACGTATTATGGGTTCATAGAGGAGATATGGGAACTTGACTATGGACCTAATTTTAAGGTCCCCTTGTTTCGATGCAAATGGGTCAAGCTAACAGGAGGAGGGTTGAGGTAGACAAGAAGTACGGAATGACAACGGTGGATCTCAACAATCTTATGAAGAACTTAGACGAACCATTCGTCCTAGCCAATGATGTGGCTCAGGTTTTCTATGTGAAGGACATGTCCTCCAGACCAAAAAAAAGAAAAAATATGCAAACGAATACATCATATGATGAGCCAAAGCGTCACATAGTTCTTTCAGGGAAAAGAAACATCGTGGGAATCAAGGACAAGACAGACATGTCAGAAGATTATAATAAGTTTGATGAAATTCCGCCCTTCACAGTGAAAACTGACCCAAGCATTCCATTAAGTAAAGAAGATGCTCCATGGTTACGTCTGAAGCGATCATAAGGAAGGACATATGCCAAGAAGTTCATGCTCATATTATGTAACTATAGTTCATGTTTTTAACATTAATACATGTCTTGAGTGTTAGTCATGTTTTGTGGATGGACCGGGACTATGAGAAGAAGTTGTCCCGATTCGTACTTACCATTAAGATCTGATCTCCAAACGCGCGCGGTCACATATTAGGGAGTGCCTCTATGACCAGTTTCTTGGAGATGCCGGAGGACTAGGCTCCGTCGGCATCTCCCTGAAACTGGCCGTAGTGGTGTCCCTGCTCTCGAAAACCATCTTGCAGCTTTGTAACTTCTCTAACTAGATCAATACACCTGGGAGCTAACTAATTTCACATATTAGGGAGTGCCTCTATGACCAGTTTCTCGGAGATGCCGGAGGACTGGGCTCCGTCGGCATCTCCCTGAAACTGGCCGTAGTGGTGTCCCTGCCTCAAACTGGCTGGAGGACTGGACTCACAAGGATGCCTATTTATAGTACAAGCAGCTCGACATAGTGTTGACACTTACAAAATAATGTCGACACTCACCCCTATTATTAGTGCTGACTCGTGTTTTGTCCCGGATGGTGTCTCCAACCGGGACTAAAGGTTCATCTTTAGTCCCGGTTGGTGACACCATCCGGGACAAGGTACACGCCGCACGACATAATGTCGACACTCACCCCTATTATTAGTGCTGACTCGTGTTTTGTCCCGGTTGGTGTCTCCAACCGGGACTAAAGGTTCATCCCGCCATTTTTTCCCGCCATTTTTCTTCCCGCCAGATCTTCTTCCCGCCATTTTTCTTCCTGCCAGTTCTTCCCTCCAGTTCTTCCCGCTAGTTCACTATATATATATGTAGGGGGTTGGCCTCCATTGTCATTGCACATCTCTAGACTCATATCTGTAACCTCATCACTCTTTCCCATGGCTTCCACCGTAGCACTAACCCCCAGGGAGGCGGAGGCGCTTTGCGCCTCGAACTACCCCTGCCCGCCGGGCTACTGTGTCCCCGTCGGCTGGATGCTGAGCGTCGGAGGCGTGCCGGTTCCTCCTGTCCCTCTAGGTGTGGCGCGCCGGATGGCCATCACGAACCACTACTACTTCGAGCTCACGCCGGAGCAGCGGAGGAATCCCCAGATGGCATCCCGACTATTTCCCTACTTGGGAAGCCTTCTTCGTGGATCGGCATGAGAGGGCGCTCGCCAGGCACGAGGAGGACGGCCCACCTCCTCCTAACTTCAACGAGGCCGGCCGTCGGCTATGGTGGCGCGGTCGGACTCTCCAGAGCGTCATGGCCTATGACACTGCCGCCGACTCTAACCCCCGTCAGCGCTACCCTCAAGTCCAGCCCACGCGCTACCCTCAAGTCCAGCCCACGCGTACTCTCCAGAGGTTCAATTACGGCGACCCCGACGACGACAGCGATGACGGCGGCGGCGAGTACGACGACTACAGTGGCGAGTATTACAGGTGTAGGCAGGAGCATGACTGAATCACTCCAACATTCCGAAACAAGTTCGGCCGATTGTTACTTAATCTGGCCATGTATCTTAATTTTCAGTTCTTTTATGTATCTTAATTTTCAGTTCCAGTTCGGCCGATTGTTACTTAATCTGGCCATGTATCTTAATTTTCAGTTCTTTTATGTATCTTAATTTTCAGTTCCAGTTCGGCTTTATGTAACTGTCTCAAAATGACCTATCTCATTCGAGGTTTCTTGGCTTTCGGGTCAAATGACCAATGTTATGGCTAGAATCAAGGCATAGTTTGTGATAATATGGCCATATTGTGCATACATGTGCATCATGGCATGGCAAACAATGTTGCAAGATGAAGTTTTCCTTTTATCGCACCAAAAAGGCATTTTCCATTTTCCGAGCATAAAAAACGGACGGTTTTGTGAAGCAACCACCAAATGGCTAATTCAAAAAACCACCAACACATTTTACAAAAAACTAGACCACCTTATATGCACAATGTACCAACAGGGGGATCTGAAACTTTTCCGTCCACCTCTGGTGAAAAAGACAAATTCCTACTGAATCGGCAGGAAGTGGGTCACATATGAACTACAAGTACATGATACGATGCTCATGATTTTTTACAAAAATCATTTTTAGGTTCACAATATGCTATTTTGTCAAAAAACAATGCAAGTTGAGCGAGGCTTGGTGAGATTCAAGTGTATACAAAAGATGCGACATTTAAATATCCAATCAATTCAAAAATGTTAATACAAAAGATGCGGCATTAAAATATGATTTGATCTAATAAAAATCATTTTTTAGATGCTTAATATTTCTTATGTTCAAAGTTTTAGGATTTAACAATTTATTTTTGTTTGAATTGAATAATCAAAATTTATATGTAAGTGTTTTAATTATTTTGAAAATTTTCATGTAAAGTAAATATAAAATGATTTACATGAATGGATAGATATTATTTTTCTGAAAATTATGATATATTATTCATATTTTTCTGAGTTGAAATGAAAAAGATATGAATTTTCTAAATTCATATCATATTTTTTGAATTAAAAAAGCCCCTTTAATGCATGAAATAAATGCCCCCCCTTTAACACCGGTTCCAGACAGGAACCGGTGTTAAAGGGAGGGGCATTTATTTCGTTTCCCGCGCGCACCACCCCCCCCCCTTTAACACCGGTTCGGGGCTGGAACCGGTGTTAAAGGGGGGGTAATAAATACGCGCGCGAAACGAATTGCCCCCCCCCCTTTAACACCGGTTCCAGCCCCGAACCGGTGTTAAAGGGGGGGTATTAAATGCGCCATCCCCTTCGCTCCTTTCTTCCCCCCAGAGCCAGATCGCCACCGCCCAGAGCCCCGAACCCCTCGCCGTCGCCCTCGCCACCGAAGCCCTCCAGCCCTCGCCGTCGCCGCCCTCGCCACCGCGTGCGCGCCACCGCCACCGCGCGCGCGCCACCGAAGCCGACGACCGCCACCGCCACCGCGCGCGCGCCACCGAAGCCGACAACCGCCACCGCCACCGCGCGCGCCACCGAAGCCGACGACGACGCCGGCGCCTACAAGAACCCCGACGCCGTGGTGAGCTAGCGGACCGCGCCTGGTCGTCCCCTCTATTTCCTCCCCTTCTCTGTTTCCTCCCCTTCTCTGTTTTGTCGCCGGCGCCCCCCTTTGCAGGCTGCGCTCTGCCACGTCGCCGGCCGGCTCTACCCGTTCCTCTGTCCGCCGTTGCAGCTGCACGTCGTCGTCGTGCTCGCCCGTTGCCTCCCCGTGCTCGCCCCCGTGCTCGACCCCGTGCTCGCCCGTGCCTCCCCGTGCTCGCCCCCGAGCAGTTCCTCACCGGAGCCGGCCTCCCCACGCGAGCTCTCTCGCGAGCGCGTCCACGGATTGGGGCCCTCCGAACAGATGTACCAAGATGAAATCGAACCCCTCCGAACAGATGTACCAAGATGAAATCGAACAAGCTTTGTAGAAAGTATGATTTCAAACCATTGTACTTATTAGTAGTAGCTAGGATCAAATCGAACACGAGGACAGCTTTGACGTGGTAGCTCGCGTCATCGGGTGTGGCGGGCAGGAGCGGCTACGCGAGCACGTCCACGGATTGGGGCCAATGACAGGGAAGTGGAGGGGATGGGTCAGGGAGGCGGATTCGTCGGGGAGGCCCAGGGCCCAGGCGCGGTACGGGGACGGCCTCCCCTCTCGGCTGCGGGGGCGGCCTAGATGAGACTAAAAGTGTATATTTGGATAAATGTAAGAAGGTTGTGTACCTAGGGTATCGTTGATTTCTTCCGAACCTGCATATCATAAGAAAGAAAGGCAAGCATTTCAAACGTCTGGCAGAACCCCGGAGGAAGCCTGTCCTCCGTACCGGTGAGGAGGTATTTGGTATGGTCAAGGACCTAGAAGTAATCTTTGGAAAAGGTCCTGGCAGTCTATCTGTTCCGAATGACAATGCCGGACACGCGCCCATGTGGAAGAAGCAATCTATATTTTGGGACCTACCCTATTAGAAAGTCCTAGAGGTCCGCTCTTCAATCGACGTGATGCATGTGACGAAGAATGTTTGCGTGAACCTGCTAGGCTTCCTAGGAGTGTATGGGAAGACAAAAGATACACCGGAAGCACGGCAGGACCAGCAACGTATGAAAGACCCTGAAGAGCCTATGCATCCTGAGAACGAGAAGGGTAAACGATGCCACTTAACTCCTGCCAGCTACGCTCTTCCCAAAGCAGAGAAGGAAATCTTTTTTGAACGCCTGAGCAGTATCAGGATCCCGTCTGGCTTCTCGTCGAAAATAAAGGGAATAATAAATATGGTAGAGAAAAAATTCCAAAACCTGAAGTCTCATGACTGCCACGTGATTATGACGCAATTGCTTCCGATTGCATTGAGGGGGCTTCTACCTGAAAATGTTCGAGTACCCATTGTGAAGCTATGTGCATTCCTCAATGCAATATCTTAGAAGGTAATCGATCCAAAAAGCCTACCAGGGTTACAGACAGATATGGCCCAATGTCTTGGCAGCTTTGAGTTGGTGTTCCCACCATCCTTCTTCAATATTATGACGCATATCCTGGTTCACCTAGTAGAAGAGATTGCCATTCTCGGTCCTGTATTTCTACACAATATGTTCCCCTTTGAGAGGTACATGGGAGTCTTAAAGAAATATGTTCATAACCGTGCTAGGCCAGAAGGAAGCATCTCCAAGGGCTATGTAACAGAGGAGATCATTGAGTTATGTGTTGATTTTATTCCTGACCTTAAGGCGATTGGTGTTCCAGAATCACGACATGAGGGGAGACTGTGTGGAAAAGGCACCCTAGGATGTAAAGCAATGATATGTAGGGACGGGCATTCTCTCAATCAAGCACACTACACAGTTTTACAAAGATCTATCTTGGTTGCCCCGTATATCAATGAACACAAGAATTTTATACGCCTCAAACACCCGGGGCAGTCTGATGAATGGATTATAAGTGAACACATGGCGAGTTTTGGCGGATGGCTACAAAGACTTCTCACGAATAACACCACTGTTGGATATCAGCTGTACTTGTTGGCCAGGACACCATCTTCGACTGTATGTACTTTCCAAGGGTACGAGATAAATGGGAATACATTTTACACGATAGGCCAAGATAAAAAGAGCACCAACCAAAACAGTGGTGTCCGCTTCGATGCAGCAGAAGACAATGGGCAAAAGACCACGTATTATGGGTTCATAGAGGAGATATGGGAATTTGAGTATGGACCTAATTTTAAGGTTCCCTTGTTTCAGTGCAAATGGGTCAAGCTAACAGGAAGAGGGGTTGAGGTAGACAAGAAGTATGTAATGAAAACAGTGGATCTCAACAATCTTATGAAGGTAGACAAGAACTTAGACAAACCATTCGTCTTAGCCAATGATGTGGATCAGGTTTTCTATGTGAAGGACATGTCTACCAAACCGAAAAAAAGAAAAAATAAGCAAACAGATACATCACACGATGAGCCAAAGTGTCACATAGTTCTTTCAGGGAAAAGAAACATCGTGGGAGTGGAGGACAAGACAGACATGTCATAAGATTATAATAAGTTTGATGAAATTCCGCCCTTCAGAGTGAAGACTGACCCAACCATCCTGTTAAACGGTGTTGATACTCCATGGTTACGGCCGACCTTGAAGCCCCAAAGTTCTTTCCTCTCAAACTTGGTGAGGGGAAGCACCATGATGGTAGGAAGAGGGAGATTGAGCAAACTAGTGAGCTCAATAATACGAGGACCAAAGCGAGTTCCCTGGAACTCCTCAACAGTGCTGATGGTAACATTAGGCATCTATTTATAAGATATAAAAAGTTAGAAACAACACAATTTAAGATAAACACAAGGCAAAGCATCACATGCATATCTTTGGAAATCAAAACACACAAGTCATGGCATACATGGATCCATTACAACAACCAAGGTTCAACTTATTTTAAACAACTTTTGGAAAATAAGGTGATAAGTGGTGGTCCAACTAACGAAGTACGTTACAATCCCAACTCACTAGATATGTTGGCTAACACAATATTTCTAGAAGCAATCAGTCTATCTTGAGCACATAACTCCATTACTAAGTCTATAATGTCTCCCCTTAAGGTTTGGTTGGTAGCCTCCAACTCTTGGGTACGTTTCTTCTATTCCTTTAGGATATTTTGGATGTTGAGCATTCTTCACTTGACTCTATCACCAAGGTCTTTGATGGTCTTCCAAGCTGCATCACTTGCTGAATCAAAGAATGTAGTGTGCACCACTGAATTGGTGAACATGCAGAATCCTGATTCTTTGTGGCTGTCTTCCTTGTTTTTATACAAGTGAAGTTGCACCCACCAGTACTCAACTCCTTCATCCATCACAGGAAAACCTTTGTACACAGTTGCACCATGTATTTCCATTGCAACCATGAGGTCCTTGAGAGCCTTGGGAAATTCTGCCTCACACTCCAAAGTCATTGTCATGAGTGGTCCCTTCCTTACGGCTTCGTTGATCGAGTTCATCTACAAATATAGATGAGAAAGAAGATTAGAAAAGTTTATGAGAAGAATAGACAAGTGTAGAAGTTGTTGAAATTTTTTCCTTAGTGGTTTCCAATCCTAGGGTCATAATCCTACAGGCAACACAGTGCTCTGATACCATCTGTAAGATCCCTCCTTTATAAAGGAAAAGGATCCCTGTGATTGCAATGCTAGTCCCTAGATCAATGCTAGCATCCACAGTTTAAGATGAAGTACACAGAAACAAAGGTCATTATTACAGTCATTCCAGAGACAACATAGTCTTTACAACTCCATCGCCACAGGCCTAGTACAAGAGTTTAAATAAGTAAATAGATAAAAGTCTTCATCTTCATGTGCCACAGGCAAACATGTTGAGTGTAGACTCATGACTCCTAATCCTCATCAGAGTAACCTGCAACATCACAAGTTACAGCCACAGTGGGTCAATACATTGGAATAGTATTGGCAAGTGATACCTTAGTATAATTTTGGTGTACTAGATACTATATGCAATTTGGCTAAGTGTAGCTTAGGCTTGCTTTGCTCAAAATAGGTTTTGCCTATTAGTTGAAATCACTAAGTTTTTCTTTGTCAAAACTTTTCCCAAGGAACCACCAATAGACATTGAGGTCCTTCACCCTTGTTCAACCACAAGTTTTACTTAGAAATTGGGATGAGGAGATTCTTGATAGCTTCCATGTCTTGATGCTCAAGTTGTCCTTTTCCAGGGACATGGCTAAGTACTTAGATTCTTCCATCTGCAGAGGTTGTGCACTTTCCCCACCAGACTTGATTTTCACCAAGACAGGACCTTTCAGAAGCCTTCCCTTAGACCAAATGGACGCGTTCCAACCTATCATCCCACTACCACCAACTGTCCAAATGGCTAAGTTCTAGCAACCTATGTGATCCAGGCAGAGCCCATATTGCCAAGTGGCTGCACTAGAAGCTTCTTAACATTTGGCCTCTCAAATCCCTTTGTTCCTGGGTGGCTTTCCACAAGTGAGATACACAAGGTAAACCATAGAAATAGGCCTTGTGTAACCACTCAACATAAACCATTCCTTCCATTCCACCCAGGTGTTTCATTCACTTAGTTGTTTTATTAGGCAAAACACAAGTCCAAAGACTTAGAAATATTTTCATCATAGCATTTATATTTCACCACCCTTGGTTGCTACTAGCTAGGCTAAGCATGGCATAGATAAGCATCTTAACTTAGAAATTTCCTAGCAATTCTACACTACTAGGATTTCCCAACATGGCATATAAGCAAAATATAACATGCAAGACTAGCAAAATATTTCTAATGCTTAGTAGAAAACATAGGGATAAAATATCATGAAGCGCCACTTGCCTTGGTAGTTTGGAGAGTAGCTACACTCTTCACAATCACAATCACTATTGGCACCAAAATCTACACATAAAATCATAGCAACAATTACATACAATATAAATACAATCAAAAATATATGGATGCATGCAATATGATATGTGATGATTTTCTAAACACAACAAGACAAGTACACAGTACTGGTTCATAAACAAGTTCAAAACTTGCCAAACAACATTTGTTTAAACACTAAAACATTTCTCAAATAATTTATATACACAAAATAGGCCTACACATGTTTCTGTAAAAAACCATTTTAACAGAAACAAAACATTAAACACATTGCATATTTGGAAAGGGCTTATTCTCCTGATTCCATTGATATAAAATTTGTCAAATTTGAACGTGGGGATCAAACAACTAATAGATCTAATTCAAATTTTTAAAACGAACTCTGTGCCACGCGGCGTGTTTCTATTGGCTGGTACCGGTTCGGGCGGATCAATCAACGAGAGCCACATGATTTAAGTGAGGATGCACAGCCAGATCTAGCGCGTGCCCCTTCGTTAAGTGAATCTAACGCAGCCGATGGATCTAGATCTAACAGTCCGCGATCAAGCGACCACAGATGGGTGGCGCTGGCGGTGGCAACTGGTGGTGGCAAGCTCTATCTACGGCGGCGGCGCTACAGGGGGTTCTGGGGTCGTCGGAGACGCTTACCAGGTTCGTAGCGATGCACTGATGCTCAACGTGGCGACGGCTTGGCAAGGGGCGCACGAACACGGCTGCACGGGCTCGTCGGAGTTGCTGACAGCATCAGGCTCGGGTGGACGGCGACGTTGGCGACGCTCCTGGTCACCCTAGCATGAATAAAAGGCATCAGGAGATGTGCAAGGCTACGGCGAACACGCTCGTGTGAATCAGAGGCGAAGGGGAACAAGGGGCTCACCGAATTTAGTCGTCGGAGTTGGAGACGTCGTCGGGAGCTTGCTGCGCTTGATGGAGTCGGCGACCTGGGGCGGTATAGGATGAACCAATGGTGTCAGAAGGTGCGCAAGGAAGTTGCGAATCTGTCTGCATGGACTAGAGGAGAAGGGGCGCACGGGGCTCACCGGGATTGGTCGCCGGAGTGAGCTCTGTCTGCGGCGGTGCAAGGGCGATTGAGGGCAGCCTGGGGGCGCTTCTGTCTGGCTTTGTTGGGGGCAATGGCCGCGAGGGGGAGGTGGTCTTATAGCCAGAAAGGGAGCGAGAATCACGCGAGGAAATGCCGGCAATAACTCGATTTAAAACGCGGCAGTGAATGGCGGAGGGAACGGCCGGCGACGTGGTAGTGGGCGTGATTTGGGGAAGATGATGATGAGCTGGCGAGGTCCACCAGTCAGTGACCCGTTGGGTAGCGCGGGTGCGGTGAGAAAATCCGAAGGAGGGGGAAAACCCGGGTGGGCTGGCTAACGAGCTGCTTTGCTTGTTGGGCCAAAATCCTGGCGCCGGCCCTTTTCCTTTTCTCTTTCCTTTTTCTTTTTCTGAATGAATTTCCAGGAACCTTTTTCAAATGATTTCAAAATCTATTTGAATTCAAATCTTTTCAGGATTTTTGCAGTGTGCAACAATCACATTTCTGGGCATAAAACCAAGTGGTCACTTTGAATTGGCCTGGTCACTTGGAATAAAATAAAATAAGCAGTGACATAGCACTAGTTTTAAATAGGTTTTGAAATTGGTTTTCAAATTATATTTGTCTTGAAACTTTGGTTTAAATCCTAGCAATCTAGCAATACAATCTAGAGCAACAAGACAACAAGGTTTGGTTCAATGAACAACAATCTCTCATTGGAGAATAGCAATTGTTTAAATGCTGATCACATAAAATAATGAGCTCATATGCTCCTGCTTTTGAATTGATTTGTTTGAAATGAACTCTATATGATCATGGATGCATGGATGATATGCATGAGTTTGAAATATGATTTTAGGGATGTTACAATGAGGTCGTCACGCCTGGCGAAGAACTCTTTAGATATCCACCAAAATGAACGTGCACTGAGATGTTATATTGTATATATGCTTGAACGTGTTTGTCTTGTACTTGGTGCTTCAACGTGTACAAAGAATACCATAATGACGATGTTTGTGTATAATAATAGTTGCTTAATTATTCATGTACTCGTATGTACCGCGATGTATGTGTATACCTCTTCCGATCGATTCCCCCTCCCCCTCTCCCCGTCCTCACCGCGCCGCAGAAATACGCTCAGAATGGGGCAGCGGCAGAGATTTATGCCGTTTTCCTACCGCGGCAGAGATTTATGCCTTTTTCCTGCCGCGGCAGAGAACATTTAACACCGGAGGAGGGGGACCTGAGCGCTGCGGCAGCCCACGTGCGAACCGCCAACAGCGGTTCTACAACCGATATTAGAGGCTGGTCCGAACCGGTGTTAGAGGCTTGTGTGTGCACTAGTGTCTCTCACCATGCTATGATGGCGAACACAACCATATCCTTGATTTTGTTTTCGTTAGTTCTTGTTGGATGGCTCCTGAATGTAGCTTGTCAGCTTCAATTTTGTTTCATTATGTCTGTCTATGATGTAGCTGTGGGTATAATCTTGATAAGTTGTATCTGCATATTTAGTTTTCTCTTCGTTTTCATATACTAGTTTAGATGGCTAGGAAGCTGCAGGCCGGTGAAGCTTCAGTCCAGACGAAAATGGCGAGATGCCATGGTGCTGTGCGATGCAGTACTGCATGTGAAGCGGCATGGAGGAAGAAGGACGGGCTGCGCATAGTATAGTCTTAGCCGAGTGAGTAGGTGGACGTTTCGGTTAGGTTAGTTGTTAGCTGTATGCGTATGTGTGGCCTGGTCGAGAGGTGCAGAGTGATTTTAGGAAAGATGATCAGGTCCATGCGCATGTATAGCTAGTTGAGTTAGTGGCTGGTGGCCTAGGTGCATGCGCATGGGTTAGTGGGTGCATATGTTAGCTTATTTATAAGACTTGTAATCGAGGCCCAAAATCTTTTTGTTCATGTGTGCGTTTGAGAGTGAGCGAGTCAGCTCTTTCAGTAGCTTTACAATGGGTATGTCATTAGTGGATGGAATTGAGCTACTGGTTAATGAAAATTTTAGAAAGGATTTTATATTTTCTTTTCTTTTGTCATTGTTGAAGGAAGTAGTTCTTCAGAGTTCAGACTGATGGGATGCTCTAATTTTGAGGTGTCATTGTAGGACGGTGTTCTAGCTTTTTTCTGCAAGAGCATGATGTTGTAGCAAACAAACCAGTGATTTTCTCACTAAGCAATTTAATCATACTTCCAGTTTTAAGATCAAAGTTGTAAGCAACAATTCACTATATAAAGTTTTCTAAACATTGACGGTAGTTCTTAATTGATCATGTAACAGCAAGAACAGACTGACAAGTTGTAGTGTCTGTTCCTGCCTAGTGCAGGTCTGAGCACAATATTGGCACGACAACAAGCAATTTAATCATGCTTCCATAGTTGCTAGAAAATCCTGAAAAAACATAACATGTTCAATGTTCTGTAATAGTTAAAAAACATCATACACAAACAGAGTCAAATTTAATTTGGGATAACACGAATTTTCGCCATTACAGGACTGTAGTCAGTACATCAAAGTGTAAATCATAACATGGATAAAATCATTCTTCCTTTAGTACCTTCACTTCTTGCTCCTTTTTTGATCGTCTCTTTATTCATTTGCATCTTCCCACTATATGAACATTAGCTGCAGGATGTATACGAACTTCAAGTAAGTATGAATATTGCAGCCAATAAATGCCTCATATTCCTCTTGCCAGGTGTGCTTGGTAGTTGCAGGGTCTTTTTGTTTCAGTCAGATGATAACTGCACACTGCATTTCCAAATTAGTGATCTCATCAACATTCAGCATGCATGTATAACTAAGTGGATGCTAATACCCAAAATGAATACTTGTTTAGTCGGATAGTCTTAGACTACCATAGTGTTAGATGCAATTTGTTTCAGACCGCCTGAATTAAACTACAGTAATTTGGCGCTGGGGTGGAACTTGAATTTCACATAATTATAATTTAGAGCTACTAAGTTCATAGCGTAAAGCAAGTAGTTACCTGAACAAAACAAAAACATATGTAGTAGTAATATTTGTCTAATCGCATAGGAAAAGAATAGGCAACAGGTAGCAGGGCCTAAACTTCTCACTTGAAAATTTCAAAGTTAGAAACAGAGGGCTACCTTTGTGGGTGTACTAAAACCTGCCCCATTCATATGCATCTGTAACTTGTTGATTACACTCATATGCACACACAGCTACCTGATTCAGATTTCTCACAGGGGTCACACATGCTGTATATTTATACTTGCTACCTCAAAAATTGTGGGGTCCCCTTTGGTCGTCGTCAGGCTTTGCTGAAACAGAGTATAACCAGATATATGCAGCAGCATTTAAGAACTCGGGACACATGGGACATAGCAGTTTACTATAGACCAAGAGTTTACATGCATGGGGAGCCTTCCGGCCAATCAGCATTGCAGCAGCAAGAAGCACCTCGTTCACCTAGTTTTCACAAACCGATCTGTGATAGATGTATCAAAATCATTGGATTTCTATTAGTAAGAGTCGTGTCAAATTATTGCAGGCATGAGCACGGATTAGGTTTCATCTTCAGCAGTCTATCGATCAGTCAGTTACCATTGGCTTTACTTAGCAAGGGGCGACATTCTCAAAAAGAACGGAGAAACAGAACTACAATTTTCCATGAAAAGCAAGGTCAGGCGGAACATTTCTGCTCTAATTACAGAGTGTGATCTCTTATAACTACCATGTGATTTTCGTTTTTTCTGTTACGTTTTTCATTTTGGTTTTTCTGTTTTAAATATTTTTCTATTTTTTTAAGGAACAAAACTGAAAATAAACTGCAAGCTTACCTACACTTCGCGTCTGCACATCGGGCAATTCCTCTTCAAAAGTAGCACTTTCCTTGCACACTGCTCGTGGAAGAAGTGGTCGCATGGCAGTACCTTCAAAGGATCGCCCTCCGTGTATTCCTCGAGACAAATTTCACACTCGATTGCGCCTTCCTCCTCTAGTGGCCCCTTATACGCAATGGTCTTCAAACCTCTGATTGTCGCTTCATCGGCGCCCGGTGGTGGCGGATTTGCAGGTGGCGCTCTCGCTACCGCCCTCCGGTGCAGGAGGTAGAAGAGCACAAGAACAGCTAAGATAGCTGCGCCGAAGCCTACACCGACGTAGACCAACTCGCTCTTCCACGCCCCTCCACCCGTCGACTGGGGCAAGGGTGCATCGGCGATACGGAAGTCTCTGATGGCTACACACATAGATTAAAAAGTTATCTTTTTCTGTCATACTACTATAAACATTGAAATAGTATATTTTCAAGAATTGTGAACTATGAGTATAAATGTCACATGAAAGAATGCTCATGTCCAGTTAACAAAACTGAAGTTTCCTAGCTTAAACACCTTTCGTAGTTCTCAAACTGTTTAGCTTATAAAATTACCATGGTCTGAACAAAAGAAAAGGCAAGTCCAGGCAGATTTACATCAAAGTTTGAAAAAAAGATTTCAAAACCCTGACTAAACAGAACCTTAATACCAAAACTAGAATTTTCTAATAAATGTTCTAAACAACAAGGAAATCATTAGAAACTACTTATGCTTCAAGAAAGTTCAGATTTGATAGGATCTCTAGATGTACTCTCATTGAAGAAGAGGATGACACTAGGAGTTGGGGCAATTTTCTGGTTTTATTTCTCACACAAACTTACACAAATACCATGCCAACCATAAAGGTTGGGGATACATATTTATAGGCTGCTAACCAGCAAGCATATGCTAGATGCTAGTCTAAGATGCTGCCCTAAAGGCAGTCAAGGATGCTATCCTAACAGCCAGTCCTTGATGTCCTTGATGTTGATGCTTTATCCTAACCGCCAAGGACCATGTGTGCTGTAACCCCACAAAGACCAAACAGTGCAGAGACTTACCCATCATTCTCCCCCTAAGTCTTGTGCGTTGTCTTGTGGAAAGGCTGGACCATCCCAATCCTGGAGCAGAGTCCAAGGAACATGGTCCCACCAAGAGGCTTGGTGAGCAGGTCCGCAAGCTGATCCTTGGTGTTGATGTAGCTCGCCGTGATGATCCCTTCATCCAAACAGCGTCGGATGAAATGGTACCTCACCCGGATGTGCTTGCTCCGTTCGTGGAACACGGGGTTCTTCGCCAGGGCCAGAGCGGACTTGCTGTCCACCATGAGCTGCATTGCGCTAGTGTCTCGACCGAGGAGATCACCAAGCAGTCGAGCAAGCCAGAGAGCCTGAGTGCAGGCAGTGGAGGCCGCTATGTACTCTGCCTCGCAGCTGTACATGGCCATCACCTGCTGCTTGACTGACTGCCAACTCACGAGGCACTTGCCAAGGAAGAAGAGGATCCCGCTTGTGCTCTTGCTGGTGTCGATGTCACCGGCGTGGTCGCTGTTGCTGTACCCGACGAAGTGTGTCGCCCCAGGGCACCTAGGGTAGTAGAGGCCGTGGTCGAGAGTCCCCACAACATAGCGGACGATCCTCTTCATAGCCTGCTGATGCTCCATCGTTGGTCGCTGCATGAACCGACTAACGTAGCCGACAGAGAATGCCAAGTTTCGGCCGTGTGTGGGCGAGGTAGCAAAGGCTCCCCACAAGACACCGGTACTGTGTAGCGTCCACCTCCTCCGCTGTGCTGTCGCGGCTCAGCTTCAGCCTCTCCTCCATCGGAGTGAGAGATGGGTTGGAGTCGGTGAGCCCAGCTAGCTCAACAATGCGCTTGGCGTAGGCAGTCTGTCGAAGCGTGATCCCGAAGTGGTCCTGGTGCACCTCGTTCTCCAGGTAGAAGGAGAGGAGCCCCAGATCACTCATCTGGAAGGCGGCCTTCATCTCTTCCTTGAACGCCGCCACCTCTGCATCCTTGGTGCCGGTGATGACCATTGCCCCGTCGGTAGACGGCCGCCTCGTGCGGGCTTTGCCTGAAGCCCATCGTCTTGAGCGTGGAATCCAGCTTGGCGTTCCATGCCCTTGGTGCCTGCCACAAACCATAGAGAGCCTTGCGTAGACGAAGTACCATGCCCTCCTGGCCAGGAATCGCAAATCCCGGCGGCTGTTGCACGTAGACCTCCTTCTTCAAGTCGTCGTTGAGAAAGGCAGACTTGACATCCATGTGATGGACGCGCCAGCCCTCCTGGGCGGCTAGCGCAAGGAGTCGCACGGACTCTATCTGTGCCACGGGAGCAAAGGCGTCGTCAAAGTCAACCCCCTCCTGTTGCAAGAAACCTCGGGCCACCAAGCGAGCCTTGTGCTTGACGATGGCATCGGCTTCATCCCTCTTCATCTTGAACACCCACTTAAGGGTGATCGACCGGTGACCACGAGGGAGGTCCAGGTGCGGTTCTTCTCGACCGCATCCATCTCCAACTGCATCGCTGCGTGTGGCATCCCGCAAAACCACTACTAGAAAATCGCGTCATTTTTGTGCATTGCATCGTCATCATCATATGTTGTTTGTCTAAAACTATTTTCGCAAAGCCCTATTTGTTTTCAAAACGCCCCATCTTTATTCAAACATCAAAACCGGGTCCCCGGATTATTTTGTTTTGTCCGCTGTCGGATTGCAAAAGCGCTGGTTGAAATAAATAATTTAATTATATTATTTTAGTGGGGCAGTCGAACGGGCCGAATGACCCGAACGACCACCCCAGAAAAATACAAACGGTCCACCCATAAACCATTTTACACCCAGTCCTAGTCTAACCACCCCCAGCCACATCACCTCGACCACTCAGATCGTGCCACCTCACCTCCTCCCTCTCCCTTACCCACTCACACGCCGCCACGTCACTCAACCTCCTCTCTCTCCTCTCAACCCTCCCTCACCCCACTCTCTCACCACACACGCAGAGCACGCACGCACGCACGCCCCAACCTCCCGCACCCGATCCCCACCGACAACCCCACCCTGGCCCCGATCCCGTCGCCCCTCTCCGGCCCCACCCGCACCCGCTCGCCCCACCTCCCTCTCCTCCCCTGTTCTTCTTCCCCGTGCGCAGCCCCTCTCTCTCCCCTAGCGCGCCCCATCCCCGCCGCTGCCGGCTCCCCAACCACGCCCCCACCCCCGCTTCGCCGGCCCCCTCCCTGCTCGCGTCCGGCCGCCTCTCGCCACCGGCCGCTCTCCCCCCCCCCCCCGCCCAGCGCCTCCGCCCCGTCGGCCACGCTCGCCACCAAGCCCCGGCCCCGACGCGCCCGCCTCTACCTCAGCCGCGCCCGCCTCTACCTCAGTCGCGCCCGCCTGCCTCGCCGCGCCGCCGGCCTCGCGTCTGCCTCCGCCGCGGTGCCGCTCCCCCTCCGCGTCTCCAGCGAGCCGGCGCCGCCGCCTCCTGCGCCACCTCGCCTCCACCACCGTCGGCCCCGCTCCCTCCGGCTCCGCCCAACCCCGCGCAAACCCGTCAGGCCGCCGCCGCGTCCTCGGTCCGCTGTCGCTCCGCCCGAGCTCGACACCGCCTCCGCACCCCCGGCCCGAGCTCGTCGCCGACCCGGGCCCCTCGCCTTCCCTGTCCGCGCGCAGCAGCCGGCCCGCCTGGACCCACCTGCCCGCGGGACCCACCCCGTCGGCGCCGATGCCATCCGCCTCCACCCGTGCAGGATCCCGGTGTAGTACCAAGTTGGTGCCAAGTGTTGGGTGTGGAAACAACAAGATCGACACCGGCAATCAAACCCCGAAACCCCAAGTTCGGCCTACCGAAACCGTCAAGACCACCGTCACGGCCGACATGATCTTCCTCGGTGGCGACGACAAATCGGACAAGGATCACCAAATAAAACTGCCAACAAGATCTCCAGCATGGATAAGATGCCCAGACCCCGAAGACCGATCCCGGCGACCACACATGCGACAAGACCTTCGCCCCGAATGCGGAATCGAGAACCCGAACGACAAGAACGCCGATGCGGATACGACCAGCACTTCACCCCGGGTGCGACAAGCACTGCACCCCGAACACCAAGACCGTCCCGACTCGAGGACCCGACAAGGTCTTCGCGACGACAAGAACGACAGCGATCAGGACGAGTCCGATGCCCCGACGCCAGACCAAGTACTTCCTCCCGGAACGCCAAGTTCTACCACAGTTATCCGAGAACGATCCCGCCGAGACCGACCCGGAACCCTGGACCCTGAGACCGACCCCGAACCCCGGAACCCCAAGATCGTCGAGCCCCTCAATGTGTGACCCCTTTTCTCGAGCCCTATTTTTATAAATGAAATATCAAATTGTTGCATATCAACTTGTCATACTTGCATGCATATTTGTGTGGTTTGGGGGCCTTATGCCGATTCACCTAATAATTAAATATGGGGCCCATATGCGGGCAAATCTAGTCTCATATTGGCCTCATTTAAATTTGTGTAGCGAACCGGTGCTATCTTTTGCCATGCTAAAACAACATTTAAATTGCGGGGTAGGTAAATAACTTGAACCGTATAATTAATTGTCGGGACCCCGGTACCGCTTAATATGACCAAATTGCATCGCATCCTTTGCCATGTCATGCATCATACATGCATCATGCCGATCTTCTGCCGTTGTATTAAATATTGCATCCGGTGTTTCTTCTAGTGTTTTGCTTCTTCGCGGATAAGGCCGTTGAGTTGATGTGAGCTTCGCCCGATCTTCGGACGAACCTTTCGGCAATGTTTTTCAGGCGAGCATCTCCCCCTTTCTACCTATCTTACTTTTATAGTATTTATTCCCTCCTGTTGATCTTTGCTATCTGTGTTGCGATGCTCTAGTTTTCGTTCCCGTGATATCCTGTGCAGCCCTATATTGCCTTGGACACATCCTATTACCTGTTGTTTGGTAGATAGTTGGACCCGCGCGTCGTAGTCGCTTGCTCAAGTGTTGTTGCGTGTCGTCAAGTAGCACAGTTGTTGGAGAAGTGCCGCATGTCCAATGTTGGAGATGATCATGGCTTTACTTATTGTTCACTTTAATTACTGTTTAACAACTAAAAATGGAATTAAGCAGAGGCATCGGTGGGTGATAGATAATATTTGGTTTCCGACCGCCCACTTGTGTCCCGTAGGACCCCGAGTTCTTGACACCTGTTCCGAGATCGAGCGCGCTAACCACAGGTGGGGAGATATGGGCCCCCCATTGATTATTACCTGATTTCAAAGTATTGTACTGGGGGCCACAAACTAGTTTGAGGTTTTATTTACGATCCTGTACTTATGCCATGCTTTACTGCTTTATTTACGATTGTGCGAGGAGCACACTGTACTGTTTTGGAAGCGGAGTGTTTTCGCTGTATCGACGGTCCCCGTTTGGGGATTTGCTGTCGTTTACAGCCACTGACGCAAACCCTAAGTCCGTCTCGGAGAACGGCCGACTTCGTTGCGGGTGTCGACTTGGTGGGGTGGCCCCCATGTACTTGCTTTGGGTCTGGGAACGTCGTGACTTAGGCCCCGCCGACATACCGATGGGTGTATGTTAACTGATCTGGCAAAAAGGGTCGAAGTGCCTGTGGATACTTTGGTGCACCCCTGCAGGGTTAAATCTTTTCGAGAAGCCGTGTCCGCGGTTATGGACGACTTGGAGCACAGTGCTTGATCATAGACAACTATAACTAAAGTTTACTGTTATAAATTGACTTGTATCCGATTTGACTAGTAATCAGCTTCACTACAACGGAATGGCTAAATAAAAGTACCAACAACTGCTGGGTTTTGGGTTATCTCATGCTAATTGTATTTGACCAGTAAGTGTCGCAACTACAACGGAATGGTTAACTAAAATGGCCCGCTGCTTATTTTATCAGAATGATTATCTATACCTGACTAGTAAAGTGCCGCAACTATAACTGAATAAGTAAAACTGCCAACTGTGTGAGTTCCTCGGTTGCCTTCCTCGTTTGGTCTCGAGGGGGAAACGCCAGGATGGGTTTGTTTGATGGTAGTATCAGGTTGGTTCCGAATAGGTCTTTCTCACCCCTCTCTGATAGCCGCTAGTTGTGTCGAGTCTCTATAGGTTGTTTAGTGCATGCTGCCGCTGCCGCTTCAGTCCACCATACCTTGTAGGCGAGGACCGCCGAATCCTAGTCTCGCCGTGTACTGGCCTCAGTACTGACGCTCCTCTTTTCCCTTTGCCCTTTGTCGGCACACCTTTTTTTTTGTTTAAGCAGGTTTTGAGATGCGGCGTCGTTAGCAGGGTTACCCTTCCGGCTTGGCCTGGGCAGGGTTATGGACGCCATTGGTTATTCTTCAGGGCTCTTAGCCCCATTTGCATCTTGTCCGTAGTCGGACGCTCCATCGTTTTCAAGGTGATTTGGATCTCTGTATATTATATCTGTATTCTTGACTCATGGAGTCGCTGTTATATATATCTGTTCTGTGGGTCCCATCGAGGACTGTTGTGTAATGTTATTACTTCGTTTTCCACCCGCACGCAAGTGCCTGGTGGGCACCTTCGAATCGTTTCTTTGCGGGTTTTTGCGGGTTTTCGCTAAAACTTGCATAGGGCCGATTGTGAGGGTGTTACAGAGTGGTATCAGAGCTCAGCAGTTGCGATACCCCACAAGTCCAGCCTGTAGGATAACCTAGCTAACGGCCGAAGTAGAGTGTCAAAACTATTTTGAAAAATCGGTTGGATAGTTCTGATTAGGTCTGATTTTACTCCTTACCTTCTGCTGTTCTCCTCTTACCTCTGCGTGTTTTGGATCTGTCCTCTTTCCTTCTTCTAGTCCAGGATTTCGCGTGGTTGGGTTTTCCGTCGTACCTTCAGGGTTTCGCTTCCTCCTCTGTTAACGGTGTTCTACCGTCCGGTGTTCAAGCTGCCTGATGAATCCGTCTGCCGTGGTATCATTCTTTGCTCCTTGTTTGTGCCTTCCGGTGTTTTCCGACGCGACGACATCCTCTACGCCAGATCCGATGCAGAGTCTGCATCACTCCTTTGTTTCCGAACCTCGCTTGTCGAGATCTTCAGTCTGAATCCTGAGGGTTGGTTGCATAATCTGTCTATTCGTGTACATAGTAATGCTTTGGGTGCGGGATGGAGTCGCGACCATACCACTACTCTTATCATTTTCTCTGTATATTGAATAGTGGATCGATGCAATTCTACTCCTTCCGTGGAAGTTAGAGGTGGCCTTACCTTTAACTTCGTCCGTTGTTTTCCGGAGTGCTCTCTTGATGAACAGGATCAACGACCTCTTGTTAGTGGTGTCGCGAGGATCTACGCAAAGCGAGAAGACGCAGATCGCCGACCTTCCTTCCGGTACCATGAGGCGGATCTCGAGGGCGAGATCCATTGTTAGTGGTGTCGAATTGTGGCATCCCGCAAAACCACTACTAGAAAATCGCGTCATTTTTGTGCATTGCATCGTCATCATCATATGTTGTTTGTCTAAAACTATTTTCGCAAAGCCCTATTTGTTTTCAAAACGCCCCATCTTTATTCAAACATCAAAACCGGGTCCCCGGATTATTTTGTTTTGTCCGCTGTCGGATTGCAAAAGCGCTGGTTGAAATAAATAATTTAATTATATTATTTTAGTGGGGCAGTCGAACGGGCCGAATGACCCGAACGACCACCCCAGAAAAATACAAACGGTCCACCCATAAACCATTTTACACCCAGTCCTAGTCTAACCACCCCCAGCCACATCACCTCGACCACTCAGATCGTGCCACCTCACCTCCTCCCTCTCCCTTACCCACTCACACGCCGCCACGTCACTCAACCTCCTCTCTCTCCTCTCAACCCTCCCTCACCCCACTCTCTCACCACACACGCAGAGCACGCACGCACGCACGCCCCAACCTCCCACACCCGATCCCCACCGACAACCCCACCCTGGCCCCGATCCCGTCGCCCCTCTCCGGCCCCACCCGCACCCGCTCGCCCCACCTCCCTCTCCTCCCTGTTCTTCTTCCCCGTGCGCAGCCCCTCTCTCTCCCCTAGCGCGCCCCATCCCCGCCGCTGCCGGCTCCCCAACCACGCCCCCACCCCCGCTTCGCCGGCCCCCTCCCTGCTCGCGTCCGGCCGCCTCTCGCCACCGGCCGCTCTCCCCCCCCCCCCCCCCCGCCCAGCGCCTCCGCCCCGTTGGCCACGCTCGCCACCAAGCCCCGGCCCCGACGCGCCCGCCTCTACCTCAGCCGCGCCCGCCTCTACCTCAGCCGCGCCCGCCTGCCTCGCCGCGCCGCCGGCCTCGCGTCTGCCTCCGCCGCGGTGCCGCTCCCCCTCCGCGTCTCCAGCGAGCCGGCGCCGCCGCCTCCTGCGCCACCTCGCCTCCACCACCGTCGGCCCCGCTCCCTCCGGCTCCGCCCAACCCCGCGCAAACCCGTTAGGCCGCCGCCGCGTCCTCGGTCCGCTGCCGCTCCGCCCGAGCTCGCCACCGCCTCCGCACCCCCGGCCCGAGCTCGTCGCCGACCCGGGCCCCTCGCCTTCCCTGTCCGCGCGCAGCAGCCAGCCCGCCTGGACCCACCTGCCCGCGGGACCCACCCCGTCGGCGCTGATGCCATCCGCCTCCACCCGTGCAGGATCCCGGTGTAGTACCAAGTTGGTGCCAAGTGTTGGGTGTGGAAACAACAAGATCGACACCGGCAATCAAACCCCGAAACCCCAAGTTCGGCCTACCGAAACCGTCAAGACCACCGTCACGGCCGACATGATCTTCCTCGGTGGCGACGACAAATCGGACAAGGATCACCAAATAAAACTGCCAACAAGATCTCCAGCATGGATAAGATGCCCAGACCCCGAAGACCGATCCCGGCGACCACACATGCGATAAGACCTTCGCCCCGAATGCGGAATCGAGAACCCGAACGACAAGAACGCCGATGCGGATACGACCAGCACTTCACCCCGGGTGCGACAAGCACTGCACCCCGAACGCCAAGACCGTCCCGACTCGAGGACCCGACAAGGTCTTCGCGACGACAAGAACGACAGCGATCAGGACGAGTCCGATGCCCCGACGCCAGACCAAGTACTTCCTCCCGGAACGCCAAGTTCTACCACAGTTATCCGAGAACGATCCCGCCGAGACTGACCCGCCGAACCCTGGACCCTGAGACCGACCCCGAACCCCGGAACCCCAAGATCGTCGAGCCCCTCAATGTGTGACCCCTTTTCTCGAGCCCTATTTTTATAAATGAAATATCAAATTGTTGCATATCAACTTGTCATACTTGCATGCATATTTGTGTGGTTTGAGGGCCTTATGCCGATTCACCTAATAATTAAATATGGGGCCCATATGCGGGCAAATCTAGTCTCATATTGGCCTCATTTAAATTTGTGTAGCGAACCGGTGCTATCTTTTGCCATGCTAAAACAACATTTAAATTGCGGGGTAGGTAAATAACTTGAACCGTATAATTAATTGTCGGGACCCCGGTACCGCTTAATATGACCAAATTGCATCGCATCCTTTGCCATGTCATGGATCATACATGCATCATGCCGATCTTCTGCCGTTGTATTAAATATTGCATTCGGTGTTTCTTCTAGTGTTTTGCTTCTTCGCGGATAAGGCCGTTGAGTTGATGTGAGCTTCGCCCGATCTTCGGACGAACCTTTCGGCAATGTTTTTCAGGCGAGCATCTCCCCCTTTCTACCTATCTTACTTTTATAGTATTTATTCCCTCCTGTTGATCTTTGCTATCTGTGTTGCGATGCTCTAGTTTTCGTTCCCGTGATATCCTGTGCAGCCCTATATTGCCTTGGACACATCCTATTACCTGTTGTTTGGTAGATAGTTGGACCCGCGCGTCGTAGTCGCTTGCTCAAGTGTTGTTGCGTGTCGTCAAGTACCACAGTTGTTGGAGAAGTGCCGCATGTCCAATGTTGGAGATGATCATGGCTTTACGTATTGTTCACTTTAATTATTGTTTAACAACTAAAAATGGAATTAAGCAGAGGCATCGGTGGGTGATAGATAATATTTGGTTTCCGACCGCCCACTTGTGTCCCGTAGGACCCCGAGTTCTTGACACCTGTTCCGAGATCGAGCGCGCTAACCACAGGTGGGGAGATATGGGCCCCCCATTGATTATTACCTGATTTCAAAGTATTGTACTAGGGGCCACAAACTAGTTTGAGGTTTTATTTACGATCCTGTACTTATGCCATGCTTTACTGCTTTATTTACGATTGTGCGAGGAGCACACTGTACTGTTTTGGAAGCGGAGTGTTTTCGCTGTATCGACAGTCCCCGTTTGGGGATTTGCTGTCGTTTACAGCCACTGACGCAAACCCTAAGTCCGTCTCGGAGACCGGCCGACTTCGTTGCGGGTGTCGACTTGGTGGGGTGGCCCCCATGTACTTGCTTTGGGTCTGGGAACGTCGTGACTTAGGCCCCGCCGACATACCGATGGGTGTATGTTAACTGATCTGGCAAAAAGGGTCGAAGTGCCTGTGGATACTTTGGTGCACCCCTGCAGGGTTAAATCTTTTCGAGAAGCCGTGTCCGCGGTTATGGACGACTTGGAGCACAGTGCTTGATCATAGACAACTATAACTAAAGTTTACTGTTATAAATTGACTTGTATCCGATTTGACTAGTAATCAGCTTCACTACAACGGAATGGCTAAATAAAAGTACCAACAACTGCTGGGTTTTGGGTTATCTCATGCTAATTGTATTTGACTAGTAAGTGTCGCAACTACAACGGAATGGTTAACTAAAATGGCCCACTGCTTATTTTATCAGAATGATTATCTATACCTGATTAGTAAAGTGCCGCAACTATAACTGAATAAGTAAAACTGCCAACTGTGTGAGTTCCTCGGTTGCCTTCCTCGTTTGGTCTCGAGGGGGAAACGCCAGGATGGGTTTGTTTGATGGTAGTATCATGTTGGTTCCGAATAGGTCTTTCTCACCCCTCTCTGATAGCCGCTAGTTGTGTCGAGTCTCTATAGGTTGTTTAGTGCATGCTGCCGCTGCCGCTTCAGCCCACCATACCTTGTAGGCGAGGACCGCCGAATTCTAGTCTCGCCGTGTACTGGCCTCAGTACTGACGCTCCTCTTTTCCCTTTGCCCTTTGTCGGCACCCCTTTTTTTTTGTTTAAGCAGGTTTTGAGATGCGGCGTCATTAGCAGGGTTACCCTTCCGGCTTGGCCTGGGCAGGGTTATGGACGCCATTGGTTATTCTTCAGGGCTCTTAGCCCCATTTGCATCTTGTCCGTAGTCGGACGCTCCATCGTTTTCAAGGTGATTTGGATCTCTGTATATTATATCTGTATTCTTGACTCACGGAGTCGCTGTTATATATATCTGTTCTGTGGGTCCCATCGAGGACTGTTGTGTAATGTTATTACTTCGTTTTCCACCCGCACGCAAGTGCCTGGTGGGCACCTTCGAATCGTTTCTTTGCGGGTTTTTGCGGGTTTTCGCTAAAACTTGCATAGGGCCGATTGTGAGGGTGTTACACTGCGCGCCATGCCGCGTCTTGCTCGGCTTCTGTAAAAGACCGAGGCTCACCATCGTCACATGCAAGTTGCATCTGCGCCTCCAGGTTGCGTGCCACCGGTCCCGGCACCGGCTGGTCGCCAAGAAGACCCTCCATTGTACGGTACCGCAACGGCTCGCCGTCGTAATACGCGTCGATGCGCTCCTCATCATGAGCGAGCGAGGAAGCGAACTCCACCGGGCTATGCTCGATGCGAACTAGTGCTGGTGTAGACGTGCCCGGAGGTGTGACTGCTAGTGCTGGAGCACGTGGCGTCGGCGGCTGTGGTGTCGTCGGTGTGGCAGCCACCGGGATCGATGGAGACTTGGGAACTGAGGTAGATGTGCTCGGAGAGGAGCTGCCTGCTCCCCCAGCTCCCTCGAAGTGGACGTACTCGACAATGAAGTCGTCATACGTCGGAATCGAGCCGTCGTCCACCGCCTTGTCCCACGCGGCCACGCCCACCCTCGCCCTTTGTTGAACACAACGTCTCACGCCGTGCGCACACGCTGTGTCTTCGGGTCAAGGATGCGGTAGGCCTTCGAGCCCTCCGCATAGCCGATGAACACTCCCGGAGTGCTCCTGTCGTCGAGCTTGCCGATGTGGCCGGGCTCCTTGGCGAACGCGAGGTAGCCGAAGACCCGCAAGTGGGAGACCGCCGGCTTGCGCCCATGCCAAGCCTCATACGGCGTCTTGACGTCGAGTGCCTTCGTAGGTGAGCGGTTGGGGATGTAGACGGCTGTCAGCACCACCTCTCCCCAGAAGACAGCCGGCATCCCTCTCTGCTTGAGGAGGGCCCAAGCCATCCCCACAACCGTCTGGTTGCGCCGCTCGACGACGTTGTTCTGCTGCGGGCTATATGGGGCGGAGTAGTGGCGCTGAATGCCCTCATCAACGCAGTACGACGCGAATTCAGTTGTTCTGAATCTGCCGCCATTGTCAGTGCGCGGCACGCGCAGCTTGCGGCCACACTCCACCTCTGCAGCAACCTACGCACGCCTAATGGCGTCCGCTGCTTCTCCCTTGTTGCCGAGAAGCACCACCCACATGTAGCGGGAGAAGTCGTCCTCCCGGTGTGGTCGGAGTCACCGGTCCACACAAGTCCCCGTGCACGAGCTCGAGATTCTCCTTGGCTCTGAAGCTCGCCTACTGGGGGAAGGGGAGTCGCCTTTGCTTCGTCATCACACAAACATCGCAGAACTGCTCCACGTGTTCGAGGCATGGCAGGACTCGCACCATCTCCTTGATGCTGAGCCGCTTTAGGGCCTCGAAGTGAAGGTGCCCGAAGCGCTCGTGCAACTGCCACGCCTCGTTGTCCCGACGAGCGGCGAGGCAGAGGGGCTGTGCCACCTACACATCAAGGACATAGAGCCGATTTGCGCCTCTAGTTACCTTGGCAAGAAGGCGATGATGGCGATCCTAGATGTGCAGGATCCCGTGCTCGATCAGCACGCGCAAGCCGTTCTCATCCAGCTGTTCCAAGCTGCTGATGATAGAGTTCCTCAGCGCGGGGATGTAGTAGACACCGGTGAGTATACGGCGCTCTCCAGTCTTGGCCGTGAAGATGACGGAGCCGACACCCTGAATCTCCACGGCGGAGGCATCTCCAAACTTGATGGAGCCTCGCACGTCGGAGTCAAGCTCGGCGAAGAACTCCCGTCGACCGGTCATGTGGTGTGGGTGGCGCCGGTGTCGAGGCACCACCCGCCAGTCTTGTCGGTGCCGGAGCCGTCGCCGAGAAGGGCGTGTGCCTTTGGCTCGTCGAGGTGGAGGGGAGCCGCTGCAGCCGGTGCCGCGGGGCATAGCTCGATGCTCGCATGAGCCATGACCAGAGCAGGCTCCTCCTCCCTTGCGTGTGCGACATGGGCCTAGCCGCGTCGTGGCTGTCGACACTCATTGGCCCAATGGCCAAGCCGGCCATAGTTGTGGCAGGCGTCATCTTGGGCCGGCTTGGGCCTACCGGCAGCGCCTCCCAGGGCGCCTCCGCGAGCATCACCTTGCGTCCTGCCCTGGCCGTCTTTGCGCGGCTTGCCACAGGCGCGACCGCCTGTCGTGGAAGAGGACTCCCCCTTCTTCCTGTCGCCGTGGCCGGCATCCCACTGCTCCCGAGTGAGGAGCAGCTTCCCATTAGTGGTGATGGTCCCCGAGAGAGGTTGTGGCTCGTCGGTGTTGACGACCTTGAGGCGACCTATTGCCTCCTCGATCGACATCGTGCTGAGGTCCAGCAGGGATTGGATCGAGCGAGCCATCTGCTTGTACTTTGCGGGGACGCAGTGAAAGAGCTTCTCGACAGCTCGTTCCTCGTCGTAGGTGACATCGCCGAACTGCACCATCTTTTGCAGCAAAGTGTTGAGACGAAGAGCAAAGTCATCGACGTCCTCACCTGGCTGACGGAGAGCAAAGTCATCGACGTCCTCACCTGGCTTGAAGGCCAGGTTTTATCCCACTCCTTGTAGAGTGCATGCAGAGTGGACTTGCGAGCACAGTCGCTGTCGATGCACGACGCAGCGATGGCATCCCAGGCCTCCTTGGCAGTCTGCTTGTTGGAAAGCGAGAACTGCATCTCGGGTGGGACTGCGGCAATGAGGGCGTCCAGCGCCCGTCGATCGTCATGGTGGTCGACGTTGGCATCCTGGACTGCCTCCCACATGTGCCACACCTGGAGCCGGACCCTCATGACCACAGCCCACTCAACGTAGTTGGTTTTGGTGAGGGTAGGCCACCCAGCACCGGGACCAACGTCCCTGACCATAGTCCGGACCTCGTAGAGGCCACGGTCTTGGTCGTTTCGGTCGCCGCCGCCGTGCGCACCTCCTCCAGGAGCGCCACCGCAGTGCTCGCCTCCTCCGGGAGCGACACCGCCGTGTGCTTGGGCGTGCTCGGTTGCCCACCGCGACGTCCGCTCGTGGGCTGCGTCGACGCTGAAGTCGCCTAAAATGGAGCCATTGATGCTGCCACGCAGAGCCTGGACCTCTGCCGCTGCTGCACGTGCTGCCTCCACCACTTCTGCTGCTTCTGCCTCCGCTCTGGCTGCTGCCAGCCTTGATGCCCTGGCGCCGCAACGGCTGCTGCCGTCGCCCGCTCACCCTCCTCTGCCGCGGCGAGCTTGGCCTCCTGCCGACGCCGCCGCACGCGCGAGGTAGCCGAGTGCTGAGAGCGACCTTGGGACATGGCTAGCCGCTGGGGGCTGTTGCGTGCAGGGAGAGCTACTGCTCGACTGCAACGGAAGGAGAGGGGCCACCAGGGACAGCTTGAGTTGCTGCACTTGCCCGCCGGGGCTGCTGCACATCCGGTGAAGGGGATGAGCAGGAAACACTCAGCCTACAAGACAACCTCGCTTTGATACCACTTGATAGGATCTCTAGATTTACTCTTATTGAAGAAGAGGATGACACTAGGAGTTGGGGCAATTTTCTGGTTTTATTTCTCACACAAATGCCATACCAACTATAGGGGTTGGGAATACATATTTATAGGCTGCTAACCAGCCAAGCATATGCTAGATGCTAGTCTAAGATGCTACCCTAAAGGCAGTCAAGGATGCTATCCTAACCGCCAATCCTTGATGTCCTTGATGATTTATCCTAACCGCCAAGTCCTTGATCTCATTGATGCTTTATCCTAACTGCCAAGGACCATGTGTGCTGTAATCCCACAAAGACCGATAGTGCAGAGACTTATCCATCACGTTTTCTTAAGTTTCTAACCTTATCAGGAATTAAAAAGTTTTATCAGGAGAGAGGGGAGGACTACTAACCTGCAACCTTTGTCGCTGCTGCAGCAAATTGTACGACTATAATCACAACCGAGATCTTCCTCGCCTGGAACCCTGCCGCGACGTTGCCGGCCACCACCGCCAGAACCCTGCAGCCCACGCATGCACGCTCTATTTGTCTGCTGAGACATTGTTAATACTCCCAAACAGCGATTCTACCGGCACTGTATGTGCCGGCATCGCATCCACCAACCAGCGCCAACTCGAGATCCGCGTCGCCTTGTATCTCCTAAACGGCCGTTTGGGCTTTCCGTCTACGGGAATATATCAGCTTTTGCAGTGGACCCACCCACGTGCGCCCCTCCTCCTTTTTTATTAGTTTCCCTAACAAATGACTCGGTATAGATATAAAAAGTGGTGGTAATTTATAGCCTAATTTTAAATGAGATTTAGGGAATTAAATACAAAAATATTAAAAGTAGTACACATTATTACGAAACCAAAATTATTATAATTTGTGAAATTATGAAACGAGATTGATAGTACTGAAACTGGACTGAAACAGTTTTAAAATTCTAGAACTAATACTAATTTAACAAAACAGAAGCAATATTTACTGACTTATTGAAACAGCCTTCGCACTGTTGGAAGTTATTGAAACTACTACATAATCTACTGAAACTAACTTGAAACTTGTATGCATTTCATAGTGGTTTCACAAAACAAGATTGGAAATTGGAAAATGTGAAACAAGATTGGAATTTATGAAACATGTGAAACATGTGAAAAAAGATTTGAATTTACGGAACATTAAAAACTATATTGAAACATGCGAAACCAAATTGAAACCTACGAACACAGACTGCAAATTATGAAACCTACGAACATGACTGAAACTACATACCCAATATGAAACCTTTGAAACTAGATTCAAACATGTGAAACTAGAACGAAAATTTATGAAACAGACTGGAGTTTTCTCGCGTCGGTTTCATAGTATAATAAAAAAAATTGAAAGTTATGAAACAAAATATTAGTGAAAATTTTGGAACACAACTGAAACATAATTGAAACGTAGGAACATGACTGATGTGTGTTACCTGAAGAACCACACCGGCAGTTTGTGCTCCATTAGCCATTTGAGTGTTGGCACCATTGAAACTGGCGCGTCTTTCCAGCCCAAGAGCCTGCGCAAGTAGAACATCAGTTTAGGATACTGACTGACGGTTAGCTCATAAGGGTAGGGTAATTTGTGTGCTCATAAACGTAGTTCTGTTTTCTTGCAGTTAAGAAGTCTTACGTGCTCTTTGACACTTTGGCGTACAAATCCTTTTGCACCATTGGCCCCTGTAATTTTTCTAAGCGCAAGCTCCTACACAAGTGGGCCATCAGTTAATGACAATGACAGATAGCTAATTTGCTCGTAAAGATTGATCTCAGTTAAGCAGTCATACATGCAGTGTGACCACACTGTTTCTCTAGCGTGCAAAGCCTTTTGCACCTTGGAATCATTGAGGTAGGCTTGTACGTGATGGTTGCTGCACGGATCATATCCCGGTATCTGCAAAATTTGGAGCAGAAAAAACTTATTCAGAAAGCAAATATTCAGGGTAACCGCGACTGCTTATAATTCAGTGCTGCTCTCTTACATAGCTGCTGGGGTAGAATGTTCCATTGGATGATTCAATGCAAACTGGTCTATATATGCCGTAGGGATCAGTGTCAGCAGGATAATGGAGCGCAGCATCATTGCATGTGTCGCCATCTGACCCGTCGAATTTGCAGTTCTTGGTGGTGTTGGCCCTCGACTCATCTGATATCACCTCATGGCTCCATAGGTAGTCAACCCTCACCTTTGCATTCATGTCATCATCAAGGAATTAACCAAGAGAGGATTGTAAAAGAAACCACTGAAAGTATGCCATGACTATAAAGTGTATATAACTGGGTAATTAATCGGGCATACCAAGATATCCTGTAGGTTTACAGAAGTTCTTGTAACATTGTTCATGTCGTGCCTCAAGATGGTGGCAGCGAGCTGTGGCACATAGTGACCGCCGTAGCTCTCCCCGGAGATGTAGAAGGCTCGGCCTTTATACTCTGGGAACCTCTCGAGCCAGTTGACGAGGAAGACAAGTGTGGCATCCGCCGTCCTCCGGTCTCCGCAGCTGACGTAGTCGGAGGTCGTGTTGGAGTAGGAGAACCCAACGCCAGCAGGCGATTCCAGGAATATCACATTAGCCACTGCAAAATCTCACATGTGACTTACAACAAATATGTGTACATATTGGATCGATGGTGGTTTAGTTGCTGTGAGCGTGTGCCTCACCGTTGTTCCAAGCCTGCATGTTTCTGTTGAGAGTTTCGTTGTTGCTGTTCACGCGGAATGGGCCCAGCTCCATCACTGCCCCGTAGCCAATCGACGAGCATCCAGGACCTGTAAATGCATCCTCAAGTAAGCATATAGATAGTAGAAAACGTAAGAGGTTAATCAACTGGAAGCATATTCAAAGTGACAAACCTCCATTCAGCCACAGGAGGAGTGGCTTCGCCCCCGGGTCGGTCGCTGACTCGACGAAGTAGTAGAAGAGCGCCCGGCTGTTCTTCTCGTCGACGGTCACGTACCCACCGTACTGGCTGAAGTCGACCACAGGCTGCCCGGGCAACGCAGTGATCTTATCAGCGGCCTTCAGCTTGGGCTGGTCAGAGACAGAGTACTCTGCCCTGAGGATCCTGGAAGTAGCAGTAACTCGTACCCTCAGATCATCTTCGCTGTAGGCATTGCTACTGCTCCTTCTGTACCGGATGAACTCTCTGAGTTGAGCCTCTTGCGATGCATCTGTGTGCAACGCGGACGCACAGATGAGGAGGAGCAGAACAAAGGTGGTGTTCCTCATCTTCAGATGAAATGAGTAGCTGCTGCCAAGATGACTAAGATGGGTTCGATTGGGGCTATATATAATGGCTGGGCTTAGTCGTGCTGGAATGAGTGCTTTGAGCAGATTAATCATCCTATACCTCGTATTGTCTCTCGTATTTTTGGAGGCTGGTTGCGTGTGGTAGAATAAAAGCTAAGCTCACACTTTCTGGTGGGTGCGGCAATTAAGTTGACCGAATTTGGCTATGTTGAAATGAGGCAGTTTTCAAATAAAAGTAACTAATCTACCCCCAGTAGGCTATTTAATTCTGTATCACTTGATTTATACCATGGTCTGGTATTTTAGGAAGTTGCTTTGCTTGATAGATTACGTTGTAGTCCAAATATATAAGAGCCACCCGAATTTCAGTCTTCCTTTGAGCATAATTTGATAAAAAAAATATGAGTTATATCCCACAAAAGTATACCATTTGATTCTAACTCGAAGTAAGTCTTTAATGGTGTAATTTTTGTGGCAAGTAATTTATTTTGTTACTATAAATCCTGTTCGAAGTTAGATTGGAAATTCAACCGTGTATTATATATTTGGAAGGAGGAAGTAAAAATCTATGCTCAATTTTTCTACGTGTGCATCATCCGATTGCAACTGTGAATCTGTGATACTTTACTGCAGTGGCCATTGGAGCAGGAGCTGGGCCTTTGGAAGCGCGAGGTTAGAGTTGGCGCCATGGTGGAATACTAATAGGGCTATGTAATATATTTTTTCTCATTGTTTAGCTCATCGTTTTTTCCACAACCAGTGATGCAACTCATGTATCAACATTGGAATAATTTCGTTTTGTTGTATTTTCGAATGCAGAGACCGAGAAAGGTTTTATGTTCAACAAAGTGTTATACCTTCAAGATTGTTTCCATATTGTTAGACCAAAATTTATATTTGCATACTCCACCTACCCAACTGCACATATGGATTTTTCTCTAGTTAAATGATAAGCTATTGGTAAAATGGCAAAGATGGATTTGGTTGGTGTCATAATGGTTGAGCATAATGGAAGGAGTATTTTGAGATGATTAGTCTTGCCATCATGTATTTTGTCTCATATTTTGGGAGATTGGTTGCAGGTGGTAGAGTGGAAGGTACAATAACAAATTTCAGTAAGTGCACAAGTCTTGCCATCACAAGCTATCTATAGATGACAGGACTGAACTCTCTGAGTTGAGCCTCTTGCGATGCATCTGCGTGCAACGTGGCTACACAGATAAGGAGTAGGCCGAAGGTGGTGTTCCTCATAATCTTTTCTGGTGAAATGAGTTGTTGTTGCCAAGATGGTGAGGATGTATTTGGTTGGGTTATATATAATGGCTGGGCTTAGGCATGATTGGAGTATTTTGAGAGGATTAATATATTACCTCTTATGGTCTCTCACAGTTTTGGAGGTTGGTTGCGAGTGGTAGAATGAAAGCTAAGCTTACACATTCTGGTGGGTATGGTTACTAAGTTAACCGTATTTGGCCATGTTGAAATGAGGCAGTTTTCAAATAAAAGTAACTAATCTACCCCTTGTAGGCTATTTAATTCTGTACCACTTGACCTATATCATGGTCTGGTATTTTAGGAAGGTTCTTTGCTTGACAGATATACTTTGTAGTCCAAATATATAAGAGCCATCCGGATTTGAGTCTACCTTTGAGCAAATTTGATAAACAAAATATGAGCTATATCCCACAAAAGTATAGCATTTGATTCTAACTCGAAATAAGTCTTTAATTCTTTAATGGTGTAATTTTGTGGCAAGTAATTTATTTAGTTACTACAAATCATGTTTCAAGTTAGATTGGAAATTCAACGGTGTATTATAAGTTTGGATTTGGAAGAAGGAAGTCTTGCCATCACGTATATATTTGGTTTCATAATGGAAGGAACAATTTGAGATGATTAGTCTTGCCATCACGTATTGTGTCTCATGTTTTTGGAGATTGGTTGCAGGTGGTAGAGTGGAAGGTACACTCACGTACACATTTCAGTCAGTGTCTCATATGATGAGAATGGGTATTTTGAGAGGATTAATCATAATACCTCTTATTGTCTCTCACAGTTTTGGAGGTTGGTTGCGAGTTGTAGAATGAAAGCTAAGCTCGCACGTTCTAGCGGGCGCGACAATGAAGTTGACCGATTTGGCTGTGTGGAAATGGAACTGTTTCCAACAAAAAGGTAACTTATCTACCCCTTTCGGGCCATTTAATTCTGTATACCACTTGACTTATACCATGGTATGGTATTTTAGGAAGTTGCTTGCTTGGTAAGATAGAAAGCTATGCTCACACATTCTAGTAGGTGGGGCAGATACATTGATCAGTTTGGAAAGACAGAAATGACATTGGTTTTATAATAGGAAACTAATCAATCACTTCTAGCATGTTTATGTGTGTATCATCTGGTTTCAGTTGTGATACTTCACTGCAATGGCCACCAGAGCAGGATTTGAATCTTTGGAAACAAGAGGCTTGAGTTGATGCCATGGTGCCGGTATAATTAATAACAGGTTATGGATGGTGTACCTTGTGCCAGTGAACGGGCATATGGAGTCGAAATCGCCGCTGAAAACATTCATTCGTTATACACTTTGTTTTGCATGTTAGAAACACCGTGGCAGTTCAATCCGGGATCAAAACTTCATACCAGATGTGAAAACTTTGAAACTAGATTCAAACATGTGAAACTCGAATGAAAATTTATGAAACAGAGTGGAGTTTTCTCACGTCGGTTTCATAGTATAATGAAACAATTTGAAAATTATGAAACAAAATATTAGTGAAATTTGTGGAACACAACTGAAACATAATTGAAACTAAATTGAAATTACAAAACGTGATTGAAAATATTCATAGCATGGTACCAGATTGAAACATGCTTGAAATTATGAAACATTTTACTTGAATTTAGTGAAACTTGTGGAACTATATTGATACAAGATATTGAAAAATTCCTTTCTTCCAAAGAGTTTCACTGGTTTCAGACAAAAGTTTAATATTTTTTTACAGTTTCACAAAATAAAGGATGATCAAATTGTATGAACAAAATCAACCCACCAAGGACTTGGTTTCACAAATAGTTCAAGTTTATTTCACAGGTATTAATTAAAAAACCATAAAAATTTCAGAGACAGCAGATCCAACATGAACTAGATTAAAACAGAAATTCTAAGAAGATCAAAGAAGAAAAGAAAGCAAAAAAAAAAGGCACCAGAACCTGGACCTCACTGTCCAAATCGTGCCGTCGTGGACTGGCCAGAGTAGGACGAGCCGTGGACTGCAGGCTGGGGCAGAAGTTGACTGGCCGGATCCTCGCCAGTCGCCACCCCGGCGAACCCAAACTTGCCGGCAACTGCTAGTCGCAGGGTGTGGTCTGGAAGTCGCCGTTTGGGCTCCGGCCTCCAGTCAACCTCCGTCCGGCACCGCGCTGTTCGGCCTCCGTCGCGCCGCCCGCGGTCCGATCTCCGCTGCGCCGGGACCTCGAATTAGCAGGCCGTGAGGACGCGCCCACGAGGTCCTCCAACCCAGCCGCCGCCTCGTCCCGTGTACTCGAGCTCGCGAGCTCGCCGCGACGGCGAGGTCGGTGTGCCCGCGAGGTCGCTGCCGCACCGTCCGCGAGGTCGCCGCGCCCGCGTCGTCACGGGGACACACCCGCGAAGTCGAGGGGCCGCGGAGCTTGACGGCATGGACGCCACCGCGCGCTCCGGCCGTTTCGCCCGCGAGTTCGCCACCGCGCCGTCCGTGCTCCGACCGCCACGCAGGGCCGGCCCATGAGGGGGGCAACGGGGCGCCCGCCCCGGGGCCCTGGCCCAGGTAGCTATTTAGTATACTAATAATTATATTTCTGTATTAGGCCTAAAAGAAAAAAAGAAAAAAATTGCCCAAGCCCACCACGTGTGTACAAGTCACAAACCAACACACCATGATCGATCAGTGATGCAGAAAGTAATTAAACCGATCGATCTCTGTTAGCCTGCTGGGGTCGCACGCACCTCTTTCTCCTCGTCTTTACTCGTCGGCTTGTCTTCTCCTCCCAAATTCGCCACTCCCAGAAAAGCGCCGCCGCGTGCTTTTCCAATTCCGAGATCGCCGCATCCATTAATGGAGAGCTACTTCGCTATTTTTCTCTCCAATCTTCTCTCTTTCCATCCTCAACGTTATAGCCATTCCCCATCAACTAGACGTTGGAGCCTTCGAGGAATCACCGCTTCAGAGATGGTATGTCTCCCTCCCTCCCGTTCTTCATTTGATTCATTGTTAAATAGCACGACTTCTTGGTTCCGACTGCTCAACATCTCCAATTCTCCTCTTCTTTCTAAGGTATGTTCTTCAAGCCTCCATTGGATCTGATTCCTGAGAATATTAGGAGAAGAGAAGGGGGACGGCCGGACGGGGAATGAGAAAGTGATATTCTTATTCATCTTGGTGCTGAGAAGATCAAGGATCCAACATCGACACTTCAAAATCAAACCATATTCCCGTATCCAGGTGATTTTGTTTCATGTATTGACTGTTTTTCTGGAAAAAAAATGGTTACATGTCTTCTAAAAAATCTTTATCCGGTTATGAGAAAAGGAAGAGTGTTAAAGCTATTAGATTCCAAGCACTGCAACTAAGGTTAGCTTTGTCCAAGCTAGGTAAAATTTGTGATAATGACGCCAAGTCAAAGACTAATGCGAAAAATTTATTTGCTGCTCTTGGTAGTTTTGAGTTTTTACTTGGCATGGTCATTTGGCATGACATTTTAGTTGTTGTAAACGCTGTGAGTAAGAACCTGCAGTCCGTGTCCATGTGTGTCGACTCTACTTTGCGGCAAATCGAAAGAATAATGGTTTTTTTTTTGAAAATTACAGAAATGAAGGATTTGCATCTAGTTTAAAGATTGCCAAAGGAGTTGTATCTGAAATGGGAATAGAACCATCATTTCCAATAAAACGCAAAGTGACTAAGAAAAAACAATTCCAATAGAACCATCATATTTTTACTAATATGATGTAAAGCCATCGGTCTATGTACCGTTACAAATAAATAATTTTAGTGCATGTTTTGTAGTTCAAAGACCATCGGTCTATGATATGTACTTCCTGAGTTCATGTATTGCTTTTGAAATATAATGCATTTTGAATATGAGTTTGTGAACAAGGGCCCTTTTTGTTTTCTTGCCCCAGGCCTCTAATATGTATGGACCGGCCCTGCCGCCACGCGTCGTCCGCGCTCTCGCCGCCACCTCGCCTGCGAGCTCGCCGCCGCACCGTCCGTGCTCCCGCCGCGCCATCTCGCATGCGAGCTCGCCACCGCATCGTGTTAATAGATTAGTACTAGAAATCATGTAAAAAGCACCTCAAAGTGTAGACAAGTAAAGCAAAGTAGATACTAAACAAGCATGGAGCATCAAAAATTATAGATACGTTTCCGACGTATCAATATCCCCAAGTTTAACTCCTGCTCGTCCTCGAGTATAACTCCTGCTCGTCCTCGAGTAGGTAAGTGATAAACAGAATAATTTTTTAGCTTACATGCACCCTCATAATAAAGATCCAACCATTTGCAAGCATTGAAAGCTAGGATCAAAGAATTCTAAACATGTGCATGAAATAATAGAGTTATAACAATAGGACATAGTAACTATGCATGCAACATGAAAGGCTATAAACAAAGATCATGAATAACATGCATTGAAAAACGTTTGTTTGTTTCACATACAAAAAACATGGCATAGTGGCAATCAGCTTGTCTCTCATAGAGTAGAAAATAGATGCATATGACACCTTCAAAGTTCACAAGGGTGACTAGGAACAAATAGCACAAGAACAAGTAATATCACAATATGCATCAATTAATAATCTTTGGAACACTGCACACAGAATGAAAATTATGCTCTCTTAATGGTGCCTAAAGGTAGAAGGTGGTGACTCAAATAATGGTGGAAGAAAGGCCTTTTTGTAAAGGAAGCATGGATTAGAAGTTTCAAAAAGAGCTTCCAAAAATTATGGTACTTGTTAGCTTTCAGCCCTCATTGCCCCTATCATAAGCATCTTGAAGTGGTTAAGGTTAAAGTGGCAAATATGGAGTATATGCTTGACGAAGTATAAGTTTGCAATCACAAGTCTCTTGAATACGAGGTCCACACCTCATGCATACTCAACTTTGGGCATAGGTAAGTTCTTGTCATTGTAAGTATTTGCGTATCATTGAGAACCGTCAACGGGGTACCCCTTGCACATGGTACAGGAGCTTTCCCATAACCAAAATGACAAGGCAAGCAGACAATGAGCATCTCAGCAATCTTTTTATTTACTATATGCATAGCTTTTTAT
Organism: Avena sativa; assembly: GCA_916181665.1. Lineage (NCBI taxonomy): Eukaryota > Viridiplantae > Streptophyta > Magnoliopsida > Poales > Poaceae > Avena > Avena sativa. The sequence goes on from OV702283.1 coordinate 428,340,941, forward strand.
TGAAGATGCTTCGTAGATAGCTCACTATGGTGATGCTGCAAGTTTCCACCATGATTAGGCATGGCTTAGGCTAGCGGCCCAGGCGTTTCTCTAACACAGTATACTTACTCCATGGACTTACAAGTTCCCTCTTTATTTCACACCAGTGACATCCATAGACAAAAGAGCATGATATCAACTGAGTACAAAGTACAAGTACAATGTTGAAAACATTCCTCGTGATAGTACGGTTCTGCTAATTCCAACGTATAAGTGCAAGCATATACAACAAAGTTGTCACAATGGTTCAAGCTTATTAGGGGCAAGTAATATAAAGTGTGCCATCAAGTTCGTGAGGGCTTTAATCACTAAGTTTTCACGTAACAAAATAGTTTTTAATTGGAAGATAGCTGAAAACAAGAATATACTTGTAATGGTGTAACACACCATGCATAGGAATTTATAGTGGACACTTTGGAATAACTGGGTTTCTTAGGAGTAGGAAGCATGAGAGGTATCTCATCCAAATGAGTTTTGGAGGATCCTTTATCATCTCTCTTTGGTTTACTACTTCCATTAAAAGGATTTTCAGGAACAATCCAATCAAAATTCTTTTTAAAGGCCTCATGCATCCCAACAAGCTTAAAGGGTATGGGTATCTTAAATTCATCTCTAGGCTTTGTTTTATCTGAAGTACCCACAACATCTACACAAGAGCCTAGCATATTGAAACGCTCACAGACCTTTTTGGCTTCCCTAGCAACATCATGAAACTCTTTGAGTAAAGTTTCAAGAATAAAATTTCTCTTTTTAGCATTCTTTTCTTCTTTTAGCTTTAAGAACAAAATTTGCATCATGGGGTTAAGGCTAACAAACCTAGCCTCCAACATATGAACTAAAGAAGCTGAAGCAATTTCATAATTAGGAGCAAGCTCTGCTATAGATTTATCCTCAATATCCTCATCCTTGCTAACATAATTAAAGAATTCTTCAATATTATCTTTCCCAATTATGGAGCTACTACCTATTGCAAGATCTTTCAGGGCGAACTTGGGGAACAACATGGTGAGCTAGAGCAAGGTGACAACTAGAGCAGGAACTAATTTTTTGTGTTTTTGAATAAAGAAAGCAAACCAAGCTAGACTAATTTTTTGGGTTTTTTGGAAAGAGGCAAACAAAACCAAGCAAAAGAAACAAATCAAACTAAAAACAAAGTGAAGAGAAAGGAAGTGAAGGACTCCCCTAGTGAAGACGTCCTTAGCCTCCCCGGCAACGGCGCCAGAAAGTCTTGATGATGCTTAACGTGGCACTTCGTTGGTAACCCCAAGCGTAGGGTGCGGAGAGCAAGCATCAAGTTTTTCCTCGGTTGAGACCGAGGTTATCGAACTAGAAGGAGGAAGGAAACGTCACACAGGTGTTGCAAGCAACGCGGAGACCTGCACAACACAAACTCAAGACTTTGCCCCAATGAATCAGTGAGGTTGTCAAGCTCACCGGTTTGCTGTAACAAAGGATTAAACGTATGGTGTGGAAGGTAATGGTGTGCAGCAAGTAAACAAGTAACAGTGGAGGATGTATCAATGGTAAATACTGGACCGGGGTCCATAGTTCACTAGAGGTGCTCTCCTTAGATAAACAACATGGCATGAAGGGTAAACAAATTACAGCAGGGCAATTGACAGGAACTGAGCAAGGCATAACAATGTAATTAATAGTCAGAAAGATCCTATGAGATTCGATTGGGCAATACAACAAGATACATAGACCGCCATCCAACTGCATCCATGACTAGAAGTCCACCTTCAAGTTATCATCCGAACCCCCTCGAGTATTAAGTTGCAAGCAATAGACAACTGCTTTAAGCAAAGTGTGTAAGGTAAATAGCCACATGTTCCATGAACAAGAGACCGTTGTTTTCTCCCTAGTAGCAACAACATATCTACAACCGAAAAGATTATTGTCACTTCCCTTGGAAACTAGAGGCATGAACCCACTATCGAGCATAAATACCCCCTGTTGGAGTCACTAGCAACTACTTGGCCAAGATAGCTACTAACAACGGAGAGCATGCAAGATCACAAACAACACAAACATGATAGAATCATAAAGACAAAACCATTAATCAAACCAACATAATAATCTCAATATCCATCGGATCCCCGCAAACACAACATGCATGATTACAAATAGATTAGATCTTGATCATGAACAGAGCTCACAAGATCTATACATGAAACCACAAATGAGGAGATACAACCATCTAGCTACTACATGGACCCATAGTCAAAGGTGGAACCTCTCACGCATCATACCGGAGATAAGGCCTCCGGGATGATCTCCCCTCCGGCAGGGTGCCGGGAAGAACTTCAGATCCCCCCGATCTACGGACGATGGTTGCGGCGGCTACAGACGGTTTCGTGGATTTTTGATCGGGTGCCCAGGGTTTCTGCATCGGGGGCTTCTTATAGGCGAAGGGGGGGGCGAGGAGGCGACCAGGGGGGCCAAACCCTAGCCAGGCGCGGGCCCGCCCCTGGCCGCTCCTGGGGGGGGTCTGGCTGCCCTGGCCCGCTTCCTCGTCTCCCCTCTAGACTTCTTGTTCCCCACGGAAAGTAATTGACTTTGACGTTTGTCCCGTCCAATTTCGAGAATATTTTTTTACTAGCTTTTCTGAAACAAAAACAACAGAAAACAGGCATCTGACACTATTGCAACTTGTTAATAGGTTAGTACCAGAAAACATGTAAAAAGCACCTCAAAGTGTAGACAAGTAAAGCAAAGTAGATACTAAACAAGCATAGAGCATCAAAAATTATAGATACGTTTCCGACATATCACAGCCCATGCATGCACACTCTATTAGTCTGATCGGTTGGACCCCGGCAGGCAGCACGCTCTGAACCGGCTTACCAGAGTGCGTGCAGAACCGTCTCCGTCCTCTTCGTGTGCAGCCCCACCAGCAGCGTCGCCGCTACAGTACTAGGAAAATAGCTATAGATAGACAGATCTTTTGTGGCACATATGTATGACCATGCGCCACAGACAAATTACGGTGGCGCATTTCAGGCAATGCGCCACAGAAGCCTTCACTATTCTGTGGCGCATATAGGGGAACAATACGCCACAGAAATTTGGTGGGACCAGCCATCGGGGTTAGGCTTCCAACTATCTGTGGCACATATGTTCAATATGTGCCACATAATTGTTTGGCGGGATTCGAAATTTGAATACTGTCGGCGCCCCTCTTCTTCCTCTTCTCCCTCTCTATTCTCCTCTTCTCCTCCTCCTCTACTCCACACTTCTCCTTCCTCCACTTCTTTTCCCCTCCTCCTTCTCCTCCCCTTATCCTCCCTCCTCATCCACTCTCCTCGTCCCCTTCTCCTCCCTCCTCCCCTTCTCCTCTCCTCCTCCACCACCTCTGGTTACCAACTCCGGCGACAACCTCCACCTCCTCTAATGACCACCTCTAGCGACCTCCTCCGGTGACCACCACCTACGGCGACCACCTCCTCCAGCACGGCCTCCTCCTCCACAACCATATCTAGCGACCCCCTCCTCCACCCACCTCCTCCCTCCTCTGGTGACCACCACAAAATTCTGGCAAAAAAAATTTGGCGGCTGCAAGGCTAGATCCACATCTAGAACTAGTCCCGCTTTTTTTGAATTCAAAAAAAATACCACTTAAGTTTGAGAATTCTGTGGTGCATACCAATATGCTCCACGGAAATTTCATTTAGTGGCGACGTATCAGTGGAGCATCCGGCCAAAACCCATGCGCCACAGGTAGCTGGTTTCCTAGTAGTGCCTGCACGGCGCACGCGCCCCGCATCCTCCTCCCCTCCGGCGCCGCTAACTCCATCGCTCTAGGCAAGCCTTGTTTCTCTACACGTGCACACACACGTCGAGGGGGCCGGCCGGGTCACGTGCGCCGTGCAGGCTCCTACGCTCCACACTCGTCGTGCTCGCGGAAGATAATGGCTTCAAATGTCGAAATTATTCCCAAACCCGGGTCGCGTGCGTCGTGCTCGCTCGATCGGTGAAAGTAGAAACATAGAGCCATACGACGTAAGGGATCCTTCCCAAACAAGTTGGCTCTAGAAAAATGTGAAAAAATAGTAAGGCCCCTCAGGGACTCCATATCATCAACAAAGTCTTCACAGGCTGCGGACCAAGCCCATGGCGGAGAATACTCACCGTCCCGCTAGCCTAGTGACCCTGGGGGCTCGAAAGCAATGTATGTTCCCGGGGGAGGACGCCATAGCCCTTGCACCATTTGGTGCACACACCCTGTCCCGCCAGCATTTTCTATGTGGACAGCTGAAAGGATACGGATGTCGCCTAGAGGGGGGTGAATAGGCGATTAAAAGTTTTCCTAGAGTGGCTCAACAAAGGCGGAATAAAACTAGTGTTTACTTTGTTAAGCACAACCTAGAACAACTAAGGTTCACCTATGTGCACCAACAACTTATGCTAAGCAATACAAGCAACAAAGTGATAGCAAGATATATATTACTTCAAGCACGAAGGCTATCACAATGTAAAGTGCATAAGTAAAGATCTCGGGTATAGAGATAACCGAGGCACGCGGGGACAACGATATTTTACCGAGTTCCTCCCAACATGGAGTACGTCTCGTTTGGAGAGGGGGTGGTATCAAACCACCAACGCCACAAAAGGCCTCCCTTATTCTCCGGTGAATCTCACCCCAATAGGATCGATCCACGCTTCCACTATCGGTGCACTTGTCGGTGGCAACCGGAACCTCTCACAAGGTTGGGGCACAACTCCACAACTTAATTGGAGGCTCCCAACAAACGCCACAAAAGGGCTCAACAAATGCCACCAAGGCCACAATGCCACCAAGGCCACAAAACCGTATAGGGTTCCAAGAACCCAAGAGGGACAAGCTCCAATGAGCAATTCAAAGCAAATCCTCCAAGGAGAACTCAAACCGATGCACCAAATGCAAATGGCAAGAACACCACAAAGATGCTCAAATCCCTCACTCTCAAGTTCCAACAAAGCTACTAAAGCTATTGGGGGAACAAGAGAGGAGGAATCAAAGAGAGACACAAAATCCCCCAAAATCTAGATCCCCAAAGATACACTCACAAAGAGATGTTTTGGTTTGGTCAAAACGTAGATCTAGATCTCCTCTAACTACCCCTCAAATATAAGCAAGAACCAATGGAGGGGTGAGTAGAAATCAAGCTCAAAGAGTAAGGCAAATGAGGGCAAAGCTTAGACAAAGGAGGAGGAAGAACTAACCCTAAAAGACAAAGGGGCAAAGCTATTTAAAGGGCTAGGCAAAATATGGCCGTTGGAGCCTTAATGTAGCGGTAGTACCGGAAGTTCAAGCGGTACTACCGGAGAACTCCAGTACTACCGGACCAGGTACCAGACTTGGTACCGGAAGACCAATATTCAAACTTCATAAGCCATGGCCATAGCGGTAGTACCATTGATGCTACCGTAAAGCGGTAGTACCGCAAATGGCAACCGGTACTACCGGACGTGAAGTGGAATCAGCAGTTTAGACGAAAAAAGTCTCTGTCACGCCAGGTAGTAAAATGCGGTACTACCGCATTTTACTACCTAGGCAGACAGAAGCTTTTTGCCAACGTTCAAAAGTCTCTGCCCTGTGCGGTACTAAAATGCGGTACTACCGCATTTTAGTACCGAAGCAGGCAGAAGCTTTTGACAAGTGGTCAAAAAGCTATTGTCGCGCTAGGTACTAAAATGCGGTACTACCGCTTTTTAGTACCTAGCCCGGCAGAGGCTTTTTTACAGTTAGTCAAAACCTTCTGTCGCATCCGGTAGCAAATAAAATGTGGAAATATTGATTATCACCAAGTGAGAAAGTATCAAGTAGAATAATGTGATATACCTTACTTGGTGAGAAACCGAAAAGCCGCATAGATCAAAATCGCAACAAGATACAAATGGAAGATCTGATTTTGATGAACAAGAGCTTGTTATGGATATTACCACAAGCTCTATATCCTCACATGGATAAGACCAAATAACAACCAAATACGATGATGCAAGTATGCAAAGATTTGAGCTCTCTCCAAACGATGTGACCGAATTACTCTTACGAGAGCCCCTCTTGATAGTACGGTTATCTATCCTAAACCCGGTCTCACACACACAACGTGAGACCGGCAAAAGGGAAAACCTATCAAGATTATACCTTTGCCTTGAGCATTCCACTTGAGCTCGATGTAGACTATCTTGCCCTTCTCAAGATGGAACGCCTTTCTTAATTCCTCATCATCGACCTCGCATATTGAGCTTGCCCAACATATATTCTATGCATTTTATCGACCTTGAAGCCAACACATGCTCCAAGCGATGCCAATGGACAAATCCTACAAGTATAACTTAGTACACGATTGTCATTAATTACCAAAACCACACATGGGGGCCCAACATGTTCTTTCAACAGCTTAGGCAAGAAAAGACAGTGAAATTCATCACATCCATGCGGGCTGGCGGACATCCATCTAGTGCCACGTCGTTGAAGGGGTTCATAGCAGAAAATCAAAAAAATCTCCCTATACGAAAATGATCACCAAGATCTATACTATATAGACATAAGTAACAGAGATGAAGAACAAAGTGTATACCCTTGAAGATAGTGGCACGCCTTACGCAGGCAGGCGTATAGCGATGAAGACAACGCCCTAAGTGTTGTGCCTCGAAGCTCTACACACGTCCGGTGTAGGGACGTCTCACGGGATCCGATCCAGCAGAGGAGCGGAAGAAGAAAGAAGCCAGACCGTCCTGCGCACGACGGTTGACGAGGTTTAATCTCGTCAATGCCCATTGTTATGGACTTGGGTTTTGGAGAAGATGGGGATGCTGGAGATCACGGCTAGCAAACAAGCAACACGGGGACACGAGGTTTACCCAGGTTCAGGCCCCCGGAGGGAAAACCCTACTCCTGCTTGTCTGCTCTTGATTACGGTGGAAACAAAAGTACAGGGGTACGCAGATGCAATCTGGCGTGGAGGTGTGTATGCGAAGGTATGAGGTGCTAGATCTGTAGATCTGTTGTGGTCTAGTCTATCGGGGGTGCCCTCCTCGTTGGACCCTCCTAGCCTTTATATATGGGGAGGCTAGGTCTCGGGTTCCAATACGAGTAGGTTACAAGTTGTATTCAAACTCTAGTCTTGAGGTTTCCTTGTCTTGTGCGCTTGGGAGTCTGTGTCCATATGGGCTTCATAGCAGCCGAAACATCATAGGCGTCATGGACCCTGGCAGGTCGTTGAGTGGGCCTTCCATCGGGCTGGACCAAGTAGGCTAACATCGGGTACCCGTAGGGTATAACCATGTCAGTAGCCCCCGAGTGATCAATCGAATCGTAGATTCGGCTGAGGACTCTTCAATCTTTTGGGTGCAGCTATCTCTGCTCGTTTAGAGAATAATTCGAGTGTGTAGGGATTGTTGATGCGTGTGCCTGACTCTCCCGATGGATCAGGGTCAGTTAACTGTCTTAGGACAAAACAACACGATCTTCTTCAGATTCGAGTCCCTCGACTCGAACCCGAAACATATGCTGGCGTAATTCGACTCAGGCCGCGGAGGACTTACAGGAGTGGAATTCCAGTGAATTTGAATGATGTACCCAACGCGTCCGTCGGGATTTTTCATCGCACCTGCTGGCACGGATTTTTACTAGCAGAGCGCATCATGTGCGTTGCCAGGCCATCAGATGGTATCTGTAGGTCTTATCTTTGCATCGCAGACGCATCATCCGAATGTTTATCACAGCGGAGGTGTTTCGGGTGGACAAGGAGGATGTTACTCACTTAGCGTTTAATTGGGGCGGAGTTGCCGAAAAGTTTTTGCATGCCGATCCAAAGGATCGCAGTCAAAAAATTCATAGGGTGCACGACCAGCGCTCCCTATGGGAGTAGCCCCCGAGTGTCTGTTCGAGTCGTAGACTCGAGCAGATACTTTAGTTGAGCTATTTTTAGCTTTAGGTCCGTAGGACACACATTTTTCGAGTGCTTGAATCAATCCTCCCTATGGGAGTAGCCCCCGAGTCCGTAGTGGAGTCGTAGACTCGACGTAGGACTCGAAGAATAGATTGTTGGTGTAGTACCTTAATCGTGCGTCTAGTGCGCGGCTAGCGCTCCTGATAGGAGTAGCCCCCGAGTCCTTAGTCAAATCGTTGATTCGAGTGAGGAATCGAAGCGTGCCACTCGAAGATCTTCTGTGTGCGCGATCAGCGCTCCAGTTTGGAGTATCCCCCGAGTGTCTGGCAGAGTCATAGACTCGGGCAGAGACTCGAGTCTGGTATCATGTAGTTGTATCTGAAAATCTCATGGGCGTACCGCTGACCCGGAAGTACATCGGGTGTGCGACCAGCGCTTCTGATAGGAGTAGCCCCCAAGTGTCTAGTCGAGTCGCAGACTCAAGTGGAGACTCATGCGAGGAGAAACCACTGACCCGGAAGTGCATCGAGTCAGCGTATCACGCATAAGGAGCCAGGAGTCAATGTAGCGGAGTGATGCGGCATTTTAGCCGGAAGGACTCGATGTTGTGGGTGAAGTCGACGCCGTTTCTTTTGTCGAGTGCGCGGCCAGCGCCGCTTTTGTCGATGATTGATGTGGTCATCCGAGGAATACTTCGACTCAGGTCTTGGCATCTGTTGACGTGGCTGGCGATGGTCGACTCTGTTGGAGGACCCGATAGAATAGCTCAGCGCATTTGACATCCTTGTAAGCTGCAGAAAGATATGACGAATTGTGAAGTACTTATATCTTGTAAAGAATATTTGCCTTTCGGCTTGTATAGAAAGATTCTAGTGCCAATCGAGTCGACACTTTTGCACTGTATGCTAGGCCTTTTTGTTAGCCTGATTACCCTTAGTCTCGGTACCTTGCCAAGGCACTCGGAGTTCAAGGATTCGACAATCAGGCAGAATCAGCTACTCGGGCTGTCGCGTTCGAGGTGCTCGAGTGCGTGGAGCCGATGGCACATTAGGTTACTCGAATAGGGCAGAGCCCCTGAGTGTTTCGAGTGCGATTTAAAGTAAGAAAGAAAATCAACTCTGAATAGTGAACTTAGCTTTGTTCGTTGTCGACAAGGTGAACGGGTCGCGAGAGCCAACGCAACCAGCAGATCACGGTCACGAGAGCCAATATAACCTACGGGTCGCGGTCGCGGGAGTCGAAGGAGTCCCGAGTCGTGGTCGCTGAAGCTGATGCGTCCAGTTGACGCAATCGAAGATCGCGTTAGGTCGCCGCATCCGAAAAGATGCAGCGGATCACCGCAGCCGAAGGCCGCAGCAGGTCGCCGCAGCCGAGGACCGCAGCGGGTTGCTAGAGCCGAAGGCCACGGCTGGTCGCCGAAGCGGAGGGAGCCCCCGAGCCCCCGAGTCATTGGAGCCGAAGATCGTAGTGGATCGTCGGAGTCAAAGACTACAGCAGGTCGTGAGATCGATGCCCAATGAGTAGTCAACGTGGCGGTCGAGATTTGTGCGGCGGACAGGTAGTTGATGTGGCAACGGGTTACGCGACGGACGTAGTCGACGTGGCGGACCGGAGTCGATGGAGTTGCGACCACATGATGAAGAAGGTCATAGTGATGTCGCGATTGCACTGCTGACGTCGAGCCTCGGACGCCAAGCGGATAATCCATTATCGTTGGCCGTCGTAGTTTTGACCAATCTGTGATTTGATGCATCCTGCCGCAAGATGCATGTGCGTACATGCGGTTTAGCACATAGCCTTTTTCTCTTTGTCCTTGTTCCTTAAGCTTAATTGATCGATCTGGTTTGTTTTTGGACTTGGTAAATTGATTCCAATCTTGTTTCCTCGTGTTAGCTTAGTTGGCTCGTCTTTATTTTTCCTTTGACTTTGCACATGAGCTGGCCTGTCTCTGACAGATTGACGTTGGCATATATTCCTAATATTGTGTCGGGACTTGAGCTTCCTTCAACCGACGATTGTTACGGATAGACTTCTTGTTTCTGTGCTAGCGCTTGACCGTCCGAATCAGGTATCCAGCGTATGACAGCTTGCCAGAAAAAAGCTTCGACTTCACAGATCCGATCAGCAAAGAAAAAAGAGCAGATCTGATGTTGAGCCGTGCACTCGCGTTGGTGAAGATCAGCGGAGATGTTGAAGATGACGATCCGCAGGTTGGAGCAGATCTATCTCTCGAAAACCGGCGAATCGTAGATTGTTGGTGATGAGACCGTCACGATCGCACAATCAGCATCCCCAATTCCCACAGACGGCGCCAATTGACGAGGTTTAATCTCGTCAATGCCCACTGTTATGGACTTGGGTTTTGGAGAAGATGGGGATGCTGGAGATCGCGGAACGGTTAGCAAACAAGCAACACGGGGACACGAGGTTTACCCAGTGAAAGGATCGTATGGGCACCTAGAGGGGGGGTGAATAGGTGCTACTTCAAATTTACTTCCTTTTCAAATTAAGGTTTGACAATAAGGTAAATTCTCTAGATAATGCAACTACGGTGAATTTACCTATATGACAATTATGCAAGAGCTACCCTAACACAAAGTAGTAACAAGTAAGTAAGGTGCGGTAAAGGATAGAAGTAACCAAAATAGTGGACGCGGAGACACAAGGATTTGTTTCCCGTAGTTCCTTCCTTTTGAGGGGAAGTATGTGTACGTTTGGAGAGGGGGTGGTTTCAAACCACCAACGCCACGAAAGGCCTCCCTTGTTCTCCGATGAATTTCACCCCAACGGGATTGATTCACCTTCCACTATATCGGCAACCTTCAAGGTGGAAGCCGGCACCGTTACAAGTTTGGGGCACACATCCACAACTTAATCAGAGGCTCCCAAATACAAGCAAGCTATCAAAGCATCAAAGACAAGCTTGGGAGAACCAAAACAAGAACTAGGGTTTCCAAGAAAACACTAGAGCAAAGGGGCCCTCAATGAAATGAGGGGGAAATGAAGATCTCTTTTGGTGAAGTAGTAGATCGGGGCCTCCTCCTTCGATTCCCCAAAGATCAAGGACTTTGGGTGGTGGAATGAGGAGATCTTGAAGATTTGGTGGCTCCAATGGGCTCCAATGGTGGTCTTTGACTTTAATGTGGCTGAGCAGTTTGTCCCAAGGTAGGTGGAGGGGTAGTACTACCGGTCCAGTACCGGACCCGGTACCGGAGATGCTTCAGTTGGTCGAGACTTCTTCAGGTTTGGCCGGTATCGCCCTTGCGGTACTACCCCCAAGCGGTAGTACCGGTCGTATGACGCGGTACTACCGGTCCGGGCGGTAGTACCGGTCCCAAGTACCGCTTGGTACTAAGCAAAACATAGAGGGGTGGATTTTCTTCAGAACGGTCCGGTACTGCCGAGCGGTACGACCGTGTCCAAGTGGTAGTACCGCTTGTCTCAAGCGGTACTACCGGTTGGACCGGTAGTGTCGCTCCGTGGTACCGGATGGTACTAAATAAGACCCACCCTTATCAGTTTTGCATGGTTCCAACTGGTACTTGAACCGGTAGTACCGGTGTCAAGCGGTAGTACCAGTCGTATTTCTGGTACTACTGTTTGACACATTGGTTTTTCGCAAAGGGAACAGTAATGCCAATATTTGTGTCACACCCTTATCAACCCTGTGATACACTTAGCACACGATTAAACCGACAAGTGTGTTATTATCAAACATCAAAATCAGAGGGATAGGAAAATGCTCTTTCAATCTCCCCCTTTTTGGTGTTTGATGACAATACACTTTTGCAAGATGATTTAAATAGGAAGCATATGAGATTTGTAAAGTAGAGACATGGCTCCCCTTAGATGTGTAGAGACAAACCCCCCCCTCTATTTTACAAACCCAACATGGATGCACGAATATTGATTCTAGCATTGGAAATCATACCTTTGCATAATAGCATGTGATGAGAAATATATAGACAATAGATAGCGCATATCATCACAAGATGGATCCAATGAAATAAACCACATAGTCTCATAAGATGGGTCCATGATATAACCACTACATAACCACATAGTCTCACACATAAATAGAGGGAAATCGAAGTTCACAAGCAATAAAAGGATCAAAATAAGAACGAGCTTGTGACTTCCCATGCAACACCCGTGCCTAAAGTGCAACTTCTCCCCCTTTGGCATCAAGACGCCAAAAAGGGACAAGTGTAAGACTACCGTCCCAACGGTCAATCATCCTCCTCCTCCTCCTCATCCTCAAGGTCCTCCTCGTAAGGGGGTGGGGCGCGGTGCGAGGAAGAGACATCATCGTCCCAACGGCTGTTCTAAGAGATCCACTGATCTTCGGGAGTGATGTTGTTCTCGGACCCCTCGGAGATGGTCAAACCCTGAGCAGCCATCATGTCCTTCTGCCGAGCACTGGCTTTCTTGGCATACACATGCGCCTCATACATGCGCTTCTGGTTTTCAACCTGGAAGCAAAAGATCTTCTTGAGCTTGACCTCCATCCTTTTGGCCCAAGAGGGCTTAGAATTCTTGCGACGGGAGACAACATAGTCAGTGTCATGTCCACTGTCAGCATCCTCAGAGTCATCCTCATCCTCCTCACCCGCCGCAACGCGAGGTTTAGCATGTGTCTTGATCTTGAGTGCCTTTGTCCTGTGCACAATGAGAGAGCGAGAGGAGAGTGTCCTAGCAACGACGGGGCACTTTGACACAATGAGGGCCATAATATAAGGAGCAAATGGTGGAACCCTCCGAGAGTGTGCAGCAGCAACCATCTCATTCCATATGAAGTTTGACACATCAAGAGGAGTGCCTGAGTCTCGGTTGAGGAAGGTGTTGAACAGCAAGTCAACAGAGAACCCATGTATCTCATCCTTGTTGCCCGCACGAGGAGCAACAGTCTCACGGAAAATGTGATGGAGAATGTCATATGTGGGGAGAAGATCCTTGATCTTGCCAGCAATCCCACGGCCTCGGATATACAGAGGTGTAAGGACATCCTTCTTGGAGGGGTGATCCCGCATGTGACAACGAAAACCACAAGGAACGTCTCGGCCGCGATCTTCATACCCCAATATTGCAGCAAACTCCGCAAGTGTAGCTTCCTTGACAACACCTTGAGTCATCCAGGTGATCTTACGAGTACGGCCAGTGTGGAAATGTGTAGTGGCATAAAACTGGCAAATAAGGAGGGGATCATAGTCATACTGGAACTCCATAATGGGGAACAAGCCAAGGTGAGAGCAGATTTCCTTAGCTTCAGCAAAGTAGTCAAGATTCTAGTTAATGTGCCCCATGTCAATCCACTGCTGAGGCACCACCATCCGGATATTGGTCAAAAGAACCTCATGATAAACATGCTCTTGGAAATCATCGAAGAAGAGACTGTCTTCCATGGCCTCGCTCCAGTTGCGGGAGTATGGATTTTCAATCCAGAGAGCCCTAAACTCTGACTCAGAGATGTCTGACAGTTTCTTTGGCCCTGATGGCCCTGAGCTGAGACTTTTGGTACGCCCAGCGAAAGGGGGGAGAGAGGGAGGGGTGTTGCCACTCCCAGCAGAGCGCTTGGTAACCCCCTCACGACCCCCACGACCACCTCGAGTGGCAGGCAACTTGGAACTGTGTCTTGGCTGTGGCATAACCTCTTCCTCAGACTCCGTCTCTTCCTCAACAATCTCACGGCTAGTCTTGGAACGCTTGCACGCACCCCGAGAACCACCTGCATCGGGATCCATGGCGGTGGAAAGAGGTGGGAGCCCGCCAAGAGGCCGAATCCAAGGGGGATCCGGGGAGAGGAGGGCGCAGCAGGGCTCCTGCGGCTTCAAGGTCTCCGGCGGCGGCGCGGGTACGAGTGGAGGGCGTGGGGACAAATTAGGCACTGAGGGGTGCCTCCCCAGCGCGCCCAATATATACCAGGAAAACGCCGACCGGTAGTACCGGTTGCTGAAGCGGTAGTACCGCTCGTAAGCGGTAGTACCGGTTCCCGAACCGGTAGTACCGTGACCGGTAGTACCGGACATGTGGGCGGTAGTACCGTTCCTGGAGCAGTTCTTCCAGGATACGACCTGGGAACTAGCCAGGTGCGGTAGTACCGCTCATACATCCGGTAGTACCGGGGCCCATCTGATTCCAAAGCCAGGAAACAAAGGTGATTCTTGTGCAGATAGAGAGAGGGTTTTTGTGAGGGAGTAAGGAGGCTTGGGTTAAGACAAGTGAGCTGGGAAGCACATGCACTCTAAGAATCGAGAAAAAGGAAGTTAAAAACCAAACTAGAGTGCATGAGACTAAGAACGATGAAGGCAATTCACAAGATGACAATCATGAGTAAAAATCAAATAAAAAATGACAAACATGAGTAAGCACATCAACCTCTCGATTGAGAGGGGGCGGTGGCCTAGGCCACCATATTTGAGTATACTCGGCTTGGCACCACGAAGATATATCTTGGGTCCATTACCGAAACTCATCATTAAGCTCACATATCACAAAATGATATTAAGAGGAATGATTTTGTTTACTTTGCGCATAATGGGGGGAGGGATGGTCCAATCAGTTAGGACCGCACTCCCCCTATGTCCATGCCTACACCTAAACCAAATATGGGTCGAGTATTAGGTGAGAGTGCAAGATAATAAAGTCAAGCTCTTTGAATCTACGATATTTAGTTCATTCCTCAAGTAGCAAAACCTTGCTTCATCAAGTGGCTTCGTGAAGATATCGGCAAGTTGATCTTTGGTAGAAACATAGGATAGATCAATATCACCTCGAGCAACATGATCTCTAATGAAGTGATGACGAATCTCAGTATGCTTTGTCCTTGTGTGATCCACCGGGTTGTATGCAATTTTGATGGCACTTTCATTGTCACATAGAAGAGGCACTTTGTCACAATGGACACCGTATTCCTTTAAAGTTTGCCTCATCCATAGCAATTGAGTGCAAGCACTAGCGGCAGCAACATACTCGGCTTCGGCGGTGGAGAGAGATATACAATTTTGCTTCTTAGAAGACCAACATACCAAGGAACTACCAAGGAATTGGTAAGCCCCGGATGTTGATTTTCTATCATACATGTCCCCCGCCCAATCCGAATCCGTGTATCCACAAAGAGCGAATGTTGAGCCTCGAGGATACCAAAGACCATAAAATGGGGTATGAACTAAATATCGAAAGATTCTCTTGACCGCCATTAAATGGCTTTCCTTAGGAGCCGCTTGATATCTTGCACACACACCTACACTCAACACAATATCGGGTCTAGATGCACAAAGGTAAAGCAAAGAACTAATCATGGACCGGTATACCTTTTGATCCACATCTTTACCATTTGGATTTTGTTCTAGATGAGTCTTTGTAGCCATGGGAGTAGGAGCTCCATTTAAATCTTGCATTTTGAATCTCTTGAGCATGTCTTGAGTATACTTGGCTTGATTGAAGAATGTCCCTCCTCTAACTTGCTTGATCTCAAAGCCAAGAAATACTCTCAACTCTCCCATCAAAGACATCCGGAACGTACTAGTCATAAGGTTTGAGAATTCATCATTAAAAGCTTTGTTAGATGAGCCAAAGATAATATCATCAACATATATTTGGCATACAAAAAGCTCCCCATTGACCCTCTTAGTAAAAAGAGTGGGATCGATTTTCCCAACCTCAAAGCCACGGTCAAACAATAACTCTCTAAGGTGCTCATACCACGTGCGTGGGGCTTGCTTGAGCCCATAGAGCGCCTTATCGAGTTTGTAGACATGGTTTGGGAAGTTGGGGTCCTAAAATCCCAGGGGGTTGCTTAACATATACCAACTCATTTAATGGACCATAAAGAAATGCACTTTCTACATCCATTTGTTGCAACTTAAAGTTATGATGTGCCGCATAAGCAAGAAGGATACGTATGGACTCAAGGCGAGCCACGGGCGCATAAGTCTCTCCATAATCAATTCCTTCAATTTGAGAATACCCTTGTGCAACCAATCTAGCCTTGTTACTATAATTCCATGCTCATCTTGCTTGTTTTTGAATATCCACTTTGTTCCAATAACATTGCGGCAATCCTTTGGCTTCTCAACTAATTTCCATACTTTGTTTCTCTCAAAGTTGTTGAGCTCTTTATGCATAGCCTCTAACCAATCCGAATCTTCAAGAGCTTCCCACACTTTCTTTGGTTCAATCATGGAGATGTGAGCTTGGTGTTCATTGAACCTCTTCAATTGTGCTCTTGTGGAAATACCTTTCCTTAGATCACCAACTACATTTTGTAGAGTGTGATCTCTTATTTCCAACATTCTTTCCTTTCTAGCTTCGCGACGAGCGTGGATCTCCGTGTTGTTTCTTGGAGGACCCTCTTCATCATTTTGATCCTCGTCTTGACCATCATCTTGACCTTGATCATCATTGGAGGCATCCTCTACATTGGGAGGCAAAGATTTACCTTGGTCTTGATCAAGTGCACTTCTAGCGTCAATTTGAGCTTGTCTCAAAGCATCTTGTACGGATCTTCCTTGACAAATTGAGTTGGCACTACTTGACAACCCGTCGAATGGACCAAGCTCTCCTTGACTAGAGTTGACACATTGATCACCATGTTGAGGGTCCACATCTTGTCTTTGGCTTGAGTCAATGTCCTTTTCGGTGGATGGAACATGTTGAGGTTGTGAAGATGAGGGCTCCACTTGAGTGGAGCATAGTTCTTCTCAATCCGCCATAAGGGGTTCCTCAACGGGGCGGATATATCCCACACCCATTCTTCCTATGGCATCCCGAGGCATTTCATCATCTGCATCACAAGCATCAACACGCCCCCCTTCGGGACCATCATATTCTTCGAAGGTCACACTACAAGATTCTATGACGGCTCCGGAGAGCTTATCATAGATTCTATAAGTGTGAGATTCGAGACCATAGCCAACAAAAATACCCTGTAATGCTTTAGACTCGAATTTAGACAAACTAACACCTTTTATGAGATAGAAACACTTACAACCGAACACCCGGAAGTAAGATATGTTGGGCTTATTACCGGTAAGTATTTCATATGGAGTTTTGTTGATTTCTTTGCGGAGGTAGAGCCGGTTTGAAGCATGGCAAGCGGTGGAGATGGCTTCGGCCCAAAAGTTGTATGGAGATTTAAACTCCGCCAACATGGTCCTAGCCATCTCAATAAGAGTCCGGTTCTTCCTTTCGGCCACACCATTTTGTTGAGGGGTGTATGCAGCGGAATATTGATGTTTAATCCCCTCATCACTAAGGAAATCATTCAAGGTGTAGTTCTTGAACTTGGTGCCGTTGTCACTTCTTATGATCAACACGGGAACATTGTATTGTCGTTGAACCAAGTTGATGAAGTCGATAAAAGTCTTTTGAGTCTCACTCTTCAACTTGAAGAAATAAACCCAAGAGTATCTTGAAAAGTCATCAACAATCACCAAGCAATATTTCTTCCCACCAAGACTTGCATGAGATGGAGGACCAAAGAGGTCCACGTGAAGGAGGTCCAAGATCTTGGTGGACTTGATGCGGTTCTTAGGCTTATGAGGAGCGTCATGCATCTTCCCTAGAACACATGCCCTGCAAACACGATCTTTGGCAAAGGAAACATTTTCTTTTAGTCCAACAATATGGCCCTCCTTATGGAGACTTTGCAAAGTTCTCATATTGACATGGGCTAGTCGGCGATGCCATAACCAACCCACATCGGCCTCTCCGAATAAGCACATCGCACTTGTAGTGGCTTGCCCCGAAAAGTCCACCACATACAAGTCATGTTCGACATACCCAACAAAAGCGACCTTGAGAGACTTGCTCCACATGAGGACCACAAGATCATTATATATAAAGACGGAAAAACCTATCTTTCCAAGAGCACATACTGAAAGTAAATTGTACCCAAGGGTCTCAACAAGCATGGCGTTCACGAGTGTAATGTCGTGAGCAACCACAACTTTGCCAAAACCCATTACCTTAGACTTTGACTTGTCGGCATATGTCACGGTGATTAGATCATTATTTGGCTTTAAGTCCTTGACAATAGACGAGCTTTCGGTCATATGACTTGTGCAACCACTATCAAGCACCCACTTTGACCCTCCGGAAGCATAAGTCTACAAAAGATCAAGCTAATTTTTAGGTACCCATTTTTCAATGGGTCCTCTTTTGTTAGCAACAAGGGTCTTGAGAACCCAAATGGACCAAGCAATATAACCATCATGTGGGCCAACATATTGTGCATACACATCACCATAATAATCACGCATTAGAACATAGTGAGGGTTAGCACTACCCGCAAAGTCATCATGAGACATAGTTTTACCACTTGTGGTCTTACTCTCCACAATGGTCTTGTTGGTCTCTTGTGCGGGCTTGTCCTTCTTCTTCTTATTGTTCTTCTTCTTGGTTTTGGAAACAAAACCAATGCCCCCTTTATCACCACTACGCCTTTGCTTGCTCAAAAGATCATCAATGGACTTGTTGCCTTGTGGAAATGTGGCCTTAGCAAGCTCCCCCTTCAACCTAGCATTATCTTCAAGAATAGTTGTGATACTAGATGGAATGAAGTTACTAGGTGAAGGAATATTGGCCAATTGAGTTTGAAGCGTTTCATGGGACTTTATGAGTGACAAGAGTTCACTCTCCAAGACCTTTTGAGCCTTGTTAAGCAATCTAAAGTCCTCGGCAAGTTTTTCATGAACCACACCAAACTCAATCTTGTCCTTTTTAGCCCTTTTGTATTTAGCAATAGCATGATCACGCTCTTTGATGAGTTTATTAACAATAATGTCATTGGCCTCATCAAGCCCTTCAAGTTTTAATTCAAGTGACAACCTAGTTTCTTGTTCTTCTTCTAGAGCATTGTTTAAAGCCTCTAGCTCAATCATATGTTCATGCCCAAGTTTACATCTTACATCTAGAAGCTCTTGAGTATGTGAGAGTTGATCTAAGATGTTCCCAAAATGTAGCTTAGCATCACCTTCTAGGTTAGTCATAAACTCATCAAAGGCAATTAATTCCTTTTTAACATCAAGAGACATCTCATCATCAATTTCATCAGTATCTAAGTGAGTAGAGCGGGATGATGAGGATACCTCTGTTCCTCTTGCCATAAGGCAAGTGACGTTCTTGGTGGAAGAGTTCTCATTTGGAGAATCGAAGAGTGAGAATGTCGGAGTAGAGGTGGTGGCTAGAGCAGCCATACCATGAGAAGTTTCCTCTTCCTCATCTTCATCATCTTCATTGTTGGAGGAGTATTCTTCATGAGTGATCAAGACAATTTCTCCCGACTTCTTGTTGATGGGATTCTTTTTGATGAAGGGTTTATTGTAAGGTGCCTTGAGAGTCTTCTTCAACACAAGCTTGCCACCATGATCTTCTCTCTTCTCATAGGGGCAACTTGCTACAAAGTGATAGAGGTCACCACAATTGAAGCAAGTTATCAACCTAGTGGTATTCTCTCTTTTCCCATTTGGATTGCTTCTCCGTTGCATTTCCATCTTGGCCTTGGCGGGATTCTTCCAAAAGTTCTTTGCATAGAAAGCCATATATTGTCCATGAGCAATCTTGACTTCATCGGGATGGTCCAAGGAAATCCCTTCATCACTATCATCTTCATCCCCATGGTCCACAACTTTGGCCTTCAAAGCAACATTGACAACATTGCTCATACCTAGGGCACGAGCATGAGCATCTTTGGCATTTTTGGCGGCAACCTTGAAAGCGGCCATCTCTTGCATAACTTCATTTGAGGTCATGAGATGGTAGTTGTGTCTTCCTTGTAAGCTCTTCAAGTCGGTGGGCTCAAAAGGCATGAGTGCACTCACATATTTCCATTTTATCCAAGCATCATCCACATGTGAGGCCCCCACATTCCTAAAAGCGGTGGCGGTGGTCTTGAGCCTTCGGTACATGTCTTCATGATCTTCACCTTATTTCATGTAGAAGCCTTCGGCTTCATTGCTTAGAGCATCATATCGGTTCCTCCTCATACTCTCATTTCCAACAAACAACACAGTGAGAGCATCCCAAGCTTCCTTGGAAATGCTAAAGTGCTTAATGTGTGGATAATCCTTTGTCCCCAAACCTTGTTGAATCATATGCAAAGCAGTGGCATTGAGTTGACTATTAACAATCTCTCTTGTTGTCAAGTTGTTTGGATCCCCAATAAAGAGTCCATGCTCGATGATGTTCCAAAGTTCAATGCAAGAGCTACGCATATGAGTTCTCATTAGTGATTGCCATTGAGCAAAAGTAGCATATTCTTCAAGCTTAGGTGGGTCACCTCTATTGTATACATGAGGGTGAGGGATTGGAGGGTCGGGAGAGTACCATGAATCACGGTGCTCACCCTTCCCACCATCATTGTGTGTGGAGGAATTAACGTTGTCTATTTTACCCCCCACCACCATACCCTGGGGGGATACCAACGTATTCCCTTTAGGTAAAATGGATGGTTGATCCTCTTGAGGAGATGGGGGTGATGACCCTTCTTTGTCTTTAAGAAGTTGCTCGAGCATCTTCTTGACTTCGTTGACCAAGGAAGAGATCAATCTTGTTTCCAAGTTTTTGAGATCTTCCATGGTCACCGGTGTCGGCTCACTACCACCATCCCCTTTGTTGCTACCCATATTCTCTTAGGCGATAAAGCCCGAATAAAGATCCGATGCTCTGATACCAATTGAAAGGATCGTATGGGCACCTAGAGGGGGGGGGGTGAATAGGTGCTACTTCAAATTTTCTTCTTTTTCAAATTAAGGTTTGACAATAAGGTAAATTCTCTAGATAATGCAACTACGGTGAATTTACCTATATGACAATTATGTAAGAGCTACCCTAACACAAAGTAGTAACAAGTAAGTAAGGTGCGGTAAAGGATAGAAGTAACCAAAATAGTGGACGCGGAGACACAAGGATTTGTTTCCCGTAGTTCCTTCCTTTTGAGGGGAGGTACGTCTACGTTTGGAGAGGGGGTGGTTTCAAACCACCAACGCCACGAAAGGCCTCCCTTGTTCTCCGATGAATATCACCCCAACGGGATCGATTCACCTTCCACTATATCGGCAACCTTCAAGGTGGAAGCCGGCACCGTTACAAGTTTGGGGCACACATCCACAACTTAATCAGAGGCTCCCAAATACAAGCAAGATGTCAAAGCAATCAAAGACAAGCTTGTGAGAACCAAAACAAGAACTAGGGTTTCCAAGAAAACACTAGAGCAAAGGGGCCCTCAATGAAATGAGGGGGAAATGAAGATCTCTTTTGGTGAAGTAGTAGATCGGGGCCTCCTCCTTTGATTCCCCAAAGATCAAGGACTTTGGGTGGTGGAATGAGGAGATCTTGAAGATTTTGTGGCTCCAATGGGCTCCAATGGTGGTCTTTGACTTTAATGTGGCTGAGTAGTTTGTCCCAAGGTAGGTGGAGGGGTATTTATACCCCTCCACGAAATATGGCCGTTGGAGCCATTAATGCACCGTAGTACCGGTACTCAAGCGGTAGTACCGCTGGCAAGCGGTACTACCGGTCCAGTACCGGACCCGGTACCGAAGATGCTTCAGTTGGTCGAGCCTTCTTCAGGTTTGGCTGGTATCGCCCTTGCGGTACTACCCCCAAGCGGTAGTACCAGTCGTATGACGCGGTACTACCGTTCCGGGAGGTAGTACCGGTCCCAAATACCGCTTGGTACTGAGCAAAACAGAGAGGGGTGGCTTTTCTTCAGAACGGTCCGGTACTTCCGAGCGGTACGACCGTGTCCAACAAGCGGTACTACCGGTTGGACCGGTAGTGCCGCTCCGTGGTACCGGATGGTACTGACTAAGACCCACCCTTATCAGTTTTGCACGGTTCCAACCGGTACTTGAACCGGTAGTACCAGTGTCAAGCGGTAGTACCGGTCGTATTTCCGGTACTACCGTTTAAAACATTGGTTTTTCGCAAAGGGAACAGTAATGCCAATATTTGTGTCACACCCTTATCAACCCTGTGATACACTTAGCACACGATTAAACCGATAAGTGTGTTGTTATCAAACATCAAAATCAGAGGGATAGGAAAATGCTCTTTCACCGAGGTTCAGGCCCCCGGAGGGAAAACCCTACTCCTGCTTGTCTGCTCTTGATTATGGTGGAAACGGAAGTACAGGGGTACGCAGATGCAATCTGACGTGGAGGTGTGTATGCGAAGGTATGAGGTGCTAGATCTGTAGATCTGTTGTGGTCTAGTCTATTGGGGGTGCCCTCCTCGTTGGCCCCTCCTAGCCTTTATATATGGGGAGGCTAGGTCTCGGGTTCCAATACGAGTAGGTTACAAGTTGTATTCAAACTCTAGTCTTGAGGTTTCCTTATCTTGTGCGCTTGGGAGTCCGTGTCCATATGGGCTTCATAGCAGCCGGAACATCATAGGCGTCATGGACCCTGGCAGGTCGTTGAGTGGGCCTTCCATCGGGCTGGACCAGGTAGGCTAACATCGGGTACCCGTAGGGTATAACCATGTCAACGGTAGTGCGGAGGTGGAGAACTAAACCAAGAGGCTACATCCAATCTAATGGAGAGATCTCTAGGGTTTAGGGGAGAGAGGAGATAACTTGTTGTTGGGATGAGAATAGAGGGGAGGGGGCTCCTCTATTTATAATAGGAAGGGGGTAGGGCAAACCCTAGGGCTTGGTGATGGGAACCCCCAAGCCGCCACCGCCAGCCCTACCCCGCGGGTGGGAAACCCTAGGGTTTCGGCTGGTGGCCCCTCTCCCACTCTCCCTTAGGCGTCTATCCTAGTGGGCCCTTCTAGAAGTGGCCCAATAACAATAAGGTTGCCCATAAAATATAGGTATTTCTATTTTCGTGCTCATGGTTCGTTAGTTGTACTCACTTTACCCAGCCACTTAACTTTTCCTCATTTTTCTCATCATATGTTACGAAACTCTCACATGGTCCGAAAATCACTGATACATCCAATTTGCATCACCATTCTATATCATAATTTGTCTCTATTCATTGTTATATGTATTATTATGAGGTATTACTTATGTCTTTTCCTGTGTTTTTGCATGTTGGATGATTCTTGGAGGATGAACTGCCGGAGTCTGGATTCTGATGGAAAAGAGGGTTTTTTATGCAATTTCGCGAAGATCAGAAAAATATTGGAAAATTATATTTTCCCAGGAGACGAAGGAAGCCAGAAGGGGAGGCGTAGCTGGGCCACAAGGGGCCCACACCCCCTAGGTGTGGGTCCCCCCTGGGCCGCACCTAGGGAAGGTGTGGCCCACCTGGCCAGCCTCTGACTCCGCCCTCTCGCCTATATATTCCTCTCGGAACCCTAAACCAAGGAGGCGACCACAGATAGATTCCCGCCGCCTCTGCGGGGCGGAAAACACCGAGAGAGAAAGAGCTCTCTGGCAGACAGATTTAAGTTGTGGTGCTTGCGGTGACCCAGCATACCACTACATGTGTAGTACACTATAGTCGTTGACATGACACCCACAGAACACCGTTCCGTAAATATCACATCCCTCAAAGTGGTACAACAGAAACATTGCGGGTCCATATTACAATCATTCACACATTATTATTATTACAATACCAGAAGTTCAAGACTTCAAAAGGTTTCAACTTACAAACCAAAATATAAAGTGTTTCAGCGGAATTTAAAAGTAGCAACTCCGACTAGGAGTTGAGCTCAGCAACTTATTCTATAGAGTTCATGCTGCTCGGCTCCATTTGTTACTACTAACTAGGATACTTAGTTGGACTCATTATCGTCAACACCATAGCGAATTTCGTAATCCACTCCTTCAACACCTCCTGACATGTCAGGCTTCTCGTAGAACACATCTTCTTGACATTCAGCTGCATACATTGGCACGTCTTCGGGATCCTCAGAGTCTAAGCAAGGGATCAAAGGAAAGGATGAGTAACAGCGTTACCCAACAAGTTCATTATATGCAAGGTGGGAAAGTTTGATGCTCTAACTACCACCTTGGATTATAAATCCTTGGCACTATGCAGTTTTTGTAAATCTTTCTTCAAAGATTGATTTTATTATAAAAGTCTATGACCATCAGCCATCACAGGTTGACCAGAACTTTCATGGAGTTCCTTTACTGCCGCGTTCGTAGCTCCTTCCCGGAACAGGGAGTAACAAGTTACAATTCTTACACTCTGTAGAGGTGCGTTACTTTACCCATGAGAGATCAACTCCTTGTTGCACAACCTGATCGTACTTTCCCGTCCACAGTTCCATGATGTGGGGCCCAGTAGTTGGTCCAAGCCAATCACTGCCCCCTTCGCGACCTCGCATGCCTCCTTGGTGTACACCATGCCCACATATTGTATTACGGCAATCGTTTGTACAAATCGTTAGATGCCAGAACTATCATGAGACGATGAGGGTTCCCACCCATATGCTGCATATCCTCTATGAATTACCAATTAATATGCACGCTACGAGAATAACAGCCATGACCTGCACATCCGGCTTCATGCGAGAGGAAGAAGATACAACTGACTTCTCTGTCCCATTCCAAATCTCATGGCTAACGCGTAATATACGACGCTAGAATCACTGATGTCAGGGGTTATTAAGTCCCTAACTGATCATCATTATTGCAATTAGAACACTAAGTTCTATTGCTCCATTATATCATCACTTAGGATGATACCTAAGATTTCTTTATTTGTGAAAATAATATTTTCTTTCTTTAGAGTATATATGATAACACACCATTTGCAAATACTTTGATAAAGACTCTTCAAAGGATATGAGCAAGTGATGAACTTGCCTTGTGATGGGAAGGTAGTGAAGTCTGATGCTTGCATTGGACCTTGAGCTTCTATGTCTACAAAAACGTCATTATTGCCAGGTAAGGACAATATTTAAAGAAGCAAAATGATTATGCAAAGTAATGTAATGCATCATTTAACTTGATGTGCCTTCTCCCCATTATTATAAAAATTCTTTTTAATAATAAAGGATTTATAAATATTAATTTTTAATATTTATAATAGAATATTGTATTCTTTGATTTTATTTCCTTTTTATTTGTATTTTATTTAATTAATAATTCCTTTAAGAATTATCATTAAATACCAAAAATGGATATTAAATATTTGTTTCCTTTTTTCTAAAATACTACAATTTTAATATATAATGAAAGTGATTTTTATTTATTTTTATCATCTTTCAATAATTTTGTAAAATTCCATAAGGAATATATATTATAAAATTCTTAATAAAATTTATATGTTTAAAATTTTATTTCTTAATTGATTTGGATAGTTTGGATTATTGTGAGTCCAAAAGTAGTTTATTTATATTTTTTGAACTTTTATTTTATTTTCTAAAATTTATTTAAGTTCAGGGGCATTTTGGTCTTTTCCTATTTATTAAATATAGGCTCTAAATGGTTTGGGCTGTCTGTTTGGTTTTATTGGGCCCTTGTGGCCCAGTAGGGCAAGGTCAAAATAACACCCCGAAGGGTTTTCGGCCCACCCAGCCCAACTCACTCTCTGTCTCTCCCTCGATCTCACCTCTCTTCTTCTCCTCTCCCGACCTCGTGGTCAGTGATGCTGTCGCCGGCGATTCGCGCCGCCGTGGACCGTCCCAGCCGCTGCCATGGTGCGGGGCGTGGTTGTCGACCATGCTCGTCCATCTGGTCCAGTTTATTTGATTTGGGGTCCTGCCATGGTCAGGCTAGCCCCTTCCCGAACCCTAGGGTTTGGGGATGGTGCTGCTGCCGCCGCCGCAGACCCTCCCATGGTGAGGTGTGGTGCCTGTATACTGCTATGGCCGCCTCCGTGGCTGGTACAGGTTGCAGCGCCCCCTGGGGTGCTCCTCGTGCCGCCGCGAGCTCGTCGGCCATTCTGCTTCCTCTTCAATTCGTCAGTGAGGACCCTGGTGAGTTATGCCTTCATGGATCCTAGTTCATCTTATCACCTTGGATTCCTTTGTGTGTATCTAGTGGCCAGTTATAGTTTGTGCTTGTATTGGTACTAGGGTTCATCTCTGGTGCTTGTAAGATGCTCCTATGATCTGATTATGTTGTTTAGTGGGGATTTGGGTGCTCTGCACCTTAGTGCTTGTGGTCACCCCCCTTTGATAGTGTGTTGTTGTTGTTGATTTGTGACTAAGGTTGGATTAAATGCTAGGGTTGCATAGTATTGCCTCTGGTTGGCACTCTAGTGAATGGATGTGTTTATCTGTTGTTAGTATCTTGATACTGACACTGATCTAGACAGTGAAAATTCACTGACCTAGTTATTGTTGGCTTGCCAGATTATGCTTGGTCTGAATTTTATTCAATAGAATCTAATGATTCTTTGATCATGAATAAATAATTAGGATATGATCCCTGTATCTAGTTTCAGGGAGATGATTTGATAGATGATTTGTGTAGATTGGACTATTTGATTGTCTTTGTGATAAGGTTAGTGCTTATGAAACCTTCTTAAGATGGTACATAAGTAGATCTTGTTACTAACTATACTTATAGTCATTTCTGGGACTTGATGGATGTTGATAGATAAGTTGGGAAACTTATTGTTTGATCCAGCCAATGATGCTGGTCTAAGGCTCTAAGTTCCTATGTTGCTGTCATTTTTTCCAAATTCGATAAGACATCAGCTGCTTACTAGATCTTAGATCCTAGTTGGTTAAATATATATGGTTTTGTTTGTGGCTTATAAAATCTGAGGTGCTACTCCTACTTGGAGATGTGCCTAGATTTTGTAAGAACAAATGATAGAATATAAAGGTTGCCTTTGGTATCACCAATTCTGTGAGGCTGGTCTGAGAATTTGGTGTTTTTAATAGAGTTTGATCCTGATCCTTATATTTCAAAACCTCTAGGATAGCTTCACCCCACTTGGGTGATTATTGAGAGGTTGCCTTATGCATCAGCACATATATTTTGCTTGGATAAGATAAACAGATCATATGGTTGTTTATGATGCTCACCACAAAATTTATGCTTGTGATGACTTGATGTGCTGGTGGTGTTGCTGGTCTGGTCTAGTCCTTCTCCTCTTGATGATGTTCTTGTGTTCCCTTGATGCTTGTGCTTGTCCTTGAGGAACTCTGCTCCTCCTAGCTCCGATGAGCTTGGTCTTGTTATTCACCTGATCCTTCCCCTCCTTATGTCACCATCAGGTGAAATGTGGCTTGATATGGTGTGAGATGGTGTTGCTGGTTTATTTGGCTCTGGCTAAACTAGTTGTTCTTGTGTGGTGTGAGCAGTGAAGAGATGCACCAGTGCTTCCCCACGGCTGTGCTGAGCAGTTTTGTGTGATTGGGTTGTTGCTATGGTGTTGATAGGACACACCATGCAGTTTGGTGTGTGTGCTTCATGTGTGCTTGCTGTACAACTTGTGGATATGTTCTGAATTTGAGAGTTACTGTTATCAGGTTACTTTTACCTGTCTGGTGAAACTTTCCCCTCCTTGCTATTTATTTGACTTATGGCTTAAAATTATGAAATATACATTCTTTCATATTGGTGAAACTTGCCCCTTAATTACTCAATGATGAAAAAGTGAACAGTGCACTTCACTGTCAACTTCTGAGAGTAAAAATAATTCTAATCCTAACCTTCTTTTTCTTTTAAGTTTATTTTTATTTTGCAGGTACCAGATTTGAAGATCAAGACTTTAGTTTAGGATTTTTATTTTTCTTTATAGATTAGTCACTTGTAATAACTCTCATATTCAATTGCAATCTTTAATTTATTCTTTTGTACTCTTTATTTTATTCTTTGGTAATAAAGATTGTATTATCATCAATAAAGACATATTATTCTTTATTTATTGCTATTGTAAAGATTGTTGATGATTTTCATAAGTTACATTTTTGTAACTTATTTATTGAATAAAATTATGAAATGGAGTTTCATATTCTTAATTGCTCTCTTTATATAAAGTTTGAGTTATTATTGGTTAGCTCTTAATTAAATCAAATACTCAACATTATTCAAAAATTCTTTTGAATTATAATTCAAACACTCAAGTTTTAAATTCAAATTTTATTTCCCGAAACACATAAGTCCACAAAAATCATATCAAAGTCTATAACAATCATCCTTCAAGACTATACCTAATCTCAAAGTATGAAAGAAACCTTGATCACTTTAGGTTTTTATTTGGCAGAAAATTTACCCACATTTTCACAGATGAATGCATGCAACATTTCAAATTCCTAAATCTACCCTTCGTTAGTTCCTAAATGCTGGGATGTTACAGACTTCCCCCCTTAAATTAAACTTCGTCCCGAAGTTTGTTGAGGTGTACCTGAATAGTTCTGGATAAGCTTTTCTTAAATCCTCTTCTTTCTCCCAAGTGGCTTCCCTTTCAGGGTGATGTTCCCACTGTACTTTGCAGTACTTGATTGCTCTATTCCTCAACCTTTTCCAGTTTTCTTCCAAAATTTTATAGGGCTTTTCAACATAGGTCAAGTCTGCTTGTAGTTCTATCTCCTGATGTGTGATTGCATCATCTGGAACTTTCAAACATTTACGAAGTTGTGACACATGGAAAACATTGGGCACTTGAGCTAATCTTGTTGGTAACTCTAAAGCATAAGCTATAGTTCTATTCTGACTCAATATCTTGAATGGTCCGATGTATCTTGGACTCAATTTTCCTTTAACTCCGAACCTTTTCACCCCTTTCATTGGACTTACTTTCAAGTATACCATGTCTCCCACTTCTGGATGCCATGATCTTCGACTTTGATCAGCATAACTTTTCTGCCTACTCTGGGCTATTTTTAGTCTATCCCTGATCTTATCAATGATATCTTGTCTTTCCTTGATATAGTATAGCGCAAATTCTTTGTTGCAACCAGGCTCATACTAACATATTGGTGATCTACACTTTATTCCATACAGAACTTGGTACGGAGCTGCCTTTAGACTACTCTGATAGCTATTATTGTAGGAAAATTCTGCCAATGGTAGATGATCTTCCCATGTACCTCCAAAATCTAATGCACAAGCTCTTAACATGTCTTCCAGTATTTGATTTGTTCTTTCTGTTTGACCTCCTATCTCAGGATGATAGGATGTGCTGAAATCTAACTTTGAACCAAGTGCTTCATGCAATTGCTTCCAAAATGCTGAAGTAAACACTGATCCCCTATCAGTTGCGATATTTTTGGGTACTCCATGCTTACTTACTATCTCTTTGATGTAAACTTCTACTAACTTCTCGGCATTATCTTTCTGATTTACCGGAATAAAATGTGCACTTTTAGTGAGTCTATCCACAATAACCCATATCATATCCTTCTGTTTAGGTGTCATGGGCAATCCTGTGATGAAGTCCATACCTATTTCCTCCCACTTCCACTCGGGAATTTCTAAAGGTTGTAATGGTCCTGCTGGACTTTGATGTTCGGCCTTTACCCTTTGGCAAGTATGGCAGCAATATCCCTTTTCATGTTATTCCACCAGAATAGTTCTTTCAAATCCATATACATCTTAGTACTTCCTGGATGTATAGAGTACGGTGTTTCATGTGCTTCTCTGAGTATGACATCACGAATCTCAGTCACATCTGGAACACAAAGACGGTCTTGAAACCATAAGGACTCATAATCTCCAAGGCGAAAAACTGATTTCTGCCCTTGAGATATCCTCTGAATTTCCTCAGCAATAAAAGGATCTTATGCTTGATGTCTAAAAATTTCGTGCTTGAGATCACTGTCCTGCTCTGCAACTACCTGCATAGTAGCTAATCCTCCAAGAACCTCTGTTCTAATGAATTGAAGCTCTAATCTTTCCAAGTCTATCTCTAACTCTTTTGGTAGCTCCCTATTGCTAGGCTGAATATCTGCACTCTTTCTGCTTAAAGCATCAGCTATAACATTTGCTTTCCCTGGAGTATAGTTGATTGTTAAATCATAATCTTTGATTAGTTACAACCAACGCTTCTGTCTCACATTCAATTCCTTTTGAGTGAAAAAATATTTGAGACTTTTATGGACAGTGTATAACTCACATCTAGCTCCATATACAAAATGCCTCCATCCTTTTAGCGCAAAACCACTTCTGCTAACTCTAAATCATGAGTTGGATAGTTGACTTCATGTGGTTTTAGTTGTCTTGAACCATAAGCAATGACTTTCCGATCTTGCATTAATACATAACCCAAACCTTCTTTAGATGCATCACAGTATACTGTGAAGTCCTTCCCTATTTCAGGAACATCTAAGATTGGAGTTGTGGTTAACCTGGTCTTCAACTCCTGAAAACTTGCTTCACACTTCTCATCCCAATTTAATGGTGTATTCTTTCTTAGCAATTTGGTCATTGGTCCAGCTATTTTGGAGAAACTTTCAATGAATCTCCGATAATAACCAGCCATTCCTAAGAAACCTCGAATTTGCTTCACATTGGTTGGTGCAGTCCACTCTAATACTGACTGAACTTTAGATGGATTTACAGAAATTCCATATTTACTGATCACATGGCCGAGGAATTCTACCTCATCTATCCAAAATTCACACTTACTGAACTTAGCATAAAGTTTATGTTCCCTTAGTGTCTGCAATGCTATTCTCAAATGATCAGCATGCTCTTCCTTATCCTTGGAGTATATCAGAATATCATCAATAAAGACTATAACGAACTTGTCCAAATATGGCATGAAGATTTTGTTCATTAAATTCATGAATATTGTTGGTGCATTGGTCAAACCAAATGGTAATACCAGATACTCATGGTGTCCATATCTTGAGAAAAATGCTGTTTTTGGAACATCTTCCGGTTTGATTTTGATGGTATCCAGATCTTAGGTCAATCTTTGAAAATATTCCAGCTCCTTTCACTTCATCAAACAAATCTTGGATTCTTGGTAGAGGATACTTATTCTTGATAGTGACGTTGTTCAGATTTCTATAATCTCCACAAATTCTTCTTCCACCATCTCTCTTATCCACAAAGATTACTGGTGTTCCCCATGGAGATACACTTTCCTGAATAAATCCTTTTCTAGCTAACTCATCAATTTTCTCTTTGAGTTCTTTTAACTCTTTGGGTCCCATCTTATATGGTGCTTGAGCTATTGGTGTTGTACCAGGAATTAGATCAATAGTGAACTCTATCTCCCGGTCTGGTGGCATTCCCGGTAGCTCTGCTGGAAAAACATCTTGAAATTCATTTACTATAGGAATATCTTCCAATTTGACCTCTTTCATCGAGTTCAACTGCAGATCCACCATAATATGACTGTGCTTATCTACTTGGTAGACTATCCTTGCTCCACTTGGAGTTTTGATTGAGACAGTTTTCTCCTCACAATTTATCTGAGCTCCGTGTTCCATCATCCAATCCATCCCCAGCACTACTGCAATTCCCTTCAAAGGAATCACATAAAGGTTTGCGAAGTATGTACAACCACAGATCGAGATAACCTGATCTTGTTTTATGTGGCGTGCAATCACATTTCCCCCTGCTGTAACTACAGTCATAGGGCTTTCTAACGTTGCCCTTCTAATCCCGAACTTATCACAAAATTCTTCAGAAAGGAATGAAGTAGTTGCACCAGTATCAAATAGAACTTTGCCGGGATTGGTAAGGATATTGAGCGTACCTATCACTGCATGCTCCGAATTATCCACCTCCTCGAGGGTTGCACAGTTCAGTTTCCCGATAGGTCTGTTCCACTTGCCATTATTGTTCTTGCCATTATTTTCTCCTTTATTGGGTTGTCCATTTCCTCCACTGGCTTGTCCTCCTCCCTTGGTAGGCCAACCTCCTGGTGGTTTGCTCGGTTATATGCCCCTTCTGACCACAACCATAACAGATCACTACAGGCTTTTTGCATTCCCTCTGGAAATGCCCTAGAATTCCACAATTGTTACAAATAACATTCCTTCTTGGATTGGATTGATTTCCACCACTGCCCTTGTTATTGTTATTGTTATTGTTTCCATAGTTCTTGTTCCGGGGTTTGAACTCCAGATTGGGTTTAGGTTTACTTTCCTGAATTCTCTTGGTTTCCTTCTTGGCTCTCTTCCTCCTATCCTCTTGGACATTCTTGTAGTCATCTTCAAAAGTAATGGCTGCATCCAGCAACTGCTGATAAGTTTGCTTATTAGCTAGCCTTAGCTGCATTTTCACAAATGGGTTTAACCCACGCAGGAAACGTTTCTTCCGCTTCTCTTCAGTGTTAACACCCTCCTCAGCATAACAAGACAGTTGACTAAACTCTCGGATATACTTCATGACACTCGTATATCCCTGCTGAAGCTCCTCAAATTCTCTCCGCTTCAACTCCATAACACTCTCCGGAACATGATATTCACGGAATATCTGCTTAAACTCCTCCCAGGTAAACTCACTTCCTGGTTGTTGCATAGCCAACTGATTCTCCCACCATGATGCTGCAGGTCCAGTCAGAAGATGAGTTGCATACCTCAATTTCTCCTCATCATTGCAACCTACAGTCTTCAGCTTTCTTTCTGTATCTGCTAGCCAATCTTCTGCATCCATTGGTTCAGGGGCTGATGCAAAAGGTAACGGCCTTGCATTCTGGAAGGCAGAAAGACTTACTCCTCCACTTTCAGGTGCCCTCTGGTTTGCACGTCCCAACAGCTCTTCCATGAACTTGTTTTGGGTCTCTTGCATCATTTGCATACACTGCATTAAATTCTGCTCCATCAACGGCCTCATTGGTGGTGGTGGCAATGCTCCCTGATTTGTTGCATCTGCATCGGCCTTCTCCTTGGCCTCTCGTTCCATCCGCTACTGCTCAGTTTCGATTTCTACACCCGTATCCATGACCCTCTAGTCCTGCAACATAAAGCGAATACTCATAATTACATCATGCACATGTGTTCTGAGCTCGACTTTACGCACAGAACCAGTCACACAATGAAGATCCAAAGAAAATCCAAATATGCATTTCACATATTATACATAATATCATAATAATACAAAGTCATTACAACATATACCATATAGGTATAATCACAACACTACCTTATTCATCTAACTGTCTTATTTCGTAGAGTACAATACACGATACTGGATACCTCTACATAGTTGCCTACTTCTAGTAGTAAATACGCTCATCATACATGCCTTATGTCCAACCGTGATGACGTGTCGTTCGTCGCACAGTTTGTGGAACAAATGGCCTTCCAGAAGGAACATACTCAGTATCTGAAGTGTCAGGACTTGAGTCATTACTCAACCTGAGCGCATTTACTCCTCCAGCTCAGCTGAAAAGTCTTTAGAAACATATTCAACATTATCTCCCGCTTGCATCTCCTGAGCTTCATTCTTGAGTTCTCAACAAGATACGTAGATCCTACTGCTTCCCAGGTGCTCCTTTGGGCAAGATAGTTAAACACTAGATAATGTATATTCCCTGGGTTTTGAGAAGATGTTGATGATTCAAACACTCTCTCCTCAGGATATTCTTATTCTTCCTGATTATCTATCGACAGGGCATTTCTACTACTGTTACTAGGGTTAATTCTTGCACCCGTCCAGCTAGATTGTCCAACATTTCTGTCAGAATCATATGTGGACATCTCATGTTCATGAGATCCTTCATATGATCCCATTCTCCAACCATCAGAATTCTCAATAGGAAGTTCTGAGTCATAACCATCCTCTGAACCCTGTGGTATTGCATACCTCATATCCACAGTAGGATCATATATAGGTTCAGGCCTTGGTGAATAAGGATATGGTGTAAAAGATTCAGGATCTATAGGTATATCCTTAAATATAGGTATTGCACTACTACTGCTTGCTTCCTTTTCTAACTAGAATGCTAACTGCTTCCTCCTTTCCGGATCAGTTAGATCCTCTAACATGTCATTTTTATCTTCAACAATCACTTGATGTGTCTTATAAAAAGACGCACCGAGTGTTCGGTATCTATCCATAAACTTGGAAGCTAACTTAGGATGCTTCTTAACCAAATTAAGATGATCTGGTATAGACTCCGAGTCTATAGAATCATGAGGTATCACCGAAAATGTGCTACCTTCTAACTCCTTGGCTTTATGCTCCCGGATATTAGCTATCGCCTCCACAACAGCAACATGATATGTTGCTAAGTGAATCCTACCTTCACCTATAGGTAGATCGTGATATAATCCAAGCTCCTCTGGAAGTTGGATACTCACACGATACTTGGATAACATCCGACCATCATAGTAGGTTATAGTGTTCACTGGAATTGTAGTTGGACAACTAAAGGTCTTTAAAAGTTGACAAAGTTGATCTGTGAATGATCCTTGATAATCATCAAGAGTCTCCTCTTTCCTTACCAAAGTCTGTTTTGGAAACTTTGGTGCCATAGCTCTGTATATCAGAAAAATAATTTTGATTAGTAACCAATAATATATTGCAACATAACAAAGAATTATCGCACTAGAACATATAACGGAATATTCTCATTTGAATACCCATTATATTACTTTTAGAGAATTCTTTATCGTTGCTAAACTTTCCTACAGGTAATACCCTTTACTAGGTTTCCAACCTAAGGTCAAAGAAATTTGCTCTGATACCAACTGCGGTGACCCAGCATACCACTGCATGTGTAGTACACTATAATCGTTGACATGACACCCACAGAACACCGTTCCGTAAATATCACATCCCTCAGAGTGGTACAACAGAAACATTGCGGTCCATATTACAAACATTCACACATTATTATTATTATTACAATACCAGAAGTTCAAGACTTCAAAAGGTTTCAACTTACAAACCAAAATATAAAGTGTTTCAGCAGAATTTAAAAGTAGCAACTCCGACTAGGAGTTGAGCTCGGCAGCTTATTCTATAGAGTTCATGCTGCTCGGCTCCATTTGTTACTACTAACTAGGATACTTAGTTGGACTCATTATCGTCAACACCATAGCGGATTTCGTAATCCACTCCTTCAACACCTCCTGACAGGTCAGGCTCCTCGTAGAACACATCTTCTTGACATTCAGCTGCATACATTGGCACGTCTTCGGGATCCTCAGAGTCTAAGCAAGGGATCAAAGGAAAGGATGAGTAACAGCGTTACCCAACAAGTTCATTATATGCAAGGTGGGAAGTTTGATGCTCTAACTACCACCTAGGATTATAAATCCTTGGCACTATGGAGTTTTTGTAAATCTTTCTTCAAAGATTGATTTTATTATAAAAGTCTATGACCATCAGCCATCACAGGTTGACCAGAACTTTCATGGAGTTCCTTTCCTGCTATGTTCGTAGCTCCTTCCCGGAACAGGGAGTAACAAGTTACAATTCTTACACTCTGTAGAGGTGCGTTACTTTACCCATGAGAGATCAACTCCTTGTTGCACAACCTGATCGTACTTTCCCGTCCACAATTCCATGATGTGGGGCCCAGTAGTTGGTCCAAGCCAATCACTGCCCCCTTCGCGACCTCGCATGCCTCCTTGGTGTACACCATGCCCACATATTGTATTACGGCAATGGTTTGTACAAACCGTTAGATGCCAGAACTATCATGAGACGATGAGGGTTCCCACCCATATGCTGCATATCCTCTACGAATTACCAATTAATATGCATGCTACGAGGGTAACTGTAGGGGTTCGTAGCATGGAAAACAAAAATTTTCTATCGCATACAAACAAACAAGCCAAGATCTATCTACTAGATTGTAGCAACGAGTCGATGGTATAACTTACCCTCGAAGATTCCAAAGCGTTTAACGAGAGCAGATTCTCGTGGGTGATGTAGTCGTACTCTTTCCGATCTCAAGATCGTGTAGACGATCCTTCCGGCGCCACGTTCCGGCAGCGCTCCCGCAGTCGGTCACACGTTCGGTACTCAACGAAGACCTTCCTCTCCCTTGTTCCAGCAGGCAGCGGAGGTTGTAGCACTCTCCTCGCGATTCCGGCAGCACAACGGCGTGGTACCGGAAGTAGAGGGGAAATCCCGCAGGGCTTCGCCTTAAGCCGGTGCGAGTATGGTGGAGCTTATGAGAGAGGCTATTAGTGGTCTAGTAATTAGACACACCAATTAGAAGGCTCTAAACCAATTAGAAGGCTCTAAACCGCAGGCTAAAGCAATTAGAAGCTCTAAACCAAAACGGCTCTAAACCGGAGATTTAGAGGTAGAAAGTTGTGTGTCTAGGAGGGGAGCCCTGCCCCCTCCTTTTATGGGTGGGGAGGCGCGGCCAGGGGAGGGGAGTCCCTCCCCAAGTCGGCCTTGGGTGGCGCGCTGGCTTGGGGAGGAGACTCCTCCCTCAAGTCGGTTCCCAACTCCTCTTTCTTGTTTCCCACAGTTTCTTGTTTTAGCCGTTTGACTTTCAAACTGGACATTTGACTTTTCTGTTTTAGGATTCAATTTAATCCTTTATTTGGGACAGCAAGAACACTTAGTACATGATGCAATCATTCCAATATGTAATGACACATTCATGTACCCCTCCCCCCCGGAGTGCCGGACAATCCGGAACCTTCCAGAACATTCCCGATGAAAACACCGGAATCATTCCCGAACTCCGAAACGGGACTTTCCTTATATGAATCTTATTCTCCGGACCATTCCGGATCACCTCGTGATATCCCGGATCCCATCCGAGACTCCGAACAACATTCGGTCTCTTTCTCATAATACCATAACTACTCAAACAACGTCGAATCCTTAAGTGTGTCTCCCTACGGTTCGTGAATTATGCGGACATGATCGAGACACTTCTCCGAACAATAACCAATAGAGGAATCTGGAAATTCATATGGCTCCCACATATTTCTACGATTACTTTGCGATCGAATGAACCATTTACATACGATACCAATTTCCCTTTGTCTCACGATATGTTACTTATCCGAGGTTATGATCGTCGGTATCTCTGCATACCTAGTTCAACCTCGTTACTGATAAGTACTCTTTTCTCGTTCCCGTGATATGTGATCCCTTGTGACCAAGTCACATGCTTGCAAGCTAATTGGATGACATTCCACCGAGAGGGCCCAGAGTATATCTATCCGTCATGTGGATGGACAAATCCCACTCTTGATCCATGTGTCTCAACCAATACTTTCCGAACACTCAATGCCACCTTTATAACCACCCAGTTACGGTGTGGTGTTTGATGTCATCAAAGCATCCATCCGGTAAAGGTGATATGCATGATCTCATGGTCGAAGGAATTAGGTTACTATGTATCAGAAAGCATATAGCAATTGAACTATTGAAATGACTTGATCTTTATGCTACGCTTGTCTATAGGAGTATGTCCACCATATCATTCTCCTAACGATATGATCTTGTTGTTGATAACATCTCAATGTTCATGATAGGGAAACCACAATCATTAATCAACCAACAAGCTAGTGAAGTATAGAGGCTATACTAGGGACTTCAAATTAAGTTTACAAATCACACAAGTATTAATGGTTTCCTTGTTAATACTATTATAGCATGAATGTAAAAATTTATCATAAACACAAAGATATAATAATAACTACATTTATTATTGCCTCTAGGGCATATCTCCAACAGTCTCCCACTTGCACTAGAGTCATCTAATCTAGATTACATGGTAATATACCGAACACCCATGGTAGTTTGGTGTTGGTCATGTTTTGCCCTCGGGAGAGGTTTAGTCAACGGATCCGCCACATTCAGATCTGTGTGTACTTTGCAAATCTTTATATCCCCATCCTGGATATGTTCTCGAATAGCGTGAAAACGTAGCTTGATATGCTTCAGTTTCTTGTGTGACCTTGGTTCTTGCGCATTGGCTATGGCGCCCATGTTATCACAGTAGATAGACATTGGGTCCAGCGCACTAGGAACCACACCCAGCTCTGTAATGAACTCTTTCATCCATATCGCTTCTTGTGAAGCCTCCGAAGCAGCCATGTATTCCGATTCAGTTGAAGATCTCTCCACAACGCTTTGCTTTGCACTCCTCCAGCTAACTGCTGCACCATTCAAAATAAATACGTATCCAGATTGTGATTTAGAATCATCCGGATCGGTGTAACCATTAACAACGAGCTGTTCATCACCTCCATAAGAAAGAACCATATCCTTAGTTCTTCTCAAGTACTTAAGGATGTTTTTGACCGCTGTCCAATGATCCACTCCTGGATCACTTTGATATCTGCTAGTTAGACTAACAGCATATGCGATGTCGGGTCTAGTACATAGCATGGCATACATTAGAGATCCTATGGCTGAGGCATAGGGAGTCTTACTCATCCTTTCTCTATCTTCTGCCGATGTCGGACTTTGAGTTTTACTCAAGGTCGTATTGGGCAACATGGGCAAGAACCCTTTCTTGCTTTCTTCCATTCCAAACCTCTTTAGAACTTTGTCCAAATATGTACTCTGTGACAATGATATTTGGCGTTTCGATCTATCTCTATAAATCTTTATGCCTAATATGTAAGCTGCTTCGCCAAGATCCTTCATTGAAAAACTATTATTCAAATATTCCTTGACACTATTAAGAAGGTCTACATCATTCCCAATCAACAATATGTCATCCACATACAGTATTAAGAATGCTACAGAGCTCCCACTCACTTTCTTGTAAATACAAGCTTCTCCATAAGTTTGTATAAAACCAAAACTTTTGATTACCTTATCAAAACGTTGATTCCAACTTCGGGATGCTTGCTTCAATCCATAGATGGACCGTTGAAGTTTGCATACCTTGTTAGCATCTTTAGGATCGACAAAACCTTTGGGTTGCATCATATACAACTCTTCATCAATGTCTCCATTGAGGAATGCTGTTTTGACATCCATCTGCCATATCTCATAATCATAATATGCAGCGATTGCTAAAATAATCCTCACAGACTTTAGCTTTGCTACCGGTGAGAAAGTCTCATCGTAGTCAACTCCTTGAATTCGTCGAAACCCTTTTGCGACAAGTCGAGCTTTATAGACAGTAACATTACCATCAGCATCTGTTTTCTTCTTGAAAATCCATTTGTTCTCGACAGCCTTCCGGCCATCCGGTAAGTCCACCAAAGTCCATACTTGGTTTTCGTACATGGATCCAATCTCGGATTTCATGGCTTCTTGCCATTTATTGGAATCTGGGCTCATCATCGCTTCCTCATATGTCTCGGGGTCATTGGTGTTGTCCACCACCATGACATTCATAACGGAATCATACCAATCTGGAGTGGTACGAGTTCTCGTTGACCTCCGAGGCTCTGTAGCAACTTCAACCGAAGTTTCATGATCACCATCATTAGCTTCCTCTCTTATTGGTGCAGGCACCACAGGAACTTCTTCCGGTGCTGCGCTACTCGCAATTTCGAGAGAAGGTTCGACAACCTCGTCGAGTTCTACTTTCCTTCCAGTCAATTCTTTCGAGAGAAATTCCTTCTCTAGAAAGGATCCATTCTTGGCAACAAATGTTTTGCCTTCGGATCTATGATAGAAGGTATACCCAATAGTTTCCTTCAGGTATCCTATGAAGACGCATTTTTCCGCTTTGGGTTCAAGCTTGTCCGGCTGTAACTTCTTTACATAGGCTTCGCATCCCCAAACTTTAAGGAACGACAATTTAGGTTTCTTCCCAAACCATAATTCATACGGTGTCGTTTCAACGGATTTAGACGGTGCCCTATTTAAAGTGAATGCGGCTGTTTCTAATGCATAACCCCAAAATGATAGCGGTAAATCTGTAAGTGACATCATAGAACGAACCATATCTAAGAGAGTTCGATTACGACGTTCAGACACACCATTACGTTGTGGTGTTCCCGGCGGTGTCAATTGTGAAAGTATTCCGCATTTCTTCAAATGCTCGCCAAACTCGTAACTTAGATATTCACCTCCACGATCAGAACGTAGAAACTTAATCTTCTTGTTACGTTGATTCTCTACCTCACTTTGAAACTCCTTAAACTTCTCGAAAGTTTCGGACTTATGTTTCATGAAATAGATATACCCATATCTACTCAAGTCATCCGTGAAGGTAAGAACATAACGATAACCACCGCGCGATGCTACACTCATTGGACCACACACATTGGTATGTATGATTTCCAATAAGTCCGTAGCTCGCTCCATCATACCAGAAAATGGAGTCTTAGTCATTTTACCCATCAGACATGCTTCGCATCTTTCAAGTGATTCAAAATCAAGTGATTCAAGAAGTCCATCGGAATGGAGTTTCTTCATACGTTTCACTCCGATGTGACCAAGACGACAGTGCCACATATAGGTCGAATTATCGCTTGATTTCAAACGTTTAGCCTCAATGTTGTTGATATGTGTATTTCCACTATCGAGATTCAATAAGAATAGACTATCTATCAAAGGTGCATGTGCGTAAAACATATTACTCATATAAATAGAACAACCATTAT
Source organism: Avena sativa (assembly GCA_916181665.1). Lineage (NCBI taxonomy): Eukaryota > Viridiplantae > Streptophyta > Magnoliopsida > Poales > Poaceae > Avena > Avena sativa. The sequence goes on from OV702283.1 coordinate 428,381,167, forward strand.
TCTCAGATTTAAACAAGTAACCGTCTCGCAATAAACAAGATCCCGATATAATGTTCATGCTCAACGCAGGCACCAAATAACAATTATTTAAGTATAAAACTAATCCCGATGGTAGATGAAGGGGTAGCGTGCCGACCGCGATAACATCAACCTTTGATCCGTTTCCCACGCGCATCGTCACCTCGTTCTTCGCTAGCTTCCGTTTATTCTGCAGCACCTGTTTCGAGTTACAAATATGAGCAACCGAACCAGTATCAAATACCCAGGCACTACTACGAGTACTAGTGAGATACACATCAATAACATGTATATCAGATATACCTTTCTTCTTGATGTTGCCGTTCTTCAAATCCGCCAAGTACTTTGGGCAATTCCGCTTCCAGTGACCTTCTCCCTTGCAGTAAAAGCACTCAGTATCAGGCTTAGGTCCAGCCCTGGTCTTCTTAGTTGGCGTGGTAGCTTTCTTACCACCCTTCTTGAAGTGTCCCTTTTGCTTAGACTTGCCTTTCTTGAATTTGGTGGTCTTATTGACCAACAACACTTGGTGCTCTTTCTTGATCTCCACTTCTGCAGATTTCAACATGGCAAAGAGTTCTGGCAACGTCTTGTTCATGTTCTGCATGTTGTAGTTCATCACAAAGTTCTTGTAACTTGGTGGTAGTGATTGGAGGACACGGTAAATCCCCAAAGCATTAGGAATCACTATACCCAAGCTTTGAAGTTTGTTTGCGTGCCCAGACATCTTAAGCACATGCTCACTGACGGAGCTGCCCTCTTCCATCTTGCAGTTAAAGAACTTTTCAGAAGCCTCATAGCTTTCAATTGCCGCATGAGTCTCAAAAATCAATTTGAGATCTTCGACAATATCATATGGGTCTGAATCCTCAAACCTTTTCTGAAGCTCCGATTCCAAACCATACAAGATAGCACACTGAACTATGGAGTACTGATTCTTCCGAGCGAGGTAAACATTCTTTACTTCATCGGGAGCATCAGCTGCAGGTGGGTCACCCAGCGGTGCATCCAGCACATAGGTCAAATTACCAGCTGTGAGGACAATCCTCAAATTGCGGAACCAATCCGCGAAGTTGCTTCCATTGTTTTTCAACTTTTCTTTCTCTAGGAACGCATTAAAATTGATGGTAGGGGCTGCCATTGATCTACAACATATTTGCAATAGTTTAGACTAAGTTTATGACAAATTGAGTTCAAATTAATAATAAAATTAAACTAGGTGAACTCCCACTCAAAACAATATCCCTCACATTGTTTTAGTGATCACACGAACCAAATCCACCATATCAACACCGATCATCACGAGAGTTGACATAGTTTCAATGGCGAACAATCGACATGTTCATCACATCTACTATATGATTCATGCTTTACCTTTCGGTGATCTGTGTTTCGAGACCATGTCTGTACATGCTAGGCTCGTCAATATCAAACCTTAGTTTCTGCATGAGCAAATCTGGCTTGCTCACGTTGTATACACTTGCAGAATCTAACACACCCGATCATCACGTGGTGCTTCAAAACAACAAGCTTTAGCAACGGTGCTAACTAAGGGTGAACACTTTATGATTTGAAATTGATGTGCATGAGGGATCATCTTATAATGCTACCGTCGTCTACTAAGCAATACAAGATGTATAAAGGATTAACATCACATGCAATTCAATATATATGTGATATGATATGGCCTTTCTTCTTTGTGCTTCCGATCTCCATCTTCAAGCACGAACATGATCTCCATCATCACCGGCATTGCATCAAGGTCAATGACGCTTCTCCATGGTTGTCGTCCACCGGCTTCAACTATTACAACTACTTTGAATAGACACGCGGGTCTTAACATAAATTAAAGACAACCATATGGCTCCTGCCGGTTGCCAACTTACAATAAGGAACATTGCATACATCAAATATAATCACAATCATGGCCATATCACATCACTGCACACCCCTGCAAAACAAAGTTAGACGCCTCTACTTTCTTTGCATATTTTACGTGGTTTGGGGCTTTCAATAAGTGTCGTTCTAACTTACGAACAAGAACCACAACATTGATACTAGCATTGTTGATCACCCGTTGTAAATTGGATCTTAACTATGCTAGGAGAAACAGGCACCCGCAAAGCCACTTATGCAATACAAGTTGCATGTCAAGCGTGGAGCAAGTCTCATGAACAATGTCATGTAAAGTTAGCCCGGGCCGCTTCATCCCAACATACCGCAAGATGCAAAGTACACAAGAAGTAATCGACAATAAAAGCATCAACGCCCACAATGACCATTGTGTTCTACTCGTGCAACAGATCTACATATAGACACGGCTCTGATACCACTGTAGGGGTTCGTAGCATGGAAAACAAAAAATTTCTATCGCATACAAACAAACAAGCCAAGATCTATCTACTAGATTGTAGCAACGAGTCGATGGTATAACTTACCCTCGAAGATTCCAAAGCGTTTAACGAGAGCAGATTCTCGTGGGTGATGTAGTCGTACTCTTTCCGATCTCAAGATTGTGTAGACGATCCTTCCGGCGCCACGTTCCGGCAGCGCTCCCGCAGTCGGTCACACGTTCGGTACTCAACGAAGACCTTCCTCTCCCTTGTTCCAGCAGGCAGCGGAGGTTGTAGCACTCTCCTCGCGATTCCGGCAGCACAACGGCGTGGTACCGGAAGTAGAGGGGAAATCCCGCAGGGCTTCGCCTTAAGCCGGTGCGAGTATGGTGGAGCTTATGAGAGAGGCTATTAGTGGTCTAGTAATTAGACACACCAATTAGAAGGCTCTAAACCAATTAGAAGGCTCTAAACCGCAGGCTAAAGCAATTAGAAGCTCTAAACCAAAACGGCTCTAAACCGGAGATTTAGAGGTAGAAAGTTGTGTGTCTAGGAGGGGAGCCCTGCCCCTCCTTTTATGGGTGGGGAGGCGCGTCCAGGGGAGGGGATTCCCTCCCCAAGTCGGCCTTGGGTGGCGCGCCGGCTTGGGGAGGAGACTCCTCCCTCAAGTCGGTTCCCAACTCCTCTTTCTTGTTTCCCACAGTTTCTTGTTTTAGCCGTTTGACTTTCAAACTGGACATTTGACTTTTCTGTTTTAGGATTCAATTTAATCCTTTATTTGGGACAGCAAGAACACTTAGTACATGATGCAATCATTCCAATATGTAATGACACATTCATGTACCCCTCCCCCCCGGAGTGCCGGACAATCCGGAACCTTCCAGAACATTCCCGATGAAAACACCGGAATCATTCCTGAACTCCGAAACGGGACTTTCCTTATATGAATCTTATTCTCCGGACCATTCCGGATCACCTCGTGATATCCCGGATCCCATCCGAGACTCCGAACAACATTCGGTCTCTTTCTCATAATACCATAACTACTCAAACAACGTCGAATCCTTAAGTGTGTCTCCCTACGGTTCGTGAATTATGCGGACATGATCGAGACACTTCTCCGAACAATAACCAATAGAGGAATCTGGAAATTCATATGGCTCCCACATATTTATACGATTACTTTGCGATCGAATGAACCACTTACATACGATACCAATTTCCCTTTGTCTCACGATCTGTTACTTATCCGAGGTTATGATCGTCGGTATCTCTGCATACCTAGTTCAACCTCATTACTGATAAGTACTCTTTTCTCGTTCCCGTGATATGTGATCCCTTGTGACCAAGTCACATGCTTGCAAGCTAATTGGATGACATTCCACCGAGAGGGCCCAGAGTATATCTATCCGTCATGTGGATGGACAAATCCCACTCTTGATCCATGTGTCTCAACCAATACTTTCCGAACACTCAATGCCACCTTTATAACCACCCAGTTACGGTGTGGTGTTTGATGTCATCAAAGCATCCATCCGGTAAAGGTGATATGCATGATCTCATGGTCGAAGGAATTAGGTTACTATGTATCAGAAAGCATATAGCAATTGAACTATTGAAATGACTTGATCTTTATGCTACGCTTGTCTATAGGAGTATGTCCACCATATCATTCTCCTAACGATATGATCTTGTTGTTGATAACATCGCAATGTTCATGATAGGGAAACCACAATCATTAATCAACCAACAAGCTAGTGAAGCATAGAGGCTATACTAGGGACTTCAAATTAAGTTTACAAATCACACAAGTATTAATGGTTTCCTTGTTAATACTATTATAGCATGAATGTAAACATTTATCATAAACACAAAGATATAATAATAACTACATTTATTATTGCCTCTAGGGCATATCTCCAACAGTAACATCCACGACCTACACATCTGGCTTCATGCGAGAGGAAGAAGATACAGCTGACTTCTCTGTCCCATTACAAATCTCATGGCTAACGTGTAATATACGGCGCTAGAATCACTGATGTCAGGGGTTATTAAGTCCCTAATTGATCATCATTATTGCAATTAGAACCCTAAGTTAAATTGCTCCATTATATCATCACTTAGGATGATACCTAAGATTTCTTTATTTGTGAAAATAATATTTTCTTTCTTTAGAGTATATATGATAACACACCATTTGCAAATACTTTGATAAAGACTCTTCAGAGGATATGAGCAACTGATGAACTTGCCTTGTGATGGCAAGGTAGTGAAGTCTGATGCTTGCATTGGACCTTGAGCTTCTATGTCTATAAAAACATCATTATTGCCCGGTAAGGACAATATTTAAAGAAGCAAAATGATTATGCAAAGTAATGTAATGCATAATTTAACTTGATGTGCCTTCTCCCCATTATTATAAAAATTCTTTTTAATAATAAAGGATTTATAAATATTAATTTTTAATATTTATAATAGAATATTGTATTCTTTGATTTTATTTCCTTTTTATTTAATTAATAATTCCTTTAAAAATTATCATTAAATATCAAAAATGGATATTAAATATTTGTTTACTTTTTTTTCTAAAATACTACAATATTAATATATAATGAAAGTTATTTTTATTTATTTTTATCATCTTTCAATAATTTTGTAAAATTCCATAAGGAATATATATATTATAAAATTCTTAATAAAATTTATATGTTTAAAATTTTATTTCTTAATTGATTTGGATAGTTTGGATTGTTGTGAGTCCAAAATATTTTATTTATATTTTTTGAACTTTTATTTTATTTTCTAGAATTTATTTAAGTTCAGGGGCATTTTGGTCTTTTCCTATTTATTAAAAACAGGCTCTAAATGGTTTGGGCTGTCTGTTTGGTTTTATTGGGCCCTTGTGGCCCAGTAGGGCAAGGTCAAAATAACACCCCAAAGGGTTTTCGGCCCACCCAGCCCAACTCACTCTCTGTCTCTCCCTCGATCTCACCTCTCTTCTTCTCCTCTCCCGACCCCGTGGTCAGTGATGCTGTCGCCGGCGATTCGCGCCGCCGTGGACCATCCCAGCCGCTGCCATGGTGTGGGGCGTGGTTGTCGACCACGCTCGTCCATCTGGTCCAGTTTGTTTGATTCTGGGGTCCTACCATGGTCAGGCTAGCCCCTTCCCGAACCCTAGGGTTTGGGGATGGTGCTGTTGCCGCCGCCGCAGACTCTCCCGTGGTGAGGTGTGGTGCCTGTGTACTGTTGTGGCCGCCGCCGTGGCTGGTACGGGTTGCAGCACCCTCTGCGGTGCTCCCCGTGCCTCCGCGAGCTCGTCGGCCATTCTGCTTCCTCTTCAATTCGTCAGCGAGAACCCTGGTGAGTTATGCCTTCATGGATCCTAGTTCATCTTATCACCTTGGATTCCTTTGTGTTTATCTAGTGGCCAGTTATAGTTTGTGCTTGTATTGGTACTAGGGTTCATCTCTGGTGCTTGTAAGATGCTCCTATGATCTGATTATGTTGTTTAGTGGGGATTTGGGTGCTCTGCACCTCAGTGCTTGTGGTCACCCCCCCTTTGATAGTGTGGTGGTGTTGTTGATTTGTGACTAAGGTTGGATTAAATGCTAGGGTTGCATAGTATTGCCTCTGGTTGGCACTCTAGTGAATGGATGTGTTTATCTGTTGTTAGTATCTTGATACTGACACTGATCTAGTCAGTGAGAATTCACTGACCTAGTTATTGTTGGCTTGCCAGATTATGCTTGGTCTGAATTTATTCAATAGAATATAATGATTCTTTGATCATGAATAAATAATTAGGATATGATCCCTGTATCTAGTTTCAGGGAGATGATTTGATAGATGATTTGTGTAGATTGGACTATTTGATTGTCTTTGTGATAAGGTTAGTGCTTATGAAACCTTCTTAAGATGGTACATAAGTAGATCTTGTTGCTGACTATACTTATAGTCATTTCTAGGACTTGATGGATGTTGATAGATAAATTGGGAAACTTATTGTTTGATCCAGCCAATGATGCTGGTCTGAGGCTCTAGTAACTAAGTTCCTATGTTGCTGTCATTTTTCCAAATTGGTTAAGACATCAGCTGCTTACTAGATCTTGGATCCTAGTTGGTTAAATATATATGGTTTTGTTTGTGGCTTATAAAATCTGAGGTGCTACTCCTACTTGGAGATGTGCCTAGATTTTGTAAGAACAAATGATAGAATATAAAGGTTGCCTTTGGTATCACCAATTCTGTGAGGCTGGTCTGAGAATTTGGTGTTTTTAATAGAGTTTGATCCTGATCCTTATATTTCAAAACCTCTAGGATAGCTTCACCCGACTTGGGTGATTATTGAGAGGTTGCCTTATGCATTAGCACATATATTTTGCTTGGATAAGATAAACAGATCATATGGTTGTTTATGATGCTCACCGCAAAATCTATGCTTGTGATGACTTGATGTGCTGGTGGTGTTGCTGGTCTGGGCTGGTCCTTCTCCTCTTGATGATGTTCTTGTGTTCCCTTGATGCTTGTGCTTGGCCTTGAGGAACTCTGCTCCTCCTAGATCTTGTGAGCTTGGCCTTGCTATTCACTTGATCCTTCCCCTCCTTATGTCACCATCAGGTGATATGTGGCTTGATCTAGTGTGAGATGGTGTTGCTGGTTTATTTGGCTCTGGCTAAACTAGTTGTTCTTGTGTGGTGTGAGCAGTGAAGAGATGCACCAGTGCTTCCCCATGGCTATGCTGAGTAGTTTTGTGTGATTGGGCTGTTGCTATGGTGCTGACAGCACACACCATGCAGTTTGATGTGTGTGCTACCTGTGTGCTTGCTGTACAACTTGTGGATATGTTCTGAATTTGAGAGTTATTGTTATCGGGTTATTTTACACTCAACTTGTGGGTTATTGCACACACCATCAAATACTCAACATTATTCAAAAATTCTGTTGTATTATAATTCAAACACTCAAGTTTTAAATTCAAATTTTATTTCCTGAAACAGACAAGTCCACAAAGATCATTTCAAAGTCTATAACAATCATCCTTCAAGACTATACCTAATCTCAAAGTATGAAAGAAACCTTGATCACTTTAGGTTTTTATTTGGCGAAAAATTTACCCACATTTTCACAGATGAATGCATGCAACATTTCAAATTCCTAAATCTACCCTTCGTTAGTTCCTAAATGCTGGGATGTTACAGACTTCCCCCCTTAAATTAAACTTCGTCCCGAAGTTTGTTGAGGTGTACCTGAATAGTTCTGGATAGGCTTTTCTTAAATCCTCTTCTTTATCCCAAGTGGCTTCCCTTTCAGGGTAATGTTCCCACTGTACTTTGCAGTACTTGATTGCTCTATTCCTCAACCTTTTCCTGTTTTCTTCCAAAATTTTATAGGGCTTTTCAACATAGGTCAAGTCTGCTTGTAGTTCTATCTCCTGATGTGTGATTGCATCATCTAGAACTTTCAAACATTTACGAAGTTGTGACACATGGAAAACATTGTGCACTTGAGCTAATCTTGTTGGTAACTCTAAAGCATAAGCTATAGTTCTATTCTGACTCAATATCTTGAATGGTCCGATGTATCTTGGACTCAATTTTCCTTTAACTCCAAACCTTTTCACCCCTTTCATTGGACTTACTTTCAAGTATACCATGTCTCCCACTTCTGGATGCCATGATCTTCGACTTTGATCAGCATAACTTTTCCGCCTACTCTGGGCTATTTTCAGTCTATCCCTGATCTTATCAATGATATCTTGTCCTTCCTTGATATAGTCTGGCGCAAATTCTTTGTTGCTACCAGGCTCATACCAACATATTGGTGATCTACACTTTATTCCATACAGAACTTGGTATGGAGCTGCCTTTAGACTACTCTGATAGCTATTATTGTAGGAAAATTCTGCCAATGGTAGATGATCTTCCCATGTACCTCCAAAATCTAATGCACAAGCTCTTAACATGTCTTCCAGTATTTGATTTGTTCTTTCTGTTTGACCTCCTGTCTCAGGATGATAGGATGTGCTGAAATCTAACTTTGAACCAAGTGCTTCATGCAATTGCTTCCAAAATGCTGAAGTAAACACTGATCCCCTATCAGTTACGATCTTTTTGGGTACTCCATGCTTACTTACTATCTCTTTGACGTAAACTTCTACTAACTTCTCGGCATTATATTTCTGATTTACCGGAATAAAATGTGCACTTATAGTGAGTCTATCCACAATAACCCATATCATATCCTTCCGTTTAGGTGTCATGGGCAATCCTGTGATGAAGTCCATACCTATTTCCGCCCACTTCCACTCGGGAATTTCTAAAGGTTGTAATGGTCCTGCTGGACTTTGATGTTCGGCCTTTACCCTTTGGCAAGCCATTCTGATACATATTTAGCAATATCCCTTTTCATGTTATTCCACCAGAATAGTTCTTTCAAATCCATATACATCTTAGTACTTCCTCGATATATAGAGTACGGTGTTTCATGTGCTTCTCTCAGTATGACATCACGAATCTCAGTCACATCTGGAACACAAATACGGTCTTGAAACCATAAGGACTCGCAATCTCCAGCTAGAAAAACTGATTTCTGCCCTTGAGATATCCTCCGAATTTCCTCAGCAATAAAAGGATCTTCTGCTTGATGTCTGAAAATTTTGTGCTTAAGATCACTATCCTGCTCTGCAACTACCTGCATAGTAGCTAATCCTCCAAGAACCTTTGTTCTAATGAATTGAAGCTCTAATCTTTCCAAGTCCATCTGTAACTCTTTTGGTAGCTCCCTATTGCTAGGCTGAATATCTGCACTCTTTCTGCTTAAAGCATCAGCTACAACATTTGCTTTCCCTAGAGTATAGTTGATTGTTAAATCATAATCTTTGATTATTTCCAACCAACGCTTCTGTCTCATATTCAATTCCTTTTAAGTGAAGAAATATTTGAGACTTTTATGGTCAGTGTATAACTCACATCTAGCTCCATATAGAAAATGCCTCCATCCTTTTAGCGCAAAAACCACTTCTGCTAACTCTAAGTCATGAGTTGGATAGTTGACTTCATGTGGTTTTAGTTGTCTTGAACCATAAGCAATGACTTTCCGATCTTGCATTAATACACAACCCAAACCTTCTTTAGATGCATCACAGTATACTGTGAAGTCCTTCCCTGTTTCAGGAACTGCTAAGATTGGAGCTGTGGTTAACCTTGTCTTCAACTCCTAAAAACTTGCTTCACACTTCTCATCCCAATTGAATGGTGTATTCTTTCTTAGCAATTTGGTCATTGGTCCAGCTATTTTGGAGAAACCTTCAATTAATCTCCGATAATAACTGATGGGGATGTGCCTACCGGGGTATACCCAGCAGGACGTTTCCGACTGGCCCAAGAACCGGCGAGTGGGCCTGCAGGACGGCGACTGGATTGAAGCCCAGCGAGGAACCGAGCGACTGGAAGCTGAAGGCCCAGGCGAGTAGATAGGCCCAGTCGGACTAGGTTAAACGAGTACCGAAGCTTTAACTGAACCGGTTGAGATATGTAAACCCTAGGGGAGGTGAGCCTATATAAACCTCCCTATGGGGTGAGTAGAGATACGTTCCCTCATACACCCAAGCGACTCGCCGCCTAGCCGCCGAGCTCGCCCATTGTACCACCTCCATAATACAATCTAGCAGGAGTAGGTCTTTACCCTCCGGGGGGCCAAACCTGGGTAAAACCCTGTGTCTCTGCCCTCATCTTGCACCGCAGATGGCTGGCCGCCCTTGCCCCTCGTTCTACTACTCGCTGCCGATTGCAGCATCTGCCGTGACCATTCCCACGACAGTGGCGCCCACCGTGGGGCCTGGCCGGTCTGGCTGGTGTTCTGCGGCGAGATCCAATCTGCCCATCAACAAGACGGTCGCCACCGGCCGCATGATAGTGATCGGCGAGATGCTCCAAATCTTGCCGAGCAGCTACGTCCCGGCGGCTCGACCCGTCATGCACAGCGTGATCCTGCCGATCGGCACGATCAACCTCTTCGTTGGTCTCACCGACGTCATCGTCTCGGAGGATTCGGCTCGCATCCGCGAGTCGCCGCCACGCGATCGGCTCTCCGAGAGCCAGATCCGCATGATCCATCGCCTCGCCTCCGAGTACAATTCGGCCCACAGCAACGTGGCCTAAAACTCAGCGGCCGTAGAGGACGCGACCCTCAACGACGACGACGACTCGGCGACCCCGGCGTCACTCGCCGGATCCATCACCGCGGCTTCATCCGCAGGCTCCATGGCCCAGGTCTCCAACGTGGGAGACTTCGAGGACCCCTCCATCCTCGGGATCTTCGAATTCGACTCCGGGTCGGAGAACTCCGCCGACCTCCACGACGGAACCAGTCGCCACGCCGCGACCTACATGGCGACCGGCACCGATCCGCCGGAGGATCCATTCTCCACCCCAATCCCTCCTAACGCCACGGCAACGGAGGTTGAGGAACTCCGCCTGAAACTGGCGGAGGCGGTGCGCAAGGAGCAAGCCGAGCGCAATTTTTTTTGCCTCGAGCAGGTGACGGCGCAGGAACTATCACGCTACCACCAGCAGCGGATCAGGTCGCGCATGAACCCCACCGTTCAGGGGCGTGCCCTGAACTTCGACGACGAAAACGACCCGGCCCGCGTGGCCGAGCGCGCAATCTGCGAGAACGCGCCACCAGGAGGAAGCGCCCGGCCCCCGCCAGGATCAACGGCAATGGGCGCCCCACCTCCACCCAACCGCACCCCTCCCAGGGACCAGCCGCGGATAGTAGTCTCCTCACGGGAGCGAGACGCAAACGGCCTCCCACTGTTCTCCACCCTGATGGACAACCTCGTGGCAGGCCGAGCAGCAGCCGACAGCATCACGGCCACCGGCGACGGTGCCCTACAGATCCAATACGTCAGGGCCCTGCTCGCGAAGGCCGTCGAGCAGCAAAGAGCGGGCGCCGACTCGCAAGGTCGAGTATACTCGCGTTCCTCGGGAAGCAGAGCGGCCGCCCAGCGGCGGCAAACACCCTCAACTGCCCACCACCAGAGCCACTGCAGCTCCAACACCGACCCGCGAACGCGGCACTCTCCACCAACGACCCCAGGCCGGCAACCAACTTTGTCGCCGCCAACGGGCAACCCATCGACGCCCGCACCCACATCATCAACAACCAAAGTTGGCGCGCACGCCAGCTCGACGACCTGCGACATACCCTAACCAATCGCCGCGACGACGAGCCCATGGGGTCGCTCAGTCGACTCGGACCCAAGTGCTTCGGACCAATGATCTGAGGCGAGAAGTACCCGCCAAACTTCAAGGCGCCAAAAGAGATAGAAAAGTATGATTCCTCGTACGACCCCGCCGTCTGGCTCGACACATACCTCATGGCGATGGGGATCGCAGGCCACACTGACCTGCTAGCCGCCCGTTACCTCCCCCTGATGATGGAGGGGACGTGCAGGCAGTGGATCAACACCCTCCCCCAGGACAGTATCGACTCCTGGGAGGAGACGCGCGACGCCTTCGTCAGGCACTTCGAGTGTTCCTACACCCGCGCCACCACTATCGAGGACCTGGAGCGATGCGTCCAGGGACCCCGCGAGTCGACCCGCAACTGGGTCCAACGGTGGCAAGAACTTTGGTACAACGCGGTCGGCATCCACCCGGACACCGCGATCCATTGCTTCAAGACCTCGTGCCGCTACGAGCCCCTGGTCGCCAAGCTCAAGCGACACTCCCGCACACTCGACAACGTCCCCGACCTCCTCAAGATCGCCAAACGGTACACCGAGGAAGATCCAAACCAGGAAACTGACGACGAGTCAGGAGGTCAACGCCGCACGAGCGGCAACGACAGCGGACGACGGTCCGACCTACGCTACAGCAACACTCGCCTCACCGGCAAGCGCCGCAGTGACGGGCGAGTCGACTTCGTCGCCAACGCCGGGCACGTGCAACGCGAGCCCAAGAGCTTCCGCCGCGACGGAGGACAACGCCGCGACGGTGGCAACTACAAGGCCAAGCCAAGGTTCGACCCCGCGGCTCTCCTTAACCAACCATGTGCGTTTCATAGCAGGGAAGGGAAGCCCGCAACGCACACCACCGCCGACTGCCACACCCTCAGGGAAATCGAGAAGGCACGGCGAGCGCGGGAGGACCCTGACAACGACCCGCCAAACGGCGGAAAATTCGGCAAAGTGGCCGGCTCGCTCCATACCTTCACCGGCTTCAACACGAAGCGCGAGAAGGTCATCGCCCGCGCTGTCGCCGTCAACGCGGTGGCCCAGGTGGATGTTCCCCAGTTCCTAAACTGGTCAGAGCAGCCCATCACCTGGAGCCGCCAAGACCACTCGCCACGCATCGAGTACCCAGGACGAGTCGCACTGGTGGTCAAGCCCAAGGTCGGCGACTACTGGCTCCCCAAGACATTGATGGACGGCGGCAGCTCCATCAACATCCTGTACCTCGACACCTTCAGGCGGCTGCGGCTCCCGCAGTCGATGATCGAGACGACCCGCACCACATTCCACGGCATCGTCCCCGGTCGGAAGGCGTACCCGATCGGCAAGGTCACGCTGCCAGTCACCTTCGGCACACCGGCAAACTTCCGCACCGAGCGGATCGTCTTCGAGCTGGTGCCCTTCGATAGCCCCTACCACTGCGTCCTGGGGCGCCAGGCGTTCGCTAAATTCATGGCAGCGCCCCACTACGCGTACAACGCAATGAAGCTCCCCGGGCCGTGCGGCGTCATCGCCATTCACGGCGACCCCGACATGGCCGCCGAGTGTGAGGCCAAAGGAGCCGAGCTCGCTGACGCCGTCATCGCGGCGGAGACCAACCACGCCGATGAGCTCGCCAAGTACGCGAGCGGGGTCAACAACGACAACCCCACCATACTCAAGAAGCCCAACTCAGAGGGCGCAAACACCTCAACCTTTGAGGCCACGACGCACACCCGCACCGTCGAGCTGGTCACAGGCGACTCCAGCCAGACGGTGACGATCGGGACAGGCATGAGCCCAACATAGGAAGACGCGCTCATCGAGTTCCTCCGTGAGAACAGGGACATCTTCGCATGGAAACCCTCTGACATGCCCGGTGTCCCTAGGGAGCTCGCTGAGCACAAGCTACACGCCGACCCCAAAGTGCGACCTGTCAAGCAGTCGCTGTGGCCCTTCAATGAAGAACGCCCTCGAGCAATCGCCGAGGAGGTGCAGCGTCTACTCGCTGCCGGCTTCATCCGGCCAATCAAGTACTCCAAGTGGCTGGCAAACCCAGTCCTGGTCGAGAAGAAGAACGGGACCTGGAGAATGTGTATCGACTACACAAACCTGAACAGCGCCTGCCCAAAGGAGCAGTTCGTCCTCCCGCGGATTGACCAGATAATCGATTCAACCGCGGGCTCGGAGTCGCTATGTTTCCTCGACGCCTACTCTGGGTACAACCAGATCAAAATGGTTGTTGAAGACGAGGAGAAGACGGCGTTCATCACGCCATTCGGAGCCTTCTGCTACACCGCCATGACCTTCGGCCTCAAGAACGCCGGGGCGACCTACCAGCGGTGCATGCAAGAATGCCTCGCGAGCCAAATTGGCCGCAACATCCACGTCTACATCGACGACGTGGTCGTAAAGTCCGCTCGCCAAGGCGACCTACTCGCCGACCTGGCGGAAACATTCGCCAACCTGCGAAGATATAAGATAAAGCTCAACCCAGGCAAATGCACCTTCGGTGTACCTGCCGGACAACTACTAGAGTACGTCGTCTCCAAACGAGGGATCGAGGTGAACCCCACGAAGATCGACACGATCGCCCAGCTCGGCAAACTCGAGTGCCTGCGCGACGTCCAGAAGCTGGCCGGGCGAGTAGCGGCTCTCAGTCGCTTCATCCCCCGCCTGGGCGAAAAGGCGATGCCCCTATACCGCCTGATGCGCAAGAACCCCACCTTCCAGTGGGACAAGGAGGCGGACGACGCGCTCCGTGACCTCAAAAAGGTGCTACTCGCCGCACCATTACTCGCTGCCCCCGCCGACAAAGAACCCATGCTGGTTTACGTCGCGGCTTCCGAGCGCGTCGTCAGCGCCGTGATGGTCGTCGAGCGACCAGAGGAAGGAAAGGAGCGCCCAGTCCAGCGGCCGGTGTACTACATCAGCGAGGTCCTCACCGAGTCGCGCCAGCGGTACCCATAGTACCAAAAGCTAGTATACGCGGTCTTCAGAGCTCAGCGGCGCCTGCCGCACTATTTCCAGGAGCACCCGATCACGGTCGTCTCCTCAGCACCACTGCAGGACATCATCCGCAACCGCGAGGCGACCGGGCGGGTCGCCAAGTGGGCCGTCGAGATCGGCGTCCACAACATCAAATACGAGCCACGAAAAGCGATCAAGTCGCAGGCACTGGCAGACTTCATCGCCGACTGGGAAGAGGCCCAGCAGCCAGAGAAGCTGCCGTACCTCCATTACTGGAGCCTGCACTTCAACGGCTCCAAGAACGCGGACGGTGCAGGCGCAGGGATAGTGCTAACTTCACCAAAGGGCGACAAGCTCCGCTACATCCTCTGCCTCGACTTCACACCCTGTACCAACAACATGGCTGAGTTCGAGGCCCTACTCCACGGCATGCGAGCTGCCAAGGAAATGAACGTCAATCGCCTCCGCTGCTACGGAGATTCCGACCTTGTCGCGGGGCAAGTCGCTGGCACCTGCGACGCCGTCTCCCCTACCATGGCGGCGTACCGCCAAGCAGTGGACAAGTTGGGCGGACACTTCACCGGCTACTCCGTCGAGTGGATCGACAGACGGAAAAACGAGGAGGCCGACGCACTCTCTCGCATCGGGTCGGCTCGACTCGCACCACCCGCCGGCGTTTTCCTCGACACGATCACCAAGCCATCAGTCTCTCCCCCAAGAGAGATCGACATTGGAGTCCCACTCCAACCAGAGGCAGCCTTGGTCGCACTCGTCAACGAGCCAGACGACTGGACCAAGCCCTACATCGCCTACCTGGAAGCCGGCACCTTGCCGGCAGACGAGACGGACGCTCGGATGATCGCTCGTCGATGCAAGTCCTACACCATCATCGACGGCGAGCTCCACAAGCGCAGTGTCACCGGCGTGTTCCAACGCTGCGTCCAACCAGCCGAAGGACGCAAGATCCTGCACGACATCCACTCCGGTGACTGCGGCCACCACGCCGCCGCTCGCTCCCTGGTCGCCAAGGCTATGCGACATGGCTTCTACTGGCCCACCGCACACGCCGATGCTGTCGACATCGTCCAACGGTGCGCCGGGTGCCAGAAGTACGCCAACCAGACACACATGCCGAGCTCGGCGCTCAAAACAATCCCCATCACTTGGCCATTCGCTGTGTGGGGCATGGATATGGTAGGCCCCTTCAAGAAGGCCCCCTCCGGCTACACCCACCTCCTAGTCGCCGTCGACAAATTCACGAAGTGGGTGGAGGCCAAGCCAGTCCGGAAATGCGACGGGAAGACCGCCACTAAATTCCTACGCGAGCTCATATATCGCTACGGGTTCCCAAACAGCATCATCACGGACAACGGAACCAACTTCGCCAAGGGAGCCATGGCCGAATTCTGCGAAGAGCACCACATTCGGCTCGACCTCGCGTCAGTCGCCCACCCGGAATCCAACGGCCAGGCAGAACGGGCCAACCAAAGCATCCTCCACGGCCTGAAACCGCGACTCCAAGTACCACTCGAGCGCACCGTCGGGTGCTGTGTCGAGGAGTTGCCCTCTGTCATCTGGGGGATCCGCACCTCAGTCAACAGATCGACAGGGTTCACCCCCTTCTTCATGGTCTACGGCGCCGAGGCAGTCATGCCCACCGACCTCGAGCACGACTTGCCGCGGGTCGTCCACTTTACGGAGGCTGCGAACGAGCTTGCCCGCCAAGACGGGATCGACCAACTCGACGAAGCACGTGACCTCGCTCGGTCACGCACCGCCATCTACCAGCAGGGACTCCGCCGCTACCACATCCGGCGGGTGAAAACTCGCACCTTCCAAGAAGGCGACCTGGTGTTACGCCTCATCCAGGACAAGAAGGGCATGCACAAGCTCTCCCCTCCGTGGGAAGGCCCATTCGCCATCGGGCGCGTACTCGGCAACGACGCCTACTACCTCATCGACGTCCGCGGGGACGGCGAACTCGACGTCAAGCGACCATGGAATGTAAACCTCCTACGGAAGTTCTACTCCTAGAACCCCACACATGTACTCTCCAGTCGCTATGAAATAAAAAGAAACGGTTACCGCAAATTGCGCCTACTCTCCATGACTTGTGCCACTCGCACTCGTAATAACAGCGTTACGCTAACCGCAGAAGTCAACCTTTGGTACAGCGATCGGCACGGCTAAGTAGTGCGGTGTAAGAGCACTGAATCACCTCAGGTCTTGCATCGTCCATGAAAAACGCCTACCCGGAGCCCCATTGGAGTCGCCTAGCTCGACTGGTTCTACGATCCAAGACAACTGACCTCGCTTCTCACAGCGACCTTGGTCCTCCGCATCCTCGGCATAGTGACTCGAACGGCTAAGTACCACGCTCGGGGACTGAAGACCAGTTCATCGCGAGCGGTCGGGGAAAACGCCAAGTACGAGAGCATGCCCAGGACTCGCCACGCGACTGACCCCACGGACCAGGCAGGAGTGATGCGCTCAAACTAACGCGCTAAGTCCTCAACCACCCTCGAGTCGCGCCTAGAACAACCAAGTACCACGCTCGGGGACTCGACCACCCGACCTCGCTTGCGCAAGGGAAAACGGCAAAGTACAGAGCACTCAAGGGAGTCGCCTAGCGACTGGCTCTCCGAGCTCGGGCGAGTTGACCAAAATAACAAAACACATAACAACAACACATATATCACATACGAGGTAAACCCCACAAAAAGGGCGGACGCGCTCGGGGACTCGTTCAAACATCAATCACAAACACACGACGCATACCAAAATAGACACGATGTCTCATTCAATTGCATATCGCATTGTCTCATGTTACAAAATATGCCTGCATGGCAGACCTGCTGCTAACGCCACAAGGCAAACTATCCTACTCTGCAGGCTTTGATGACGACTCGCCAACATCCCGGCGATTGCGGATGAACGGCGTGTACGGGTTCGACGGATACGTCGTCAGTTCACCCGCCATTGCCGCGCGAAAAGGTTGCTCGACCTTGAAGTCACGATGCGGCGGCTCGGGGTCGTTCGGCACGACGACCGTCTCCTGGTACGAAAGGAGGTCACCCATTGCCCAGACACGTTCCGAGTACGTGGCGGCGCGGTCCTGCAACTTGAGAACCTCGGACAGTTCCACCGCGCCAGTCGATGATGGGTATCCACTCGTCACATCGTCGATGTCGAAGTCCTCGGGGAAGTGGGCAAGTCCAAGACTAAGCGCCGTCGACGCTCCGCGCCGAAACGCCGACCGCGTCATGAACTCAACGACCGCGGGCGCCTTCTCCAAATACTTCCACACCTCAACGAGGTCGCTGGGAATCACCTCCGTGGGCGATATCTCTTGGAGATAGGCGTGGATGCACGTCGCCGACAATGTTGCCGAGTCGACAAGCATGCTTACACACTGCCTTGCGTCGAACGAGCTCGCCTCTTCCTCGCTATCAATAATGCGACCTGCGAGTAGAAGACAATAATGAGTACGACGGACACCACAAAAGACACAACCACCGGAAGGGGCAGATGCACTTACCAATCAACGGGCGGGCGAGTTCCGTGATGAAGCTTTGAAGCGACGTATGGTCGTCCTGAAGCCCAGCAACAAGGGCATCGGACACTTTGCGATCCTCTTCGGCGGCTGCAATGGCGGCCTTGGCTCGCCCGTCAGCCGAGCTCGCTTCTTCTTTTGCCTCCCGCAGCTCGCGCTCAAGGTTGGCGACCCGCTGTTCAGCCGCACTCAAAGCCGATTGCGCCGCCACCAAATCACCAGCGGGGACAAGCCCCTGGCGAGCTTCCTCTGCCTTCGCAGCAACAGCCTGAAGCCCTTTGTTCGCCTCCTGGACGATGGCCAATTCTTTCTCCGCGCGCTGCTTTGCGGCCAATCGGTCAGCCGATTCAAGCTGTAGACCCTGCATATCATCAAAAAGGTTAATCAAAACAAAAACTCCTAAGTTCCCACCCGCTGAAACTCAGCGAGTGCGCACTCGGGGACTGGCGATCAAGAAATTCCTAAGTGCCCACCCGCTGAAATTCAGCGAGTGCGCACTCGGGGACTGGCAATCAAGAAATTCCTAAATGCCCACCCGATGAAATTCAGCGAGTACGCACTCGGGGACTGGTAATCAAAGAAATTCCTAAGTGCCCACCCGCTAAAATTTAGCGTGTGCGCACTCGGGGACTGGGTGCGAAAAATAAAGTTAAGATATTATAAGAATCAGGCCGCTGCAAAGCAGCGACCTGATCCTCGGGGACTGGATGTACCTGGATGGCTGCGCCAAGCATGCCGTGGAGTTGTATCGCGTCCACGGACGTGAGGAGAGCCGGCGTATGCCCATGACGTTGGTCGACTTCAGCATCGGCGGTCCCAGGAGCGTGGCTTGAGGGCGAAGTCCCACTCGCCGCGCCGCCTTGGTAACGAAGCGTGGGAAGGTAGCGATAGAGGCACCCGCTCCAAAAGAGGTCGGCTCCGCCGGTCTAGGCAAGGGAGCGCCCTCCTTCGTAGACGCGGCTGCCTCCATCACGGGTCCGGCTGGCGCAACCGCCATGTCGTCAGAAATAGTGACGACGTCGTCACCCTTGGCCTTCTTGCTGCCATCCGCAGAGACGACGACCTCGTCCGCCTTCCTATTGCGGGAAGGATCCTCCTCGCTAAAGATGGGCGGCGCCTTAGCCACGGTCGGATGGCCCATCCTCTTCACTCCGGTCCTGTGCATCAATCGTATAAACAAAAATAATTGAAGTAATTATGAAAGACAAAGAAGGGTGAGTGTACTCACTTGGCGACTGGAATAAAGCGTAGCCCCGTACAGAGGCCGGCTGGTTTTTCCAGTTCACGGCCCAATCAGCGACTGAGCCCCATCTCCAGGACGTCGCGTGCCCAAGACACGGACGGCTTCTTCGTCGTTGAGGCCGCAGCTGGAGCCTCTGGGATATCTTCGGCAGGAGCCTCCTTGCAAGGCGAAGCCGCTGCGGCCGGAGCATCTCCCAGCCCAGAGACTGGGGCGAATGGCGGAGGCATTGAAGCCAGCGGCACTTCCACGGTCGCCGCGTCCAGCACGGCTGTCACTGGTGGCGCATCGTCACTGGCTGGGTTGGGAGCGTCAGAGCTGCTCGCCGAGTGCGGCGGCAAGGCCGGCTTCGATGGCTTTGTCTTCTTCTTCGGCGGGGCCCTTGCCTCCTTCTCTTTCTTCTTCTTCTTCGACGGAGTGGCCTGACGGCGCGAGGTGGTCTCTGGGAGCTCGTCGTCGTCATCATGACGCTCGAGGCTTCTGCTTGCCTCGAGCTCGCGCTGTCGTTGTCCGCGGGTCTTTCGGACCAGCGGGGCGACCTCCTCCTCGGACTCGTCGTCGTCGTCCTCGTCGCCCTTAGCGGGTGGCGACTTGCCTACGTCCTGGGCGGACGAGATCGAGTTCTCGTCGTCCGAGGGTGGGAGCCACCCTTCCACCACTTGGAATAACTGCGATGAATACAAAATGAAATCAGAATTACCGCGACTGCATAAACTGTGACTGCGAGCAAAGTGAAATGATTACCGTTGGAGCTGGACGCTTTGCGGTATAGGGGGCGACCCCAGCCTGCGCATCCAGGTACACCGCCTGGGTAATTTTCTTCAGTGCTGGGAGATAGTCCTCCAGCTTCCATTCGTCAAGGCAGGCCTTCGTCGAGTCTCCCCGGCCCATGTACTGGTACATGTAGTGGTCGCGCTGGGCGAGCGGGATGAGCCGCCGCCCGAGCCAGCAGTTGTACAGGTTTATCGTCTGGAGGCCCTTCTTTTTCATACCGCGGATGGTCTGGAGCATCTCGTCGACGACCATCCGCTGATCGTTGGGGAGCTTGCCGACTTGGAGATGGCGCGGCTCGGACCGATTGGCGGAATACCGCGGGATCGCCGCCTCGTCCTCCGGGGTCGCCTCGGCCACGTAAAACCACGACTTCTTCCAGTCTCTCGCTGCCTTGGCGGGCAGCATCAGATCGAAGAATGAAGCTTTTGACTTGAGCTGGAACGTCAGGCCGCCTGCAGCTAGCATTGGGCCGCCTGCTTCCTCGCGGCTGATCCGTCCGTGGAACAGATCTTGCCACAAGGGGAAGTAGGGCCGGCAGCCCAAGTAGCATTCGCAGAACGCCACGAAGATGGCGAGCTGCTCGATGATGTGGGGACCCAGATCTGAAGGCTGGATCTCGTAGTAGGCGCAGAAGCGCCGAAAGAACAGGGACGTAGGAAACCCTAGCCCCCGCTCGAGATGACTGGTGAAACAGATGAACTCCCTCTCTCGCGGATTCGGGGTCGTCTCTCCGGCTGCGGGAATACGCCAACAGCCGGCTCGCAAGATCCCGGCCTCCTCGAAAGAGGCCAGTTGCGCCCTTGTGCACTTGGATCTACCCCACGGTTCGGTGGAAAGGGCCATGGCCGAGAGGTTTGTTGGGGGTCGGGGGATTTCGGGTCGGCTGGATCGCGATGCGAGGGGAGGCGAAAATGCGTGCAGTCGGAATAAATGGTGAGAAGGTGGCTCTCCGATCGCCTGCCATTCCCCTTATATAGTGGATGTTACCCGCCAAATCAGGGAACCGTTACCGCGCGATGATTACGCCAAAAGTTACTGTTGGATTACCCCAACGGCTAGTTTGACCACGCTTGACGGTCCAACTACGGCCATTCGGCTCGCCGACCCAATCACTATGACAGTGTTTCGCCGACTCGACTCGCCAAAGCTGCGACCTGGATCACTGGTTTCCTCCTTTATACAGGAGCCCGCCGACGATTCGACTGGATGCCTACTCTGAAGCCGTATACTCCGACTGCCAGCAGCCACCTACGCCTAATCGACGACGGCCTCGGGGACTACTGATGGGGATGTGCCTACCGGGGTATACCCAGCAGGACGTTTCCGACTGGCCCAAGAACCGGCGAGTGGGCCTGCAGGACGGCGACTGGATTGAAGCCCAGCGAGGAACCGAGCGACTGGAAGCTGAAGGCCCAGACGAGTAGATAGGCCCAGTCGGACTAGGTTAAACGAGTACCGAAGCTTTAACTGAATCGGTTGAGATATGTAAACCCTAGGGGAGGTGAGCCTATATAAACCTCCCTATGGGGTGAGTAGAGATACGTTCCCTCATACACCCAAGTGACTCGCCGCCTAGCCGCCGAGCTCGCCCATTGTACCACCTCCATAATACAATCTAGCAGGAGTAGGTATTTACCCTCCGAGGGGCCAAACCTGGGTAAAACCCTGTGTCTCTGCCCTCATCTCGCACCGCAGATGGATGGCCGCCCTTGCCCCTCGTTCTACTACTCGCTGCCGATTGCAGCATCTGCTGTGACCATTCCCACGACAATAACCAGCAATTGTGGGTTGCCGGAGTGATAGAAACCTGAACCCCCGTTAGGACACCTTTGCACAAGGGGGTGTAGGATCTCAGAGTTTAAGGTTGTGGTTAGGTTTATATCTTAATTATTTTCCTGTAGTTGTGGATGCTTGCAGGGTGTTTAATCACAAGTATGTATTAGTCCAAGTAAGGTCGGTAAATTATCATAGGTTCACCCACACAACACTCACAACACCAAAGAAGAGTACTCGACTATTTGAAGCGAAAGCACTTGACAAAATTCCCATGTGTCCTCGAGAACGTTTGGTACTTATAAGTATTTCCACCGGCTTGTCCTTTGCTAAGAAAGGATTGGGCCACTTGCTGTGTTTGCTCGTTGTCTTTACTACTTGCACTTTGTTTTGTTGCTTTATTAAAAAAAACCTAAAAATCCATTTGCTAAGTATTTACAGAGATTTCCTGCTCCGTACCACTAGTCAACACCTTCTGCTCCTTGTTAGGATCGACACTCCTATTTATCGAAAGTACTGCGATACACCCCCTATACTTGTGGGTCGTCACTCACTGTCTGTCAGTCTTGCCATTACTGTTAGGGTAGTAGATGAACCACCACATATTGAGATAGATCCTTTTAAGATACCTACATGTATTGTTGATCGTGTTATGGATAATTATTATTTAGTTGATGGAATTGTCCATCCTGATGATCATTTGCTTTTTATCCATGAATTATGCGGGTTGTTTAAGTGTACAGGTATCACAACTGAACGGGTGAATAAGAAGTTACTCTCCATATCCTTGAAAGGGAGAGCTCAAGAATGGTATAAGCTATTGAAGAATGGACAATTCATGGAATCGGAGGAAATGGCATCTCTCTTTTATTCTAAATTTTATCCTCCCATTGAGATTCATAAGGATAGAAATCTGATATATAACTTTTGGCCTTGAGATGGAGAGAGTACGGCTCAAGCTTGGGGGAGATTGAAGTTACTAATGCTTAAATGTCCTATTCATGAACTCCCTAACAATATTATTATCAATAACTTTTATGCTAGGCTTTCTCTTCATGATAAAGATTTACTAGATGCTTCTTGTGCTAGATCATTCACACGTATGAAAGAAGAAGCTAAATGGGATATACTAGACCGTATTCAAGAGAACACTAAAGCTTGGGAGAATGATAAAGGAAGAAAGTCAGGTATAAACTATGATTATGAATGCATTAAATCTTTTATGGGAACTAATAACTTCCAGTATATTAGTAATGAGTTTGGTCTTGATTCCCAAAGTATTTCCAACTGTTTTAAGACCTTTGCCTCCTACATAGAAATTCCCAAGAAGAACTGGAATAATTACCATGCACCTTATAAAGATGTTGTTAGTCATGTTCCCGTTAGAAGTGCTGAAGTTTGTACTACTAATCATATTGTGCCTGAACCTCATGTTGAGAAAGTTCCTTTCCCAGCTAAGGTAAAGGAGTACTCTATGATAATTAGTGCAAATAACAAAGGTACTAAGAATACTGTGGAGCTTGATGAGCAAATGAACAATGAACCTATGGTAGTTAGTGTGAAAGACACTGTCACTAGAAATTTAGAGGATGAGCACATTGTTTTCTGTGAGGATGCTTCTAATATTATCTCTCATCCTGGTAAAGCTAGAAAAGCTAGTGTTCCTTGGGCTTTCTGTTAAAATTGGTGATCATACCTATTATGGTTTATGTGATATTGGTGCTAGTTCTAGTGCTATTCCTTATGAGCTTTACAGGAAAATTATGCATGAAATTGGTCCTTGTGAGCTTGAGGACATTGATGTGGTTATTCACCTTGCTAACAAGGAAACCATTTTCCCCATTGGCATTGTAAGAGATGTGAAAGTCCTCTGTGGTAAGATTAAGTATCCTGCTGATTTTCTAGTGCTTAATTCAGCAGCTAGCAAAACTTGTCCTATCATTTTTGGAAGACCTTTCCTGAATACTTGTGGAGCTATTATAGATTGTAAAAAAGAAAAAGTTTCAACTAAATTTGATGGAGATTCTTATGAGTTTAACTTTTCCAAATTTTCTAAAGCTCCTTGTGAAAATAGTTTGCCTAATAAAGATTTTAGAATGGAACAAGTTGCTTCTATGGATCCGGTTTGTGACCTTGGACCTCTTTTTGATGACTGTAAGTATGATCATTCTGATGAAAAGGTTGTAGCCAGTGACAGTTATATTTTCAACTTTATTCAAATTGCTACTAAAAGTTATTATGAGAGACGGAAACATGGTTTTATGCATCTCAATAATGTTAAGTTTCCCCGTTTAATGTTGAAACCTTTGAAGTTGCATCTATTTTGTCTTCCTATGCTAGTGGCTTTTTGTTTTAACAATTCGTTTTCTCATGATACCCCCATGCATAGAAGTGGGTTAGACTCAAATGTGTTGGTTATTTGCTTCTTGATGCTCTCTTTCACTACAAATATTTATCCCCTATGTGAGCATCTTTGAAAGTTTCAAGCCCAACTTAAAGGCATTAAAGAAAAGTACTTGTTGAGAGATAACCCAAGAGTTTTGTCGAGTCTTGGAAGTTATTGCTTCAGTAATAACCACTCCTTATCCTTTTTGTTTTGGTTTTTGTGTCTAGATCAACTACTTTTGTGAAGTAGAGGAGTTGTGAAAAGTGGCTGTCCTGGGACAGATTTTTGTGCTGCATTCGAAAAATTCGTGAGGAAGCTTAGTACTTCGGATGGAGCTGTATTATTCTGAGCTTGTTCTCCAAGTTGTTACCTAACTTTCATTAGTTTTGCACTTTTTGATTTGAGCAACAGAAGGTTTTCAAAAAATCAATTTTTACCTGTTGGTCTATTTTGACAGATTTCTGCTATCACTTGCATTTGCCTTTTATAGAAGCCTTTGTTTTGATGGATTTCAGTTGAAGTGTGAACCTGAAGGTTTATTGTTTCTATTTACACTAATGTTGCCATTGAAGTTTGTGTATTGCCTTGTGAGGAAAGGAATTTTCAGGAGAAGGAGAAAAGGAGCCTGCAGAGTCCGCCTTTGAATAGGTAAAGTGGTAAAAATAGAAGGTTCGTGAAAGCCTAATATTTTTATATTTTTGATGTTTTTAATACATATGGAAGATTACGAGATGGAACAAAGGAGGAAACGAAGTCCGGGGTGGCCAAACCAACCCTAGTCGCGGGCCCCAGCTGGCCGCGCCTGAGGGGGGTGTGAGCCCCACGAGCTCCGTCTCCGCCTCATGTTCGTACCGGTACCTTCCTTATGAATTGAAACTTCGTAATATATAACCCCCCGGATTCCCCGAGGTTCATGCATCGTGTTTTCGTTTCGATCTATTTTTGTCAGGAAATCTTCTCAAGTTTAGAGCACCATGGTATTTGATACATCCAAAACGTATCTACTTTCTCGAACACTTTGCTATTGTTTTTCCTCTAAACTTGTGTGATTTGGATACAACTAACACGGACTGACGCTGTTTTTAGCAGAATTACTTTGGTGTCTTGTTTTTGTGCAGAAAATGAACTATAAGGAAAAATCCCGGGAAATATGCCAAAAACTATTTCTCACGAGAAGATCCACGGAGCCAGAAGGGGAGATAGAGAGGAGGCCTAGGGGGCCCAGACCCACCCCAGGCGCGGGCCCACCACTGGCCGCGCCTGGGGGAGGTCTGGCCACCCCAGGCAGCTCCTCGGCCTCCCTCCGCGCCTATAAGTTGCGTTCTAACCTAAAAACTCAGGGGGGTTCTATAGTTTTCCAAAAAGAGTTCCGCTCCGTCGCCGCCACCAGAAACCAAGATTCGGATCCAGAAACTCCGTTCTGGCACCCTACCGGCACGAGGAATTTGGAGAGGATCATCGCCATCGTCATCACCAACGCATCTCCATCAACCACCGATGTTTCCCTCATCCATGAGTGAGTAATCCCCTGCTGTAGGCTTGGGGATGGTAGGGATTGGATGAGTTCTATCATGTAATCGAATAATATTGTTAGGGCATAGTGCCTAGTATCTCTATTAGTGCTATTTGACTTTGTTGCAACTTGTTGTGCCTAATGCTTGTCACTAGGGCCCGAGTGCCATGATCTCAGATCTGGACTTATTATTGAATCATTATGATAGTATTGTTTATGATCTTATCTACAAGTTGTGTACACATATCATTGTCCGGATCCAAAGGCCCCAAAGTGACAATAATTGGGAAAACCGGAGGGGATGGATGTGGTGTGAGGATCACATGTGTTCACGGAGTGTTAATGCTTTGCTCCGGTGCTCTATTAAAAGGAGCACCTTAATCGCCAGTAGTTCCCTAGAGGCCCCGCTGCCACGGGCTGGCTGGACAGAAGATGTTGTGCAAGTTCTCATTGCGAGCACGTATGACTATATATGGAGCACATGCCTAGGATTGTTTAGTACTTGGATGCTTATTATTATTTATCTGCAATGCCATAGATCTTGAAGTTACATGTTTAGACTCGTCCCATCCATCCCTATGCCTACCGCACTCGAATCCCATTGTTTACTGTTACAATTACTGTTGCTCCTATTTCACTGCTGTTGTTGCTTTGTTGTTACTACTACCAAACTGTTTCTACTGATAAACTTCTGTGAGCAAGAACTATTTCCAGGTGAAGCTAAACTGACAACTCAGTTGTTAAGGCTTGCAAGTATTCTTTGGCTCCCCTTGTGTCAAATCAATAAATTGGGTAATACTACTCGCGAAGACTGTTGCGATCCCCTACACTTGTGGGTCATCAGTCTTCGCCAACGACAAATGCAAGAAGCCCATGGAAGAAGAAAGGATCGTTGCGAGGTACGAAGAAATGGATTGGAGGGTCGAGGAGGAAGTTAAGATGGAGGAACAAACCGCCGCAGGATCAAGGGCGAGGAAACCTACCTTTGTAGGAGCGATTAACACTAGACGTGCTTTTTCTCGTAACATGCAGGGGATTGTAGCCTCCATTCCAGATTTCAGATCCTGCCCTGAGGTAGTGGAAGCCCTTCGAACCACTGATGAATTTTGTGAAAAATACCGTGCTTTGAGGATGAAGGTGGATATACTTCAAGAGGAGAACAACAGGCTTCGTAAGATGCTGGAGGGTTTTCTTACCCTGAACAAGGGAACACCCACACCACCGAAGGAGTAATTCGTCATCAGGTTTGGCATCCCCTTGGCCTGTTCCAAGCTTGGGGGGAGTGCCGCGGTATCACCATCATTATCTTTTATCTTTTGCCTTTTTAGTGGATTCATATCTTTGGTAGAGAAGTTATCTTATAGGTTGGTTTGCATGTGTAAGTATCTCTCCTTTAGTTGATTATCTATGTATCCCTTGGTGTGAGTGCCTTTATGGAATATTAATGAGAAGTCTCATCTTTTACTTTTTGCACTTCTTATTTTAGTTTGCAATCTCTACTATACGATGTATCTTGTTGATCAGTATTGGCATCACTTTGGGAGCATCAAGTAAATCTAAATTGGTTTTGGCAAACCAAGCTCTGGTCAGTAGCAACACTTTATGAGGTTTAAAAGGAAAAGAGAAAAAGCTTACAGGTATTTTGTATCATTTGTTTTCTTTCTTTTTGGATCATAAGCTTGGTATTCTTTATTTAAGATCTTTTGTGTCTTCAAGGAAGATTGCATGTTTGGCTTTATCACTTGTATGTTTGTTTGTTTCTTTCAACTCTTTTGCTTGCTACCCAGCCTTGCTAGCCAAAAACCTGTTTTTGAGAAAGCATACTTCTCATGTTTTCAATCCCTTTGAACCAAAACCCGTGCCATTTATGTCCACCATATCTACCTATTAGCATTATTGCTATTCCAAGCAAATTCTCTAGGTTCATCTATCTTTCGAATTAAAAAGTATTTTGTTATGTGAAAACTAGTTAGTAAAGCTCACACGAACTTGATGGCACACCTTATTTTCTTTCCCCTAATAGACTTGAACCATTGTGTCATCGAAGTTGTATATGCTTGCATCTATATGTTGGGATTAGCAGAACCATGCTTTCATGGGGAACGTTTTCAACATTGCACCTGTATGTTGTACACAATTGATATCATGATCTTTTGTTTGCGAATGTCAACGATGTGAAATAAAGAGGGAACTTGTAAGTCCATGGAGTGATGTATGTGTGTTAGAGAAACGCCTGGGCCGCTAGCCTAAGCCATGCCTAATCATGATAGAAACTTGCAGCATCACCATAATGAGCATTATGTGAAGCATCCTCCATAAAAAGCTATGCATATAGTAAATAAAAAGATCGCTGAGATGCTCATTGTCTTCTTGCCTTATCGTTTTGGTTATGGGATAGCTCCTGTACCATGTGCAAGGGGTACCCCGTTGGCAGTTCTCTATGATACGCATGTACTTACAATGACAAGAACTTACCGGTGACTAAAGTTGAGTAGCATGAGGAATGACCCTCGTACTCAAGGACATGAGATTTCCAACTTATATTTTGTCAAGCATATACTCCATCCTTGTTCACTTTAACCTTAATCATCTCAAGATGCCTATGATAGAGGCAATGAGGGCTCAAAGCTAGTAAGTACCATAATCTTTTGGAAGCTCTTTATGACTTGAAATCCCTGCTTCCCTCTATGAAGGGACTTTTCTCCTATTTTCCAAGTTGAGTCAGTAAACCTACTTCCTCTCTATCTTCAGCAAGCATTTGAGTTGTTGTGTTTCAAGCATTCATATGGTGATTTATTCAATCATGTTCTTTATCTTCCTTGTTTGCACAAAACTCTCATCTATTAAGTATTACTTTGAAAGCCTTCATTGAAAAACCTTTTTGAGCAAAGAGTGCTCCTGTTGAGAAAACTTATACAAAAGCTTTTTGAGAAACTGTTTGCCAGGTGTTCTCTGACCAAGAACAAGAGTTTGCCAATTCCAATTATGATTTATCTTTATGCATCTCTATTCTAACTCGTGTACTTGTTGCAAGCTAAGTTATATAATGGTGAGTTGCTTTCTTCTATGAGTTGTGCAATGGTAAGTGTGATGCTTCTTGTCCGTACTTTTATTGACACTTCACTCCATAAACATGTGGACATGTTTACTGAGCTCAGTTTTCGCTTGGGGACAAGCAAAGGTCTAAGCTTGGGGGGAGTTGATACGTCCAATTTGCATCACGATTCTATATCATAATTTGCCTCTATTCATTGTTATATGTCTTATTATGAGGTATTACTTATGTCCATGTTGGATGATTCTTGTAGGATGAACTGCTGGAGTCTGGATTCTGATGGAAAAGAAGGTTTTTATGCAATTACGCGAAGATCAGAAAAATACAAGAAAAATATTGGAAAATTATATTTTCCTAGAAGACGAAGGAAGCCAGAAGGGGAGGCGTAGCTGAGCCACAGGGGCCCACACCCCCTAGGCGCGGGTCCCCCTGGGCCGCGCCTAGGGCAGGTGTGGCCCACTTGGCCAACCTCCGACTCCGCCCTCTCGCCTATATCTTCCTCTCGAAACCCTAACACCAAGGGGACGACCACAGGTAGATTTTCGTCGCCTCTGCGGGGCGAAAAACACCGAGAGAGAAAGAGCACTTCGGCAGAAAGATTTCTGCCGGGGAAATTCCTTCCCGGAGAGAGGAGATCGTCGCCATCAACACCATCGTCAAGCTAGACTTCATCAGAATCAGAATCATCATCCACACCATCATCTCCACCAACACCATCATCATTACTCCATCCCGCTATAACAATCGTGTTGAATACTTGCTTAGTTCATTAGGGGAAACTTTGTCGGTGTTGATTACTATTGTAGTTGATGCTTGTGAGTGGAACCATTGGATTATTGTTTATGTTCAGATTGTTATCCATTACTATATCATCTTTGATCTTAATCCATATGATGTCTCGTGAGTAGTTCTTTTAGTTCTTGAGGACATGGGAGAAGTCATGTTGTTAGTAGTGGATTTGTGTTGAGTTATTATTCAATGGTTTAGTATTTAAGTTGTGGTGCAATTCTTCTAGTGGTGTCATGTTAACATCGACATGATACTTCACCATTTATGGGCCTAGGGGAATGCATTGTGTATTTGGCTACTAATTGTGGGGTTGCCGGAGTGACAGAAACCTGAACCCCCGTTAGGACACCTTTGCACAAGGGAGTGTAGGTTCTTAGAGTTTAAGGCTGTGGTTAGGTTTATATCTTAATTGCTTTCTTGTAGTTGCGGATGCTTGTAGGGGGTTTAATCACAAGTATGTATTATTCCAAGTAAGGTCGGTACATTAGCACAGGTTCACCCACACAACACTTACAACACCAAAGAAGAGTACTCGGCTATTTGAAGCGAAAGCACTTGACAGAATTCCCATGTGTCCTCGAGAACGTTTGGTCCTTATAAGTAATTCCGCCGGCTTGTCCTTTGGTAGGAAAGGATTGGGCCACTTGCTGCGTTTGCTCGTTGTCTTTACTACCTGCACTTTATTTTGTTGCTTTATCAGAAAACCCCTAAAAATCCGTTTGCTAAATATTTACAGAGATTTCCTGCTCCGTACCACTAGTCAACATCTTCTGCTCCTTGTTGGGATCGACACTCCTATTTATCGTAAGTACTATGATACACCCCCTATACTTGTGGGTCATCACTCATTGTCCGTCAGCCTTGCCGTTACTTGCTAACAAGTGGGGTCGCATTCAGTCGGGTCCCGTAGTGGACCCTCGCTGTTACATGCTGACGAGTGGGGCTACGGTCTTCCAGGTCCCGTAGTGTCCATCCTGGTGATCATTTGCTTTTTATCCATGAATTATGTGGGTTGTTTAAGTGTGCAGGTATCACAACTGAACAGGTGAAGAAAAAGTTACTCTCCATATCCTTGAAAGGGAGAGATGAAGAATGGACAATCCATGTAATGGGAGGAGATAGCATCTCTCTTTTATTCTAAATTTTATCCTCCCAGTGAGATTCATAATAGAAATCTGATATATAACTTTTGGCCTCGTGATGGAGAGAGTACAGCTCAAGCTTGGGGGAGATTGAAGTTATTAATGCTTAAATGTCCTATTCATGAACTCCCTAACAATATTATTATCAATAACTTTTATGCTAGGCTTTCTCTTCATGATAAATATTTACTAGATGCTTATTGTGCTAGATCATTCACACGTATGAAGGAAGAAGCTAAATGGGATCTACTAGACCATATTCAAGAGAACACTGAAACTTGGGAGAATGACAAAGGAAGAAAGTCAGGTATAAACTATGATTATGAATGCATTAATTCTTTTATGGGAACTGATGACTTCCGTGATATTAGTAATGAGTTTGGTCTTGATTCCCAAAGTATTGCCAATTGTTTTAAGGCCTTTGCCTCTTACATAGAAATTCCCAAGAAGAAGTGGAATAAGTACCATGCACCTTATAAAGATGTTGTTAGTCATGTCCCTGTTAGAAGTGCTAAAGTTTGTACTACTAATCATATTGTGCCTGAACCTCAAGTTGAGAAAATACCTTTCCCAGCTAGGGTAAAGGAGTATTCTATGATGATTAGTGCGAATAACAAAGTTACTAAGAAAACTGTGGAGCCTGATGAGCAAATGAGTACTAAACCTGTGGTAGCTATTGTGAAAGATCTTGTCACTAGAAATATAGAGGATGAGCACATTGTCTTCTGTGAAGACGCTTCTAATATTATCTCTCATCCTAATAAAGCTAGAAAAGCTAGTGTTCCTGTGCTCTCTGTTAAAATTGGTGATCATTACTACTATGGTTTATGTGATATTGGTGCTAGTTCTAGTGTTATTCCTTATGAGATTTATAGGGAAATTATGCATGAAATTGGTCCTTGTGATCTTGAAGACATTGATGTGGTTATTCACCTTGCTAATAAGGAAACCATTTGCCCTATTGGTATCGTAAGATATGTGGAGGTTCTTTGTGGTAAGATTAAATATCCTGCTAATTTTCTAGTGCTTAATTCAGCAGCCAGCAAAACTTGTCCTTTCATTTTTGGTAGGCCCTTCTTGAACACTTCTGGAGATATTATAGATTGTAAAAAGGAGAAAGTTTTAACTAAGTTTAATGGAGATTCTTATGAGTTTAACTTTTCTAAATTTGCTAAAGCTCCTTGTGAAAATAGTTTGCCTAATAAAGATTTCAGGATGGAACAACTTGCTTCTATTGATCCAGTTTATGACCTTGGACCTCTTTTTGGTGACTGTAAGTATGCTCATTCTGATGATAAGTATGCATGGACCTATGCATCTAAGCCCTAACCATAGACACACAACAGATCAAATGTGAAATGTAAAAACCCTAACCGCCCAAATAGGCTAGAGGGAATAGAGAACTTACCATAGAACGCGTTGCTGATGTCCCTCATGATGCATGGGTAGTTGTTGTGGTCGAGGGCATAACTAGTTTATAAGATCGATCCCACGACGGACAGAGCGGCCTCGACCACTTGAGGATCTGCAAATCTCGGTAGCGCCACCATGGTCATGCTCAATCCGGGCGGGGTGAGTCATGAGATGATGGAACAGATCAAGACACATGGTTAAAGTCCAACAAGTGGTCCATCTCCCTGCTAATACCTTCGACCCCTACCGCGATGATCGTCGGGACAAGGATTAAACCGTCCTGGTGGCCCGAACACGGAATTGATCCTTGCGGTCATGATAGTCGTCGCTTGGTCCCTTGTCATCGCTTGTGAGTGATGGTGCTTGGAAGCTTAGTTTGGAGACCCCAAGAGGAAGGTATGATGAGCACCGCAGCAAGTTTTCCCTCGGTAAGAAACCAAGGTTATCAAACCAGTAGGAGGAAGGAAACGACTGAAAGGTGTTTCTAGCAACTTGGAAACCTGCACAACACAAACTCAAGACTTTGCCCTAACGAACAATGAGGTTTTCAATCTCACCGGTTTGCTGAAAACAAAGGGTTAACTATATGGTGTGGAAGGTAATAGTGGTTTGCAGAAAGTACACAGTAACAATGGAAGATGTATCAATGGTAAAGATTGGACCGGGGTCCATAGTTCACTAGAGGTGTTCTCCTTAAGATAAAAAAACATGGCATGCTGGGTAAAGAAATTACAGTAGGGCAATTGACAGGACTGAGCAAGGCATAACAATGCAATACTAGACATTCATGATCCTATGAGATTCAATTGGGCAATACAACAAGATACATAGACCGCCATCCAACTGCATCTATGACTAGTAATCCACCTTCAGTTTATCATCCGAACCCCCTCAAGTATTAAATTGCAAGCAACGGATAACTACTTTAAGCAAAGTGTGTAAGGTAAACAATCCACTTGTTCCATGAACAAGAGACCGTTGTTTTCTCCCTAGTGGCAACAGTACATCTACAACCTTAGATATTTCTGTCACTTACCTTAGATTAAATAGAGGCATGAACCCACTATCGAGCAAAAATACCCCCTCTTGGAGTCACTAGCATCTACTTGGCCAAGATAGCTACTAGAAACGGAGAGCATGCAAGATCTCAAGCAACACAGACATGATAGAATCAATAAGACAAAACCATTAATCAATCTGACATAGTAATCTCAATATCCATCGAATCCCCACAAACACAACATGCATGATTACAAATAGATGATCTTGATCATGAACGGAGCTCACAAGATCTAAACATGATAGCACAAAGGAGGAGATACAACCATCTAGCTACTACATGAACCCGTAGTCCAAGGTGGAACTACTCACACTTCATACCGGAGGCTGGCATGATGAAGAAGAAGGCCTCCGGGATGATCTCCCCTCCGGCAGGGTGCCGGGAAGATCTACAGACGGTTTCGTGGAATATTGATCGGGTGTTTAGGGTTTTGGCATCACGGGGTCTTTATAGGCGAAAAGGCGAGGCGGGGGGAAGCCAGTGCGGCCGCACCCCCCAGGCGCGGGCTGGGCCCAGCCGTGCGGCCAGGGGGTGTGGCCCCCTGGTGGATCCCCTCCATCTCATACTCTGGCTCCGTGTTCCCCACGGTAAAATATTGACTTTGGCTTTTGTCCCGTCCAATTCCGAGAATATTGATGTTTTGCCTTTTCTGGAACCAAAAACAGAAGAAAACATGAAACTAACACCATGACATCTTGTTAATAGGTTAGTCCAGAAAAACATATAAAAACACCTCAAAGTGTAGACAAAACAAAGCAAAGTAGATACTAAACAAGCATGGGAAATAAAAAACTATAGATACGTTTCCCGACGTATCAGCGAGCAGTGCAAAATCAGTGAAGGCTGATTAACCAAGGGCACTATGACTGGGCCAATGAGCTCCGCTGCGCTCCAGACCATCGATGCCTTAGACTCTGGTATAGAGCATGAAAAATAAAGGGCCCGATGGGGCGTGAGCTTGCATGAGTGA
The DNA here is from genome assembly GCA_916181665.1 of Avena sativa. NCBI lineage: Eukaryota > Viridiplantae > Streptophyta > Magnoliopsida > Poales > Poaceae > Avena > Avena sativa. The sequence continues at coordinate 428,415,370 of OV702283.1, forward strand.
TTCTTTGGTGGCGGTGGATGAGGTGAGAAGGCCAGTCGCTTCGCTCGATGGGACTTTTGAGAGAGTGGAACTAGGAGGTGGTAAGAGTGAGATAGTGAGTTATTGACGTGTCTCCCGCGTTCCTCCACACGTGGAACATGTGGGTTGTTCCTGTCAATTTTGTGCCATCCTAGGCTTGGTCCATGAAACTAATGATTCGGCATTTCCAAGTTATATGGTGCTTTAATCAGCGTGCTGGCTAGAATGAGAACGCCGTGCGGGCATCTAATAGGTTCATTTTCATCTCGTCACGACCTAGCTTTCTTTTTGGAAAGGAGTATATATTAATATCATGAAAATACCAATTACACCTGGCGTCTGCAACAACGCATTGCCCTAACGGCCTTACGAATGCACACATCCCTGAAAAAAAGAAGAAGAATCACAAAAAATAAAATCTCCGCTATAGCGATCAGATTCCTATTGCAACAACACTAACACCACCGGAACAACACCAGAAGTCCAACCTCTCCAATAGTGATGCCTTCAAGAAGGGAACAGTGCACAAGCGTTGTTATTTCCCGATCAAATATCATATGTTTTCATCCTTGAGAATGTCCTCACTCACAAAACAATGCCTTCAACAAGGTCATTGCCAGACACAACCAATTAAGATAAGACCTTGGATTTTCACCCGGAAAGGTAAGACTGTGATCTTCTCCTATTCTGTCGCTCGTCAAACATCACTGCTGCAAGTCACAGATCACCAAGCCAGATCATCATCACCACAAAGACTCAAACCACCATCACTATCCCTCACACCCCTGCCTTCATGACATTCTCCGCATATGACTTCACCATGGTTCGTCAAAGATATGACGCATGATGGAAACAGATAGCAGAGCTTCGCAACACTCCCTCTAAAACGAAACAGGCAACAAAAAAACAGAGGTTCGCATGACCGATTTCCTTCCGATTCAGCAAGCTCCAAGCCTGATGCGTCCATGGGAGTTCGTTGGCGGAGCCTTCTGGAACACGCCGCTCCATGCCAGATCAACAAGGACATGCACCTAGCAGATCTTAGTCTTTGCGCGAAAGGAACCCTAGGACTGCCACCATTATTCAGACCGATCCAGTAGTCCCCACACCGTCGTCGTCTTCCGGTGAAGAGAACAAGCGGGTCAGCCGTCGGCCCTTACTGCCATGGCTGAACCCACAGATTGCTTAGAGAAAGACCGAGATGCAGCGTCGCCGCCTAAGGCAACCACCATGCCGCCTCCAAATCTGCACCATCTCCCCATCTAATCCTCCACGCCTCCCTTCCAAGACGCAGACCAACACCACTTGGGTGAGCGTCGCCGCCCGCCGCTTGGAACCACCGGCACCGCCCCATGAAGTCCACCCCTGGTGCGAAGAGGATAGACGGAGCCGCGCAGATCGCCCGCCGCCTTCGGTGGCCAAGACGTATCCGCCACTGCCGGCCCGAACCGGCGGGGGAGCAATGACGGCGGTTGGCTAGGGTTCGGAGGGGACGCCCAAGGCCGCTCTCGCGCGAGCAACCCGAGAGCGGTTTTTTCTTTTCCGCATGGGACGACCAAGCTATCCTCCATACATGCGCTACAATGAGCAACTCTAACAATAAATGTAAATGAACAAATTGTAAAACACATTTACAGTATCCCGAGAACCGATTTTCGGTCTGAATTGTGGCCGAAAAGATTGAACACTACAAATCGAAACTGTATTCACGGGGCCCGCCACTTTTCCTTTTTCCCCCACTTTCTTCTTCCTCCTCCATGTCTCCTGCGCGCGTGAGCTCTCCCCCGGCCAGCCGCCCGCCGTCCCCACGCCGTCTTGCCGACCTGCCTGCGAGCTCCATCCCCTGCACGCGCAAGCTCCAGCCCCTGGTTGTAGCGACCTGTCGCGCCCGCCTGCTCACCGAAACTGGCCCGTCTTGAGCCGATTCGCAAGAAACTGTACAGACATGGTCATAATTGAAGTGTGGTGACGGGATTGTGGACCGGCGGTGCACAATTTCATCTGAGGAGTGTGAATTTCATGGCTGGAGGAACCATGTACGGACGGCTACCGGCGCATACGAGCGGCGGAGTAGTACCGTTTTGGCTATAACCGCCCCTAGGAGCGCTACATCTACCGGCCACGGCCCCATGGGCCGGGTTCCCATGCCACTGTAAAACATTTACATGCCGAGATTTTTTTACAAGTTTCATTAGATCAACCAACTGCTTGCGAAACTGTATTGTCGCTGGATTTTTACATGTAACGGAGCTTTATAGGAATTGTTAGAGTTGCTCTAATTGCATCCATCGTACTTTGCGTGTTAGCTTCGATGGAGTGCCGTTTTGTTAGAGCGAAACCCAAACGAAATGTGTGTGTGCGCCCTACAACTCATGGTCACATGAACCGTGCGCTCGATTCCACAGTTTGTTTGCAGCAACGCTCTGGCAAAGCGGAACGGAAAAAAGTTTGCTCGCACACCGCTGTCATGAACTGATCCCAGGAATCGATGCGATGCCGCCTACAAAATCGCACATCGTTGGCTGAAGGCAGGCCATAACCCAATTCAGATACCACCATTTGCAGGTTTGCAGCAGCATTGTCGCCCACATCCACAAGAACCCCTTATCTTCTCTCCTGGATTGCAGTCCATCTTCCATCCGTCCAATCCGAGATAAGACGCCCCAAAACCCCCCTCCCCAAACCAGGAACGCCCAGTGTTCCTGTTCGTACGATGAATTGGTAGTCTCATTGACAAGGAGAAGATTTAGAAGCAGGGTTGGGTTGTAGTAAAAAAAAAATAGTTTATTTGCGGTGAGATACTCTACCAGGGGATTAATTCAGGTTATTCTGGGAGTCCATTATTGGGAGCTGTGCCATGGATCTGCCTGCCCCACCAACCAATTATCCGAAAACTTTATCCTCCATTATCCTACGCCGCCGCCGTCCTGACGCGGGGAGGCCATTGGGGGCGAGAATAAACAACTGCTCCGCGAGCCAACAGCGACTCGTCTCGCCTCCACCACTACCTCGCCACCACTCGCTGCTGCTGCTTCGACCCGACGCTCCCGGGCGCGAGCGATCCGTGGTCGCGAGATCCAGCTCCGTCGCCGCGCCGCCGCTGGTGCCGCCGCCGCCGATGACGACGCCGAACCCGACGATCCGGAGGCTCGACGTGGTCTCGCCGGTGCCGGCCGACATCGACATCGCCAACGGAGTCGAGCCGCTCCACATCGCCGACATCGCCGCCGAGCTCGGCATCCCGCCGGAGCACTACGACCTCTACGGCAAGTACAAGGCCAAGGTGAATATGTATACGCGGTTCTTGATTGGTTTCCGGAAAAAGGACCACCGTCGCTTCGTGGTGTGATCATCTGACGCGATCTGATTCGATTTATTTCGTGTTGTGCAGGTGCTCCTGTCGGTTCTTGACCAGCTGCAGGGGCAGCAGGATGGGTACTACGTGGTGGTCGGCGGCATCACGCCGACGCCGCTCGGGGAGGGCAAGTCAACGACCACCGTCGGGCTGTGCCAGGCACTGGGGGCGTTTCTTGATAAAAAGGTGAGAGTTTCAGAATTGTCTCTGTTTCTCGGCCGTGGACTCCCAAAATCTGCACTGAATTGATTAGTGCTTTTCTTGGTTAGAACAAAGTCTGCAGTTTGTGATTGGTGTAAGAATGTACTAGTTTTTGTTGATAAATTGTGGCATTGAGGTAAATGAAGGAGCTTGTTTGGCAGAACATTGCAAGGATTAGAAATAGTTTCATGCAGACTTGTCCTGGACTGTCGGGTTCAGTCTTTTGCTGCGCTGTTGTTTGGTTAGTAACATGTCTATACTGGCTAATTGGCTATCATGGAATTCACTGTTTGTGTATCAGCTTCTTTGATTAGTTTTGAAGTTGTGTTGGCATGAATACTGTAGAGCTGTAGAACTATTAGCGCTTACTGTAGAAGTACATCTTTATGACTATCCGTGCTTATAAGAAAGTAAAGTTTTTCATTTCATTTCATCTACCATCTTGTGTACAAAACATAGTAGTACAATGATGTGGACTGGCATATTTATTTTTCATAATCCTGAACTCCTGGTGCTGTGAAAGACAGCTTTTTTTACGAGGGAGACTGCTTTTTCTTGTGAAAACCATCTTTGAAAATTTGACTATGCAATTGAAAAATGCGTGGAACCTAAAACCTATTGTCATGTACTCCCTCCGTTTAGAAATATAAGATGTTTAAGGTTTGTCAAGCTAATGTATTTAGACAACTTTTAGTGTATACGTTCAAATGAATCTATATACTCCCTCCGATCCATATTAATTGACTTTGATTCGTCAAAATTTGGATGAACCTATATACTAAATAGTGTCTGGATTCATTCAAATTTAGACAAATTTGAGTCAATTAATATGGGCCGGAGGGAGTACTAAAAGGTGTCTAGATACATCTACTTCACAAACCTAAAACATCTTATATTTACAAACGGAGTGAGTATGGCTGTATATATTATGATATTGATATGATTTACTATTTTACCTTCTGTCATTTACAGGTTGTAACTTGTGTCCGTCAACCATCACAAGGGCCTACCTTTGGAATCAAGGGGGGTGCTGCCGGAGGTGGCTACAGTCAAGTTATACCCATGGATGAGTTCAACCTCCATATGACCGGAGATATCCATGCAATTACAGCTGCAAACAATCTTCTTGCTGCTGCGATCGATACAAGGATTTTTCATGAGAATTCTCAATCAGACAAAGCTCTATTCAATAGATTGTGCCCACCAAATAAAGAAGGGAAGAGGCGCTTTGCTGATGTAATGCTCAGACGCCTGATAAAGCTTGGCATCTCAAAGACAAACCCAGATGAGCTTACACCAGAGGAAGTCGGACGTTTTGCAAGGCTTGATATTGACCCTGCATCCATTACCTGGAGACGGGTAATGGATGTTAATGATCGCTTTCTGCGGAAAATTACCGTTGGACAAGGCCCTGAAGAAAAAGGTATGGTGAGAGAAACAGGCTTTGACATATCAGTAGCAAGTGAGATAATGGCTGTATTAGCTCTTACAACCTCCCTTGCTGACATGAGGGAGAGGCTTGGAAGAATGGTGATAGGGAACAGCAAGGCGGGTGAACCGGTTACTGCTGATGATCTTGGTCTTGGAGGAGCTTTGACTGTCCTAATGAAAGATGCTATTCATCCCACCCTCATGCAAACACTTGAGGGCACTCCAGTATTAGTACATGCTGGACCTTTTGCCAATATTGCTCATGGGAACTCTTCCATCGTTGCTGATAAGATTGCTTTGAAGTTGGTTGGGAAGGGTGGCTTTGTTGTTACAGAAGCTGGTTTTGGTGCTGATATTGGAACTGAGAAATTCATGGACATAAAGTGTAGGTATAGTGGATTGGCGCCACAGTGTGCTATTATTGTTGCCACAATTAGGGCTCTTAAAATGCATGGAGGAGGGCCAGATGTTGTTGCTGGGAAGCCTTTAGATCATGCATATGTGAGTGAAAATGTGGCTCTTGTTGAAGCTGGATGTGTCAATCTTGCTAGGCACATCTCAAACACAAAGAGTTATGGAGTCAATGTTGTAGTTGCAATCAACAAATTTGCAACAGATACTGACGCTGAACTGGAAGCGGTGAAAAATGCGTCTATGGCGGCTGGTGCTTTCGATGCTGTTGTCTGCTCCCACCATGCACATGGTGGTAAAGGAGCGGTTAGTTCTCTTCCTTAGTATAAATAGTTAATTCAGACATTTTATACATGTTTATGGGGAAATATTTAGTTATGTTTCTACTGTACATCTCATATATGGTCTCCTAATGCTGACAGTTTCATGAATTATGTTTCTACTTGTGGCTGTTCTTTCATGTCCAACATAAATTGGCCTTAGAGTAATTAAGTGATATTGTTGCCTGTTGTTAGTTTTTTCAACTGTATGTTTTTGTACCTGACTACAAAGGTGTCACATGCTATGGTCATGCAGTCTTTCATTTCACTTCTACATTTGTGCCTAGCACGTTAGTTTCACAAGAAACATGCTTATTTCTTCAATTTGAGAATGTTATGAAGGGTGAAACTTACAGAGTTGGACCAGTTGCCTAATTCTATCTTTCCAAACTCGTATTCAGGTTGATCTTGGAGTCGCAGTTCAACGAGCATGTGAAAGCCAGGCAGACCCCCTGAAGTTTTTATATCCTTTGGAATCCAGCATAAAGGAGAAGATTGAGTCGATAGCTAAGTTTTATGGTGCTAGTGGTGTTGAATACTCTGAACAGGTACTTCCTTGCATTCTTTGTGAGATTTGTTCTAATTATGAGGATGATAAACTGAGAACTGTTCCAGAATTATGGAACTACCCAAAGCCCTAATTTGTTATTTTAACATTTTTGTGACATACTTATGCATGGTGGGGAGACATTTTTGTAACATTTTTGAGTCGATAGAGCTCTCACAAGTTTTGGCATATATGTAAAATGTTGGGGAGACAGAATTAAAGATATACTATATGGAACACTTGGCATCCAACTTGCAGAATCCATGTAATCATGAAATTTTGATCTCTATTCTGCTGACTTGTCTATCTGTTTCCTTGCAGGCCGAAAAGCAGATCGAGATATACACCAAGCAAGGCTTCTCCAACCTCCCGATATGCATGGCGAAAACCCAGTACTCGTTCTCGCATGTCCCCTCCATGAAGGGCGCGCCCTCTGGCTTCGTGCTGCCGATACGAGACGTGCGGGCCAGCATCGGGGCCGGTTTCATCTACCCGCTCGTCGGCACCATGAGCACGATGCCCGGCCTCCCTACGAGGCCCAGCTTCTACGAAATCGACATCGACACGGCCACCGGGAAAGTCATGGGTCTGTCATGAGCTTTGGCAGCGCCATCTGTGGAGTGGGGCTCTGCTGCTGTTGCGGAATAGAACTTTTGTGTGCAGTTACAGTTTTGGGGACATTCCTGAAAGCGGAATAAATAAATGGCATGTTTGGCTCCATGCAATGCAGTTGTGGTAGACTGGGGTAGTAACATTTCGGTAATTTGATGATGGCTGTAAATTTGGTCGAACCGTTATGTTTGTACTCTGTTGCTGTGCCCTATGTTTGATGTTTCAGCTCTGTTCTAGCGTCCTTTCACGGTCAGTGTGCTAAAACGTCTTTTATTTTGGTACACAGAGGGAGTCAGGGAGTATATACATATCGAATTTGCATTTTTAGCAAAAGTACTCTGTTGTGTGTGCATCGCCTGATATGGTGATGGGCCGGGTTCGTGTCCAGCGTGGCCGAATTAAATATTCAAGTGGGCCTCTCCATCTAGGCACCTTGGGCCGTGCCAGACGGCACACGGAAATGTCACACTGATTTCTGTATCAATTTGTTTTTCTTTCTTTCGAGAAGTACACACACAGACCACCAAACACTCCAAAGAAAAAAAACGACTACTCTCCCTCTCCTACTCCAACTCCCACTCTCTCCTCTAGTGTGAGTGATTAGCATAAAACCACCACTATTCGTTTGAATCGCAAAAAATCATCACTTTACGTTAAGTTTGTTGCAATGTGCACTAAAATTGAATTAATCGCGGATTGACAAAGAATCTGACTGGTGGGACCCATTAGTCAGGGCGGATGTGGCATAATTTGCTAAGGTAGACCGGGTCCCACATGTTAGCTCAATTAAAAAAAATCAAAATATCCGAAAAAGAAATAATAAAAAGGAAAAATGAAAGGGATCGGGAGGCCTAGGCTCGGGCCACCGCCACCAGCTCGCCCCCCCCCAATCGGCCATGGCTCCGGCGCTGCCAGCCCAGGCTCAGGCCACCGCCACCGGCTCGCCGCCCCGTGCTATGGCCGCCACCTCGTGCTGAGCTCGTCACCGGCCCGTGCTGAGCTTGTCGTCACCCTTTACTGAACTCGCCGCCGCCCCGTGCTCAGGCCGCTGCAATGTGCTGAGCTCGCTGCTGCCCCCTGCTCATGCCGTCGCCGCCCGTGCTGAGCTCGCCGCCGTGCCGAGCTCGTCGATGCCCCGTGCTCAGGACACCACCGTCCCGTGCCTAACCTCACCCCCGCGCGCCGCTCAGACGCTGCCCTTGCCATGGCACGGGACGGGCTGGGAGGAGAGGATGGGATGGGTGGAGGGGCCGGCCAGACCTCCTCCTCAGCCATGGAGAGGGCCGCCGCCGCCCGTGCTGAGCTCGCCGTCGCGTCGTGCCGAGCTCATCGATGCCCCGTGCTCAAGCCACCACCGCCCCGTGCCTATCCTCGCCCCCGCGCGCCGCTCAGACGCTGCCCTCGCCATGGCACGGCGGGACGGGCTGGGAGGAGGGGATGGGATGGGTGGAGGGGCCAGCCAGACCTCCCCCTCAGCCATGGCGTGCCGACGGGGATGTCCTGGGAGGAGGGGCATCGGGGATGGCGTGGGATGAGAGGCGGCGGGGACGATAGGGCCTAGGGATTTTTTATATACGATTTTTTATTTATTTTAAATATTTAGATGTTTTTATCTCAGAAAATAGCTTGTTTCTGCCACGCCAGCCTTACAGCTGGGCCCCCTTTGTCGGAAATCGTGTCAATCTGTTGTCAATTCTAGTTTAATACACATTGCAACAAACTTAACGTAAAGTGGTGATTTTTTACGATTCAAACGAATAGTGGTGGTTTTTCGAAATTTAACACGAAAAGTGATGGTTTTATGCTAAACACTTCCTCTAATGTTGCCAAATGCCTCGGAATTCTCACCTCTTCGAGGACTAGTGTTACTAGTCGACCTGGCGTTTGTTGTTTCTGAATGTTTTGCATTGCCCAGGTATATCTGTATCAATTTGCTTTTCAGTTCTAAGAAAATTAATTGATTTTTCCTTTTTTTTTGCGGGCAATTGGCTTTTTCCTTGTAGCTGTAGGATTTTATTTTCGAAAGAAAGACTCTAAAAACCTAGGATAAAGTACCAGCCACAGAGACCAAAATTAATTATTGGTTCACAGCTGACTGCCGCAAGTCAAACGGCCGAGCCGGCTAATTTTTTTTAAATAATACATTTTTTTATTGAATTTCACAAATAATACATAAAACGGGCAAATTACAAAACTGTGTGTCGGTCGGCCGTTTAACAGACGAAACACGGCATTCGTCCGTCCAACGGACGATAGACAGGCTTCGTCCGTTCAACGGACGACAGGTCTGCTGTCAGCTGCCGCCGCGCGCCCGCTTGCCGTGCAGCTGCCGCCTGCCGCTCTGCGTGCTGCGCCGCGCGAGCTGCTGCTGCGCGCCCCGCGACTGCATGCGCGCTGGTCCGCTGCGCTGCTAGCTGCTTGCATGCTGCCAGCTGCTCTGCATGTGCCGCGCGGTATGTCAGCTTTGGCCTCTGCTTGCTGCTAGCTGCTTGCATGCTGTTTGCTCCCGCACCTGCTGTGTTTCCCTTCAACGTGTGCTGCGCTGCATCTGCACGTGTCGTCCCTTCAACGGACGAAGGTTGCGTGTCGTCCGTTGAATGGACGAAGGCTGTGTTTCGTCCGTTCGGACGACACGCAGCCTTCGTCCGTTGAAGGGACGACCGACCAACAGATCTGTAATTTGTCTGTTTTGTGTATTATTTGTGCAATTCAATAAAAAAAATATATTATTTAAAAAAAATTAGCGCCGAGCCGAGCACGCCGCACTGGAGCCACAGATAGACATCCGGAGGAACTCGTCAATAGTCAAACACCTCACCGGTAGGGCGACGCCTGTTCGTCGACATGGACGTGGCTCGACTCGATCACATGCCATTGTTTCCTGGAACGACACAGGTTCGCTGTCACGCGCTGCTCGACTCACCGCGACATGCAAGAAATGCCCTGCCCCTGTCTCGCCGCGGCGGAGCCCGACGCTGCAGGTCACTTCCATAGTCAAACGCAGCGAAACTGTTGGCAACTATGCATGGTAGCAACAGGTGCAGGGACTTGGTCAGAAGACCTGTGGTTACACTTATTAGGGCACGAGCGTTTGGTTTAGACAGGTGATGTCTGTAATATAAATTATAGATAATATTACAGACAACTTGTATAACAGTTTGTCTGTAACATATCTATTTTTAGTCATAGCTATATGAGTATAAGTTACAGACACCACTTATACAATAACATAAGTATCGTCTATAAGCTGTCTGTAAGATTTCTATAGACTGACAACTTTATAGACAGCCTCACTCTTTCTCCTCTCCACATCATCAAAATTACTTATAATCTCTTCTTATAGACAGCTTAGTCAACACTATTGTACATGCCCTTATATGAAGAGAAAATAGGAAGTTTCCACCGGACGCTTTGTAGCAACTGAATCTAGCACAGAAAGGTTGACCGCATCCATATGAATTATGACCGTAAAACCATTGACCAAGAGGGAACATGTCTTGCTTGCACACGAGCGACTATTATTTTGTTGTATCATAGAAGAGTGTACTACTACCACTGTTTCAACGAATAAAGCATTTTGAAAAGGTCAAACTATGTAAAGAAATATGTGAAATTCCACCGATCTAACTAATAATCATCAACGGGAGAGAATAAACAGGCTCAAAAGTAATAAAAATCATATATACGTCCTTCAACCACCTAGCGACGACTATAGACAATAGCACAAGCCGAAGGCGTTTCGTCGTCCTCGCCACTCTATCACCGGAGCTATATAATGTTATAGTTAATAAATTTGTTAAAAAAAAACCCAAATCAGTATTTCTGGGTTTGCTAATACATTCAAACAAACCCAAATCAGTATTTCTGGAGGAGAACGATGAGGGCGTCATTGCGCCCCGAAAAAAAAAAAAACCTCTCGCGGTCCCGTCCCCCCGAGGGCGGCGGCGCGAGCCTCCTCCCTCGCCGGCCCTCTCTCCCCCTCCTCTCGTCACCCCCGGCGCCGCCGCCGGCAGAGGTCGCCGGGCGAAGCCCGGGACGAGCCGCCGGCGGCGGCCCTTCTCTTCCCGCGTCCTGGGAGTCGGTCGGGGCCGAAGCTCCCCATGGCGGCGGTGCGGCTCGGGAAGAATCGGTCCTGCTGGTGGGCGGGGCGGCGGCGCCAGAGGCGAGGAGACAGCTCTGCGTGGCTTGGTGGCGAGGAGGCGGCTCCGCGTGGCCAAGGTTCGGTCTGGCGTCCTCGCGCCCGATTGGTTCGAGGCGGGCCGGTGCGCCCCTGCGGCTTCCCGGCGGCGCGCTGATGGCCTGGCGGCTGGCGGGTCCTTTGGTTGCAGGCACGAGCTCTTCGGCCCTCCTGGCCCAGATCTGGGCCCTTCGGGCCCGATCTGGGTTTTGGCGGGCCTGCTCGTCTGCAACAGGGTACCTTCTGAAGATGGCGGCAGCGACTGTGAGCGAGTAGGGGTGGCAGCGCGGTGGCTAGCCTGTTGCAGCAAGGCGGCAGGGACTTTACAGGCCCTCCGGGGCTCGGCCGGGCCCGCAGGCCTAGTGTGACCCTGCTGTCCTGTCCGGTCAATGACCACCTCTCGGTGGTGGAGGTGGGCTCCTCCCGCGTGGCTACGGTGTTGCCATCCCAAATTCGTTCTAGGTCTTATGCCTCTGTCCTCGGGCTGCTTGCTGTGTCCATGATGAGACGATGACGATGGTGGCCGCAAGATCGTGGTGGTGCATGATGGTGGGCGGCAAAGTGGGCGGTGGTGCACTGTTTCGCCCAGGGTTCTGTGTAGGTGGGGGTAGGGAGAAATCCCTGTCGGCTTGTCTGACTCTGTCGCGGTGCCGCTCTCGGGTGGCGCCATTCCTTCTTGGAGGGCGTCACGGATATCCCCTGCCTACTGGTTCCCGAGTGTCGGGGGAAACCCCTAGGTCCAGTGTTCTGGTCCGGGCAGCAGTGCCGTGACGGTGCCCCCTTGTTGAAGGTGTTGTCTTGGCACTGGGCGTTTCAGTGTGCGAGAAGCGTGGTGGGATTCTTCCGGAGGGCACAGCGGTGGCGGGTCACCCGAGTCTCGTCGAGTCACCGTTTCTTTCATTTATTTTCTTTTTGGGCTTGGCTCGTCCTAGTCTTTTATATCGTGTGGTTTCTTTTTTTTGGGCGTTGTGCTGTCTGACCCAGCAGCGGTTTCACCTGTGTGCTTTATTTATAAAGCGGGACGAAAGCCTATTTCGAGAGGTATTTCTGGAGGAAGAGAGGAGTACTTAGCTTGACCAACGTGCGGCACCTCATGCGTGGAGTGGAGATCATTGCCTTGCTCGGATGTGATGTGAATCGTTTCTTGTGTGTAGTTTCTTGTGTGCTAATGCGCTGGACCTACCATAATGCCGTGTGTGCTGCCGGCCGGGTACGGGATGGGCCAAAAAGGTTTGCTCCTTGTCGGCATTTTTCTGTGCATGCCTATGAGTGGAGGCATGCATGCTTTTTTTTTTGCTCGTGCCAGAATTAACTTTCTTTACCCACAATCTCCACTGCTGGTCTGCTACATGAAAACTGTGCTTTGTAAGAGAGAGAGAGAGGTGTTTTGGCTGAAAAATCGAAAATACTCCCTCCGTTCATAAATTTAGACAAAGTCAAATCAGTTATTTATGAAGAAAGGGAGTAGTATATTGAATTTTACAATTCTCCAAAAATATATGTCAATATCTACAAGTTTTATCTATGGATCTGTATAGTTTTGTTGAGTAATACTACGTTGAAGTGTAGGCAACACAAAAATCATGGCTCTAAAAAGACAAGCAAAAATCAGTTTTCTCTTCCAACATTTATTTATTTTGTGCAGATCACATATGAAAATGTATTCCGGTGAATATTTGCACGTACAAAATAGACATTTATATTATTTTTATAATTTTTAGAGTTAACCTTTTATTTTTTATATTTTTTAAAGGCATCACTTTAGCTTGAGAGCTACAAGTGATATTCGGCTTGGTACACCGTAGCGTGTGCCGTTGTGTACTTGATACCGGGTGCTGATCGTCTTATCTTTCTCATGCTCGTGCTTGGATTCTGACAAAACCTATTCGAACCTTCCATTTCAATTTTCACGCATGTGAGAACTGACCGACGTCACCGTAAGACTTGTATTATAAGAGCAAGTACAATGCAAGGTGTTTAGAATGATGCTTAGAAAAATTAACCGGTTTATCTTTAAATACTGGTGTTTATTTATAATAAACATATGTCTAACTAGACACCTTTTCTATAGAAATAAGTACCCATGCTTACAAATTGGTTAGTTTAAGCACCTTCCATAGCACATGCTCTAAGGAGATTCACAAATATTGTTTGTTTGACAGAACATTCGTTTTCTTTTCTGGGGGTCTCACCATCGAACCAAGCTAAAGTCCCATGCACTCCCACGTCACGTGGAGGTACCAAATATACTGTGTCCCCGTGTTTCAATATCAGTAGTAGGCCGGAGTACAACAAGTGAAGATTCGTTTCAGAAAAAGAGAACAAAAAGTACGTGGTAAAGTTGAATGCAGGAATTGACCTCTGCCGGCGCAGTGACAAGTCTCCGAAGAGGCCAGAAGGAAACGACCTAACATGAACCCTGGCTGCACAATCTGGGGGATGGATAATACTGGATTGGTAAATAGACTACACTCAACAAAAATTCGTGGAGGCACACGCCTTTTGGTCTTAAAGGAATTTCTTCTCTCCATGCTCCATATTTCTTATCACTCCATATTACAAATAGATGCCGTTTTGGATACGTGTTGAGCCAAATCTTTAAAACTTTGACTACGCATATTATTTCTTTAGACTTGGATCAGGTGAAAGCTTAGATTTATGAGAAATAGTATAGTCAGAATATACTTTTTTATTGTGTTTAAAGTTTGAACATATATTAGTCCAAAATAAAGACAAAATACGTACCTTGTGCCAAAAGCTCCCATACATTGTGCCTCTGGCATAGGGATTTTTAGACAGTCTTTCTCTTGCTTTTTATGTAAAGCAGACTGATTTGAACTCAGTACCTTGACGACACAAGTGGAGATGTTGCACTATTTTGCTGGGCCAACCCTTCTTAGTCTGGAACAAATCAGTCAAAATATAAGATTTGCATGACACGATCTTCTTAAGTTGGGGGATTTGGTAAAGCTCATTTCCGACTATTTTCCCCTATAAGTTGAACTCGTTTCAATGGCCAACCGATCATGCGGAGATTCATGTAGATTTAGGATTTCTAGATAAATGAATGAGATTGCTAGAGCTTTAAACCCACAACCTATTGCTTCCTAGTTTAATGTTTGACTAACATACAAGTATGCCAATATGTAGCAAAGGCAAAGAAGTATTGTATTTGTATTTGCAAGGTTTTGGTTATTTTAAAGTTTGTATATATACTTGTATACCAGAAAATTTAATTAAAGTGTTTTTTTTTAAAAGGAGAATAAAACCCCGGCCTCTGCATCGGTTGATGCACATAACGTTTTATTAAAAAGCATAATCCATGACTATTACAAGTTCAGCGATCACATAAGGTTGAGACAAAGATCAACCAGCAAAAGATATGGAACAAAGGACTAAACATCATTCTTCAGTCTATTAAAACGCAACCAACGAGACTGGCTGAAGATGTGCCCAACGACCATCAAGAGACCGCTGCACCCAGTAGCCATGATATCCCGCTGGTGTTACGGCGATAGGAGTACCCATAGCTGCACCCAATGTGCCACCATATGTATAACCTGCAAAAGATTGAAAGTTTTTAATCTGTTAAAAATAATATCATTTCTACATCTCGAGATAGACCAACATAAGGCTGAGACACCAATGCAAACTCTAGATTTAGATAATTTATCAAAACCATTTAACCAGTTCCCAAACATATTTGTTACATTATTCGGAGGGGGTAAGTCATATGTAAAATGAATAATACGCCACAGAAGGCGAGCAAAAGGGCATGATGTAAAACAAATGCTCTATGTTTTCCTGTCCCCATAAAAACAACAGTTGATACACCCTTTCCATTTATGCTTTACCAGATTGTCCTTTGTGAGAAGAACCCCATTATTGAGGAACCACATAAAAATCTTTATCTTTAGTGAGATTTTTAGTTGCCAAAGATATTTCCGCAGGAAAACCATATGATCATTCGTTAGGTCTTCATACATGGATTTTACTGAGAATACCCTAGATGATGTCAAGTTCTACATAAACTTATCATGATCCATTGGTAATTGAACCATCATGAGTCTTTGACATAAGTTTAGCCAAATATTCCATCTATTACCAGTTAGTACTCTCCTGAACCCGATATTTAGGGGTACCTGGGTTAACACATGTGCTACGGTAATTTAAAGTATAAATACGTATTTCCCACATTTTGAAGTCTGAAATGACACATAATAGTTTATGCTTTTTGGGGGTTTAGAAATACGCAATTCGGTAATTTTCACATTTTGCAACTTAAAACGACACATAATTATTTTCATGATTTGAAATGTTTGTTCGATAGTTAGCCCATTTGAACACCAAAATCACACATAATTATTTTAATATAAGTTTGGGTTTATAAAAGTGCAACTTAGTAAATTACACATTTAGAAGTCTAAATTTTTACAT
This sequence comes from Avena sativa, assembly GCA_916181665.1. Taxonomy (NCBI): domain Eukaryota; kingdom Viridiplantae; phylum Streptophyta; class Magnoliopsida; order Poales; family Poaceae; genus Avena; species Avena sativa. Next base: position 428,430,879 of record OV702283.1, read on the forward strand.
GAATGTTGTTAGGTTGTTATTTTTTAAATCAAACACTAAAATTGCATGTGCTCCTTTTTGAAACTTGGGTTTATAAATGAGCAGCTAGGTTATTTTTGGTGTAAATTGCATATGAAAGAAAGTACAACTTCATATTACATAGGAATGTTAGTTTTACATTGGTTTAAGTATATTGGATGTACTTTTGGTGGATGACACTACTTGAAGGCTATGGTATACATTAATTGAAGGCGATTGCAATCCAGAAACCCCTTTAAAATGGTTTTGCCATGTTTCTGATGATTTAGAAATAACAAAACCAATACTAAGAACTGTATGATCTAAAACATGGTGATTGCTGCCTTATAAAGTGGTGGCAAGATCTTGATCGGACCATTGCTGGTTCAGTTTTTTTTGCTTCTAACTCAACCGAGGTAGATTTTTAAGTCTTTTTCTTTTCTATTTTCCTAGTATATTGAATGTTTGTAATTTCACCAAACCATTATCAAGATCGATCCGGGGACCACACATGAGCACATGAATCACATCACACCAAGCCACTCGCACTCCTCGCTAATTGGCCCCAAACCATTTTCCCCAGACCGAAGCATGAGAACTAGGTGGAGAGCTCGCTCACTCACTCACTCTCGTAAGACAACAACCCCGACGTGCGATGCGAAGAGGGGGTACTCGTGCACCATGCTACCGTCGGTGTCCCTAATCCAACCAAATAGCAGCCGACAGGAGGCAATGGCAAGTGGCCGGTCCTCGTCCGCGTCTGGACATGATCGCGTTAACGATGCTTAGTTTGGGTCTGTTCACCAACTCATTATCCCAATGAGGTGACTTTATTGTCAACTGGCGTGTAATACCACACGATCAGAAAATTTTGATCATATGTTGACCAATGAACCAGTGACTAGAAATTCACTCGGAACTCCTAGTTGTTTACATATCACACGTGTATTGACGTTTTCTTTGAATACTGTTATAGCATGATATACTCCCTCGTTTCAAAATATAATATGTTTTAGCTTTGTAAAACAAATATATCTAGACTTTTTTTAGTATGTAGGTTCACTCATATTTGGAGTGAATCTACACACTAAAATTAGTCTAGATACATTTTTTTCACGAACCTAAAATATCTTATATTTTTAAACGGAGAAAGTAAAACCTAATTGTAAACTTCTGGTATACTTTCAACAGTACAATGGATGCTCCTCCCTCAAACAGATGAGGGTTTTTATTCTAGACATTGCTGGTGTCTCTACAATTAATTAAAAATTATATTGTAGGGATTTTTCCCTACGGTAATCAGGTTAAACAAACAGATGAGGGAACAAACCATCTACCCGCAAATCTTCTTTTGCTCTAGAAATTAAGGTGGCCGACATATCAACAACAATGTTAAATAGATTTGGCGAGAGAGGATTCACTTGTCTTAACTTTTTTTGGAAATAATGCCCAATGTCGCGCCTGAGAAAATAATGCCCAATGCCATCATTTATATGGGTTCCTACACTCTCTTTATGCAAAGAGTTGTTTATCCGTTCACACCATATAGGATTGAAGCCTTTCAGGTGCAAAGCTGCTTATTGTAAAAGTGGTCATTTAACTTTATCATTAAATCAATTTTGATAAAAACGCCATCCAACTTCTTCCTATGAACCTCGCTGGTAGTTTCATGGAGGACGACAACCCGTTCAAGTATGTGAGCGCATGGGTATGAACGTTGTCTAAGTCAGTCTAATGACCTTATGGGCAACAAAATTTATAAGGTTTGTCCCCACTTTAGAAAAGATTTTAGAACTCACACTAAGGAGAATGTGGGAGTATATTGCTAAATTTGGATTGCATTTTCCTTTTGAGGAAGAACAACGATAGTGCCAAAATTCATATGGAACAAGGATGTCTCTCCCTGTTGAAATTTAGTGAACATGGCCATCAAATCTCCTTTGGTTATTTCCCATTTTTTCTGATAGAAATTAGCAAGAAATCCGTCTGGCCCTGGTGCTTTGTTCTTTTCCATTTGCATAATGGTCTCACGTAGCCCCTTCGCTATGAAGTCATCAATAAGAATATCACTTTCTTCCACTGAAAGTTGTGGTATATCATGGTTTTCATATTCTATCATCGAGAAGTTATTCTGTGCCAGAGCTCGAAATAAACTTCTATAATATTTAGTGAACTTTTAGGTTTTCTTGACCTACAATGGTATCTTAGTGCATGTTATCGATTTCTAGATAAATGAATGAGATTGTCCGAGCTTTAAACCCACAACCTACTGCTTGTTGGTTTAGTGTTTGGCTCAGATCCAAGTATGCCAATATGCACCAAAAGCAAAGAAGTACTGTATTTGCATTTGCAAAGTTTTAGTTATTTTAAAGTATGTATTCTCGTATACCAATATTCTTATTATTGTGTTTAAAAATTGTAAGTGGGTATGTCCTAGATTTCGAAGTATGAAATGAAACATAATAATTAGTGCATTTTTGGGTTTAGAAATACACAACTCGGTAATTCGTAGCTTAAAATGGTACTCCCTATGTCTCAAATTAGATGTCGAAATTTTTTCTAGATTCGCATGTATCGAGGGACGTTTTAGTGTATAGGTACATGCGAATCTAGACAAATCCCCGGCATCTAATTCGAGATAGATGGATTACATAATTATTGCCTTATTACAAATTTTGGTTTGGAAACGTGCTGTTCGTAGTTAGCCCATTTGAAGACCAAATTCACACAGTTATTTTTATATAACTTTATGACTGTAATTCAGACACCCCTTACAATGGTTTTGATGTTTGTAAGATGATTGAGGCAGTTGTAAGAACCGTGTGATAAAAACATAGTGATTTCTGCATTTATAAAGGGATGCCAAGATGGTGATCGGATCGGACGACTATGGGTTCAATTATTTGCTTCTAACTCGACTGAGATATACAGTTTTTTAAATCATGTTGCCTTTTATTTTCCTACGCTGAATGTTTATAAATTTCATTAAGCCATTAGCAAGCTCGATCCGGGGACCGCACATGAGCACTCGAATCACATCACACCAAGCCACTCGCACTCCTCGCTAATTAGCCCCACACCGAAGCATGGGAGCTAGGTGGAGAGCTCACTCACTCACTCACTCACTCACTCTCGGTACAAGACAGCAACCCTGACGTACCAAGAGGGGGGGACTCGTACGTGCTGCCCGAATCCAACCAAATAGCAGCCGGCAGGAGGCAGCGGCAAGTGGCCGGTCCGCGTCCGCGTCCGGCCGATCGAGCTTGACAGGAGGCGGCAAGCAAGCAAGCAGGGAACATCGCAGAGAGACATGACGCAACTTCCCAATCAGCTTGCTCCCCAACCCCGAGGGGGGAAGAGAGGCCCGGGGCCCCCTTCCTAATCTCCCCGTGCCCCCTGCCCCTTTCCACTGCTCGACCGTGTAGGAGTAGCTCTGTAGAATGATCGGTGCCGCCCGATCGATGTCGATGTCGCCTAGCCCCGATCGGCTCTGTTACGGCCGCAGGCAGGCAGGGTTAGTGGGTATAGTGGCCTGCAGGCGATCTCATTTTGTTTTGGAGCTGATGATTGGCACGACGTCTCTCGTGCGGGGAGAAGGGAGATTCCGTGGCTGTACATGCACTCTCATGTGTGTGTGTGTCTGAAGATGGTGTTACTTTCTCTTAAGACGCTAATTAAGCCTGATCTTATCTCTTGATGAGTGAGTTGGAAGCTAGCGTCTATAAATTCCGAGAACTAATCATGCGACCTCTCAGCAGTTAATGAAGCTTATCACGGCCTGCTTGACCAGCGTCACGCGAGACACCGAGACCGCAGCTACTCATCCTGTACGTAACGGAACAAGTTTCAGGAGCACTGCGTCTCCGTTGATCAAAGGCGCCATGAAGACCGGGGCCATGCAAAGCCTGGTCACCGTCACCGGAACCGAACGTCTACCGGCACCAGCCGATCGAGACCGGCGCTTCGTCGGACGGATGGGCATCATTGCTCGCTGAATCTTCCTTCAGTCGTCCCGGAAGTAGAAGATCCCTGAATGAATCCGTCAGAGAAGAAGAACTCGCGGGAGAAGGAAGATCCCCGTGGCCGCTCGTTTCCCTCCGCCGTAAGCAACCAATGAATCCATCGAGGAAGTCGTGGCCTCTTTGACTCGGCGCTCGGCGGTCACCGTAATTCGCTGCTGGTCGGTCACTGGCCCGGGGCCGTTTCGCAGCCGGCATTGATTGAGCGGTCGGGGAGCGTGAGCGTGAAGGAGAGCCTGCCGTGATCCGGGGAGAAGGATTTCAGGATCAGAATTCTTGGCCTCAGTCTCATCTAGAGAGCTAGCGAACGAAGGATTCTTTGCAGTCCAAGTCATGGCACGGAGTCATGTGACTCTGCATGTTTTAGTGTCACGCGCGACATGGGACTCCGAGGTGAGCGTAGTACATCCGATCCGTGTACAAATCCTAGCGCATGCAGGCAGATGCGGTTAATGGGTAGCATGGGCATGAGGAGACGAAATGAGGTGGTCCAGATGTACAACAACGTTGTACTGTATTTTCCTTGGCATGCATGTCCTGGTTGGAGCATGTATTAAGGTCCGTAGACAAGTCACTGTTGCGGTCAGTGCTAATCCTACTGTTGTCCAACGTGCACACGCCAATAGTAGTTATACTCGGCATTGCAAATCAGTTTCTGGATTACTCGACTGAGGACATTTCAGGAACAGTAACTACATATCTCTCTGTCACTCTCTTTCACTCCGGTAAGAGTAGCAAGTGCCAGTATCCATCGCAAAAAGAAGAGAAGAAAAATGGAGCAAGTGCCTCCGTAGAGAGTAGTACTGATGGGCGTCATGATTTCGCAAATCAGCGGTGCAGACCCCCAATACCGTCGCGGTAAAGGAACAGAAACGCCAGAGCTTTCAGCCACCAAAAGTGAAACCAACTGCAGTTTTTCACCTCACCGATGCAAAAAAAAAAAAAGTACCTACACGGTTCTGAATTCCTTTTTTTTTCTGAAGAAGAAAGGAAAAGCCACGCAGATTAAAGTTGGGCGACATTTTCCTTTGAGCATCCTGGCCATCCACGCGTCCGATCCGACGACGGACGCGGCACCACTTGGGGTTCTAGCTAGCCACGAGGGGGGAAATCCCGAAGTGACAAGGAGCGAAAATGGTGAAATAACAGTGAGCGTATTTACAGACGCAGCCTTCGCCGGAGGTGATGACCTGGCCAAGTCACGAGCTCGACGGCGCCTGCGTTTGCGGCTGGGCGGCCGGAGGGAAGGTGCGGGCCGACGAGAACAGCGCGGCGAACGACGAAGGCCTGTGCTCCTGGGCGGCGGGACCAATGCCGCCGCCGGCGGTGGTGGGCGCGGACGCCGGCGCGGCAGCGGGGGCCGACGGGGCGGAGTTGGAGGCGACGCGCTCGCAGGACGGGCACATGGAGAGGGTGGTCGCCGGCAGGTGCATGTAGAAGGGGTGCACCGTCTTGAGCGCGCGCAGCTCGGCAAGCTCCTTCTGGAGCCGCCGGTTCTCCTCCGTCAGCGTCTCGCAGCACCGCTTCAGGTACTCGCAGTCCACCTCCGTCTGCTTCAGCTTCGTCCTGTGAAAGACACTCTTCTACAATTATTTTCCTGGACTGATTAAGATTCTTGTTTTAAGAGAGAACCAAAGGAGCGAGCGCTGCTGCACCTGGCTCTGCGGTTCTGGAACCACACCTCCACCTGGCGCGGCCGGAGGTTGAGCTGCTTCGCCAGCGCCACCTTCTGCCTCTGCGCACGACAGACCATGGGAACGTCAAACGAGACGAATCGACCGGAGTACGTGTGTCTGTTCGATCGAGCTGATCTGATCCGACTGACTTACGGGGTTAAGGGTGCTGTGCTCCTTGAAGCTCTCCTCCAGGAACGCGGCCTGCTCCTTGGACAGGCGCAGCTTCTTGCGCGCCGACCCGCCGTCGTCCTCGTCGCTGCCGCGGGAGCCGCCGCCCCATGCCGACGCGCCGGACGACGGCGCCTGGTTCACATCGAAGCCCCGCGTCGACGCTTCTAAATGCCCTGACAAACAAACAGATCGGATCGCTCCATTTTAATACTGCTATTACTTCGGTGGTGATCTCAGACATGCAGGAAAAATCCAAGAAACGGGAAGAAAAACGCATGCAGCACTCACTGCTCTCGGAGTGCCACGGGAAGCCGAGGCTGGGCGCCATGGGCAGGAGCGCGAGCCGCATGGTCGGCTCCGGCGAAGATCCGCACCTCATCGCGGCGGCGACCTCCTGGTGGCCCCTCCGCACCTGCTCCTCCCTCCTCGCCCCGGCCCCCGCTCCACCAACCCCGAGGCCGAGAACCAGCTCCCGCCCGGCGTCCGCCATGGCCTCCCCCAAGCTCAGCCCCAGCTCCATGGCAGCCCACCAAACCAGATCAGAGCCGCCTGCCTACGAACAAGATGATGATGGTATGGGGCCGTGTAAATGCGCAAGGATTTCGAGGCTTTATAGGAGCGGGGACAGGGACGGGACTCCCCCCTACTCCCCTCCGGTTCGCATATGTGTGTGAGCTATAATGGCGAGTTTGACCGGTTGACGACGAGCACCGCAGCGCACGTGACCCGGAGGAAAAAAAGGAGAGCGACGGAGGGGGTCAATCGGCGCAATTCGAGCCTTCGCCGGGGTGTTGCTTGCCAAAAGGGAGGTCTTGATGGCAGGCGGCAATAATTATGTTAATCATTATTGGGGGCTCTACGTATCTTTCCCCTTTTATAAACAGCACCCGCGATCTTTTTCAGAAAGCTGGCCACGCAGCTGCTCCTGCTGCTTGCTACTGCGCCTGCGCCTCTGCTCTTCTCCTCCGGCTAGCTATAGCGCTAGCTTCCCCCCACATCTTCTCAGATTCTTTATGGTGGAATTTATGTCTCACACTCGTAGGAGAGCGTATGTTGGAACAGCATGTCCATCGTCTGCCAAAAGAAAATTGTTTTCTTTGTTGCGAATAAAAGAAAATTGTTGGTAAGGTTTTTGTTGGAGTGGAGACAAGTGAGACAAGCGCGTAGTACGTCGCTATAATAATTAGTACTAGTCGTTATTTATTAAAATAAAAAGCGGGGCAGTATTTGTTTAGTTCCCGTGTATGATATTGTCACAGGAATGATGCATGACATGAATGATGATTTGCAAAAGAAAATCGCGTTCTTCATCATCATCTAATGGGGAGAGAAAAACAGGTAGTACTGCTCCAAACGGGCGAAATGATTGAGTCTGCGGTACGTAGATAGATAGAATTGCGTGTGTTTCCATGATATCATTTCTGCTTTGGCCTGCATGGAGGTCCATGATGGTAATTAGACCCCATAATTGCCCTGGGACAGAATGTGATCGATCTAGTAGTACCAACAGAATGCATACCGCACTCATGCGTGCGTGAGCTAGCTCCCGGCCGGCCAGGAGCTGCGACGGTGGAGATCGATCGATCGGTCCATCGGGGGAATGTAGTAGGAATTCCTTCTGTACGTTGCAGAGGCATGATCACAGCGGCAGCCATCAATTCGTCATCCACCGCCACGCATCATCATGCATGTGTGCCTGGGTATAGTAGCTACCTGCGTGATATTAAGCAATCACGTTGATGTGTACAACGGGGACAAGCCGATGGGGCCGTTCGCTCGCCGCAATCATGGGGCTTCATCATCATCATGGCTAGCTGCTGCTGCCGCTGCTGCATACGGCCACCCAGCCAAGCAAGTAGCAAGCTATAGCTAGCAGAAGCCCAGCTTGCTTGCGACCGATCATCGATCGAGCAGGCGAGCCCTGCCTCCTGCCTGCCTGTCCTACGATGGCGATGACCATGATGGCGGCATGCCTGCCCCTGCGAGCGGTTGCGATGGATGGATCCATCATCCATGGATGGCGCGGAGAGGAGGAGTGGTAGCGCTGCAGGCGCATCAGGACGCAATCATGCTTGTTTTTGTACCCCCGCCGGGCCGCCGGTTCCTTTCACCGCAAAAGTAACCCCCCTCCCCCCTCCGGTGTTTCTACAAGTGTGCAAAGTATGAATCATGCGTGCTTGCATGGCCACCGATGCATGCAAAAGGTCTAAAGGGGTGTCTGGACTCTGGATGGGCAGCACTAATCTTTCTCGCGCGTGTGATTGACTGCCAAAAAATGGGATGAGTACTCTGTCATGTCTCAGTTTCCCTGCTGTTACATTTTGGGATGGGAATGTGGGAATTGGTACAACCCATTTAAATCCACCGGAAGGAAAAGAAGTACTACAGGTTTGCCGTAGCTAATGCTTATATATCGATCTGTGGAGTACTTCCTAAGGGAAGGGAAGGATATATTTGTTGGTACTATTTGCGTTGATTGGTTTCAATCATGAGTGTGGTGCACTTATGGGGGAAAACATTCATTCAAAAAGATAGAATTGATGGTCTGAAAAGCGCGTGGTTTGATATTTGTGTTCATGAGGTTCCAGGTAAGAACCTGATGTATCATTCTTCGAGTTCATACATGATACTCGGTGAACTTCGAGTAATACTACTGCCAAGGAGATCATCATGCGTAGGGATTTGGTAGCCCACGACACTCTCATTCTTTGAAGGCGGTGCGAGTTGTTGGTTTTCCATTTTCAATCTTTTGTATTGGCTCCGCTTTTCTTCATGATGGATGTGATTACGTTTTGGGATGGAACGTGGGAACTAGTACAACCCATTTACATTTAAATCCACCAGAAGGAAAACAAGTACAGATTTGCCATGGCTAATGCTTATATATATGTGGAGTAATTCCCAAGGGAGGGATATATTTGTTGGTATTTGCGATTGATTGGTTTCAATTTAATGATGGCTGTGGTAGACTTATGGGGAAAACATTCAAAAAGGGTAAAATTGATGGTATGAAAAGCGTGCGGTTTGATATTTGTGTTCATGAGATGCTAGGTAGGAACCCGGTGTATCATCCTTGGAGTTCATACATGATAATCGGCAAACTTTGAGCAATACTACCAAGGAGATCATCATGTGTAGGCATTTGTTAGCCCACAACACTTCCATTCTTTGAAGGCGGTGCGAGTTGTTGGTTTTCCCCTTTCCATCTTTTTCTATTGTATATCTACTTTTCTATTGATGGAGATCTTGATTGGTGAAACCAAATTGTTCCTTTTGGAAAATTCTATTTTAGGGGGTGTATTAAGTGTGATTTAAGGAAGTAAATCCTTTGGAAATTTCTATTTCAAGGGGTGAGTTAAGTGTGATTTAAGGACGGAGTTCATCCAACATCTTCTAAAAAGATTATTATTTTCCACTTCCTTACTTACAATGCACGGTCGAGAGTGGAGAGTACCAATATCAACTTTGGTGTAGGAAGTGAACTATGGTAAAATCGTCATGTTCTAGCTGACCACCACAAGAATCTCCTACAATGAGTTCAATCATGTAAATTTATACACAATGGGCCCATGAGTTCTTTCGGTTTGTTTGGCCAACATAACATTTTTTCCCGAAAAAAAACTGTTTTTTTAAATTTCAATTTACTTGAATGTACTTCCACGAGGAGTTGAAAGACATTCCCTTTCGATCTCAAAGCTTTATCTCCTACAACGCACTGTGTCTATCCATGCATATGTCCCAATGAGAAGTTACAGTATGCCCTTGTTAGATTAAATGATTATTATATCTTGCTAAAAAGAGCTAGCATGCTTGCATCAGGTAGATGCATTGCAAGAAATCAATAAAAATATCTAGTAAAAAAATGGGTGGATTTTATTTATCTAAAAATAATTATTAAACACTAATCCCTATATCCTTTTTTTGTACATAGGCCTGGGGCAATAATGACCGAATAACTGTCCAAAGTTTAGGGATTTCAAAATTTCCTCAAATAGTTAAAATGTACGAGCCATTTTAGCAAGCAAAATGGTTTTTTTAGAAAGCAGCGACGGGCGAAAAGCCCACATAAACACATATTTCCTCAAAAGCAATGCATGTGTACTAATTAAGAGCGAGGAGGAGGGAAGAAGAGTCACTTGGAGATGAAAGCACACTCTGCCACTCGAATTTAGCAAGGGAGCATGGTTGACTCTATTTGTGGCCCCTAGCAACCCACAAGGCCACAATAGGAGGTGATCGTGGATAAGGTGTGCAAGGATCTTGTAGACGGTCCTAACTCTAAAAGTGCTCGAAGTTGCAAGAACAACAATTCAAATGTTACGAGTATTGGGTTTGGGTTTTGGATTGGATTATGACTTAAGGTTGGGTTCAAGTTGTAATGGAGAAAATCACCTGATCAGGGGCCTCTCGCATGAAGCCTGAGCATCAGAGATGTAGAATATAGAACTTAAGAAGGGTGTCAGATTAAAAAGTCAAGGAAACCAAAGAGAAATAAGCATATGACATGAAAAGAAGCCCACCAAGCTCATAGATCACCATCCATCGCAGACCAATCTTGTTTCATCTGATGGAACTATGTCTATGAACCAAAAGAAGAGTAAGGTATCAATTTTTTTCACCTTTCCTCTAAGGGAATATAGAGCTTTTGTAGGATTAGCTATCACACTCCTATTTTTCCCTGCCAAATGAATGTATTTATGGTCATTTTACAAGGCTATGAACCTATTGAGATCATTTGTAAGAATAATCTCACTTTATGAATGGAGATTTCACCTCAAGTGTGCATGGTAAAGAACTCTTCCTCTTGGTGGAAATCTCTCTACTTCACTTGTCGAGGCAGATGCGAGTTTCTTAAATGGACGTTTAGTTTGGAGGTTTTCCCTATTAGTGGAAATCTCACTCAAACTTCCAACACTAGGAGTAGAGTTACACTGACGAGACCTTTATCTTTTTGGCTGGGAATGTTGTGGTGAAACCAAACATATACTCTCTCCGTCTTAAAATAGATGTCTTAGATTTATCAAAATTTGAATGAACCTATATACTAAATAATGTCTAGATTCAGCCAAATTTTGATAAATGTGAGACATCTATTTGGGGACTGAGGAAATATAAAATTCATCGTGTCCTTTCTCTTAAAGTATGACAACCATCACACAACTTTCTCTCCCTGTCTTTTTCATCACAGCAAGAGTGCGGTGTTTTGGAGCTTTGGCTTCGTTGAGCTCCGTGATTTACTATCACGAAACAGACATTCAAACAAATAATACATATGTGTATAGTTTTTTTGTTAGGACATACTTTATCCTTTAGACTACGCAAAGACGAAAAGAATATGAATCTACAAATGGTGAAAAAAAATGCATTATTTTCAGGCCCACCTATTGTAAGAAGTTCCAATTTTTCTGTTGCCTTAGAGTAGTAACTACGTGTTTCATACTGAAAGTTCCACACTTGCAGAATACACCTATAATATGCATGTAATTTTTTTTCAGTTTTTTTTTGAAGTTCAAACCCGTTTATTAATTTCAAAGCTGAGGTGCCCGAGCTCATTTTTGCATTATTTCCTACACATACACAATCACTGCTAGCCTTATCTTTGTTTTCCATCTCCGTCATTCCCTCTGCCTCCGCACCAAAGACGACCATACTATTATTAGTAGCGTGTAGACCATACATACGTACGTGCATGGGCAGGTGGGCTCCTGGACTGTGGCGCCCCAGACCGGCATGCAGTGTGGCACCGGCTGCGAAGCCGCGGACGCATGTGCGACGCGCAGAAGCGGCACGGTGCAAGTGCAACCACTTGCGAATCGCCAGGGCAGCCCATCCTGAACTCCTCCTTGCCCGGCCCTGCCGCGACCACCCACTCCGGTCGGCTTCGCCCCGCGACCACCGCCACCGGCCGCTACAGGACGCCGTCACGTGCCTCCGCCTGGTCGCGGTAAATGCCGCGGGCCTGCCTGCCGGCTGCCGCACCCCGAGCGCCTGTGCCCCCTCCGCCAACGAGAAATCTGGGCGCGTGATGGCACGCGCGCCGTGGACGCCCGCGCCCTTCTCAGTCCTCATTAACTACGGCAAGGCAGAGGCGGGGCCCCTCCACCTCCGCGCCCTGCTCGCTCGCTCGCAGCTAGTGCAAGTTGCAGCTGCCGCGCACTGCACTGACCCGCGCTTCTGGGCAAGCTTATTATGGCTGCTGCTGGGTACAGCCGCTGCTTCTCTATGCTCACCAGTGCCGCTGCTTCCGTCTATTTTGCCCCTGTCCCTCCCCACGTTACCGCCTGCCGGCCCCGCCCCGCCCAGCCCCCGGCCGGCCGCTAGCTGTTTGCCCCTCCGATTGGGAGATCGTCGCCTGGTATTAGTTTTGTTTTGTTAATCGCTCACGTGTACTGTACACGTGTACTTGCATCCACAGGCCATGTAGCCAAAGCTCGTCCTGTCTGTCCAGGTACGATACTACGATCACTTGATGGATGCGCAGTTATAATAAGAATCTCTAAATTGAATCGGCCTGATCCTACGACATGGTAGAAAACGGAACCGACCGATCGTGACGGCCTATCGTGTACAGGTAGTCGCACGGCGGGAACAGTAGATTGTCCACAATAGTCGTCGATCGTTACGTGTACTTCAGTAGACTTATATGTACAGCCTTGTAGACTGTAGCGTAGATGGTGTGCACACAATATCTAGGGTACATGACGGTAGCAAATTTATTAGCTCGTGCATGATGTTGCCAAGCCCGGTCAGGCTATTAGTAGATTCACAAGTATCTATATTCGAATCACTTATTTCATACGAAGGAAGTACATCTTTTCGCCGCAAAAAATAATAAGTATCCGATTTTAAATTCATCAAGCCCCATGGCGACTCGGGATACCATCCTAAATTTTATCAACAAATATAGCCTCGGTCCTAACACAGCCCGTGGTGTCCAAACAAGTTGATAAGAAGAGAGTTAAACATGGATGCGATTCTATGAGCTATCCCTATATCCTAAGATGACTTTTTTTTAGTTAAGGACTCATGCTATAGTCTTCATGAATTAGCTGCTCTTTGAGTGTTGCTCCAATTTTGTTCTGAGCTTTGTAGGCTTTATGGAAAGTGAAGGAACTTTGAAGAGTTGCCACATAAATCTTCTCGGGGACGACTATATGTTGAACCCTGGGATCAAGAATGTCTCTCGACCTCTTCTACATGGTGATGAGCGTATAGAGTCTAGGACGACTATTTTTTAAGGAGGAGGAGATGATACGGCCCAACCTATTGTTGCCATCTCAAGCACTTCCACTTATGTCAAGTTGTCATGGAATCCAAAGGTAAAACCTATCCTCTACGCAAGTGCACTTCCTACCCTATTGAAAGATATACCATTTCATACTATGTCCTATGATCATAATAGGTTTACACCGACAAGTACAAAGGAAAGGGAGGCAGCCTTGTAGACTGTAGCGTAGATGGTGTGCGCAAAATATCTAGGGTACATGACGGGTAGCAAATCAATTAGCTCGTGCATGATGTTGCCAAGCCCGGGCAGGCTATTAGTAGATTCACAAGTATCTATATTCGTATTCCAATCTAGATAAATTCAAATCACTTATTTTATACGAAGAAAGTATATCTATTAGCCGCAAAACATAATAAGTGTCCAATTTTAAATTCATCAAGCCCCACGACTAACCGTCACGGTGACTCGGGATACCATCCTAAATTTTATCAACATATATAGCCTCGGTCCTAACACAGCCCGTGGTGTCCAAACAAGTTGATAAGAAGAGAGTTAAATATGGATGCGATTCTATGAGCTATCTCTACATCCTAAGGTGACTTTCTTTTACTTAAGGACTCATGATATAATCTTTATGAATTGGCTACTCTTTGAGTGTTAATCCACTTTTGTTGTGAGCTTTGTAGGTTTCATGGAAAGTGAAGAAACTTTGAAGAGTTGCCACATAAATCTCGTCGATGACAACTATATATTGAACCCCGGGATCAAGAATGCCTCTCGACCTCCTCTACATGGTGATGAGCGTATAGAGTCTAGGACGACTCTTTTTGAAAGAGGAGGAGATGATACAGCCCAACCTACGTCGTTGCCATATCAAACACTTCCACTTATGCCAAGTCGTCATGAAATCCAAAGGTAAATCCCATCCTCTACGCAAGTCCACTTCCTACCCTATTCATACTTTGTCCTTTGACTCAAAGGTGTTGCTAGCAACTTGGAGACCTGCACAACACAAACTCAAGACTTTGTCCCAACGAACAGTGAGGTTGTCAATCTCGCCGGTTTGCTGTAACAAAGGATTAACTGTATGGTGTGGAAGGTAATGATGAATTACAGCAAGTAAACAGTACCGTGGAAGATGTATCAATGGTAAATATTGGACCGGGGTCCATAGTTCACTAGAGGTGCTCTCCTTAGATAAACAAACATGGCATGCAGGGTAAACAAATTACAGCAGGGCAATTGACAGGACTGAGCAAGGCATAACAATGCAATACTAGACACAAAGATCCTATGAGATATGATTGGGCAATACAACAATATACATAGACCGCCATCCAACTGCATCTATGACTAGAAGTCCACCTTCAGGTTATCATCCGAACCCCCCTCTAGTATTAAGTTGCAAGCAACAGACAACTGCTTTAAGCAAAGTGTGTAAGGTAAACAATCTACTTGTAACATGAACAAGAGACCGTTGTTTTCTCCCTAGTGGCAACAACACATCTACAACCGAAGAGATTTCTGTCACTTCCCTTGATTAAGTAGAGGCATGAACCCACTATCGAGCATAAATACCCCCTCTTGGAGTCACTAGCAACTACTTGGCCAAGATAGCTACTAACAACGGAGAGCATGCAAGATCACAAACAACACAAACATGATAGAATCAAATAGACAAAACCATTAATCAATTTGATATAGTAATCTCAATATCTATCGGATCCCCGCAAATACAACATGCATGATTACAAATAGATGAGATCTTGATCACGAACGGAGCTCACAAGATCTATACATGAAAGCACAAAGGAGGAGATACAACCATCTAGTTACTACATGGACCCGTAGTCCAAGGTGGAACTACTCACGCTTCATACTGGAGGCTGGCATGATGAAAGAAGAAGGCCTTCGGGATGATCTCCCCTCCGGAAGGGTGCCGGGAAGAACTTCAAATCTCTCTGATCTAGGGTCGATGGTGGGGGCGGCTACAGACGGTTTCGTGGAATATTGATCGGGTGCTTAGGGTTTAGGCATCGGGGGGACTTTATAGGCGAAGAGGCGAGGCAGGGGGGCCACCAGGGCGGCTTTACCCCTAGGAGCAGCTAGGGCTAGCCTGCGCCGCCATGGGGTGTTGCCCCCTGGTGCCTCCCCTTCGTCTCGTATTCAAGCTTCGTGTTCCCCACGGTAAAATATTGACTTTGGCTTTTGTCCCATCCAATTCCGAGAATACTGATTTTCTGCCTTTCTGGAACCAAAAACAGAAGAAAACAGGCAACTGGCACTGTGGCAACTTGTTAATAGGTTAGTACTAGAAAACATATAAAAACACCTCAAAGTGTAGACAAAGTTTAACACCCCGTCCACTGGTCCCGGGGGGGTGTCAGTCCTGGCAGCTTAATAGGATATCCAGACTAGCCCCACAGACCAACACTAGTCTTTTCTGCGCACTTTGTTCTCACTCATGCGCACGCGGTACCCACTTTGTTGGAGATATGCCCTAGAGGCAATAATAAATGTAGTTATTATTATATCTTTGTGTTTATGATAAATGTTTACATTCATGCTATAATAGTATTAACCAGAAACATTAATACTTATGTGATTTGTAAACTAAATTAGAGTCCCTAGTAAATCCTCTTTATAATACTAGCTTGTTGGTTGATAGATGATTATGGTTTCCTGATCATGAACATTGAGATGTTGTTAACAACAAGATCATATCATTAGGATAATGGTGTGATGGACATACTCCTATAGATAACCGTAGCATAAAGATCAAGTCATTTTAAATAGTTCATTTGCTATAAGCTTTCTGATACATAGTAACCTAATTCCTTCGACCATGAGATCATGCTAATTACCATCACCGGAAGGATGCTTTGATGACATCAAACACCACACCGTAACTGGGTGGATATAAAGGTGGCATTGAGTTTTCGAAAAGTATGGGTTGAGGCACATGGATCAAGAGTGGGATTTGTCCATCCATATGACGGATAGATATACTCTGGGCCCTCTCGGTGGAATGTCATCCAATTAGCTTGCAAGCATGTGACTGGATCACAAGGGATCACATATCACGGGACCGAGAAAAGAGTACTTATCAGTAACGAGGTTGAACTAGGTATGCAGAGATACCGACGATCAAAACCTCGGATAAGTAAACTATCGTGAGACAAAGGGAAATTGGTATCGTATGTAAGTGGTTCATTTGATCGCAAAGTAATCGTAGAAATAGGTGGGAGTCATATGAATTTCCAGATTCCTCTATTGGTTATTGATCGGAGAAGTGTCTCGGTCATGTCCTCATAATTCATGAACCGTAGGGAGACACACTTAAGGATTCGATGTTGTTGTGTAGTTATGGAATGATGAGTAAGAGACCGAATGTTGTTCGGAGTCTCGGATGGGATCCGGGATATCACGAGGAGATCCAGAATGGTCCGGAGAATAAGATTCATATAAGGAAAGTCCTGTTTTGGAGTTCGGGAATGATTCCGGTGTTTTCACCAGGAATGTTCTAGAAGGGTATGGAAGGTCCGGCACTCCGGAGGGGAAGGGTACATGGATGTGTCATGACAATGTGGAATGGTAGCATCATGTACTAGGTCACTTGGCTGGGCAATATGAAGAGATAAATCAAATCCTAGTTTGAAAGTCAAACGCCAATTTGAAAAGTCAAATCCGAAGTTTGCTTGGTGGAGGGAGAGTAGGAAACCTACTTGGGGAGGAAGTCCCACTCCCTCCACCCGCCGGCCAAGGAGGAGGAGTTGGAGGAGGACTCCCTCCTCCCAACCGTCCACCCTCCACCTATATAAGGAGGGGTAGGGCTGCCCCTACCCTCACCCCAAAAACCCTAGCTCCCAGCGCCGACACCACCTCCAAGTGCCGCCGCCTAGGGCTCCTCCCAAGTCGGCGACTTGGGGCTTCCCCAATCCCTAGACACTGGCCACACCCTCCCCTTGGTGCCCTCTAAACCCTAGATCGTCAAGGCCTCTCTCATACTCCACCATACTCGCTCCGGCTTAAGGCGAAGCCCTGCGAGATCTCCCCTCTACTTCCGACACCACGTCGTCGTGCTGCCGGAATCGCGAGGAGAGTGCTACAACCTCCGCTGCCTGCTGGAACAAGGGAGAGGAAGGTCTTCATCGAGTACTGAATGTGTGACCGACTGCGGAAGCGCTGCCGGAATGCAGCGCCGGAAGGATCGTCTACACGATCTTGAGATCGGCAAGAGTACGACTACATCACCCACGAGAACCTGCTGTCGTCAACCGTTTTGGAATCTTTGAGGTTGAGTTCCTCTATCGACTCGTTGCTACAATCTAGTAGATAGATCTTGTCTTGTTTGTGTGCATGCGGTAGAATTTTTTTGTTTTCCATGCTACGAACCCCTATAGTGGTATCAGAAGCGTGTCTATATGTAGATCTGTTGCCGAGTAGAACACAATGGTCATTGTGGGCGGTGGTGCTTTTATTATCAATTGCTTTTTGTGTACTTTGCATCTTGCGGTATGATGGGATGAAGCGGCCCGGGCTAACCTTACATGAATTTGTTCATGAGACTTGCTCCACGCTCAACATGCAACTTGTATTGCATAAGTGGCTTTGCGGGTGTCCGGCTCTCCCATTATAGTATAGATCCAATTTACAACGGGAACTTGATAGTTCAAACATCAACGTTGTGGTTCTTGTTCGTAAGTTAGAACGACACTTATTGAAAGCCCCAAACCACGTAAAATATGCAAAGAAAATTATAGGCATCTAACTTTGTTTTGCAGGGGTGTGCTGTGATGTGATATGGCCATGATTGTGATTATATGTGATGTATGCAATGTCCCTTATTGTAAGTTGGCAACCGGCAGGAGCCATATGGTTGTCTTTAAATTCCGTTAAGACCTGCGTGTCTATTCAAAGTAGTTGTAATAGTTGAAGCTGGTGGACGACAACCATGGAACGGCGCCATTGACCTTGACGCCATACCGGTGATGATGGAGATCATGTTCGTGCTTGAAGATGGAGATCAGAAGCACAAGAAGAAAGGCCATATCATATCACATATTATGATTTGCATGTGATGTTAATCCTTTATGCATCTTGTATTGCTTAGTTTGCGACGGTAGCATTATAAGATGATCCCTCTAGCACACAAAATTTCAAGTTTTAAAGTGTTCATCCTTACTAAGCACCGTTGCTAAAACTCGTTGTTTCGAAGCACCACGTGATGATCGGGTGTGTTAGATTCTGCGAGTGTATACAACGTGAGCAAGCCAGATTTGCTCATGCGGAAGCTAATGTTTTATCTTGACGAGCCTAGCATGTACAGACATGGTCTCAGAACACGGATCACCGAAAGGTAAAGCATGAGTCATATAGTAGATATGATGAACATGTTGATTGTTCGCCATTGAAGCTACATCATCTCTCGTGATGATCGGTTTTGATGTGGTGGATTTGGTTCGTGTGATCACTAAAACAATGTGAGGAATATTGTTTTGAGTGGGAGTTCACCTAGATTAATTTAACTATTAATTAGAACTCAATTTGTCATAAACTTAGTCTAAACTATTGCAAATATGTTGTAGATCAATGGCGGCCCCTACCATCAATTTTAATACGTTCCTAGAGAAAGAAAAGTTGAAAAACAATGGAAGCAACTTCGCGGATTGGTTCCGCAATTTGAGGATTGTCCTCAATGCTGGTAATTTGACCTATGTGCTGGATGCACCGCTGGGTGACCCACCTGCACCTACTGCTACTGATGAAGTATAGAATGTTTACCTCACTCGGAAGAATCAGTACTCCACAGTTCAGTGTGCTATCTTGTATGGTTTGGAATCGGAGCTTCAGAAAAGGTTTGAGAACCATGACCCACATGATATTGTCCATGAACTCAAAATGATATATGAGGCTCACGCGGCATTTGAGAGTTATGAGTCTTCTGAAAAGTTCTTTAACTGCAAGATGGAAGAGGGTAGCTCTGTCAATAAGCACGTGCTTAAGATGTCTGGGCACGCAAACAAACTCCAAAGCTTGGGTATAGTGATTCCTAATTCTTTGGGGATTCACCGTGTCCTCCAATCACTGCCACCAAGTTACAAGAACTTTGTGATGAACTACAATATGCAAAACATGGACAAGACGTTGCCAGAACTCTTCTCCATGTTGAAATCTGTAGAAGTGGAGATCAAGAAAGAGCACCAAGTATTGTTGGTCAATAAGACCACCAAATTCAAGAAGCAAGGCAAATCTAAGCAAAAGGGAAACTTCAAGAAGGGCGGTAAGAAAGTTGCCGGGCTGGCGAAGAAGACCAAGGCTAGGCCTAAGCCTGATACTGAGTGTTTTTACTGCAAGGGACAAGGTCACTAGAAGCGGAATTGCCCAAAGTACTTGGCGGATTTGAAGAACGACAACATCAAGAAGAAAGGTATATCTGATATACATGTTATTGATGTGTATCTCACTAGTACTCGTAGTAGTGCCTGGGTATTTGATACTGGTTCGGTTGCTCATATTTGTAACTCGAAACAGGTGCTGCATAATAAACGGAAGCTAGCGAAGAACGAGGTGACGATGCGCGTTGGAAATGGATCAAAGGTTGATGTGATCGCGGTCGGAACGCTATCTCTTCATCTACCATCGAGATTAGTTTTATACTTAAATAATTGTTATTTGGTGCCTGCGTTGAGCATGAACATTATATCTGGATCATGTTTATTGCGAGATGGTCACTTGTTTAAGTCCGAGAATAATGGTTGTTCGATTTATATGAGTAATATGTTTTATGCACATGCACCTTTGATAGATGGTCTATTCTTATTGAATATCGATTGTGGTAATACACACATTAATAACATTGAAGCTAAAGTTTGGAATTGAGTGATAACTCAACCTATATGTGGCACTGTCGTCTTGGTCACATTGGAGTGAAGCGTATGAAGAAACTCCATTCCGATGGACTTCTTGAATCACTTGATTTCGAATCACTTGAAAGATGTGAAGCATGTCTGATGGGTAAAATGACTAAGACTCCATTTTCTGGTATGATGGAGCGAGCTACGGACTTATTGAAAATCATACATACTGATGTGTGTGGACCAATGAGTGTAGCATCGCGCGGTGGTTATCGTTATGTTCTTACCTTCACGGATGACTTGAGTAGATATGGGTATATCTATTTCATGAAACATAAGTCCGAAACTTTCGAGAAGTTTAAGGAATTTCAAAGTGAGGTAGAGAACCAACGTAACAAGAAGATTAAATTTCTACGTTCTGATCGTGGAGGTGAATATCTAAGTTACGAGTTTGGCGAGCATTTGAAGAAATGCGGAATACTTTCACAATTGACACCGCCGGGAACACCACAACGTAATGGTGTGTCCGAACGTCGTAATCGAACTCTCTTAGATATGGTTCGTTCTATGATGTCACTTACAGATTTACCGCTATCGTTTTGGGGCTATGCATTAGAAACAGCCACATTCACTTTAAATAGGGCACCATCTAAATACGTTGAAACGACACCGTATGAATTATGGTTTGGGAAGAAACCTAAATTGTCATTCCTTAAAATTTGGGATTGCGAAGCCTATGTAAAGAAGTTACAGCCGGACAAGCTTGAACCCAAAGCGGAAAAATGCGTCTTCATAGGATACCCGAAGGAAACTATTGGGTATACCTTCTATCATAGATCCGAGGGCAAAATCTTCGTTGCCAAGAATGAATCCTTTCTAGAGAAGGAATTTCTCTCGAAAGAAGTGACTGAAAGGAAAGTAGAACTCGACAAGGTTGTTGAACCTTCTCTCGAACTTGCGAGCAGCGCAACACCAGAAGTAGTTCCTGTGGCGCCTACACTAGTAAGATAGGAAGCTAATGATGTTGATCATGAAACTTTGGTTGAAGCTGCTACAGAACCACGCAGGTCGACGAGAACTCGTACCACTCCTGATTGGTATGATCCCGTTATGAGTGTCATGTTGGTGGACAACACCGATGACCCTGCGACATATGAGGAAGCAACGATGAGCCCAGATTCCAATAAATGGCAAGAAGCCATGAAATCCGAGATTGGATCCATGTACAAAAACCAAGTATGGACTTTGGTGGACTTACCGGATGGCCGGAAGGCTGTCGAGAACAAATGGATTTTCAAGAAGAAAACAGATGCTGATGGTAATGTTACTGTCTATAAAGCTCGACTTGTCGCAAAAGGGTTTCGACAAATTCAAGGAGTTGACTACGATGAGACTTTCTCACCAGTAGCGAAGCTAAAGTCTGTCAGGATTATGTTAGCAATCGTTGCATATTATGATTATGAGATATGGCAGATGGATGTCAAAACGGCGTTCCTCAATGGAGACATTGATGAAGAGTTGTATATGATGCAACCCAAATGTTTTGTCGATCCTAAAGATGCTAACAAGGTATGCAAACTTCAAAGGTCCATTTATGGATTGAAGCAAGCATCCTAAAGTTGGAATCTACGTTTTGATAAGGTAATCAAAAGTTTTGGTTTTTTACAAACTTATGGAGAAGCTTGTATTTACAAGAAAGTGAGTGGGAGCTTTGTAGCATTCTTAATACTATATGTAGATGACATATTGTTGATTAGGAATGATGTAGACCTTCTTAATAGTGTCAAGGATTATTTGAATAATAGTTTTTCAATGAAAGATCTTGGCGAAGCAGCTTACATATTAGGCATAAGATTTATAGAGATAGATCAAGGCGCCTAATATCATTGTCACAAAGTACATATTTGGACAAAGTTCTAAAGAGGTTTGGAATGGAAGATAGCAAGAAAGGGTTCTTGCCCATGTTGACCAATACGACCTTGAGTAAAACTCAAAGTCCTGCAACGGCAGAAGATAGAGAAAGGATGAGCAAGACTCCCTATGCCTCAACCATAGGATCTCTAATGTATGCCATGCTATGTACTAGACCCGACATTTCATATGCTATTAGTTTGACTAGCAGATATCAAAGTGATCCAGGAGTGGATCATTGGATAGCGGTCAAAAACATCCTTAAGTACTTGAGAAGAACTAAGGATATGGTTCTTTCTTATGGAGGTGATGGACAACTCGTTGTTAATGGTTACACCGATGCTAGTTGGAACACCAATCCGGATGATTCTAAATCTCAATCTGGATACGTATTTACTTTGAATGGTGCAGCAGTTAGCTGGAGGAGTGCAAAGCAAAGCGTTGTGGCGAGATCTTCAACTGAATCGGAATACATAGCTGCTTCGGAAGCTTCACAAGAGGCGATATGGATGAAGGAGTTCATTACAGAGCTTGGTGTGGTTCCAAGTGCGCTGGACCCAATGTCTATCTACTGTGATAACATGGGCGCCATAGCCAATGCGCAAGAACCAAGGTCACACAAGAAGCTAAAGCACATCAAGCTACGTTTTCACGCTATTCGAGAGCATGTCCAAGATGGTGACATAAAGATTTGCAAAGTACACATAGATCTGAACGTGGCGGATCCGTTGACTAAACCTCTCCCGAGGGCAAAACATGACCAGCACCAAACCGCCATGGGTGTTCGGTATATTACCATGTAATCTAGATTAGTTGACTCTAGTGCAAGTGGGAGACTGTTGGAGATATGCCCTAGAGGCAATAATAAAAGTGGTCACAAGCTCTTCGCGGAGCAAGATGAGATAGTCAAGGAGATGGAGGCGAAGTTCGAGAGCCAGGACAGGAAGTTCAAGAGCCAGGAGAAGCGTGTCCAGGATAGAAACAAGAAGATCCGGGACATGACTGAAGAACTGCATGCCAAGGACTTCGAGCTCGAGCATCAGCAGACAGTGATTGAGAGGCTTCGTTCCCAGAAGAGGGCTCTCAAAGCCAAGATAGAGACCTTGACCACTAGTGCCGAGGAATACAAGACCGCGATGGAGAACGCAGGTCTTACCTTTGTCGAAGAGGAGGTTGATGCCGAGGAGTAGATTTGACTACTCATTTATCTTTTATTATCATACTTGTTGCTTGAGAACTTTTTATTGACCATCCGACATGTGGATGGCTTGTTATTTGTGTGTGTTTTACTTTGCGAACTTGTTATTTTGTTGTTGAACCTTTATCATTGTGTTGCATGCTTTGTGTTTGATTATGTGATGTAATGTGCATGAAAGCATCTATGGGTATCTCATTCTTATCTCTATTGAACAAACCACAGATGCCTCCCCGTCGTGCAAACCCCAACCCCAACAACAACAACAACATCACTCCAGAAATGCAACAAATGATGACCGCTCAAACTCAGCTGATGCAGATGATGACAACGTTCATCCAGAACCAAAACAACAACAATAACAACAATAACAACAACAACAATAACAACAACAACAACAACCCACCGGAGTTTGACATGCTTACCAGGTTCTTGAGATTGAGGCCAGCAAAGTTCCCAGGAACTACTGATCCCATGGTGGCCAATGATTGGCTACGCTCCGTGAACAAGGACTTGGTAACTGTGGGCTGTACGGATGCTGAAAAGGTCAGATTTGCAGCACATTTGCTGGAAGGACCAGCCGCCACTTGGTGGGATAACTTCCAGATCACCACTCCCATAGAAGATGTGACATGGGCTATCTTTGAGGATGGCTTTCGTACTGCTCATATCTCATCTGGAGTGGTGAGTCTGAAAAAGAAGGAGTTTCATAACCTGAAGCAGCGCCACCGCAGTGTGGCTGAATATATTGAGGAATTCAACAATCTGGCGCGATATGCACCGGATGAAGTTGACACTGATGCTAAGAGGAAAGAAAAGTTCCTCGAAGGGTTGAATGATGAGCTGAATCTGCAGTTGGCTGTGGCCTATGTTCCCACTTATCAGTCTCTCTGTGACAAGGCTGCTATTTTGGAGAACAAAATGAAGCAAGTTGAAAGCAGGAAGAGGAAGCACTCTGACAAGCACAGCTCGGGATCGTCTCACAAACGTTCCCATTATGATGACAGTGGAAGCTCAGGATCCCACAAGCATGGGAAATTCAACAAGCACCACAACCACAACCGTCATGACAACAAGTATCATCGTAGTCATGACAATGACAAATACAAGAACCACAAGGGTGGATATAAGAGCCACCACAGTGGTAATGGAAGTGGAAGTGGAAGTCAGCCTGTCAAGAAGGACATTAGTCAGGTTGAATGCTTCAAGTGCAAGAAGATGGGGCATTATGCAAATGAATGCCCAGAAAAGAAAGTTGAAGGACCCAACAAGCCCAACCCTTTTCAGAAGGGACAGGTGAACCACATTAATGTGGAGGAAATCTATGAGGAGCCTGATGCTGTTGCTGGTAAGTTCAAACTCAATTCTGTTCCAGCATTTGTTCTCTTTGATACTGGTGCATCTCATTCATTCATATCAAGAGCATTTGTTGAAAGAAATGAACTGCCGGTAGAAACTATTGGGTGTCCTATAAAAGTAAGTTCTTCTGGTGGAGAAATGATAGTGAATTCAGGATGTCATGATCTAGTCATAGAATTTGGGAAGTATAAGTTTCCCGTTAACTTGATAATTCTAAACTCCCAAGGATTGGATGTCATTTTGGGAATGGACTGGATGACTAAGCACAAGGGAGTGATAGATTGTGCCAACCATACTGTCTCACTCACAACTCCAGAAAATAAAAGGATCAGATTCAAGACCAACTTTGAAGCAAGAAGGAGTATGCTAAATTCTCTTAAGGGGGTTAGCATAGACAGTGTGCCAATTGTGAGTGAGTATCCGGATGTGTTTCCGGAAGAATTGCCGGGAATGCCACCAGATAGAGATGTGGAGTTTCTGATAGATTTGGTACCAGGATCTGGACCAATAGCAAAGAGACCTTATAAAATGTCAGTTGATGAACTGAAAGAACTCAAGAAACAACTTGGAGAACAGTTGCAGAAAGGATTTATTCAACCAAGTTCTTCATCTTGGGGAGCCCCAGTTTTGTTCGTGGAGAAGAAATATAGAAGTCAAAGGTTATGCATAGATTACCGTTCACTCAATGAGGTAACTATTAAGAACAAATACCCTTTGCCTAGAATCAATGACTTGTTTGATCAGCTAGAAGGAGCTTGTGTGTTCTCAAAGATTGATCTCCGGTCAGGTTATTTTCAACTCAAGATAAGAGAACAAGACATACCTAAGACAGCTTTCACCACAAGGTATGGATTATATGAGTATACCGTGATGCCATTTGGTTTGACCAATGCTCCAGCATACTTCATGAATATGATGAACAAGGTGTTCATGGAATTCCTTGACAAGTTTGTTGTTGTTTTCATCGATGACATTTTAGTCTACTCCAAGAGCAAAGAAGAGCATGAAGGACATTTGCGTTTGATACTTGAGAAGTTAAGAGAGCATAAACTTTATGCCAAATTCAGCAAGTGTGAATTCTGGTTGAATGAAGTTGGGTTTCTTGGACATGTTATGACAAAGGATGGTGTAGCAGTTGATCCTGCTAAAGTATCAGCTGTGACAGAATGGGAATCACCCAAGTCAGTAAAGGAAGTTTGTAGTTTCCTTGGCTTAGCAGGTTACTACAGAAGGTTCATTGAAAATTTCTCCAAGGTAGTTAAGCCTATGACTGAATTTTTAAAGAAAGACAAGAAATTTGCTTGGATGGAAGGTTGTGAACTCAGCTTTCAGGAATTGAAGAAGAGACTTGTGACAGCACCAGTCTTGTGTCTGCCAGATTTGGAAAAATATTTCCAAGTATATTGTGATGCATCTCATCAGGGTTTGGGTGCAGTACTTATGCAAGAAGGAAAAGTTGTGGCGTATGCCTTGAGACAACTCAAAACTCATGAAGTGAACTATCCTACTCATGATTTAGAGTTAGCCTCTGTTGTCCATGCACTCAAAACATGGAGACACTATCTTTTGGGAAAACGTTGTGAAGTGTTCACAGATCACAAAAGTTTGAAGTATATCTTCACCCAGAAGGAAATTAATATGAGACAAAGAAGATGGCTAGAACTTATCAAGGACTATGACTTAAGTTTGCAATACCACCCCGGTAAAGCAAATGTTGTAGCAGATGCTCTAAGTCGTAAGGTTTTTGTGAATGGCCTTACCAAAGGAGAATTGCCAGATGATCTATGTACCCAATTAGAAAACTCAGATTGGAGATTGTGCCTGAAGGACATCTCATGACTTTTGATGTTCAACCCACTTTGTTGGACAAGATCAAAGAAGCCCAGAAGATTGATAAAGAAATCGAAGAGATTAAAGAAAAGATTGGCAAAGGAAAAGCCAAAGGGTTCCATGAAGACGAACAGGGTACTTTATGGCATGGGAAACGTATCTGTGTTCCACGAGATCCGGAGTTGCGGAAACTGATTTTGCAGGAAGCACACAACTCACCGTATTCCATTCATCCGGGTAACACCAAAATGTACATGGACATGAAAGAAAGATTTTGGTGGAATAATATCAAGAAGGACATCGCCGAACATATTGCTTTGTGCGATGTGTGTAGTAGAGTGAAAGCGGAACATCAGAAACCAGCTGGTTTTCTTCAACCACTACCTATTCCTGATTGGAAGTGGGACAAGATTGGTTTGGATTTCATTACTGGATTACCATGGACCCGGTCAGGATGCGATTCTATTTGGGTAGTAGTGGATCGCCTAACTAAAGTGGCTCATTTCATACCCGTGAAGACAACCTACACAAGTGCTAAGTTAGCCAAAATCTATATGAGTAGAATTGTGTGTTTACATGGAGTGCCCAAGAGTATTGTGTCTGATAGGGGAACTCAATTTACTTCCCATTTTTGGAGACAGCTACATGAGTCATTAGGAACGAGGTTGGAATTCAGTACTGCTTTTCACCCTCAAACCGATGGACAAACCGAAAGGACTAATCAAATTCTTGAAGACATGTTGAGGGCATGTGCCCTAGACTATGGAGCCAGTTGGGATGAAAGTATGCCTTACGCAGAATTTTCTTATAACAACAGCTATCAAGCCAACATTGAGATGGCACCATTTGAGTTTCTCTACGGAAGAAAGTGTACCACCCCATTGTTATGGAATGGTGTGGGAGAAAGAAGTTTATTCGGGCCAGATCTTATCAAAGAAGCCGAAGAGAAGGTCAAGTTGGTTAAGGACAGGTTGAAGATAGCACAGTCCCGACAGAAAAGCTACGCAGATCCTAATCGTAGAGAAGACACCTACGAAGTTGGTGATAGAGCCTATCTTAGAGTGTCACCACTTCGTGGAGTGAAGAGATTCGGAGTCAAAGGAAAATTGGCACCAAGATATGTTGGACCATTCAAGATTCTGAGTCGCAAAGGAGAAGTTGCCTATGAAATTGAATTGCCAGAGTCTCTGTCAGCTGTCCATAATGTGTTTCATGCGAGTCTGCTTAAGAAATGTCATCCAGAAATGGAAGAAACTTCTTTGAAGGATACTATACCTTTGGAGGAGGTTCAACTGGAAAGTGATCTCACTTATGAAGAGAAACCTATCAAGATTCTTGAGACTGCAGAAAGAGTCACACGGACTAAGACTATCAAGTTCTGCAAAGTGCAGTGGAATCATCATTCCGAAGAGGAAGCAACATGGGAAAGAGAAGATGATCTTCGGAAAGACCACCCTCACCTATTTGCTAGCCAATCCGAATCTCGAGGGCAAGATTCACCTTAAGGGGGTTAGATTTGTAACATCCCTAAAATCATGATTTCAAAGATTGCATATCATTCATGCATGCATATAATTTTGAGATCATTTTCCAACCATTTTCAAGAAAACAGAAGCACATAGTGCTATTATTTTATGTGAGCAAACTTAAATCAAATGACCATCCTCAATTGAGAGCATAAGTGTTTTAAACCAAGTTTTGTTGGCTTCCTTGTTGATTGGATTGAATGTGGAGTTTGGACAAAAATTCATAGAACAAATGTGGTTTCAAAACCATTTTCAAAACATTTCCAAATCAAGTGCTATGTCACTGTTTATTTTTATTTTATTCTAAATGACCAAGCTAATTCAAAGTAACCACTTGATTTTATGCCCAGAAGAGTGAATGTTGCACCCTACAAAATCCTAAAAAAGTTTGAATTCAAAAAGCTTTTGAAACCATTTGAAATTCATTCTAGAAATCCAAAACAGAAAAAGAAAAAGAGAAAGGAAATAGAAAAGGGCCAGCGCCAGTCTTTTGGCCCAACTGAGAAAGCAGCCCACTAAGCCCACCCGGGTTCCCTTTCTCCCTCTCTCACTCGCAGACGCACCCATCGAGTGACTGATGCCAGGACCCCACCCCCCTCTGTTTCTCTCGCTGACAACTGGGCCCCGTCCACGTCACCGTCGTCTTCCCCAAATCTCACGAAGAGACGTTGCTGGCATTGATCACGCGGCGTAATTACCATTGAATCCGCAGGCATTTCCTGTCGAGCCCCTGCCTACTTAACCCCCTCTGCACCGCGAACATTTCCCCTCACTCAATTTCCTCTCCACGCCACCAGGCTGCCCGTAGTCTTGCGCATACCGCCGCAGCTCCGACGACCTCCGGCGTGCGATTCCGGTAAGACCCCGTCGCCCCTTGCTGTCTAAGTTTTCCAGAATGATCACGACAACCATGCGCATCTTCTCACCCTATTGTTGCATGCTAGGACCATCTGGAGACTCGCCAACGACGACGACCGCAAGTTCCTGACGCTTTCTTCTTCTCCGGCGATCGATTGCGGTAAGCACTGAGCGTCCCTTGACCTCTCTCGCATACGACTAGGTTTGCCTTGTCCTTGCGCAGCTACTGATGCCTCTGGTTGGTACTAGGAAGACCCAGAGCGTCGGCAACAACTTCGCCTGCAACCACCCGACCACGTGCACGACTCCGACGAGCTCCAGCAGCCCACTCCGTGCGCCCCTTGCCAAACCGCCGCCAGGTTGAGCATCAGCACGTCTCCACGGTTCTGGTAAGCCCCTCCGACGACCCTAGGACGACCTGTAGCGCCGCGCCGCCGTAGGCAGAGCTCGCCGCCACCATTAGCCGCCGCCAGCGCCGCTTAGTTTTGGTCGATTGATTCGTAGCCGTCAGATCTAGATCCAGCGCGTAGGATTAGTTCACTTAACGAACCGTTACGCGTTAGATCTGGCCGTGCATCTTTAGTTAAATCGTGCGGCTCTCGTTGATCGATCCGCCCGAACCGGTACGCACCAATTAGAAACAGACGCGTGGCTAGGGTTTAGATTTAAAACAGGATTTGAATCTGATTAATGTTTGAATTTGATTTGGCTATAACTTTTGATCCCCACGTTAGAATTTGACAAATTTTATACCGTTGGAATCAGGAGAGCAAGCTCTTTCTAAATATGCAATGTGTTTAATGTTTAGCTTCTGTTAAAAAGGTTTTATTTGCAGAAACTTGTGTAGGGATAATTTGAGTATATGAAATGTTTAGGAATTGATTTAGGGTTTAAACAAATGTTGTTTGGCAAGTTTTTAACTTGTTTATGAACCAGTACTGTTT
Organism: Avena sativa; assembly: GCA_916181665.1. Classification (NCBI taxonomy): domain Eukaryota; kingdom Viridiplantae; phylum Streptophyta; class Magnoliopsida; order Poales; family Poaceae; genus Avena; species Avena sativa. The sequence goes on from OV702283.1 coordinate 428,460,450, forward strand.
ACTTGCTTTGTTGAACTTTTAAAAGAATCATCAAATATCATTTGCATGCATGCATATATTTTTGATTGTATATGTTTTGTGTGTAATTGTTGTTACAATTCTTTGTGTAGATTTTGGTGCTAGTGATTGTGATTGTGATTGTGAAGAGTGTAACTACTCTCCAAATTACCAAGGCAAGTGGTACTTCATGAATATTTATATCCCATGTTTTATACTAAGCATTAGAAATATTTTGCTAAGTCTTGCATGATATTATTTTGCTTATATGCCATGTTGGGAAATCCTAGTAGTTGTAGAAATGCTAGGGAATTTCTAAGTTAAGTTACTATCTATGCCATGCTTAGCCTAGCTAGTAGCAAACAAGGGTTGGTGAAATATACATGCTATGATGAAAATATTTCTAAGTCTTTGGACTTGTGTTTTACTTAATAAAACAACTAAGTTAATGAAACACCTGGGTGGAATGGAAGGTTTGGTTTATGTTGAGTGGTTACACAAGGCCCATTTCTATGGTTTACCTTGTGTATCTCACTTGTGGTAAGCCACCCAGGAACAAAGAGATTTTAGAGGCCAAGTGTTAAGAAGATTCTAGTGCAGCCACTTGGCAATATGGACTCTGCCTGGATCACATAGGTTGCTAGAACTTAGCCATTTGGACAGATGGTGGTAGTGAGATGATAGGTTGGAACGCGTCCATTTGGTCTAAGGGAAGGCTTCTGAAAGGTCCTGTCTTGGTGAAACCAAGTCTGGTGGGGAAAGTGCACAACCTCTGCAGATGGAAAAACCTAAGTACTTAGCCAAGTCCATGGCAATGGACAACTTGAGCATCAAGACATGGAAGCTATCAAGAATCTCCTCATCCCAATTTCTAAGTAAAAACTTGTGGGTGAACAAGGGTGAAGGACCTCAATGTCTATTGGTGGTTCCTTGGGAAAAGTTTTGACAAAGAAAAACTTAGTGATTTCAACTAATAGTAAAAACCTATTTTGAGCAAAGCAAGCCAAGCTACACTTAGCCAAATTGCATATAGTATCTAGTCCACTTAAAATTTTACTAAGGTATCACTTGCCAATACTATTCCAAAGTATTGACCCACTATGGCTGTAACTTGTGATGTTGCAGGTTACTCTGATGAGGATTAGGTGTCATGAGTCTACACTCAACATGTTTGCCTGTGGCACATGAAGATGAAGACTTTTATTTATTTACTTATTCAAACTCTTGTATTAGGCCTGTGGCCTTGGAGTTGTAAAGACTATGTTTATCTCTGGAATGGCTGTAATAAATGACCTTTGTATCTGTGTACTTCATCTTAAACTGTGGATGCTAGCATTGATCCAGGGACTAGCATTGCAATCACAGGGATCCTTTTCCTTTATAAAGGAGGGATCTTACACGTAACTGGGTGGTTATAAAGGTGGCATTGAGTTTTCGGAAAGTATGGGTTGAGGCACATGGATAAAGAGTGGGATTTGTCCATCCATATGACGGATAGATATACTCTGGGCCCTCTCGGTGGAATGTCATCCAATTAGCTTGCAAGCATGTGACTGGATCACAAGGGATCACATATCACGGGACCGAGAAAAGAGTACTTATCAGTAACGAGGTTGAACTAGGTATGCAGAGATACCGATGATCAAAACCTCGGATAAGTAAACTATCGTGAGACAAAGGGAAATTAGTATCGTATGTAAGTGGTTCATTCGATCGCAAAGTAATCGTAGAAATAGGTGGGAGTCATATGAATTTCCAGATTCCTCTATTGGTTATTGATCGGAGAAGTGTCTTGGTCATGTCCGCATAATTCATGAACTGTAGGGAGACACACTTAAGGATTCGATGCTGTTGTGTAGTTATGGAATGATGAGTAAGAGACCGAATGTTGTTCGGAGTCTCGGATGGGATCCGGGATATCACGAGGAGATCCAGAATGGTCCGGAGAATAAGATTCATATAAGGAAAGTCCCGTTTCGGAGTTCGGGAATGATTCCGGTGTTTTCACCAGGAATGTTCTAGAAGGGTATGGAAGGTCCGACACTCCGGAGGGGAAGGGTACATGGATGTGTCATGACAATGTGGAATGGTAGCATCATGTACTAGGTCACTTGGATGGGCAATATGAAGAGATAAATCAAATCCTAGTTTGAAAGTCAAACGCCAATTTGAAAAGTCAAATCCGAAGTTTGCTTGGTGGAGGGAGAGTAGGAAACCTACTTGGGGAGGAAGTCCCACTCCCTCCACCCGCCGGCCAAGGACGAGGAGTTGGAGGAGGACTCCCTCCTCCCAACCGGCCACCCTCCACCTATATAAGGAGGGGTAGGGCTGCCCCTACCCTCACCCCAAAAACCCTAGCTCCCAGCGCCGACACCACCTCCAAGTGCCGCCGCCTAGGGCTCCTCCCAAGTCGGCGACTTGGGGATTCCCCAAGCCCTAGCCGCCGGCCACACCCTCCCCTTGGTGCCCTCTAAACCCTAGATCGTCAAGGACTCTCTCATACTCCACCATACTCGCTCTGGCTTAAGGCGAAGCCTTGCGAGATCTCCCCTCTACTTCCGACACCACGTCGTCGTGCTGCCGGAATCACGAGGAGAGTGCTACAACCTCCGCTGCCTGCTGGAACAAGGGAGAGGAAGGTCTTCATCGAGTACCGAACGTGTGACCGACTATAGAAGCGCTGCCGAAACGCAGCGCCGGAAGGATCGTCTACACGATCTTGATATCGGCAAGATTACGACTACATCACCCACGAGAATCTGCTCTCGTTAACCGCTTTGGAATCTTCGAGGGTGAGTTCCTCTATCGACTCGTTGCTACAATCTACTAGATAGATCTTGGCTTGTTTGTGTGCATGCGGTATAAAAATTTTGTTTTCCATGCTACGAAGCCCTACACACTTCCCGGTTGGTCACCCATCCTAGAATTTCTCTAGGCCAATCACGCTTAACCTTAGAGTTATTTTCGAATGAGCTTCCGAAAAAGAAGTTGCAACTTGTTGGTATGAGTATCCTATCAATCCTATTAAGCCATGTGCTAGATCTCACACAAAGCAAAGCAAAGTAGATACTAAACAAGCATGGAACATCAAATATCATAGATACGTTTCTAACGTATCAAGCATCCCCAAGCTTAACTCCTGCTCGTCCTCGAGTAGGTAAGTGATAAAAAGAATATTTTTTAAGGTGAGATGCAGCATCAAAACCAAGACCAATCCATTTGCAAGCATTGAAAGCTGGGATCAAAGAACTCTAAACATGTGCATGAAATATGGAGTTCTAACAATAATACAAAATAACTATGCATGCAACATGAAAGGATACAAACAAAGATCATGAATAACATGCATTGAAAAACGTTTGTTTGTTTCACATACAGAAAACATGGCACAGTGGCATTCAGCTTGTCCCTCATGGAGTAGCAAATAGATGCATATGACACCTTCAAAGTTCATAAGAGTGACTAGATACAAATAGCACAAGAACAAGCAATACAACAATATGCATCAATCAATAAGTTTTGGGACAATGCACATAGAACTAAGAATGGCAACTATGCTCTCTTAACTGGTGCCTAAAGGTAGAAGGTGGAGACTCAATATAATGGTGGAAGAAAGGCCCTTCATAAAGGGAAGCAGGGATTTCAAGTTTCAAAAAGATCTTCCAAAAAATATGGTACTTGTTAGCTTTCAGCCCTCATTGCCCCTATCATAAGCATCTTGAAGTGATTAAAGTTAAAGTGAACAAACTATGGAGTATATGCTTGACAAAGTATAAGTTGGCAATCTCATGTCCCTTGAATATGAGGGCCACACCTCATGCTACTCAACTTTAGTCACCTGTAAGTTCTTGTCATAGTAAGTACATACCTATCATAGAGAACCGCCAACGGGGTACCCCTTACACATGGTAGAGGAGCTATCACATGACCAAAATGACAAGGCTAGCAGACAATGATCATCTCAACGATCTTTTTATTTGCTATTTGAATAGGTTTTTATTGAGGACGCTTCACAGATTGCTCATTATGGTGATGCTACAAGTTTCCACCATGACTAGGCATGACTTAGGATAGCGGCCCAGACATTTCTCTAACACAAAATACATAACTCCATGGACTTACAATCTCCCTTTTTATTTCACACCGGTGACATCCATAGACAAAAGACCATGATATCAACTGTGTACAAAGTACAAATGCAATGTTGAAAAAGTTCCCCATGACAGCATGGTTCTGCTAATTCCAACGTATAAGTGCAAGCATATATAACATAGATGACACAATGGTTCAAGTTTATTAGGGGCAAGGAATATAAAGTGTGCCATCAAGTTCGTGAGTGATTTAATCACTAAGTTTTCACATAACAAAATACTTTTTAATTGGAAGACAACTAAAACAAGAATATACTTGGAATGGTGTAACACACCGTGCATAGGAATTTATAGTGGACACATTGGAATAACTGGTTTCTTGGGAGTTGGAATCTTGAGTAGAACTTACTCATACAAGTGGAGGCTAGCAAAAGACCGGGAGCAACCAACTAAGAGAGCAATAATGGACATAATCATGCATAGAGACAAAACATTACTAATCAAAGCATAGAGTGGTACTACAAGTCAAGGACTAAATGATCATAGAGGTTATGGTGACTTGTTCATAGTCATAACATGGTGTGAGCATGTGCCAAGTCAACCCAAACAAATCATCAAAGGAGAATACCACAATACTATGCTTTTGTATGCTAAAACAACACATGATTCTTTTAAGGCACACTAAGCAATCCTAATTGTTTGGAACAAGCCATGCTACAGGAATAATCACTAATGATAAGGTCAAAACAACACGTAGCATGACATGATAAAGTCCAAGTCACAGTTAAAGCAAGCTCCTCTTGCACTTTTCAAGCAAGAACTTTCTACTCTTTTCCAACACCAATCGACTTATTTGAAACAACACAGCGAAAACGGGGGTCCAAAATAATTTAGTCAAGCAAACTAAGCAAAACAAACGAAAACTAAGACGCTCCAAGAACAACACAACACTGCATGAAACAATAAAAACGAAGTGTCTAAAAAGACCTGAGCTTTTTTATTGATGAAGAAGGGGATGCCTTGGGCATCCCCAAGCTTTGACGCTTGTATCTCTTGGATATTTCTTGGGGTGACACCGGGGTGGCATCCCCAAGCTTGAGCTTTTGTCCATTCTTCATCTCATTACATCATTCTCTCTCTACACCTGAATTTTTTTTCTTCATACAAAACTTCACACAATCCTCATTAGCAAAATTAGTATATTCAAAAGATAATAGACCCTTGGGTTTAGCTTTAGAACAGCAAAACTTTCACTAAAAACACAATCTACTGAAGCAACTTCCTTTAAAAAGCTCAATTCCCCAAAAGAGAACTCAAAAAGAAATCGATAAGAAGCAAATGCAAATAATGGCAGAAATCTGTCAAAACAGACCAGCAGGTAGAAACCGATTTTTCCGAAGACCTTATGTTGCTCAAATCAAAACTTGTTGAACTAAAGAAAGTTATCTAACATACCGGGGGATTTATTCATAAATTTTCAGCTCAATCCGACTTACAGAGACTCCTCACGAATTTTTATGGTGGAGGACAAAAATCTGTTTCAGGACAGCAACTCCCCAAATCTTACTTCCCTCTCATTAGAGGTCATTCTTGGCACAAAAAGCAAACAAAAAAGAACAAGGAGAGGTCATTACTGAAGTAATAACTTCCAAGACACAAGAAACTCTAGGGTTATCTCCCAACAAGTACTTTTCTTTAACGCCTTTAAGTTAGGGACAAGAAGCAAGAAATCAAGTATTTTCGAATGAAGAAGCATTAACATCAAACCTTGTTTTAAAAGGAGGAGAAAAAAGCAACTTCTCTATCCTCATAGGGAAGTGTTCAATACCTTCCTTGAATGGTAATTGCTATTTAATGGTGCCTTCTTTCATATCAATGATGGCACCAATAGTTCTAAGAAAAGGTCTTCCCAAAGTGATAGGACAAGAAGCATTGTATTGAACATCCAAAACATAAAAATCAATAGGGACATAAGCATTGTTAACCATAATGAGAACATCATTAACACTTACCATGAGTTTCTTCTTAGCATTATCATTAAGTGGGACATCCAAATAACAATCTTCCAAAGGTGGCAAATCAAGCATTTCATAAATCTTCCTAGGCATAATAGAGACACTAGAACCAAGATCACATGAAGCTTTGAGATCAAAGTCATTCACTTGCATATTAATAATGGGTTCCCAACTATCTTCTACTTTCCTAGGAATATAAGCTTTGTGTTTTAACTTCTCTTCCTTAATTTTAACAAGAGCATCAGTAATGTGTTTGGTGAAATAAACATGTATATCACTAGAATCAGGGCTTCTAGCAAGATTTTGTAGGAACATAATCACTTCAGAAATATTGCAACCATCAAGATCAAAATCAAACTTAGCATCACTAGTAGTAGACTCATTAGGCTTAGGCATTGTAGGAGGAGGAATAGGGACTTCTTGTGGTTTAGTGGCATCCATATGGCTGGTGGTGATGGTGCACACACTATTGTTTTTATCAATTTCAGCTCCTTTCCCACTTAGCATGAAGTTGGGCTAATAGTCTAACATTTTCATCAATAGTAACTTGTATGGCATGAGTAGCAGCAAAGGTGCTTTCCATGGTTTCAGGTTTAGCAACCATTTTATTAATCAAAGAGGACTATGCTTCAGACAAAGAGGAAATATTTTTCTCAGCACTCAATTTTTTTACTGTAAAACTAAGAATTTCTCTATTCAGATTCTCAAGATGATGAATAATATTCTTCAAGATAACAGATTGTACTTCCATAGTTTTAGTGAATATCTTGTTTTGCTCATATTGCATCTGCATAAAGTTTTTAGTGGATCTTTTAACTTCTAGAATCCTATCTTCACTAGGCATTCCAGATCTACCATAATAAGTATTTCCATTATTAGGAGGATAAGGCTATAATTGTTGTTAGTACCAAAATTATTCCTATAGGCATTGTTGTTGAAATTGTTGTTTCTAAAGGAACTTTCCCATTAACAAGCATAGCCATAATAACATCTATCTTATCACTCAAAGAGGTTTCTTCAATAGAATTTACCTTCTTACCATGTGGAGCTCTCTCAATGTGCCATTCAGAGTAATTAACCATCATATTACCTTGGAGTTTTGTTGCAACACCCAAGGTGATGGTCATAAAGGTACCTCTAGCAGCTGAATCCAACAGGTTTCTTGAAGAGAAGTTCAAACCTGCATAAAAATTCTGGATAATCATCCAAGCAGTAAGTCCATGAGTGGGACAATTCTTAACCAAAGATTTCATTCTTTCCCAAGCTTGAGCAACATGTTCATTATCAAGTTGTTTAAATTTCATAATATCACTTCTCATAGATATAATCTTAGCAGGAGGGTATTACTTTCCAATAAAAGCATCTTTGCACTTAATCCAAGAATCAATACTATTTCTAGGCAAGGATAGCAACCATTCTTTAACTTTTCCTCTCAAGGAGAAAGGAAACAACTTGAGCTTAATAATATCTCCATCTACATCCTTATACTTTTGCATCTCACAAAGTTAAACAAAGTTATTGAGATGGGCAGCAACATCATCAGAACTAGCACCAGAAAATTGCTCTCTCATCACAAGATTCAACAAAACAGGCTTAATTTCATAAAAGTTAACATCAGGAGAAGGTTGTAAGGTTCCCAAGCTTTAATAAGGTAGAGATCCCTGTGTTTACAATGCTAGTCCCTGGGTCATTAGCTAGCATCCACAGTTAAGATGTAATATCAAGAAACAAAGGTCATAATACAACTTTATAACCAGGAATAAAATAATTTATTACATCTTACATAGCTCATTTGGCTATCTCATTACAATGCAGCAGAACATAACAATAGCATGGGGTCCTTCATCTTCAAAGTGCCACAGGCAACATGTTGGTTGTAGACTTGCAATCCTAATCAATAAACTTCTCTAACATCAAACAAACCTGCAACATAACAAGTTACAGCCACAAGGGTCAATATATTTGAATTGTATTGGCAAGTGATACTATGGTAGTATAGTGGAGTCTATCATCTAAATGCATTTGGCTAAGTGGAGCTTAGGCTTGCATTGCTCAAAATAGATTTTCCTTATCATTTGAAAACACTAAGTTTTTGCTTGACAAAATCACCCAAGGCATCTCCCAATAGAAATTGGTGATCCTTCAACCCTTGTTCAACCACAAGATTTTAACTTAGAAATTGGGATGAGGAGATTCTTGATAGCTTCCATGTCTTGATGCTCAAATTGTCCTTTACCAGGGACATGGCTAAGTACTTATATTTTACACTCTGTAGAGGTGGTGCACTTTCCCCACAAGACTTGGTTTCACCAAGACAAGATCTTTCAGAAGCCTTCCCTTAGACCAGAATGGACGCGCTCCAACCTATCATTCCCCTACCACCAACTGTCCATTTGGCTAAGTTATTGCAACCTATATGATCCAGGCAGAGCCCATAATGCCAAGTGGTTGCACTTGAAGCTTCTCAACATTTGACATCTCAAATCTCTTTGTTCCTGGGTGGCCATCCACAAGTGAGATACACAAGGTAAACCATAGAAATGGGCCTTGTGAACCACTCAACACAAACCATTCCTTCCATTCCACCCAGGTGATTCATTCACTTAGTTGTTTTATTAAACAAAACACAAGTCCTTGACTTTGAAATATTCCATAGTATGAATATATAATCCACCCTTGTTTTCTACTAGCTAAGCTAAGCATGGTAGTAGTAGGAATCTTAACTTAGGAAATTTCTACTAAGGTTTCATCTACTAGGATTTCCCATGGCATAGTTTATACTTAGCAAAAATTCCATGCAAGTCCTACTTAGAAATATCACTAATGCATAGTGAAAATAATGGGACAAAGTATGAAGCATCACTTGCCTTTTTGGTAGAGGATATAGGTTCACTCCTTGATCTTTGCAAGAATCACACTCTTCAAGTCACTACAATTCAATCAAGCAAGGCACAATCTCAATCTACCATTCAAGCAAACATCACATAAAATAATAGAAACAAAACAATGCATGCAAGCATGCCAAACTTTGTTTTATTTACAAAAGTGGTTTATAACAGGTTATAAACATTCTAAACACTTTTTGGTCATTTTATAAAGTGGCCAAACTATTTGCAAAAGATTTTACCTTTAAACCATTTTTTGAACAAAATCAATATTTTATGTGGCTGAAAATGCCTTTAGCAAAACAACAATTTTATGTGGTTCACCAAATACAAAATCATAAAACTTGGTGCTTGGGGTCAGAGAGTTTATATCAAAACATTTCCCAAAGGATTTCCTCCAAAATCATTTTTAACAATCAAACCATATTTTTATTTGGCTAGAAATGTTTTAGTTCAAGGTTTTATTCTTTTGCTTCACCAAATATGTTTTTGAAACCACAAATTGATTTCTATGCTCAGTAGGTTCAAAACAAACCATTTTCCAAAGGTTTTATCTCAAAAAATCATCTTAGAACAATTTTTATATTCTAAACTTGCATACACAAGTTTCTGCAAAAACAATCAATTTAACAGAAGAATTTTACTAAACAAATTGCATGGTCCGAAAGTACATGTCTTTCTGAATCCATTGATATAAAATTTGCAAAATTTGGACGTGTGGTTTGAAAGTTATGAATTTTTCAAATTGGAACATCTAATAGACATTCTGTTTTTATTTCAAACGGACAGGGCCACGTGTCGTGTTTCTATTTGCTGGTAATGGTTCGCACGGATCAAGCACTGTGAGGCGTTGGATCTAATGTGAATCGTGTGGCACAGATCTATCTGTAACGGTTCAGTTAAGTGGTCTATCGTATCCCTACGATCTTCATCTAACGGCTATCAACACCACGACCAGGAACTGGCGGCGCTGCGACGGTGGGCGGCGGCGGCGCGCTCGGCACACGGCGCTGCGACGGTTACAGGAAGCGAGGGAGAGAAAGGAGGTGCTCACCGGGTTCGCAGCTTGCTGATGATGCTCAACGTGCTCGAGGGAAGGCAGGGGGCGCTCGGGGTCGATGGTGATTCCTCGCCGGAGTTCAAGATGGTGTCTGGCGGCTCTGTCTGTCGGCGGGGCGAAGCTAGAGGTCACCCTACGGCAAGTGGACGGTACGGTTAGACGCGCACGGTAGCAGGGAACATGCGAGCATCAACGATAAACACCGGGGCGGTCTGAGCTTACCAGGAAATCTTGCCGGAGGGAATGGAAGGCGATGGCGCTACTGGTCGTCGTTGTTGCCGACGCTGCAGAGCACGCGCGGGCGAGCTAAGGTTGCAGAGAGATGCGCCAGGGTCTGGGGGTCACGCTTGGGTTCTCGAGGGGGCGAGGGGCGGCAGGGTTTGGTCGGAATTGCTGGTGAAGCTCGCCGGAGGCAGTGGCGTTCTTGGAGGAATTGGAGACAGCCTGGGGGCAGAGAGGGTCGGGCGAGAGAGGGGAAAGAGAGAGGGGAGGCAGGCGTTTAAGAGGGCAGTGTCACGAGCGAAAATCACGCGGCCATTAACGCTAATTTACGTGAGGAATTAATCGACAGAGAACGTCTGTGAGGGAGAGGAGGAACTAGTCGCGGGGTAGACGATGAGGTGAGCTGGCAGTGGGGTCCGTTGTCAGCGAAGGAGAGACAGGGGAGGTGGGGTCCGAACGTCAGTGACATTGCGGGTTTATCTGTGGGTGCGGATCGTTTTTCTGCGGGAGAGAAGGAGAGGTGGGCTACTGATGGGCTTAGTGGGCTAGGTTAGTTTGGCTGCTCCTATTCCATTTTTTTGATCTGATTGTTTTTCCTTTTTCCATTTCCAATTTCTGTTTTGATTTTTTATTATTATTTCAACATCAATTTGAATTCAAACCTCAACCAAAATTTGGGTAGGTTTAAATACTGATTAGTAATATAATCTGAAGTCAATTTTGAATAATTCTTTTATTCTTTTTGGGGTCTTTTAATTATTATTTAATTAGGCCCTTGTTTTAAATCAATTAAGATTTAATAATATTTTTTAAACTCCATTTGAATTTCTAAAACCTTCCAAATCTTTTCAGTAGGTTTTTATTTGATTACTTGGGTGTCAAATAATTCATCTTGAATTATTTGGAAAAGTTTTTAATATGATTTATTAATCATTTAAAATTGAATTTGTCTTTATTCCAATAGGATTTTGTTCAAGCCATTTTATTTTATTTTGGAAATTCTTTATCCAATATTTTATTTGGATTTGGATTATAATCATTCCACTTGTTTATGGATTTGGCCAAGATTTAATTTGGTCTTTAAATATTCCTTATTTAATATTTCTTTCTTCATCTTATAAAATCCATATCTTTTTATTTATAGATCCAAACTTGGTGATTCCAATTTGTAAAATCTTATTTGATATTTGTTTATACTTTTAAATCCCATTAGGATTATTTGTTCACCATTTTGTATGGATTTGAGTTAAGTGCTTTATTAGCTTTGGAAATTACTTTTCCTTATGTTATTAAATTCATAGGATTTTATTCATGGCTCCAAAGTAAGTGAAGCCAATTATATGGTTTTATAATATTTCTAATATTCATTCTTGATCATTTTGAAATGTTTGTTTGACAATTTCTATTTGGATCAAATCCATGGTTTTAGAGATAGCTTGGAAATGATTTTCTTCCATTAGGGTTTTAGGGTTTTGGTTTATTTCTCAAGTGTTTAAATTTCCAGATGCATTTATGAAGAATGCATTCCACTTGATTTGAATTTAGTTGGATTCAAACATTAACCAAAGTTTGTTCAAGATGAGATTTTAAGTTTCCATTTAGAAACAAAAGTTTCTTTTCACCCTAAATTTTCAACAATTATTTATTTTGTTTATTTATTTTTCACATTTCAAGATTTGGAAAATCTTGGGATGTGACAAAGGTGGAGCAATAGGAGTGATTAGTAAATCATTGTTGTTTGTGCTAGTGAAGTCAAACAACTTGGTGTTCTCAGCAGAATTCATTTTGGCAAAAGTGGAGCAAGCCAAATACAGCAGCTGCAGCAGCTAGAGCATGAACTAATTTTTTTTGTGTTTTTGATAAGAGAAAGCAAACCAAAATAAACTATTTTTTGAAGTTTTTGATAAAAAATGTAAACAAAACCAAGCAAAAGAAACTAAGCAAACCAAAAACAAAGTAAAGATAAAGGTTGAGAAGGACTCCCCTTGTGAAGACGTCCTCACACTCCCCGACAACGACGCCAGAATGTCTTGTTGCGTGCGCCCGGTGTTGACGTGGACACTTTGTTGGAAATCCCAAGAGCAAGGTGTGATGAGCACAACATCAAGTTTTCCCTCAATAGAGACCGAGGTTATCGAAGCAGTAGGAGGAAGGAAACGACTCAAAGGTGTTGCCAGCAACTTGGAGACCTGCACAACACAAACTCAAGATTTTGTCCAAACGAACAGTGAGGTTGTCAAGCTCACCGATTTGTTGTAACAAAGGATTAATTATATGGTGTGGAAGGTAATGGTAAATTGCAGCCAGTAAACAGAAACAGTGGAAGATGTATCAATGGTAAAGATTGGACCGGGGTCCATAGTTCACTAGAGGTGATCTCCTTAGATAAACAAACATGGCATGTAGGGTAAACAAATTACAACAGGGCAATTGACAGGACTGAGCAAGGCATACCAATGCAATACTAGACACAAATATCCTATGAGATTCGATTGGGCAATACAACAATATACATAGACCCATCCAACTGCATCTATGACTAGAAGTCCACTTTCAGGTTATCATCCGAACCCCCTCCAGTATTAAGTTGCAAGCAACCGACAACTGTTTTAAGCAAAGTGTGTAAGGTAAAAAATCCACTTGTTCCATGAACAAGAGACCGTTGTTTTCTCCCTAGTGGCAACAACACATCTACAACCGTAGAGATTTCTGTCACTTCCCTTGATTAAGTAGATGCATGAACCCACTATCGAGCATAAGTACCCCCTCTTGGAGTCACTAGCAACTACTTGGCCAAGATAGCTACTAACAACGGAGAGCATGCAAGATCACAAAAAACACAGACATGATAGAATCAAATAGATAAAACCATTAATCAATTTGACATAGTAATCTCAATATCCATCGGATCCCCGCAAACACAACATGCATGATTACAAATAGATGAGATCTTGATCATGAACGAAGCTCACAAGATCTATACATGAAAGCACAAAGGATGATATACAACCATATAGCTACTATATGGATCCATAGTCCAAGGTGGAACTACTCACGCGTCATACCGGAGGCTGGCATGATGAAATAAGAAGGCCTCCAGGATGATCTCCCCTCCGGTAGGGTGCCGGGAAGAACTTTAGACCCCCCGATCTAGGTACGAGGGTGGCGGCGGCTATAGATGGTTTCGTGGAATATTGATCGGGTGCTTAGGGTTTAGGAACTGGGGGGACTTTATAGGCGAAGAGGCGAGACAGGGGGCCACCAGGGCGGCTGCACTCCCCCAAGGCACGACTAGGGCTAGCCCGCACCGCCAAGGGGTGTGGCCCCTGGTGCCTCCTCTCCGTCTCATATTCAGGCTTCATGTTCCCCACGATAAAATATTGACTTTGGCTTTTGTCCCGTCCAATTCCGAGAATATTGATTTTCTGCCTTTCTGGAACCAAAAACAGAAGAAAACATGCAACTGGCACTGTGGCAACTTGTTAATAGGTTAGTACCAGAAAACATATAAAAACACCTCAAAGTGTAGACAAAGCAAAGCAAAGTAGATACTAAACAAGTATGGAACATCAAAAATTATAGATACGTTTCCGACGTATCAGTCTCCGGCCTGAAAACCCGGGGACTCTGACACAGGACTCCGGCCAGGCCTCTGGCCCAAGTTCCAGAAGCTACTGCAAGCACTCCGGATTCTCCGACCTGAGTGAACAAGCCTGCGCGCCAACAGCTGGGTCACGACCCATGTATACCCCTTATTCCATTGCAACCCTAGTTTTATCTTCAAAGTCCTAACTACCCCTGTTTAAGTGGTTGGCCCATTTATAGACCCCCACCCTTATTGTAACACTAGGCATATATGATAGACTAGAAGACAATGACATGGTTATACCCTACGGGTACACGACATGTCAACACCCGGATTTTTAATCCCAGATGCCTGTTATGCCATACATCGCAATCCCAGGATTACCATTTTTGCGAGACATAACAGAATTGGATACCATAGTACATCATCCATTACAAACGATACATAAGTTCTTACACAAATAGGGATATCATGATCCAGTTCTTAATACAACTTCAAGCAGCGGAATACACAATAATAACGGTAGCATAGGCGAAGCTCCATCTTCGGGGTCACAGGCAATGCTGACGATGGGAGATGATCCTAGTTGTCGTAACCTCCATGGGGTCCATCCTCCAGGTACTCCTCTTCATAGTCTGGCCATGAGAATAGCCAGGGACAAAGCCATGAGTACTCTTTAAGTACTCGCAAGCTAAAACTAACAGGTAAAGGGGTTTTTGGATAATAGGACACTAGGCTCTAGGGTTGTTTTGCAAAAGCCAGATTTATCTCTACTAAGTTCTAAAGCTAGTCACAATTTTATAAGTCCTAAGTGGGATCTTGTAACTCATGTCACAACTCTGTTGTGGTCAAGTCAAAGTCTCAATTCATTTCGTAAGTCATTTTGAAAAGTCTGACGGGGGAACAGTATGGCCACTCCAACTGTCCATAACCGCGGACGCAGCTATTCGAATAGTTTGACACTCTACAGAGATTGTGCACTTTCACCACAACATTCAATACATCCGTGAGGAACAAATCCTAAATTCACCATACTCAGTATGCAGATAATAAATCCTAACCTTTCAATTACACGCCCTAGTACAAGCACCTCTCCTGTGAGTTTGGCCTCCCAACCATGACCAACTGTCATCTTGGGTACTGCACAGGTGGACAATCTTCACAAGGTAGCCTCAGCTCAGACCTTGGCCGTGAGGGAACTAATACTAAGGTATATAAGTTTCCAGTCAAGCCCTACCCAATATTCGGGTATTGTGGTTGTACAATAAAATTGGAATGGTATCACATCCAGGCAACCATCAGTTTTTATAAAGGGCTAAGGCTCATGCCTCAACATTTTCATCACTAAAATCATCAGGTGTTTGGAAACACATGTCCAAAACATTTCAATAGAATGATCCATCATTCCAAGGTTTTCATAACCATTTTTCCACCAAGTATTCCCATCTAAAGTTGATCAAGTTTTATGCTTAGCACTAGCATCTACATGTGGGGGCAAGCACTGATGAGGGATGGTAACTAGTAGGTGCTAACTAAGTTCAATCTTATGCCTTGGGAGGATATCAAGGTTATTTAGCTTAGGCCAAATTTTATGCTCTCTATGCAACCTTCAAATATCTTTCTAGTATCTATAATTCACTTAAGTAAACTCTAAGTAAGCTTTGATAAAGAAATAAAGTAAGAAGCTTGCAAATAAAATTAGGATTGGTTTATCAAGTGGGTGTGATCACATATGCTTAAGGCATATAGTAGGCATAGTAACAAGCAAGTATTTGCTTGCACAATATCAGTATAAGATTGCTAATTTGCAAGTGTTAGCTTGCATAGGTCAACTTTATTAGTATGGCTTGCCTTGTGCAGAGCAGTGGTTGAAGTTCTCCTCGGCTTCTTCTTCGTAGTATCCTCCTTCCTCCTCGTATCCTTAGTCGGTACTAGCGTCTATGAATAAATACGAGGTACACAATCACCAAACAATACATAACTACTTGCAATCATCACACACAAGGATCCTATAGATGATCTAGCATCATCTCTAACATTACAAGGTTAAGGCTTGATTTAATTCCTTTTATTTTTAGAAACGTAATTTCTACTCATTGAAAAACTACTTAAGTTTTAATATTCTCCAAACCCAACATGGGATCATGTTGACACATGTCATCACCACATATTGTAGTCCATGGGAATGTGATTTAAAGTGGTGTCACAATTTAATAAGGTTTTACCCTTTGATTCTAATTAATTAAAGTGGCTAGAAATGCCTATATAGCATTCTTTTATTACTTGAACATTATTTCTGCAAGTAAACCTATATATTTTTATATATTCTGAAAGGTATGGTTAAATGTGATTTTTGAGAGTTGGAATCAACTCAAAAGCTATTATGGTTTAAATTTGAAAAATGTTTGAAGGCAGAAAATCTTCTGCCTTGTTATTTTTACTAAGGATGATCTACAGATCCAAATAAATTGAATCCAACGGGCTTGGATTCAGCATTCACAGACCTTTCCAACAAAATTGGTTTCATTCAAAATTGGTGCTCTGAATCGACCTGGATTGATTTTTGAAAATGGGTACAGAAGTGTGTTTGAATTAAAATAGAAAAGATTTAATTCAAATCACTGGGCTGCGCGGGAAAAGTTAACGGGCCGGCCTGCTAAGCGCAGTGCTCCCGCGGGCTTCTTAAGTGGGTGTCCCCACTCGTCAGTGACATGGGGCTGGGCGAAGCGGTATGGGGGCAACGTGGGTCATTCGATCTGATTCTAATCCAACGGCTGGGAGTCATCGTCGACGCGAGACAACGCCGGCGAGAACGAAACCTAGCGCGGCTAGTGGGGGGTGCTGGGGGCTCACCGGGGTACGGGCGAGGGTCGGCGAGGCGGGCGAACGACGAAGTCGACGACGGCGAACTCAGGGGTGGTCGCGGTAGCTCCTGGGGTGGACGAAATCGATGGCTCCCTTCTTCTCCAGAGGCGGCGGGCTCCGGTGAAATTCCAGCGGGGTGGTTCTCGCCTTTCTCTGAGAACGGTGTGGCACGATCAGTGAGGAGAGGGGAGTGAGATGGTGTGAAGAAATCGAGCGGGGGTGGCCTCTATTTATAGTCGAGCGAGGGGACCGTCGGGGCACACGGTGAGCTCGTCGGGGGCGATGTTACAGGCGGCTATTGGCATGGGCAAGGGTAGGGGACGGTGTGGTGTCTCCTGGCGATGCTCAACGACATGTTTTCGAGGCATGGGGCGGTGCGGCTTGGTCTGGAACGGGCGATGCTCTGTGCGGCAGAGGCGGCGTCTTCGACGACGAGTGGTGGCTATGCGTCACGGGGCGACGAACGGGGATGTCTCGCGGTCTCCTGGGTCGGTGGGGATTGTGTATGCACACGGCGAGGGCGGCGCACGGTCTGTGGGCTTCGGTCGAGGGTGGTGCTCTGGCGCACGCTCGGCATGGTCTCTGGCGGTCTGGGCGCGGTTCGTGCACGTGGTCCAGGGCTTGGCAACGCTCGCGGCAGGGACAGTGAGTGGCGGTGGACGGTGGGCTGCCTCCCAAACATGCTGGCTAGGCTTGCTGCTTCTCCTAGCTTGCTGTCGACTATGGGGTGGCAAGGGTGTGCTCGGCTGTTCACCATTGATGGCAATGGCAAGCTCACTGTGGTGCTAGTGCTTGGTTAATCTTGCTAGATGATCTACTGAGCTGGTTGTGAGCTAAATGGGGAACCAGTTAGGCAAGAATCACTGCTCACAATAGTGTTTGATGTTTGTTTGATTTGTGTCTGCAACCCGTTTGATGAAATGGCTGCATGAAATCAAGTTTTGAATTTTGAAAAGATTTTTGGTGGGTTTGCTAGATTGGTGCTGGTGAGTCTGCAGATGCTTGGGTTTTGAAAGTTGAGCTTGTTTGAGTGGTTTTTGAAAAAGTGGGATCTTCCCATATGATAAAGATTCAATTTTGAATTGTCATTTAAACTATGCATTTGAAAGTTTCTGGATGATCACAAAGTGGGCCTTGATACTTTGTTATGAGTACATTCAAGGGGTGCAAAGATCCAGAAAGGTTTCTGTTAGATTTTGAAAGTTTGAGACAGCCAAAGTAGGCATGAGAGTTAAATTGGTCAAAGTGACCATTCATTTAATATATGTGTTTTGATTTACTTGTCTTTAGGAAAAGTGTGGGAAATGTTTTAGATGATGTTTATTTCACCTAAGAAACATTTTACAAGCAAAGAAACAAACAAACCAGGTGGTTTTAAAAGAATTCAAAATCAATGCATAGACATATGCATGCATTCATAATTTTATTTAGAAAAGTTTTTGTTAACCCTAAATTTGATGATTAGAGTTTGATGATCCAAGCTTAGTATTTTTGGGATGTTACACGACATCAGCATACCTGGTCCAGTCCAAGGAAAGCCCACGAGAATATACGCGGCCCATGAAGATTTTCGGGTGGCCCAAGCCCATGATGTCTTCGGATCCTTGGAGAGAAAGACTAGAATAGATAGAATATTCAAAGGGGCAAACCCTAAACCTGTAACCGACTCGATCTGTGCCCGGGACCTGCCTACCTCTATATAAAGTCTAGGAGGGCACAACGAGGAGGGCACCTCTCATACCACCGCATACACACCTTCACGCCAGATTGCATCTGTGCACCCCTGTAACCTTCGGTTCCACCGTAATCAAGAGCAGACAAGCAGGAGTAGGGTTTTCCCTCTAGGGGCCTGAACCTGGGTAAATCTCGTGTCCCCTGGTTGCTTGTCTATTAACCGTTCCGCGATCTCCAACACCCCCATCTTCTCCAAAACCCAAGCTCATAACAATGGGCATTGACGAGATTAAACCTCGTCAGAGAACCCTTTATGGAATCTCTCTAGTTTTGCCTTATCTCCTTACAAGGCGACCGACTATCGCCACCAACCTCTATGGATTATGACATAGAGAATCCTTAGTTGTACAAGGTCTTTACTTTGAGTTGTCTCTGTTAAAGATATCAAGATCCTCTCAAAGGTATTCTTCCCTCCCCGATGTGGATTGATGGGAGCACATTGACGGATCTTTCCTTGCAAGGATTCTATTAGACCGGTGGCCGCCGAAGGGAGCAATAGGTCTTGTATCGTGTTGTGTTTGCATGTCTTAATCATGTTCTTTGATAGGTGTGTGTTCGCTTCTGCTAGCTTCTGTAGGGTTCGCAACATATAAAAAAATTCCTACGATGTGAACAACTATGTACCAAGATCTATCTACTAGATACAAACAACGGGCGGATCTATATCAATAGATAACATACCCTTGAAGACCGACAAAGCTTAACGACTTAAACTCGTGGTTGATGTAGATGATCTCTTGCCGATCTCAAGATCGAGAGCAAGTCCTTAGCACCGCAACTTAGCGGCGCATCCGTGCTTGCACACACGTCCGAGGCACCGAGAAACCTCCGCCTCCTTGCTCCAGCGATGCAGCGGAAGAACAATTCTTTCTTGCCGAATAGCCACCGGGAACATGTACCTCGCTAGTCCGAGACCATGGGGCATAAATACTAGAGGGGGAGAGAGATCCTTCACGAGGAGGTGTGAGTGAGAGAGAGGAGAGAGGGCTCCTTTTATAGGAGAAGGGGCACCCAAGGGGGTGGCCGCCGGCCATGGGGGTTGCCCCCTCCCCTCCTTCATTCATGTGGGTGGACACTCCACTCACTCAAATTCCTTTCAATTCCCTCCACTCAAAAACCCACTCAAATTCCCATTAAATTTCCACCAAATTTAATGCAAACTCTCATTAAATAAAACTCCTTTTATTTATTCAGATTTTTGTCAATTACTTTAATGACAAATATTCACATATAACCCCTTGCTAGTATTTCATTTCACATGCAAAAACACTTTCTGCAATTTCACCTAAAAACCCATTTCGGTATCTAGTGAAATAAATTCCTTCGTTTGTTATTCTTTCCGGCATGAAACTTTTGCTCCAAATGGATATCGGTGTCTCTTAAGTGTGTCACCCTACGGTTCGCGAATAATGCGGACATGATCGAGACCCCTCTCCAATCAATAATCAGAAGCGGGTCCTGGAAATCCGTACTAGGTCCCACACATTCAATGATGACTTTCTTGTGATCGTCAGAACCTTTTACGCTAGTATCTCAATCCCTTTGTTTCGCAATATATTACATGTACGAGATTCGATCATCGGTATCTCCATACCTAGTTTGATCTCGTTACTGACATGTAATCTTTTCTTGTTCCCGTGATATAACATTCTAGTGATCAAATCACTTGCTTGCAAACTAATCAATGTGATATCACCGAAAGGGCCCAGAGCATATCTATCCATCATCGGGATGAACAAATTCCACTCTCGATCCATGGGCCTCAACATAACACTTTAGTAGTTCTGAACCTATCTTTATAATCACCCTGTTACGGTGTGACGTTTGATGTTATCAAGAAACTCTTCCGGTGTTAGTGATTGCATGATCTCATGGTCTAAGGATTAGGATCACTTTGTAAGTTGTTATAGCAATATAAAATCAATGACTTTGATCGTAATGCTATACTTCGGATGAATGTTCATCACATAATTACACTAATGTTGTGACCTTGTTATTAACAACATCCAATGTCCATGATCAGGAAACCTTGATCATCTTGTTAATCAACGAGCTAGTTTATAAGAGAGGCATAACTAGGAACTTTTAGTTTGTTTATTAAACACACATGTATTAACATTTCCGTATTAATACAATTATAGCATGCAAAAATAAACATCTATCATATACTTGGAATATACATAATAACCACTTTATTATTGTCTCTCAGGGCATATTCCCTTCAGTCTCCCAGTTACATAGTGATAAATCTAACACCCATGGAGTTCTGGTATTGATCATGTTTAGCTCTAGGGAGATTTTTAGTCAACAGATCTGCTACATTGAGATCCGTATGTACTTTACAAATCTTTATATCTCCATCCTTGACATGCTCACGAATGGAGTGAAACCGGCGCTTATGTCACATCCCAAAAATTTCCAAATTTTGATATGTGAAAATTAAATAAACAATTGTTGAAATTTAGGGTGAGAAGAAACTTTTTGATTCCAATTGGAAACATCAAAACCTATTTTGATCAAATAAGATCCTAAAGGGATTTAAAAAGATAAACAATTAATAAAGAAAGTTTTAATAGTTGGAATCATTATTTTTGGATCTTTTAATAAAAAGATATGGTTTTCAAAAGCAAAGTTAGGAATATAAATAAGGATTATTTTATAGAGGCAAATTAAAACTTGGCCAAGCTTTTGAAATAAAATATTTCTATTTGATAAAAAGGGTAAAGGTTTATTTAAATAAAATAATGAGGATTTATTAATATCCAATTTTATTAAAGTAAAGGCTTTTCCATTTTAAATAAACACTAAAACTTGTTAATTTATTTTAAATAAGATTTCCAAGTGTTTTTGTTTTTCAAATGAAACCTACTGAATAGGTTTTGGTTTGGTTTAGATTTCAAATAGAGTTTTAAAAATAAATTAAACCCTATTTGAAATAAAGACTAAGGTCTTTTTTTTAATTAATAATAGATCCAAAAAGAATAAAAAAATTAATTTACTTTGGACTTTGGATTATGTTGTTAAACAAAATTAATCTATACCTAAAGTTTGGTGGTGGTTTGATTTGAATTGGTGTTTGAATTGTTTGAATGAAAATCAAATCAGAATATTCAAACAGAAAAAGGAAAAACATTTGGTATAAAAAAATGAAAGAAACAAACCCAAACCAACAGCCCAGCAAGCCCACACGCAGCCCAACTAAACTCCCCCGTTGGTGAACCGTTTTCACTCAGGAAATAACCCACGCAGTCACGGACAAGTGGACCCCGCGCCCCCTCTCTCTCTCACTGTCAGCACGGCCCCACGCCAGCACGTCGTCGTTCTCAGCCGCGACCAAGTCCCCTACGCCGTTTCTGCCATTAACTCCGGCGATCAATCCGCGTTATTGCAGCCATCACTCCCCCGGCAACCACGCGTACTTAATCGCCCTTGTCTCCTCTCTCTTTCCCCTCACTTGCCTCTCCCTCTCTGCCCCCAGGCTGGGTGAATTTTGAGCTCGAGCATCTCTGTCTCCGATGACGATTCCGGCCAATTCCGGCGAACCACGGCCGCCCCTCGCCTCCCACTGCACGCAGCCTTGTTCCCCATCGCCTGACGCATCTCCCAGTGCCAGCTGCTTGGCCGCGCTTGCCCCAGAGCGTTGGCAAGGAAAACCTCAACACGCCGCCGTCGTCTGTCTTTGCTCCGGCAAACTCCCCGGTAAGCTCCGACCGCCCCAAGCTCTCCTGATGATGCTCCCATACTCCCCACGCTCGCCCGCGTCTAACCATACCTATATTTGCCTCGGCACGACCTGCAGCCTCGCCCCTGACGACGAACAGAGTCGTCCGACGCCGCTGCACACTCCGGCGAGCAATCCCCTCCGTTCCTGAGCGCCCCTCGCCAAGCCGACCACACGTTGAGCTTCAGTATCTCCTTGCGAGCACGGTGAGCTACTTCCCTCCTTCCCTTGCTTCCTATAATCGCCACGACGCCACCACCCGAGCGTGCGCCGCCGCCAGCCGCCGCTAGCGCCGCCAGGCAATGGTCAAACGCACCGTGTCCATTAGATCGTTATCCAGTGGCTGTGATTAGAACTTAGACGAAGGGGTATCACTCGATCTGCGCCGTGCAATCTAAATAAGATCCTGCGGTCAGAACAACTCGATCTACCCGAAGCTGTACCGTCCAATAGAAACACGCCGCGTGGCACTGGTTTCGATTTAAAAACAGAAAATGTTCTATTAGGATTGCAAACTTGTAAAATTCATAACTTTAATTCTACACGTCCAAGTTTTGCAAATTTTATATAAATGGATTCAGAAGAACAAGTACTTTGCAACCATACACTTTGTTTAATGTTTTGCTTCTGTAAAATTGGTTGAAATTGCAGAAACATGTGTAGGCTTATTTTGAATATAAAAATTGTTCTAGATATATTTTTAATATGAAATCTTTGCAAAATGTTTTGTTGTGAACCTACTGACCCTAGGAACCAACTTGTGGATTTAAAAATGTATTTTGTGAAGATAAGGAATAAATAATTGAATTAGCTCATTTCTAGTCAAATAAAAATATTGTTTATGGTATAGAAATGATTTTTGGAGTGAAACCTTTGGGCAATGATTTGATTCAAACCTTCTGACCCTAAACACCAAGTTTTGAGAATTAAAAATATATTTGGTGAACCATTTAAAGAATATTGCTTTTCTAAAAGCATTTTCAACCACATAAAATATTGATTTGATTTAAAAATGGATTATAGATAAAACCTTTTGCAAATGGTTTTACCACTTTAGTAAATGACCACTCTGAACTTTATAATGTTTAGAGCTAGTAGAAACCACCTTTGAAAATAAAACTATCTTATGCATGCTTGCATGCATGACCTTGTTTTTGTTATTTTATGTGTGAGAAATGGCTTGAATGCTAGTTGAATTTGGGTTTGCTTGATTGAATTGTAGTGAATTATAAGAGTGTGATATTTGCAAGATCAATAAGTGAACCAATATTCTCTACTAAAAAGGCAAGTGACACTATCATCCAAATCCTACTATTTTCATTACACTTAGTGGATTTTTGTAACATTCATGGAAAGGACTACTATATTTTATGCTATGCTAAATCCTAATAGGATACCCTTATATCTTCCTTAGTGAAAACATTGTAGTTGTAGTAAGCTCAGCCCTGCTATATATTTGGGATGGGATACATGTTATGATTATATGAAGAGTTGAAAAGATATATGTTTTATATAATAAAACAAGTACTCAATGAACCACCTGGGTGGACAAGGATACTCAAGTTTTGGACAAGGTGGCAACAAAGGGAACCATGTTTATATGGCTATATTTTTGGATGTGCACTAGAAGAAAACCACCCAGGAACTTAGAGATTGAACATGGTTCTCGTACAGTGGCTTCCATGTACAGCCACATGCTAAATGGGCTCTGGCTTAGTCAACTACATAGTGGAAGACTCATGCATTGTCATCTTCAGGTTAAATAGAATTGTGTAAGGGAAATTTATCCCTACATTGGTGCCTGGTAGACAAGATAGCATTGTCTATTGGGAGGACTTCTATGGAAAGACTTTGTCACATTCTCGATCTGCCAGTACTCCGTTTACGTGAGTACTTATCCAGCGGCCACTGGTGGCATCAAGACGAGATTGTGTCATGTGGGTAAAGTGTACAACTTCTGCAGAAGATCAAATTCTAAGTACTTAGCCGTGTCCCCGGTTATGGACAATACTGAGCAATTAAGGCCTGAAGCTATGGAAGATCTCGACATTCCAATTTCTCAAAGTTAAAACTTAAGGGTGACAACAAAGGATTTGAAGCACTTGGAGTTTTCCAAGAAGTTCAGAAAGATTTGACAAAAGATCAAAACTATTTTGAAAAGATAGGATAAAAACTATATTGCTTTCTGCAAATGAGCCTAAACCCTACTTAGCCAAATATGCATGTAAAGGATAGGATCCACTTATTTCTACATAGTAGTGAAACTTGCCAATACAATTCAAATGTATTGACCCTTGTGGCTGCAACTTATTATGTTGCAGGTTTGTTTGATGTTAGTAAAGTGTGATGATTAGGATTACAAGTCTACATCCAACACGATTTCCTGTGGCACTTTGAAGATGAAGGACCCCATGCTTTATAGATATTCTGCTGCAATGTAATGTGATAGCCAAATGAGCTATGTAAGATGTAATGAATTATTTTATTCCTGGTTATAAAGTTGTATTATGACCTTTGTTTCTTGATATTACATCTTAACTGTGGATGCTAGCTATTGATCCAGGGAGTAGCATTGTAAATACAGGGATCTCTACCTTATTAAAGGTTGGGAACCCTTACAGATGGTATCAGAGCACTGTGTTGCCTGTAGGATTGTAACCCTAGGATTGGACAAAACCCCTTAGAAAAATAGGAGTTGTTTTTGTTCCAAAACTTATTTACAAACAATCTTGTAAACTCTTTCTTCAACCCTTTTGGTTTTGATTCTACATCTCTTCCTTTTCAACTTGATGGACAAAGCCTTCACCATGACCAATGACTTCCACTTTAGTTTCACCAAAGATTTCAATTTAGACATCACTAAGGACTACAAGTGAGAACCAAGAGACATTAGACTGCCTACCAAAGACATTGATATCAAGTTAGAGTATGGATCATATTGACCTATGAGGTATGATTATACTAAGTTTTTATTTCAAGAACACTTGTTGTCTCCTTCAACTCATGAGTTAAGCTCATAAGTTGTTAAGTGGATAGTTGCTTGTTGATTGATTGATTGATTGTTTGATTGAACTTGATTTTTTTGGGTGATGTGTTAGAACTTCTTTAGTCTATCTATCATTACTCATCCCTATCAAACCAACAGATGCCTCCCCGTCGTGCCAACCCCAACCAAAACAACAACAACACTCCTGAGATGCAGCAGATGATGATAGCTCAGACACAACTGATGCAGGAGATGACCACCTTCATACAGAATCAGAACAACAACAACAACAACAACAACAACAACAACAACAACAACAACAACAATCAGAATAATCCTCCAGCTCATGACATGCTCACCAGGTTTCTGAAACTTAGGCCTGCAAGGTTCTCTGGAACAACTGATCCAATGGAAGCCAATGATTGGTTACGTTCGGTGAATAAAGACTTAGTGACTGTTGGCTGCACCGACGAAGAAAAAGTTAGGTTTGCAGCATTTCTGCTTGAAGGACCAGCAGCAACATGGTGGGACAACTTTCAGATCACCACTCCCCTTGAGGATGTGACTTGGGCTATTTTTGAGGATGGTTTCTGTACAACTCACATCTCACCTGGAGTGATGTACTTGAAGAAAAAGGAGTTTCACAATCTGAAACAGCGTCACCTCAGTGTGGCTGAGTATATTGAAGAATTCAACAATCTGGCACGATATGCACCGGATGAAGTTGACACAGATGCTAAGAGAAAGGAGAAATTTCTTGAAGGACTTAATGATGAGTTGAACCTTCAGCTAGCTGTTGCCTATGTCCCAACTTATCAATCACTCTGTGACAAAGCCACCATTTTGGAAAACAAGATGAATCAAGTTGAGAACAGAAAGAGGAAGCATAAACTCAAGTATCACTCAGGATCATCACAAAAGAAGCGTTCATTCAAAAAGAGGAATGAAGATTCTGAACCTCATCAGCATCACCACAACAACAATGGAAGTGATAATAATGGAAATGATACTGCCAATGGAGATGACCTTGGTCAGAACCAACATGACACTTTCAGGAAGAAAGACATTAGCCAGTTGCAGTGCTATAATTGTAAGGAGCTTGGACACTATGCATCAGACTGTCCTGAGAAGAAAAAGGAAAAGGGTGCTAGAAGAGCCAATGGAAATGACTCCAATGTGACCCAGAAAGGACATGTGAACCACATTGATATGGATGGAAACTTTGAAGAGATAGAAGAAGTGGATATCAGGAACTAGTTAACTCAGTTGAGTCAAATAAGGATTCCTTGTCAGGATATAAAGTGTTGAACTCATAGTCAAGTGAACCATCAATGGAACCCTATGAGACTTTATTTTAAGGGTGGTAGTACCCTAGTTACCTTGAAGCTAACTTGTAACCTTAGCCTTCCCAAATCTCGGGACGAGATTTCTTTTAAGGATGGTAGCCTGTCACATCCCAAAATTTTCCAAATTTTGATATGTGAAAATTAAATAAACAATTATTGAAATTTAGGGTGAGAAGAAACTTTTTCATTCCAATTGGAAACATCAAAACCTATTTTGATCAAATAAGATCCTAAAGGGATTTAAAAAGATAAACAATTAATAAAGAAAGTTTTAATAGTTGGAATCATTATTTTTGGATCTTTTAATAAAAAGATATGGTTTTCAAAGCAAAGGTAGAAATATAAATAAGGATTATTTTATAGAGCCAAATTAAAACTTGGCCAAGCTTTTGAAATAAAATATTTCTATTTGATAAAAAGGGTAAAGGTTTATTTAAATAAAATAATGAGGATTTATTAATATCCAATTTTATTAAAGTAAAGGCTTTTCCATTTTAAATAAACACTAAAACTTGTTAATTTATTTTAAATAAGATTTCCAAGTGTTTTGGTTTTTCAAATGAAACCTACTGAATAGGTTTCGGTTTGGTTTAGATTTCAAATAGAGTTTTAAAAATAAATTAAACCCTATTTGAAATAAAGACTAAGGTCTTTTTATTTTAATTAATAATAGATCCAAAAAGAATAAAAAATTAATTTACTTTGGACTTTGGATTATGTTGTTAAACAAAAATAATCTATACCTAAAGTTTGGTGGTGGTTTGATTTGCATTGGTGTTTGAATTGTTTGAATGAAAATCAAATCAGAATATTCAAACAGAAAAAGGAAAAGCATTTGGTATAAAAAAATGTAAGAAACAGACCCAACCCAACAGCCCAGCAAGCCCACACGCAGCCCAACTAAACTCCCCCGCCGGTGAACCGTTTTCACTCAGGAAAGAACCCGTGCAGTCACAGACAAGTGGACCCCACGCCCCCTCTCTCTCTCACTGTCAGCACGGCCCCACGCCAGCACGTCGTCGTTCTCACCTGCGACCAAGTCCCCCACGCCGTTTCTGCCATTAACTCCGGCGATCAATCCGCGTTATTGCAGCCATCACTCCCCTGGCAACCACGCGTACTTAATCGCCCTTGTCTCCTCTCTCTTTCCCCTCGCTTGCCTCTCCCTCTCTGCCCCCAGGCTGGGTGAATTTCGAGCTCGAGCATCTCTGTCTCCGACGAGGATTCCGGCCAATTCCGGCGAACCACGGCCGCCCCTCGCCTCCCACTGCACGCGGCCTTGTTCCCCATCGCCTGACGCATCTCCCAGTGCCAGCTGCTTGGCCACGCTTGCCCCAGAGCGTCGGCAAGGACAACCTCAACACGCCGCCGTCGTCTGTCTTTGCTCCGGCGAACTCCCCGGTAAGCTCCGACCGCCCCAAGCTCTCCTGATGATGCTCCCATACTCCCCACGCTCGCCCGCATCTAACCATACCTATATTTTGCCTCGGCACGACCTGCAGCCTCGCCCCCGACGACGAACAGAGCCGTCCGACGCCGCTGCACACTCCGGCGAGCAATCCCCTCCGTTCATGAGCGCCCCTCGCCAAGCCGACCACACGTTGAGCTTCAGCATCTCCTTGCGAGCACGGTGAGCTACTGCCCTCCTTCCCTTGCTTCCTATAATCGCCGCGACGCCACCACCCGAGCGTGCGCCACCGCCAGGCAATGGTCAAACGCACTGTGTCTGTTAGATCGTTGTCCAGTGGCTGTGATTAGAACTTAGACGAAGGGGTATAACTCGATCTGTGTCGTGCAATCTAAATAGGATCCTGTGGTCATAACAGCTCGATCCACCCGAAGCGGTACCGTACAATAGAAACACGCCGTGTGGCACTGGTTTCGATTTAAAAACAGAAAATGTTCTATTAGGATTGCAAACTTGTAAAATTCATAACTTTAATTCTACACGTCCAAATTTTGCAAATTTTATATCAATGGATTCAGCAGAACAAGTACTTTGCAACCATACACTTTGTTTAATGTTTTGCTTCTGGAAAATTGGTTGAAATTGTAGAAACATGTGTAGGCTTATTTTGAATATAAAAACTATTCTAGATATATTTTTAATATGAAATCTTTGCAAAATGGTTTGTTGTGAACCTACTGACCCTAGGAACCAACTTGTGGATTTAAAAATGTAGTTTTTGAAGATAAGGAATAAATAATTGAATTAGCTCATTTCTAGTCAAATAAAAATATTGTGAATGGTTTAGAAATGATTTTTGGAGTGAAACCTTTGGGAAATGATTTGATTCAAACTTTCTGACCCTAAACACCAAGTTTTGAGAATTAAAAATATATTTGGTGAACCATTTAAAGAATATTGCTTTGCTAAAAGCATTTTCAACCACATAAAATATTGATTTGATTTAAAAATGGATTATAGATAAAACCTTTTGCAAATGGTTTTAACACTTTAGTAAATGACCACTTTGAACTTTATAATGTTTAGAGCCTAGTAGAAACCACCTTTGCAAATAAAACTATCTTATGCATGCTTGCATGCATGACCTTGTTTTTTTATTTTATGTGTGAGAAATGGCTTGAATGCTAGTTGAATTTGGGTTTGCTTGATTGAATTATAGTGAATTATAAGAGTGTGATATTTGCAAGATCAAGAAGTGAACCAACATTCTCTACTAAAAAGGCAAGTGACACTATCATCCAAATCCTACTATTTTCATTACACTTAGTGGATTTTTGTAACATGCATGGAAAGGACTACTATATTTTATGCTATGCTAAATCCTAATAGGATACCCTTATATCTTCCTTAGTATAAACATTGTAGTTGTAGTAAGCTCAGCCCTGCTATATATTTGGGATGGGATACATGTTATGATTATATGAAGAGTTGAAAAGATATATGTTTTATATAATAAAACAAGTACTCAATGAACCACCTGGGTGGACAAGGATACTCAAGTTTTGGACAAGGTGGCAACAAAGGGAACCATGTTTATATGACTATCTTTTTGGATGTGCACTAGAAGAAAACCACCCAGGAACTTAGAGATTGAACATGTTTCTCGTACAGTGGCTTCCATGTACAGCCACATGCTAAATGGGCTCTGGCTTAGTCAACTACATAGTGGAAGACTCATGCATTGCCATCTTTAGGTTAACTAGAATTGTGTAAGGGAAATTTATCCCTACATTGGTGCCTGGTAGACAAGCTAGCATTGTGTACTGGGAGGACTTCTATGGAAAGACTTTGTCACATTCTCGATCTGCCAGTACTCCGTTTTGGTGAGTACTTATCCAGCGGCCACTGGTGGCATCAAGACGAGATTGTGTCATGTGGGTAAAGTGTACAACTTCTGCAGAAGATCAAATTCTAAGTACTTAGTCGTGTCCCCAGTTATGGACAATACTGAGCAACTAAGGCCTGAAGCTATGGAAGATCTCGACATTCCAATTTCTCAAAGTTAAAACTTGAGGGTGACAACAAAGGATTTGAAGAACTTGGAGTTTTCCAGATTTGACAAAAGATCAAAACTATTTTGAAAAGATAGGATAAAAACTATATTGCTTTCTGCAAATGAGCCTAAACCCTACTTAGCCAAATATGCATGTAAAGGATAGGATCCACTTATTTCTACATAGTAGTGAAACTTGCCAATACAATTCAAATGTATTGACCCTTGTGGCTGCAACTTATTATGTTGCAGGTTTGTTTGATGTTAGTAAAGTGTGATGATTAGGATTACAAGTCTACATCCAACATGATTGCCTGTGGCACTTTGAAGATGAAGGACCACATGCTTTATAGATATTCTGCTGCAATGTAATGTGATAGCCAAATGAGCTATGTAAGATGTAATGAATTATTTTATTCCTGGTTATAAAGTTGTATTATGACCTTTGTTTCTTGATATTACATTTTAACCGTGGATGCTAGCTATTGATCTAGGGACTAGCATTGTAAACACAGGGATCTCTACCTTATTAAAGGTTGGGAACCCTTACAGCTTAATATGCTTGGAATTCTTGTGATACCTTGGTTCTTTGGCATTGGCAATGGCACCATTGTTGTCACAACAGATCACCATTGGGTCCAACATGCTCGCAACCACACCTAGTTTGGATATGAACTCCTTCATCCAAACCGCTTCCTGAGCCGCTTCCGAAGCAGCAACATATTCGGCCTTCGTTGTTGATCCCGCCACCACGGGTTGTTTGGAACTCCTCCAACTAACTGCTCCACCATTCATGAGAAATACGTGTCCGGATTGAGACTTAGAGTCATCCGGATCAGTGTCAAAGCTTGCTTCGACATAACACTTAGCGACGAGCTCTTCTTCACCTCCGTACACAAGAAATATATCCTTAGTTCTTCGCTAGTACTTAAGGATATTCTTGACTGCTATCCAGTGTTCCGAACCTGGATCCGATTGGTACCTACTAGTCAAACTAATAGCATGTGACACATCCGGTCTTGTACATAGCATGGCGTACATTATAGAGCCTATGGCTGAAGCATAGGGGACTTTGTCCATTATCTCTCTTTCTTCCACTGTAGCCAGACTTTGAGTCTTACTCAATGCCTTGCCTTGCAACATAGGTAAGAACCTCTTCTTACTTCCGTCCATTTTAAACTTCTTTAAAATCTTATCAAGGTATGTACTTTGTGATAGCCCTATTAGGCGCCTAGATCTATCTCTATAGATCTTTATGCCTAATATGTATGATGCTTCACCTAGGTCCTTCATTGAAAATTTGCTATTAGATAATTTTTAACACTGTTTAAAAAATCTATATCATTTCCGATCAATAATATGTCATCCACATATAATATCAAAAATGCCACATTGCTCCCACTCACTTTCTTGTAAATACAAGCCTCTCCATAAGTTTGGACAAATCCAAACTCTTTGATCACCTCATCAAAGCGGAGATTCCAACTCCAGGATGCTTACTTCAGTCCATAGATGGATCGCTGAAGCTTGCATACCTTGTTAGCATCCTTAGGATCGACAAAACCCTTTGGTTGTATCATATACAACTCTTCTTCAATATTACCATTCAGGAACGCGGTTTTAACATCCATCTGCCATATCTCATAATCTAAATATGCAGCAATTGCTAACATAATCCTAACTAACTTTAGCATCGCTACAGGAGAGAATGTCTCATCGTAGTCAACTCCTTGAATTTGTCGAAACCCCTTTGCGACAAGTCGAGCTTTATAGACGGTCACATTACCATCAACATCTGTTTTCCTTTTGAAAATCCATTTATTCTCCACGGCCTTTCGGTCGTGAGGTAAGTCCACCTAGTTCCAAACTTGATTTTCATACATGGATTCCATCTCAGATTTCATGGCTTCTAACCATTTGTTGGAATCCGGGCTCATCATCGCTTCTTGATACGTCGCAAGGTCATCAATTTCATCAACCATGAAATTCATAACAGGGTTTTCGTACAGCTCGGGAGCTGCACGCGTCCTGCTAGACCTACGAGGTTTGGTAGTACTCTCTTTCGGAGTTTCATGATCATTATCATTAGTTTCCTATTCAATTGGCGAACCAACTCCGGAACAACTTCCGGTGTTGCGTTACTCGCAATACTATGAAGAGAAGGTTCATTAACCTCTTTGAGTTCTACCTTCAGACTACTCACGCCTTTCGCGAGAAACTCTTTCTCTAGAAAGGATCCATTATTGGCAACAAAAACCTTGCCCTCGGATCTGTGATAGAAGGAATACCCAATAGTTTCCTTACGGTATCCTATGAAGACACATTTTTCCTCTTTGGGTTCGAGTTTATCCGGTTGAAGTTTCATCACATAAGCATCGCATCCCCAAACTTTAAGAAATGACAGCTTAGGTTTGTTTCCAAACCATAATTCATACAGTGTCTTTTCAACGGATTTAGATGGTGCCCAATTTAAAGTGAATGCAGCAGTTTCTAGTGCATAACCCCAAAATGACAACGACAAGTCCGTCAGAGACATCATAGATCGAACCATATCCAATAAAGTACGATTACGACATTCCGACACATCATTTCGCTGTGGTGTTCTGGCAGGTGTGACTTGTGAAACAATTCCACACTCTTTCATATGAGTGCTAAACTCGTAACTTAGATACTCTCCTCCATGGTCGGACGGTAGAAATTTGATCTTTCTATTACGATGATTTTCCACTACACTCTGAAATTCCTTAAACTTTTCAAAGGTTTTCAGACTTGTGTTTCATCAAGTAGATATAATTGTATCTACTTAAATCATCCATGAAAGTAACAAAATAACGATATCCACCTCGCGCCGACACACTCGTTGGACCACATACATCAGAATGTATGATTTCCAATAAATCTGTCGCCCGTTCCATTGAACCGGAAAACGACGTTCTAGTCATCTTGCCCATAAGGCATGGCTCAGATGTATCAAATGATTCAAAATCAAGTGATTTCAAAAGTCCATCTGAATGGAGCTTCTTCATGCGTTTAACGCCTATATGACCTAGACGGCAGTGCCACATATGCAGATATATCATCATTAAGTTTAATCCTTTTAGCACCAACATTATGAATATGTGTAACACTATTATCGAGATCCAATAGAAATAAACCATTCATCATCGGTGCATGACCATAAAAGATTTCATTCATATAAATAGAACAACCATTGTTCTCGGATTTAAATGAATAACCACTTCGCATTAAACACGATCTAGATACAATGTTCATGCTCAATGCTGGCACCAGATAACAATTATTCAAGTTTATTACTAATCCCGATGTTAAGTGGAGAGGTAGCGTTCTGACGGCGATCACATCAACACTTGATCCATTGCCGACACGCATCTTGACCTCACCCCTTGCTAGCGGTCGCTTGTTCCGCAGCCCCTGATTCGAGTTACAAATATTATCAAATGAACGGGTATCAAATACCCAGGTGCTACTACGAGTACTAGTCAAGTACACATAAATAACATGTATATCATATATACCTTTGTTTGCCTTTTCGGCCTTCTTGTCTGCCAAATACTTGGGGCAGTTGCACTTCCAGTGGCCAGTCCCCTTGCAATAATAGCACTCGGTATCAGACTTAGGGACAACTCAGGTTTTTTTTTCAGGAACGGCAACCATCTTGCCACCCTTACTTCCCTTCTGTTTTCCCTTCTTGTCTTTCTTGAAATCAGTGGTCTTTTTGTAACATCCCAAAAATCATAGTTTCAGAACTCATTCATATCACCTTTGCATTTAGGGTTTTCTCAAAAATCATTTAGAGACAGATGTCTGAGCTATGATTTCATGTGAACAATTTATCTCAAATAGCCATCACCCTTTGAAATTTGAATGTTTGGGTACTGGTTTGCTTGTCTCTATTGATGGAAAGATTAGGTGAAGCTTTTAACCAAGATTTCAAATTTAGAAATGGTTTCAAAATCTTTTTTTCAAATATTTGCAAAATAGAGCAAATCTCCGTTTACTTTGAAACCCAAGCTTGACCCAAGCCTTGCAAAGTAAAAACTTGGTTAAAATGACTGTTTTGAATCCACAAAACCCTGCAAAAATTCCCAAAACAGTTTAGTTTCAAAAGGATTTGAATTCATATCAAAAACCATTCCAGAAAATAGAAATAGAAAAAGAAAAGACTTAAACAAAAGAAAGAGGCCGCGCGGCCAGAATCTGGCCCAGCAACAAATCGAGCCCAGCAAGCCCACCCGGGGTCTCCTTATTCTACTTCCACGCGCAAGCGCACGCACCGAGCCGCTGACAGGCAGACCCCACCTAAACTCCGCGCACCTTGCTGACAAGCGGGCCTTCTCCACGTCGGCGTCGTCTCCACCCGCACGACCCGCTCGTCCCCAAATCAACGCGGGCGTTTCTGGTTTTAATTCACGGCGTCAATTCGAGTTATTGGCAGAGTGATTCTCGCTCACGACCAGACTATAAGAAACCCCTCTGTCCCCTCTCTCTTCTCCCCCAAACCCCGAACCCAGAGCGCCACCAGGCTGCGAGTATTACCCTCTGCAACCCCGCCGTCTCCGGCGACTACTCCGACAAATTACGGTGAGTTCTGCGCTTCCCTCTGCCTCTCGTTCTTGCAAACTAGATCAGTGAGCCTCTGCGCTTCTTTTGACACCTTTCGTTTACCCTCGCATGTACCGTAGCTCCGACAGCATCGTCAACTGGCCGCCACCGTCTTCAGTACGAACTCCGGCGAGCTCTAGTGGTAAGCCCCGACCGCCCCGTGACTTCTAGTTCAAACACATGACCCTGCCATGACCCCGTGAATCTAACCGTGTCCTCGTCATGCCTTGGGGTGGTTCACAGCAACGTCCACGACGACCACCTGACGCACCGACGTCGTCCTACCACTCCGGCGAGCATTCGCAACCGAGCCCGAGCGCCCCTTGACCAACCGCGAGTACGACGAGCTTCGCCAAGAACTCCTGAGCACGGTGAGCTACTCCTCGTTCTCACTTACCCCCTGTAGCGCCGCCTTCGTCGTCGACCGACAGTTCCGCCGCCGGTAGCCACCGCTCCGCCGCCAGTTCTTGGTCAGATCGATAGCAGCCATTGGATCTGCATCGTAGGGTTAGGATAGAACATTAAACGAAAGGGTAAGCGCGCATCTGAGCCGCCAGATCACACTTAGATCGTACGGTCCACGGAGCGCGATCCGCGCGAAGCGGTACGCACCAGTAAGGATGCGACGCGTGGCAAGGTTTAAACTAAAAACAGAATTTAAAACCAGATTTAGATTCAAACTTCAAATGCTTATAACTTTTGAATGCCACGTTAGATTTTTGCAAATTTTATACCGTTGGATTCAGTGAAACAAGGCCTTTCTGAATATCCAATTTATTTAGCATATAGTAACAGTTAAAATGATTTTATTTGTAGAACAAGTTTAAGGCTATTTTAGATATAGATTTATTTTAGTGAAATTGTATGGATGCCAAATAAGTTTAGTTGGAAAAATTTGTGTTATGTTAAGTTTCTGTACTCATGAGCATACTTGGTATAATTTTCAAAAATCACCACCTAGTAGATTCTTGCATGCATGCATTCATATTATTTTTGGTTGTATATATTTGTGTGTAATTGTATGCTATTATTTCTTGTGTAGATTTTGCTAGTGATTGTGATTGTGAAGAGTGCTACTCTCCCCACTACCAAGGCAAGTGATATTTTCATGAATATTTCTATCCTATGTTTTGTACTAGCATTAGATATTTTGTTATAGTATTGCAAGTTATTTTGTCTAATGCAAAAGATGGGGAAATCCTATGTAGTCTAGTAGATTTGCTAAGGAATTATCCCTAAGATAAGTTGCCATACTTTGCTTAGCCTAGCTTATAGCAAAACAAGGGTTGGTGAAAAACTACACTTACTATAAAGAAAATATTTCTAAGTCAAGAGACTTATACTTTTCTAATAAAACCACTAAGTCAAATGAACCTCCTGGGTGGAATGGAAAGTATGGGTTATGTTGAGTGGTTACACAAGGCCATGGACTTGGGTTGTGTATCTCACTTGTGGTAAGCCACCCAGGCACAAAGGGATTTGGAGGCCAAGTGTTGAGAAAGCTTACAGTGCAACCACTTGGCAATATGGGCTCTGCCATGATTATATAGGTTGCTAGAACTTAGTCACTTGGACAGTTGGTGGTAGTTGGGTTGATAGGTTGGAGCGCGTCCATTTTGACTAAGGAAAAGCTTCTGAAAGGTCCTGTCTTGGGAAACCAAGTCTGGTGGGGAAAGTGCACAACCTCTGCAGATGGAAAACCTAAGTACTTAGCCTTGTCCAAGGAAATGGACACTTTTGAGCATCAAGACATGGAAGCTACAAGAATCTCATCACTCCAACTTCTAAATAAAAAATTGGTGGGTGAACAAGGGTGAAGGACCTCAATGTCTATTGGTGGTTCCTTGGGAATGTTTTTGACAAAGAAGAACTTAGAGATTTCAACTAATAGGAAAAACCTATTTTCAAGCAAAGCAAGCCAAGCTACACTTAGCCAAAATGCATATAGTAATATAGTCCACTTAAGATATAATAAGGTATCACTTGCCAATACTATTCCAAAGTATTGACCCTCTATGGCTGTAACTTGTGATGTTGCAGGTTACTCCGATGATGAATAGGAGTCATGAGTCTACACTCAACATGCTTGCCTGTGGCACGTGAAGATGAAGACTTATGTTTATTTACTTGTTCCTTAAAACTCTTGTATTAGGCCTATGGCCATGAGTTGTAAAAGACTATATTTTATCTCTGGAATGAATGTAATAAACGACCTTTGTATCTGTGTACTTCATCTTAAACTGTGGATGCTAGCATTGATCCAGGGACTAGCATTGCAATCACAGGGATCCTTTCCTTTATAAAGGAGGGGTCTAACAGATGGTATCAGAGCACTGTGTTTCCTGTAGGATTATGACCCTAGGAATGGAAAAACCACTAAGGAAAAAGTTTTTCAACTACTTCTACACTTGTCTATTCTTCTCGTAAAACTTTTCTAATCTCTTTCAACTTCCTTTGTAGATGAACTCCATCAACGAAGCCGTGAAGAAGGGACCACTCATGACCATGACCTTGGAGTGTGAAACTGAGTTTCCCAATGTTCTCAAGGATCTCATGGAGGCAATGGATGCACATGGTGAAGCCGTGTACAAGGGCTTTCCAGTGATGGATGAAGGAGTGGAATATTGGTGGGTGCAACTTCACTTGTACAAAAACAAGGAAGACAACCACAAAGAAAGGGGATTCTGCATGTACACCAACACTACAATGCACACCACATTCTTTGAGTCAGCCAGGGATGCAGCTTGGAGGACTATCAAAGAACTAAGTGCTAGAGTCAAGTGCAGAATGCTCAACCTCCAAAAGGACTTAGAGAAAGAGAAGGAACTTACTCAAGAGTTGGAAGACACCAACCAAGAGATAAGGGGAGATGTTATAGACTTAGTGATAGAATCGAGAGAGCAAGATTGGTGGATTGCCTCTAGGAACATTGTGTTTAATAATAGATCCCGTGAGATTGGATTGTAAGGACACTTCGTTAGTTGGACCACCACTTATTACCTTATTTTCCAAAATGATACCTTAAATAAGTTGGACCTTGTTTGATGTAATGGATTTGTGTAAGCATGATCTGTGTGAAATTTGTGTTCCATGGTTAAGTATGAGATGGTTTATTATGTGTTCGTCTTAAATAGTGTTGTTCTAACTTTTCGATTTTATAAATAGATGCCTATTGCCGTCAGCACTGTTGAGGAGTTCCAGGTTACTCGTTTCGGACCCCGTATCGTTGAGCTTACCACTCTGCTCGATCTCCCTCTTCCCACCATCACGGTGTACCCACTCACCAAGTTCGAGAGGAAGGACCTCTGGGGCTTCAAGGTGAACCAGCCCGGACGCCAGACTGAGCCTACTACGGAGGCCATCGTC
The DNA here is from genome assembly GCA_916181665.1 of Avena sativa. Classification (NCBI taxonomy): domain Eukaryota; kingdom Viridiplantae; phylum Streptophyta; class Magnoliopsida; order Poales; family Poaceae; genus Avena; species Avena sativa. The sequence continues at coordinate 428,498,408 of OV702283.1, forward strand.
TTCAAGCTGATGCACGACGACAGGGAGAGAGGCATGGAAGTAGTCATGCAGGACCTGATAGGACGACTGTTAGGCCGTCACTCCCGACAGGTTAGGGGAACTCACTTCCACGCCTTCGGAAGGCGTGATGTTGATGGAGATTCCATCGACTTTGAGGACGACTCGAGGAGCACTGCAGAGCCGATACGTCTCTATCTTCAGGACTTAGAGACTCTTCTCAGGCACGTAGATACGGACAGGACGAACGTCATGCTTGGCAATGACGAGCTACAGGTACAGCTACGCGAGAAGGACAAGCTTTTCGCACAGCAGGATGAGATGATCAAGGAAATGGAGACGAAGTTCGAGGCTCAGGATCGTAAGTTCAAGAGTCAGGAGAAACGCGTCCAGGATAGGAACAAGAAAATCCGGGACATGACCGAGGAACTGAAGTCCAAGGACTTCGAGCTTGAGCAGCAGCAGATGGTTATTGAGAGGCTTCGCTCCCAGAAGAGGGCTCTCAAGACCAAGGTCGATTCCTTGACCACTACGATTGAGGAGAACAAGACCGCGATGGAGGACGCAGGTCTTACTTTCGTGGAGGAGAAGATTGACGCTGATGAGTAGACTTGACTACTCGTTTACCATTCATATTCATACTTGTTATTGTGAACTTATTATTGGACCATCCGACATGTGGATGGCTTGCCACTTGTGTGTTTTACTTCATGAGCTTATTGTGTGGTTGTTGAACCTTTGTTCTTATGTTGCTTGTTATGTGTTTTGCTTATGTTGTATTGTGCATGAAACATCTATGGGTATCTCATTCTTATCTATCTGAACAAACCACAGATGCCTCCCCGTCGCGCAAACCCCAACCCCAACAACATCACCCCGGAAATGCAACAAATGATGAATGCGCAAACACAGCTTATGCAAATGATGACAACATTCATCCAAAACCAGAATAATAACAACAACAACAACAACAACAATAACAACAACAACCCTCCGGGTTTCGATATGCTCACCAGATTTCTGCGTCTGAGGCCAGCAAAGTTTTCGGGAACAACTGATCCCATGGTAGCCGATGACTTGTTACGTTCTGTGAACAAAGACTTAGTGACCGTGGGCTGCACGGATGCTGAAAAGGTCAGGTTTGCAGCACATATGTTGGAAGGACCAGCCGCCACATGGTGGGACAACTTCCAAATCACCACTCCTATTGATGAGGTGACTTGGGCTATCTTTGAAGATGGTTTTCGCACGGCTCATATCTCATCAGGAATAATGAGTCTGAAAAAGAAAGAGTTTCACAACCTGAAACAGCGCCACCGCAGCGTGGCAGAATACATAGAAGAGTTCAACAATCTGGCGCGCTACGCACCGGATGAGGTTGATACAGATGCCAAGAGAAAGGAAAAGTTCTTGGAGGGTTTGAATGATGAGCTGAACCTACAATTGTCTGTGGCATATGTTCCAACTTATCAGTCGTTGTGTGACAAGGCTGCTATTTTGGAAAGTAAAATGAAACAAGTCGAGAGTAGAAAGAGGAAACACTCCGACAAACACAGCTCGGGATCGTCTCACAAACGATCTCACTATGATGACAGTGGCAACTCAGGATTCCATAAACATGGGAAATTCAGCAAGCACAACCACAACCGTCATGACAACAAGCATCATCGCAGTCATGACAAGGATAAGTACAAGAACCACAAGGGTGGACATAAGAGCCACTATGGTGGAAATGGTAGTGGAAGTGGAGGCCAACCTCCTAAAAAGGACATCAGTCAGGTTGAGTGCTTCAAATGCAAAAAGCTGGGGCATTATGCTAATGAGTGCCCTGAGAAGAAAGTTGAAGGACCTAATAAGCCAAATCCTTTTCAGAAAGGACAGGTTAACCACATCAATGTGGAGGAGGTCTATGAAGAGCCTGATGCCGTGGCTGGTAAGTTCAGACTCAATTCAATTTCAGCATTTGTACTCTTTGATACCGGTGCATCTCATTCATTCATATCGAAGGCATTTGTTGATAGAAATGGGTTTGCATCAGAAAACATTGGGTGTCCAATAAAAGTTAGTTCTCCGGGGGGAGACATGATAGTAAGCCTTGGATGTCGGGATCTCACCATAGAGTTTGGTAAACATAAATTTCCAGTAAGCCTGATAATCCTAGATTCCCAAGGACTAGACGTAATTTTGGGAATGGACTGGATGGCTAAGTATGAAGGAGTATTAGATTGTGCAAATCGTACCGTTACACTCACAACCCCCGAAGGAAAAAGAATAAAATTTAAGTCAAACTTTGAATCCAAAGGAAGTAAGCTGAATTCTCTTAAGGGGGGTAGCATGGACAGTGTACCAATAGTATGTGAGTATCCGGATGTGTTTCCGGAAGAGCTACCAGGAATGCCACCGGATAGAGATGTGGAGTTTCTGATAGATTTGGTGCCAGGTTCAGGACCAATAGCTAAGAGACCGTACAAAATGTCTGTTGATGAATTGAAAGAGCTCAAGAAACAGCTAGGAGAACAGTTACAGAAAGGGTTTATTCAACCAAGTTCTTCATCTTGGGGAGCCCCGGTATTGTTCGTAGAGAAGAAGGATAGAACACAAAGATTATGTATTGACTACCGTTCTCTCAACGAGGTTACTATCAAGAACAAATATCCTTTGCCAAGAATCAACGACTTATTTGATCAGCTAGAAGGAGCATGTGTATTCTCGAAGATTGATCTTCGGTCAGGTTATTTTCAACTCAAGATACGAGAACAAGACATACCAAAAACAGCATTCACCACAAGGTATGGATTGTATGAGTATACTATGATGCCTTTTGGGTTAACCAACGCTCCGGCATACTTCATGAATATGATGAACAAGGTGTTCATGGAATTTCTTGACAAGTTCGTTGTCGTTTTCATCGATGATATCTTAGTCTACTCCAAGAGCAAAGAAGAACATGAAAGACACTTACGCATGATACTTGAAAAGTTAAGAGAGCATAAGCTTTATGCCAAGTTTAGCAAGTGTGGGTTTTGGTTAGAGGAAGTTGGTTTTCTTGGTCATGTTATGACAAAGGAGGGTGTGGCAGTTGATCCTGCTAAAGTTTCAGCTGTGACAGATTGGAAATCACCTAAGAATGTAAAAGAAGTTCGTAGTTTCCTTGGCTTAGCAGGTTACTACAGAAGGTTCATTGAAAATTTCTCGAAGGTTGCTAAGCCAATGACAGAATTATTAAAGAAGGACAAGAAATTTGCTTGGACTGAAGGTTGTGAAGTCAGTTTCCAAGAATTGAAGAAGAGACTAGTGACAGCACCAGTCCTATGTCTGCCAGATTTGGAAAAAGATTTCCAAGTATATTGTGATGCTTCTCATCAAGGTTTGGGTGCCGTACTTATGCAAGATGGTAAAGTCGTAGCCTATGCTTCGAGACAACTCAAAACTCATGAAGTAAACTATCCTACTCATGATTTGGAGTTAGCCTCTGTCGTCCATGCACTCAAAACATGGAGACATTATCTTTTGGGTAAGCGGTGTGAAGTGTTCACCGATCATAAGAGTTTGAAGTATATCTTCACCCAGAAGGAAATCAACATGAGACAAAGAAGATGGCTAGAACTTATCAAGGATTACGACTTAAGTTTGCAATACCATCCCGGTAAAGCAAATGTAGTAGCGGATGCTCTAAGTCGTAAGACATTTGTAAATGGCCTTACAAAAGGGGAATTGCCAGATGACTTGTGTAAGCAATTCAAAGAACTCAGATTGGAGATTGTACCAGAAGGACATCTCATGTCCTTAGATGTTCAACCCACTCTATTGGACAAGATCCGAGAAGTCCAGAAGACCGATAAAGAAATTGAAAAGATTAAGGAAAATATTAGTCTAGGGAAGGCTAAGAGTTTCCATATAGATGAACAAGGTACTTTATGGCACGGGAAACGTATATGTGTTCCACAAGACCCGGAATTACGGAAACTGATCTTACAAGAAGGTCACAACTCTCCGTATTCTATTCACCCGGGAAATACAAAGATGTACATGGACATGAAGGAGAGGTTTTGGTGGAACAATCTCAAAAGGGACATCGCCGAACATATTGCTTTGTGTGATGTGTGTAGCAGAGTCAAAGCGGAGCACCAGGAACCAGCGGGTTTGCTTCAACCACTGCCTATTCCTGAATGGAAGTGAGAAAATATTGGTATGGATTTCATTACCGGATTACCAAGGACCAGGTCAGGGTATGATTCCATATGGGTGGTAGTGGATCTCCTAACTAAAGTGGCTCATTTTATACCAGTGAAGACAACCTATACAAGTGCCAAGTTAGCTAAAATTTACATGAGCAGGATTGTATGCCTTCACGGTGTGCCAAAGAGTATTGTGTCAGATAGAGGAACCCAGTTCACATCTCACTTTTGGAGACAGCTTCATGAATCCTTGGGAACGAGATTGGAGTTTAGCACTGCTTTTCATCCTCAAACGGATGGACAAACAGAAAGGACCAACCAAATTCTTGAGGACATGTTGAGAGCCTGTGCTTTAGATTATGGAGCAAGTTGGGATGAAAGTTTGCCTTACGCGGAGTTCTCCTACAATAACAGCCATCAATCTAGTATTGGAATGGCACCGTTTGAGTTACTCTACGGAAGGAAGTGTACCACCCCATTGTTATGGAATGGTGTGGGCGAAAGGAGCTTATTTGGACCGGATCTTATCAAGGACGCCGAAGAGAAAGTCAAATTGGTTAAGGACAGATTGAAGATAGCACAGTCCCGACAGAAAAGCTACGCGGATTCTAAGCGTAGAGAAGTCACCTACGAAGTCGGGGATAGAGCTTATCTCAGGGTATCACCACTCCGTGGAGTGAAAAGATTTGGAGTCAAAGGAAAGTTGGCACCAAGATATGTTGGGCCATTCAAGATTATAAGTCGCAAGGGAGAAGTTGCATATGAAGTTGAATTGCCAGAATCTCTATCAGCAGTCCATAACGTATTTCATGTGAGTCAGCTTAAGAAATGTCACCCAGAAATGGAAGAGTCTTCTTTGAAGGATACCATACCTTTGGAAGAAGTTCAGCTAGAAAGTGATCTCACTTATGAGGAAAAGCCTGTCAAGATTCTAGAGACCGCAGAAAGAGTTACCAGGACCAAGACTATCAAGTTTTGTAAAGTGCAATGGAACCATCACTCCGAAGAGGAAGCAACATGGGAAAGAGAGGAAGATCTTCGGAAAGACCACCCTCACCTATTTGCTAGCCAACCCGAATCTCGAGGGCGAGATTCATCTTAAGGGGGTTAGATTTGTAACATCCCAAAAATCATAGTTTCAAAACTCATTCATATCACCTTTGCATTTAGGGTTTTCTCAAAAATCATTTAGAGACAGATGTCTGAGCTATGATTTCATGTGAACAATTTATCTCAAATGGCCATCACCCTTTGAAATTTGAATGTTTGGGTACTGGTTTGCTTGTCTCTATTGATGGAAAGATTAGGTGAAGCTTTTAACCAAGATTTCAAATTTAGAAATGGTTTCAAAATCTTTTTTTCAAATATTTGCAAAATAGAGCAAATCTCTGTTTACTTTGAAACCCAAGCTTAACCCAAGCCTTGCAAAGTAAAAACTTGGTTAAAATGACTGTTTTGAATCCACAAAACCCTGCAAAAATTCCCAAAACAGTTTGGTTTCAAAAGGATTTGAATTCATATCAAAAACCATTCCAGAAAATAGAAATAGAAAAAGAAAAGACTTAAACAAAAGAAAGAGGCCGCGCGGCCAGAATCTGGCCCAGCAACAAATCGAGCCCAGCAAGCCCACCCGGGGTCTCCTTATTCTACTTCCACGCGCAAGCGCACGCACCGAGCCGCTGACAGGCAGACCCCACCTAAACTCCGCGCACCTTGCTGACAAGCGGGCCTTCTCCACGTCGGCGTCGTCTCCACCCGCACGACCCGCTCGTCCCCAAATCAACGCGGGCGTTTCTGGTTTTAATTCACGGCGTCAATTCGAGTTATTGGCAGAGTGATTCTCGCTCACGACCAGACTATAAGAAACCCCTCTGTCCCCTCTCTCTTCTCCCCCAAACCCCGAACCCAGAGTGCCACCAGGCTGCGAGTATTACCCTCTGCAACCCCGCCGTCTCCGGCGACTACTCCGACAAATTACGGTGAGTTCTGCGCTTCCCTCTGCCTCTCGTTCTTGCAAACTAGATCAGTGAGCCTCTGCGCTTCTTTTGACACCTTTCGTTTACCCTCGCATGTACCGTAGCTCCGGCAGCATCGTCAACTGGCCGCCACCGTCTTCAGTACGAACTCCGGCGAGCTCTAGTGGTAAGCCCCGACCGCCCCGTGACTTCTAGTTCAAACACATGACCCTGCCATGACCCCGTGAATCTAACCGTGTCCTCGTCATGCCTTGGGGTGGTTCACAACAACGTCCACGACGACCACCTGACGCACCGACGCCGTCCTACCACTCCGGCGAGCATTCACAACCGAGCCCGAGCACCCCTTGACCAACCGCGAGTACGACGAGCTTCGCCAAGAACTCCTGAGCACGGTGAGCTACTCCTCGTTCTCACTTACCCCCTGTAGCGCCGCCTTCGTCGTCGACCGACAGTTCCGCCGCCGGTAGCCACCGCTCCGCCGCCAGTTCTTGGTCAGATCGATAGCAGCCATTGGATCTGCATCGTAGGGTTAGGATAGAACATTAAACGAAAGGGTAAGCGCGCATCTGAGCCGCCAGATCACACTTAGATCGTACGGTCCACGGAGCGCGATCCGCGCGAAGCGGTACGCACCAGTAAGGATGCGACGCGTGGCAAGGTTTAAACTAAAAACAGAATTTAAAACCAGATTTAGATTCAAACTTCAAATGCTTATAACTTTTGAATGCCACGTTAGATTTTTGCAAATTTTATACCGTTGGATTCAGTGAAACAAGGCCTTTCTGAATATCCAATTTATTTAGCATATAGTAACAGTTAAAATGATTTTATTTGTAGAACAAGTTTAAGGCTATTTTAGATATAGATTTATTTTAGTGAAATTGTATGGATGCCAAATAAGTTTAGTTGGAAAAATTTGTGTTATGTTAAGTTTCTGTACTCATGAGCATACTTGGTATAATTTTCAAAAATCACCACCTAGTAGATTCTTGCATGCATGCATTCATATTATTTTTGGTTGTATATATTTGTGTGTAATTGTATGCTATTATTTCTTGTGTAGATTTTGCTAGTGATTGTGATTGTGAAGAGTGCTACTCTCCCCACTACCAAGGCAAGTGATATTTTCATGAATATTTCTATCCTATGTTTTGTACTAGCATTAGATATTTTGTTATAGTATTGCAAGTTATTTTGTCTAATGCAAAAGATGGGGAAATCCTATGTAGTCTAGTAGATTTGCTAAGGAATTATCCCTAAGATAAGTTGCCATACTTTGCTTAGCCTAGCTTATAGCAAAACAAGGGTTGGTGAAAAACTACACTTACTATAAAGAAAATATTTCTAAGTCAAGAGACTTATACTTTTCTAATAAAACCACTAAGTCAAATGAACCTCCTGGGTGGAATGGAAAGTATGGGTTATGTTGAGTGGTTACACAAGGCCATGGACTTGGGTTGTGTATCTCACTTGTGGTAAGCCACCCAGGCACAAAGGGATTTGGAGGCCAAGTGTTGAGAAAGCTTACAGTGCAACCACTTGGCAATATGGGCTCTGCCATGATTATATAGGTTGCTAGAACTTAGTCACTTGGACAGTTGGTGGTAGTTGGGTTGATAGGTTGGAGCGCGTCCATTTTGACTAAGGAAAAGCTTCTGAAAGGTCCTGTCTTGGGAAACCAAGTCTGGTGGGGAAAGTGCACAACCTCTGCAGATGGAAAACCTAAGTACTTAGCCTTGTCCAAGGAAATGGACACTTTTGAGCATCAAGACATGGAAGCTACAAGAATCTCATCACTCCAACTTCTAAATAAAAAATTGGTGGGTGAACAAGGGTGAAGGACCTCAATGTCTATTGGTGGTTCCTTGGGAATGTTTTTGACAAAGAAGAACTTAGAGATTTCAACTAATAGGAAAAACCTATTTTCAAGCAAAGCAAGCCAAGCTACACTTAGCCAAAATGCATATAGTAATATAGTCCACTTAAGATATAATAAGGTATCACTTGCCAATACTATTCCAAAGTATTGACCCTCTGTGGCTGTAACTTGTGATGTTGCAGGTTACTCCGATGATGAATAGGAGTCATGAGTCTACACTCAACATGCTTGCCTGTGGCACATGAAGATGAAGACTTATGTTTATTTACTTGTTCCTTAAAACTCTTGTATTAGGCCTATGGCCATGAGTTGTAAAAGACTATATTTTATCTCTGGAATGAATGTAATAAACGACCTTTGTATCTGTGTACTTCATCTTAAACTGTGGATGCTAGCATTGATCCAGGGACTAGCATTGCAATCACAGGGATCCTTTCCTTTATAAAGGAGGGGTCTAACACTTATTGATCATCAACACTTGATGTTCTTTCTTGATCTCCACTTCTGTAGTTTTAAGCATTGACAGAAGCTTAGGGAGAGACTTCTTCATGCCTTGAATATTATAGTTCATCACGAAGCTCTTATATCTAGGTGGCAGAGACTGCAGAACACGATGGATGCCCAAGTCAATGGGAATCGTTATTCCCAAGGACACAAGCTTATCGGCGTAACCCGACATCTTGAGTACATGCTCACTTACGGAGATGTTCTCTTCCATCATGCAGCTAAAGAACTTTTATGAAGCATTGTAGCTCTCTACAGCAGCATGTGTGTCGAAAATCATTTTCAAATCATCCATTGTATCAAATGCATTGCCGTTTTTGAAACGCTTTCGAAGTTCTGGCTCTAGCCCATACAATATGTCGCATCGAACTAAGTTGTGGTCCTCCTGACGAGTTTGATAGACATTCTCCTCCTCTTCAGGGGCATCATCAAACGGTGGGGGGCCTAGCGGTGCTTATAGCACATATTTCTTTTGTGCAGCAGTGAGGAGAATCCTCAAATTCATGGCCCATTTGATAAAGTTGCTACCGTTCGTTGCAAGTTTCTCTTTCTCCATGAACACATTGAAATTAAAAGCAGGTGGTGCCATCTACAACAGAATTTGTAAAGTTTAGACTAAGTTTATGATAGATTGAGTTCAACTAATACACATTAAGAATGAACTCCCACTCAAAAAGGACACCCCTCGTGCCTTTTTGGTGACTACAGGAACAAAATCCACTACACCAAGTCCGATCATCACGTGAGTCGGTGTAGCTTTAAAGGCGAGCATCAAATGGGCATCATATCTACCATATGACTCATGCTTAACCTTTTGGTCCGTGTTCCGAGGCCATGTCTGTACATGCTAGGCTCGCCAACTAAGAACCTTAGTATTCGCGTGTGTAACTGTCTTACACTCGAAATATGGTCGTGGATCCAAGAACACCCGCTCATCACGTGATGTCTTGGAGCAACGAAACATAATCTATGCATACTTAAGGAAGAACACATTCTTATCTTGATATCTAAATGAGGGATCATCTTATTATGCTAATAAAATGCCAAACGAGCAATATAAGATGCAATCAAACATCACATGTTTATAAGCGAAATGATATGGTTCCGGCACTTGATCTCCATCATGTGCATCGTGGTATGATCACTATCATACCTCTATGTGTAAGGCCAAGGTCTATGGAACTTACATGTTATGTGTGTTGTAAGAGTATCAACTCATACTTCTACTTACAACATCACCATATCATAACACTAGCCCAACAACAATCTAAACTAGATGCCTCTAATTTATCCATTGCAAGTTTTACGTGGCTTAGGGCTTTCTAAGATAGAACCGTTCTTACCTACGAACATGAACCACAACAAGGACAACCAAATTGTTGACAATTCGTTGCAAATTATATATTGACTATAGTAGGAGAGACAGACACCCGCTAGCCACTTGTGCAAAACTAGTTGCATGTCAAGCGTGGAATAGGTCTCATGTGCGAGGACATGTAAAGTTTGTCTGTGCCGCTTGATGACCCACAAGTATAGGGGATCACAACAGTCTTCATGGGTAGTATTAAGCAATTTATTGATTCTACACAAGGGGAGCCAAAGAATACTTGCAAGCCTTAACAACTGAGTTGTTAGTTCAGCTGCACTTGGAAATAGTTCTTGCTCACAAAATTTTATCAGTAGCAACAGTTTGTAGTAGCAACAGCAACAGTGAAACAGGAGCAATAGTAATAGTAATGGTAAACAATGGGATTCGAGTGCGGTAGGCATAGGGATAGATGGACGGGCGTTGCATGGACGAGTCTAAACATGTAACTTCAAGATCTAGGGCATTGCAGATAAATAATAACAAGCATCCAAGTACTAAACAATCCTAGGCATGTGCTCCATATATAGTCATACGTGCTCGCAATGAGAACTTGCACAACATCTTCTGTCTAGCCAGCCCGTTGCACCGCGGCCTCTAGGGAACTACTGGAAATCAAGGTGCTCCTTTTAATAGAGCAACGGAGCAAAGCATTAACACTCTGTGAACACATGTGATCCTCATACCATAGCCATCCCCTCCGGTTGTCCCAATTATTGTCACTTTGGGGCCTTTGGATCCGGACAATGATATGTGTACACAACTTGCAGATAAGATCACAAACAATACTATCATAATGATTCAATAATAAGTTCAGATCTGAGATCATGGCACTCGGGCCCTAGTGACAAGCATTAAGCACTACAAGTTGCAACAAAGTCAAATAGCACTAATAGAGATACTAGGCACTAAGCCCTAACAATCATATTCGATTACATGATAGAACTCATCCAATCCCTACCATCGCCAAGCCTACAGCGGGGGATTACTCACTCATGGATGATGGAAACATCAGTGGTCGATGGAGATGCGTTGGTGATGACGATGGCGATGATCCTCTCCAAATTCCCTGTCTCGTCAGGGTGCCAGAATGGAGTTTCTGGATCCGAATCTTGGTTTCTGGTGGCGGCGGCGTAGCGGAACTCTTTCTAGAAAACTATCGAACCCCCCTGTTTTTAGGTCAAAAGGCAACTTATAGGCGCAGAGAGAGGCCGAGGGGGTGCCTAGGGTGGCTGCACTCCCTCCAGGCGCGGCCAGTGGTGGGAGCCCGCCTGGGGTGGATGTGGGCCCCCCGGGCCTCCTCTCCGTCTCGTATTTTGGCTCTGTGGATCTTCTGGTGAAATATATTTTTTGGCATATTTTCCGGGATTTTTCCTGATAGTTGATTTTCTGCACAACAACAACACACCAAAGTAATTCTGCTGAAAACAGCGTCAGTCCATGTTAGTTGCATCCAAATCACACAAGTTTAGATGAGAAACAATAGCAAAGTGTTCGAGAAAGTAGATACATTTTGGACGTATCAACTCCCCCCAAGCTTAGCTTATTGCTTGTCCTCAAGCAATTCAGTTGAAAACTGAGTGCGATAAAAGAACTTTCACGAACACATTGCTTCATATGATGTAAATATTCTCAGCACAGGAGTAGATGCTTAGACAATTCATAATAAGGAGTATGCAACTAAGTCTACTCAATAGCCATTGCAAGCTATGAAGAGAAACCAACTCAAGAATAATAAGTAGCATGGAACATAAACATAAGCAACATTGCAATGCTCATAATAAGGTATGATAGAGTGGTATATCGCTTTCCTTTGTTTGAAGAGAACAATATAAATGCCAAGGCACCTCTGAAGTTCAAGTAAAGACTAGAAGTAAAAATATCAGAGATATAAGCATCAAAGTCATGACATAATTAACCAAGTTTTGAGACAAACACAAGAATGACAACTATGCTCTCAAGAAAGTTCTCATAGAATAAGTGGTGACTCAACAAGGTGGTGAAAACGGTGTTGGAAAGTTTGAAAGGCTTCCAAATGCTGAAAGGAAGGTACTCATTAGATTTGAGCTCTCATTTCCCCTATCATAGGAATCTTCATGTGGTTAAGGTGAAAGTGAGGTCCACTCTGAATCATATGCTTGACAGACCATAGACTGGAAATCCCAAGTCCCTTGAGTGCGAGGGCCACTCCGCATACTACTCAACTTTGGGTCCAGGCAAGTTCTTGTAATTGTAAGTAGTTGCATATCATCGAGAACCGCCAACGGGGTACAGGAGCTTTCCCATAACCAAAATGACAAGGCAAGCAGACAATGAGCATCTCAACAATCTTTTTATTTACTATATGCATAGTTTTTTATTGAGGATGCTTCATAGATGACTCACTATGGTGATGCTGCAACTTTCCACCGTGATTAGGCATGGCTTAGGCTAGCGGCTCAGGCGTTTCTCTAACACAGAATACAAACTCCATGGACTCACAAGTCCCCCTTTCATTTCACATCGTCGACATCCGCAAATAGAAGACCAAGGTATCAACTAGATATAAATATATCTAAAAGGTGTTGAAAGCGTTCCCCGTGACAGCACGGTTCTGCTGACTCCCAGCATATAATTTGCAAGCATATAACTTTCATGGACAGGTCACAATGGTTCAGGATTATTAAGTGCACAGAATAAAGTGTGCCATCAAGTTCGTGAGAGCTTTACTAACTAACTTTATCAACACAGACAAACATTTTATTTTGGAAGAAAACACGGCATATAAGATATGCACTAAAGTAGCAAATGATGCTAATAGGTAGGTATGGTGGACACAGCTAGCAATATTGGTTTTGGGGAGTTGGAAGCACACGTAGAGCTCATACTCAGTGCAAGTGAAGGCTAGCAATAGAGAGGGAGCGACAAACAAGAGAGCGATAACTGTCATAACCATGCTTGCAACAAAACATGACTAATTATGGCATGAAAGTGATACAAGAACTCTGAGGCAAAATAAATCATCGAGGCTTATTGACTAATGATTAGTCATGTGCATGAGTGAGCATGTGCCAAGTCGATTCACATGAACAGTCAGAGGAGGATACCACAATATCATACCAAAGTATGAATAAAACAATGCAAGCAAACATTCATATGACATGCTACAAACTATTAACAAGATGGAGCTAATCATAGACAAGCAAGAACTACTAAGCATCCACAATGAAATACACCTTACACAAACAGGCTAAGCATGCTCACAATGATGAGTATATATACAAAAATGAAACAAATAGAGTTTGTTACCAGCCTCTTACCACTCCTCGAGTTGTCTTAATCTTCATTATTGCCCTTCACTTGTGTGACTTGAATAATTAACATGAAACCAAAATCCACTAAGAACGGCTGAACTCTGCAAAGAACTCACAAAACCAAAGAAGAAGAACAAATATTTTTGGTGTTTTCGATTTTTTTAGAAACAAGCAAACAAATAAAAACAAACCAAACAAGAAGCAAACAAAACAAAGCAAAATCTTTTTGATTTTTTTCTTTTAAGGCAAACCAAAGGAAAGAAACAAACCAAGAGAAAAAACGAAAATATTTTTGGTATTTTTGTGTTTTTGAGAAAGAAGCAACAAGAACCAAAAAGAAAGCGAAAATAATGGATATACAAAGAACCGACCGAAGATGATATATAAATGAGTGTGATGTCGGTATACCTCCCCCCAAGCTTAGGCCTTTGGCCTAAGTGGGGCTCAATCCCATGGTGTCCAAGAGGATGCACCTCCGTAGTATGTCGAGGAAGCTCCCTCGTCCTGCTATGAACTCGAGGCCTCCCCCGTGTAATGCACAGAGGGGTTGTATGATGGTGCTTCCTCCTGATAGTGCCCGTGGAAGTTAAGAGAGCGCATCTTGTCATCCATCTCCGCCTTCAAGCGAGACAAATGTCCCTGAGAAACACTGAGCAAAGTGTTTTGGGGTAGAGGGATCTCTCTCTCTTCCCCGTCAGTAAACAACATTCTATAAACCAAGTTCTCAAGGGTAGAGCTAGTGGTGACAAAGTGGTGCGCCTTCATGGCAGCAAGATTAAGCCTCTGAGGAGCCAAAACTGTATCATGTGGATCAACAACAATATTCAAGGAAGCAGCAATACGAGTAGCAATAATTCCCCCATAAATGGGTCCCTTAGCAGCTAAACGACGAGCAACGAGAGAACCCAGATTATACTTGTCTTTATTGTTGAGCGCAATAGCTAAAAAGGCCAATTGATAGTTGGAAATATTACTAGTGTTCTCCCTACCAAGAACACTGGTGGCAAGAAAGTAGGCAAAATACCTGATGGCTGGAAGTTGAATGTTCTTTATCTTCCCTCGCTGAGCTCTGCGGTCGTCATCATTGGTTATTCCTCGGTAAAGCTCTAACAAGTCAGCGGGTAGAGCTATAATCTTCTTTGAAGACCCAGTTGTACCAAGTCCCAGGGCCTTGCAAAATTGCTTCAAAGTCATAGAATGAGCCCTGCCATAAATTTTGAAATACATAGAAGGCTTGAACAAACTATTAGTAAAGGAGAAACTCTCCACAAATGTTTTAGTAAGCAAAGCATATTATGCGCTCTAATCCTGCATGTAACTTGTTAGTCCATCCCTCTGTACCAAGGTCATGAAATCATGAAGAATCCAAGCAGCTCGCAAGAAAGTTTGGCAAGGAAAGGTGGAGGGGTGCGCATCCCCTTCATCTCCCTCGTCACCAAATCGCGGAGTGATGAGATCCTCATTGTATGAGGGTCTAGTACTGGTAGATGACCTTGGAATTCTTGCCCTTCTAGGTGCATCACTCTCAAATATATCACCAAATTTATGGTGGTCCATGACTTCCCTTAATTCTGAAATTTTTAGACAAACATCAAACCAAGTGATTTCTAAGTTGATAAATGATGAGAAACTACTATAAGAACTTGCTAGAGGACTACACATGCATGAAAATAAAGATTCTAAGCATAGAACAAGCATGCAAGCTCAAACAACCTAACACCTATAGTAGCAAAATACTCACGATACAATCTACCAATCACAAATCTAATTGGACAAGTGGAGGAGGCACATACCAAAGAGCAATCCCTCCAAAAATCAGCACTTAAGATGGGCTAAAAAAGGAGATCGAAAATGGCGAGCAAGAACAACAAGACTCGAGCTTGAGCAAGTTTTCCGGTGTTTTTTGGGAGAGGGAAAGAAGATGGCTTTGAGGAGGCAACCTAGAGGGCCTAGGTGGTCCAGACCCCCCTAGGCACTACCTTATGGTGGTCTGGGGTGGCCCCCGGGTCACCTTAGGTTCCACTCTGCCCCTTTTTTCGAGAAAAAATTTATTTTGAGTTTTCTAGGATTTTTCGGGAAACTTTATTTTTGGCCAATTTTAAGGGTATGAAAATTGATTTTCTCGCAGAAACAGTTTTTTCAGAAGAAGCAAAAACAAACCAAAGCCTAACTACAGGATCTCTAATAAACTCAAACAAACAAACAACTAACAAAACTAAAACTAAAGCAAGAATAACCATAGTGAAAACATTATTTTGTTCATTAAAATCCTTTTGTTAACAAGGTTGATCAAGTCTTGTTACCAAAACAATCTTATATGAGACAAAACTTTGTATTCCACCAAGTGATTATGTTAGCTCAAGCTTGATAGCAATGGTCCCAATCATAATAGTTTCAAAATTTTCTTGTGGAATGGGACAATATATTTCTCCAACCTTGATGCTCTCAATATTTTCAATGGAATTCAGGCAATAGCTCTTAGCAACCTTCTTGGGGAAATAGACAGTGTGCTCTTTGTCATTAATATTGAATGTTACTTTCCCTTGATTGCAATTGATGACAGCACCTGCAGTATTAAGAAAAGGTCTCCCAAGAATAATAGACATATTATCATCTTCAGGCATTTGAAGCACAACAAAATGAGTAAAAACCATGCAATTATGAGCTACTTGAACAGGAACATCCTCACATATACCATCATGAATAGTGGTTGACTTATCAGCCATTTGCAAAGATATATCAGTTGGTATTAACTTTTCTAGCTGGAGTCTCTTATAGAGAGAAAAAGGCATAACACTAACTCTAGCTCCCAGATCACATAAAGCAGTTCTAACATAATTATTCTTAATGGAGCAAGGAATAGTTGGTCTACCTGGATCACCAAGTTTCTTTGAACCTTACCATTGAAGGAGGAATTGGCAAGCAAAGTAGAAAACTCCATTAGGAATCTTCCTTTTATTAGAGACAATATCCTTCATATACTTTGAATAAGGAGGCAACTTAATAGCATCAGTCAGAGGAATTTGCAAAAATAAAGGATTCATCCACTCACAAAACTTGTTGTAGTGTTCTTCCTCCTTTGACTTGTGTTTCTTACCTGGAAAAGGCATGGGTTTCTGCACCCAAGGTTCTCTCTCTTTACCAAGTTTATTAGCAATAAAATATTCCTTAGTGTACCTAGTGTTCTTAGTGTGCTTCTCGGGTTCTTCCTCAACTCCCTCATAATCAGGAGCATCATTTTTATCATTACCACTCTCAGTTTCAACATTAGAAACAGATATACTATTAGGATCTACAGCAGGTTCAAGTGGTTCCTCAACTATCTTATGTTTCTTTTTCTTTCTTTTACGGGGGCTACCACTCTCTATTTGTTGGGAATCCTACTCAATTATTTTAGGGTGTCCTTCAGGATATAAAGGATCTTGAGTAGCCATACCACTCCTAGTTCTAGTTCTATAAGCATATTTATCTCCTGAGGCATTAAATAGCATATCATTTTGTACCTTAGCAAGTTGATCAAGTTGGGTTTGAATCATTTGAAAGTGTTTACAAAGCATTTTAATATCATTTGAAGTTCTTTCCACAATATCTTTCTACTCATTGATAGCTCTAGAGTTTTCCAATAAATGATTCTGAACTTGTTTATTAAAATTACCTTGTTTAACAATAAAAATGTCAAGTTCCTCTAAGCATTGATCAGGAGGCTTACTATAGGGAATATCAACTTCATCAAAGTGTTGGAGAGAGTGTACCTCAATAGTATATGAGTGCGGAATTGGCTTACATATTTCTTCTATAGGAGGTAGATTCTTCACATCTTCAGCTCTAATACCTTTCTCCTTTAGACACTTCTTAGCTTCCTTCATCACTTCATCATTTAATGCAATAATTCCTCTCTTCTTTGGTGTTGGTGTTGGAACTAGTTCAGGAACATCTGGTTCAGGAGTAATAGGCTCATGTGTATTCAGCTCAGTTGAAGTCCAATCATCATAATTCTTGCTTATTTTAGCCATTAATTCTTCAGCATCTGTAGGAGTTCTTTTCCTAAAAACACAATTAGCAAATCTATCTAGGTATGTCCTAGAATCATCAGTTAGTCCGTTATAATAAATATCAAGCAACTCATTCTTAGGTAATGGACACCCAGGATATGCATGAATCAAGGCACAGAACCTTGTCCATGACTCGGGCAATTTCTCTTCTTCTCCCTGTTTAAAATCAAAAAGTCTCTGCAAAGCAGCATGTCTAGCACTGGGAGGAAAATATTTCTAGAAGAAAGAAGCAATCGAGCAATCAGGGCTATCAATATAACGAGGAGGTAATCTATTAAACCAAGCCCCAGCTTCTCCTTTTAGTGAAAAAGGGAAGATCTTAGCAACAAAGTACTTTCGCATCTTGAAATCATCAGAGAATAAGGCAATCATAGTAGAAAGCTCATTCATATGAGCCACAACACTCTCATTTTCAGTCACACAGAAAGGTTCTTTCTCAACAATATCTAAATAGGATAAATCAAGAGAGAAATCATAATATTTATCTTTAATGTCTATGGGAGAAGGGGAAAACTTAGGATCAGAGGACAACTTAGGAATAATGGTGTATCTAGCAAGGAGACTGTTAATAGCACTAGTACCATGTGTGTTTCGGCACTCTACAAAAAAATCATCAGTGAACTCAATGTAACCATCATTAATATCATAACTCTCACTAGCCTCAGGTGAGCTAACAGGTGTAACCGTGTCTTCACTAGGAGTTTCGGTATTTCCTAGACTATCCATAGTAGCATCTAGAAAAGGACCTAATGAACCACTCACATCAAGAACAGTAGAAGTAACATCATGAGTATCAAAAGCAGTTTCAGACTCAGCAGTAGTAGCAGTGTGTGTAGCATGTGTATGTGGTGGTGTGACAAGCTTACTTAAAACAGACGGTGAATCAATAGCAGCAGAGGTGTTTAGGACAGTACCTCTTTTTGTAGTGGATGGTAAAATAGGGAAGTTTCCATCACGATACTTACCCATGATGAAAGGAGTAGCAGTGAACAATGATAGATCCAAGTGAACTTACAAATAAAGGTATGCTCCTCGGCAACGACGCCAGAAAATAGTCTTGATGACCCACAAGTATAGGGGATCGCAACAGTCTTCGCGGGTAGTATTACCCAATTTATTGATTCGACACAAGGGGAGCCAAAGAATACTTGCAAGCCTTAACAACTGAGTTGTCAGTTCAGCTACACCTGGAAATAGTTCTTGCTCATAGAAGTTTATCAGTAGCAACAGTTTGTAGTAGCAACAGTGAAACATGACCAATATTAACAGTAACGGTAAACAATGGGATTCGAGTGCGGTAGGCATAGGGATGGATGGACGGGCGTTGCATGGAAGAGTCTAAACATGTAACTTTAAGATTTAGGGCATTGCAGATAAATAATAACAAGCATCCAAGTACTAAACAATCCTAGGCATGTACTCCATATATAGTCATACGTGCTCGCAATGAGAACTTGCACAACATCTTCTGTCCAGCCAGCCCGTGGCAGCGGGGCCTCTAGGGAACTATTTGCAATTAAGGTGCTCCTTTTAATAGAGCACCGGAGCAAAGCATTAACACTCCGTGAACACATGTGATCCTCACACCACAGCCATCCCCTCTGGTTGTCCCAATTATTGTCACTTTGGGACCTTTGGATCCGGACAATGATATGTGTACATAACTTGCACATAAGATCACAAACAATACTGTCATAATGATTCAATAATAAGTTCAGATCTAAGATCATGGCACTCGGGCCCTAGTGACAAGCATTAAGCACAACAAGTTGCAACAAAGTCAAATATCACTAATAAAGATACTAGGCATTAAGCCCTAACAATCATATTCGATTACATGATAAAACTCATCCAATCCCTACCATACCCAAGCCTACAGCGGGGGATTACTCACTCATGGATGAGGGAAACATCGGTGGTCGATGAAGATGCATTGGTGATGACGATGGCGATGATCCTCTCCAAATTCCACGTCCCGGCAGGGTGTCAGAACGGAGTTTCTGGATCAGAATCTTGGTTTCTGGTAGCGGCGACGTAGCAAAACTCTTTCTGGAAAACTATCGACCCCCCCCCCCCGGTTTTTAGGTCGAAAGGCAACTTATAGGCGCAGACGGAGGCTGAGGGGGTGCCTGGGGTGGCTGCACCCCCTCCAGGCGCGGCTAGTGGTGGGCCCGCGCCTGGGATGGGTGTGGGCCCCCAGGCCTCCTCTCAGTCTCGTCTTCTGGCTCCGTGGATCTTCTGGTGAAATATAATTTTTGGCATATTTTCCTGGATTTTTCCTGATAGTTGATTTTCTGCACAAAAACAAGACACCAAAGTAATTCTGCTGAAAACAGCGTCAGTCCGTGTTAGTTGCATCCAAATCACACAAGTTTAGAGGAGAAACAATAGCGAAGTGTTCGAGAAAGTAGATACGTTTTGGACGTATCACCGCTTCATCTCACTATGCCACCAATATCCAAAGTACAACCAAGAAGCAATAACATGATCATCATCGCCCACATACTCATATGTGTACTACCCGTGTAAACCATCTACGCATAGATCCGACTCTGATACCACTGTAGGGTTCGTAGCATAGAAAACAAAAAAATTGTCAATTACTTTAATGACAAACATTCACATATAACCCCTTGCTAGTATTTCATTTCACATGCAAAAACACTTTCTGCAATTTCACTCGAAAACCCGTTTCGGTATCTAGTGAAATAAATTCCTGCGTTTGTTATTCTTTCCGGCATGAAACTTTTGCTCCAAATGGATGTCGGTGTCTCTTAAGTGTGTCACCCTACGGTTCGTGAATAATACGGACATGATCGAGACCCCTCTCCGATCAATAATCATAAGCGGGACCTGGAGATCTGTACTAACTCCCACACATTCAACGATGACTTTCTTGTGATCGTTAGAACCTTTTACGCTAGTATCTCAATCCCTTTGTTTCACGATATATTACATGTTCGAGATTCGATCATCGGTATCTCCATACCTAGTTTGATCTCGTTACTGACGTGTACTCTTTTCTCGTTCCCGTGATATAACATTCTAGTGATCAAATCACTTGCTTGCAAACTAATCAATGTGATATCACCGAGAGGGCCCAGAGCATATCTATCCGTCATCGGGATGAACAAATTCCACTCTTGATCCATGGGCCTCAACATAGCACTTTAGTAGTTCTGAACCCATCTTTATAATCACCCTGTTACGGTGTGACGTTTGATGTTATCAAGAAACTCTTCCGGTGTTAGTGATTGACATGATCTCATGGTCTAAGGATTAGGATCACTTCGTAAGTTTTTATAGCAATATAAACTCAATGACTTTGATCGTAATGTTATACTTCGGATGAATGTTCATCACATTATTACACTAATGTTGTGACCTCGTTATTAACAACATCCAATGTCCATGATCATCTTGTTAATCAACGAGCTAGTTTATGAGAGAGGCATAACTAGGAACTTTCTGTTTGTTTATTAAACACACATGTATTAACGTTTCTGTATTAATACAATTATAGCATGAAAAATAAACATCTATCATATACTTGGAATATAGATAATAACCACTTTATTATTGCCTCTCAGGGCATATTCCCTTTAGCTTCTTCCTTTATCTCTCTTTTCCAATCGATTTGACAACGAGATCCATGAAGATCGGACCACCCTTGAGGTTAACCCCTATCAGATTGCTACAATTCAGATAGCAAGGTTGGGGGAAATGTCAACACCCAGATTTTTAATTCCAGATGCCTGTTATGCCATACATCGCAATCCCAGGATTACCATTTTTGCGAGACATAACAGATTGGATATCATAGTACATCATCCATTACAAACCATACATAAGGTCTTACAACAAATAAAGGATCTCATGATCCAGTCTTATTACAATCAAGCAGCGGAATAATATAATAACGATAGCGTGGGCGAGGCTCCATCTTCATGGTCACAGGCAATGCTGACGATGAGAGATGATCCTAGTTGTCCTAACCTTCCTACGGTCCATCCTCCTGATAGTCCTCTTCATAGTCTGGTCACGGGAATAGCCAGGGACAAAGCCATGAGTACTCTTTAAGTACACGCAAACTATCACTAACAAGTAAGGGGGTTTGAGTAGGAATACTAAGCTCTAGGTTGTTTTGCAAAAAGCCAGATTTATCTCTAACTGAGTTTAGAAGCGAAGAAAACTAGTTTAAAGTTTTATGACACCTAAGTGGGAACTTGAGTTTTCATAACACAACTCTTTGTGGTCAAGTCAAAGTCATGATTCAATTCACAAGTCATTTTGAAAACATCTGACGACAGAATAGTATGGCCACTCCAACTGTCCATAACCGCGGACGTGGCTATTCGAATAGTTTGACACTCTGCAGAGGTGGTACACTTTCACCACAATATTCGATACATCCGTCAGGAACAATCCTGAATTCACCATACTCAGTATGCGGATAATCAATCCTAACATTCCAATTACACGCCCTAGTATAGGCACTTCTCCTATGAGTTTGGCCTCCCAACCATGACCATCTATCATCTTGGGAACTGCACAGGTGGTCAATCTTCATGGGGTAGCCTCAGCTCAAACCTCGACCGCAAGGGAACCCATACTAAGGTATATAAACTTCCAGTCAAGCCCTACCCAAATTCGGGTATTGTGGTTGTACAGTAAAATTGGAATGGTATCGCATCGAGACAACCATCAGTTTTATAAAGGGCTAAGGCTTCTGCCTCAACATTTTCATCATCAAAATCATCTGGTGTTCAAGAACACATGTCAAAACATTTCATTAGAATGACTCATCATTCTAAGGTTTTCATAATCCTTTTCACCAAGTATTCCCATCTAAAGTGATCAAGTTTTATGCTTAGCACTAGCCACTAAAGTTGGGGTATACACTAATGAGGGGTGGTAATCAAGGGTGACTATCTAGGTATAATCTCATGCCTCAGGATGACCTCAAGATTTATCTAAATTAGGCCAAGTTTTAGGCTCTTTATGCTACCTTTATATATCTTTCCAACACTTCACAAGTCACTAAGTAAACAAAGAGTTTTGATAAAGAAATAAAATAAATAAGCTTGCAAGTAAAACTGGGATTTGGTATAATCAAGGGGTGTAATCACATATGCCTAAAGCATCTAGTTTGCATAGTTGCCATGCAAGGGTTAACTTGCAAAGTCACTTGTTTTGTGAAGCTTGCATGGTTAACAAACTTGCAAGTGTTGGCTTGCCTTGGGAGAGCAGTGGTTGAAGTTCTCCTCGGCTTCTTCCTCGTTGTAATCTCCTTCCTCTTCGTGTCCTTGGTTGGTACTAGCGTCTATAAATAAATACGAGGTACACAATCACCAAACAATACTTAACTAATTCTATTTGGCACACAAGGGTTCACACTAGATGATCTAGCATCATCACAAACATCAATAGCATTAAGGCAAAAGTTTTGTTTCTTTTATTTTCGAAAAGTAATTTCTACTCATTGAAAAACTACTTAAGATTTAATATTCTCCAATTAAAACATGGGATCATGTTGACACATGTCATCACCACATATTTCAATACTTGGGAATGTGATTTAAAGTGGTGTCACAATTTAATAAGGTTTAACCTTTTTATTTTAATTAAATAAACTGACTAGAAATGCCTATGGGGCATTCTTTTACTGCTTGTCCATTATTTCTGCAAGTAAACCTAGATATTTTTATATATTCAGAAAGGTTTGTCAAATGTGATTTTTGAGAGTTGGAATCAACTCAAAAGCTTTTATGGTTGAATTTTGAAAAATGTTTGAATGCGGAAAAGTCTCTGCCTTGTTATTTTTACTATAGGTGATCTACAATTCCAAATGGTTTGAATCCAACGGTCTTGGATTAAGAATTTCCATACCTTTCTAACAAAATTAGTTTCATGCAATTTGGTTCAGTGAATCTCTTTGGATTGGTTTTTGAATCTATAGGCAGAACTAAGTTTGAAACTAAATTGATAAACTTAATTTCAAACTACTGGGTCAAGCGGGAATGTTAACTGGGCTGGCCCACTACGCACAGCGCACGCGGTCGGGTTAAGTGGTTGTCCCCACTCTTCAGTGAGACAGAGAGTGGCGAAGGGGTACGGGGTGATTAGGGCCGTAGAATTAGAAGTAAGATCTATGGCTGAGGTGCATCGTCCATGTCTGAACAGAACGCGACGAGCACGAACCCTAGCGCGGCCAGTGGGGGTCAGTGGCAGCTCACCTGGGCTCCGGCGATGGTCGGCGATGGGGACGAACGACGAAGTCGACGACGGCGATCCTCTTGGTACCATTGGCTCCTCCTGGGGCGGCTCCAATGAACGAAGCCCTTCTCCTCGAGCAGCGGCAAGCTCTGGCAAAATTCCGGCCACCTGGTGCTCGCCTTGCTCCGAGGAATAGGTGGGGTGGTTCTGAGATACAAGGGAGTGGAATGGTGTGCTGAATTCAAACAGGGGAGGCCTCTATTTATAGTGCGACAAGGGGACCGAAGCGTGCAGGCGGAGCTCGTCGGGGTCGTTTGCACAGCGAGCTAACGGCATGGCTAGGGGTAGGGGACGGTGTGCTGCCTCCTGGCGAAACTCAACGGCTTTATGGCGAGGCGTGGGGCGGTGAGAATCGGTCGGAACACATCAATGCTCTAAGCGGATCCGACGGAAGTTTGAATGGCGCACCGACGCTCCTGGTCGCGCGGCGACGAATGGGCATGTCTGGGAGGTTCCTGGGGCGATGGTGATCGCGTACGCGAGCGGCGAAGGCGGGGCGCGGTCTGTGCGAGCGTGTCGAGCGCGGCGCTCTGGCTCGCTCTCGGCATGGTTGCAGAGGAAATGGTCGCACGCATTCTGGGTGATCCAGTGGCTAGCAGGGCTCGAGGCCTGGACAGGGGGTGGCGGTGGACGGTGGAGTGCCTTCTAGACAAGGATGGCGAGGCTATTTAGGCTCCTAGCTTGCTGTCGACAGTGGGGGTGGCAATTGGGTTCGGCTATGGTCACCATTGATGGCATGGTCGAGTTTACAGTGAGCTAGAGCTGGTTAAACAAGTTAGATGATATACTGAGAGTGTAGTGAGATCTAGAGAGGGGACAAGGTTGACACGATACTGCTCACTATAGTGTTTGATGTTTAATTTGGTTTGTGTCCAGAAGGTGTTTGATGAAATGGCCTCAAGATATTTGAATTTGATTTTTTGGATGAAACTTGGTGGGTGTACTAGTCACATACTAGGTAGTCTCTAGTTGTTTGGATTTGTCAAGGTGCACTGGTTTGGTTCGGTTTTGAGAAATGGTGATGTTCTCATATGATATAGATTCAATTTTGAATTGTTATTTGAATCAAGTTGCCAAATATTTCTGTGGGTTTGCAAGGTGCGCTTGGGTTCACTTTTACTTGGTCTAGCAAGGGGTGAAAAGAAATGGATTTGTTTCTGTTTGAAATCTTGGACTATAAACAATCAAAGTGGTCTAGTGAGCAAGATTGGCAAAAATGATTTGTTTCTGCTTGGAATTTATTTAGATGATGGTGTTTTCATCTTTAAACAATCCCTTGCTATTCACAACAATCACACAAGTCCAATCATGCATTCATACAATTATCACATACACACATGCATTCATATAGATTTTGTTAACAAAGTTTTTGTTAACCCTAATTTTGGTGATTGGAAAATGCTAACCTTGATTAATATTTTTGGGATGTTACAGGCAACATTGTGCAATTGATTCAACCAACACAATTTTATATCAAACTTGCTATATGAATCGTTAAATTATCTATCGACTTTAGGGTTACGACATGAGATGTTTGAATGATGCAGAAGACTAAAGAAGCGAGCGAGAATTGCTTCATATGCAGATATCCCATCGATCTCGCCAAAGACTAAAGAAGCAAGATAATGTCACGATCCATATAGCATGGTTCAGGGCAATTTTTTTGCCTTGACCATGCTATATGAATTGTGAAATTACCTATCTCCTTTAGGCTCTGGGGCTACGATGAGATATTTGCATATACTATGTAGAATTTGAGCCGAATTTTAAAATCTAAATGACTAGTTGAGAGAGAGAGAGAGAGAAGATAGGCAACACAAGCATTTTATTTATTTTTAGATGGAAATTGATGTGTATTAATCCTTCTCTAGGCACCTCTTTATATAGGCGGAGGGAGGGGGTCCCTCCATCTTAGGGTTCCCATGAGGGACTAATTAAACAATTAAAAAGGGGCAAAACTGGTGCCAGCTAGGTGGGCCGCCTTCCCACCCATGCATAGCCTAGCCAGCAAGGCGGTGGCTGGGAGGAGGCCTCCCGGTGGGCCACCAGGCGGCGGCACGCGGCGGCGACTCCTGGCCCTTGGCGGGCCGTCCTGACAGCCCGCGCGCGTGGCTCACCCACGTGGCAGCCAGCCGTGGCGGTTCCTAGGTGGGCTGCCCCAGCCTCGGACCGCAAGCAGCTGCAGCTACAGCGCCTCGCGCCGCACAATATTGGCCGCCCACATTCGGAGCATACTATAAGATGCCCACGTGAGCTGTTTTAAAAATAGCTCCCTTTGCTTTTTCCCGTCGGTTTCTTTTTAGGTAAAATCCCTTGAGTATTTTGCCTAACTTTTAGGACGTCTTTTATAAATCTTTATTTAAATATTAGTTTATAATATATTAATTCACATCTAAATAGCCATTTATTCAAAATCCCTTTTCTAGTCCTTTTCCTTATCCTTTCTCCGAACACCTTCGGATCTCCTAGAACTTTTCTGTTTTCTCTCTTCTCACTTCTTCGGTGATTCAAACTAGCCATTAACAATCTCAAGCTTCGTCAATCCTTTAAGCATGCTACCAAACAGTTTGAGAATACTACAGACATGGCCAAGACTGCTCTCTGACCAATGATCAACAGAGGGACCTGGATGGCCATAATGACCACCTGTATACTCAACGATATTTGTCAGTGAACCGTAAGCACTGTGTTTTATTCCTTTTATCTCTGCGATACTGTATTGTCCGAGGTTTTTATCAAGTGACATCCTCATGTCAGTGTTCAACCTTGTTACTGATAATACCTTCTTTACTCTATCTGATAAATGATATCCCCGTGACCTAGTCACACGCTGTACAACTTATGGTTATAACTTATCTGAGTGGGCCCAGAGTATCTTCCGTCACGCATATGGACAAATCCCGCTCTTGACTTAGTCTCCTCAACCTGTTCCTCCGGATACCCAATGGCACCTTTATGATCACCATTTCACTAAGTGACGTTATGTGCCATCAAAGCAACCTCGGGTGACAGTGATTTTATATGGTCTCACAGTCTAAGGAAAGAGTCATTATATTTCCTAATCATCGTTACCTAAACTCTGTGATACGATGCCATCCCATTCGCCAATGGAATGACCTCATTGTAAATTAGGATCCGCGGCATCAACATGATCAGGAAACCTTTGATCATCCATTGACCAATGAACAAGTGACTAGAGTTTCACCAGGAACTACTAGTTGTTTGTATATCACACGTGCATTGGCATTTTCTAATTAATACAGTTATAGCATGATATAAAAATTAATCATAAATTTTATGAAATATGCCATCTAATATTTGACTCTAGGGCATATTCCCTTCATATATAACATAGTTATCTAGAATTTGAACCCAAGTTTAATATCTAAATGACCTAACATAGCCATCTAGATTTGAGCCCATGTTTAATATCTCTAATGCACTATCCAACATAGCTATCTAGATTTAAGCCCAAGTTTAATATCTCTAATGCACTATCTAACATATCTATCTAAATTTTGAGCCTATGTTTAATATTTAAAAGACTATATAACATAGCCATCTAGATTTTGAGCCCAAGTTTAATATATCTAATGCACTATCTAACGTAGCCATCTAAATATGAGCCCAAGTTTAATATCTCTAATGGACTATCTAAAATTTGAGCCTAAATTTAATATCTAAATCACCATCAACATATCTATCTAGAGTATTTTGAACAATTGCTATTGAAAAAGGGAGGCATGGCGGGTGGCTCACCACGAGGTTGGGGACAGGACGGTTGCGACGGCTCGGGGAGTCGGGGACGGGGTGGCTGCAGCGGCCGCTGGTGGCTTGAGGACGAGGCTGTTGCGTTGGCTTAAGGTCGGGGACAGTGCACCTACAGCAGCCACTGGCGGCTCGAGGACGGGACGGTTGTGGCGGATTGAGGATTGTGACAGGGTCAGCGGCTCAGGGACATGGACGGGGCGGCGAACGTGTCACGATGCACGCGGTGGCTAGCGGGATCGAGCGTTGGGGGAGGGAGAGTGGCCGGCAGGATCGAGCGGTTGTGGTGGGAGACAAATCGAGGGGGTTGCGGGGGATCAAGTGAGAGTGGGGAAAGGGAAAAAGGGTCATGCATGTGTGTGCACCGCGAGGTATTGATTACACGTGGCGTTCGTTTTCTCATAACGTCGTTAATAGATTGAGAGTGGTGGCGTTTATTTATGCAAAATACCAACACTAGGTTTTTCCTTGCTGCACCCGTGGGATCTAAATACTATTGGCGTTTCTATATTTCGGAACGCCACCACTAGGCGTTCGAGGTTTCCTGAACGCCATGACCATTTTGCCTGGAAGTTATGGCGTGTGATTCTTTTGGCTCGCCACTAGCAAATGACTGTTACTAGTGATGGGCTTAATTCACAACCCAACTTGAAAGTACATTTATAATGTGATTTTTCATTTTGTATTAAGGTGTTTTGGGTAGAATTTAAAATTGAAATTTTGAGTCGTCGGAAATATACACTCTATCTAGATGATATTCAACGTTTTATGTTTTATGTTCATTGCACCGATTGCACCACTTCAATGGTTACATAGGATATATAATCGTAGGATACATTGTTGTTGTTTCGTTGCCTCGATGGAGAGGTTTCCATGGATGTTCTTCACGAGGCATCCCTCAATTCTCACCTCCTCCCCTCCTCACCCTCTATAGTAAATGAGAGCTCTCCCGTGCGAGTCTGGCCGAATCGAAGCCCCTCCCGCCGGCGCCGCCGGCGGGGAGGGGCGGAGGGGAGGCGTAGGAGTAGGTAGGTTAGCTGGTTGTCTTGGCGCTAGGCTGGTTGTGGGATTCTTGCCCGGTAGTTGGAGGGAAGGGACGGATCCATCCGCCTGGATCTTGGCCGTTGTAGGGCTTCTCTTCTCGATGTTTCTTCTCCGATGGTCGGAGGGGAAGATGGTGGAGAGGGTCGACGCTCCTAGCAATAAAAGAAAGGCGGTGTACCCCCTGAGGTTGCTCGAGGGTCGCAGGCTTATGTTCTTCCCGGCCGGCCATGGAGGCGAGGGGGAAGATCTGGGTTTGCGGGCCAACGACGTCGTGGCGGCTCTCTCGACCGGCCGTGGAGGTGAGGGGGAGTGCTGCTCCTTCAAAGCGAGCTCGATTTCTTCCAGGGAGTCATATCCACGCCCTCGTCACGGAACTACTGCTCCCCTTCATTCCTTCTTAGCCGGCCTCGGTGGAGAGGGAGAAGAAGGCAAGGGCGTGGTGGTCGCTGTTGACTAGAGGCGCTTGGGATGCGCGAGATATGACTCCCAGGAGGGCGTGTTTTCTTCAACCTCCAAGATGGAGGCCTTCGTCGAGCATGGAGCCAACGTTCTGCATCTTCTTCCTTCCAAGTGGTTCGTCCCCGACGGGCTGGAGGTGGCCGGCGACTGCGGCTTTGTTGCGATGGAGAGGGAAAAGGACCCAATTGCGTTTTTCCTGGAAATTTTAGGGTCTTCCTTGCTTATTCACATGTCCTCATTTTATTTTCTTGAATGTAATAGACCTATTTATAATTTGTACCCACCGTATAGAATATAATGACAGCACCGGGGTCTTTCTAGACCCCTCCCCTTGTTAAAAAAAAGGATGTTCTTCACTGAATTTTAATCAAGCGCATGCAAAGCGTCAGTCTACACCAGATAGCTAGGCTGCTAGCTGATCCAACAACAGATCGACCAGGCACAGGTCAATCTGCACAGCAGAGACATGCAAGCAGATCGAAGAGCGAGCGATGCATTATGCGTGGGCCCCGCGCGGCGCGTCAGGCTTGTCACGCCAGTGGGGGCAGCGTCAATTATTGTGGCTCTCACGCAGCAATCACGCCCTCCTGCATGCCGATCGGCTGGATACTTGGATTACACGGACGCAGACAGGTCGCGATACCCGACGGGCTCGTAGTACAGTAGCTACGGGCGGCAGGACAGGTGACGCACGAGGCCTGCATTGACGCGAGCATACGGCGCGCGGGCCCACGCCGGTTAATGAGCTCGCTCGCTCGCACGTGTCGTGTGGCCCGTCGGCCGGTGACATCGGACGGCCGCGGGTGGCGCGGTACAGTGCAGGCGCGAGTTGACAGCAGAGAGGAATGCTGGCCGGGCGCGCGCAGGCGGCTAGCTGCTGCCACTGTTGCGGCGTGCCGTGCGATTGGCGCCCGCCGCGCGCTGGCTTGGCGTGGCGAGCTGGGCGAACATTGACGCACAGTGGCACCGGAAAAGACACGATATGGAGCTCGGCTCGCCCGCGCGCGGTGGCCTGTGGGCGGTTCCGTCCCGTCGCACTTGCTTTTACTGGGAAGATCTTTTGGACACGATTCGCATTCGCTGCTCGTTCCATCCGTCGGGTCGGAGCCGACTTGTCCATGCCTATACTGCAATTAGCCTAGCGTTGTGCATGTCGATCCCAAAGGCTAAGTCCGACGGCGATGATCGGAACGTGCAGTGGGGACTGCTTCAGGTTAGAGCATCTCTGCCGAACCCAGACCGAAAATCAGACCATTTTTCGGCCGGACGGAACTAATTTTTGGCTTGGGTATGTCCATTTTTCCACTCTCGTACCCGGGCGAGTCCCCAAATTCGACTAAAATTCATTAAAGATGGAATTTCATTAAGTTAGGCGAATATAGGCGAGTCTTCTGTCTTGGGGCGGCAGAGACGCAGGCGGCCGGTTGGCGACGCCGTCGTCCGCGGCTCACCGATGATGATGTCGCGCGAGCGTGTCCGCGGCGGCGAGCGCACAGGCGACTCCGCCTCGCGCTTGACTGTCGTCGGCGTGCGCAGCGGCGCCGAGCCGGAGGAGTGGGATGCCGACGCGGAGGAGGACGAGCTCATGCTCGCCATCCTCCTCGGCATCCAGTTCGGCGGAGGGCGCCGACCCGACCTAGCCGTCGGCGTCAGTGTGCGCGGAAAGCCGAGCAACGGCGTGTTCCCGCGGTTGATGTGCTCCATCACCGCCGCGAGCGTCCGGCCTGGCGCGCTCCACCAACGCCGGTGGCCAGCCGAATTGTTGCGCTTCAGCGGCGACTCATTCGGCGGCCCCTCGTGGCGGGCGAGCTCATGTTTGCGCCGGTCCGCGAAGAACTGCTCCCAGTACAGGAGGTTGTCGGCGCTCTCGGCTTCGGAGGGGTCGTACATGCCGCCGATGTACTCTTGCATATCGTACGGCAGCTCCTCCGGCGTTGGTGCCGGCGGGAGAGGGATACCGCCGGCGCTCAGCTTCCACCCCGGAGACATCCGCGTGTCCGGCGGCGCCATATAGCCGGCGTCGTGTAGAAGGCGCGCCTCCCAGGCCTGGAGGGTGCGCCGGCCGAAGCCGTTCGCCGCAGCTCTATCACCAGGGTACCGTTCGGCCATGGCTGGGAAGGGGAAACGGTGAGAGAGGGTTCGTCGAAGTTTGGGCTTGTGGGTGGGGAGCTGTGAGAGAGTGTCAAGATCTCCGGCGAGAGGTACGGCTTATAAAGGCCGAGGTGGGCGGCAAGGGCGGGATGGGTGTAGCGGCCAGTGCGGGAAAAGGGGAAACGGCGGGAAGTTAGTGCCCACTGGTTCGTCGTGGGAGCCGAGACGGCGACAGTGGCGTCGTAAATCGGCGACGCGTGGCCGACGCGACGGGCAGTTAATGTCCGACGGTCACCGCGTGGTTCCGAGGATGACGACGACTCAGCTCCTGTCGCTGACTCGACGGGTCCACGCGCCGCTTTTTTTTCCTGCCGAACTCGTTGAGTCCGGCGTTCCCAATGCGTACCCGGAAACCTGGGTTTGGCCTAGGTAGTCCGGACCAAAATTAGCTCAAATCCAGCTAAAACAGGTCCTGATATGCGACTGGGCTAATTTTCTGCGGACCGAAATTCGGCGTCTGGTTCAGCCTTGTGGGTAGGCGAGTGGAGATACTATATATGTCGAACCTTGGCAACGCAGGAGTATTTTAAATCCCGTACCATACAGAAAATCGATACGTATGTCTAAGATTGAAAACACAAGGACAAGGAAAATGTCAGCAATTCCGCAAGTAGTACGTGTGAACGCGCGCCGTGACCCCGGACGCCATACGCTGCGGAAACGAGAAGATACTACTCCCATGTCTCGTTTCCAGGAACAGTCATCCCGCCAAGGGGCCTTGACAGTGATAGTTTCTGTCACTGTTGTGATACCACCGCCGCACGGCACAGCGGCGGAGAGGGTTGGACCGTCGATTTGTCGCTGCGCGCTCCGTCGTTGCCACTCGACCGAGACAAGGTGCACTAGTTAATACTGGAAATGTTGTCACGGTCGTCGTGTTTCGTGGAGTTGGCAAAAGGGCATATATATAAGGGCCGTAAGTACGCGTTCCCGTGAGATATTTTCCAAAAATTCTCCGGGTCCTCCGGCCAACACGTGTCCTTTAAAAATCTCTCAAATCCCGTTTTGCTATAAACATATTCGTTTTTGCTACAAATAGTTTCACTTTTGCTATATGTAGAAAAAAACTGTTCGGTCTAAAAATTACAAAAATAGTCTGAAAATCGCCGG
Organism: Avena sativa; assembly: GCA_916181665.1. Lineage (NCBI taxonomy): Eukaryota > Viridiplantae > Streptophyta > Magnoliopsida > Poales > Poaceae > Avena > Avena sativa. The sequence goes on from OV702283.1 coordinate 428,530,464, forward strand.
AGATCTCGTCGGAGACCGTGTAGCAAAAAAAAATCCTAATGTAGCAAAACTAACTTCGCGGAAGATTGTCGTGGTATTGCTGACGAGTACGCCATGGAGGGGTCCTCACAGTGCATGTTTAGAGACGTGGGGGAAGGCGAACGGTTGACGGATACGAGGTAACATATCTTACCCAGGTTTAGATCCCACAACGGTGGCGGAATCCTACTTCTGCTATAAATCACTATAAGGGCAATACCCCGAGTTACAGAGATAGCTTCGTTGTGCGAGGTTGTCTGAAGTTGTCTATGATCGTGCCCTAAAGGCTTTCATAGGCCCGACTTATATAGTCGCCAGATCCTAGGGTTACAGGGAAAAGTCCTAGTCGGACAGGTTACAGAGTCCTACACCGTCTATTACTAGTCTTGCGTGTCTTGTACTCCAAGGCTCCGGGTACGCTGGTGACTCCACCGTAGCCTTCCTTTATCCGGCATGGGCCTCCCTTCTGGATCCATCTAACTGGGCCGCCTAGCAGGCCATGGGCCATGCTACCAACTGTGGGCCACCCGGGTTATCCGGATAGGAGACATGCTATGAGGATACCCATATAGCATATCCCCAACAGTAGCCCCCGGAGAACTCCGAGATCTTGCGCTGTCTTGCCTCTTCACGTGGAATGCTCCGTCTATATAGATGTCGGCAAATCGTCAAGCAATATCTTGTAGTCCTCCCAAAGAACCATGCAAGGTTTTCTCCGTCTTTAACTTGTAAGTCGGAGAATTGCTGAATCTTTCATCGTACTCTTCCGTAGCCGGACTGGATCCGTCCATGCCGGAATCTTCTGATGTGATGGTTCATCTGCCATGTAAGCTAGGACGACGTTGACGTAGGTCAGCAACGCCTCGTAACTCACACATGCAGAGAATGCAATCATGTCCACTTTTCCCGCGCGAGCGATACGAACCGTTGGCGGCGATGGTTGGTACGTGGCGAAATTTCCGCGCACGTCCCCGTACACGTCGTTTACGCGGCAACCGTCCGATCAAGCTGCACAAATCTTGATGTCGGGTATCATAAATAGTAACCGCGGTGGAAAATTTACTTTTTCACCTTATTCTCCCATGCATCTTCTTCTTCCTCAGGCAAGCGTCTCCTCGAGCTTTCCGCGCCTCGCATGAAAAACCCTAACTCCCAATCTCGCCAGTCACTTCCAAACGCTCGCAATGGCCAGCAGCAGTTCTTCTCCTTCGATGGCGGCGTCGGGCGAAGCCGTGGAGAAGCCGGCGAGCTCCGTCGTCGTGCCTCCAGAGGGCTTGGTCATCCCCATCTCCGCGGTGGTCAAGGCCACTGGCGGTGACCATAATCCAACGGCGCTAGAGCTGCTGGAGGAGGAAAACGACTCCCACAAAGGCGACTGACGCGGTTCGGACATCACGGACCACGACATCAAAGAGTTGATCGTCGAAGGCTACCTCCCCGCGACGGAGGGGCTCGCCTGGCGGGCGGCGCCGGCCGGCAAGGTCACACCTTCTTCCCAAGCCGGAGAAAAGGTGTACCTCAAAGCACAGATGGTACGCGGTGTCTCCCTGCCCATCTCTAACTTCTTCCTTGCCGTCTTGAATCATTATCGAGTACAGCCACAGAACCTTTCTCCCAATAGTATCCTAGCGCTTAGCAATTACGCAGCGCTTTTCAAGGGTTACTTAGGGATTAAGCCTAGGCTAGACCTCTTCATCTATTTCTTCACCGTCAAGCATGAAGTATGAGCCAGCAAGGACGAACTTAGAAATTGTGGCACTATTAGCTTCAAGATCCGGCCTGGCCGGCGCTTTCCCGACATCGTCGGCCACGAGTCCTGCAAGAAGTGGCAGTGTACTTACTTCTACGGCCCAGATATCCCTCTGGCCAGCCGAGAAGTAACGTATTCGGACTTCGTCGATGGAGCAGCCCCTGAAACTTCGACATGGAGATCCCAGGCCTCCCTTACCTCCGACATCGACACTTCCTGCGCTATAAGGCGGATAGAGTGGTTCGTAGAGACGGGTTTGATCGGCTTGTACCTAGCCATGTGCTGGTTCATCAAGCGAATCCAGCCTCTGCAGCACCGCTCGAAGCTGATGCACGAGTATACCAACGATAGAAGGGATAGCCTCCGCATCTCCGTGAACAACTTCTCGAGCGACTCCGTCAAGCTTCGCCTCAAGGACATCGTCAAGGTGAAGGACAAGAAGCGTGGCTTCACCATCACCTACGACATGTTCGTAGATAGAAAGTGCCCAAAGTTAACTGTATATCTTCCGTGTATGACATATACTCCAGTTCTTCCGTCTAACCATTACCACCTCGTCTAACACGGTAACTTCTCACTTAACATCTTAGCGATCTACAGGAGGATAGCATGGCTTTCCAAATCTATGATCCAAAGATGAAGGAAGTCACGGTCGTGTCCGACGAAGATGTTCCGTTATCGCGAAAGCGAAAGAGCTCCACCTCTGACGCTGGCGACGGAGGCAAGAAGAAGAAAGCGGAGGGTGGAGCCTCCAAAAATACTACCGCCGCCCTGGAGGCGGAGAAAAGAAAGGTTACCGGGATCCGTTTTGCTAAAGCACCCTCTCTTGTGTAAGCTTTTTTTCCTCTGACATTGTCCATTTGTCTGTCTTATTCCCGTACTTATGCATTTTGCCCGTTTCAGGAAGAAAGCCACGACCAACCTGAAGAAGACCTCCAAAACATCGAGGGCTTCTAGAACCATTAAGGACATGCTGCATCACGACGCATCTCCCGCCATCGCCCCTGTCACTCCCATCGTCAAGCCCTCATCCGCTCTGACAAGCTCTCAAGCCAAGGAGGCAGATGGCCCTTCCACCATGGAAGTGGACTCAGGTGCCTCTACCGAGCTTGCGAGCAGGCGACGCAGGAGAGTGCCGCACACCAAATGGCTGAAGCTCCGGCTAAGGATGCCATCGGTAGCGGTAAGGCGGTGGTGGAAGGTGGTACTTCTGCCGAAGGCGGTGCCCCCGCGCCCAAGAAAACCATAGAGTATCCGAAGATAGAGTATCTGGTACTTACGCCGGGTAGCACTGCTGTGGTTCCTGGTGCGAACATCTCCGACGTGCGGTCTAGAGGAGCTTCTCCGGCAAGCAGAGATCCTGCAAGGAAACAGTGTATCCTTCAGCAAGCTGCTGGCTGAGAGTGCTACCAACCTCAAGATCATTGCACTTGTAAGTTTTATTTGTCTTTTTCATTTCATATGAGTATTCCACTGTAGCCCCCGAGGATTTAGACGGAAAACCATAGGTCTTTGCGTCTAGATGCTCTAAGAGTGACTAAGCTAGAAAACTTCTCACTGTAGCCCCTAAGCATATAGGTGAAATGAATTATTCCGACTAGATGCTTTAAGAGTAGCATACGCAGTGTTTATAAATTTCAATACTGTAGCCCCCAAGCTTCTAGTTGTAACTGAATTAGTTCCGACTAGATGCTTAAAGAGAAGCTAAGCATACATCTGAGTTAAAAACTTTATATTGTAGCCCCCAAGCTTATAATCTAAAACTGAATTAGTTCCGACTAGATGCTTAAAGAAAGACTAAGCATATTGCTAAGTTAAAAACTCTCGTTGTAGCCCCCGAGCGTCTAGGTGGAAATTTTCCGGCTAGATGCTCCGAGTAGACCAAACAACGTTTAACTTTTTTTTTCCACAGAACGAGAAGGCTCGGAGGGGCATGGCCAACGACAAATACCAGAAGATGCACGCGGACCTGGAAGCCGAAAAGGGTAAAAATGTCTTCTTGAAGGAACAGATCATCAAGAGCAAGCGTCTGTTTTTCCTTTCTTTTTCGTATCCCGACTTGAACTTGTGTATTCTCCGAGTACTCACTGTGTACTTTGCTTTCTCTGACTTGCAGAAACCATTGCCAAGGCTAAGGACATTGTCGAGCAATCCAAGCATATTCAGTAGCTGGATAGCGAGAACAAGATCCTCAAGCAGGAGAGGAAGGACATGCTGAAGATGCATGAGGAATCAATGAAAGCCCTGCAGGACTCCGCCACCGAGGAAAAGAACCGCTTGAAGGAGGAGATCTCGATTTTAAAAGATCAGAAGAAAGCTGCCGATGAGCAGAATCAACGCCATCATGAAGTGTACAAGCTCCTCCAACAAGAACGGGACTCCTTGGCGGATACCCTCTGGCAAGATGAGGCTAGCATCTTCAGTAAGTGAATCTCCGTCTTGGATTTCTGTAGTCTGGATACTTTGAATTTTTGAACTCATGTGCTCCTTTGTCGGAAATTCGCACCTCCTATGGGTTTAACCCGATCGCCTCCTCCGGCAAAGGAATGCATGGTTCTTGCTGGCAACTTTATCAACACCGCCATCGCGCAAGCCAAAGAGATTGCCAAGCCCCTCCAGATTATTATCAAGGCATCGGACTCTATGGTGAAGTTCTCGGAGATCCTGCGCCGAGCCCCCGAGCATATTACAAGCTGGAAAGCTTCATGTGCACGGGATCGTGCAAGGATGGTGTTGTCCATGGTGAAGGCACACTACAAGAATGCCGACATCGACACGGTAACCTCTGGCATTCTCGACATAGATGACGAAGGCAAAGAGATAAATCACGATTCTATCTTGTCGTCACTCGAGGGTTATGACACCAGAGTTGCTGAGTTGGTCGACGTTAACGTCTTCGTGCCGATGAATACCATCGATGGCGGCAACCAAAGCTCCTCCGAGTCCCTCCACACTGTCGACTTCGAGGGTGACTCTCCTGCTGCTGATGATGTTTCTTCCAAGTCGCTTGCGCCAGAGGAATGAAAAACAATTTGTAATATTTTTTTCCTCTGTGATGTGTATGCGGAAAAACTATGTATTAACTTAAGGCAGAAAACAATGATGTATGTCCTGCTACTTAAGAACTAGTTCCAGCATGTATATATTTTTTAAGTAAGTGTTGGCTTATCTATTACTTTGGTTCTTATGCTTGACTTTTCGTGAGTCGGAAGACTCGTTGTCGGAACCATGCGCTCAGGTGATGATGCCCAATGGCTCCGTCAATAACCTAAGCACAAAATCGCCGACCATAAGTGCCAAAGTCACTACTCCATAATCCACATAAAAACGACAAAGAATGTGTAGACCAGAAAACTTAAGCTAACGCCCGTAGGCGGAATTTTCACAAGTGCAATCGCAAAGCTTGTGCATAAAGGTTTTATATGATCCAAAAATGAACACTAAAGGAGGTAAAAGACTCAGAAATATGAGTGAACCAGAGATCTTTATTTCATTGATCATGATAAGAGGTACACAATTAGATAAAAAATGCTAAGTGTAAAAAGGACGTAGTTGTGCTATGTTCCATGGCCGATCAAGCTCTGGGTAGTCATCATCCAGGTCACGTCGCTTACGCTTATGATCCTCATTGGGTATATCCTTCAGTTCACGATTGTCAACGAGGTAGTAAGACCCATTGAGTAGCGCCTTGCTTATGATGAACGGTCCTTCCCATGGTGGGGATAATTTGTGTGACTTCTTCTGCTTAAGTCGGAGCACCAAATCCCCCTCTTTAAATGAGCGATGCCGAATGCGGCGACTATGGTAGCTGCGTAGCTTCTTCTGGTAGATGGCGGATCTGTGGCATGCCAAAACACGCTCCTCCTCGAGAAGGTCCACATGTAGGCGTCTGGATTCTTCGGCGTCATCCTCGTCGTAGGCGGCAACCCTTGGTGCATCATGAAGTATGTCGGAAGGTAGGATGGCTTCTGCTCCATATACCATGAAGTAAGGGGTGTAGCCGGTGGATCTGTTGGATGTAGTTCGTAAACTCCACAGCACAGATGGAAATTCTTCCGCCCAGGCTCCAGCTGCTCTATGTAGCGGTGCCTCAAGACGTGACTTTATTTCCTGCAGAATTAATCCATTGGCCCGCTCAACCTGATTGTTAGATTGTGGATGTGTCACAGATGCAAGGTCAAGTCGGATGCCTTTCTCCCAACAATATGCCTCCACTTCTCCGAGTGATAAGTTGCTGCCGTTGTCGGTGATAATGCTATGTGGGAGACCAAATCTCACCACCAGATCCCGGACAAACCTGAGGGCAGTTGCCCCATCAAGCTTTCTAATGGGTTTAGCTTCTATCCATTTGGTAAATTTATCAACTGCTACTAGCAGATGTGTAAACCCACATGGTTCCGACTGTAACGGTCCCATCATGTCTAGCCCCCAGACTGCAAACGGCCAAGTTATTGATATTGTTCGCAATTATTCAGCAGGAACATGTGGTTGTCGGGCATAATACTGGCATCCCATGCACGTCTCAACCAGCTTGTCGGCGTCCGCCTTCGCGGTCAGCCAGTAGAATCCTTTCCGGAAAGCTTTCGCGACCAATGATCGAGGAGCGGCGTGATGCCCGCAATCTCCGAGATGGATTTCGCGTAGGATTTCCATACCTTCTAGCTGGGAAACACACTTAACGTATACACCAGTAGTGCTCCTTTTGTATAGCTGTCCATTGATTATGGTATAGCCCTTTGCTCGCCATACTATTTGCCGTCTTTCGACCTCGTCGTCGGGCAAAGTTCCGCGTTCGAGATACTCCATGAACTGTTTTGTCCAAGCCGGAGGGGCCTTTGCCACAATGTGGACAAAATAGTCAACTCTATCCGGGTTGTCGATATCGGCTCCCTTCACGGATGGTGTTCGTAGATGCTCTAGGAAAACTCCTGACGGAATTCGTTTGCGCCCTGATCCAAGCTTAGACAGTAGATCAGCCGCCTCGTTTTTCTCCCTAGGTACATACTTGACCTCGTAGCCCAAGAATCACTTGGCTATCTCGTCCACTTCGTCTCGATATGCCGCCATCATAGGGTTCCGAGCATTCCAGGTGCCAGCCACCTACTGGGCAACCAAGTCGGAATCTCCAAAGCAAACTATGCGCTTGATGCCAATATCCTTGGCTACACGTAATCCGTGAATGAGTGCTTCATACTCCGCCATGTTGTTCATAGTCTCGAAGTGGATCTGCAGAACGTAGTGTAGCTTGTCGCCAGTTGGTGACTGTAGCAATATACCAGCCCCCGAGCCATTGAGCAGCTTTGATCCGTCAAAGTGCATCACCCAGTACTCTGGTTCCGGCAATGGAGTAGCATCTGGCATCTCCGTCCGATCTGCGATAAAATCCGCCAAGGCTTGTGACTTGATAGCGTCGCGTCTCTTGTAGGTGATCTCGAAGGAGGCAAGTTCAATGCCCCACTTTGCGACCCTTCCTGTAGCGTCGCTGTTGTTGATGATGTCGGACAGTGGAGTCTTGCTCACCACTGTGATTGGGTGCTCCTGAAAGTAACGCCTCAGCTTCCGAGAAGCAAGGAATACTCTGTTGGAGATATGCCCTAGAGGCAATAATAAATGTAGTTATTATTATATCTTTGTGTTTATGATAAATGTTTACATTCATGCTATAATAGTATTAACAAGGAAACATTGATACTTGTGTGATTTGTAGACTTAATTTGAAGTCCCTAGTATAGCCTCTATACTTCACTAGCTTGTTGGTTGATAAATGATTGAGGTTTCCCTATCATGAACATTGAGATGTTATCAACAACAAGATCATATTGTTAGGAGAATGATATGGTGGACATACTCCTATAGATAAGCGTAGCATAAAGATCAAGTCATTTCAATAGTTCAATTGCTATATGCTTTCTGATACATAGTAACCTAATTCCTTCGACCATGAGATCATGCATATCACCTTTACCGGATGGATGCTTTGATGACATCAAACACCACACCGTAACTGGGTGGCTATAAAGGTGGCATTGAGTGTTCGGAAAGTATTGGTTGAAACACATGGATCAAGAGTGGGATTTGTCCATCCATATGACGGATAGATATACTCTGGGCCCTCTCGGTGGAATGTCATCCAATTAGCTTGCAAGCATGTGACTGGATCACAAGGGATCACATACCACGGGAACGAGAAAAGAGTACTTATCGGTAACGAGGTTGAACTAGGTATGCAGAGATACCGACGATCATAACCTCGGATAAGTAAACTATCGTGAGACAAAGGGAAATTGGTATCGTATGTAAGTGGTTCATTCGATCGCAAAGTAATCATAGAAATATATGGGAGCCATATGAATTTCCAGATTCCTCTATTGGTTATTGTTCGGAGAAGTGTCTCGATCATGTCCGCATAATTCACGAACCGTAGGGAGACACACTTAAGGATTCGACGTTGTTTGAGTAGTTATGGTATTATGAGAAAGAGACCGAATGTTGTTCGGAGTCTCGGATGGGATCCGGGATATCACGAGGTGATCCGGAATGGTCCGGAGAATAAGATTCATATAAGGAAAGTCCCGTTTCGGAGTTCGGGAATGATTTCGGTGTTTTCATCAGGAATGTTCTAGAAGGTTCCGGAATGTCCGGCACTCCGGAGGGGAAGGGGTACATGAATGTGTCATTGCATATTGGAATGATTGCATCATGTACTTAGTGTTCTCGCTGTTCCAAATAAAGGATTAAATTGAATCCTTAATTGAAAAGTCAAATAGCAAGTTTGAAAAGTCAAACGGCTAAAACAGGAAAGAGAGGAAAAGAGGAAAGAGGGGGCAAAACCGAGTTGGGGAGGGAATCCCTCCTCCAACCGGCAGCGCCTCCACCAGGCCGAGTTGGGGAGGGACTCCCCTCCCTCCCCTGGCGCGCCGGCCCCCTCCACCTATAAAAGGAGGGGCAGGGCCTCCTCCTCTAGACACACAAGTTCCTATCCTCTAATCTAAATCCTAGCCCTAGACTCCGGTTTAGAGACGCTTTGGTTTAGAGCTTCTAATTGCACTAGCCTTCGGATTAGAGCCTTCTAATTGGTGTGTCTAAACCCTAGACCACTAATAGTTCTCTCTCATACTCCAGCATACTCGCTCCGGCTTAAGGCGAAGCCCTGCGGGATCTCCCCTCTACTTCCGGTACCACGCCGTTGTGCTGCCGGAATCGCGAGGAGAGTGCTACAACCTCCGCTGCCTGCTGGAACAAGGGAGAGGAAGGTCTTCGTCGAGTACCGAACGTGTGACCGACTGCGGGAGCGCTGCCGGAACGCAGCGCCGGAAGGATCGTCTACACGATCTTGAGATCGGGGAGAGTACGACTACATCACCCACGAGAATCCGCTCTCGTTAAACACTTTGGAATCTTCGAGGGTAAGTTATTCCATCGACTCGTTGCTACAATCTAGTAGATAGATCTTGGCTTGTTTGTTTGTATGCGATAGAATTTTTTTGTTTTCTATGCTACGAAACCCTACAGTGGTATCAGAGCCGTGTCTATATGTAGATCTGTTGCACGAGTAGAAAACAGTGGTCATTGTGGGCGTTGATGCTTTTATTGTTGATTGCTTCTTGTGTACTTTGCATCTTGCGGTATGTTGGGATGAAGCGGCCCGGGCTAACCTTACATGACATCGTTCATGAGACTTGCTCCACGCTTGACATGCAACTTGTATTGCATAAGTGGCTTTGCGAGTGCCTGTTTCTCCTAGCATAGTTAAGATCCAATTTACAACGGGTGATCAACAATGCTAGTATCAATGTTGTGGTTCTTGTTCGTAAGTTAGAACGACACTTATTGAAAGCCCCAAACCACGTAAAATATGCAAAGAAAGTAGAGGCGTCTAACTTTGTTTTGCAGGGGTGTGCAGTGATGTGATATGACCATGATTGTGATTATATTTGATGTATGCAATGTTCCTTATTGTAAGTTGGCAACCGGCAGGAGCCATATGGTTGTCTTTAATTTATGTTAAGACCCGCGTGTCTATTCAAAGTAGTTGTAATAGTTGAAGCCGGTGGACGACAACCATGGAGAAGCGTCATTGACCTTGATGCAATGCCGGTGATGATGGAGATCATGTTCGTGCTTGAAGATGGAGATCGGAAGCACAAAGAAGAAAGGCCATATCATATCACATATTATTGAATTGCATGTGATGTTAATCCTTTATGCATCTTGTATTGCTTAGTAGACGACGGTAGCATTATAAGATGATCCCTCATGCACATCAATTTCAAGTCATAAAGTGTTCACCCTTAGTTAGCACCGTTGCTAAAGCTTGTTGTTTCGAAGCACCACGTGATGATCGGGTGTGTTAGATTCTGCAAGTGTATACAACGTGAGCAAGCCAGATTTGCTCATGCGGAAACTAAGGTTTGATCTTGACGAGCCTAGCATGTACAGACATGGTCTCGGAACACGGATCACCGAAAGGTAAAGCATGAATCATATAGTAGATATGATGAACATGACGATTGTTCGCCATTGAAACTATATCAACTCTCGTGATGATCGGTGTTGATATGGTGGATTTGGTTCGTGTGATCACTAAAACAATGTGAGGGATATTGTTTTGAGTGGGAGTTCACCTAGATTAACTTTATTAATTAATTTGAACTCAATTTGTCATAAACTTAGTCTAAACTATTGCAAATATGTTGTAGATCAATGGCAGCCCCTACCATCAATTTTAATGCGTTCCTAGAGAAAGAAAAGTTGAAAAACAATGGAAGCAACTTCGCGGATTGGTTCCGCAATTTGAGGATTGTCCTCACAGCTGGTAATTTGACCTATGTGCTGGATGCACCGCTGGGTGACCCACCTGCAGCTGATGCTCCCGATGAAGTAAAGAATGTTTACCTCGCTCGGAAGAATCAGTACTCCATAGTTCAGTGTGCTATCTTGTATGGTTTGGAATCGGAGCTTCAGAAAAGGTTTGAAGAATCAGACCCATATGATATTGTCGAGGATCTCAAATTGATTTTTGAGACTCATGCGGCAATTGAAAGCTATGAGGCTTCTGAAAAGTTCTTTAACTGCAAGATGGAAGAGGGCAGCTCCGTCAGTGAGCATGTGCTTAAGATGTCTGGGCACGCAAACAAACTTCAAAGCTTGGGTATAGTGATTCCTAATGCTTTGGGGATTTACCGTGTCCTACAATCACTACCACCAAGTTACAAGAACTTTGTGATGAACTACAACATGCAGAACATGAACAAGACGTTGCCAGAACTCTTTGCCATGTTGAAATCTGCAGAAGTGGAGATCAAGAAAGAGCACCAAGTGTTGTTGGTCAATAAGACCACCAAATTCAAGAAAGGCAAGTCTAAGCAAAAGGGACACTTCAAGAAGGGTGGTAAGAAAGTTACCACGCCGGCGAAGAAGACCAAGGCTGGACCCAAGCCTGATACTGAGTGCTTTTACTGCAAAGGAGAAGGTCACTGGAAGCGGAATTGCCCAAAGTACTTGGCGGATCTGAAGAACGGCAACATCAAGAAGAAAGGTATATCTGATATACATGTTATTGATGTGTATCTCACTAGTACTCGTAGTAGTGCCTGGGTATTTGATACTAGTTCGGTTGCTCATATTTGTAACTCGAAACAGGTGCTGCAGAATAAACGGAAGCTAGCGAAGAACGAGGTGACGATGCGCGTGGGAAACGGATCAAAGGTTGATGTAATCGCGGTCGGCACGCTACCCCTTCATCTACCATCGGGATTAGTTTTATACTTAAATAATTGTTATTTGGTGCCTGCGTTGAGCATGAACATTATATCGGGATCTTGTTTATTGCAGGACGGTTACTTGTTTAAATCCGAGAATAATGGTTGTTCAATTTATATGAGTAATATGTTTTATGCACATGCACCTTTGATAGATGGTCTATTCTTATTGAATCTCGATAGTGGAAATACACATATCAACAACATTGAGGCTAAACGTTTGAAATCAAGCGATAATTCGACCTATATGTGGCACTGTCGTCTTGGTCACATTGGAGTGAAACGTATGAAGAAACTCCATTCCGATGGACTTCTTGAATCACTTGATTTTGAATCACTTGAAAGATGCGAAGCATGTCTGATGGGAAAAATGACTAAGACTCCATTTTCTGGTATGATGGAGCGAGCTACGGACTTATTGGAAATCATACATACCGATGTGTGTGGTCCAATGAGTGTAGCATCGCGCGGTGGTTATCGTTATGTTCTTACCTTCACGGATGACTTGAGTAGATATGGGTATATCTATTTCATGAAACATAAGTCCGAAACTTTCGAGAAGTTTAAGGAGTTTCAACGTGAGGTAGAGAATCAACGTAACAAGAAGATTAAATTTCTACGTTCTGATCGTGGAGGTGAATATCTAAGTTACGAGTTTGGCGAGCATTTGAAGAAATGCGGAATACTTTCACAGTTGACACCGCCGGGAACACCACAGCGTAATGGTGTGTCCGAACGTCGTAATCGAACTCTCTTAGATATGGTTCGTTCTATGATGTCACTTACAGATTACCGCTATCATTTTGGGGTTATGCATTAGAAACAGCCGCATTCACTTTAAATAGGGCACCATCTAAATCCGTTGAAACGACACCGTATGAATTATGGTTTGGGAAGAAACCTAGATTGTCGTTCCTTAAAATTTGGGTTTGCGAAGCCTATGTAAATAAGTTACAGCCGGACAAGCTTGAACCCAAAGCGGAAAAATGCGTCTTCATAGGATACCCGAAGGAAACTATTGGGTATACCTTCTATCATAGATCCGAAGGCAAAATCTTCGTTGCCAAGAATGGATCCTTTCTAGAGAAGGAATTTCTCTCGAAAGAAGTGACTGGAAGGAAAGTAGAACTCGACGAGGTTGTCGAACCTTCTCTCGAAATTGCGAGTAGCGCAGCACCGGAAGAAGTTCCTGTGGTGCCTGCACCAATAAGAGAGGGAGCTAATGATGGTGATCATGAAACTTCGGTTGAAGTTGCTACAGAGCCTCGGAGGTCAACGAGAACTCGTACCACTCCAGATTGGTATGATCCCGTTATGAGTGTCATGTTGGTGGACAACACCGATGACCCCGAGACATATGAGGAAGCGATGATGAGCCCAGATTCCAATAAATGGCAAGAAGACATGAAATCCGAGATTGGATCCATGTATGAAAACCAAGTATGGACTTTGGTGGACTTACTAGATGGCCGGAAGGCTGTCGAGAACAAATGGATTTTCAAGAAGAAAACAGATGTTGATGGTAATGTTACTGTCTATAAAGCTCGACTTGTCGCAAAAGGGTTTCGACAAATTCAAGGAGTTGACTACGATGAGACTTTCTCACCAGTAGCGAAGCTAAAGTCTGTAAGGATTATGTTAGCAATCGCTGCATATTATGATTATGAGATATGACAGATGGATGTCAAAACAGCATTCCTCAATGGATATATTGATGAAGAGTTGTATATGATGCAACCCAAAGGTTTTGTCGATCCTAAAGATGCTAACAAGGTATGCAAACTTCAACGGTCCATCTATGGATTGAAGCAAGCATCCCGAAGTTGGAATCAACGTTTTGATAAGGTAATCAAAAGTTTTGGTTTTATACAAACTTATGGAGAAGCTTGTATTTACAAGAAAGTGAGTGGGGAGCTCTGTAGCATTCTTAATACTATATGTGGATGACATATTGTTGATTGGGAATGATGTAGACCTTCTTAATAGTGTCAAGGAATATTTGAATAATAGTTTTTCAATGAAGGATCTTGGCGAAGCAGCTTACATATTAGGCATAAAGATTTATAGAGATAGATCGAAACGCCAAATATCATTGTCACAGAGTACATATTTGGACAAAGTTCTAAAGAGGTTTGGAATGGAAGATAGCAAGAAAGGGTTCTTGCCCATGTTGCCCAATATGACCTTGAGTAAAACTCAAAGTCCGACATCGGCAGAAGATAGAGAAAGGATGAGTAAGACTCCCTATGCCTCAGCCATAGGATCTCTAATGTATGCCATGCTATGTACTAGACCCGACATTGCATATGCTGTTAGTTTAACTAGCAGATATCAAAGTGATCTAGGAGTGGATCATTGGACAGCGGTCAAAAACATCCTTAAGTACTTGAGAAGAACTAAGGATATGGTTCTTTCTTATGGAGGTGATGAACGGCTCGTTGTTAATGGTTACACCGATGCTAGTTGGAACACCGATCCGGATGATTCTAAATCACAATCTGGATACGTGTTTATTTTGAATGGTGCAGCAGTTAGCTGGAGGAGTGCAAAGCAAAGCGTTGTGGCGAGATCTTCAACTGAATCGGAATACATGGCTGCTTCGGAGGCTTCACAAGAAGCGATATGGATGAAAGAGTTCATTACAGAGCTGGGTGTGGTTCCTAGTGCGCTGGACCCAATGTCTATCTACTGTGATAACATGGGCGCCATAGCCAATGCGCAAGAACCAAGGTAACACAAAAAGCTGAAGCACATCAAGCTACGTTTTCACGCTATTCGAGAACATATCCAAGATGGGGATATAAAGATTTGCAAAGTACACACAGATCTGAATGTGGTGGATCCGTTGACTAAACCTCTCCCGAGGGCAAAACATGACCAACACCAAACTGCCATGGGTGTTCGGTATATTACCATGTAATCTAGATTAGATGACTCTAGTGCAAGTGGGGGACTGTTGGAGATATGCCCTAGAGGCAATAATAAATGTAGTTATTATTATATCTTTGTGTTTATGATAAATGTTTACATTCATGCTATAATAGTATTAACAAGGAAACATTGATACTTGTGTGATTTGTAGACTTAATTTGAAGTCCCTAGTATAGCCTCTATACTTCACTAGCTTGTTGGTTGATAAATGATTGAGGTTTCCCTATCATGAACATTGAGATGTTATCAACTACAAGATCATATCGTTAGGAGAATGATATGGTGGACATACTCCTATAGATAAGCGTAGCATAAAGATCAAGTCATTTCAATAGTTCAATTGCTATATGCTTTCTGATACATAGTAACCTAATTCCTTCGACCATGAGATCATGCATATCACCTTTACCGGATGGATGCTTTGATGACATCAAACACCACACCGTAACTGGGTGGCTATAAAGGTGGCATTGAGTGTTCGGAAAGTATTGGTTGAAACACATGGATCAAGAGTGGGATTTGTCCATCCATATGACAGATAGATATACTCTGGGCCCTCTCGGTGGAATGTCATCCAATTAGCTTGCAAGCATGTGACTGGATCACAAGGTATCACATATCACGGGAACGAGAAAAGAGTACTTATAGGTAACGAGGTTGAACTAGGTATGCAGAGATACCGACGATCAAAACCTCGGATAAGTAAACTATCGTGAGACAAAGGGAAATTGGTATCGTATGTAAGTGGTTCATTCGATCGCAAAGTAATTGTAGAAATATGTGGGAGCCATATGAATTTCCAGATTCCTCTATTGGTTATTGTTCGGAGAAGTGTCTCGATCATGTCCGCATAATTCACGAACCGTAGGGAGACACATTTAAGGATTCGATGTTGTTGAGTAGTTATGGAATGATGAGTAAGAGACCGAATGTTGTTCGGAGTCTCGGATGGGATCCGGGATATCACGAGGAGATCCGTAATGGTCCGGAGAATAAGATTCATATAAGGAAAGTCCTGTTTCAGAGTTGGGGAATGATTCCGGTGTTTTCATCGGGAATGTTCTAGAAGGGTCCGGAAGGTCCGGCACTCCGGAGGGGAAGGGTACATGAATGTGTCATAACAAGTTGGAATGGTTGCATCATGTACTAGGTATCATGGTTGGGAAAAATAAAGGGATAAATCAAATCCTAGTTTGAAAAAATCAAACGCCAATTTGAAAAGTGAAACGACAGTTTTGCTTGGTGGAGGGAGAGTAGGAAACCTACTTGGGGACGAGTTCCTCTCCCTCCACCCGCCGGCCAAGGAGGCCGACTTGGGGGAGGACTCCCTCCCCTTGGACGACGCCCTCCCACCTATAAAAGGAGGGGCAGGGGTGCCCCTCTAGACCTACACCTCTCTCCACAAAAAACCCTAACCCTAGCCGCCGACCACCAAGTCGCCGCCGCCACCTAGGGTTTGCCCTAGCCGCCGAGTTAGGGCCCTCCCCTTGCCCTAGCCGCCGGCCTAGCCCTCTCTCCTTGGTGCCTCTAAACCCTAGATCGCCAAGGCCTCTCTCATAGTCCATCATACTCGCTCCGACTTAAGGCGAAGCCCTGCGAGATCTCCCCTCTACTTCCGGTACCACACCGCCGTGCTGCCGGAATCACGAGGAGAGTGCTACAACCTCCGCTGCCTGCTGGAACAAGGGAGAGGAAGGTCTTCATCGAGTACCGAACGTGTGACCGACTGCGGGAGCGCTGCCGGAACGCAGCGCCGGAAGGATCGTCTACACGATCTTGAGATCGGCAAGAGTACGACTACATCACCCACGAGAATCTGCTCTCGTTAAACACTTTGGAATCTTCGAGGGTAAGTTATTCTATCGACTCGTTGCTGCAATCTAGTAGATAGATCTTGGCTTGTTTGTTTGTATGCAGTAGAAATTTTTTATTTTCCATGCTACGAACCCCTACACCATGACACTCGCTATGGCGGCGCGGGCGTGCTTGCCGGTGTGGAGTTGTTAGCGGATTCCGGCGAGCTACATCACGGACGGTGCGCAGGCTGCACGGGAGAGCCAGAGGCGTGGGGGTTGTGTGGGGTGGGGGAGGGGGCGGCGGCGGCGGATGGGGAGCGCGGCGAAGGAGGCGCAGCGGTGGCAGAGCACGGCAGAGGAGCGCGCGCGGTGACGGCGACTTGCTTTTGTCAACGACCCGTGGATGCCGGGAGAGATGAGAGAGAGAGTCAGGAGGAAGAAAACGAAGAGATAAGGTTGTTGGGGCCCACGTCGCTGGACAGTCCAGTAAAAATCGCGTGCGATCCAAACCCGGGGGATGGAATCGTCCGTATCCGCTGGGGTACTGTATCATTTTCCTATATATAATCCTTTATTGTTCCTTAGTGCACAAAAGATCTTCAGATCACGTGCCTCAATTTCTAAAACTTATAACTTGGCCTTTTTGTTTGGCGCACCTTGAACAAGTACCCATCGATTCCCTCGAGACGAACCGTACCTAATCGTCCGGCCAGCAAATCCTGAATTTTATTTTGACAAGATGATGAGGCGACTGGCTGATGGATGGCATGCACGTCTATCGTAGCAGAACTTGACCCACTGGATTTTTTTTACAAATATGACCCTCTGCAATTCGTCATCGTCAAAAATACCCTCCTCGCGCCGCAAAAGCCAAAAATGCCCTGGCGGGATGCTGAAAGACGACACGTGTCACTTCCCGCCACGGGGGGGGGGGGGGGGGGGTGGCGGGATGTTCCTCCCGCCACAGGGGGGTGGCGGGATGTTCCTCCCGCCACAGGGGGTGGCGGGATGTTCCTTCCGCCTTTGGCGGTGGCGGAATGACGTCGTGGGGCCCACCAGTGCGAGCACGAAGTCGAACCTCCCGCCAGCGCCAAGTCAAACCTCCCTGTTGGCCTGGCCATGGGGCCCACCTCATCCCGCCATTCCCCATGGCGGAAGGAACATACCGCCACCCCCTGTGGCGGGAGGAACATCCCGCCATCCCGTGGCGGGAGGTGACACGTGTCGCCTTTTCAGCCTCCCGCCAGGACATTTTTGGCTTTTGCGGCGCGAAGAGGGTATTTTTGACGATGATGAATCGCAGAGGGTCATATTTGTAAAAAAATCGACCCACTGAGGTTGATATTGGCACACAATCACACAAACTCGCGTGATATCAGGAGTGCGTGTTGCCATGTGCCTGCCCTGTCTTGTTGTGAAGCTGCTAGTACCCTTTTCCTCCCCGGCTTGGTGTGGAGTAGGACCGGTAAAGCCAAATCAATGCAAACACAGAGCCTGTGGTTGCACTCAGCCTTGACATGATAGCAGATTGATGTGTGCGGTGGTGCAGCCATTAGCATGTTGGACAACAGGGAGACCCCGGGCCTGGACTGGAGGCAGCATGCATGCACGGGGAGAAGTGAGTGAGTGCGAGCTTCGAGGTGCGTTCATGCATGCCTGCGGTGCGGACAGTACGTGTACTTGCCCTCGTGATCATGGCGTGTGTAGTACCGGCGAGATCCCGCCCTACGAGTACTACTAGTAGTACTGGTACTGGCGCCCTCTGCAATCATCGTCAAAAATACTCTGCAAAAGCCAAAAATACCCTGATAGGTTGAAAAGGTGACACGTGTCACCTCCCGTCACAGAGGGTGGCGGGATGTTCCTCCCGCCAAAGGGGTGGCGGGATGTTCCTTCCGCCAGGAGGAATGGTGGGATGAGGTGGGCCCCACGGTCGGACCAGCGGGGAGATTCGACTTGGCGCTGGCGGGAGGAACATCCCGCCACCCCCGTGGCGGGAGGTGACACGTGTCGCCTTTTCAGCCTCCTGTCAGGGTATTTTTGGTTTTTGCGACGCGAGCGAAGTATTTTTTACGATGACGAATTGCAGAGGGTTATATTTGTAAAAAATTCCTGGCCGTTGATCGGCACGCGATGATGGATACATATAGGTCAATGGGTACGCCCTGCTATATTTACATGCGCGAGTAATGGCGAATATGGAGTGTGCAATATGCGCGGTGCTATAACTATAACTGTCTATCACTGCCCTCTTCATCCTGGGTCAGCCCCGTTTCGTGCTGGGAAGTTATGGCAAACGTCAAGGAAGCTAGCCCAGCGCACGGTGAAGATCTTTGAGATCTGCTGGAAATTAATGGAGCTACCACCGGCCAGGTGCTAGCGTAGGTGACAGATCGACGGGCTGGCTTGCACAGGCTTTGCACACAGCCACATGAGCCAGTAGCAACCGGGAAGAACTTTTCGCATGGAAAAAAACTCAACACGGTTCAGCAGGACAACAACGTGCTTGTACTAGTAAAAACCCAGCTAATAGCATCTCTAGCGGAGGGTGTATACCATAGTCTATGCCAAATATAAACACCGCTCGCCAAAAACCGTCTATCCCATGGTCTAAAATTTAGGGCATCTCCACCGGGCCTTCCCATATGGTTGATCCAAACTGTCTGTTTCTGTCCGTTTAGGTTGGACCCGGTCGATTTGGATAGTGGGCGCGGCCTGTCCGACCAGCCGCGTCGCAGGGCGCGACCCATTTGTCCGCGCTGGGCGAGGCAATTTTTTTTTCAGATTCTAACACAAACAGTTCGAGCTAAAAACATGCAAAATTTATACTTAATTTATATTTAAAATATAAAAAACATAACCTAATCTACTAGACCTAGCTACTGGTCTTCGCGCGCCGGCGCCGCCTCGTCCATCTACGGGTCAAGGTCGATGTACTCCGGCGGCGTCCAGACGTTGGGCGGCGGCAGAGCCGAAGCGGGAGCGGGAGCGGGCGCAGGCGGGTTGACCACCTGCCCAGGCCACGACGCCCACTGCGGGAGGAGCGCCAGCAGCATGGCCACCTTCGGCGCGATTGGAGGCGCCCAAACCGACGGCGGTGGCGGTGGAGGCAGCTGGGCGTTCGTCTCGACCACCATACAAGTGAGCTCGAGGGCCTTCTCGTAGCCGCGCCACTGGGCCTTCACCTCCTGCGTTGGCCGCAATGGCCTGCTCGGTAAAGGTGTCCTCGTCGAAGCCCCGCGCCAGTACCTCGCGGTACTCTGGGGCAGGTTTGTGGCGACATCGTCCACCGCCTCCTAATTGACGACGATGTCGTCGTTGTCGTCCTCGCTGTCGAGCTTGGTGTCGGAGTGGTTAACGACGCCCTCCTCGTGCGAGTCGATGTCGGGGATGGGGTAGACCTCCCTCGGATGCAGGTCATGGAGCATAGTGGTGGCGTGGCACACCTTGTGCTCCCAGTGGATCCACTCCTTTCAGTAGGCCTCACTCTCGTAGGTGGGTCCCACTGTAGGGATGGTGGGGGGGCCCCTGATCCGGCGGGGGATCTCCTCCTCCAGCCCTTTCCCCTCCTTGGGCATGGTCCAGGTTGAGGTGCCAGCCGGTAGGAAGGGACACGTCGTTGTGTCTGATGCCCTGCCCCTCCCTCCAGCGGTGCTCGCACTTCGCGATGCAGAAGTACTGCCGCTCGCGACGCTCTTCCTCCGGCCGCGGTGGCCGATGAACCTTCAGGCGGCGGCCCCGGAAATCCTCCGGCCGCGGTGTAGGCGGCAGGGACGTGCCGTGGAGGAAGGCCGGCATCCGGCCGAAGCACTGGCTACTAGAGCCAGACGCCTCGTGGTCGTTCTTGCCCTCCCCTTCTTCAGCCACGACGACGTCTTCATCGTTCGCGGTGGTGGCGGCGGCTAGGGTTTTTCGATGGCGAGAGGTGAGGAGTGAGGAACCGACGGGCATAGAGTTAAATAGCCCCCTCGTCCGCGAACACACGCAGCTTCCTACTCCTTCGCCATCAATGCCAGCGCGAGAACGCAAGAGGCGCCAAGTGGGTCAGCGTGCCGTCGCGACACCATTGATGGCGTAGGCTGGCGCCGGTCAGGCTTCCGACATCGCCTCTGAATCGCTGCCGCAGTTGCGTCTGAATCGGTGTCGCTGACCGCGTCTAAAATCAATGCATCGGGTCAAGGTGGCTGACGGGTGAACCAGTAGCACGCACGGGAACGACGTTCGCGCTGTCTGTGCGTGTCCGGACCGACGCAACCAAGCCCTAGATTAAATGCATGGATGGGTCGAGCAGGACGAGTTTTCTGGATGGGTCGGCCAGCTAGGGCGCCGCGCACGCCCCGCGCATCCGCCCGGACAGTTTCGGACACGCTCAGACCGGATGGGTTGGCCCCGTGGAGATGCCCTTACACAACCTCCAAACTATCTACCCATCCTCCACATTTCGACAATGGAGCGACGACGTCCAAGCGGAAATCGCTGGCTCACGAGCTTGCTTCCGCGTTAACCTGAAGCAGTTGGAGACAAGGAAGACGCCTCTGCCCCGAGCTCGCTGTCACCTGTGAGGTATGCTCTGTTTCCCCGATTCGTAAAGAGAGCAACGGGAAAAAGGCTAGATGTAGATCCTGCCGATACTGGCTATTGGCCGTGCGGTTCACGCTTGCGCTGGTGAGGACAACAACGGGACACAGAGGAGGCAGTTGTCAGATTTCCATGAGGAGAGAGGGGCGGTGGCCGCCGAGCTCGCGTGTGGCGCCGACCATTGTGCCTATTGCCGTTGAGCTTGCATGTTGCCAGGGATGAGGGGAGGTGGGATGGAAGGGGACCAGAGGCGGCAGGCTGGACTTGGACCAGAGGTGCTCGACCTATGCTCGTCCGGATGAGGGGCGATAGGGTGGACGGGACCAGGGGCGACGGTGCTTGGTTGGAGCAACGGCGGGTTCGACAACCACCATGGCCGCTCGGGCCCCTCTTCTCTGCCGGCGTCGGGTTTGGCTCGGAGTTCATCGGGGTGACGCCCGCGGCCAGGCATGGTGGTTTTTTGTGCTGTGGGTGGTGCATGTCTGGTCGTAGATAGCTCGACGACCTCTCATGTTTATGGCTGTGCCTAGACGCAGTGAGAAATGTTCAGAACTCGCGAAAAGCAGAGGAAAAAAAAGACGGGAGACAATATGACAGCGGGAAGACACTGAAAATATGTCGGTGTTGGCGATGGCCAAACGCGGCCAAATGGGTCGCACGATATTTGATAGTGCGGGCTTGAGGCTATAGGAATTCTTCAATATAGCATTATTCGTTCATGTGACCCCTTGTCCTGTAGATTTGGTTTAGCTGGGCATGGTCGGCCAGACACACCAGACAATAACCTAAATCAACCGCAGCCCAAAACAAATAAATAAAAACAGACCATTTAATCGACCGGGTCAGCCCGATAAAGATGCCATAAGCTCATAGGGTAGCTCGCCAGTCGCCAGGTAAAACCCATGTAGTGGCCATGTGAAAGCCGTGATAGGCCCCGCTTCCGTGTCGCGTGAGGGCCCCACAAGCGGATAACCCACAATGATGCGTAGCCGGGCCCGCCAGTCGGCGTCGGGCCGACAGCACGCCAGGCGCAATGATTAGTACGGTCGCGACCGCTCCGCTCGATCTCGCGGTGGGGCCCGCAATTATTTCCCCGTGATTGCCCCGGTTCCGCTTTGCCCCTGCCTTCCTTCCTTCCTTCACGAGTTGAGTCGGATCGGGTGGGGAGAGCAAGGATGGGAACCCGATAGAGGCGCGTGCCGTTCGGGAGGGGGGGCGCGCCCGTGTTACGGTGACAACGCGGGTCACGGTTGCTGTGCTCGGCGCTGGTGGCGGATGGCGACCGGCGATGGAATCCGATGGGGTGGCCGTACTCCGCGCCCATGGTTTGGATCGACAGGTCTTCGTCGTCGTTGCTCAATGTTTAGCACCGTTTTGTCTGTGCAATGAATACGATGTACTGTAGTAAACTTGTATACGTACTACTACAAAGCAAAGTTTGACCGAAAGAATTCAGAAACAAAATCTTAATTATATTATACATAATTAGTACCGTTGGATTCGTATTAAAAAATACTTTTAGTGATACTAGGTTTATACCAAAACTCTTTACGTATTTAGAGTAATTCTTGATTAAAGAAAAAACACGTAAAACGAAAACGCCTTAATCCTTATAACGAAGGGAGTATAATATTAGGGACCTAGCGATGGTTCAAAGCGAGCGAGCAGTAGGCCGGCCTGTCGCTCACCTCGATCTGCTGCCCCGACTTTGATCCATCGCCGTACCGTATCTGCTACCGGCTGGTACGAGCTGACCCCGGCGCCTGGCGGGCACGCCTCTTCCCCGCGTGACGCGCCGTCAGGCCGTTCATGATGGCGCTCGTCATCGCTCCGTGCTCCCTTCCCTCAGTCGTCTCATCATCACACTCTTTTCCTCGAGGTTAACATGGCGGCATGCCCTGGTCGGATGCAATTATTGGTGCATGGCCACTTTTCATTCGCGGGCCAGCAGATTTGATCTGATCCACGCAGCGTGTTCGGGCGAGCATGCAGACAGCTACAGTTACCGATTCCACCGTGGATAAACATGTTTTAAACCGTACCACACCAATTTTAAGACAGAGAGTACGGACGGCAGGAACAGTTTGCCCAAGACCAAAACATAGCCCATGGCCGGTCGAGCAGATGGAAGAACAGTGACGCCCGTGCCCCGGGGCCAAATCATGGGGAGGATGTGCGTGCAATCACTCCTAGTACGATTCTTGCCGCGCCATGGCATGTGCGGGCTGTACGTACTGTACTCGAGCGAGAGCTGCCTCGCCGCGTTTAAAAATAGAAACCAGAACGAACAGCACCTGATCCACTCGCGTGATGAATCACGAGCTCACCCCGTGCTCAATTCGTTAGGGCATCTCCACCGGGCTAACTCATACAGCCACCCAAACGGTCCCTTTGTCTTCGTTTGGATCGAACCGTGGACGATTTGGGAAGGGGTTCGGCCTATCCGGCCGACCGCTCACAGCAGCCCGATCCATTTTTCCGTGTTTGGCCATCGCCGACGCCGACGTATTTTCAGTGTCTTTCCGCCGCCACGCCATCTCCCGCCTTTCTTTCCCGCCGCTTCCCACGACTTTTCGTCGTTTCCCGTCGTGTTCAGGCGCAGCCATAAAAAGGGAAGGTCGTTGAGCTATCTTCCACCATACCCGCGCCATCCACAATACAAAAATCCACCATGCCTGGCCGCCGGTGTCGACACGACGAGCTCCATGGCAACCCCGATGCCGGCAGAGAAGAGGTGCCCGAGCGGCCGCTACCGTCGTGGTGGACGAATCCGCCAGAGTTACCGGACGTGCTGCTTCCTCCGATTTCGGGGCGCCCACGGATTTACAGGATGGGCACATCGTCGCGTCGCCCTTTCTACAGCGTCACGTGACCACCGGCGAGCCTTTCACAACGGCGGTGGCGGAAAGCATCTTTCTGCTGGAATACCGGCGATTGGACCAGCTCGGATTGGTGCGTGGCGACCTCCGGGAAGCGGTGCGGGCCAATCCTGACGATGCTTTCCTGCGTGCCCGCATCAACCGAGCTGAAGAGGAGGTGCAACCGCAAGGGTGGTCATCAGTTCTCTCAATGACGAATGATGTATCTGACCTCCAGCGCCGGCGGCCGTGCGTAGTCTAGGTTGTGTGGCATGAGTGTGAAGATGTTTTGGGGCTTGAATAAAGATTTTCATTGCAAATGGCCAATGCCTACATTCATACATCATACATGGCGCGCGCACAACCTAGCCTACTCGTCGGAGTCGGAGGAAGAGTCAGAGTGGTAGCAGCGACGGCACATGGTGTGGTCGAAGACGCTGACGCCAAACTTTCCTTCGCCGTCGTACTTGAAGACGATGAAGTTGCCCGCTTTGATCTGGTGCGAGCGGGCGAAGCACTCCCAACCTTTGAGATGTGGTCATATTTTGGGTATAGTTGTAGGGAAAATTGAAAAACATAAATTTCTATTTTGCAAAAAAGATCATGGCACAGTAAAACGGCCATAACTTTTGCATACGATGTCGGAAAAAAAGTTTAATATACCAAAATGATCGTCTCAAAATTTCCTACTTGATTTACACGCCAGAGTCTGTTGCAGTTTTACAACTTCCCCAAATTCGAAAACTGTAAAAAGTTATGGCAGAAAGAAGATTTTTTCCTGCAAAAAAATAAAAAAGGGGAAGAAACTTATGTGACGCATTTCTCCCATATGCGCCACTGAAGTCTTGGACGGGATTCGAAATTTGAATCCCACTGCCCCTTCTCCCTCTCTTATCCTCTTTCACTCCTCCACCCTTCTACTCCTCCACCATTCTTCTCCACCACTTCTTCTCTCCTTCTCCTCCCCTTCTTCCTCACCTTATCCTCCTCCCTCCCTCCTCCCCCACTCCGGTGAGCTCCTCCCCCTCCTCCACCCTGGTGAGCTTCTCCTCCGGCGACCTCCTCCTCCTTCTCCTCCTTCCACCTCCCTCTTCTCCTCCACCTCCTCCTCCGGCAAGCCCCTCCTCCACCTGTGGCCTCCTCTTCTCCTCCACCGGCGACCTCCTGCTCCTCCTCCGTCCACAATCGGCCTCCTTTTCCTCCTCCGGTGACCCCCACCTCCGACCAGAAGTTTGAGATCTGGTTAAGGACTTCTGTGGCGCATTTCAATATGCATTTCAATATGTTTGAAAAATGGTGCGCCACTAATGAGCTTTTTCCTAGTAGTGTGAAGTCTGAACCAAAATAAGACTAAATTATCCCTTTTTTACCTTTCCTCTAAGGTAATACTATAGAGCTTTTGTAGGGTTAGATTATCACACTCTCCTATTTTCCCATGCCGAACTAATGCCTTTATGGTCATTTTTACAAGCTATGAACCTTGTAGACACAACCATGAGGTACATGCAGCCCATCCTGAACTCCTTGCCCGCTCCGGTTGCTTCCCCTCGCGCCACCGCCATCGGCCGCTACAGGACGCCGTCACGTGCCTCCGCCTGGTCGCGGTAAATGCCGCGGGCCTGCCTGCCGGCTGCCGCAGGCAGTATGGACAAAAATAACCTAAAATCAAAAGGATTTCACAAAATGACCCATCTAGAAAACTACTTCACTGGCACTAACCCTTTGGATAACTCCTAACAGCTAGGCGCTACACAGTGTAGCGCCTTTCAGCTAGGCGCTATGCCCCTGCCAGCGTGGCACCGCCTGGCCCCTCCCTGACCCCACCCGGCCGTGTGACGCCCAGGCGCTGGCGGGGGAAAACTCTAAGTCAGAGTGTAGCGCATGTCTGATAGGCGCTACACCTCAGAGCATAGCGCCTATCAGACATGCGCTACACTCCTGAACTACACTAGTTTCAGCTGATTGGCAGCACAAGTGCACATATACTCAAACCTAGTGCACATATACTCAAACAACATCAACATAGTCTCAAACAACTTCAGGATGATGTTGAGGATGACACCACTTCGGCGATTCGTTCGGAAGATGAGGTATGGGACAACCTTACATGCATTTAGTGCTTTCTGTTTCTCATGCATTTCTCATAGCCATACAATCTTAGCTGCCTCATATGGATAATGAGACTGAGGAGGAGTACCCGATTCGTTCCGCATACCAGCTGAAGCCAAGGAAACAGTTCAATCGCTGGACGCCAGACGACTTCCGTAACAAGGGAAAGGCCAATGTTGTCGAGGACGAGCCGCCACGGAGGTTAAGAGCGACTAGGAGGACGAGAGGCCTACGTTATGATGATGAAGATGAGTCGCAAGAAGAGGAGGTGATAAAGAAGATACCTTCAAGGAGGGGCCGAGGCCCAAGGACGCGTGGACGGAAGTAGGTCATGTATGGCACAATGTTGATGACGATGCACTAGGTTTGAGACTATGTATGGGTTGATGTATGGCACTATGTTGATGTTGTTTAAGACTATGTTCATGTATGACACTATGTTGATATTGTTTAAGACTATGTTGATGTATGACAATATGTTGATATTGTTTGAGACTATGTTGATGTTGTTTGAGTATATGTGCACTAAGTTTAAGTATATGTGCATTTGTGCTGCCAATCAGCTCAAACTAGTGTAGTTCAGGAGTGTAGCGCCTGTCTGATAGGCGCTGTGTAGCGCCTATCAGACAGGCGCTACACTCTGACTTAGAGTTTTCCCCCGCCAGCGCTGGGCGTCACATGGCCGGGTGGGGCCAGGGAGGGCCAGCCGGTGCCACGCTAGCAGGGGGCATAGCGCATAGCGCATAGCTGAAAGGCGCTACACTGTACAGTGTAGCGCCTAGCTGTTAGGAGTTACCCAAAGAGTTAGTCCAGGAAAATAGTTTTCCAGATGAGTCATTTTGTGAAATCCTTTTGATTTTAGGTTATTTTTGTCCATACTGCCGCTGCCGCACCTCGAGCGCATGTGCCCCCTCCGCCAACGAGAAATCTGGGCGCGTGATGGCACGCGCACCGTGGACGCCCGCACCCTTCTCATTAACCACGGCAAGGCACAGGCAGCGCGGCCCAGGGGTCGCAGAGGCGCGATTTTTTTTTTAAATAATACACTTTTTTAAATATTTTTTAGATCTATTATACGTCTTTTAGATTTTACAAAGTAGTACTTTGTCGGTCTGGAGGAGGCCGATTGGACCAATCAGCCTGGAGCAAGCCGACTGGGTGTCGGCGCGTGGGCCTGCTGGGCTGTGTCGGCCAATTGGCCTGGGGCAGGCCGACTGCCCCAATCGGCCTAGGGCAGACCGACTGGTTTAAGCATGCATGGCCAACACAGATTGATCGATTGATTGCATGCGGAGCCCATCTTAAAACATACATGCAGAGTAGGGGCAGTCGGCTTGGCCCAAGCCGACTGGGCAGTCGGCTGCTCCAGGCCGATTGGCCAACGCGGGCCCGAGCTGTCTCACGCGCCGACACTCAGTCGGTTTGCTCCAGGCCGACTGGTCCAATCGACCTCCTTCAGGCCGAAAAAGTATTATTTTTGATAAAATGTTAAAAACGTGTATAATAGATCTAGAAAATATTTAAAAAATGTATTATTTAAAAAAAAATCGCCGCAGAGGCAGGGCCCCGTCCTCCGACTTCTGCTCGCTCGCTCGCAGCTAGCTACCATTGCTGATTTGCTGTGCTGCCCAGCTGCGGCGCACTGCGCTGACCCGCTTTTACTGGGCCAGCTTATTATGGCTGCTCGCTGGTACTTCCGCTGCTGCTGTATGCGACCCCGCCCTACTTCTGCTATTTTGCCCCTGTCCCTCTCCACTACTGCCTGGCGACCCCGCCCGACCCCGGCTGGCCGCTGTTTGCCCCTCCGATGTATGTACACGTGTACGTACACCCACAGGCCAACTAGCCAAAGCTCGTCCTGTCTGTCCAGGTACGTACGATCACTTCATGGATGCGCAGTTAAGAATCTCTATAAAACTGAATCGGCCCTGATCATACGACATGCATGGTAGAAAACCGACCGACCGCGAAGGCCTACCGTGTACAAGTAGTCGCACGGCGTGAACAGTAGAATGCAGAATAGTCAGTCGATCGTTACGTGTGTTAAATGTGTTGTGAACCGACTCTCTGTCCGTAGTATAGTGTACGTATTGTAGCCAGACAGTCCGCCTCCGTGTGTACTACACGACACGAACTCTCTTGTATGTACGTTGTACCATTGATTCAATAAATATGACACCGGTCAGCCCTTGTTTGGGTATCGACAACCTCATCAAGCTTTTTCATGGTATCAGAGCTCTACTTCTTCTATATCGCATCTAGATTGACATGAGCTTTGGAGCTTCCTCATCCTTTTCCATGGCGCCGTCCGGATCACTAGGCGAGTCTGTTTCAGAGAAGCTGACGGGAGAAAACTTTATGATCTGGAAGACTCAGGTGATGCCGGCGATTAGGGGCGCGCAGTTGGCCGGCTACCTCGATGGAACTATCAAGGCGTCGGAGGTGGAGCTCACCACCAAGGATGACAGCAGGAAGGAGGTGAAGATTCCCAATCCCGTGTATCCACTTTGGATCTCGCAAGATCAAACAGTGCTCGGTTACCTTCTTAGGAATATGACGAGGGAAATTCTGGTCCAAGTCGCTAGACTAGATAGCGCGCCTGATGTGTGGGCATCGGTGACAGAGATGTTCTCCGCGGTGTCGCAGAGTCGCATTGTTCAACTTCGCACAACGTTGGCTAAAACGCAGAAGAAGAATATGTCCGGGAAGGCTTACTTCGGACGAATCAAGGCCCTTGCCGATGAGATGGCAAACGCTGGGCAAAAATTGGATAAGGCGGATACCATATCCTACATCCTAGTTGGTCTAGATGATCAGTATGACGGCTTTGTAGCATCAATCAATGTGTTGCTGAAAACTGCAACAGAAGTCACGGTTAGTGACTTATACTCCATGTTCCTCCCGTATGAAGCCCGTCTGGAAGGAAGAGTCCCTGGCAATGCTAGGAACTTTGGCAGTGAGCTCTCAGCTAATGCCGCGTCGCGAGGTGGTTACGGCAACCGAGGAGGCGGCGGTGGTTTTGGACAGCGAGGAGGTCGCGGTTGTGGCGGGCGTGGAGGCAACAATGGTGGTGGCCGAGGGTCACAACACTACGGTGATGGGGGTGGTTATTATCCCCAGAACAATAATGGTGGAGGAGGCTACTATCCCTAGGGCGGGCAGTACCAGCAACGCCAAAGGAGGGGGAGGACGTGGTCAAGGAGGGGGAGCACCTGGCGTGATCTGTCAAATATGTGGCAAAGAAGGACATCCGGTGTTTCGCTGTTGGAAGCGCTTCAACAAGA
Source organism: Avena sativa (assembly GCA_916181665.1). Taxonomy (NCBI): domain Eukaryota; kingdom Viridiplantae; phylum Streptophyta; class Magnoliopsida; order Poales; family Poaceae; genus Avena; species Avena sativa. The sequence continues at coordinate 428,559,549 of OV702283.1, forward strand.
ATTTCCATCCACAAGCTGAAAAGTCCGCGGGTGCGACAACAAGCTCCTATGGCATAGATACAAATTGGTATGGTGATACAGGGGCAACAAATCATGTTACAGGAGAACTCGATGAGAGAATGCTATCATGGTCAAGATCAAGTCCATAATGCTAATGGTTCAAGTATGGATATACATGTAGGGTTCGCAGCATAGAAAACAAAAAATTTCCTACGATGTGAACTATATACCAAGATCTATCTACTAGATACAAACAACGGGCGGATGTATATCCGTAGAGAACATACCCTTGAAGACCGACAAAGCTTAACGAGTTCAACTCGTGGTTGATGTAGACGATCTCTTGCCGATCTCAAGATCGAGAGGAAGTCCTAGCGCCGCAAATCAGCAGCGCATCCATGCTCACACACACGTTCGAGGCACCGAGCAACCTCCGCCTCCTCGCTCCAGCGATGCAGCGGAAGCACAACTCTTTCTTGCCGAATAGCCACCGGGAACATGTATCTCGCTAGTCCGAGACCATGGGGAATAAATTCTAGAGGGGGAGAGAGATCCTTCACGAGGAGGTGTGAGAGACAAGTGAGGAGGGGGACTCCTTTTGTAGGAGGAGGGGGGGAACCCCAAGGGGGTGGCCGGCGCATGGGGGCTGCCCCCTTGCCCTCCCCTCTTCATGTGGGTGGACACTCCACTCACAAATCTCCTTTAAATTCCCTCCACTGAAAAGTCCACTCAAAATTCCCATTAAATTTCCACCAAATTTAATGCAAACTCTCATTAAATAAAACTCTTTTATTTTATTCAGAATTTTGTCAATTACTTTAATGACAAACATTCACAAATAACCCCTTGCTAGAATTCTATTTCACATGCATAACCATTTTATGCAATTTCACCCGAAAACCTGTTTCGGTATCTAGTGAAATAAATTCCTGCGCTTGTTCATTCTTTCGGCATGAAACATTTGCTCCAATTGGATGTCGGTGTCTCTTAAGTGTGTCACCCTACGGTTCGTGAATAATGCGGACATGATCGAGACCCCTCTCGGATCAATAATCAGAAGCGGGATCTGGAGACCCATACTGACTCCCACACATTCAACGATGACTTTCTTGTGATCGTCGGAACCTTTTACGCTAGTATCTTAATCCCTTTGTTTCACGATATATTACATGTCCGAGATTCGATCATCGGTATCTCCATACCTAGTTTGATCTCGTTACCGACATGCACTCTTTTCTCGTTCCTGTGATATAACATTCTAGTGATCAAATCACTTGCTTGCAAGCTAATCAATGTGATATCACCGAGAGGGCCCAGAGTATATCTATCCGTCATCGGGATGAACAAATTCCACTCTTGATCCATGAGCCTCAACATAACACGTTATTAGTTCTGAATCCATCTTTATAATCACCCTGTTATGGTGTGACGTTTGATGTTATCAAGAAACTCTTCCGGTGTTAGTGATTGACATGATCTCATGGTCTAAGGATTAGGATCACTTCGTAAGTTGTTATAGCAATATAAACTCAATGACTTTGATCGTAATGCTATACTTCGGATGAATGTTCATCACACCATTACACTAATGTTGTGATCCCGTTATTAACAACATCCAATGTCCATGATCAGGAAACCTTGATCATCTTGTTAATCAACGAGCTAGTTTATGAGAGAGGCATAACTAGGAACTTTCTGTTTGTTTATTAAACACACATGTATTAACGTTTCCGTATTAATACAATTATAGCATGCAAAATAAACATCTATCATATACTTGGAATACACATAATAAACACTTTATTATTGCCTCTCAGGGCATATTCCCTTCAGTCTCCCACTTGCACTAGAGACAATAATCTAGTTACATAGTGATAAATCTAACACCCATTGAGTTCTGGTGTTGATCATGTTTTGCTCTAGGGAGAATTTTAGTCAACGGATCTGCTACATTGAGATCCGTATGTACTTTACAAATCTTTATATCTCCATCCTTGACATGCTCGCGGATGGAGTGAAACCGGCGCTTAATATGCTTGGAATGCTTGTGAGACCTTGGCTCTTTGGCATTGGCAATGGCACCATTGTTGTCACAATAGATCACCATTGGGTCCAACGCGTTTGCCACAACTCCTAGTTCGGATATGAACTCCTTCATCCAAACTGCTTCCCGAGCCGCTTCTGAAGCAGCAACATATTCGGCCTCCATTGTTGATCCCGCTACCACAGGTTGTTTGGAGATCCTCCAACTAACCGCTCCGCCATTCATGAGAAATACGTATCCGGATTGAGACTTATAGTCATCCGGATCGGTGTCAAAGCTAGCGTCGACATAACACTTAGCGACGAGCTCTTCTTCACCTCCGTATACAAGAAACATATCCTTAGTTCTTCGTAAGTACTTAAGGATATTCTTGACCGCTATCCAGTGTTCCGAACCTGGATCCGATGGGTACCTACTAGTCAAACTAATAGCATGTGCCACATCCGGTCTTGTACATAGCATGGCGTACATTATAGAGCCTATGGCTGAAGCATAGGGGACTTTGTCCATTATCTCTCTTTCTTCCGCCGAAGCCGGACTTTGAGTCTTACTCAATGTCTTGCCTTGCAACATAGGTAAGAACCCCTTCTTACTTCCGTCCATTTTAAACTTCTTTAAAATCTTATCAAGGTATGTACTTTGCGATAGCCCTATTAGGCGCCTAGATCTATCTCTATAGATCTTTATGCCTAATATGTATGACGCTTCACCTAGGTCCTTCATTGAAAATTTGCTGTTTAGATAACTTTTAACACTATTTAAAAGTTCTATATCATTTCCGATCAATAATATGTCATCCACATATAATATCAGAAATGCCACATTGCTCCCACTCACTTTCTTGTAAATACAAGATTCTCCATAAGTTTGGACAAATCCAAACTCTTTGATCACCTCATCAAAGCGGAGATTCCAACTTCGTGATGCTTGCTTCAATCCATAGATGGATCGCTGAA